>OX465281.1:26272941-28830421 GCA_949987705.1 Thereva unica | reverse complement strand
GGTCCATCACCCGAGCCGCCGACGAATGAAATAGAGGTGAAGACAGCAATAAAATCCCTGAAAAATGGAAAAGCGCCGGGAATAGTTCAAGTACCCGCCGAAATGATCAAAGCCGGAGGCGATGTCTTATCACAACAGCTACACGTCGTCATAACACACATATGGCATTCGGATCGTGTCCCGTTGACGTGGAAGAAAGCGATCGTTGATCCAATTTTGAAAAAAGGCGACAGTCGGGAATGCAAGAATTATCGCGGTATTAGCCTCCTTTCGATCGTCGGCAAAGAATTTGCGAAAATCAGACGATCGAGGCTACAGAAACATCGAGAGCAGACGAGCCGAAAAGATCAAGTGGGATTTATACCACGTCGAGGTTCCATTGATTAAATATTCGCTCTCCGTTAGCTAATGGAAGAATGAATTCGTCGCGGCAAACGAACTGTTGTCGTTTTCATCGATTTCAAATCCGCTTTCGATTGCATCGATTGGAACAGTTTGTAGAGCTTTGGAAACTGAACAGGTGCCATTGAAAATCATCCAACTTCTCCAAGCGTCGTACGATGGATTAACCAACAGCGTTCGTATTCGAAGCGATTTATCCGAGGAATTTCGGATTCAAACAGGGGTGGTAGCAGGTAAGTTGTTTCGTTCGACCTCTCCATACAAAAGTCTTGACTTTTTATATGGAGAGGTTGATTGAAACAACTTACGTGCTACCACCCCAGGTTTCAGACAAGGAGACGTCGCTTCGTCACTTCTCTTCAATGTTGTGATCGACGAATTAATTGTCATTTTAGACGACATTTCCGCATCGCCCGGCCATACGGGTTTAAAATCAATGCGGAAAATACCAAAGTGCTCACAAGGGGCGAATCGAAAGCCGGTGTTCATTTCGATCAAACCCAAATCGAACAGGTTACCAGGTCTTCAGGCATAGATGTGCGCTATGCTGACATGTACTCATGAAAATCTCAGAAGGGCTTGCCAAAACGAACAGATCTATATCTTCTTTGATAGCCAAGCGGCAATCAGGACGATAAGCTCCCGTAGGACCAAGTCTAAGGCCCCTGTGCTGAAATTGGAGTCGTTTGAGTTGAATAAAGTAACGTATCAGCCAAATCACGACTTTCAGTACATAGGCATAGGCCTAAGCTGAACTTAGCATTTCCACTGTAGGCCTCCGTGCTGAAAGTCGACGACTTGTGATGAAACACGATTCGACTTTCAGCACACGGGCCTAAATTGATACTTTTGGTGAGCTGAACGTTCTCAATCAAGTTACTATTGTCTGGGTCCCAGGTTAAACAAAGCTCTGATATTGTATTCATCGTTCCGCAAGCGGCTGTTGGAGCACCCACCAGCTTGTCCTTACCGAACGAATTTTGACGAAATATACCGAAGGATGAGCATCCGCACATGGACTGGCCAACTCCAAGCGGTTCCTTCGTGTGCCATCTTCAAATGCGACCAAGTATTATTGGGACGAAGGAGAAATACCAGCACACCTGTTACCTGACACTACCCCCTAAATTACCACTATGGAAGAAAGGAAGGGCCGAGGACCTCACTTATAGGCTTTGCCTTGAGGAAAATGAGTCTACCCTTCATGTTCTTTGTTAGTGCCCCACAATAGCGAGGAGCTAGGTTCGGTTGTTCGACGAGACTCTGCTCAAACGTCCAAGTCTAAGCGACAAGCCATTGGGCAGACTGGTGAACCCGTTCAAGCGATCTGCCCTATAAATATGAGGCGGTAGGAGTAAGGTACAAAAGCCAAAACTAGTGGCCGTAGTACCTTTGGATTCAGGGGCGGGTTCGTGTATGGCGAACGACGATAGTCGAACGAAAAAAAATTGAAGTCGAAAAATTTTGGCGACGAAAATTTTAGCGTTCGCGTAAGTCGAAAGAAAATTGTTCGTGTCCTAATGCAAAAACTCGACAACCCAAGACCTTTCGAGTGCCTTTCGTCGGCTTCAGGCGAAAATTTTCAATTTTTTCGACTTACGCGAACCCGAGACGAAAAAAAAATTTTGTTTTCGACATACACGAACTGGCCCCTGCTGTTAAAGCGTCGTTTCTTTGTTAAACCATCTCGCGGAAGTAATGAATCTCCTAAGTTGCGGGATCCCAATCTTGATTCCGGAGATTTCCGCAAACTTGCTTAGAAAAGGCTTCACCAAATGTGGTTAGTCTCATTCTACTTAGAGCTGGACAGTGAAAGACGAGATGTAGTACGCTTTCTTTCTAGTCCAGGGGCCGGTTCGTGTATGACGAACGACGATAATCGTACGAAAAAAAATTGAAGTCGAAAAATTTTGTCGACGAAAATTTTAGCGTTCGCATAGGTCGAAAGAAAATTGTTCGTGTCCTAATGCAAAAACTCGATAGCCCAAGACCTTTCGAGTGCCTTTCGTCGGCTTCAGACGAAAATTTTCAATTTTTCGACCTACGTGAACCCGAGACGAAAAAAAATTTTCGTTTTCGACATACACGAACCGGCCCCAGATTCTTGGAGGCCAGCAGGGCAATGGCGTTCGGGAGTACGTTGTTAAACGCTCCCTCTATGTCAAGTAATGCTACTAATGTATACTTCTTGGTTGAAACCAATGAGTGAACAGCAGTATCAGTAGATTCGTCCTTTGTATAGGCGTCTTGTGCGCTAGAAAGTTCTGAGGTTAGTATGGTCACCCTCAGATATATGTATTTCAATTAGCCTTTCTAGAGTCTTTATTAGAAAGAGTGATAGGAGAATTGGCCTGAAGTCTTTGGATGTTGGTCGGGAAGCTTTTCCTGCCTTATGTAACTACGGGTGAGTTCAAAAATTCAACACTGCCGCAACACTGCAGAATTCAGCTACAGGCTTCTAATTTTTCAGTGTTGCGGCAGTGTTGAATTTTTGAACTCACCCTACTTTAACCTCTTTCCACCTAGAGTTATTGCAGTTATTTTGAAGGCACCCAATAAACATTGCCTGCAACCAGGGTATGATTAACTAAGGGAGTGCTGCCGTTGTGCCGGTACTATACCGTCAGGGCCTGGTGATTAATAGGGCTAGAAGGGTATTTAATTCTTGCTCTACCTTAGGAATCACACTTTGTATTACTGTCATGTCGTTGGCCACGTTATGTTTCTATGTCTGGGGAATGTTCTCTGCCGTTGTCTGGCACTGGTAAGATAGGTAATTTAGGAAACCATGATATAATAAGTGCAAAATCATTTCTTACTTCAAAGAAGCTTTCGTTTAACATTCATATATTTATGCTGGTAAAAATTCAACCTTTTTACATCCTTACAATTTGTTTCTTGTTGTAATCATTTACTTAAATCTCTTATAGTTAAGTAAGTGTTTAACAATTGTCTGAATAAAATATAAATCTTTTTAAAAGAAAATCAATACCTAGTCAAAATATAACATATTCCTTCATAATTTTTTCCGAGATTATATAAAAACAAAATTTAAAAAATATAATGCAAAAAAAAAGAGCATTCTCAAAAATCTTATTAACAAAACCATAAACGAAAAATGAGAGAAAGAATGAATTAAATTAAAAAAAAAGGGTTTGGGGGAGAAATAATAATAATAATTATAATGTCGAACTGAATCACTGAATTATAGTTGCCTTAAAAAAATTTGAGAGATGGTTGCGCAGAGCTTAACCAAATCCTGGCGGCGGCCCTATTCGCGATATATAAACGCTTCCATTTTGTGGAAAAGTATAGTTTGTTGTTGTTGTTGAGTTAATTGTAGCTTCATTCGGTGTCTGCTTTGCTTTAGCAGGTGGCTTTGCTGTTGTTGAATATAGTAAAGAATCTTGACTTACAGAATTGCTTGCCTTACTGCAATCAGTATTTGGTGCAAAGCTGGATGATGATGAGATTGCTTTAGCTGATATTGTTGATGTGTTATTTTGATTATGATTTGATAGTTTTGTTGTATCCGATTTAGTTCGTGAACGTTCATTATAACAATCTAGAAGTTTACCTTTTAAGGATTTTGGTGGACTAATTTTAACACCAGTTAATATTTTCGCTAGTTCTTCGATATTGTTATCTTCGTCTAGATCTGGTAATATATTTTCTTCCATTTGTGCTTCGTAGTCAATACCTTTTGCTAATAGCCTACCAATTTCAGCGAAATTTGGATATTCACCTCTTTCTAGCATGCTAAAGCTTGGATATCTTTCTTGATAGTGTAAGTTAATATTATCATCACCTTCTGGCTTTAGCTGTGCATAACCCTTACAAATTAGCGCGTCATTTATCTGAAAATCTTTCTCAGCACTTGTATCTGTTAGCAAGACATTAATTGTATATTCTTCGTAGTTAATTTTAACAGCCTTCGCATATAGTAGTAAATCACTAACTACTGATAAAAATGCATACGTGGCACTTCTAGACCATCGTACATTTTTTGGCCGTATCAAAGCTAAACATCCGCGCAATGCCTGAGTTCGTAGACTTGTAAAATCATTTACTAAATACTTAATATTATTTACATTTATTTTCGAAACTGTCCCATAATCAAGAAAGAATACTTTTATAGTATCCTTCTCAGGCAATTCAACAATTTCACCTCTATGCCACATGTTAAGAAACGTTGCTGCACACACCTGCCCCGGTCTTAGGTACTCTTTTGGTATAACAAGTTCATGTGGCATTAATCCCTTATAAAAATGCTCCAAATCATTCATTAACGAATCAAATTCGTTTTCTTCTTTATGAAGATGAAACCAAAATTTATATGGATTATGAACTTCTGTTACAAATATACCAAAATGTGATCCTATTGTAATATTATCTGGAATTTCTGGGGGTAGAAGTTTATCACCCCATTTCATTGTATTTGATGGAAAATCAATAAGGAATAGAATATCATTCTGTAGTAGCTCTGGCAGAGCATCACATTTTGCCGATGCAATATCATCATACTGGACTTTACTTGACTTACGGACTTTTTTTGGTGTATCTGGTGTGCTATGATCTACAGTAGCCGACGAAGATTTCAATTCATCACTTTTACTTTTACTGGTATTATATGTTGATGATAGTGTTTCGGAGCTAGTTTTTGATACTTTATCACTAGGAGCATATTGTGACGGAGTGCTTGATATTTCTGACATACTCATGTGAGTATCGATTTCCCTTAAAAGCTGTTCTACAGCATCAGCATTCTGCACGGGAATACCAAACGGTATACCACCAGAATTTTCTTGAGCAGTTTCTAGCGGAGAATTTTCTTGTACAATTTCTAGCGGAGCCTCGTAACTACTATCAGTTGATTGTGGTGGCTCTGGTACAGGAACTTTATTTTGACTATTATTATAAAATACTGGCGGTGCAGAAATGATATTTTTTTGTTTAACAGGCTCAGTTTGTATTTGGGGATTACTATAATACTGCTGTTGCCACAATCCAGATGCCATAGCATTAGTGGCTTGTGCCTGACTACGAATATATTCAGCTTGAGCTAGATTTCGCCAATATTCATTGCTATCATAATAATTATAATTATACATCATACTCTTCTGCTGATGATACAATGCAGCTTGCTGCTGTGGTGTCATATATCCGCCCTGATTATAGAATGATAAATGATGATTCTGCCACAAGTGTGCTGGTAGATTTTGTGTAAAATTAAAAGGATTTGTCGGTTGTAGTGGTAAATGCAAGGGCTTTGGTATTACTCTATCATTGCTTGACCTTTGAGGATTTGTAAACTGTGTTTGACTATTTTGTACAGGAACTATCGTTGTAGCAGGCTTTTGCTGTTCAACTTCTACTGGCACAAATGATTTAATCAATCGTGGCGGTACAAATCTCTTGGGCTGTTCATTAACAGTTATACTACCCGATACCTTTCGACTTCTTGTCGCATTCTTCTGTGAGGTTACCATTTTATCAATATGCGCAAGATTCTCTGAAATCACAGCAGATACCGTCGCAGTCAGGCCACTGCCTCGAACTAGAATCGTGTCTGGCATTGAATTAAGGAACATCTCTAAATTTCGATATCCCAGCTCATTATATGGTATATTACGTCCTTCGGATTTCTTATAATCACGAACTAAGTCCTGAACAGTCAATTTATTTGGACTTGACACAACTAGGGATTTTAGAACCAATTTTGTCTCCTTCAATAAATCCATTTTTCAAAGAGATTTTTTTTTGTGTTACAAAATTTATATTCAATTATTATTCTTCAAATTAATAGAATTATATTGTCCCAATTAATTTGAAACAGGAAATAACGTTTGCTAAAATGATAATAAAAGAATTTGGTGATAAAAACAATTTCATTTTTGGAAAGCGTCAGAAACCCACCAACAAACAGTTGTCATTCTACATATCAATAAAATATCTATCCATTAGATAAAGCAGTAGGCAATGAGATATTAAATAAGCACTTTTCTTACATTTAATATAAAATAATTATAAGAATAAGCGTTTAATAATCTTACACACACTAATTTTAGGAATAAGCGCCCCGAAACATAACCTCATTTAACAACTATCTTCTTCTTATAAAAAATATTTCAGTTTGAGAAAACAAGCGTTTGTCAGTTTTTTTGTAATATAAAGCTGCTAGCACAGTCGCGATAATTAAGAAAGAAAAGATATGAATTATAATAACTCTTAAAAATTATTAATTTTTTTTTGTGAATAAATTAGTTTTAAGTTATTTTTTCTAAATATATTTAGTAATCTTTTCAAAAGTCGTGTACAAAGTACTGCCACTGTAAGTAAGTTTTTTCTACATCCGCAGCAGTTGCATAGTGAAATCCCGGACCAGACAACTGTCAAATTGGATTAGTTGATTGCCTGTTTTCCCGCGCACGGTAGAATATTTTTTAAAACGAGTTTTTTTTTTAAAAGTTTGCTCAAAACTAACTCAAAATAAAGAAATAAAGTTTAAATAACTGTCTGTCAGTTAAAATTTTAGTGAGTTTTCTGTGAAAAAGGAACAATGAAGTGTAAAGTTTGTGAGTGTAGGAATGCGAAATTTGCACAACGAAAATCCTTCCTCAGGTAATTAAAATACTTCCTAAACAAATATATTACATTTTTCAATTAATAAATGTGTGAATCACTGCGCTAAATACTTCTGATAACATAATTTTTCTTTGATTAGCTGTATTTGTTTACATTAACTGACCCAACGCAAATTTCAAGGGAATCAGCTGATAAGATTTTGGAGCGAGAAGCCGTACAAAAAGTTTCTGGGAGCAAGATTTTATTTTAGATAACTCATAATTTTAACTCGCTCTTGCCCTTTCCTCTATTCCATTCGCTTTCTCTGCTCGTAGTGTACAAACAACTACCAAAGCGTAGGCATTTACACAAACAGAATTTCACAAGTCTTTAATTCGGCGAGGGCCCTTCCTGTAGTTTTATATTCTAAAAACGAACCATGATAATAACTGAAATATTATTAATTGGAACTGATCTAAAAATCGCGTAAAAAGTGCATCAAGTGAGGTCCTTATGTCGTGGTACTTTTGTCTGCTAAAACGCTTCGTTTCCAGGAACGTTCCTTACGAACTTTATAGATGAACAGAGAAGTGGGGTGGTACCTCTCAGCTCTCATCATTCCCACTTTCCTCTTCATCCACACAGTTCGGACGCACCGTTTCTGATGAAAAATTAATATTGAAATCGCCACTCAAAATCATGGGGTTGTCGTTGAAGTTTCGACCTAGTAAAATTCAACCTTCATGTGGGGATGTCATGTATGAATTCCATTTCGGCTAAAAACGATACACAAATAACCACCATCAAATTCCATATCCAAATCCATTTTCTGCCATACACATTTCACGGTGATTGGGCTGGCATACACGGCTCATAACGTCAACACTAAAAAATCTGTATTTTATGATACTCTCGGCATTCATGGGTATTCCCTTCACCGAGACTCATTACACGGGATCTGAATGTGTGCACACTCGGAACTCGAATAACAAAGAGATATGGCAATAGGCTTTTGACAGAGTATGACACCCAGCTCTGTTGAATAAACTCCAAGCTATTGGTATACACTTAGTTCTAAGGAACTGAATTAAGAGCTTTCTTTCAGGCCGTTCAATCAAGGTAGTATTGGACGGCGTCGAATCCAACCCACATGTCATTTCGGCCGGAGTTCCCCAGGGGTCAATTCTCTCACCCGCACTTTTTCTAATCTTCATTAATGATCTGCTCTCAATCCCCTCCAACCCACTTCACTGCTTCGCTGATGACGGTACTCTGAATTTCTGAATTTCTCCCTTTCGCGCCTCCATAGACACCTTAAGCCACGGTAGGAATGTAGCAGCCCTCTCCATACTTTATCGCTATTACCATGGCGACTGTTCCACTGAAATTCAGGACCTCCTGCCTGCACGGCAATACTTTTCCCGCAATACACGAATAGCCCGCTCGGCTCACCCACATACCCGACAGCCCCCGCGTTCGCGCACAATACGGTTTAGAAGTTCGTTTATGAATAGAACAACTCGACTGTGGAATAATCTCCCGCAGTCAGTATTTCCGAACTCGTACAACACCTTAGAGTTCAAACGTGAGGTTCATCGTCATTTTCTTCTACACCCCCCAGACCCCCTCTAACCTTTCCTATTCTCCTCTATTCTTCAAACCAAGCTTACTACTAGACATTGCACCATGAACTGAACGACATGACGGACTGGTAGTACAAAGGGTTACACCTATAAGCTTGGTTTTTTCATATAAAAAAAATCAGACCCAAAAAAGAAGATAAGAAGACACATTTGTTCATGTGTTAGTTTTGACACCAAAAATTTCTGTTCAAAATGTTATAACAACTTTTTCTCTTCCTTTTTCCCCTCGGTCCTGAAAACTGGTTTTTTCGTGTTGACGTTATGAGCCGTGTATGCCAGCCCATTTATAGTGACTAGCGATAGTATTTTTTGAATGTCTGTATGAAATGTTAAAACACTAACGGAGTTCTCATCATATTCTTAATTTTTCATCCAAGTTTTAATAAAAGTACGACATTAATTTTTTTACAGCTTCGTCATCTAAATTGTTGTTTTATCAAACAGTCCCCCACCTGAGCACTAACCACGTCCAATGCTGCTTTACCTACCCAATAGCACGAGAGCCAGTGAACTGAGTACGCCACCTAGCAAATCGCTCGTTTGTTCGTCCTATACGCTTATTGAGGGTGCCAATTTTAAAGAGAGTAAAAAGAACTTTTGCATTTCTTCAACCTTTTTCAAATTCAACTTTTTTTTTCAAGGGGTAGTTGTACTCCCTTAAGGCTTGAAAATTATTTATTTTTGGCTGATAATACCCATTCAATCGAATGTAAAGCATAAATCTGAAATCTGGGTCAGTTGATTGTCGAAGTGGGCTAGTTCTCCTCTATTTCACTTGATTTTTCCGCTTGTGTGGACACAGAACTGCCAATCATGAGCACACACTCAACTAAAATTCGACGTGTGCCTTTCTGTAGTTCAATATTATAAGTTGAACTGAACACTGAAGCTTTTGGCAGGCCGGTGGCGATCGAGGGGCTACTATGCTACTTTCCGGAGTTCACATAACCGTAGGATTTAACCATATCTTAAGAATCTTAAGAATGTTTTCGATTTTCGCCTTGAGGCCAAGTATCCCCAGGCACTCACCTGCCGGCAACTGTATGTGGCATGCAGTCCAAGAAAACTGAAAAAAATCTTTATGTATTTGGGCATTTATCGTCAATTCGTGCCTGCAGATCTGAACTTCTATTCACTCTCAACCCATCCACACTCGCGTTCACGGTTGTTCGCGGGTGTTCACGGCGGGAGTCTAGAGCCGCCTCAAAGTTTTCGTTGAGGCCATGAACATTTTTGCACTTGAATTCACAACCTGCTATGCTAAGCTGTCATCTTCGCCTGTCTGTCTGTAGGGAATCATGGCTTCACCTGCATGCCACGGTCTGTCAGGCGGATACCTGAAGTATTCTCATTCAGTCAGACTGAGTAATGTGTGTCCTTCGTCGGGCTGTGCCAGCCGACCGGGTCTGAAAGACCATTGCTTACCGGTGGCCTATAAGTGAATGGGAGTCTTTAGTGGCGAAATATGTTGTACTTAATTGAACCAAGTTTTTCTCATTCCTCCCGTCCTAAATGGCTCACATAATTAATGAACAACCCCAAATAGCAAAACAGACCGGCAAATTACTCAAATCGAGATAGATAATGCGTCTTTAAACTGCATAAGTTCATACGAAAATTTATTGGTATTTTTGGTTTCATTCTACTTCAGAAGATGGATTTGACGCCATTGTTCTCAACTTTGGGAATAAACTCTTGGTTTTTATTTAAGTGAATCATAAGATCAGAAGTAATTGATGTCTTGTTATGGTTTAGTGCGTGGCCAACACTAGTTTGGTGTACTTGTATTCATACTTTTCCCTTACCATCAGAAAATTCCACTAGATACAATTGTTTCCCACTAAAGGCAATTATTCTAAAAGTCCAGTTCTAGTGGTAAAACTAAAATGGTAACGCTGGCCAGCAGCCGCAAGAAAAATCTAAAATAATTCACCCCTAATGGTGAATTTGTATTCGTATAATGATCTCGAGATAAAGCAAAGTGTGGGCGACGACGCGATGTAGCAAACAGACACCAGAAAATCTATGCAATAAGACAGAGTATATGTGAACTGTTGCACAAACAGATTCGAGTTTTCCTCTTGTGGCCCGTCCTTCCAATTTCCCAGCGTACCCGAAAAATCTGACGATTTTTCATTTATATACGAGTTAACCTTCTAGTTCAGAAGGTGCACTTCTTAGCAGGGCGGAGAAACAATTTACCACTGCGGTCGTGGTTCAGTTCGTGAGACATGCAAACATAAAATATTAAAAAACATAAAAGATCAAAAACATCAAACAGAGAAGCGTGCAAAACTAAAAAGGGGGTGATGCAGGCAGAGAGTCACGCCACATTGAGAAGGGTCCTTTTAAGGACAACTTCACTAGTTAGCAAGCTAAACACACTCCTATTGTTGTTAGTATTTATAAGCATGCGATTAACGGGTTCGAACATGCCATAATTGGTGTTAGAGGAATTGATGTGCAAGAGAAGTTCACCTCTCAGGTTGTAGTTATTCACTCTAAATGACCCGCGGCTTCTTAAGAAACCAGAGTCCACCTTGTCATTGTCGATGAACGAATATAACGTCAGCGACCTCACTGCGCTTATGGAGAGAGCTTAAGTTGAGCCTGCTCTCATAAGGCGGAAGAGCAAGTGGGTCATCCCACGGGAGGTGGTTCAATGCAAACCGGACGAACTTCCTTTGAACCGATTCGATTCTACTAACATGGGAGGAGTAGTAAGGAGACCATACCTGGGAAGCGTAGTCAAGCAAAGGCCTAACCAAAGATACGTACAGGGTTGAACTCCTATCACCATCTTTTTATAAATCCCAGGACTGAATTGCCCTTGGAGGAGATATAATTGATGTGGGTGGAGAAATCCAACTTACTTTCTAACCTAACCCCAAGATCGATTACAGATTCAGTACGGGAGACCTTGTTGTCAAGGAAAGTATAGTCATAAGTTATAACACCACGTTTTCTACAAAAAGTCATAATCTCGCATTTACTAATATTAAGCACAAGGTTGTTGTTGGAACACCAAGAATAGAAGGTGTTTAGATCTGCTTGCAGAAGTTCCTCTATACTCCTTATGTGACGATACAGTTTGATGTGATCAGCGTAAATAAGGATTTTACAGTGCCTTAGCTGGGTAACAATATCGTCAATTGATAAGATAAAAAGGAGAGAGCCAAGATGACTACCTTGCGGGACTCCAGAGGACGCTTCGATGTTTGTAGCAGCATAATGGCGCGACCATTTATTGGGCGCCACTTATGCGAGGTGTCACCCCCTTAGCCATAAGCCCTGAAGAGAATGGCCAAGGAGCCAACACCATACATAAGAAATACAAAGAAAATCCGGAACTCCTACGCCGGCCACACGGAGTTAGCTAGCTCGCCGGAGGGGTCGTGGGGTGTGTGGCCGGGATTTACCGAGGCTGGTTCACCACTTACCTGTATCGGTGCCACTTTGACTTTCATCCATAATTCTCCGATCGTCGCCTGAGCCGCGTCAATCCCTGAAAAGAAATGATCCCCCCCTCAACCATTCCACCAAAAAAATTTACCACTGGACCATTCTCATGATTATAATCATTTAATCTGGAAAACTAAACATAAACAGTACATGGAAGTTTAATACCAACAACACGGATTAGTTGCCCATGTCAAATAATCGTGAACGAATACAATAAAATAAAAAAAATACGAGTTACGTACTTTATGGATGTTACCACTAAAGCGCGCAGTATTGGCCAATACTCCTCACTTTGTACAAATGATAGTACAATCAACAGACGAGGAAAACAAAAATTTCCTGAACCAACAAAAAAAACAAAATGTAATTATTACCGACAAGGAGCAACACAAATCACAACTAAGTATAAAGAATATTATCAAGTTAATACTAAATACTATTAATATTAAAATTGTTATTTTAGTAATAAATTTTTTCTTTTTTTGTTTAAATTAAAGCAACAAGAAAGTTTTTTTTTTTTTTTTTTTTTTTTTTGTTTTATATTCTTCTGGACTGCAAGAATTGGTTGAACTTCTCCACCCCAGACAGTTAATTGACTATAGCTCTCGTCCTCAGTTTATATATATAAGTATAATATATTTTGTAAAAACGCCGCCTACGGGGTTTTCAGAGCACACGAAATTTTCCCCCCCTCTTTTTCTTCTCTATTTTATTCCTCTAACCAAAAAAACCCAACCACACAAAATTCAATTAAATTTTTTTTTTATTTTAGACGTCCTCAGCCGCTTTTAAAGTTTTTCCTTTTTTTTCTTTTTTTTTGTAATTTGCGATCTGCGACCGAATTATAGACAAAAATCCTCAGTTTTTTATTGAAATAATTCTTCTCCGCTGAATATTATCGATATCAAAGAAAAATAACTAAATATAAATTTTCTTTTATATACCGATTTTTGTGTTTCAATAGCAAAACAAAATGTACGTGAAACTTTCCTCCCGTGTGCGTTTTTTAATCCTTCTTGTTTTTTTGTTTTTCTTCTTTTTTTTTTTTTATTAATTTTTTTCTTTTTTTGTGTTTTAATTAACCCACGAAAGCTACATATATTTTTTGATGTATGAAATTTTTACTTACTGCTGCACGGAATTTAAAAGGATTTTTATTGAATTCCGATGTAACATAAACTCTGGCTTTACGTCATCTTTTGTGGCTTCTTTTTTTCCTCCCCCCCGTTGGTTGTGGTGTGTTGGTGGTGTAGAGCAGCCGTACGTCGTCGTCGTCTTCTTTCCTTTCTGATCTTCTCTCGTCGTGTTTTTTGTTGTTTTTGATGATGATGATTTATTATTTAGTCCGTTCCCTTTTTTATTTTTTTTCTTTTTTATTTAATTCTTACGAATATAGAACCGCGTCCGTATACTTTTAATCAACGTGTTAATATCATTATTTTATAACACGATAATATGATATTGTAGTTATGTGTAATTTTTAAGGACTGCTTAATGAAATTCTGTCCCACGAACTAGATAGAACTCTTTTTCTTTTCTCCAAAAAAAACTCCTTTCATTATTCATTTTTTCCCTCGCCTATCCTTTTTAAATTTTCCTTTTCCTCCCAAGTAATTTTACAGTAAATTTCCCCTTGCCTACAGGGTGATTTCCAAACTAAATTCCCCAGTCAAAATAAATTTTCCAACCGACCGTTACATACCCTCGGGTCCACAAGGCCGACTCGCGAGGCAGTGAGGAGCCGAAAATAACGGACGGTTTTTTATGCCGTATCTAATATGTTTGGCGCCAATGTGGGACTCGACTCACGACCTGAGAATAGGAGTCTCATGTTCTAGTGAGCTAGCCGGGCATACGTGAACTAGTTGATAATATACGAACCGAGTGAAAAGCTAACTATAATTTAGGTTCATGCTTGCAACCGTAAGTTGCGATGGCCAGTCTGAAAAATCTCCCGGAGAAATATTTGGAGTTGCGAATAACAGGCGGAAGACAATACCACATTGTCCCCCGACGGATATCAACAAGTCTCCAAACATTTCGTACAAACCCGGGTTGCTTTCGCTCCACCGGGCCAGTCTCCAGCAATACCACATTGCATGGGACTCCCCCCAGTGAAACGATAGTCAAACTGTCTGCTGAGAGATATTCTCCAGACTGACCGAAGAAGAAGGACAGTGTGAGGAGTGTATACAAACCTGTTGACCGTTGGACAGTCTGCAGGTTCTCTCGGAAGAATATCTGGAAGGACAAGGATCCGGCTGAAGGCAATTCCATATTGTCCCCTTCCGGCTCCTCTAATCTTTCAGAAATTCTCGCCCGAACCAGTTTCCCCTCGCACCCTGGAGTCCAACTCACGCAATCCCACATTGCATGGGACTCCCCCCAGTAGGACGACAGGCAACTAATTCGCCGAGGTGCACCCACAGCCTGGCCCAAAAACAAATAGATGATAAGGAAACCTTGAGGAAAATCAACGACGTAGGTCCTTGGCGTGATATACCCCTATGCTCTTACCTGCCAAATCCTCCAGCTCGTACAAGCTGGTTCCAATTTTTCTACGTATCCGAGCTTTCAGAAACCGGGGTGCCAATTTGGCACTAAAACGACCCGCTCGGTTACTCACCCAGAAAGTTCTCCGGTAAACCTCATCTCCGGGACGAAAACTGCCCACACGACACCGCAAGTTGTATTGGGTTTTATGTCTGATGTGTGCGGCGGCTAAATTAACAGCAATCCGCTCACGAAGCAGCTGCATTTTGTCCGTCAATGGCAAAAAAGCTATGTCACCCTCCTGTAACACGTTCAGTGTTTTCAGGACTGGATATGCTGATCCGTGCAGAATCATGTGGCTACCAAACAGCGCCTTATATGGGGACATGCCGATCGCCTCGTGGTGGGTACTACGAAGAGCACATTCAATGGACGACAGATGTCTATCCCACTCACGATGATCCTCCTTTAAGTACGCCCTAATGGCGGCGAGGACGGATCTATTCACCCGCTCGGAAGCGTTGGGGTGCGGCGAATATACAGCTGTGCGCACATGTTGTACGCCATAATCCTGTAGAAATTTAGCAAACTCCTTGGAGGTGAATTGCCGACCATTGTCGGAGAAGACCGTTCCAGGAACTCCAAAGGTATGGAAGATAGTTTGCTCGAGAAACTTGACGGACACCGCCGTGGTCTCAGCGGACACGGGGTGCAGGAAGACAAACTTAGTGAAAGCATCCAATACCACAAATACTGCCGTGTGGCCTTTCTTCGACCTGGGATAAGGACCTAAGAAATCGACGTATAAAAATTGGAACGGCCTCGACGCATCCATGGGGTTTCCCATAGGTGGTCGAAGTACCAAGCTGGGGGCTTTGGTGGTTTTGCAGACCTCACATTTAGCGATGAATTCCCGAACTTGTTTTGCCATACCTGGCCAAAAGTACTTGCATCGCAATCGGGCTAGGGTTTTCCCTACTCCACCATGCGAGGCTTGGGGAGGCGAATGATACGATTCGACGAGCGACGCGGTCAATTCCATCGGAATCCACAACTTCCATGTCAGATCGTCAGCAAGCGGGTTTCCAGTACGTGGTGATGTACGCTTGAAAACGTACCCATCTTCAACTCGCAGGTCTGGTAGCTGCGGTGAGGCTTGCCTGAGGCTATCACCCAGACGAAGATATTCCGGGGACTTGAAAGACGGGGCATTTAAGTCCACGTCGAAACACAAGGACAATTCGTCAACGCAATCCATGCGTGACAAGGCATCGGGAACCACATTGTGGGTGCCTTTACGGTGTTCGATTGTAAAGTCGAACCCCTGAAGCTTAAGACTCTACCGGGCTAAACGGCCGTTAAGCTCCTTCTGGCCCATGAGCCATTTCAGACTTGCATGGTCAGTAATGACCGTGAAAGTCTGTCCCTCAACATA
This sequence comes from Thereva unica, assembly GCA_949987705.1. NCBI lineage: Eukaryota > Metazoa > Arthropoda > Insecta > Diptera > Therevidae > Thereva > Thereva unica. The sequence goes on along the minus strand of OX465281.1, from coordinate 28,814,422 downwards.
CGCTCTAAACTTTTTTATACTCAGCACGGCTGCGTAGCATTCGAGCTCAGTAATGGTGTAGTTCCGTTGTGCTCCGTTCAATTTCTTGGACATATAAGCAATCGGATGTTCTCCTCCATCCATGTCCTTTTGAAAAAGCACACTACCTACACCAGTCCTGCTGGCATCGCACTGAATATAGAAAGGCTTAGAAAAATCTGGAGTGACTAAAAGAGGAGCTTCTGTCATCAGCTTTTTCAAAGTCTCGAACGCCTGCTGGGCCTCATCAGTCCAACTAAAAGATTTAGACTTCAAACAATCCGTGATTGGAGCAGCCACGCTAGCATAATTGGGTATGAAACGCTGATACCATCCGGTCATTCCCAAAAACCTCCGGGTCTGCTTATGAGACTTCGGAGTCGGGTAGTCCATGATGGCCGTCACCTTATTAGGATCGGTTTTCAGAGTCCCATCACCAATTATGAAGCCGAGATACTTGACTTTCAGTCACGCAAAATTTGCTTTTAGATAAATTGATGGTTAACCCAGCACGACGGAGACAGCTGGCGACTTCGTCCAGAAGCTTTAGGTGGGAGTCAAAGTCAGGTGAAACAATGAGCAGGTCGTCCAGATAGACAAAAACGTTTTCACGTAAATGGCCCGGGATGGCTTTATCCATCAAGCGACACATGCGCTGTGGGGCGTTGCACAAGTCGAAAGGCATTACTGTGAACTGGTACAGTGGACGACCGGGGACAGTGAAAGCTGTCCGCTCTCGCGACTTCTTCTCTAAAGGGATTTGCCAGAAGGCGTCCTTCAGGTCTAAGCTCGTGATGAACTTGGTGTCCTGAAGACGACCAAGAAGACCATCAATGTGCGGAAGAGGATAGGCGTCTTTGATAGTGACACTGTTCACCTTGCGAGAGTCAAGGCACAGGCGGACCTTACCTGGTTTACGAACCAACACCACTGGAGAATTCCAGGGACTATTTGATGGCTCAATCACACCCAGCGACAGCATCCTGTCTAACTCACCATACATCAGCTGTTGTACAGCGGGTGAGACCGGATAATGCCTCTGTTTAATAGGAACTGAGTCACCAGTGTCGATGATGTGTTCCTCCAGGTTAGTCTTTCCCAGTCCGAAGACATCGAAGGAGGGAAATCTGGCCTTGACGCGTTCCAACCGTTCGCATTGCGTGGACGTTAAGTCGTGCCTTTTTGCAGACACGGATGGAGCGTTGATCTCGCAGACTATTTGAGGAGCTAGGCCGAAAAGATTCCAAAAATCCATCCCTAGGTACAGTCTTTGGCTGAGACTGGGCACCACATAGATGGTTATATCACGGGTCCTTCCTCCAAAGGATATCGGAACTCGAATATAACCGCAAAGTCTCTGCGGAGCCCCGTCAGCAGTATGCACTACAGAGCGCAACGTGTAGACTGTCACTTCGGGATGATTAGCTAGAAACGCTTCGGCATCTCTTCCCAGACAGCTAACAGTGGCACCACTGTCCAGCAACCCAACCACTTCCTCGTTAGCTATGAGGACCTTCGTAAACAGACAAGGATCTGACGAATCCGAGATGAAGGCAGAAACAATCTTCTGCAAACATTGTCGCTTCTCCTTAGCTCGTACCCTAATTTGGGGAGGGGTGCGCTTGGAAGTTATGGAGTCCACGAAAGGTGGCTCCGAAAAGATGCGGGCACGAGTGGAGATATATCTCTTCCAACGGGAAAGGAATGAAAGTTTAACCTCCTCAGAGGGAAAATCAGGAAGAGCATCAGTTGACGTAAAGTCGCTGATGGTAGTCATATCAGGGGTAGTTAAAGTATAAACAGGGACAACGGGCGAGCTTAGCTCGGGCGCGGACTCCCGTACTGTCTCACACCCCGGCTCCGGTTTCCCTGGCAGGTGGGGCACACTGGTGTGACGACTCCTGGCTTGCCACACTTGTAGCAAAACAGGCCACGAGTTTCAGACGGGCAGTCCATAAATGGATGACCCGGTTGTTGACAATTCCAACATCGGAGCGATCGTGGATTCGTCTGGGTCTGACTCGAAGAGGTTAATGCGTCTACTCCTGGTGAAGACAGGTCTGGGGGTATTTGATCAGCAGAATGTACCGGCGGCGGGTGTTCAATCTCGTGTATTTGTCTATCGCCCCGACGTTCTAGTTTCTTTTGTTGCTGCCAGCGTTCAACGCGAACACAGGTTTCACGCAATTGATTCATACTGGTGAAACTATGTCCGATTACTGCCGACCCCAAAGCGAAATTTAGATTTCGGACTATTATTCCTATTAAACCGCTTTCAGACATAGGATGACTCATTCGGTTGTGTAACGACAACAATTGGGCGGTGAACTCATCAAAGGAAAGATGATGTTGTTTAGTGTCCATCATCTGAAGTATAAGTTCTTCATCCGACTCTCGACTTCGGAAATAGCGAATGAACTGGGCCTTAACTGTTTCCCAGTCAGGATCTACGAATTGGCGCCGAAACTGCGACCAATACCAGTCGGTGGCTCGCCCCGACAACAAAGAAGAAAAATGTCGGCAGACTTCTGATTGGTGGACTCCATCATCGCGAGCCTTCAGCTCCACCCGGAACAGAAACTCCTCCGCCGACAACAACTTGTCCTCGCCGGAGAACTTTAAGTTCCAGAAGGTAACTGGAGACTTGCGAGGTTGAATCGCCACGGACGAAACTATTCCGCCGTCTGCCTGTGGATTCCCTACTGGCATAAAAAACTGGTCTCTGGCGGCGCGAGGGGTCTCTGGCCTTTCACCTGGTCGCTGCTGAGCTAGCAGCGTGGTTACTAGTTGACTCAACTGTAAAACTCGCTCCTCTAGCGAAGGAGTAGGGTCGGGGACCGTGGGTGTATCCCCTTGGCCGGCTTCGGTTCCATTACTAATACCAGCGACATTACGAAGATTACTTCCCCCAGCAGTTGCACCCGCAGATTTCCCACTTCTAAGTTCCATGCCTCAATTCACTTCAATAATACTAAAGATCCTTTAACCTTGCGGAGATAACAAGCAGTGCACCGACAAATATACAATTCAAAGAAAAATCAAAATATAACTTGAAGCAAAATTATCCCCCCGATATACTCAAAACAAAAACAAACGATAACCCGTAAGCAAAGAGTGGAAATAACCAAATCACATAGATGTTAATAATATTGTAGGTAACCCCCGGAAAAAATCACCAGTGATTAGTGTGTAGTGATAAGTTTGTATTAGTGTATATATATTTTAGCGTAGATGAGTGATTTGCTTTAATTCAATATACGCGAAGAATGGTTGAGACGGATAACACTTCCCCTCAGGGATCCCGCATGTCGATGGCCTCGATGCCAGCTGGTGAAAACTATGAAGCATAGTCCTCACCAAGTGTCATCCAGGTCGCCGACCCAGCTTCAGGTAAACCCGGAAGAAGGACGGAAACAAAAATTCAAAATCGCATCGACACGAAAAGAAAGGAAACTTCTTCAAAAATAAAAAAATTTGGGGGATCCGCTGTTCAACCACAACCGAGCTACCTTTCGGAAAATCAATCAGTTGGGAGGAACAGACGAAAAAAAATGGACGCAGGACATAAACAAAAAAATAGAATTTCAAAAGCTGGATGGACCATCAGAAGGAACAAGGGGCGCAGTGGCAGGCGGTAACACGCCTGTTACCAAAGACGGTTAAGCCCTTGCACCAACTTCAACTTCCACCAGTAAAATTAAAGAAGATCCTGTTCAAAGACCGACGCAGTGGCAGGCGGTATCACGCCTGATACCAGAGTCGCCGACCCCAGAAACAGGACAAGGATGAACCACTACTACACCTACACGCATAGCCAAGCGAACACCGCTTGTTAGCAAGCCGTGCAGGTCAGCATGGCTCGAAGCTACTCCAAAATGAAGAAGTTACCGCTGAATAGAACGGGTAGGCCTAAAAACGAAGACAAATAAAAATTCACCTAGAATTTAGACAAGGATGCTGAAAAAAAAATTCGAAAAAAATAGACAAGGGCTAAGGCCTCGCGGTACTACCTTAGCCCACGGCGAGCGCTTGGTAATTGTGGTGAACCATAGACGAAAAAAAATCAAACATTGTCCGTGAAGGCACAAGTGGTATTAAACCAAAAAAATTTGAACTTCAGGGTCCGTGTAGGACAGTCAACGGGCTTTAAAAGCTACGTTGGGCGCCATTTATGTAGCAGCATAATGGCGCGACCATTTATTGGGCGCCACTTATGCGAGGTGTCACCCCCTTAGCCATAAGCCCTGAAGAGAATGGCCAAGGAGCCAACACCATACATAAGAAATACAAAGAAAATCCGGAACTCCTACGCCGGCCACACGGAGTTAGCTAGCTCGCCGGAGGGGTCGTGGGGTGTGTGGCCGGGATTTACCGAGGCTGGTTCACCACTTACCTGTATCGGTGCCACTTTGACTTTCATCCATAATTCTCCGATCGTCGCCTGAGCCGCGTCAATCCCTGAAAAGAAATGATCCCCCCCTCAACCATTCCACCAAAAAAATTTACCACTGGACCATTCTCATGATTATAATCATTTAATCTGGAAAACTAAACATAAACAGTACATGGAAGTTTAATACCAACAACACGGATTAGTTGCCCATGTCAAATAATCGTGAACGAATACAATAAAATAAAAAAAATACGAGTTACGTACTTTATGGATGTTACCACTAAAGCGCGCAGTATTGGCCAATACTCCTCACTTTGTACAAATGATAGTACAATCAACAGACGAGGAAAACAAAAATTTCCTGAACCAACAAAAAAAACAAAATGTAATTATTACCGACAAGGAGCAACACAAATCACAACTAAGTATAAAGAATATTATCAAGTTAATACTAAATACTATTAATATTAAAATTGTTATTTTAGTAATAAATTTTTTCTTTTTTTGTTTAAATTAAAGCAACAAGAAAGTTTTTTTTTTTTTTTTTTTTTTTTTTTTTTTGTTTTATATTCTTCTGGACTGCAAGAATTGGTTGAACTTCTCCACCCCAGACAGTTAATTGACTATAGCTCTCGTCCTCAGTTTATATATATAAGTATAATATATTTTGTAAAAACGCCGCCTACGGGGTTTTCAGAGCACACGAAATTTTCCCCCCCTCTTTTTCTTCTCTATTTTATTCCTCTAACCAAAAAAACCCAACCACACAAAATTCAATTAAATTTTTTTTTTATTTTAGACGTCCTCAGCCGCTTTTAAAGTTTTTCCTTTTTTTTCTTTTTTTTTGTAATTTGCGATCTGCGACCGAATTATAGACAAAAATCCTCAGTTTTTTATTGAAATAATTCTTCTCCGCTGAATATTATCGATATCAAAGAAAAATAACTAAATATAAATTTTCTTTTATATACCGATTTTTGTGTTTCAATAGCAAAACAAAATGTACGTGAAACTTTCCTCCCGTGTGCGTTTTTTAATCCTTCTTGTTTTTTTGTTTTTCTTCTTTTTTTTTTTTATTAATTTTTTTCTTTTTTTGTGTTTTAATTAACCCACGAAAGCTACATATATTTTTTGATGTATGAAATTTTTACTTACTGCTGCACGGAATTTAAAAGGATTTTTATTGAATTCCGATGTAACATAAACTCTGGCTTTACGTCATCTTTTGTGGCTTCTTTTTTTCCTCCCCCCCGTTGGTTGTGGTGTGTTGGTGGTGTAGAGCAGCCGTACGTCGTCGTCGTCTTCTTTCCTTTCTGATCTTCTCTCGTCGTGTTTTTTGTTGTTTTTGATGATGATGATTTATTATTTAGTCCGTTCCCTTTTTTATTTTTTTTTCTTTTTTATTTAATTCTTACGAATATAGAACCGCGTCCGTATACTTTTAATCAACGTGTTAATATCATTATTTTATAACACGATAATATGATATTGTAGTTATGTGTAATTTTTAAGGACTGCTTAATGAAATTCTGTCCCACGAACTAGATAGAACTCTTTTTCTTTTCTCCAAAAAAAACTCCTTTCATTATTCATTTTTTCCCTCGCCTATCCTTTTTAAATTTTCCTTTTCCTCCCAAGTAATTTTACAGTAAATTTCCCCTTGCCTACAGGGTGATTTCCAAACTAAATTCCCCAGTCAAAATAAATTTTCCAACCGACCGTTACATGTTCTTAGAATTGACTCCGCGGAATAGAACCTGAATAGGTAGGTTCTATCGGCTAAGTACGACTGGAACCATACCACAAGGGCATGCGGAAAGCCTAATTTCTTTAGTTTAAGAACTATAATAGAGTGGGAGAGCTTGTCGAAAGCCTTACTAAAGTCTGTGTAGACACAGTCAGTTTGGCAGCCAGTAACAAAGCCTCTAACTGTGTGTGAAGAGAACTCCAGTAAATTAGTAGTAGTGGCACGGGCTGCAAGAAAACCATGCTGGTTTGTTGAGTTAAGCCTCTTGCAGATAGGGGCGATAGCAGAATAAATAATAGATTCGAAGAGTTTTGGTATAGACGATAACTTCGCAATTGGCCTATAATTAGATATTTCGTTTTTACAGCCTTTTTTATGGACAGGTATTATAAAAGAGTTCTTCCTTAAGGTTTGGAAGCGCCTTTTATTTAGGGATTTTTGAAATAAACATAGAAGAGGAGAAAGCAGGGCTCCTGCACAGGATTTTAGAACAGCAGGAGGAACTCCATCAGGGCCAGACGACAAATCCTGCGGAAGTTCATTTATATGTTTCGATATATCTTCCCTGGTTATAGACAGGGATAAGCTTTGAGCCGTTTGAATTGCATTGATATGTCGAAAATTGTCTTCATCTGGTTGGAAGACGGGGGACGAGAAAGATTTAAGGAAGAATGATGCAAATTCGTCACAAATCTCGGATGAATTAGAGCTACGAGAGTTCTCGTATTGCATGGTGTAAGGGTAGTTATCAACTTTTTTCTTAGTGTTGATAAATTGAAAGAATGCCCTAGGATCATCATACACTTTGCCTTCCATGTTCCTGAGGTACTCTTTATAGAGGGCTTGGGAGAGGGCATGAAATTGGTCATAGCAATTGAGAAATGCATGGAAACTCACAGTGTCTTTCCTTTTTAGGTAGGTTTTCCAGAGTTTATTCTTCAAGTTTTTGGTACGTCTCAACTCATTGTTGTACCACGGTGGGGATGATCTGGACGACTTTAACGGCTCAATAGGTACACAGGATGCGAAGGTTTCATACAGGACGGAGTAAAATCTTGCTACATCAACATCCAACTCATTAGACGAGAGCAACAAGTTGAAATCAACCGAAGTGAGCTTGGTTGAGAGTTCTTCGAGGTTGGCTTTTTTAAAGTTGAAGGTAAAGGTTGACTCCTCTGGGATTAGCTTATTGTTAAAAGTAGAACAATAGCTCAGTAGGAGAGGAGGGTGATACTTATCGACAGGCGACAAGACAATTGAGCTAGGCTCAACATTAATGTTGTCTGACTCGGAAAAGAATACAAGATCTAACCGCCTTCCTAAAATATTATTCACACCGCTCATTTGGCACAAACCGCAAGAAAATAAGGAATCCAGAAAGCTGGATTTCCTAGAATTAAGGTTGTTTTCAGGAAGGTAGTTATCGTCATTATCGCAAGTTACCCATTTCACATTGGGTAAGTTAAAATCGCCTACGAGTAGGAGTTCGTCTTTGGGATCCATCATATCTAGGATATGATTTGTGCAAGAGATTAGAATATCGTAGAGGTTTTGACCTCTATCGTCAAGAGTGCTGAGCATATCTGGTGGGACGTAACAGCAAATTAAAAATAGGTTGTTCTGGACAAGGGAGACTTTAAGAGCGAGGATCTCAATGTCCAGAGAGTTTAAAAAATTAGGAAGCGTTATTAAGCAACAGTTGAGAAGGTTACTACAGGCAAGTAGTACACCACCTCCACGAGTCTCCGAGTCAATATATCTATCCCTCCGAAAAACTTGGAAGGAGGTATCGAAAAGTCGACAGAAACACATCTTGGGTTTTGGATCTGATTCCCCTCACGTTTTGGTAATAGAGGAAAAGCGTCTTAAGTTTTCATTTAAATTGTTTAGGCTAGGCGCGCCTTCCAAAACGGCGCCACCGCTTTTTATGACGATCTTTTTATCATGTTTTCGTTAATACTTTGATCATGTTTTCGTTATACACCTCGATCGCCGCCGATCATTTTTGGTTCGCACGATATCGGACAGGAAAAATGACCACATATGTACGTATGCACATACACATACTTCTTCTCAAATTTTTGCTTAAAATTCTATTGGTACCTTGAAAAATTAAAATACGTTAAAAATTTCTATTTCGATTTTTGGACAGATTACTCTCTGGAGCTCTTTAATCGCACAGAAATTTGTATGCTTTTCTCTCTGTTGCACGAAAGTTTCCACTTTGCGTTTGGGATGTAGGTTAGGATAGGTTAGATATGGCTGAGCTTTTGGTTCAAGCCCACACACTTAGGCCAGAAGGATAGGCCCATTGTGATGCCATAGTGATCCCACTTTAAACTTGATGTTGAAATATCGTTTCTTCGTTAAACCATCTCGAGGAAGTAATGAATCTTCTAAGTTGCGGGATCCCAAACTTCGAGATTTCCGCAAGGTTGCTTAGAAAGGGTTCACCAAATGTGGTTAGCCTTATCCTGCTCAGGGCCGGGCAGTGACAGAGGAGGTGTAGTACACTTTCCGCCTCGTCAAGGTTCTTACAGCTTCTGCAGAAATCGTGGGTCTCAAGACCTAAACGGGTCGCATGCGTCCCTATCAGACAGTGTCCGGTTAAGACTCCCACTATAACTGAGAGTTCTTGTCTCCCAAGGCTCAGTAATAAGGTAGTTCGCCTGAGGGACCAGGTTAATTTGGCCAAAGGAGGGCCAGGTTAATTTGGCCAAAGTGCATTTATTAAGATCCCTCCAATGCTTTTTCGCTTGTGTGATTGTGTGTTGCTTGCATCGGAGTTTAAAGGAGGCCCAAGGCATACCAACTATTTCCTTTTCTGGAAGGAGAGTAGCGGTCGTGCCTCTCCTAGCCAGTGCGTCAGCTTTACAATTTCCCTCTATATTTCGGTGACCGGGCACCCAAACGAGGAGGGTCCTGAACTGCTGAGCCATCTCGTTAAGAGATCTGCGACATTCAGAGGTAGTTCTAGAGCTGTTTGTGCAGGAGCGCAGGGCTTTCAGAGCTGCCTGACTATCTGAGAAGATGTAGACAGTCCGGTTCCCATCGCCTTGCTGGTTAATTTGCAGAACAGCTTCTTGTATGGCTAGAATCTCCGCTTGATATACACTGCAGTGATCGGGAAGTCGGAAGGAGATTTCAATCCCAAGTTCTGGGGAAAATACTCCTCCTCCCACTCGACCCTCGAGCTTAGAGCCATCAGTAAAAACGTTTATGGCATCCTGAAACCTATGTGGTCTATTTATCCATTCACGACGTGAAGGGATGTGGACTCCGTAGTTCCTCGTGAAGGTAATTTCGGGAATGCAGAAGTCGGTTTTTGTGGGGATAGTAACTGAGTTCAGTACCTTCGTGTGCCCTCCCCTGATTCCAGTCCAGAAACCGGATTCTTTTATTCTAAGGGCTGCGATGGTTGCGCTTTCCCTTGCCACGAGATTTAAAGGAGGGAGGTATAACATAACATTTAAGGCCTCTGTAGGAGTGGAGCGAAGTGCTCCTGTTATGCATAACTCCGCACATCTTTGTACTCTCTGTAATTTGTTTAACACGGTGGATTTACTCAGAGTTGGCCACCACACTAAAACCCCGTAAAGGAGAATTGGGCGGACGATCGCTGTGTAGATCCATCGCACAGTGTAAGGGGAGAAGCCCCATTTCTTACCAATGGATTTTTTGCAGGCGAAAAGCGCGATGTTTGCTTTCTTAATGCGCTCTTCTGTGTTTTCATGCCAGAGGAGTTTCTTGTCCAGGATTACTCCCAGATATTTGGCACTGTTGTTAATTTTGAGCCTAACATTGTTAAGCCGGGGGGGGGGGGTGTTAACGGAGAGGTCTTATACCTCCTTGTGAAGAGGACCAGCTCCGTTTTTACTGGGTTAACGCTGAGTCCGCGGGTAGCAGTCCAGCTTGAGAGGGTTTGTAGCGCTGCCTCCATGAGATCCCAGAGGACTTGAGGAAATTTTCCTTTTTTGATGATAACAACATCATCTGCGTACGCCTGGACGTCATGTCCCTCTGCCTGCATGCGTCGCAACAGCTGGTTCATAGTTACGACCCATAGCAGCGGGGAGAGTACTCCTCCTTGCGGAGTGCCTCTATTTACGGCCTTTCGGACCGAGCTATCGCCCAAGATCGAGCTCACCATCCTGCCAGTAAGCATTTGGTGGATAAGAGACACCAACGATGTCTCGATCCCATGTTCTGTCAAGGCCAGGGTAATGGCATTCGGCAAAACATTGTTAAATGCTCCTTCAATGTCAAGAAATGCTACTAATGTATATTCCTTAACCTCGAGGGATTTTTCAATGGTTGAGACCAGTGAGTGAAGAGCAGTATCAGTAGATTTTCCCTTTGTATAGGCGTGTTGTGCGCCCGAGAGTTCCGAGGTCAATATGGTCTGCCTCAGATATATTTCGATTAGCCTCTCCAGAGTCTTTAATAGAAAGGATGATAGGCTGATTGGCCTGAAGTCTTTGGGTGTTACGTGGGAGGCTTTACCTGCCTTGGGTATAAAAACTACTTTAACCTCTTTCCAACTAGAGGGAATGCAGTTATTTTGGAGGCACCCGGTAAACATGGTTTGCAACCAGGGCATAATTAACTAAGAGTGGGGTGCAGTTGTGCCGGCACTATGCCGTCAGGGCCTGGTGATTTGTAGGGCTGGAAGGTGTTTACAGCCCATTTTATTTTTGCTCTACTTATGATAGATCTGATCAGCTGTTGTGAGGCTGAAGAGTTGATCGTGATAGTTGTATCAACTGTAGTACTACTCGGGAAGTGGGTGTCCATAAGTAGTTTCAGGGATTCCCTGCTTGAGTCGGTCCAATCGCCGTCTTCCTTGCGTAAATAACTAAGCATTGTTGGCGCTTTAGTTAATATTTTACGCAGCCTTGAGGTCTCCGATGTGGACTCTATATTACTGCAAAAGTTTGGGATGTAAATGGGCTTTAATTTAGACTAGGGCCTCCTAGTCTGTGCGCGTTTATTACGGCCGATGGCGCCGCTAGGTCTTCCTGACCTTTTTTAAAATAAATAAATAAAATATAATTCGTACAGTGGGAAATTCTGTATAAGAAACTTCGTGCGCGAAATGACATCCCAGTTGACAAAAATTTTGCAATAAAAGGCATTGTACAAAAATTCACTGGCTTCCACCTTCGCTGGTAGGTGTCTGCCTATTCAAACGAATGGCACAGTGCACCCAAGCTTGGTTTTCCGCTTCCCAATAAGGTAATAAATAAGTAAAACAAATTTAAATTTTCAATAATTTTATTAAAGTACTATCACAGATTGTGATTCAATATCATATTATACAAATAGCTTACGAGCCACTTGAATGCATTACAAAAAAAAAAAAAAATTTAGAACAAACGTTTATTCTAGCAGACTTTTAATCAATCGTTTCGAAAATTTATCATAAGAAAATTTTACTATTAGTATGAAATTTTTATAATAAGGCAAAGAATTTATCATTTCCTCCATTTACAACCGCATTATTATAAAATATGTTTTGCTTTTAGTGAAAATTGAGATCAAAGATTTTATTTTGTTTTTCGTTTTTTTTTCTTTTGCATTATTTTGTGGCTTTTATAAAACAATTTTACATAAAATGGTCACAATTTTTTTTTACATGCTTAGTTCTTTTTTTTGTTTTGTTTCTAAAGGAAAGTTTACACCCCAGCCTCAAAGTGGAAGCGCAAATCTGAGCTCGTTTATCGCATAGAAGATAGTATGGTGCTGTCTTTGTTTTACCAAAGTGGCAACAACAAACGGCAGTCTCATCAAAGAAGAATTCTACTCTACTTAACGTATGCGAAATCCAAAAAAATAGGTGCTTTCAGTAATGCATACTTGCATGCGCAAAATGCGTAAGTTGAACCTGCATCCACTTGCAGAATTGCGCATGCATGCAAGTATGCATTAGTGAACTTGTTTCGCCATAGTTAAATATGGCGCTGGTTATTTGTCATTTTTGATGTTCTTTTAATATATTCATCGCACGCTATCAATATTCTTCATCCATTTTATATTTTCAAACAATATTTTGACATTTGAGATCGAAGTGCCTTCTATTCTGATTTGAAAATTGTCCGCAGGGCTATCGAAAAAAAACTTGCAAAGCTTGCGCACATTTGCTTCGCATGTCTGCATTTATGAAGTCGGTGCGAACGCATGCTTGCTTTAATGAAACTACTGAAAAAGCAAATATGCGCAAACTGCATTACTGAAAGCACTCAAGGTTTTAGTTTCGTTAAATTTAAGTATTCTAATGTCTAATCCTTTTACAGTGGCATCTACTGTCGTCTTTTATTTTGGTTTTGTTGCATATTTACTATTGTGGAAACGTTTGAAACTAATAATGTCTTTTTTTTATTACATATAAATTTAATAAAACTATCTAAAAGGATTTGCAGCTTATGAAATTGCTTCTTCTGCGAACGTGTGTTAAAAAATTTCCGTTTGACAGTTGTAAAAAGTTTCGAGCTTTCGTCGAAACTTTGCGCTTGTATTTTGTACGGTCCAATCTACACGATGAAACACGAAACAAAAAGTTTCCTAGAAGCTTGCTCGGTTTGAAGGAGAGAGGTGAGAAAGAGCTTAAGGGAACACGTGCTCCTTCAGGCCCTCTCTCACCTCTGCCCCTCAAACCGAGAGCAACCTATCAGGAAACTTTTTGTTTCGTGTTTCATCGTGAAGATTTGGCCTACAGGGCCACTTTGCTCTTCCACTTTGCGTCTGGGATGTAAACTCCTATTAAGCTTAGGACTTAAAATAATATTTAAGAAGAATTTTTTGATTTCTTAAATTTATAAAATAGATATATTTTTTTGCTTTTAATTTTAATAAAATGACAACAATTAATTCGAGTGTGATGGACCAAAAATGTTTTTGATCCTGTTTTTTTTTGTTTAGCAAAAATTAAATGAAAATTTTTGTAAAAAAAAATTCGCAAATTGATTTATGGCAGTAAATATTTAAATATTTTTATTTAATTAATAATAATAAAAAAAATCTTAAATTTCTATATTTCTTCAGTATATAAAATGCAGTAACCACAAAATTATTCCTAGAATTACGTTAATTTGCGACGTTAATGGCCGACTCGATGATGATTCCTGCGGTGGATCAGATCGTAGTGGCTGTTTTCTGCCATACGTATCATCGATTTCATTTGTTAAAATTTTCGAACAACTCATCCACTTCTGGGCTGATGAAAATGGCTCTCTATTTGAAACTCTCATAAAAATATCATTAAATTCCCAGAAGTATTTCCCTTTGAAGAAGTATGTTTTTCCTGTAATTAATAATATGTTTATGTTAAACAAAAAAAAACACTACAAACTTTACCATTTTTATATAGGAATGCTGCATCTATGTAATATCCTATTCCGTTCCAAATTGACATATCACGGGGATAATCTTTAATAACTTTACCAGTTTCTTCATCTAATTGCCAATATACTGTTCCACTATAGAGATAAGTCTTGTTATTGTAGCCCCATATTGTTGCTGCATCGATTTGTTTTAAGTAGCTTGGTAGGCCCAATTCGGTAAGTCGTTTAGGATATCCTTCCAGTAAGATGTTCGAATCGAAAGCGTAGTACATGTCGCCTAAAATTAGTTATTTTGTTAGAATTATCACAAATGGTAATGTTTAATAACAGATCAAGATTAGCTTCAATATTGGCGTCAGATTAAGGTAATATTTTTGTTTATGTGAGGAATCAACTATCGTACTATCAGTCCGTCATGACGTTCAGTTCATAGTGCTGTCTTTTATTTCTTTACACTTTTTTAGGTATCTACGCTTTGCAAATACATTTGCATTTTTAGGAATGTGTAACACAAGAATCCGAGAAATATGAAACGCAGACTATATCGGCGAAGGAGTAGAGACTATGGAGGGCAAGCATTTCAACTCCCTTGCTTGCCATAAATCTTGCTTTAGTCATTGTACTACGTTCCACCTACGAAGCGTGTTTACCTTGCATTGAATAAAGTCTTCTTCTTCTAAAGGAGCGTCGCCGCTTATAAAATGACCGGGAGTGAGTGCTTTTGTGTCATTGATGGTATCTGTTATTGGACAGAGTGAACGCGAATTGAGACACGCCTCTACTTGTGTGAGGAGGGTTGCCATTTCTTCGTAAGTGAAGGGTTTGTTTCCGGCTACCCGTTTCAGGTGATACTTAATAGACTTCACCCCGGCTTCCCATAAACCACCAAAATGCGGAGATGCTGGAGGTATAAAATGCCAAAGTATGCCCTGTAGACTGATGGTATTAGCAGTCTGCTGACTGGCCTGTTGAGTGGCACGTTTTGGCGATCTTCAACAGTGCAATGTCCAGTAGTAAGCTTGATTTGAAAAATCAAAGAGAATAAAATACATTAGGATAGGAGGGGTATGAAAGGTCCTCGAATAGATGTTGTTGAACTTTACATTTAAACTCTGAGATGTTATACAAATTATTGCCATTAGTATTGCTGACTCCATTCTAGAGGTCGACTGAAGAATGCAAGGTGGCAACTGAACGTAAGAATGCTGCTTACCGAGAAATGCAGCCGTCTGAGAGAACATGGGCACGCGGCCCAGAAAAGAGGAGTCACAAGACGGGTTCAGAAAAGAGGAGTCACAAGACGGACGAAGGAAGACTGGGAGAAAAATCTCGTTTGTTAACTAGAACAGTATAGAGAGCGAAGGCCACATCAGGCGCGAGATTTCTACCGAAGAATCCGCTGTATGAGGCGCTGTATGACATCTTGGAGCGATGGGGGAGAAAGGAAGATCATTTTCACGATCATTTCTAAATGGCGAGTTAACTGAAGAGTTGGAAGGTCCATCAATATCTGATAATAGTCGTACGCTGCAGCCATCAAGTACTGAGTTACCGTGGCAGAGTTTACTCACTTAAGCGCCCATGGAAACGGGGATTGAGTAAAGTTTCCTTAAGTCCAAGAAAACTCGACGAAACCAGTCCGATTGTGCTGGCTGAGTTAGCTTAAGGGAAAAAGCTTTCTGCTTACTCAACGAAAAACCTCTACCTCGGCTCATGGAAACACAGAAAGGTTAGGAGAACTTAGCAGAGCCATAAATCGGCGCAAAAACAAAAACTCCTCGTGGATAGACGACAGCCCCGCGAAGATGGTTAAATATGGAGGGCCTACACTACACCAAGGCATTCATGAATTAATTGCGCAAGAATGGGAGCGATATTCTCCTGAAACTATAACGGAGACTATCTGTGAATATTTAAGGAAGATATCTACAGATCCTGGAACTGTTTTTTGCAGAAAAGTCAGCAAGACTTCCAAGCCTGTTGTAAATGCCGGTATTCCCTTTGACCCTGCTTTCTGGCCTGCTGGTGCCCTTAACAAGGTTTTTGTTCCGCGCACCTGTACTCGAGCCCATCATGCAAAAGCTTCTACTCCGAGCGCTCCACTGATGTCAAAAAACTCGAGACGCTTACCCTCTACTACTAGACCATAAGGGGGCCAGGTAAAAAACTAACGACATCCTTCAGGCATCGACGGCTAGCGGGTTCGATGTCATAGCAATCACTGAAACCTGGCTCCATGAACTCTGAACTCTCTGATTCTTCCTACCAAGTGTTTCGGAGGGATCGGTACACTGACTCTGAAGCTCAGCCGTCAGCTCACTTCTTGCAGTAGCCATCTAATTTGTGATTTACAACGCTTCCCTAGTTTCGCTATCCACCTTGACATTGAGCTACTCGCTCTCAAAATTTCCTTCTCCAAAACAAATCTCCTCTTGTTGTGCTGCTATATCCCACCAGATATGATAAGCACACTTGACGATGGAGGCAAAAACCTCTACGATATTCTCATCTCTTGTGTGGATCATCTGCTGAGTGTGATGAGCGACGTTTTAGTCGAATCACGACTTTCTTTACTCTGCACTCAACTTAGCATCTCCACTACCCTGTCCTACCCTGTGCTGAAAGTCGTAATTCGACTTAAACGTTGCTTTTTTCAACTCAAACGACTTGTCAGAAAACACCACACCTGGTAGTGTACAGATCGGGGACGGAGATTGGAGTAAACCCGATACTCTTGCAAAGTGACTTCTAAACAATCAGTCGCTATAACGATCATTTGAAGTTGAAGATCAAAGGGCCTGGGAAAGATCGATGTACGAATATTTACCGACGGCTTCAAGAAGTCAGAGGGTGTCGGAGCAGGGGTTTATCTAGATACCACTAACAGTTCACTGTCTTGGCACCTCCTTGTGTACGCTAATATCTTTCAAGCGGAAGTGCTGGCGATCCTGAAGGCCTGCCAGATAATGAGATTAGAACCTACACAAAGATGTAAGATTGGAATTTTCATAGATAGTCAAGTTCTATAACAGTTCTTGATTCAGTAAGAATACGCTCCAAGATAGTGAAGCGATGCAAAGCTGAGCAAGATAGGCTTGGTAGTAAGCACAACGTGACTGGATTCCCGTTCATAGGAACATAGAGGGGAACGAGAAAACCGACTACCTAGCCAAGCAGGGAGTATCCCTTCGGCGCTCGGAGGCCGAGATGGTCGACAGCCTAATAGGAGGGTAAAAAACGCTATTTCTCACTACCACCTGCTGTTAGCCAGCCAAAAGTGGAGAGCACTGGAGACTATCTCTAGGCCGAGTTATAACAAAGAAAAAACAATGGGCCTTTTAAACAGAACAAGACCCCTGACGAGATATTGCCATAATTACGGAAATCATCACGGGACATTGGCCCATAGGAGACCACGCTGCCCAACTTGGCAACCAACCTATGTTGCCGTAGCTGCGGGGAGACGAACAAGAGAAAAACAGAGAACTCAGGACTAGAGATCAGATCACTGTTAAGCTTCTTAAATTCGTTAAGTCATTGGTTATATCATGATCCAATGCCCAGGAAGATGGTTAGTTAGAAGACTAGTTAGAGAATGCAGTACGTTTAGTTTAGTCTGTCTAGTATATTCGCCATATTGGTTTCACTTGGCAACACAAAAACTTCGTCCATAAAACTGAAACCTACCAATGAAGAAAATAATAAGTCCTTTACGATTTTCGTAAACAGCATCAACACGTGTAAAATTTGAAGGCAGCTGACTCCATAACCGTGTTGTTTCGTGAGGATATCCTTGATATATGCCATTATCCCTTATTCTCCACACATACTAAAAATGAAACAGAAGTTAAAATTGACTTGATCCTTGTAATTATTAAACAAAGCTCCAGTTTACCTGTCCCTTAAATATAAATAACTCCCCTCGTATCATAGATATGGCATCATACTCAGTGTCGCAAGTGTCTGGCTTGATCTTCTTAGGTTTCAGCTTTTCTTCATGTCGATGATGTCGATGATCTTTGTGACGCGGATGATGTGTTACCCAAGGCTTTTGGGTTGGGGGTGATGGCGGTGCTTCAGTTTTTGGTTCTCTTGGACGTGGCCGGGGCGGATGCGTTACATTTGCATGTGGATGCCTTGTTGTTTGCGGTTGTGGTGGAAAATATTTGGGTGGAACTTGAGGATAATATGGAGGTTTTGGATTAGCATCTGGATATTGTGGATATTGAGGCTTTGTTGGTATACTTTGTGGGATATAAACCGGATATCGAGGATCATTTTGTGGATATCGAGGATCATTTTGTGGATAGCGAGGGTCATTTTGTGGATAGCGAGGATTTTTTTGTGGGTAACGAGGATCATTTTGAGGATAGCGAGGATCATTTTGTGGATAGCGAGGATCATTTTGTGGATAGCGAGGATCATTTTGTGGATAACGAGGGTCATAAGGATTATTCTGTGGAGATTTTGGGTTATTATGCGGATAATCTGGCTGTCGATTTGGATAAAAACGATAGGTGGGTCTTGGTGTTGTCGTTGTTGTTGTTGTAGTTGTGGTTGTTGTAGTAACTCTTGGTCTCAATGGACCCCATTGCTTTTCTTTAGCACCTAAAATAAATTATATTTAATATTAATGGACATACAATCATTTAAAAAAAATCGACATATACCATATATTTGCTGTATAGCTAAGCGATCATCATCTGGTAGATCTTGATCAGGCTCATATCCATGATACCATGGAAACATAACTGCATCTTGAACTGATGAATGCCCTAAGCCAAGTGAATGCCCAAACTCGTGAACAGCTACTGCCATTAAGTTTGTTCCTGTAATGAAAAGTAGATATTTAGTTTAAAGGCAATATGTTATTAGTGATTGTGTGTTAATGTAATGAAATTGGTGCAGTTTATTCTTATTTTGAATACTCCAGGGTTTTATACGTTTAAGGGAAAAATATCGAATCATATATTGCAATTAAAACTAAGTGATTCTGATAAAGCTAAATAGCTCAAATGGCTTCCTTATGACAGAGGGAAACATTCTTGCACGGTTTTCGTATGTTATTTACTTTATCATTGATCGTTGTGTTGCAGAGTATTTGGAGATGCAAGTAAGTTGAATTAGAAAAAATGTGCCATGAGTTTGTCAGTGGATATTCAGTTTTTCGCGATATTTAGATTGATCACTACGACTTACGCAAGCGTTTGATAGTACCACAGGTTATCGAATACTTGCATAAGCACTTAGTCGTCAATCTAAGTATGCAACCAACACAATGTTGACTTGATAGGTTTCCACTTGCCGAAGGCTTTGACAGGAGTAATCAGGTCATGTAAAGAGGGAAGAAGAAAGAAAGAAAGTTATGTAGGTGAGAAAAGTGGGACAGGCGAAGGACCGTGGTGCTTTCAGGATGCGAACCTGGGACCTTTGGGATGTTAGCCAGGTGCCTTACTCCGTAGAGTACCGAGGCCCCTCATTCATGTCTGTTATAGAAGCTTGTATGGATCTATGTATATATGAAACTAAAAAGCCCCCTCGACGTGATACTCCCACGCAGGACTGGCTAATAAGCATTACATCACGGGGGCCGTTCAGCTTTATTTAGTTGCTATTGCTTATAGCATTTATTTGCCTTTCTCTATTTCTCACGGCTTCTTCTAGCCTCAACTTTCTATGGCCTTCAGCGTTGCTTTCATTTTTCTATACATTTCCTCGAACCTCACCATGTGGTCTAGGATGCTTTCCGCGGTTGGTGGCGCCTCGGCCGAATCTCGAGCAAGTAAAGAAGGCGTGCTCTGTGCCTTCTTCCATCTGCGTCTTCTTCTATATCCTATAACCCGCATGCACACTCAGGATCAATCTGCTTGAGGTTGTAACTCCCTTCCCGCGCTCCCTCATAACCCATACTTCCACGTTAAGGGTAAGTCTCTGCGCCCAACGACCCGTTACCGACTTGTCTCACTTCCTTTGCTATTCTCTTACAGATTCGCAGCGCGCAATCTGCCGCCGTACTTTCGTGGGACGCATCCCCTCTCTCGCTAGAACGTCTATGGGGATAATCCCCGCTATCACGCACGCTGTATCGTGGGGCATGGTCCTGTACGAAGCGCGAAGTGCATTTAATCTATATGCGGCCCTTCATTATCTACTGTTTGCAGTCCTGTTTAACACTGCTGTCTACACTGGCGCTGCGTATAACAGGACTGAGCTAACCACCCTACCCAAAAGGAAGCGGCGACTCGGTCTAGGGCCCCCAACATTGGGCAGCATTCTTGCGAGCTCTGCTCAAATCGCAGACACTTTGTCTGCCGTAACCTCCAAGTGCGCTTTGAAGTTGAAGGCACATCAGAGCGGACTGTGAGTGGATGATCTGTTCCCCTACCTTGATCCCTACGGACATAGCTTTCTTGTTGTTAATTCGATGATCTCCAGTTAATAAAAATGAAAAACAACACCACTTTTGTAAAGTTAGTTTATATTGTTGGTGAAGAAAAAAAACAAAAACCAAAATCGAAACTTAATTGGCAACTGATATAATTTCGGAGCACACTATTCAGTTTGCACTATTGAACATACAATCGACTACTAAGTTCGAATTGTTCTACAAAAAACTAATTACATTTTAATTACTAGTGAAATTAATTCACCTCAACACTCCTCCTGGATTAATTCACTACGCAGATTTATAAAAATTTTCTTACACAAAGGTTTGGTGAAGATGTCAGCTAATTGTTGTTCACTTCGAATCGGTTTTGGACTTACAGTTTTGTCGATGTGCTGTTGGATATACTTACGAGGAATTTCGATGTGTTTCTTGCCTTTGTTGGTTTTTCCTTCGTGAGCGTTCTTGAGCATGTGAAGTGCAGATCTGTTGTCCACGTAGAGATCAGTGGGTTGATCAGTCTTCAAAATGTTGAGCTCACGAGCAATCCTTCTGATCCAACAGACATCATCAATAGCGGCTACTGCTGCTCGGTACTCGGCTTCGGCTGTGGAGGTTGCAACGAGTCGCTGCTTTTGCGAGTACCACACCAGTGGTCCACCTCGTATGAGTAGTACTCCAGTCGTGGATTGCATGGTCTCCCTGTCTCCTCCAAAGTCCGAATCAGAGTAAGCTTCAAGTTTGTCATCTCCATTGAAGAAAATTCCACAGTTAATCGTACCTCTCAAATACTTGAATACTCGCTTCACCATAGTCCAGTGAGTGTCAGTCGGTTGTGCACAGAATCTGCTGAGTAGATTTACTGCGAAACTTATGTCTGGCCTGGAGATTGTTGCAAGATACAACAGACTGCCAATTGCTTCTCGATAGGGTACATTGGTAGCTGTTGGTTGATCATTCGGTGTCTCCATCACTTCTTTTGCAAGTCCAACGTCTATGGGAGTTGAGACGGGATTGCAGTCCGCATGTTTCATCTTCTCGAGCATCTTCTTCGTGTACCTGGGTTGGCTCACAGATATTCCATCAGTCTTCACTTTCAGTTCCATCCCCAGATATGAGAACTTTTCTTGCACAGTCTCACTGTAGGTAATCTCGAATACTTGACTAATTTTCTTCAACAACTTGTAGATTTCTGCCACGTCCTTTGCTGCAATAAGCCCATCATCTACAAATAGTGTCATCAAGATGCTCCTGTCCTGATTATAATAAACACAGGGGTCATCGTCGGTACTCATCAGTCCAAAGTCTTCAAGCTTCCCTGTGACTTCCTCGTTCCATACTCTTGGAGCTTGTTTCAGACCATAAATTGCTTTTAAGAGACGACATACATTTTCACTTCCATCTCTGAATCCTTGGGGTTGAGTCATGTGCAGAACTTCAGTCAGCTTTCCATACAGAAAAGCGGTCTTGACATCAAATGCGACTAACTTCATCCCTTCTGTTGCAGCATGGCTCAAAATCAATCGTATCGAAGCATGGCGGGCTACTGGGCTGAATGTCTCTCCATAGTCTATTCCTTCTTTTTGTTCAAAGCCTCTGGCGACAAGTCTGGCTTTCAATTTTCCGTTCGCTTTCTCTCGCAGAACCCATCTACAAGATAGTGGCTTGACATCCTTCGGGCATTCTTCAAGCTTCCAGGTTTTCATTCTCATCAATGAATCATACTCCTCCTGCATCGCCTTTCTCCAATTTGGATCCTTCAGTGCATCTTCAACGGCGATTTCCTCAACTTCACCGATCAGTGCACATTGTGCAATGTTACCTCCTCCCCAGAAGTCGGTGATATAGTCGGCATATCGTTTCGGCCGTTGCAAGGTGCTGCGGTCTCTCAGTTCTCGTCCTAGTTTCTGATTCGCTGGTGCTGTCTTGCTGCCTTTTTCTTTCGGATTTTCCTGCTGTCCGTCTTCGTCTGGCTCGTTTTCTTCTTGCTCAATTTCCTCTTCCTGTACTACATCTGTCGTTTCTTGCGGGTTTGAGTAGCTCAGTTCTGTCCTCGGCTTTGCTTCAGGCTTGGCTTCGTGAAAAATTACGTTGTCCGAGCTGACTATATTTCCTGTTCTTGGGATATAAATTCTGTAACATGGTGAGTCCCACTCATATCCCACCATGATTCCCTTTTCAGACTTGCGGTCCATCTTTCCTTTCTTGTGGCTTGGTTTCAGCACATAGCACTCACATCCGAATGCACGTAGCTTGTTGATATCTACCTGTCGTCCAAACCAAAGTTGTGCGGGTGTCTTTCCTTCAACAGAGCTTGTGCCAGTCTGGTTTATGGTGAAAACAGCGTAGTTTGCTGCCTCCGCCCATAGTTTCTTGTCTAGTCCGTTGGAATGAATCGCTGTCCGAGTGGCCTCTACGATGGTTCGCATTTCCCTCTCGATCCTTCCATTCTGCTCTGGCGTGTAGGTGTTCGTGACCGTGTGAAATATTCCTCTTTCTTCTAACATCTTTCTTGTGCGGGCATTCCTTATCTCGGTTCCATTATCTGATCTGAGTTTCTTTATTTTTCTTTCGAGCTGGTTCTCTACAAGGTTGATGTACTTTTCAAGTTTACTTGGTGCTTCATCTTTTGACTTCATGAAGTAGATCGTGCGATAATGTGTGTAGTCGTCTTTGAATAGGAGAAAATATTTCGCATTTCCCAGAGATGGAACGTCCATTTCACCCATGTCCACGTGAACCAAGTCCAAGGGTTGTTTTGATGTCTTAGGATTTGCTGGATGGGAGATCCGGTGCTGTTTCCCGTAGGCACAGCCTGTGCAGTTTGTACCATCCCAGTCATCCACATACTTCACATTTTGACTCCTCAGAATGTTCCTCACGTACCTAATGTTTTGGTGTGCAAGTCTCTCGTGCCATGTCCTGATGGACGTGATAAAAGTGTATTCAACTTTCTTCTCCCTTCTCAATAACATCTTGAATAAGTTGCCCTCTCGTTCTGCCACGACAGCTACTTCATTTGTATTGGGATTGACAAATTTTGACGTTTTATGATCAGCTTTTTGTTGAAAACCTTTATCCAAGATTTGTCCCACTGAAACGAGATTAAATCCGAGACTTGGCACGTACAAAACATTTTGGAGAACCACTTTCTTCCATTTCTGGCCATCATAAGCTTCCAATTCCACTTTCCCAACAGCAGCGCCATCTAGCTGAGTACCATCTCCAATCAGGATGGGTACAGGCTTGTCCAATTCGACCAGGTTGGTGAACCACTCGCGGTGCGATGACATGTGCTGGCTCGCTCCACAGTCCTGGAACCAACTTTCGTCCTTGCTTACTGAGTTGTAACTTAATAGTAAGTTTGAGTCGTGAGATGTGTTCAAAAGTGCTAAAGGTGCTTGGTTACCTTGCTCACTGGAACGTGATCTGCACTCCTTCGCAAAATGGCCCTTCTTTCCACATTCATTGCAGGGGTAGTTTCGTTTACAGTACGCCAAATACTTTGCGGTTGCCTTGCCTTTGCAATCCTTCACAAAATGTCCTCTCTTTTCACACTTGTAACAGATTTTTGGTTTGGACTCACTCTTGCTTGTTAACTGCTGTCCTTTCTTATTGTACTTGGTGACAAGTGCATTCTGGGTGTTTGCTTCATGTCCATTTCCACTTTCTCTCAGCCTCTCATCTTCTAGTCTGAGTCGTTCAATTAATCTCTCTACCGTCTGATCTCCTGCAGCTACGTTATCCCAAGCTGTCCTGAAGTGTGCCAACTTGGGTGGCAACACACCTAGAATCCTCGATATCACCCAACTTGGATGGATTGGGTCGACATCGGTGGTCAGTTCCTCGGCAATGGCGGTGATGTCCATACAATTCTCAGCAGCTGACTTTGTCTCGTCATAGACAAATGAGAAAAATTTCTGTCTCAGTGTCTCTCTGGTTACTTCAGTCTTCGTTCCATACAAATTGACAATTTTGTCCAACATCTGTCTTGCGGTCGTACAGTGTGCGAGCTTGCTGGCTATCTGACTGCTTACGTTGAGTGCGATGAGTGTTTGAGCTTCGAGATCTTGTTTTACCCATGCTTTCACAGCTTCATCAGTTGAGGCACCTGCTGGTTTGACTTCTGTGCCAATTGCGACTTCATACACTTCTCTTGTTTTTAAGGCTAAATTTAATTTTAAACGCCAAGACGCATAATTGACGTTGCCTTGTGAATCTTCACACAGCGTTTCTAACTTTGACTTAACTGTGTCCATTTTTCAGGATTTTACAATTAACTTTCTTGATTCACAATCTTCAGACTAGTATTACAATTAACTTTCTTATGCTTGTGCCTGGCGACGGTTGCTCCGACTTGCTGTCTGTCCTGAAAATTTTATTCTTTCTGTAGTCCTCAGCTGGAGATTCTGACTTACGGCGACCCTGGGCCCATAACCTGTTGTTAATTCGATGATCTCCAGTTAATAAAAATGAAAAACAACACCACTTTTGTAAAGTTAGTTTATATTGTTGGTGAAGAAAAAAAACAAAAACCAAAATCGAAACTTAATTGGCAACTGATATAATTTCGGAGCACACTATTCAGTTTGCACTATTGAACATACAATCGACTACTAAGTTCGAATTGTTCTACAAAAAACTAATTACATTTTAATTACTAGTGAAATTAATTCACCTCAACATTTCTTCGTTTGCTGATCAGCACCTCTTCAATATTGTGCTCAGCACGCTTCCGCCCAGCGGGTTTTAGCCACGCTTTTATTTCCTAGATCGCTTCGTTCGCATACAGTTCGATGTAATCTGAGTGTTTTCCTACCACTTTACCGCGATGTTATCCGCGAGCCTGATCGATACTGCCTTCCTTTGGAAGACGAAGCCGTACCACATTGCGATTAAGAGGAGAGGACCCAGGACGGAACCCTGCGGAACACCGCATGTTGTCCCGAACACCTTCGGATCATTCTCCGAATCAAAATGAAGCGACCTACCCTGAAGGTCGTCGTCACTACTCGCACCAAGTACTTTGGTGTGCCTAGCTTGATCAACGCCTCAACTATTTTGCTCCACCTCGCTGAGTTGAAAGCATTTTTTACGTTGAAGGTGATTTTTTTCTATGTCGTCTGTTGCTATGCCCATCGCCATGTCCGACAGGCCACCTACCCTTTCGACGCAAAGAAGTATCTTGTTACAGATCACCCGCTCGAGGCATATCGGTCTGTAGGACGATGGGTCCGCTAAATGCTTTTTCGGCTACGGTAGAATTTTTGCTATTATCGCTCCGGGAAGATCCCCTTCCTTAGAACTTCTCTGGCGCTATCGTAGCTGCTGGCTTCACTGCTTTATTTGGTATGCTATCCATGCCAGGGGCCTTATTGATGGCTACTTTTTCTGCGGCCTATAGAATCTCCTCTGCGGTTATCGCAGGTACTTCTTCTGGGTCCACCTGAAGGGTGGGTAGATCGACGGTGCGAGGACGTTTACTCTGGAGCCGCAGATGCAGGTGATCGGCGTAGAGTGCTTGCCCTTGACCGCTGACATAACCTAATCTATAGATTTCGCCCCAGGGGTCGGCGGCAGTGCACAACCTTTTGAAGTGCTCGGATTTACTTTTAGCGATGGTTTTCTTCAGCCATTTCCTCTTATCCTTATATTTTTAAAGGAGCTCGCCGAAATCCGAACGGTTCCGATTTCTCTGAGTTCTCCTTCTCGCTTTTAGGCAGGCCCTTCAGCATTCGTCGATCTCTGCGTTCCACCAGAAGTTTGATGAATGGCGACGGTTCAGTCCGTTCTGCTCATTTCCTGGCACCTCCTGCCGACCTCGCATCATGCAGGTATACTTCCTCGACAACAAGAGTTATACGAGAGTATAAAGAACCGGTCTTTACCATTTTGTTCAAAACATTCTCATAGACTCGAGAATAGTGCTTGGACGTTCACATACACTCGATCGCACTATATCAATTTTTTTTTGGTGTACATTGGGTGCTTAGAATACCAAAACATCTGATAGTCACAAGAATAGTCACAAACTATCAATGACAAGCACTAGTCACAAAAGCTTGTGACTTGTGACTGGTGACAATTTAAAGCAGGCAGCTTAATTGCTTTTTAATTGGTTTATTGCGGTTTCTCTTTGCAAATCTCTTTCAACCATTTAGATTTATTTACCACCAATTTGTTTTTGTTCACCCAGCACAACACGTCAGACTGGCTTCATTATCCCAAAACACTTTGATCTCCAAAAAAAGAAGAGAAAAATTGAGCATGAATCTAATTTACCTTTCGATATATTGACAGGGGGAATACTTTCGCTAAATACCTTGTAGATGACCACCACAAGAAAAAAACACTACACACAAAAATAACCAACGGAAAAAGATGAAAAAGTGATTCCTACAACTAAAGGAAAGTAATAACGACATTAATCACGAATCCATCAGTTCTCATCGAAGTTGTTTCGTAACTAAACACGCAGAAACTTTTCCATTTATTCTTGTTAGACACAACCCCCCTCCACCCCAAACCAGCACTACTACACCCTGTGCAGGCGGGCTGCCGTTGGCCCATTTGGCCCAGGAATACAGCTGTGTAGTATGCAAGATTTTGGCTCCTTTTGTTTTTATCATTTCCATTATTCCACCCATGAAATTTATCATCCAGCCATAATAGGGTGTGGTGTAAATAAAACTCTCTGACATGAAAAGCTTCGCTAGTATAGTAGTAATAAGGCCGACCAAACACAAGGACTGACCCTTTTTTTGTGCGTTCGCCTCATTATGTTCGGCCTCGAACAAACCAACGGTGGTCGAAGATGATGCTGGGGGAAACAAGAAGAGCCCCCCAAAATATACAGGCAGTATGCCAAAACAAAGGGATGATAAGAAGCTAAGTAGAAGCTTTTATCCTCCATTCGATCGATTAATTGTGATTGATTGACTTTCTTTTTTGGTGGGAGAAAAGGGTAGACAGGTGTTTCTGCCTTTTGTTTGCAACTTCGGTGATTGAGGACTTCTGCTTGAACATCTGAATTTATCCCAAACCGAAATTCTTCGGGCTTAGCCACTACTGCTGGGCTTCTTGATTCGGTCCGATTTCAATTTAATAAATATTGAATATATTTTAATAAAAATGTCAATTTCCTTTTCTCGGAAGAGAATCTGTTGAATTATTTAAGTTAAGTGATTTAGAAAAATTGATCGCATAATATGGGAGCCGAATTCCGAGGAAGACTTCGATTTCAATTATCTTCTCTCTTTTTTTTGACAGTCGTTTTGACATATATTGCGGAGGGAGGGGGAAACATGACTTCTTGAATTGGTTCTTGAATCCAGGTTGTGGTCAAGAAAGTCATTTATAATCTAAAGTAACAACTTTCTCCTTCGTTATTTGGAAACGTTTGAGTAATTTTTGAAGTGAAAGTCAGCCTCCCTTGACTATGAGTCAATTAGACTAATTAGGAACAAAACTTCATAACCTAATTTCTTTTAATTAAACAATAAACCTAATAATGTTAATTAATCCCTCTTAAGTATCTTATAAAGCAGCCACAGGCCTCTTTTGGGCTGGTACCACTTTAAAGTTTTATGCTGTAAACATGCTAAGGGCGACGGCGAAATTATTTTCCTCGGCTACGGCGAATGGCCTGACGAAATTGTTGTGAGCACACACTAAGAGCGACGGCGACATAATTTAAAACACACACGTACACCGAAATAACCATCTTGCACAGCCGAGTATGCTGCACACGCACACAGGAGCATACGAGAGTAGCAACACAAACCCATGCCAGAGCGCACATGCATCTTTGACAGGCGACGGCTACGAAATAGAACTTGGCGTAGTTATCGCAGTGGTCTGCAGATTGTGCAGCTTCATACAAAAGCGGTGTGTTCTATTCGTTTTTGACAGTCGCTGAACAAAGCGATTCGTCGGTCGCCCTTAGCATGTTTACAGCATAATACAGGTGGTCCAAATTGGTTTTCGTCTCGGGCAGATCTAGGCACAGGAATAGGGTTTTCCAAAAATAGTGGTTTTCTAAAAGTGTGGCGCCGTGCCGGCCAAGAAAGGATAGACGACCAAATCAAGCGAAAACGAAAATCTAGCCAAACAGGCCCTTGACTGGAATCCGCAAGGATTAGGAAGGCCGAGAACAACGTGGAGGAGAACCCTACTAGCAGAAGCCGCAACAACTGGAAGATCCTGGTCGGAGCTGAGAGCTGTCGCGCAAAACAGAGTCCGCTGGAGGGCAACTGTTTCCGCCCTATGTCCCATAAGGGATTAAAGGAGCTTAAAGAAGAAGAAAAGCAGCAGTTTTTACTGTTTTTAAATTTTTCTCTAATTTTTTATATAACTAGCTAGACCCGGTATAACTCCAGTTGGCCACCCGACGGCTATTATTACCCCGTTTATGACTAGGTTCAACCCAGATACAAATTCAACCAAGGTCCAACTTAGTCATAAACGGTGGTCGCGTTGAAACCGGGTCCACTTAACCGAACTCAGCTCTCCTACCTGGGTCGAGTTGATATTTTGCTCATATATGCGGGTTGAGTTGCAATTAGGTTGACGTGACAGTAGTTTTGTTTGTTTATTATCCACCTTCGGGGTAACTTTTATGTTCGGCGTGTTCGCTTGCACAGGAATAAATGAGAATTTAACACAAAAATTTGAGGTAATGTTTTGATTTCAATTCAACTCAACTTCAACTCAAGTCGACATCATATACAGTGGTCGAAATTTCCACTCAACCTCAACTCAATTTCTCAACCTAGTCACAAACGGGGTATATGTATGTCGTGCGCGTGGACGTTTAGTTTTAGTTTTTGTGACATTTCACACGATGGTCAAATTTTGGATGGTTTGCCGACACATGACCACGCTACATACAATTGGCCATGCGAAAAACATAGATTCAACCACTATATTAGATTAAACCGCTTCTTGCAGCGCATCACAGTCGCATTGATGCTCACGGTTCAGTTCTGCGATCAAATTCTTTAGACATAGTTTGGAAGACCGCAATTTTGTTACCAAAACAGACTACAAACAGACTATTGGTCTACGTGGTTCCCAAAGTGGTCTATATAGACCCCCAGGGGTCTACGACAACCTGCAAAGGGTCTACGTCAGCGAAAAAAAAATTTGGGGGTCCATGAAATGAAAATGGGGGTCCACGATAGTGGGTCTCAACATACACTGATAGTACATATTTACTTACATTTAGTCCAATCAATCTAAAATGACTCCATGTAATTTTTGCCAACAGGAAACAAAAAATATGGTCATATAGGAAAACAAAATCTAATAAAGATAGCGTTTTCTTTTTTTGAATTTGGAATGGCAAACCTAACCTAAAAAGTATAAAAAAACGCTTTTTAGCGAATAAAAGAAAAGCGTGATTTCGGATCGAAAAAAATCAAATTATAAAGTTGTAGCTGTTCAAATTATCTTTCGATTGATGTTTATTGAGTTATAGCCCAGCGGGAAATGGAGTGCTCCAATAGCCATGTTGGAGCAATCCTTAAAAAGCTTGCAGCGCTCCCGTTCCCATACCAGTTCCATATACTTTTTAACATTGCATGTCCTTGCAGGGGAGCATACGTTTTTATGCTCCTCAAAAGCGTTCAAGGAGCACTATAAAAAAAACTTTTTAAAAAGGAAATATTCTTAGACGCCTGTGGATATGTGATCATTCGGTATCGAAAAGCTTTTATTTTGTTCATCTTTTGCAATTGCCCTTTTCTTTCCATGCCCGCGAGTGGCTTTACCAAAGCAGTCCCTCAACTAAATTCAAACAACTCCCAAAGCTGAAAAATCGAATCGAATCGAACGAAAGTCCGGCTATTGAGTAATGCTAATGGCAAATTTTATGGTGACGAAGATAATTGCCTGTTTCCTTTTTTTCTATAAAATTTATGAAAACTCCAGTAAAGCTCCCTCGAAAGCATATTGAACAGCGCTCCAAATAACCTCCCCTGCGCAGCGTTCCCAATTTTTCCCGCTGGGAGCTTAGGGCACAAAACATAGAGAAAAATGGGAAAAACTGTCGAAAATCAGGTTTTTTTAATTTGTTAATAACTTTTGTTTAACGCCACTTACATATTTGTTATTTGGTACAACTATCGCTTCTTAATGGCTGAAATACATAATGGTGTTATTTTTGTTGCGAAAAATTGAAGTTTCCTTGAAATTTCTCTTTTTGTAAAAAAAGGCGTTCTTGTAAAAACGTTCCTCATGGTGCATGGATTTCGATGGATCAACGTTCAAAAGTTTAAAATTTTCTTCAAAGATTGTACTATTATGTAAAAGTAAAAAAAAAGTCGATTTAAAATGCTTACAATGCTCAGAATGGCCCCCCAAAAACATATTAATAATGAAAAAACAGACTCAGAAAGTCTAAAACTTAACATGTGTTTTTACTTTAAGTTTTTAACACTAAACTTCACTACAGTTAGAAATTTGCAAAAAATTTATATTGATCAGGTAAGCAGAGGGTCTACCCAAAACCGAAAAGCATTGGAAGGGGTCTACGACACAAAAGAGTTTGGGAACCTCTGCTACGCTTTTCAGTAGGAAATGGAAAAGGCTTCTCCGAGACAGCTACGACATTTGGATTTTATTTCTCAATTTTTAACAGAGATTATTCATGTTACAGGTGTTGACAATGAGGTTGCAGAGGCACTTTCCCGTCTGAACGCAATCAGCATGCCATAATAACACCACAACAACTGCCTTCTACACAAACTGGATTGCCGGTTTTGGACCTCAACGCGCGATTACTAATGATCAGGGTTCTTAATTTGAGAATCGGAGGAGCGAAACATATTCATACGACACCGTATCATCCAGCATCAAATGACATGATCGAATGTTGGCATCGCTAACTAAAGGCAGCACTAATGTTTTGCAGCACCCTTGCAGCACCCTTGGCTGGATAATCTACCTACAGTGCTCTTGGGACTGAGGACTACCTACAAAGCAGATGTACAAGCCTCGGCAGCTGAACTCCTCTATGGAATACCACTTCGAATTCCCGGAGACATCGAGGACTCAAACCGGCCTGCAACGAGGACTCAAACCCGCCTTCGTCAACAAGGAAGAGCAACTTTTGAGTCAACAAGCAACATCGACACTTTTGAACTCTGCCGTTACGTACCCATCCTGGCGGTCCTAACAATTCCAAAAATGTTACCTTTTCTCCTCGTGACACAGTTGTGGCAGCACTGTCACCTTTTAAAGTTGCGATTTCCGACACGCATGGCGCTTTACTATCCGCCATCTTTTCTTTTCCTGATAATTTTAGGATACTAAGTAGTAGCGCATGTAAATCTCTGAATCTTGTAAATATATATAAATAAATTATAGTTAAGGTAGTATTGTGTTAAGTAGATAATACGACCAACTAAACTATAAATTATTTCCAATAACGTCATCTATCGGAAAAATTACAAAAACGATAAAAATTCATGAAATCTTCTAATTTTCTAAAGTTTCAATATCAATACAATAAAAATTGCATTTCTGCCACTAATTTATAGATGCCGCTCTGCGAAATTATCAATTAACCTATAACGTTTTATATCGGCGACAGATTTCATTTCCCACATTCAGGAGGATGCGCAGTAGCTCGTATTACAAAAGCGTGAACAAAATTTGGTGCACACGGTAATCTACACCTGAAACAATCTATATTGAACTTTATCACCAAAGTGCACATATAGTCCACCCCATTGGTTGGGCTTCCCAATCAATATTCTCTAAACTCATTACTATAGTAGAAAATTGCAATTATTCAACTCTTATGCCAGGCACCAAAAACTGGCAGTCGATGGCATGGGAAATAGCAAAATTCATTGGCCTCGGCACTTACCAAAAATTCGTTTAATCACAGTGTGTCAAAATCCACTATAAAAGCAGCTTATTAAAGTTGGATTACATTAGTTGATTGATGGACACTTAAACCATGACAAAATTATCTCGTTTTATCTGCAGTGAAAAATACTGCATATATGTATGCATATGAAAATATGTCAGCCGTGATCAACAACAAGAGACTTGTAAATTAATTGAACCAATTGAATGAAATTTTTCCTCAATAACATTTTAATTCAAAACGAAACATATTTTCAATCAATGCATGATGTGAAACTGAGTTAAGGATTGAACCCAGTCCCAATATATGTACCATACAGCATCATCAGCACCAGCGCCATCTTCCCCCCGTATTTGAATAAATGAACAAAGCTATACAGACACATGCAGTTGCTGCTGATGCTGCTGCTGTCGCGTGATTTGATTTCGTCATGTCTAAAGGAACTCTGGCGCGCGCTAGCAAATGAAAGCCGATGCGATATCAAATCTGCTCGACTCAATTTCAACGGAAAATAATCGAAAACTAATAAAACTCACGAGACGGATCCAATATGAAAAATCAGCGCGACATCTGTTCGCAATGGCGCTTACTGCTCGTCATCCTGTGCCGTGTGTGTGGCCTATCTCCCGCATCCATAGACGCAATTTGAATATTATGTATAGATTCATTTCACCGGGAAAATTTCTATTTCACGTCGAACGACGGCGGGGGTGGTCTATATACAGCATACGCCAGTAACACAGGATATGGTGAAAGTTAAAAGGATTGCAGGATTATACAACAGGCACCTGATTAGAAGAACTTGATGCAATTCATCCTGGCGGCAGTGGAATAAGAGAGAGAGAGGGTGGTTGGTGTGCTGCATTCGCCGATAGCTAATTGCAATTTGGACGTCCACACATAAATTGAAATCCCAGTTAAATTTTTGGCGAAATGACATTTTGCAGAGTCGCTGGCTGCGTTTATTTGATTTTGTATACAATATCCCGCATTTACTCATGCCGCCGACCCCCAGCCGAATCGTGATGTTTATCCGTGTGATGTGATTTCGTTAAGTTGAGCTCACCTGAACTTAATTTTTCGACAGGGAAATATAAACTAGCGTGGATGTATGACAAGTGATTTATTTAAATACGAGCATTTAATAGTGTACCCAATCGATAAAATTCACTAATCAGGCAGATACCTGTCTATTGTAGGTATAGCGTAACATTTCGGCAAATACCCAGAGGCAGGAGAATGATAAATCAAGGTACATCAACTGGTGGTTCAGCGTTCAGTCATAATTAGGAATTATCTTCAATTCTTGATGCGATAATTGAATTATCCGATTAAGTCGGGTGACCGCTATGGGGACGAGTCAAGCAGCTCAATACCATTTCCACGCATCCATGCCATTATGAAAACTAATTGATAACAAGGGCCAGTATTCGCTTGAACTTTGACGTTACGGGCACTTCACAAATCGATAACCTCTGAGCGGTTTCAAGGACTGCTGTAGATTTTTATCTTACCATGCCACGTCTTTACAGAAGCGTTTTTTCTTTCAGCCAGAGGCAGTTTCACAGCTTCTTGTCATAATGGTGCATTCATCGTGCTTGACAAAAAGGTACCACACGTTTAGACTAATATTCTTCACCTGTGTCCAACAACTATGTAAAAAATGGAAGGTCTCTGTTGGCACCAAAAGAAGCCTATGTTGAACTAAAAACCGTGACAAAGAACAAACAAAGATAATGCAACAATACAGAGCTAAAAGATTTAGAATGGGAAGAAATATAGCTATGGACGAACACAAAGAAACCAAATCCAAACCTGATTTATTAGCATCTTTATAGAATCCCAGGCATTGGTAAGCTTGTTTGGCGATTTGAAATATGTGATTGTTCCATCGCAGATCTGAAGATAAGTTAACTCCTAGAATGTAAAGAGATGGGTCAGCCATTAAATTCTTTTTACCCGTCGATATAGAAGGAGGGACGATGCAGGTTTTGGTGAGAATAAGACAACTCTTTGTTTTTGTTGCGTCGAATTGGACACGATTTTACGCGGCCCCGGTCAAGAATGAGTTTGATGTCCGCGTTAAGAAAGCTGGACCTAAGTTCACTGTCTAAGAGACAAGGTCTGGCACTTGCTTGTCTAACGTTGTCGAAGGCGTAAGAGTAACGCAGAGTGCCGCCATCGGCGAAACTGTGGAGTGGGTTGGAGGGAATGAGAGCATGAGAATGAATATTAGAAAGAGAGCAGGTGAGCGAATCGACCCTTTGGGGAACGCCGGCCGAGATGGAGTGTGGGCTGGAGTTGACGCCATGCAATACTACCTTGATTGAACGGCCGGAAAAAAAGCGCCCACTCCGGTTCGTAGGTTCGTAAGAACTGAGTCGATGCCAATAGCTTGGAGTTTAGGCAGCAGAGCGGGATGCCATACTCTGTCAAAAGTCTTGGAAATATCTAGAGCAACCAGACCAGACTCATCGAAGTGATAGATGTTTTGGTTGGGAGCCTCAGTAAGAAACGCAAGAAGGTCGCTAGTAGATCTTTTCGGTCTAAAATACCCTTGCGTGTAAAATTTGGTTAGATTCTATTTCATCAGCTTTTTATAGTAATATTATCCTCTCCCACTGAAAGAAGTAGGGCAAAGTCTCCCATCGGTGATATCACCCTTTGCAATTCCCTCGAATCGGGCAAGAATTCTTAGGGCGCTGCGCTGCTCTTGGAACTCACTTTTGATGTTGGAGCGCCTTGAGAAACGGAAGGCATGGTGGTTTTGTTAGCCTCGTCTCACGAGCAGGCCCAGGCATCGGAGGTAACCGTTTGTGACCAACACTATTTAACCACTGGGTGGCCAAGCAGCCATCAACACCATGGGTTCGAAGTGGGGAAAAGGGGAAGGGGAAAAAAGGAAGAGTAATCCTATTAGATATTTTCATAAATACAGCTGCAATCTACGCAGAATACTCCCACCTATCCAAAACAGTAAAAGTCAAGCTTTTTCAGAGTTATTAACCATCAAGCAATACGGAAAGATAGATGGGGGACCAAACAATCGCTGATTCCGGTCGTAGCCTCTCGCAACTGTTCTCTCCACCGGTGCTGATTCTGAGTAAAGTTCTGGGCGTCTAGCGAAGGTTAGGCCTCTCTCGGTGTCGCACCGCATAGATCTTATCGCATAAATAAGGTCGGGTAAGGTGGTCGTCTAATCACTAAAATATGTAATCTCCATCTTATTGAATACTTACAATCTTAACCTCCTGTGGATGATTATTATCGCATGTGTATGTTTAAGGTTCAGCTGCGCTTCGGACCTTTGCGCAATAGATTTCGGGCATCGAAGAAGGCTGTGTGCCAGTACATTCGCTTCCTCTTTTCGCTTACATTTCGGACGGTGGGAAATAAATCATCTTATCTGAATCGGTGGAGTCTGCAGTGTTCTATCCCATTCAAATACTGAGTACGATCTCAGTTATGTCACCGTTAATTAGTATAAGCCTTTGTGCCCTTTGTTTGTTAGATTTGGGATTTCCAAAAAGCGGTCAGTTAGTATGCGGCCATTATATTTCGTCTGTTTGTCGGTGCCATTGGTCGCAACGGTAGAGCATGTAGTATGTTAGCGAGACGTACCTTCATAATCCATCGTGCATTATTATCCACAGGATAGGACCTCGGACGAGTCCTTCTGTGGAACACCGGACGAATCCAGTAGATATTTCGATCCGTCATCTGATTCGCTTTGCACCCGTCCTTTCAGTAGAAACTCAATGATGATTCAATGCCCTAGCTCGCAAAATCAAAGACACTTTTAATAACGAGGATAATGATTGTGTAGTACATGTATTTTTCGAGTGCAGCTCAAAGCTATATTCGATTCAAGGCTATGTTCTCGCTTTTCTGTAGACGAAGTTTTTGTTTGAAAGGATTCCTTCGTTTTCCACTTTCAGAAGTAATCTATTAGTACAGTCCTTTGCGAGTTTTGCGTGGAAAATTTTCCGGGAGTTTTGAAAATAGTTTTATAGACTTCAATGTGCTCTTTCCGAAGTTCAACTTTGCCATTTCGTATCTATGTCACTCGCGTCGCCATATTGGCAAAATGGCGCTTAACAGATTTTTTTTGACCATATCTCCTTTCCGACTCATTTCAAGATAAAAACATTTATATACAAAATAAAACTAGACCAAATCTCCTACAATTTATGTAATAACAGATTTTTTCGTAAAATCAATAAATTTGGGGCCTCGGTAGCCTAGGGGTAAGGCGCCTGACTACTATCCCCAGAGGTCCCGGGTTCGATTCCCGGCGGTGCCACGGTCCTAGCCTTTCCCAATTTCCCGCCTACATAACTTTCCTTCTTTCTTCTTCCCTCTTTGCATTCCTGATTCCTTCTGTCATAGCCTTCTCTAGTTCTCTTCCCCGCTCCACCAAGCGCATGTCATCGGTTGGTTGATGAGATTCAACTCGTTTCAGGAGGCATAACACTCCAGCGAGTTGTTCTCGATGCCCTGATGTCAGAGTCGCGAAATGGTTGGGAGTAGGTGAAATAAAAATACCGCAGCTAGGTTGTGACAGTTCTTTCCTTCACTTCTCTCTCTATCTTCCGACTAGAGCTGCTGTTCGACATTTCAAAAATAAATACATGGTCGACAGTACAAAGGGGCCTTCCCTAAGTCTCTAGTGTGTCACATAAAAAAAAAAAAAAAAAATTAGCGCAAAATTTGGCGGCCATACCGGAACCGCCATCTTGATTTTTTTACATAAAATTCAGATTGCATTGTCACATTGAATATATTTGTGCAATATTTGAAGCTGATCGGTTATATGAAAGTGGGTCAAAACAAAATTGCAAGATTTCGTTGCATACAATACACAATACAACATACAATGTACAACATGGCACTGAATCTAATATTATACCCTTAACACACTATTCCTTCATTATGATGGTAACTTTCAAATAACGGGGTGACACATTCCATCATTTAAAACTTTATAACTAAACAAACAATAATACTTCTAATCTCACCTTGACCTGATCGACTTTGATTCAAAAACCACGTTTCATCAGCATCAAAATGCGCATCACCACCTCTTCCGCTACCGGGATAAAAGGCATGAGCAAGAACGAATCCTGGCCCATCAAAATCATATCCATCTCCGTGATGTTGTCTATAACAAGATAACAACATGAAAATAGCATATATTGTTTGTATTTCAAATAATATTTACCGTGCAAAAAGTACTTGAATATCTGCATGCTCCCAGTTAACCTCACGAAATGTCAATTTTGAATTTCTTGCCCAAACATTTAACGCCTCTGTTAGAACATAACGTACTTGTCCAGCATCCAGATTTGCCATTGTCTGATTTACTAAACTGGAAGAGAGAGAAAAAAATGGTTGGTTTTAATTAAAATGTATTTTTCGTAATTTATAACTTTTTTTTAATAATCAATTATTTATTTTTTGTGGTATTCGATATATTATTTTACTCTCTGAACTCTAAAGTAAATAATAGCAAGTAGCCCTGTAGGTAGCCCTAATAAGGCATCCCACCAGCTTAACCGGTTAATAATAGAGTAGCAAATTTCCGCTTAGGTCGGATCTTTACCTAGCGATCGGTGCACCTCCTTGTTCTGGTAGTCTGGTACTGTTGGCGTCACAGCCTTTGTCGGCTGGTTAGCGGGATTCATTTGTTTCAGGTAGTGATGAGCAAGACTTTTCTTGCAGTTCTTCCTTTTATTGTACATTTAGCAAGACCAAAGCAAGAACAAGACAAGACAGGACAAAATAAGTCTACAAAATCAAGATAGCAAGACTTTTTGCTCATCACTAAATGCTTAAAGTCTTGCAGTGATGAGCGAAAAGCCTTCGAAAAAGTCTTGCTAAAAGTCTTGCAAAAAGTCTTGCAGTCTTATCTTTGTCCTGCTAAATGTGCAAGGCAAGACTTGCTCATTACTGGAAAACTTTTGCCACTTATTGATGAACAAAAGCCTTGCTATCTTGATCTTGCAGTCTTGACTTGTCCTTATCCTGTCTTGTCTTGGGCGTGCTTGGTCTTGCTAAATGTGCAAGACTAGTCTTGCTCATCACTAGTTTCAGGAGGCATAACACTCCAACAAGACTATCTACGGCTAGCCCTGACGGTTGTGCTCACGCGGCTGCTAAAAATGAGCTCCTACAACATCCAAGAGTGCAAACGCGGCGCTCACTGCCTCCTCCTCAAGCATCCACCAGACTACCCTCAACCTTTCATATTCTTCTTCATATCTTCAGGTCAAGCTTACTACTAGGCAATGCACCATGAGTTAAACGACATGACGGACTAGTGGTACAAAGGGTAAGTTCTAAGATTGACCATGCCACATAAAAAAAAATAGCTGCGATACATTGGGCGATTTTTTCTACTCCCAAGTACTTGCGAGTACATCACCAATTCACGAACATGAGTTTTGACAATTAACAGTAAAATATAACTTCAAAGTATGTAATTGTTTATTTTTATAGTGAAAATAAATGTGTACTTTTAGAGTTTGTTTTTAAATAAAAGTGGTGTAATATAATACATATATCTTATACAATAAAATATGGAAACGAATCTGTGTCTGTTGTATACAGGGTGTATCGTGAAAATGTCGAAATGCTTGGCTGTGGATAGGTCTCGGATAGACGAACAAAAAATGGGTGGGGGTGACGGTTTAGCCGCTAGGGTGTTTTGAAATTTTTGTAGTAGAGGTGTACGTTATATTTTTGTAACCCTATTAGATCCATCCAATGGCGCTACAGCCCAAATCGAGCCTTGGCCTCCTCTAGCGCATTTCTGCAAGTTTGACGGTTCCTTGCAGCAGTTCTCCAGTTCCTAATGTTGAGCATTGTCTCTGCGTCAGTCGTCGCAGAGTCCATCTATCTCTTCCTGGGTCTACATACTGGTCTAATCACTGGAATACCACCATAAGCCGTTTTGGAATACGATTATCGTCCTTCCTGATTACGTGGCCCGGCTAGTCTTAGTCTGTTGATTTGTATAAACGTTGAGAGTTCTGGGTCGTCAAAAATTTCATACAACTCGCCATATTCCATTCTCTCTCTTTGGGCCTATTATGCATCTGAGAACTTTCCTCTCAAACCGGTTGACTCGTTCGGTCATAGTAGAAGTCTCGATGACATAGCATAGTACTGGTCGTATTACTGTTTTAGTACAGGTAAATTAGTAAAAATAGCGGAAATGATTGGGTACAGGCTGAAAATTGGCACAGAGCTTCCATTTAGGGTCTACGGATTTTCTACCCCGGGAAGCTTACTTTTTAGGGGGTTTTAGGGTCAAAATATCAGTTCTTTGCAAATATATCTTAAACCGTAAGTCCTATCATAAAGTAATGTTCACAAAGTTTGTAGACCATACGATTCCTTAAAAAAATGTTCATTTTCCCGAACGAATTGCCATTCATGAGAAATCGCGGTTTTAACAATTTAAAATACTCATATGCACCAATTCGCGACTTGTATAGGTTACCAGACGTTCCAGTTGGGGAATACGTTGCTAATTTTTTTAGGGGTCATTCCTGGATGTAGTTAGAGGAAAAATGGGTTCTAGAACGGGGGATAACCACTTAGATACAGGGTGTTCACGAAAAAACAATTTTTTTTAACTTCCCAGTATAGGGAAGTTATTGTAATCGGTCCGAAAATCGAAATCTAAATTTTTAACGTATTTTCATTTTTCAAGGTCCCAAGAGCATTTTAAGCAAAAAACCGAGAGGAAGTATGTGTGCAGATATCGTGCGAACCAAAAAAGACAACGGCTTCGTTGAGGTGTCGTTCGAAGCGTATTAACGGAAATATGATCTCGCTCTCCTTTATTTCCACATTTACTTCCTTTACCTTTTGTCCTTTCTGGTTTTCTGTAATATTAATTGAATTTTGTTTTTCTTTTTTTTTCTCTTAATTTTGCTAATTAGACATAGAAACTAGATTATGATAAGCTTTGAATTATAATTATAAATATGTACATATGTAGGTACGAAAAAAGATGAAAATCTTGTGTACAACTTCCAAAATAAATTATTATTATTATTATTATTATGATCTGAAAAGATTTTTATAATATTCGATTGAGCCGTTTTTTGGTTGAAACGACATAAGTGATTTTTGTACCTGCATGATATCGCGCGAACCAATATTAACGACGCGCGAAGAATATTAACGACAAAATGCCCTGAAAAAAAGTTCATAGCATTCGGCCGGGCCTTTTTTTGTTTAAATGGAAAAAATCGGCTGTCAGAAAGACCTTAAATTGATAATTTTTGCTAATATCTAATAAACTCGATGAAATGAGACCGATTTAAACGAAGTGGTTGGATTCTGCACAGCGATAGCTTTCCGACAAAACATCACTTGTCAAAATCCGACAACCTTTAAAAACATGGAAAAATTACGTTATCCTTTACAACTATCACGAATTTTTCAAGCCACTTTTTTGACGTGGAATTGTTTTCTACGTCCTACCGTTTCAGGAAATTGTGGATCATCCCCGAGATTTCCAGTAGTTACCGAAAAAATTTTTCTTTTTGACAAGTCTGACAAGTGCTATCTCTGGAAAGCCTTGGAGTTTCCAAATGAAATCAATCTCTTCCCAGTTTATCAACGGCGCTTCAACACGCTCAATACGAATTCGAACACCCGCTTTAGTGTAGCGAACGAAGTACGAAGGAAATGTTTTTTTGATACTGTTCGGGAAAAACAAATTCTCTAGAAAAATCTTTTAGATTAACCACCATTATTTGAACTAGCTTCTCTCAAGATTACTTTGTCGCCAGTTCTGATACTAGTCAAAACGTGCTAGTGATAAACGTATTACTATTTTGTAAGAAGACAGTTTATTCCGTCTGCGTTCATCATACTGAGAAGTTGATCATGTGGACCGAAGGAGTCAAACTCTCATCCCAATTAGTTTCTATTTGTTTTTTTTTTTTTTTTTTTTTTTTATATGAAAAAACCAAGCTTAGGTGTAACCCTTTATACTACCAGTCCGTCATGTCGTTCAGTTCATGGTGCAATGTCTAGTTTTTTTTTTTTTTTTTTTTATGTGAAAGGCTAGAGTCACAGGAAAGGCCCTTTATACTGTTGACTAGTAGTAAGCTTGGTTTGAAGAATAGAGGAGAATAGGAAAGGTTAGAGGGGGTCTGGAGGGTGTAGAAGAAAATGACGATGAACCTCACGTTTGAACTCTAAGGTGTTGTACGAGTTCGGAAATACCGACTGCGGGAGATTATTCCACAGTCGAGTTGTTCTATTCATAAACGAACTTATAAACCGTATTGTGCGTGAACGGGGGGGGGAGGGGCTGTAGGGTATGGGGATGAGCCGAGCGGGCTAGTCTTGTGTTGCGGGAAAAGTATTGCCGTACAGGCAGGAGGTCCTGAATTTCAGTGGAACAGTCGCCATGGTAATAGCGATAAAGTATGGAGAGGGCTGCTACATTCCTACGGTGGCTTAAGGTGTCTATGGAGGCGCGAAAGGGGCCATCACCAATGAGTTTGAGGGCACGATTTTGCACCTTGTCGAGACAAGCCAAGGTGGTTTTTGGGGCGCTTGCCCAGATATGCGAGTTGTATTCGAGGCGCGGCCGAATGTAGGATTTGTATATTGTAGCCAATGCGGCTGGCTGGAGGAGGAACTTGCATCTCTTGAGAAATCCAAGGCATTGGGAGGCTTGTTTGGCGATTTGGAATATGTGATCATTCCATCGCAGATGCTCCGTTAAAGTTACCCCTAGGATGTTGAGAGTTGAGTCAGCCGTTAGATTCTCTTTATCCACTTAGATAGGAGGAAGGTCGGTACATTTTTTGTTGGAGATCAGACAGTGCTTCGTTTTTGTGGCATTGAATTCGACGCGGTTCATTTCGCCCCAATGAAGAAACGATTCGATATCCCGGTTGATCGAAGCCGACATCAGTTGACGGTGGTAAAGACAAGGTCTGGCACGTGCTTGTCTTATATTGTCGAAGGAGTAAGAGAAATTCAGAGTACCGTCATCAGCGAAGCAGTGAAGTGGGTTGGAGGGGATTGAGAGCAGATCATTAATGAAGATTAGAAAAAATATGAATAAAAATAAAAAGGTTGAATGTTTGTTTGCAATTAAAAAACAAAAATGATTTTGTAGATCTTGTGTTTTCTTTCAATAAATATGTTTCAAGCGGACGAAATAAAATAACTGGTCAATTACTATGATTACATGCCGGATTGAGGACTTGAAGTCGAACTGACAGTTCAATCCGCAGTGACAGTTCACCTACTTGAGAGCTTGACTTCAAGCTGGCTTGAAATATACTTGACTCTTCGCGTTAGTTTGCTTTGAAATACGTAATGGAAGAAATGTTTTTTTCTCATTTATGTGCAGTTTATATAAATAAAATAAATTTTTTAAGTGAATTGCACCGAAACTGAATTGCACAATCCACAGAGAACTAATTTCAAAACTCAAGCGCTGAAGTAAAGGTTACATGGCTTAGTTCAAGTCAATCTGACAAATTTTTCGGATCTACTTGAGTCAAGCTTACTTGAAGTCGATCTGAGGTTACATGACTTTCAAGTCTACTTGAAGCCGACTTGAAGTATGCATGCAATCATAGTAACTATCAAGTTGAGATATTGAACCGACCGTATATTTTTCCTTTGATGCTAGCACATATTCCAGGCTTTAAAACAATTTCTAGTAATGAACTCTTATTGTCCTAGATGTCAGCAAACACATATCCACACCTCTTGAATGACCCTAATTCTCTACTAAATGAAAATTCCCCCCGTCACATTCAAAAAGGTCCTGCACAAACAAGTCATGAATAGGGGGGAATTTTTTACCCTCTTCGCACTCAGTGGCTCCAATTATGAATCGCCAATTAGACGACGTAAGTGCGGACAGAAAAATAACTCTGTCAAAATGCCTGGTCACGTG
Organism: Thereva unica; assembly: GCA_949987705.1. Lineage (NCBI taxonomy): Eukaryota > Metazoa > Arthropoda > Insecta > Diptera > Therevidae > Thereva > Thereva unica. The sequence continues at coordinate 28,771,719 of OX465281.1, read as the reverse complement.
TCTGACTTGAAATCGTTTTTAACACACCTCTCAATTGCAACACTATACACACTGCCTTCCGTAATTTAAATGCACACAGTGATGAAACAAAAACAAGGACGAAAAAAACACAAATGTGTGCTCATACAGGAGGGCAGCCAGGGAACGTGTCCTAATGAAGGTTTCACAATTTTCCAACCGACGAACGACGACGATGGCGACTCGTTTCAAGGGAAAGCGAAAATCCTTTTCCGCAATTTCCGCAATATGGTCAGTTTAAGTGGTGCATAAAAACGTCCGGCTTGGTCCACACACACACGCCGTTTCGGAACCCCACTTAGATGCCATTCACAAGGACATTTTCACTTCTTCGTTTTTCAGGATGTTGATGATCACCGACCGAGGCCTGAACGGGTAAAAACAGGAGCAGTGGTGTAGGGTGGGGGGTGGGGGGTGTGGCACTTGCGCCAGCCCCTGTTCAACAGAAGGGCAATAAACAAAAAACTTCATTAAGCGGATTCCACTTGGACTTATCCCCAGAGGAATCGTGTAAGCCCTTCGAAAACGCTCCAGCACACTCCTGTAAAAAGGATGCCTGTCCATGTGTTATCAAAAACCGCCCTCGTCCTTATATTGGTTGGTGGGGGTGGTGGGGGTGGGTGAATCGTGTTGATGGTGGGCACATATCTCTGCTCCTCCTGACTATGAAATGCCATTCAGCTGCTTTCGCATGCAAAGCCGAATATTTATTAAACTTTACACTAAAATTTCCTGCATTTGTGTAGGTGAGGCGATGATGGCTGTATCTGCCGTACGCGAAGGACGCAATGGGTCGTGGAACGGGCGAGGGGGAGTTGAAGGGATAAAGTGCAAAAATGTCGTCTAATCCGGGATTGTGGTATGGATGAGTCAGGTTCACCGAATTCTTGTTGCTGGCGGGGGTGGGTTCATAATATCCGCAGAAAGGGAGCGCTCTCTTCTCTCGTGCACAACTGCACAAGAGAAACTTTTCAAGAAAGTTCGTCCTGTCTTGGTTTTTAGTATTCATGTCTTATGTTAATTTAGAAACTAATTTTGAGATCCTTATTGGAATTAAATTACAGTTAGATAGGGTTCAGCAGGTTTTATTAGTGAAGTAAGCAAGTATAAAGTTTTATCCAATGAAATTAATTTTTTTTTCCTTGTGCCAAGGATTCTCGTGGTTAATGGCCGTAAGGACAACCGATCAGGATTTTCTCTCATTTTCTCTTATCTACCAAGGAGCAGTTATATTTCTTTATAGTTTCTTCTTTTTTTTGGTATCCTAATCTGTGGCGAAAAGAAATGTACATAGTGCACATGAAGACAACTGTGCAAGGATCAACCAGTATTGTGCATATACATATATGTGTAAGGACAAGTATTTTTGTTTGTCGTATAAAACGACAAGAACTAAGCCAAAAAAATTATTGGAATTAAAGTTTCTCAATTTATTTTTTAAAAAGATTTTAATTTTGATAATGGAGCGGGGATGAGCGTGTTTTATTTAATCAAAGAAACGAATTAAACTATATTTTTTGTCCTTACAAAAAAGAACATCTGCTGTTATCCTTTTTCTTTATTACTGTTATTCTTTTCTTATGAATCCACTCAATTTAAATTGATTTGATGCTTGACTACCCGCTAAATCGATCGAAGTGATTCAATTGTCACTTTACTCCTTATTTATTTATTTCTTCCTTTTTTTCTGTTGCCTTTTTTTTCTTGCATTAAAATGGAGGGGGAAACATTCGTCCTAATTCTGCAACTCCTTTTTGTGGGAGCATGGTAAGAGGGTGCAAATGATTTGCGGGGGAGGGGGCGAATTTTTACCACAGCAGAAACGTAAATACGCGAAAGTAATTTGAACAGATTTTTTCTGTACAGTTCATCTGCTGGGGATAATGGGGAATTTTCATTTCTGTGAGAAGAAAAGTGTTAAAGATTGGCAATGATTAGAAAGAAAAGTGGTTGGGCTTTATAAGTGTGTGTTTTAGTCATTTAGTGATTTAAACTGGAAAGTTAGTTGGTCACTTGCCAACTGCAGGGTCGGTGCTTACATAGGTGCAAGTGGTGTACTTGCACCGGGCGCAATTTCAGAAATTAAGATTTTAAATAAAATTTAAAACATCGAGAAAAAAAATTAATTGAAAAAGTGTTCCAGTGCCTTTACTGTCATATATCAAAAGAACTGTACAGACTTGCTGTGCCTTTATCCATTGCCTTTCGCAAGGGGGTGCAAATCCAATCCCATTTGGTTCGTCTGTTTTCGTCGTTTATCCGTTCTTGGCCGGCACCGTGCCATAATTCTTGATTTGTAATTCGTACTAGTCGTACTATTAGCGATCCCTAATTCGGCGAGAAGCACCTGGATCGCCTCTCTCTTCTGAAGCCAGAAAGGCTGTTAATGTGGAGTGTTTTTATTCCATGCAAGATTTTACAGTAGAAACTTATACATGCAGTGAAGAATAAGAAGTAGAAGAATTGAAATAAGATGGCTTGGAGAACGACATAGAGATCTCTATTGTGGAGATTCGAGTGTATGGTACTATAGATTTTCTGAGTACAGGATTGTTCTAGAAATAGTTAATCATTATATAGCATTGTGGGGAGAGTTTTGTGATGTTAAAGCGTAACTAAAATCAGCAAAAAAGCAAAGCAAATCCTGATTGGATAAAGGCAGGGGCGGCATCTGCGCCGGACGCAATTAGACGATACACAATTTTAGAAGAAAAAAAGTGAAAAGGTGTTCTTCTGCCTTCATTTTCATATATTAAAGGAAATCCACAAAGTGTTTGTGTTTTTTTCCATTATCCTTCATCGCGATCAAAAAATGAACGGCGGGGCAATGTGGCATACTGCACCGGGCGCAAAAAAGCCAAAAACCGGCTCTGGTCAACTGTTACTAAACACCCAAAAACCGGCTTTTTTATATCCTTTTTCATGTCACTATTTGGACTGTAGCCGAGCCGGCGCTTTCATAGGTGAAAATTGTGTACTTGCACCGGGCGCAATTACAGATTTTGAAAAAAAAAAAATGAAATCTACGAAAAAGAATTTAAGTATTTCCGTAACTTAACTTTCATTATATTAAAGAAATTCACTTTTGCTTTTCCCAGTTTATTTTCTGGATAATATATTCTGTACGTCTGTCCCTGAACTAATGAAAATCCCATGGGCGCAAGAAGTTACACAGATTGAACCAATTTCTGTCTCTGTGCTTTCTGAAGCAAGAAAACTGGGGGAAATTATGTTATGTTATGTGACTAAAAATTTACCAAAAAAAGCCATCAAACATCAAAACTGCTTATATTTTCAAAGGTAAAGGCCTTATCATAAAAGTTGTCTCGACATTATTCATAGGAAATATTCCAAAGCTTTCTAAAGCTAAACTATTATAGGTTATCTAGCTGGAGCCTGTTGCGACTCGCTGCATTCATCGAAGACGTACCTGCAATGCGTGGACCCGATTGCGGATCGGGACATTTCAGAGTTTCAAATGGCATTATCGAGAGTTTCAAATGGCATTATCCAACAAATTCGCGATCGCAATACCGGACAATATCGATGCAGAAGAAAGGCAATTATCGGAGTCTATTGTGGAGTGTGCAATGCAGTTGCATCCATCTATTCGTAAACGGACGCAGCCATGGATCTCGGACAGCTGTCTGGATCTCGTCGATCAGCGCAAGTAACACGTCGACTTTTTGAGCAATACTCAATATTGAACAAAGAAGTTGGACAGAAAATGAAAATGGAACCAGAAGCGTACTGGAATAACGTTGCGGCCGACATGGAAGAAGCGGCGTCGAGGCACGAGCACTGGTCGCTGTACCAGACAATCCGCCGGTTAGGCGGCAAAACAGCATCAAAAAACATCAAAAAATCGGATGGAACTTTTGTGATTTCTCCCCATGAACGCCTGCAGCGGTGGGGAGAATTCTTCAGCTGTACAACCACAATCCCCCGCAAGATCCAGCACCCGAACCGCCGATTATCGAATAACCGACGCATCGGTTTTCGATACCGAAACGATAATTATCGAGGTGAAGACATCGATTTCAAATCCGCTTTCGATTGCATCGATTGGAACAGCTTGTGTGGAGCCGAGACCGAACACGTGCCATTGAAAATCATCCAACTTCTCCAAGCGTCGTACGATGGCTCAACCACCAGCATTCGTATTCGAAACGACTTATCCGAAGGATTCCCGATTTAAACAGGTATCTGAAAAGGAGACGTAACTTCGCCATTTCTCTTCAACGTTTGATCTACGCGATTATGCGTGAAGCATTCGATACGACCACAACAACTTCGTAACCGACTTGATGTTCGCCGACGATAGCGCCGTCTTCGCCGACACGGCTGCCGCAGAAACGGACATCCTATAAGATATTTTCAGCATCGCCCGGTCGTACGGGTTAAATATCAATGTGGAAAAGACCAGTAATCACCTCGATGGCACCCAAATCGAACAGGTTCCGAGGTTCAAATATTTGGGATCATTGGTTGAGAAAACGAAAGTAGCATCGACGGCCGACGTTCACAGTCGCGTCGGCCAGGCAACAGCAACGTTCGTCTCGTTCAAGTGGTGCATATGGAAACGAATAAATACTACCATCAAAACGAAAGTATGCCTTTGCACCGAACGTTGATCCTTCCGATTCTTCTTTAGGATCGGAAACGTTGACACGGACGTCAACAAGTCGAGGTCTTCCAAATGCGATGCTTGAGGCAGATTCTCGGTGTCTCACTACGCGATCGCCTTCGAGCCGAGACAGTCAGACAAAGATGCGATCACCAGAAACTGATAGAAGAAGAAATGGAAAAAAGTCGACTACGGTGGTTTGGACATGTTTGCCGTATGGATGATGACCGCTTGCCACGTAAACTTCCAGCGGCACCGGCAGCAACGTATCCGTAGCGGGGACGTCCCACTCGAACCGCCATCTAACGGATCAATGAAGAAGAAGATATAATCGGTTTAAAAAACGTTCACACACTAAAACTATATTATTTTTAATTAAAAAAACTTAAACTTTCCTAACCCTACTTATTTTATTTTTGAGTTGTTGCTTTATTGTTCAAGTGTGACACACAGATGTCGGTGTGCTCTTTTTCAGTCGCTAAGCAATAAGCTAACATCGCGCCATCTATAAGTCAGATTTTGAATGAATGGTAATTGAAGACTTTAAGATTCTCAAAGTTTCTAGAGAGTGCGGATTTTTTTGTAAAGAGAGAATAAATGAAAGAAGGAAAGGAATCTAGGTGGGAGAAAATGAAAGTCGAATGATCATGCCGTGGGTGTATTCGAACCACGGACTTCTTGGGATGGTAGTTGCCTTAATATCTAAGCAAACAAGGCCAGCAAAATTTAATAAATGCTACAAAGACAAAATGAAAGAACTTAAAACCTTCTAACAATTCAAATGGATTCCATGAATATAATCAAAACACCTACAGCCATCGAAACAAAATACCAAAGATTAGAATTTATTTTCTGAAATATCAAATCATACTCCTTTATCAAACCACCCTCTCTCTCATACCATAAAAATTATGAATTTAATTATAAAAATTGCTTTTAAAACAAAAAATCCTCTTTCACACATTCCCAGAATCTCAAAACATAATCACCAAACAAAACATCACACAAGCAATAAAAAAAGAATTAAAATAATATTGTGTATTTTTTTTTTTTTTGAAACAACAAAGAAAACAAAACAAAGAAGAAAATCAAGCAAAACAATTAAAACTTCTCTTTAAATACACAAGAATAATTATCCTTAAGCAATTAACACATACTTACCCCCGCTCACGTGGTGGTTGGATGTACATACATATAGATGCATGTGTGTGTATGTATAAAGGATGACAAATATAATAATAAATATGTTGCAATATTGTCCCGCTTTCGCTCACTCAAGGAGGTTGTGATGGATGCCGAATTCAAAAACATCACACCCAGGTTGAGTGAGTGAATGCAAGACAAAGAATCCAGGAATCGTCCCAGCTGTGAAGTGAAGAATATCCTCTGTACTGCTTAAGTCTCGCACTCTTATCATCATCATCATCGCCATCATCACATGAGCTTCAACTACCGGGGGTAGTGATGCTTCGCTATATCTCCTCAACAGCTTTAAAATTTTGAAACTTGCAAACGAGCTAAAGTAAACACAATATATATGTATGTATACAAAAACAACAACAACAAAAATACAACAGCAACAAGGACTAATTCCATTCGACAACTTCATTCAACAAATTGTAGAAATCCCCACTATCTGTACCTAACACGAAACTCACAGAGTCATATTAACTGTTTTCATTTTATCCAGCTCCTTTGCAAACACACTCCCGAACATTTCACCAAGCCCCTTCCCCACCCTCTACCACTTCTCACACATACATTTGGTGATTCAACAACCTCTACAACCACCTTTCAGCCACTCCACCGCTTTTCAGACAGCGCAAAGTACTTGAGTTGAACAATTTCGAAAGTTGTTGTATCCCAAACTCCGCCCGAAAAAAAACGCTCACATTTGCCAACAAGCTTAATTAAAAGTGTCACCGAATTCGAGCACATCCCCCCCACCACTCGTTTAAGTCTGCAGTATAATGGGTGTGATAGGGAACAGATTATGGGATTACGCTTAGGAAGCCACACTGATACCTAATCCGAGAAATATGTACGCACTCCAAACTGGGTACTTTTAATTTCGAATTGAATGGGGATAAGTGGAGGAGATCCGCACACATGGAAAAGGGACTGCCGTCGCCACCGCGAAAAATACCAATGCATAGCGCTAAATACCTTCCCATCCCCAACCGTCCCCACACCCTTTACAAAGGACAACCTCGAAGCCAGAAAGGCGAGCATTTCTCATTTGGCATTTGTAATTAACACGTCCGAACAACGTCCTCTATTGTAATGCAGGAAGGCTTGAAGGACCACTCTCTCTCTCTCTATCTCTCTCCCCCCCTCTTCACACCCACTCCAAACCATTCTACTTTTATCACATCCTGTAAACAAGGGTTGCCCTAGCCTTACAATTATGGGGCGGTCTAGTACCCCAAAACATCATTTGCATATAAAACTTCAAAGTTCAAAGTGAATCCCGTGTTTTCGTATCTTGTTATATATTGGGAACGAATCGAGAGGATTCTTGGCTTTCATCCTTTACCGAAGAACCGTCTCTTGGCAATTTTGAATTAAGTTTGTCTCTCTGGTGTGTGTGGTGCGGTATAGATGCTGGCCGCCTACTTCTCATGCAATTTTGAGTTTACAATGAGTTTAGTTTCTAGTTAGAGTGTACTTTTCTGTTCGTGATTCGAAAACTAGTAGTGGGGGGGGGGAGGTTTTGATAAGTTAAAATCGTGTACGAAAAACTTGTAAAAGGGGATACTTTTATGGAAGTTTTTAATTGTGGCTTTAATGCTGAATTGGGTGATGATTCTATCACTGACTAAAGTAGTGCAAAAGGATTAAAAGTTCGCTTTGATCATAATATTTTAAGTAGTCATTGTTTCATTGGTAGATTGTAGTTTTCAACTATAAAAACTTTTAAACAACTCCTAGTTTACTAATGTCGCTGCCACTGCATTTATATATTCAAGCTGCTCCCATATCCAAGTTCTAGATCTTTCCACCATAGTCTGGAGACCCTCTACTAATGCACCATTCGAAACTTAACATGGCGCCATCTACTAGTTAAATTTTGAACGAACGATTTGATTTTAAGACCTTAAGTTTCTCAAAGTTTTTGGGTGCGCGAAAACCCAAAAAAATTTGAGAAACTTAAGGTTTTCAAATCAAATCGTTCGTTCAAAATCTGACTAGTAGATGGCGCGATGTTAACTGAATGTGTGGCGACTACGATGCGTTTACAGCGACATCTATACTTCATACATGAAGCCATATCACAATACTGATATACATATATCCGGAAACTACTGAACCTACTACACAAACCACAGCGAAAACACTCAAGCTTCTACACGGCGAATCCCAGACATTTTAGTAAGTAGGCGTAGGATAATTTATTATTTAATTTTAAGGAATTTGTCCTAGTTTTAGTTTAGTTCTAATTATCTAGCCTTGATCTTAACAACTAATAAATATTGTTAGTAAATAACATTGTAAACATTAGTTGGAATTATTTCTGTGAGCAACGAACCCCCACAAAAGTTTGGTGTCCCCGACGTGATCCGAGAAGGAGGACCTGTCGTGATCCGAGGAGGACCCGACGTGATCCGAGAAGTAGGATCCGACTTGATCCGAGAAGGAGGATCCGACGTGATCCGAGAAGGAGGCCCTGACGTAATACGAGAAGGATGATCCGAAATGATCCGAGAAGGAGGACCCGACGTGATCCGAGAAGGAGGACCTCGACGTTTTCCGAAAAGGAGGACTCTGACGTGATCCGAGAAGGAGGACCCCGACGTTTTCCGAGGAGGACGCCGACGAGATCCGAGAAGGGGGGCCCCGACGAGATCCGAGAAGGAGGAATCCAACGTGATCCGAGAAGGAGGACCCTAACGTTTTCCGAGAAGAGGACCCTGGCTCTGCCCTGACCTGAGACTAACGTGAAAGGGAGGCCCGCCAACAAAGGAAGGAAGACCCATATTTCTCTTTAAAGGAAGAAAGGACCGCTACCTTAGAAGGAAGGAGGGAAAATTCGCCAGCTATATAGAGGCCAGCAACCGAAGGAAGGAAGACCCTTATCCATCTCTTTGAAGGAAGACCCGATATCAAAGAAGGAAGGAAGAAAGACGCGCATCCAGTCATAACTATATACCCCCACGAAGGAAGCATCTCCTCGAAGGAAGACCCGATACCCTAGAAAGAACGACGTAAGACGGTTGGTTTTAATGCGAACGGAGTATGCCTGGCGCAACTTAGCCATAGGCTTGAAGCGAAGAAGCAGGAGTGTATATAGTTACCATTTTGACTGAAGCCCGAGCTATATGCTTGTACGGTGTCCAGAAAGAAGGAAGTCCTCGCGGAAGAAAGAAAAACGAAGAAACAAGAAGAGGGAAAAAAGAAAAATGAAGATCGATTGGACACACAGGTCAAGCTGACTTGTGGCACAAAATAGACGCGGATAAAATAAGGTACACTTTACATGACGCACGAGGAAATTGTTTAGAATTGGCTTATCCACGAAGTTGTACATATTTTAAGTTAATGGTGAAACTTTGGTATTCGGTGCGATTCAACTCTCTCCACTCCGACATAGATGTAAAATGGGAACAAGGCGGGAGTTCGCGAAGATATCGCCTAATTAAGTCATAGGTTCATATCATTGTTGCTGGTTCTATTTCTATTGTTTAAATTTTCATCATGTTCTAAGTTGCAAATTTTTACGCAGTACGTTACGCTTACATTGATTACTGATGACAACTGGAACACATCAGACAAGTAAAAAATTAGTAAAATCTTCGCATTTAGGCTCGCGTAGATATAAAGATGGAAACTTCGTCAGTGAATACCCAGGAAAATCATATGGCTGATCATGATCTTCAACCTTCAGGGGCTCAACACCAACAAAATGTTACGTCAACAGAAAATCCACAAGCGAACGAAGTTTCTAGACTCAGCGCGGTATCTTGTGTCAATAACAACATGGGAATTCGATATTACTTCTGTGCACAACGAAACCTTTTCTTTTATCCAATTTAATTCACTCGCCCTTTTGATACTAAACATTTCTTGCTATTGCAATAATACTTTTTCTCAAAATGTTTGTGTACATACTTCATCCATTCAGTTTCACCTGTTCACCTTCTGCTTTCTTAATTCACAACTAGAATGCGATGTTAGTTCATCCGTATTTGACACCTCGGTAGTCGAATAGTCTCGACATAAACCTGATTTATTTTAAAGAATTGCAATAGGGAATCTTACGCAAAGGTAAACTCAGATGGCGCCACCGAAGTATAACGTAAACAAACAATAAAAATATAACAGAAACAGCAACAAAAATATTAATATTCATCTATTGATCTGTCTCAAATACTTCTTTAACATAATCTTCCTTAAACCCTTAAACTTTTTGCAACGCACAGCTATTACCCATAGTTTCCGTAGTTTTTGGTCTTTAGAAAATAAAGGATCCCTTAATATAATTGCATCCAAATACACAACACTGATGCATATTTATAAGAATATAAGAATTTATCATTGAGTACCCAAAAAATCGCAATAATCAAGAACTGTCTGACAGGCGAAAATAAATGTCACTTCATGTTTACGTTATAATACATTGGCGCCCCTAGCGGAGGAAATTTCCAGTAAGGTTCCCTATTAGTTCTGTACTGAGCTATCGTAGCACAGGCGCGAACCTTTTTTCCCGTTTTTCACCTGCGACACACATTAAGAAGGTGAATTTAAATATCCCACGTTTTTCTGTCGCACCGTCCTTTTTTAATATTTCTATAAATCAGAAACAATTTCTGCGACATCAAATTGTTTCTGATTTGTTGTAATATTTAAAAAGTGGGGAATGATAGAAAAATGTTGGATATGTAAATTCACCTTGATGGTAACTTTCATTATGAATTATGATGGTAAAGGAAATGATAGGGTGACACTTTACACATTACTTTCACTGGCGTCTGACATATCAAATGTGGATAAAAACCCTCCTGTTTTTTGCTATATTTTTAAGTTGTTTTGATTTGGAATATTTAAATAAATATATTTTGTAACGAGAACATGGCAATATGTCGGCACCCACAGCTTGTATGAAAACATTAATCACAATGGACAAAGAGTTATAGAGATGGTAGTAAGTAAGAACTTGGTCTTGGATATTGTGATGATTTATGCGCCATCTGTTAATAGTTGAATGAACTGTTATTTGTATCGATTTAGTTAGAATTTTATTTAACGATTTATGTACTAAACTAACATGCCATCTATTAGTTAGAATTGGAACGAAAGGTAATTAAAGACAAAGCTTCTCAAACTTGCTGGAAGGAAAGAATATTCCACCACGGTATAGAAAATCGTCGAATGCTCCAGAAGTTGGACATAGGGATAACGTCGATCTATAAATGCAGTGCCAATGGCATTTACGGTCAGTTTTGGTTTGAAGTGACCTAAAGCGAAAAGTGGCGATTGAAAAGTGTTTTGAAAAACGATAAATAGAATTTAATAGTCTAAAATATTAAATTGCAAGTCATAACAGTGAACTTTAAGAATTGTGTTTGTTATTGAATTGTATTTGGTTTTTAATAAGTAAGTTTTTGTGTAAGTATTTAAAAGGTGTATTCCTTAATTAATCCTACGAATCCGTTAAGCCGTAAAAACGTAACAATATCCATAAAGCCACCCGGGTATCTCCTGATGGAACCACTCGCAACCAAACGCCGACCGCCGCCATCCTTCGGGTATGATAAAGGTACAAACGTACCGAGGTGCCAACTTCGACTCGGATCTTGTTGGTATGGTGCTCCGAGAGCGTATTACAACGTTCAAATGTTTTGTATCCACTGATCAGGATCGAATCAACACAGCTGTACTACTCAATGAAATTGCCAGAAACAGCTACGGTCATGCGTTAGAACTAGCGCTAAAAAGAGTAAGTCCTAGGGATGAGTTGCTTGGCGTCGACGAGAGCTGGATCCACCTTAAAAATACTGCCAATAGTACTACTAAGGGCCTGTGTGAATTCGATGACTAAAATTTAGTGTCGATAATACAGTATTTAGTCTTTTGGCGAGGAGACTAAATTTTTTGACAGTTGACTAAATTGATGTTGAATTCGTTTCAAAATAGTTCAATACAATGGAAAATAAAGTGAATATCTAATAGGCTGTTGTCAATAATGATATCTTCTGCATCTATAAATTTAGTTGCTTTTGTTATACAGTAAGCATATACTATAAATTATAAAAGTAAAAACTATTGTCAATTGAATTTAGTCATCAAATGAATTCACACAGCAATTACCTACATTAACGACAAAAACTGCAAAATTTAGTTTAGTCATAAATTTAGTCCCAATTCACACAGGCCCTTAGTCATCAAATGAATTCACACAGCAAATCCCTACATTAACGACAAAAACTGCAAAATTTAGTTTAGGGCCTGTGTGAATTCGATGACTAAAATTTAGTGTCGATAATACAGTGTTTAGTCTTTTGGCGAGGAGACTAAATTTTTTGACAGTTGACTAAATTGATGTTGAATTTGTTTCAAAATAGTTCAATACAATGGAAAATAAAGTGAAGAACTAATAGGCTGCTGTCAATAATGATATCTTCTGCATCCATAAATTTGTTGCTTACTGTATAACAAAAAATATACTATAAATTATAAAAGTAAAAACTATTGTCAATTGAATTTAGTCATCAAATGAATTCACACAGCAATTCCCTTCATTAATGACAAAAACTGCAAAATTTAGTTTAGTCATCAATTTAGTCCCAATTCACACAGGCCCTTAGTCATCAATTAAGGGCCTGTGTGAATTCGATGACTAAAATTTAGTGTCGATAATACAGTATTTAGTCTTCTGGCGAGGAGACTAAATTGTTTGACAGTTGACTAAATTGAGGGTGAATTTATTTCAAAATAGTTCAATACAACGGAAAATAAAGTGAAGAACTAATAGCCTGTTGTCAATAGTGATATTTTCTACATCCATTTATTTAGGTGCTTATTGCATAAAAAGCATATGCTATAAATTATAAAAGTAAAAATTATTGTCAATTGAATTTAGTCATCAAACGAATTCACACAGCAATTTCCTACATTAACGACACACAGGCCCTTAGTCCCAATTCACACAGGCCCTAATTCCAACGAACGACTGTTTCGATAATGAATGCAAGCTGGCAACTGAACGTAAAAATGCTGCGTACCGAGCAATGCGGAAACCTCAGAGAACACTGGCACACAAAGAGAAATATAAAGAGCTTAGAAAAAAAATAAAACGGAATTGTGAATTGTGCAATACAGATAGAACTGCGATATCGACCAAGGTGTTGCAGTTTTTGTCGTTAATGTAGGGTTTTGTTGTGTGCAGCTAGGAGATAATGTAGAATAGAAGCAATCACTATAGCCACGCAATAAAATGTCATTTTTTATTAAATTTTTATAATCGTTAGTTTTTTTTACCGATTATTAGTTTTAATTAAATAAAAATGACTGAAGAAAACGATAACTGGGACAAAAAAGTGCTCTGCTTCATTCCCCTTCGTATTGGATGCATTATAATTGGATTCTGCACAATTTTTTGCCAAGGACTTTATTTCTTTGGATTGTTAGCACTCTCCTACTGTCATCGTGAAGGTAGATAGCCATTTCGTTTTATTTTACCTGTGTAGTTTTTACCAATACTTCATTACAGACCCTTTGAATACTATTTACTGCCCTTTCACTTACTACTATTGGCCTGCTTTAACAGTTGCCAGTTTCTTCCTTATAGCCGGTGCTGTAAGGATCAGTTGGAAGCTGCTGCTTCCATGGCTTGTACTCGAACCAATATCGTGGGTTATAGAGTGGATGTCATTTTATGATATCACGAGGTATATACTACCGTTTACAATGATGACCAGCCTAATAACTGGAATGGTTATACCAGTTTTATGGTTTTTCTTATCAGTTTTTATTGGTAATCATAAATTGTTTGTGATTGAGAAGGTGTGGATCTATTGTCGATTGGCTTTGCTTATTTCAGTTACTTTCGCGCATTTTTATTGGTGTGTATGGTTGCTTTTGTCTGAATACTATGAAATATCACAAAATTTTGGACTAAGAGGTACGGTGACTAATTAACGTAAATTAATATAAATTTTGTAAGTATAAATAACTTACAATATATATATTTGGGTAGCTTTAATTTCATGTTTAATTTGTTTATTAAAGTATATTTTTTCCTGGTGCAGTACAATGGCGCTTCATATACGCAGTAGTTTTGGTTCGAAATACCAAAAATATCCCTGCAAGGGTAAGAAATTGATGAGCCTTATATGTGGAAGTTTAGCGCTGCTTTTGCTATTTAAAATGCAGCAGATTTTCCCGAATAAATTTCCTTCTACTTTCGCCTTAACTATGTGCAGCCTAAATACACAAGTATTCACGCTTCGGAAGCATACACGAACTACCTAACAAAAAGGACCAATTAGCAAATCACGTGGTAACAGCATATATTTTTCCGCGAACATACATCTAGCAGACGTAACAACACAACAAGCTCAGATGTCAATGTATCAGCAACTTTGGAGATGGCGTGTGCAACGGCAACCAAGCAAAACTCCTGCTGTAGAGAAGCTAATCACTCTTGGAAAATAAAGTACTCGAAAAACAATCCTAGGCAAAGCTGTGGCTCGGATAAGCTACAAGTCTTGCTCCATGAAGAAGATTTCGACATAGATTCTTGCCGCAGGAACTCTGGGTGAGGTTATCGACCATCAAGGGCAAGGGGTTTATTTGGTAGGTAGGTTTCAACAGAGTCCGATTGCCAAGGAGTTTTTTATGCGAAAGGCTAAAGATTCTATTGAGTGCAATAGTGGGCAGGAAATTCTAGTCGGTAAGTTAGTAGTCAGAAAAGTGAAGAAAAAAAACTGCAAACAGCAAGACACTGTTTTATTCAAGTGACTTCTAAATAATACCCCTGCGGCAGAACGCTCACTTCCATGATCGAATATCTAAATCGGAACAAGAACCTCTCGGATTTTACATAGTCTAAGATACCGATACCGGTAGGCTAGCAGAGTGCTAAAGCTGGACATTTTACTAAATCTGGGGGCTCATTTTAGATTCAGATATCTACGCCTAAAGGCGCAAACAGAAGCGATCCGTTCCGTCCGTTTTTAAAAGTTGAAAATTTGACGTTTCCATAAACTTTGCATGAGACGAACATAGCGGTAGCCAGAATCAATGGCGGACGGAACGTCAAAGAAAAAACCAGCGGAGCGGACGCGAGGAATTGATTCTGTTTGAGCCTTAACTCTTTTCTGGAGTTGTTCGTGCATCATACCAGTCTGTCCTGTAGTATCTTGTGGAATGGTTAGGATAGTTTTTGCTGAATCCTAAAAATGAGGTCGGATGCAATGTTACTAACAATGACGGTCGTTACATTTCTATGGAATATGATTATTTGCAAAAATTTCTTGGTATCTTTATTCAGGCCTATTCATATCAGCAAGATGGTGTTATGTGCCATTCAGCGAACCATTTGGATTGTCTTGGATAGTTAAAATTTTAGTGCAACTTTTGAGTCATAGGTGTAGCTTTTCAACTAAAATACTGTGATGCCATTTTAAGGTGTGACGATAAAATTCGTCATTATCATCAGCAGCTTTACTAACCTATTGTTGGGCTTGGCTTCCTTCAGCGTTCGCCTCCAAGATTGTCGATCCTTGACCCTTATTTTACATTTTCTTCTTCTTTATTATCTTAAGCCTTCCTCGACCTTGTCTATATCTTTTCTTAGGCCGACCTGGGGCCAGTTCACGCAATTCGACGTCGACTGAAAACGACACGAACCGCGTTCAAAAACCTTACTATGGTTAACCATGGGAGTTTTTGAACTTCAAAAAGTTATGCTAATATGTTGTAGTTAACCACGGAGTTTTTGAACGAAAAAAGTGTACTACAGTTAACCATAATAAGGTTTTAGGACGCGGTTCGTGTCGTTTTCAGTCGACGTCGAATTGCGTGAACTGGCCCCTGGTCTCCGTTTTCTTGACTTTCCCCAGCACTATCTTTGCCGGGTTCCGTTCCGCACCTTGTCAAGCCAAAGTAGTATTTATTAGCCGGTGATATTCATCTTCTGATTTCGGCCGATGTATCATTACCTTTTGTTATAGTTGCTGCAACACAGAGGGTCTGAGATTCTCCCTGTTACTTCCATGTAGTTTTGTAATAGTTTCCCCTCCGCCTCGCAGGTATGCTGTATTGTCATACTATCATTGAAACTTCTATTCTGTCCCCGTTCATGTTTTGTACATTTCGAGTGCCAATGTGCCCTGCTCTGGGTTAATTAATAGTAGTTCCTCGAAATGCTCTGCCTATCTTGCCAATAATTTGTCCTAAAATTTAGCTTTTTCCAATAATCCGTTGATGATAGAGACCCTATATTTGAGTTTTGGTCGTAATGACGTAAAACTTGCGTTTTTAGTTTTCCTCGTTCCTGCCAAATATTCGTCGTAAGGACTGTAATTGAAACCATTTAAGGCCAATTCGCACTTTACTTTTCTTTTTAGTTCATTTTAAAATAAAAGCGTTTTTTAAATGTTTTTTGAAGTGAAACTTCCTTGTTCTCGTTCCGGGGATTTTGAATTGATTCGAGCAGGTACTAGTGAATTCAAAAAACAGAAACGAACACAAGGACAGTTGCACGAAACGGAAGTTGCCTTCTAACTCATTTACAGCTGTCGGCATCGACAACAAGGACTGCCATATGAAACGGAAGTTGCCTTCTCACTCGTTTACAAAATAACAAGAAAAAAAACAAAAATCATGAACCCAATTAAACACAAACAAATTTACCTATTACATACATAGGGCCTGTGCGAATAGTGGCTAAATTGCGGCTAAACTAAGGGCCTGTGTGAATTCGATGACTAAAATTTAGTGTCGATAATACAGTATTTAGTCTTTTGGCGAGGAGACTAAATTTTTTGACAGTTGACTAAATTGATGTTGAATTTGTTTCAAAATAGTTCAATACAATGGAAAATAAAGTGAATAACTAATAGGCTGTTGTCAATAATGATATCTTCTGCATCTATAAATTTAGTTGCTTACTGTATAACAAAACATGTACTATAAATTATAAAAGTAAAAACTATTGCCAATTGAATTTAGGGCCTGTGTGAATTGTGACTAAATTGATGACTAAACTAAATTTTGCAGTTTTTGTCGTTAATGTAGGGAATTGCTGTGTGAATTCACTAGATGACTAAATTCAATTGACAATAATTTTTACTTTTATAATTTATAGTAAATGCTTTTTATACAGTAAGCAGCTAAATATATGGATGTAGAAGATATCATTATTGAAAACAATCTATTATTTCTCCACTTTGTTTTCTGTTGAATTGAGCTATTTTGAAATAAATTCAAAATCAATTTAGTCAACTGTCAAAAAAATTAGTCTCCTCGCCAAAAGACTAAATACTGTATTACCGACACTAAATTTTAGTCATTGAATTCACACAGGCCCTTAGTCATCAAATGAATTCACACAGCAATTCCCTACATTAACGACAAAAACTGCAAAATTTAGTTTGCTGTGTGAATTCAGTTGATGACTAAATTCAATTGACAATAGTTTTTACTTTTATAATTTATAGTATATGTTTTGTTATACAGTAAGCAACTAGATTTATAGATGCAGAAGATATCATTATTGACAACAGCCTATTAGATCTTCACTTTATTTTCCATTGTATTGAACTATTTTGAAACGAATTCAACATCAATTTAGTCAACTGTCAAAAAATTTAGTCTCCTCGCCAAAAGACTAAATACTGTATTATCGACACTAAATTTTAGTCATTGAATTCACACAGGCCCTTAGTCCCAATTCACACAGGCCCTAAATTATTGGAAAGGTCGGTATTGCAGTGCGATTTAGTCTTTTCACGAGGTAGCTAAAGTTGACAGTTACTGACTAAATTTAGTTTCCACTTTATTTCGTTACACATTTTGGAATTTAACAACTTAAGCTGATGAATTTCGTAAAGATTACCGCCTAATGAGCTGCACACAACCAAAACACAAACACATTTCACAATTCAATGACAACAATATTTCACAATTTACCACTTTATTTCGTTTAACATTTTGGGTTTTAACAACAACAAAAAGGAACTTTCCACACTGCTTCAACCAAGTAACTGACAGCGACAGCCATGATAGCAATTAAGTGATGCCATATAAACAAATTCTACCAAACCAGCAGGAAAATATTTACAATTTATTTAAATTTGTACATAGATGGCGCAGATATTGGTAAAATAAAAAATTAAAGATAAAGTTTTTGTAAAAGCAGCGGAACGTTTTTTGTTTTGTACTTTAGTTGCCACAAATCAGTTGTATCATTCTTGTCAGCTCTGGAACAGCAGTGATACCATGTTCTTATGCATACTGGTATGTATATTTTCTTGTAATATTATTGTTAGTATTTAATACTATTGTCACATTCACGACTATACTTGCATTTTTATGCACTGTACTGCGTTACATATGACAGCTAGTGGTGAAATTGCAGTTTCATTGCGGATCGATATCGATAACGCAGTGTTCCGTCGGACTCTATAATACAAATATTTTCAAATACGGATTGAACGCGAATGGGATGATCTCCTGCCGCAGTATATCCGGCGGGTTGTATAATCGGCCTGATTAGTTTACACCAAAATGTGTTAATGTTCATTGAAGTCGAATAAATGAATTGAATTGACATCGCTATGCCCTGATTTCTGTCCCCAAGTCTTGACATGAAGATTTTTAAGGTTCGCACTAGACATATTGCAAGACTGAAAGATGTCAAGACAGAAAACATGTCAAGACAGAAAATATATGTCTCGTCTGGACTGGGGGCCAACTTTTAAAAGAAGGAGGCTCGATTTGTATTTTTCCACCAGGCATTTCGTTGGTAAGGTAAATTTCCAACTAGTAGATAATGCAGTACCAATCACTATAGCCACGCAATGAAATGTCATTTTTGATTAAATTTTATTAATCGTTAGTTTTTTTTGTACCGATTATTAGTTTTAATTAAAAAAATAAATAAAATGACTGAAGAAGCCAATACCAATGAGAAAAAAGTGCTTTGCTTCTTTCCTCTTCGTATTGGATGCATTGTAATTGGATTCTGCACAATTTTTGGCCAAGGACTCTATTTCTTTTTATTGTTAGCACTCTCCTACTGTCATCGTGAAGGTAGAAACCCTATTTTTTACCTGTGTTTTATCAATACTTCATTACAGACTCGTTGAGCTATATTTACTGCCCTTTCACCTACTACTATTGGCCTGCATTAACAGTTGCCAGTTTATTCCTAATAGCCGGTGCTGTAAGGATCAGTTGGAGGTTGCTGCTTCCATGGCTTATACTTGAACCAATGTCGTGGGTTATAGAGTGGATGTCATTTTATGATAATACCAGGTACATACTACCGTTGACAATGACGACCAACCTGATTACTGGAATGATTATACCAGTTTTATGGTTTTTCTTAGTAGTTTTTATCGGTAATTATATATTATTTGTTATTGTGAAGATGTGTTTCCATTGTGGATTGGCTTTATTTATTTCAGTAATTTTTGCGCATTTTTATTGGTGTGTATGGTTGCTTATGTTACAATACTATAGAATATCACAAAATCTCGGACTAAGAGGTACGGTGACTAATTAACGTAAAATAATAAAAATTTTGTAAGTATAAATAACTTAAAATATATATTTGTGTATAGTTTTAATTTTATGTTTAATTTACGTTTGAAAGAGTTTTTATGCGAAAGGCTACAGTTCAAAGATGCTGTGCGATAGCGGGCAGGAAATTCTAGTCGGCAGTCGGAAGAGTGAAAAATCTGCAACAACAAGACGCGGTTTTATTCAAACGACTTCCAAACAATACCACTGCGGTAGAACGCTCACAGTCATGATGGAATTTTGGAATTGAAACAAGAACTTCTCGGATTGTAGTCGGCAGCCTGAAGCCCTAAGATACCGTTACCGGTAGGCTAGTCGGGTGCTTAAGCTGAAGGTTCTATTAAATCTTGGTGGGGGGGGAGGGGGGTCATCTCAAATTTATATACCTACGCTTATTTCTTTTCTGAAGTTGTCCGTGCATCATATCGGTCTGTTCTGTAGGATCTTGGGGAAAGCATAGGATAGGTTCAACGAATCCTAAAAATTGGGTCGGATGCAATGTTACTCACAATGGTGGCCGTTACATTTCCACGGAATATGATCATTTGCAAAAATTTCTTGAGATCGGCATTTAAGCCAATTGATATCAGCAAAATGGTGCTGTGCATCATATCACTCATCACTCAATTAATTCATCAAAAAAATGAACATTTCAAATGATTTGGTGAATTGACAGCATCGTGTGATTAAACGTCACTTCGATCCCCATAGACCAAGAACTGTTAAAATTTTAGTGTAACTTTTGAGTCATAGGTGTCGCTTTTCAACTAAAATATGGTGATGATTAATACCGTCGGCACATGGCAACGTCGTTACCACGAATATCATTTTACGGTGTAATGGTAAAATTCGTCATCATCAGGAGCTGCACAGTTTTTTTTGGCCTTGGCTTGTAACAGGTATGTACTTGTTACGAGATGTGAATTGATAATAAAGATGATTTTTTGTGTAAACATTTAAAAAATACCTTTCTTAATTAATCCTACGAGCCCGTTAATATCATGTGCACACCGACTTGGTTACCACTATTGAGATGGTTTCAAGCGCTAACCATAATAATTCAGATGGTTTGTGCATGGTTTGCCGTACATATTCAAACCAAGCAAGAATTGCAAACCAAGCAAAATTTCTATGGTTAACTCGTTTAACCATGATAATTAACTGGTATGAGTGCCATCTATCAGTGAAAGTTTTCAACAATCTGTTAGTTCTGAAATAGTCAGAAATCACATAAAACGATAACCAAGGACGGTGTGTAAGCAGAAAAAAACGTAACAATTCTGTGATGATTTATGCGCCATCTGTTTGTTAGAAGTCGAATCAACGGTTGTTGTAACGACTTTGTGGGGTTTTGAGTTTACGATTTATGCACTGTGCGCCATCTGTTAGATTCTAGATCTATTAAAAAGGAAAGAATATTCCACTGCGACCTAGAAAATGGGCAAAGGTTCCAGAAGTTAGATAAAGGGGGAGCTTGGAGCTTTAAAAGCGACTTGCAGGCTTTTAAGGAGTCAGTTTTATTTGAAAAGCGATGAAAGTGTTTTTAAGTGATAAAAGTGACCAAAAGCGAAAAGTGGTGATGGATAGTGAAATAAAAAGCGATAAATGGAGTGTGGGATATTAAATTACAAGCGATTATAGTGAACTTTAAGAATTGTTTTTGTTATTAAATTGTGTTTGGTTTGTAATAAATAAGTTTTTGTGTGGATAATTAAAAAGTGTATTCCTTAATTAATCCTGCGAATCCGTTAAGCTGTAAAAACGTAACAATACGTTCCAATTCCGATGGATCAACTAACATCATGGTTTTTGCGAAGCTTCAGATATTGAAACAAATTTAAAGATCACAATCAACAGAGCTATTCTAGGTGTGAAATAATGTCACTAATGAAATTGAAGATTGGCTAATTTTTTTCAAATGTCAAATTTGTAGAGCATCAACGTTGATACTACAAACAACTTTTCGTTATCTTGTAACTACATACACCTACATTTTATTCAATTTCTAAAACTTCAACTCTCTAACTTTGTTACAAAATTCTAACAAACAAAACTCAACTATAAAATCACGGTCGTTAACCACAGAAAACTCATATAATAATCAAAAGCCTTCAGGCCACCACCACCACCAAATTCAGTGCATTCAAAGCATGAATGGAAATCGTTGAGTCATTTTTAAATGATTCTCATTCAACCACCTTTGCGGGGCTCTTGTGTGCGGGGAAGGGATGAACATTTTGATGTAACCAAAGGTGACACATTTCCGGTAGAGCTACCTGATACGGCACAATGCACTTCGATATTGCATTCTTATGCACAAGCGTCAGATTCGATGTACGTTATCCGTTTTTTGTTGATGGTGTCGTCGTCGCCTTTTTCGATGATGATGTTGGCGGCGCGGCGCGGCATGGAGGCAAGATAAATGAAGGCACTATTCTTAAGGATGTGCAGCATAGAGAGCCCCAGCAGAGCCCCCAGGTAGTAGTCATTCTAGTGAATGCACATTTGCAAGGCGACGTCGGTTTGTAATAAAATAAATACGCCAACAACAAATAGTGGAGAGAAAAAAAATACAGGACCAAGTAGAGGAGAGAAATTTGTTGTAGAACGATAAACACTCTTGAGTATCGTCTCATATCCTTAGGTTACCATGCTAAACAGGATGTGGGATAAGGGCGCCGTTATGCATGAATCATGTTCGGTTTTTCTCTTTAAAAAAAAGGATATAAGTATATCTGTATTTTCTTCTCATTTTACGTTCCCTGTGCATTTGTGCCTTGCTTAAGACGAATTGTCTGGATAAGTGTAACAAGAGACAGAACAGAACGGCAGCAGCTCCATCAGCTCCACCAGCAGTAGCAACAGTGTTCCTTCAGCAGAAACATCTATACACCTCTCTGCCAGGGCAAAAATTTCGCCTCGGAGTTGAGTGTGAGTATTCACTCAATCGCACGAAACCCTCGTGTTTTTCCCCCCATACATACAAGCGTCTTGCTAGGATCCACTTTGTTTGATAAACTCGGTTAACGTTCTAAAGGCACAAAAAAATAATCTTTTTAACAAGGATTTATCCCATGAAGAACGTACTGGAGGCGATTATGTGTTTACGTATTTATAACTAGTGCTCATACGTTTCACATATAGTGGAATTTCCCCCTTGGCATATTACGAGTATATGGATGTGGAAGTCAGGTCCTTGATAGAAGGAGCCCCGTGACGTGACAGAGCACACTGTGAAGGACGCCTGTCGAAAAATTCTTTTTTTTCGTATTCTTGTTCACCGTTCAGAAAGTAGGGGGCGGCCTACTTATTTCTGTATTTAGAGGATTCAGGTTGGCTGTTCTCTCTGCTTTATTTACATAACTATTGTGTTTAGTGTTCACATCATTTTCCAAGGCTTAGGCTTTTGCCATTTTTTTTTTTATTGTACGTCGGCCTTTTGTGAGAATTTCGAGTACTTGTATATTATTTAAATCGTGAAAGTGGGTAGACGTAAGCAGGGAGCTGGTTGTAAATATTGATAAGGATAAAGTTTGCATTACATTCATTCAGTAGATTGAGGAATATTTTTGTGTGAAGGGTTGTGAAGGATTGTATTGAGGAGCGTTTTTGTGTTAAATTTACTCGTTACGCAAGTATGGTGAACTGAACTGTACTATGGTGACCTACTAGTAAAAATCAATAGTAAGAACAATAGCAGCTACTAGCAACTACTAATAGCAGCTACACGAGCTCCCGGAAGTACCAGATCCATCTTATCCTGCTTTTAAATGATTACATCAAAAATAATTGTGGTACAAGTCTGCATAGGTTCAGTAATGGAGAGACGAGCGAGTCTTTTTAAGTTGCTGCACTAAAGTTTCAACCTGTTGCACTGACTTACCCAAAATCGCTTTACAGGCCCATATAGCTCTAGTAGCTTTAGTGAGAACGTAGTCCAGTTGAGCGTTCCACTTCAGTTTCTACTTAACCAGCAGACCAAGGTGTAATTCCTTTTTTCAATTGATGGAAAGGCCCTTCGTGTTACACCATCTTTGAACTTATCGGAGTGCCGTTTTCATGATCTCTAGATCAGGTAGATCAGATAACCCAGATAGGCCAAATAGACCAGATACACCAGATAGATAGACCAGATAGACCAAATAGATCAATTAAACCCGAGAGACCAAATAGAGCAGATAGATCAGGTAGACCAAATAAACTAGGCGTTTGACGCTTTAACCTCAAAGCCCGCCAATATCCTACCCAAGACCGCCGATCCCCACCCAAGGCTCTCCCAGCATGAAAGTCCACCTGAGGCACACTGAACCATCACTCTGAAGTTGAACTAGTTTCACGCAGGTGGCGCTCATAGCCAAAGCTCACCACACAGGTTAAAGCTCACACTTGAGTCCGGGTTTCTGTCTGTTATATGAGATCCAAACCTTACTAGAACCACTTCCTTGTCTTTTACACTTCCTTAAGACGGGTCTTATGGGATCAAGTAGTAGTATCGCCTCAGAGACCTTTGGTGGTGCCGGTACATCAAAGAGGTAAGTCCTCAGAAATGCTATCTGCGATATTAGGTCTACCGCTGTGCTACCGAAAGCTATATCTACCTCCACGCAGATGATGATTTTACATTGGGTGGCCCCTGGATACTCTTCTCTATATAAGAGTAAGAGACGGAGAAGGAGGAAAGATGAGTGTTTCGGAGCAAATACCAGACTGTTGCACCAGGTTAGGGGTTAGACGGCAGGTTGACATCCTTCCAACGGAAAAACCCACCCGTCTCGAATCCTCAAGCACGGACTCAACGGCAATGAACCAGCCAACGGAATACGGAAACTACAGCATCATAGATCCTTCGATCTTCTCATGCCGTCTAGGATGTTTTCTAGCATTAGTAGTGCCCCGATCGTTGATCAGCTCAGCGCTTTGTTTTTGGCAAAGAGATTCAAGTTCTCTCGTACAACTGATCATGATTAGTCTTCGTGCCCGAAAACAATCGAGGCATGGCTCTAAGGAACTCTTGAGGTCGTAGTTAACCCCTACTGTTCCGTCGTAATCCATCTCTTCCACTTTGGAATGAGTGTGTGGGCCTATCGACCTTTTCTGAACTAATCTGGCCTCATTTGCCCCACCGTTTGGGATTAGCAGTGTTTTTATTTAACAACACAAATCGAACATGTTCCGATGTTCAAATATTTGGGATCATTGGTTGAGGAAAAGAAAGTGGCATCGACGGTCATAGCCGCATCGCGCAGGAATTAGCAACACTCGCCCCGCTCAAGTGGTGCATATGGAAACGAACAAATATTTCCATCAAAACGAAAGTACGTCTTTACTGAACGTCGACCCTTTCGATTCTTCTTTATGGAACGGCAACGAGCACACTGCTCAAGGCGGACGGCGGACAAGCTCGATGTCTTGCAAATGCGATGCTTGAGGCCAATTTTTGGTGTCTCACTCCGCAACCACCTTCGAAACGAGACAGTTACATAAAGATCAACAGACCAGAACAGAAAGATGGGGGCCTCGGTAGTCTAGGGTTAAGGCGCCTGACTGCTATCCCAGAGGTCCCGGGTTCGAATCCCGGCCAGCCCCACGGTCCTTCGCCTTTTATACTTTCCCACCTACATAACTTTCCTTCTCTCTTCTTCCCTCTTTATATTCCTGATTCCTCCTGTCATAGCCTTCCCTAGTCCTTCCCCGCTCCACCAAGCGCATGCCATCGGTTGGTTGATGAGATTCAACTCGTTTCAGGAGGCATAACACTCCAGCGAGTTGTTCTCGATGCCCCGATGTCAGAGTCGCGAAATGGTTGCGAGTAGGTGGAATGAAAATATATCGCGACTAGGTTGTGACAGTTCCTTCCGCCTCTTCTCTCTCTCTTCTCTCTCTATCTTCCGGCTAGAGCTGCTGTTCGACAATGTATACTAAAAAAAAAAATAGATTGTTGACAGTACAAAGGGACTTTCCCTAAGCCTCTAGTCTGTCACAAAAAAAAAGACACTGATCGATGAAGAAATACAAAAACGACGACTACGGTGCTTTGGACATGTTTGCCGAATGGATGATAGTCGCTTGTTTCGTTTTGTTACTCTGACGATGCATGTAGCAGCACCGAGTTAACCATCTTCGCCCTTAGGAGGCAAAGAAAGCTCGCGTTTGGCAAAATTCTGCAGCATGCGTTTACGTGACACTACCTACACAGAGGGCGTAATATCGAACTTTTTCGATGTGGAAAAACTAAGCTTAGAAATCACCCTTTCTGGAACCAGTCCGTTGTTCAGGTCAGACGTCATCGGTTGTGGGCTCGAATGTGAGGTTTATTCGAGACAAGAACCTGCGCGATGAGCTTTTTTGTGAACTTTGGGTGTGAGCGCCACCTGTGTGAAACTAGTCGATATTTACCGTGGTGGGTTAGTGTGTCCCGGGTGGGCTTTTATGGTGGGAGAGTCTTGAGTACGAGACGATGGTCTTGGCTAAGTGTAAGGCTAAGGGGCTTGAGGTTAGGTTGCCGAATCTAGCTGTAAGCTTAGTTTGAAGGATACAAGAGAATAGGACAGATTAAGGGATCTTTGAGAAGTGCTCGACTAGATGTCGATTGCCTCTAAGATGTTGTACGATATCGGAAATACTGACTGCGGAAGATTATTCTACAGTCAAGTTGTTCTATTTATAAACGAACGAACTGGTTCATGCAAAGACTTCTATTGTTGCCAACGTGATCTTGAATGTTTAGGCATGTATGGCTTCTCACTGGAACCTAAACACTTGCCTCATCGGTTCCAAGAAGCAGTCAACGGAATCCAAATTGGGAATACTTCAATAAATTGTCACTCAAGTACACTTCTAGTGTCATATTCTATATGCAGATCACAAAATTCATCTACATAAATAGGTGCTCACTATCCAAAAGTGGCGCCAAATGAAGCTACAAAAGAAAATTATTCAAAATCTCCGCAATTCCATCCAAAGTTCAAGCATCTTTAAGCAAAAGAAATACAACAACAACAAAAAAAAAACAAGATGCCATAGCATACATAACAACGAACGAGAGCAAAAAAAAATCCTAAACAAAGAAACCATCCAAGATTTCGTATCCTTAAATGAATGTATCCTTATCACCCCTTCTGATATGGCATCATGAAGACGCACGTGTCACGAACAAAGAACTCTCTCTTCCATATGCCCATCAACGGGCCAAATCCTCGCATTCGTATATATGATGGTGGCTATCAAATTTCTGTAAGTGGAGTTAAGTAAAATTAATGGACGCCGGCAATAATTAAATGGCTTGCATGGAAACAGTTAAGTAAGTGGGGCCACTTTATACACACACGTACATGTGGAGGACGGAACGGGACGACGGCGACGGCAGCACCGGATAATTGTTCATCTAGCAAATGGCACATAACAATCTTGAAGTGATTATATCAGCTTACTGAGTCATATAAATCAGGGCCGAAGATAGAGCGGATCCCGAAGTGCCCAGGCATCCGAATTGCTACATTGTGTCCCACCATATCTCCGCTGGCAACTGGCAAAGCGAAAGGATTCTGGGATTCCCCGATTGCTGCTGTCGACCCAGAAGACAACGAATCCTTGGGTGAATTTATCACGCGTAGTAATCGGGATGGGCTTGATGGGTGTCCTACCGTTGATGGTGCTTTCATTGTGCCCCTATGTGCCGAGCTCCAGATGCAGAGACAAGAGTGCACTACTATGCAAGTGCCGAGGATATGGGCTAGTTGCAGCAGCTAGACGTTATCCTATATATCGACTGGGCTCCGATCGGGAACGACGGTCTGTGCCCTAATCGGGTTTACAGAGAGAGGAGAGCAATCAATTTGTAGACGTCAGTCAAATGCGGCTTTCAATGGTGTAATTAATCGATTTAAGAGGGATTTTGCGTGCCTCAACTGCTCGGCTCCAATGTGATTTTCGTGGAATTGTTGTAGCCAAAATGTAATTTCTAAGAGGATTGGCTTTTCGTGCAATTTGGAAAGTTCATTGTTTCCCAAAGTAAAATATGGCAATTTAGAGAAATTTGTTTTACTCGCTCCTTGCCGGTCCACCACATTAACTTATTGAGAGTGCTCTGGATGCCAAGTAATTTAACTTTATATTGTTCGGTGGGGAGTGAGAAAGGAGCACTTCAATCTTTGTTGTTTTAGAAGGATAATCGTTCTGTTGGTTATGATAATTGCTACTATTGTAGGCTAGAATTTATACCATTATTAATACCATAGCATGAATTAAGAAGGCTTGCACTAATTACATCCGCAGTCCGATAGAAAAGGACTTTGATAAGGTTTACAAAACAATTCTTATCAGCAACTCGCAGAACTTCAATATATCAAATTAATGAAATGCAAAATGAATGGGCCTAAGCTGATAATTCTATAAGGTTCTTTCAAAAAGTGTTACGTACGTACTGGCCAAAGTACGTAGCTACTTAATATGAGATCACTATCTACCAAAAAGTGTACAAATGAAAATTTCTTTTTAAAATCCAGTAAAATTTCGGGGTTATCGGTATCTTAGAAAGTATGGCGCCCGACTATCATCCGAGAGGTTCATGGTTCGATCCCACGTAGTACCATTGAACGGACCTTCATCTTTCTGCTTCTATCATTGCACCAAGATAATACTCTTTCTCCTTTCTTTCTCTTTGAAACACTTGTCTACCATAGTCAAAACTAGAGTTTCGTGATAATATTCATAGTTTTCTCTATGATCTTTCGGGGTTGGGCGTTCTATACGAAATTATACTCTAGATAAACCAATCCACAAAACAAATTCAACTTAACTAAACTTAACCTTCTTAACCCAACTCTTAGCTCAACTTTTAACTCAATAGGTAGCTTAACGCTTAACTGAATTTTTAATTCAACTCTTAACTTCTTAACGCAAATCAACGCGACTCTTAAATCAACACGAAACTCAATTCAACTTAACTGGAGACCCTTAACTAAACTCTGATTGAACTTTTAAAAATTAACTTACTTAAACTTAACTCATTAAAAATTTGAAACCATCTCTCAACTTAACGCAACCTCATAGTATACTCTTAACCCATATGTTAACCCAATTTAACTCAGCTCAACTTATCTAAACTCATCTTAACTCTTAACAAAACTCTTACCTCAACTCCTAATGCAACTCTCAAATCAATACGTTTCTCAACTCTACTTACGATTCAATTCTTAATCCAAATCTTAAAAATCAATTCAATTGTTAAGTAAGCCATCTCAAAGCAACTCAACTGAACTCTTAACATAACTTTTAACTCAACTCTTCAACTTAGCTCAACTCAACCTATCTCAACTCAACTAAATCATCAACTCAACTCTGAAATCAAACCATTTTTCAACATAGCTTAACCCAACTCCAATAAAATCATGCGTAATGTTACAATCTTGTGTGAACTTAATCTTACTCAATATTACGCACTTTGGAAGCAAATAATCCTTTATGAAGTTTATTCGTAAAGGCGGACAGTAGGTTTGTGAAATAGAGAGGAATCATTGGCCGCATTTACTGTCACCAGAAGTCCAGGGCCCACAAAAGACAGAAAATTAATTTTAGGGCAGACAGACAGTTAATGTGCTCAGTGGCAATTTTTGGACATTCGAATTATTGAACAGTGCGCGATCAGCCGAACAAACAAAGAAGCAAAAACCAGAAGGAAAAGTTCATTAAGGCTCAGTATCTGTGGACTGACCATTAATATGGCAGCAGAAAAACTAAGGATGATGAAAGTAGTATAGCTTCGTCATCGATTGTAGCCGGGACAAAGACCTGTTTGTTGAGCTTTTGCGGCACCCGAGATGCCAGTAGTGGTGTACTGGTGTTGAGATGTTGTCTTGCAACTAATTTGCAGTTGCAGCATCAAAGCCCATTCATCTCAAAGCTCCCACAAGATTCCACACCAGACCCACCAATTCGAAGTTTAACTAGTTTCACACAGGTGGCGAACTGCTTCAACCCAAGACACAATCTGCAATAGCTTCCCAAGACACAAATCGCGAAAGCTTTAGCTCAAGACGCAAACCAAAAAGCTCGATTTGCGATATTTGTGAAATAAGTGGTCCAGGAACGTTGTTGCTATACTGCTTATGGAAAGTTTGAACGTTATGCCATAGGACCAGTATCAACATAAATTAGGTATGATTGGCAGCGTTTTCCGAGGAGGTCTGAAATGAGAGATTATGTACCCCGATGGCGATAGGACTAGTTTTTTTTGCCCCAAGACTGCATTCTGTTGTGGTCCAGTGTCTATATCCATGATCATTATGCTGCGGGGAACCGAAAAACGGATGGTAATCTCATGCCTTAACCTACAGTTTACTGACGCCGCTAGTAAAAACCTCAAGTTCGAGGGGTTTGAGAGAAGCATGCTTATAAAGATTAATAAAAGGACAGGTGATAGAATTCAGTCTTGGAGTACGCCGACAGATGGTAAAGGGTTTAGATTCGTCGCCGTTCAATGCTACATGCGCAGAAGGAAATTTGGAGTTTTTTCAGCAGAATTGCAGTCCCACAGGAAGTTTAGAACCATTATTCTGGATCCTTCGGAGTTAGAGGAACTCATCCTTTCTAGGTGTCCAAGAAACTTCTCCTGGTTTACCGATAAGTTAAAGACGGAACAGGGCCCAGGGGCTGATGTCGCAGGACCTAACTCCAAGGTATCGATTGCAATTAATTGTAGGTGGCCCCTTGTTTTACAGATTGAAATACGTGCCTTTAAGACCTGATTGAGAAAGGTATGAAAGGTGTTAACTCTCGAATATTTTTGGACAGTCACGCTGCCATGAAGGCATTCTCAATGTTGATTAGTTGCAGATAAACCTATAGGTTTGACGTAGTCCAGAGCCTGGCCAGGAAAAATAGGGTCCGGCTTCGCTGGATCGCCGAACAATGGGATGCTAAGGGTAATAAGGCTACAATGAGGGTCTGAGACGCTGTTCCCCGAAGGACGCCGGAATCCTTCTGTGGAATTCCATAGTGCACTTCCAAGTCCCTGATAGAGAACTAGGTTAAGAGACTGAACCCAGCCTATAAGGAATCGACCCCGAGATTTTAGACAAACTAATGCTGCCCATACACTAACAGGCCGCCTGCAGGCTATGACCTGAAGGCCGAAAACATCGGTTACCGATTTTCAACACACACTCACAAACCGCCGGAGAGGAAATATTTAAAATTCATCGAAACTAGCGGGAAATTGCTTGTGGGTGGCGAAAAAACTGTCGTCCACGACCTTCAGCCGAAATATCAAACTGATTTTAGTTGACACTGGGTCCCTAATAAACTAACAGGTTCGAAAGTTTATGCATCTAGTGTGTGGTGAAGCAAAAGGCGATCTGCAGGCCGCGATCTGACAGGCAGGTAGCCTGAAGAATATGTGGCCGTTGTCAGACAAAGTCGTCAGTCCTGGCCTCACAGGCCACGACCTGGAGGTGGCCTATTACTGGATGGCTACCTAGGAGAACTAATAACACCGTTTGTTGTTAGGGGGGTTATTATTCTAAACAAGGCGGACATTAGACTTTTAATGGGATATCTGACTGTCCATGTGGAGCTGTGCTGCGACCTCTATAACCTAGGACTGTCTTAGGAGAATTTCTTGATATATGACCCTGCTTCGAATTTCATTCATCCATTGTTTCATAAGCACACCCCTTGCGATATGTCTTCTAAATATGACATCATCCCCTGATGGTGCACGGATTTAATTCGAAGGTATTACACGAAATCATTATAAGCCGTTCTGAATCCGTATAGATGCATTTAATTAGGAATCCTGATTGATTTGTAATCAATATTGGAGCATTTAAATAATTTAATCAATTAATCTCGCAGCAGCCCCTTTCCCCAGACCAAGAGACTGTAATCATTTTAAAACATGTGGCAGTGACGCAAGACATCTCGCCCGGCTTCCAGTTAATCGAACCATGATGTAAACTGTATATACTAAGCTGTCAATAAGGATTGGGTTAACGGCAGGTAGTCTTAAAGCTGGAGAATATCCTGTCAATGGCCAACCGTGTCTACATGGTATCCTTGCAAGTGAAGTCCATTAACCGTAGCAACGGATTCCACTTCCGTTAATGTAGCCGAATCGGGGGACCGCATACGGAGAGTATGAAGCAATATAGAGTACCGACATTAACTAAGTTAACATACCAGATACTGGGGGAGCCAGGCGGGGGCATTAAATAACCTTAGAAAGGATACCACCTCTCTCTCTCAGCAGTTAGCCGCAATCGTTGTGCACTGACGAGGGAACATTGGAGCACAGCAGTAGTAGCAGCAGCACCGCCAGCACAGCGGCATACCCCCACTAGACGAAATTTATCGATCCCCTAATTCTTACGTAAGGAGCAGAAAAGACATCACTTTCGTAAAGTGGTTTTCTATTGTGAGCGATTCAATCAGGATCTTAAATATTTTATTACTCCAGCCCACCGCCGCCACCACCCCGAGGGCCCACCCCCCGCACATTGTGCGCTGGGATTGCAGGTTCCTTGGATCGATCGGGGCCCGGTGCTCCTTCGGGGGTGTGTCTTGCTCTTTAAATGTCATGTTGTCGGGGAATATGAACAACGATACCAGGAATAATGCCAGGAATATATATAGCTGTCATTTTGGCGCTTCTACCTCCGTGCTCCATTTAGTCCTTGCTCCGGGACGAGATTTTCTCAATTTGAAGTCACTTTAAAATCATTATCCGCAGAAATTTTGTCACTTTGATGGATGCCTTACAGCTTAGAGCCCGCCCGTCTGACATGCCACCACCACGTCAAAAGAGTAGAGCTCGAATTGTCCTCGGTATGGATGCCGCTGCTTCTGCTGATGCTGCTTCTCGGTGCGTGCTGTTTGGACTCGTCGAGACGTGGATGCGTAAAATTTTGTTCAAAATATCAAAAAAAAAAAAAATACCGAAAGAAGAAGCAGAAGGCAAAAAAAATCCCAACGAAGTGTGACAGCGCCAACGTTTTAATGGAAAGATCCTGTTAGCAAAGGTGACAATTCACTCCGGGACTCCAGGACCTCCGAGCCTCCAACAGTTCCTTTAATGGCTCAGCAGTCAACGAGTGTGTCAGGAAATTGCCGGAATTGTGTTATCTTTTCTCTTTTAATTTTTTTATTGAATTATTTAACTTTGATGGCTGCTGCTGTGCCCTCCTCGTTTTCGGGGGAGAAGAAGACCGAATTTGCCAAATAAAAACTTTTCCTCCTTTTGTTCTGCCATTAAAGTCGAGGTAGGGAAATTCTTGCTTTCGACACAAAAAAAAGTTCTTTTGAAGTTTTTCGAAAATATTTTCATAAATTTTTTGGTACTTTTGATTCTTTGTTATTGGCAACTCTGATGTTAGTAACGATTTGCGAGAAGCGGAATTACAGATTTCGCATAGGTTTCTTTGGAGATTCCACACCACCGAGGATTTGCCGTGATTAACTTTATTTGAGGATGTTGAATATAACATTTTCCACTAAGAAATAGACTAAGTTTTGGCACGGCAGTCTCGGGTAAGGAAGAATTCTGTTAAAAGATTGGTATGGGAAATTAGCGCTGACTAGGCAGCACGGTCGTATAGACAGGTCTGCGAACTTCATATACCATCCCATAGAGTGAAGTGTGATTGATATCGTTCGGCTTTGAAGTAGTTCTTGAATGGATCACTGACGGCGCAGTTGTCGAAGTACCAAATTTCGACGGCGTGCTCTTCGTGAACTTCGACAAATACGCCATCTGCAGTCTAAATCAAGAAGCTCCAGTAGCGATACGCGTATCAGTCACAGGTTTGAGCAACAAATTCGCAGACCTGTCTATACGACCGTGCTAGGCATTAATCCAAGTTGCTTAGAGACAAACCAACTTCGACGGATTTTCACGTTTGGTGACAGGTAAGAAAAAAATCAAGGAAGTGGGTCCCTTAGTCTGTAGCATTTGCGCAACAACTACAAATGTACCGCGGGGTCCAACAAAAATTTTCGATTCCGACTGGGACCAATGGCAAAGTACACTAAACTGAAATTTTCCAACTAATAATGAAAGAGAACAGATTAGAGACTTGCTTTAATACCTCGTTTATGACGAGGTTAAAAAGTTGAGTCGAGGTTGAGTTGAAATTTCGACAACCGTATATGATTTCGAGTTGAGTTCACTTTGGGTTGAAATAGGGTTGAGCTGAAACCAAATCATAACCTCAAGCTTTTGTGTGAAATTCTAATTTATAGATACGTAAACCATTCATAACGAAATAATATTTTATTCCTCTAACACCGAACACAAATCTAACGCTGAAAGCGGACCTCACCGATGGTAACCAAACAAATCAAATGTCACTTCAATCCAATTATAGCTCAACCCGCGTATATAAGCGAAATATCGACCCACCTAGAAGAGCTGAGTTGGGTTGAGTGGACCCAGTTTCAAATCTACCCCCGTTTATGACTGGGTTGAACCTCGGTTGAACCTGGGTTGAATGTCGATTAAACCTGGGTTGAACCTCGGTTGAACCTGAGTTGAATCTCGATTAAACCTGGGTTGATCCTCGGTTCAACCTGAGTTGAATCTCGATTAAACCTGGGTTGAGCCTCGGACCTAGTCATAAACGAGGTATAAGTTATCACAAACACTAGTGTCAACGGACGCTAACATGTTTTCTGCTAACTAGCAATTCGTAATTTAAGAATAAATAAAGGATGGCAATGAAATTAATAAATTAATGCATTTATTTAATAACCACGGGTATCTGCCTGTCTTCAACCCACAGCGTCTGTACTGTACGGCTCCTCGCGGTCGACTGCCAACTGCTATTCCCGTTCCCCTCTCGTGGACCTGTCTTTTGAAACTAGCTGATACCCACGACTTCGTAATACAGCACCTTACGCCTGTAGTTATATAGAACCTTACGCCTGTAGTCCCTTATGGGTTAGGTAGAGCTTCGTGAGCAAGGAAGAAAGGAGTTAGTAAGACTATTCTTTTAATACCATGTGAAAACCAGTCACTCCTCAGCTCGACACCAGGGCGTAACAAAGCTTAACAAACCTTAACGGGAAATCACAGACGTTTGAAGTCAAAGTGGTAGTCGGAGGATTTAAATTACGCAACAGCAAGATTGGAGCACCAGCCTTGAGGTAGAAGACATGAGGTGGTATTTCTAGTTGGTTAAAAGTGGATAAGAATTCTACAGGGTAATTAACAGCATCCTCGGTCTCGGTAACCTAGGGAGTAAGTCTTGCTACTATGCCAGAGGTCCTGGGATCGAATTCCGGCAGCGCCACGGTCCTTCGCTTTTTCCACTTTCTCACCTCCATTCTGATTCCTCCTGTCATAACCTTCCCTAATCCTTGCAAGCATACAAGTTACAAGCCTGCAAACTCTGATGTCCTATAGTATTTTATGTTTAAGCATATCACCGATTGTGGTTAACGGTGATCCTTGACTCTCGGTTAAAGGAATCTCTGATGATGTTTACGGCCCTCTTCCAGTCATATCTTATGACATCCATACACGAGAGATCTTATTGCCCAAATGACAATAAGCCAAGCCAAAATCTCACCCAATGTGGCAAACTCGGATGGACTAGTGATCTAGTGCCACAGTGTTGGATTTTCAATCGCTCCAAAATCCATGCGTATTCGAGCCGTTTATTGGCTTGCTTGTGGGCAAACCCCAGAGCTGGAAAGACAACGATTCAACCACTGAACTCTGAAGCTTGAGACAGTTTGGTATTCTAATTTTGCAGTCACTATTTTGCCAGTCTTCAAACAATAAATGCGTACATTCGCTACTCTCAGACTCATTACACGACAAATTCATCATGAAAAGTGATTCTTTTTGGAATTTTTCTTGTGTGTTTCTTTGTTTCTTGTGGTGCTTAAAATACCAAAAGAGGTGATAGCCACAAAAATAGTCACAAACTACCAATGACAAAAACAAGTCACAAAAACTTGTGACTTATGACTGATCACAATTTAGAATAAGTAAGTCATAACCAGTGTTTTTACTGGAATATTTTGAGCCCTTATATCTTAAAGCTTGTGTATATTGACTTAGGTGCTCTTTATCTTCTCCTCTTACGTTGGTCACACTGGTCATGCGTCAAACGGTACCTATAATGTCCTAAAGTTAGGAAAGTAAAAAAAATACTCAATCCAAGCATACTTTAATAAAATATTCCTCCTTCAAAAACTACCCCACTTCACGGCTTTTCTCCCATCATAATCATGCACAATAATCTGCTACCAATTTAACACTTTTAAGTAGATTCTGCTACTGTGGGAGCAATTGGACCCAGCGATGAGGGAAGAAGAATATAAAAACAGTGCACATTTTTTTTAGTCAAGGTGACTTCTATATGTGTTATATGCTTAGTGGATATGGTCCAGATTTCATGTTGTGGGCTTAGTGGAGGCGCTTTCATAGGTGCAAATGGTGCACTTGCACCGGGCGCAATTTCAGAAATTAAGATTTAAAAAAAAATTAAAAGTTCAATAAAAATAATTGAAAAGTTAGAGTTTTGTGAAGTCAAAGCGCAAGCAAAATCAGCACAAAAGCAAGATCGCGAAGCAAATCCTGATTGAATAAAAGCAGGGGTGGCGCCTTCGTAGGTGCAATTGGTGCAAAAGCGTTCCCGTGGCTTCATTTTCACATATTAAAGGAGCTCCACAGGGCGTCTGTGTCTTTTTACACCACTGCCCCAAAAATGTATTCAGGTTTCATGTGTATATGTACGTTTCTTTGCCCCACCCAGGGGCGGCGCTTTCATAGGTGCGAATGGTGCACTTGCACCGGGCGCATTTTGTCGGGGGCGCAATTTCAGAAATTAAGATTTTTAAAAAAATTAAAACTTTGGGATAAAAATTGAAAAGTATTCTCACGGGTGCAAGAAATTACACAAATTTATCCAATTTTTGTCCCTGTACTTTCTCATGCAAGAAAAAACGGGGAAATTTTGCTTCTCCTCGTGCACGAAGTTTCCAGAGATTTTAGCTTCGCGATTCGAGAAATGGGGAAAAAATCTACCAAGTGAAAAAAAATCTCATTTATTTTTGAAAATTCTTTAAAAAGCACCTTATCCACTTACACAAAGGAAAAATTGTTTCGATGGCTCTGATTTGGGTATTGCTGTTTACCGTGATTGATATAAACTTGAGGGCGCTATTGCTGCACTTTTAAATTCTGTTTAAAGAATTTTTAAAAGAGGTAAATGAACGAAATGAGTAGAGCAAAACTCTTTGTGGCGAGAAATCCTCTTGAATTGCTCTTTTTTTGTTTGCTCCTTTAAACCCCCGGCTACAACGGCTTCAGTTCAATAAAGTTCAATTCAATCTGCAAAAATGGCTTCGCCGGCTAGCATGTTCAGCTCATGCTTGAAATTGTTGTTGCCAGAAGTTAGAAATGCTCACTGGAATGATATTCCATTATTCCAGTTGATTATTCTCTTTTGAGCGAGCTTTTACGTTCAATCCCAATTTCATGTTCTGTTGGGCGAATTCAGGCTTTATTTTTCCTGAGTTCAATATGTGAAGCTGCATGGAAGCTCAGGCAAAAATGAAGTTCAGTACACTAATTTGCTCGAGCTTGCTTAGTTTGGCCGGTGAAGCCGGGGTATTACTGTCTAACAAATTGATATGGCCAGTTTCACACGGGCCAACCAACAAAAATTGTATGGCCCATTTTACATGATGAAACACGAAACAGAAAGTTTCGCTCAGTTTGACGGGGAGGCGTGAGAGAGGGAAGAGAACGCGTGTTCCCTCAAGCTCTTTCTCACCTCTTCCCGTCAAACCAAGCGAAACTTTTTGTTTAGTGTTTTATCGTGTGAAATGGGCCTATGCTAGCTAGTGTTTGGGTCTTTTTCCATTGTCCTTCACTGCGTTCAAAAATGTACAGGTTATGGGGCGCAATATGGCAAAGTGCATCGGGCGCAAAAAACCCAAGCACCGGTCCTGGTCCCACCATAACTTATAAACGCCTGAGCGGATTTAGATGGCTGGGGTACCGTTACAATCGTTTAATGTGTCCGAGCAACATCGGCTAGGTTATTTTTCATTCCATTGTCCTTCACTGCGATCAAAAAATGAACAGCTGATGGGGGCGCAATATGGTATACTGCACCGGGCGCATAAAACCCAAACGTCGGCTCTGTGTGGACTTAAGAGTTATAAAGTCGCCGCTATTAAATATAACAATTTCTTCAAATATTTTTTCTTCGTGTTTAATCATAACTCCGTAACATTATTTAATATGAACCAATTTAGCTTATTGTATTGAATCAAAACCGAAACTGTCAACCACAATTTGCTTTCTGAAAGAAATACACAAAAATACACTAACAACAAGGACACTGAACAAAAATATATCTCGGGCATGTTTTTTTTTT
Organism: Thereva unica; assembly: GCA_949987705.1. Classification (NCBI taxonomy): domain Eukaryota; kingdom Metazoa; phylum Arthropoda; class Insecta; order Diptera; family Therevidae; genus Thereva; species Thereva unica. The sequence goes on along the minus strand of OX465281.1, from coordinate 28,733,937 downwards.
ATTATCTCCAACTAAGAGACAGAAATAACGTTCTTTTCCAAAATTATAAATCAATACTTCATCCCCGAGAAAATAGTCCCAATATCGCTACGAAAATGGCATGAAATTCACTTCACAGAATTCGATAACCTTTGAAGTCCTCTCTCTCTCAGCTGAAGGTTTCATAGGTTAACGGTTAACCGTTGGGGTTCGTTTATCCATCATCTCCTTTCAGAAGGACCTCCGATATACCCCCAAAAAAAGGAGAGGGAGGCAGAAAAGAAAATGACTCAAGTCTGATATGTGGAAAGCCGGTGACATATCGTAAATTTATCTTCTTTTTAGCCATTCAGAAAACTGATATAACTCGGATGTTTGCTCATTTGAAAGCTGATATACCTTCATCAGAGACAGTAGCCGAAACCAAAGGGCTCCTTGGGAAGAATGAAAAAATAAAGCACATATAGACAGACTGTGTGTGTGTGGACGTCCCCGGCAAAGCCCTGAAATGCATCAATCGGTTCGTCCGCTGTAACGTAACCTTAACCGCACAAACCTATCATCTATCGAAGGGGCGCAAAGCAAACATGGGAATGGGTTCGGGTTCTGTGGCCATTGAAATGGGGATAAGCAACGAAAAAAAATAATGCAGCAGAGGAGACGTGGATACCCACTAAACGGCCAAACCCAGGGTTCATATGCTAACAGCCTCGGGGACATCGTATATTATCACGGAATGAACCTTGAGTGGCGGAGAGTAAGTGGCGGATATGATGGAACCGTCAGTCCAGCGCTCCTCCAATCCTGCCCCATCCGCTTGTGTATGGCTGTTGTGTGGTGGCTCACATACGGGGCTTCTTCTGCCATCCCTGGCTGGGGCTGGCACTGAAACTGGTGAGCTTGGAGCTAGTGGAGCGATGGCTATGGTGGTGATATTCGATATCTTAAGTCTGGGACCGTCAGGATTTTTCACTCGATAGGCTTCTTTGCCCAGGCAAAAGGCAAACAAAGTTCGTTCCTTTTTGCGCCCCGGCCGGCGGCGGTATGTGTGCTGGTGTCATTTTGACGCCAAGGAGAGGCCCCACAAGGCTTAATTTAAAACAGACATTCTCGGCCTTCAATATACTTCGCATGGATTTTATATTACAAAAAAGGAAAACTAAGAACCAAAAAAAAAGGACGAAAAAAAAACAAAATCGATGATCCCCGCTCCTTTTTTTCTATTTAATTGAAATCTGGTACAATTGATAAGTACAAGGATGTTGGCATTAAGTTTTATCTCATGTCGATAAAAGACATCTCGGAGATAAAGCCTTGTAGATGTGTGGACGTTATCTTCATTCTGCCGAGCAAGTTGATGATAGTTAAGCTATAAACCCATTTTTTATTGCGATTGTGGGGGAGACGAGTCTTGGGTTTGCTTCAGAGGTTACAAACTTTTTTTTGGCAAATTACTTACAAATCCTGAAAGGATGCGGCCATTTACCCGACGAAGTTTTTTCGAAGACGCAAATAAATAAAAATGTTGGATTCTGAATGAGAAGGCGACATTAGAAGTGTCAATGACGCCTGCAATTACGTTTAGTAACAATCATGGAAATTGTTGATTGAAATTCAAAAATATTTCTTCTATTGTTCAAAATAGTTGATCCGGTTTATAGAGGTTCCGCCAAAAGAGTTGATGCCGAGAAAGTCGCGTTTTCCATGCGCAGTAGAATCCCCGCATGCCGTTCCCGTCCCTTAGCCTAGTCGCAACAAATTTTGAAGGGGAAATTTGAAAATACATAAGCGCATTTCTTATCAATATGTGCGCAATTTTTATTTGTGTGCAGCTTTAATTTCCCCAGCTGCGCGCTCCGGCATCAACTCTTTTGGCGGAACCTCTACTTGCTGATTAATGTGTAAGTATGGGTCTGGTTAGACGGTTCGGTTCCAGGAACGTTCTCCATGAACTTTGTTGATGAAGAGGGAAGGTCCACCATTAGGGCCCATACACTACAAGGTTTTATGCGTACAAACAAAGCGTTCAAACAAAGATTGACAGTGTGTGGTGAATTTGGTTTTTGGCTTTATGTTTGTCACAAGTTTGTCCCAAATATCAAAACGGTTTGATTTTTCTTGGTTTTATCTGACAGTTAGATAAAACATAACAGAAAACGTCTCCTTTTGTGGTTTATCGAGTCAATTTTGGTTTTTTTTCTTGTGTTTATAATTATTTAGTTTTGAGTACCATCAATTATGAGCCATTTAGATATCAGGACGTGGCCAAAAGACTATTTTCTTGATTTTATTTCCTTATATAGAGGCAGCCCATGCCTTTGGCAAATAAAATTAAAAAGCTATAAAAATAAAAATTTAAAATACGCAGCATACGAGTTGTTATGCACAAAGATGAAAGAAATTGATCCGGATGTGACACACGAAGAATTTAAAAAGAAAATAAATTCTCTACGTTCAAACTACAGACGAGAACGACGAAAAATAGAAAATACGCGTAAATCGGGTAGTGGTGAAGACAATTTATACCACAGTAATTTGTGGTGTGGTACTTCGACGAATTCGATTTTTTAAGGGATCAAGAAGAACCAAGAAATTCCAGCTCGAATTTGTGTGAAACGTTAGAGGAGAGTTTTGATTTTCTTAATAACACGGTAGTAGGATAATAATAGTTAAATAAATATAGAGAAAATAATTATGTGTTCACAGGTAGACGAAGATGACAACTTCGAACTTCGCTCACCTCATGAAAAAAAAAGAAAATTGGACAAATCTGATGAAATTCTGGACTCAATAAATAAAAAAATTAATGAAGTGCCAACTGAAACAGAATTTCAAATTGTGGGCAAGAATATTACCAAGAAATTGGAGCAGCTTCCTCCCGAAATGAGTATTTTGGCGGAAAAGCTGATAAATGACATCCTGCTTGAAGCAAAGCTGGGAACATTAACTAGGACTATGAAATTGGTGGATACCAAAAATGCTCCTTGTGAATGTCCAGCTAATGCTGCGGAATTATTCTCCAGCTTTAAAGACAACTGAAAGTAAATATTCCGTATTTTTATTTGAAGTTTTAATTTGAAAATGTTATCTGCCATGAATTGCAACTTGTTATTTTTAATTTTAATCTTGTTATGGACTATATTATGTTATTTTGCTTAGAGCAGTTTTAGTCACCATTTATGGTGTAGAAATGATGGACTGATTAGATGCAAATAGGAAATATATATATACAAATTTTTAATTTTTATAAAATGAAATATGTTTATAATTTTATTAAATCGTTTTTATTTTTTCGAAATATATGAATTTTATTTATGGGAGGTTTTTTATGTTATCATGTTATTCTGCCATTCAACTTGCCCTTCATTATTAAAATAATACGAAAATCGATCACGTATTTCTTTAGCAGCTATAGATGCATTTCGAACTCGTCCAACTTCTAAATTTGTCTCGGGATTAGCTCTCAATCCTAAAGACACAGCCCCATCATTGATACATTCCCTATCCAAATCTCCATGTGGACAATAACAAGAATTTCTTTTCTTCATAAGAAAATTGTGTAATGCACAGCAGCACAAAACTATGTCTTCAATACTTTTAACCCGCAAATGTAATGCCGTATGGAAAATGCGAAATCTGGAGGCCATTATTCCAAAAGTATTTTCAACAACGTTTCTTGCTCTGGATAGTCTATAGTTAAAAATTTTCTTCTCAGAGCCTAAATTAGCCTGGCTGTATGGCTTTAATAAATCAGGTCGTAGTTGGAAAGCATCATCACCGACAAAAACAAAAGGAAAATGTTCATTAGTGCCCGCAATTGATTCAGAATTTGGGATTTTCAAAGTATTGCTATTTAGCCTTCTATAAAACGTAGTGTTGTTTATAACACCTCCATCGGATACTCTTCCATTACATCGAACATCGCAAAGAATGAACTCATACGAAGAATTTACTATAGCCATCAATACGATACTATAAAATCCTTTGTAGTTGTAAAAATAAGCTCCAGAATTTGCTGGAGCGATTATTCTTACATGCTTCCCATCTATTGCACCTCAGCAGTGAGGGAAATTCCACTTTTTGTTGAAACCATCAGCGATTACTCTCCAATCATTTTCATCTTGTGGAAACTGAAAATAATGTTTTATTTAGAAAATTATATCAAAAGTATTTAAAATACCTTTAAATAATCATTTACTAGCAAGTTGTATATCACTCGACAAGTCTCAGGAATAAGTTTTCCTCAAGCCTGAGCAGAAATTCTTGTTGAGAATTTTAAATCTTCGTAAGATCGCCCGGTAGCTAAAAACCGCAATGTAGCTGATAAGCGTTCATGAGCACTAATTGCTTTCCTGAATTGTGTATCTTTTTTACATATGTATATTAGCAGATACCATATGAAGAAGTTCTCTGTACAAATCCTCATCCATGCGTAAGTAGTTTCTAAAATCGTCTGGTTCTAATCGTAGTTCATTTATTAGATTAGTGTGGGATAGCATGTCTCTTTTTAAGAGCCAGTCTTTCACCCACTTCGATCTATTTTTCTTCTTTTTTATTATTTTTTTGTATCTAATAATATCAATGGCGACTGATAACAACTGGTTTCTACTTAAACCACTCATTTCGATTTAAAATCATAAACCAAACTGAAAACCAGATATGGGCCAGATGAGCGATGAAAGATTGTGGGACAAGTTTGAACACATAAAACGTTGTAGTGTATTGGCCACCATTAGGGATGAAGAATTTGTGGATTTTACGTCACAATAATGCGCCATCGCATAGAGCAGTGGTGGGCAATATCAGTTTTTTTCAGAGTACCAAAAAAGCTTTATATATATTTTTTTATACCACTCTCACTTGAACTTAAAGCTAACTCAAAACTTTTGCCATACCTCTTTCACTCGAACTCACAAGCAGGATAACATCCCAACTTCCTTAGGAGCTCCTTGAGTGCTGCTTTGGAAGCATTTTTTTTGAAGCATTCACAAAAGTAGAAAAAATATTCGAATAGTAGAAAAAATATTCGAATTCTTCCAAATACGAGTGTGGATAGCGGTTTTACGAAGCAGCCCCCCAACTAATTACTAATCAAATCCCATGCTACTTGACCTACGTAAGTGAAGGGAAACCCGGTCTTTTGAGTTTGCTAAAGGCATCCGTCTCTAAGGACATTGCTCAATTTCTTCGTCCTCGAAATTTTTAATGTTTCCTTCAGAGTAAATTGGTAGAGCTCAAAGTTCGCTCTCATAAAACCCCTCCAACTTTTTCCCGCTCGCTGAGAGGGCTTTAGACTGCCTTTTTTTGTTTGTGATATGATGAAGCTTAGGAGTCACCCTTTGTACTACTAGTCTGTCATGTCGTTCGAGTCATTGTGCAATGTATAGTAGGAAGCTTGATCTGAAGGATAGAATAGAAAGGATAGGTTAGGGCTCTGGAGGGTGCGTGAGTAGATGTCGATGAACGTTACGTTTGAACTCTGAGATGTTATATGAGTTCGGAAACACTGACTGCGGAAGACAGTTCCACAAATGAGTTGTTCTATTTATAAACGAATTACTAAAACGCAATGTGCGCGAAGAGGAGGGCTGTAGCGTGTGGGGGTGAGCCGAGTTGGCTAGTTTTGTGTTGCGGGAAAAATTGTCGTGTTGGCAGGAGGTTTTTTATTTCAGTAGAGCAGTCACTGTGGTAATAGCGATAAAACATCCTGGGCGCAGCTACATTCCTTGGGTGGCTGGCGGAGCAAAGAGTGCTATCGCCAATGAGTTTGATGGCGTGGTTTTTCACGTTGTCTAGTCAAGCCAAGGTGTTTTTAGGGGCGTCCGCCCAAATATACGAGTTGTATTCAAGGTGGCGGCGAATGTAAGACTTGTAGATTGTGGCTAGGGCAGCTGGCTGAAGTAGGAACTTGCATCTCTTAAGGAATCCGAGACATTGATACGCTTGTTTGGCGATTTGGAATATGGGACTATTCCACTGCATAACATTGGATAGAGTCACGTTCAGGATGTTAAGAGATGGGTCAGCTATTAGGTTATACTCGCACACTGAAATAGACGGAAGGTTGGTACAGGTTTTGGTAGAGATAAGGCAGTACTTTGGTTTTGATGCGTTGAACTCGACTCGATTCTTTCGGTCCCAGTACTGACAGAGTACTGTCATCGGCGAAACTGTAGATTGACTTGGAGGGGATTGAGAGCAGATCGCTTGGAGACGAGTTTGGAGTTAAGACAGCAGAGTGGAATGCAATACTCTGTCGAAAGCCTTGGATATATTCAGAGCAGCTAGACCAGACTCACCGAAGCTATGGATGCTTTGATGTGGAACACAATTCCCTGTCAAAAAATTGGTATCATTGTAGGTTCGTGCGATATCGTGCAGGTATAATGCCGGATCCACACATTTGTCAAGGTTTGGCAAGCGTTTGCAAATTCAAACGAGTGGATAAGGTGTTTGGCTTGGCTTGTGTAAGCTTGGAAACCCTTGTGGCCGATCCGGTTGAGTGTCGGTTTTTTGGCACAAATTAAAGGAATTTTGCGGCAAGCGCCTGCAAGTTTGTTTTAAGTTGTGAATGGAATGAATGAAAGAAGTTAGAAAATAATAACAATAAAATAATGAAACCTGGTACGGTTTCTATGGGTTTTTAACATCCACCTGCTAATTTTTTTCCATTTACCTTTTAATTTTATAATAAAAATACGTCAAACCAAAAGTTACGACCGTTGCTTGCTTGTCCAGAAGATACAAGCGCACTGGCAACCGTGTGGATGCTCCCCAAATCTAAGCAGGCGTTTGCAATTTGCGAACGCTTTTCAAGCCTTGATAAACGTGTGGATCTGGCATAACAATCACATATGTCGTTAAGACAAGAAAAACTGCTCGACCGAATTTTATGAAAATTGATTCACCGGGGACATTCTAAAATTGTCAGTAAAATATTCAAGAAATGAAAGCACTCCGATGATCTCAAAGTTTAAGCCTATTTCTGCAAAAGTACAAGATAGGTTATGCTGGGTCTTCCATAGGATACGTCAATGTGAACTGATAGCTCTCAGAAAAGGACAAGGTTTTTGGGGCCGTTGTCATTATGTTATTTTCCAATAACAATAGTAGTCCATTTTAAAATATCCAAATGGCAGCTTCTTAGAAATACTGTTAAAGAAGAGAGGCCCTTCCATTTTCTTTGTAATTTTTGTGATTTACCTGTTATTCGTCGCGGATTTTATAGGTAGACTCGATCGCTTTCGTTTAATCCAGATCCTTAGGTCAAAGCGAGTCTCCATCTTGATTGCAGATTTCCCCGGCCGTTTTGTGGATCACCGTCAATTGCGCTCTTAGTGCAGAGGAGTATTCGCTAGTTTTTGGAGTGTTTTTGGCGCTATTCCAAACTTTAAATCATCTGTTTCAATAAGATCACCCTGGCAGACGTCTTACTGTTGATATACTGGTTAGAGGAAACTTAAGAAATTTCCTACATTTCAGAATGCGGCAAACTTCACGACAATAGGGGAAATGACCAGGATACACTATGGTTATTGTTCTTCCATTTGGAGCTAGGATGTGAAGATTTTCAGATTTCTCAACTCTTGAAGGGCCTACATACAGCTAACCGGGAAAAGACACTTATTTGACAAAATTCGTCCGCCGAAATTTTAAATTTATAAATTTTGATCATAACAAGTGGGGATGAAGCCCTTAATCATCTCCACCTTCCCGTTATTCTAAAAAGCTCGTGAGGAACGTACGTAGGAACGACCAATCTAATCACCGTCTTGGGCTATGAATTTCATTCCATTTAAATGTACAGAGTTTACTTAAATGTCAACGTATTCATTCAACTTATGCAAGTTATGCCTAATCTCCAATGGCAAAACCAACCACGAACCAACCGCGTAAAAGTAGGCTGAATTAGCTGACAAAATGTGTTCACACACATTTCTATCACTGTAGATGTGAAATGTCAGAAATGTCTGTTTTGTTATTATTATTGCTTTGTTCATTAGTCAGTCCTAGAACGATTTAAAACATTCTAGGATAGAAAAGTACACGTTTTGGCGTTCATTAGTTAAACTTGTTATTTTTTGTCCGAAATTGTTCTAGTCTGGTGTTCATTAAGTTGTTCTAAATAGTCCGAAGCTTCACTTTTTTGTTCTCGATATTTTTAGGGACTGTTTTGGACAAGATTTTGTTGTTGTTGTTTTTTTCTAGTTTTGACAAATGTGTATATGAAATTTTAACAACGGAAATTGTCAGAACAAAAAAGTACAAGAAAGCGTTCATTAGATTTTCTATTCAAAGTTGTTCTAAAAGGTTTGACGTTTAATTGCTTGTTGTCCAATTCTCTTCTATTCTGTTCTGATCTGTCCAGTCCTGAAAACTAATGAACAAAGCTATTATAACTAGATTAGACTTTTCTCTTGACAAATTTTTTGGCGGGATATTGAAATTACAATTAACGTCATTTATGCCTCGATTTTTGACATTTGTTTGTACTAAATTGCCCGCTGAATTTCATGTGGCAACTCAAATGGTTTAACTAACACATACGGAAAGTTACCCATGTCGACCACTGACATATAATAATGGACTGCTCATCAGCAATTATTCCCATACAAACCGATGGCACCAAAAAGGTATAGTCGCTCGCTCATCCATAAGCCCCCAAACTGACAGAAGCACTCAGAAATAAAATCAATTAGAAAAAAATAGACGGGTATAGTGATGTTTATATCTTTTGCTCTTTTCCCCATAAGCCCCCGGATTTTGACATACAGAATGTCAGTTGCTAAGACAGGCGTTAAAAACTTAAATCAGATACACATAAAATTTGCAAATTAATGAAAAAAAGGCATTTTAAAAGGTGAAAAAGTGAAAATAGTGTTTATTAATTTTTTTAAACAAAATATTTGTGTTGTTTTAATGTTTTAAGTACGTATTTAAAAAAATGTAAATTTCAAAAGTGATTCCGGTGTTTACATGGAGTGAACAAAGGTTTTTAGCCTATGGAACAAATTGGTGCCATGAAAAATTTCTCAGCAGTCCATTCTATATGTCAGTGATGTCGACCAAAACACGAGCGAGACAGATAATCCAATTTACAATGAGAGGGAGAATAGGAAGCAGCACTTTGGTTGGTTGGTTCGTGCAGGGAGACTATACATACAAGGAGATATAACTCTTATGGGGAAAATAACCGGAAATGGATGGGTAGCAGAAACTAAACTTCTAGTTCATTTTTTGCCACAGATGTCGCCTAAAGCTGACGTGCCCCACATGAAGTTAGCTGAATTTTACGCGAAAATAAAACAATGTAAAAAAATTCAATGGAAATTAATAAAAATTCATTGGAAAATTCATAAATTGGTTCACGGACTTTGCCATCAACCGGATGAATATACTCGGCCATGTTTTTTGGGGTACATGTGACCGTGGCGCCCTCATTAATCAAACGAAAATTGACAACACGGAGTTATATCTCCTTGTATAGTCTCCCTGGGTTCGTGGTTGGTTTTGCCATTGGAGATTAGGCATTACTCACCGCATCTTATGAAGCTCCACCTTTAGATTTTTTCTTGAATAAATTAACGATAACTCAGCGAAAAGGCACTTGATGATGATCGCAAGAATTACGAACTTTACAATTCGCGGTATTTTCAACATTTTCGTAAAGAATTTTCACAATTTTAATGCGTTTTATGAGTTTGTATCGATCCACATCTGAAAATCTCCGAATTACTTATCAAATGTCATCGACTGTTGTATTTTGACAATTCAAAAATGGCGCGAAATTTAAAATGACAGTTCTTGTTGAAACCCCGTTTACAAGTTGAATTGAAAAAAGTTTTGAAGTTCAATCGGAGAATCGGCTTCAACAACTATTTTGATGATTGTAGAAAAACCGTTGGCATAAGACTATTGTATCAAGAGGGGTTTAGTTTGAAGAGGATAAAATAGATGTTAAAGAATTATAAGCCCTTTGCGTTTTATTTAAAACAAATCTTACCATTTTTTTGATCACAGGTATGTGTCAAATTCCAACTCTCACCATGTTGCGTAACATATGTCACAAAAATCTCAAATCCTACCCTTCTTTCTCACTTTGATACACGCACTACAATATAATGTAAAAACAAACCAACAAAATGGTTCATCTCTGCTTTACTATACAGCATCCATATACCTTTTTATCTATAAAAGACCCACGAACCTTTTTTCATGTTCATGGAGGCTTGTGGAGTTTATAAAGTAATTTCTCATATACGACAACTTTATCCAACCTTTTTCTTCTGCTACACACACATAGACCCACAAAAATATGTCCAATTTATTTAAAATCCTGCTATCTTAAAAAATTTGTTTGAATAATCTCATGAGATATTGAGATCGTTACAATATTTAAATTCACAGTATCTAACCACCCCTGAAAATTTTATTCTAAGGAAGAAGAAAAAAAATCATTTAAATCGACAAATTTTCCCCAAACAATTTTCAGCCTCATCAAACCTCCCTTCAACTTAACTTTTCCTCCCTTGGTTTTTTTTTTCATTTTTTTTTCTTGGGAAAAACCACCTTAAACTTTTGTCCTTCCTTGCTAACAATAAAGCATAAAAGCAACCGTTGAACCCTCCGCGCCCCAAACCCAGGGTGACAGAAAATCCATCATAAATATTCGACGAACATGGGAAAAAAATTGAAGATAAAATTTTGCAAATTTATTAATTGCAGCAATTTCTCACACCAAGAAAAAAAAATGGAAAAGATGTTATACCTATACATATGTATGGGAAACGGGTGCTGAGAGTCTGGGTGGCTGATCCCCCGGCAAGGAGCTCCTCGGATCCTGGCATAAAAACATTAGGGTTACTTGCACGTAAGAAATTTACTAAACATATTCGATATTCACCACATAATAGAAACAGAGACTCCCCTTCAGGTCCTGAATATCTATAACCCTGGTGCCGGGGCAGGATAATAGTAGGCATCAGGACCAGCGCGCTGCCTGGCATGTGAAAGGCGTTTACATACACCGGGTATAGAGTCCTCTAGCATAGCAAATCCTTACATGATACAGATCTTTAAGAATAGAGCCTCCTTCACGATCTGCTCAGGGATGATGGGGCACCAGCAGCGAAAGGATATACAAGGACGAGAGGAGTACACCACTTGCCTAAGCCAGTTACATGATGTATGCTCTATTACTCGAGGAGGTTCGTGCATATGTAATAGGAAGTTCCTTGTTCCATTCTTTTTTTCTTCTTCTTCTTGTCTTTCTTTTGTTGTTGCTCCTTTTTTTCCACTTCGCCAGGGGACTCCAGGATCCTGGGCTGGGCTGGCTGCTGCTGCTGGGGCCAAGTATACACCGAGGAGAGGCTCCTTATCTAAATTTCCATTTTTATTAGGCATCATCGGGAAAATGGTCCTGTCCCTTATTTTTTCTCGTTCGTTCACCGCCACTCGCTAACACTTAGCCTTCGTCCCTGGATAAGGAACGTTTATCCTTAACAACAACAACAACAACAACAAAAAATGCGAGATGCGAGTTTTTCTCGCGCGTCAACGAGAGGAGAAATTGTTAAGAAATTGATTAGGTGGCACGCCATTTTAGGGATAATAACTTAAGGATTATGGCCCCCTAAATGCGACGGCTTATTCAATTTGTCTAGAGAGAGAGAGAGAGAGAGCGAGAGTCATCGTACTGTTTTCGTAATATGTTGATGAAATTTGACGGATTTTTTATTTCGCAAGGATCTAACCAATTTCGTCCTCTTCGTCCTGTGAAACTGAGTTTTTTTTGGGGGGGGGGGCGACAGATTTAGGCAAACTGTTATTGGCCATTTGGCAAAAGCTGTGAATATTCCATGTTCTCCTTTCGAGTTGAATTCTGTAATTCCTATTCATTCCCAATTTGGACAAAATTTATAAGAATATTTTTTTTTATTATTTTTTCCTAATTTTTTTATTTTTTGATGGTGTTGATGGAGGGTTATTGAAAAATTATTTTGTCACTAAGAAAAAACTGAGTTCATTTTGGTTTTATCCTTTTTCTCGGAATTCTCGGGGCTGACCTGGGATTCTGAGGGAGACCATTTTTTTGTGTGGAACATTTAAAAAAATGCAAAGTCCTTTAAAAGTTCAAACTTCACCAAACAACCGCAAGATTTTTCCTAAATGATCCACGAAATAAAAATATATTAATTCAGTTTCCTTCTAAGAAACCACAGATTTTCAATTTCTTTTATTGGGTTATCGTACAAATAATCCATACCTAAACTGCCTAAACTGTAGCATCAACTAGGAAAATTCCAAGAACAATACCAATAAATATTCGGTTTTCGTATTCGCTCTTGCTAATTAGGATGTAGCTAGAAAAATAATAAAAAAAAACCCCAACCCATTTTACGAGTATTCAAAAAATCTTTCATTTTTGGCTATAAATGGCAACGAGGATAATTATTATCTGTGATTTTATCATAAACATCAACTTGGATTATCTCGGATAAAATCGATGATTATGGTTAAAATTTAATTATACAATATTGAAACTTTAAATACTGTTAACGTATCGTTTGGAATGAAACTATATACTGAAAGCACGGATTCGAGTTGATGTGTGGATGCTTTCTTTCAACGGGCCCCGGATGTCACTGCCCCGGCCTTGACACGTCCCGTGTGAATCTACCTTTAATGTTACATTCGGCTTGAGTTAAATTTCCTTACAGCTTTTTCCATAATATTATAAAATTATTGCTGTGGTTTAAGGTGTGAGTTCTTCTTTAGTCGATCTTGACCAACACTATTGTGTAGAACTTTTAAAGGCTGTTGTATTCCTTAAAATTTTGGGCGTGACATTTACCCTTATACCAAGTCGCTAAACAAACATCTAAGGACTTAGAATTTCTAAAAAGAGGCGAAATTCTTCTTCTTCTTTACGCTCCTTTAATCCCTCATGGGATTTTTGCTAGTAGGGTTTTTCTCCACGTTGTTCTAGGTCTTCCGACTCGACGGGATCCTTGCGGATTCTAGTCAAGGGCCTATTTGGCTAGATTTTCGTTTTCGCGTCGCAAGAGAGGCGAAATTAGTAATTAGATAAAGTAGAAAAAATGTACATCAAGTCTGGTTTGTAAAAACCAGTTAACTGTTAAAAGTTCCGGTTCCAGAAATTAACTGCACCCCGAATGTTTCTCACAACAACCTATGGTTTAAGGGCTACGTGGTAAGTAGGCGCCGTCTTATTGAAACCAAATATCGTCGAGATTACGGGATTTAATTTCAGGCAGCAAATAGTCCGTTGTTGGCGCGATAACGTGGGCCATTCACAGTTACGTTCCCGGCGGTCTCATTTTTGAAGAAATATGGACCAATGAATGAATAAACCTCACCCAACCGTCGTTTTGTGTGGATGAAATGGCGGATCTTGAATATCTCGCTAAGACTCGCTCTGATGGTGATGATGAATGTTGGTGACGTATTTATTTTCAGCAAGATGGCGCCACCTGTCACACAACTTTAGAATTGTACTATATATGTTTAAGCAGTCGCACTAAACACCGAAGAGAAACCTTGCAGCTCATTATCACTTGACCGTGGCGGATAACGTAATGGGTGGTCATACCTATAGGTTAGGCCTCAGCTTTTTCGATTCTTAGTCTAGTAATCAAGTCACTCAGTGTTCTGTCACCTTTCCTTCAACGTTTCATAACAGAAACTATGCAGAAAGAAACCGCTTAGTGTTTAAGAGACCAAGTGTGTACAGTGTACCTTTTGTATATTTTACCAGGGTTTCATCGTCCAGAACCATCTAGTGGGCTTCTATACTAGACTCCGAACCGAGAAAACAATTCCAGAACCCAACTAGTCTGGGTTGTCCGTCTTTTTGTTACCTTCGAGACCTTGAAGTCCCATAAGGGTGACCCCATTGAGAATCCAGCAAGGTTTTGTTGTTCGTTATTTGACGGTACTGGGCTTTACAGCTGCCGGGTCGGAATAGGATTTGGGAGCCCAAAGAGTACACCAAAGTCTCGCAATCGTTTTGCAAACTTCTTACCAATAGATCGAAGGTATGAATGTTGTAGTCAGGAACTCGAGAAGTCAAGAAGACTTACACACCCGCTGCTCTGAATAAAATTTTGGATCCACTACCACCAGCTCCCAAATAATTTAGGGAGAATAGTTTCAACATTTAGGACAGCACGGGCTCTAAAAAGAGGGAGCTGCAATGACCATACTAGCGGGGGAAACAAGCAGATCCAAATATCCGCCACTCTGTTCTAAGTTTTGGACCCACCAGCGGGCCACGGCAAGAAGGACCTAGTGGAATTTGGGAGCCTCATGGAGCACATCCGAGCACAGCTTTCGTGAACGTCTTTTGAATAGACGGAAAGCTGGGCTGCGGTCAGGAGCCCGAGAAGCTCCAGTTGCCGGGTATCTTCAAGGCAGTGATGAGTTGTTCAACAGCTCGATCTTCAGTATCTTCGCTAAAAAGATACCAGCTTGCACCCGAAGATTGTACAGAAACGAACTGTAAGGGTCTATATAGCCCTGTCCTGCCTCTGCCTACCCAGCTAAAGATATCGTTCTCGGCATCAGCGCAGTGGTTAAGTGTATTTATCTACTTCAAGATAAAGCGTAAAAATTCGCGCGAAATCTTCAGCACAACAGTAGAGGAGATGTGAATGTCTAGTCTAGTACATAATTTTTGGCTGTCGATCCCTTGTGGTTCTAAAAGTTTAGCGGCACACCCATGGAGATATGCCGGTCCTGACTGTCGGATTGTCCATGTATTGTCAACTCTACCGTTGAAAACAGATATGTGCGTGCGTGCGATGCGTGCCGCCGATGCAAGTGAGTAAGATTTTTCTGACATATAGTTACATGTTTACGTTCCGTCTCGTCTTTCAAAAATAACCAAAAAAAAAATTAAGCGATGAGTGCATGTGTTTATAGTTGCGTGCTTGTGTTTCGGCGGCATTTGAGACTATGTAGAACGCCGAAACTCGGACTGAAATGGAAAGTAGACAAACTTTTACGTTCTGTGCAATGCGTTCTTACAACAATCTGTTAGATCGCATTTGAATACACGCACTTCTATATTATCTGTCATCGCCCGCACCGCAAGCGCGCATATCTGTTTCCAACTTAAGTATTTGTCTTCTTGTAAAAAGTCTAACCAATTAAGTGAATCCCAGTTTGCTTATAAATGATACAACACAATCGCTTTTTGGTAAGTTCCATGTTAGCTCAAAAGTTGGTGACCAAATAAAGTGTGTGGCGCATGCGCCAACTGAGACTATGAAAAAATTTCTGTGCAATATATTTATAATAAATTTTTTGCTAGTCTAGGTACTTACTGGTTTGAAAGTATCAAACAAAAGAGTTGAGTTCTTACCTGAAATAAAAGAGATAAGAAAATTAGATATTGCTGTAATAAAATTCTCTTTAAAGATTAAAAAAAATAAAACTACAAACTCTTAAATATTAAATCCTCCCCAAAAAAAAAAATAAGGGAGATATTTCCGACCCTTTAAAAAAAATATATAACTGACCTCATTCCCAAGCATCATTTCCACCCCATTTATCATAATCATAGCACATTATGATCTGACGATTTATCTGACAATAAGAAGAAAATGAAGATACATAGAAAAACTTGGGGAATCCACTCCACACACCACAGTAGTAGCAGCACAGAACACAGTCGATAAGATGCAACAAATGGGATAAGGAGAAGGACGACGAAAAAAAGAAAGGAAATGTGAATAGCGTATGCAAAGAATGTGACCTCAAACATTCTCCCATGCCGCCACACTAGATCTGGAGGGTGGAGGTGGGGGTGGTTGTTCGAATCCTCACCAGCAACAGCAGCAGCGCCACCAGTAACAGTGAAGTCACCGTTATTGGTATGCAAACTATGTCCGACGAATATATCACATCAAATTCCGGACACATATGCCTTCGGGGTGTAACAGGAATACTTACTCCGTATTCCGTAGTTCCAGTTTCTTCAACTTGAGGTTTTCCTGGTGCTATATGTGCTCCTCTTCCCCGGGTGCCCCGTCTTGACCTCCCTTCGTGTCCTGGCGGTGGTTTAAGGTCCTTCCCATGGCTGATGTTCCTTATCGGAGAAACCAGTGAAGCCGAAGAATGTACATTTGTTGGCAAATATTGTCCCACAGGATGTGTGCTCTTGCTCTTGGTCTTGTAGAGAACGAGCAGCATATTCCAAGGATTCATAGGACTCCCTTGAAGCTCACAATGTCACAGGAAAAAAGATATTTCCCTATCAAGGGAGGAGGGCGGAATTTTTTCCTTCCTTATCAGAGAGGAATCTACTCATTTTGTAGGGAAGGTTTTTTCCAGTCTCTCTCCATGTAGTACAGTGGCAGCAGCGATCACGTCGTGCCAGGACCGTCGTGCAATTTGTTGTTCCCGATAACTCTTTGTGTGTGCAGAAAAGCAATTTCGGTGCCGTTATATAAATTTAGTCCACTTATCTGGTGGCAGTTCCGCTGAATATACTAGAAAATGATTGATAGAAACTCGTTGCGTCGATGGCGTTGGCTCCTCGCACCGGAATCGACCCCAGACCCTTGCGAATGGCAGAAGGGGTTCTAGGGGGGCCATCTGGTAAAATACGCTTACATAGGCATACAGACCGAGCCCATGGGGGTTGTGGGAAATACTTAACTCGACTCTACATCGATATTGGGAGTCTATTAGCAGCACAGCATTGGCCACGTAAACGCTTTCAAAACGGAACTATGAAATATTTGCGTAAACACCCTTTCGTTTGTAGAGGAACCCTCCGCTTCCACTGAAATTGTTACCGCATCTTTACCACTACTCCCGGGATCACTATGTAAGCATTCTACCGAAAGACGAGTGTGCGTGTTTGTTTTATTGTTCCTTGATACCCTCCCCCTTCCACCCCTTGGCAAAAAGGAAGAACTATACTTTTCTTGGAAGCAACTCTGAAACAAAATCCTTGACAGTTCCTTTTATAAAACCCTTCCACACTGAACCTTTTAGGGGCAAATACAAAAGACAATTAGTCTCCAGTTTCAGGCTCTAACAATATAAATTGAAGATGGGGCTTCGGCTGGGTGGGCGCGCTCTGCTGCTGGATTGCTGCCGCTTTATATATGCCATCCCAGAAAAGGATTCCTTCTCCACCACGTTCCACCTGGGTGGCCGGCGGGGCACCGGGGAGTAATAAACGGAGAACAAACCTGCAAGAGACACCGTGACTCTTTTTCTGCTCCTTCTACTGCAGGATTGCATCGCAAAAGTAAGTATAAACCATCTCTACCGGTTATGCCGCTACGAAGGTATCAGATTAGTGCTGGTAGATTGAAATCGTTTTCCATTTTTTTTATTTCATATTTTCGCATGAATAAAGCTCTTAAAGAGCATTCAGATGGGGCAAGTTAGTTTATGAAATGACCTGCACCTTTTTTGTGGCAAGTCATTGTTAGATATATTTCTACTTCTCATCTTTCAGCAATAAATGGAGAGAAGGAAGTTCCTGTGATCACGTCAGAAACAGGATGGGGGGAAAAACGACGAAGAATTTTTGTAGATTGTCGAAAGAGTTAAAGTAGATTTGCATGTTTCATGTGAAGATGAGGGAATGTGCGGGTTTCAATGTCAGTTGGATGTTTTGATGACACTCAAGTTAAAATTGAGAAATGTTGGAGAAGTTGAAATGTTTTTGCTCGTAATATCATCAATGACTTTATTATGAACTTAGCTATAACCTTAAAATTATTAGATATTAAAGAATTAAAAAAATTAGAGTCCAAGTTGAAAAAAAAAATGATAGTCTAAAATGATAGTTCTGTGGAGGTATATAAAAGAAGTCCGCCCTATACTCGTCGCCTCCTTGGTGCAGTGATCAGCGCTGAACAGGACCTATAATGTCATAAAATTATAGCGCCGGCGTTAGCACCATGAAAACACAAGTCCCAGTCAGTGGTTTGGAAGAGTGGAACAAGCCCAGAGGGTTTACTTTCATATAATGAGGTTGGTTTTGTGTTCTTTTAGGAACTGGTTGGTTGGAGTAAAAGATGGATATGGGAAATTCACACTTAGTAGGCAGTGCCGGAAGATGAGTCATCATCGATGAAGTACTGTGTTGGATGAGAAGTAAGAAATTAGTCAAGGAGATGGGCTTTTTGGCCTATATCATCACTGGATATCCTAGGATAGATTACAATATTATGTAAATTATTAACGACTGCGAAGAAGGCAAAGTCTTTCCCAGAAACACTGATGTCATTCAATTAATTTACATTATGGTATCATCCAAAACGATCCCGGCTTCAATAGTAGTAAACGTGCATTCACGTCAAACACCTGGCCCCGTATAGTGCCCTTGCTTTGAGGGAATCCGCGTGCACACATCGAAGCTCTACTATTATAGCAATATCTGGGTATTCCAACACGAGGGTATGGTTGCCACAACTAAAGATTGTCGTTCCCCTAGATTGGCTTTCAGAGACGAGTTCTCCCTCGAAATACCCTCAAAAAGAAAGTACAGGAACGGAAATGCCCTGTTGAAGTTTGATATTTACCATCGGCCCCAAAACATCAGAGGCTATCGGGGCAAGAGTCTATCTATAGGTAGGTCATCAACAGTTCACAGATCCGGAGCACGTTAGTATCTATCGCACGGAAATAGTAGCGAACATGAAGGCCTGCTAGAAACTGAACCTGGAACTTACACATTTGTGTAATATGGGAATTTTCATAGATACCAAACACTGCTACAGCTGCAGACTCCGCGATGATCCAGTCTGAGGTAGCGATGAAGAGCTGAGCTAGATAGGCTCGAAGGTGTCAATACCATCATTCCGGTCAGTGATGATGGTTATCCCGACTGGGTCATTATGAATCTATACAGATGGCTCAAAAAATGATAACAGAGTAGACTCTGGTATTTTTTCAGAGGCATTGAATATAGATACTTCTCTTCGTCTACCTGACCACTGCAGCATCTTCCAAGCGGAAGTCACTGCGATCTGGGAGGCTCTCGAATGGCTGAAGTTAAATAATATATCCAATAAGAATATATGTATTCTATCGGATAGCCAAACGGCCCTCAAGGCTCTTAATTCTGTCGTCACAATATCCACGACTCTTCTGAATTGCCGCAGGTCTCTGTGTTAAACTGCCACTCAGTTTGATATAAGACTGTGTTGGGTTCCTGGACACAGTGGGATTAGGGGAAACTGTAGGGCAGCTGAGCTTGCTAGGCAGGAAACTGAAGTGGAAAGGACACCCCACTTAACCCGGATGGGAATGCCTTTAGCCATCTACAAACTAGCTGAGGAAAATCAGCTTAGTTCGAGCTGGGTTGAGATGGACGACAGCAACGGTGTACCGCACTCTTCATGCAAAGCGTTCAAAACCTCTTGTTCTGTTGAACAAAAACGAGATGAGTTATGTAGTAAAGGTGCTGACCGGTCACTGTCCCTTTGGCCCGCATGCCGAAAGATTAGGACTTCCTCACAACGACTTATGCAGAAGTTGTGGTAATGAAGAGGAATAAACTCTCATCTTCTCTGTACATGTCCGGCCCTCGCAAGGAAAAGAGGGACCTTCCTGTTGGCTCACCCTTCCTTGATGGATTGAGAGAGCTGCAAAATATTGGTGTTCTTAACCTCAACCGCTTTATCAAAAGCTCAAAATGGCTTGAAATGGCCTGGACTTTGTCCCAGCACTAGAATGGCATCACAATGGGCCCAATGGCGTGCCTAAGTAGGCTCCCTAGTGGGGGCAGCCATTTCAACCTAACCTAACCTTCTTCAATACCAGCACAAGGGCCGATGGTTTTCTGTATTTTTTCATGTCAGCGTGGAGTATGTTGGTTATAGTTTGGTGCATTGCAGCTTGAAAATGCTGCATGCTTTTAAGGAAGACGTCTCTCGTTCGATCTTCTGTTCGTTCTGCAATGATTGATAAACCGGTACTGATCAAACAGTGCGTGCAGCATTATTAATTTACTTTTGGCCCCTTTCGAGTGCTGTCTTTATTCCATGCCCACATAACGTCAGTCCTAAATTCACTTGGCTTATTACTATTTGCTTCGCTATTTTTATGGTTAGGTTTACTGGGGGTCCATGGTTTTTATGGCAAATGACTTTGAGCATGATGTTGCGTTTTTTCAAGTCTTTCAGTCAAATCCGTTTTTGGCTTATTCTTTCTAGTTCTGCATTCTCATAATTTAAATTTTTTACATTGTGACTTCCTTTGCACAAGGTCGATGAACTGTTATTGCCGGCTGAGCTGATTGTATATGCAAAGGTTCTTGTTAATTGAATTTTTTGATTCTTTAGAAAATTTATACCTGCAAAACTCCTTGCACCCTCACACATCAGCTGTTGGTGTAAAAACTGTCATACCCGTACGTAGTGCCACTGCGGTTTTGCAATGCACTGTCATGAAGCACCAAAATATGAGGAACTTTTGCGATACTCCAATGTTTGCGCGTCTATCTTCATTAAACACACCGAATTTCTGCCTTGAGAACTGTCAAAAAAGTTTCGAACTTCGAATACCCAAGACACAAACCTTTTTACCACGCGATATTTTAATTAAACTCTGAAACAGTGCCAGCAAACAAAACCGCTGATTGATTAAATCCTCTTAAATTAATGCAATTAAGGATAATAGCGTTTTTTGTGTTTTTGAAATCACAAACACTTTATTTAAACTGCTGCTTCCATTTGCATCCTGTCAGTCCTCTTCAACTTCATGCATGAAAATTATTACTCAATTAAAAACGTTCATTTTTTTTGCGCCCAGTTTGTGTATTTGCATTTCGGCGAAAAATTTAATCAACATCCGTAATAATAAAGGATTCTTTTCATAATGATTGCAATTTAACAAAAGAGGACCCTCTCGCTCACAGCTGTGTAGCAGCGCGCGAGCTCTGGCGGGAAAAAAAGAAAAGTGGAATGAATTAACCATGAAGTGGCGGGGAACAGAACCATAAACATTTCCATTCTAGAATTTATTCTCACTTACATGCCCTCGCCATTAAATCCAGTTCATAAATCTCACTTAACTATTAACTATTGTCAATAAATCTTTGCAAATGTGTTACCGTGTCAGAGACAACGCTTTCTGAACTAGCTCGCATCACGTACCAGGATAGTTTTGGGAGGCCGCGCGTGCAAAATGTCAACCAGCAAACAGTTATAACAGCTTCAGCCCGAATGCCAAACTGTTTTCATTCTATCCGAGGAAATGTCATTAAATCAAGGAATTTTTCATTACGTACACACATACGGAAAAGCGTGCTCGCACACCGACCGCGCGCGCTATGGCGGAGAGCTGGGCTTGATAAGGGGATAAAATCGATTCCTTTATTGCCTCTGTTCCAATATCGCAAGGCACTTTATCGTTATCTTTTCCACGGCTGGGGATCCTGGGTAGAGTCCTGTGAGTGCTTTTTTTGTTCACATATAGAGCACAAGAAATTGGCGAGTAGTTCACTTTTTAACCAACCCGCAAATGACTAAATGCACGCTATATGCGTCGCGTCGAGGGCGCGTTCAGTAATATTACTCACCCTAGAAAGTGCTAAAATTTTCCTTTATTTATTAGATTGCAGTGCGTCCTCTGAAAAGACGCCGCCACAAACATCGCTCTTGCACTGCGGGTGGTTGCCCGTGATGATAATGGTGGTGGTGGTGCCCTCTAAGTGTGACTCTGCTAATATTCTGCTGGGATATGTGGAGCGAAAGTTAATGGCGCAGAAAATGTTTTTATGTCACAGTATGTCAAATGGAAGGAAAAGAGAGAAATGCATGTGTGATTGTAATCAGCATGCGAAACAGGATAATTATGTTTGGCCGTATATGAATGCTGCTCGTGTATATTACATACATACATACATATGCATATATATGAGAGAATTGCTGAACACGTAATGGACGTTGCGAATGAAGAAATCTAGACCACAAAGTTAAGTCTTATGGGCTGTGTTCATGGCAGTCATATAAATGGACGATATTAAGGGCTATGATAACGTGGTACGAAAACTAAGATAAGAAAATTCGTTTTATGGAAAAAATGCTACACAATGGAAATTTCGCTTTGGAAGTTTTATTATGGAAGAAAGGCGTGGTGTACTAATTTTTAATCAAAAGCAGTGAAACAGTGTTATAGAATTTAGTGAAGTTCAAAAACGGTTTCGAAATAAACACATTGATGGCCGTAAAGCTGGTTGGTGAATAGAAAAGTTGACGCCATTTGGCTTTCGAAATAGAAGATATGGTGGACTGGCTGGAAACCCAAAAACTAACCCGAGTCCAACTACATGTAGACTCAAGTCGAGTTGAGTTAGTGTTAACTGAACTCGACTCAGCTCTGTTACCTGGGATGAGTTGAAATTCTGCATATAGACGGAGTTCAGTAGTTGAATTTAGTTGACCACAGCATCTCTGTGTTGTGTTTGAGATTTGTGACGCGAGCCGAAAATTCATCTCAACCTCAACTCAACTATTGAACTCATCATGTATTAGCAGTAATAGTGTCATAGATACTTGAAGTTGCATTTGCTGACGATATTGTGATGATGGCAGTAGAATCCAATATACATGAGATTACAAGAAAACTGCAAAGGACAATTACACATGCAGACAACAAAATTGAAAATTAAACTGAATGTCGCAAGAAGAAAGCATGGCCAAATGTTTGGTAAGTGAAGTTGAAAAGAGCTCGTCAAAAAGAAAAACTATGAACAAAAGCACATAAACAAAAGCAGTAAGGCTAAGGGGTACCGGCACCCCCTCTTTGCCCGTTCAACCCCTTTGCCAACAAGTTGGGGGTTTATGTCCATGGTGAAAGGAGAGCTTTTGGTGCTTGGAGGTATGCAATGAGGTTTATGTCCGTGGTGTTGTGAGCTTTTGGTATGCAAAGTAATTTAGAAGCGTTGGGACGTGGACCTTTGAATATGCAATGGTTTTAAGTGTTTCCAGTAATTATGTGCTTTTTAGTGACGAGCGAGGAATGCAAAGGGGCTTAAGGGCGATATCAGGTTCGAACTTGGTACAATAATTACAAGGCATAATCACAAATAAGATTTTGAACCCAGGAAAATCGATACATATATACGGGGATTACATAATTACAAAAAAAATGAAAAACATTGAGATTTTTCCAAGGAGAGGAGAAAAAAAGGATTTTTTGAAAGAAATCATTAAGGCAAACTATTTGGGTTTTATTCAGTTTTTGTTAAATTTGAGTGTTTCATTAATCTGAAAGAAGGGAAAAGGGAAAGTTCCGGCTTCATCAGGAACACATCCAACGGATTCGAAAAGTAGCTGACTCAATACTGAGTTCCGGCGTGGAGAGTAGGAAGGAGTGAAGTCGAAGCTGTAAACCCCCTATCACCTGGATCAACCAACCACAACCGAACAGAACAGTAGGGCAGTAGTAAACTTATCCACAGTCACCTGAAACATTTGGGAACCTACAGGAACCAAGTTCACCTGGAGCATATGTAGGAGCATTTTAAATACCTCGGTATGACCAAAGGTCCAGATGTGTGAATATTAACCATCTGTAAGAACTTAGGAACCGAATCCCAGGTATTTGGTATTTAAAGGTATTAGTGCTTCATAAAAATAGTGTGAAGGCTGGAAGTGGGTAGGTAACAAAACCACTATTGTCAGCTAGTCTCCATAGCGTGGCTCTGGCTCCAGAATTGCCTTAGTGAGATGAGCGGTACTTGAACCCATTTTGTCACCATTATTTGATCGTTATTGATCATTCTCCTAGTTATTTTTCTTCTTTGATCCGTTACCTGGTGGTCTGAGCGGGACGTCCCCAACTCCACTCCACGACGAACTCCATTCACGATTCGTTTCCATTCTTGGCGATTTTTTGTGACGTCACGAGCCTTGATAACTGATAATAGTTGATTCTTTAAGTCGCCTTCGATATTTTTTAGCCAAGTTTTCTTTGGTGCCGATCGCTGAATTCTCCAGTCTGCCGAACGGTCTCCCCAGAGAAGTTTACGTGACATGCGGCTATCATCCATTCGGCAGACATGTCCAAAACACCGAAGTCGACGTTTTTGCATTTCTTCTTCGATCAGTGTCTGTTGATCTCTTCTTTGTCTAACTGTCTCGTTTCGAAGACGATCACGGAGTGAAGCACCGAGAATCTGGCTCAAGTATCGCATTTGCAACCGAGCTTGTTGACGTTCGGCTGGAGCAGTGCCCACGTTTCCGATCCATAAAGAAGCATCGGAAGGATCAAAGTAAAGGCGTACTTTCGTTTCGATGGTAATATTTATTTAGTTTAGTTTAGTTAGAATATCAACGAACAATTTATACAGTCTATGGGGTCCTCTTGCCGTCCAGTACTCCATAGAACACGTCGTCATCTACTTGACTCTTCTTCTACATTACTCCATGAAACACAGTATATCATTCAACGAACAGAACTTTATTATAGCATTAAATATTACTAAGCATTACTAACTACAAACAACTACAACGGACTACGGACACTACTATCTACCACATGCTAGCGAAACTAATACAAATATTACATATACAACAAACTACGTGCAGCTAATACAGGATTTTAAACGGAACTGATAAAGAAAATTATTTTTCTATTATTTACTTATTCAAAGGCTACTTATTCTAATATATAATTTTTAGTGTACAGTGTTGGTGGTTTTGTGTATTTCACATGTTGGTGGCTCTGTAATCGCTTTGTGTCGCCACAAGTTAATTAACATAGCGCCATCTATTAGTCAGGTTTTGAACGAACCGTTATTTAAGATGTTAAGCTTCTCAAAGTTCTTGGAGAGTGCAAAAAGAGAAGTCTCGAATGTTCGATTAATAGAGAAAATTCTAGAATTTGGATAAGGGAGGAGCTTGGATAATATATAAATGCAGTGGCAGCGGCATTTAGAGCCAGTTTAGATTAGAAAAGCAATGAAAATGACCTAAGTGACCTAAAGCTGGCGATTAAGTAGTGAATTAAAAGGCGATAAATAGGAGTTATTAGTGGTAGTGATTGTTTTGCAATTGATGATTAGTGAACTTTAAGAATTGGGTCTGTGGCATTAAATAGCGTTAATAAATAAGCTTTGTCTTAAATAGCGAAATGAAAATTCAGAAAACTTCACGAAATTTTTGAAAATCAGATTTGTTTTTATCACTTACAAACAATAAATTCTAATCAATAACAAAGACATCATATTATAAAACAATTCCCCGTCCTCGCTACCCTCCGCACCCCCGGCCCGCCTAAAAAATGTTCCCACCATAAAAATTCACAACGCTTGTTTACTTATCATTCATCCATTTATCTGCTCATAATTTGAACGGAGAAGTCAACATATTGTGTGAACATCGTCAATTTCCCAGGGCTGAAGTGAACAAGGCTCCTCCATACTTTCAACGACAGTTAAAGTGCCATCAATTTCTCAATGAGAAGCGGGGGGATGCTGTTTGAACTTGCCAAAATTAAATTCTTCTTCAACTGCTTTCTATTTCCACTTTGCGCCACTTTTCGGGGTACGTCAACACTCTCCAGCCAGCTTAGCTGTTCGACGCTTCTCTGCTGTCATCGGTTGAATTTCGAGGAGTCCCTTTCGTCCTTGAACAGTGTTCATTCAACTAATACAGATTCAAACACCGACGACTTTTTCGAGTGTTCTCGTTACAAATGATAAAATTAATAACAGACAAAAAATATTTAAAAAAAGAAAAGAAATATGAAATTTTTTTGGGGGTTTTATTCCGGCTCAATATAGTATGTGGATTTCCTGGGCGGGGAGAAAGAGAAATAGCGACCATCTAGGACGAATGTTTCAATTTCAGCAGTTTGTCGACATATTTTCAAGGGCTTGGAACAGATCTGGGTCTTTGTTTGTGTGTGTGCGTTTGACGAGGAGTATATATCATCACCACCACTTCCTGTTTCAGGCCAAATTGCTCCTAGCTTTTTCACGAATGAACAATGAAAATTCCAGAACTCTAGCGCCTTTTACTCTCTACCATTAGCTTAGCTTAGCTGATGCATGTCCCAAGCGTGTCCTCCGAAAACCCCCGTGGATATCCTAGTCCCTAATGTCGAACGCAACGACGACGCCCCCACACTTTCCTCCAAAATCTTTTCTGGTTGCCTTTAAATGGCGAAATTTAACTGGCAGAGAATTGCTTCTTGGCAGAATTGACGCCCGCCGCCAATACTAATGAAATTATGATGAGAAATCGTTTTAAGTTTTCCTCGAGAAAATCATTTTGAGAAGCGGCAAAACGATGGAAATTAAACGTTTTTACTGCATCTAACGAAATTAAACATCTTGAAGGCTCACCCTCTACCCCTTCCCCAACCCCTTCGCACTTGTCAAAATGCTAAAAAGGGTACAAGGAAACTTTGGCGAGAGCTCGTCCTGCTGAAAGCATATTTCATAATTTTCAATTAACGTCCTTGCATTTTGTGTTAATTTCTTTTTTAAAAGCACACAATTTTAGGGGTGGCAAAGTATTTGCTTTTGGGGGAGGTGTAACTTTCGGGGCGAATTATAATGAAATATTTTTGAAAATTTTCTGTTTTGATGTTTAACCAATAGATCTGAGTAGAACTTAAACTTTTATTAATTGTTTTCACTAAAAACTACAAAAGTTGACGCTTTAATATCCTAAACACTTGCTTATCACTTATAGTTTAGATAGTAAAGATGAAATTTTGCTTGCAGTGATATTTTACAACTCCTCGTCGATGCAATAAGCTAAAAGCAATTTCATCTACTTCATTGCGTTCACAATGTAAATTAGCTAAGTTGCTCCAATGGCAGAAGTTTTTCCAGCAAAGACGAGTTCTACACGGACTCAATAATCAAATTGCAGATCATCGTTTTCTTACTCTTAGTGCGGTATGGAGTCCAAGGACTACCATGGCCACTATTGCGATAGGTTGTATTCATACCAGCTCTCTACCTTAGTTTTGTAGGCCAGACCTGAACAGCCTAGCAGTTTGCCTAATGATTTGTCGTTCAGACTCCTTTTGTCACAACAAGGTCGTGCTGAACAACGTGATCATGTTTCCCGCTATCAACGGACAGAATTTGTAAGCCTACAGGTGAATTTCAGTGTATATGTGATTAATTGTCTAACCGCATTGTTTAGAATAAACCGATTGGATTTTATCAGGGCAAATGTTTACTTGCAGTGGTATATCTCATTAGAGTTTGATCGCCTTCTACTTGTGGGATACCCGATACTCCAGACTGGTGAAGTAAAACCGTGTCGTTAGATTTTCATTAAACACGAAGCCCTGATTGCCAAGAAAAGCCTATAATAGTAAGCTGATTGAGATTACCAAACTTAGCAAAGCCGCGTTGATAGTCCCAAACAATTTGGGACATCGGGACTATACTGCTTTGACTGCCCACTTGGCTCGCAGATGGAATAAAATACAGCAAAAAGGAAAGAGTGTTGATCTGAAAAAGTATACAGCTCTTTGGTAGAAGTGTTGCAAAAATGTCACAATAACTCCACGTCCTCATAACACACATATCTACATATGGCATTTGGATCGTGCCCCGTCGCGTCGGCGTGGAAGAAAGCGATCGTTGTCCCAATTTTGAAGAAAGGGGACAGTCGGGCATTTAAGAATTATCGCGGTACTAGCTTCTTTCGATCGTCGGCAAAGTATTTACGAAAATCATACAATTGAGGTTACAGGAACATCGAGAGCAAACTAGTCGGAAAGAACAAGCGGGATTTAGACCACAGCGAGGATGTATTGATCAAATTCGTTGCGGAACTGTCGTTGTTTTCAACGATTTCAAATCCGATTTGGATTATATCAATTGGAACAGCTTGTGGAGAGCGTTGGAAATCGAATTGACAATCATCCAACTTCTCCAAACGTCGTACGTCGGTTCAACCAGCTGCTTTCGTATTCAAAGCCACATATCCGAGGCATACTCGATTGAAACAGGTGTCCGACAAGAAGTGACGTCTTCGCCACTTCTATTCAACGTTGTGAACGACGCGATTGTGGGTAAAGCAATCGATGAAAGACGCGGAGTTCGGTACCCAACAAAAACTTCGTAACCAACTTGATGTTCGACGACGACGTTCGCAGACACGGATGCCGAAGTAAAGGACATCTTATACAACATTTTCCGCATCGCTCTGTAATACGGGTTAAAAATCAATGCGGAAAAGAGCAAAGTGCTCACAACGGACAAAGCGAAAGCCAGTGTTCAACCTCGATGGAACCCAAATAGAACAGGTCCTAATGTTCAAATATTTGGGGTCATTAGTTGAGGAAAAGAAAGTGGCATCAATGGCCGACGTTCACAGCCCCATCGGCCAGGCCACAGCAGCATTCGCCTCGTTCAAGTGATGCATATGGAAACCAACAAATATTACCATCAAAACGAAAGTACGCCTTTACTGAACGTTGATCCTTCCGATACTTCTTTATGGTGTCTCACTGCGCGATCGTTTTCGAAACGAGAAAGTTAGACAACAGTTAGAAAGTAGTTAGACAGTTAAACAGACACTGATCGAAGAAGAAATACAAAAACGTCAACTACGGTGGTTTGGGCATGTTTGCCTAATGGATGATAACCGCTTGCACGTAAACTTCTCTGGCTAGATCGTCTGCCAGACTGGATAATACAGCGATCAACACCGAAGGAAACCAGGCTAAAGAATATCGAGGACGACTTAAAGAATCAACGATGATTAGTTATTGAGGCTCGAGACGACGTCAAAAATCGTCAAGAGGTCGAGATCTAGCGTCAGGGACAGCAGCGTATCCGCTGCGGGGACGGGACGTCAGCTAAAGGATCAATGAAGAATAAGCCAAGAGTAAAATCACTCTATGTAATTCATCGGTAGACCTGTTGTGCCCTCGATAGGCTCAAAACGTCACCACAGGAAACTTGACGAAAATTTTATCTCTTTTGCCATTATCGCTACTACTCCACCGACATTCTCGTCTACCTGACTACACGGTAATACTTTTTCTCGCATTAAAATAATAGTTTTCCTGCTTGGCTTACCCCGTAGTCCTCCAAATGCAATGACGTGCAACAAAACTTAATTAAAACTAATGCACATTAAGCTTGCCACAAAAAAAAACCATTGTATATGAAGATAATTTTATTTGTGTAGTAAAAACTTTTCACAGAGCAACTTTAAGGCCTCAATTCACATACAGGTGCGGCCCGATAAAGGCTGCATATTACTCAGTCTGACTTCATCATTCTCTACATCACACATGCGAAGACAACAGTTTAGCGTGGCAAGTTGTTAATTCAAGTAAAAATATCTTCATAACCTCAACGAAAACTTCACACTGAAGAAAAGTTCAGATCTTCAGGCCCGGACTGAAGATAAATATCCACAAACAAAAGATTTTTGGCAGTTTTCCTGGGCTGCAGGCGCCATATAGTTGGTGGCCGGTGAGTGTGTGGTGATTCTTGGCCTCAAGGAGGGAAACCTTCAGGCCAGGGCCTGCCGGCGGCCCGTACATGAATAACTGAATGGGGGCCTTTTTATCAACGTTCGAGTTAATTGTGTCCCCAGTGGCTGTGGTAACATATATTCCATACGTAGTGTGTTAGTCTGTGAACTCTGATACATACTGTATGTATCAGAGTAGCAAGTGTGCATGCTTCTATAACAGTCGCGCATGAATATGATAGGATACGCCAATGCGATTGGCGTGGCGTGCCATCACAGGTCTTTTCGAGTGTAACCTAGTGGCACCTAGTAGGTTGCCTGCCCCTGGTCTCTTCATTCCAGAGGTTCGTAGTTTGAATCCACCTCATGCCATAGTTGTTCATCTTTATATTTTTTCGACCTTATCTAGGTGCTCCTGCTTTCTTGTCGGCCCTTTTCAGACACTCAGCCCAGGAGCAACCTGCAATTATAATACGCGAGGATGCCATTTCCTTTTCAACACCTGAAGCGATCTGTCGGAATAGTATTGAATAGGACCGGATGTAATAAAACTAGGTGTTAGCGATGTCAATCCTTTCACTTTTCTATTGTATATGTTTTCACCTTGACCTTGCTATACGAGATTTCACTCAAGTCATAGAACCGTCGACAGTACAAAGATACTTCACCCCTGAGCGCGGAGTTCAAAATCAAACCTACCTCTAATCCCACAGCCTATTCTATCCTCCTCTATCCTTCAAACTAAGCTTACTTCTAGACTGAACGTCTGGTAGGACCCAATATGATTCCATAGCTTAGTTTAGCTCATAAAAATAAAGCGATTGCTGCACATCGAAAAAGAAAAAACTGCAGAGATATCCATCCTCCATTCGATATCCTCTCAACTAAAAGTGACATGAATAAGGGCGAGCCATAAAACCAACCCCTTCCCCCTCGAAAGAACTAAGGATCATCACCAATAAAACTTTATGAAAAACTGCGTTTAATTTGATTTAAAAAAAAACCGAGCGATAAATCCTGAATATTACAGGCTCAGAAATTGATGAGTTTCCAAAAAAAAAAAAAACGCCGAAGTGTTTTTGAACCCATTTTAATGTCCTCATATTCGTCCGCCTCGTATCTGGACATTTTTATTCCCTGGTCATTATTTCGGGCAACAACGAACTGGATACGCGTATATGGCAGGCTACAAAACTCTTTTCGGGCAACTTTAAGTACTGCCATAAATTTAGCTCCAGTTAAAGGTCCATCTTCGTGGTACCATCATTTTTTTTTTGGGGGTTGGACAATGACAAAATTTTTATGGTGCATGACGACCATTATTCGTGCGGCAGTACAAAAAGAGTTAACAGTGCCGATGATGGAGTTGTTATTGTTCCATCATAGGCGAAAATATTTTCCCTACACATGTGCTTTTTTTTAGGAGTGTACGCCGTTAATAACAATTCGCACAAGCCAAGGACGTGGGGCTTCCGCAGTTTTCGGGTAATGGGGGATATTATAATGCCTGGTATTGGGTCGTCCTGGACATGCCAGCTGGAAGGGATCTGGCGGACTGGTCGTACGCGGAGCGCCAGTGGTGTAGTAATCCGCAGTTAGGATTCAATTATTGCCGAACAATCAACAGTAATGAATCTTCGTTAAGTTCGTTTACACCTCTCAGCCAAATTAATTCCAACAATTGTAACAATAGCAATGTCCTTTCTGGCTTGATGTTTGCGGAGAACGGTGGTCAGAGGCTATGCGGCTGCTATCCTCAAACAGCGGTGGCCCGACGTCCTCCGCACACCCACTTCCCCCGCTGGTGGTGTTTTGTTGGTGCCACACAAGCTCTACATTATTAAGTCAGCTCTCGCTAGCCTCTAGGCGTTCGGTATCCAATCCACCAGTGGATTCTATGCTCTAGCGAGAACGGGGGCAGGGGGTGCATGTTAATGTGGGCAAATAAAACGCCATATTCATTAATAGATTCCCTCTCGTCCGTGCCAGTTGCTGCCCCGCAATATATACACAGGGCCAGGGTAATTCACCAGTTCACCCCATTATCCTACAAGCAATTATTCTCGTTAGCCTACATGAGGCCAATTACCGCAGACGCCTTAGTAATTAACCCTGTTGCCATATCACCCTTCTAGCTTTGTAAATAATTAAAATAATTGAATTATTTCAATGTGTTAATGATGGCATGTGTGTGCATTCTATGCTGGTCCGTCCGCCTGCTGCCGCCGTTCACGTAATTAATAAGATATTAACGGGCGTGTTCCGTGTCACTGGAGACGCGCTTTAAACATGCAACTCCGCCCTGCAGTCGCGGACGCGCTTAGATTGTTTTTCGCCGCGGCGAAATTGTTCACAAAATTGTTTGCACAAATTTTTCGTGGCAATCGGACCAACTGTTTTCTGCACTATTTCACCCCCATTCATTTTCAATCTCTTTTTCGATGGGGGCTGTTTTAAGTATTCATGTGGGGTGCTTTTAGTTATATAGTGGCTGTCTTTAAGGGTGTGCCTGGACTTATTGTTTTTAGCAACGATAATTATGCGTTTGGACTATTTTCAGGGGAAAATATGGGCGGTCAGACTGGGTGTAATGGAAAATTTAGGGTGTCTTATGGGGTGATTACTAAATTGATATCCTTTTTTGTTTTAGTCTACGTAATTTATTATGCATTTTAAGATATCCGGCTTAATTCTAATGGAGTGTGATATAGGAAAGAGATTTGCTTAGGGTCGTAAACACCAACCAGGATTTTCAATATCTTGAATCATGGATTACCTTAAACTGTAATCTGAGATATTTTTAACACGTTTAATAACAAAAGAATTCTGAGGTTTGGCAATGCTTTTCGAAAATTTTCGAATATTATAATTTTATTTTCGAAATTCCATTCTGTTCAGATTGAGCTAAGTATGGATAAATTTCGAAAAGTCTGGATTAACTCCGGAGAAGCATGACAGGGCAAAAGGTTTGAGCTTTAGTCAAGTTTAAGACACGTCCTTAAGGGCTGTACACTGTTAAAAGGACCGCCCATTAAGTGAGCAGCTTGCTCGAGGGTTGGGAGTGAAATTTAAGTCTGATACAGCAAAATTACTCAACACCAGGAGCTGGAGGCAAGTTGCGGAGCAGAGAGATGTCTGGATGAAGAAGCTGAAGGGCTGTAGCGCCTTCGAAGAAGAAGAAGAATTCAATGAAAGAATGAGGTTAGATACATATGACCGCAAAGCCAAAGTTTTCTGATCTGTTAGCTGAACTGATTGAGCACGGCATAAGAAAGCTCACTAGGTAATGGTACAGATATGAAGACAAGAAACAACAACAAGATCGTGTAAAAGTATCCCGGGATCGTAACACCTTCTTTATTATTCAACTTTCAACAATAGGCTTTTGGTAGCACAGTGATTACGGCGATGGATTACCATCCCAGAGGTGCAGAGTATCAAATCCACGCAGTTCCATGGTCCTTCGTCTTCCTATCCTTTCTTGTCTTTCTTTTTCAACAGAAATTGCTTGTTCTCTTTTCTGCCATCGCCTCTATATAGAGACTATTCTTGTTCGATCACCCCTCAACAGGAAAATCAAAGTGCTGCTAAGTGGGACGAATTATAAACGCTGTCAATATGTTCCTAAGTGAGCAAAATTACAGCTTTAGCAAATTTATAGGACGAATAAAACTGGCTATTAATCTTGGTGACCATGAAGGATGCCATTAACTTATTCAATAAACCGGTTCGCGTTCGATTAGGGAAGTCAAGCAGCATTGAACGTACTTAGTACTTAGTTGGGGGACCGCTTGGTATAACGACATTCGCGTTTTGGAGAGCGAAAAGGAAATTGAAAAAGGTGAGCAAAGCTACCGAAGCTTATTGACATGTCTAACTACAGACTGCCATGAATTCTATATTAAAAAACTTTTTTCTACTGCTTTAAACCCGATTCTACAGGAGCCTTAAAAGAAGTGTCTCATCTGCGGACATGCAATGCTAAAAAATATATAGAACTGATATGGAAAGGAGAGGGCTGCAAGCTTTTTAATAGACGTTCTAAGATTGATATAGAGAAATGGAGTCCCCCTGGAAGTCAGCCTACCGTCACGGCACTATTTGGGGGTAGATAGGATAAAACTGTTTGTTGGAGTTAGCAGTTTTTTCATTTCTAGAATGTAAAACGCGACTGTTGTTTAGGTTCATGGACATGGGAAAGGAATATGGATAGGAATAAGGAATAAGCCCATTGCCTAATCAAGCAGGGAGCCTCACCACGGGTTCAGATATTTAGACGGTCCCAATAGGCGAGGTAAAAAAGCTATACATGCTTTTATCATGCCAAAGGTGGAGTGCGACATGAAAGCGCTAATTGGTATTCTGGTCGCACTGAAGGCGTTCATACATCTAACCAAACCTATGGAGATGATTGGTTGGGAAGGTTATCGTGTGGTCCAACTGATATGGGTTATCCGTTATCTCGCAAAATGCTTTGCAGGATGCTTCTCACGAATAAAACAAAAAGTCATGATGTCAGTTTGCCTACAATTAGTGAAGGTACATGGGTTCTATTTTGAATACAAGGTTGAAATGGAGGCGCAGGTATGGCTTTGAATGCCACAAGACAGACTTTCGATAAGAGATAGAAATTGAAGCAATATAGAGGTCCCTGTCTCTGAACAGTAGTGATAAGACCGTTGCTGATACACGACTCTGTCAAGCCCACGTCAAAAGAATAACATGTTTCGGAGTAGCATTTTTGCTTACAGCCCCCCTGAAACAATGAACGTTATTGTCGATCTGCTGTCGTCTAATCTAATCATCAGACAGCGTGCACATCCCTTAGGTACGAGGTAAGGACACAGGAAAGCATTGTGCTCTCTACCACAGGAGTGCTAGAAGGGCCATTTGGCTATACAAGTTCGAAACTCAACTTCAACCCAAGTTTCGATGTCCAGATGGTCTAGACCAGAGACTAAGAAAACTTCCAGCCTGACAAAAACTGTGATATAGTTTTATATACAGATGGGTCTAACTAAGAGTTGGATTTCTCTCCCATCTCTTTAAACTTCTAAAAATTCAACCGCTTGCCGAATTTTGCCAGTGTTTGTTACTAGGACAAACTACTGAGCCTAGTAGCTCAGACACAGCTAAGAATAGAAGAAAAGTTATCCTGGGGTGGTATTACGTAAACTGTTTCAATCGACTTCTTCATACAAAAGTTCAAGATTTTTGTGTGGATAGGTCGATTGAAACAACTTACGTAATACCACCCCTGTTACTGGAAAGCCAAGAGACTCTCAAGGCACTAGGCATGGTCTGTATAACATTCAAGTTGCTTTTTTTACAAGGTAGTGATGAGAAACTTATGTGTACGACGCCACGTCTAAGGCATGCTTACGACAGAAGACCCCGGAGCTGGTCCGTACCCAAACGGTAGTATCAGATACGTAATGATTTAACTCACCAACCCTTTTGCATGACGTTTAAGTCCAGATCGGTAGGAGCCGTAATGGCATTATTTTGGTCTGGCGTCATCAGTGTGACCCTTAGAAATGGGTCCTTCAAAGGTGATCACTAGAGTTAGGGCAGTGGGACTTACGGATAAGCGACCTATCGTCTATGCTTTCCTTGTAGGAAAAGTGACTCAGACGAAGCTCGCTACTCAATTCACTAGCTACATTTGTAAGTGCACGTAGGTGCATCGAAAATTCGACAGAACTCTACCGAGAAGCTCCTGCCTCTAGGTTTTGGGGATCTTTAGCCCAACCTAAGAAAAGAACAACCTCCTTCTTAATTCATATTCTCCTGCCTTCACCGGCTTACGACATTCCATCACGAGGTTGGATCAGATGTCCAGATGCTGTCTCTTCTGGCATTTTGTTTTGTCTTTCTCTGCTTCTTTGGGCTTCATATTGCTTAAGCCTCTGATGGATGGTCCAACATGGTCGAAACCTGTCAAAAGACTATACATAACATTGGCTATAGGAACATCGCGGGCCACAAGGCGGCACGAAGACTTATGTAGAACGCCTAGGACCAACTAAAAAGTATAGATCGATATCAAGACATCACCGCGATCGTCATGATCATCATAGGACAATGCCGGCCGTATCGAAAGTTCCATACAACACCTACTGTTATGGCAGGAAGGAGAAACAACTCAGAGAAGCAACTGAACATTTTCTTTACGATCGTTTGGACCTGGCCAAGATCAGTCTTTCCTCATAGGATTTGGGAGAGATTTGAAGGGTTCAAAAGTTATGTTATGATCAATTGCCGAATATGACCAGACATATTTAGAGTCACTATTTTTTCACAAGAATGGTTACAAAACGATACCCTTTAGTACCATTTGTATCCCCGTCGTGGTTCCTATGCAGAGCTGATCGCTTTTCCTACTTTTCACCTTGCCTAATATCTAGTAGGAGTCTTTGCTGCTCTAGCATATGCCCGAAGTACATTTATTCATAAAACTCTTCATGTCAACCAATTCCAGCATAAATATCCTTATTTATACAAAATCCCACAATGAATCCTTGTCAAAAACACTTATTTTCACAATAAAACAAAAATCGTCCTAAATTAGTACGAAAAAAAAACAACTTACTCAACTTTTTAGCTTTTGGTGAATCCTTGACAATAACTCAAACCAAATTCACACACAACTTCTTGCCCCTCTCATATACACATCAAGAAAAAGGATATTGTGCTTACCTGGAAGAAAAAAAACAGGAAAAAAAGTTACAAATTAGTACAAACGACAATATAAGTGTGGACAAAAGGATATAAAAATATCACACACAAACTTGAGAGGAGGCGAAGAACATTTTCCCATTTTTCCTTTACATCGTTATTGTGCTCTGGAGAGTCCTTTGTCACTTCACAGAACACACCCTAGATGTAGATATATTTTTTTTTATTTCATTTTTTTTTTGTGTTTGGCACATTGTCCTTTATGTTCTCGAGAAGTTTTCAATACCGAAAAGGATTCATGAATAAGAGCTCGCACAGAGGGACTGAAGGACTGATATCCCCCAATGCTAAGAAAGGCGCCACTTAAACTCAATTTCTCATCTTTCCATGCACACCCCTAGGATAATGGTCATCGAAGTTGAATGGAAATCGGAATAGGAATAGAAAATAAATAGATAGAGAGTGAAAGAGATAGAGATAGAGTGACAGGGACAGGGTGAGAGAAGAAATGAAATGAAATTGTAGAGAGGATTCAATTCGATCACGTTTCTGGCCAGCAGACGCCCGTTGTAGAGAGTGACCCTGGATGTGAGGTTTATAATTAAAACGAAGCGAATATATTTATCAATGAATAACGGAATAATGGAATGTAATAACTGCGAGCTAGGAGTCTGTATCAGCTGGTTTATGCCCGCCATTCCCAGTCTTTGTTTGCCCTAAACCGTGGTGCTGCTGCCCTGCACCTCACGCCCTCGTCCTGTGGGCTATAATCCGCTCGTCCGTTTAGTTAGCCGTATAAACTTTGATACTGTGGATATAAATTTTGTTTGTCCGGGCATACGAACGGACCGTCGTCGACGTCGTCCTTGGCGAACAAGGAGAGTCTGCAATATCACAAAGTCCGGCCCTGCCGTTGGTCTAGGAGGTCTTGGGGCAGAGGGCAAACCGCCAATAGCGACGACGACCATTGGACTGGATCAACTCCCAGCATTTATCCTAGGGACGAAAAGCGAAAATTGTTTTAGTTTGAAAACAACAGTCTACGACGTGGGGCCGATAGGGTAGAAGGGAGGAAAGATGGCC
Organism: Thereva unica; assembly: GCA_949987705.1. Classification (NCBI taxonomy): domain Eukaryota; kingdom Metazoa; phylum Arthropoda; class Insecta; order Diptera; family Therevidae; genus Thereva; species Thereva unica. Next base: position 28,696,744 of record OX465281.1, on the reverse strand, counting down.
ACCGTGGGAATAGGTAGATCAGAAAAAATTAATTTCAAACTTTAATAAGTTTTGCAAAGTCTTGCCCGCGCTATCGTCATATGTCATGTCAGCCAGAGAGGCACATTCTGACACAAAGAAAATCCATTCACGACAGATGAATGAACCCATCACGAAAAGTTGAAAATGTTCGCGCGCGCTTTAGTACTTTTGTAATTAGGATTCCTCTCGCTCTCTTTCCTCTCTATATATCCTTTTTTGTTCTTTACTCTCTGTTCGTGCAAAATCCTTTAATTGAATTTGACTTTTTAATTTCAAGGACCGAAAAGGATTGTGTTGGAAACGATGTGAAAGGCATGTATGACGACACACTCGGAAACTTTAATTGTACGTATCGGATGGCAACACGACAATATGTTTGGGTCGGTGTAAATAGAGACTGGAAAAAGAAGGCGAGAGCTGATGCTGGAGCGTGGAGCAAGTTATGAGGTTCAGTGGATAAAGGGCGGTAATGGCATATCAGAAAGGGACTTGAGTTTTTACTTTTGATTTTTTATTGCGATTTTTGAAAAAGGTTGTATGTAGTTTAACGTTGCGTTAAGGAACTTATTCTTCTTTCTTTGAGCGGGCGTTTTTGCAGCCACTTTGACGTATTAAGGGTCTATTGTGCCAATGCCGTCATTAAAAACTTTCGAGGATAAGGGTTTTGATATAGTTTTAAATTGATTTAGGTTTTGTATTCCAAATCTCCCTGGAAATAGGGCAACCGTAATGGAGGATTTTCAATCTCCTCAATCGATGGAGAAGTTTCAATCTCCTCCTTGCTGTAGCCTCACAAGTATTCCGTTGTTTCGGGAGCTATTCAACGGAAACGATATCTACAATCAACCACCAGCTCTACCCTGCTTAAATAAGGCAGTCTCTATAGATCTGTCCGGCCGGTAGGCGTGCAATGGAGTCACTATAATACTCATCTTAACCTGCTTTTTGAAGTCCTTTTCCATGGTTTTCAGAAGAAATCAAATGTGTCGTTAGGATTTTGCTTCTTCCTATGTTTTTCTGCGCGCTTTACAAATAAAGACCACCCTAGCTTCATTCTAGCACCTCAGAATATGGAAAGCAGAGCTCTGCATTACCATGAGAACGTTTTGTTAAACCGGAGTTCGTCAGGTATCCGTTTCGTTTCGATTTTCGTTTCAGTAACAAAGATCAGTGGATCGTATAGGGTCGGTCCAGAACTTTTGTAGCTGTAGTTATGTGGGTTATGCAACTATGAAATGAAGAAGTACCTATCTAGGTACTCTCCTTCCAGAGTAGGTCATATCAGAAAGTTGCTGATCGCTTTGGATCGGCTTCGTCGTTGCGATCACAAATGGAAGATAATTTCGGTTTGATAATCGATATTGACTTGTTTGTGATATTTAAATTGATGACGAAGTGTTCCCCTAATCGCCTTGGTTATTTTTTACGGGCCTTCGTGTGGTTGTTCAAAAGGTTCTCTTTTGCGGTCGATGGAGTGGGATCTGCTCGTAAGTGTTTGAAGTCATTTTTGATTGCCGTTCGATTGTCTTGTAGGATCAGGAACAAGGGTTCCCTTCACTATCTAGTGTTGTCCCTTGCCATTAATAGTAGCATAGCTATGAGGTTCCTAGCTCAGTGGCGTGATCGGTTGTGAGCTTGGGTGTGAGCTTTATTTGAGACAAAAACCGGCCTGGTGAGCTGTTTTGTGGTGAGTTTTTTGTAATGAGCTTTCTTGTGAGGAGATTTTTTGTAGTTTGTATTGTAGTTTTGTTGTTAACGGATGTTAGGCGTCGGTCCTAATTCAATGAGTACCGACTAATTTGACAACTTCATTAAAAAGTGTAGATTTGCGTACCTTGATGCGTCGTAAGGTGAAGTTGTACGCCGATTCGGAGGACATGTTTGGTGATCTTTTTGCTACTGCTCTACAATTGTGAGGATGTATGACTATCTTGAAGATGGTTGAAGGGGTTCCACTATGAATATGGTCGGATCTATTGCTTAGATACCAGAATGTGAAAAATTGTGCTCAGAATTGAGCCCTAATTTGCGCAAAGTTGCTGGTAGACAAGGTCGCGGTATGCCTGTGTAGCTGTTTCACACCAGTCCTAATGGGTTGCGAATAGTATTAATATGAGTTAAAGTTTTTCTTGAGAGCCTTTGCTGGGGTGCCTTTGGTGTGTCTTAAGGCTGAAACAGAACCAATCCGTTCCGTCCGATCCGCACGTTTTTCCTTTGTCTTTTTTGGCATTCCGTCCACTTTATTGTGGCCACCGCTCCGTTCGTCTAATGCAAAGTTTACGGAAATGTCAAATCTCCAACTTTTAAAAAAGGACGGAACGGATTGGTTTTGTTTGAGCCTTTAAGCTCACTGTCACCTTGTAGAGCCTGTATTTATGGGGGCAGCCCAAGGGTGACGGATTCGATATCGTCTAGTGATCGAGACTATTAGGATATTTGTGCGACATCGTTTTGTTTCTTCTTCTTTGATCCTTTATTTGGGGGTCCGAGCGGGATTTCCCAGCAATGGATTCGTTGCTGTCGGCACCGCTGGATCTCGAACTCCATTCACGATTCGTTTCCATTCTATCCGATTTTCGGCGATAACTGATAATCGTGGATTCTTTAAGTCCATCGAATGCTTCACCTATAATCGCGTCGATCACAGCGTTGAAAAGAGGCGACGAAGCCACGTCTCCCTGTTGGACACCCGTTTCAATCGGGTACTCCTCGGATAAGTCGCTTCGAATACGAACGCCGCTGGTTGAGCTACCGCACGACACTTGGAGAAGTTGTATGATTTTCAATGGCAAGTGTTCAGTTTTCAAATTTGATCAATGCATCCTTGATGTGATCTAAATCTCTCTTGTTCTTTTCGGTTCGTTTGCGCACGATGTTTCTGTAGCCTCGACTGTATGATTTTCGTAAATAATTTGCCGACGGAGAAGTCACGGAAGTTCCATCCGATTTTTTGATGTTGTCGTTTGTTGATGTTGTTTTGCCACCTAACTGCCAGATTGTCTGCGTCCGGTTCTAGTGCCTCGACGCCGCTCATTTTATGTGGTTTTCTTCCAACTTTGTAGTCGCATCGGTAATTTCGCTCGAACAAGATGATGGTCCGATCCGCAATCTGGCTCATGCATTGCACGTACGTCTTTGAGCATCGATCGGAATCTTGCTTGATCAAAACGTAGTCTAACATCGCCGAGTCTTTCCCGTGGTTTAGGAGCATCATGGACGCCGATGGATATGTGAATAAGCTTTTATTTTGGTCATCTCTTGCAAGTGCCTTTTTCTTTCCAAGGGCGAGTGTCGTTTTACCAAAGCAGTCCCCCAACTAAATACTAACCACGTCTAAAGCTGCTTGTCCTCTGCATCGAACGAGAGCCGGTCCATTGAGACTGTTTATGTCACCCATTATGGTCACCAAAATAATGGCCCGTTTTCTTCGTTCTATAAAATTTATGAAAACTCCAATAAATGCTCTCTTGGAAGCATATTTGGCAGCGCTTAAAATAAGCTCAAATTTTTCCCTTTGGTATACTACCTTTTCATCTAGCATCTCCTCCACTAGAGTCCACTTAAGCTATTGTACAAGGTGGGGCAAAAGCAATGCCATAATGTGAGTGTGTCATAATTTGTGCAAAAGGCGTCACATGTCATTGTGCTTTGACATTTATGTTGTAGATAGATAGAGAATTATGGCGCATTTACAGTATGGCATTACTTTTACTCTACCTTGTATTGTTTGGACTAAGCTTGACATTGCACAATGACATGTACGACATGACGAACTAAAGTATGTATGCTGATGCAGATGAAGTAGTCATTCTAAAAAATAAACTATTTCGAACGTCCAAGCGGTATCTCAGCACTTTCGACTTCAATTTTACAACAAAAACAAAGGCGAAATCAACCCTTAAAAAGTCAGCTTAACCTTAAAATTTCAGCTTTAAAGAAAACCCCTTCTTTCTTCTACCCAGCCACAAATTACACTACAATCGGTCATTAAATAATTCTGACAAGAATTTTAACCTGAATCAAATTTCTTACAAAAAAGCACTGTTCACCCTCCCAATAAGGGACGACTTTCCCACAGCAGCGCCCCTGAATACCTGAAAGTAATTTATCTCCTTTTTCACCACTAATTACTTTTCGGCAAGTATCGCATATCGCGAGGTGTGTCTTATCACGTCTATTAAGTAAAAATTTCGTCTTCATTAAACTCCCTTAAGTAATTATCAAATGCGGTACGAAAAGGCGAAAGAAAACATGACCCTGCCCTGCACCCCCACCCCCCAACGCATCGCCGATTGTACATCATTACTTGGGAATATTGGGTTTCGTGGCCATGGTTCAAGCAATCAAATTGGATCAATCATCAGGAACCCCGCCGCCGATGGCGAGTGAAGAGCCATCATTCTGCCGAACTTTGATGGTACTTTATATCTGGTGCTTTGGTGCCCCGGTCACACACATCCATGCAGAATGCCACCCCCAGAAATTAATCCAATGAATAATGAAAATTTTTATTCAATTCCTATGCCCCTGGTAAAGTCCATGTCAAACTTAATATAAAACCTTCACCATCACTAAACACACAGGCCGTGCACGGCCATCGGTCCGAGGGGCCATCCAGTTCGATCTCCCAGCTGGCTGTGGGAGAGCACACAAAAATCTCGACAATATCCGAACTGTTCGAACGTCACCCCGGTGGTCCACTTGAATGGCTGTCTGCGAAAAGTACCGGTTCCGAATGGGCTATTCATGGGTCAACTCGATCTGACATATACAGAGCGAGAAAGCCCCCGAATTGGACGCCCCCTAAGCACCCAATATCCGAGAGTGCCCAGTGACATTTGAGTGGCGGAATCATTGGGTTTCATTCCATTGCTGCAATATTAATGGACGACCACAATGGCCATATTGAAGTGAATGGGGATGAAATCGACTCGAGGAGATCCGAGACTCTCCTCATGGATATTATCCCTGCTGCTGGGTAGCAGGCAGCTTCCTCCTCTGGCTCCTTCAAAAAAGGACTCCTTTATGCCGGTGAATCCTCTGTGTGTGGCCCAGGATCTCATAATATTTTAACCGGAAGATTCTAGGGGCTTCAGTGTGTGCCCAACTTCCTGAGTCTGAAAGATATTTGCTCACAAGTTTTTGGAGATATTTTATTTTGCGGGGGCTGCCGGGGAGTGCGAAACGGGAGAGACAGAGACAAAGAGAAATGCTGAATACCAGATTAAAGGTAATTAATTATGCTGGGTAGGGTTTTTGGGGATTTTCTCATTAATTTGACCGAAATTGGATTAAAATTTAAAGGAATCTTTTGTCCCTTTTTTAATAACAACTTTCGTTGCGTTTTTTGTTGTTGCTGTAATATCTTAGGACATTTCGGGGGATGAGCTCTCCTCTGCTGGAGGAAACTACTATTGGGAATTTATAATTTTGATCGCTGGGGTTGTAAGAAATTTCACCGAAGTAATTTGTTGTCAAGGATAATGAGAATTGTAGGCATCTGCAAAAATTTTATAGTTTGTCCTTTTGGTGTGAAACGTCTTGGCACGAGTTGGGGATGAAACCTACTAGTATGCCGTGACGGAAAATTGTGTAACGACGCGACATGACGGGATGTCGTAATATTATGTATGTCCTGAGTTAAATTAAGTTGAGATGAGTAAGGAGTTCGTGTAAAGGTTGTATTAAGAATTAAGTCCAGAGCTGAGTTAAGAGCTGAGTTAAGAGTTGAGTGAAGAGTTGAGTTTAGATAAGTCAAGTTGAGTTAAGAATTGAGTGAAGAGTTAAGTTTAAGAAAGTCAAGTTGTGCTAAGTTCAGTTAAGAGAAGTGAAGGGATGAGTTTAGAGTTAAGTTTTAAGGTAAGGGTTAACTCGAGTAAAGAAATGCGTGAGTTTGAGACGAATTACGTTGAATTTATAGTTGTGTTAAAAACTGTGTTAAAAGTTGAGTTAATAATTTACTTAAGAGTTGAGGTAAGGGTTAAGTTGGGTTTAGATAACCTGGGTTATGAGTTGGCTTTAGATAAGAGTTAAGTCGAGTTAAAAGTTCCCACTACGGTAAGCGCTATGCGGTGCGACGCCGAAGGAGACCTAATCTCCGATGGAAGGATCGCGTAGAACAGGCCACCCAGAGCTTAGGGATGCCAAAATGGATGACATCGGCTTAGAATGGGGACCGGCGGATAGATCAGTTACGAGAGGCTTGGAACTGTTGTAAAGGAAGGAACAGAATGAGAAAAGGCGTTGAACTAAGGGTTAAGTTAAGTTTTAATATGTTGAGATGAATTAAGTGGACTTAAGTTGAATGGAAGTAGGGGAAGCAGGGAAGTAGAGGTGTCGGTAGACCGAAAAATACATGGAGAAGGATAGTCTTCTTCTTCTTCTTTGATCCGTTAGCTGGCGGTCCGAGCGGGACGGCCCCGCAACGGATACGCTGCTGTCGGTGCCGCTTTGAAAAATGCGGTTTCTTGCCTAGTTTTTACGATCAATTCGGCAGGTCGACAACCCTCCTCCTTTCACACCCTGGACTTGGGACCAGGCGACGGCGGAGTTGGAGAAGGATAGTAATGAAAGAAATTGAAAATTTGGACAAAACCTAGGTTGAAACCAAGAGGAGAGCTCAAAACAGTCCGATGGCGAAGCTTTGTGGAAGCCCTTGCTCCCGAGAGGAGTAAAGCAGGATAATAAAAAAAGTTAACTTAAGAGTTGGGTTAAGAGTGGACGTAAGAGTTTATATGAGTTGCTTCAAACTAAGAGATAAAGACCCTCCGCACACGAGTCGACTGATTTTCAATTCCAGGTGCAGACGTAAATGTTTCGTGACCTTGCCCGTATACGAAAGTGGGAATCCAAAACACTGGTCGACAGAAGCGGCACCGATTTGAAATTAGTTTGCAACGACTGTTCTTGTCAGTCGGAAGCAATTTCAGTTGCATGGCTGCACTTCATCTGAACTGCTTTAAATATTGTGAAATCTTCATGACTAAAAACTACATTTATGGGCTCAGAACACCGATTGATCGAAAATCAGTTGCTTTCGTGTGTGGACAAAGGTTTAACCTTGGTTGCAAACTAGTGCTGCATGTAATTATTGTGAAACTGGTTTGAAGCTGGAATTGCAAATGAGTCGACTCGTGCACGGAGGGGATTAAAGGTTTGAAATATTCACGTTATAAATTCAGTTTTTTTCAGTTGATTTATGTTGAATTAAATTGAGTTAAATTAAGTGCGTGAAGAGATCAATCAGCGAAGAAACGACATCAGTCAAAGGCCTTGCATTTCGGCTGGCACGTCAAGGTTCCTGTGCCACCGTATCCACAAAAGGGTGATCATGTACCTCGAAGCTAAGACTCGACTAAGTTGGACGTTATATAAATCCCCTTCCGCTATCCGATAGAAATACTAACCTTACTTCTGCTGGCCTTAGTAGCTTAGGAGTTAAGGCGTCCGATTACCATCCTAGAGGTCTGTGGTTCGAATTCGCTCCCTGGCATGGTCTTTCACTTTTTCAATGCTCTGACCTAGAAAATTTCCCTTTTTCTTTTCTTCGCTCTTTACAAAATATTCCCGATCCTTTTTTTTCCATCGCTTATAATCGAGAAAGCCATCTTCATTTCGATCACCGAAGCCAGCGTTCTCGTCACGGTAGCATTATACGTAGCAGTACATTTGTCCCTTACATAATGGTTATCTGTACTGACATAATGGTCATCTCTCACGACATATCACCAAGGTGGAGGGGGTTCGAAAAATGGCAAAAATCGACTCACGTAATTTATGAACGATCCCAAACGTGGAGGGGGGACCCTATAAGCAGAGGCCGCAACAATTGGGTGATCATGTACCGAGCTTTGAAGAAAGGCGACAGTCGGGAATGCAAGAATTATCGCGGTATTAGCCTTCTTTCGATCGTCGGTAAAGTATTTACGAAAATAATACAATCGAGGCTACAGAAACATCGAGAGCAAACGAGCCGGGAGGAACAAGCGGGATTTAGACCACATCGAGGATGCATTGATCAAATATTCGCCCTCCGTCAGTTAATGGAAGAAAGAATTCGTTGCGGCAAACGAATTGTCGTCGTTTTCATCGATTTCAAATCCGCTTTCGATTGCATCGATTGGAACAGCTTGTGGAGAGTCTTGGTAACCGAACACGTGCCATTGAGAATCATCCAACTTCTCCAAGCGTCGTACGATGGCTCAACCAGCAGCGTTCGTATTCGAAACGACTTATCCGAGGAGTTCCCGATTCAGACGGGTGTCCGACAGGGAGACGTCGCTTCGCCACTTCTCTTCAACGTTGTGATCGACGCGATTATGCGTGAAGCATTCGATGGACGACTCGGAGTTCAATACGACGACAACAACTTCGTAACAGACTTAATGTTCGCCGACGATAGCGCTGTTTTCGCCGACACGGATGCCGAAGCAACGGACATCTTATACGATATTTCCCGCATCGCCCAAACATACGGGTTAAAAATCAATGCGGAAAAGACCAAAGTGCTCACAACGGATGGATCAAGAGCCAGTGTTCACCTCGATGGAACCCAAATCGAACAGGTTCCAAGGTTCAAATATTTGGGATCATTGGTTGAGGAAACGAAAGTAGCATCGACGGCCGACGTTCACAGCCGTATCGGCCAGGCAACAGCAACATTCGCCTCGCTCAAGTGGTGCATATGGAAACGAGCAAATATCTCCATCAAAACAAAACTACGTCTTTACCGAACGTTGATTCTTCCGATTCTTCTTTACGGATCTGAAACGTGGACACTGCTCAAACCGGACGTTAAGAAGCTCGAGGTCTTCCAAATGCGATGTTTGAGGCAGATCCTCCGTGTCTCACTCCGTGATCGCCTTCGAAACGAGGTTGTCAGACAAAGATGCGATCAGCAAACACTGATCGAAGAAGAAATGCAAAAACGTCGACTACGGTGGTTTGGACATGTTTGCCGAATGGATGATAACCGCTTGCCACGTAAACTTCTCTGGCGAGACCGTCCTGCAGACTGGAGAATACAGCGATCGGCACCGAAGAAAACCTGGTTGAAGAATATCGAGGGTGACTTAAAGAATCAACGATTATCAGTTACCGAGGCTCGAGACACCGCCAAAAACCGAGAAGAATGGAAGCGAATCGTGAATAGAGTTCGGGACCCAGCGGCACCGACAGCAGCGTATCCGTTGCGGGGACGTCCCGCTCGGACCGCCAGCTAACGGATCAAAGAAGAAGAAGAAGATGTACCGAGCTGAGAGCTGTCGCGCCAAATAGAGTCCGCTGGAGGGCAACAGCAGTTTGATGTTTGCCTCCGTCCGACCGACTCAGTAGGCTGCTATTAAGAATATAGACTTTCCGAGAACGAAGCCCCGTTATAAAAATGTTTGGTTTTGATTTTTGTTACTTTCGCGGGCTTTGTTCAAATTTCTTTTCTTTGGTGAGGACTTCTACAACATCTAGGACTTCAGATGCAAAGTCCATTGCCTCCTCCTTTAGCACCAAGACATAACGGGCTGGTACATAGTACCAAAGGGTGACTCCTACGCTTGGATCAATCTGTACTGTATGTCGTCTATGAGTTCCCCGCCATACCGACGAGTAGAGTCCTGTTGTTCGGATATGGATAATTGAAGAATATAACGTTTTTTTGTCGATATGTATTTTTCAATGCAAAGTTGGTTAATGACCAGAGATTGTACACATTCCGAAAGGCCGAGTCGTTCCTATTGCGATAGATGTGTAAGCCGATTGATCTAGTTGTGGACTAAGGTGTACCCAGACACCTGATCCTGATCTAACAGTAAGTTGGTTTCATATGTCAAATTTAAAGATAATTAAGTGCAAGAATTGAGGTGAAAAACTAAGTAGGTGAAGTTCCACACTGAAAAAATTTGCATGAATCCCACGAATATTAAAAAAAATCGACACATTTTTTTTTGTGACGGACCTTCACTTGAGCAATATTAATAACCTCAGTAAATCGTTACAGTTTAACCATTTTAATTTGTTAATTAATTCAAATAACATTAAATTACCGAAATACGATGAAGTTGTCAGCCCCAATCTCCATCCCAATCGAAAAACGGAGCAATAAAGTCGCATTAAAATCAATCTTTTCCAAATAGACCGACGCGCACGCATCAAAAACAAAATTAATAATAAAAAATAATTGACTTTTTCCAAAAAAACACAAAATCTCCATCGAGTGGCTGCCGATATCAAAAGGTGGAATAAATAAAACCAATTTCCATAACAAGCTTATCTGGCGAATTTAATTTCGGCCGCTGTTTTATGGCGTTATGGCGCATCACAGGCAATAGACACAAGGCTCGGACCAATGGCCAAATAAAATCCTCTGTTCGTCATGTGAGAGAGTGCCTCCAATGGCCCAACCGCCAGAAAACAATCCGAAAAAAGAAAAAAAAAACGTGGATGAGGAATTTAATGAATTGGGAGTGACGTACACGATTCGGAAAACGTCCGTGCCTACTATTTCCCTTGGACATAGAGCGGCCGATGGCCAGCATCCTTCTCCCCCTGTGTGTCATTTTAATCAACTGGCCAAGAACTTTCTGAACAATTGTTCCAATGCAGGACCGCCACTATAATTGGAGCGGGCGCTGTGCATGTCCATATGGCGCGGGGACACGAATGCACTTAGGACGAGTCTATGTCGGATTTTTATTTATTATAATTTAATTATGAGTTTTATTAGTTCAGAGTGGGGATATTGGAAGTTTTTTTTGGGGTCATTTAAAAACATGGACGAATTTGAATTTTTACAAGCGGTTTTATGGTTTTATAGAATATTGGGACAAGAGAAATAAATTTTTAGGGATTGGGACATATTTATTTTGATTAAACTTTGCCAGTGATAAAGAAAGTTATTGGTTAAGCTACTTCAGCACCAATACCATACCATTAGGAACTAAGTTTCTTAACCAAAGTTCAGGATCGATCGGATTGAATGGATTCATTGACTTTAAATTGAGTTCATAACGATTACATAACACTAAAACCCCAAAAGAACATGTTTTGAAGCACGTGAATATCTATGCCTTGTCGGTCTGTAGTAAGAATTCTGACTGGATTGAAACCGGTTTGGGTAGATAAATTAGAAAATAGTAGATTCGAATATTATTCAGTTTCTTTAAACTTTTAGAGCCATTCACATGAGTAAAAATATGGTCCATTCAAAAAATTGTATATAGGCAGCAAAAAACTTGTGTGAAGTCTTTGGAAGAGCCGCAGTAATAGCTCGGGCATGCCAAAGATGGTTTACAATATTTCGTTCAGGTGACTTTCTTTTGAAACATGAACCCAAATCAGGAAGGTAATCAAATGCCAATGACGCAGTGGTTCGCAGTATGATGGGGTTAAATGTTACAGTAATTTCCACCGTTTTTGGGAACTATTGATCAGTCGACTACTTTGGATCACAGTAAAAAGCTTGGTTTTGTGTTGTAACTCTCCTTTTGTAAGTAACAAAATGGAATGGATAGAATTTCTGTATGTTCTTCAGACCTTGCCAGACATAAAAGTAAGATGTTATGGTGGGGAAACCTTGCTGTATACGTCAAAAGAAGACTGGACTGGTTATGCCATGTTGCTAGTCCGGCCATAAAGATGTAGTATGTCTGAAAGGAGAAATTTAATGTAAGCGTCCATCTTTGCCGAATAGAAAGCATATAGTGATTCATTAGACCGCATGTAGAATGTCTACCACTAACTCCGACGGGAATATCAACTTTGCGAAATTGAAGCCCGTTACAAAAGTTTGTTGCTTTGATTTTTGACTGAAAAAATAGGATTATATAAGACTAGGCATACTACGCTTGGCCATTATGAGAATGACAGGGTAAAAACAATGGAGATCCTCGAATACGAAAGGTTCTCTCGAAATTAGCGAGATTAGTATGAAGATAGCTCTTGGCAAGATTATCGAGTGGTCCAAGCTTTATTGTCTATACTTTAATCCGGAAAATCGTCTAATTTGATCAGCTAAGTACTTCGGTATTATTTTGGACCAAAAGCTGAACTGAACACCTACCATCAAAGACCATCAAAGAATGGACGAAGAAGGCCAGTATAGCTTTTCTGTCAGTAACCTTTAAGCTTGTGACTTCAATACAAACATGTGCACAGGCTCTACACCAGTGCTGATATGTGGAGGACCGCTTTTGAATCTTAGCAAGCCAGACTAGGTAAAGTTCAAATAGCGGCATATCTCGAATAAGACGTGTTCTTTGTACACGTAAGCAATAAATAAAATTTTCGATTTATTGTCATCGAATCATATGTATATTAGGCAGCAGTCAGTATGAATGGATTAGACCTTCACCTTGCGGATGGTGCACCTCTTTGTTCACCTGGTAGTCTGGAACTCCCTGCGTCACAGCCTTTTTTGGCTGGTTGGAAGGATTCTCTTGCTTTAAGAGGCATAACACTCCGGCGAAGCTATCTCTTGCTAACTCCGACTGTTGTGGCTCCGCCGGGGGTTTAAAAAAATGAGCCCATACAACATCCAAAAATTCAAACACGAGCTTCACTGCCTCCTGCTCATGTACCCTCCAGAACGCCCTTAACCTATCATATCCTTTTTCTATCTTTGAACTAACTTTACTACTAGACGACATGACGGACTGGTAGTATATAGGGTGGCACCTAAGATAAGATTCTTCCACATACAAAAAAATGGCCAGATTAGGACCATATTTTGTAAACACACCAGTTGAGAATGTACAGAACCACTGTGTGCGACCTGCACCATGCACATCCTTCCAATAGCAGAGTCCAGTAGGGGCGGTTTGACATCATGCTTCAAGGCTAGAGAGACGAGGGTCTGCCAACAACAAGCAGAGATAATGCGACTTTCTGTTGATGAAGCGGACGGGCAAAGATAAAGCAGCATTAGGCGTGATTAGTACTCAGTTGGGGGACCGCTTGGGTAAAACGACATTCGGCCGCGGTTATATTACTCACATATCCAAGATATTCTCAAAATTAGCACCACTTTTTTTTTCTATTTTTAAATGGGGCAGCAATCATTTTTCCTCACAGGGCCACATTGGGCGTTCCTTATGCGACAAGGCGTTACATACTCCTTGTGAGGCTTGCAGGGCAATTCACATAACACCCACATAAGGCAGTGTGGCTGGCCTTATAGGAACCCTCTGCACCCCTCAAAATGCTAGTCGGGAACTAGAGTCCCGGAGCATAGCGCCATTTAATTAGAAGAATCAGAGAGTAATGGATGTACTCAAATGTTCAACTTCTAGTCTACTCATTGTATTTCAGCAGATCGATCGAGGTATGAAGAAAGCGATTAGTTTCTCAGGTTCCTTTTTCGCCTCAGAGCCAGACGACATGATCGACTAGGGCTCCTCAAGATATAGCCGATAGATGTCATCTTCAAAAGTTCTCATTTAAACGTAAAATAATTGTTCGAGAGTAATATACAGATTCAATCGACAGGTGTTTGGTTCTATACATTCCACCCTACTAGAAGAGCATAAAAAATCCAAACCCTATAAAGAAATATTAGGTTTGGGAACGAGTTTCTGGGTGAGTGTTCTTTTGAGTGTACGGTGATAACACTTTACCAAAAACCTGCTGCGCGGAAATAGTTCGTTCCTTCGTTCTGTTAAAAAATAGTCACGAAAAAAAAGTCACGTTCTGGTCGTCCAATCAGTGGAAAAGTTGATTAAATTCTTAAAAAATTCTAGCAAGATAGGCATGTCAGCGGTATGGAGCTAGGCATTGCTCACAAAACTCTTTTGGGCGATTTAAACAAGGCCAGATACAAAAAGAAACTCTGCATGGGTTACTCAGGAGTTGAAACCGACAAGGAAACAATATAAATGCCATTTCAACTCAACGTGGGAAAGCTGAGTTGAGTTCAGTGAACAATATTTCAGCTCAACTGCCGTATATGACCAGGTCTAACCTAGATTGATTCTAGGTTTAACTTAGTCAGAGTGTACTAACCGGCGATGAAGAATGTGGCATGTATGACAATCAGAGTCAGAGTCAAAGATCAGGGGCAAGAGAAGGTGAGCCAGCAGAAGGGTTCGCGAAGCCAGGATTGGCGTCAAGAAAGGGGAAGGTATGTGTGGTGGGACCGGGAAGGAATTGCTTACTATGAGTTATTTTCAGGTTGGTCAGACCATTGATTTATATTCAGCTTTACTGTGGAAAACTAGAGAAACCAACTAATAGAATAGCTGTTACCTTCCATCACGAGAACGCCCGACCACATACTTCTTTGATGAGCTGATGAAAATTGACTGACGAAATGACGAAACATTGTTGATAATAATCGAGTAATTGGGTTTAAATAAATTCATTTTCACACTATAAGAAAACCATTTGAACTTGACTAAAAAGTCGCTACGAACCTTTTCTCAGAGAATGTCGGGGTTGGGAGTGTAGAAATTACAAAATTGTAGCGAGAGTTTCTACCCAGAACTATGAGATTACGTACAGGAATCCATCATCTCAAGCAATTTTCCCGATTTAGGCCAATACTCAAATACACAAACATAATTTCTACAAACACCTCCGGTCGATACCCAGATTCCGCATATAACCGAATTCTCCACAGGCCCAACTGCAGCCCGATTTGAAGCTCCCCAGTCCCCAACGTGTAAGCACAACACAATGGCACGAGCTCCATTCGGTTCGGCTCCCTCCCGCCAACAAAGTAGCTGTGTGCTTCGCATATTGACATATAAATCAAACGTCATCTTAAATGTCAAACACAGAAAATCTCTTTGATGTCAAAAATGCCAAAGTCATGCCCGACCTGGGAGCAGGAGTCGCGGCGGCAGCGGAGCGCCCGGCACTGATCCAATCACTCGGCCGGGTCTTGCCGGGATCTGGAAGTTTCGTTATTCAATTAGAGTCAATTGGCTGAATTTAACCGATCTCCAATGGGGCCCGGAATGGATATGCACCGCATGCTATCAACTATCGACTAGCGACTCCGCTGGGATCCCTAGATTGAATCGACCTCGATCTGCTCGGGGATGCGGAGCCCCGCTGTGTATTACACAGGAATAGGATTGTTCGATATGCCGATGGATTTTCGGGGCGCTGGGGGCTGGGGGCTTCGATACACACGATATATGTCGAACTATTTATTATTTATCGATAAATATTTTCGACGTCTGGGAATTTTACGGGCGAGGGCCTCCCTCCGATGCTTTTACTTAATTGTATCTAATTGAACTCCGGCCGGCATTGTGTTGCGGGCCATAATTTTACGGGGACTCTTCATATTTGTTATTAGGTCCTTAATTTAGTTAAGATCCTTGCAATCGGGAGTGGGACGTGTGCGGCTCCTTCTGCCAAGTCGAACGGGGACGAATGGACGATTTGCAGCACCGGGATTCCGCATGGAAGGCGATTCCATTTATGGCCGCCAATATCGAGGGCGGCCCGGCGGGGGTGAGTTGTTTATGCAACTTTTCATGAAGTTTGCCACTTTATAGCTGGGGAGGCCTTTTATAGCCTTTTTAAGATGGTGGGGATTGAATGCGTGCGGGTGGAGGAATTATATCATGATTAGGCGAATTTTCGTCTGTCATAAAAAAAATATTAGAATTTTCCTTTTGTGATAAAATATGTGCGGTTTTTATGTGGGGGTTTACGTAATGCACTGATATCCACCGAAGGCCGTGTTGTGTGCTCCGTATAATTAATTACTGGCGAATCAAGTTCTTACGGCCAATTCGCATTTTACGCTGAAATGAAAGACATGAAAGTTTTGTAACATTTTAAATTTTGTTAAGTAAGAACATTTTTGGCGGGAGTCCATAACATTGGATTAGATTTGCTAATCACTTTCTTAAGCCAGATTCATTTACTGCCCGTTATGACTGGGATAAAGTTAAGTTAGTCTCGGTAGTTACGAGGTTCAGCCGCCCGACTGCCATTGCAGAGGTTCGTGATTCAATTCCACAAATTGTGATAGTTCTTCGTCTTTCTACTTGTCCCTTCAAGATAGCATTCTTTTTTCTCGTTATCTATCTTTTCAGAAATTTCCAGCGTTTTCTATTGCCATCACCTCTTAGTACGATAAGCGAGAAAACGGCCTCCTGTTCGGTCATCGTCAGCGATCTGTCGAGATAATACTGGTTTGGAGCTGGTAGGGTAAAACAGTATATTAGCTTTGGTGACACTTTCTTCATCGGATCGAAAGCTTTTTAATTCCTTCATGGAAAATAGAAGATAGTTGTCCTAGTGACCTTGCGCATGCATTTTTCGGCCGTAGCGCCATCTTCAAATCTTTTTATGGATAAGTTTGGAGGAAGCGACGGACCTTGTTTTTGAACTTTTGATGTTGCATATGAGTCAAGGAATAGATACTGATTGTGGAAGGTTGTTCCATGGATCGAATGCTTAGAAGACAGCAGGCTGGTTTCGCTTATGTATAGATCCTATTACCGCATTGAAAATAATAGTGGGACAGTCTACTGAACTCCGATCCCCAAAGGGTAAAGACCTTGCTTTCATAGACTATGAGAAAACGTTCGACTCGGTTAATAGGAGCTTTATACGGCAACGTGGACTGCCTGATAAAATAATAAAATTGATAAAAGTCCTATATAACAATTCCAAATGCAGAGTTCTCCATAATGGAAAATGATCCGACAGCTTTGACTTGAGTTCAGGAGTACGGCAAAGATGCCTACTTTCGCCATTACTATTTCTTATAGTAATAAACGACATCCTTGGCGGCGGTCTAGATAGTAGAACAGGCGGTTTGCTGGACCGCCTTAGGAATTTTGACTACGTGGATGATATCTGTTTGCTGGCCCACAGACATCAGGACCTGAAAAACATGTTAAGCAATTCGGCAACAGAGAATAGTCCAGCAGGCTTAAGGCTAAATCCGACTAAAACCAAAGAAATGCAGATTAATGGAAACACCATTGAACGAACAGTGCTGAATAACCGTGACGTGGAACTGGTAGATAAATTCTGCTACCTCGGTAGTATTATTACCGAAAATGGCTACCAGAGACCGCAACAACTTGGAGATCCTGGTCAGAGCTGTCACGCAAACCGAGTCCGCTGGAGGACTGTTTCCGCCCTATGTCCCATGAGGAATTAAAGGAGCGTAAAGAAAGAAAAAAAGATGTTAATTCCCACTAAATACAAAATTTCAAACGTAAGGACCATCGTCTTAACCTTCGGCGCCCTCTATTCTTCCTTCGAACCAAGCGCGCATTGTACCATGACGAGTACGATGACTCGTAAACTTGGAGTTTTGTTGTAAAGGACCGACTCTTTGATCGCTGCAAGGGGCTCACGAGCCTTGTTCCTTGCGAGGGTAGCCGGATACGTTAATATAAAGGTATCGTGGATTTTTGCTTTTTTTTGTCGTGATCCCCAGGTTGAGAAACAATGGTCTACACTGCAGTTACGTGCCGCTTCTGGAGGAGGATCAAAATGATCGGCAGATGTGGGCATGAAGACATTAGAGGCCAACAGGCTTGTCATATTTTGTGCTAAAGATCGTAGAACGTATGCGGATCATTCTCCAGAGGGTACCAGGTCAGAGGGTCAACGAAAAGGCAGATGAATTGGATAGAGTGGGGACAACTTTCGCGGGCATACACAGATGAAGAATGTACAGAAGCCCATGTGCGCGCTAAGAGAGACATATCCATGTAGTTTCTCTCAGTAGCTGGTTGCAAATGAAGGAGACTATCATCGTGCGCTGAAGTTAGGAAAACTTGTTGCAACAAACATATATCGCGAGACCTCTAGGTAATTCCATGCAAGGATGGTGGCGATAATAACGGGACACTGATCAATTGGGCATCCTGTATGCGTTAGTGTGTAATTGTGTGTGTGCGTAAGTAGGTGCTCCTTTTTTCCTGCACGATATCGCGCGAATCAAAAAAGATATCGGCTTATTGTTCGAAACTTATTAACGGAAATATGATCTGAAAAGATTTTTATAAAATTCGGTCGAGGCGTTTTTTGTTTCAACGACTTGCGTGATTATAGTACCTGTACGATCTCGCTAAAACTAAAAAAGGAGTCGACTTCTTTGAGGAGCCGATCGAAATTTACTAACGAAAACGCGCTCTGAAAAAAATTCGGTCGAGCTCTTTTCTTTGATGAAATAAAAAGAATGCGGCTAAGGGTTACAAACATCTTAAATTGATTAGATTTTCTTATATCTGAATGAAACCCGTTCTAAATAAAGTTACCTTTAATGGATTCAGCAGAGTGATAACTTCGCAAAAAGACCTCATTTGTCAAAATCCGAGCACCCTTAAAAACCGTGCAAAAATTACGTAATAAACTTAATAAGTTTTTTAACGTTAGATCAGCACTTTTTGGAAGGGAATTAAAGTTTTTGCCGGAATTTCCAGTATTTAGTATTTAGGTCAAGTCTGTCAAGTCCTTTATATTGATTAGTTTTGCTAATATATCCTGAAATCTTTCAAATTTCCAAATGAAGTCATTTGCATCCCAATTTATCGGCTTCAAACAAGTACGAAGGAAATGATTGCTAAAGTTCAGGAAAAACAAATTCTCTAGAAGAGTCTTGGTGAATTTACCACTATTATCGTTATTTGAAATAGCTTCTCTCAGGATAACTTTGGCACTTTGGTCAATTTCTCACTAGGACTAAAACTATTTCGGTGGACCGAGAGGATCAAACCCACAACCCAACTAGTTTTGTTTCAATGCGGCAAGTTATAAAAACCCGAGTAAAAATAAAAGGTGGCCTTACAAAGGGCGAACTGCACGGCCGTACATCGCAGACACAGATCATCATGCAGATGTGGTGCAGATTGTTTATTTTGGCACAAATTTGCCGTCGTATGCCCGTTTGTACAGCTCAGTACTTGGCTATTTAAATCGTGTGGTAAGTTAAATGGTTAAAAATTCAACGGCCGGCCATTAAAAAGCCAAGCGGCCGGTATTCGCCCGTTGTGAGGCAATTTTTTATTTTACTCCGGAAAGCTGTCCTGCGGGGATAATGTATCGGCCGAAGATGAATGGGTGGAAAAACTATGAACGCCTATTTCTCAGTATAATTCTGACGAAATACAACAGAAACAGAGCATTAACTTTGATGATCTAAGTGGACACTGCTTACTCGATATACTTACAGAGTAGAGAACTGATTTGGGCAGGAGAAGTAGAATGAGATGGGCCATCTCCGCAAGGAACCTGATGGTAGTTAGAAATCTTAATATATTAAGATATCGAAGCCGACTGTTCGGTTTAAGAAATAGGTAATTAAGGTGATATAGTGCTTTGAGCGTTTAAGTCGTCTCTAGGTTCATTGAAACGAAAATAATATCGTATTTGCTAAATAAATTCTTTAACACTCATTACTTTCTAGAATTTCATGCTCTAATTTGTACTGAGTAGACGAAATTACAAAAAAAAAACACCGTTTACAACCAGAACCATTCTCTCTCTTCATAAGTATATTTTTATAATCACACCAAAAATTGTCATCATTAAGCTCCAATCAAAATCAACATAATATTTCACCCCCATCAAAGGAATTCATATCTGCAAAATCTCTCCTCGAGAAACAACCCCGCTCTCTCCCAATATCCATTACTCCCCTTTCTTCGTTCGTGTCCTTACAACAACAACTTCACGATCGTTACGCAACATTTTCTTATTATTAATTTTTCCAACTCATCTCTTTCTCTCACTCTCACGTTCTCTACAAGGACGACGAAAACGTAGAAAAAAAAAACACACAGAAATAACGTCCTTTTGCAGATGTAAAAATTCTCGCTTTACAAAAACGGTGTAAGTGATAAAAAAAAAAGAAAAAACTCAAAGGACAACAAGAAAATGAGAAGGCGAAAAAAAAAATTGATCCTTAAAAGGAAAATCAGTAAAAAAATGAATCGTAACGACTTGCATTGCATTTGGTGTGCTCAAGGAAATAGGGAATACTTTTTCGTGGTGGAAAGTGTAAGGAACAAACAAAAAAGGATAAAAAGTAGAAATAAATAAAAATAAATAAGGGTAGACGACGATAGGAGGAAGAACATCTGAAAATCATAAACTACACTCAAAGTACACGACACAGGATACAAATCTCAATCATTTCATAAATTACCAAGAGGACAGATATTGATGACTCCATATTCGAAATGAAGAGCGGAATAAAAGAAAGAAGTTTGTTTAGGGCCATTTGGAGGGGGCCCAGAACCTGAACCCACCCCCGCCCCCGGGGCATGTCTTTGTGTACACAAATTCGCATGAGAAAAGGGCACCGGAACACTGCGGAACATCATCAAAATAAATTTCCATAACAAATCGATAAATTTCAGCGAAAACAAAAATTTATCTGCCAATAATGCGAGGAACCTAATTCTGGGGGCCGGCTCCTAGACGCATCCTCAGCCCCGGCTACAAGGATACTTTCTTCGTTTCTGGCGCGGGGATTCCGCACTCTCCCCGCCGAAGAAATGGGGCATAAACTTATTTGGAAAATCGCTGCTGGTGTGTACGTGAAGGCGAGCAATTCTCTTGCATACAATAAAGTCCGTGGGATACTCTTGATTTTATTTTTTTTATCCTGGCTCTGTTCATTCCACTCCTTTTTTTGCACACTCCGCTCGTGTCTTATCCTTGTGCCGGGCGAAAAAACCTCCAAGTCCCAGACACTATTCAAGCGAAAAAAATGTCGCGCAGCTGTAGTCGACGACGACGACGACACATTTGCCAGCTCATTCAGCGCTAAACCTTGGTCCTAGCCATCCTTCAGCACACACATAGTCTACATTGTTAACCCAAGATGTCTCTGGCTTTATCCCCCTCCCACACATCCAGTTTTCCCACTGCTGTGCGCTCGTTCGTTCGTTATCCTTTTCCACCATCTCGCATTTTGCCGTTGTTTTCCAACGGGACAAGATCATTTGTCAAATCGAGGGAAATTTATCGTTCCGTAGCCCACATGGCACTTTGGCACTTTACACACGTCTTTATTAAGTTCGGGGATGGTTTTGTCGAACAGTTCCTGACAACCCACCTCCGCCCCTCCCACACCCCGCCCCGCCCGGCGCGCAAAAAACATGCAAAGAAGCCGAACAAAATGTGTCGTGGGGTCCTGTAAAGCGAGAGGTCCTTCATCCCTCGATATGTGTGGTATTGAATGCAGACGGGCAAACGAATGGTTTGTTTTTTCAACACCACCCTCTACCCACCCACTAACACCCACATATACACCCCCTACGAATAATTCACGGATCATTGAATTTTATAGTGGTGTTCTGTAATGCACCTGATAATGCGGTAATCACTCGACGACGAACGTGCATTGAATGTCGATTGTTAGAGTTTATGCTTGGGTGAGTTTTGGAAAGATTTTCTCCTTGTTTTTCGGATAATTTAAGGCCGCCATTATTATTTTTGGTTAATTTGCATTTTTTGTTGTTGTGTTGTTTGATGAGGGGTAGGTGCATGTGCCCTAGGACATATGGTATACACTTGATGTCTGACAGCAGTCTTGGTAGTCTAGGGGTTAAGACGCCCGACTACGATCACAAAGGTTGCTGGTTCAACGATTCAATGCTGATGGACCTGTAACGTCGGATAAGCGATGTGTACACTTACAGCGACCACCAAGCCATCAGTTTCCAGGTGGTTCAGGACATAGACCTAAAAGGCCTAATTGCGAAACGACTAGAGGATGGGTCGTTAAGAAACCCAAGAAGCGTACGAGGAAGTAATTCTGCATTTTGCGAAGTCGGGAGAAGGCGCAGATTACGGAATTAGTAAAGTAGACATGCAACACCTTCATAGCCAATCACTGGGGCATCCGTCAATACTGACCTTATTTCTGCTGGAATTCATAGATTCTCGAGAACGATAAGTCAGAGAAATTGGAATCAGCCAGATTTTAATGAGCTTCTTAATCTATTAACTACTGAAGGCGTGTATACACGTCTTTTAATTTTGTTTGGCCGTGCTAAGGACGTGTTAACACGTCTTCGCTCCGTTTGAAATATATTGTTCAGTTTTAGTTAAGCGTCCGATGTGGAAAATTAGTTTTTGGTCAACAGTTAACGTGAGGTGCAAAGAAGCGAGAAAAAGGTTGAATAAGGCCATCGCCAGAGGTAAATCCGAGAACTTCAGAAGATAGTTTAGGGAAACAGTCTCGGACCCCTGGGGCAAAGCGTATAAAATGGATACGTCATAAGTGAAGACCAAAGGTTTTCCGTCGATCACTTGCCCGGGCTGCTCTAAAATATAGTCTTATTCTTCGATCCATTAGTTGGCGGCCTAAGCGGGGCGTCCCCGCAACGGATACGTTGCTGTCGATGCCGCTGGGTCTCGAACTTCATTCACGACTCGTTTCCATTCTTGACGATTTTTGGTGACGTCTCGAGCTTCGATAGCTGAAAATCGTCTGTCGTACGGTCTCGCCAGAGAAGTTTACGTGGCAAGCGGTTACCATCCATTCGGCAAACATGTCCAAATCACCGTAGTCGACATTTTTGTATTTCTTTTTCGATCAGTGTCTGTTGATCGCATCTATGTCTTACTGTCCCCTTTCGTAGTCGATCGCGGACGTCGGCCGTCGATGATATTTTATTTTCTTCAACCGTCAGAACACAATTAGTTGAGAAGCATTGCAGATATCTTAACAAATGGACCTTGGCCAAAATGACTTGGCCCTCCTACGATTGCATGCGGACCACTTCACTGCTAAGCTGGGTAAACGAGACCTGCTGAGAGATGCTGACGGGGCACTGTTTGATAGGGACGCATGCAGCCCGCTTAGGTCTCAAAACCTTTGATCTCTGCAGAAGTTGTAAAAATCTAGACGAGGAGCAAAGTGTAAAATACTTCCTCTGTCACTGCCCAGCCCTGAGAAAGAGACTTGTTACCTTTGTAAACCCTTCCTAACCACGCTTGCGGAAATCCCGAAGTTTGGGATTCCGCAACTAAGTAGATTCATTACGTCCTCGAGATTGCTTAGCAAAGAAACGACACCTTAATATCGGATTAAAGTGGGATTATTATGACATCACAATGGGCCTATTACTTTGGCGTAAGTGTTTCGGTTGTGCACCAGCAACTCAGCCAGTTTTTCTAATCTAACCTAACTTAACTTAACCTAACCTAACCTATCCTAACCTAACTTAGCCTAGCCTAATCTAACGTAACGTAACCTTACCAAACCTAACCTCCTAACCTAACTTCCTTACCTAACCTAACTTAGTCTAGCCTAATCTAACGTAACGTAACGTAACCTAACCTAACCCAACCCAACCTTCTAAAGTCAAAATTAATTTGGAAATGCCAGCCTTTCCTCGATGAGCAATCAGTGTACCCTTTTGGGGGTTTGGAGTTTTCAGGGGTTCGAGAGCAATGAAAAGGCGGACGCTTTGGTCAGACAGGGCTCTGGTATCTCTTTCTAGTTTTTTCACCGGTCCGGGACCGGCTATTAGGGAACCGACCCAAAGAATCATATATGATCGGACTCTGATGAAATGCACCAAACACCACAGCTGAACTTTAAACGCTCCATTCTTAGACTAGCTCTCAACGATGCCAAGGAATTATAAAGGCGCAGCAGGATCGATGTAAAACCTTAGTTGGGTTGGTCACATCTGCTAAATTACCATCTATGGAGGATCGAAAGGAAGGAGGACCCCATCCCATCTGCAGGCTGTAGGTACTCCTAGGAGTACGAATTTGGCCTTGACGTTTTTCGTCACTGTTGTAGCTCATTGAAACATCGAAACTTATTACGAAAATGGGCTATCTTTATCACCTGAACACCAACGTCCGGGTTTTCAGTCATATAAGCGATTAAGACTTTTCCAGTTTGTGGTTAATATTGAAAATATCACTTTAATGGCCGCTTACCTTCAAACTAGATTAAATCCTTGATATTTTAGATTTGTTGGTCGAATTCTTTTCTAATCACGCATGGGATAAACATCTTAAACAGAAAACGAAAACTCCCTCTTACAAATTCCGCAAAACACTCGAAACCCTTGGAAGAGGAAAAATTAATCGAGCTGAAGCAAACTGAAATTAGCTTAGCAAAACATTTAAACTCCATTAGTTAAATTGTCTAGAAAAAGGACGACTAGTTAACAACTTGGCCGACTGCTGGTTCGCAGCCATAAACTGCAGCAATTTTCCAGCGCGGTACTATGCAATTGCAGCCATAATTTATTATGTTTTTTTTTTTCCAACAACTTCACAACCAATTTTAAGGTCGACAGAATCCCTGGACTCGGTGGAGCGGTCCTTAACCAACTTCCGTGACAAGAAGAAGGACGCTGGGCTCTTTGAGAATCGTTTTTTTTCTGTTTGTTTTTCTTTTGCTTCTTCTTGATTCGAAGTCCTATTTTTAAGGAGACCGAAGAAAAATTTTCAGGACGACCTTCCGTGGCATTGCATCCATCGCTTCGTCCTTTCTCCGTTTCGCTCCTGATGTGCACAATACGTCGACCAATTCAGCAATTTTCAAACTAAGTTACAAGTTTTCAAGTTTCCACGAGGATACAACGAAAACGGGTTGCGATGTCAGGAGGGCGTCGTCGGGCGGCGGCGGCTCAGCCGGAAAGCGAAGGCAGAGACACGGAGATGAAGTACACACAGGCAGCAGCCCGAGGAGGATCAAGGGCTGGCACTGGATGCCACAGGAAGGTTAGGGTTTTGCACGCAACTGGTTGATTAAGTTAGGAAGCGGAAGGAGCCCGGCAGACACCGAGGAGTTTGTGACCTGATAATAATAATTCACTTTCGAAAATGGGATTTATTCTGCCCTTTGGGAATTAATCTGTGAGAGCCTCCTTCGAGCATACAAAATTTTGACCGAACCACCGAAGATTTGCTCCAACTGATTTATGGCAACCTCATTTAGTTCTCGTAATTTGAGTGATGCTGGGAGGGGGATGTTTGCAATGTTTTGCACATTTATGATTGCTTTTCATTAAGTGGAATTATTTGTTCATTTTTTTAAGGTGAACGACTATAGAGCTCACACCCTGGGACCCTGTGTACTGGTCGGCTGCTCTAGTGAGAGTTAAATGTCACAAAACAAAGTTTAGGGGGAAAACTGTCAAAACTAGCGCGTGGTTTTACTCAATACGCTCCAAGCTAATATTAACATGACAAACTCTGATTTCGGCGGTCGACCAGGAGATCGCTTCTTAGCTGATTGTACTTACCGACGATGGAAACGAAAAGGCAATGTTTTCGAGACCGCCTTGATGAACGGGAAGATTATAGCAAAAGACGCAAAGTCTGAGAAGAGCGCTGGGAATAAAAGAAATTTGTAGCAAATTTCGGCTACAGAGACGACGCAATGGGAGATAAGATATCGTAGCACATTCTGATCAAGGCCAAGTTAAAGAGACAATTATCAGACAAGATAAAAACAAAAAATAATAGGTTTAGTAATACATCACGGCTGAAAGAAAAAAGCTGCCCTATGAAGTAGAAAAATAATAAAACGTCTGGTATAGATGGCATAAGAGTGGAGTGCAAGAACTTTTAGAACATCTGCACTGAACGGGCTAATATGTGTGATTTTGGAAGAATAGGCCCAAGCAGGTCAATAGTATAGCTATAGAGGTTACTAAGCTACATATTTTACAATATTTCCCAATCGAGCTTTTGGTTTGTGTCTTGGGCTGAAGCTTTTGAAAAACTTTTCCACGACACAGTCCGCTTCAACCCAAGACACAAACCAAAAGCTCAATACCTGATTAAAAATAATTTTCTTACAAAAACGGAACACACGCTCCCATCACAGGTATGCACACTCCCGCCACAGGCAAATCACACGGAAATCTAAAAATTCAAGCATGAACATTTATAAATGCATCCCCATCGGCATAGACCATTCCAAATGCAAGTGCTGTTTTACCAAGCAGTCCCCCAGCTAAGCACTAACCTCGTCCAATGCTACTTGACCTTTATAAACGAACAAGAGCTCTTCTACTGAGTATGCATTTAGTATAGGTACATTTTCTCGGTGGTCAGTAATAAGCGGAATGGGGGAAATAGTTGCTACATGCTAACATTCACGTGCCGCAACTATTACGGACTGATAGAAGTACGATTGTAACCTCCTAGCGGTGGCCACTGGTACTATGCTATGTATGAGAGAGGATAGGCTAATATGATCGGGCTAATCCCATCTAAGTAAGTTTGGAGTCAGACTATTAACCACACCCGGAAAAAAGAATTATTACGGAACGAACAACATTTGCGCCGTTTAATTTCGGAGTTGTGGGGCCTCGTATTTTAGAGTATTGGAGGTTGATTTGCTTTGGAGTTGCATTTTGTCATATCTTTCGCTGTGGGGGTGGTGCGGCTCCAGAAGTGCACTTATAGTTGCTTTGGTTTTGTAGCGGGAATGTGACTCCAAAGCTGGTTAACCTCTAGTGTTTTGAAGTGTGGAGTTGCACCGCTTTTGCAGTGAACGACACATTTTTTGCGAGACGACAAGACGGATCCCGGGTATAGAGCCCTTAAAGAAGAAGAAGATACATTGTCTCAATATCGCCAATCATTGCTATTTTAAATGTTCTTCAATGTAGCATAAAGTTTAGGTTGTAATGTTGGCCCAGTCAAAAGTTGTTCATTCAGAGATTTTCTATTACTAGCCTTAGCAGAGACATCAAAGATAACTCTCGTCGTACTATCCTTGAAAACTGCATTGTGTGGTATGTAATAATAGGATTCGTCTTTTTTTAGAGGAATTACCGGAACCATGTGCCTTAGTTCTATATACCCACAACAGTTTTTGTATAGCATTCTTCCATTAGTTGGGTTTTTTGGTAAGTTGTTGTTGAAGTGTTGTGCATCGTTTTAGAGCTTGGGTTCTTGAATTTTTCTAGTATTGGAAGCCTATTATCAGCGAATGGAAGAATAACTCGATATTTCCCAATTTACCTTTGGTAAGTCGTACCTGAGTACTATCGAAAATTTGTTGGCATAAATTGTCACTCTCAGTAAGCAGTGGAGTTGTAGGTAGTTCATTTATTTCCCAAAAACGTTTAATTTGATCTTCTAGGCGGACATCATGTATCTTGACGATACATGCTGTAATTTGGTTGCGAAATATAGTAGATGTTGATCTCATTAAGATCCATCCAAACACCGTATTTATAGCGATTGCATCTGTATTCCATGTCGTATGCCATCTTGTAAGATTATTGCGTAATTCTTGCTCCGAGCAACATGTCGGTTCCTCCTGGATCCTGACTAAGTTTCCACTTCGCGAACTAAACAAGATATCGACTTTGTTGAGGTGTCGTTCGAAGCGTACTGATAGATTATGATCTGCAAAGATTTTCATAAAATTCGGTCGTTTTTTGAAGTGAAATATTTTGCAGAGTAACTTTCTATGTAGATATATTGGACCGTAAGGAATGTAAGGAATAACAACAATCTAGCTAAACAGGGGCTTGAATGGAATCCGCAAGGAACAAGTCGAGTTGGAAGACCTAGAACAGCGTGGAGAACTATACCAAAAGAGGCAACAGCAAGGAAGACAACTATTTCCGCAATATGTCACATGGGAGATTAAAGGAGCAGAAGAAAAAGAATCCTGCACTTATAACACACTAGCTCGATGTTAACGAAAGAAGTGTGCTTGCTTGTAAATATGCTTGTTTTCTCTGCTATCTTCATGACACTCAGTTTGGTTGTTGCGGATGCGTCTTTATTTTGAATTCTTACAGAGAAAAGCAATTGCTTGGATTTTTATACATCAACCCGGTCACCCGGTACACGTCGAGAGCTAATTCTCTATGGCAGGCTGTGAAGTTTAAACATTGCTCATAGCTGGCCCTTTTTTCGAAATATTTTGTCTAATCTTGTTGAATCTCGCGGGCAGTGATGAGCAAAGGCAAGAACAAAACAAGACTAATCTAGCCTTAGTCTTGTCATGTTCTTGTTCAGTTTCTTGTTCTTGTTCTTGCAAGCATAACTTGATCTTGTTCTTGTTATTGGTCTTGCTAAATGTGCAAGAACAAGACCATTTTTACTCATCACTACTCGCGGATCGCACAATTTCCCGCGAAGCATGCATGCGGTCCGCGGGCTGCGGGTTGGCCACCCCTGGACTAGACCAGCAACATGCAGCACAAAGAATGATTTCTGAGTTGAGAAGTGTCACATTAAAAAATACCAACCTCTCGTTCCTGCTTCTATTTTAAATTAAATCTTAATTTCAGAGTGAAACTTACTCCAACAATGTAAACGTTTGCTCGTATGCAGTGCTTTCAAATCTCACATAGCGACCGTGTTTAAATTTTATTCTGGGTGATAAACTTGATTGATGTTCATGATAGAATTACGATTAGGGATTCACTTCGTTGCTTTTCATGGTTTTTAGTATCGATATTCGAATTTAAGTCGTGTTCTATGGATTTAAGATTGCTGGATGCGTTTTATCCATCATTGTTAACTTAACGCCAGCTGAAAAGCTATTATTTCTTTAGAATGCTTAGCTGTAGGTGAGCTAGATAATGCATTGAAGAAACGGATTCAATTTACTTAACAGCAACGATACACATCCAATGTGCAGTGACTCTAAGATTATACATCTCGTAAACGACAATCAAGATTGAAAGGATCATCAAGACCTTTCAAAGGACAGAATGTGCAGGGATTTGCATGAAGTACAAATAATTCAAGTTTTTATCGATGCCATAAGCACAGTTTATTCAATGAATGTACTTTACCTTGCTTTTGTGTTTTTTCATGCCCTTTTGGTATAAACTATAATTTTCATTTTTTTAAACAAAATGGAATGAATTATAACTACTCTCAATGTCCTAAATTCCATATTAAACAACATTCTTTCAACTCCTGATTTCCTGCAAGACTGCTCCTATTATACTTTACAAAACGCCCTGCTGACCTATGACTATCCACTTTTATACGAGTTTCTCTGTACATCTAGGCCTTTTCTCGACTGTGACTCGGCAGCTTAAGTAAATCCAGGACTCAGCTTAAGCTAGAGAAAAATCTCTGGCAATAATGGAACAACTCGGAGGCAATAAAATTTTCACCAGAAGTTAAACCAAGTAATTTCCGCTTTCTTTTATGTGATCCAATGGCTCTGAAGACGCTGTTTATACTGGCAGTTAGTCCTGTCATATATTATGTGGTGGTGGGGTGATTAGGGGAAATCGAAGGGGTGGTTTTTGAAGGAAATGAATCTTTGAAGTTTTGCGGTTGTTGGTGGTGGGTGAATCGGGGATAATTGTGTGTCGAGGATTAATCCATGATCACAGAATGTTGTTTTTCAGTAAGTGTTGTTATAGCAGGGGGTATATCTGGAGTAAAGGTAGTAGGGAAAACATATTTTAATAGCTTTACAGCAGTGTGATTTGGTACTTCTTGAAATAGGCTGAAATTTGAATGATTTTTTGCCTCCTTTAAAACGTCACTGCTTCAAAATAGTAAGAAATGTGTCTCCAGTACAAAATTTCCCTCCCGCAAAAAATGTAAGAAATGCCTTTCCAATTCGTATTTACACTCACACAATAATTTATCTAAACACGCTCATATACCAGTAGGACATTATTTTTAAACCGGGACTTTTAAAAAAATTGAGGGGTCAGTACAATTTACCATGGTGTAACGGACAAATGGTCATATAAACGATTTGTATTGAAGTCAGGGGGCGTACTTATGTAGGGACAAGAGTGGGAACTATCCATCCTACAAACCCATTCTCCGGCAGACTTTACAACGACGGGATCTACGAGCGCTATCACAACTTCATGTTGTGAGGAAAATAATGCTCGGTAGGCTCGAATGAGTAAAAATGGGCCTGCTCCTAAAAGTTCTCTGCGATAAGACCTATGGGGTGTGATCCTATCCTCCTCTGGAAGGATGACGTCGACCAGGACTCTGAGAGCTTAGGGATACCAAGCTGGATTGCATCGGCTAAGAATTGGAACCGGTGGAGAGGACAGTTGCAAGAGGCTAGGACTCGATCTCGGTTGTAGAGCCGTTAAAGAAGAAGAACTAGAGGGGGAATTGTAAAAGAAGCGATAGTATGTGGATTTTTGAGTTGAACTTTTTTTTGTGGCCGTACAGTAACGTAGATATATGGGACCGTCACGAAAATGAAACGAATTTAGGGGAATTGACAGAGTCTGAGGGGAAGTAGGCCAAATCCACTTTGAAGTTTTACTTAGGGCGAAAGTGGTTTCTACAGGAAAAATTTGTTAGAGCAAAATTTGAGTTTGAGCAATAGGTGGTTTTGTGGCTAAATCCACTTTTGGGGGATTAGTTTGTGCAAAAGATGGTTTTGTGTTAAAAATTAGCTTTAGGGGACTTTAGTATGAGCAAAAGGTGGCTATGTTGAACAAATTTGCCTTTGGCGGTATATATCACTAATACCTCGGCTTCACCGCCAAAATTTCGCAAGTTCGAGCAAATTAGTCTACAGTACTTAAAAATTTCCTGATTTCCCATACATTTTTCACATTTCAAAGTCAGGAAAAAAAGCCTGCTTTGGGCCTACAGAACATGAAATTGAGTTTCAAAGTAAAAGCTCGCTCAAAAGAGAGTAAAAAATTGGAATAAAATTACTGCTTGCCGTCTTCGCAGGGAACGAAGATATTTCACATGACGACGTCGCTGCAATGCCCTTATATTGCTAGCCATTAACTCGCACATAGTAGCACTTTCTTGGCGACTTTTAATAAGTGAAAGTAAAACTTGTTCCTCCATTTATACACTTTGATTTGCGAAACTGAAATGAGTAGACGTCAGTAAAGGAGCTTTCAAATGTAATACGTCACACACGAAGCTTTCTGAACTGAACAATGCCGGTGAAGCCACTTTTGCATATTGAAATCAACTTGATTAAACTAAGGCCGGTGAAGCCGGGGTATAAATAAACGAATTAGTTACATGACAATAACAACAGAACGTCCAGCTTTAACACACAAAAATTGCAGTAAATTGCCAATGATATTGAGCGGTGATTTTAGGGTAAATTTCGCCAAGCCAGAAGGACAACCACTGACGGACTTCTTAGATAACAAATTCAAATTGAAGCCCAATAATGATAAAATAATAGCAACAAGATCTGGAACAACAATTTGCTGGTTGTCGATTTTTGCGCAAACGTTCCGTTAGAAAACCCTGTTTTCGTGAACTCGAATCGTTATATGTACATGTATTTTTCACAGCCCGGTCATTATGTCAGTCTTAAAGAAATTCAAGAATCTCGCCTTATATATCCAACTTCCTTACGTAGACTAGCGTTCAACTCCGAAAATATTCTATCTCATCCTGGTATTCGTGGTAAAAAACGCGTCTTTACCAAGAAATACTTCAAGGCATTGATCAATAAAGATTCCAATGAGTGGTCTCAATCGTGCCTTGGTTGCCAAAAGTCCAAAGTTTCATAGCACACCAAATCTCCATTTGAAGCTACCATATAATATCATATCCATATGGATGTAGCGGAACTATCTTGTGGATACTCTTACACCTTAACCATAGTCGGTAGTTTTACGAGATGGTCTGAAACATTCCGAATTCCAGATATCTCCGTTTCAACAGTGGCAAAAAGGTTTGAAACTTGAATCGACCTACAATTGGATGTACGTTTTGAAATCACAAACGATCAAGGTACACAGTTCGAATCAATAAATCACTGTTCAATGAAGTTGAAATTACTCGGCACTCATCGAATCCTGCCAACCGTCTATCATCAGCAGGCAAACGGGATGGTCAAAGGTTTCCACAGGCAGGGAGAGAGGGGCAGCACTGCTCATTGTTAGCGAGAATTTGCCCTTTGTCACGTTAGGCATCCGCACCCTGAATCAAGACCGACGTCCCTCGTATACGGTCAAAATCTAAGACTTCTAAGACTTAAATTCTCTTAACAACTGATAAAAATCCAATTGAAGAACCAGAATTGCTCTCTTGCATTCGTTGTCATATGCAGAACATAAAAGCAATTTATTTTCGACAACCGGTTCAAAAGAATGTCTATGTGGCAGCAGCTCCGGAGGGCGTCGACTATGTTGTCATATGAGTCGAATGTGTTCCAAACCCTTTCAAACCTCCATATCAAGTAATCAAACGACATCGTTAAATTGAGCGGCATAACCAGATCGATATCTACAGACAGGCTAAAGCCAGCCTTCGGTTATGACCGCGACAGCGAAGCCAAGCCGTCCAAAGCGACAACGTTACCTCAAAGCTACTCGGAGGAGACTATGTGGTGACCACGCAAATTAGACGCAAAGCCACACAACAAATGCCTACACGATCATAACGATCAAACTTTGAACACCTCCTAGATCACCGAACTGTGATTCAGTGATCTAGCAGATTTCCGACAACTCTACTGTCCATTCTTTGTTAGAACATGTTATAGTCTCAAAAAGGAATCGTCAAAAAAAAGTTTTGTATACAGAGACAACTCTTGACAAAGACAACATCCTGGATTTGTCGATCGGCACCAAACCTGAGGCTCACTGGAAGATAAATATTTATAATCAGGTGATAGAAAACATAGTTGATTCTCGACTACGATTCTCGCGACCCCAATCGACCATGAATTCAATGTTACTATTGATTGAATTGAAAATGAATACACGATCATGCACACAAGGACTGGCACGATCTTATGTTATATTATTGAAGTCATACGAGTAACGCAGAGTACGATTATCAGCGATCCATTAGAGTGGGTTGAAGAGGATTGAGCAGATGTCTCATTTAAAAAGACTAGAAAAAAAGCGGGTGATAGACTTGACCCCTGGGGAACACCATCAGATATGGTGGCGGATTTAGATTTGACGCCGTCCTTTTTACTACCTGGATCTGTACGCCTAGAAAGAATGATCTCCCGATCGAGTTGATCTTCCTCAAGGTGATCTTCTTATCTTAAAGGTTTGTTCCAGTCTTCTTTCTTGTTGTTAGTCTATTCTTAAATGCTTCCATGTTGATATTCATATTTTTCGATCAAGTACCAATTTTGATGACAGCTTCTTTGGTGAAGAATCGCTGAGTAGATTTAAGTTTAGAATTGTTGTATATGAAACGAATAATTTTATGTTAATGAGATTCAATTATCGGAAACTATTGAATACAATTGTCATATGCTTAATAAAACGGAATGGTGATTACAGCAGTTCTTATGTTAAAATATTGAAAACAAAACTAACAAAAAAATAGTCATACGAGACTTCCACAATGCACCATAAAAAATCCCTTTACAATCCCCACCAAAGCAGAGGTTGGTGTCTTCAATTCAAATAACACGGAGAAAATCCTCAAGGACATTTTACCCATAGTATGAAGCAACTGCTGCAAAACTGAACAATTTCATTGCAGTTTATCCTGGAAAGCTCCTCTCTAGAACGTCTTTTGCTTGTCGTCCTCAATAATTTAATTTTATTTTGGACGTTGAAGTTTCACTCGTCGGAGAATGAACGAAGAAAAGTCAGTTGCTGGTCTAGTCGTCCACCCCGTTAACCACCCTTTTCTCGTTCCCAACAAATATCAGGATAAGTCAGGCTTCCGTATAACTCCCATACGTATAGGAAGGCAAATCGTCCTTGTAGAGCTGTTTGCTTACTTTTGCTCCT
The DNA here is from genome assembly GCA_949987705.1 of Thereva unica. Taxonomy (NCBI): domain Eukaryota; kingdom Metazoa; phylum Arthropoda; class Insecta; order Diptera; family Therevidae; genus Thereva; species Thereva unica. The sequence continues at coordinate 28,663,118 of OX465281.1, read as the reverse complement.
GTGTCTTGTCCTGTTTGGAATTCGCTCTTATGTGTACATTGTGAAATAACGTGTGGGAAATCCGGAAAATTTCCAACCCGGCGTGAAAAAAAAAATTGTTTTTAGGGAAGAAAGTTCTAAAAACAGAGGCGAGCGGGGATTCACAAGAACTATGCAAGAATAATTCAAGCAATGGAGAAAAAATATTGGATGAAGGGAAAAAACGAGGAGGAAAAAAAAACATGCTTAAATCCATTGGGTGTTGCGGTAGGACGATGGAGGAACATGGACTATATAGTGAAGCTTACACCAAAATCACATCGGGAGGTATTAGTGGGTTGAATCCTGAAGACGAATAGTAGTGCTGTATGGGGTCTTGGTTGGTGCTAAAGCTAGATGCTGGTGGTGGCTTGATATCTCGCCTCATATGGGACTCTACCCGGGACAACCAGATTCAGTAATGCGCAGACAATCTACTTGAAGAAAATTGCTGTTATGTTCCTCGGTTTCGAGACGGGGAAATGGTCCCAAAGTACAATTCGTCCAAGGATAGAAAAAAAATAAGAAGAAGGAAACTGCTGTCCTGATATCTTGAGAACCCTGCGACGTTTGAAAGGATATTGATACAATCGTGCACAAAAAAAAAACACAAATCTCCTTTGGGGGCATCGAGTGCCTTTGCAGCAGCAAGCCGAGGAATTGAGCACGATCCGATATACCCACACCCGCCGCCCACTCGCCTGCCACTTTGTGCTGGGGATTGGAGAGTTTTAAGTGGCATACACCCATACCCCCATCCATATATGTAGTCCTGATATCCTTGCCTCGAGGCTGAAAAGATTTGGGTTTTTTTGTTGTTGCATGGTACCACGAACGATTTCTATCAAGTCAGCCCAGCGCGACCAACCCGCACTCAAGCGCAGCCCAGTGAGGCCCCAAAAGGGGTGACATTTGATATGTGACAGAATATCTGTTTTCTTTGGGGCTTTACGGCAATCAGGCTGAGTTTTTTTTTATTATTGGGCAACCTCCATACAAGTACATCACGTCCTTGCACTTATACATGATTGCGCACTCTGCAGACTTATTGTTTTCTTTTCCATTGCATCCTTTCATATTATCATCATCATCAGCATCAGCATCGTTGCACTGTGGGCGCGCGGGCTCTGATCCTTGTAAAAATTGAATAGGGTCTTTATTATACTCTGTATATGCGCTGGTGAAATTCTCCATATCTCAAGTTATACTTCCTTTGCTCCTTGTTTCATTAAGTCCAAGTGTCCTGATTGTATGCGACCTTGTTTTTTTCTTCTTCTTACATACATATATGTATAGGGACATGCATATTGTATATAATACATACTTGCGCTTCTTTCGTTCTCGTTTTAGGTTTAGCCTCTGGTTCTGTTCCACTTGAGTCTCTAGAGTGTCATTCTAGAAAAACATCTTCTATCATAAAATGCAACATAGTCAACATTTTGTGCACATGTGTCAAGCATCATATCGCAATTTATTGAAGCTTTTAGTCCTCCCTTCACGTACATGATTATGTATATATGTATGAATATGTGTAGTTGCAGTTGGGAGTTCTCCTAAAGCATCCTTATTTTTTTTTCTTGTTCCTTGTTGTTACCCAGAAAAATTATGTCCTTTTGTAAATCTTGTGTTCATATAATATAAAACACATTTTTTCTGCAATATTGTTGGAAGTGAAACATATTTAGTACACTGTTAATTGTATTCTAGTACATTTTTGTATTGAGCTTTTGTACATTCTTAGTTTTCTATAAGAAACGTCACTTGTCATTAAAATATTGTTTACAAGAATTTTAACTGAAGGAAGGTTATGGGTCTCCAGCTGGAGATAAATTTAGAATTTTTAAGTTAAAATAATCGGAGGACTAGTCAAAAGTAGAGAAAGGTATTATTTTATGATATAATAAGATAATAGTGGGAAATAGTATAAAGGAGGAAACATTTCGAGTCACCATCTAATAAAAATTGAAGAACTAACGAGAGAAAATTTTGACACGTGAAAGGTGCAAATAGACAGTTTTGATAAAAAACGACCTTTGGGAGTATGTCTCTGGATGCACCACATGTCTTACAAGTCATGATGGACTAATAGTACAAACCGTGACACCTAAGTTTCATCTTACCACAAAAAAAAAAAAAAGAAAAAAAAATAGCACCAGAGATAAAGCCAAATCTTCAAAGGTGCACCAGCACAAGCAGAAGCAGATCCATCCTGGGTGCACAACTTTTTCAAAAATAAATTCTCCGTAGATCTGTTGAACTCGTTCTATCTCGAAAAATCAAGCTACTAAAATATAAGAACTTCAAGCTGGTTATATCGACAAAATAGAATGGCTCTTTCTAAACTCCAAAGCAGACATCTTCAGGTGGAATAATCTTACGTTGTGTGTTTGGAAGCATAGGTCAAGTGATAGATCTAATATAAGTAAGTTGGTTACTATTACTTATAATAAGCCATAACGGAAAATTATCCGACAGCTTTGAGGTGAGTTCAGGAGTACGACAAGGATGCTTACTATCCCCATTACTATTTCTTATAGTAATAAATGACATTCTTGTTGGCGCTCTAGATAGTAGAACAGGCGGCATACAGTGGGGTTTGCTAGATCGCCTTAAGGACCTCGACTACGCAGATGATATCTGTTTGCTGGCCCACAGACATCAGGAGCTAAAAAACATGTTAAACAATTTGGCAACAGAAAGTAGTCTAGCAGGCTTAAGGCTGAATCCGAATAAAACCAAAGAAATGCGGATAAATGCAAACACACTTGAACGAACTGCGCTGAATAACCGTGACGTGGAACTGGTAGATAAATTCTGCTACCTCGGTAGTATTATTACCGAAAATGGTGGTGCAGAAGAAGACGTCAGTTCCAGAATAAATAAAGCACGAAGCGCATATGCATGCTTGTTCCGCATATGGAGATCAACGGAGATCTCAACCAACACCAAATTGCGGCTGTTCAACTCCAACGTTAAGGCAGTTCTTTTATACGGTTGCGAAACATGGAAAGTCACCCAATTCATCACAGGGCGCCTACAAGCCTTCATAAACAGATGCCTACGTCGTATCCTAAAAATCCGCTGGCAAGATAGAATTTCAAATGAAGAGCTATGGCGCCGTGCCGGCCAAGAAAGGATAGACGACCAAATCAGGCGAAGGAAATGGAATTGGGTTGGCCACACCTTGCGACGCGATAACGAAAATCTAGCCAAACAGGCCCTTGACTGGAACCCGCAAGGATCCCGTCGAGTTGGAAGACCTAGAACAACGTGGAGGAGAACCCTACTAGCAGAGGCCGCAACTACTGGGAGATCCTGGTCAGAGCTAAGAGCTGTCGCGCAAAACAGAGTCCGCTGGAGGGCAACTGTCTCCGCCCTATGTCCCACGAGGGATTAAGGGGTACATAGATAGATAGATAGATAATAAGCCAAATAAAAAAGCTAGTTCTAAGAGTAACATTAAAACTAATATCATCCCGCCCTCAGCTCCTTACTCAAACAGCACACCAGCTTCATCATCTGTTAAGCCTATCTTCTTTATGGATTTGAAACGTGGACACTGCTTAAACCGGACGTCAACAAGCTCGAGGTCTTCCAAATGCCATGCTTGAGGCAGATCCTCGGTGTCTCACTGCGCGATCACTTTCGAAACGAGACAGTTAGACAAAGATGCGATCAAAAGACACTGATCGAAGAAGAAAAGCAAAAAATTCTCTGGCAAGATCGTCCCCCAGGCTGGAGAATTCAGCGATCGGCACCGAAGAAAACCTTGCTAAAGAATATCGAGGGTGACCTAAAGAATCAACGATTATCAGTTACTGAGGCTCAAGACGTCACCAAAAACCGGCAAGAATGGAAACGAATCGTAAATTGGGGGCCTCGGTAGTCTAGGGGTAAGGCGCCTGACTGCTATCCCAGAGGTCCCGGGTTCGAATCCCGGCCAGCCCTGCGCCTACGCCTTTTCCACTTTCCCACCTACATAACTTTCCTTCTTTCTTCTTCCCTCTTTACATTCCTGATTCATCGTGCCATAGCCTTCCTTAGCCCTTCCCCGCTCCACCAAAGCACATGTCATCGGTTGGTTGATGAGACTCAACTCGTTTCAGGAGGCATAACACTCCAGCGAGTTGTTTCTCGATGCCCTGATGTCAGAGTCGCGATAGTAATGGTTGGGAGTAGGTGGACTCAAACTATCGCGGGAAGGTTGTGGCGGTTCCTTCCTCCCCGACTAGAGCTGCTGTTCGACATTGCACTCTATACGAAGAAAATAGATTGTCAACAGTATAAAGGGCCTTTCCTGAGACTCTAGTCTTTCACATAAAAAAAAAAAAATAAAATAAAGTTCGAGACCCAGCGGCACCGACAGCAACGTATCCGTTGCGGGGACATCCCGCTCGGACTATCAGCTAACGGATCAAAGAAGAAGAAGAAAAGCTACCATAAACTACACCCCAACTTCAATCTCTACTGTCCCGCTGTCTTCTAACATCAATAATAATCGAAGCTTGAAAACTAATCCAGCTACTAACTATTGTACAAATAGAACCACTACTGCACCCAGCACATCCTCCAACGTCCTCACACCAAGAAATAGCAGTAATCCACAGACTACTTATCCTAATTTCTTACGCAGCCATATTGTCGTCGGCGGCGTTCCTTTGCCGATGTCAGCGAGGCCCTTACAAGCAGTCAATCTCCACCAAACCCACAGCCGATCGTCGGTTTAAACACACTAATACCGGTCGTTTCTTCAGAGAACCGAATCAACAACCCCATAATCAAACCGCCTTTCTTGAACCCATTAACAGCACCCGGTTGTAAAAAAATACCTTAATATCGGCAGATTCATCTGAGGGTCGATATTTATTTATTTATTTGTAAACGGAAGTGCACAGGACTTTAGAGTACAATTATAATTTGAATTTTAATCGAGAGAAGGCAAGAAGAAAAATACCTAACCTAAGCTTACAAACCTACAGACCTATCAGCTTAACCTCATTTTTTTTTAGAACGATGGGAAAGCTGCTGGACCGACTAGACCATATTAGATGGCAAGCTGGGGCTCCCCCTTCCTCTACATATGTAACTCCCAGTTTACTAACTCTAAGGGTAAATCAACAGAGGTTGCTTTACACCACCTGGTCAGTAAAATCGAAAAAGCCCTGATCGCTAAAGAAACTGCTTTATGTGCGTTCCTTGACATCGATAACACTGGCTGCGATTCTATCTCTAGAGCACTGGCTCTCAGAAATCTGGATCCTCACACGATTGAGTGGATAAATGCCATGCTTGTAGATCGTGACATTTCTTCTACCCTAAGTTTCTCCACCATTAGGATTAAGGCTGTTAAGGGCTGCCCTCGAGGTGGAATCTTATCCCCGTTACTCTGGTCACTAGTTGTGGATGATCTTTTGACCAAACTATCTGAATCTAGTTTCGATATAATCGGTTATGCAGATGATCTTGCCATCATTGTCTCTGGGAAGTTTGACTTAACCATTACAGAGGTCATGAGAGTAGCACTACGAGCCTTTGAAAAAATCCTCTATCTGCAAGTACTACGATATCTTGAGTTTAACAACCTGTTCTCTAAATACTAGACCGGCTTCCCTAGATCCCATTGTTGTGAAACGGCAGTATTAAAGGCAACGACAGATTTGCGTTCTACCCTTGACATTGGCGATATTGACGTACTGGTTGTTTTAGATTTCTCTAGAGCATTTGATTCAGTGGTTTACTCGCTTCTGCTCTCCAAACTTAGCCAACTCTATCACTTTTATTCTTCTCTTTCTTCTTCTTCTCTTTATTCGACTCTTCGCTTCTCTTCTCTCTGGTAGGCTTCAATGTGTTCACCTTAGCAATGTTGTATCCTCGTTCCTACCTGTGTCCCTTGGAGTTCCGCAAAGCTCTATACTTGGTCCTCTGGTCCTCTTCTCTTTTCGCAGTATGTTAATGATTTTCCCGCTGTTATCCATAATATTTCCCTCCATCTTTATGCTGACGATCTTCACCTGTATACTTTATGTAATCCTAATCAGATCGAATAATCTATTTCTGAATTCAATAGCACATTATCCTGAATTAAGGAATGGTGCTCCTTAGAGTTCCTTAAGCTAAATCCTAATAACTCCTAAGTTCTGTTCCTTAGTCGTCGCTCTCTGTCCCGTGGCGACGTTTCGACTCTTCTACTTAATAATATTTCCCCTCCTAGGTTTTGACCAACAAATCGTTATTTTCGACCTTAGAAACCCCTAGATACCCACTTTCATTGGAATAGGAGTAAAATTGGAAAATTCAACCATATTTCTGCGGCCATTTTTAATTTAAAAGATCGGGCTTCGAGGATCTTGATGCAAAAATGTCAATCTGTGCGATGGTTTTTAACAAACCTATCCATGTCAGCGCTATCTAGGAGTGGCTTTAGAAAGTAATAGAATAGCGTATGTTCTAAGTTTTAATGTAAGTAGCAGATGGTTAAAATTTCATTAAGATCGGTTGCATGGTGTAGGAGCCTATTGCGAACCCATAAATACATACACATTCATTTATTACAAACATTTTATTTGTATTTATTTTTATATTTATTTTTTTATTTATTTTTTATCGTAAAACGTTAAAATGACTCGTTTTCTAGTTTAAATAAAACAAAAAACACGAAATTTTTCGTCCAAGGGAAAAATTTAATCTGTCCGACTGCAACCATGGTCACATTCTATTGATACAGAGCACACACTGCAGAGCTCCAAGCAATTAAGATTTGTTGACATTATTTGCCCTCAATTGTGCCAATCTAACAACAACAAAAAAAGAAAAAAGAAGAAAGCAATGCACTGAAGGGCAACTCCGGAGTATCACCAATGTTTGCGCTTTTAATTCCCAATTTCGATATTTTCTGTATTTTTTTCAGTATTTCGTCCTCGTCGTCGTTCGTGAGTGTTTGTCTGCCTTTCAACAACAACGAGAATTATTTGCGGATTGTCGTTTTTGTAAAATTTAATTTTAAATTTAAATACAAACACTTTTTATTTGGTAAAAATTGTTGAGGTTTTTACATGAAGATTGAAGTGGATTAAAGTTGGGTTGGGTTCAAATGAGACCAGGGAAAGGACTAAGCATGGGACTCGCTCTTTGTATTCTTTATGCTACGTCATGTCGTTTAAGGCGTACGGTGCAATGTCCACTACAAAACTATATTCTTTGGCTTTGACATTATAGGAAGAGCTCTAAGGTATATAGCCAGTTCGTTTTGCAATTGGGTCGACTCTATGTGGAAAACTCGCATCCATTCTGAGAATTCACCATAGCAAAAAGAAGTCCATAGGGAGGAGTGGACATGTCTTCGTGGACGAACTACATATTACAGTTACTCGATGCCCAAAACTTCTTCACCCAAGCTCACGCAGGTGATGTTGTTGCCATCGTCGTTACCAGTGAAATCTCACAACAAAAAAAAAAAAAAAATACGGAAGTCAAACGTTCTCCACGGCATCATCAGGTATAATTTTTGGAGGTTCCAGGTCGATTCAGACAGATCCGTAACGTGACAGCGACTTCAGTGCAGTACCGGGGGTATCAGTGAAAAAAAAATTATCGTCACCATATTAATCCATGGAACGAAATTGGAATATTCGCACACATCCGGCGCATAGGGAAATTTGAAAACTAAAAAAGTAATCACAGATGTTTATGATGAATATTGAGCACTGAAAAGGCGGTGCTCTGTGAATGTCAGTGAAAAATTCATCACGGAATCCACTGATACGGAAAACATCGGTGCCACGGTGCCATCACTGAAATGTGGAATCGATCTTTATGTGGTAAAACTCGAACTGCTTTCAGAACGCCTCATTTAAATCTTTATCAAGTCTGGCATAGGCATTCTCCCTCGCTGACTACCGCGAATGTAAAAGATTTTTCACAGTTTTCCAGCTTAGTAAAAAAGGACTGCAGAAATTGTGCTGATACTGAAAAAACACATACAGATTTTGAAGTCCGAAAAACTTTGTAGCTTCTGTGCAACATTTAGATGCCGATGATCCCATCAAGTTTAACATATGTTCGGTGCAAGACAGGTACGAAAGCTTCAAAGGATGGCCCCATCGCCTTAGGGTAAATATAACCTATTGACACTATATGCCAAACTTCTTTGGTACTAATGGCCTTTTTTTATTTAACAGAACATCTTAACCAAAGCATACATCGCTTTAGTAAGTTTCGTCTGGCTGCTCTAGATTTCTCCAAATTCCTGCGCTGCTGATCAAATTCCAAGCTACCCGAGTGGTTAATTTTGTTTAAAAGCATTTATGTAGCCACAACTACCACGTTTAGCGAACATATGCGCCTCCTACACGCTCGTTTTTCCAAGCGGTCCGCTAACTAAGTACTTACCACAGCTAATGCTGCTTGACCTATGCAATCAAACGAGAGCTAGTCTATTGAGTAGGCTAATGGCTCTGATTTTGTTCCTTTTACTCTAGAAAAAGTATGACCATGATTCGTAGACGGAGGCCTCAAGTTCTAACTGTAGATGAGCGAGGGATGGCTGGTGATTTCCCTAATTCGGTGAATATCAACTAGTTTGGCAAGTTTATTGAACACTTTTTATTCGAATTGGCCACCTCGATCACTTGTAATTTTAATTGGTGTGCCGTGAATACTGGCACTGTTGAAGCTGAAACATTCAGTATTGGGTAAGCTTTGGACCATTTCGTAAATCGATCTACGATCACAAAGATATGATTGTATTCGCCCGCTATATCCTATCCTGGTCGGTTCCGCTAAATATGGTCCACTCTTGTTCCTAATTGTTGAATGGTTAAAATAGAGAAATTGGGTGTCTTTGTTGATCGTTGGTCAGAAGCATTTTCTTGTAAGGGCTCGTCTTCTAGTACGAACCATCTGAGGCCTAGGCCGCTATTGGTGAAATTTTAGTTCTGTGTTACCTTATTAAACCGTAGATAGTGTTAGGTAAGGTTAGGTTAGATATAGCTGAGCTGAGCATAGTCAAGTAGTTATATTTATGAGCAAATAGCTTGTTTGTATAGTGGGCGAGAAGGGGGCCGTAGGTAGAGGGAATAAGCAGTGTGGTCTCATCTGATGTCACGGGTATAAGATTGTGACAGAAGGGCGCTTAATTCCATGTAAGAGTTTTGCTAAATTTTATCAGAACGGCTACATACATTGTTATAGCGACTTAAAGGGACTGTCGTGAAGGAAACGGTACTGACTCCGATTATTTTGAAGGCCATGTTTTGTACTCTATTCAACCGCGCCATGGCCCACCGCAAATAAAAGTGTTGTATTCGAGAAGAGGCTGAATGAGGAACGTGCACTTCTTAAGAAGTTTCTGGAAAAGAAATTTATGATGATAAAATTGACTTCCAGGGGACAGCGGCAGGGGTGGTGGGTAGCTGAGATTTGACGCCCTCCAATACTGACTTTATTGAACGGTCGAATATTAAATTATCTCTGGGCGTCTTATGGGAAGTGATGTGATGTGTACTGATGGACGATCCTCGGATATGACCCCTCTCACCTTTTAATCTCAATCTCCTCCTACAGCCTTCAAGAGGTGACCCTGTTAACGCTGAATAGATGCTGGGCAACCCCTAGTCGATAGGAGGAGAATGAATTCAGTGTCCCTACCTACTCAAGATGTAAAATTATTGTCTCGAAGAGTGTATTACAGTGGGTAGTTTTTTCACTGTTGTTTAACGATTTCATCGGCCAGCGAAGGCACCCACTTGTATAATGCCTTATCCTGCCATGAAGGATAGACCTTCTCCTTCCTATCATACTTATGGGACTTTTATGGTCAAACCAACCGTTTGGCAAAAAGAGCCTTTTGTCGATCGATGAATCACACCGATCACTAGAGGTTCGCGCCTTGAATTACCAGTTATGTTTTCAGTCGTAGTGAGTATCCCATGATAGCTTGAACAGTCAAGTCTTTTCAAACGATCTGGACCACAGATATGAGGCATAGGGTTGTAGTGCAATTGGTCAAATGAATTGACCGCGGTACTTTTGGAACCAATGTCTCACCAGAGAGAAGAAATAGAAGAAAGGATGAGACCAGATTCACCAAATCGACACAAGCTTGGGTTAAAGTGTTCTGTAAGGCACACGAAAAGATCTTCGTGTGAAGGGCTCGAACCAATGGATTGTGATCAGGATGGGTCACCAAATTACGTCCAACAGCGGAAGTGTTTGATCGCTGCATAGATTGCGAGGAGTTCACGATCATTTCTGTTCCGTGCGTGCCAGCCTTTAAGAATAATAAATTAGAGGCTGCCACATACGATCATTTAATTGATTCATCGTACTCCTCTTATCACATTATGGTTTACGCGGTTCACTGCTTGTAGTTCCTACGTATATCCATATGTATGAGATCTGCTTCTAAGCACAACTGACAATTCGTTTCCTGCTATTTTAGAATATGAACTAACTTTAAACTTTCCGATTAATCAATCCCTATCAATCCTAGTCCCTTTAACACAATTCTTGACTTAAAGCATAACACATCGCCTAAAAGTAAACATATGTATACCACACGTAAAAAAAGCAACAACAACAAAATTTATTTTTAGATCAAGTTCATATCTCATAAATAATTAAAATTTCCGTCTCCTTTCGTTACCTTTTAGCAAAAACACCTTGAATCGAGAGAGAGAGAGACTGTTCGGCCCCCAATCTCTCTAAGCACATCCAACATTGGGTTTTGCTGTGGTGGTTGCATAATTCATTAGTTTATATCATCAGCACCAATCTACACACTTGGAAAGTGCAAATATTTTGTGCCGGGGAGTGTTTAAAGCGAGAGTTTATAAAGTCTTTAACTGAATTTTTTGTGGGGCCAGGAATGGGGAGTTATCTTTAGATATAATTAATTAATTAATAACTCACAGGTATATTGCATAACCTTAAAGCTCCTAATTGCCTTCACTCACCTGAAATGAAAAAAAGAAAAAGAAAATGAAATTATTTATTGACATTCAATTGACCTAAATCTTTATCTAATTAAAGGATCAATAAAAAAAATGTCCTTAGGGAATTAAAATAATCAAATTTGTTTCGTTTTTTTATTTTTATTTTGTTTTTGTTGTTGCTTAAAAGTAAAAGGACTGTATAAAACATGAAGAAGATAAAAAATAAAAAAAGAAAAAAAAATTTCCTTTGATATATCAAAGCAGGACACGAATTTTATTTTTTTTATTTTCCCGAAGAGCTAAACTCCTGGCAATAAATTTGATTCGGTGCAATTTAACACCATTTACTTCGCTACCGGTGTTAAAGCTCCCGAATCGCAGCCCCTGTGCCCCCCCCCACCTTATCCCCCCGGTAAGAAAAAAAAATTTCCTTTTCTTATATCCACCCCTCATCAAATTCGGAGCCCACACACCATCACAAAAAGGACAAGAGGAAAATACCAAAAAAAAAAAAAAAATCTTACACAGAACGCGAACGATAAAAGGAAATTACTGGATAACGATTGGATAACTTATAAGCAATCCTGCCCCGTGGAAGCGGCTCTTCGTTCGCCGCGAGGGGATTACGGGTAAGGGGATGAAAGTCACGAAACACAAGTCGATGGCCAAAGCCTAAAAATTATACGGAAAAACGACGGGGAAAAAAAGGACGACTCCGAGCAGTACACGCATTCAGAGGCAATTTGAAAAAAAAAAAAAAAAAAAAAATACAGAAAGAAAGGAACAAAAAAATAAATAAAAGAGAAAGAAAAAAAAAAGAAAAAAGCTTATGAAATATGAAAAATTCAATTTATACAAGGATCCAAGGATAGTAATTGAAGGATAACTGTGTTTGTATGGATGACATGGATGTGCTATTTGAATTATTTACGACTATAACGAGCAGCTTTTCTTCCTTCCATACTCCGATCCTACCTCCTCCACTATTTTCTTGGTTATATTTATGGTATACCACCGCTAAACGATGGTATTTTCATTTCTTGAGTGTTTTTGTATTAGTTTGTGTTTGTGTTTTGGATATTGTACGGTGAAAATATCCTAGTTGAAGGTTATTAAAGAATTATCCTTTAACTGGTTAATTTAAGTATTAAAACAGGTTACTAAGTCTATTAAACAAAAATAAAAATAAGTAAAAAAACTTTTAAGTTAAATAGTTTTATTTGAAATTATAAGCTGTACCAAAAACTAGAAAATATTTAGAACACAAACATAGACCTTCTTGAGTTTCTGACGTCTGGTAAGAAAGCGTGCAATAGTAGCCATACTGTTTTCTAATGTCGTATGTCAAGGGGCACTTTGTGTTGCTGCGTCAACGGATTAAGTAATATTCTGGGCATTTTAACAGACTAAAATATAAACGGCGTATCAATAAATGAATGGCACACAACCATATGCAGATGCATGACAACTGATTCATTAATTTCCATTTTTTTAATTTTTACCACAGATTCCTGCCTCTCAAAACCCCCCAATGCCCATTTTTAAATTATTCAGAACACATTTCCAAAATTCATCCGCCATATTGGCACCGCCATTTTGAAATTTCAAATTTGAACCACAGAATCGGAATTTGTGACCCTAAAAACCCCCGGTACCGATTTTCAATGGAACCCGATTTTCAATTCGTCCGCCATATTGGCGCCGCCATTTTGAATTTTCAAATTTCGACCTCAAAATCGTCATTTGTAGCCCTAAAAACTCCCCAATGCCGATTTTCAATGGATTCAGAGCACATTTCTAAAATTCATCCGCCATATTGGCGCCGCCATTTTGAATTTTTAAATTTTGACCACTGAATCGTCGTTTGTGACCCTAAAATCCCCCTAATACCGATTTTCAAGGGATTCAAAACACATTTTCACAATTCATCCGTCATATTGGCGCCGCCATTTTGAAATTATAAATTTTGATCACAGAATCATCATTTTATACTCTAAAAACCCCCGAATGCCGATTTAGAATGGATTCAAAACGCATTTATAAAATTCATCCGCCATATTGGCACCGCCATTTTGAATTTTCAAATGTTGACCACAAAATCGTCATTTGTGGCCCTAAAAAACCCCCAATGACGATTTTCAATGGATTCAGAACACATTATTAAAATGCATCCGCCATATTGTCGCCGCCATTTTGAATTTTCAAATTTTGACCATAGAATCGTCATTTGTGACCCTAAAAACGCCCCGATAACGATTTTCAATGGATTCAGAACATATTTCCTGAGGCCTCGGTAGTCTAGAGGTAAGGCGCCTGACTGCTATCCCAGAGCTCCCGGGTTCGATTCCCGGCGGTGACACGGTCCTAGCCTTTTCCACTTTCCCACCTACATAACTTTCCTTCTTTCTTCTTCCCCTCTTGACATTCCTGATTCCTTCTGTCATAGCCTTCTTAGCCCTTCCCCGCTCCACCAAAGCGCATGTCATCGGTTGGTTGATGAGATTCAACTCGTTTCAGGAGGCATAACACTCCAGCGAGTTGTTTCTCGATGTCCCGATGCCAAAAGTCGCGATAGTAGTGGTTGGGAGTAGGTGGACTGAAAATATCGCGGGAAGGTTGTGGCTGTTCCTTCATCCCCGACTAGAGCTGCTGTTCGACATTGCACTCTATAAGAAGAAAATAGATTGTCAACAGTATAAAGGGCCTTTCCTGAAATTCTAGTCTTTCACATAAAAAAAAAATATTCCCAAAATTCACCCGCCATACTGTCGCCGCCATTTTGAATTTTCAAATTTTGACCACAAAATCGTCATTTGTGACCCTAAAAACCCCCCCCGATGTCGATTATAATGGAATCGGAACCCAATTGCAAAATGCATCCGCCATGTTGGAAGCGCCATCTTGATTTTTCAAATTTTGACCACAGAATCGTCATTTGTGGCCCTAAAACCACCCAATGACGATTTTCAATGGAATCGGAACCCAATTGACAAATTCGTCCGCCATCTTGATTTTTACTTCACCATCTTGATTTGTTTTACAAAATTGTCAGATTGCATTGTCACGGGAACTCAAGGTGTGTGCAAAGTTTCATAAGAATCGGTTAAGTAGTTGAAAAAGCTGTCGCAAGATTTGAACCAAAGAAACAAACAAACGAGGTCAAGCTAAATATCACCATTCACCGCCTCCTTCGAAGGACATTCATACATTTTTCTAATCGAATTAAATTCTTTTTAAATTTTTTTTGTATGTTTGTGTGTGTGCCTGTGTGTAATTCCTTAAATTACTTGTGGGATTTTTCAGAAGCAGAAGGAGAATTTTGAGGTTATGCCTTTGAAAATATTTAGTAGATAAAGGACAGTCTGTTTCTTTTTTTTTGGTAAGCATATTTAAAAGCATTGTTTTGTGTTTTGTTAAAGGAAAAAGGATTAAAGCTTTGTTGAGATTTAAAAAAATAAAATGCCGACCACAAACAGGGTACAAAAAGGACATAACATTTTGGGAAACAGTAAATGAAGCGATGGATGTCTTTTTGGCATTGTTATATTTTGGTGAGATTTATTATTTTTCTTTTCTCTCTCTCTCTCTGAATTTACATAAAGTTCTTTACCTATTTTGGGGAAAAATTAAATTAATTTCATTTATTTATTATTTAACGAGAAAACTAGTTGGTTACTCTTGCTACTTAGAGAAAACGAACGAAATACATATTCTGAAAGCAGTTGGTATATTTGTACCATACTTAAAAATTCCAGATCGAAGCGCTGCACGTCCCTGTAGTTTTTTGATCTAGGCGAACTTCTAGAGATAAACCAAATGGCCAAATCTTTTTTTTGTCTGGGTTTATGAAGGAATCCATCGAAGTAACCGGGAAAGATACCATATCAAGGTATATGGTGTACGCACTTGATTTAAAAACTTTAAATGATGCGCTGGTGTAGGACGTGATGCCATCCTACTAAAACCATTTTGGTACCACAGTGATGGGCAATAGTTGACTTTTCCAGAGCACAAAAGAAGCCTTTGTTTTATCTTTCTCACTCGATGTCACCAAGGGCAGAATAGGAGGGCTCTGGAACTACCGGGAGCTTGTGTATCTCCCTCTTTATGCTTCCAGTAATAAGGCGCACTAGAAGATAAAGGATATTGGAATCGGCAGAACGTAGGATACCAAAAGGTAAATACAATCAAAGAACTCTGTAAGCCCAATGGTAATATGTGACAATGTAAGAGTGATGTGGTAAGGAACCAAGCTTCTTGCATTCACGTTCAAGTAAGAACAAAATTCAAAGAATGGAGCGCCTTTCCATCATCGAAGCCACTATAGATACCACACCATCTTTAAGTAGACGCACCGCTGAAGGTTTGAGCGAATTACCCGAAGAGTGGTTTTCAGCAAAGAAAATCTACACTAGTCAGAATTGTATTGTACAAGAAATTCCAGAGGCGAGAATTATATTCTAAAAGCTGTCACATGTCACAATGCAATCACATTATTGCTATCACAATCCGCAAACAGTCAGACTTTTCGTCCAGACTTTGCTTTATCTCATTAAAAGAATACAAATTCAACATTTACATTTTTGATTATTTTCGTTGTGCTTAGAGCTGATAGTCACAAGAATAGTCACAAACTCTCAATGACAAGCACAAATCACAAAAGTGTGTGACTTATGACTGATCACGATTTATAATTGGGGTGATACCGGGAATGATATCAAAATTTGTGCTCTCATCGTTAAACATACAAGATAGGTTATCCAGCGCCGGCCCTCTAGCACTGTCGAGGCAGCTTTGGCCTGATGGAGGTTTTCTGGACAAGCTTCTTATTAGAAGCAGTGTTCATTTTGTTAGAGCATTAGACTGAGACTTTTTGGACTGAGGGTTGCCCCGCTAAGGATTTTAGTGATGTTGAGATGGTGGAGAGAGTCACCTTCCCGTTAGAGAGAGCTCCGCTACCACCAGCTCACAAAAACAGTGGTTCCATCCTGACATTTGAGCAGCTTTATGTCTTCCATTCCTAGATCAGACTCTTGCGAGGCTTCAGTTGATCGCCGAGGAGAGATTGCAAGTTTGGCCAGGGGCAGCTTTGGTCATGGGATTTTATGCTACCCTGGTCCCTAACTGTGCCTTGGGTCCGCCTGAGTTATACAGAGAACGTCATCTCTGTGAATGGTAGGCGATGCACTTTTTAGAGTTCTATCCAGTCATGCACCCTTAGAGTGGACCCGTATCCTTGTCAACATAATGTCAGTGGGGTTTTCTGTTTCCACCACCTGTCCTCTTTTACAGCGACGAAGCTTGCTTCTTCCCAGGGTTCCCATCACATCACTCAGTCACGAGTCCGTGCTGGTTACGCGCAGCAACCCCTAGGAACTTGAGTTGTTCTTACCCCTGTCCTAATTTGGCTATCACTTTCAGAAGACTCCCTTGCATGGCAGGTAGTTGTTTCGAACGCACACGTCTGCTTTGGAGCCGTTCTAGGCGTCATTATAGATGCGTCGAACTTCATTCCTGAAGGATTTTCAGCAGGCTTTTAACCCCGTATGGCTGGAGTTTCCACCCTGCTCGCCGGGTTTTTGTGGCCTGATCCATCTTATGAAGATTGGTATCATTCTTGTCTTCAAAGGCCAGGTAGAGTCGGGAGTAGCCATATTCCAAAAATCGCCTGAAAAGTTTTCGAGCTGCGCCTTCCGTGTCTTCTCTAAGCAATCGTTTTTTCGGGTGGCCTCTCCGATGGAGTAGAAGGTGCTCGCATTTCCGTAGGTTGGCCTGTAAGAAGATCTTCTTCTAGGGAAGCAGTAATCTCAGCGTACTTTTTTTTATTATGTTTTGTGCTTCAACAAAAGCATAAAATGTGTCGTACTGCTTATTACTAGGGCTTTATGCAGGGCTGGTGATTGGTTTTTATGCGCTCGTTGCAGAATGCCATATTAGGCCTTATTAACTGTGCAAAAAAAAAGTATATAGCAAACGTAAGATACTGAATTTTTTGAAAATCTTGGGTAAGATTCGGCACTAGGGGAAGTAAAATTTCCCCGCTTTTTCTTGCATGGCAAAGTATAAGGACTTAGAAGATTTATTTCTTCCTCGAGATGGTTTTAGCGAAGAAACGACACTTGAGCATCAGGTCTAGCGTGGGATCACTATGGCATCACAATGGGCCTATCCCTTTGGCCTAAGTGGATGAGCTCAAACCAACAGCTCAGCCATATCTAACCTAACCTAACCAAAGTATTGGGACAGAAAGTGGTTAAATTGGTGTAACTTCTTGCGGTCGCGGGATCCACATGAGTTCGGGGACAAACGTACAGAATATTTTATCGAGAAAAATACTGAATAAAAAATCGAGATGATAATCAAAGTGAATTCTTTAAAATAAGAAAATAAAGTCACCGAAAAACTTAATTTTCGAAATTGCGCCCGGTGCAAGCACATCATCCGCATCTATGAAACAGCCGCCCTTCCTATATGCTTCTACATATATCAGACATTACAAACTAGTTTAAAGAAAATTGAGATGAAACATTAAGAGTTGTTGACATTTTTGGTGAAACCTCTTAAAATGTAAAAACCTTACAAGCATCCCGAATTCTTAAAGTATATCCTTGTGCAAATAAAGAAAGGCAATCTAAGCACGCAAAAAAATTGCCAAAGACGCAATTACCAGGGCCAGATTTACAAAAAATAAGATTGTAACAATAGTAACAATTATCTCCTCTTCATAATCAGATATTTTTGACCTTTCTTTTGTTTCAGGATCCTTCATTCTCGATTGGCCAGCTTAACTGCATTACTCAACCCTCACAAAAAATAAAGGACCAGGAATTCCCCCCCCCCACGTTTTACACAGTTAACTAAATTAAATATAAAAAAACCCGCTCTCAGCAAATTGAACAAAGACAAAAAAAAATCCTGTTAAAAATAAAATCCTTACACTGTAATTTCTACCACATAGCCGAAGATGAAAAAAAGGACCTTCCAAAAAGGCATTTCTGTAACCATCTGTAAAAAAGGAAACTTTTGCCAGTTGAGAAAAATTTCCCGCGAATTAAAATTTATCTGGAATTATCATAAAAAAGGAGCGAGGATCTTTGGAGGTCGAAATTTCTGTATGTATAGTGTGTATGTATGTAGGAATCCCGACCGACATCCTGACGTCCCGACTTTGGCGCAAGAAAAAACCCCCGCCATAATCAAAAATTGCATTTTCTTCGTTTAACTTCCGCAATAAAATAATCTCCGAACCTCAAACTTTACTGAGCACCTATTAAATTTTTAATGGGGCAGCTTAAAAGTGAGCACTTGAACTTTTCAAGGATTGTGAAACTGTATGGGGAGGCAGCACCAGAACACTCTAGAAAGGACTCTAAAGGAGTTAGTTAGTTAGTCCTCGAGAGTCGGAAAACTGTGGCAGGTGGCGGATGGGCAAAAAGTGAGCGAACTTCAGGATTGTTAGGGAGAGAGTGAGTTAGAGAGAGAGAGACTGCTCCTACCCCCTTAGCATCAAGCTATATTAATATGTTAGATAGGGTGGGGGGTGTGTTAGGGACGCCCACCACTGCGATCGTTGTTACAGGCTGCACATAGCAGCGCAAATCTTCTGTCAACTTTGACAGAAGGACATTAAAAATTCACACGTAATTAGCAAAAAAGGGAACAGGACGACTTACTAGCTGGAGTTAACAGTCGCTGTATGTGTATGACGACGTACATAGATATGTAGCTCCAGACTTTAGGCATTTCCCACCCCCCCCACGTAGAGCACGCCTCGTCCTCGTGAATATTGCAGGGAGAGAACGATAGCTATGAACGCCTATGCTATATTACATGGTGTAATGGATTCTTCTTCTTCTTTAAACACAATGAAATCCTGTCAGGCACTGAAGGATATGCGAGAGAGCGTATAATTAATACGAAGGTAGTCGCTACCATTAGCACACACAGATTCGATGCCAAAATATCCTCAATGGGAATGTCCCAAATGTCCCAAACTTTTCTACTTTATTAGCTACCCCCAAGGATCATGGGAGAGAGAGACGAAGGACTAAGTTCGTCATGCCTCATTTATTCCTGTTCGAAGTCGTAATTAAGTGTGCGACATTTCTTCTCCTTTTGCATCCTTACAAACTTTTCGACTTGTGTGTTACAGTACAGTTGAGTGACTCCTCATCTCCTTCTGTACTACTGAATCAGTTGCGAAGCCCTCAAAGTGGATCCCGCTGTCCTCAGCGTAGTACACACAATGGCAAAGAAGACTGACGCCGCGCCGTAACGCAATTACCATTTACTGGCTTGATTGGATGAAAAAAAAAAATATGCACACATGAACAACAGTAAAAAAAAACTGGGATGAAATAAAAAGGATATTTTCCAGATGAGATGAGAATGTCGCATTCGTGTGAGGCCCAATTGTGTATGCAACTGAGGAGAAGCTCCGCTCCGGACCAGGATGCAGATGTCTTGTTTTGTCCCCCGGGGGCAAACATCAAGAAATATGTGTAGCGCTTTATGTTGTATGTGATGAAGATAAGTGCACCTTCTCCCCAGCCACCACCAACAGCCCCAATACGACCCCATTTCCTCGCCTCGCCCCTCCTCACCGCCTCTTCTCCCTTCACTCTTTACCTTAGATCTCAACTATGGGGCTTAGGCTCTAGGCGCATCAGAGGCACAAGAATTGAATAAAAGTTCTGGCAACATCATAAGTATTCATGATGTTTGCATCTCTGCCTTTGTTTTTCAATGTTCCGGAAAAGTGGAATATAGCAAAAAAAATTGCGATGGGGTGGGGGCGGGCGCTCTGGAAAAGCGGGGGTGGAACAGATTGTGCACGGGAATGGGGACGTAATTGAAAGGAAGAACAATTTTACTGTGAATTTGGTTGCATGAAGGACTTTTTCATTCTGTCTTTTGAGATTTTTTTTTTTTGAGGAGGAGGAGGAGGATTCACGATTCTTTTGAACAATGTTTTATCCTGTCTTAGTGCTTCTTTTTATCCTTTTGACGATGTATATTATCCGATGCGGTATTGTTAACATGGAAAGTGGGGGCTGGGGAACTTGGGTGTTTTATGGGCTTAACTGGTTTTGGAGTGTTTTTGTGTTTTTTTCTTGTTAAATAAGGAAGAGGCCGAAAAAATTATGGTTTTTAGTAGTAATGTTAGTCAGTTGAGTTGTACCAGGTCGATAGAGATGTGAAAAGGTACTTTAAACAACTCAACAAAATCTCCCTAACAGAATCCCAAAGGAGGAGATTTTAAAAACGCCTCTTTTACATCTCCAGAAAATTTAAAAATATATTCTATAAACGACTGCTTCTGCACCATTTGGAAATAAAAAGGCTGTTAGTTTATTTTACTCTTTTATTACAGAACCTATAACAAGAAGAAAACTACAGAAAAAAAGTTATTGGAAGGCAGGAAGGCCAATGTTTGACTAAGAGATTAGAACGTAAATTATATTAAATTAGTATTATCAGCGATAGGACCGAGAAGCCTCGTGAACATTATAGAATCGTCGATAGATAAGCGGACCTAGGACGAAGGCACAATTGGAGTAGAGTTAAAATTTTTTTTGTGACTACACCCCCCCAAAACTCTATTAGGTAAGTACAGGGCGGTATTTTAGGAATTTATTTAGTTTAGATACCTCTTTCAAGTTTTATTAAACAAAAAGTTAACCAAATAGACACTATATGATCGTAACCAGACAACTGCAAAGAAAGCGTTTGGTTACCTGTCTGGCTTGTTCCTTCCGAATCTTTCGCAATTTGGCTATTGATATGTTATAATTACGAATTGCTTCCATTGGCATCATCAAGGAATCGTGTGATTTCTCCTTGTTGCGATCAGACCAAATATTTTTGGTGTTGGAGCATGATATTAAACTATCTCTCCTAGAGGTTTATGGAAAGCCCCTTTATACTGTCGACAGCCCATTTTTTCATATAGAGTGCAATGACGAATAGCAGCTCTAGTCCTAGTTTGCTCCTATAACGGCCAATTACTTCGTTAGTTCAAAAATTAACCTTTATGTCCTAAGCCAACAAAGATATCTCTTTATTGACAGAAGATTTTCACAAGCTTGAGCTTAATATTGATGACGCTTACTGGCCTTGGCCGCTTGGGTATCCGTTAAAAGTATTAACTCGACTCCTAGTATATATTATTAAGCAGGGTTTGAAGATTGCTAACAGCTGTACCTGAAAGGCACTAGCGGGAGTATTTTTACCGATTTAACGAAGGAGCAAAACTCCAGCAGCTACATCCGCCGCCGAGAGTCTTATGTTAGTACTGGTCTAATTAATGCTTTATAGAGTCAGCACACCACTATGTGCTTACTAGCTTAAAAGCAATGTTGGTTTTTCGGGATTCTATCGAGAATATGGCCCAAGTTCAAGCCAAAACAGGATCGATGCTTGACCAATAATTGTTTGGTACTCATCATTATCTTAAATAATACGTCCTACAGTTCTTCTTGTTCTATCAAATTTCTATGGAGTTTATCCAAACTACTGGAAGCACCATAGCTCCATGTTCAACCCATACCAAAAAAGTGGACCCCAAAAAATGCCCAGTTTGAGACGCTCCCCGGAAACGAGAGAAATGGTGGTGCAGGTTTTGTATGGAGACAGTTCAACATAATTCTTCCAACCCTAATCAAGAATGAGTTCGTTGTTCATATTGATAGAATTGGTGATAATTTCACGATCATGCGGATAAGGTCTGGCGCGATCTTGTTGTTGTACATTATCAATGCCATAGGAGTAATGCAGACTAGCGTCTTTAGCTAAGCAAGTATGCTGGAAGGGTTTTTTTCAATTCAGTGTGACATATTCAGGTAGGTAACGGATTATATCTTCTGTTTTCAAGCAATGTAAGAAAATGTATCCAAATGCACGATCCTACCCAGACTCGAACAACCACAAAGAAAATGATCACTTGTCGCTCTGAATTTTTCCTTTCTGCAGCTACGCTAGTGTGTATGTGTCTAGTAATTCTTGATCTGGCTACATCTTCAATAGTTGGCCATTGTTCCGTGAGGATCAAAAGATGATCGTCGGGGATCTGTTCTGGCTGTAGTTAGGTCAACTTTTTTCACCCTAGGCTTCTGATGTGCAAACTCCAGATGGAGGAGTTAAATGAAATGAAATGCTGGTATACATTCTCGGGAGAGATATAGACAAAAGTTTTGAGTTTGCCTTTATTCTATATGAGAAGGTATAAACAGGAGCTTTTAAAGTTTTTTTAGTGCTCTGGATAAGTTAACTGTTGCCCTACTAAAGAATGATCCCGTATGTTTGATCTAAGGAAGAAATCTCCTTTTGACAGATTTCGACTAGCTTGTATTACTACACTAAAGCATAATTAGGTAACACAATCAGAAAGTATGAAAAGGGAAGGACCGGAATGATCTGTGATGCTAGGCGCCTTACTCCCTAAACTACCGACACCAAATTGCATCTACGTATTACTTCATGGGGGGAGGGGATTAGGCTGGACTTTTATTCTTTTGCAAGAGGGGACCCACCATACGGCCGTATCTCACTCATCATAGTGCCCAAAATATGTTCTTAGCCGATCGCCTCTCCTGAGTCCCGGGCTCCACCATTAATTGTAGATAGGCTGAAATTAGGGTATTTTATTTTATTGGTAAAAAGCATTAAATTTGCCTTTTCCTTGTTAACGAATAGAACACAGTGATCATATCACTCGCTGACTCGCTGATCTCGTTTATTACGGCGAGAAACTTCCCGGGCACAAGGATCATCACTAATGCTTTCAAAATGTTGTCCATAGTCGTAAGCCATTGTGAATTTCGCCAGGATCACCTAGGTGGTGATACAACATCGTTGAAAGCGTCATCTACGGCTAGTCATGCTACCAAAGTGAACTGTGCGTATTCTAGGGAGCATTATGAGTATTCAAACATGCGTTCTAGGGCCTTCAAGGCGAGGATGAAAAGCGTTTATAGGACACAAAGTGCAATCAAAACTACATATAAGGTATCGTAGAAAACCTGAACTAGATTGGATTAAAAGAACTAAGTATTCTCATTCAACTTATCCTGGTTTGGGCCATGGATCATCGGGGCTCCGAAAGCAATAAAAAACCGGAGGCTTTGAGTCTTTGACTCTTACAGTCAGGGTTCTGATCGTCGGTTTGATTTAGGATTCATTTCGTAAATTTCCTTGGGAACAAAGTAGCTGAGATGGAGGAGTTTCAATCTTCTTCTCGCTGTAAGCTCACAATCACACGGCAAGTGCTCCGCTGTTTCGGGAGATGTCCCTTAGCTGTCTGACTGGTAGGCAAATTGAAAGCAAACGAGTGGTTTTGTTGTAAAATCCTTATGGGTCGATAGGATTTTCCTTCTTTAAATGATCTTTTCACTTTGGGAATAAAAATCACGCTTGATCCCACGAGTTGTGCGAGAATGAACGGGTTTATGTAGCTCTGAATTACTAGGTGAAGGCCAAATCAAATCGGAGGTCACCTGGCATCCAGGGCCTGTCGTTGGTAGTACATTCACGCCGTAACATTCATCCCTTCAGCACGATTCACACATCAGTTTACGCATTCAGTTTGATCCATAGACAGACAGGGACAGCTTGATGACACCTCACCCGTCCGCCCAGTAATGCAGGCTGCAGATGAGGCCTAAAGGCCATGGACGGTCGGTCGTGGAACGAGGGCTTCCTGCTAGTGCAGTATACGGTCCTGTTCGAACACAGAACAACCAAGAACCCAACCCTCTGCCAAAAGTACCTTGTCCTCTTTACTCTATTCTACTTTATTGAGCTACTACTTTAACCAGAAGAACTTTCGAAGGTGGGGTGTAGCTTTGTAAGATGAGGTATGCATACTGGCTGGCATAGGTCATCAAAACATATCATTTTGCCTGTGGAAATGGTATGGTGTGATGACTGACATCTTCTTAAGCTGATAAGCGTTTGCCATTTTAATAAAAACTTTCTTAGACTGAATGCTTGCATAACCTTCTTTGCAATAATCTCCCACTATATTCTCCCCATTTTTACATTCCAATTCCACGATATCAAACAAAGTCATGATTTTATTACACCAGCGGAATTACTATATCCTTTAAAAAATACCACTTAAAAAACAGCGTTTTCGCCGCTCTAAAAAAAAGTAGTTGAGATTGCACATTTCAAAAATAGCCAAGAGCTTCCACCCCCAATAAAAACTGTCACAATCACTCTCCTCAATCTATATTCAAGGATAATCCCAGCTTTCAACACAACATAAAAAAGAGCGGGGGAGAAAAAGGAGCAAAATTTTTGTACCTACTTTAAAAATCTCCATTACCATCTCACTTAACTGTCGAGTCATTCCGCCATCATAAAACGAGGCGAAATCTCCAAACAGTAAACTTAATGCAGTAAAACCGAGTGTGATAGTAGTAAATGCAAAAAGCAATTTCCGTGTATACCCCGTCCATGACTTTCAGGACTTTCAGGATCAGCAGCAATGGCTTGGGAAACATGCAGAACACAAGAAAAAAAAAAACATAGCGTGGAGTATTTTTTCTGGCCAAACCGTTTTCCCTTCCAGTGCACTTTTAACAGCCATAAAGACGAGCACTTGATTATGCCGTGAATATTGCGCGAATCCTTGAATCCTTGAATGTTGATAGCATCCTCTACACTTCTTCCTTTAGGGTTTTCCAGTAATTTCAAGTCATATACTCCGCGCTGTTTTTTTTTTTTGTTTTTTATCCTGGAAAAATTTCTATTTTCCGACCGTTACCGTCTCGCGGCATATCCTCGTGAGTGCTGTAAACGCCTTCGGTCGGAATCTCTAATAAAAATTTTAGACTTCACTTTTATTCTACACGAAAGAATGACAAAATTACAGGTGAAATTGGAAAGTGGATTTATGATGATAACACGCTCTCTCGCACTCCTTGCAGGCGCTCGCTCTCCCGTCACCTCTCCTCGGCTTTCCCATTATGGGATTAAATTATTCTTTTATCTTTGCTCCTTCCAGCACTTTGGTTTGATTATGCGGGTTCGTAAAGGTAAGCCCCAGTAGAGTTATTATATTAACCTGGGTTACCTGGAGTCTTACATGGATTTATGTATGGTGGGGTATGGGGCGAGAAGGAGGTACTCTTATATCGCGGAGTAGTATTTTTTTTTTTGAATCGTATTCTGATATTAAAACAGAAGAAAACCATTTGATCCCCGTCAAGTGATAAGCAATATTAAGCAGCTCATATAAATAAAAATATCCAGGAGTTTTGCATTTCCGGGATTAAAATATTCATGTGAGTGTTTTCAAGCCAATTATTTCGTCCTTAAACTGGCACTTATTTATAGAAGAGAGACACAAAAAAAACTGCAGCTATCCAAAATTTGAGAGCAATGAATTTAGTGAAGCTTGACAAGATCACTGAATTTCCAACAATGTGATGTTCGGTTATGATTCAGTTCATGTGATCTTGTGTGATCTTTTCTTATTTTCATGGCACGATCGATAGCAAAAGTAGAACTACCAAAGGACTTGATTACGAAAATGTGAAATTGTCCTCCTGTTTTTTTGCTGGTAGACTCAAAGCCATACAAAATTTTGACGGGCGAAGTACCATGGGCTGAGTAGCGTGAACTTGAGTCACAAATAGGAGGTTACCGAGATGAACTAGCATGATCAGTGTACAACGTTTTAGGAACACTCTTTCAATGGAAGAGAAAAGAATACGACTACAACATCTAGAAGGCTTCGATGAATTTGGATGAATAACAACTGAAATTGTGAATGTCACTGGTATCGTATCGATCAGCAAACTACAGTTAGAAAAGAATGAGTGAATGCCTTTGCAACAGGCAATTTCACTCCAACGCGACGCAACAAGTCACAGATCGCGATCGCGAGCTTCAATGCTTATGTAAGAAGGATTATTATCTAGGTGGGAGAAGGGAAAGACAAGAAGCTTTACGGTGGGCAATTCGAATCAAAACAATTTAATGAAGTTGCCAAACTACTTGGTACTCATCGAATCAGGAAAACCGCACAACATTTGTAGGGAAATAGGATGGCAAGTATTTGCAAGGTAATCAAGGCCCCCCTGTGCTGAAAGTCGACTCGTCACGATACGGCAAGTCGTTTAGATTGAAAAAAGTGACTTTTCAGCTGAATCACGACTTTCAGTACAGAGGTCTAAACTCAACTTAGTATTTCAACTCTAGGCGTCAAAAGTCACGTACTTCAACTCAAACGACTTGTCACGAAACCCGACTGTGCTTTCAACACAGAGGCCCAAGACTGGCTTACTTTGCTCGCCAGCAGTTCTTTACCCCGTTCATGACTAGGTCGAAAAGTTGAGTCGAGATTGAGTTGAAATTTCGATCACCGTATATTATGTTGAGTTGAGTTCACTTTGGGTTGAAATCGAGTTGAATTGATATCAAAACATAACCTCAACTTTTTGTGTAAAATTCTCATTTATAGATACGTAAAAATTCATAAGGAAATAATTTATTTTTCCTGTACCAGAAAAAACATCGAACACAAAATTAACACCGAATGCGGACTTCACGGATAGTAAACAAACAAGAGAAATGTCACTTCAACCCAATTTCAACTCAACCTGCGTATATGAGGTAAAATATCAACTCGATCCAGGTAGGAGAGCTGAGTTGGGTTGAGTGAACCCAGTTTCAACTCGACATCCGTTTATGACTGGGTTGAACCCGGGTTGAACCTAGGTTGAACCTAGTCAAAAACGGGGTACTTGTTTACGGCAAGAGTCTAGGCCTTCCTAATTCAAATAGAAAACATTTGAATTTTTCTAACCAGTGTTCTTCTCATATGTAGAATCTTTCACATCCGCGACCTCCAGTCCAAAAGGATTTTTAGATCTCTACAGCCCTAGGAGGACGCCAACTACGTCAACCGTATTCGGAAACCTTTGGAACCTTCATATAAAGTTCCATACCAAGTACCTAATTAAGCGATTACGAAAACATTTCGTCCACACACTAAAAGGTACAACCTAGTCTATATCTATCGACAGGCTAAAACCACCCTCATATTTTGATCAAGATATGTGATCGGCGAAGCTGAGCCATCCAAAGTAGTAACATTTTCTTAACGCTACACTGGGAGGAATATGTGGCAGCTGTGTACAGCCTAATTTTTAAGTTTACGCAATCAGACGCCTACACGATCAGAACGATCAAAAATAACGCCCCCTAGATCACTGATCGGATGGTAGGCCGACGTTTTAAATCCTAGGCAGCTGAAGCCAACAGGAAGTGTGCTAGAAGATGTAAATAAACGATCGTGTAATATGTGTGATAAAACCAGATCAATTGCTGTTGGTTGTTTCTAGCGTTGGTTTAGAACATAGACAAAATGAATCACACTGAATCTTGTAAGGAAGAGGCCTGCCCTTCTGGAGGTACTCGGTATCACCTGGTCGAGTTTTGTCTTATTTTGGATTTTCTCTTGTTTATATTTTTAGTTTGTTGTATGGGAATCTGAGGTTGACCTCTTCGGGCACCCAACCCGACGTTCACAGCACACACTTCGTGTTGTTACTGTTTGGTATGGCATAACCTGGCACGAGATTTATGTCTAGCTATGCGGTCGATGGGAATCGCTATAGAACAAGGATTTCAGGATTTTCTCATTTCGATGAGAACCTTTGATTTCAGGAAGCTGCCCACGCCGCTATTGATACAATGAACGTGATGCAAGAACTATTTCCAAGCGGCGTCATCTAAAGAAACGGCGATCTAATGGACCTATAGAAGATGAACCAGTAAAAACTCGTTTTCATAACAAAGTCGAACACGTATTTAGTGGGAGTGTTTGTTCTGTAAACGCCTCGTTTCTTCGATCTATGATCAAAATCAAATCGTTTCAGTAAGATCGCATAGTTCAGCCTCTTAAGTGTAATAATAAGAGAAATACTAAAGTAAGTATCCGTCGCGGCAGAGCACTGAATTTGGTGATAAAAAAGGGCATGTCTTCCTTGATTATAATATTAGGCGATAGAAGAAGAAATGGCAGAATTGCTGCAAAGAGAAAAGATAACAAAGAAGAAATATTATCTAGAAGAAGAAGTGAAAAAGGAAGTAGCATACCCCGTGTGGAATCGAAGGACGAACCTTTAGGATAGGTAGTTGCCGCCTTAACCGATTCTGAAATTATTGGAATATAAGAAATTTCTGAACTTGTCGCACGCTTTTTGTTTTGGGTGAAAGTCTACGCTTAGGAGTTACCCTATGTACTACCAGTCCCCATCATGTTGTTCTCGACATTGTGCGATGTTTCGTGGTAAGCTTCGTTCAAAGGAAGGAATAGAGAACATGACTTAAACGTCATGACGGATTAGTAGTACAAAGGGTGATACCTTGACATTACCACATAAAAAAAAAATTAATAAAAGACTAGGGAATGCTAATGGAGGAAGCGATGTACTTGGCGTTTGACCTCCTGAATGTTGTGAGAGTTTATACCAAACAGAAAACATTTTGGACTATAAGAAAGTTAAAAAAAAAATCATTGTAACTGGGCTTCGAGTTCGATATCCTCAATAGTAGACGACTGAGCCAGAGAAGCAAATTGTTGGAGTTAGCGGTAGACGGCTTCGTCGGAAGGATATACCTTTTGGAACTAGTGAATCTCGCTAACTAGTCGACATAGGCTACTACCCTACCAGACAAACAAAAAGAGTACTACCTGCTAGGTGAAACCTCGACCTCAACGGAAATGAAGGCGATAATCATCTTTAAGAACATCTATCATAAGATACAATAGATTTTACCCATTGTTCATTATAGATCTTGCTGGTGGATCTTAGGTCACTATTTACACGATCTACATGCAAACGTGAAACTATGATCAATTTTAATTCGCCGCAAACTGTACTTAAATCATTATTTTTCGGCTTTTTTTGCCTCTTAAACTTTTGACCTCAATTTACGATCATTGATCTTCAACCGCTACATTTCAAGCTCGTCTTAATAAGATACAAAACAAATCTAAGATCATTTATAACGCACGATATGCTTCATTTGAAGCACTGTGGATTTCGTCACCTTTTTTCCATGTAAACTTTCGATCTCAATATCCGATCACTGATCCTCGATAGTTGCGGTACTCAAAAATGGGACAAATTTCATTTCGTGTTAATATATAACAAAAATATGGTGTATTCGACCTTAAAAGTCAAGAGGCCTCAACTAACATAAACAGAATCTTTATTGCGTTACTAACTTCGCAGTGTTGCCATCGGCTTATGCCATTGAATATAAAATATTCTTCGAAGATTCAGGAAATTTGTCGTAAAGTGAGATCTTTTACCATCGACACCCACCGACCCCAGCTAAGACTTGAGCTCAGTCAAGTCTTAATTGGAGTCTGTGTTGAGCTTCAAGATGCAGAATTTGAAGAGGCCAAGAGCTTGGTGCCAGTGATTTATAATGTGTAAACAAAAAAATGTTTATTAGAATTTTTTAATCATGAAAACTGCATAAATGAATATCACAAGTGTAAACTGAAAAGAACACCCCCGAAAACAATGTCTGTCCATATCAACGTAACAAAGAACTCTTCGTACAAACCCACTTAACTCAAGCCACATTTCTCTGTCCTCATGAATACACCAAATCCCGTTTGTTCTTCTTCAACATTTCAATACGATCCCCAACCCCCGATCGGCCTTTCAGCGTTGCGAAGAAACACCCTGTAAAATATTAATCTTTACACTAAATATTCATTAGACATTAAAACATTAAAAATAAATGCATTCTCGCTGGCTGCATGCGCTTGGCTCCCTGACATCCTCTATTCAAATCAGGTCACTCCTCCGACCCACGGCGGCGAGGAGTTAACCTCGCGAATCCATAATCCCACGTTGGACACCTGTAAAAGGAGAGCTACCTGATATCTGGGAATATAAGCGAAGCAGCAAGGATTCGATTGAGCCAAAGCGAAGGACCCAGGAATTTCTTTGTGTTGTGTCTACACACCTAAAATTGCCCCCCCACCCACCCTGGGATTATTCTGTTGCTGCCTCGGCAAGTGTAAACCTTGTAAACTTAACCCAGAATCCTGAACGGAGGAACAACATACTATACAAGGGTGAGAGCCCGTGCCAAAGGACAACTCAGCATCTACGGGGCCACACGTTTGGTTGTTGGTATAGCGAGAGAGAGAGAGAAAGAGAGTGGGTACCAGGCTCGGGGTCTCCGATAAAACTTTTTCGCATAGCATATGTACGTTCCGGAGAGAAACTTGAAATGTGCTTGGGGCTGCCGTTTTCCATCAGATATCCTTGTTCTGGCGACCAGACGGACGGGATTTCTCACAACCCGGCAGCCGTGTGCCCCGTGGAAGAAGAATACCGGGATTTTAACGTGCAGCTTTTTCGTATATATACGAAACCCGGGCGCAATATGGTCCTTCCCTTTACACCGACGACCGACCGAGCGACCCATATCGCCCGCCGCAAAAGCTATATACCAAACCCCAAGCAAAAGCATGCCAGCGACTAGGACGACGACGACTACGACGACGGAGGCATTCCCGATTCCGGACCATTTTCCTTCGAGGAGCAGGTTTCAGGATTTCAGTTGTTATGGGCCTCGCAGCTGGAGAAAGTGCCGTTTTCCAGGATCCACTATAGGTCGAGAGTTTTGTATGTGGATTTTGATGTTTGGGGTTGGGGCTCTGAATAGAGAAGACGAGGAAGAGCAATTTATTAAGCACGGGGAAGCATTTTGGCAACACTAATAAATAGCATTCTTTACGTATTTGTGTCGATCCCGGTCAGTGGCTGTGTTATATTCATTCAAAAACCGGGAGGGATATCGTTTCTCAGCAACCATCTCGGTGAAAACGCTTCACTTGGCTAAATGTTTGAAGCAGACCCTTCGCAAAACCTGAACAAATTTCACTACGCCTATGTCCGGGATCGACAATGTATTTTGTTGTTGTGGGGTAAAGTGAATGTATTTTGTTGTTGTGGTTAAAGTGGAGGGAGAGAATTGGAGAGAAAATTTCTTGATCCCAAGTGCTTCCCTCAAATCCGTGTACATGTACGCTATTTTCGGTTCCTTATCTTCTCTATTCAAAGGGTTGGGGTTGGGGTTTAGGTCGGGCGTATTGGGTATGGCTCGTTTTTGCTGGCGCTTGCTGGAGTTCATCTTCGGGAGTCCTGCTTACCTCGTTTTTGCGGTTTTAAGACGCGTCAGCACCTGGACAATTTGTTTCATGCCGTGTACCCCCTCCCCCCGGTTCCCATAGTAGTAGTGGAGGGATTCCCGGGAGTGGATTGAAAATCCGGATATAAATGCAAATTAGAGGATGTCGGCCAGATATGGGAGGCATAACCGAAAGTCAGCAGTTCGTTTCGGGTTATGGGATCTTATAATTCTGGTGATTTATGCACGGGTGAGATGGCCCCTAGTTCAGACGAAATGAATTCTAAGGCTTGAGGATTTGTACGATACTACGAACAGAATGGGGGTCTACCAGGAGGAGGACGAGGTGGGTTAGTATAGGAATATGGATAAGCTGTTGCGGGGGTAACAGAAAAAAAAAATTTTTTAGGGCTCCACAGTTTGCTGTTACATAAAACTGGGACTTTGGAAGCGAAATTGCAACAATTTTTCAGATTTCCCAGAGTTTTTTTTTTATGACTTCATTCCTATAAATTTCGAGAAGCTGAAGGACTAAAAAGAGATTGCACCAGAAGTAGTGCCCTCTATACACACTCCTAGAGAGACATTATTCTACACAAACCCACACACAGCCATATATAGGGTACTAACTAACTAGAAAAGGTTCAGAGTTTGTATTTATATTTAAGCTAATTACAGCCACAATACCCCCTGAAAAGGTGTGCTATTACATTGTAAGCGTCTCTCTGGAAGCTCATAAAATCTATTACGCAATAGCTGGTTGATATCCTCCTTGAATTCCATCGGATTAGGCATGATAATACCCTTTACCTTAAGGCCATACAATATATCTGCAGAATAGACCAAGCTGTAGCTGTGCTGATGAGCGATGCAAAAGACTTGTCATAGTGAATTAGCAACGGATCAGATGTCTCTTAAAGCGGTATTTACCATCCACATGGCATATAGACTTCATACACACCTGGAGTGTCACAATTTGTTTCTACAAAACTCTACACTCACTCTTCGCCTTCATATGAATGAGTTAAGCACACAAAACAACATATACCCTGCATAGCCCTTAGTCTCTCGGTCTCTCCCTCTCTATATAGGGCTGGCATAGGGACACCAGCATATATATATACATATGATGTGGGGTTGACAATTTATTTTGCAAGTTTATCTCGGGGAATTACCTTTCGCATATACTATGTATGTCAGAGCCAGAGGATCCACACACAGCTCTCTCTCTAGCCAGCCATCAACATGCCTTTCGGCCCCGCTGACGATAATCCAATTGGGACATGAAACCGAGAATTTTAGCTGATGGATTACGGCAATAGAATCCTCTTCCTTAAGTTCATTTAATTTCCTCACTCTTTGGGGAACATTAAAAGGGATAAATTGTCCTGTACTGTGATGACGGGACATGTATATGCATGTGTATAAGAGTATATGAGTCAAAAGTGGGTATTGCAACGGTTGGGACTGAGAAAAAAATATTGTCAAAATTGAAGGATTCCACTGGTACCCACATCATAGGGCTCAGTGCTGATGATTAACTTTTCGAGAGAACACCAGAAAATATTTGAATTTAAATAGAAGAAAGATGGTGGGGGGTAGAAGACGCACAAGGACGATGTAGAAGAAGAGGAAGAATATCACCGACAAGGCGAACAAGGAGACCAAGACTTTGAGATTCCTGACCCTTCATTCCAGCAGGAGTAGTAGAGTATAGGGCTTGCCGTCGTTTCATTTAGCAGCCGTGTCTTGTGTGTTGATTGAAACGTTGATAGCCTTTTTAAAGGATTTCACAGACTTAACTCGTGTCCTTGTGGAAACTGGGGTGGCACCGGGCAGGTTGATGTCCTTTAAGGCTTACTAGGACAAGAATTCTAGGAATTTGTTGTGTGTTTTTTTCTGTTCGGTTTGATGTGGCTTTCCTCTGCCTCGGGGTCCAAAATGTTAATGGAATAGTGATAAGCAAAAATTTTTCTTTCCTCCCTCCTTCTCTCTCTAAAAATTTCGTTCGTTCGTTCGTCCATTCTCTTCTCCCATACTGTTTCCTCCCACACATTCTCTTTTCTTCTTCTTAAATAAATGCTTTGACCTTCCTTGAAGCATGAATTATAGATGGACACAACCAAAAAAAAAAAAAGAAAAATAGGATTTTCAAGGAGAACGAACTTGGGCCAAGCACAGCAAAATTTGAATAAGTTTCTGGTGCCTCTGGTTTATAAGGGTTTTGCGTGGCACAACAACTCATTGCGAATATATGACTGATTAAGGTGCGGCTTATTTGCATATTTATGTGTATTGGGGGATTATATCTGTGCGTGAATGTTTACATGTATTGGAGAGTTGATTTAAGGAAATTGACCGCTTATCTGAGCATAGTAATAAATTTTATTTATGCTTTATTTATATTTTTTCTTTTTCTCGTAGGCGTGTGGAGTAGGAGACATTTTAATGGGATGTTAGTGTATACTTTGTGAAGATTTTGTTTTAGTATTATTATTTATTTTTTTAGCCCTTTTTTTTGTTTTTTTTATGTGACATGTGGACAACCCCTGAAGATAATAGATTATTATTTTTTTTTTGTTTTGGAGATATATCAACATATTTTGGAGTATATTTTCATGGAGATAGTTTATCTTTTATGTTTATTAGGGAATGACAAGGTTTTTGAATTTAAAGATGTAAAGAAGATTTTTTAAAGTGACATGGTGATATGGTATTATGTTTGGATTTTGATTGACGTTACAACGGACAAATCTGTTTTAGTTTTATTTGATTGACATATGTATTTCGGTGTCTGATTCCAAAAGATTATACGCATCTCTAATCTGGCTATGTTATTTATAGGACATTTAGCTGTAATAGGTCAATACTTAGTTATGACAGGTCACAAGTCACAAGCAAGTATGACAAGATTAATCTTGTGACGAATTTTGTGATATATATCAGCTGATTCAGATTCTCAGTGAAAAATCACAACATTCATGACAAGAATTCCATCTACAATTATGGGGAAACTGTGAGATGATAAAATGTTGTTAAAATTGTTATTAACTGCAATGTCAATCATTAAACACGTGCCAAAATATAAAGAGGTAATTTTTAAGAAATTTTATTGCTAATGCTATTTTTAAGCATTTATATATTTTAAATAGCCTTATCAAAAAAAAAAAAAAAAACTTATAGGAACAGCTCGAATATAGGTGATGGCCAAAAGACCACGAAGAGAAGTGCAACGGGCAGGAGTGCAACGTTTCACCTTCTACTGAGCCTACGTAGCTCACCTCAGCATAGCTCCACAAGCGCCACAATGCTACATTCTAGTAAAGATTCGGCGATACTTGTCCAGCAGGCCTTCTGAATCCCCCCGTACTTTCACTTGAAATAAACTAGGGTGTCCGAGAAAGTGTCGAGTCTACGGAATCAAAGTCAGGAGAAAGAAAGCGCTAGAGTACATCCATGGCGTTCATGCGGCTCTTACTACCAAACATGTTAGATCCTGTTCAGCACTGGCCTGACTTAAAGATTGGATTGGATTGAAAGGGCTGGGCTAGGTAATATTTGCATGGCATCACGTACAAAAACAGTGATTAATGGCATTGGCCCATTTTATTCTTCAATTTGGGCCGAAAGCTCTAACCAAGGAAACCCTTTTCAGTATGTTAGAAGTATCTTTAGAGCCAACCTGTTAAATTCAGGGGTCTTATTCTCGTTGTCGGATGACGTGACAGATGTGTCACTCCGACCTTACATTGGTATTCTCATTGTCAATCTAACAAACTTCTGGCGAATAAATCGGCAAAATTCGTATTTAATTGTCGCAGGGTGGCGTGTTAAATGACATTTTCCTCGTAACGTGTGCAAGTATCGACAGTTTCATTTCACCGCGTCCCTCATAGTCACGTCATTCGCCAACGATAATACCGCCAAATCGTGTTTAAAAAGATATCAATGAATCAAATTGTCTGATTCTAAAGTTTAACCCGTACTGCAAAGAAAAGATTCGGTTGTCTCTCTAGCTTGCTACGGCAGTGTTTGTTTTGATCGCCTGAACCTAAATTGGCCGATGTCCTATGATGATCAACACGATGCTGGCCTCGACAGTTTAGGGCTTATTGTGCTCGACTACCATCACACAGGTATATGGTTCGAATCCACACCGTGGCATGGTCTTTCCCCTTTCTGACCTAAATATTTCTCCTTCTTTTTTGTTCCCTGTTTTTGTTTAGCCATTGAAAGGAAGTGCAGGTTGATAACTACCTTCGTCAAATACGACGGCTAATCCGGTGATCCTGTACCTCCTAGCCAAGAAAGAGAATACCTTTTTTTTCAGATTTCGACAAGCTTGAATAATTATATATATACAGGGTGTCCCACATAAACTTACAAAGCGGCCGGCTGTGGATAGGTCTTGGATAGACGAACAAAAAATCGTAATGGTGGGGGGGGGGGGGGGGGGGAAATCGTAACGGTTTAGCCGCTAGGGCGTTTTGAAGTTTTTTTGCTAGAGTTTTACATATCACCCTGTATTTTTGTAACCGTGTAACCCATTTTCATGATTATGGTACCGGTGTACGCAGAATTCTCCCACCTATCTACGACGGTGAGTCGCCAAAGTCAAAATTTTGTATTTTTTTCACTAAAATTTCAACTAAAACCACCTTTTTCTCCAAAAAATACGTGATAAACCTAAACTTTTTTTTCCAAAATTAAAAAGTTTGGACAATTTCCTATAAATAATGTATTACAACTTTTACGCCACAGCCTCTATTTTTGAAGTTATAAGCATTTTTAATGTTGAAATTGGCTCTATTTCGTCCTTTTTTAGTACTTTTCCATCTGAGCTTTGTCGAAAAGTGCCAAATAAGCATCGAAAAAGGCCAATATTAACTTTAAAATTGCTTATAACTTCTAAAGTAAAGGCCCTAGAATAAAACTTGTAACACATTATTTATAGGAAATTGTCCAAACTTTTTAATTTTGGAAAAAAAAGTTTAGGTTTATCACGTATTTTTTGGAGAAAAAGGTGGTTTTAGTTGAAATTTTAGTGAAAAAAATACAAAATTTTGACTTTGGCGACTCATAACTCCAAAAGTTTATAAGATAGGACCATTATTTTTACCGTCGTAGATAGGTGGGGGGATTCTGCGTACACCGGTACCATAATCATGAAAATGGGTTACACGGTTACAAAAATACAGGGTGATATGTAAAACTCTAGCAAAAAAACTTCAAAACGCCCTAGCGGCTAAACCGTAACGATTTCCCCCCCCCCCACCCATACGATTTTTTGTTCGTCTATCCAAGACCTATCCACAGCCGGCCGCTTTGTAAGTTTATGTGGGACACCCTGTATATATATATGCCAAGATTAATTCTTTCCTTCTTGATAGCCACTTAGCTATCCGATAACAATATTACCCTGGCTCGTGGTCTTGGAAATGTTTGTTTTACTTGGTAGTCGAGCCCTGTGGTGTGAGTTGAAGAAAATGACATCTCAGTCGAATTACGTCTTTCAGTACACGTGGGGGTAGAGTGGAAGTTCTAAGTTGAGTTTAGTATATTCTAGGGTGGGCAATGTGTTTTTTAGTAGTGCCCCCCCCCACCCTACGATTAACTACGCTCATGTCTATGTACCTTCAGAATTACGATCACTTTGATCCTCCTCCAAATTCGGAGCACGTAGATATAATGAAGAAAGTGGTTATAGATTGACACAAGCCATTTTTTTTTTAAATTCTTATTTCTGAAATTACGCCTCTGTCCGATTGCGCCCGGTGCAAGTGCACCATTTGCACCTATGAAGGCACCTTGTTAGCAATGTTACTGAACTGTTTTTTTTTTGTGGAAATAAGGTTGCGAGCCTTACGCGTAAAATCCTTACAGTTGATCTTCTCATAAATTCGATTTACAATTTGCATACCCACGGCCGAGGGCGCGAAAGTTTAGTTGTCTCTTCATTGGTAGATCAAAGGGGATTTCAGATAGATTTTTTGACTTTTTGGCATCCTTGGTTTTATTAAGTACCTATATATAATCAGCGAGCAATTGCGATGACAGGTGGTTAGTTACCAAGAAAATAGGGGGCATCATGTAGAGCATGTGTAAATACGGGCGGACGGAACTATCTCGGATTGGTGAAAGTGACGTTTAACGATCTGCTCTCTGAGCCCCGGGTGCTGTATAATTTAGTTGTATAACGCCTAAACCTAATATGGAAGCCCTGTCAGGATGGACCTTCTCCTTCTTACTATACATACTCATGGAGGGCCGGAATGGAATTGGGTTGCCGTACGGAGCACACCCAAGCTCTGTTTTCATGAACTCCTTCAAGAGAAGGCAGGACTGCGGTCAGGAACCCGGAAAGTTCCGGTTTGCTGGGATTACCATGGCATTGGTACGTTGTTCAATTAGACCCTGCTTGAATAATCCAACGTGTTTAAGCGGTTTGGCCTACTAATATGAGGTATAGAGGTGTAGTACAATAGGCCAAGCGACTCACCGCAGTACTTTTGGGCACAATACTTCAACAAAAGAAAACGAAGAATGGCTACGAAAAATGTTTACGCCTATTTATGCTTTACAGAGGCGATGTAGAGCTCAAATTACAATTTTCATTTTGTTTATTAATTTTATTACTTTTTGTGAGACCTTTGGCCGGTTCTATACGTTCAACTTTTCGTTCAATCTCAACATTTTTTTCTCTTTCGTTCGCATGCGACTTTCGTCGAAGCGGATAATCTTACCTCTTAAACAATTATATGCGAGCGAAAGAGAAAAAAGTGTTGAAGTTGAACAAAGAGTTGTACGAAGAGTTGAACGAAGAGTTGAACGAAAAGTTGAACGAAGAGTTGAACGAAGAATTGAAGGAAGAGTTGAACGAAAAGTTGAACGAAGAGTTGAACGTATAGAACTGATCTTGGACATATTATTTTGATGCATAAGTCAAGATTTTCTTGGTTTTGGGTAAGCAGTAATTGAAACTGCATGTGGGTTGGAAAAATACCTACCTATGTATATTTGGTAAATTTAGGAGAATTGGCATTCAGTGATGCTTTTTGATAGTACTTTATTATTTCAAAGGATTTATTATAAGTAGTTTATTCACATTTTAATCACCACTATATAATTTATTAGGCAA
Organism: Thereva unica; assembly: GCA_949987705.1. Lineage (NCBI taxonomy): Eukaryota > Metazoa > Arthropoda > Insecta > Diptera > Therevidae > Thereva > Thereva unica. The sequence goes on along the minus strand of OX465281.1, from coordinate 28,624,859 downwards.
TTGCCAACCCTAAAACACAAATTGAAATATTCATCTCTTTATTGCTAATAATATATTAATATTCTACACTAAAAAATCCAACAATAAATCCACGTTAAATTTTTTACTACACTGCATTAACACCTTTCATATTTATGGTCGGTTATATTCAAAATGATTGCAAAATACTTAAATAAATTAAAAACTAACTTGTTAAACAATTTCCCACCCAATAACTAATTAAAATATTTGTACAACTCTCACCAATCCTCGTGCATACATATACATTACATATATAGAGATGGGCATTGTTATCGTAAAGATTAAAATCTCTCATCCTAGTCCAAAATTGAGGTAAAATCACGTTTAGTCGCCATAAATCCCGAAACCATAAATCCATTTTAATAGTGACTACGGAGAATCTCTCTCTCTCTCTCTCGCTCTGTAGGTCAAATTAAATTCATAAAACCCCAGAAATAATTAAGCTGGCACGTTTAGAGTGTTTAATTGTTAATTACTATAACAAACATTCGATACCTGTGAGAAGCCGGGGGTGTGTGTATGGGTGTGGGTCTAGGAGCAACATTGTGCACAGTGATGGAGATTGAGAGAGGGAGAGAACAATGCACAGGGATAGACACAAAAAGCATATTATTAGGGATTCTCTAGATCTCCCACAACCCTCAGCGCCCCCAAAAAGCTGGGGGTGTGTACACAGTTCCTGGAATCTTGGGCGCCTGTACCCATCGAGGATTCAAGTTTGAAAAGTTTTGCGGGATTATTAAAATTCCATAGCTAAATGGATGTAGGATGAGGTATGGCATTACTCCCGGCTCTCGAGGCATATAATCGCCTACGTTTTTGCCAGCCTGGCACCACCAATGGCCCAGCTGAGCGTCATCCCCCACCCGGCTGCCCCTCGGTTGGGGTGTAGGTATCCCCGCAACAGGAGCAGCAGCACAAAACTTTAATAAGCCTATAAAAACCGCTTATTGCATAACTTTATGTTTAAACTTCGTTAACACAAATAACAGTTACACGGCATACAAAGAGAGAGAGAGAGAGAACGAGAGAGCGAGAGATCGAGGCCCAGCATAGGTCGTTAATGCCACTACAAGCTTGCACACACGATCCGGTGTGTATGCTCCACAATCTCATGAAGATTTAAGGACTTCCAGGAGGCACTTTGACATGAACATTGAAAGCTACTAGAGCGCCCCCCCATTTGACTGTTTGCGTGTATGTATGTATGTGCGGCGGGGATGCTATGGAATTAACTGGCAATCAACTGAACTGTAGACGTGAGCGCCCTCTCTATGCGTAGTTAAACGGGCTGAACAAGATGTATCCTTGCCATCCTGCAGCACATTAGCGAGATGGGCGGAGTGATGGCGTAATAAACTTCCTGACATCAACACAAATTGCCAATGGTACTGGATGAATTTGTTGTCCTGAATATCCTTAAAATGTCCCTAAAATGTCTCGCCCGAGTTCTTTTGGGACTAGCTACATTGCTTTTGTCGAGGGGGGGGGGGGGGCTTGAATGCTGCTGGTCTCTTGCTGCTCCCTTGTTGCGGGCTTTTAGACACTCCCGCCATGCCTTACACCCCTTTGTTGTGTGGCATTTTGCATAACCTTGAAATTATATTGAAGGAGGAAGACGCCTTGGGTTTAGACAATTGAGTTTTTAGTAGATCGAGGTGCTTACACCATCTAATTGGCTTAACTGACATCCACTTGCCCCATCTCGACTCCTCCAGCTAATAACCTTCAAAACATCTTGATTCCCACCAGTCACTTACCCCAACCGTTCTATGGTCCTTCAACTCCTCCTCCTCGGGCCACTCATAGACACAATTTAGAACTCTATAAAAATCAATCTTCTCCTTTAATATAATCAGTAAATATGTCAAACATCTTCACTTTCTTTTCACTTGACCATTACTCTTAAACCGCATTGAACAACGTGCCAATATACAGGAAGTCCTTGCGCAATTCCTTACGAAGCTTATTCTCAAGGACCATGGAACGTGCTCAATTGATTTATTCTTGGAAGAAGATTCCTTTATTTTTTTTCATCATCTTCTTCTTTCGTTTTAATAGAAGCACTGAGGAGGCCCCAACCATCGACGACCAACCACCACTACACACCATAAGGAGCCTTTCCATCCTAACTACGCTCTGTATTAAGAGAGGAGAAGCTAAACTCTCGTCCTGGTGTAGATCCTGGTGTTGTAGGAGGATAGCGGATATCCAGGTCAAGAAGTTATATTACAATCTACAACAAGTCACGCTGCTCAAGAATCTAGAAATGTGTGTGGTTGTTGGGGCTTCTCCTCCAGAGCCCACGGATTTAACAAGACGAAAAAACACACATTTTTTTACACACATCCATACACACAAACAAACATATATCATCAAAAAAATAATAGTGTGAGATTTTGAGTTTCGCTGTCACGTTGGGCTACCCATTCACTGAAACTTTCCAAATAAAATTCTTCCTGATCTTAAAGGAAGAAATTGAAAACTACTTGAGAAAAAGTTTTAAATCCATTTCCAGATCCTTTCTCGGAGCTCCTTCCCTCTGTGTGCAGCTGCTATAGGTCCAATTACCTGCTAGGGAGCAGCAAGTAAACTTCAAGAGAAACAATTTTTCGTCCTTTTTTCTTGCGATTCAGACAATGTAACTCATGTCCTGCAAAGTGGAAGTCTGCAGTTTTGATCACGTAATTCAATGAATGGTATATCTGATATTTTGAAAGATTGTGTAAGGATTTTACTGGCTGCGACGTGACAGACAAGTTTGAGGATTGCAGGATATACAACGTGGGTAATTACCTGGAATGGTTTTTAATGATAAAATCGTCCTTTTTGAAATCATATTTTCAAGTAATGGATCATAGCTTATTGTAAATTATCTAGGAATTTTTTTTCATTTTTCCAATAGATGGCTTCAGTTGCAGTTAAGTTTTCGAACCACTTACTGATCGCAGCGCCACCACTAAGTGTTTTTTTTGAAAAATGACAGTTCAAGTATTACTTTGTGTGTATAAACATCGAAATTGTTGAGAAACGTGTTTGCGTTTGAAATTGCTGAGAAGTGCACCTTCTGAGTTAGAAGGGTAACTCGATTATTATTAACACCGAAAGTGGAAATTCAATTCGCCGCGTGGTATGTACGAACAAGACATCAAGTCGGTCAAAAGTAAAGCTATCAGAACTACGATTTACCGGATCCGGGACATTGACGATCATCCCGCCAATCGACGAAACTATGACGCTTAACTATTCCGGTGTGGTAAGAAACGAGAGGGCGGCGTCAGGTTTATGTTCGATCGACGGACTGGCAGCAGCGTTATAGTATTCCAGCCGATATCCGAGCGTTTGTCAATTATAACCACCTGTGGAACGACCAAGACCCATACGGTATCCGTTTATGTGCCAACCGAGACCAACCCGGACATGACCAAGTACGAATTTTACGATTAGCTTCAACGGACGCTGAATACGATACCAGGACCCGAGTTCATCATACTCGCTGGGGACTTTAATGCACATTCAGGAACAGATCGTACCGGCTGGGAAGGAACGGCAGCCAAATTCGCACACGAAGTAATTAAAGGAAACGTCTTACATCTCCTTTCTTTCGCAGCGTCAAATAATTGTATCGTTGGCAACAGCATCTTCCACATCCACTCAAACACCAATTCACCTGGCGAAATCAATCCGGCAACTACTCGGCGATGTTAGACTGCCTTTTGATCAACGCAAGATTCCGATCGACGCTCAAAGACGTACGTGAAATGCGTGGGCCTGATTGCGGTTCGGACCATTATCTTGTCCGAGCGAAATTGCAGATGCGATTACAACCGCCAGCCAAAAAAAAATTGGGCGTGCCTACGGGACCCGAACATCGAGCGTGAGTTTTAAACGACATTATCCAGCAAGCGGCGTTCGCAATACCGGACGATATTGATGTCGAAGAAAGGCAATTGGGGTGTGCAATGGAGTTGTCTCCACCTATTCGTAAACGTACGGACCTCATCGATCGGCGGAAATGAATGCAACACGTCGAATTTGAGTATTACCTACGAAGAAGTTCGACAGAAAATGAAATCGAACGGGAAGTGTACTGAAATAACGTTGCGGTCGACATGGAAGAAGCGGCGTCGTGGCGCTGTACCAGGCAATCCGCCGGTTAGGCGACAAGACAACATCAACAAACGACAACATCAAAAAATCGGATGGAGCTTTTGTGACCTCTTCCCAAGGGTGCCTGCATCGATGGAGATATTTCATCCACCAGCTGAACAACCACGATCCACCACAAGGTTCAGCACCATAACTGCCGATTATCGAATAACAGACGAATCAGTTTCTCGATACCGAACCGACAATTATCGAGGTGAAGACGGCAATGAAATCGCTGAAAAATGGAAAAGCGCCGGGAATAGACAAATAACCGCCGAAATGATCAAAGCGGGAGGTGACGATTTATTTGAACGACTCCATGTCCTCATAACACACATATGACATTCGGATCGTGTCCCGCAGGAGTGGAAGAAAGCGATCGTTGCGCCAATTTTGAAGAAAAACGACAGTCGGGAATGCAAGAATTATCGCGGTATTAGCCTCCTTTCGATCGTCGGCAAAGAATTTACGAAAATCTTACAATCGAGGCTGCAGAAACATCGAGAGAAAACGAGCCGGAAAGAACAAACGGGATTTAGACGAAAGATTTAAAATTTAGAAGAAAGAATTCGTTGCAGCAAACGAACTGTCGTCGTTTTTATCGATTTCAAATCTGCTTTCATTTGAATCAATTGGAGTAGCTTGTGGAGAGCCTTGGAAATCGAACACGTGCCATTGAAAATCATCCAACTACCCCAAGCGCCGTCCGATGACTCAATCAGCAGGTTTCCGACAAGGAGCAACTTCTTTTCTTCACTTCGAGTGAAGCATTCGACGGACGTCGCAGAGTTCGATACGACAGCAACAACTTCGTCACCAACTTGATGTTCGCCGACTATAGCGTCGTCTTCACCGACACGGATGTCGCAGCAACGGTCATCTTATACGACATTTGCCGCATCGCCCTGGAACACGGGTTAAAAATCAATGCGGAAAAGGCCAAAGTGCTCACCCCAACAGACGGATCGAGAGCCAGTGTTCACCTTGATGGAACCAGGATTATTCCTGTATATTTAGTCTCCTTGAAGAAGGGAGTTTTCGTGTCATCTACTGAAGTTTTTTGATATTTGAAAGACTAGAGGCTCAGGGGAAGCCCCTTTGCACTGTCCACAATCTATTTTTCGTATAGAGTGCAATGTCAAACAGCAAGCTCTAATCGGAAAATGTGAAGAGCGATAAGTGAAGGAAGGAACTGCCACAAGCAAGCCGCGATATTTTATTTCACCTACTCCCAACCATTACCACCGCAACTTTGACATCGACAACTCTAAAAACTAATTGGAGTGTTATGTCTCCTGGAACGAGTTGAATCTCATCAATCAACCGATGACATGCGCTTAGTGGAGCGAGGAAGGGCTAGGGAAGGGTATGACAGTACGATTTGGAAATGTAAAGAGGGAAGAAGAAGAAAGAAAGTTATGTAGGTGGGGAAAGTGGGAAAGGCGAAGGACCGTGGTGCTGCTGAGATTAGAACCAGGGATTTCTGGGATGGTAGCCAGGCGACTTACTCCCTAGACTACCGAGGCCCCATATATAGAGGCCAGCGCTAAGCAGCCCCGGAATAATGTCAGCAGGATCGGTACGATCTCTTCCACGCCCCTCTGAACGAAAGAGCTTATCCTTTCCAGCAACCTTGAAGGGCTTAAAGGTGCCAATAGTAAAGATAGTAGCCAATAGTAAAGATAGTAGCCGATAGTAAAAATCCTGTGAGCTACTAGAGAACACGCAAAAGGGGTACTCACTTTCACCGTATCCCTGGTGTTTTTCTTAAAGGTCCCTGCAGGAGTCTTTCCTATACAGACAGACAGAAATTGATCTCTAAAGTTCATCCAGACACCTGATATCAATCTAACTTAGTGTTAGGTAAGAGATGGATCTCACTTACTGCAAGAATACGATAGTATGTTGGAGAGCCGTTAAAATATTCACACGAAGCTCACGTATATATTACAAAACTCAAAACAAAAATTTTTATAATGGGGCCTCCACTAGAATAAGCTTGATAACTTTCACCGGGTCAGTCGGCGACACAACTAACGAAGTTAATGGGAAGCAGCCTCATTGGAATGAACCATGTAAGCCAACTCATCAATTTTGTGGAACTGGCGAACCGAACTAGAAACGCGGATGTGGATTAAGTGAACTTACTTGCCGTCCGTCAGTCATTCGTCTTGGGTATAGAACCGTTATTTATTTATTTTGAACATAATTATTGTTTTTAAAAATCGCTTCATTTTTAGTACTTTTTTTTTTTTTTTTTTTTTTTTTTATGTGGCAGTGCTAAGCTCAGGAATCACTTAAACAATTCCAATAAACTCGAAATACATTATTACAACACAATAAAAAATTCGAAGAACAATCACACCAAATTAAGAAGATCAGAATGGACCTTGCCTTAAACAAACACCCCTCTACACCCATTGAAAAAATCTTAAAACCGATTCGAAATGAACTTAAAAAAAAAAAAAAAAACATTGTAAATCCCGTTCAAGGACATTTCCATCTTAAATAAAAACCCTTTAAGCATTTCGAAAGATTTTCCCCGAGTGTGGGAGGAGAGAGCAGAGGAAAAGCTTTCATCGAACGGGAGCGCGCTGGCAAAGGACGAGCAAAATGTAATTATAAACCCATGCAGAATCCTTGGGGGATTTAGCATCAGGATTTCTTTACCATTAACATCCTTTAATAAACCAGTGAATAATACATATTCGTGGGCAGTTAACAGTCCTTTGAAAATGTTATGAAAGTTTTCGACTCAGTCGTCCAAGGACATGTTGATGAATAAATGCGCATTTATTTAGAGGAGGAGTGTTTGAAGTGTTTTTTGGGTGTTTGAATTTCACACACATTCAAGAAAGAGAAAAACTTATTTTGTCAGTCCTTGGATAATGCTAATTGGTAAGTGAGATTTGAGCAACAATATCCTTGTTACAAGGATGTTTAACATTCAAAGTGTATTTCGAAACTATTAAGGACTATTGTATCGACACTACTAACTCGAACCCAAACCCTGTTTTTAGGTGCCGAAAACCCAAACGGAAAAACCTAATATCCCCGGAATAATGCTTACAAATTTAAACAGTAATCAGCAGAAGCAATTAATCTACGGGCGCTAATCTAATGAGAATCCCAAATTGTGTTTGTCTTGGAAGATTTATGATTATCCGAATGTAGCATAGCCGTCCGCCCTCAATCATTGGGCCAATTTGTCACTACAACCAAACTTTGGGAATGGACCTGCAAATTAGAATTGTCACAGTTGCCAGGACGAAATTCATTACCTTGCTCGACTCGAAGCTCGTTTAGCCATCCCCGGAGGGGCTTAATGGTCGTCGCATTATGTCCGGATTCCGGGAAAATCCAAATTCTAGTCCCCCCCCACCACCGTACAAGCTCAAGACTCACCTGCATCTGCAATGTGCCACTACAGTACACATATTCCACATCCCGAATCAAAACGGATTGCCTCGTAGTGTATATTTCTAGAGGTGGTACAGAGAGGAGAGGATAACAGTCATTGCCCGGCGGACCTTTGAATTGAAACGGGCCAACCTATAAATTTCGGGAGCACCGAACCCATCAGGGATGCCATAGGTGTCTTTTGAGGCACCAGACAGGCGGCCTTAATGTGTCTTTTACCTGCAGCATTTTCTGCCTTCTCACCCGGGGCCGACATCCTTGCAGGTACGGCGGCGGGCATGGATATCCCCGCGCCGTACCCATTGCCCCCGACTCCTGCTATATACGGCTTGGCTCTTCACTTCTGCATTCGGGATAGTTGTTGGGATCCGATTTCAAAATGCAAATTCATAAATGGACTCCGGTGCAGTATCTTGGGGGCTGCATGAAATCCGATTCCTGTATGGTGGTTAATTCATCGCAGCCACATTTTGCGGTAGAGTGCAGAACATTTCAAAAGTGAAATCTTGACAGATTTTTGGAATGCAGAGAAGTGATGTTCGACTGGAATTATTTATAAGGGGCCATACCACGACTTACAGGGGTGCAGTTTTTGTTTTCCTTTTGCTTGCATACATCTAACTATATAGTGAAATCGTTGGTCTGGTCTTGTTAGGACGAAAGGGTTCGAAAACGTTTTATTATGAGAAGGCAGCCACGCGGAATGTGGGGGCAGCAGTTGCAGTCGAGGTATGTGAGAATTGAAAATGTTTTCAGTTCAGGGCAATTCAAATTCACACCAACGAGGAAAAAATTGCCAGGGATGTGTTTTTCTCAATGGTAACGCATACGATTCTTTAAACGCAAAAAGATTTGGTACTAACAAAACCTAGGAGCTGTTGCCAAACACTGGTACCCTTCTGACTCCCCCTAACATATCCTATCCTTCTCTATATCCTTCGAGGAAAACTTACTTCGAAATACTGCACCATGACTTGTACGATATGAAGAACTGCTAGTACAAAGGTTGACACTTGAGATTAGACTATGGGCCTTTTCGTAAACGCATACGTATGCTTTGCAACGAGGCAACGAGTTCGTAAACGCAGATGATCCAAAGTCATTCGTTCGGAAACGTACAAGATTCAAGTTTGTTGTGCAACAGTCAATGCAACAGCGCAGCCAATTTCGAATGTATGCATACGTATGCGAAAAGAAGTTTGCGCTGTTTTGTTGCCGATACGTTGTTGCTCAGTTGCTCTGTTGCTTTGACGTTTACGAAAAGGCCCTATCACATAAAAAGAAGTGACGCTTCAGTCCAATTACGACTGTAAGCACAGGGGCCATAAGCTTAAAACTTAACCTTAGCCCCTGGACGCTGTGCTGAGATCGCAATTTAACTTAAAGGAACTTTCTTGAACTCCAACGACGACCCACGGCTTAACTTTCACAACAGTGCCGGTGGATCGTGTTGGGCCCAGGGTGTGTAGTTAGACCAACCCAGCCTCCTCCCCAAACTCTTCATTAGTGTTTTACCAAACAAGGAAAGTTGCTAAATCACTTCATTGTAAATCGGACGATGGACCAATGGTGTACAAAACAACATGTGGAGTTCCGCAGGGATCTGTCCTGGGCACTCTCCTGGATATCAATGTATTGGGGTTACGCCTCCCAAAAAAAGTAGTAACGATAGAGATCGCAGATGGCATGAAATAGTGCTCGTAGAACGAAGCCTGCATGAAATGGGATTATGGGCGAATCAAGCGATCTGGGAGATTTAAGCATGGCCTGAAAGCGCGGCTATCTGACCATTGCTCAGCACTCAGCTAATTTTTAAAGCACACTTGAAAGGCTTAATGGTTTAGCTCAGTCCTGCAAGAGGCACGCCAGTACTAGAAGCAGCGTTGTTCAGGACGGCTAATTGCAGAAAATGGAAGGCCGCAGGGCCCTTCGTGCATTTTGCATATACAGAACCACATGCAACAATGTAGCGCATATGATAGCGCGGTTAATCCTAATAGACATACTGGCGGGAGAAGGCATGCGTATCTAAAATCAAGATAATGTTACATCGGAGTCAAATACAGTACAGCGGCAGATGACGCTTGGAGAGTCTGAAACGGAATGTCAAGGAAAGCGAGACTAGTCTGTTAAGAGTCGAAGGACCCACAGACTTGGAAGTGGAGAGGACGGTTACAAAAAAGCATGGGATAGAAAACTACGACCTCACGTAGTTACTGAGCGGACATGGAAGAATATAACAAATACCCCCATTATTTCAAGCACGATGAATCACCGCTGTGCTCGGCATGCTCAGGTATCCGGGATAATATAAACCACGTCTTCGTTTATTGTGTGAGTTTTGGTGAATATAGGCCGGAACTAGAAGGAAGGTGCGAAGTTAATTCGGCGGGGTTATCTCGATTTCACAAGTCACAATGCAATCACAAGTGTGTGATGAGTGTGAAGGCCCCAAGAGTCAAGAAGGCCTATTAAATGAAACGTAGAAGTCAAGTAGACGTAACTTCTGTCAACAATGCCATAGAAACGAAACTAAGAAGGTAAAGTAAGCGCAAGCCAATAGAGCTTGTGACTTATGACTGGTCACAATTTTATAAAAGGGGGTAAGAATCGAGGAAATTATTTACATATCTTGTAGGAATACTGGAAGTAAGCTATTCAATAATCGTACAATTTGAAAAATAAAAATATCAAGTCACATACTTAGTTACTCTCAAATTTCGGGTGGGTATTTTACCCAATCGGAATTTTCCTTGTGGGTACTGTTCCCCGCCATACCCACGTTATCTGCTGGCTATGACAGTACAAGGGCCAAAGCCGTACCATAAGTTTCTATAGGCGCCTCAGCCACAGTTTTTTTCTTTCGAATAGAAGGCAAGAGACAAAACTTCCACAAATGACCCTGATTTGAATCGCACTTCGATATTTTCACACAAAAAACATATTATCTGCGTTCCTTTTCTGATAATTTTTACTATTTTTTACACTTGCGTACTAGCAACTACACTTGCTCTTATAAACGAGTAGATAGCACTTGAAATTACACAATTGAAATCCGCTAGGGGGAAAGCGGCCATTTCGAGTCTATTGTGAATTATTTTCACTTACGCCATTACCCGCTAGATGGCTTTTATTTGTGTCGAGCTGATTTACTCATATAAAAACGTCCATAAATAAAACTTAAGTCGTATAATTATCAAAAATTATTAACTTTCGTTTTACTTTAGAAATTATCGCATTAATTTCGCCATTGTGTCACAAACTCTTCTTTTAAGAATTTTTTATTTGTAAAGTTTAAAGTAACGTCAAAAATTTCAAGTGAGATTTTACTCAAATCAGAAAATTTTACGTTCCTTTTCTGCTCTGCTCACAAGTACTAAATAGTAGAAAAGGAACGCAGCTATTATGACGACAATAAAAATTCACAATATTGTAGGAGTTCTTGACAGTTGTCGCCTGGCTTATATTTGACGTTTCTAATCCGACATTTTTGTCCAATATTTTACTGCTGGCGCCATCTATTGAAAAAAGGATGTATTCCATTTGTAATTTAAATGTTTTGACAGATCAAATATGGCGCGAAATTTAAGATCATGCCTCTTGTTGGAGGGCCTTCTACAGCATCGTCTTCAGGAAGGGTGTGGGAGGCTTGAAAAATACTCCAAAATGTCCCTTTTCCTTTAATTCCATAAAACAATGAAATAATTCAAAAACAAATTGAACAAACACAATTGTATGAAATAAAAAGACCAATTCTCCAAAATTTAACAAAACAAAACTTTTTTAGTTCCAAACAATCCCATCGCAGCGCCCCAATCACTTTCTTCCAAATTAATCCAATTACACCCGCAAAATTACCGCCTAAAAAATGAACAAAATAACCTTCAATGCGAGGTCATAGACCCAATGACCAACTTAAATTCAAGGTCCTTCCCTAATTACCAAAAGTTTCAGTACAGGGGCGGGGCGGGGGTTGGTGTTACAATCAATTCGTAAAAAGAGTGCTATTCAACATTTTCTTTATTTTTTTTTTGTTTATTATTTTTGGTGATAAAAATATAATATACTAGCATAAAACCCGCGTGCCTTGCAACGCCTTTAAAAACTGTTTATTATGTGCAATGTTTTCCTTAAAAAAAACCAACAAAAAAGTCAGCTGTTATTATCCCTAAAAAGGGTTTATTATAGTGCATTTTTTTAATAAATATGGTAAACAAATTGCTGCGAATATCACCTCTGCTCAACAAATCTGAAAGTTTTGAAGCAGAGATTGGCATGTATATGTCATCAAGAAAAGTGACATTTTAGGGTTTGACGAACGTTCGTTAAGTTTGTTCGCCTATTTACGTGGATGTAAGAAATTATGAAGCAATCGCAAATGAATATTAAATAAAGTGAATTTCGAGTCATTCATTTCTACGTGATAATAGGGATGCACTGTCAAAATTTCAGCCCTTCAGCTTCGGAGGTTTGGGTTAACCCCATTTCATCCCCTTTGGGGGTGCATTTCGAGTAATCGCCTCTTAGTGGATGTCCACGTCATTATAGGGATGCACTGTCCAAATTTCAACCCTGTAGCTCCAGTAGTTTGGTAACCCCATTTAACCCCTTTTGGGGATGAATTTCGAAAAATCGCTTCTTAGTAAATGTCCACTTCATTATAAATATGCACTGTCAAAATTTCAGCCGTTTAGCTCCAGCGCTTTGGCTTAACCCCATTTAACCCCCTCAGGGGATGAATTTCGAAAAATCGTTTCTTAATGGATGTCCACGTCATTAAGGGGATGCACTGTTCAAAATTTCAGCCCTATAGCTCCAGCGGTTTGGGTAAACCCCATTTCACCCTCTTAGGGGATAAATTTCGAAAAATTGCCTTATAGTGGATGTCCACTCCATTATAGGGATGCACTGTTAAAATTCCAGCCCTATAACTTTAGCGGTTTGGATAAACCCCATTTCACCCCCTTAGGGGATGAATTTTGAAAAATCGCTTTTTAGTGGATGTTCACGCCATTATAGGGATGCACTGTCAAAATTTCAGCCCTATAGCTCCAGCGGTGTGGGTAAACCCCATTTCACCCCCTTAGGGGATAAATTTCGAAAAATCGCCTTATAGTGGATGTCCACGCCATTATAGGAATGCACTGTTAAAATTTCAGCCCTATAACTTTAGCGGTTTGGATAAACCCCATTTCACCCCCTTAGGGGATGAATTTTGAAAAATCGCTTCTTAGTGGATGTTCACGCCATTATAGGGATGCACTGTCCAAACTTCAGCCCTATAGCTTTAGCGGTTTGTAAAAACCCTATTTCACACCCTTAGGGGATGAATTTCGAAAAATCGCTCTTTAGTGGATTAAACGTCATTATAGGGATGCACTGTCCAAATTTCAGCCCTATAGCTTTAGCGGTTTGTAAAAACCCCATTTCACACCCTTAGGGGATGAATTTTGAAAAATCGGTTCTTAGTGGATGTTCACGCCATTATAGGGATGCACTGTCAAAATTTCAGCCCTATAGCTCCAGCGGTGTGGGTAAACCCCATTTCACCCCCTTAGGGAATGAATTTCGAAAAATCGCTTCTTAGTGGATGTCCACGCCATTATAGGGATGCACTGTCAAAATTTCAGCCCTATAGCTTTAGCGGTTTGTAAAAACCCCATTTCACACCCTTAGGGGATGAATTTCGAAAAATCGTTCCCTAGTGGATGTCCACGTCATTATAGGGATGCACTGTTAAAATTCCAACCCTATAGCTCCAGCGGTTTGGATAAACCCTATTTCACCCGCTTAAGGGATGAATTTCGAAAAATCGCTTTATAGTGGATGTCCACTCCATTATAGGTATGCACTGTCCAAATTTCAGCCCTATAGCTTTAGCGGTTTGTAAAAACCCCATTTCACACCTTAAGGGGATGAATTTCGAAAAATCGCTCTTTAGTGGATGTCCACGTCATTATAGGGATCCACTGTTAAAATTTCAACCCTATAGCTCCAGCGGTTTGGATAAACCCCATTTCACCCCCTTAAGGGATGAATTTCGAAAAATCGCTTTATAGTGGATGTCCACGCCATTATAGGGATGCACTGTCAAAATTTCAGCCCTATAGCTTTAGCAGTTTGTAAAAACCCCATTTCACACTCTTAGGGGATGAATTTCGAAAAATCGCTCTTTAGTGGATGTCCACGTCATTATAGGAATCCACTGTTAAAATTTCAACCCTATAGCTCCAGCGGTTACAATAAACCCCATTTCACCCCCTTAAGGGATGAATTTCGAAAAATCGCTTTATAGTGGATGTCCACGCCATTATAGGGATGCACTGTTAAAATTTCAACCCTATAGCTCCAGCGGTTTGGATAAACCCTATTTCACCCGCTTAAGGCATGAATTTCGAAAAATCGCTTTATAGTGGATGTCCACTCCATTATAGGGATGCGCTGTCCAAATTTCAGCCCTATAGCTTTAGCGGTTTGTAAAAACCCCATTTCACACCTTAAGGGGATGAATTTCGAAAAATCGCTCTTTAGTGGATGTCCACGTCATTATAGGGATGCACTGTTAAAATTTCAACCCTATAGCTCCAGTGGTTTGGATAAACCCTATTTCACCCGCTTAAGGGATGAATTTCGAAAAATCGCTTTATAGTGGATGTCCACTCCATTATAGGGATGCACTGTCCGAATTTCAGCCCTATAGCTTTAGCGGTTTGTTAAAACCCTATTTCACACCCTTAGGGGATGAATTTTGAAAAATCGCTCTTTAGTGGATTACTGGATGTAAACGTCATTATAGGGATGCACTGTCAAAATTTCAGCCCTATAGCTTTAGCGGTTTGTAAAAACCCCATTTCACACCCTTAGGGGATGAATTTCGAAAAATCGCTCTTTAGTGGATGTCCACGTCATTATAGGGATGCACTGCCAAAATTTCAGCCCTATAGCTCCAACGGTTTGGCTAAACCCCATTTCACCCCCTTAGGGGATGAATTTCGAAAAATCGCTTTATAGTGGATGTCCACTCCATTATAGGGATGCACTGTCCAAATTTCAGCCCTATAGCTTCAGCGGTTTGGATAAACCCCATTTCACCCCCTTAGGGGATGAATTTCGAAAAATCGCTTTTTAGTGGATGTCCACGTCATTATAGGGATGCACTGTCAAAATTTCAGCCCTTTAGCTCCAGCGGTTTAGGTTGTGCGTTGTCTGTCAGTCAGTTACTTTTTATACAATAGAAAAAAAAAGTAAAGATAAAAAATCCCCTTACAACTTATTGAACCCCATTTCACTCCCTTAAACCCTTTTTTTCTCCATAAAAAGTAGCCTATGTCCGTCTCCAAGGTCTAAACTATGTCTGTAGCAAATTTCATCAAAATCGGTTTAGTGGTTTAGGCGTGAAAGCGTAACAGACAGACAGACAGACAGACAGACAGACAGAGTTACTTTCGCATTTATAATATTAGTAAGGATTTTTATGTGTTTTACTAAAAGGATCTAGTCTGGAGTGAATATGTATGTATGTGGGTACAAATAGTTGTAAGTAAAAGGTACACAGGTGTAAAAAATCTAGTCCTAAATAAAATTATATAGGAATCCCCACGGGTGATCCACCTTGGTGGAGATAAATGGAAAGTGCAAAAGTATTCGTTTTACAATCATCGTTTTGTATTCAAAAAAAAAACATATAGATAAATTCCACAATGGAGTCGAAGATAACAAGGTGGAGGGGGTTGGGGAAATTTTTTTAATAATACCAAAATCAATTTTCCCACCATTTTAATATCACTCAAATGCAATTTCCTTAAAAGCTTGTCAAAATTTAGTGAATTCATCCCAAAAATTTTCGGTTCAGGCTTTTAAAGTCCTTTTTGCATTCATCGAGTCCCTCACACCCCCCCCATCCTCAACCCTCATCGGTACTGGAATCCCTCATCCCTTAATGACGGGTATATAGTATGAAGTCGTCGGTCCCTCAAATATCCCGTTAATCCCATTATTTGTCATCGGAACCATTTATTTTCGCCGCGCGCCAAAAGCAAATTGTTGTCAAAATTCCAATAATCTTCATTACCTCCATCATGAGGCTAACTTTCTGTCGCGCTCTCCTGAGGAGAGGTGTCTGTCGTACATCAATCTAGAAATTCGTGAGGTAGGAAGAGGAAGGACCTTCGACGTGGGTATAGAGGACATCCCCTTGTGTGAGTTGGTGTGGGGTAAGTGGTGGACGAAAATCTCATCAAAAACCGGTGGTGACTCGGGCGTCGCGCGCTGTGGGACGAGTCTGTCCAGGAGTTGCCGTCATCGTTGTTGTTCGTCATCGTCAGTCATAACGTCGTCGTCATCCTTGCCGCCAACAACTTGTGACGGGCAGGACACAATTATTTCAGTGTAAAATTTTACGGTTTATAAATTTCACAGTAAACGAAGTAATTACAGCCTCCGACGCGCGCTCTTGCCGCACACAACGGTCGCACGGCGGAGTCGGAGGGGAGTGCGGGTGGTTCAACAAGGAGTTGGAGCACGGCGCGAGAGAGGGCGAACATCTTTAAGGGATGATGTAAACGAAGGCAGGCATTTCCCAATGTTAATTATGAGATGGAACGGCACGGCACAAGGATTCAAGGAGACTGTAGAATCTTCCGCTTAGTTTAGTGCCCATTTTTTTCCTCCCCATTTCCCCAGCCACCCAGCCAGCACCACTCGCACCCACACCCCCTAGGGAGCTGGGTACACTCGGGGTATGTCATAAATTTCTCGGCTCCAGCTTTTCACCATTTTTTTTGGGGTGTGTTGTTGGGTAGTTGTTGTTGCTGTAAGTTTCCTTAACGCTCAGCTGGTAAAGTGCTGCTACTGGAACAGGGTGAATCGTCGTTAACTTTAAGGACTCGCCAGGACTAAGGGCCACGGTTCAGGGAGCTTCTTCTTCTTCTCGCAATTTTTTTTTCTTTCATATTTTAACTTCCCTGCATTATTTTCACAGCGCCCTCAAATGCCGCTTGGCGCTGAACCAGTCCTCGGGGAAAGTTGTCATATTAAACGATTTTTTTTTTCGTCCTGCCGCTGAAGGAAATTTATAACTCTCTCGCCCCTGTGAAAGCTGAAAGGGTTAATTTCCAACTTATTTTCGCATTTATCAGATGTAAATAAAATTTAATGGGGTGGGAATTTGGGATTTGGATGTCTCCCAGCTCTAGAGGAAACGTAAGTCAACCCCCAGCCATCCCGGGTTACACAAGCTTCAAGCAGCGCCAACCTGTTAATACATATATCTATATGCTCTATGTATTTGTGAGTATATGTCCTGTTTCGTTATTGTAATTAAATTTAGATGCTCTGACAGTGTCTTATTACCGCTCCAGGGGTGATTGTACTTGCATAAATTTTAATAGTGTGCCAACAACAAGAAATTGGACAGCTCCACTGGAAACTGGGATGGAGGAAACCTACTCCCTTCTATCTACATCTGAGGTAGAGGAAACGAAAAAGGGGTTGGCAAAACAGGAGGCGAAATGAAGATGAAAGGATGAAGGCAGGAAATTTAACCAACGGGATACCAAAAAGTTAGTCCGAGAGATAATGTTGACTAAAACGACATTAAACCTTTGAAATTGTTATGCAATATTTGCATCCTAAGATTTTGTATATGTGTGAGGGTGTGTATGTGGGAGAATGTGTGCGGCAGGGATGAATTATGTAGGTGGCTTTGTTGGACAGCATCCAGCGCAAGTGGGTGGCCGCATTTATACGTATATAAGTGGAAAATGCCAGCAATAATGTAAAATGAACATGACATATGTGAGCAATAAAAGGGGTCACAATTGAGAAAGTGCTGTTTTAAGATTGTTTTTTGTTTAGATAAAAAAAAGGATATGTCAGTTTTTTTTGTATATGGCAATAAGCGTGGGTGAATATCTTTTCAGAGATGGTAGTTTTTATCAAGAAATTCTAAAGGCAATGCATAATGTAAGTGTTAATTTCGCATATCCAGCTTCTGCCACAATGGAATCAGTTTTAAAAAACTGGCAACTGCCTGGATTTGTTTCGATTGTACCAAAGCCATTGACTGGGATTTGTGTTTTCGTAATGCGAACTCGGACACTTTTTGTGTAACTAATGTTCTACAGAAGAGAATGCGTTTATTTATTCTTCACTCTACCAATTCTGTAGGTTTCAGCCGAATACATGACACATTGTAAAATGTACATATAACTGCTATTAGCACAAAGCAAGCCGCCTATATAACGAACATACGTTTGCCGAACAAATTACTTCGACGTGAGTTTAAGTTGACAGACTCCTTTATAGGTTGAAAAATAAGGTCTTTATTACTACCGCCGGAAATAAAAATTTCCAGTCATTAGTACCTTCAATCAAGAAGAATTTCACTGCATTCACAATCCCTGCTTTTAGGTACAAGACAGACGTGATATCAAAAAGCAAATCAAAGGCCGATTTATAAGCCATTGTTATACGCGCCATTTTTTCCCTACTCGACACTGATAAGCCCTCGAGAGAGCCCCACCCACACTCAATGGTTGCAAATTTCTTCAGGATTGGCGACTGAACCCGTCAATATACCTCCTATAGTACTAAAGAAATATGAATCGGCGCGGGGTAAACTTTTCGCTCTGACATACATCGCCTGAGTGCATCTAGACTATTAGATACTTTCTGATATTTAGACCATTCCGAAAAAAAGTAAATCTTACAACCTATCAATCAGTAAAATGCTTACGGATTAGCTCGAATCCGAATCCAACCGAAATCTACACAATACAGCTTTAGATCAAAAAAATTTAATAGTGTGCTTTTTGTATGTTCACCCAAGTAAAAATAAAAAAATTTTGTTACAACGGGCGAACACCGGCCACTTGACTCTCTAAGGGGCATATAATGGCCGTAGAGTTTTTAACTATTTTTAGTTGGAGCACATATAGCCTCAAGACGGTTAAACTTTACCAACAGATTTAAATGGCCAAGTACTAATCTGTACAAACGGGCATACGAAGGCAAATTTGAACCAAAAAAAAATAATCTGCACCAAATGTTTTGTTGAATGTGCTTTAGGGGACATTGATCATCTTCGTTATGCACAATGATCCTTTCGATTATTCCTACTTAAAGATAATCGATGCACAAGGGAAACGAGCTCGTTAGTCGAGCGAGTTGATTTATATTTTAGTAGAAAAAAAAATAAAACATTCAATTGCAGTTTTGAAATGCTTGAATTCGAGACATGGCGGTGTGTTTTGAGTTTTGTTGGGGATCGAAAGTCACACCCCCTAGAGAATGTTTTTTTTTTTTTTTTTTTTTTTATGAAAAAACCAAGCTTAGGTGTAACCCTTTGTACTACCAGTCCGTCATGTCGTTCAGTTCATGGTGCAATGTCTAGTAGTAGCTTGGTTTGAAGAATAGAGGAGAATAGGAAAGGTTAGAGGGGGTCTGGAGGGTGTAGAAGAAAATGACGATGAACCTCACGTTTGAACTCTAAGATGTTGTACGAGTTCGGAAATACTGACTGCGGGAGATCATTCCACAGTCGAGTTGTTCTATTCATAAACGAACTTCTAAACCGTATTGTGCGTGAACGAGGGGGCTGTAGGGTATGGGGGTGAGCCGAGTGGGCTAGTCTTGTGTTGCGGGAAAAGTATTGCCGTGCAGGCAGGAGGTCTTGAATTTCGGTGGAACAGTCGCCATGGTAATAGCGATAAAATATGGAGAGGGCTGCTACATTCCTACGGTGGCTCAAGGTGTCTATGGAGGCGCGAAAGGGGCCATCACCAATGAGTTTGAGGGCACGATTTTGCACCTTGTCGAGACAAGCCAAGGTGGTTTTTGGGGCGCCTGCCCAGATATGTGAGTTGTATTCGAGGCGCGGCCGAATGTAGGATTTGTATATTGTAGCCAATGCGGCTGGCTGGAGGAGGAACTTGCATCTCTTGAGAAATCCAAGGCATTGGGAGGCTTGTTTGGCGATTTGGAATATGTGATCGTTCCATCGCAGATGCTCCGTTAAAGTTACCCCTAGGATGTTGAGAGTTGAGTCAGCCGTTAGATTCTCTCCATCCACCGAGACAGGAGGAAGGTCGGTACAATTTTTGTTGGAGATCAGACAGTGCTTCGTTTTTGTGGCATTGAATTCGACGCGGTTCATTTCGCCCCAATGAAGAATCGATTCGATGTCCCGGTTGATCGAAGCCGACATCAGTTGACGGTGGTAAAGACAAGGTCTGGCACGTGCTTGTCTTATATTGTCGAAGGAGTAAGAGAAATTCAGAGTACCGTCATCAGCGAAGCAGTGAAGTGGGTTGGAGGGGATTGAGAGCAGATCATTAATGAAGATTAGAAAAAGTGCGGGTGAGAGAATTGACCCCTGGGGAACTCCGGCCGAAATGGCGTGGGGGTTGGATTCGACGTCATCCAATACTACCTTGATTGAACGGCCTGAAAGAAAGCTCTTAATCCAGTTCCTTAGAACTAAGTGTATACCAATAGCTTGGAGTTTATTCAACAGAGCTGGGTGCCATACTCTGTCAAAAGCCTTTGATATATCTAGAGCAACTAGGCTAGACTCACCAAAGCTGTGAATGCTTTGGTTGATACGCTCGGTTAAACACACAAGCAGATCGCCAGTAGACCGTTTAGATCTGAAGCCGTATTGCCTGTCGTGTATAATTTGGTTGGATTCTAGATATTTCATCAGCTTTTTATTGATTATTGTCTCCATGATTTTGGAGAGAACAGAAGTAATTGCTATTGGGCGGTAGTTTAAGGGGTCGCTGGCTTCACCTTTTTTTGGGATTGGCTGAACATGAGCTAGTTTCCAAGAGTCGGGATACACTCCGGAGAAGTAAGACAGGGCAAAAAGTTTGCGCAGAGGTTTAGCCAAAGGTGAGGCACATTTTTTAAGTACCATAGGGGGGATTTTGTCGGGACCAGTGGATTTATTGGCGTCGAGTTCCTTGAGACACCTAAACACCTCGCGAGTCCTGAAGTGAACTCCGTCCATTGAGTGGGTGGTATTCTCGAGAGTGGGGGGTGACATAGCAGCATCGGTTAAAGAAGAATTTGCGGCGAACAGAGAAGCTAATAGGTCGGCCTTGGGTTTGCTTTCTGTTATCACTTCCTTGTTGTGAATAAAAGGAGGTGTTGAGGAGGAAGTAAAATTCTTCCTGATGGCAGTTACCAAGGACCAGAAGTTTTTGCTGCCTGTAGTGGAGTTAAGAATCTCACTTCTCAGTCTATCATCAAATGATGATTTGACTTTCCTGATGATGGAGTTACAGGAGTTTCTAAGTTTGACGTACTCACGACGAAGTGGCTCATTAGGCGAACGTCTGTATGCTCTATAGGCGGCTTCTTTAGCTTTGATTGCGTTCATACATTCCCCATTGAACCATTTGTTCGGCCTAGGCTTCACAGATTTGGTAGAGTGAGGGATGAACAAGCGCATACCCGCTCGAATAATTTTGGTGACACAGAGGGCCGCATAGTTCGCATTGGCATTACGGAAACACAAATCCCAGTCAGTGGCCTGGAAGAAGCGTATAAGACCCAACCAGTTGGCTTTCCCATAGTGCCACACAGTTCTTTTAGGTGCTGTGGTGGTTGTGGTCGAGGATGGATATGGGAAATAAGCGCTAATTAGTTTATGGTCCGAGTTGCCAAGGGGTGAGCTAACCTTGATGGAGTACCGCGTCGGGTGGGAAGTAAGAAACAGGTCAAGGAGATGGGCTCCTTGACCTGGAATATCAGGGACTCTTGTCGGACATTTGATAATTTGGTGCAAGTTGTTGAGGCTCGCAAAGAGCTCGGCGTCTTTGCCAGGAACACTGGTGTGTGTGTTTTTGGGACTGCCATAGAAGTGCTGGATGTGGCGCCATAACTCCATATTAGTACCAACCTTCAAACGATATGTAAAAATTTCACGACATTCCGATCATTACAAGCCGCAGTGGTTTTAGCGACGCTATTTTTGTAATTTTTCGAAGTAATGGAAAAATATGAATTTCGAGTAGATTTTTAATGAGAAAAAAATACCGTGGCTTGAAAGATGTCATCCAGACTCTGCTCCATCGAGACAAATGATAGAGAAGGGGTTTGCTAATTTGAAACTGGGCCGAATGAGCACCGAAGATACTGTTGTTCCAGAAAACATGGTCTGCGAAGTTTATGTTGTCTGTATTTTGGGATGCGTTTTGTGAAGGGTTTAACAAATCGTTCTGTAAATATGTCTTGTTTTTATCTGTAATAATTTAAAATCGGTTTAAACCGGTTTCCTGGAAAAGTTGAAATCCGAAAACTGGGATTTTGTAAAAACCCTATTTTTTATATTGTTATATCAGTAAGAAAAAATCTGCACAAATATACATCCCCGTGTATTTGATATAGTGCTAAGCTTAGGACAGATACTTGATACCGTTTTAAACTAATATTAACCAATTTTCGAAATTCAATTTAGGAGGGAATTTATAATCAAAACTTAATTCATTCAGTTTTCACACCAGAGGCCAGTACATGGTTCTGGTTTTTGAACGAGCTCCGTGTCATTTTCAGACGATGTGAGCCTTGATAGTCGTAAAACGTAAAACGTTCGATTACCATTCTAGAGGTTGCTGTTTTCTTTGTAGTTGTTTAGTCTCTTTCTTTACACTTAACATCTATTTAGACAACAATCCTTGTTACTGGTGTGTCTGTTTTGCAACAATTTTCTGCCCGCTCTTCTGCTATCGTATACATATAAGCTAAAGCATGGAAGCCGCCATTTCCTGAAGGACCACAAGATATTCGGAGACATCGTTTCGACGCGGCAGTAAAACTTTGTGTCGGTAGTATTATTACCGAAAATGGCGGTGCAGAAGAAGATGTCAGAAGCACGAGGCGCATATGCATGCCTGTTCTGTATATGGAGATCACCGATCATCTCCACTAACACCTAATTGCGGCTGTTCAACTCTAATGTTAAGGCAGTTCTTTTGTACGGTTGCGAAACATGGAAAGTCACCCAATTCATCACAGAGCGCCTACAAGTCTTCATCAAGCAAATGCAGACGCAGGCTTTAACAAAAAAAAAAGTCTTTAAGAGCAAATAATTTATAAAATTTCTTAAAATGGTCAACTTTTAATTTTTCGATATCTATTCATTTTGTTTTTCGATTATTTTTTAATAGAAATGGAAAAAAAATTTTAAAAGCGCATTTCGATGGGAAATTTAATTTCGCTTTTTTCCAGTTATTTGTCTGAAAGAGGGGTACTAATGGTCGGCTCTCAAAACGCACCCCTCAAAAAGCGGGAACTTTGTGATTTTATCATATTTAGGCGCCAAGCTAACATATAAAACCATAAAAAGCTTGAACGCAATTGCTCCTTACTCGCAGAAATTTTCAATAGCCTATACGAGTTAAGGCCCCCGACTACCATCCCAGAGGTCTGTTGCTCGAATCAGCTCCGCAGCATGATCCCTTGCCGTTTAATTTTTCTGACCTAGATAAATTTCCTCTTGCCTTCCATCTTGGGCGTGCAGTCCGACATCGCATTCAATCAATGATAGCACTATCGAATCAGTACAAAGCGACTTTATCCTTAATTCTATCTTAGTTGATAATCTCTTTTTATCTATCTCTTAGCATGTTAGTCAAAGCTTTATCCGAGCATCTGCGATGGACTGATGAATGATCACATATTTCAAATTGCAAATCACAATCCTGAGAAATATATATGTATGTACAGATCTTCACCTTCAGCCAGTTCGTTTATCTTTTTTTTTTTTTTATGTGACAGACTAGAGGCTTAGGGAAAGTCCCTTTGTACTGCCGACAATCTATTTTTTCGTATAGAGTGAATGTCGAACAGCAGCTCTAGCCGGAAGATAGACAGAAGAGAAGGAAGTAACTGTCACAACCTAGCCGCGATATTTTATTCCACCTACTCACAACCATTTCGCGACTCTGACATCGGGGCGTCGAGAACAACTCGCTGGAGTGTTATGCCTCCTGAAATGAGTTGAATCTCATCAACCAACCGATGGCATGCGCTTGGTGGAGCGGGGGAGGACTAGGGAAGGCTATGACAGGGGAATCAGGAATGTAAAGAGGGAAGAAGAAAGAAGGAAAGTTAGGTGGGAAAGGCGAAGGACCGTGGCGCCGCCGGGATTCGAACCCGGGACCTCTGGGGATAGCAGTCAGGCGCCTTACCTCTGGACTACCGAGGCCCCTGATCTGAACTGGCGTTTTGAAACCCGCCCTCAAAAAGGTGAAAAACCACTCTATCAAACTTATCAGTGATGCCAAATTTTGTATCTCCGTAGATCCATTGGAGAGAAAGGCAATAAATCTTCAGGTATAGATAGTATTACGCGGAGCTACTGAAGGACGGAGGGCAAGAACTGTTAGAAAAACTACAGGAATTTATATGAAGGAGTAAACCAGACGAGTGAAAGAAATCTGTTGGATGTCCAATTTCTAAGAAGGGAGACAATTTATCTTACAACAATTACAGAGGAATCACGCTACTGCCTGTAGGCTACAAGATGTTTACATTTATCATAAAAGAGAGATTAGAACCCGAAAAGATCTTAGGTGAGTATCGAGCAGGCTTCAGGAAGGATGGCTAGACCAACGAACACCTAGTTACTCTTGAAAATATATTCTCAATCTTCGTGTACTATAAGCAAATGTACGAATCTAATAGACACAGACAAAACTTGAAGAAATTCTATATTATACCCTCATAGCTTACAAGGCTGATTAAATACACAGTAGAAAGGACAATATTACGGGATGGCTTCTATTAAAATTAACACTAAAATGGATTATAACAAAAACATCGTAAAACGATCATTGCAAGCAATAAATCATTCGAAGGGGCTAAAAAGATCGATTAAGGTATGCAGGACATATTGCAAGAATGGATACCAAAAAAAAAACTAGCTTTCGGGAATATACTAGGTGATGGATCAGCAGGTAAACCGAGAAAGACGCAGTAACAGCAGACACGGGTATAATCTTAGTAAACCGAAATTGAAAACAAGCAATCGTATAAACTGGATTGAATCTTTAGAGCACACCAAGGATCGAAATGGGCTGTAGCGCGATAGGAAGGAGGGTCATAGGTAGGAATTGGCCACCATGGAAATTTAGCAAAAAAATTGACGAAATGTTTGCCAATATCACCTAGATCGCCTAGTTTTGCTTAAATGAATGTCCTTATTGCCTGAACTGCTATATATTTTCCGCAATAAAAAACTAGCCCAATAATGTTATCTACTCCTACACCCTCGTCCTCCGTTAACCACACATTCCGATCTAGAAGTTAATTTTATGTATAGAAGCACTCGACTATGGAACAATCTTTCACAAATAGTTTTCCCGAACTCATACAAAATCGTAGCATTCAAATGTAAGGATCATCACCATGGAGACCTCCATAACCTACCACATTATCTTCCATTCTCCCAACTAAACTTACTACTATATATTGCACCAAGAACCGCGAACGACATGACAGATTATTGGAAGAAAGAGTGATTTCTTAGCCTGATTTTATTACACAAAAAAGAAGAGTAGAATTTTACAATATTTTCTACTCCACTTTGTGTATGGTAACAAATTTTTTTTCAAGTATTTTTATGTAACATTTATAGATTACATAATAAAAACTCCGATCAATCAAGTAAATATTCCATTTGATTAAGATATACCCTTATTTTTCAAAAACAACCCCCTATATTTTTTAAACAAAAACAAACTTTAAGAAATAAAAAATCAAAAAAAAAATCCCTTTAACAATATATTAATCTTACATTTTTACCATATCTCAAAAACTAATCCAAACATAACAATAGGGATGAATGTCACTACCCACCTACCCAACAACGATATTTATAGCAAAATTGTCTAGTGGCAAGCCCACCAATAAAATATATGAGCATTACTACTAGATACTACATGGGGACTCTACTCTCTCCGCCAAATAAAAATCCATGATTTACGAAAATCCAAAAAATACCAAAGTAGAAAAAAAGAACGAAAAACTCTCGAGACATTAACAACATGGCATCATTTTGTTTTAACAGAATTAGCCTGAAATTTAGTAGCTTTCACAAAACTATAAATTTTGGGGGAAGTTATTATTTTTTGGTTTATTTTTTTGTATAATTCTTTTAATTTGTTTATATGTAAGTTTTTAGAGATAGCATGCAAGAACCACTTTTATACTTTAATCTTAAGACTTAAAGTAAAAATAAAAAAACAAAAATTATTAAAATTAAATTTAAAAAAAAAAAAAATTAAAAAATAAAAATGTAAAAAATTTAATAAAGTAAACATCAAAAACAAATTTTAATAAAAAAAAAATAAATATTTGTGTAAACTTAAAGAAAAAATTGCGATAAAAAAATTGTTTCTTTTAAAAATGATGATAAATAAACTTTTAAGTATAAAACAGAAAATAAAAAAAAATATATTACATAAAAAATTCCCTGCTTTGGATTTCGATACTATCGCAGCCAGATTTGTAAATAAAATAAAGATATCACCTTTCGCGCGGCATAAGCAGATTTTTTAGCAGGAATTAATAATAAAAACAATTAATGTTAATTATAAATAAAAAACTTCTGTTTTCCACCATCAGATTTCAAAAGAAAAATTTGTGCTTGTTTGGAAATAAATAAAAAATAAAATAAAAAAAATGAAGTAAAAAAATAAAGTAAAAATGTAAAGTAAAAAAAAAAAAATAAAGTAAAAAATAAATAAAAAAATAAATAAAAAAATAAATAAAAAAATAAAATAAAAAAATTAAAACTGAAAAGAAGCAATATTTTCCCAAAAAAATATAATTACCTCAGAGGTCATTTGTAGAACGTTTTTCCGCATCATGTATCACCACACACAGCACAAGCTCTAAAACGGCTCTAGCTAACACCACTCTGTATATATATACTCTATGTATATACTGTACTGACTGAATAACTCTGAATATAGATTACGAGATTAAGAGTCAAAGCACTTTGATCTGGGAACAGTAAACAGATCCACCCAAAAAATTTTAATAGGCACCACTATGAGAAGTCTCGTCGTCGTATATCTCTGCTATAGAGCTTATAGGCTGGAAGAGGAGGCGCAAGGACACACCGAATTGACACTGGCCCTAATAAGCAAATTCCAAGGCGACAAGTAAATACTGGAAGATATAACATGAAGAGACTTCACATTCACCTAAAAACACACCGATATAGTAGGAGATAGACAACATGATTTCTATAATCTGGGGGTTTGTACAATATATATATCGAGGAAGGCACACTCTTTCTGGGTGTCGTTCGTTCGTTCGTTCGTCCGTCATCACAAGGCACTTGTACAAAATGTTAAATTGATATAAAAGTCGAGAACGGTACACTGTTCAAAAAAAAAAAAACACGATTGTACTAGTACATATTTTTTCAGATTAATAAAAACCCCGAAAAAAAATTCAAATCTATCAAGTCTTTTCCATCTTCACTGCCCAGAAAATGCACAACCAAAAATCCCGAATAGTAGTACTACCAGCACTCGCCGCCCTCAGCTGGACCATCTGGATACGATCCATTTTTATTTGGGATTCCAGCCGAAGTCGTGGATATATAGCTTTATCTTTATATTTTTTTTATAATTTTACACGCAATCAAACCACTTCGAATCCGTGTTCATCCAGAGAATACCCAGCTGTAGTATACAGGGTATAGAAGAGCTCGCCAAAAAAACACACACGGTGAGTCACACAGGAATATCTATCTTCTAGTTAGCGCTGGTTAAAGTAATCTCGAAGGATCAAATCCGAAGCTCTATTGGATCTAGACACAATACCGAACTCTCCAAGCACTGGCCAAAGACTAAATGAAAACTCAGCTGTGCGGTTCTATTTGAATGAACTCCAGCGCGACACGACTCCACCAGGCCAGAAGGTGGGGGGATGGGGTGGATGGTATGGTGGTTGTGGAACCAGAGAACACGGTAGACCAAACCAAGAAAGCAAGCAAGTGAAGAAGAAACAGATGAGCCCTCGAAGGGAGCAAACAATTATAAGCAAGAAGAACGCGGGCGCGATAAGCTCTCTCGGTTTTGTAGGTGTGTGTTTGTGTGTGTGTATTTAAACTATACTTTTAAAAAATCTGAACTGAAGAAAGACCACCCTTTCACTTCACACACAAGAAAAAAAAGCTGCTTCCGTTGGATAAAACCTGGGACCAGTTGTTGCCTATTCAACCCTGTCCTATGGACTGTAGTAGACTGTATGTGAATTCTGTTACTAGAACTGGGGGCAGTTTGGTGCGCGCTAAAAAGCTTCCAAGCCACCAGAAAAGTTTCATAAAAAAAGTTCTCTCTTTGTCTCTCTGTGTCTTTCCCTCTCCCATGCTTGTGCTGCTCCCTCTCCCAAGCTTGTATCATTCTCCGCTCTCATATCACTCTCACGATTCTAAGCTTCAAGTGCGTGGGTGTCTTCTTGGGGAAAAAGGAATAGTCATCGACAGGAACAAAGGCAAATCCTTCTCTGCTGGAGGCACCTCAAAAGACTCTAGAGCGCATGGATTGCATTTCGACGAACCCTTTACCGTCAGTCAGTCGGTATCTATCTACTTTGTTTGAGGGCGAAAGCTTCAAAACCGCCCCTTCTATCTCAAAACTCACTCACAACAACAACAATAACAAAAATCTCATACACAATTGTCCCCTACATGTCCTCTCAATCCCCCCCCCCCCCCGCAGTCGATCTACCCCAAAACCCATGCACCCCCAGAAAGCTCCCAAGTCACGGATTC
Source organism: Thereva unica (assembly GCA_949987705.1). Lineage (NCBI taxonomy): Eukaryota > Metazoa > Arthropoda > Insecta > Diptera > Therevidae > Thereva > Thereva unica. The sequence goes on along the minus strand of OX465281.1, from coordinate 28,596,475 downwards.
TTGACTGACACTCATGGTCTCGAGAATCTTTGAGATGAATCCATTATTCACGAAAATTGATTGTATGCGAGACGCCCCTGGCTCCCCATCGAAACCCCAACCACCCCTTATCATCCCCACTTACTCCAACCACCACTCTACAATCCTGACAAACCTGACTCACCACAATCTCATATAAGGACTTTGAGCTCTGAAATGCTCCTTTTTGAGTGTGACTTTCTTCTTCTTCTTGCGACTGAAGTCCAGCCTAACCCCGACGAGCTTTTTCGACTCGACTATGACAGGGTGGCACGTAAAAAACTGTGACGGATTCAATTTCAACCTGGGGTTAGGGGGTTGGGGATGATGTTCGAGATATGGGTTCGGTTTCGGTGTGAGGTAAGGGTATATAACCAAGCCAAAAAAAAAAGAGTAGCGGTTACAGAATTACGGAACCATACGTTATTTTCGGGTTGAAAAATTCACGATTTTCGATTTTATTTAAGGGGGTTTCAATAAAATATTTACCAAAAGTGTTTAGGCTGCCGATGGGAGGGTTGTGTTTAATGGATTTTTTTTTTTATATTCTTGTTGTTGTTATTGTGGTGGCAGAAGTCATGGGTGTGTTTTTGGGAAGGAGGAAATGGTGCGCTTGTGGACGACTCTGACTGTCAACTTTAAGGCTTCCAATTTGTGATGCCATCGATATGTGTGTGGAGTGGAGTTTTTTCGGTCTTCTTACTTCTTCGTCGTCGTCGGTCCGGGGGCAATTTCAAGTGTAATCAAGCTTTTAAGATTGACAAGGAATTATTATGGGATTTATAATGCACAAGAGGCATTCATTGTTTGTTCGTTTGATTTTATTGGAAAGGTGCTAAGTTTTCAGTTTTTGAAATGTGGAGATTGGAAATATTAAGAATGGACAGAAGGTTTGAAATATGTACTTAAAAAATTATGATTTGTAAAGCGAATTTTTATGGATTTGTAATCGAAAAGTTATCGTCTGATCAATTGCCCTATTTACCACCAATACGTCATTTCGAGTAATGCGAAAAAATGGGCTTACAGCGGGCGAACGCCGGCCGTTTGGAGTTTTAAGGGGGATATGATGGCCTTAGAATTTTTGCACATTTTTAATGGGACCACGTGTGTGTGTGTGGTGTACGGCCGCACTATCCTGCAACCAACTTTCTGATGCCCTTCACATAGCCGAGGACTATGCTTCTCCAATCACCTTTGGTGTTCACCCGTTGTAAGGCCATGTTTTATTTTATTTTTAGATGTCATGACGGTCTCCATAGCCTATGAGTTAACATAGCCGCTACCACCCTAGAGGTTTGTGGGTCCAGTCTACACCCAGTCATTGTCTTTTGTCTTCGTCTTCTCTGACCTAAATAACATTTCTTTCTTCTGGCCTTCCTTTTCACAGCGAATGTCTGCTCATTCTCATGCTATCGAATATAAGCATAATAAGCGAGAGAGTCATCTTTGGTTCGATCACCGAAGTCTGTGGTTTATCCCGGTAGTATCCTAGTGGGAAAAATTGGAAGCGCTGCTCAGGGAAGCTTATTTGGAGCGCTGTTAAATATGCTACCGAAGGAGCATTACTGGAGTTTTCATAAGTTTTATAGAACGAAGAAAACCGGAAATTTTCTTACCGGCCATATAGGGTAACAATAGCATACTCAATGGAACGGCTCTCGTTCGATACGGAGAGGACAAGCAGCTTTGGAAGTGTTTAGAATTTAGTTGGGAAACTGCTTTGGTAAAACCAAACTCGCACTTGGAAAGCAAAAGATTATTAAAAATCGTTTTTATAATGCTCCTAGAACGCTCCTAGAAGCAATATAAAAAGGTATGTTCCTCTGTAATCACATTCTATAGGAATGTCTATTGAATAGGAACTGGATTGGGAACGGGAGCACTGTAAGCTTTTTAACGAGCGCTAAAACATGGCTATTGGAGCACTCCATTTTCCGCTGGGATTGAATGGAATGGGCGATAGAAGAACACCGCGTGTTGATGTTGGTGTTGACCGTTTTTCACTCACCGCTATCTTTCCGAATCAAGCTTGCTGCCCGACATTGCACTAAACGATAGAACTGTCGGCAGTACCAAGGAGTTTACCTCTGAGCTTTAGTCTATCTTAGTAAAAAAGACGTTAAGGTCATGCAGTAATGTCTAGTAGTAAGTCTAGTTTGAAGGATAAAACGAAAAATTAAGGTAAGTATAGGGACTGGGAGGAGATAGACCAATCTTACTTTTGAGCTTTAGGGTGTCGTAAGAGTTCAGAAACACTCATGATAGATGACTGCTCCGCAAACGAGTTCCACAAACGAACTTCTGGACCGTAGTGTACAGGAAGAGAAGGACTGAAATATGCGTGAGATATGATATGTGTGAGTAGAGTTGCAGATGGTCAGTCATCAGCGAAATAGGGGGAATAACATGTAACATAATATGCAAGTCCCGCAACTATTTCGGACTGATAGAAATGCGATTATAACATCCTAGCGGTGGCCACTGATAGTTATCCTACGAGAGAGAATAGGCTTAGGCTACTCCCTTCCAAGTAATGTTGGCGTGAGGCTAACAACCTCACCTGGAAAAAAGAATTATTACGGAAGGAGCAACATTTGTGTCGTTCAATGTAAGAGTGGTGTGGCTACTATTTTAGAGTATTGCTGGTAAATTTTAGAGTATTGCTGGTTAGATTGATGACTTGAGGGAAATGTTTGATAACACTAGAGTGAATGCGTTTTTGGTCACTGAGACGTGGTTAAATAGTGATATCCCTTGTTCTTATGTGCATCTACCTAACTTTACCATTCATCGTAATGACAGACCTGATAGAATTGGAGGGGGTGTGGCTGTCTACGTTTCCAAATCATTGGCCTCGATTCCCAGATCCGACGGGAAAGAAGTGAGTTGCGGATTTGACATTTTGACATTTTCCGCGCTGTAAAAGTGTGATCCGCAACAAATTTTCTGCGGATTTGAACGACAAATGCGCCTGAGATAATCCGACATCATATATTTCATTATCGCGTGAGTCTTCACTCCGAATTTTCGATTTAAACCAATCCGGGACTGCGGATTTGAGAATCGCAAAGTGTCAAATCCTCACTCACTTCCCTCCCGTCGGATCTGGGAATCGAGGCCATTGCCGTCGAAAATCATCTACAGATCCACCGGTGATCAGTGTGAGTTCATTGTTGTCGAGGTCAAAACGCACACTGACTTGTGTTTGCTTGTATCTGTGTACTGCCCGCCCAATTCGTTCAATGAAGTCAATGCTGAAGAGCTCTCTAGCATTCTCTCTAGGCTTGGTAGGCAGTATAGAGATATTCATATGGCTGGAGATCTCAATGTTGACCTGCTTAAGTCAAACCGTAGAAGCAGTACGTTCACATGGTTATTCCAATTTGTTGACACAATCTCCCAACGTTTAATAATTGCATGCGGCCTTCTTTGCTTGACGTTCTTGCCACTTCGAGCGTTGAAAGGGTGGTTCGTTGGAGTCAACTTTCACCTCCCAGCCTATTCGACCATGACTTCCTTTTTCTATCTGTGAGATTTTCATGCTCAGCATCGGCCTCTCATCAATTCATCACATACAGGGATTATAGAAATATTGATTATGAAACCATTTACCAGAAATGCCTCTCTTTACCTCTAAACGCGATATTTAGTCTACACTCGATTGACGAGAAAGTACAGGTGTTCACTTCCCTTATTTTAGCTGTTTTCAATGAGTATGTTCCACTCAAACGAATTCGTAAGAAGCCGGAATGTCATAACTGTCCTTGGTTTAATGCCGAAGTAAGGCTGCTAATCCTGGAACGTGAACTCCTTTGTCGTAGGTACAGACGGCTGAGAACTACTGAATCTTTCAGTAGGTATAAGCACATCCGTAATATGGCTAACAAAAAAATTCGTCTCGCTAAGCGGGAATTCTATGCGGTTAAGCTTAATTCTGACCTGCCACCTAAACAAGTATGGAAGAATATACGTAAATTTGGAATACATAGTGGGCCTGCAAATGCTAGCGACCTTAACCTCGACACCGAGCTTATGAATCAATCATTTATCCAACCGTTAATGCCCTTAGATACTAATCTAGAACAGAGAGCTGCACTCTCGTTTGAAGGCTTCAGCTTTAGATGTGTGGATACGGCCGAAGTGCTTGCATCGCTAAATTCTGTTCGTTCAAATGCCACTGGTATTGATGGTGTTGAACCTCAATTTTTCAAGCTTATCATACCATATGTGATCGATGCAGTTACTCACATATTCCATTGCTGCCTAACCTATTCTGTATTTCCCTGTGCATGGAAGAAAGCGTTCATTGTGCCAATACCTAAAAAAACCTCTCCCTCTGACATATCTGACTTCAGGCCAATTAGTATCTTATCCTACCTGTCCAAGGTTCTGGAGAGAATTATGTATGATCAGATTCAATCCTTTCTTGTTGAACGTAATTTACTGTGTGAATGGCAATCTGGCTTTAGGCGATTTCATAGTTGTGAGACTGCACTGCTGAAGGTCACCACGGATATTCGAGCTAAGTTGGATGATAACGAGACCGCGGTATTGCTTCTGCTTGATTTCTCAAAAGCCTTTGACACCGTTAATCATAAACTCTTGCTGTATAAACTTGCTGGTCTCTTCCATTTCTCGTCCTCTGCTATCTCCCTCCCCTCCTCATTCCTCTCCAACAGGTCTCAGGGCATCAAGTTCAATGACAAGTACTCATCTTTTCTTCCTGTGCCATCAGGAGTACCGCAGGGCTCTGTTCTCGGACCTTTGCTCTACACATTATTCACGAATGATATGTCTACTGTCATCCGGAACTGTTGTTTTCACTTCTTTGCTGATGATACGCAACTATATAGTACCTCATCTTCATCTGATAAGCTAAGTGAATGCATTAAAAGAGTGAATGATGACTTGCGCAGTATCTCAAGCTGGGCGTCTAATAACTATCTTCGACTCAATCCTACCAAGTCCGTGGCACTATTTATCAGCCGTCGCTCAGTTAATGCCCATGAGCTAAATACTATCACAATTGATGATACTCCTCTACGTATTTTGAATAAAGCTACGAATTTGGGTATTATGGTGAACTCAACGTTGACTTGTTGCGACCACGTCTCGCTGATCCTTAGTAAAGTTTATAGTTGCCTTCGAAGGCTATGGTTATTTGGTAAACTCCTACCTCAACAGTCACGCCTAAGACTGGTAAAGAGCCTCATCATGCCGCATTTTTTGTACGGCATCTCGAGTTATATTGCCTTGGATGCCATTTGCAGGCGTCGTCTGAATGTGGCATTTAATGACTGCATTAGATTCTGTTTTGGCTTACGACGAAATGCCCATGTTTCGACTTATCGCAAATTTCTCATCCCCTGCGAGTTCTTGTCTTACCTTGACATACATGCATTATGTTTACTCTACAAGGTACATTTTACCAGTAATCCCAAGTACTTGACTAATTTTATAGTACCGTTACAGTCACGTCGCCTGTTAAGCTTCCGTATACCTTTATACAAGAGCAGAATTGGTGGTCGATCCTACTTCTTGCACTCAATCAGACTGGAATAATTTGCCTCCCTCTATAAGGGGAGCCTCTTCAGCGGCGGTTTTCAGAAGCAAACTTTTAAAGCATTTTTCTGTTGGTTAAGTTTAATATTTTTTTTTTTTTTTAATTTCGTGTCTGTTGTCTTCTCGCGAGTGGTCAAATTCATATTTAGTTTTATTTAGTTTTAATTAGTTTCGTATAACATTGCAATAGTTTTCTTTCTTTTTATTTGTATTTTCCTGTCTTTTTTCTCTCTTTTTTTTCCTACTTTTCAAGTTTGTAATATTGTACTCTAAAAGATTTGTATCTTGTGTGCACTTACCAAAAAAATAAATAAATAAATAAATAAATTTGCTTTGGAGTCGCATTTTGTCATATCTTTCGCTGTGGGGGTGGAACGGCACTTCTGGAGTTGCTTTCGTTTTTTAGCAGTCCATCATGTAATTGTTACGTCATGGTGCATTTTCTTGTAGTAAGCTTGTTTGAGGGTTGGTCTGAGGAGTTAGGGGATGTTAGAGGAGATGGCGATGAGCACTGCTATTAGACTTTGGGATATTGTAGGTGTTCGGGAATACTGACTGCGAAATATTGTTCCTTAGTCGAGTTGCTCTGTTGGCAAACGGTTGTTGTAGGTGTAACATTGCCACAGGTGTAGGTGTTTATTTTGGTGGAACAAACGTTGAGGATAATAGCGATAAAGTTTTGTCAGGGCTGCGTCCTACTGTGTCTCAATGGGTCGATAGTTGAGGAAATGTCAGCATTACGAAACTATGGCGCCGTGTCGGTCAAAAGGATAGACGAAGAAAGTGGGATTGAAATGGCCAAACCTTGCAACGCGAGAACGAGAATCTACCCAAACATGCCTTTGAGTGGAATCTATAATGGTTTAAAAATTCGTTTATAACAAGAACTGTGATGAAGCCTCGGGTTGGTTGCCCGAAGAGACCAACCTCCGACTTCCACACAAAAACTAACAATTTAATAATTGTTCTCCAAAAGGGTCACATTAAAGCGGTATCCGGGGGCCTCCCGAGAAAGGCTGCTCGTCTGGGGTCGTGGTGTGGCGACCCCGGAAATACCACCTATCCTCTTGCACCACCATTTACCTGGTTGTGAGCGTCCCCCCATCCTGGTACGCGCAGAAGACTGATCTACCAATTTAGAGTACCTGCAACCTAGAAATCAGAGTGAGGATAATCATCCGCTGCTCCCCCATCATCGAAATCTAGACCATCATGCTGAAATCTCACTCCCAAGAAAAAAAATTGTTACCAATGATGAACGATATGACAAAGAAAAAAAAATTCTTTTATGTCAAAATTTAGTAATTATTCCATCATATGCACAAAATCCATGAACGAAACAAGGTGATAACAACTTAGTTCTATAAAACAACCACAATAATTCGAACAACGAAGACCCGCTGATCAGCTTGCCTTTTTTACACATAAATTCTTACAGACCACGTTGGTTAATAACTAATTGTTTGTACACATGGGGAAAATTCAACCACCAATGGAAAAACTAATACATTTTTCATTAAAACACAAAACAACAAGATAAATCATATCACCATTGGTTATAAGTAGGAGTTTTTTTAATTTCCTACTCCCTACAAAAAAAAGACACAAACAAATAACTAAATGCAAAAAAAAATCAAAAGGATTGTGATAATTTGTTATCGTATAGTGTATGGTGTAACTAACTAGTCGGAAAGACAAAAAAACAATGTCATCGAATCAAATCAATTCAACATATGAATATTTAAACAGTATGTAACCTCTGACAAATAACTAAATGAAAAACTTATTTTAATATCCAATTAACAATCAAAAGGGGCATCTGCACCCTGAAAACTTCCGTACTTGTCCAAAATTAGGTTCACGGTGTCGGGCGCCTTCAATAACACCGTATTGTTCTCTCGGCACCGTCTCTCAACACAGGCTAACATACCAGTATCCAATCGGACTTCCTTCCATACCGGGTGATTTCTTCGTACTCTTGAACCATGTACCACTTTCGCCAACGACGTCACCAAAAACAATTCTACTACTATTACTTACAGTTTGGTAACTGCCGATACGGCCTGACCTCCTAAACACCTTTTCGATCTGGTGGTACAATTCTCTTCGGTAAGATACGTCCCTCCGAGTCTTCAAATTTCTGGTTTTCACCCCTAGGATGCAACCATCAGCATTTAATTTTCTTCAGTTCTTCAAATCTTGCGAGCTGCATCCGCCCTATGAAGCTACAGGCCGGCTTTGATGCATCCTCCCACCTCAAGTCGCCAATCCTGGAGTATTTTTCAATAAAATTTCTTCTTTTTGTTACGCACCCGGGAAAAGAGTCCGTATTACCGATAATAACTTTACTACGGCCGGATTAAAACTTATTCCCGTACTAAAGGACAAAAAAAAATCTATCCGTAATAATATTCGTTGAGTAATCATGAAAAAAAATGTCTTATTTTATTTTTTTCTTTCCGGCGACTCGATCATCAGAAAAAAACTTCAGTAGGAATCCAAAAACTTACTTCCCATTTTTCTCCCCCAATTTTTTCTATTTCTCAAGTGATTTTTTTTTAAAGTGCCTAATATACAGTGAACAGTGAATTTGGAATCAAGGAATGACCCGCCCCGTTACAGAACAACTCATGCAGCACCTAAGAGTTCAAACGCAAGGTTTAACGCCATATTTTCCCTTCAACCTATCTTATCTTTCTCTCTATCCTTCGAGCAACGCTTAGTACTAGACATATCACCTTGACGTTTCCGACATGACAGACTGATGGTACAAAAGGTAACACCTGAGGTTAGACAATCACATAAAAAAACTATTGTTTTCGCCATATGTCCCACGAGGGATTAAGGAAGCAGAAGAACAAGAAGTTGATTGAGTTTAACGGAAGTTTGCAAGGAAGGTACGGTATCGCCATCAGCAAAAATGTGAAGTGGGTTGGAGAGAATTGAGAGTAATAGTATAAAGAGCAGATGAGCAAATTGACCCTTGAGAAACCATGGGCGAGATGGCATGGGGTTTGGGTTTCACGTTGTAGGTAGGGTTTGGGTTTCACGTAAGGGGGGTTGTTGGAGTCACTTTACTGACTAAACGCGCGCAAGATTGGGGGGCCTCGGTGGTCTAGAGGTAAGGCGCCTGACTACTATCCCAGAGGTCCCGGGTTCGAATCCCGGCCAGCCCCACGGTCCTTCGCCTTTTCCACTTTCCCACCCACATAACTTCCCTTCTTTCTTCTCCCCTGTTTACATTCCTGATTCCTCCTGTCATAGCCTTCGCTAGTCCTTCCCCGCTCCACCAAGCGCATGTCAGCGGTTGGCTGATGAGATTCAACTCGTTTCAGGAGGCATAACACTCCAGCGAGTTGTTTCTCAAATGCCCCGATGCCAGAGTCGCGAAATGGTTGGAAGTAGGTGGAATAAAATATCGCGGCTGGGTTGTGGCAGCTCCTTCCTACTTCTCTCTCTCTCCTTTCTACTCTCTATCTTCCGGCTAGAGCTGCTGTTCGACATTCTATACGGAAAAAAAATAGATTGTCGAACAGTACAAAGGGGCTTTCCCTAAGCCTCTAGTCTATCACATAAAAAAAAAGTTTCCACGCTTTTTTTACATTTAAGTAAGTGGCATCAGATATAAAAACTTTACATTCAAAATAATTTTTTACTTTTTGGTTCATTTTAAAATAAAAGCGTTTTTTTTAGTTTTCTTCTATTTATTTATTTATGGAACGGTTTGTCCAACTCTTCAAAAAACGTTTCGGGTTTGGCGATTACCTTCAGGAGGCATTTTTATTTTCGGCGATTTTTTTAGGATTTGAGATTAGGTAAGGGATCATCTATAAATTATGTGAGGCGATTTTCGACCCCCCTCTCTCTTGGTGAGATGTCGAGAGATGTGACTCGACCCCCTCTTCCCCTTTTAATCTAACGTGTGATTTTCAAATTTTAAAAAAATCTGGCTTATACCATAAAACTATTTATTTACGGGCGTAACCACAACATTTTATTTTAGGGAACTGTTAATTTGTACTTCTTCTTGCCCTCCTCTATTCCACTAGCCTTTTCCCCTTGTAGTGAACAGAAAACTAACAAACCTGAGCAACAAGAATTTTATTATGCTAAGGGCCCTTTCTGAAGTTCTATATTCTAAGAGCCTTTTCGCGGTTCAGTGTTACTTGGCCCGTCCACTGCAGCATTCGTCAAGTTGCGCGTTTGGTTGGTCGGTAGTGGTTAAATAATTGAGGGACTACTAAGCTACTTTCTAGCGTTCGCATGACCACGTAAAAATTTTTGTGTAGGATTTAGCCATATGTTAAGGCCCCCCATTCACACACAGGTCGCCGGAAGACCATGGCCAGAAAGGTTTCGTCTTGAAGCCGAGCATCGCCGCACACTCACCGGCCGTCAACTGGTACTGGATGCGGTCTTCAGTTCATGAAAACTGACAAATATCGTTTTGTGTGTGGGCGAGTATTTATCGTCAGTTCGTGCCTGAAGATCTATACTTCTATTCAGTATAAAGCCGTGAATTTACGGCAAGATTTCACGCCGTATCCACTCGGAATGGAAACCGAAACGCGAACTAGGCGAGAAAACCATTCACACTCCCGTTCGCCCGTGTTCGCGGGTGTTCACGGCGTTAGTCTGGAGCTGCCGTGAAGTTTTCTTTAAACATTTTTGCACTTGAATTAATAACCTGCTATGCCAAACTGTGTGTCTATAGGGAATCATGACGTCACCTAAATGCCTCGGCCTGTCAGGCGAATACCTGAAGTCCTCATCGCTAAGTCAGACTGAGAAATCTGTGGCCTTCATCGGGCCGTGCTTGACGACCTGGCCGGAAAGGCCACGACCTGCCGGCGTTCAGTTTTCTCGCAATTTTACACAGTCTCTTGAGGGAAAAAAATTTACGTGATATTTGCCGAGACCACACGTGATATTGGGTGAGATCGGCTCGAAATGTCATGCAATTTTGACATATATTGTTTGAAGTTGGTATTATCAAAAAACCATATGTTTTTGCCAATAGTGGCGCCATCTATAGGTCATCGTATGAGCTTAACGAATGATGTAATAAGTCGGCCTTGGGTTTGCTGTTTGTCTTCACGTCGTTTTATAGATAAAGAAAGAAGTAGCGGTAGTCGTTTTAATAATATAAAAAGTGCATCTATTGTAATGGAGTATTACTTTTCGAGTTACTGACGTGTGAAGCCAAAACCAGTTGCCTTTTTCCTATATCAGCTAGCGCAATATCCCTACCATATAGGTTAGAGCACGCTACTGTTAATTACTCGATTTCATACCCTCTGTACACTGAAACTAGTTCAATATGGTTATAAACTAACTCACACACTAAGGATATACAACAAACCGTAATTCCCTTTAATTTTAGAGTATACTTCACAGGAGTTTGGTGGACACGCAACTACTCTACTATTCACTCAATTAAATGCCAGCAATCAAGCATTTATGCTCCTGTGTGGCAAACTGGGCGCGGGTAGAGCAAAAAAAAATGAACAAAACGAAAACAATTTAATTTTCCAGCAACAATTTAATTGCGGCAATAAAAGAATCACACATTACGCGTGGACCGGGCTAAAAAACGGGATCGGGACTGCACAAAATATAATTAATAACATTTCATTACGGCCTCGAAAGCTGCACCATAAACTTTTGTTAAGTGCGCGATAATAAAACCCGGAACCGGTTCATATCTGCAGCGATGAATAAAACCGACGCAGTTCGGCGGCAGAGGATACTGCAAAATCAAATTTTAATAACAAATTGCAGCGAGGGCTTTTACTGTCATTAAACCGGGGGCGGAATCCCCCCCCGGTGCAACAAGGGTGCAGGTACAGTAGTAGTATGCCGCCACGGGCTTCGCGCGGCCCCTCTTTGGGATAGTATATGCCGGAGGGCGGCGCGGCTGGGAGGCGGGAGATGGCGCCCGGCAACGTTAATAGGTTCCATAGTTCACGACGTGTTCCGAGATTGTCGAGCGCTTCAATCAATTTCACTTTTAATTATTAATTTCACTTTAATTACACTTTTGTGTCAGTGCAGTCTCTCTTCGCTCGCTGATGAGCATTTTAGTGGCACTAAAATAGAAAACGACTTTTCTTTAATTTCTATTTGAAAATTCAATATCGGGCGTAAAACGGATCTCTCGTTCGCAACATAAAGGATGAGCGGCACCGATTTACGTCGGTTCGAGTCCCCGTCCCTGGGTGGCGCTGGAGGCAGGAGGAGGGCACAGGCACAGGCCAAAGTAGCTAGTTTCGCTAACTATACGCCCGTCCCCACCCCTGCAAGTAGTTCGCCATCTTTAACTCTTCAGTGTCTCCTGGTTTATTTTCCAGCCAATTCGGGCGAATTAATTAGTAAATGACTTCCTCCAAGATCCACAATGGCGGAGAAGAAAGGAATTGAGTTAGCGGAAGGTGTGCAACGATGGCTCCTTCACAGAGCGCTGTCGCTGGGTGCAAGGTGATATTTTCCAATCTATCCAGGGGCAAGCAGCAGCAACAGCGGCGGCATCGTCTCATATCCCCACATCCGATAGCCACTCCGATTGCACGGATCCAACAACAACGCCAACGACGACGACGACACTCAGAGGACACCACACCGCCGCTATCTCTGCCGCTTCTTCTGCTCCTCCTGCAATTGGAAACTGAACTCTCCAACTCGTCCTTTTTTGATTGATGACCACTTTAATTGCGGATATTAAATGACAGTTTTCCTGTTTGCGGAGATGGCATGGTGGTTGGCGCAAAACAACAAACTAAAAAAAAGCCAACGGACGAAAAAAGGCGCACACAACACAAGGACATCGGGGCTGCGATGAGCACGACATCCCCATACATCACTGGTGAATCGTGTCAAATTTCATTTATCGGCTGACAGAGTGTTCAGAAATGAATTAGGAGCGGAGCAAGGATTTTTTTCCATTCGGGGCTGGTTCCGTTCGGTTTGCACTCTCGCTGTGCGCTCCTCCTGAGTCCTGCCATGATAGAGTGCCTCGCTTCGTGATTATTTTTAAGCCTAATGTTTTTCACATAGCATCGACAGGATTACGTTATCAACAGCAGGCTTATGTCAGTACGTGTGATATCTATATTTTGTGTTGGGTATGAGGACTTTTTCGGGGGGCGAGTGCCCTGGCTATATAGGGGATGCTGCTGCGGCGGGACATGGCATAAGGGTAGCTTAAGTGAGCACAAAGAGGGAACACACTAAAAAGGAGGTGGATTTGCTTTTTATTGGCAGCTAATTACTGAACGAGAAATTTATCGCCTTCAATGCAGTTTCGGTGGTGATGATTGGGAATTCTGGGAGTTTTCAATTGGTAACTAAAACTTGACACTTTGTAGATTAGCCCTAATCGAAACCCAAAAGTCGATGTCTAGTATTAAGCTTAGATTGAAGGTTAGAAGAGATATAATAGGTTAGGAAGTGTCTGGGGGTGCTGAATGAAGACACGATGAACTTGGCTGTTATATTCTTCGATACTGTAGGAGTTCGGAAAAACTACCTGTCGAAGATCGTTCCATATTCGAATTGATGTATAGTAAAAATGATCTTTGGCCAGGGCTGCCACATTCCTGCGATGGCCATGGACGACCAAATAGCGTAATCATCACTGAGTTCTTGATGTCCTAGTCCAGATGAATGAACTGTATTCATGGTGGGGTCGTATGTAGAACTTGTAGTAACAGAAGACTGTAACATTTCCAAAAAATAATCTCCCAGTCAATTGTATGGCTGTTTGACGGATTTGAAATATGTGATCATTCCATCGTTGTTGATGTCACGAGGTCTGTGAAAAGGTTCGTGGCGTTTTCCCCAATAGATGGTGTTACATTCAAGTCACGAGCCATATCGATCGCAACGACACCACTAAACGATCGTTCGAGCACGATTTAACATTTGTTATGTGCTGCTGAAACGTAATGAAAACGACGCATGTCCGCGATGATTACGAATCGGTCACTTACAGCAATCGGATGCATTGAAAGTCGTGGAAAAGTGATAATGAGTCAGAACTGATGTCGAAAAATAGAATGTTGGGTGCTGTTGTGGGTGTGGTGGGACTGGAAGAAAGTCGTTCACTATGACGTACTTTCAGTTGTTCAGACAATTAATTCTTAACTCTACTAGAGACAACTGGCAATTGCAAGCAATTAAACGAAAACAAAAATGGTGGGCAAAAACGAACCGTCATCTCCGTATGATACGCACTAGAAAGCAACCAACAACGGTGAAGGCGAGTCCGGGACGGTATAGCAATCCTCTCTGACAATACCAATTGATACCAACTCGACACCAGATCCCCTACTCGAACTAGGTTTTATAGAAGTAGTAGAATGAGGAAAGAAAAAACCTACAGCGATAGAGTTGTTCTTACCACGGAAACACAAGTCCCAGCCAGTTTCTTTCTGAACTAAACATCTTGGTCTTCAAAGTCAGGGACTCTCGTAAATTAATTATAAGCTATGTAAAATTGATCCTTCATCACACCCAAATATTTTTCTCTCCTACTCTTATCCTTATGGACTATAGTACTGGCTGGCTATAGGACAAACTGCTCGCCAGTGGCTTACTCGGGCTCAGAATAAGGGACAGCTTTTGCTTTTTCTCTCGGGATAGTTATAAACATCTGAACGCGTGCACTTGCTGCTACCTTAGTCGCAATTTGAATGGCCTTGTTAGGTATGCCTTAGGAATTGGCCTTTTTTGCTGCCGTACCCGTGACATACGACATTCCCTTTACTTATGGCTAATACTCACACAGGACCCGCCTGGACCCTGGAGTACAATGCCAGCATTCGCAACTTGTGAGAAGGCAACCTTAACTAAACCGTTTACAACGAAGGGCATGTGTATAGTGCGCCATCACAATGATCCCTGTTCAAGTTCCTTGAATATTCTTAAGAAATGCTCGGATCTACTTCTGGTTTACTGGATTTACTACTTTTTATTTTTTCAATTTCTTTCATTTTATAAATCTACTTGAATTGTGCAAAACACTTTGTCCGTCCATCCGTGCCCCACTTACACTTTCAAAACTATTATAGCTACAGGCATGTGCTATACCTAAAATTGTTCTTTTATGCCAGTAGACCTGATAAAATGAACCGAATTGTACGAATAGTACGTTAACGCCAAAAACAAAAACTCTGTTTGCGCAGCAACGCATACCAACCAATAAGTTATGTACTTGGATAAGACGATTGAAATTGCCCTTCGACGTTTCACAACTGCATCTGCTTCTTCCTCTTTGATCTTCAACTGCATCTACACATAACTATGATAAAAGTGGCTCACAACAAGAATCACAGTGTCAGTGATTGACAATATAAATGAATAAAAACTTGTTCCTTTATGATTGATGATATTATCTAATTTCGTAGTGAAAATATATCGTTCCCACTGTTTATTACAAACGAAAATTTAAGGAAAACTTCAAATCCACGTTTATCATCTCTTATTTTTCAATATAAATAGATATTAAACACCAACTAATCCCCATAATGTGACTCTCCAGTTGATTTTTAGTTTTTATTACCCTTTTATTACCTTTTTATTACCTTGGGCAGTAACCATGTGTTTTAAGTAATTTTATTAGATATTTTGAGAGTAATGCAGAAACTAAAAAGAAATCAAGAAATAAAAATACTTTGAATTTATTAAACACGTCCACAAGCTTCGTCTAACTTCAGTATTCAACTGAAAGCATACCGGGAAAAGGCGTAATTAGTGGCGAGTCCCACGAGACAAGACCCGACTTGTTTAATATTATTTTCACAAACGGTATTGATTCAGTATTCGCAAGTTTTAAAAAGTGACCTATATGTTGGTCTAAGGACAACATTCTTTTTGTTCAAGGATTAGTTTCCTTTTCTTCTTCTTTATTATAATACAAATCGATATAAAGAGGCGCAGAATTTACAATGAATTTTTTATATGCATAAAAATTTCTTGATCTTAAATTTTTGTTTTATCACTTTAAAGATTTCACACACTGCTTGTTCCTGTTCGTCCTTATTTTGATTTATTTGAACAGTTTTATCGATTTGACAGGAAACAAGGACGCACACAGCGGCTCTAAAAGTGTCAGGTTGAATTTTACGATCTGTAGCAAAACGCATGGGTGGGCACGCATCTCCGCCCTCTCTCTAAGCCCCCTGGATGTCGTCTCCCCTCAAAACTTTTACCCTTATCATAACTCTTCGCATGACAACGACACAAATTTATAACAACAACAAAAACAACAAAAGGATCTCTTATATAAAGTAAAAAACAAAAGGAAGCAGAAGGAGAAAAAAGGTGAAGCGCTCTAGTTTCACATCTTCGCAAGGAGCAAATCCATCAGGATAAACTGCACTAGATTCTGATGCATTCCTTTGCGATGAACTGTGAAGATGGTGGGGGGGCAGGGGCAAAAATTGCTTCGGTCCTAGATAAATTGTTCATTAAACATTTAATTCCCTCTAGGAGCGCTTAATTAAAAACTCCAACTCCATCGATTAATCGCAGGCGTAAACTCAATAAAATCGCCTGTCAGGATAAAATGTTGTTTGTGAAGCCATAGACCAGCACGGAAAACAATTAACTGCGAGCGGAGCATAGCACTCCCAAGGACTCTCTCTACGGCCAGGCCAGGCCGATTGTACGGGCCCCTATGGGGCTGGGTCGGGGGGCGATGGCGCGAAGCGGGCGGCGACCAGGACGAACAGGACGAAACATCGCTTCGCAATTTAAGTGAAAATAGTTGCGGTCTGATGTATCTGCTACTATTTGTCGCAAAAGCAGTGCATTTTTATTCCCCACTCACCGAGCGAAACATTCCTGTTTCGTTGTTGTAAATT
This sequence comes from Thereva unica, assembly GCA_949987705.1. NCBI lineage: Eukaryota > Metazoa > Arthropoda > Insecta > Diptera > Therevidae > Thereva > Thereva unica. The sequence continues at coordinate 28,580,030 of OX465281.1, read as the reverse complement.
TTGTTGTTTTATAGCCTCCGGGCGATAGCAATATAGCAGTGGTGGGGGGAGTTAATGCATTTTCTTTAGTTGATGTCGGGGCAATATACACCCATATACATACATACATCCATAGAGTCCTATCAGAGTCCTTCTTTCCTTTTTTTCCTGGTGTGTTCGAATAAAGGTGAAGGGAAATTGCTCCTGAATTAGTGTCAGAACGTCTGAATAATGGATTTGGATACGCTTTTATTGGGCAATGCTGAAGGTTATAAAAATTTCGACTTTTTTTATAGCGAAACTTTATCACATTTGTCTCGCCATTCGTAATTCTAGGAAATTACATCATTCTTCTTCCACACACACACTTCCAAGTTTAGTAACATAATTATCAGCCTTTTAAGTTTGGGTTTTATTTTGGGTTCAGTCACACATTCAGGATCGTTTAGTTGCTTTACAGCCGGGGGAGAGCTTTGGCTTCTTGGTGCAATCTTCCTCAGAGTTTTGTATTCGTAGATACTATTTTCCATTCGTTAGACCAACGTACTTCTGCAGTCTGTCGATGATTTTAGTCGTGGGCATTTCTGTTGTCTATTATGTATGGGTGGATTATCGCCTCTTTAAACCGAATTGAATCACTGTGAACGACATGTCAAATTCACTGCAATAGGTGCACTTTACCAACTTTATTTCTCTGGATATATGCAACTGTTGCACCGCCGAATTTGAATAGATACAAAATGGCAATAAGGAAGGCCTCAAGGTTACGTAAACATGGCCGGCGCTTGGGTTTTTTGCGCCCGGTGCAAGGTGCCCGGTGTCACAAGAAGATACACAAAGAGACCTGGGTATCGCCCGATGGTAGGACTAGAAATCAGATAGATCATGTGGCCGTCAGCCGCAGATGGAGAACTATTCTTGAGGATGTCAGGAGTTCCAGGGGAGCAGACACTGGAAGCGACCACCATTTGGTAGTACCAACTATTCGCCTTAAAATCGCCGCAATCAGAAACGTACAACGCGATGCTATAAACCGTAGACGGTTCAACGTAGATCTTCTGCGGGAGAGCGTTAAAAAGCGGGAATTTGCTGGAAACCTACAACAAATATTAAACCAGCACATCGTTTCTGACGACACAAATATTGAAGAGCTATGGAGTAGAACAAAGGGCGCAATATTGACGGCTGCGGAAACGAGCATCGGTTATGTCCAAAGAAACCAGCAACACTGGATATCGGACACAACCTGGTAAAAAATAGAACGCAGGAGAGCCCTAAAAAATAAAGTAAACTCTACAAGCGACCCTGAAAGACGTTACCAACTGGAACGGGAGTACTCCCAATTACACCGGGAGGTAAAGAGAAGTGTCCGGCGTGATAAAAGGCAGCAGATAAATGAGCTCGCAGAAAAAGCGGAAAACGCGGCAAACACAGACAACAGTAAGGTGCTGTACCAAATTACTAAACAGCTCACGGGAAAGCACTCTACTAAAAAGCATGCCGTTAAGAGTGCGGATGGAAGGCTGCTGTGCAGCGACGAGGAGCAGCTCCAAAGATGGAGAGATTACTTCTTCGCCGCCCTGAATGGTTCATTTACACAGGAACCTCAGGAAACCAGCAACAATGCACAGCCAATTCGAATCACCACCCGGGCCCCATCCAAGACGGAAATAGTAACCGAAATTCATGCGAAGGCCAATGGTAAAGCAGCTGGGAAAGATGGCATTCCGCCAGAATTGTTGAAAGCCGACTCAAGCCTCACAGCAGATGCGCTTCAGCCAATCCTACAAATAGCATGGAACACCTGTACCTTTCCGGAGGATTGGACGGAAGGTATCATAGTCAAAATACCAAAAAAGGGGGACCTAACAATATGCGACAACTGGAGAGACATCTGTTTACTATCTACAGTGGGCTAAATTTTGTCCCATATATTACTATCTAGGATAAGTGAGGCAGTAGACCGAACGCTCAACTGGAAACAGCATATGGACACTCTGATGTGTAGAACGCGCAGATCCCTGTGGGCTTGCCGCAGAGCTTGTGGTTCCACCTGGGGTTTGCAACCGAAAACCATGTATTGGATATACACCACCATCATAAGACCCATGGTAACTTATGGAGCTTTAGTTTGGTGGCACAGAACGAAGCTTAAGGGTTCCATAACCATTTTAAGCAAAATTCAAAGAATGGCTTGCCTCTCCATCACTGGGGCCATCCGCACTTCCCCAACGGCAGCGCTGGAGACTCTCCTCAATTTGGTACCCCTCCACCTTGAGGTAGAGAAGTCCGCCATAAACGCGGCGCTGCGGCTGAAAGCGAATGGTTACTTGGGCGCTGGTCTTGGGCGCTGGTCTTGGGCGAGGACATTCTATAATAATCAGCATCATAGAAGAGATTCCGGAAGCGGAGATGCTATCGGACGGCATGCCCTATAAAATCTCAAAATTTAAGCAACCTTCTGTACATATACAGGAAAGGCTTACCTGGACTTTTCCTAAAGTTTTGCCGGGCGGGCTAGTATGGTACATGGATGGCTCTAAAACGGAGACAGGTGTAGGCGCCGGAATCTGGAGTGAAAGTCCCAGATTCAGCAAGGCTATAAGTCTAGGCACTCTGGCAACTGTCTTTCAAGCAAAGGTGTACGCTATTCTGGTATGCACTCATGAGAACTTAAGAAGGGCCTACCGAAATAAACGGATTTTTATCTTCTCTGATAGCCAAGCGGCAATTAGAGCGATAAGGTCCCGTAGGACCAAGTCGAAATTAGTTTGGGACTGCCAACGTGCTCTTCATGAGTTGGGCGTTCTCAATCAAATCACACTTGTCTGGGTCCCAGGTCACCGGGGCTTCGAAGGCAATGAAAGTGCGGATGCCCTGGCTAAACAGGGCTCTGATTTAGAATTCATTGGTCCAGAGCCGGCTATTGGGGCACCGTCCAGCTTGCTGCAAAGGGCCCTGGCCGATCGGACCTTGATGAAACATATTGAACGCTGGAGGTCCGCGCCTGGACTGGCCAACTCTAAGCGGTTCCTTCCAGTGCCGTCCCCTAAGACGACCAAGGAATTATTACGGAATTAGGAGTGATGTTAGGACACTTGTTGGCTTGATTACCGGACACTGTGCCCTAAATTACCACTTATGGAAGATAGGAAGGGCGGAGGACCCTACATGTAGGCTTTGCCTAGAAGAGGATGAGTCTGCCCTCCATGTTCTCTGTGAGTGCCCAGCAATAGCGAGGGGCAGGGTCTCTTTGTTTGAGAAGTCCCTGCTCGAACACTCAAGTCTAACCGACAAACCACTAGGCAGACTGTTGAACTTGTTCAGGCGGTCTGGCCTACAAATATGAGGTGTAGGGGTTGTAGTACAATAGGCCAACTTAATGGCCGCAGTACCTTTGGACCTAATACCTCACACAGGAAAAACAAAAAAAAAAGACCGAACGCTTAGGAGGCAGCAGGCCGGATTCAGGAAGGGCCGCTCCTGTATTGATCATATTAACACCTTGAGAATAATAGTGGAGCAGTCTACTGAATTCCGATCCCCCCTTTACCTTGCTTTCGTAGATTATGAGAAAGCGTTCGACTCGGTCAATAGGAGCTTTATATGGCAGGCACTACGGCGACGTGGACTGCCTGATAAAATAATAGAATTGATAAAAGCCCTATATAACAATTCCAAATGCAGAGTTCTCCATAATGGAAAATTATCCGACAGCTTCGAGGTGAGCTCAGGAGTACGACAAGGATGCCTACTTTCGCCTTTACTATTTCTTATAGTAATAAATGACATTCTTGTCGGCGCTCTAGATAATAGAACAGGCGGCATACAATGGGGTTTGGTAGACCGCCTTAAGGATCTCGACTACGCAGATGATATCTGTCTGGTGGCCCACAGACACCAGGACCTCAAAAACATGTTAAACAATTTGGCAACAGAAAGTAGTCCAGCAGGCTTAAGGCTAAATCCAACTAAAACTAAAGAAATGCGGATAAATGCAAACACCATTGAACGGACTGCGCTGAATAACCGTGACGTGGAACTGGTCGATAGATTCTGCTACCTCGGTAGTATTATTACCGAAAATGGCGGTGCAGAAGAAGATGTCAGTTCCAGAATAAATAAAACACGAGGCGCATATGCATGCCTGTTCCGCATATGGAGATCAACGGAGATCTCCACTAACACCAAATTCCGGCTGTTTAACTCCAACGTTAAGGCAGTTCTTTTGTACGTTTGCGAAACATGGAAAGTCATCCAATTCATCACAGGGCGCCTACAAGTCTTCATCAACAGATGCCTTCGTCGTATCCTAAAAATCCGCTGGCAGGATAGAATTTCAAACGAAGAACTATGGCGCCGTGCCGGCCAAGAAAGGATAGACGACCAAATCAGGCGAAGGAAATGGAATTGGGTTGGCCACACCTTGCGACGCGAAAACGAAAATCTAGCCAAACAGGCCCTTGACTGGAATCCGAAAGGATCCCGTCGAGTCGGAAGACCTAGAACAACGTGGAGGAGAACCCTACTAGCAGAAACCGCAACAACTGGGAGATCCTGGTCGGAGCTGAGAGCTGTCGCGCAAAACAGAGTCCGCTGGAGGGCAACTGTTTCCGCCCCATGTCCCATGAGGGATTAAAGGAGCGCAATGATGATGATGAAGCTTGATCGTAAAAGCTCGCTCAAAAGAGAGTAATGTAATATCATATTCCAGTGAGCTTTTGCATTTCTAACTTTTGGCGAAAAAGGAGCCACAATTTCAAGCATGAACTGAACATGCCAGCTGGTGAAGCCACTTATATGGATTGAATGGAACTTTATTGAACTGAGACCGGTGTATCAAGTGTGTTTTTTCAACGTTATACATTTTTTAAAATCTGAAATTGCGCCCCCGACAAACTGCGCCCTGTGCAAGTGTACCATTCGCACCTATTCACGCAAAGAAAACGGCAATTGGACTGACTCAAGCAGAGTATCCCTTAAACTACTTATGGACACCTACTTCCCGAGTAATACTACGGCTGAAACAGCTATCACGATAAACCCTTCAGCCTCACCACAGCTAGTCAAATCTATCATAAGTAGAGCAAAAACCCTATAAATCACCAGGCCCTGACAGCATAGTGTAGGCAAAACTGCAGCGCATCCTTAATTATATCATGCCTTCACGAGGAACTACGGAGTGCACATCCCTTTAACTCGTGAATGGAGAATTAGACTACACAGTTTTCAGGGTGCCATAAACTTCTTTACCGATGGATTTAAGCTCTAGGGTCGAGTGGGAGAAAGAGTCTTTTCCCCAGAGCTTGGGATTGAAGTATCGTTCCGACTACGCGATCACTGCAGTGTATACCAGGCGGAAGCTCTAGCCATACAAGAGGCTGTTCTGCAAATCAACCAGCAAAGCGATAGAAATCGGACTGTCTACATCTTCTGACAGGCCGACAGGCTGACAGGCTGACAGACAGGCTGACAGGCTGACAGGCCGACAGGCTGACAGGCTGACAGGCTAACAGGCTGACAGGTTGACAGGCTAACAGGCTGACAGGTTGACAGGCTGACAGGCTGACAGGTTGATAGGCTGACAGGTTGACAGGCTAACAGGCTGACAGGCTGACAGGTTGACAGGCTGACAGGTTGACAGGTTGACAGGCTGACAGGCTGATAGGCTGACAGGCTGACAGGCTGACAGGCTGACAGGCAGACAGGCTGACAGGCTGACAGGCTGACAGGCAGACAGGCTGACAGGCTGACAGGTTGACAGGCTGACAGGCAGACAGGCTGACAGGTTGACAGGCTGACAGGCTGACAGGCTGACAGGCTGACAGGCTGACAGGCTGACAGGCAGACAGGCTGACAGGCTGACAGGTTGACAGGCTGACAGGCTGACAGGCTGACAGGCTGACAGGTTGACAGGCTGACAGGCTGACAGGCTGACAGGCTGACAGGGGCCTCTGAAAGCCTTGCGCTCTCGCACAAATAGCTCAAGAGCTACCTCTGAATGTTGCAAATCTCTTTCTTAACAAGTTCAGGACCCTCCTCGCACATAGCGAAAATTATCAAGATTCCATTCAAAACAATACATTTGGTGAAGAATCTTTTTTTGGTTGAAATTTGCCGTCGTATGCCCGTGTGTACAGCTCAGTACTCGGCCATTTAAATATTTTAGTTAAGTTTGGCCGTCTTGGGCCCATTTGTGCACCCAAGCGGCCTGTGTTCGCCCACTGTAAGGCCGTCTTTTATTTTTACCCGTACCTAAAGCCGGCCCCTTTGTAGAAAAATCTACTATTTAAATGAAAACCTATCACCTATCAATTGCCCCAAGGATTGACCTTAAAACGTCCTTGTGCCACTTTAAAAAAAACATTTATCGATATCACACATCCTTGCTATTCCACACCACTTTTTACACAATAAAAGAAAATCTACTTTTAGTCCTTTCAAAGTTCTCCTATTAAAAATTACTTCACGTCAAAAATGTAGGCGGGGGTTGGTGCAAATTCCATTTTTTTCACCCTTATTCCTCTACTCCCTCTACGTTTTTTTCCACCATAGAAGAGAGCTTTGTCACCGTAAAGCTCATTTTCATATTTCCCTATACAAATGGTATGTCAATGCGTAGGATTTAGAGAGTTTGGGTGGGGGTGGTGTACCAGGTAGGTTCAAGCTATTTCGAGTGTAATTTTAGAAGGACGAAATAAGGGTGGCAACCTGAACTGCTTTCACACATATACATAAAAACTGTGCTGGATCGAAAAATGCTGGGTAGGTACAACCTGCTCCTCCTCATATATCTTGCACGCAACATTACTCTTGTGAAGACATTGCCACCTTTTTCATTCATTTAGTTATGAAATACATTTACGTTATTACTACTTTACTTTTTTTCTTTTTTTTTTGTTGGTACGACACAGTCCAAATTTGGTTCTATTAATAATGAAAATCCGTGGGAGTTTTCGAAAATGGGGAGTTTATTTTTAGAGATTGAAAGTAATATCGAAGCATTGACGAAGTAAATAGACATTGTTTGTGTGTAGTGACATGGAGGTAATTTCAGATTTTTGATAGATTGGTGGTTATCAGGGGGGGGGGGAAGGTGTGTTTGCTCTTTTTTCATATATTATACACCAGACATAAAAAGGGAGACTTGCGGGTCTATACTGTCGATAGTCGTGAGTTTTTGATTATGACACGAAGTGCACTTTGAGAACGTTATGCATTTTATACTACTATGACGAATGCTGTTTGACTTGGAGATTCGAAAGTGAAGCAATTTCCTCGTTCTGTAATACAGGGTGTATCACATAAAGTAACAAAGCGGTCGGCTTTGGACAGCTTTTGGATGGACGAACAAAAAATCATGACGCTTTAGCCGCTAGGGTAAGCTAGAACCTAGTTGGTGGGTTAGAACCTTGATTTTTACAGTTTTAGATAGGTGGGAGTATTCTGCAGGGTGATATGTAAACCTCTAGCAAAAAAAGCTTCAAAACGCCCTAACGGCTAAACCGTTGTCAAGCTGTTGTGTTCTGAGGATCTGGGGTTGGAAGCCAAGCCATTCCAACAAAAAATTAGACAGAAAAATCCAAAACCAATCCACCAGAAAACGAGTAAAGTGGTACCCTGGGCCTCACCAGTAAGGCTGACTGGCCGGGGAAGGGTACTGGAGATCGTAAGAACTATTGCACCGCCACTCACCTGAACGGGGCGTTTCCCTACACGGCAGACGCTGAGTACTTATTTGAATGGTGTCGATTATCTGTAAACAAATTCCGGAACGAGAAGCATCGCCCGCCACCAAGCCATCATGGGACCTTAGTCCATCCATCTGAAACAAAACTCTTGCAAGCCGCAAATCTCTTGCCGCCACAAAACTAAAGTTGATCAAACAATTCGCTCAACAATTTCGAGGATGTAATGAATCTTCTAAGTTGCGGGATCCCAATCTTCGAGATTTCCGCAAGCGTGTTAACAATGGGTTCACCGAATGTGGTTAGTCTCCTTTTGCTTAGGGCTGAGCAGTGACAGAGGAGAAGTGGTACACTCTCCTCCTCGTGCGGATTCTTACATTTTCTGCAAAACTCGTAGGTCTCCACTATAACTAAGAGGTCTTGTCTCCCGATCCTCAACAGTAAAGGGGTTCGCCTGAGATCAGAAGAGAGCCAGGTTAGTTTGACCAAGGTGCATTTATTAAGATCCCACCAATGCTTCTTCGCTTGTTGCATTGTGTGCTGTTTGTATCGGAGTTTAAAAGTGGCCCAAGGCATACCAACCCTATAGTTTCCTTGAAGAGAAGAGGCGGTCGTGCCTTTCCTAGCCAGTTCGTGAGCTTTACAATTTCCCTCTATATTTCGGTGACCAACACCCATTCGAGGAGGGTTTTGAACACTGTTGAGCCATCTTGTTAAGAGATCTGCAACATTCAGAGGTAGTTCTAGAGCGGTTTGTGCAAGAGCGCAAGGCTTTCAGAGCCGCCTGTCTTTCTGAGAAGACAGTATTTGATTTCTATCGCCTTGCGGGTTGATTTGCAGAACAGCTTCTTGTATGGCTAGAACCTCCGCCTGGTATACCTTCACTGCGCTCTCGGAGCACCATACCAACAAGATAGTGATCCGAGTCGAAGTTGGCACCTCGGTACGTTCGTACCGTCATCAGACCCGAGATTTGGTAAGATTTCGGGCCCGACCCCCTCCATCTCCCCTAATCTCACGTGAGATTTTTCAAATTTTAAAAAATCTCTATTATTTTTGGTCGTAACGACAGCAAGGCGGGCTTTTCCTTACAATATAGAATTGCAGGGAAGGCTCTCGCCTATAAAATCCGTAACGTGACCGTAGTGAAATCTGCATCATCATCTGCAAATTATATCTGCTATGTTTACATTAAGATGAAATGTTGTCAGCTGCTTAGAATTCGGAGTGAAAGAGATAATTGATAATTTGGACTCCTTGCCCTCCTCTATTCCACTCGCTTTTCCGCTTGTAGTGGACACACAACTACCAAAACGTAAGCACTCACTCAACAAGCATTTCATTACTTACGGTGCCTTCTTGTAGTTCTAAATTTTATGGGCCTTTTCGCGGGTCAGTGTTTCTTGGCTCGTACTCTGCAGCATTCGAGTCGCGCGTTTGGCTAGTCGGTGGAGGCTAAACAATCGAGTAAAAATTTTTGTGTTGGATTTACCCATATCTTAAGGCCCCAATTTACACAGGTCGCCGGCAGGCCGTTGCCTGAAAGTTTTCGCCTTCAGGCCAAGTATCACCATACATTCATCGGCCGCCAACTGTATGGGGCCTGCAGTTCAAGAAAGCTAACAAAAATCGCATTTATCGTTAGTTCGTGCCGGAAGATCTGAACTTTTATTCACTCACGAGCCGTAAATTGACCGCAAGAAATCACGCCGTATCCACTCGGAACGGAAAGCAAGGCATGAGCTAGGCGTGAAAACCATTCACACTCGCGTTCGCGTTTGTTCGCGGGCGCTCACGACGTGACTCTAGAGCAGTGGTTCCCAAACTTTATTTCGTACGGAACCTTTCTACAATGTATATAAAATTTGGCGGAACCCAACGATGAAAAAATAAAATAATATCGTATATATTTATCCTTTAATATATTTTAAAATGTTTTTATTAGCTCGCTTTCTTGTCTGTCTGTTTGTCCGGTACATATCTTGCAATCGATTTTTTGAATACTTCCGGTTACCCGATCACCCTGAAATTTTGCACACAACTTCAGCTCCGATGACAATATGGTATACTCATTATACCGTTACATCCATGGCGGCCGTCTCAAGAGGACGGATTACTGTTTTCTTCACGGAACAAATTTTGCAATCGATTTTTCAAATACTTCCGCATATCCTATCATGCTGAAATTTTGCATACAGCTTTAGCTCCGATGACAATGCAATGTGGTATACTCAATATACCCTTAGATTCATGGCGGCAGTCTCAGGAGGGCGGATTGAAATATTCTTCACAAACCCTTCGACATGGGTATCAAATGAAAGGGTATGACTAGTAGAACATCATAAGCAATATAGTATACTCAATATATCGTTTGGCCCATGGCGGCCATCTCAAGAGGGCGGATTACCATTTTCTTCACAACCCCCTCGACATGAGAATATGGAATGGCGGCCAAAATGTTACGCGCCGTGACGTAGATCAAATTTCAAGGAAGAAGAGCCACTCGCACTTTCTGATTAGCAAGAACGCGTTAAACGGCTGGCGCAGCGCTTGTGAGTCTGCGAATGTATTTGCGCTTCGGCGCTGGTGACACGGAACCCTAAAAATTTTTCGTGGAACCGTAAGGTTCCGCGAAATCCACTTTGGGAATCACTGCTCTAGAGCCACCTTGAAGTTTTCGTTGAGGCCATGAACATTTCTGCACTTTAGTTAATAACCGCCTGTGTGTCTGTAGGGAATCATGACTTCACTTCACTGTCAGGCGGATACCTGAAGTATCATCCCTCAGTTAGACTGAGTGAAGCTTAGTCGTGCCGGCCGACCTGGTCTGGCAGGCCAGAGAATGGGGGTCTCTAGTGGAGAAACATGTTTTACTTAATTTAACCCAATTTACTCGCAATTTTACACGGTTTCTTTAAAAAAAAATTACGTGATATTTGCAGAGACCCCCCTCTCCTCCACGTGAGATTGGGTGAGATTCGGCTAGACCCCCTCCCCCTCACGTAATTAATGGATGACCCTTTTCGAAATTATTCAAGGTCACAATTTGCAAAAATCACTTTTTGGCCAAAAAAGCACTCAAAAACTTTTTTTTTTTTTCGAAAATTGTATTGTGTAGGCAATAATATTTGGTATAAGTAGATGAAAAAAATGTTTTGCCTACAAAATGCAATTTTCGAAAAAAGTGCTTTGAGTGCTTTTTTGGGCAAAAAGTGATTTTTGCAAATTGTGACCTTGAATAACTTCGAAAGGGTTGATTGAGTTTTCGAAAAAATGACACGAGAATTTTTTGAAGGCAATAACGTTGGGTGAAATTTTGGTCAGAAAGTGATTTTCGAAAACTTTCAAAGGGTTATTTGGGTCAACTTTTTTGTAAGAACTAAAGTTGTAGAGAATTTCATTGGCAAATTTTAGGACCTCGCACGGGGTTGTATGACCCATAGAAACCGAGATACATGAAAAACTCGGGAAAACCGCGATATCTCCGGCGGCCTTGTTTTATTTTTTTTTTTTAGATTCAGAAATTGTTTCACAAGGAAGCTGTGTACCAATTTTCAGCCATTTTGGAGTTTTGTCTCCTTTCGTGCTTTTTTTTGCTAATTGCTAATTTCTCGGACGTTAGAAAACAAACATTTCCTTCGTACTTCGTTTGCTACACTAAAGCGAACTCGTATTGAGCGTGTTGAAGCGCCGCTGACAAACTGGGAAGAGAATGAATTCATTTGGAAACTGCAAAGCTTTCCGGTAGGTCCACTGACATATAATAATGGACTGCTCATCAGCAAATTTTCCCATACAAACCGATGGCACCAAAAAGGTATAGTCGACTCGCTCATCCATAAGCCCCCAAACTGACAGAAGCAGAAGAAGAAGTTGCTAAAACAGGCGTTAAGAACTTAAATCAGATACACATAAAATTTGCAAATTAATGAAAAAAAGGCATTTTAAAAGGTGAAAAAGTGAAAATAGTGTTTATTAATTTTTTTAAACAAAATATTTGTGTTGTTTTAATGTTTTAAGTACGTATTTAAAAAAATGTAAATTTCAAAAGTGATTCCGGTGTTTACATGGAGTGAAAAAAGGTTTGTAGCCTATGGAACAAATTGGTGCCATGAAAAATTCCTCATGAGCAGTCCATTCTATATGTCAGTGGGTAGGTCTTGTCAAAAATTTTCGGTAACTACTGGAAATCCCGGAATGAACCGGAATTTCTTGAAACTGTATCATGCGTAAAAAACAGTCAAAAAAGTGCTGATCCAAGGTTTGAAAAATTCGTGATGTTTGTAAAGTGTAACGAGACGATTTTTTGCACGATTTTTAAAGGTTGTCGGATTTTGACAAGTGATGTTTTGTCGGAACGCTACCGCTGTGCAGAATTTACAAATCACTTCGTTTAGAACGGGTCTCATTCTATTGAGTTTATTAGATATTAGCAAAACTTATCAATTTAAGGTCTTTCTGACACTTAGCCGAAGTTTTTCCATTTAAACAAAAAAGGCCCGACCGAATGTTATGAAATTTTTTCAGGGCTTTTTTCGTTAATATTCTTCTTTCGGCACCTCAAAGTTGTCGATATAGTTTGGGGTTCGCGCGGTATCGTGCAGGTACAAAAATAACAAACGTCGTTTAAACAAAAAAACGGCTCAACCGAATTTTATGAAAATCTTTTCAGATCATATTTTGGTTAATATTCTTCCAATGGCACCTCAACTAATAGCGTCATCGATTTGCTGCCCTTTTTGCTCGAAAGGTGCTTTTAGAGCAGATTGCATCATCGATTTGACGCTCCCTCTCAGGGCTGTGCCATCGATTTGTCACTCGCTCTAAGAGCAAACCAAGATTTTGTCATCGATTTACCCAAAAGTGCTCTACCAAAGATCAGAAAGAGCAACTTTTTAGATCTGTATCATATCGACAGATTTGAAAAGTGCTCTAAAATTTAAAAAGTTATTTATGTTGTGAAGATTAAATAAATAAAAAAAAATTATAATAATAATACAACAAAATTATTAATGGTCGAAAAATGTTTAGAATAATCATTAGATGTCGACGCGGGATATGTACAGTTATTTCAAATGCCAAAGAAATTAAAGCAAAATTGTAAATTTTTCTGAGAATTAATATGTTCAGATCACAAAAATGTGTAAATGTTAATCAAAACGAATCTTGAAGGGAGCAAAATTCAATCGAAGAGCAAGCGAAATTGAATCAGAGCAATTTTATGTTAGAGCGAATTTGTTCTGGAGCGAGCTACTTTTGCTCAGCTCCAGATGAAATGTGCTGGCACTCGAAGCTAGAGCTGCCAAGTCGATGACGCTATTAGTCGATATCTTTTATGGCTCGCGCGATATCGTGCAGGTGCAAATATCACTTATGTCGTTCAAGTCTTTAGCTTAGCTTTGTATCGATTTGGATTATAATAAAGAAGAAGATAAGGATGAGTCTTAATTGTTCAAAAATAACGTTATCCTTAGACCACATATCGGTCACTTTTTAAAACTTGGCAATAGTGAATCGATACCATTTGTAAAAATAATTTAAAACCAGTGGGTTGTTGTCTCGAGGGACTCGCCACTCACGGTATGCTTTCTGTTGAATACTGAAGTCAGACTAAAACTTGTGGACGGGCTAAAATAAATTGAGAGTTTTTATTTCTTGGATCCTTTTTAGCTTACTCTCAGAATATATATCTAATAAAATTACTTCAAATACATGGTTTTTGCGCTAGGTAATAAGATGGTAATAAATGGGTAATAAAAGAGTAATAAAAACTAAAAATCAACTGGAGAGTCATATAATGGGGTTTAGTTTGTGTTTAATATTTATTTATTTTGAAAAATGAGAAATGATAAACGTAGATTTGAAGTTTGGCTTAAATTTTCGTTTTTAGTGAGCAGTGGGAAAGATATATCTTTACTAGGAAATTAGATAATACCATCAATCTTGTCGTTGGTCACTTTTGTCATAGTTATGTGTAGATGCAGCTGAGCTGAAGGCCAAAGAAGAAGAAGATGCAGTTGTGAGAGGTGTCTTGTCCAAGTGTGCAGCATATTGGTTGGTATGCATTGTTGCGCGAACAGAATTTTTGTTTTTGGTGTTAAGGTTACTTACTATTCGGAATTCTAGTTAATTTTATCAGATCTACTGACAGTGACGAACAATTTGCGGTATGGCACAATGTCTGTTGCTATAGTAGTTTTGGAGATACAAATAGGTTATGTACGGCCGGACAAAGCCTTTTTATAAACTTTCCTTTTAAAGAAAAAAAAACTAAAAGTATATCGGAGCAAAGAACCTTAACGCGGATTACTGTGGAATAAAGTGGTTCCGGCAGTTACTGGAATATTATTTCGGTCAAGACATGTTGTACGTTGCTAAACGATAAATTTGAGGTTGCCTTTCCACAAATCGCAAATTTGGCAAAATAATGGCAGAAATAGTACTTCTTCTTCTTTGATCCGTTAGCTGGAGTTTCAAGCGGAGCGTCCCCGCAACGGATCGATTTTTGGCGACGTCTCGAGCTTCGATAACTGATTGTTCTTTCCAGCTAGTTTGCTCTCAATGCTTCTGTAGCCTCAATTGTGTGATTTTAATACGCTTCGAACGACACCTCAACTAAGTCGTTATCTTTTTTGGTTTGCGCGATATCGTGCAGGAAAAAATGACTACATACGTACGCACACATACACACACATACTTCCAAATTTTTGCTTAAAACGCTCTTGGGACCTTGAAAAATGAAAATACGTTGAAAATTTCGATTTCGATTTTCGGACCGATTACAATAACTTCCTACTGGGAAGTTAATAATAATTGGCTAAGGTATGCCATTTTCTGTTGACAATTAATCGCACTGCAATGAACGTTATATCTAGAATGATGAAGAAAAGTGTTGCTAACGAGAATAGTCCCACTTTTCTTTACGATTATTGATTCACGTCATTTCTATACGATTCCCCAAAAAATAATATTTTTCCCTCCAACAACAACCACCACTTTAAAAAAAATAAAAAATAAAATAAAAGTCCTTGACAGTTGATAGTGTTATTTTATCGCCAGCGCATCATTTTCCAATCGTAAAATCTAAAACAGCCAAAAACGACAAATCGATGAAGAAGGAATAAAATAAAAAATACCGTCTAGGGAGTTCGAACCCATGGCCCCAGGATTGATGGAAGGCGAATTAATGATCGGCATTTATAACCGCCGTCATAAACATTTTAATTTTTTATTTGGCCTCTCTAAACGAGGACATTTCCTGATCCTTAACAGCCCTTGCGACAGCTGTCCTAATTACTTTGTATACCACACACACACCAACACACACATTTTCATACATATACAAGAGAGTGTGTATGTTTAACTGTAAACAAGATTATACGCCCCAGAAGAGCATTTCGAGTGGCAGGACATTGGGTGGACATAGACAGGACATCGACAGATATGTCAATTATTATTCCATTTTCCACAAAAACAGTTTAACTTTTTTCACCCCTCCCCCGGATTGCAGCTGAACCCGTCAAAAATGTCCTGTCGAACTGAAAATTTCCTGATCCTTGAATGTAAAATGAACATGTCCTGTTCGATTACTTTTTTTTCCAGTATTTATGTGTGTATTTTTTTCCCCTGTTTATTTGTATCCTTTTTATTTTATTTTTTTATTACTGGCGGCTACTGAGTGGAATTATAGCTCTGTATAAATGTATGATAAAGAGTTTTGGGGGTTTAGACAGGATGGATGACATATTGTGGTGGTGGTGGTGGGGGGTGGTCCTGTGTCGAATCAATACCGCTTTTCACTTATTAAAAAACATCCGGGGATTCGATGTATATGTATGTATGTTTCTCTGGAAGCCCGAAATTCAATTAAAAAACAAAACAGGCTCGGTTTTAACGTGCGGCAAATGCTCGGCTTTACGTGATTGAGGACGTGATATTCTGTTGATTTCAATAATTAACATTGAGAGAGGTGAGAGCCCTTTTGGCCCGTGGATATATGTAGGCCCTGCTTAATTAGACGTATTGTTAATATAGTAGGTTGTAATTATGGTGATTTGAGTGAGTGTGTGTGTGATTTATTGATGAATAAATTTTGATAATAAAACTAGGTGTGATATTAGAAGGGATTTATTATGATTTAGGGGTTTGGGTCGTTTTGAAGTTAGGTTGGTATTGAAGTCACGACTAGGCTCAAAGAGCTGATTAAATGAATAACACCACGGCAGAAGCGAAAACGGTTTATCGATTTAAAACGGGAATGGTGTGTTTCAAAAGACTGATTATGACGGCCGTCACTCAAAGCGTCATATGTTCAGGAGAGGTTTTTCAGTCAGAAAAATGATGACACCTATTGTTATCGGCCTTACAAAAGATTATGCCACCCTTTGGTTATGCCTTGGTTAATTAAAGCATATACGCACCCGCAGCGCGCACGCATAGCAAACAAACGTGCACGGACACACGAGTACATATGCCCGCTACGGCTAAAGACTTGAAAATCTTTACATGCACCCACATCGGCATGGATTATTCCAAGCGCGAGTGTCATTTTACCAAGCAGTCCCCCAACTAAGTACTAACCAAGTCCAATGCTGCTTGACCTACGCAATCGAACGAGAACCGGCCTGCTGCTAATGTAACGCTTTATGGTCCCCAAGATAATTGCCTGTTTTCTTTGTCCTTTACAATTTCTTAAAGCTGCGATTTCGATTTTAGTTTAGAAAAAGTGTGTGCGTAGTGTGCCTCTCTGTGCGTATATGCATGTTCCGGGATAGGAGCGGATAAGCTTAATTTTTGCTCGAGTAAATATGATTTTATTATAGCTAGCTCAGCATGCCTATCTCAGAGGTAAATCTACTAAGACCGGTTTGCAGGGAATACTGGGAACTATCGTTACAATCAATACAAACGGGCAGCCTTTTTAGACATACAATAGAAGACCCTTTAACAATGTACAATGTAGGAGTCTGGACTGGGCTAGCATGTAGTGCGGACGGTTGCAGCCGCCAGTCCTTCATAGCGTAACCAACACAATTATCCGGTGCCAAGTTTTCAACTAAATAAACAATAACAATAAAGCTACACTCGAACTAAATAAACAATAACAATAACTACACAAACCATTAAATAATAATAAATTAAAAAAAAAACTAAGTGCGCGTGAAGTGATACAAAAATAAAGTGAAATCACCATCACTGACAAAAAAAAAACTAGACGAATACTACTAACGGACGGCAAGTAAGTTTTTTTTCCCTTCCTTCCTTTCCCATACTCTCTGCCTGCCATCGTCGGCGCCGCAACAATATCGGTCAGCTGATGGGAATTGTCTTGTTTAAGCAGGCATAACACTGCAACAGGACTCTTCCCGTTAGCCCGATGGTTGCATCGCCGACGCAGACAGCATCAAATGAGGTCATGAACCTTGCACCGGAAAGGCTCCGTAACAAAAATTTTTCATTTCATTTTTGTAACATTCGGGGCCTCCTCGCGAACTTTTCCCCCGTAATGTGCCATTTAACCTCCCATGCCCCGGCCGTTCTCGCGCTAAGTGAAACTCAAGTCACCGATATCGATTTTGATCGATTTCAGGTGGCTGGGTATTCCTTAGTGCACAACTTCTCTGACCATAGGGGAGTCGCCATATAGATTAGGAATGACGTGGCTTTTCAGAAAGAATATAATAGTACAACTCCAGACTTTAATTATACCTGGATTAAAATCATTCTTCGCAGCCACGTCATATTCTTCTGTTTTCTCTACAGAAGTCCTAATATAAGTAATGATGCCTCGACGTTAGCCTTCGATGCTATATCCGAACGAATCTCCGGATTTTTACTTTCCCATCCGGAGTGTGAAATCATTGTTGCGGGTGATTTCAACGTACATAATATACATTGGCTGAAATACTCAAATGGCACCAGTGTTTCTGGCAAAGACGCTGAGCTTTTTGCAGATATTAATAATTTGCACCAAATTGTCAATCGGGAAACGCGTGTCCCAGACGTTGAAGGTCACGGAGCCCATCTCATTGACCTGTTTCTTACATCACACCCATCACGGTACTCCGTCGAAGTTGGCTCACCTCTCGGTAACTCGGACCATTGCCTAGTCAGCGCTAATTTCCCTTACTCATCTTCTACCCCTACTAACACAGTTCCTAAAAAAACTGTTTGGCACTATGGGAAAGCCAACTGGTTGGGGCTAATTCGCTTTTTTCAAGCCACGGACTGGGATCTATGTTTCCGGGATGCCAGTGCGAGCTATGCCGCTCTATGTATAACCAAAATTATACGGGCTGGAATGCGGTTATTCATTCCTCATTCTATCAAATCTACAAAGCCAAGGCCGAATAGATGGTTTAATGGGGAATGCATGGACGCAATTAAAGCTAAAGAAGCCGCTTATAGAGCGTACAGACACTCCCCAAGTGAGTCCCTTCGTCGTGAGTATATCAAATTAAGAAATTCCTGTAATTCCACCATCAGGAAGGTTAAATCGTCATTTGACGACAAATTAAGAAACAAGATTCTCAACGCAAATGCAGGCAGCAAAAACTTCTGGGCCTTGGTAACTTCCATCAAGAAGAATTTTACCTCTTCCTCAACCCCTCCATTCATCAATGGAAAGGAGGTGATAACAGAAAGCAAATCCAAGGCCGATTTATTGGCATCTCTGTTCGCCTCAAATTCTTCTCTGCCCGAATCTGATACGTCACCACCGGTCCTCGATCGCATCGCCCATTCAATGGGCGGGATCTTCTTCAGGACCCGTGAGGTGTATAAATGTCTCAAGGAGCTTGACGCCAACAAATCCACTGGCCCCGATAATATTCCCCCTATGGTACTCAATAAATGTGCCTCACCTTTGGCTAAACCTCTGCGCAAACTTTTTGCCTTATCATATTTCTCCGGAGTTTATCCAAACTCCTGGAAACTAGCTCATGTTCAGCCTATTCCGAAAAAAGGTGATGCCAGCGACCCTTTAAACTACCGCCCAATAGCAATAACTTCTGTTCTCTCCAAAATCATGGAGACAATAATTAATAGAAAGCTGATGCAATATTTAGAATCTAACCAAATCATACACGACAGGCAGTACGGCTTTAGACCGAAAAGATCTACTGGCGACCTTCTTGTGTGTTTGACCGAGCATCTACACCGAAGCATCCATAGTTCCGGTGGGTCTGGTCTGGTTGCTCTAAATATTTCCAAGGCTTTTGACAGAGTATGGCACCCCGCTCTGCTGTCCAAACTCCAAGCTATTGGTATCGATTCAGTTCTTATGAACTGGATTGAGAGCTTTCTTTCCAGCCGTTCAATCAAGGTAGTATTGGATGGCGTCGAATCCAACCCACACTCCATCTCGGCCGGCGCTCCCCAAGGATCGATCCTCTCACCTGCTCTCTTTCTAATATTTATTAACGATCTGCTCTCAATCCCCTCCAACCCACTCCACAGTTTCGCCGACGACAGTACTCTGCGTTACTCTTACGCCAACGCTAGACAAGCAAGTGCCAGACCTTGTCTCTTAGACCGCGAACTCATGTCCAGCTCTCTTAACGCAGACATCAAGCTCATTCTTGACTGGGGCCGCAAGAATCGGGTCGAATTTAACGCATCAAAAACAAAGTACTGCCTTATCTCCACCAAAACCTGTACCGACTTTCCCTCTATTTTAGTGGACGGGGATAGCCTAACATCTGACCCATTTCTTAGCATCCTGGGAATGACTCTATCTAATGATATGCATTGGAATGGTCACATATTCCAAATTGCCAAACAAGCGTATC
The DNA here is from genome assembly GCA_949987705.1 of Thereva unica. Taxonomy (NCBI): domain Eukaryota; kingdom Metazoa; phylum Arthropoda; class Insecta; order Diptera; family Therevidae; genus Thereva; species Thereva unica. The sequence continues at coordinate 28,560,574 of OX465281.1, read as the reverse complement.
AATGCTTAGGATTCCTTAAGAGATGCAAGTTCCTCCTTCAGCCAGCTGCTCTAGCCACAATCTACAAGTCCTACATTCGACCCCACCTTGAATACAACTCAAATATCTGGGCGGGCGCTCCTAAAACCACCTTGGCTTGGCTGGATAAGGAGCAAAATCGCGCCATCAAACTCATTGGTGATAGCACTCTTTGCTCCTCCATCGACCCTTTAAGCCACCGTAGGAACGTAGCTGCACTCAGCAAGTTTTATCGCTATTATTACAGCGAATGCTCCACTGAAATAAAGAACCTCCTGCCTACACGGCAACTTTTTTCCCGCAACACAAGACTAGCCAACTCGGCTCACCCCTTCACCCTGCAGCCCTCACCTTCACGCACATTACGGTTTAGCTGTTCGTTTATAAATAGAACAACTCGGTTGTGGAACTCTCTTCCGCAGTCGGTGTTTCCGAGCTCATATAACATCTCTGAGTTCAAACGCAAGGTTCATCGACACCTACTCATGCACCCCCCAGACCCCTAACCTATCCTTTCTATTCTATCCTTCAGATCAAGCTTACTACTATACATTGCACCATGACTCGAACGACATGACGACAGTGAGGGGTGACTCCTAAGCTTCATCGTATCACAAAAAAAAAAAAAAAAAAACGTAATGAATTGATTCAAGAAGCTCTAAAAAACCAAGATGGGAGGTTAGGTTATGATTGATTAGATATGGCTGAGCTTCTGGTACACAGCCCAAACACTTAGGCCCAAAGGATAGGCCCATTGTTATACCACACACTTTAACCCGATGTTAAAGTGGCGTTTGTTCGTTCAACCACTTCGAGGAGGTAATAAATCTTCTTAGTTGCGGGATCCCAAAACTTCGAGATTTCCGCAAGCGTGTTTAGGAAAGGTTCACCAAAAATGGTAAGTCTCCTTCTGCTTAGGACTGGGCAGAGAAGGTGTTTTACACTTTCCTTCTCGTCTAGATTCTTAAAGCTTCTGCAGAAATCGTAAGTTTCAAAACCTGTGACCTAAGCCGGCTGCATGCATCTCTATCAGACAGTGTCCGGTCAGCACTCCCACTGTACTGAGAGGTCTCGTCTACCGAGGCTCAACAGGGGGGAAGTGGTTTGCCTGAAATCGTAGGAGGGCCAAGTCATTTTGACCTAGGTGCATTTGTTAAGATCTCTGCCTCTCTGCTAGTTCTCTCTGCTAGCTAGCCAGTTCGTCAACTTTACAGTTTCTCTATTTCGGTGGCCAGGCACCCATATGAGGAGTGTCCTGAACTGCTGACCCATCTCTTTAAGAGATCTGCGGCGTTCAGAGATAGTTTTGGAATTGTTAGTGCAAGAGCGCAGGGCCTTCAGATCTGCCTGACTATCTGAGAAGATGTAGACAGTTCGGTTCCTGTCGCCTTGTTGGTTGATTTGCAGAACGGCCTCATGTATGGCTGAAACCTCTGCTTGGTGGTACCTCAATGATCGGGTAGTCGGGAGGAGACTTCAATCCCAAGTTCCAGTGAGAAGACTCCTTCTTTCACTTGACCCTCGAGCCATCAGTGAAGAAGTTTATGGCATTTTAAATACTATGTGGTCTATTAATCCACTCACGACGTGAAGGGATGTGGACCTCGAAGTTCTGATATGCGAAAATCAGTTTCTGTGCGAATGTTGACAAAGCCCAGCACCTTAAAGCGCCCTCCCCTGATTCCGGTCCAAGATCTAGATTCTTGTATTCTAAAAGTTGCGATATTCACGTTTTCCCTTGCTACAGGTAGGGGGAAGGTATAGCATAACGTTTAGGGCATCTGTAGGTGTGGAGCGAAGTGCGCCCATTATGCATAACTCCGCACCTCTTTGCACTTCCTGTACTTTTTTAGCCCAGTGGACTAAAAAAGGTTGGCCACCTTGCTAAAACCCCATATAGGAGTACCAGATGGACAATTGCTGTATAGATCCATCGTACTATGTTTGGGGGACAAGCTCCATTCTTGCCTATGGTTAAAACCAATGAATGAAGGGCAGTATGCGTGGATCTGCCCCTTGTATAAGCGTGCTGCGTGCCAGAGAGTTCCGAGGCTGGTATGGTCTGCCTCAGATATATTTCAATTACCCTTTCTAGAGTCTTCAATAAAAAGGATGATAGGCGGTAAGACCTACGGGGTGCAACAGCAAGGGAGACCCAACCTTCGCTGGAAGGATGGCGTAGACCAGGACGCTCAGAGCTTAGGGATGCCAAACTGGATCACATCGGCTCAGAATCAGAATCGTTGTAGAGCCGTTCAGTGATATCATAGAAGGATGCCTCAACAGACTAAGAATCTGGGCAGCATTCTGTGGTCTGGCACTCAACAAAGGCAAAACTGAGGTAATGGTATTTACTTGAAAAATGAGAAATCCCTTCAACCTCTCCAGGTGGGCTGGGCATACCCTTGGGAAGTTTTAAGCTCAGGAACCACCCTTTGTCCTACTGGTCCGTCATGGGGTTGGTCACGTCATGATGCAATGTCTAGTAGTAAGCTTAGTTTGAAGCAAAGGAGAGGTTTATACGAGAAGTTAGGAGGATGTTGAAGAAGATGGCGATGAACCCGGCATTCGAACTGTTGGACTTTGTAGGCACTTTATTATTGTAGGCACAAAGAGGGTGTTCGAACTTTCTTTGTGATCAGGCTTTGGCTAATGTCACGTCAAAGATGTTAAAAACTTACTTCTACATCATCTGACAATGGTGCATGTTGAAATAATACAGTACATACTTGGTTTTGGGGTCATTCAAAGCAGCATGATTCTGCCAAACGCAATTTAGAATGAGCTCAATGAGCGATCATTAAGATCGGATCTGACATTTGCTTATCTGGCAAAAGAGAAGGGGTATGAGTAACGCATAGTACCGTCATCAGCTGTATGTCATTTATGAGGATTAGAAAAAGAGCCGGGGAAAAGATTGATGGTGTAGAGCTGAGATTTTACACCACCCATCTTGATTGGCCGGAAAGGAAATTATCGATCCAGTTCGTCAGAAGTTTGTATTTCAGCTAACAAAACAGGTTGGAAAACTCTGTGAAAAGCCCTGGAGATATCTAAAGCTACCAAATCGGACTCCCCACACAAAAGGTGGATGCTTTTCTCTAAGCCCGTACTGTTTACAATTTGGGTTTTGGTTAAACTATAAGCCTTTTATTGATAGTCGCCTCCTCTGTGTCTTTGGAGAGAAGTAATTCATCGGTAGTAACGGGGTTTGCTTGAGTCATCTCTTTTTCGGTATGGGTAGAACATAAGAAACGTCCCAACCCAATAGTATAGTTTAGCTTAAATTGTCAGGGGTAGGATTTTTCATATCAAGCTCTTTAAAGTATCTCGCGAGCCCTGCAGAAAACCCTATACATATACTGAGGGCTGTCCGTAAAAACCCAACTTCACCTTATTACTTTGATAAAATGTCAATGAAATTTTTCAAGATGACAGTAAAGCCTGAAGCTATCCTTATTGAAAAATGAATTGAAACGTTAGGCTTCAGCGAAGAGACTTTTTTAGGCAATATAAGAGGTAGAATTAAGGTAAAATGTAAAAATAGCTTTCTAACATAAATATGTTAATCTAAACTTATCCAGGCTATTCGTTAAAAAAATAATAATAAAATGCATATTCACCCAGAATAACTCCTCAAACTTTATCTAAACACGAAAAAATAACTCCGATTAAGACATTCCGAATTATCCACAGCCCAAACCCGATCCCCTCAGCTCAATCAAACGCAATTAAGTTTATAAAAAAAGAAAGAAAAAATTGGATAAGATTTCATCAACGAAAAAAAAAAAACCAACAATAATATTTATGATAACAAATTTATGGTAGGCGTACTGCGAACATGGTCTGCTTTCAATCGAGTGTGGCAACAATGACGAAAGCGCCTTGGGAGTTACACATTTAAATCGTTCACAATATTGAAACCGAATCCCCGATGGTCAATCAAAATACCAGAGCTATCAATAAGGCATCGGTACACTCCCCCTCTCGGGGGTCATTATTTTCACAGGCGAACGCCTCTCCCTCTGCAATCTGTCAATAATCAAGAATTGATTTGTCCTCTGCCTTTGCGAGCCGGCATTGGACACATATCGAGCAGCTGACACAGAACAGATACAACGCAGCTAGACGCCTTCAATCTTCGGGGGGGCTTTTTTGTAGGGTCCACGTTTGGGTCTAGAGATGCGCGTTGATGGGACCATCACACTACTGTATTTATGGCATGCCATTTTGTACTCACCATGGGGTGTATGCAGATAAGGGCTGAGTTGTGTTGTAGCAGAATGTCACTTACCTAGAAGAAAAAGGAAATTTTTTTATTAGAAATCAGTTTTCAATTTTTTATTGATATTGTAAAGAGTTTCAATTAAATTTTGTTGAATCAATTAAGAGAGTTTCTGCAGCAGTTCAAACTATTTACATTCTATTAAAATTAATAATAATTCTTCATTCCTTCTTTTGTGACTGGGTTTATGTTTCCGTAGTGCCAACGCCAACTTTGTTGTTCCAAAGTTATAAGGACGGGACTACGTTCAACCAATGTTCTACTAAGTGCACCAAAATTAAGAAATAAGAAGTTCTTGGTAACGTCCGGCAATAATAATTTTACTAGGTCCTTCACATTAGAGAGGACGGTGTTAAGATAAAGCAAACCTAAAGTGGGTATATAAGCGAATTCTTTTCAGCCCAATACTACTTTGCCACCGACTGCCCAAGTTCCGCAAACTACATGGACAGCGTCATCTGTAGGACTAAAGGAACTCGATACCAACAAATCCACTGGATCCGACAATATATCCCCCTAGAACTGAATCAAGGTATCTAGTATTACCGCCAAATCCAGTACCCAACCTATCTCTTACGGTGTTCCCCAAGGGTCAATTCGTTCCCTGCGCTATTTCCAATTTTTATAGATGACCAACTTTCAAACCCCAAGAACCCACTTCACTGCTTTGATTGTCAGTACTTTGCGTTGCTCTTACGGTTTCTATAATGCAAGTCAACATGAGCCAGACTTCTATAATCGCGTGCTTATGTCTAAACCAACAGGGACATTGAATTCATTCTTAAGTGGAGCCGTAGGAACCGTGTCGAATTCATCAATTTATACCAAAACGAAGTACTGTGTGTTATTTCCAACAAGCCATGTATCAACTTTTTATACATGTCCGTGAATTGCGTAAAATTAAAGGCTAACCCATTCGTAGATGTGAAATTAACCAAGGTTTTTCGATGGAATGATATTCCAAATAGCCAAGCGGGAATCTTAGTGCTTGAGATGTCTTTAAAGATACTAATTCCCCCTTCGGCTTACATTCGACTGCTCGTCAAATACAAGTACCTTAGCATGGCTAGATAAAGTGCAAAGAACGTACCCTCTAACTCACCGGCCAATTCCTCCACCAATATCGCGGCTAGGTTGTGGCAGCTCCTTCCTACTTCTCTCTCTCTACTTCTCATCTTCCGGCTAGAGCTGCTGATCAACATTCTATAGGGAAAAAATAGATTGTCGAACAGTACAAAGGGGGCTTTTCCCTAAGTCTCTAGTCTATCACATAAAAAAAAACATCCAGGAGTTCAAACGCAGGGTTCATCGCCACCTCCTTCAGCATTCTCATGATTCCTGGTAACCTGAAACTTTTTCAATCCGTTGGATTATGCTTCGACATTGAACCATGACGTGACCAATGATATAAGGGATCTTTTAGATTGTGAGTTCATGTTCATTTCTATCAACAAGAACATTGAACTTATTCTCAGTTGAATTCAACGCGTACCAAACGAAGTATTGGTTCAACTCGAATACAACCTTTGTCCTGTATCAATGGAGTCTACCTCGTCGATAATGGAATCTTCTGCATCTCTATAAATTCCTTAACCCAGCCCAGGAATGCTTATCTCCGAAGCCCCAATACAGACATCCCTATGGGCGATTGTGGGTACTGAAGGTCGAGGAACGCCAGCGCAACTTCAGTACTATGGTTAGTCTAAGACAGGAACCCTGGCTCTCATACAGGAACCCTGGATCTACAAGGGTAGGATTAGGGGACTATCTGGGAGCTTTGACACTCTGTACGTTCCCAATGCGAATGAAAGAGTGAGGACGTGTGTGCTGGTGAAACACGGAGTGCAGGCGGTTTTACTGCCGCACTTGTGCACACCAGATCTCACAGCAGTACGCGTAGGTACTGGAAGTGGGGCTTTCATTCTAGCCTCAGCCTACCTTCCGTACGATTCGCCAGATCCTCCGCCCACCAGGGAGTTGGAAATTCTGGTTATTACCTGTGGCGAAAAAGGCACAGGGTTAATAGTTGGTTGCGACGCAAATGCACACAACACGGTGTGGGGAAGCACCAACGACAACCATAGAGGAGAGGCTTTGCTCGAATTTGTGGAATGCAACAATCTAGTTATTGCAAATAGAGGGGTAGAACCAACCTTCGTCGATGCTAGACGAAGGGAAGTCATAGATATAACTCTATGCAGCAACCGGATGTTGACAAGATTGACCAACTGGGAGGTGATGGATCGGACGACTATGTCAGATCACAGAGCCATTTCATTTGAGATAGCGTACGGAACCCCGAGCAGGGGAGACGGAATTAGAACAACGAGAATTCCCCGCAACACGGACACGTCTAGATATACTGAAATGCTGCGCAGGAATCTCGGGGAGCGCGTGCCAAGGGCACCGAAAACCACAAGAGAAGCAGAGTCTCAGTTGCATGTCCTGCAGACAGCGATAGAGAACGCTTTTCGAGTGGCGTGTCCTCTTACGTCAGTGGATGACCATGATCCCACACCCTGGTGGTGTAGGGAGCTGGAGAAACTGAAGAAAGAGGTCAGAAGGGCTTTCAACCAAGCAATGAGGTGCAATGACCCGGTTGCCTGGGAGAATTACAAAGCCAAGAAAAGAGAAATGAAACAAACTCTGCGACGACGGAAAAGGGAGTCGTGGAGGGACTTCTGCTCGAGCATGGAGAGCATATCTGAGGCCAGCAGACTTCAGAAAATGATCTCCAGGGACCCGGTCTCCAAAGTCGGACTCGTTCGTGACCCGTCGGGGAGGATGACGGAGACGCTGGAGGAAACCAACAAGATCCTGATGGAAGTTCACTTTCCTGGCAGCTATATCTCGGGTAAATCTTGGACTATTCGTAACAGAATGGCTACAAGGATGAACCGAGAGGAGGCTAACGGGGTGGTGACGGAGGAAGGGGTGAGACGTGCAATAGACACATTCTCTCCCTTCAAGACATCGGGGCGTGACGGAATATTCCCTGCGCTGCTTCAATGGGACAAAGAAATCATTGCACCCAGGCTTAGGGGAATATTCGTTACCTGTCTAGCAACAGGATACATTCCGGCGGTGTGGAGGGAAACCAAAGTGGTATTTCTCCCTAAGCCAGGCAAGAAGGACTACACCGAGGCGAAGTCCTCCAGGCCAGTCAGCCTAACATCCTTTCTGTTGAAAACAATGGAAAGAGTGGTGGCAGACCACCTGGAGAGTACTATGCTAAGGAGGCACCCTTTAAGTAGAAGCCAGCACGCTTACCAGGCTGGCAGATCTACAGAAACGGCACTTCACCAACTGGTGCGAGTAGCCGAGGGGGAACTGTATACCGGAGGCATAGCGATGGCCGTTATTATGGACATCGAAGGCGCCTTCGACAAGATACAGTTCAACAAACTCAAAGACGCTCTGGTGAGGCGCGAGGTCAGCCCCATGATTGTAAGGTGGGTGGACAGCATGCTGAAAAACAGAGCGGTAAGGATTCAGACAGGAGACTCGCGGCTTCGAGGGAGGGTCAGCAAGGGATGCCCACAGGGCGGGGTCCTATCGCCCCTCCTGTGGAACATCACTGTGGACACTCTGCTTAGGCGGCTAGAGGTAATGGGCGTGTATACCGTTGGGTATGCAGATGATGTAGCGATTGTGGCACGTGGCAAGTTTATGAGCACTACGGCAGATATCATGAGGAATGCACTCCAAGTGGTTGAGCAGTGGTGTACGGAACAGGGCCTCACCATAAATGCCAATAAGACAGACGCGATAATCTTCACTAGGAAGATTAAAGATCTGGATTTTCAGCCCCTCATGCTTTTTGGATCGAGGATCAAGGTGTCTGGGATGGTCAAGTATCTGGGTGTATACTTGGACTCGCGACTAACCTAGAAATACCACGTTGAAGAGAAGATTAAGAAGGCGACAAGGGTGCTTCACCAGTGCAGAAGAGTATGTGGACTAAGGTGGGGTATCTCACCAAGGTTAGCATACTGGACATATACCATGATGGTGAGACCCATCATAACTTATGCCTCGGTGGTCTGGTGGACTAAAGCCACACAGAAAACCGTCAAGAGGCATTTGGACAAGGTGCAAAGAATGGCCAGCGTAGGTGTGAGCGGTGCTTTCCGCACCACACCCGCCGCGGCATTGGAGGCGCTGTTAGGTCTGCTGCCGTTAGATCTCCAGGTGATGAAGACTGCGGCAGCCTCAGCGATTCGGATGAGACGGGATGCCGCATGGCAGGCGTCAGGAACCTTATATGGGCACATGAAGATCCTGGATCGCATTAAAGGGATTAGGGAGCTCATGATGCCCATGGAAGGGATCACAAAAATGAGGATGACCGAAAGGTATCATAAAACCCTCATAGGGAACGGAACGCTCCCGGAAGGGAGACCGGAAGACATATATATCTTCACGGACGGATCCATGATTGACGGCAGAGCAGGTGCGGGAGTCTTCTCGGAGGACTTAAATCTGACCTGCTCTCTGGCTTTGGGGAATTACACCTCAGTCTACCAGGCGGAAATGCTTGCTCTGCTGCACGCGCTGGATCACATAAATGAGGGTCAGGTGCAGGGAAGAAGTATCCTTATAGCAGTGGACAGCCTCACAGCCTGATTGTGATTAAGCGCATGAATCAGACAGAGATTAATGCGTCTCTGGCGTTGGAATGTGTCCAAAAACTGAACAGGTGTGCGCAACAAAACAACGTGACGCTAGCTTGGGTTAGAGGACATACAGGCATCGATGGGAACGAAAAGGCTGACAACCTGGCAAAACAGGGGTCAACCTCGGAATTCTGGGGACCGGAGCCATACTCTGCCATTGGCAGAGGGTTGGTAAGGAACTACATCGAGAAATGGGTCGCTGAGGAACACCGGAGACGGTGGGACGTTATGACCACGTGTAGGCAGGCTAAGATGGTGCTTACGTTGCCGATTACCGCAGCCAGAAGAAGGATCCTGCATATGCAAAGGAGAACCCTCAGATGGTTGGTGGCACTGATTACAGGACACGGATGTTTCAGGTATCACCTAAAAAGAATGGGAATTCTGGAGGATGACACCTGTCGGATGTGCCTGGAGGAACCTGAGACGGCCACACACATAGTGTGTCACTGTCCGGCGGTGGCGAGGAAAAGGGCTGCCATAACTGGACTCCATTGGATGGAGGACATGAGGCAGACTCCCTTCAATCAGCTGCTTGCGATAACTAGGGGAGTCGAAGTAAGGGAGCAATGGGACAACCCACTGCAACCCCAATAAGATGACTCTAGGCAGAGGGACGAAAAGGGACCCGCAAATAGTGGTCTGATTCGATATCCCTCGAAAATCTATATATATAGTCTAAGACCAGCAACGAGCGAAGAAGTTGACTCCGTTGAAGAAATCAGCGAAAAGAAGGATGACCTGACAGTTATGGAGCTAGAAAAGGAGCCGGCTTATACAACTACAAAGAGAACGACCTGTAGTAATCATAAGGAAGTCGGAACATCCGCAACCTCAGATGTAGTCGCAACAATATCCGAAGAAGACAGGTGCAACAACAAGCAAGGCACAGCTTAGCACTGTTAGTAGAAGAGTCAATAACAGTTGGATGTAAAAATGTCGCCGTGCCACGAACGGCATACTCATACATACTCTGTGCTGATCTCCAATGATCACTCATGACCACTAGGCTTGTTACGGATTTTAAATCCGCTTTGTAACATAACTGTATCAAGTTCGTTGGAAACTCTCCAGAAGCCATAGCAGCGGGGGCCGCATTCCTCCCTGTGTTGCGACAATACTAACCCTTTAGATAATTTTACAGCTTCCAAGAGCCGCATCAATCTCTGGGGTTTGAATCGGGATAGCTCTCCATCAGTCAAGCGTCCCCGTTTAAGCCATACAGGATTTTTACAAGAGACAAATACCAGTCAAGAAACACATTAATGCCTACCTATTTCCTATCTGCAGCTCAAACAACCAAACCTTTGTGAAAGTAGAGGTTGAAGAACTCTTGTCGCCTCAGCTGACTTAGTAAAAAAAAATTTGTCAGTGCTGCTGTATTCTTCTTCTTTCGGCGCCGCTTTAAAAAATGCGGTTTCTTGCAAGTTTCTACTGTTTCCCGATTATTGTCAATTCGGCAAATCGACCACTCTCCTCCTTTCACACTCTGGACTTGGGTCCAGACGACGGCAGAGTTAATGCTATATTCCTACGGGGTGGCTCAAGGGGTTGATGGTGGAGCAGGCGGTATCGTTATCAATTAATTTAAGGGCTATTTTTTGCACCTTATCTAACCCCGCCAAGGTGGTTATCGAAGCGCCGCCCCAAACGAGGGAGTTTTATTCGAGAAGAGGCCGAATGTAGGATTTATGAATTACAGCGCGGACCGATGGACCTCTTAAGAAATCCCAAGTACTATAATGCTTGTTTGGCGATTTTAAATATGTGGTCATTCACAGTCAGGTCATTAGTTTAACTTCACCCACTGTCACGGATGGAGAGGCTGACACTTTTTATTGGAGTTAAGGTAGTACTTGGTTTTGGAAGCATTGAATTCGACTCGATTCTTGCTTCCCCCAATCTAGAATGAGTTCAATGTCTTTATTTGTAGAATTGGACCTTAGTTCACGGTCATCAAGACAGGATGTAGCACGTGCATGTCTTGCATTGTTGAAGTTGAGAAGTGGGTTGACGGGGATTAAAAGTAGATCATTTATAAAGATAAGAAATAGAACAGGTGATAAAATTGACCTCTGGGGGACTCCAGAAGATATGGCTTGAGATTCAGATTTGACGCCGTCCAATACTACCTTGATTGAACGGCCAGAAAGGAAACTCTATCAAAAGCCTTGGATATATCCAGAGCAATTATTGTAGACTAGACTGACCAGATCCATGCAAACTTCGATTGAGGTGCTCTGTAAGGCAAACTAAAAGATCGCCACTGGATTTTTTTTTGTCGGAAGCCATACTGTCTGTCGTTTAAGAGTTGGTTGGATTCTAGATATCCCATAAGCATTTTGTTGATTATCGTCTCCATGGTTTTGGAGAGATAATTGCTATTAAGCGTTAGTTGGAGGGACTGCTGGAGTCACCTTTTTTCGATATGGGCTGAACATGAAACATGTGCAAGTTTCCAAGAGCCTGGGTAAAGTCCCAAGAAGTATGATAGGGCAAAAAGTTTGCACAAAGATTTAGGCGAAGACGAGGCGCATTTTTTTTAAGAGTATAGGGGATATATTATCGGGTCCAGAGGATTTTTTGACATCGAGCTCTTTGAGACACCTGTATACTCTGAGTCTGCACTTCGCGTTCTCTCTTTCACTGTCCGACAATAGCTTAAAGCGAGGTCTTCTTGTTTAATGTGTCCTTCCTCGAACAGACAGCCCCGAGTGAAATATCTCTAGGCAAACTGCTGCTGCTTTAAAGAGTGCAATATTTTCAAGTAACGACCAAGGCACTCGTTGACCCTATACCTCATTAAAAGTAAGAAAAAACAACTTGTCTGGGGAAGTCGGTTGAAAGAAATTAATAACCACGCGATAAGATAACGTTGCTCAAGAAGATTACAAGAAACCCAATTGTTGAAACTGCCCATACTGAGAGCGCGCCTTCCCTCGAAAAAATTCATAATTAACCACAAAAACGTTTTCCGGGTGCTCCGCTGGTCGCAGGGAAGCAATTAAGTTGATATTTTTCGCATTTGGCACAGCGTAAAAAGGCGATTCCGCCCAATTATTATGCACAAGTTGTTCCGCGTTTGAGGCAAACTTAAAAAGTAATTTATTTACGTCCCAAAGCTAAACATAAAAATTTTTACGAGATTAACTTCAACATCACCCGGGACATAAATCATTATCTAAAGTTTCCATTACGGCTGGGGCCGCACTGCAGAACGGGGGGCTGTGCACTGCTCCTTGCATTATGGGGCCCACTGCAAGGATCCGGCGGCGGCGGCGGGGAACCTTGAAAGATGAAAATCCACCACCGGGCCAGCCCCAACGTCAGCGAAATCAACCTAGAGAGAAGCTAAGACCCGACCAGCAACGCTCTACTTCAGTAGCTCATATCCCTGGATAGTAGCCGAGGAGTGGGGGGAAACCCGGGGGTAGTTGGTCCCTATTTTCCTGCAGGAGTCTGGGAGATTTTTTTTAACTCCTGGCTGTATTTCATTCTACATAAAACTTGCGGTGAATCAGTTTTCGCTTTGTTGTACGCTGCCTTAACTTATCCGAGTATATGTATGTATATGTGTGTGTATAGGTGTACATTCTGCCAGAAAAGCAGAGAACCCTCATATACCCCGACAATCCTGACGGGCATTAAAACCGGACCCCGGGTCCAGGATACATTCTCTCCTTTTGTGATATCCGGGGGACGCTCTCTAGTAAAACAACGTGATGCGATATCAGGACATTTATCAACCCATAACTCGGAGGATTATTTTTTAAATTATCTCAACAAAGCGTCATTAATCATTTGCCCAGTCCGCTGCCATCCCGGATCATTTACTTCGTCCGGGTGAAAAGGAGTGTCAGGAGTTTGTGTGCACTGGCAATTAGTTAGGTTCGGTTCTCACCCGTTCTGGTGCTCTCGCTCGTCGTCGTCGTCCGGTCGTCCTTATTAAGATCCTGTAAACTGTAGAATCGAGAGAACTTTATTTTCCTTGCTTTATTTTTTTTTTATTTGGTTTTTGCACTCCTTGTTGACACAGACAGGAGGAAAACATGCAAAACATAATTTTCTTCATTACTGCCATTCTGCGCTGTCGTTCATATGTAGATAGAGTGTGGGTGTGTGTGTCTGGGATCAGGATAGAAAATGACCTGGCCTATGTCGACTATAAATCCTTAATCGTATTAGTCCTATATGTACTTGACGTAAGAGCATTAAACTTTAATAGGATAAGAAAAAAACGCAAAAAAAAATAATGATAGGTAAACAATATGCGGAGTAAAATCGATTTTTTAGAAGGTGTTCAGGAGATTGAAAAAAAGGACAGAAAACAGTGTCCCTAACATACTAAAGGAATACGTGCACTTTTTCTTTCAATTTGCAATAGTAATTAAAGACCTCTATTCGAAGAATACCGATATCAAGAAGTTTGGTTGGTTTGGTTTTGGAAAGTTAAACTGTCGTCCATATTGAATTATAACAAGCCACACAATTTATAACAAGTTTCCATTCTCTTAAAAAGGCCAAACAAGAATTTGAAAGACAATTTTATTTGAATTTATCTCGCAGACTTTCGTGCAAAGTTGGCATTTTGTCTCCTGAGACAGTCTTTCCTGACTAGAAACATTTGAAAGTTGACGCTAGTAACTTGTTCCCAAACAGTCCCCCAACTAAGTACTAACCACGTACAATGCTGCTTGACCTACGTGATCAAACGAAAGCTGGTCTATTTAGTATGATAAATGCAACACTTTACGTCCATAAATTCAAAGCCCCCTTGAACTTTATTTTATCTGCTCTAAGGTTTCTAGTCGGATTGTTTTGGAGATGGAACACCAGCCCCAAAAGGCCAGTCAGATATCCCACTAACATCCTAAGGTCTGCCCTGTTTAGAGTGCTTCCTTGAACCCTATCAAGAATCATCTCTTAGGGACTTGAAGGTAGTTCAGGACTTGACTGAAGCACGAATCCATAAATAAAGTGGTAGAGCCAGGCTGCGTTGTAATGGCCTGCGGAGCTATGACGACCCGGAGCTAAACAAGGGTAGTCCTTTCTATTTTCAAGGTAGTGTTCCATTCCAAAATAGTTTGGATTTTATTTACCGGACTTGTTAGTTCAGATAGCCAAAGGGAAAAAGAGAATCCACTTGTTAGCGTAGGTCATTTTCAAATTCTTATAGGTTAGTGCCGGTTTTAGCTAGAAAGAAGATCACTTTTTACCCGGGACACAAAGAGCATGGTGGGCGACGAGAAGGCAGATAAATTACCCAGACTAGGAGACAATTTTGAAGACTAGACGAAATTTTGAAGACGAGAATGTAGAGAAGGTGTTGTGTGTGACGAATTGATATATTACCCTGTCTTTCTTTTCAATGGCAGGCTTCAAGTGGAGCAGTGTGTCATTAAGACCAAGACTAAAAAGACGAATGATATGGCGGAAGGAAATCGCCGGAGTTGTGTCGATCATAGCTTCTTCTTTGATCCGTTAGCTGGCGCTCAGTGCGGGACGTCCCCGCAACGAATACGCTGCTGTCGGTGCCGCTGGATCTCGAACTCTATTCACGATTCAATTCCATTCTTGCCGATTTTTGGCGACGCCTCGAGCCTCGGTAGCCGATAATCGTCCTAGATATTTTTATCCAGGTTTTTTTCAGTGCTGATCACTGAACTCTCCAATCTGCGGGACGGTCTCGCCAGAGAAGTTTACGTGACAAGCGTTACATTCAGCAAACAGGCATAAACCACCGTAGTCGATGTTGTTCTATTTCTCCTTCGATCAGTGTTGATCGCATCTTTGTCTAACTGTCTCGTTTCGAAGGTGATCGCAAAGTGTGACACCGAGAATCTGCCTCAAGCATCGCATTTGAAAAACCTCGAGTTTGTTGACGCCCGCCTTGAGTAGTGCCCACCCTTCCGGTCCGTAAAGAAGAATCGGAAGGATCAATGTTCGGTAAAAGCGTTTCGTAAGCGGGTAGAAGCAGACTACCTTCAGGGTAGATCGATTCATTGTGATACGGAAGATGGTCCGAAGATGTTCGGAGCAACCTGCGCGGTTCCGCAGGGTTCCACCCTGACCCCTCTCCTGTGGATCCCAATGCACAATGATGTGTTGGAGTTTCGCCTTCCAAGGGAAGCAGTAGCGATCAGGTTCGATGACATCGAATTCTATGCGAACGCGACGATCTGGGAAATAAAAACGTGATTAGAAAAAGCTGCACTGAAGCTTGTTGAGCACAAAACTTAAGCGGTGCTGATCAGCAAACGGAGAAAGCTAGTGACCGTAAGAATCCAGGTACCTGGCAGTGATGATCCACCTGAGGATAAATTTCAAGGCGCACTTGAAGGGCACGCAGACAAAGCATCTGCGATTTGTGCTTCTTCTTCATTGAATGGACGGTGGTTAGCTCAGTCGTTCTAAACGAAGTAGTAGTGTGGGCAGCAGTACCAGAATTGCAAACAGCAGGAAATGGAGAGCCGCATATAGGCTAAGTCCACTTCGCGACAATGCGTAAAGGAATGGCAAAGGAAGTGGGACAAGCCTGTTAAGAATCGTTAGACCCGAAGGCCGAGGTTAAGATCCAAGGATGGAAGGAAGAAGGTAGGGACTATGCCATGCCCAAGAAGCTGAGACTGAAACAAAAAGAGACGAGGTGAAAAACGTCAGGAACATTAGCAGCTAAGTAAAAGCTGATTCATCCCTACTACACAACGCTAAAAACCTACTCACCCCGGGGGAATGGAAGATCAGGTCGGTAGTCATGAGTAGCTTTTTACCTTCGAACCCCCGAAAAAACCCCACACCTTTATCACCTATTTTATTTTCTTCTTTCCTCATGACTAAGCATTGCACCATGACTTATGCCCCGTTTACGACTAGGCTCAACCCAGGTTCAACGCTGGTTCAACCCAGACATAAACGGATGTCGTGTTGAAACTGGGTCCACACAACCCAATTGGTTATTGGTTGAGTTAACTCAGCTCTCATAACTGGATCGATTTGATATTTCATAAATGCGGGTTGAGTTGAAATTGGGTTGAAGTGAATTTTGTTTTCTTTACCATCTGGGTAATTCCATGAAAATGTGGACATGATATAAGAAAAATTTGATATTACTTTTATACTTTTATGTATGTCTAAAATAATGTATAAGGTTGACAACACTACCATCAAACGTCAAATTCAAGATTTCACATCAAAATTCGTTATTAGAGACGCTTATTACGTTAGACGCTCTTATTACCAAGAAATATATGGATCAGATAGTAGTTCTAGAATTTACATTTATCTATTTAAAACCACAATAACTGGCAAGCGAATTTTGTTAGGAGGATATAAATAATAATTATTACTTTGTGAATTCATTTTAATTTTTTGTAAAAACCCTAAAGGGCTCCTAATTTAAGTATGAAAATCGATAGTAACGCGAGTTACCTTTTCTTTGTAACGCGAGTTACCATATAATTTATCGATTATTTTAATAAGTATAATGTAACAGCTTTTGTTTCTATTAAAACACCTTACTGGTATATTTCTGCTTTTATTTTTACCTCATGTAAAGTAATCTACCCACAAATTTCATAGAAATTTCCGAAATAAATTTACCCTCTGAACTGGCTGTCCAAAAACGGTAACGCGAGTTACTGAGACAATTTATTATTAAATTAAATAAATATTATATTTCTACTAATTTTTTTAATTTATCTCATGTTCTAGACATTACTCTACGTCCATAAAAAATAAAATTAGATTAATTAATGTAAACACTGCAAATTAAAAGCTTCATGAAAGTATATAAAATTGTCTGCATGTAACGCGAGTTACCATGGAATTACCCATCTGTGAAGTCAGTCTTCGGCGTTAGTTTTGTGTTTGGCGTTTTTTCTGGTACAGGGACAAACATTTATTTCGTTCAGCATTGAGAATTTTAACCCAAAATTTTGCGGTTATATTTGGATATCAGTTCGATTCTATTTCAACCCAAAGTGAACTCAACTCGACGACCTATACGGATATGGTGGTCGAAATTTCAACTCAACCTTGACTCATAAACGGGGTATAATACCTACATGCTGATTAGGTTCTTCCTTAAGCATAGATTTTTCGCTTAAAAACCAAAATAAACGTTCTCCTAGATTAAACTAGGTAGTCTCAATCACCTGCGGCTTTTAAGTAGAACAATTCTAGTGTGGAGCAATCTCCTATAAAGAGTATTTCGAACTCCTAAAATGATTTAAAAAAAATTGCAAACGCATCAACGTTCATCAAAATTTTCCTCCCCTCTCTCCTTCTTTTTCTACCGACTCCTCAATTCTCAAAATTTATTGTCTTATTTGACATGAGCTTGCTTCTATACATTGGACGACCAAAGAGCCCAATCTACTTGGAATAAATATGGCTCGTTATAAAAATGAAATAAATTTCTGCCTTTAGTCTTTTTAGTTACAGAAAAATATAAATCATCTCAAAAGATTAACAGAACTCATGCCTCAAAAAGTAACCGCACCGTTCATTTACTCTTTTCTAAACCAGCTCATAACTAACATGCTAACTTTACTATTCCGTTCCAAATCGACCACTTTTTCCTATCAAAATTCTAAGTAAAAATAAAAACGTATCAAATATTCACAACCTAGCTTTTGTTTTGTCTAATGGCGTACTAAAAACAATGACTTCGAAACGTTTTATGTCTCCCACGACTCCACCAACTCTTATCAATCTGCAATCTCCACAACGAACTTCCATCGACTGCATTCTTCTATAAATATCCCAAAAAATTTGGTCAAAACATTTTTCTCATGTGAATTATTTAGCTTCCAATAAAATATTGGAATTTAGTATAACGGTTCTCAACAGTTTCCGTGGTGTAGTGGTTATCACATCCGCCTAACACGCGGAAGGTCCCCGGTTCGATCCCGGGCGGAAACATTTTTTATTTTTATTTTATTTTTGTTTTGTTTTTGTTCGCATAATTGAAAAGTGCTATTTTACAGTTATTTTTTTTTGTATGCACTTCCATAATGAGTGCAACATAATCCTCAACAGGGGGACAACAGTGCAGCATCCGGGGCAGTGTAGGGTGGACTCAGAAAAAGCGAAGTCGTCGCCAGTGCGTTTATGGGGTGGAACATAGCACGCTAGCCGCGAACGACGACAGCAGCAGCAGCAAGGATGGTGCACTGTGGAAGTTTTCGATTCTGCAGGATCGCAGAGCACTTCGTCCTTTTAATAATGGTAACTGGTACTTAAGCAGGATATCAGGCAACTCTGGGACATAATGGAGACTTGCCCTCTAATGGCCAAAAGACAGAGCAGCCGAGATCTGTGCAGTAATTTTATACCCAGCGCTAGTCCTACATGCTCCGAATAATAAAAATCCTTTTAAGCTTATTCCGGGGCATCCAGTGTCTTAGCGCCGCGCGGGAGTGTATAGAGCACTGTGAAGGGTTATCATGCCAAAGTTGACGGAGGGGCGCTGCGAGGAAATGTTGATGCAGTTTATGTCCTTCATTCTTTCATTCCGGCGAAGTTTTATGTCAATCCGGGCTCCGAGTAATGCAATTAACACCGGAAGGCGTTCCCCCACTCTTGTTGTTTTTTTATACAGCGAAGCACGCTTGGGTATATCCTTGCAGTCTCATCTTGACGGGCTAGAGTTGTTGTCCTTGAGATCCTGCGAGTAACGGAACTTCAAAATAAAAAAAAGAAGAGCATAGACGATTTTACGGCCAATACTAAAAGCTTTTAGCGGGGATGTGTCATGGCTGTCGAATGGCCCACAAACTTTGTATCTGGAGATATGTCCATTAAGGATCTTCTTCCTAATGGAAAAAAATTGAAGTCGCCAGCCGAGAAGGAGAAGAGTGCCAGTTACGAACGACGACGGTGACGTCGACGACGAATCTCCGAAAAACGTTCCCGCGCGTCCAACTATGTAATCGTAGCTAATTCAATCCTATCAATATCCCTTAAAGTATGCATTGTTGACATATCCAATAGGCAAGGATTTTTCTCGAGCATCCTTTCCCCCCCCCCCCGCAACCACCACCGAAAAACGACGTTGACAAATCCATCATTTTGCTGTCAACAATTCTCTGCTCCCGCTGTGTGTGGGGTGCATCTGAATGGACTTGGCCTCAATCTGTATGAACATTCTCTCACTGCCTCACTCTCTCCCCCACCCCCCACCCAAAATGCCAAATCCCCGGCCGTCGTCGTGCCGCGCTCTCCGACCAACGAATAAATGAATAAACAACCGCCGGTCGATGTGGCGCCAACAAAACTTGTTACGCACCAAATGAGATTCGGGCGGGAGTGGTGGTGAGAATTGCGGGGCGGCATCTTCTATGTGCCTTTATTGAATACAAGGAGTGGATACCATCCAGGATGGAGGGGGGAAGCAGAAAGATTTCCGACAACATAGCAGCAAAAGGGGCCGAAGCGGGGGATGCGGCACACAAGACGAGATGCGGCTGCTGGAACAGAGACATTCGAGATGCGATTTACATATTCAGATCGGGTCCTTTCCAATGGATTCAGTGGAATGGGTCACTTGTGAGGGGCCAAAGGCGGCAGCAGCAGCAGAATAAACCAGCAACAGGAGATATTATGGCCTTCAGGACTTCAGGATTCAGGATATATTCACGGGCGAATGGAAGGAATGCGTTTTACATTTTCAGAAAATATTTTCCAGTCAGCGCGTGTTATGAGCACTTGCATACTTTCGAGCAAATGATTTTATGACATAAAATGTCTTCGGCGGAGATGCTAATAGGAGAGAGCCCCGAGCCAAGGTAGTCGCCTCTCAGGCGCGTTATTAAAATTTTCCAAAAGGGCATAAGGTATGCAATAAAAATGTTTTTTATGATAAAAGTTGCATAGTGTTAGGGGATTTAAAAATACATTTTTTGTATATTTTTGTTTAAATTGCATACTAATTGGAGAAGTTTTTTTTGCGTTTTGTTGGAGAAGCACTGGAGTGATCGTGAGTGATCTTAACTTGCAAAATCTTTTAACATAGTTTTTAGAGGTATATGTAGACCACCCATGTCCCAAAGAGATATATATTTTCAGAAACCGATCCTCCTGGTAAGAGTTTGGACGAGAAGTTAACAATATCTCCTCAGAATATAATCGAGTAGTCAGCCTCAACCTAAAGCAAAGTCCCACGATCGATGATTCTAGGAGCTGCTACTTCGCAACGGAACATCTGAACACTAAATAGACCTGGAAGAAAGGCGGAAGTGATAGGATGATAGAGAATACTCATCGTTGGATTACAGGACCTACGATGGACTGGTGAAGGAGAGACGAGACGCGGAGGAGATGCTACTAAAGCGTTGATTTTGGTGTCCAATATCGGCAGGTTTTTTGTGTGCAAACTGGGGTCGTTGGCTTTAAGATACGATTCTCCTACGAACGCGCGACTTTCTCTGGGACTAAGCAATCCGCAAGCATGCCACACCAAACGATATCACTCTCCCGCTTCTCGCTTCGATATCCTTCTATATCCTACTTTCTATACTAGAAAAAGCTTTGATGGTACCTTAAGAATCAAGGGAAGCACAAGTGATCGCTGCTTGCATTATTGTGCCGATCGATCAGAATAGCTTCTTTTGATTGACGCAAGATCATTCAGAATTTTTACTTTAAAGACGAAATCACGTCATTGTAGAGCATCACCCACTTCCTTTTACAGAAGATCATTCTTTTTACTTCTCTAGCAACGATCATTTTTAAGTTATTTTTTAGATCACGATCAGGGCTCTTCACTAAGATCTTCAATTAAAATCGTCTTTCATACATCAGGATAGATAGAAACCTGATTAAAATTTATTGCAGAAAATGAATCAGTCGGAAATTGCCACGGGAAAATGTACGATCAGTAATTCATTCACGTTGTTAGGAGTGGATTTTACCAGACATCTCGAAAATCTAGTCGCGCCGGGTGAAGTAATCACACTTAGATAAATCCAGAACCGCTATGCTCCGTGGAATAATTATGTCAATGGTT
Organism: Thereva unica; assembly: GCA_949987705.1. Taxonomy (NCBI): domain Eukaryota; kingdom Metazoa; phylum Arthropoda; class Insecta; order Diptera; family Therevidae; genus Thereva; species Thereva unica. The sequence continues at coordinate 28,539,588 of OX465281.1, read as the reverse complement.
TGATACAAATAATTGATCGGTGGTTTTAGTTCAATATGAAATGGGTGGTCGACTTCCTGGTGGTGTGGTACGAAATGCATAAACAGTGTGTGTTTTAATCGCTGGTTTCTAGGAGACTGGGCAAATACTGGACAGTAGCAGACATAGTAATATCAGTTCGGCCGAGTTATGTCGTTGCTGTGGTTGATTATGCCCAAGAGGAACCTCAATCATATCAATCAGACTACGGAACGCCTAATCAGGAATCAAAAAACGAACTTTACAGCGAATATGAGGCGCTTTTCTACTAAATTGGTGAATAAGCAAAATTATGGGTTTTGTGACACAAGAGCAAATTCATCCTCCCAAAGCAGTAGCAGACAGTCAAGCAGTAGCAGTTTGATGTGTCAAAGAACATCAACGATCAAAGATCAACGAAATCTTACTGTCAAAAATTTGCAGATCGGTTTTACAGAATATGTGGTTTCAGACAGCTGAGCAAGATCAAGATTAACTCACGGTTCTATATGAAGCAGCCTCAGAAAAGAGCGATCTTAAAGAAGAACATCTGACAAGAAGAAAAAGACAAGCCAACATTAAAGCCCTTAGACGGACAGCTATACAGGCATGCAGCTCCCGAAAAGAAACAAGTTGAATGGCTCAGATGTAGCCATTATGGATTCAGATGGGGTATTCCTTACAGCAAAAAAAAGCGATAGGTTAAGGAAATAATTGAAAAGGAGTTAGAAATATTTGATGTGGAAGAGGAGGTCCCGACGTAACAACAACAACAAATGGTTTATCTTATACTTATAATATACCAAAATTGATTTAGAATTGAGGCCCACGCAAGACATACTATTCTCAAAACCCCCAGAAGATCCAACCCAAACCCCCATTCTCAGTCAAGACTGACTCCATGAAAGCCAATCAAAGACATACTAGCCCAACACTATGAAGTTAAACTTATTGCACACAGGTGGTGCTCACGCTGAAAAATCACAACAGTAAGGCTCGCCACACAGGTTCTTCTCGCAGTTAAAGCTGACAGCCGAGCCTACAACCGAAGTACGTCACTGTGCTCGGAGCACAGCTGCTATACTACTCCCGCAACTGTTGGATCTTGCGGATCATCTGTTAAGCTGACCAAAAAAACTCCTTAAGCAAACCACACGAAGTCAGAGAATCTAGAGACCACTAAGAGATCACCATCCCGGCACTTTCCGATGCATGCTAATATCTTTAAAGCAGAAGCGTTGATGATTCTGAAGATTTGTACAAGGATGTAGCTTCTCTAAAAGGATGTAATTGGCTCACGTGTGGCCTGAGATGGATGGTCAATACCAGAAAATGGGGGAGTAGGCATACAGATCAAGCGCCCTCCGCATGGGCTGGGCATATAGGACAACGTTCGACGGGTATATAGGACCACCATAGCAGACCCTTATAGATATGCTGGAGAGAAAAGACATGTGATCCAAAGTATGTTAGATGAGAGCCAAAACCAGGTCGGCGACAGGTGGTGCGCTGCGCGTTCGTAACGGAATCGCAAAGGAAGTAAGACAAATTAAGAACAAACATTTACCAAACGTAGAGAAATGAGTTATGAGGGAGTGTGTTGAAGTAAGTTCCGACCTTACGTAGTTTTGGAGGGTAGGTAAACAAAATAGCTACACTGACCTGATTCGAGAAATATGGACTCTTCGCTAGGTCTGGCATTATTTGGTGACTAGGAGGAAGCCGAACATAGGACGGAGGTAGGAGCGAAGGCCGAGGCTTGACTTAGATTGGAGAACATCCTAAGCAATATGGCGAGGCTCAAGGGTGGAAGGAGTAAAGTAACGACGATGCCACACACAACAAGCTGAGGCCGAAATAAAGCTATAGAAGGAGAGACGGGATAAAAAACGCCAGAAACATTAGCAGGTATATAAAAGCTGATCGGTTCGTGCAACTCAATGCTAAAAATCTAGTCCCACTGTCGAAGATCAGTAGGCATTTTTAGTGGGTTGAAGTTGACCAAAAACACTTCTAAATCAAATCACACGAAGAAGCACAACCGATACCAAAGTTTCACTCCAGCGACATTTTTCCTATAAATAAGCTTTCATCCTAGCGAAGATACGAACCTCACTCTCAAAAGCTGATGCTGTTAAATTGCAAAAATGTGGATATCTGAGTGGGGAAGCCATTTGCTCGTTTTTTAATTAAAAAAAAAGCTAATTTTGAGGGCTACCAAATATGCTTCCAAAGGAGCATTACTAGAGTTTTCAGAAAATTTATAGGACGAAAAAAACTGGCGATTATCTTGGTGACCATTAAGAGTGACAATCGCATACTCAATAGAACGGTTCTCGTTGGATACAGAGGACAAGCAGTGGACGTGGTTAGTGCTTAGTTGGGGGGTTACTTTGGTAGAATCACACTCACACTTGGGAGGGAAAAGGCAATTGCAAAATACGAACAAAAATAAAAGCTTTTCGACACCGGAGCTTATTTACATGAATATTCTTTATTAAAAAGCTTTTTTCCTAATGCTTCTAAAACGCTTCTCAAGGACCATTAAAAGGAATACTCCCCACTAATGGAATGTAATGTTAAAAAGTATATAAACGAGAGTATGGGAACGAGAGCCCTGTTGAACTTTTTAAGGAGTGCTTAAAGATGGCTATTGTAGCACTCCATCGCGAGCTGGGATACCACTGCAAAATGCCAGTAGCGAAGCAAACTCTTGCATATCATATATTTACTACTACTAACTCCATAAATGCATACTTATGCTACTACTAGCACCCTAGCGGACAAAAGTTGAAGTTTTCTTGGGAATTGTGACGTTACAGTTTATATGTAACAAAAGGTCCAGAGCCGTCGTTGCTATACTACTTGCAATTTTTTTTGCATGATTCCGTTGCGGATCCCGACCTCCAGAAACAATACTGTCACAGGTGTTGAACTTTTTCAAGAGTGCACTTCTTTTCACCAGCAATTGTGTCGTCATTCTCGATCCTTTGTCTTGACTGCCGCCCTTACCAACCTGCCTTCTTGTTTCTAATGATCAAAACTAGGTCAGTAAATAAAATACACCTTCCAAGACTTTCTCACGAACCTAGCGCGAAAATAACTCAGACTTTTGGGTTTCTGCCAATCATTCCATTCGGATCTATCAAATTCTGTTTTATATTCCCGCCATTGTGTTTCCTGCTGCTGAAAACGCTCTATTGGCATAACACGATAAGGATATATCGATTGGCTTGGTGTGTGTGTGTGGGTCTGTCCAAAAATTAAGTAGTAGTAAACTACTGGCACTAAACAATATTGCAGACAATAAAACGATAAAATTCCCGATATTATTTTTTCCCGTCGTCCTTTCATTTAATCAGTGATCAGTCCTGTCCTATATATCTCTCTCCCTCTCTAGGGAGCTTGTTCCCTATCTATAAAATTAGAACCCACTTTAATTCATTAATAAGGAAAAGTATCACGCGACTCTTATCAAGTTCCGAACAATTAAATTTCTTCGTCCATCATTTAAATAAACGCGATTGAATTTCTTCTCGTTTTTTTATCGTTTCGGTTTTTCCTCGTTCCTTTAAGGCACGATTCCTGGAAAAAAATATAGCACGACAAAAAAAAATAATATTGGTGCTGTTGGAACAGGCGTCCATCGTCCTTAACTAAGTAAACGAATCCTCGTCGGGCGTTAACAATTAAAAAACGACGTCAAACGCGACTAAAAAGACCGGAATCAATGCGAGTAATTAGTTAATTGGGAAAGTAAGGTCGCCGGAGCCGGGGCCAGGACCTGCAAGTCGCTGAGCAATCGTAATTCCAATTAGCAATTGGATCCTGTTCGCTGATACACATAGAGAAATCCAGGAAATGCTGCTCACGGGGGACCAATACAGACGCTGGACGGTGCCGCCGCCGCTATAACGGTCCGCCGATAGCGCATATAAATATAGGCGAAGGGAAAGCCCGAATCAACGGACGAGCGAACGACAACGGTGCTGAAATTTGATTATGTCCTCATCATCATCATCAAAACGTCCCTATTACCAGCAAAATTAAAAGGTTGTGTCCTTCGTTTGCTATACTTTGTCACATAAAAGTCGATTTATATCAGCGTGGGGGGGAGTCTATTAAGATATGAAAAGCTCCATAAAGCTCCCTGGGGTGTTGGTAATATATCAGGGTAGAAGGATGTAGCTGGGATGGCGGGGGGCATCGTGGAGGGCGTATATCCGCTCCATGCATATACAGCAATCATACGGGAACCCAAGCGAAAGACTATGAAATTTGTCGCAGAAGTGGCAATGAGACGTCAGGTTGGCGCCGTTCCCCATCAACATAGAACCAATTCCCTTCATAAAGTCCATAATTCCGTAGAAGCTCCGTCGGAAAATCCTCATCACCCCCCCTCATGCATACACCAACACAAGGAGTGGGGAGGTGCTTTCTCTGCAGCGGGCGACAACGTAGATTGCTCTTCTATGCTCTGCTCACTAATTTACTGTGCTGACTCAGACCATCGGGCCTAGAGACGTTGACCAGAACTAAATTTATATAGAATAGACCCAGCGCGCCACCTAGCATCAACAGGTCCAACCAAGCCGTTTACGAAACCCCAACAACATACGCCCGCCCGCCCGGCTGACGAACCACACAAGTGCGGGTACGGGGGCCGGGGCTGTGTGACATGGCATTGTTCAAATGTGTGCCGATTTTCGTGCGAACACAATCCAGAAATATACTAGAAGGAATTTCAATTTCGCCAGCATCCCTCGCCCTCTGCATTTCAACAGTACGAACCCTCCCATGTGGGTAAGTCACACTCATACCACCAGATTGCGCTAGTATAGTGGGATGATATATAGTTTTAATCGATACCTGTACACACAACACAACCAACCCCCTACCACTATATATACATATAACATAAGCATGACGTAACGCAATGGGTCACGCGGAACCTGTTGCTGTTATAATCGGCTCTGGAATTTGTCGGTCTCTCTCTCATATTTTGCGGCCGATAATATCCGTACATGGAATGAGGGGAGGCTTAACCCTAACGCGACAGATGAATGAATATTTAATGCGGTCCGGGGGTGGTTAAATATTTTGTCAAAAGCCATCCGTCAAACGTGTTAATTAACTGAAGGTAAGACGTGATTTATAGCGCGCCCACCCGGAAGCGGCGCGCTGTTAACCGACGATAAGTACTAGAAAAATGCGGAATTGATTGCGTGGAGCGCGCCATTGTCAACAAAATCCGAGATTAATAGCTTGTTGATTGCGGTTATTTCGGCTCGTTTCGGGTTTGCTCGTATAAAGGTAATTAATGTTGCGAAAAAGTTTAGAAAACCTCATGCTGCCTAAATTGTATGTAGTTTGGTTTTTGGAGGGGGGATGAGGGTAGGTTCTTTATACACTACTGTGGTTTTGATGAACAGGCTGTTCGATCTTTTTGGTCTAATGGAGTGTTAGGGCACTTTGTGAATCATATTAATGGTTTTTTTTTGCAGTTTGGGCGATATATAAATAAAACGAGTTTATTGTGATAAAAGATAAAACAGACACACGCGTGCGGGCGTTGCGTGCGTTTACAGATAATATAGAAGTGTGTGTGTGTATTCAAATGCAACCTTTCATATATTTGCGTGAACTGAACTCACGCAACGCAAAAGTTGGTCTACTTTAGATTTCTTCCCGCATTGTTGCATTCAACATAGCCTCAAATGCGCTAAACCACAAGCCAACACAACAAACACAGGCACTCAAGAATTAGATTTTTTGGTTTGATGTGAAACGAACGACGATTGACGAACGCAAGGATGCAATAAGGTGTCAGTGAAAACTAATTGCGTACTATGGATCGTACGCACGCACGCATGGATCTAGCTATATTCCCAAAACATGACTCGGATTGTTCGTTTTAGGCTTCACTTGTGCTGGCTTGAGCCTATCAGATAGGATAATGATTTAATTTTACTGTTCGAATTATTGTTCGAATTATTGAAAATTAGTTTGATTAAGTGGTATGAGCGCTATCCGCACGTCCTCGACGGCAGCGCTGGAGACTCTCCTCAATCTGTACCCGTATACCTTGAGATAGAGAAGTCCGCCATAAACGCGGCGCTGCGGCTGAAAGCGAATGGTCACTTGGGCACAGATTCAGCAGGGCGATAAGCCTAGGCACTCTAGCAACTGTCTTTCAAGCAGAGGTGTACGCTATTCTGGTATGCACTCATGAGAAATTAAGAAGGGCCTACCAAAATAAACGGATTTTTATCTTCTCTGACAGCCAAGCGGCAATTAGAGCGATAAGGTCTCGTAGGACCAACTCGAAATTAATGTGGGACTGCCTACGTGCTCTTGATGAGTTGGGCGTTGTCAATCAAGTTACCCTTGTCTGGGTTCCGGGTCACCGGGGCTTCAAAGGCAATGAAAATGTGGATGCCCTGGCTAAACAGGGCTCTGATACTGCAGTCATAGGTCCAGAGCCGGCTATTGGGGCACCGTCCAGCTTGCTGCAAGTGCCCTGACCGATCGAACTATGATGAAACATACTGAACGCAGGAGATCTGTGCCTGGACTGGTTAACTGTTAGCGGTTCCTTCCTGTGCCGTCTCTAAAGACGGCCTAGGATTTGTGAGGGCGCAGTAGGAATGATGTCATGACACTTGTTGGCTTGATTACCGGACACTGTGCCCTAAATTATCACTTATGGAGAATAGGAACGGTGGAGGCGGGGCCGGCGTTTGACATTTTTGCGCCCGGTGCCGTATGCCATATTGCGCCCCTATCATTTCTGTTTAGTTTTTGATCGCAATGAAAAAAGACACAAACCCTCTGTGGAATTCCTTTAATATGAATATGAAGGCCCGGGAAATTTTCTAAAATTGCACCCAGTGCAAATACACTAATTTCAGCTGTGAAAGCGCCGTTCCTGCCTTTTTCTAATCAGGATATGCTTCTCGATCTTGTTTTTGGGCTGAGTTTGCTTGCACTTTAAGTTCACAAAACTCTTCCGCTAATGCTGTTTAATGCTCCAGGATGTTTTTCGGTTTTGACTGCACTTCCATAACCATTTTCAGCACATTCCTTTTCTCCGAAAATCTGTAGTACTATACACTAAAATCTCCATAATTGAAGTCTTTATGTCGTCTTCCAAGCCTTTATTTTTCGAAGGATAATAGGTGGTCCCTGCACTGCATGTATTAGTTTCTTTTGTAGAATCTTGCATAGAAAAAAGGCACTTAAGAACTTTGCTGGAGCTAGAAGGCGCTTTCAACAAACTCAGAACAGAAGCGATCCAGGTGCTTCGCGCCGAATTAGGAATCTATAACAGTACGACTAGTACGAATTACAAATCCATGCCAGCCAAGATAGGATAACCGACGAAATCAGGCGAACGAAATGGAATTGGATTGGCCACACCCTGCAGAAGACAATTGAAAAAGGCACAGGCACTCTGTGCAGTTTCTTTAATATATTACAATGAATGCACGGGAACGTTTTTCCAATTTTGTTTTTTCGAAGTTTCAAATTTTTTTAAAAATCTTAATTTCTGTAATTGCGCCCGGTGCAAGTGCACCATTTGCACCTATGAAAGCGCCGCCCCTGGGTGGAGGCTTTGCCTGAAAGAAGATGAGTCTCCCCTCTACTTTCTCTGTGAGTGCCCCGCAATAGCGAGGAGCAGGGTTTCTTTGTTCGAGGAGTCCCTGCTCGAACCCTCAAGTCTAAGCGACAAGCCACTAGGCAGACTGCTGAGTTTGTTCAAGCGGTCTGGCCTACAAGTATGAGGTATAGGGATTGTAGTGCAATAGGACAAATGAATGGGCGTAGTCCTTTTGGACCCAATACGTCACACACGAAAAAAAAGTCGTATGAGAATCTTTGTTGAAAAGTACGAAAGATTTCCGTACGTGGTTCATGCGCATGCAGACGTAGCCGAAGTTTTTCTGTTTTTTATGTGTAAGACTAGCCCTCAAGCGTAAAGCTCCCTCGTACTGCGGACGGTTCTATTGTTGATTGCAATGTCAAACAACAAACTTTAGGTTAGGTTAGCTGTATGACGTCCTCCTGTGTGACTTTGTTCCCAAATAGCGCTTTCGGGCGCCGTTTTGATGCCACAAACACGTCTATCTAAGGTTTAGTGATTGACTTCACTTTGACTGCGGCAGATGTTTAAAGTCATTCTGAGTTTAGAGCTTATCAGTACCCGCATCGTTAGCCTGAAGATCTCTTTTATAAGTCTTCCAGAAAGTAGATGCCGATACCGAACCGACAATTATCGAGATGAAGACTGCAATAAAATTGCAGAAAAATGTTAAAGCGCCGGGAATACACCAAGTACTCGAAATGATCAAAGCCGGAGGTGATGTCTTATCACAACGACTCCATGTCCTCATAACAGGCTTATGGCGTTCCGATCGTGTCTCGACAGCGTGGTTGAAAGTCACCATTGTACCAATTTTGAAGAAAGTCGACAGTTCCGAATGCAAGAATTATCGCGGTATTAGCCTCCTTTCGATCATCGGCAAAGTATTTACGAAAAACACACAACCGAGGCTACAGAAACATCGAGAGCAAACGAGCCGGAAAGAACAAACGGGATTTAGACCACATCGGAGATGCATTGATCAAATATTCGCTCTCCCGCAGCTAATGGAAGAAAGAATTCGTTGCGGCAAAACTAACTTTCGTCGTTATCATCGATTTCGCTTTCGATTGCATCGATTGAAACAAATTGTGGAGTACCTTGGAAACCGAACCACAGAAAATCATCCAACTACTCTAAGCGTCATACGATAGCTCAACGAGCGTTCGGTGGTATCCGAAATGACTTATCCGAGGAGTTCCCGATTCAAATGGGTGTCCAACACGGAGACGTCGCTTTGCCACTTCTCTTCAATGAATCATTCGATAGACGACTCGGAGTTCGATACGACGACAACAACTTCGTAACCGACTTTATGTTCGCCGTCTTCGCTGACACGGATGCCGAAGCTAAGAGCATTTTGTACGACATTTCCCGCATAGACTAGTCACACGGCTTAAAAATCAATGCGGAAAAGACCCAAGTGCTCACAACGGACGGATCGAGGGCCAGTGTTCACCTCGATGGAACCCAAATCGAACACATCCTGATGTTTAAATATTTGGGATCATTGGTTGAGGATACGAAAGTGGCATCAACGGCCGACGTTCACCGCCGCATCGGCCAGGCAACAGCAACATTCGCCACGTTCAAAACAAAAGTACACCTTTGCCGAACGTTGATCCTTCCGATTATTCTTTATGGATCGGAAGTGTGGACACTGCTCAAGCCGCACGTCAACAAGCTCAAGGTCGTCCGAATGCGATCCTTGAGGCAGGTTCTCGGTGTCTCACTCCGCGATCGCCTTCGAAATGAAACAGTTAGACAAAGACGCGATCAACAAACACTGATCGAAGAAGAAATTCAAAAACGTCGACTACAGTGGTTTGAACGTGTTTGCCGAATAGATGATAACCGCTTGCCACTTTAACTTCTCTGTCGAGACCGTCCGGCAGACTGAAGAATTCAGCGATCGGCACCGAAGAAGACCTGGCCAAAGAATATCGAGGGCGACTTAAAGAATCAACGATTATTAGTTACCGAAGCTTGAGACGCCGCCAAAAATCGTCAAGAATGGAAACGACTTGTGAGTTCGAGACCCAGCGGCACACTGCTAGTCGGGCGCTAACTCCAAAACCGCTCCAGAAACTGATGACCAGCAAATGAAGTTGGACCTGGCTTGCTTGATGAGTATTACGTCAAAAGCAATCCTGACGCTCTCGGTTTTGTTCCTGCCAGGATATAAGGACTCACAGTTTGATATTATATCGATTAATCTGTCACATTTATACTTGTTGATTTCGCCCCATTGTGGTCATCATATTCAATAGGACATGAGTTCTTAAAACAGACGCACAATCAACCTCGAAAAATTGAGACATTACCCGACAATATTCCCTAAAACTGTAACAATAATATGCAATTCCCAACAGAAATAAAAAGGAACGAATATCCTGATAACAGTTTATTTTGATAGCAGCTTATCCATTCTGGACATTACTTTGGCATATCAGTAATCCTGTTGGCTGAACTCATAGAGCTTCTATAATAGCTTTTGGTGGCTATCTAACATTAAGCCAAGCATCAGCTGGTCGAAACAGCTTACCAGGGTAGCCAGCAGGGTCCTTCCCTACCTCCCGGGGTAAGGGGGTGTATGCTATCTGCAGCCCTTGACCCAGGACATAATCAGTTCCAGCGCGTTCCAACACAGTTCAACTCTATGCAGCCGGTCTTTTTAAGGAGCACACGAACGCTGCCAGCTCCCAGAAGAGAAGCGCTCCGGCACCATCACACCAGCGCAGCAACTCAATTTCCCTGATAAAATTTTCAACTAGAATTAAAACTTTTAATTAACAGGCAGACACAGAAAATATTAATGGCCAGCCTTACGTTTTACATAATGAAACCCTTGCGCTGTGCCCGTGCCCCGGCATTGTTACTCTCGCTGCTGTAACGTTGTTTTTGTTGTTTTTATTATTGTTGCTGTTGTTGTTGTTGTTGTAGCCATGCACTTGGATGGGTTTCTTTGGAAGGAAAAAGGCTTCCCAACCAACCAACCCCTCTGGTGACCCCACCATCATGGTTGAAGTTCTGCTTGACAATCACGACCAGAACCCAAGATGGGTGATTGGAGGTCTGGGTGGGGAACGAGAGAAAGGGGTAAGGGGAACGAAAGTATCACTTTCGTGTGATTTAACAGAAATGGCCAAGGAATCCTTCCATGCGGGGACAAGCAGAAGAAGAAGGTTAAGAGGACATAAGAATGTCGTTGGCGGGTAACTTCTTCTTAATTTTTTTTGGGACACATTTTCGGGGGTAAACTTACCTTGCGAGCGACGAGCAACTCGTTAGTGAAGTTACCGGAGTGTAACCGGGAGCCCCTTTGAGCGTTCTTGTTTCCGCCCGGCTGCTTGGCCATTGTTAATTTACTTTTCATTCTCCGGTTTCTGACTGTGTTCACCACCAATTCCCAGCGCCGCCGTCCGTCCGATAAACCAAAGAGAAAGAGATAGAGACTAGGAGAAACAAATCAGGGGAGATCAAAGATTGTGGGGCACGGTCGGTTGGTGATAAGTTTGGGAGTTCGTCGGGTGGAAGGGAGCGATGGGGAAGCGAAGAAGAAGCGATGACCGAATAAATTCGCGCAAAACTCGAATGCCATCGATCCAGTCCAGAAGAATGCGATAAAGTCTTGAAATTTTTTTTTCGAAGACGGACGAATTTCGAATAGATTTTCCCTAAAAAAGGATTAAATAACTCTGCCATCCCACCATCACCCCTGCTGACGGACGCTCATCATCAGCTCTGGTTCATCCAGCAGCACTCCACAGAACTCGCGCTTCTTTATTGCTTCTTGGTGGATGGGGATGCTGAGAGTTAGAGTTGGGCGGGGATGCTGAGAGTTAGAGTGTGGGTGGGGGTAAAAAAAACTGACGGAGCTTCATTCAAAGGCGGATTAAACGCAAATCCTAAATGGCCTCTTATAAGCTACTCAACGACGTCTCTTAGCCATTGATGAAATGTTTTCGATTTCGATCTTTGCGAGCAGATATCCTGATGACGTCCAGTACCAAAAAAGGGAAGAAAGCTTATAATTGATTAACTCGCTTACTACACCCTCCCCTCCTTCCCCCACCACCCAGCAATCGGCCGTGTACCCATCGGCCATTGGGACTGCTGCAAGGATAATATTTTCCAAAGAAGAAAATATTTCAATTGCACGCCCGGATGACTTGATCGATTACAGTCCTTTTATGGCCGGGGAGTGAATAAGGAGCTGGTTCCCCGTGACAGGATCTGTATATATACACATACATACACATAAACGTGCATTGAATTGCGATTTAAGTCGCCAGAATTCTTAATTGCTACTCGATACAATAAATCACAATAGTCACCCTGTCGCCAATAATGAAATTTTCGTCCTGCACAGCCTTTGATCTAATTTGTGTCCTGATGGCATTTTGGCCCCATCCAGAATTTCACAAAATTTTCCATCTTCTATATTTCGAAGGTTGTGTGCTATATGTTAACCCTACGACGAAATACACACAGCGCAAAAGAAAAAAAATGTAGGTATGTATATATGTGTATATCGAACGCCCTGTGTCCTTATACCTAAGGCTCTCTTCTCAGCCTAATTTCCCTTATGACACTAAAGGACTCCCTTGCGTTCACATGAAATCAAATTACCATCACTCGAAGTAATAATACACATACATACCCACACGCCAGCACACTACACACACACATACACAGCACACATACCCTATACATCACTTCCCTTGCTTAGACCTTTTCTAGTCCTAGAATTTGTAGGACTTCAGAAAAGCTTGGAATCCTTGAAGGTTCAAGTGAGTTTTCTCCAGTGTTATATGAGGGAATCTTAGGATGTGGCGACGAAGCCAGGCGGGGGTGGGGGAGGGGAGGCGGTATGCACGTGTATTCCCTGTTTCCTTCGCTTAAGTGCACACTGGTGCAACGTTTTAATGCTCACGTAGGACTTCACTGAAGACAGTTAAGTGTCGTAGGTTGTTGGTTGGGCGAAGATCTACACGGCGGCAGGAGCGAGACCCGAAGTCGGGGCCGGAGGAGGGCGGCAGGCATCCGACGACCCTCAGCCCTCTCTCAGCTGTAGTAACTGAACAGATAGAATCCGAGCGCAAATTGTTCCTTAATAGGAGAAGTTTACCTGAGAGTTTTAAGAACTTATTTCACATCATGTTTCCCTTTGATTTTTAAGGTTATGTAAGCGCAGGATTTACGGGGGGACTTCGGGCTTAATTTTATAAGTGAATGAAATCCGCTACCCCGTGTACATGTCCCCGTTGGGGATACACCAGAGAGTCACGTCACGGTGAATAAATTTGATTTAGTTCATCGCTTCTGATATACCCCACCAAGGAAGGATTAATTTTATCGAGTCCTATTATTCGTTGTAAGGATGTACAAGCGTATTGATGGTAGAGCAGTGAAATGTTAATTAGATATTTCGTAATGTTTACAAAATGTTTTACGTTATGTAATAGGAAAAATAATGTGTAATAGGTTGGGTATTATCGTGAATAATCGATTGGGATGATATTAGAAAGGGTTATAAGGGCTCAAAATGATAGTAAAAGACCAACCATAAAACGTCCGTTGCCAAATTTGGTCATTCAATCAAGGATTTTTGCTTGGCTATAAATTTGGTTCAGTGTTTGGGCTTTTTAACATGGAGAGCGATTACCATGCACCCTTCACGTTTGAGACACTCGGTGTGCTACCTTGTTCTTCTTTTTAAATGGCTCTAATGTCCTTGAAGACTTCGAAGAATATTGTTGAAAGCCTCTTCTTCCAGTCGTCCCTAAGTTTTGTTAGTTCTCTCTTGTTGGTTATATACGAAGTTTCCGAATAACATCCATCCGTGTTTTTCTAGTCCTTCTACGCTTCTCTTTCTTACTGGCCTAACTTTCAAAATCCGGTACACAATTTTTCTTCAGGGGTTCATACTATAGCCGGCAGATAATGTGGTTATGGTAGGCACGCGACGCGAAAGTTACTTGCGTGGGACCAGGAATCCACTAAAAACAACTCCTGGTCTTCCAAGTACGTCACTGGCCTTTGTAACATAGCGCCACTGCAAAAAATCAGCTTTCTTCTAGCTACTACTACTCCTGAGGTATCTTTATCTTTCTCTCTTTTCTTCAACTTCTTCCAGCGTCAGCTTCCTGTGTATTGCTATCATCATCCCTTCCAGTTTCCTCTACCAATCCTCGTTCCTCATCATGTGTCCTAGGATGTTTTTCGGTGTTAGTGGTGTCCCTAGTTCCGCGCTATATTCGCAAATCACACGTGAAGAAAGAAGACGTGCTCTATCCAGGATATCCTAACTCCGTAACCTAACTCCACATTTAGAATAAGTCTGTTGATCCACGGCCCCTTAACAGACATTTCGTTACGAACACCCAATAAGTCATCTGCCGCCATATTTGTCTCCCCTCGAACATATTCTGGATCATAGAGATGTATGATTTCTCTCGCCATGGGGATCATCCCCGCTATAACGCACGCCTTATCGTGGATATGGTCTTGTATTCGCAGGACGCGCGGATGGGGGTTGATATTTATGCGGCCCGCAATTTTCTGCTGTGATGTGCCATGTTCAATGCTGCTGCCCACACTGTCGTTGGATAAAGCAAGACTGATAGTCCATTCAAAACGCGCGTTATGGTGTTCCAAAATAACACCGTTAAGAAAATCGAACCCTAAACGTTTTTGGGGTCGCTGATCACGAAAATCGAGGTCTCGCGCTCCTAAAATTAGGGCGTCACCCCTAAAAATGCAAAAAACACCCCTTTTTAAGGGGTTTTCGCGATTATTTCAGTAATAATGAAAACTAATGCGATGAAATGCACTTTTTTTAATATTTATTTGCGGAGGTGGTTGATTTATACAAAATTAGGGCGAACTTAATGGTAAGGGGTACTCCTAAAGGGTTGAAACTACCCCTAAATTGGCGAAAAATGGCAAAAATTGTAAAAAAAAATTTCCCCAAGTTTATGCTTCAAATTCGATTGTGGGCGTACTGTCAGGCAAAAATAAATTATTTTCAACCCTTAAGGGGTTAAAACTACCCCTACTATAATAAAAACAACTTTATATAAAAAAAATTGCAAATTTGGTTCAAAAGGAATTATCAGCAAAAATTTAATTTTTTCAACTCTTAAGGGGGTAAAACTACCCCCACATTAAAATTGTAATTGGAACAAATTGAAATTTATTGTTTTGCATTAAAATTTTATATTTGATGAAATATTATTAAAACATTTAGAGAATTTTTAACCCTCTTAAAGGAGTTAAACCTTAGGGGTAAATTGAAAAAAAAAATTCTTTTCGTAGATTGCAATTTAAATTTTTTTAATGAATTGTTTGAATAATATAAATTGATAAATTTTTGCAATTTTTTTATATTAAGTTGTTTTTATTATAGTAGGGGTAGTTTTAACCCCTTAAGGGTTGAAAATAATGTATTTTTGCCTGACAGTACGCCCACAATCGAATTTGAAGCATAAACTTGAAAAAAAAAAAATATTTACAATTTTTGCCATTTTTGGTCGATTTAGGGGTAGTTTCAACCCTTTAGGAGTACCCCTTACCATAAAGTTCGCCTTAATTTAGTATAAATCAACCACCTTCGCAAATAAATATAAAAAAAGTGCATTTCATCGCATTAGTTTTCATTATTACTGAAATAATCGCGAAAACCACCTAAAAAGGGGTGTTTTTTGCATTTTTAGGGGTGACGCCCTAATTTTAGGACCGCGGGACCTCGATTTTCGTGATCAGCGACGCCAAAAACCTTTAGAATTCGATTTTCTTAACGGTGTTATTTTGGAACACCCCCCCCCCCCCGCGTTTTGAATGGACTATGAGCTTTTTTTTATGTGGTAACGTCAAGCTTAGGAATCACCCTTTGTACTACTAGTCTGTCTTGTAAGAAGGATAGGTTAAGGGTCTGGAGGGTACGTGAGTAGAACCTAGCGTTTGAACTCTGAGATGTTATATGAGTTCGGAAATACCGACTGCGAAAGACAGTTCCACAATCGAGTTGTTATATTTATAAACGAACAACTAAACCGTAATGTGCGCGAAGAGAGTTAGCCGAATTGGCTGCTCTTGTGTTGCGGGAAAAAAGTTGCCGTGCAGGCAGGAAGTTTCTAATTTCAGTGGCTGCTAAATTCCTACGGTGGCTTAAAGGGTCGATGGAACAGCAAAGGGTGCTATCGCCAATGAGTTCGATGTCGCGGTTTTGCAACTTCTCCAACCAAGCCAAGGTGGTTTTTGGAGCGACCGCTCCGATATACGAGTTGTATTCATGGCGGGGTCGAATGTAGAACTTGTAGACTTTAGTCAGGGCAATTGGCTGAAGCAGGAACTTGCATCTCTTGAGAATCCCAGGCATTGGTAAGCTTGTTTGGCGATTTGGGTTATGTGAATAATCCATCGTAGATCTGAAGATAAGGTTACGTCTAGGATGTTAAGAGATTGATCAGCCATTACATTCTTTTTGCCCACTGAGATAGAGGGCTTGGTCCAGGACTCCCTGGTTGGGCAGCATTTTTGGGAATGCAACTAAAATAGCGAACGCTTTATCTGATATGGCCGCCAGGCGTACTTCCAGGTACCTTAGAGCGGGCTGTGAGTAAAAGATCGATTCACATATCTTAATCCTTACAAACACATGGTTTCTCATTTTACAGATTACCACAGCTTCAGTTACGTATGCAGCAAGAGTCTCTCAGATAGCTTCGTTCACACAGAATTCGATCTCATCGAGGCATCGCCGCTGGACTACTACCCTAAAGCTAGTGACAGAATTACGCGCAAACGCGGTGCGGGCAATGACAGATAGAATAGAATATGTGTATTGAAATGCGAACTGACGAAATGTGGCTTGAGCGCTGCTACGCACACACCGCGTAAGTTGCTTTACTTTCTACTTCTTGCGCGTTGCCGCGCGGTCCAGTGTAAAAAAGTTGTTTGTGTGTTGTGTTTTGAGTCGTGCTTTGGTGTTGGTGGGCACTTTGTTTATGTTTTGAATCGTGTGCTGGTGATGCGGATAGGAAATTTGTTGAATTTCATAATTATTTCGAAATTGTGGCGATGAAATTAGTACCTAGAACAAATACAAGTCCTGTAGGGTAGAAAATTAATACGCAAATCATACAGCTTTTTCAATTTATTTCGTATCACGTCCACTTGTTACTTTGATTTTTAGGTTGTGTCAAAGTCGGAACGCGACACCAGCACCGCGACTTTGTGTCAGTGAAAAATCCGCACACACCGCGAAGCCAATGCCCGCACCGCCATTGCGCGTAATTCTGTCGCTAGCTTAATGCATCAGCAAACCCGACTATAACTGCTCCTTTTTGGGAGGAGTAGCCTCAACACATCGTTATACATTGCGATCCACAGGAGAGGGTCTAGAACGGATCTCTGTAAAACACCACATGTTGTTTTGCACAACGTCGGCCCATGTTCCGATTCACAATAAAGAGACCTACCACCTACCTGCTTTCCCACTTAGGAAAGGCTGCTGCCTAAAACAGTTTCAGAAGGCAGCGGGTGTGTTTGTCTGACTACCTACCAGACACGATCCGCCGGCACTGGTTCGTACAACAGGTCAGAGCCATCATAAGTTTCCTAATTTTTATACCCTTGACTTACCGACTTCGGCGCCGAACTGACGAAAAGCGAGAGACGAAAGCTAAAATAGGGGCATCTGTCTATTGTAAAGAGCTCAGTTTTAGGCTTTCCAGTGTCTTATGGGCCCCTACACTATCAATAATATTGCGCAATATTTTGATTTGCACCATATTATTGATGGTCTGTACTTGATATTGAAAGACTATCTGGTGTAAAGAAGGAACAGTATTATTGCACAATATTATTGATAGTCTAGGTGCCACTTTAAGGTAGTGGTCGCCAAATTCAACAAGCACGGACCGATGGCTGAACTTGCACCTCTGCAGAAATTCCAAGCACTGGGATGCTTGTTTGGCGAATTGGAATTTGTGGTCATTCCATCGAAAGTCTGTGGCTAATGTCACGCCTAAGATGTTAAGGAACGGGTCGGCCGTTAGTTCAACACCATCCGTTAACACAGGTGGAGAGGTGTTGCACTTTTTATTGGAGATATGAAAGTACTTGGTTTTTGGTGGAGTTGAATTCGACACGATTCATGCTTCCCTAACCTAGAATGAGTTATTTATGGAGTTGGACATTCGTTCACGATCATCAAGGCAAGATTTGGCGCGTGCTTGTTTTGCGTTATCGAAGCCGTAAGAGTCACGCAGGGTACCGTCGTTAGCGAAACTAAAAAGTGGGTTGGAGGGGATTGAAAGTAGGTCATTTATAAAGATATGGAATAAAGCAGGTGATAAAATTGATCCCTGAGTGAAATGGGGTGGGGTTCGAATTTGACGCCATCCAACACTCTTTTGATTAAACGGCCAGAAAGAAAACTGTCAATCCAATTCTGTAGAAGTCAGCCATCACCAATAGCTTTGGGTTCAACTAGCAGGGCTGAGTGCCGTAGTAGAGCAACCAGACAAGATACACCCAATCGATACAAATTTCGTTTGAGGTGTTCAGTATGGCAAAGTAAAAGATCGCCCATTGTCGGAAGTCGTATTGTTTGCCGTTTATACGTCGTCGGTTGGATTCCAGATATCCATTCCATAAGCTTCTTGCTGATTGTAATCTCTGTGGTTTTGGAGACCTTTTTTTTTAGGTATGGGCTGAACATGTGCAAGTTTCCAAGAGTTTGGATTAACTCGCGCAGAGTTTTAGCTAAAGTTGAGGCGGACTTTTTTAAGATGATATGGGGTATATTATCGGGTCCAGTGGATTTGTTGGCATCGAGCTCTTTAAGTCAGTCATAAACTTCTCGAGTATACCTGAATATACTGTCTATTGAATGGCTAGAAATAATGTTAGCGTACCGTGCTTCGTTTGGACTATTCCACGCTTCTTTTATCGGCACATGTCTGTAGCAGGCTGCATTTGGAAAAGTATATTGTATTGCTTAGGCGTACCGTGCCTGTTTCATGAGTGTCTTACATATTTTCAATCAGATTACCGTGCATGTTTCGGGTGTCTTGCGGGCGTTTTGACACCGTATATGCCTGTTGCAGGCTAGGAGCGGGCGATTTTTATTCTTAATCGGGTCTATAACTCGTTTTCCGCTGCCATGAAAGATAATTTTATTAGTTTTGGGCTTATATTTG
Source organism: Thereva unica (assembly GCA_949987705.1). Classification (NCBI taxonomy): domain Eukaryota; kingdom Metazoa; phylum Arthropoda; class Insecta; order Diptera; family Therevidae; genus Thereva; species Thereva unica. The sequence continues at coordinate 28,520,739 of OX465281.1, read as the reverse complement.
GTTGTCTATCTTTCACTTCCTAAAATTTCAGACGACGAATTAGCACGAACAATGATCGATCAGATCATGTCGGGCAAGATGAGGCCGAATAAAGGACTTGTACAATGCAGTTGCTACAATGTAGTTGCTGGCTGAAAGACGAAGTTGTTAAGAAGCTTCAGGCATTGGGATGATTGTTTGGCGATTTGGAATACGTGGTCATTCTATCAACGATCTTTCATGAAAAAGTACGTCGTTTTAAAAATGTTGTTTCAACACGATTTTTGAGCTCCTACTGAAGGTTTAATTCAATGTGCCTTTTTTTTATGTGACACACTAGAGACTTAGGGAAGGTCCCTTTGTACTGTCGACCATGTAATTATTTTGAAATGTCGAACAGCAGCTCTAGTCGGAAGATAGAGAGAGAAGTGAAGGAAAGAACGTCACAACCTAGCTGCGGTATTTTTTTTTTATTTTCACCTACTCCCAACCATTTTGCGAGCATCGAGAACAACTCGCTGGAGTGTTATGCCTCCTGAAACGAGTTGAATCCCATCAACCAACCGATGACATGCGCTTGGTGGAGCGGGGAACAACTAGTGAAGGCTATGACAGGAGGAATCAGGAATGCAAAGAGGGAAGAAGAAAGAAGGAAAGTTATGTAGGTGGGAAATTGGGAAATGCTAGGACCGTGGCACCGCCGGGAATCGAACCCGGGACCTCTGGGATGGTAGTCCGGCGCCTTACCCCTAGACTACCGAGGCCCTACGATGCCTGTTGATTGAATTGGTCTTAAGCTTATGTTCTAAAAGACAAGGTTTAGCGCGTGCTTTCTAATATTGTCAAAGGATTAAGAGCAGTGCAGAATACTGTCATCATCCAAGTTTTGAGATGTGTTGGAGGGAATTGAGTTCGCATGGCTTATAAAGATTAGGAAAAGAGCGGGTGATAAAATTGACCCCTGAGGAACACCAGCAGAAATGGCGTAGGGATTAGATTGGACGTCATCCAATACTACTTTGATTAAACGATTAGAAAGAATAGTCTCTATCCCATTCCTTAGAACTAGGTGGACACCAATAGTTTGGAGTTTAGTCAGTAGAGCAGGGTACAATACTCTGTCGAAAGCCATAGAGATATCTAGAGCGTCCAGACACCAGAGCTCGCCAAAGCAAATCAAAGGTTTGTTTGTGGTGCTCTTTCAGTGACAAACGAAGGTCGCCAGTACATATTTTGGTCTAAAACCAGCATTAAGTTCCTATTTAATTTCCCCCAAGAATTCTTCATTTTTGTAGTTCGAAGAATGTTCGGCAGATGGGGTAAGAGTCTATTAAGATTATGAGCTTAAATGTGGTTCAACAGTGAATCGTGCATAGTCTTTTGAGAAGACCAATCTCTATTGTTTGATCTAAAACTGAACCCTACGTTTAGATTAATGCTTTTGTGGTTAAACCTGAAGTTAATTGCGTATGTGTTGATCTGTCCGAATTACCAATTACAAAAATCAGTATCCTTTCTAAATCTACCTAAACATATCCCAAATAATGCAATAACTCCTTCGAACATAAAAGGATATTGCCATGGACCATCAAGGACATTGTATGCTGGCCTCTTGTGCATCTCCTGATAAATACCATAACAATTTCCACCCAAACTGATTAAACGACCGTTGGGTTTGCTAAAAAGGAAACTTTATCCTAAAACCGTTCATAAAACTCGATTTGAACGGAAAATTAAACTCAAATGGAGCGCCATGACGAAGAGGCTAATGTTGATTGCATATTTTACCATACGCCATTAGAACTTTCATCTTGGCCTTATTTCCCAGTGTGCAGTGCAGTGAGCAGTGAGCAGGGCTCGTTCCCTTTTATTTTTATGTCAGCAACAACTGCGCGTTTTATTTTCAGTATTTTCAGTGACGCTGTTGTTGTAGTTGTAGTTGTTGTTTTCGTCCTTTTTTCCTTATCACTTTACACCATCAAGGAAAGTAAACTTGCAGTGGACATGCAATGGTGGTGATGTTGGATAGCATCGCCATCCAGTAGCAAAAAACAAATGTATATAAGTATGTATGTGAGTAAAGCTGGGCAGATGCGACCGTGTGTACATGACGGGGGAGGGTCAGGAAAGAGATTGGATCAGATTTCCATCTCTGACTAGTGGGTTTATTTTGTGAAGTGTCGAAATACAAAATAAAATGCATTTCAGCAGTTTTTGGTGGCCTCCGGGTGGCATCGGAATGCAATGGTACAAGAGTGTAGGAAGGTTGTTGGACCGTGATACCATAACTACGTCGTCCTTGTAATTGCTGATGTCTGTCCTGGAAGCCGGGGCACCTTCCGGCGAAAAATTCATGACGGAAGGAAACACACACACACACATACCTACACAAAAAAAGACACCATGATCCCTTGAAGAAGAAGAAAAAAAAGTATAGAAAACCCTTCAGCAACTTTCTGAATGGGAAACTATCGTCTTCTAAGGAAAGCTTGTCGCCCATTTACTTGGTGATTCTTCCTTTTGGCAACGGATCCTTTGCCACCTAGTTGTTGCATTTTGTTTCGATTTTTAACGGGTGCAAAAGTTTTACATTGCTACTTTACGGGACGGCGATATTGCCCCTTCTTAAGTTTCCTCGATTTCAACCGTGTCGTCGTCGTCGACGTCGTCGATTCCACCCCAAACAGAGCGACGAATTCTTTGGTGTTGATAAAGTTTATCAAAGTAGCGAGAGTATTTGGTGACAAATGAAGCAAAGTTTATAATAATTAGAACAAGACACCGGACGAGTATTAATTGCTTCTGGTAGAGGCTCCTTAACAATCGATGCGGAGGCAATTAACTTTCAGCATTTTTGTGATGCTATTTAGGTATTGGATCTTGTACAAGATGATGTAGAACTGTAGAGGAAGCATTCATAGAACGGTGTAGATTGACTGGCCAATTCTTTGAAGGAAGTTTCTTTTAGTTCATTTCGATCTAGCATTACAGAGTAGCGAGGATTGTCGTTGCCCCCAATAACGACTATATTGTTTTCCGACTAGCATTTTGAGGGCGTGCAGATAAGACTATGGGGCATCTACCGCCATGCCTCGTCCAGAGTGGAAAATCGAGGTTTACAAATTTTAAAATTTCATCATGGATATGTGAGTAATAACTGCGGTGGCCTCGAAAGCTTTATATTTTTAAACGCGATTGTCGTTTTTGCAAGCTGTCCCCCAACTGAATACTAATCACCTTCACTGCTGCTTGACTTCCGCAATCGTACGAGAACCGGTTTATTGAGTATGTTAATTGACAAATTTTGGGGAGGGGGGGGGGGGCAAAGTCGTACCGTCACCTCCTCGCTGATGCCTTCTGGATAACCAACCAACGACGGACGTACCCAGTGCTCGGGGGTATAGCTGAACCACCCTATCCGATGGGGTATAATTCACGAATCCGGTCCTCCTGGTAATGGAGTTGGGATAACTACCGGACCCTGTAAAAACACATCAGTTAAAGAGACTCACCAGTTCGCAGAAATGTCAAAAATTACTAATCGATTCTCAAGGAACTGTTGAACGTTTCTACTCATGAGTATTTAATCGAGTACTCTACACCGATTCCGTATCCCTACTTAGGGGATTACGCCTCTCCTCGTGAGCCTGTTTAGGCTGTGTGTTTCCCCGCTAAAGATTTAGGTGATGCATTTCGGGTTAGTGTTAGTGATGTTGAGATGGTGGAGAGAGTAACGTTCGAGAAGGCTCCCACTACCACCAATCAACAAAATGCAGTGGTCACCATCCTGATATTCGAGCAACTTACATCCATCATTTCCGGAGCAGAGCGAGGCTTCAGTTGGTATTTCTGCTCCCTTGGTGATCGTAGCAGAAATGGTCGTGGTTGCTCGCGAGGTGCTGGCGGTCACTGAGGGGAGATTGTAAGTTTGTCTGGGGCAGATTTGGTAATGGACTTTTATGCCCCTCTGATCCTAAGCTGTACCCAACCAATCTTGTAGTCAATTTAGCCTCCTGTCCGCCTCAGCTCGTCAGAAGACATTTGGTGAACAGAGAACGCCATCTATGTGAATGGTGTGCGGTGTACTTTGTGGAGAATGAATTCTTCACTCTCGCATACTTAGGGTTCTGTTTTAGGCTTCTATCCTTTTATAAATAATGTCAATGAGGTGTTCTATTGCCACGGAGAAGTACCCAACCACAACATGGCTGCCCTGTTTACAGCGATGAGGCTTGTTTCTTCACTCGAAATTGTTTTTCGCATTAATTTTTTGGCCCCTTGCTATCGGGCGCCTCGAGCGATCGCTCCACTCGCTCTACCCTGGGGCTGGCGCTGGCTGTAAGCATTGTCTCAAGAAGGAATTGCCATGATCGTCTCATGATCTTCCTGAGTGTCCCGCGATAGAGAGGGGCAGGGTTTTGTTGTTCGAGGAGATCCTGCGCGAACAGTCAAGTCTAAACGACAAGCTACTAGGCGGACCGCTGAGCCTTTTCAACAGTCGGACCTATAAATATGAGGTTAGGAGTGTAGTACAATAGACCAAACCAAGAAAGACAGAAAGAACGGTGAAAATTATATTTTGCCTTTAACTTTAAAGCAAAAAAGTGAAAAAAGGAATTTTGTTTCCTTAAACCTTCTTCTTCTTTCTTCTTTGATCCGTTAGCTGCCGGTCCGAACAAGACGTCCTCGCAACGGATACGCTGCTGTCGGTGCTGCTGGGTATCGAACTCTATTCAGGATTCGTTTCCATTCTTGCCGTTTTTTGGCGACGTCTCGAGCCTCGGTAACTGATAATCGTTGATTCTTTAGGTCACCCTCGATATTCTTTAGCCAGGTTTTCTTCGTTGCCGATCGCTGGATTCTCCAGCCTGCAGACGTTCTCGCCAGAGAAGTTCACGTAGCCAGCGGTTATCATCCATTCGGCAAACATGTCCAAACCACCGTAGTCGACGTTTTTGCATTTCTTCTTCGATCATTGTTTGTTGATCGCACCTTTGTCCGACTGCCTCGTTTCGAAGGCGATCGCGTAGTGAGACACCGAGGATCTGCCTCAAGCATCGCATTTGGAAGACCTCGACTTCTTAACGTCCGGTTTGAGCAGTGTCAACGTTTCAGATCCATAAAGAAGAATTGGAAGGATCAACGTTCGGTAAAGGCGTACTTTTGTTTTGATGGAAATATGTGTTCGTTTCCATATGCACCACTTGAGCGAGGCGAATGTTGCTGTTGCCCGGCCGATGCGGCTGTGATCGTCGGACGTCGATGCTACTTTCGTTTCTTCAACCAATGATCCCAAATATTTGAACCTCGAAACCAGTTCGATTTGGAGTCACACCGACCCTCGATCCGTCCGTTGTGAGCACTTTCTGCATTGATGACTGGGCGATGCGGGAAATGTCGTATAAGGTGTCCGTTGCTTGGGCATCCGTGACGGCGAAGACGGCACTATTCTCGCCGGACATTAAGTCGGTTAAGAAGTTGTCGTCGTATCGAACTCCGAGTCGTCTATCGAATGCTTCACGTATAATCGCGTTGATCACAACATTGAAGAGAAGTGGCGAAGCGACGTCTCCCTTTCGGACACCCGTTTGAATTGAGAACTCCTCGGATAAGTCGCTTCGAATACGAACGCTGCTGGTTGAGCCATCGCACGACGCTTAGAGAAGTTGGATGATTTGCAATGGCACGTGTTCGGTTTCCAAAACTCTCCACAAGATGTTCCAAGCGGAAAGCGGATTTGAAATCGATGAAAACGATGACAGTTCGTTTGCCGCAACGAATTCTTTCTTACATTAGCTGACGGAGTGCGAATATTTGATCGATGCATCCTAGATGTGGTGTAAATCCCGCTTGATCTTTCCGGCTCGTTTGCTGTCGATGTTTCTGTAGCCTCGACTTGTATGATTTTCGTATACCGTGATAATTCTTGCATTCCCGACTGTCGCCTTTCCTTAAACCTACTGACTAGCTTAACTTAAACCTAATAACAACCGATTTTTGGATTATCCTCATTTACTTAGGAATAGCAGTAACAATTGATAAACAACACCACTTACCTCCATGTTAAGTCCGTATGCGACCACTTTGGTCCCTGTATTACAAATCTCTTCTGCCTCCTGTTATCAGCTGTAAAATCTGGAACATTTTTATCATCTGGAATACCACATCGCGGTCGTCGCAACAGCTCCTTTGTTTTCTCGTCTATCACACCTGTTTCTGGGATGTTTCCATTCCTCTACAAAAAAAAACCAAACAAACAAAAATTATTTTCACCACTCTCCCTAGATATCCCCCAAAAGCACAAGGACTCACCTGTAGATTCCTAATGGCCTCCTTGAGCTGCTTCTCTGTCCTCAGGGCGCCCGTTTCGATATCCGATTTTGGAAGGTAACCAAAATTCATTAGATAATTGTGCTGAAATGAAAATAAGAAGAAAAGAATTAGGTTATGGACAATGAACGCCACACATACACAGACGAACTGCAGATATTCTTTTCTGTCCTCACAGGAGCCATACCGGCAAGGACTAAAGGTTGGGGAGGGGATTCGGAACGCAGGGCAGGAGTTCTTTGCACACTCTTATCCAAGATGCTGGAAAGCATTGCACTTTTCAATTCTTTCGCAAAAACACCCCCTATTCCGCCGCCGTTACATAAAATCCGAATGGAGTAAAGTTTGGATGATTTGATTGGCTTCAGAATGAATAGAGACGAACTGTTGCAAAACAAGAATATTTCGCAGAAGAATGCCAGTTCACTCGAACGAGACTTATTCACTGGTCATTTGCAAGGCTGCGGTGCATTTTTATGCGGGCACAGGAATAACGTTCGAGGAGAGTGAGAGAAGTTCTTCGTTCGGTTTGGCATATTACATTCGGATGCAGCCGTTGTCGTTGTTGTCGTCCTAGTCGTCCGTCGTCACATTGCAGCTACGTTTGTCGATCAATGGCAGGAGAATGGCCAGGCAACGAGAGGAGTAGGTACTACTGCAACTATATACACCAGCAAAAAAGGTACTTGAGTTTGCTTTAGAACTTTTCTACTTGGTTGTGGCCAAGACTCTAGCTGTGTGTTTACCCCAAACATGGCAAAATATTGAAATCTAGGATATTCTCTGTTGAATCCTGTGAAAATACAGTAATAACAGCCAACAGCAGCCAGAAACAACAACAGCAAACAAGATTGTATTGTCGACTGAATTGCAAAATTCTACGAGGGATTATTTGTACCTTTTACCAAGTTACTACTGCGGATTGTCGAGTGGGATTTCGTCACCGGCATTTGTTTTTGACACATGAATAATTGAAATTTATTTGGTTTTATGTAATTTCACTGCTGTGGCGTAGTGGCAAAGAAATGAAAGTTTCACAAAAAAACCAACGATGCCGCATAAACAAGCTTGAAGTAACAGATAACTGAAAAGTGGGTTGTAGTACATGTTGTTAAAAATAGTGCTATTAAAATCACTTCGACCGCCAATAGTTTGGCGGATGCCTATTTAAAACTTAATACAAAATGATACGACTAAGTATCTTCGTATTCTAGGTGTCACGTCTGAAATATCACAGCCGCCACAACTATATATCAAAGTTGTAGGACAGGCTGCTTGATCAGGTTCAGAGCTTTGCTAAGTGATTTGTTACATCAGACTCGTCTGCTTTAAGACAGATTGCGTTAAACAATAAGAACTCCTCCCCACCTATCGCAAGATAGAACAGATTGCCCACGATGCAAGACCTGCGTATTGGATCCCCCGCCACTTTTTGATCGATCCTCCAGAGATGATCATTTAGAATCCTGTGTGCGGTAATGAAGGTTGGAGTTGATCAAACCAAACATTGATCTCCGACGTTTGATTTATTTCCTTAAGATTCTATCGCCAAGGGTACACGCTAGCGACCTTCAAAGACCCTATGATCTGGATCATAACCAAGAGTAATTTGATCAAGAAAGCCTTAAAGTCCCCTTGGTGGGTTTTAGACCGATCTACACTTGGTCTTACAACCAATACTTAACCAGGTCATCTATAAACCTCGCAGATCGTCGTAGGCCCAAGGTGATCGCTGTAGCTAATAGGTGATCGTCATCAATCTTAGGTCAACCTGGAGTAGGTCATAGGTGATCAACATAGGTGATAAATCATAGTTCATAGATCATAGGTCATAGGCCGGACTCATGATCGTTCCATCAAACCTGGATCGAGCGACGACGACTCCTCAAGTATTCGTGACTAGAGCATCACGCGGATTCAGTCTTGGCAGACTGTTGTCCTCCCAACTTTGACAAACTCTCTTTAATATAAAAAAAAAACCTTAAATGATGAGTACTCGTGTAAAGGATATATGCCCCAGCGTCGGAAGACGCCATGGACTGCGGCATACGGCTGAAAACTGGCAATAAAAGTGCCAGGGGTCAGTCACTAGAAGAAGCAGAAATATTTGAAAGATTCGCGAAGGTCTCCCATAACACCCTCGGAGGACCGACTCAGACAATTATTTGGAAGTAAAGTTAGACAGGAGACTGAACTGGAACGCTCAACTTGCTACGTCATCAGCAAATCCACAAGGGCCATATGGGCCTGCAAAAGGATTCTGGGTAAGACATGGGGTCTTACACCACAAATGATATACTGGCTGTACAATACGATCGTTAAACATGAGGTCACTTATGCCGCTATAGTTTGGTGGCCCAAGACTAAACAGGTTACGTCGGTCCTCAAGTGTAGCAAACTGCAACGGTTTGCTTGCCTCTTCATTACTGGCGCTATGCGGACCTGTCCACAGCCGCAATGGAGGCAATCATTGCATCTCTTTGCATCTCTTCATATGGAAATCCGCCGCCATAAGTGCCTTGAGACTTCAGATCCCATCCAAGTGGCCCTGTATGCCAAACATTTCCTTTTGCCGCGTACCCGACCATATGGTTAGTGAACTGCGGTTCCAAAGGAAACTCGAACGGATCGTTCTGAGTGGGGGAGGAGCTGATTCTTCCTGGGGATCCAAAACATCTCCACTGGTTTACCGACGGGTCAAAGATGGAACATGGCACAGGGGCTGGAGTCGCAAGACCCACTGCAAGGTCTCGATTGCAATGGGTAAGTGGCCCTCTATTTTGCAGACTGAAATACATGCCATTGCGACCTGCCCTGGGCTCAACCTTGAGAAAGGTCTGAAAGGCGCCACCATTAAAATCTGTTCTGACAGCCAAGGTGACATCAAGGCACTCTCAACGCGGAAGTTTTCTTCCAAAATAGTTCCAGGATGTTTTGTCGTATTCCAGAGCCTGACCAAAAGAAATGACGTCTCGCTCTACTGGGCCCCGGACACTGGGGTATCGAGGTGATTGAGGCTGCAGACAGCTTCTCGAAGGAGGGGTCTGAGATGTTGGTCCAGGGCCCAGATCCCTTCTGTTGCATCTCTTGTTCCACCTCCAAGTCCTTAGTAGAGGAATGGATTAAGGGACTGAGCCTAGGATTTTGGAAGTCAATCCCAGGTCTTAGACAGGCTAAGACCCTCTACCTTAACGGGCACTATCACTTTAAACAGAGCGGACCTAAGGCTGCTGGTGGGTTATCTGACTGGCCATGTAGGACTGCGGTATCACCTCCGCAACCAAGAGACAGAATGCCGACAGTGCATGGAAGGTGACGAATCCACACATACTCTTTCTGTCCTGCTCTGATCTGACTTAGAAGAAGAACGTTTATCAGAGAGTTTTTGAGTCCAGCTCAAGTTCGGTCTTCGGCAATTAAAGACCTTCTTGCATTCTTCCGAATGGCTGATAGTCTGTTCCGACTGTACGTACACAATAGGCCTGACTTGGTCGCAGTGTTCACCATGTCGGTTGCTCGCTCACTCCTTAAAAAAGTAATATCCCCACTACATCCAGTGAGGGGACGGGAAGACGATTTCCAGAAGCTGTGAGTCCAAATAAAACAACCCGTAGACGACCTGAATGGACTGAATATCGTCGCCTACACAATATTGGTGACGCTGAGAAAAATGAGGGTCACCATTTTCAAGGCGCGGGAAGGAAAGGGAGGCTGAAGAAAGGGAACAAAAAATGTGTAACGGCGGGCCTATCTCCCAGCTCGGAAATCACCATAACGCCACTTTAACGTAAATTTTGGTTGAAAGTTCAAATAGGTTAGAGAAAAGGAAAATACCTTATAGGTATGTAGAAAATATTTTTTTTGGTCTGTTTTGGTCTGATTTACAGGATGGTGGGCTAAAGCAACTCCAGGTGTAGTCTTCGATTGCAACAACGCCCAACCACACACTTTTTTGATGACCTGTCAGCAATTGCGAGAGTTTGGTTAAAAGTTTTGATGCATTATACGGCGGATCCAGTCATATCAGCCTCTGATTATCACTTGTTTCGATCTCTGCAGAACTCCCACATTAGAATTAGGCTGATTTCAAAAGGACATTGTCGATAATTCGTTTAAATTAAATGCATTCTCACACTATAAGAAAACCAGTTCAATCCCAGCGGGAAAAGTGGAAGCAGCTTCCTCTGGAATCAAATTGCAAGTGCTTCCAGATTGCGCTTCAGAAGCATTTTGTAAGATTTTCCTGTACATATGCCTATAAGCTATTTTCAACTTTGTAAACTGTTGGGAAATATTCTCTTTTGAAAATTTCCATTTAGAGTTGTGCGTTCAGTGAAAGAAGTCAGTTTATCTATGTACATACATACTCTAATCAGCTAAGTTTGGTTTTTACAAATTAATATTTATTTTTGAAATATATTTGTTATTACTTAAAAACGAAGAGTAAAACCTTTTTTCCTGCTCCCGAAGAAGTAAAAATGAAAGCTTTGCTGCTTGCAAAACTTAAATCTTCAAAATTGCTTCCCAGGAAGGTAATTAGAAGAAAATTGAACAAACTGCTTCTTCCTAATGATTGCAGTGCTAAAAAGTTATTGACAGGGATACGGAAGGGAAGCACTTCCAAGCAACCTAAGCATAGCTTCTTTATGCATCAGTGAATGCTTCTATTTCCCGCTGGGATATTTTACTGGTGTGAGTAGGAGAAATTTTTTAACATAAGTGTTAAACTATCGAAAATCAAATTGTCTTTAATGTAGCCATTATTTAAAAAACAATGAATCATTCAAAAATTTGTCGCATCTGTAATACTCCAAAATCCCATGCTTAAAAATCATTTTGCGATGGGAACTACTTTGGGTTAAACACTAGCATGGACCATAACAAAGGACATTGCATCGATACCAGGGACCGGGCTGCAATGGATCAAGTCAACTCATTAATCCTGTTCCGAAGACACATAAATTGCGTCCATAAATTTCAGCATTTTTCCCATCTTCGTTCCCCACTTTTTTTCTGTTGCCCCATCGATTTGGATTTTCTTGTATAAAGAGCGGATGAGATATTGCCCGACGTCTATTGCATTTGCGGTTAGAGCTGAGGCGCACAGCGGTCGACGTGCCGAAAGTGAGGAGTTATTGATTTCAACTATTGAAAACGATTGAAGTCATCATGTCATCAGAGCGTCTCGGATGGCGAACGGGCATTCATCTCGTGAAGTTGACAAAACTCAAGTTCATCTCGAAAGTAGGCAGCTGTCCTGGGTTGATGCGTCGTCGTTAATTAAATCCGCTTGGGACAAAAGACGTTGTGGAGTTGCGAGTTTCAACGCGGAGTTAGCGTGGATGTCGTTTTGATTTGAAAGTCGTTTGTTATCGGCATAGGCTCAAACCCCCTTCCCATAGACGAGAACCCCCTCTCATAGATGCGAACCGCCTCCGAGCTACAAGAGTTCCGGTGCTCAACAGTTATGCCAGATTAGTCACTCGCCGAGGACCGGTTGTAGGCCAATTTGCCTGGCATTTCAACACCTTCGACGGCCATCAATCAAGTCGTGAGCGCGATACTTCAGGTAGATAATGAATTTGATTGATTGGCACCCGAGGTAAAGAAGTGTGAAATCGATTTCGGCTGCCATGCCTCAGGCGGGGCGTAGGCATTCTCCCTCTCTCTGCCGTTTTATAATCGCGATCAGGGAAGAATTTGCATAATAACGACGTCGTCGTAGTCGTCGTCGGCCAGCTGCGATAAGATCAGCGGAACTGCCAGACTCTGAGTGTGCAGGCTCGTGGCTCGTGTTGGCTCGATGATTTACAGAATCCGCAATCTGTGCTCTTCGCGGGAACTGCAAGAATCTTATCTGACGTTCGGCCGGGAGATTCCGGGCTTCTGACGCCTCCTTTCCGCAGCATCGCGATTATGTTGTCTTATGTGAGTCAGTTTTTATGGTCGATAAAGTCCGTGTGGAATTTAATTAAGTTTTCGATTATGACAATCGATCCCAGGCAGTTGGCAGTGCGGCATTAGCCAAAGGGCCGAAGGACGTCTCTGACCCATTTGGATGGTTAATCGCGCGCGTAATAACTTCCGTCACCCAAGGCGGGGGGAGTTCCCTGGCGGTGTCAATGGGAACTAAAATAAAAGCAGGAATTATACGTTTTCGGGTTTCGCTATTAAATGGTCTTCACTTAATTTACGGGTGTGTAATGAATTTTTTTTCGTAAGGGAATGGTTCCCCCGCTGCGGTCTTCAGACGATTTTTATGATTACTTTCGAGAAAGGTAAAGGGAGTCTCACTCTTTTAATATGGCTCTAGATCTGGACATAAGATAGTCACAAAATATATGACATTTTGCGACTATTTTATACCCAAGAGTGATTGGGGGGTGGATAGTAATCAAGCTCTTGCCTACCTTGTTTGATCGTTATTACTATTCGTGACTTATTATTTCACTTGGCAAAAGCGATATGTACATATTTGTATTTATTTATTGGGCAGAGTAGACACGATTACAATCTTTTCGAGTACATCACAAATGGTTGCAGAGAAATAAGAAAAAACGAGAGAGATAGGTAAGGTAAGGAGAGTAGAGTAGTAGTATAGGAGATTGTACGAGAGTGATACTGGGAGAAGACAGACAAACAGATAGCTGCTTTCTGAAAGTCGAGGAAGCCTATTCCAAAGTCCAATCGCATGCACAAAGAAGGAACGACTAGCAACGCAGGAACGATGAAAAGGAATTAGCAGCTTGAATGGCCTCAAGGACTGCATCGGGACAAGGAAGTCAGAGAGGTAGCGAGGCCGGTTAGAGTAAAATATCTTATGTAGGAGAGGTAATGGTAAGAAAATCAAAGTGTCATGTGGACAGTAGTGAATTTTGCAAGTCCGACACATGATTATATCTATGGAGGCGGAAAATAAATCTCAGACAATCATGAATGCGACCTGAAGTCAGCAGAATAAGGCATTTCCCAAGCTTGGTACGGATAGAAGCTGATAGCAAATATCGAACAGCCACGCCCGGCCGACCTCGGACCGCACAAGCTCGCACAGCACCTTTAGATGGCTTCCAACGGTGCGCGATTTTGCGGATAGACACGGACTTGCCTGCACCTTCACGGACGACACTCTTCCCGTGGTACGACGTTCGCATCTGTCCGCAAAATCACGCACCGTGCGAAGCCAGGTAAAGTTGCGGTGCGAGCTTGTGCGGTGTGGTCCGAGGTCGGCCGTGAGTGATAATCCGCAAAATCGCGCACCGTCTGACGCCGGCTTCAGGAGCAGATTGATAACGGCTAATAGCGTACAAACTCAATCAACGAGATTTTACGCACAAAGTCACAGCATCCGCCTCAGATTAAAACGATCGTTCAGAACCCTCCTTCGATCGCTGATCGCAAGCTTTTTCCTGCATCTACGGCTGAGACAGCATGTCGTACGATAACAACATAATTGAAACGGAGCTTCCACTTGAAGAGCGCCCTGGCTACGATGGTGTACTTAATGCTTCTTCCGCCAAAGTGTGTTATTGAATTCGGTTAATTTTTGGTTGATTTCTATCGGATTTGCATTGAAACCACCAGAATTACAAATGAAATCGGGACTACCTTCTTCATGCTCAGGTAACGGTGAACGAGGACATTTTGGTAGTTTGAAAATGTTAAATGGACCTGGCTGTGGAGCCGATTGTTCAGACGTTGATCGAAGAGTTGGTTCATTCCTTATTGACATAGGTTGCTCAGTGCTTTATGGCAGAGGAGGCTCAGTGTTAATTGGAGTAAACGACGAAGAAAGAGCTAATATACCAGCTCAAAGTAATAGCTTTTGACAAAAATTCGGAAGAAATTGATTGTATCATTTGGACAACAAAGTCATCAATTTGTGCATCGACCAACGTTAGAATAACATCAGGATAATTCACACTGTTGTCGTCGGTGAAATCAAGCTCAGAAGCATCGTCATCACTTGCCTTACATTCCTTACAATTTCAATAACGTTTTGTTCTTTCATCAGTGGACACAGTAGTACAGATAGCATAATAGAAATAAATCGAAAAAATAATGAAAATCAATTTGTTCAATCAAATTTTTTTACCGAACCCGAAGATCAACAGTGGTTATGATGGCACCGTCTGGCACCTCATACAAGTCGCTCTATCTTATGTGCAAGAAGTTGGTATTAAGGGGCCTAACTCATTGAGACGCCATGGCGACGTCGCCAGCTACGTATTCAAACAATTCGTATTGAAATGTATGGCAGCTAACACGCTTGCCGACGATTTGGCAACGTCGCCAATATGGAAGCGTAGCTACCACAAACGGTTCCGTGTATGGAGTCTGGATACTCTGGCGCGCTAATGACGTTGCCAGCAAAATGTACACAAGTTGTACTGTACTTCACTCACTCAGTATCCAACTGCCGTCATTGTGGACGCTCGGCTCAATATTTGTGTTAAAAAAATTAGTTTCGATTCAGAACGATTTATTGTTGAGATTTAAAATCGAGAATGTACTAGGACAAGCAGTTGTCACTGGTTATCTTTACTTGGCGACCTTCGGTTGCCTGGGGTAGCCATACCCATGTTGCGGCTTTTTTTGCTGACAGACCAAGTTTTGTTCATAAAATAGATGACAAGTCTTCTTCCAGGAAAAAATTAAGGCCGTGTTTTGGCAATGCCCTTGTAATAGCTCTTTTTTAGAGAAAACCCCCCTGTCACGGCGCGGCGCTTAAAAATTATATCTGACATGGTAAAAAACATTTTTTCAATGACAGGCTTATTTTTACACATAAAGGACATCTTAAACTTCAGTTATTTTCTTTTTGAACAAGGTGTTTTGAAAAGCCAGTGATTGATCTTGATGCATTGATGCTGCGCATTCAAAATTCAGTCTGACAAAGTTATTAACAAAAATTGTCAGCCAGACAAGTTTTAATAGACAGAGGAAATCTTAAATTTTATTTCAAACAAAAATCAAAGAGGTGTTATGAAGTGCATTTTTATAAAAAAAAAAGAATTTATAACATAAGGTCTGTCAGAAGCTAATTAACAAAAATTGTCAGACAGACAAATTTTTTCAAAAATGGTTCATTATTTACTACAAATTGCATAAATTTCAGACAGGTGTTTTGGAAAATAAAATCATTGTTTTTTAACAGAATTCAAAAATTCATAAAAAATAGCTATTAACAAATTTTTACTAGTCTGGCGGGCGTTACCTGTTTTTTACATGTTTTTCAGCCAATCTCACTTTATTGTTTTGAGGTGTTCGATGGGGTACCTTTTTTGTCATGGGAGCTTAGACTAAATATTCAGGGCTTCCTTCGGAAATGGTTATATCCCATTTGTCTGGAGGGACGTCAACATAACATTTATACCTAAGCCGAGTTACACCTCGGCTAAATCTTTTAGGTCGATAAGTCACTCGTCTTTTGCCGTGAAGACAATGGAGAAAATTGTCGACCGGGCGATAAGGGAAACTTATCTTCAACAGCAACAACTAAGCTCCTATCAGCATGCGTATCAGGAACAAGTACTAACACAGCACAGACTGGTATGCGCAGCACTAAACAAAGGAGTTGCGCTGACGGCCTTTCTCGATGTCAAGGAAGCCTTCGACAATACATCCTTTGATACTATAGCAAGGGCTCTTAGTAGATGAAGTCTAGGTCGAACTTTCTGCACTGTTTCTGTGCTGAGAGCTCGCAAACTAATGATTTCTCATGTTGAGGGGTCTCTGGAGGGCTCTATAGGACAAGGTTGCCCACAGGGTGGAGTTTTATCTCCACTTCTTTGGTGTCTTGTGGTAGATGAACTCCTATCGCTGCTCAACGGCCAAAACTTTGTCGGCCAACGTTACGCTGACGATGTCGTTATAGTAGTTACAGGTGAAACTGAAGTAGCCATATCAAGGCGGCGGCAGCAGCCACTAGATCTGGTCTGTTGCTGGTTCGCCAGCATAGGACTTAAAGTCAATCACGACAAAACGATTCTGGTTTCTTTCGCCAGGAAACGATTACTACCGGGCATATGGGAACCTACATTCGCAGGCAGAACTATAGGATTTCCACAATAAGCCAAATATTTAGGAGTAACGCTAGATGCCAAGCTCAACTGGAACCAGCACATGGACACTTTGATGAGCAGGATGAGCAGATCCCTATGGGCTTGCCGTAGACCTTGTGGTACCATATGGGGTGTGCAATCGAAAACCATATACAGGATATATACCACCATCGTTAGGCCCATGGTAACTTATGGAGCTTTGGTTTGGTGGCACAGAACGACGCTTAAGGGTTTCATAACCAATATAGGCAAAATTCAAAGAATGGCCTGCCTTTCCATCACTGGGCCATCCGCACTTCCCCGACGACAGTGCTGGAGGCTCTCCTCAATCTGGCACCCCCTCCACCTTGGATATAAAAGTCCCCCAAAAACGCGGCGCTGCGACTGAAGGCGAATGGATACCTGTGCGCTGGTTTTGGGCGAGAACATTCTATAATAATCAGCATCATTGAAGAGACACATATTGGACAAACACCCGGGGTGGCCGTCAAGCTACAAGATTCATTCGAATCGACAAAGCCAAACATTTAAATTTTAAGCGACGGAGCTGACGGGCCAATGCTTACTCAATTATAATCTAAACAGAATAGGGTTGGTAGTTGATTGCTGTTGCAGAATAGGGCTGGTGTCGATTCTGCGGAGCAGCTCCCAAAACAGTGGAGCCTTACTGATGCTTTAGTGCTACCAGGGAGATTGGAGATATCAATGGAGATTTAGATGGTTTTTAACGACTGGATTGGCACAATAGACCAAATAACAACAAAGAAGAAGAAGAAAACGGTGCCCTTTCAGCGCCAATTGGGTCACCGTTTTTGGTTACCTGGGGTGATCGTTATTGGGTCACCGTTTTGGCCATCTCTACTCCAAACTATGATTATGTATTTTTTGTTTTATTTATTTCTTTTCATTTTTCTTTTATTATAATACATAAAGAAAAAAAGAAATAAAAAATGGTTTTATTCAATTTTTAACTGCCGACGTTCATTTTGTTAAATCGCGTCCCAAATCAACGATTTTATACTACTTCCGATGTGTAATCAACTGGAATCGTTTTGTAATAATCAAATCACTATCCAAACCATCTAAGCAGCTCTCGACTTGATTTTTATTACATTCCTAATGTGCACCATTCAAACTCCTTCGTCCCCCTTATGACAATAAATCCAGCAAGCAACAACTTTTCCATATAATTTTTGAAAAGTTCCTTAAACGCTTCCCGTCTCCGAAAAGTCTGATGCTAAGTAATTCAAATTTGAATTTATCGCATTAAAATGTTAATATGGACTTATCCGAACCCAGTTCCGCGATTATTTATTCCTTCAGTCTTGAGCAACAGATAAATCACTCATAACTCATGCGTGCGAGAGATGGCAGCACACTTGAAGAAATCGAATTGGCCCATTATTGAGCAAATAACAATTTAATACCATTATTATTATTCGTCGCATTGTTGTAATCGGACGGAGGAGGGCAGGGCGGTCGCACATCGCCCCACAGCCACTTGCCAGAGCCAATTAAGTCTATCAAATTAGCTGATTGAAAAATCTAGCAGGTCATGACGACATATACTCGAGACAGATAGATAGAATGCGATTCAGTTTTACGACTTCTTAAAGAAAAACAAAAACAGCCCATGCTCGACCCCCTGGACTTTGCTGGCGGGGAGAGATAGGGCGACGATATAGCACATAATTACAGCGTTTGGTGTATGGGGCAAGGAAGGAAAACAAACTCCCACTCAATCGTAATGGCATTAAGGATGAAGAAATTCCAAGTCCTAGGATGAAGTCGTGCGGTCCTTGTGTGCTGTGTGGGGAACGTATGGTATGCATTGGTCCTGCTGTTGCAGCACACACCACATCCAATCTGAGGAAAGTGGAGATCCATGTCATCCCTGGACTTTCCATTCCATTAAAAGATGATTTATGGGCGCTCACGTAGGCAAGAAAAGGGCCCGCCTCGACGCTTGTCGAATTTGTACGATGCCGTTTAGTTTGTTTGTCGAACCATTGAAACGTATATACCCACACAAATACATGCATCAACAACAACGGCATAGGGACAAGTTGCTAGCAAGAGGGACCAGAATGAGAATGTTTTTGCTGTAGTTTTTCGGTCACCGTCAATTTCGTCCTACCCCCCCCCCCTCCCCCACCCCCCAAAATTCAAGGGATGCTCTTCCTATATGAAACGAAACGAACTTATGCAAGAACTTTTGCAATTTATTAAAGAATATCTCGAGATTGTGTGAAGAAACTGAGAACGGGGGGGCAGTTATACTTCTGGGAACTTGTCGTCTTTGGTTTTATCAGCTAACACAGAGCATTCCTCTTTTTCTTGTGAGGAAACTACTTTCTTTTCAGCCCTCGTAAGTTTGGCCATAATTTGCAAAATAAAACCAAAATTTCGACAAATATACAAATAACGACCACCAACCATCAGGATGACCTCCGCTTGGTTTTTTCGTTAAATTTTTCTGTTAGTACAAAATCCAGTCCGAACTCCTGCAACCAACTCCAATGTGTGATCAATCAACCAACGATATGGTTTTTAACATCCACTTAAATCGCAAATGGCTCATTTTCTCGATGTCAAAGGGCCAATAAAACTTTTATTGGTTGCCCTCTAATAAAAGGTCTCATATCAAATGTCACCTCAGATGAATCAATGTCAATTGAGGGCCCCACATTCGGCCTCGTAAAATAAAAAAGCTCAAAGTCTCTCCTCGTACACTATATGCTATGTACAAACACCGGGGGCCGTAGCACAAGACAGAGAATCAAATCAATCCCGTCTCTCGCCGAGAGGTAGTATGATGTGTAGACCTAGGGCCCAAAACTTTTATTATTTTGATCACGTCCGATTTTTATATGTTTATTTGACGTATAAGAAAAATTCATCTGACGTTTTGGATGTGCCAAATCGACTTGTAACGGAAATGCATGTCACACTGTCATTTGAGAGTATTAAAAATGAATTGAAAACGTTTCGATGTTGTTGTTGCTGTTGTTTAGTATAGTATAGTGATGAAGAAGATGACGACTATGACGATGATGATAATGATGACGATGGAACAACACAATGCGCCAAAGTCGAGACCACATCCGGCGACGTAATCTGTGAACGTGTAATAATGGAATATATGTGCGCGGCTTTGCATATTAAAAGTTTTTTGCGTTCAAAGTGAGGGAATGAGAAGGGCTTCCATTGTTTGATTCACTGTGAATGACGGGCGATTTTATGTAATGGTCTAGTAATTAAATTGAACACGAAATAGTTGAATTAATTGGTGTCAGTTTCTGTTGCACGTTTGTTGGGCATACCTGTGGTATTTTCGCTTTGTTGTGGTGGGTGGTCACCAATTCATGTTTAAATATGAAAACAAAAGACACAAATAAAAAAGTTAAGTTGTTTGAGTTCATAATGGCGCTAGTGCAGTAGGTTCAAATGGAACGACCAAGCTTAGGAGTAACCTTTTGTACTACCAGTCTGTCGTGTCGCTGAGATGATAGAGCAATGTCTTGGTTTGAAGGATCCTATTCCCAGAATAAGAGAGATTATAAAGCTGGAGATAGATACATGCACGCGTGCGATGCGTGCGACTATAGATATTATAGAAGTATGTGCATTCAAATGCGATCTGACATATGGGGTGCGCCATCTAGACCTTCGGTATTTCAATATTGAATAAGTCTGACATTTTTTAGCCGATTTTGACAAATGAGCAAGATTTTTTTAGGGTCTTCTCTACCATTTATTTCAAATCAGTTTTAAATACAATGTCGAACACGTCTATTCGATACGTAAAAAGCAACTCTTTTGCGGACATCCTGCATAATATTGGCCAGCATTTCGGGCGTTATAGTCGTATGTTAGCTTTGAGTTCGCCAATAGTCTTCGGCATGCTGGTATAAACTTTACTTTTTAAATAAACTCACAAAAAAAAAGTCTGGTGGGCTTAAATACGGAGAACGAGGAGGCCACCCCAAATCACTATTTTTCGACACAATTCGACAAAGAACTTCATCGTAGCAAAAATAACCTTTAGACCTTTTCACGCATCTTCAAACACATCGTGGGCCAACATCCAATGATAACGTGCGCTGTCGACTGTCCGATGATGGTTTTTGAGCAAACTCCGGCCTAAACAGTGACTTTATCGTCGTACAGTGGTGTTTCATGAATGACGTGTGGATTCTATGTTCCCCAAATTCGATAGTTTTGGTTATCGACTCGAGCAGATAGTATAAAATAGTTTCGTTCGTTAGAATACAAAAATCAGGTTTGGCATCGATCGTTCTTGCGACGGTATTTCCATATTCGAGTCAAAGGACTCAAGGTGTGTGGGGTGCCGAGCCACAGAGGTCCTCGCGAGGTTGCGAGAGTGTGTAGTCACGTTCTTCGGAATCGATTTACTTCAAGAAGTAGTTCGCCGAAGCAACTTCGCGAGTAGTGTAGTGGAGGATTTAGTGTCGATCCGTTTCGTCGTCACGTTTAACTTCTGAGAACAGCGGCGATACCATATATTTATCGGCAACGTCCTCTCTCTTTCTCTTGCTGTTTCAACAACTTCATTGCAGCATCGGGGACGCAATCGACTGGGACTGGATCAGCTGGCGAGTGGCTACAGATCCGTATTCAAAGAAATTCTTCACCAAACTATGATTTTTCTTGTCTGAAGGCGCCGAATTTCTTCCATATTTTCTATGATAAGTACGAAAAGTTTTCAGAATTTAACGATTGTTTTCAAAGTAAAACACTACAATTTCAGAGCGCTATTTCGATAGATACTAAATCATAACTAAAATGGTACGAAGTGACGTTTCAGAATCGTGTACATTTGTTGAAATCGGCTAAAAAATGTTAAAGTTGTTCAATGTTGAAATACCAAAGGTGTAGATGGCGCACTCTGTACAGTTGCGTGAGTGGAACATACTCAATGCAACAGTTGGTTTACTTTTGATTTATCCGTATTACAGAATTCGACATAGCCTCAAGTGCCCAAAAACGCAAGACATACACAATAAACACATCTACTCGCCGCGACTCACAAATCTGTCAGATATAAAGTGAAATACGAGACAGAACGCAAGTGCGCAAATATTTATCAGCGAAAATTTGCCCCATATTGAATAACTAAAATATTGTGATGATTTAAGCAGTAGTGTATCGCCATCTATTCGTGATAATTTGACAATTGGACGAACTGTAATTGCAGACTTAAGGAAAGCTTCGAAGTTTCCAGATAGTGTTTTAACGAATATTCAGGAAAAATAATAGTCTAAAAATAGGAAGAAAGATCTAGAAATTGGGAACGAAAGGAACTTTGAGATATATGTACATAAATACTGGCGCAGTGATAGTTAGTCAGTTAGTTTTTGATTAGACAAGCGATGGCAGTGTTCTTAGTACCGAGCTGACGCGTCATTGAGAGGCATCTTACGACCCTTTAACATCTGAAATATTGTTCGCGCTACGGAAACACAAATCCCAGTCGATTTGGTGAATAAACGAAATAGTCTAAGCCAGTTAGCCAAGGCGCCCACTAAAGTGGGGTGGCGGTGGCATGGTAATTAAGGTGCAAATGGTGTGGCAGTGGGATGATGGCGGGATGACATCGAAGTGGTTTAATGCGCACCAAAGCACCAGTTCGCGGAATTGATTTACCACATGATAAAAAAAATCAATAAAGAAAAAGTGAATTTGGTTCATTCCAAAATAAAACTTCAAAAATAAAACTTGTCGAAGACTAGCGGCAAACAAATGGTGCCAGTCCACTCGCAAAACAGTACACCACTGCCACTGCATCTCGATGAGCGCTGCCTCTCATGATTCTGAGTGATTAAAATATTCCACTTGCCACTTAGTCACCACACCACCGCCACGCCAATTTGTTACCACCTCAGTGAGGAGCGCCTTGCCTTAGATTGTTCATGGTGCTGGACAATTCTTTTAGAAGCTATGCTGATTGGAGCAGAAGATCGATTTGGAAAACTAGTTTTGACTAGACAGTGGTTTGAGTTTCCAACAGGTGCGACGAGTACAACGTCATGGGTGGACAAATCATCTGCAACAATATTTTCGTCGTCATGTCCATGTCGTCTAGAAAAGAATGAAATGCTCAAATAGATGACACCATCGTTCCTAATGCAATTCTTCTATGCGTAGAGAAATTATACGATAAGGTGTATCCAGACACCTGATGTAGACCTAAGTAAGAATTAGGTAAAATTTGAACTTTGCTTTGTGCGATAAGAAGGGTATGGGAAATTTTTGTAGTCGAACGGCAGTGTAGATATCACTCGTTTGAATAAGTCTTTAAGTCTGGGGTTTTCATGTTCGGTATTGTAGATCGTTATTGCAATATAAAGGAGAGGAAACTTGCTAAAGAACATGATTGAAGTTAGCAAATTTAGATAGAATATAGCCGTAACGGGTTTATGGCTAACAATCGGCATAAATCTCTATAATCACAATACTAAGAAATGCTGGTGAATATGAGTTTGGCCCATGGCGTCATTGATTGCTTTGACCTCATGACCCCAAGTTCAATGAATTTCATCGAATGGAAATTGCAAGACATTCACTGTTATTGATTATAATACCTTCCCTGAAACTAATATCTTTCCATCCCCCCATCATCCCCGAAAAGCCACCACCGCAATTGCACCCTTACAAAATCTTACACCAAGCAACCAGATTCCAATGAACTCCAAGCTCCACATAAAAACCAGCATTCATCAGTAGTTAAATCCATTCATCACCCGAGCACACCAGATACACGTACGCAGAGCAGAGTTTCGTTCCACTACAATGAAAGTGCAAATAAAGGGCACCTGGGAATATTTCATGCAAACTCGTTTAGGTTAATTAAGGCAACACCAAGGTACCACCGAGGTTGCACTGCAGATTGCCCGGCAAATGCAATTCGGCTGCCAGAGGTGCCCCGTTCGGGTGCATCTGGCACGCACATGGCCAACTCTCGGCGTTAGATGGAATTAATGTGGTCAAACAACTGGCCAATCTACTGGAATTGCAGGATGAAGCTATGGTAATCACCTCGTAATTGATTAGTTGGTACACACAATACAGGTAAACAGGCAGGTTGCGGACGGGTGCAGCGTCTGTAGCTGGGTAGTGGGGGGCGTTATTGGAAGCTCATTGATCCACATCGATTAGCCCCCAGATCCGCACGGTTAAATATACAGGTGAGAGTACTTTCTAGTTTTGCGAGGTGGGAAATTATTTACCATTTTGCGGCTTAAATTGGAAGCTTCGTGGCATTTTAATAACAGGTAACGGCCCCCCGTGCAAAGCAGCTTGAACTTTAATGATAGCAAAGTGAGCGGTTTGGGGGTTGTTGTTCGATAGATGAGAGTTGGGTTTGTTTTCAGTGGGTGAGAAGAGTTCAGAGCTTTGATGAAGCTTTCATGTGATTGTATTTATTCTTTGAGATATTCACGATATTATAATTGAAAATATGAAGTTTTTTTTCTTGTTAATCATTTTTAACCTCAACCACAAAAAAATCGTGATTATCATTACTAATCAAAATCAAAAAGGCGAAGGTCAGAAAGGTTTTATTAAGAGAAGATATGAATCGTGCAGGTGGATTACAAAAGTACACAAGCATGCTTTCGGTGTAGTTAAAGTTGAAATCATACCCAGTGGGGAAATATTGAAGCTATTCTCGATAAGCAGTAAAGAATTGCTTCCACATCGTATATTTTGGAAGGCGTTAGGAAGATTTTAGTTTTCTGTTCAACAGACAAATTTTTCTTCAAGTAAATAAAAAAAGGAGCTGTTTGAGCCCCTTATGCAGGAAACTTCTTTAACACATCTTTTGGACGTTCAGTGTACTCTTTAAAAGCTTTCGAAAAAGCCAATACAAAAGAGATTCCATTGAGCTTCTCAAGAAGCTGTCGGGAAGAAAATGCAACGTTTCCTTCCAATGACATACAATTATAAAAAAGATATGATGTGGGATACGGAGAGGAAGGACTCCTAAGCTTCAAAAGAAGGCTTCGTCATGTCTTAAAGTAGGCTTCCGTACCCCAGTGGGTATTGGCAAATACAAAGCGAATAGAATTTAGTGGAATGTGGAACTTGATAAGATGGTCAAGATTGCGTCATGAATACGGCATTTAGTCAAATATAGTAACGAGGTATTTCCGTAGTGGAACGAAGAACTGACTGACTAACTGCTTAAAGCAGTGGTTTCCAAACTTTATGATACTGCGGCTCCCTGTTTCATAACAAAAACCCCAAAAAAATATGTAAACTTGCATACTAGGTAAGGTGCGTCATCTAGACCTTCGGTATTTCAATATTGAATAACATTTTTAAGCCGATTTTGACAAATGAGCAACATTTATTTAGGATATTCTCTACCATTTATTTCAAATCAGTTTTTGACTATAATGTCGATTAGATGACCCCCATTCGATACGCAAAAGCAGCAGCAGCGTTAGCTTTGAGTTCGTCAATGGCTTTCGGCCAGGGACGAATTGGCCTCCCTTAGCGGCCCGACCATTTCGGTAGTCACCGGCCCAAAGGTAGAGGAGAAATTAGCACGGTGTGCGCTGTGCGCCTTGCACGGGCTTGTCGAGGGTCAATAGGAAATAAAAATTTTCGAGCAAATACTGCACAATCCGTGAAACAATCCCATCGCGCCCGCTGTGCGTCTATATCACGGTCTGAGAGGCCAGCTCTGAAAAATACTTCTCTTAGGCGGCGAGGCCGATCAGCCGAAGGTGAGGTCAAGGCGGGGAAGAGAAGGCCAAATTCGAGCCAATCTTCGCGAGCGTAGTCACAATTATGACGAAACTTTAAGTTTCTTCACAACAAAAAATCTTGAAAACTTAACCTCCCGCGGCCCGGTCCTTCGAGTATTTACACGAATGGGCCATAGGCCAATCCGGCCCTGTCTTCGGCTTGCACTGTTGCAAGAACTTCGTCGCAGTGGCTAAGGTGTGTCAATGTGCGCCCGTGTTAATGAAAAAACCCTCATCCATCCTTTTTCACGCGTTTTTCGACACACAAAGTGCATCAATATCCACCGATAGCGTACCTCGTCGAGAGTTTCTCGAACTTTGATGAAAGGTCCGATGATCGTTTTAGTACACTGTGTCAGAGTGACTTTCTAGTCATGCAGTCTTGTTTCATAAATGACGTTTGGGCTCTCTGACTCCCCAATTCGTCCGTCATCAAAATTTTCTCACAAAAACCTGGCTCGGCATCGATCGTTCTTGTGACGGCATTTCCATACTGCAAGCAACATGGCATTGACAGCAACTATTGAGTAAGTTGCACTTCGTATGGGAAGAGATGGATTGCTAGCTTCATAATCCTCCTTCGAGTCGTTCCAATTACGTTTATCTCCTAAGATCGGCTGCGATATGACACATTTGGATTATTGACAACACTCTCTATTACCACTTCAACAACTTCGAGTGTCGTGAGTCGCAGTCGAATGGGACGCTGGCGATTGGCTACAGACCCGTACTCAAAGAAATTCTCCACCAAACTACGAATTCTGTTGTCTGAAGGTGCCGAATTTCTCCTATAGTTTTTACAATTGAACGATTGTTTTCAATGTAAAGCTCTACAATTATAGTGCGTTTTTTCGAAGTGAATAGACTGATAGCTAAAAGGGTAGTGAAGAATTGTTTACATTTGTCGAAATCAGCTATGAGATGTATAATAAAAAGACGCAATGAAGTTTAAGAGGAAATTAAAAAATGAGTCAAAAAAGTCGAAAATATAAAATAACCCGCGCCCCCCAATGAGCTATGCCCGCCCCCTTGGAGATCGCGCCCCCAGTTTGGAAACCGTTGGCTTAAGGGTTAAGTCATACAAGAACTCCATCAGGATCACAGAGGGAAAAATTACAAGGGAATATTGCAAATATATAAGCGAATCGGCTAGGCATAACAAGAATCTCTTCTAGCAATTTTGCCGACCTTACTACTGCGTTTACATTGGGCCGGTCATGTCCAAAGAATGGATGACTCAAGGAAGTCCTGTATCTACTACCAGATGGCAAAAGACCAGTTGGCAAACCACGGCCAAGGTGGGAAGACAATGTTAAGACCGTTACAGCAAAACAGCTCCATACAAGAAACTGTAGACAAGCTGCGGAAGAGAGAGAGACATCTGGAGGAAGAAGCTGATGAAGACCAAGGCTCGAATTGGGCTGTAGAGCCATCGCAGAAGAAGAAGAAGATATTCACGTCATTTTGTGGATTCCTTTATGTGGAAAAAGGTGGACATAATGACCATTCCGCTAGATGTGGAAAATTCAATTAGTGTGATTGTGTAGGCTATGTTTGCTATGGTACCAGCGAATTCCTCGTTTGACGGAATTCTGGAATATACCTGCCGTAGTGCGTACTGCCCAATACACCTTTTTCTTGGTGGCGGTGGCCATATCTGCCTCTAGCATAGCATAGATAAAAAACCCACCCGGAATTTGAGTGTAAATGTAAGTTGGCGGCATACTGCAAAACGCAGGCGACAATACTGGTTTGTATGATAAAACCAGCAAGTGCCACCTGCTGATTGCGATTTCATTATATAAATCAGTAGTGTCGCCTGCGGTTTACAGCTTGGCGCCTTGTTCGGAATCATACCTTAAGTACCTAGTCCTAATTTGCAAACATACGACGATTTAACTTCGTGCTTTCGATTTTATTTCATATTATTTTATTAAAACTCCTCGACTTCAATCAATTTTTGTTATTTCCGTTCGTTGGAAGGTGAAAAGCTACAGGCTCCTGTATGCCAGTTGTGTGGGAATCGAACCCACTAAAACACCTCCTGGTCTTCCACCCTCTCTGCATGAGCATAGCTTTTCGACAATGGATCAGCTTTTATCTAGATGTTAATACTCCTTGGGTTTCAGTGCCTTTCTATCTTTCCTTCAGCTTCTTCTAGCCACAACTTCATGGCTTTCAGTGTACCTTTCACTTTCCCCACCCATCCTATTTCCTGATCATGTCTCCTAGGGTGTTTTTTGGTAGCAGTGGCGCCGCATATCACATGACAAAAGAAGACGTACTCCTGATCCTGGATACCTGGATACGCCGGGCACATCGGTGAGTCATCGTGCCTGAAATGATGCAGGTATTTACTATATCCTCCATGTCCCCATTTCCATTCGAGAATTGCCTGAGATCGAAACTCACTTCAAAACGCTCCCTCATAACGCATCTCCCAACACTGTGGACAAGTTTGTAGGTTCACCGATCCTTAACAGACTCGTCTCACTTCCGTTTCCATTCCTTACGGACTCGCATCTCTACCGCACTGTATATGATAACAAATTCGGGATCATAGAGAAGCATACCTTCTCTCGCTAGGATCATTCCTATTATAACCTGTGCCAAAACAATTGGGAATCTCAAAATCACTCTTTCCATGCGCAGTGAGAGTCTCAAATTCCCACCACGAAAGAAGATTCAAGTAAATTCATGCCACTCCATTCGTTTAAAAACCCGCTCCTTTATATTCTCAATCAGAATTCAATCACTCTCGCTGCGACTCTTGTCGTGTGCAGATGCAATGGGGGAGTGTCGTTGCCCATAAACGCATTCCGAAGATGAAATTACAATGCACGAGCGCTTGTATTTTATCCAAACACGAACTGTTAATGCGTATGGAATTGTCATTTCCCCGCCTGCGTGTAAAATTCCCAATTGCAATTGGCGCACCCGTTTCGTTAGATATGGTCGTGTACGCGCACCACTCTCGGGGGGAACTTTGCCTGTATGTTGTTATCCATTTTCTGCTGTTAGCTGCCCTGTTAAACACTGCTGCCCACACTGGCGCGGTCTAAAGCAAGACTGAGCTAAATAAATTCTTAAGTGAATGTTGTCTTCCAACGATTGAACCGGCATCGACAACAGCGCTAACGCGTCCAAATACTATCATTGGACGCTTGATATTGGACACTACTAGTTTGAGTATCGGCCTCCTACCAACCTACCATCAAGCGTCCAACGTTGAAGGGTGTTCATAGAATTGTGTAGGCTTTAGATAGCTGCGTTCGAGCATAATTCGATCTCATGCTGTAAACATTCTAAGGGCGACCGACAATTCGCAGTATCCAGCCACTCTCAAAAACGAATAGAATATGTGCCGACTGGATCAATTTTTGCTCTTCTTGGGAAATACATTATGATCCACAGTAGGGGCCCATGATGGATCGCTGCGAAACTCCACATGTTGCCCTGCACACCGTGGGCCCATTTCCCGACTTACAATGAAGTGATCTACCTTCTAAGAAAGGCTGTTGCCAAATAACAATGTCGAAGGGGGTCAGTTTGGCAGAATACCCACCCGGACCCAACACGATCCGGCGGCACTGCCTCCTAGACCGACTGTTTCAACCAGCACAGCATCATTATCAACAATATTGAAAGAAGTATGCGGAACACAGGTGGCATATCTAATCAGAACATAAACGACAAATACAAATCACCTGTTAAACCACATAAATCTGGAAACAAACAAATTTTGTTAAGCCACCCTATTGTGCCAATTGTTATATGTCATCCTATTTAGATTGTTGTTATGTAAGATTTCACGTAGACTACACAGAATCATTACGATGTAAGTCACGTTGAATTAGTAGAAAGAAGTGTTATGGACGAATAAAGCATTCTGGAAAAAAACAATAACGTCTTTTTAATACGTAAAAACATTTCGATAATGGTACGTCAATAGCTCAAACTGAGTCAAGTTCTGTTATTTGTTGACACAGGAACAACGTGCCAGCATAAATGGATGGTCATAATCTTTTTCGATGTGAAAAATCTGCAGATGAAAAAGAGTACGTCAATAGGCCAATAGTTATATGATCAATAGACCAAATAAGTATTTGAAATTTTTAAATAGGTTTAGGTATGGACAACGATCTACTAACACCAACATATGTTGTTTTTCGTACTAGTTTCATCAGTGGTAGACCTTGCTGTTTTTGTTCCTGATTGGGAAAGTGAGAGTCTAAAAAGATTTCGTGAAACAGCTCTGTTTTTTTTTTTTTGGGTTGGGACGTCTGGACACAAATTTGGACATTGTGTCAAAAGCAGGTGCGCCAGTAGAAAGTAAATTTTTGTTATAAATCATCTAGATAACATTGTACCATAAGATTACATGTGTTATAGTTGTTGTACACCTTTCAGGTAATTCCTGTCCGTATACGACACGGCAAGAGTTCATAAAGACTCGATTATCTCCTGAAAGGATCAATAAAATCGAAAACATGTCCCCAGCATATTTTTTTTTGTCGTCTTGGTTATTTATACGTAATTGTAAAATTAAAGATTAACGACAACGCGTAGGCCTGGTCAAAGTTAATAAAACCGCATTAAAAATCCGCGTCCAATCCCTTGCCATGCTCGGCTCTGGCGGCGGTATTACTTCCATATTTCACAACTTATGCCCCTTTGGAGCGGCCCAAACACGTGAAATCACTTTCCATAAGCTCATTTGGATGCCATTATGCACATGGAAAATCTCGCCCGATGAATTCGAGTGGGCAGCGTCAGCCCATCCCGGCGGCGGCGGCAGCTTAAAGTGGCGCTCCGCAAATCTGTACTGTGGGGCTCCGCGGACAGACATTTAAATAAACCACTCTGGCACCGCAGACGTGGTCTTAAGGTGTCAACTTGATTGCTGCATAGCCACGTTTTAATCAACTATGAAAATGTCCAGCCGCCGTGACGTCATGAACGACTGTCCGGGTGCATGAACGAGCACAGGTGCGCTGCTGCTGCTGCTAGGTCGGTGTCGTTGAGGTATGAAGCAGATTTTACTGTTGACATCGAGGGCAGCGAGTTGTACGTGTGGGTGGTTGGGTTTTTGTTGTCTTATCATGAATGTGAGGAAAATTGATTCTCCATTCCGAATAGGGACAATTCAAGTGTCTGGCGGTCATAAGACGGGAGCAAAAGAAAATCTCTGCTCCAGACAACGGAAGTCATTCTGTATAGTAGTCGTTGCTGGAGTGCAACTACCCCCGACCCCCTTCAGTATCGAAGGTCCTCCAGGGTACAGTTTTATGTTAAATGAGTATGAATCAGCTGATTCTGTTGCGAAGATGCCGGCTAAGCATAAATCATTGACAGAAAGGGAAGCCCCAGATGCTCCACTATCGGTGCATATATACCGTCCGTTCCCCCCGTTGCCGTCCGCCCCCGTCGACATAAAAATTCCACGAGCTTGAGTGGTTGGTCGACGTCGTCGTCGTCGTCGTCTGCCAAGACATAAAGTACAGAGGCTCCTGCCGCATGGATTTCCTTCGAATGCTGAAGCGGTGCCTTTTTTTACGAGAGGACTCAGTTGTAGCCTGACTTAACGCTATTTTTATGATCTCCAGCTACTCATGTAAGCTACCACTTGGTGCATGACATTTGAGGGTTTTTCCAGCCAGCTCCCTACACTCTTTTAACCCTTATTCTCTGGAACACATGAACCACCCACCCCCAGCTATCCTCTACACCATTCATCCAAACAGCCTGAATCCAGGCGGTGCAGGAGCGGGTGGAGGCTCTTATATAATAATATATCTAGATAAATACATATACATACATACAAGGCTGCACCCTGAGAGAGAAAAGACAATGTTTCGCTTTGTAGCGTTCCATTGTAGCGCTTTGTAGCCATTAAAGTGAAAGATTTTATGCTGTTCAGGACGAAAAGGACGAGTGAAAAAAAAAACAACATACAAAAATGCCATATATGTTCCACCCTCATTAAGATTACGTGATTTCTATAGGTGGCGGTGCATTCGAGGCGTTACGGCACGTTCAATCAATGTCTTCGGATGTAGACACTTGACGGAGAGCAGCTGAAGAATGCTGCTTTGTAAGAATTTCTGCTTATTCATCGCCATGCATTCATTTTGCACACATTCACTTCTGGCACCACATCACACACATTAGATGGACTCGGGCCAGGTTGAAGGTGTCAAGGGTCCACTTCGGGGCGGCACAAAGGATTTTTACAAATGAATTGAATTTCTAGATAACCATCCCAACCCCATTCTCATTCTCAAGAGTGGAGGTAACTGCCCTTAAGTGCTCAGTTGTGTTTCGATATAAATTTAAGATTTTTTTAGGCAAAAAACTTTATTTTTTATTTTATTGACTTTCCCATGGTCGTAAATTTCCCTGTTTTTCCCGCTGAGAAGAAACTTTCTCGGGAAATTTAAAATTTCCTCGCAAGACTTTAGCACGTAAAAATAAGTACGAAACTTTTTTTGACTGTTCACATCACCAAATTAGAAGGTTAACGACAAAACCTGGACCTGGATGTTACCCAGAAAAGGAAGACAGTGTTATCCACTTCGAGACAAATAATGTCCGCATATAAACAATGCCGGAGTCATTTCGAGTGGGAACTCCTATTAAACTCGGGTTTATTGTAGTCCGCTTTTCAGTTTTACAGATTTATCGAGGCTTAAATGTATCGATTTACACCTTAGGATGTCCTTGAAGCAACATCCTTGGCAGAAGTGAGATACTCACTCCCACATGTTTTTCGTCTAGTCAATATGGGATCGATTCTCTTATTTTATTGCTACTGCTATACTCGCAAACATTTCTTGCCTTGCCAATTTCAATTTCTTTTCAGTTGCAATAAAGTTGATATCCAATTGCAAGTATGTATGTGCCTAAGAAAATTTGTTATATCGTCGTTTAAGTTCTAACACCACGTAAGTCATTTTTTGGCGGTTTTGACATTTTGATGCCGTTTGCTAGAGAATCGGAAGACGCGTTGTTTCAGCCAATCAGAACCAAGCATCGACTAATATAAACTCATAAATGAAGTAAAAAGTAACAACACGGGATCCACCAGTCATTCCTAACGTCTGAAAACAGCACGTAAGTCAGTTTAGTTCCATAGTTTTGAACCAAGTGCCGGTTGCTCCAGAGAATTAATCGAAAAAAGGTAAGAAATATCATTGTTTTTTTTTAAAGTTTGTATTGCTAAATGCCATCCCACTATTGTCGGGCATCAAGTACAAAACTTTTTTTAGAACCAGTTGTACAGAGCAAATCGAAACTATATAAGTTGTACTGTGAGAAATGTAACGAACAGCAGGAGGAGCCTGTCTCTCGCTGGTTATTCGATCAAATATTCATAGAAAAGAATTTAAGCATATTTTTGCCAAGGAAGGACCAATGCGATGTGTGTTGTTCTCACAATGTAGGAAACATTAGCGAATTTGAATATCGTGGACACATATTAAAGAAGGATAGAGCTAGACAAGAAAAAAATCAAGATAAGTTAAGAGCTGTCAATAAAGAAGTGCATGTCTTTACACATGACTTTCAATCGGTACAGCTGTGTCCTAAAGTTGAAGCCAGTGCAATATATTATAAGACAAAATTATGTGTTCACAACTTCACAATGTACAATCTTGAAAACAAGGACGTGCACTGTTATTGGTTCGATGAGTGTACTGCAGGGTTGGTGGCTTCTGTGTATACTTCATGTATTATAGACTGTCTGAAAAAAACTCTGGCCAAGAAGCTGTTACCTATAATTTTATACTCTGATGGCTGCACAGCACAAAATCGTAATGTAGTGGTATCTAATGCACTGCTGGAGTTGGCAATGGACTACAACATCCAGATCACCCAAAAAATTCTAGAAAAGGGTCATACTCAGATGGAGGTAGATTCTTCTCATAGTGCAATAGAGTGTCAAATAAAAAACAGAGACATCTACCTGCCATCGCAGTATGCGTCTATTTCAAAAGAAGCTCGTCCTAAGCAGCCCTATAATGTTAATATTCCTAGCTATGACTTTTTCCATGACTATTCTAAATCTCTCATATACGATTCAATTCGACCAGGCAGAGTTGCTAACGACCCAGTATACGGATATAAGAGTATTACTTTATGATCCAGAAGGCCTAATAAAATATAAACTGAACTATGATGACAACTATGCAATATTGCCCAGGAGACCTAAAGAAAGAAGCGTTTTCCCGAAACCAAAGCTGTACCAAAGCAGACTGCCAATATCACAGACAAAGTGGACTCATTTACAAGAATTGAAACATGTAATTCCTAGTGATTGTCATAGTTTTTACGTTTTTTTGTTTTTCATTTTCTGATACAAAAAGACGTAAGTCATGCCAGTTTGAGTATTAAAAGAAGACAACTCAACGTATGTCAAAAAAGTCGGGTTAATTACAATTTTTTACTAAATATTAATAATCCTATATTTAATAGATCTAATTTCAAGTGTACACAAATTATAAAATGGTATTGTAATGGTATCTGTATAAAATTATGCAGTTTTTTCACTCTCCTGTAAAGTTGTTATTTTTGACTTACGTGGTGTTAGAACTTAAGCGACGATATGCAAATACATGCACTGTGTAAAAAGGATGCGGAATTTATCATGTGAAAGACTCGCGGAAAATATATTACAAAAAGTTCTTTTTTCTGAAAGCTGGTAACACTGTATATTCTAATTTGAGCGCCATCTGTCACTCAGTGTGTTTATAGCAGATTTTTATGTTAATTAAACTTTTAAGTGTGTTCCGCGATTTTTTCAATTGAAAAAATTTGGGATTAAAATGAAATTTCTTGTGCCGAATTGCGCTGAAAATGTTGCAGTAGACCTATGATAAACTTGCTAGAGCCCGGTGCGTCTCGCTGCACCCATAAGCCAATAGTATGGCGTGCGCCAAAACAATTGGGAATCTCAAAATCGATGGGGACTGAGAGTCTCAAATTCCACCACGAAAAGAAAAGTGTAATTTCGCTCGTTTAAGAACCCAAAGCACTTGCTCATTTATACCCCCAATCACAATTCAGCGGTCTCACTGCCACTCTTGTCGTGGTCAGATGGTATGAGGGAGTGTTTTTGCCCGTAAACGAATTTCGAAGAGGAAATTACAATGTACGCCGGCTTGAATTTTATCCATAAACGAAATTTTAATGTGTGTTAACACGTTGAATGCCATGGGGGTCACCGGTGACCGGCACTGAGTTTGTTTGTAGCGCCGTGGGGGTCACCGGTGACCGGAGAAGGGAAGATTATTAGAAACACAAAATTGGAGTAAATGTTCAATAATTTTAATTTTTTCAATTTATCATGGTTACTGAAATGGTGTAAGGATTTAATGCAGTATAGAGGAAACGGAAATATTATTATTTATACAGGGAGCGGCAAAAGTCCGGCAACGGTCCCATATTACCTGAATGGTAGGTTTACGTGAAAAAAGTTTCGGACAAAAGTTGCTCAACTTGAAGGGTGGGATCGTTTACACACAAAACTAACTCCTACCTCCACACCCACTCGCAGGGTTTGGGGTGAATCTAAATTTCAAATGGCAACCCCGGAAGCATTTTTATCCGAGCACCCTCAAAAAACATCAAAAATCAAAATTATTCCCCAAAAATCATCTCATTTGGGTGTGCAAGTAGGTTTGGAATAAAAAAATTTCGGACTAAAGTTTGATATTTTATACTTTTCTGACTCATTTTTTAATTTCTATTTAAATTTTATTGTGTCAACATCTCATGGCTATCTCGGTTTTCGGTATTTCAACATTGAATAACTCTTAACATTTTTAGGACGATTATGACGAAAGATTTTCATCTCTTCCCATACAAAATACAGGTCATTTTACACTCTCTGGTGAAGTCAATAAACAAAACTGTCGTATTTGGGAAACAGAGAGCCAAGTTTTCTTCAAAGTTCGAGAAATCCTCAACGACGCACGCTGTCGTTTGATGCTGGTGCAGTTTGTGCGTCCGAAATCGCGTGAAAAAGGTCCGACGAACCTATTTTCTGCCACACCGAAGGCCATTGACGAACTCAAATGCGCCGAAATAGCTGCTATAACGAAACTGTTTTGAAATTAATGGTAGAGAATTTCCTAAATAAATCTTGCTCATTTGTCAAAATCGGCTTAAAACTGTCAGAGTTATTCGATGTTGGGGTAAGGGTTTCCTGATTTAAGATTTGTTGCAGATTCTTCGCAAATGGTCGCCAAGAGTTGGTGCGAACTGCAGAAGTCAACGAAAAGCTCACAATTTTTGGCTTTTGTTTCTTGATTTCCAATTTGGCCTACATTATTTGCCGATTCGTAATAAGAGCGGTTTTGTTGGAATGGGATGATAACTCTCAGCCAAACCGACTTAAACTTTGCTTAAGGTGCAGAACATTCACCATTCGGTATATTGGGAGCATTATTCGTACACTGGTACGTTATACATGAAAATGTGATATACGCTTTTTTTTTTGTGGCAAGATGAAGCTTAGGAGTCACCTTGTGTACTACTAGTCCGTCATGTCTTACAAGTCATGGTGCAATGTATAGTAGTAAGCTTGATCTGAAGGAAAGGTGAGATAGGATAGGTTAGGGGTCTGGAGGGTGCATGAGTAGATGTCGATGAACCTTGCGTTTGAACTCTGAGACGTTATATGAGCTCGGAAACACCGACTGCGGAAGAGAGTTCCACAATCGAGTTGTTCTATTTATAAACGAACTGCTAAAACGTAATGTGCGTGAAGGGGAGGGCTGAAGGGTGAAGGGGTGAGCCGAGTTGGCTAGTCTTGTGTTGCGGGAGAAAAATTGCCGTGTAGGCAGGAGGTTTTTGATTTCAGTGGAGCAGTCGCTATGAAAATAGCGGTAAAACTTGCTGAGCGCTGCTACATTCCTACGGTGGCTTAAAGGATCAATGCAAAGGGTGCTATCGCCAATAAGTTTGATGGCGCGGTTTTGCACCTTGTCTAGCCAAGCCAAGGTGGTTTTAGGGGCGCCCGCCCAGATATACGAGTTGTATTCAAGGCGTGGCCGAATGTAGGACTTGTAGATTGTAGCCAAGGCAGTTGGATGAAGGAGAAACTTGCATCTCTTAAGGAAGCCGAGGCATTGATACGCTTGTTTGGTGACTTGGAGTATGTGATTATTCCATCGCAAATCGTTGGATAGAGTCACGCCGAGGATGTTAAGATATGGATCAGCTGTTATATTATCCTCGCCCACTGAAATGGAGGGAAGGTTGGTGCAGGTTTTAGTGGAGAATAGACAGTACTTGGTTTTGGTTTCATTGAACTCGACACGATTCTTGCGGCCCCAATCAAGAATGAGTTTAATGTCCGCGTTAAGAGAGTTGGACATGAGTTCGTGTTCTAAGAGACAAGGTCTGGCACTTGCTTGTCCTGTTTTGTCGGAGGGGTATGAGTAACGCAAAGTACCGTCATCGGCAAAACTATGAAGTGGATTGGAAGGGATTGAGAGCAGATCATTAATGAATCGCCCCTTGAGGAACGCCGGCCGAAATGGAATGAGGGTTGGATTCGACGCCATCCAATACTACCTTGATTGAACGGCCAGAAAGAAAGCTCTCAATCCAGTTCCTTAGAACTGAGTCGATACCAATAGCTTGGAGTTTCGACAGCAGAGCGGGATGCCATACTCTGTCGAAGGCCTTGGAGATATCTAGAGCAGCCAGACCAGACTCACCGAAGCCATGGATGCTTTTGTTGATGTGTTCAGTCAGGCATACAAGAAGGTCGCCAGTAGACCGTTTTGGTCTAAAGCCATACTGCCTGTCGTGAATAATTTGGTTAGATTCTAGATATTTCATCAACCTTCGATTGATTATTGTCTCCATAACTTTGGAGAGAACGGAAGTTAATGCTATTGGGCGGTAGTTTAAAAGGTTGCTGGCTCCACCTTTTTTGGGAATGGGCTGAACATGAGCTAGTTTCCAAGAGTTGGGATAAACTCCGGAGAAATATGACAAGGCAAAGAGTTTGCGCAGAGGTTTAGCCAAGGGTGAGGCACACTTTTTGAGTACCATAGGGGGAATATTATCGAGGCCAGTGGATTTATTGACGTCAAGTTCTTTGAAACATTTATACACCTCACGTGTCCTGAAGAAAATTCCGTCCATTGAATGGGCGTTGCGATCGAGGACCGGTGGTGACGTATCAGCTTGAGGTAACGAAGAATTTGAGGCGAACAGAGATGCCAGTAAATCGGCCTTGGATTTGCTTTCTGTTATCACCTCCTTTCCATTAATGAATGGAGGGGTTGAGGAAGAGGTAAAATTCTTCTTGATGGAAGTTACCAAGGACCAGAAGTTTTTGCTGCCTACGTGTGTGTTGAGGATCTTACTTCTCAATTTGTTGTCAAATGATGCTTTGACCTTCCTGATGATGGAATTACAGGAGTTTCTCGACTTGATATACTCACGCCGAAGTGACTCGTTGGGGGAATGTTTGTACGCTCTATAAGCGGCTTCCTTAGCTTGAATTGCGTTCCTACATTCCCCATTGAACCATCTATTTGGCCTAGGCTTTCTAGATATGGTAGAATGAGGAATAAACAAACACATTCCTGCTCGTATTATTTTAGTAATATAGGAAGCGGCATAGTTCGCACTGGCACTGCGGAAACACAAATTCCAGTCTGTGGCTGGAAAAAAGCGTATAAGTCCCAACCAGTTGGCTTTCCCATAGTGCCAGACAGTTTTTTAGGAACTGCGTTGGTTGGAGTAGAAGATGGATATGGGAAATTAGCGCTTACTAGATTGTGATCCGAGTTACCAAGGGGCGTAACACCCAAAGACTTCAGGCCAATCAGCCTATCATCCTTTCTATTAAAGACTCTGGAGAGGCTAATCGAAATATATCTGAGGCAGACCATATTGACCTCGGAACTCTCTGGCGCACAACACGCCTATACAAAGGGCAAATCTACTGATACTGCTCTTCACTCACTGGTCTCAACCATTGAAAAATCCCTCGAGGTTAAGGAATATACATTAGTAGCATTTCTTGATATTGAAGGAGCATTTAACAATGTTTTGCCGAATGCCATTACCTTGGCCTTGACAGAACATGGGATCGAGACATCGTTCGTGTCTCTTATCCACCAAATGCTTACTGGCAGGATGGTGAGCTCGATCTTGGGCGATAGCTCGGTCCGAAAGGCCGTAAATAGAGGCACTCCGCAAGGAGGAGTACTCTCCCCGCTGCTATGGGTCGTAACTATGAACCAGCTGTTGCGACGCATGCAGGCAGAAGGACATGACGTCCTGGCGTACGCAGATGATGTTGTTATCATCAAAAAAGGAAAATTTCCTCAAGTCCTCTGTGATCTCATGGAGGCAGCGCTACAAACCCTCTCAAGCTGGACTGCTACCCGCGGACTCAGCGTTAACCCAGTAAAAACGGAGCTGGTCCTCTTCACAAGGAGGTATAAGACCTCTCCGTTAACACCCCCCCGGCTTAACAATGTTAGGCTCAAAATTAACAACAGTGCCAAATATCTGGGAGTAATCCTGGACAAGAAACTCCTCTGGCATGAAAACACAGAAGAGCGCATTAAGAAAGCAAACATCGCGCTTTTCGCCTGCAAAAAATCCATTGGTAAGAAATGGGGCTTCTCCCCTTACATTGTGCGATGGATCTACACAGCGATCGTCCGCCCAATTCTCCTTTACGGGGTTTTAGTGTGGTGGCCAACTCTGAGTAAATCCACCGTGTTAAACAAATTACAGAGAGTACAAAGATGTGCGGAGTTATGCATAACAGGAGCACTTCGCTCCACTCCTACAGAGGCCTTAAATGTTATGTTATACCTCCCTCCTTTAAATCTCGTGGCAAGGGAAAGCGCAACCATCGCAGCCCTTAGAATAAAAGAATCCGGTTTCTGGACTGGAACCAGGGGAGGACACACGAAGGTACTGAACTCAGTTACTATCCCCACAAAAACCGACTTCTGCATTCCCGAAATTACCTTCACGAGGAACTACGGAGTCCACATCCCTTCACGTCGTGAATGGATAAATAGACCACATAGGTTTCAGGATGCCATAAACGTTTTTACTGATGGCTCTAAGCTCGAGGGTCGAGTGGGAGGAGGAGTATTTTCCCCAGAACTTGGGATTGAAATCTCCTTCCGACTTCCCGATCACTGCAGTGTATATCAAGCGGAGATTCTAGCCATACAAGAAGCTGTTCTGCAAATTAACCAGCAAGGCGATGGGAACCGGACTGTCTACATCTTCTCAGATAGTCAGGCAGCTCTGAAAGCCCTGCGCTCCTGCACCAACAGCTCTAGAACTACCTCTGAATGTCGCAGATCTCTTAACGAGATGGCTCAGCAGTTCAGGACCCTCCTCGTTTGGGTGCCCGGTCACCGAAATATAGAGGGAAATTGTAAAGCTGACGAACTGGCTAGGAGAGGCACGACCGCTACTCTCCTTCCAGAAAAGGAAAGAGTTGGTATGCCTTGGGCCTCCTTTAAACTCCGATGCAAGCAACACACAATTACACAAGCGAAAAAGCATTGGAGGGATCTTAATAAATGCACTTTGGCCAAATTAACCTGGCCCTCCTATGATCTCAGGCGAACTACCTTATTACTGAGCCTTGGGAGACAAGAACTCTCAGTTATAGTGGGCGTCTTAACCGGACACTGTCTGATAGGGACGCATGCGACCCGTTTAGGTCTTGAGACCCACGATTTCTGTAGAAGCTGTAAGAACCTTGACGAGGCGGAAAGTGTACTACACCTCCTCTGCCACTGCCCGGCCCTAAGCAGGATAAGGCTAACCACATTTGGTGAACCCTTTCTAAGCAACCTTGCGGAAATCTCGAAGTTTGGGATCCCGCAGCTTAGAAGATTCATTACTTCCTCGAGATGGTTTAACGAAGAAACGACATTTTAACATCAAGTTTAAAGTGGGATCACTATGGCATCACAATGGGCCTATCCTTCTGGCCTAAGTGTGTGGGCTTGAACCAAAAGCTCAGCCATATCTAACCTAACCTAACCTAACCTACCAAGGGGCGAGCTAACTTCGACGGAGTATCGAGTTGGATGAGAAGTAAGAAACAGGTCAAGCAGATGGGCTCCTTGACCTTCAACGTCCGGAACTCGCGTTGCACAGTTCACGATTTGGTGCAAAAATACAAGGTGATATTTAAAACTCTACCAAAAAATTTTCCGATTCCACCGCTCCTTAAAACCCATTCAATTGTTCGTTAGTCTCACCAAGACCTATCGCCAGCCAGTTTTGTGAATTTAGCATAAGAGCCGTTGAGAGTCATAGTTCAGAGTAAAATGAAACTTCGCGCATTTCTCCATAAAAACATCTGGTCTAGAGATACGGATATAATTGAATTATGACAGTTTAGAAACTATCTACATCCTGTGTAAGCACATGGGTCTGTCTACCTACATAAGACCTGTTCCGTACTTGGCTGCTCTATGTTCATTCGAAAATCAAGAACCGACAGTTCGATAACTATATTCCCATCACAGAATTAGGAAAAGATTTTTTGGAAATTCAATCTCCTTTAAACAGCCCCAATCATATTTTAGCCCTAGGCCTTGCAAGGTAGTAGTACGTAGTACAAAGAGTTATTCCTAAGTTTAATTTTTCAATATTTAAAAAAGGTTATGCGTTGGCCCTGGCCGTGGGGGTCACCAGTGACCTCAGTAAAATAAATGCGTCTCGAATGAGGGCATCAATTAACTTGCCTGTTGTAAATAATATTTTCCCAAAATATGCACCACATAATAAAAAATATATGTTGGCCAGAAGGGAAAACCATGTAAAATAAGCGTGGCATTCAACGTGTTAAATTGTCATTTCCCTGCCTGTGCTTATATTTTCAATTTTTTGAGGTGATAAGAATTTTAATACACAGAAGTTTTTTTTTTTTTATGTGACACACTAGAGACTTAGGGAAGGCCCCTTTGTACTGTCGACCTGTTGAAATGTCGAACAGCAGCTCTAGTCGGAAGATAGAGAGAAGTGAAGGAAAGAACTGTCACAACCTGCGGTATTTTTTTTTTTTTTTATTATTTTCACCTACTCCCAACCATTTGCGACTCTGATATCGGGATATCGAGAACAACTCGCTGGAGTGTTATGCCTCCTGAAACGAGTTGAATCTCATCAACCAACCGATGACATGCGCTTGGTGGATCGGGGAACCACTAGTGAAGGCTATGACGACTATGAATCAGGAATGCAAAGAGGGAAGAAGAAAGAAGGAAAGTTATGTAGGTGGGAAATTGGGAAAGGCTAGGACCGTGGCACCGCCGGGAATCGAACCCGGGACCTCTGGGATAGTAGTCAGGCGCCTTACCCCTAGACTACCGAGGCCCACACAGGAGTTGTGTTGTTTAAGTTTCCACGAAAAGTTTTAACTGAATTTTGTTGAATTGCTGTTCTCGCACCAAGCCTCAGTCTTGCACAGCATTTCTGCCTCTTGTCGATTTTCAACTTTGTTGTTGATTCATAAGTCTTCAAACAGTATTAAAGCTTCATTCAAAATTGCGTTAGAATAATCACAGTTACGTCTGCGTATAACAAACTTCACACTATGAATGGAGATGGTTAATATGTTCAATAGCCAACGTTTGACGAACTTTTCAAATATTTAACGGCATGGTAAAGAGTAATTTTTCCGTAAGAAATATGAAACAAAAAATATGTCCCATACAAAATTATTGTGTGTTGAAAAATCAAACACCTTGAAATCTATGTAAATTTCCTGGTACCACAACTCAAAAAGTAAAAGCGATGAACATCCGATTTGCCGTCTTTTTGGTTTCGAGAACTTTTATGTATGCCATAAATTGCTAAAATCAGGTTCATGCCGACGAAGTTACTTCAATCCGAGTCCAGTTCAGAGAGCCGAGTCCTTCGCGAAACATTTGCTTTTTTCAACAAAATTGTACGGCCAGTATCCGTAAGTCACCTCCGATCGATCTGAAACTTTGGGAAAACCAAAACAAAATGGATCTGAGGTCTTTAGCAGTAATTTAAAGAGTACCTCCCATACAAAAGTTTCGGATTTTGCTATATCACTACAGCTACCCGAAGGATTCGAGATCGAGGTATAAATTATAGCCTATATGCTATTCTGATGTATGAGCTATATTATTGTAAAGTTTCATTAAAATATATTCAGTAGTTTTTGCGTGGAAGAGTAACAAACATCCATACAAACTTTCGCATTTATAATCCTTATCCTTACTAATATTATAAATGCGAAAGTAACTCTGTCTGTCCGTCTGTCTGTCTGTCTGTCTGTCTGTATGTTACGCTTTCA
Source organism: Thereva unica (assembly GCA_949987705.1). Classification (NCBI taxonomy): domain Eukaryota; kingdom Metazoa; phylum Arthropoda; class Insecta; order Diptera; family Therevidae; genus Thereva; species Thereva unica. Next base: position 28,478,257 of record OX465281.1, on the reverse strand, counting down.
CGCCTAAACCGCTGGACCGATTTTGATGAAATTTGCAACAGACATAGTTTAGACCTTGGAGACGGACATAGGCTACTTTTTTTTGGAGAAAAAAAGGGTTGAAGGGGGTGAAATGGGGTTCAATAAGTTGTAAGGGAATTTTTTTCTTTACTTTTTTTCTATTGTATAAAAAGTAACTGACTGACAGACAACGCACAACCTAAACCGCTAGAGCTAAAGGGCTGAAATTTTTGACAGTGCATCCCTAGCGATTTTTCGAAATTCATCCCTTAAGGGGGTGAAATAGGGTCAACTCAAAACCGCTGGAGCTATAGGGTTGAAATTTTTCGAAATTCATCCCCTAAGGGGTGAAATGGGGTTTTTCCAAACCGTTGGAGCTATAGGGCTGAAATTTTGACAGTGCATCCCTTTAATGACGTGGACATCCCCTAAGAAGCGATTTTTCGAAATTCATCCCCTAAGGGGGTGAAATGGGGTTTTCCCAAACCGCTAAAGCTATAGGGCTGTAATTTTGACAGTGCATCCCTATAATGGAGTGGTCTTCCACTATTAAACCGATTTTTCGAAATTCATCCCCTAAAGGAGTGAAATGGGGTTTACCCAAACCGCTGGAGCTATAGGGCTGAAATTTTGACAGTGCATCCCTTTAATGACGTGGACATCCACTAAGAAGTGATTTTTCGAAATTCATCCCCTAAGGGGGTGAAATGGGGTTTTTCCAAACCGCTAAATTAATAGGGCTGAAATTTTGACAGTGCATCCCTATAATGGCGTGGACATCCACTATAGAGCGATTTTTCGAAATTCATCCCCTAAGGGGGTGAAATAGGGTTTACCCAAACCGCTAAAGCTATAGGGCTGTAATTTTGACAGTGCATCCCTATAATGGCGTGGTCTTCCACTATTAAACCGATTTTCGAAATTCATCCCCTAAGGGAGTGAAATGGGGCTTACCCAAACCGCTGGAGCTATAGGGCTGAAATTTTGACAGTGCATCCCTTTAATGACGTGGACATCCACTAAGAAGTGATTTTTCGAAATTCATCCCCTAAGGGGGTGAAAAGGGGTTTTTCCAAACCGCTAAATTAATAGGGCTGAAATTTTGACAGTGCATCCCTATAATGGCGTGGACATCCACTATAGAGCGATTTTTCGAAATTCATCCCCTAAGGGGGTGAAATAGGGTTTACCCAAACCGCTAAAGCTATAGGGCTGTAATTTTGACAGTGCATCCCTATAATGGCGTGGTCTTCCACTATTAAACCGATTTTCGAAATTCATCCCCTAAGGGAGTGAAATGGGGCTTACCCAAACCGCTGGAGCTATAGGGCTGCAATTTTGACAGTGCATCAGTATAACGATGTGGACATCCACTAAAAATCGATTTTCGGGGGGGGGGGGGAAATGGGGTTTACCCAAACCGCTGGAGCTATAGGGCGGAAATTTTGACAGTGCATCTCTTTAATGACGTGGACATCCACTAAGAAGTGATTTTTCGAAATTCATCCCCTAAGGGGGTGAAATGGGGTTTTTCCAAACCGCTATAGCTATAGGGCTGAAATTTTGACAGTGCATCCCTTTAATGACGCGGACAACCAGTAAGAAGCGATTTTTCGAAATTCATCCCCTAAGGGGGTGAAATGGGGTTAACCCACAATGCTGAAGCTGAAGGGCTTTAATTTTGAGCGTGCATCCCTATAATGACATGGACATCCACTTAGGAGCGATTTTTTGAAATTTATCTCCTAAGGGGGTTAAATAGGGTTAACCCAAACCGCTGGAGCTGAAGGGCTTTAATTTTGACAGTGGATCTCTATAATGACGTGGACATTCACTAAGAAGCAATTTTTCGAAATTCATCCCCTAACGCAGTGAAATGGGGGACATAAACATGCCTATCTCTGCTTCAAAACTTGCAGATTTGTTGAGCAGAGGTGAGATACGCAGCAATTTGTTTACCATATTTATTAAAAAAATGCACTATAATAAACCCTCTTAGGGATAATGACAGCTGACTTTTTTGTTTGTTTTTTTTTTTTTTGAAGGAAAACATTGCACATAATAAACCGTTTTTATTTAAAGGCGTTGCAAGGCACGCGGGTTTTATGCTAGTTAATATTATAAATGCGAAAGTAACTCTGTCTGTCTGTTGCGCTTTCACGCCTAAACCACTGGATCGATTTTGATGAAATTTGCTACAGAGATAGTTTAGACCTTGGAGACGGACATAGGCTACTTTTTATGGAGAAAAAAAAGGGTTGAAGGGGGTGAAATAGGGTTCAATAAGTTGTAAGGGGATTTTTTTCTTTACTTTTTTTTCTATTGTATAAAAAGTAACTGACTGACAGACAACGCACAACCTAAACAGCTAGAGCTAAAGGGCTGAAATTTTGACAGTGCATCCCTATAATCACGTATTAAGTAAGACTGTTCATGTCAAAAACTCAGCCATATGAAAAGAATAAAGAATTCATCAAAGAAGGCCGAAAACCGGTAGTTGATTTACTTCCTTCTGGTCGCATTTTAACATTTACGAACGACAAAAATTTCGGCAAAATCAAGCAATTGATACTCGAAAATGGTCTAATGGATCTTAGAGAGTTCCCTGACCATATCTTTATCATAATATTTTGCATGGTATTTTGAGCATGAAACGCGTCGCCGTACAATTGGTCTCGGAAGAGCTCATTTTTTTCACAAATCGTATTAAATGCAGGTCGTCAGATATAATTCCAGGCCTACGGACCACATTTTCTGAAACGTATCATTACTGGTGTCGAAATATGGGATAACGAGTACGACAGGCAAACAAGTCAACAGTCTTTGAAATAGGGTGACGACAACGAGCCGAACCCAAAAAGATCGCATCAAAATCGGTTCAAAATCAAATGGGCTGTACTTCGAACTCCTTTTAATGCGACCAAATGTACGAAATCCAATTTGAGCGTCTTGAAGCACTTGGGCCAGAATATAAACTGATAATGGCTAGAATTCTTCAAGAATAATTCAAAGATTTTGCACCAGTATAATACACAATTGCACCAAGTCATCGGTGTTAAAGAGTACAGGTATTTTAACATCAAAAGAGAGCATCAAAGCGATAATTGGGCCTCTGGTGGTACTCGAAGCAACACCATACTTAATCTTAACTAACTGTCTCGTAAATAAATTTCTTGTAGCAACATTTAAATGGGGGTTGGGGCGCAATCTAACACGCGATTTTACGTATACCTTGAGCCTTTAGACTTACACATAACAAAAAAATAAAAAAAAGAGTAAAATGATATCAACTCATCGTCTACGTGTCTAAGGTGTTTTAGGTTTTTGTCTTGGCTGAAAGCTTTTTGGGGTTGCATCTCGGCTTTCAAACGATCAATATAGAGGCTGAGTCTTCGCTAGGGCGAAAGCTTTTTAAAGGGAAAATTTTTATTATTTTTATTTCTAGGATGTTAATAAAAAGATCAGCTGCAAAAATTCACATCGTCAACTGAGATGGAAAGAGGTTCGGTGCAGGTGTGATTAGAAATGAAAAGATAGTGGTTCGTTTTGGAAGCATTGAATTTGACACAGTTTTGGCGTCCCGAGTCAAGAATGAGTTCGATGTTCCGTTCATAGAATTGGACATGAGCTGAAAATCAAAAATATTTAGTCTGGCACGTGCTTGACTTATATTGTCGAAGGTGTAAAGTACAATCATCTCGAAGCTGTAAAGTGTTTATTAAAGGAAGATTAGGAAAGGAGGAAGTAATACAATTGACCCTTGATTTACCGGCGGACATGGTAAGCGTTCCATGGAGCAGATTCCATGAAGCTACAGCACAAACTGAAAAGACCATCGGCGAAGGCAACAAAGTCTTGAATTGAAGAGGTCGCGTTAGATACGCGATCTTTACACTCGACATCAATGGTCGGTTAACTTATGGGACCTGGACCGGCATTCCAAATCCCTCCATCGCGAGCTTATCTGCAGCGTATCATTGCCCTCGATAACCCAGTGTCCTGGAACCCAGCATAGCGAGACCCTATTTTTGGTGGTCGGACTACGGAGTAGGTCAAAGCAACCTTGAACTAAACCTCCATGAAGAAAAAGCTTTAGCCCTCATGGTTTGGAATAGCATTGGAAAACAGAAAGCCACTTGCCCGTTGCATTTGAGATCTTGCCTCCAGAGCAGCTAAGGGACAGGTCCACATAACTCCAGAAATGGAAAGCAAGCGAGACGTTGTAATCTGCTACAGTTGAGGATCCCCGTGACCTGTTTGATCTTTGGCCATCAGACTTTAGTGGCATATGTGACAAAAGGTTAACGATCGTGTTGTGTACCGTGTTGTAAGACCCCAGGTATTTACCCAAAGGCCTTTTACAGATCAAGATAGCCCTAGCAGCTTTACTGCGTAGTCCAGTTTAGTCTCTTATCCAATATTACTCTGATGAGTCTGAGTACTCAACTGTCGTACCCTGGATACAAATAGGATTTAGGTTTAATTTGTGACGTTTGGAAAAGGGGACGAGCACGGCTTTACTGGGGTTAATTCACCGGCCTTACATGGTACACCATCTTTGAAGTTCTCGATGAATAGCCTAGAACATCGATTTCAGATAAGGTTTATATGGGTTATCTTGTTTAGAGTTAAAAACCACCTCGTCTATCCTGCCGGAAGGCAGAATGTTAACCAATTCAAGCTAACCCAAAAGAGACAGAGCGAGAGTCAGCTCGAGGCTCTCCTGAAGAAAATCACATCTCCTCCCGAGGATTTGTAGGGTTGAAAAGAGGCCACTGAGCACTTGGCCTTGCCGTTCGAAGATATTCTCAGAGAAGCCCCAGAAGTATCGGTCTGGAATGATCCTATGACAGGCAGACAGGTACGTGGGGTGTGGATAATTTTCCCTGGAAAGCGCAGGCTCTCTCAGTGCTTCCCCCAGGCAATGCCTTTGGAGAGTCTCAGGACAATCTTGTATGTTGTTAGGGTGAACCTGTATTCTTCTTATTTCCCAGTATGTTTCGAGCTAGTAAGCATTCTCTTAATTTTCCTATGGATTGCAGCAAGTCTGTCATTACATCAAGACACTTGACGCGACGACTGGAAGGGAAAGACAGTATTGCTGTCATGTTGGATGAGTGCAGCACATTAGGGAGCGTGGCAGGCGTCATAGCCGAGCTGATTAAAGCAGCAAGCTGAGCTTAATTCAAAGCCAATAGATTCTGCTACAATTCTATGGTATTAGATTAGATCAACAAGTTTTTATAATTTAGATATATTTCTGCTTTATCTGCGTATCTAAATCGCTTCTTTGATCTATAGAATTAACTTTATACAAATTCTCAACAGTTTTTATATCACTTCCATCTATAGAACAAATTTTTTATTGACACCCAGAACAGACCAAATGCCATATATCATTTCATGCACAAGGAATCCTGCTCGATCCTAATTGCATATATCATCCTCATCCACTATAAATTCATTTCAGTGTAAACCCTATTCGAAAGTCTCTGATTTCTTATTCATAAGCCAATAAATTCGCAGCATATTATTTATCCTTCTTATCCCCGATATACGAGGAAGAATAACACAAACACACACAGACACACACACAGAGGAAAAAAACTAGAAGATATTTGCTCGACAACTTCATAAGCCTTTCACACAAGCCAGAAAAGGGCTTCAAAATGGCTCAATGGATGATCAAATAAAAATTCAGGAAAAAATACACGAGGAATCTTCAATCGACATATCTTTTGATATGTTAAAATTTCCCTCGCATTCCTTCAAATATCATATAAAGTCCTTAAAATCTCATCTTTGGTATTGCATCAACTGCAATCCTTCTATAAAAGATTCATGAGAGTGTAGTCAGCGGAGGGGTTGAGTCGAGAGTTAGAGATTGGAGCCAGGACATTTGTGTGCGCTGTGATCCCTTATCTTTCCGGATGTCCTTACGGCACGGCACATATCGTTATAGATGGGAAATGTTTAACCCTATCGCTGCTGCGTCTCTCTCCCCTGTGTACAGGACTAGTACCCGCCCCGCCAATCCTGCATTCTTGCCCCGCGCGGTAACTTGATCCGGTTTTATCTAATAAAACAGCAACACGGAAAATCTAAAGGAAATAAAAATTCGAGTCAAGGAGTCACAAGAATTTCCTTCGAGTTTCGCAGGAAGAGAGGGAAATTTTTTTTTGAATTTCGTTATTGGTTGTCGGGTGGTTCGTAAGGAGGGTGCACGGAATTGTCGTGGAAGCATCGCCGAGAACATCCACCATCAAATTGCTCGCGCCAAATTGAGTTACGGTGTAACTGACACGACGAGACCCTGGAGTTTACAAAGCTGTCAATTAGGCTCGAATTGCATTAATCACGGCGAAACATTGAAAATGCTTTGTCAAGGACCTGCACACACACACACACCCAGAAAGGAAGTTTAGCGAAACTTTTTTAACTTGTCAGTTTATAGGGAAGTTATTGTAATCGGTCCGAAAATCGAAATTGTAATTTTCATTTTTCAAGGTCCAAATAGATTTGAGAAGAAGCATGTGTGTGTGTGCGTACGTACGTATGTGTTAATTTTTTCCTGCACGATATCGCGCAAACCGCAAAAGATATCGACTGCGTTGAGGTGTCGTTCGAAGCGTACTAACGGAAATATGATCTGAGATGATATGAAAAAATTTTCATAAAATTCGGTCGAGCCGTTTTTTTGCTTTTTTTATGTGTAAGTCTGAGCTCACGTTTTTTTTATGTGGAAGACTAGAGTCGCAGGGAAGATCCTTTGTACTGTCTCGACAATCTATTTGCAATGTCTAAAAGTAGCTCTAGTCGGGAAGGAGGGAACTGCCAGCCAATACTCTCGCGACTTTGACTTCGGGGCATCGAGAAACAACTCGCTGGAGTGTTATGCCTCCTGAAAGGGCTAAGGAAGGCTATGACATATTATAAGGAATGAGGGGGGCAACCCATATGGTGAACACTGCGGCCAAGTTAGGCCTATTGTGTACAAGGCTATGACATAAGGAATCAGGAATGTAAAGAGGGAAGAAGAAAGAAGGAAAATTATGTAGGTGGAAGAGTGGAAGAGGCGAAGGACCGTGGGGCTGGCCGGGATTCGAACCCAAGACCTCTGGGATAGTAGTCAGATGCCTTACTCCCTGGGCTACCGAAGCCTCTTTTGTACTAGCAGTGCGTCATGTCGTACACCTCAAGGTCAGATGTCTGGTAGCAAGCTTAGCTCGAAGGTTAGAGAAAGGATAAGATAAATTAAAGGGAGTCTGGGGGTGCATGAGGAGGTGGAGATGAACCTTGCGTATCAACTCTTGAATGTTGTATGAGTTCGGGAATACTGACTGTGGGAGGTTGTTCCACAGACGAGTTGTTCTCGAAAAGAACGAATTTCAAAACTGATGTGTGCGAGAAAATGAGGGCTGTAGATAGTGAGGATGGGCCGAAAAGGCTAGTCTTGTGTTGCGGGAAAAACATTGCCGTGGAGGCAGGAGGTTATATATTTCGGTGCAGAAGTCGTTATCGTTGATGCGGTAGAATTTCACCAGAGCCGCTACATTCCTGCGGTGGCTTAATGAATCAATTGCGGAGCAAATGGCGCCGTCGCCAATGAGTCTGAAAGCGCTGTCTTGCACCTTGTCCAGCCACGCTAAGGTGGTGCTCGCTGCCCCTGCCCAGAGATACCAGTTGAATCCGAGGCGGGACCGAATGTAGGATTTGTAGATTATAGCCCTGGCCGACGGCTGAAGCGAGCTCTCTGCCCCACAAAACAGAGTTTTAAGTCGATTGGGCTGAGGGTTAGCAACCCGCTCCTATAAAAAAACACCATTGCTACGAATTGACAAATAATGCCTCGGAACCGGATGGACAACACGACGACGATCTTTGCTTTTCGAACCAGGACACGAATCGGATCATGGAATGTGAGAACACTGCTTGCTGAGGGACGGCTAGATGAAGTCCTCAACGAGATGAATCGATATAAAATCAAGATCATGGGACTTAGCGAGACCAGATGGTCCGATCTGCCCAAACGGTGAGTCTTTCTTATATTCTGGCCAGCGCCGGCCTAGCCCTTGTTGATGATGGAGCGAGATTGTCTTTCGGCGCCGTTTGGTCGACGCTTTCACATAAATTGTATTTCCAGTTGTCCTAGATAAAACTTTTTTCGAGTACTGCCTGCCTGCCATTTCCTTCCGGGATTATATCTCCCCTTTTGCTAAGAGCCTCATAAGGATTTCGATGGTGGTTTTAGGGACACAGTTTCGCCTGTAGCGGCAATAGAGGAAGTATGTTTTCTCAGAAATGCTTCCCCGACGTTTCGCCAAGAGCACCTCCTTCTTTGGAGGCTGTTTGGTTGTTTGTATTGCATGATTGGGCATTAGGGCCTGTCCCAGCAAGTAAGGTTGAGATGATGGAGAGAGTCACCTTCTCGTTAAAAGAGGCTTCTCCTGCCATCAGCCCAAAATTGCAGTATTCACCATCCTGACAACGTCATCTCTGTGAATTTTATGCGGTCTACTTTGTAGAGTATTCTCCACTCCTACACCCTTAGGATCTTCTTTTGGACCCCTATACTTTCAACATAATGCCCGTGGGGTCCTCTGTTGCTGCTGGAAAGTACCCGATTACAAAAAGGCTGCGCGGCAGCTTGTTCCCGTCTACACCAAATAGGCTTGCTCCTTCCAAGGCTTAAGGCGGCCCATCATAGAAGGCGCACCGACCCCCTACTGACCTGGGCTGTTCTGAGACCTGAGGCAATTCGGCTACAGACTCCAGAAGACTTACTTGCACGGTAACTAGTTGTTTCGTGGTCAGAAAAGTCTCCGGATTGTTAGTTTCAAGCACGCCAATTCTGACACTTTCCATATTTGACAGAAGGTCGGCTTTGGAGTCGGTCTAGACTTCATTATGGGTGCGTCCGACTTTTCTGAAAGCTTTTCAAACCGTATGGCCAAAGCCTTGGCCCTTTCCCTTTCTTCCTCGGGGGCCACGCAGACCCTACCAAACTTCACACGGGAATAGCCAGCTTCCAGGAGGAATGAAAAAATGCCTGAAGAATGGGAGCAAAGCATTATCTGCCCAATACACAAGAAAGGGGACAGATTCAACTGTGAAAACTATAGAGGCATATCTCTTTTAAGCACAGTATATAAAACTAGTTGGGATGTGGGTACGACCCTTTCGGTCCATACGATTAACTTCCCAGTATGATGGATGATAAATATTATGATTGGATATTTTAATAATAAATGAACAATAGGCAATATAGAATATATATGTATAATACCGAGAATTTGTCACAATTGTTTATCAATATTTTCGCTAAAATGTCAAACTAAATGTGCGCACTTACAAGATTAGGATGACGAAAATGTATATAAAATTGATGTATTAATGTTTTTCGGCACCTCAATGAAGTCGATATAGTTTTTAGTTCGCGCGGTATCGTGCAGGTACAAAAATCACTTAAGTCATTTAAACCAAAAACCGCTGGACCGAATATTATAAAAATCTTTTCAGATAATATTGTCGCTAATACGCTTCGAACGGTACCTCATGTAAGTCAATAGCCCTAACTATAATGATCTTAAGACGGCTTAAGATGCCTCGTCAAATTTTCTTAAAATTGGCTAATTTGTTGTCCAAACGTAATGATTTATTAGCTTAGCCATAAAGATTAAGATTCATTATGCTCTGACATAAAATTAGCCAGTTTTAAAAGAATTTGAAGAGGCATCTTAAGCCGTCTTAAGACCATTATAGTTAGGGCTAATATCTTTCGTGGTTCGGGCGATATCGTGCAGGTACAAAAATCACTTACGTCGTTTAAACAAAAAAACGGCTGGACCGAATTTCATGAAAATCTTTTCAGATCATATTTCGGTTAATACGCTTCGAACGACACCTCAACGAAGTCGATATCAGTTTTGGTTCGGGCGATATCGTGCAGGAAAAAATGACCACATCCGTACGCACACACACACACATACTTCCTCCCAATTTTTTGCTTAAAATGCTCCTGGGACCTTGAAAGATGAAAATCCGTTGAAATTTTCGATTTCGATTTTCGGACCGATTACAATAACTTCCTATACTGGGAAGTTAATAATGACCAATATAATTAAGACCAGACTGGAATCTTACGCAGAAGCTGCAATAAGTGAATACCAAGCTGGATTCAGAAGAAATAGGTCAACAATGGATCAACTTTTCACAATAAGGCAAATCCTCCGAAAGTGCTGGGAATACAACATTAACGTGTATCAACTTTTCATCGACTTTAAACAAGCATACGACAGCATCGACAGGGAGCAAATGTATGCAACAATGCTGGACCTAAACATCCCCCTGAAGATAATAAAATTAACAAAAATGACAATGGAAAATACAAGATGTGCAGTCAGAATACAAGGAGAATTGACGGAGTCCTTCCCAGTCAAGCAAGGCTTAAAGCAGGGCGATGGGCTGGCACCCATGCTATTTAATCTCTGCCTAGAAGGAGTAATTCGCAAGGTTAACATTGATGCGAACGCAACCCTGCTTAACAAATCCAAACAGTTGGCAGGATATGCCGACGATATAAACTGCCTTGCAAGATCACTGTCATATCTTAGAGAAATATTTACAGAATTAGAAGATGGAGCAAAGCATATAGGGCTGCAAATAAACGCAGAGAAGAGTAAGATTCTAATTCAGTCAAGGGTGGAAAGAAGAAGAAGAAACCACAATACCACCTGGGGGGAATATAACTTTGAACGGGTAAACCAATTTAACTACCTGGGGTCCACAGTCAGCGAAGACAACGATGAAACGATAGACGTACAAAGAAGAATAAACGCCGCAAACAGAACATACTTCTCACTACTGCCAGTAATGAAATCCAGAGACATCCACAGAAACACTAAAATAAGAATCTACAAAACCATCATACGTACAGTAGCTACGTATGGATGTGAAGCTTGGAGTATCTCCCAGAAATCCGCAGACAAGCTGGATATATTTGAGAGGAAGGTTCTCCGAAGGATATACGGCCCAATCAATGAAGACAGTGCATGGAGAATACGCTACAATCACGAATTGTACGAATTATACAAAGAATGTAAACTTTCGACCCATGCCAAACTACTACGTTTACTTTGGGCCGGCCATGTCCAAAGAATGGATGACTCAAGGATACCAAAAAAAGCCCTGTATCTACTACCAGATGGCAAAAGACCAGTTGGCAAACCACGGTTAAGGTGGGAAGATAATGTTAATGCCGATGCAGCAAAACTGCTCAACACAAGAAACCGGAGACAAGCTGCGGAGCAGAGAGACGTCTGGAGGAAGTAGCTGATGGAGGCCAAGGCTCGAATTGGGCTGTAGAGCCATCGAAGAAGAAGAAGAAGCCAGCTTCCAGATATAGCGTACGTTTTCGGGATGCGCCACTCCGTCTTCTGAAAGCGATCGTTTTTTCGAGTCGCCTCTCCGATTAGGTGCCCTTACTTCCGCAGGAGATCTAAGGAAATCTTCCAATGAAGGAGTGGTCTCAACGTGCTCCATCCCTGGGTTTACGGGCTCAGATTGCCCTCCCTGAAGAAGAATCCCGAAAACTTTCCTTCACATTCGACACCTTGAAGCATGGATCCAAAAATATCTAACTGGCCTTGTAGGTCGTTCTTTTGGGAGCTGTGGGAGCCGCAGAAATGTTTGGAGCATTAAGAAGTGCTCCATCTTCAAAAGCTTTTTTAAGGTAACTTTATATTGATACCACGAGCTCGGCGAGAACTTGCCTTGCTTGAGCCTTGGCCTCCTCTAGGGCATTTCTCCAAGTTTGACGGTCCCTTGCAGCATGTCTCCAGTTCCGGATGTTGAGCATTGCCTCTGCGTCAGCCATCACAGAGTCTATCCATCTCCTCCTGGGAATACCTACTGGCCTATTTCCCGAAATTTCTGAGGCTATAAGCCGTTTTAGGATACGATTGTCCTCCATTCTGATTACGTGGCCGGCTAGTCTCAGTCTGTTAATTTTTATTAAAGTTGAGAGTTGTGGGTTGTCAAAAATTCCATACAACTCGTTGTTGTATCTTCTTCGCCATATTCCTCTTTCTGCAAAGCTTGTCTGCGATTTTTCTCTTTTCCTTGAAGATTTCCATTCTTACTGTTGTTGGTCTTGCGATGTAGTCTTGGTGGCTCTGGATTCTTTCTTCAAATGCGGCTCTGCAGTCGTGGTCAAATCAATCAATCCTAGTCTGTCTCGGGACCTAGCCTAGTGTCTCTTCTGCTGCCCCCTTTATGTTGCTTTTGATTTGCGCCCTTTCTGTTGAGGGGTCCTGAGGTTCCATGTTCCAAGATCGAATTTCATATTCCATTGCCTGAGTCGTTGCCGTTGAGTCCGTCCTGTCCGAGGCCTGCCTTGAGGATTCGTGACGGGTGGGTTTGCCTGCCGCCCAACCCCCAACCCGGAGGACCAGTCCGGTATTTGCTTCGTTTTGAGGCGCGAAACACTCGCCTTTCACCCTTCTCAGTCTGTTACTCTTGTATAGAAAAGAGCATCCAGGGGACACCCGATGTAAAGTCTACATCTTCGTGGAGGTTGAGGTAGGGATTCGGTAGCATATCGGAAAATCTTAGATCACGTAGACCTTAGATCACAGATGGCATTACCCAGGTTTAAACTCTTTGATATGCCGGCCCCATCAAAGGTCCCTGAGGCTGCTGGTACCATGTGGCCCTCCATTTGGCTGGCCGGCGGCGGCTAAGCAATTGAGGGGCTACTATTTTTCTGCCGTTTGTAGTGTCGTCACTGCGGTTTGTAGTCGAAATAGAAGTTAGATTGATTCGGTCGCGGAGTCGGCGAGTCTGCAGATTGTGTTCCTTCATACAAAGGCTGGGTATTCTATTAGTTTTTGACAGCTGCTATGGAAAGCGATTCGTCGGTCGCCCTTTTCATGACTCAAAGATATTAGCGCGAAGACGATGACGACGGCCGCCTGCGAGAGAATTTCCCATACATTTAATTTCTCCACGCTACTTGCCTATTGTGTCAGCAAATATGGTATTCCGTGTATTTTAAAGGTTTTTCAAATCTGTTTGTGCCTTTAAAGTTTTCGTTGAATCCATGAACATTTTTGCAATTAAATCAACAACCTGCTATGCTAAACTGTCGTCTTCTTCGCCTTTGTGTCTGTAGGAAATCATGATATCACCAGCATGCCAAGGCCTGTCAAGCGTCAGGTGTCCGCGTCCTCATCCCTCAGTCTGAGCATTGTGCGGCCTTCAACGGGCCGTGCCTGCCGACTTGGCCTGCCGGCGGCCTGTAAAGGAAAGGGGTTCTAGTTTTCTAGCAATTTTACACTGTTTATTGAGGAGAATTACGTGATATTTGCCGAGACCCTCCTTTCCCCACGCGAGATTAGGTGAGATTCGGCTCGACCTCCTCCCCCCTAAACGCCTCACGTAATTAATGGACAAGCCCTTACGGAAAAATTTGGCTTTTTCAGTCAAGTCCAAGAAATATTTTACATTGGCTAGATTCGCTAATATCGCTTGAATTCGGCCATTTTTTTCTTAACGGTGCAAAAAAAAACCCATCGACCAGAAAATCCCAACTCAAGTAAAAATCATGTCCACGTAAAAAATTCTTAGAACCACCGAACCTGGACCGACACCAAGCACCACCACCACCACCAACGGGCGATAGAGATTGACGCTGTCGAGTCAAGTCTCACCGTTGAGGAATTTATAGGTGATTAGCCACAGCCGTCAGGTATCACGATCACAGCTTTTGATTACTGCCTAATTGGGATTTGATTGATTGGCACTCAGTCATCACAGCTTCAACGGTATCTCCACCATCCAGCATCGTCGTCACACTCGACAACCCCCTATGCTACACGAGACCGAGAGAATGGAAGAGAATTTTAATGATATCTCAAACGATAGGGTTCTGGGGATTCTGTCTCCCCCTCCACCCCATATCACACCCCTCCACGAAGAATGACAGATGCTTTAGAGGTGACTGAAGGAACAATCCAGGTGTTTTGATTTATGATTAATTTGCCATGCATGTTCGATTCGATTCTTCGACTACACACACAGCCAGGTATGCGCTGCAGTCGAGCATTGTTCTTTATGTTAATTCGGTCTTAATTTACTGCATTCAGAATGAGCTGGAGAACTAGATTCGTACTTACTGGAGACCGGTTCGACATGGGGAGGTCAAGAAACTTGTCTTACCTGAAAGAGAAAACAGAAAGTGTAAGTTATTCACTAGAATTGTGTGTGGAAGGGAATATGATGGGAGAATTGATAAGGAGAAAAATATTTTAGACTAAAATAGAAATAGACATGTTTTTTGTAGCTTGGTATTACCTGAAGACGTAAGATGAAAGGCAAGAAAGTAAGAACGCATAAATTATTCATAAAACCTTAAGAATTTCATGCTGGTACCCACCCTAGATTTTTATACAAAGAAAATCTCCAACCTTTATGTACTTTATGAACTGGGTATGTTTGCAGCAGAGTTTAGGTGCCAATTATACAGAATTTGCTACATTCGGCGTAATTCCCCAATTAGGAGTGTTAAATCTGTCTAATTTCACAAAAACCAGCCAGTCAGTAAAGTAAAACCTTCAATACTTTTGCCACCATTTAAAATTTTCCGAATTGGTGGCAAAGGACCCCGCAAACTTTCTATGGAAAAACGGTCTCCGTCAAATCACTTGATATTGTGATATTAGATTCTTCGTACCCTTCTGATGAAAAGTCATCACGGGCACGAAGCACGAAACCTGAAATTTTTAGTCCAAAATGCCCTTTGAAAACTTCGACTTCGGCCGAAAATCAATTTTTTTCGACGGTTTTTGCTTCTTTTTTATTATTTTCCATCAAATTGTCGCTTGAATGCATTAAATATCGTATTTCAACAACACACAATCACTATTTTGCATAAAAAAAGTAATTTTTTTTTTTCAAAATTCAATTTTTGCAAAGGGACATTGCTATCGTTATAAATGTGATAGCGATTTTTTTTTTCTTTAGTTGAAAGATCAGTATCAGTCAAACATAAGAAATTGATTTTCGGCCGAAGTCGAAGTTTTCAAAGGGCATTTTGGACTAAAAATTTCAGGTTTCGTGCTTCGAGCCCGTGATGACTTTTCATCAGAAGGGTACGAAGAATCTAATATCACAATATCAAGTGATTTGACGGAGACCGTTTTTCCATAGGAAGTTTGCGGGGTCCTTTCACAAAAACCCAGCCAAACCCAAATTAGTAATATTTCTGTGTGATCTCCCAAGTCTTCTAACAATACTACTAAGCCACCTTTTGCTCGAAAGAACAATACCAACAGATCATATTTTTTATGCGATTGGTATCCCTGGAGACTCTATACAATTTGGTATTGGTTAAAGTAAAGTAACCCGCTATAAATGTAATTCGTGAGATCAAACGGCTACCACTTCTCAGAGAGGGAGAGCTATCAGACCCCAGTGAGAAAAATTAGGAGCCCTGCTCAGGGAGCTGATTTTGACAATTTTACAGAACGAGCAAAACTGGCAATTCTCTTAATGGCCATAAATCGAGCCATTAACATACTCAGTAGACCGGTTTTTGTTCGATTACGGAAGTTAAGCAGCATTAGATGTGATCAGTACTTAGCGCGGGGACCGCTTGCAAAAGGCGATAAAAAGTAAAAGCTTTGCCCTGGAAGAAATGCCTCGGATTGATGCTCGACAACCAACCTACATCTGCTGCCGCCTAAATCGGATATCTTTTCTTTTGAAAACGATGGAAATACTACTACTACGTCACACCAATTGCAAACTAGAGCTCTCAATCTCTCTACATAGCTTTCAGTTCGCTTACTCAAAGGATAATAGAGCTTTTTAGGGTTGGGTCTCGGATTTATTAGATCGAAGTGGGGGGATTGTGTCTTTGCTAGGATGAAATGTTTTCTTGAAGGGGACGTTTTTGATAGGGTTCGTGTCTTCGCTAGCGTTTTTTTTTTTTTTGTAGAGCTTTTTTGTAGGCGAAACTTTAATTGGGCCTATTTTGTCAAGCTTAGTATCTAACAAACAGACTTTGGTTCTCTTTCGAATTTCCTGCCGCTTTAGTTTATAACCACGAATCTAGGCGATCCTCAATCACAGACGATTACTCCATTACTGCAGCTATGAGGACGTGACCCACAGTTGCTGTGGAAGCATTCATTGGACTGACTCCAGGACACATCTCCATAGCGATAAGTGCCTTGAGGCTCCAGGCCCAATACAGTTAAAGGATATGTGAAGACCCAAACATTTCAATTTGCAGCTTATCTGATTGGTGACCTGCTTCCATGCTGCGATAGTTTAAGCGCGCGCCAGAATCCGTGGCACTGCGTTAGGCTCCCCCTGGTTTATTCCGGGTTGTACAGCATCCTACTCTCCGCAGCCAAGCGGGGGTAACTTCTGCTATGACATATGGTTCTTCATCGAACGTAGTACGGAATGCATAGCATGATCAGAGGGCATTCACTCGATAAGCATCATATTCAGAATTACGGCAACCATCACACAAGACATTGATCCATATGGGACCACGTTGCCAAGTTGGGTTTTCCACACGCCATAGCTAAGGGACGAGGAATGAGAGAAAATCACACTTTTACTTCCTATGTAAATTCACGGCTAGAGCCGAGTCTAGGGAGTGCTTTCTAAAAAACTACTGAAAAACTTTGAAGATATTATTAGGTATACTTGTTGTGGCTGCAAAAAATCACGCCAAAACTCTAATTGGATATCTAATGTTCTTGTAGTAGTATTTATAACGTTCTTATTTTAATAAAACGTGAGTAGAGTAGCTATGTGGGTTCTGGTTCAATTTAACATGCGGTTTTACATACAAACTAAAAAGAACAACCAAAACAAAATCTCGTCGTCTACATGTGAATGGTGTTTCAAGTTGTTGCCTTGGCTTAAAGCTTTTAGGGGTTTTGTCTTGGCGGCATTGGAAAGATCAAAATGGGGATTGTGTCTTCGCTATGATGAAAGCTTTTCTGTAGCGGAAAATTTCATACAATTCATGTCTTCACTACAATGAAAGCTTTTTTTCGCTAAGATTAAAGCTTTATTTTTAGGAGAATTTTTAATAAGATTTATGTCTTTGTTATGATTAAAGATTTTTGCATAGGGGAAATTTTGATTTGGTAAATTTTGATTGGGGAAATTTTGGTACCATTTACGATGGCTCATGTGATTTGCGTTGGAAGTTTTTTTGAGTAATCTTAATATGTAACAAAAACACTTAACTGAAATTTGACTCTCGATCGAACATCCTTCTTCTCATCTCTTAAGTTTGAGTTTTTCTTAAGTTTTTTGACACACATTTTTCCTTCATTTGGTCATTTGCCTTTATTCTAAGGTGTATCAAAACACCTTCATACGTATCATTGTTGAGTCAGTATCTCTTTTTTTTTTGAAAATATAAGGTCCAAAAGTACCGCTGCCATTAACTTGGCCTATTGTACTACAACCCTATAACTCATATTTGTGGGTCAGACCGCTGGGACAAGTTCATGAGCCATCGGTCTGATCGGAAAGAGTTCACGAATGCGGGCTCGGGTATGCAGCGAGGGCTCCACAATTTTACTCCCGTCTCCTTGCCATGTCCCTTTAGTGAATCCAGAACCTGCGAGCAGAACGGCGGCGATCTGCGTCTCCCTCTTGGCTACCCGGGTTCCAGGCAACCATCCTGCCTTTGGTCTAGTAGGGAAGGATTTCATGAAAACGGGCTCGGGTGTGCTCCGTGGCGCTCCTTAATTCCATTTCGGCCTTCCTTGCCTTGGCTCTTTCTAGATGAATTGGTCCACAAAACTTTCAGTCTAGTAGGAAGGATAAAGTCCATCTTGATAAAGCTTCCATATCAAGATAAGGCATTATACAACTGGGTGCGTCCAGTGCCCAGAGGGGATCGTTAAAAGGCAGCGCAAAACCTACCAACTGCCATGCAGCCCTCGAAACGATGATTTTACGTCTTGGCTTGGTAGACTTTGTAGTGCAACCTACAATGATCGGTAGTTGGTTATCCGGGGTTTCATGAGAAGGTTACAGTCCGATGTTGCCCTCTTCTGTTGATGTCAGTAATCGTTTTTCTGGAACCAACAAGAACTAGACCAACTAGTGTTCTAGTTCCTCCTGTTTTGTCTTCAATGGAGTATGTATAAAACTTTCGAAAATGGTTCTATGTCAAGGACAACCGTGCCAACATGACCAAAATACGAACGTGTCTTTTACTGCTACAATGGCAACCTCCACACAAGCATTTGATCATCAAACTCCAAACAATTAATTCTGTCCTATGCCAAACTGAATTAAACGTGACTTTTATGAAAAAAGGAAGATTCACCATTAACGTCACAAGGTTGACACACGATGACACCCACACATACACACAGAGATGTCCACTAAAATTAAACAAATCAGTTCGGAACTTGGTCGACTTTGATCTCATTTCCGCGGCCCAATTGAACTCCACCAATTAAGAGTTGAGCTGCCCCCGGTCATTTCTCAAGTGAGTCACTCGCAATTTAGATTGTCGATTTGCGATCTGCAATGGCGGCGGCGAACTATGAGCAATTCTGATTATGTTCTACTGTGCTGGATGGTCTCTGTGCCGTTTTTGTCAGTTAATGGGAATTTTTGAATTATATCCCGAAATGCCGTTAACAGTTTGACGTTCAATTAAAGTTTCCTCATAAACCAACTGATAAACAAGAAAAATTTTACGATCAGTCCTCAGGCCTCTCGGGGGTGCCTTAATAGTCCATCTAGCGACCTTCCTTTGGGGCGCTTCTAAAGTTTATTTTTTTCCTGTTTGGATACGTGCGGGGGGGGGGGGAGTCGGAGTCCGGGTATAATTCAAAAAATCAATTTGTAATAAATGTCAAATGTTAAATTTAATGTGGTCATCCTCTCGATGTGGCTGAAATTCACTTTTATAAGAAAGTTTATCCACGACTTATGGCCGCAATTCATAATTTCTGTTTGTCTTCGTTTTGGGGTCTCCTTCGACCCGAGAAGTTATTGGGAGCCAATTCGGAGGCGGTTGACACCCATTTCAGCACAGTCCTTCATCTCTTCCACTACCCTTCGATTTCCCTTATTTTTTTTTATTTTTTTTTGGCGGTAGTCGTTGTGTTTTTGCTGTTGTTGAAAAGTCATTGTCGTGAGGCTTTTGTAAGCTTATAACAATGAATGGCGGCCATTTTTTATTATATTTCCCCATGAATTGGACGAGAGAAAATTCAGGAATAACTCAAACTTTCTCAACTGTTTCCATATCACTTTCGATCAGGGTTGATTTGTTAAGGGGAGCAATCGATTGTACACACGCATTCTTCTCGGCGGGGTTGGGGGTAGGGGTTTAATTAAACGAACTCTTTACGATAAGTTCGTTTTTTCGGCAAATATCGTTAATGTCGTTTTATGCGAGCTGTCATCACATTTATGTAGAATAAAGACGACGGGCATGTAAACAAATCGATGCGAATCGTGTGTTTGTACTAAATCCATTCATGCAGTTTATTCTTCCGCTCAAGGTACTAAATCCCAGGTAAATATAGAACGAACGAACTAACTTTAAGCATATACATATGTACATTCACATACACACTATCTTGCATTCATACATATAGCCTAGTAATAAATTGAGTTTTAGGAATTCATTGCCCGTTCGTTGTTTACGATATTCCGGTTCATTGCAGCCAAAGCATACTCGAGACGAAGACGACGAGAGAGAGCAGAGGAACAATGCGAAATACACAAGCCGACTAATGGGTAGTGCTACACACGAGACTAAGACGCACTGGTGAAACCGGTTTTTTCCTCCTTTCTTAGTGCTACACACGGTGGTCGCCTTCGTTGAGTAATTCTGTATCTTATATGCAACTTTGTAAATGTGTTAGAGCGCGGTCATTTTAAATCTGGCAAATGTGCATGTGTGTTAGTTTTCACCCAGCAAATTTTTGGATGAAAATTCTTTCGTTAAAGTTTCGTCAGGTGCGTCGTACTTTCCCCTTGCTTACGTTGTTTCTCTCCCTTAAAACCGGTTTCACCGTGCGTCTTAGTCCCGTGTGTAGCACTACCCAATGAGGCGCGGAGTATTCCGATCACATCCCAAACTTACTACGAGGAATTTCCCTTTTGAATGCAGGAAATGTTACCAACACTATTAAAACGAAATCAGCTTGGATATTGGTTTTGTGAGGAAAGAGAGAAAGAAAGAGAGAGGGAGAGAGAGTTGTATTTGCAGAACAAAAAATCTTGTTTATGTGGCAACATATTTCATTGTGGAAGCATTGAAGAAAATTAAATTAAGTTTTTTTGGAGAAATTTTTCGAGTTTTTTCGAAGGTGTGATTAAAAGTTTGTTTTAAAATTAATTTAATTTCGGTTTGAGCATTGATTATGGGAGGTTTCATTGGTTTGGTAATTGCAACAGGTTAACCATTGAGAAGTGGCGTGGTGGTTCATGTGGCAGCTCTAACTTCAGGAATTACCCCTTGTACTTGCACTCCATTATGTCGTTCGTCATGTCATGGTGCAATGCCTATGAGTAAGCTTAGTACTATAAAAAATAGTTAGGGCTTTCTTCGCACATGGTTATAGCCCATCTGTCGTAGAGGAATGTCAACATAACATTTATATCCAAGCTAGAACGATCGGATTACACCTTGACTAAATCTTTCTGCTGTAGCTCCCTCACTAACTCATAGTATGTGGAACTTACTTTTGTCACAAGAAGATAGATAAAGAGACCTAGGTACCGACTGATGTTAGAATGAGAAATCAGATAGATCACCTGACCGTTAGCCGCAGATGGAGAACTATTTTGGAGGATGTCAGGAGCTTTGGGGGAGCAGACACTGGAAGTGACAACCATTTGGTAGTTGCAGCTATTCGCCTCAAAATCGCCGCAATCAGAAACGTCCAACGCGATGACATAAACCGTAGCCGGTTTGACGCGGACCTTCTGCGGGACAGCATTAAAAGGCGAAAATTTGTTGGGAAACTAACCCTTAAGCCAGCAAAAAGTGTCTGACGAAAATAATATAGAGGAAGAGATCTCAATTAACATCAGCAGCTGTTTAATTCCAAAGTTAAGGCAGTTCTTTTGTACGGTTGCGAAACATGAAAAGTTGCCCAATTCGTCACAAGCCCTTCAAGTTTTCATCAACAGATGCCTACGTCGTATCCTAAAAATCCGCTGGCAAGATAGAATTTCAAATGAAGAACTATGGCGCCGTGCCGGCCAAGAAAGAATAGATGACCAAATCAGGCGAAGAAAATTTGGATTGGCCACACCTTGCGGCGCGAAAACAAACAACGTGGAGGAGAACTCTATGAGCAGAGGCCGCAACAACTGGGAGATCCTGGTCAGAGCTGAGAGCTGTCGCGCAAAACAGAGTCCGCTGAAGGGTAACTGTTTCCGCCCTATGTCCCATGAGGGATTAAAGGAGCATAAGTTAGTAAGTAAGTGAAATACCTGTAATGAAAACGGTGCGATCACAACTCAGAAACATTTTGCTTCCTTAAGGTTGCTTACAGTAGGGAAAGAAACAGTTACTAGCGAACATCAGCATCAGGCATGGAAGTGCTTCAAATAACACGGCGCTGCTCATGTAAGAATCAATAAGACGATGTGATCACAAGAATAAAAAAGATGGTGTGAACGCCGAACCCAAGGACACCATAAATTTGTATACAATATTGTAACTTATGATCGTTATATGGACATCGATGTGGCGCACATAGAGAACTTTAGAGTAGATGGAGATGCCAGAAGTCAACATAACCGATCGCTGATCTAGATGGCCGTTTTTGATCGTGTTCTGATCGTGGGAGTTTGTTTGCTGTGGCTTCCATAAAGATCCATACCCCACTAACGGAAGAGACCATCAGCCCTCCAGACAAAGGCAAGAAGGTCTTTAGTTGAAGAAGACTGGTGTTAAACGGGGCTCAGAGGGTCTCTGATAGACGTTGTTCTTCTAAGCAACAGAGCAGGACAATCATAAAGAATATGGGGGAAGTATTATCGCCTTTCAACTGAGTCGGCATTCTATCCCCTAAGATAGCCGTATGTTGTGAAGGTGATACTGCAGCCCTACATGGAGTCAGATATCCGGCAAACAGCCTCAGGTCCGCCTTGTTTAGGGTGACAAAGACCTTAAAGGCAAAGGGTCTAATTAGATATTTACCCTGTCTATGACCTGGGGCTGATTCCCAGTAGGCTAGGCTCAGTCCCTTAACCCAATCCTCTATCAGGGACTTAGAGCTGGACCATGAGATGCCATAGAAAAGGTTCTGCATCTGGACCAACGTCTCAAAAACCTCTCCCGCAAGACTGCCTGCAGTGTCATTGCCCTCGATACCCTGCAGAGCAAGACCTTATTTTTCCTGGTCAGGCCCTGGGGCACGTCAAAACAACCTGCAACCATTTTAGAAGAAAACTTCCACGTGGTTCTACACGCTTCTGTGGCTGCTTCTTTTGGGGATCCTTATCCTTGAAGATTAGCCTGATATGGGAGAATCGATAGGCGATTTTCCCCTTCAGACTAATCAGCTTAGCCATGAAGCGCTAAAGTGAAGATCCTTTACATAGCTCTGGGCCACTTTTCACTTACCAGCGGGAACAGGCCCCCCACACTTTCTCATTGGTTAGGGGAGCACTCTGGGCGAAGTAGCCTCAAATGACATGAGTCCGAGCGAAATTATCTTTCGATAGAGCACTTTTGCCCTTGATGTCGAAGACGTTACTCCTAAACCATTCTGAAGTGTCAGTGTTTGGACACACAAGCAGAAGCCAGTCTTTTGTGAAATTTTCTCCAAAATCCGGCTTGACTTCGCCGCCTACTTTCTCAATTAAACATCGATGATCGCTCCCTGCAACTGTGCCAATTTATTGCAGGGGAGTAATTGACCACATAAGTCCAGATGAGGCCAAGCTTTACACTGCTTACTACCAGACTAAAGGCGCCTTTGGCCCTCTTGGTCCTCTTCCTTCTCGTTCCGAAACACCCACGGTAAAAATAGCCTGAGTAAAAATAAGACTCGCCCGTTCTTAACCCATAACAGGGGGCGCTTGGCACCCGCAACAAGCACAGTACGCCTGAGTAAAAATTCTACTTCTCTACAGTCATGAACGGAATAGTCCAAACGAAGCACGGTACGCTTACAGTTTTTTATGCTAAAGGAAGCAAATATGGAGCTTTAAAAAATAAAGGGTGCCATTAAGCATATACAGGTTCTCGCTCGATTACAAAGGTCAAGCAGCATTGGACGTGATGAGTATTTAGTTGGAGGACCGCTTGATAAAGCAAAATTGTCGATTACGAATACAATCCTTTCTATAAAAGGCGCGTGCATACTTCTGGCGAGGGTATTGTTGGAATTTCTTGCCTGTAGCAAGCGCGTTCATACCCGTGTGGCAAGCGCATTTGTTCACTATGCGTGCTACTACACAAGTATTTTGCCGAAAATCGAGTAATTCATACGCTTCGGAAGTTCGCAGAAATATCAAAAAAACACTCACCGATTCTTAAGGAATTGGTAAAATGAAAAGTACTCATTGAGTAATTTCTCTTTCGATTCTACTCATGAGTATTTAATCGAGTAGTCTCCACCGATGCCGTCTGCATAACATGCGTGCCCAATGGCTCCGATGATTGAGGGAATTACTAAACCTTGTGGGACACTGTTCACTTGAGATGAGGCCGTCGTCACAGTTGACGAGGTTGATGCTGTCGGAGCGTGACAGTGAACCGAAGAAGGCTAATTGAAACGTGGTGCCCTCCCGTTTGGTATTTCCTGAATACCATTAGCCAGCCATGGCCTTGCCAGGAATCTGCTTCCAGTCGTCCCACGAGCCGCATTTAGCAGTGTAGCACTGTTCCGGCACGAAACACAGAGCAACGTGGTAGTCTCTCTATGTACCCACAGGCTGCCGACTTGGATAATATAGTAAAAGCATCTTTAATAAACTGACACGATTATGCAAATTTCTTATTCTTCGATGGCTCTACGGCCCAATTCGAGCCTTGGCCTCCTTCAGCTTCTTCCTCCAGACGTCTCTCTGCTCCGCAGCTTGTCTCCAGTTTCTCGTGTTGAGCAGTGTCGCTGCATCGGTCTTAACATTATCTTCCCATCTTGACCGTGGTTTGCCAACTGGTCTTTTGCCATCTGGTAGTAGATACAGGGATTTTTTTGGTATCCTTGAGTCATCCATTCTTTGGACATGACCGGCCCAACGTAAACGCAGTAGCTTGGCATGGGTCGAAAGTTTACATTCTTTGTATAAGTCGTACAATTCGTGATTGTAGCGTATTCTCCATGCATTGTCTTCATTAATTGGGCCGTATATCCTTCGGAGAACCTTCCTCTCAAATATATCCAACTTGTCGGCGGATTTTTGGGAGATACTCCATGCTTCACAACCATACGTAGCTACTGTACGTATGATGGTTTTGTAGATTCTTATTTTTGTTTTTCTGTGGATGTCTCTGGATTTCATTACTGGCAGTAGTGAGAAGTATGTTCTGTTTGCGGCGTTTATTCTTCTTTGTACGTCTATCGTTTCATCGTTGTCTTCACTGACTGTGGACCCCAGGTAGTTAAATTGGCTTACCCGTTCGAAGTTATATTCCCCCCAGGTGGTGTTGTGGTTTCTTCTTCTTCTTTCCACCCTTGACTGAATTAGAATCTTGCTCTTGTCTGCATTTATTTGCAGCCCTATATGTTTAGCTCCATCTTCTAATTCTGTGAATACTTCTCTAAGGTATGACAGTGATCCGGCAAGGCAGTTTATGTCGTCGGCATATCCTGCCAACTGTTTTGATTTGTTAAGCAGGGTTGCGTTCGCATCAATGTTTACTTTGCGAATTACTCCTTCAAGGCAGAGATTAAATAGCATGGGTGCCAGCCCATCGCCCTGCTTTAAGCCTTGCTTGACTGGGAAGGACTCCGTCAATTCTCCTTGTATTCTGACTGCACACCTTGTATTTTCCATTGTCATTTTAGTCAGTTTCACTATCTTTAGGGGTATGTTTAGGTCCAGCATTGTCGCATACATTTTTTCCCTGTCGATGCTGTCGTATGCTTGTTTAAAGTCGATGAAAAGTTGATACACGTCGATGTTGTATTCCCAGCATTTTCGGAGGATTTGCCTTATTGAAAAAAGTTGATCCATCGTTGACCTATTTCTTCTGAATCCAGCTTGGTATTCACTTATTACGGCTTCTGCATAAGGTTCCAGTCTGGCCTTAATTATATTGGTCATTATTTTATACACTGTGCTCAAAAGAGATATGCCTCTGTAATTTGCACAGTTGAATCTATCTCCTTTCTTGTGTATTGGGCAGATAATGCTTTGCTCCCAATCTTCAGGCATTTTTTCGTTCCTCCATAATCATATAGCATAGCAGCAGCATAGTAATTCATGTATAGCTGCTGAAAGCGGTTCGCCTCCTTGCTTGATCAGCTCTGCTGGGATGTTATCAATTCCTGGAGATTTATTGTTTTTTAATGATCGTATGGCACTTTGTACTTCTTCCAGAGTGGGTACATTTGTTTCTCTGGTGTCATCGTTATGTTGTGGACGGGGTTCTGGTACGTGTCGGATGCTCTCGTTTGCGTTCAGCAGCTCGCTAAAAAATTCCTTCCATCTTTTCTTTACATCTTCGCTGCCTGTAACTATAGTGCCTTCTTTCGTTCTACATATACCGGAGGAGGGTTTGAAGCCTTTCTTGAAGAAGTTTACTTCCTTATATGCTTCCCTGGTTTTGTTTCGGGCAAAGTTTTCCTCTGCTCTCAGGATGTAATTGTTGAGGAATTGCCTTTTCTTCTTCCTGCAGATGTTTTTTGCGGTTCTTCTTGTTTCCTCATATTTCAGTTTCTTGCTCCTCGTCGGTCTCTCTATGTAAATTTTCCTATTTCTATTTCTGGCCTCTATAGCTGTTTTACACTCCTCGTCGTACCAATCATTGGCTCTGGCAGTGCGTTTGTAGCCTACAGTTTCCTTCGTGACATCTGTCAGTATCGTCCTCAGTCTTGTCCATTTTCCCTCAATTGTGTCTTCATTATTTATGTTTATTATGCAAATTTACCATGACCAATATGACCAATCAACATCCACCATTTATTCCGACAAGGAACTGTAAGGACTGTGTCTTTACATCAACCTGACGTTGGAGAAAGTGATCCCAGTAAGAGTCTACTCTACAAGTCCGCTAAAATGCCGTCGTTGAAGAGCTTTCAATTGTTTGAATAGATTTTAGCTGTTGAAAGAATTTAATTATATATTTGGGCAATATATTCCTAGAAATCCAGGGTCCATATTGTGTGGAGTGCAAAAAAGTTTGATGCATTGAAATTAACTACCAGCAGCTTATACAACAATCGACAGTTCCTTGTAATATTACGAATAGACCCATCTTAAAAAAACATTCAACAACAGGCGCATCTCACCTTTAGATCTCCTTTCGTCTAGCATCTAAATCTAGACTGCACCCCGAAATAAATAGAGCTCAGAAATTTGAAATATTATTTTAGAATTTCCCCTAAGGACGTGCATAAATCCATCCTCGCCGCGGGCTCGGCTCCTCCGCCGGCAGTGCATCATTCGCCGACAACAAATCGTCAGACAAATTTTATGAGTGAAATAACTTTGAGTCACCCGACGGTCGTCTGCGTTTGCGTCACAAAAGAATGCATTCCACGACAAATTTCTAAATAATTACAGTCACGGTTGCACCGAAATAGACGACGAATCAATTCTAAGACGCTCTCGCCGGCGGATGGCACTGATTCTGACAAGTCTCCTTCAGTCCCCGGAAACTGCGTGCAGCTGAAGCGTCTTCAAAGTAATCCAATCCTGCACCGAGAGGAGCAGATGCGGCGATTAAAAAAGAGTTCGGGACAACTTTTGGTGCTGGCACCGAATCGAATTACATCTTCTTAGGGAGCTACCAGCAAACGGATTGTAGGGCTGCAGTAAAGAGGGGAGGAGGACGAGAGGCCTATTGAGCGACATACCGTGCCAAGTTGTCGTTAAAAATTTTATGGTGGATATATGCCCATGATGAGCTGCAGACAGATTAGCCAGCAACAGCAGAAGGCAGCAGAATACCCAACAGGAAATTAAATTGATGAACAGTCGATTATTGGCTGGGGTGCTCTAGATGACGAACAGGGGACATTTTCCAGGGGTGGAAAATGGAACGAGTCGCCTTAGGCCCTGGCAATTACTTCGGTTATTAGCGATAATGACGACTTGATGAAAAACTCAAACATTGGCTTGGTCCTGTCCCAATTTGGCAATGGATCGATTTGTCATTATGGGACATTACGTGGATCGATGATGCTCATGATGATGATGGCGATGGTGATGAGGGCGGTTTTTAGGCGGGAGTCAAGATGTTTGTGTTCGATTTCAATTCGGCACCACGGCAGGGGTTTGTTGACCCTCGATTTGTTAGGTGTTAACAGCGTAACCCTGGGGTTTGTACAGGGACAGGGCCATTTCAAGTTTCGGATTGAATTATGAGTATTCAGTCTATCAAACAAAAAATGTTCTTCTAGCCACCTTCAATGCTCCTCTTGCTCTTACCAACCACCAACCGAATCATTACCAATCCATCATTAGTCACCCAGAACCAGCATCCTATCCCAATTAGAATTATTACTATTTCCCTAATTAAGACCAAGCAGAATCGATTCGTTCCGTTCATTCATAATTATCGTAGCACCGCCACAGTCCACCTCGTTCAAGTTCAGGTTCAGCTCTGTTCCGTCGCTCTTCTATGGTCGCATCCAGATTCTAGTACAGCAACTTCTCGCATGGTTCGACTGCGACGCGGCTAGCTATTTGTGTAATCTGAGCACGCAGCAGCAGCCCCCGGTGGCAGGTTTATAGTGGCTAATTGTTCCCCAGGTGAAGGTTTGCTGACTAGACAACAATCGTCGGTCGTTGGTCGACAAAAGGAGGCTTAATGAATTTTCTGTTCTGATTATCGATGAAATGAATATTTGCGGTATGGGGGTGGAGAGAGGGTTGGCTAGAGTGTAAACAATAGTGAGTTTGGTGATACTTGATGATAGTAAACAATTTTTTTATGCTGGGTTGGGTTTTATTGGGGTTTTACCATGCTATGACAGTGTTGACTGAAATCGAGTTAATCCCATCAGAACGTGTTCAATTGTAGTGAATTCTGCCATTTTAAAGCGAAGTCTGCTATCATTGTTTTTTAAGATAACCAAATTTCAACTCAATCTGGATGATGCCCCTCGGTGTTAGCAATCATCTTTAGGAAGTACGGTCTTTAAATAATTGATCACATTCGGAGGAGTTGAGCTATGCTCAGATGGGCACCACCAAACATCAATGGCTATTGAGTATTGATTTCAAACATAGTTTTTAACCACCGTTAGTATCTCAGTCAAAAGCGAACATCAATATTTTGTATAGAATTAGTTTGATCCACACACCGACACCGATGCCTTCCGTGACAGTGGCTTCCGTGATGAATTTTTCACTGACACTAACACAAGAAGTTCTAGGAGGAAGAAAACGGACAATTAACCCGGTGACCATACAAGGTATCATTAGCATACTCTGCAGACCGGCTAATTGAACGACCTAAGGAGGTCAAGCAGCAGTGTACATGATTAGAACTTAGTTGGGGGACCGCTGGGTAAAACTACAGTCGCGTTTGGAACATCGCAATTGCAAAAGGTGAAACTTTTCCACACCGGAGCTTATTCACCATATCCGCCGGCCGAAATTAATTCTTTATTAAAAAGCTTTTTTACTACTGCTTCAAAAACGCTTCTAAAGGAGCATTAAAAGGAATGCTTTTCTCTGAGAAGGACATGTAATGTTAAAAAATATATACAGCTGATATTGGAAAGAGAACGCGGCGAGGTTTTAAAGGAGTGTTGTAAGATATTTTTTGCAGCAGTCCATTTTCGGCGCTGTTCTTTGTACGCTTGTGACCTGCTCTTTATACAGTCATAATTTAGAAGATAACCGTTATGACTGAGGATCGTCAGAATTGTGACTGCAAGATTAGAATACCAAACTGCCTCAAGTTATGATTCACCACACATATCCAATTGCGTTGTTACTTGTGATTGCTTTTACAATACGGGTATACATCTCAGATTTGTATAAATCAGGTAGGTTGAACAAGCTTAGTACGCAGCCAAGCGATTTCTCGCTTTGACTAGCCTGTTTGAACAGCTTCAGCCCAAACAGCCGTGCTATCGCAAGGGCAGACCTTCCTTTACGAGGGAAAATCTAAAGGGTCCGCCATGTAACGTTTTTTTTTTCAACTAGTGCTTATTTCGTGTATGGCAACACTTAGCTCATGTCTGATTTGACAGATAATTAGTTTTATCCTTCCGCTGAACGAATATGGTTGTGTATACGCTTGAACAACGCTGGGAAATATTGCGACATTACTTTGAAAATCATGGTAATGTTGCAGAATGTGTGCGAAAATTGCGTACGGATTTTGGAAGAAGAGAAGCACCGTCAGCTCCGTATGTTCGTTACCTTGTGAAAAAAATGAAAGAAACTGGCATCCTCATCGATAAACCAACGCGTGAAAAGCCAAAAACAGTGCAGTACACCCGAGAATATTGCTGCTGTGGCCGAAAGTGTGCATGAATCGCCATCAACATCAGTTCACCGTCGTTCTCAACAATTGGACATTTCTTAGACATCATTGAGACGAATTTTGCGTAAAGACCGTATAGGCTACTGCATGGCCAGCCGAGGCAGCCATTTGAATGAAATTATTTTCCATCATTAACCGGAGGGATTGTACTTTCAAATAAAAAAAGAAATTTGAAAAAATATTCAGTAGTTTTTTTTATAGCATTTTCAAAAAAAAAAGTTATTTGGCGGACCCTTTACAAAAGGTCAAAATAATAGTGCTGAAGCGATGAATGGTACTGCGTGAATGTACTACCAACGATTGATTCCGAATACCAGGCGACCTCAATTCGGAGCTATGCCTGTGTGTGTTTCTCGTGCAACTTGTAACTGTCTGAGGTAGGTGTGCCATCGCACGAAATTGAAAAAGAAGACCAAATCTCAAAAAAAAAGATAGGGAAACGACCATCGTCACAAAACTTGGGAATGGGGCAGACTAGAAGGTGGCTGGGATGGCTCGACCGCCAGGGCTTATCGCCGAAGTTGTATGCATCCGCTGCACCGATCGTCGGCACGACGTGCGGTGCACTAGCTAGCTCGCCGGATGGGGTGGGGTTCGCGGTACAGGGGTGCGGAAACGTGACAGTTTATAACTACAGAAACTCGTGCCTAATACGATATTGTGAAAAGAGACGGCGGCAAAGAGACGAGCCTATCGAGGTCAACGAGAGGGGGCCGATCAAAAGGGTCAAAAGGTGTGGTCTAGTCAAGGAGAAACGGTCATCCTCGAGGAGGCCAAATATCCGGTGGTATCCAGCGGGAAGGAACTCACCCTTCGCGGAGGCATCATTATTCCCGAGGGCCTCACGATCAATTTTCCGTTTGCACGACAAAGTACCCTTTTCTTTGATTGTGTTTACCGCTATTTTTCCACCCTAATAACTTCCTGCTTATCCACGAGGTCAGGCAAACTTGAAAGCACCGTTCTTGAATTTTCTGGCAAGCACATGCCACTGTTCGATTTATTTTAATTTATTTTAAAAAAAAACTTCCTCTAATGGTAGACCAAGCTCCGCAATATTAGTAAAACGTGCTTTACAAGAGATTTTAGAAAAAAAAAACCATCACAATAATCAGAGCTTTGTATATTCTCGATATCGTAAAAAAAAACCCACGAGACACACGGAAATTTGTTCAAAAAGAAAAAGACAAGAGGCTTGTATCGGAACTGTTTCAAAAGAAATTGAGATAAACTCACCAAAAAGACAAGACGTTATATATTTTTTCTAAATCTCATAAAAGGCAAGATCTGGATTAAAACGTTTACCAAGAATAAATATAATTTCCGAACCGTGCACTTCTTTAACTCAACGTCTACTCCTCAAAAAGACCAATTTCCGACTCTCTCCTTCCTGCCAAAAAAAACGCCCGAGCAGGCGATTTCTCCTCGACAGCCACGAACAAACCAAAAAAATCGCCGTTAGCCTGCATTCCAGGCGACCTTTTCCTTTATTAGTTGTGTCAGTGCCGTCGGAGTTAATTTCGTCCAACGGTAATGACATTTTCTACATGGTAGTGGTGCAGATTTTTTTTAATATCGTTAATGCGTGGTTGCCATTTATATTTTTCTTTTAGGGATATTTTATTATTTTTTTTTCTTTTCTGTTTTTTTTTTTGTATGGATTCATAATTTACACAGGCGACCGTTACAAACTCTATATTCTAAGTTTTTGGAAAGCGGCTACGAAGGCCTTTATTCCAAAAGCGAGAAGAAGATCATACAAGGAAGCAAAATCCTATCGACCCACCAGTCTCTCTTCATATTTCCTGCAAACCCATATTATGGAGGGTCTTACACCGAACTACACTACTTGCAAGTTGCCTACTGGACGGCTAGATCTACAGAGGCTGTCATATTTAAGTAGAATAGGGCTGGTAGTTGATTTTAGTGGTCGGTTCTGCGAAGAAGCTTCGTAAATAACGAGACACTGGCTGTGATATTGTGAGACTACAGCGCGGAGCAGATTGAGTCTCCTCCATCGTGGCTTTCTCGTTGACAGCGGGGTCGGCCATACTGGCATGCACTGATGAGAACTTAAGAAAGACATACAAAACAAGCGGATCTTTATCAGTTCCGATAGTCAAGCGACAATCAGGGCGATAAACTCCGGTAGGACCAAGTATTCATTAGTGTGGAACTGCTAACTCAATAAGGTCCTGCTTGGGTCCTGGGTCATCGGGAGGATGAAAAGGCGAACGCCTTAGCTAAACAGGCCTCTGACCCTTTAAAGTAAGTGAGCGTTCATTTTCGAGTTTCCAACTGTCCTGCGCTTCGTGAAAACAAAAAAGCATCCCCAACATGTCTCTGTTTAGTGCAAACTTGTGACTGAAGGCACCATTGGACCATTATGCTTCGAAGATATGAACAAACAGTCAATGGTGAACGTTTTGCATAGGTTAGATTAAGTATGAGGCCCAATAAACGCTTTAGTACATCGTTTTGATGCCACAGCTCATGTACCTAAGGTTTGGTCACTGGTTAATCGACTGTGTCTAAAGCCGTTTAGGAAGCGCATCAGTGCCCCGAATCCTGGTCTGAAGATCTCTGATAAAGATCGCTGATAATTTGGGAGACTTTTTGCGAAATATTAATGTCTTTTCATGTGAGGTATGAATGAACCCCCGAAATACAAATATCGACAGAGTAAAGAAGCGAGAACAGCCGATACAATATAAAAATTAATTTTCTAGTCTTTAACTCCATGAGCTTAAACCCTACGAAATTTGACTATCAACTCTGTCACTCGAAAACCGCATTAAGAGCTTCTCTCTAAAAGAGTGATTTTGTAATCGGATTTATTTCAAACACAAACAAAAACCACCCAAAACTGGATTCATCAATCTGCCAGCGATAGTTTCGTAAAACTAAACTAAATTGTAACAACAACAACCCAAAACAAAAAACACAAAATCCCCTAAAATTACAAAATTACATTCATCTCCA
Organism: Thereva unica; assembly: GCA_949987705.1. Lineage (NCBI taxonomy): Eukaryota > Metazoa > Arthropoda > Insecta > Diptera > Therevidae > Thereva > Thereva unica. The sequence continues at coordinate 28,445,583 of OX465281.1, read as the reverse complement.
CCATTTACCGATGATAAAATTGGGTCGAAGCAGTCAACTCGCACCTAATCGCATCAGATAAGTTCCGTTTTGTACACACACAAATTCTAGGTAACAACAGGGGGCGCTGTGAGACCGGTGTGGTGTGGGTGCTGAACTCTCTCTAGGCATAAGTATTTCTCATCGCCATCATTTGATCTAAAAATAAATTTGGATTAGAAATTTGATACAGAATAAACCGCTTAGTTAATATTTAGTTCCTCTCCTCCCCCGCCATCTGTCTTATTCCACGAAGAACCCAACCTGTAATATCATCCATAGCCGCTTGCCGACAAGACACCCACCGCCACCTGAGTGCATTTTAACGAAATTAAAGGAGGGCACGAGAGAGCCGCGCCCTCAGCTAATGAGTAGCGGAACCAATTAATTATAAAACGCACCCATTTTTACGATCTCGATGCAATTCCGTTTTAGTTTTCAATTATTTTAATTGCAACAATTGTGTGAAAAAAAATTTACAAATTTTCGCTAAACAATAATTTCCGCCAAGTCACTCGTTGAATATTCATAACGCTGCACTAGTTAGATGCTTCCGCTTAAATCTGCAGGATTTGAAGGAGATGCTAAGTGTGTAGCTGCAAAGCGGACGCGGGGGAGGGGGTGATTGCACGAATAGTATGTAGTAGACTGGCGGACCTGGGCCCGAGGAGAAGAGATGGAGGGAGGTTGGAGAGGCTTGTAAGGAGGTTGTAGATTAAGGGACCAATTCATTAGCAACATTCCCTCATCGGGGGTATACGAGTATGTATGTATGTATAAGTGAGGAAAACCACCGTTATAAGTCCTCTTGGCACTCCTCGGCGCACCACTCCTTGCAGCAGCACTTAACAAAACGAAGTTTCTCAGCAGTTTTCCATCCTGCAATATCCTTTACACCACTTGAACACTGGAAAACTGGCGAATGGGGGTTGCACAAAGAACACGATTTCCTTTAGTTCTCCTCGAGTGTCATCTTCGTCTTTTCATTTTCCAACAAAAGTCCCCCCCGCCTAGCCCCACCACAATCACACGGCGCCCCGCATCTACCAAACATTCAATCCCACCGCTGCCCCCACCGCTGCCACCAACCGAATGAGTGAAGTGCGGCTGGATATAAACCGAACTTGACGCGAGAGCTGGCTGGATGTAGGAGAAGAAGGGGGAGGAGGGGTTGTGCTACACAGTCCTTCAACCGTGGGGAAAAATTATGCGAAAATGTGAAAAATTGCTGAAGATACCATCGTCGTCCACGGCTGCTGTAAGAGAATTTAAGCAGCGTTAAAACGTCTAAGGACACGAAATTGTGTTGGCGAAAATTAAGACGTTTCAATCTTGCTTATTTTGTTTTTTTTTCTTTCTTTTTTTTTTATTATTATTCCAGGAAGTTGGAGGGGAGAGCAGATATATTCAAGATTTGGGGCTCCAGAGTCCTGCAGGACATTCGTCGTCTCTTCGGTTTTTGCTTGGCTTGATTGGGGTTAAGGACTGACGAATAAACAATGCGGCAATCCTGATGGAGAAGTGTTGACGTGCTCAAAATGCAATTTTGTGTTTAGGAATATGAGATGCATTTCGAGTAGTAACTGGAGAAAATGCAGTCTGCTCCTCGGTGGTGGTATTATTTGGTGGAGCTTGAAGCGAATTAATCATATTAATGCAAATTTACGATAACAGAGATTTGAGTTTACTCTGAAAGTAAAATGGTTTTTTTAGTGACAGACTTGTCGAGGGTATTTCAACACGATTCACGTTGACACATTTCATATTTTATATGTTCATATACAAATGCATTTCGTTAGCAAAATACGCGAGCACATTTTTCAGGACATATTTAGGTCATGGTAATTGTAATGTATTCAAAAAGGGTGTTCCCAGCAAGGGTGGAAAATTTAAATACCAATAAATGCAAGTTTTGTGATTTAAAATCAAAATTTTTATGTGTTATGCATGGATTTATGTATGAAATAGGACAGCTTGTAAATGACCTTTCTGGTTTTGCAGGCATATTTGCTTTCCATTGGAGAAATTTCCAATCACAGTTTGGTATAGTACGGGGCTGTGTTCTCAAAGAAAGAGGGGAAACGAGCATCACCGCCTTTGATATCCAGAAAGATCAGCGACTAATTCCTTGGTCGTCTGGGTCCAAGTTTCCACGTTGAATACCAACAGCGCTGCTAGACCAGTCCCAACCAAGGTAGGGTGGTCCCCTCGGCATTTTCAAACTACTTCGGACAGTCTGGTGAATTACTGGTTTGATATCACCTTGCGATCTACCAGGTGGCGACGTAGGTAATGTGGTATTGGGTGGATCGGTAGCTGTTGTTATGCGAATGTTTGGGGAGGTTTATAGGGTCTCGGATGGGGGTAATAAGGTATTGCCTTCGGCTAGAACCATGTTCATCAACCCTTCCCTCCGGAAGATTCACCTACGACTGAAGAAGAAACTCTGTTTACCAAATTCAACAAATTTAACTTTCCTTTGATTTCAAATGATGCTGTTGACAAAATCTCCTTCAGAACATTACCATTCACTTCCATATTTCTAATAGTTCTATAGTTGCCCGTCAAGCTCAGTCGGTAAAGCTCAATAGAGAATAGGAGTCTCTTAAGCTTAGGGTCGTGGGTCGAGCCACACCTTAATTCGTACTAATAGGGAATAACTGAAAACAAAAAACAGGCCGTTTTGGTTTTTAGCTTTTTCAAAAAAAAACGCTTATACAGAAGCCCTGTCCGTCTGTCCGTCTGTGACCTTCTTTCATCTCTGAAAGTACTGTCGCTACAGACTTGGGCCATATCTCAAATTGTAGCTCTTGATCAAGAGACCTAAAACTGAGAAAATGGTCTGGATAGCTGGATAACTGGAAGTATATTTAACCACAAAAAAGAGATTTCTAATAAAGTACATCGGTAGCCTAGAGCTAAGGCGCTGGAATCCTATCCCGGGGAACCAAGTTCAATTCTCGGCCACGCAATGGTGAAATATATTTTTTTTATTTCAGTGGAACATGTTTTGAATCTATCACTAAATTATATTATTTAATAATGGTACTCAGGATAACATAAACATTTACCCAATTAAAAGGGAAAAAATATCATTTTCTTTATTTTTCATGGTCATCCAGTCTGAAGTGTTATTCAACAGAAAGAATACCATGAAAAAGCGTTATTAGTGGCTAGTCTCTAGGCACAACATTCCACTAGTTTTATTTCGCTCCTCACTCCCTCGAAAGTAACTTTTTTTGGATGGAAAAAATGATACGGGGGAAGAAAAAAAAGAAAAAACAGAAAATTAGATAGAAGATAAATAATATACCTCATAAGAATATATATATATATTCTATCGGATAGCCCTCAATACTCTTAATTCTGTCGTTACAACATCCACGACTGTTCTGAACTGCAGCAGTTCTTTGTGTGAGACTGCCACTCAGTTTGATATAACTTTGTGTTGGGTTCCGGGGCACAGATATTAAGAGATACTGCAGGGCAGATGAGCTTGCTAGACAGAGAGCCGATGTGGAAAGGACACCCCCCTTAACCCAGATGGGAGTGCCCTTAGTTACATATATATTGGCTGTGAGAAAAATCAGCTTAACTTGAGCCAGGCTAAAATGGACCCCTCCGATCATGTGCCGCACTCTTCACGATATATGGCCGACTTTGGACACAAAGTGTTGAAAATCTCTTGTTCAGTTGTAGAAAAAAGAGATAGGCTATGCAGTGAAGGTGCTGACTAATCAGTGTCCCTTTGGCCCGTATACCGAAAGACTGGGACCTCCCCACAATGACTTTTGTAGAAGTTGTGACAATGAATATGGGGAAGAAACTGTCTCTGATCTTCTCTGTACATGCCCGGCCCTCGCGAGAAGAAGACTGACTTTCCTTGCTAACCTTTCCTTAATGAATTGGGTCGGCTGCAAAAGACCCATATTCTTGACCTCTGTCGCTTTATTAAAAGCTCCAAATAGCTTGAAATGGCCTGACATTTTAGCTCAATCAATAGTATTTCATCTAGAATTGGTGTGCCTAAGTAGGTCCCCTAGTGGTTGAGCAACCATTTCAACCTAACCTAACCAATGGACATACCCGCAACTTTTCTTCCACGGTGACATTTCTGGGTCAATCTGGCTCCAAAAACTCAACCAGCGTTCGCCTCCATGATTTTCTGAGTTGTCTAGGGTTTTGTGAAAACAAGCACCTTCACCTGGCCTCACCTCTCTTTATGCATTCAAAATCCTTATGTACTAACAATTTCTGGATACAAATTTCGTATGGGGATCGCTCAGCAACTACCTACTTATTACGTCTCTCTTCATGTGTATGTTATGGCTAGTTAGTGGTGCTACTATTTCGGTCTAGGGGTTATGTGTATAATGGGGTGTATATTATCGGTATTGGGTCGGGTCATCCCGGGACACTGATCTAGAAAATGTTGCCAGGAACACTGTCGGATCGTACACCTCGACAAGGCCTGGGCAACATTTCACAGGTTTTCGGTAGTGGTCGGTTGGTTGATATGTGGTCCGTATGTGCTATGTTTGCGGTCTGACCGTTCCGGATCGTACACCTCGACCCCGTATGGCCTCCCCGGAATGAGTCTGGTGAAAGACTGAATTTGGCCTGGTGAAGCGGTTTCTTTTATAGCTGAAAAGCTCGTTGGGGTAGAAGCTTTAAAGCTTCGAACTGAAGCTTCCAAACAGAGAATCCCTTTCTTTGGTCTGCTTGTTGAATATTTACTTTTCTAAAGATTTTGGGAGAGGGATTATTAGAAATGAATCGCGCTTCGTTACAAGGCATTTCTTTCCGTCTCCAGATGTTCGTTGTTATTTCTTGTAATATTTCGATAGTTTCCTCTCCGCCTTGCTTAATGAGTTCCGCAAGTATGCTGTCCGACACTGATGCTTTATTGTTGTTTAATGCTCGCAATGCTTGGCATACTTCTTCTATGGTACGCCGTACGGGCTATTGTGCTGTCATTCTCATCGACCGCGCTCAACCAATGTACCAAAGTGTCCTTGCTCTGGGTCCATTAATAGTAGCTCATCGCAATGTTCTGTCCATCTAGCCCATGAAGCACTCCCGTAAGGCTGTCCGCCATTAGTCGAGTATATATCTTTCCACTTTGCAAGAGCTAACTCATGATCTCTGGACTGGTGTCGGATGCTTCCCAGCTGCCAAGATCGCCAAGTGTTGAAGCCTTCATTTCATACTGAGACCAATTGATGTGAAATGTTCACTTCCTACGAATGTGCCAAGAACGTGTACCAAAAAAACATTTCGAGGAAGATAAAGGTAGCTGTGTAAATTTCATAATCAAAGTTTGGATGGATTTGCAAAGAGTGACTCGCTGTGATGAACTAATTGTGATTTTTTAAAGGTTCTCAGTTACTGTCAGTTACTCTTTAACCCTTTGACCTTTTGCACTCGGTTATGTTATTTCATACTATAATAGTCAGGACCCAGCTCACAGCAATATCCCTTTGCCATTTTGGCCACCATTGATGCCCGCAGGTTTTGCATACAAAAAGTGTACTTAATCTCACTTAATTCACACCGCTCCAATTCGATCCGATTCCAAATTGAACACCACATAAAAAGGAGATAAAGTTTAATTAAAATAAAAACATTCCAGTTACAAACTGTTCGCACAGCCATGGCTTGAATACGATTCGTCAGTCACGTTTTTACGCTACGATTGGAATTTCCCTCTAGTCCCCCTCCGCTGCGCCTCCGCCCCAGGAAAAAAACACAAACTTTAAAACTCACGGGATGTCCTACATCATTGCTGCTTCCCTCCAGTTGCTATCGGAGTTCACCATCAGAATTCAAAATGACACATGACATAACTTCTCGGGGGCTGTCGGCTGTTGTTGGTCGGGATCTGATGGCGCACGAAAGAAAAAAGTTGGAACACACACGACGAACATTTCATTAAACGGAGTTGAGAAGTGCCAGATGGCGTCCTATTGTCACATTAGCCGCGATGTTATCATTACGAACGCCGCATCCTTGTGTCCCATATCCCCGAAAACCCGGTAAGGACGAGGCACGACGACGACGACGACAATCTCGCCGGCCGGCTGAAGGCTGTGTGGCCGATTGCCTTTCGGACCTGGGTCCTTGCTTCTTGGCGGGGATCCCTCTTGCCCTGGCCAGGCGTGGAGGGAGATGGCTGCAGGATCCATAATTCATGGATTTATTAGTCGGTGCCGGAGCACGGCCCGAAGGAACACAGCCCCGACAATGGGCCATTAATCTGGCACTGGTGTGCCGCAGAATGGAATATCAATGCGAGGCGAGGATCCGGGATAAGTCCACGTCTCAAGACCGAGTGCCGGTCCTAAACTCCCAAGAATTAAGGTGATTGCCGTCGGGGGCAGCAGCGAGGACGAAAAGGCAGCACAAAAAAAGCGATAAAATTAGGACCGATATTATTCAAGCTGAGGCTTTGCCCCCCGTCGTCGACAAGGAGGAAATCCTTCCACGTGTTTGTTGCCCCGAATGAATTCCAAGGAGTGGCTCTTCCGGGCTCACCTGGGTGGAAGTGAATCCCCGCCTAGACACGACACAGCGTACAACTCCGACTGCTGGTGAATAAAACCGTCAACAGGTAGAGAGACACACACCGACAGCGCTGGAGTCTACCTGAGGAGTCTTTAATTTCCACCTAAATCGGACCAGAACGGAAGGAGGAGGATTCGGATTTTGTTTTTATTGAATTAAGTCGGTGCAAACTGTCACTGATGGGCTTGCGGTACGCTCCCTGCCCCCCGTCCCGGTCGCTCGCGCTCTGCCACTGACAGCTCCACTGCGGTATGACAAGGGCGGCGGAGCGGCGGGGCGGGGGGACTTTTTTCGATTAGGATAAGCTCGTTCAAATTAGTTGAAGTAAATAATTAAAATCTTTTGAGGATTTGCGGGAGTTTTTTTCATGGCAAATTAATTTTCTTAATTTCATTGAAATAAATTAAACCCTGTTGCTTGTGATTGGGAGCTGAGCGATGTTCTTCCCAGATATGGCGGTTTTGTTAATTTGCGAGATCGGGTTGACGGCGGATTGGGTTTTTTGAATGAGGTTGTAAAGCGATTTGCATTTGTGTTTTGAATGTTACTAAGGCGTGGATAAGGGCTCGACAAAATCATTCTGGGAAAAGGAAGTTGATGTATCGAATGTTTACACAATCTATTCTTGAATGGCTTAAACTTTAAGGAAAAACGCTTTTTATTTCAACTATACAGTCACAGTTTGTTCTGCAATTTTTTAAACAATCTACTCCTGTAAAAGACCCTCGGGCAAGAGACGGGCTATCAACCCAAAGATGGTACTCTGGATGTCCACAGCCGTAGTACGTCCAATTCCCACATAGGGCTCGATGATGGTGCCAGCCAGCGCTAAACAGGACACTTTCGTCAAACGAGCAGCAAGGGGATTCTGTCAACCGCCTCTTAACCCATACTTAAGCCAGGAGACATCGCTGCAGCTCTGCGCCGAGACTTAAGTGTCATATTCCTACTAACTAAACCCACATAACCCTTTTGCATGACGTTTGAGTGCAGAACGGAACAAGCCTTTAGCCTGCCTTCCACAACTAAGCTATGTATCTGCTATCTCTCGTTTTACCTAAGTAAAAATAATCCCCGTCCCCGGTTCTTAGTCTGAAGGATGAACGTACACCGTAAAAACGACTGCATGGCACCCGAAACAGTCACAGTATGCCTGAGTAAAAATAAGACTCGCCCGCACTTAGCAAGAAACAGGCACGGTAAGCCTGAGTAAGAATTTCGCTGCATTCTGAATGCACGGAACAGTCCAAATGAAGCGCGGTACACTCACACTTGTTTAGACTAAAGTAAGCAAAGTTTGGGTGTTAAAAAATTGTACAGCACGAAGAAAACGGCCATTTATCTTGGTGACCATAAGGGGTGCCATTAGCATACTCAGTAGACCGGTTCGCGTTCGTTTGTGTAGGTCAAGCAGCATTGGATGTGGTTAGTACTTAGTTGGGGGACCACTTGGTAAAACGACACTCGCTTTTTTTTTTTTTTATGTGAAAGACTAGAGTCACAGGAAACGCCCTTTATACTGTGTCGACAATCTATTTTCTTCATATAGAGTGCAATGTCGAACAGCAGCTCTAGTCGGGGAAGAAAGAAACTGTCACAACCTACCAGCGATATTTGCAGTCCACCTACTCCCAACCATTACTGGCGACTTTGTCATCGGGGCATCGAGAAACAACTCGCTGGAGTGTTATGCCTCCTGAAACGAGTTGTATCTCATCAACCAACCGATGACATGCGCTTTGGTGAAGCGGGGAAGGGCTAACTAAGGCTATGACAGAAGGAATCAGGAATGTAAAGAGGGAAGAAGAAAGAAGGAAAGTTATGTAGGTGGGAAAGTGGAAAAGGCGAAGGACCGTGGGGCTGGCCGGGATTCGAACCCGGGACCTCTGGGATAGTAGCCAGACGCCTTACTCCCTAGGCTACCGAGGCCCCGAGGCTTTTGGATTTGATTTATAGATAGATGCTCATGCCTGTAGTGGGTACCAGTGTTTTAGGCGCAATTCGCTTTCGTTCGATGTTTCTGTGACTAACCGTCGCCTGGTCCTAATGTGAAAAGAGGAGAATGGTCGACATGCCGAATTGACCAGAATCGCAAACCGCATGGATATACGAACTAACTATTTACGAAATAATGCTACCGCATTCGGGGCAACTGGGGACCAGAGATGCTGATAAGAAGTGGGTTACTGGGAAGACCCAAATAAGTCATACCGAAAATGGAAATTCAATTCGCCGCGTGGAATGTACGAACGGGACATAACGTCGGTCAAAAAGAAATCAAAGCTTTGGAATTATCGAAATGCAAAATATGAATTGCTGCGCTATTGGAACTACGACTTATCGGATCAGGGACATTAATGATCGTCCCGCAAACAATAGCCGAAACGATAACGCTTTGCTATTTCGGTAGTCAGAAACGAGAGGCCGGCGAGTTTATGGTCGATCGACGGGCTGCCAGCAGCATTATCGCATTTCAAACGATATCCGAGCGTTTGACGGTTATAACCTTGGGTAAAACGATCAAGACCCATATCATATCCGTTTATGCGCCAACCCAGACCACCCCAAAGGCTAACAAGGACGAATTTTAAGATCAGCTTCAACTGACGCTGGATACGATACCTCGAACCGAATTAATAATACTCGCGGGGAACTTCAATGCACATTCAGGACAAGATCGAACCGGCTGGGAAAGAACGATGGGCAAATTCGGGCACGGAGTAATTAACGACAAGGGCTCCTTTCATTGGCAGCGTCAAACAATTTGATCGTTGGCAACAGCATTTCCGCCATCCACTCAAACACCAACTCACCTTGCGAAACCCATCCGGCAACGGCTCGGCGATGTTAAACTACGTTTTGATCAACGCAAGATAACGATCGACGCTCAATGACGTACGTGCAATGCATCGGCCCAATTGCGGATCGAACCATTATCTTGTTCGAACGAAATTAAAGATGCGTTTACAAAAAACGAAGTAAACGGCGTCACCAACAGCCAAGAAGAATTGGGCGAGCTACGGGACCCGACCATCGGCCGAGAGTTTCAAATGGCATTATTCAAAAAATTCGCGGCGCGCAATATTGGACGATATCGATGTAGAAGAAAGGCAATTATCTGAGTCCACTGTGGGGTGTGCAGTGTAGTTTTGTCCAGCTATCCATAAACGGACGCAGCCATGGATCTCGGACATCTGTCTGGACCTCGTCGATTAGCGGGAACGAATGAAACTCGTCGATTTCAAGCAATACCGAAGATTGAACAAAGAAGTTCGACATAAAATGAAATCGAAACGGGAAACGTACTGGAATAACGTTGCGGCCGACATGGAAAAAGCGGCGTCGAGGCACGAGTACCGGTCGCTGTACCAGACAATCCGGCGGTTCTGCGGCAAGACAACTTCAACCAACGACTTCAAAAAATCGGATGGAACTTTCGTGGCTTCTCCCCAAGAACGCCTGCAGCGCAAGGTCGATCGTTTTAATTTATTTCAAATCCGATTTCAACCAGCTTGTGGAGAGCCTTGGAAGCCGAACACGTGCTATTGAAAATCACCCAACTTCTCCAAGCATCGTACAATGGCCCAACCAACAGCGTTTCGTATTCGCAGTGACTTATCCCAGGAATACCCGGTTCAACCAGGTGTTCGAAAAGGTGACGTCGTTATCCCACTTCTCTTGGACGTTGTGTTCGATACGATTATGCGTGAAACCCCAGCAAACATCATCTCGAAGTTTAGAGTGCTTCGAAAAATTCTCGAACAGGAAGAGAGCGAGAAAGAAATACTTTGAAATAAAATTACGGTAATATTTCGTTTTTACGAAAAAAAATCGAAATTTTAAAAGAAGAGAACCGCGTACAATACTAAAAGTAAAATTCGCCTTTAAAAGGTTTCGAGAATTTTTCGTTTTGGCGAAAAAAACGAAAGAAACTCGAATCGCTTTTGCGATTCGACCTAGCGGTCCTTTTCGTTCTTTTTTACTTCGATTTCAATTCGAAAACGGCTTCGAGATCGCAATTGTAGTTCATTTTAACGATTAGCTTTCGATTCGATCTCAAATCATAATGTTTGCTGGGACATTTGATGGACAACGTGGAGTTTGATACGACGACAACAACTTCGCAACCGATTTGATGTTCGTCGACGATAGCGTTGATATTTGCCGTATGTATGACAACCGCTTGCCACGTAAACTTCTCTGGCGAGGCCGTCCGGCAGAGTGGAGAATTCAGCGATCGGCACCGAAGAAAACCTAGCTGAAGAATATCGAGGACGACTTAAAGAATCGACGATTATCAGTTATCGAGACTCGAGACGTCGCCAAAAATCGTCGAGAAAGGAAATGAATCGTGAATAGAGTTCGAGAACCAGCGGCACTGACAGCAGGGTATACGTTGCGGGAACGTCCTGCTCGGACGGCCAGCTAATGGATCAAATAAGAAGAAGAAGATATGGAAAAGCCAATTACGATTGAGGAATTGGAAGCAAACGTGGCCAAATACCACCTTTGTCGAACGCACCTTTTCCATTGTGGGGTTTGGTATGTTTCCTCCCATGACACAGCTATCTCTTTAGCACTTGTTTGGGGCCACTTCTTTCTGCCTGAAAGTGGGTTTTTAAGAACAGCTTTATATCTTCCACAGAGGACTTTGCTCACGTAAGGTCTCCCCGTCCAAAAGAACGAGTCCGAATCAAGCTGTTTACCTTTCTTGACGCAAAACAGTCGACAGTAAGAATTTCGATTTATGGACGTGTTTACACTAAAAACTTAAACCAATTCCTGATAACTTTACTCCATTTAACGATTATTGCTAGTAAAACTTGAAAGACGAATGCAATCACTATAAATTAAGGCTTTAAGCCATACCCCTTCCCCTGGCGATCAATTTAAGCCTCAGCCTCTCTGAGACAAGCCTTAATTCGGTTTGCCAATCAAATTAGCATTAATTCAGCGCGTAACTCCAGCATCCAGAAACATACTCTCCATGTGAACGCTTCGCTGGACTAATAACAATCATCAATTTTACAAAACACTTTCCATCAGTGTCTTGCCCCGCTTATCGGCAATCCGCGATCTCCAATCTCCCAGCCGAATATGTAGACTTCATCCATATTCAGAAGTCACCAGCGAGCGGCCTCGATGTAATTGCAGACTGCCGCATAGCGTCCCGCTGTACGTATGAGCGTCGTTGTGATGTTATTTCGGTCCCGGCAAATGTGCAGAGACACCGCCGCCGCACTCTCTCACCTGCACTGACGACAGCCATCATATCACAGCGAAACTAGTTGACAGTCGCCTCCTTCCAGGTTAATAATTACGTACGCCGGATTGGTTTGCGACCGCCGCGCGGCTGCGATGGTGGCGCAAGATTTCGGCACCATAATCGATTCGCTGAGCTCTGAACTCGTAGTGATAAGGTGCCTGACAGGGTGTGAAATTTAACAGGTCCCGGCCACCCCCGCTCGAAGAAGAACGTTCGCCGGTACATGGCGGTGTATGGGTGCGATTTCAATCAACGTACTTAGCCCCAAACCGGTTCGGGCTATAGTCGCAGGACGCGGCGTGCAGGGGTGGCCTTAAGTCGACCCATCAAGGTGGCGCGGGAGCTGAGTGTTTATCGAAACACTTTCCACCACCATTAAGTGAGTGAGCAGGCAATTAGCAGACATCACTCGGAGTCGCGGCGTAAATATTGGATAATATGCAAATAACCGCGCCGTAATTATCTCGCGGCTGAGACAGATAAGCGATTATAGATCGAGGCCTATATTAATGGCACAATCATCAGCGTGTCAGTGCGTCGTTAATGTAAGCACACGTCCTGGAACAGCATCCCCACCGGCACACGGGGGCGTCCTTAGTCCTGACTCCTGATCGATATGCACACATGTCTGTATGTATATATGCACATATGCCCTGTGTGTATGTGTGCTCGAGGGCGCAAAGGGGCTGCTCTGGCAGGAATTTTCCTTTTATCGAAATGAAGTCATCAGCATCCTCCCCGGTGCTCCAGTCCCGATACGGGCAGAGATAGTGAGTCACTTTTCTTCCCGGAGCGGAAACTTTAATATACTCTGACAGCGCCATCAAAGTCTTCTGTGGGGCACGAAATTGCGCATTCCTGATATACACCACCCCAGACCGGCGAGGGATGGATGCATATAGGACGAGAGCTCTTTATTGGGTCCTGGGTGTCATTTGCACTGCATCCAAACTACCAAAACTGTAATTCCCAACGTATATTGAATGTCATCCGAGACGCTGGCGGATTTGATCGGTTTCAATGGGGAAAACTTCCACCTGCCAATGCAGACGTCTTCAACATTTTCAATATATTTTTTTTGGCGGTGGTGATGATGGGCACCGACCGGGATTGCATTCCACTAAAGACAGGATTATCCGGAACGTAAACGGTCAAGGTGCCATCATCTTCGCTCACATCATCCATGGATGCTGGACCCTGGTCATCGTCAGGGTTAATTACTAAACACTTCACAGTTGGTCCGGAGCCGCTTGACGTAAGTAGAGTCCCAGTGGAGCTCAATGGAAATGAAGAAACGCTTTTAATTAGCTGCCGCCGCAGACGGTATCGATTTGGAGTTCGTGACCCTTTGCCGGGGATAATTGTTTTGAGTTGAGAGTCTTCTTTCAGCGTTCTGTCACGCGATATGGAAATTTGATGACATACTCCAACACATGTAGGACTTCACTTGTGCTCCGAGGCCTGAATTGGATTGTCATCATTTCTGTGGCGTGAATAGAAAAGATGCGTTTCATCAAGACTCTTTGCTGTGATGCTGTTAGTAAAAAAATGCGTTTGAGCGATTTTGTTTAGTGTGGAAGAACTTCCGTCTACCGTCTATGGCATTTTCAAGCCCTGGAAGGAATTGACTTGTGATAGTTCAGCTTTGAAAGATAAGCAGAAAATAATTGATCTCCGCAAGATCTTGTTTCTATGATTATTTTGGTGTCAACTATCCGCTTGTTTTCGCTGCGGTAACCCTCAACAAATCGATTTTTCTTTAAATCGGCTGACTGGGACTTGTGTTTTCGTAGCAAAAACTTCAACTCTGCCGCTACTCGTGTCACCAGGAGCCTATAGGTAGAAAAGAATTTGTTAATTTCGCTTTTTAACAAATCTATGAAGACTAGCCAGAAAAGATGGTTTGCATGACGGGTGTGCATGAACGCAGTAAAAAGCACAAAAGCCGTCTTCAGAGCGTATAACAACCACCAGCACCACTGCCCAATTCTCTGTAAATATAACATTCATTGTATTATGTTGCCGACGCTTGCTAGATTAAGGCCTCAGAGCCTACTTGGAGGCAACAGAGGACGCAATGAAGAATGTAAAGATAAAGAAGCAAAATGAGAAGGCCACACAAACGACTCCAGACGCTCAAAAAGTAAGGAAAGTGTCAGAAAAGAAGGATGGTGAAGCAAAAATCTCGAATACAGCGGTGAGAGTGGTACAGTCCCGTAAACGTCAACGGGAAAATAATGGAGACACTCAGAACGCCCCAAAGAAAAATGCGGTAAAAACCCCCCAAGAAAAGCGGGAGGCCTCTAACTCAGAGATGACCGCCTCCCTGGAAGTAAGGCCCTCCGAAAAGAAGAGTTCTAGCTCGACTAGGCTACCGAGAATGGAAGCTAAAAAAGAAAGAAAAAAAAATGACAGAAAGCTCCAAAAATGCAAGATCGGACGCGATCATAATAAAGGCAGCAAACGGGACGTCGTATGCGGACCTCCCACAAAAAGTTAGGACGCAAGCTTTCTTGACGGAGTTGCGAAATAAGGCAACTGGCATTGGACGAATACAAAAGGGCCGCCTACTAATAGAGGTGACAGCTGGCGATAGTAAGATGGAGGATCTGCAGCAAAAAATCAAGGCGTCAATCGGCCAGACAACGGAAGTTAGGGCAGGTACTATGTAGCCGCGTGGTAATCGATTGCAGGAATTTGGACGAGATTACCACCACGAGGGAGGTCTGCGAGGCATTGTGGAGGGGAGCTGACGATAGTACAGGAAGGCACACCATGGTACGCAGGCGAGTCCTAAATATAGGAGAGATAAGGACAAAAATGAACAAGACGCTCACTCTACAGATAATAGCGATACGTCAGGGACATGGACGTGCGGGAGCCGAATCATGGCAGATACCATGAGAAGACCATAGAATTTCTTGATGTGAGCAAAAATACGTGGAATACAGGTACAATGCAGCTGCTATGCGAAGCCAAGTCTGACACCAGACCAGTACGAATCGAAGCAAGGACTTCTCCGTCAAAATAGCCTCAAAAAGTGGAGAAAGAGAACGGAGACGTCCTGGGAAAGATCGATGTACGAAAATTAACAGACGGCTCCAAGACATCCAAGACAGCGTCGGAGCAGCGGTTTATCTAGAGACCACTAAAAGTTCACTGGAGACCTGCACTATATCTAGGGCGACTTGGTCGACTTATAACAAAGAAAAAACAATGGGCCTCTTAAACAGACCCCGACGAGATATTGCCGGAATCACGGATACCCTCACGGGACAAAAACCATTGAAGACCATACTGCCAAGTTAGGCATCCCGTTCAACGTCTGTTGCCGTAGCTGCAGGGTGACGAACGAGAGATGAATATTTGTTAATTTTCTTTCACTTTAGCTCAAGCCAGGCAGCGCACACTAGGCCGTTACGTTTTGGAAGACTAAAACGAGATCTCCACACTGGAGATCAGATCACTGTAGAGCTTCCTAAATTCCACAGGGTGGTTTTAGGCATCCGTCACACCCGACCAACAACCAGTGAACAGATGATACACGATCCGTGGCAACAAAACGGCACGCCAAGCGCTAATTGGGCCTCCGGTCGCACTGGAAGCAGCCCTTCATGTACGTATGAGTTGACGTTGGAGAGGTTAGCCTCCGATGCGGTTAGGTTAGTCATTACCCGAAAATAAAAGCATGTGAATGCTTGGGCTGTCTAATAGGCTAGTCGACAAACGATGTAAGAGAGCGCATACTCCTAGAAGTATTCTCGCGATTGAACATGGTGTTAGTCAACGCCAGAAGCATAAGCACCTTCCAAAGGGTTGGAAGAAGCTCTGTGATCGACATCGCTTACGTAAGCTGGGTGAAGGGCTTGTAATGGAGGGTAAGCGATGTGTACAGGCACAAAGACCACCAAGCCATTATCGAGGTGAGACAGGGAATAGTTGCGAAAAAGCCTAGGTGCGAAGCGGCTAGAGGATGGGCCTTGGAGAATATAAAATGGTTATGTCAGCGAACAATGGTAAACGCTCTTCGCCGACCACCTACGCCGCACTGCTCCAAAATACAGTATACGTCTTGTTTCTATAGAACGTACGCATCGGCGATCTACCTATCCTGCAGGTGGACCTGAAGGATCGGCCTGTGGTAACCGCAGACGAATTTTGTAGGTTTCAAAAAGCGTAGCCATCAATAACGTCTCTGGTAGTATTACTGGTACTGAGCAGAGCGACTAAGCTAGAAACTAAGATATCGTTGAAAGGGTACGCTGATGTTTTTACAGTGTGCCTGTGAGATCGGGGTTTCCCAGAGGGATGGAAACAGCAGAAACTCATGATATTATCTAAGCCGAACAAGGCTTTGTGGGAACCATTACCCTAAAGATCGATCTTAGCGGCATACGAAAACTTTTCGAGCGGATCATCTGTAACAGAGTGCTCCGTAGCGTCGGAAGGGAAAGAGTAGATCGAATTGGATACAAACGAAGCGATCTGAGAGATAAAAGTACAAAAGTGAAGCTGTGCTTATCAGCAAACAGTGAAAACCATAATCCGTAAGGTTCGAGGTAGGGGAACAGATCATCCAATCACCGAAATGTCAACGAACGAGATCATTGTTCAATGAATTTCACAAATGAAATATGATGAAAGCTTGAACTTGAATGAGTATTTCAATAAATATTTGAGCCCATTGTATGATTTAATCATTGGCCCAGTTCACTTCTTTCAAAATCCTATAAATCCCCACGATCACGATCTTCATTAATCTACAAAATTACACACGAAGTCTACTGCCTAACACATCATCTGTTGATTTATTCAACGTCCAAAATCATTACATCAAATCTTAATAAAATATCACAGAAGCGACATTAAAACTATATTTTTTTACGACTATATCCATCATGATCACTGCACACAAAAACAATCAACTGCATCCCACACACGGCGCCACAGAACAAGAAGAAGATCCCGAATGAAGAAACCCAATCCAATGAAGCAAATCGTTTTTCGTTTTTGTACTAAGTGAACAAAAGTCGTCTTTGAGGATCGCAGGAACTTAAACACTTCAGTTCCAGACTGATCTCAAGACATGGATCTACGCTCATTATCGCTAAGTACTTCTTCTCAGACTGCGCTTCTAAGACCGAGATAAGATGCCCCGATCCCTCAGAACAAATCCACTTACTCCTCCGTAGCGCATAGTCGCTGAAGATCGCCGCCGCGCTATTTTCGCTGTGGGAAATTGTGTTCCAAAAATATTTACCCAAAGTCAGATCGTAAATATTTCCGCAGCTGCACCGCGTTCCGATCGTGAACGATCAGTGCTGTTTTATATGTAGTTGATAGTGAGCTTAGGGACTGGATCCTACTTGTATATTGCAAATCTCTGGGGGTTCTTATAAGGATTTTGTCGTCTTCATTAATTTTGCTCTACTAAAAGATGGATTGATGACTTTTGTGTGAAGTCTTGCAGTGGGTCAGAGGCCAAGATCACTAAATCATCTCCTAATCATGACCAACTTTTTTGGGGATCAAATGTCGAAGCACATTTCTTACTCGACCGGAAAGAGCACCATAGAATCAGACCCCGAAGATTAGCCCCCAAAAAATTAAAAGTAAATAAACCGCGCGATCATCGAGTTACAAAATTTGGCGCGGTTTGCAGCTCCGATATCACACAAAAAATGAGGCGCAACGTTCCCACGAGGTAAACAGATCGATGCTAATTGGAGGATTTGTTAAAACCACTCTCGGTGATTTATTGGAGTGAATTTTTTATATTTATATTTATATTTTTATTTTTAAAGTGTTTTTATTAATAATCGATGCTGTAATAAATATCTCGCGCTGATGAGTGACGGAAGTGAGTGGCGCTGCGTGGTGAGTCACGAGTTAGACCTAGTTTGAGTTCATTTTCCTATCGTTGGTGGATTTTTGATAGTGGAGCATCTGCTAGTCATAAAGATATTCTTGGGTCGTCATCATTTTTGTGTGTTAATAAAATTTAATGCAAGTTCTTTTTGTAATAGTAATGATAATAATAATAGTAAAGAAATTGTGAGTAGTATGAGGAGCGTCTTTGGCGACATTGAAGAGTGTGAAATGATTTATTGGGGAAGCTTGCATATGGCATTTTTTAGTTAATACCCAATCAAAAACATTTAATATGCTCAATACGAATTGTGATTTTCATATTTTTGATAGATCCTAGACCAGCGGGCGACAACCCGATTGTATTGGCGTGCCACAAAACAGATAATTAAAACTAATCCACATTAAGCGTGTCACAAAAAAAACAAAAAATCATTGTATATGAACATAATTTTATTTGCCTAGTAAAAACTCCCCTACAGGCCGCCGGCAGGCCGTGGCCTTTCAGTCCAGGTCGGCAGGTACGGCCCGATCAAGGCCACACATTACATAGTCTGACTCAGGGATGAGGACTTGAGACATCAGACTGGCAGGCCGTCGATTGCAGGTGAAGATGATAAGCGTAGCAGATTGTTAATTCAAGTGAACAAATCTCCATGGCCTCAACGAAAACTCCAAAGTGAATAGAAGTTGAGATCTTCAGGCTCAGACTGACGATAAATACCCGCAGGTCTAAAGAGTTTTATCAGTTTTTTGACAGCCGATGAGTGTGTGGTGATACTTGGCCTTAAAGTGAGAAACCTTCAGGCCACGGCCTGCCGGAGTTCCATTCGAATGAACTGTGTCCCCGGCGGCTGCGGTAACGTATATTCTTTTTTTATGTGATAGACTAGAGGCTTAGGGAAAGCCCCTTTGTACTGTTCGACAATCTATTTTTTACGTATAGAATGTCGAACAGCAGCTCTAGCCGGAAGATAGAGAGTAGAAAGAGAGAGAGAGAAGTAGGAAGGAGCTGCCACAACCTAGCCGCGATATATTTTTTTCCATCTACTTCCAACCATTTCGCGACTCTGGCATCGGGGCATTTGAGAAACAATTCGCTGGAGTGTTATGCCTCCTGAAACGAGTTGAATCTCATCAGCCAACCGATGACATGCGCTCGGTTGAGCAGAGCAGGACTAGCGAAGGCTATGACAGGAGGAATAAGGAATATAAAAAGGGAAGAAGAAAGAACGAAAGTTATGTGGATGGGAAAGTGGAAAAGACGAAGGACCGTGGGGCTGGCCGGGATTCGAACCCGGGACCTCTGGGATAGTAGTCAGGCGCGCCTTACTCCTAGACTACCGAGGCCCCCTTACGTAGGGTGTACGTATGTTAACTGTGATACATACATATGTACCAGAGTAACAAGTGCGCATGCCTCTATGACAGTCGCGAATGAATATGAAAGCGCACGACGATGCGATTGTCAAGTACCATCACATATCTTCTCGCGTGTCACCATTGTCTACGATCTCTCGTCTAATAACGTTTCTTCTTGCTTGAGTAAGGTATCAGATACAAAAGTATTGCCGTTATCACTTGGCCAATTGTGATTCGCCCCGGAACCATATATTTTCATGCCTTCCTCTTTCGCAGTTCGTATCCAGAGATCTGGTAGAAGCGGGCGTAGTGCTGCACGGAGACGTAGGAGTGCCCAGGCTTTTCATAGCCTCGGCTTACCTCCCTTTGGAAGAGCCTGCCAACACATTCAGTTGTCAGTAGACTCATGGAGGACTGCGCTAGGAGGAACAGATCTCTGATGGCACGCCACGAAAGTGGCAGTTATTAAAATTTATGTTTAGAAAGTAGATGCTCGAAAGGAAAAGATATAGCAACAATCCACGTATGTATCAGAGTACACAGATCTAGATACTATACGAAAGGAATATAGATTACCGCAGACGCTGGGGGCACAGATATCTCGAACATTGATATAAAGGCCCCCATTCACATACAGGCCGCCGGCAGGCCATAACCTGAAGGTTTATAGCCTTGAAACCAAGTATGACCACACACTCACCGGCCGCCAACTAGAGAGCGCCTGCTGTCCAGAAAAACTTACAAAAATCTTTATGTGTGTGGGTATTTATCGTCGTTCGACAACGAAATTTTCGAAAAAATGTTATCGAGATTTTGGCAGGCCTATTAACAAATTGTTGTGTAACAGTAAAGTCGTGATTTCTTTATTGAAAACAAAAAATGTTCTTACGAGCTTCGCGAACGCTGAATTTTTGCTTGACAAATTTTTTCGTTTTCAAATTCGTTTCGAACGAATATCGACATTCGAGATACAGGAACCGGCCCCTAAGCGATAAAGATTTTTGCACTTGAATTAACGACCTGTGTGTAGGGGATCATGTCACCTGCAGTCCGCGGCCTGTCAGGCGATTGCCTCAAGTCCTCCTTCCTCATTCAGACTGAGTAATGTGTGACCTTCATTGGGCCTGCCGGCGGCCTGAATGTGAATGGGGGCCTTAAGGTACCTTGTGAAAAGTTTTTACTACACAAATTTTTGTGGCACGCTTAATGGACAGTAGTTTCAGTTATCTGTTTTCGGGCACGCCAATGCATTTGGGTTGCAGAACACTGTCCTATCACCTCTCGTATAGTCAATCGTAGTCGACGAACTTCTTGCCCACCTGAATAGCTGGGGCTTTAAAGCAGAGGCCTATACAGATGTTGTCGTTATAACGATCAGCTGCGGTTATGATAGCACCCTTTTAGACGTCAGACATCGCGTTTTTGAGGATGATCCCGAAGCAGATCAGAATGGCAGCACCACAGGCCCCTCGTTAAGCCGGCTCTACACGATGCTATGAACACTCTCCAACGTTGGACGTTTGATGTTAGGACGCATCGTGTGGCCGATGCTCGAACTACGAGTGTCCAATGTCAAGCGTCCAACGTTGGGTTTTGGACGTGCACGGGCTGTGGTGTGGTATTGAATCAAACCTTGGAAACTAACATTCGCATGAACGTTCACCGCATCGTGTAGAGCCGGCTTTAGAGGAAGGACGTCCTTTGGACGGTATATGGACGGTTCCAAAACCGACTAGGGTTGAACTGGGCGTATATGGCCCAAGGAGCAAAATATCCATAGCTCTGTTTTCATTATTTTTCCAGCCGCTGATGACTCACCACCTCTCACTTCTCCACTTGATATGAAACGACGGTTTAACTTTCCTGGTAACTTTCAACTTAATACACTCACAGTTAAGCAATTGATACCCTCAACGTCGTCTGTACGTTCTATAGGCGAAACGCGAGTTTGCTCTCAACGTTTTTTATATTACCAGGATCGAACCATGAACCTTTGGGATGACAGCTTTATCCGTAGACTGCTAAGGATGTGGTTCGAATGGAACTGTAGCTACCTAAAGCAAGGACTACGTTACTAGAGTCTCAGCAGCATAGTTTTAACTAACTAAAAAACATTGTGGCAATCGCTGCGATATTAAAACAACAACTTTAACCTTTCATCTTTTATATGTCTCCATTGAATCTCTTCGATTGAATTAAACCGCAGTGTTTAAAGGCACCCATCGGCACTGACCCACAAAACAACAACAAAAAACTAAGATCTCCCATTGAAACAAATGCCAAACAACCATCAAATCACCAACTCACGAGGGCATAAAGGTCCTAATGTTATCCTTAAACCAATGAAAATAACACACACCGATTTATTTGGTTAGTAAACATCCGTTCAGAGAGAGCGAGAGAGAGAGCGCTTATCGTCGGTCCAATTCCCCCAAAACTTCCAAATCGTGTTCATCTATTAACATGCATTCTCTTATCCCCACTGAATTACATCTGGTGCCATTATTGATGGATGACTTGTTATTAGTTTGGCTCGGGTAGTTACCTCTTTTCATCCGTTTCCCCCTCCCCCGCCACCTTCTTATCCCTGATATATACAATTTTTGTGCTTGTATGTTGCATGAGCTCCACTGTCGTTCCCATCAGCCCAGGATATACCAAAAGGATTCTACTGTAACAATGGCGGCCAAAAGGAGAGGAAATATCGAATCGGTGGCGATTTTTCAAAGTTGCGCCAACTTTCATCTTCAGTAGATGCCATAGTGCCCCATAGTGTGACGGTTTATTCGTGAACTCTCTTTCCTGTGGGAAACTTTGCCAGCCATCCTCGAACTTTAATTGAAAGTTTTTGGATGAAAGAAGGACGACGACGACGGACCGTTTTTTCACGACTTTCCTCCGTCTTGTGCTGCCGTTGGTCTTATCTAACTTTAGTTATTATGATCTTGACGCTACGGATTCGAGGAGATCCAGCATCGACGTCGCATGCTCGAGTTTTAGATAATGGCAATTAGTTACCAAATTACTCTGTCACTGGGCGCAAAAAAAGGAGATTCATTGTCCTTGATGGAAGGCTTCCACCGGCCTCCCCTCCCACCTCTTTCTACATTCCCTTCCACCTTTTTTTCCAACAGATTTAAATAATCGTTAATCATCTTTACTTGTATAAGCGAGGGCTCCACCCACCCTCCCCCTGCCGCATAGCACGGATAAGAGGTGGCGCTATTGTATACCGAATTTGTGGGACATGACTTTAGGTGCGATTCGGCTCTAAGTCCCCGGCTTTAATTCTAAATAATTTCCTTAAGCTCATCGCTCACGGTCATGCAAGTCTGATAAGCTCTCAATTGTAGCCAGACAAGGGCCATCCTGCCGGGGAAATCGTCACGATATGTCAATTAGGCAAATTAGATTAGAGAAAATCTTGGGCTCTTCGGAAAAGGTATAAAACATTGAGAAATTTAGGACAGCAATTTGGGCTGAAGGAGGGATTACACTTTTGTGCAAATGGTTAAGGGTTACCAGCGGAATTGATTAGGAAATGGACTCGGGAGTTGTTTTGTTTTTTTTTGTAACAAACTCATTTCTCCGTTTATGAAACTGTTGATACTTAATCGTAGACGAGTTTTCTCTAATTAAATTGAAGTTAAGGACTGGAAGGGAACAAGCCAAGTTTTAAGCTGCGTATCAGCTACAACACATTTCATATGAATCAGGTTGAGCTTGGATCATTAGCGTCGTTGCAAGTGATTAAGCTAGGACTAGTCGCGTATTTATGTACATATTGTTTCATTTTTACAGCAGCTTTCACTAATAACTTCTATTTATCGCGTTTAAATTCGTTCCTTAATTATAACTTTTCGCTTTAGGTCACTTTGATCATTTATAACACTTTCATCGCTTTTCAAATTAAAACTGCGACTGTCGAATTTCTATATCTTTCCACCATATTCTAGTCTAGACCTTTATTACTGAAACTTTTCGTTCTTCAATTACAATTTCTTCCAACTTATCTAATGGTTCATCCATACTGTAACAGATGGCGCATAAATCATCACAATATGTAATAAGCTTGGCTTCTTCATTTAAATTGTGTAGCATAGGGATCGTCCATAAATTACTTGAGGCGATTTTACGAACCCCCCTCTCCCCCTTAGTGACATGTCGTGAGATTTGACTCGACCTTCTCCTCCTAATCTCACGTGAGATTTTTCCAAATTTTGGCTGGTCGGTGGCGGCTAAACAATCGAGGGGCTACTATGCTACTTTCTCGCGTTCACATAAACGCGTACAAATTTTTGGTAGGATTTAGCCATATCTTAAGGCCCCATTCATACACAGATCGTCCGCAGGCCTTGGCCTGAAAGTTTTCACCTTGAGGCCAAGCACATACTCATCGGTCGCCTACTGGATGGGGCCTGCAATCCAAGAAAACTGACAAAAATCTTTATGTGTGTGGGATTTTATCGTCAGTTCGTGCCTGAAGATTTGAACTTCTATTCAGACTCAAGCCGTGAAATGACGGCAAGATTTGACGCTGTATCCAATCTGAATGGAAAGCAAGGGGCGAGCTAGGCGCAAAAACCATTCACACTCGCGTACACGCTTGTTCTGAAGCCTCCTTGAAGTTGTCGTTGAGGCCATAAATATTTTTGTACTAGAATGAACTACGCGTGCTATGTAAACTGTTGTCTTCGCCTGAGTCTGTAGGGAATCCCGACGTCACCTGCATGCCATGGCCTGTCAGGCGAATACCTGAAGTCCTCATCCCTCAATCAGACTGATCTATGACCTCCATCGGGCCGTGCCTGTCGACCGAGTCTGAAATGCCACTGTCTGCCGGTGGCCTATGAGTGAATGGCGGTCTTTAGTGGAGAAACATATTTTACTTAGTTTAAGTCAGTTTTCTCGCAATTTTACACTATTTCTTAAGGAAAAAAAATTACGTGATATTTACCGAGACCCCTTCCGGCCACGTGAAATTGGGTGAGATTTGGGCTGAGCCCCTCCCCCTAAAGGCCTCAAGTAATTAATGAAAATGTTAAATAAGTACGAAATGGCCGCGTAGATCACACCAATTTCCGGCATCTTCAATCAAACACCCTCAATATATCTCTCAATTTAATATCTGCTATGTTGATACTTGCACAGTTCACGAAACCATTTTTCCAGGTACGCCAGAGATCAACTTCCATAGCCACCAAATCGCGAAAAAAAGACTAATTCCATCCTCAGATCGGGTTAAGGTTTTCGCTAATCTCGCACCATCACTTCCACTAAACAGATACACTACTGGACCATCCACTCGAGGATGTCAAGTACGACCTAACGACTAACGCCTCTGATTATACTATTACAAAGTGTATTGAAACAATTTGACGATCAACGGTGGCAATCTTTAGCGTTTTATTCAAAAAAAAGTTGTTCGCAGCGAGTAGTATAGCAACGGGGTTCCGGGCCACGTATTTCATTATTGCGCAATCGAACTTTTCGTTTGTGTCTTGGGCTGAAGTTTCTGCGGTTTGTCTCTTGGAGTGGAGGGGTGCGCCACCTGTGTGAAACTAGTTAAAGTTCGTTTAATGTGTCTTCAATGGGCTTTCATGCTGGGGAGCGTTGAAAGATATCTTGTGGTGGCTTTAAGGCGTCGCGAAAAATTTTCAATAATAATAATAAGAAATATATTCAATTTATGCGGGATCCGGTTCGGAGTTCTTTGGTGGAGTTTACATATTAGTTTTGGTGAAAGCATACTTTTAGTAATGTTGATTTTTCGTTGACTTTCCACAGTGAAATTTTGACTGTTGCTAATTGCCTCGAAAAACATTTTAATTTCTTGGCTTGAGAGCTTTATACTTCTATCGAATTACATCACTACGCTGACGTCCGTCCGTCCGTATACCAAAAGGCCATGTTTCTATTAACATTGGGCCTGCCGTGGTTCACCATTCTGATCAAACTATAATGTATCGTCATAATTGGGATTGGTTCTGGGTTTAGTTCCATGAGAATCAATCGGAGAACCAAAAGATCTTCTGGCTTAAAGTGGAATAGCTCTAATGACACTGAGGCAGGCCAGGCTGAAGAGAACATTCACGTTTCATCTTACTCAGACAAAACATGTTGAATCATCTTGATCGGAGGGATGAGCTATGCTTTATCTCCCTCATATTTAATCAGGAAGCTCAGAAGTCATCCTTTGTACTACTAGTCCGTTATGTCGTTTGTCACGTCATGGTGGCATGTCTAGAAGTAAGCTTAGTACAAGAGGGAAAAAGGTTAAGGGTTATGAGGGTTCGGGAGGGTGTTGAAAAAGATGGCGACGAACCCTGCATTTGAACTCTTGGAAGGAAGCAGCTAGGGCAGCTGAAGGTTAATCGGGGACGAAGCTCTTCAAGGCGTCGTGATTCCAATCGCAGACGTTACTGAGAAGGCATGACATCGTTTTACTTTTATCATAAAAGGCTTGGTGGTAAGCCTAGGCGATGTTGACAGCCATGTTCATACCAAGCAAAAAACGTGGTCTATGCGGACAACAAGTATCTTCTTCTTACGAAGACCGAGCCATCCCCTCGTCAAACCAAACACCAGGATCTAATTTTACAGTTTACGCCAACTATTTGTCACCATCTAGCACTCCCGACAACATCATCTTCGACTTGCTTACGTTAGCGCAGGTCCAAAAAGGCGACAAAAACCAATAAAATCCCTTAGGACAGCGGTCGGCAACCTATAGTATGCGTTCTACTAGGGGCCATGTGAGAACGTCTCTGGTGGTACGGACAATTCGGAAATATGCATTAAATTAAAATGATCAATATTTTAAGGTCATTCTCGTACAGGCCGCCGGCAGGCCGTAGCCTGAAGGTTACTCGCCTTGAGGCCAATTATAATCACACACTCACCGGCCGCCAACTAGGAAAACTGACAAAAATCTTTGTCTTTGTTCTCGTCAGTCCGGGCCTGAAGACTTCTGTTCAGTCTGAACATTTCCTTGTGGCTATGAACATTTTAGCACTTGAATTAACAACCTGGTACGCTAAACTGTCGTCTTCGCCTAATGGATGCCTCAAATCCTTATCGTTCTGTCAGACTGAGTATGGCCTTCATCGGGCCCTGCCTACCAGCCTCGCCCAAAGGCCACGGCCTCTAAGTAAACGGGGACCTTGAAATGTGGTCTTCATCGGGTCCTATCTGCCGACCTGGCCTGAAAGGCCATGGCCAGCCAGCGGCCTGTATGTGCATGGGAGCCTTAAGCTTCCAAAGTTGACCGTCCAAGGTTATTAATGTTTATAAATAATTTTTGGTGGCACGCTTAAGGTGCAGTACGTTTCGTTATCTGTTTTGTGGCACGCCAATACATTTGGGTTGCCGACGGCTGCCTTATGACACGACAGAAAAGGCTTTAAAGTCAAGCTAGTTCGCACACCAATACCATACCAAAGGGACCGCTTTGACTTAGCGAAACACATGATTTTTTAATCTGAACCCGACCCGAAATTTCTGTCTGGTATGGCAAGGGCACTTATCTCACGCTCACTAAAAAATTTAGGTCTCAGTACAATTTACCATCGTGTAAGAGATAAATGTACTGCCTCGTGTAAGTCTGGCCTCAACTATAAGGCACGGACCATAAAACTGTTTTGGACCATTTACAGACAACTGTATTCACTGTAACAGTCGAATCAGCAGCATTTTCAAAAAACTATAGCCCGATTGTACCGCCAGCCCAAAAGGACTGTCATCAAACTGTCATTCGTTGATAGATAATTATGAGAGCCTCATCATTCAGAATAATTTTACTTAAAAAACCATGATCTTTTTCATGTGCACTTTTGGGCGTTTTACTGGTGTGTATCGATCCATATCTGAAAACCTCTCATAGTTTGTACTTGTCAAATGTCATCGTAATGACAGTTGTAAGTTGACAATTATAAAATGGCGCGAAATTTGAAATGTCACGTCTTGTTGAAATACTTTTTTGCTCATTCAAGCTCCTGCTACAATCTATAATCCATAAAATATGAAAATAAATAAAATGAATTCCTTAATATGCACAAACTATTCCCTAATTAAAATATCCTCTAGTTACACAGCTACACACACATACTCACACCCATTTTCTTCATCTCGCAGGAATCTTCTGTCCTTCTCCATATTCTTAAGGGCAAGCACCCTTTTTTAAATTGTTTCCATTTAAATCCTTTAAATTGGCAAAACGTATAGCGATCCACACTGAATAGCATCCATCCACATCCATCTGGGCTTTGCCCTTTTCTTGGCCTTCTCCCGTCGCGGCGCGCGCCAATCTCCCGCCTTTCTCTCTCATCAGCGCCTCAATTGTTCGGTAGACGGAACACTGCAGCCATGTAGTCGCATTTTTCATTTTCCGTCGTCATCAAATAGCGTCCATTCATTATGAAGATAAGAACCGAAGAAAGGCCAGAGACTCTCGCTCGCTAGCCCCATCATCCAGCAGCGGGGAGTTCAGTCCGTGGATATTCACAGAATCCATGGGAGATCCGACGAAATGCATCCCCATCAGTCGCCTGCTTGCCCTTGGAGCTGGTCTTGGGGCCGCGTGTCGAGCCCTTGCTGCACAGCCCTCCGTTGTGCGCCAATGTAGAAGTGCGTCGGGATTGTGTGGATGTGTGTGGAGGATGCATTTCACGGGTCACTGCAAGATGTTCGTTGAACTAGTGAAGATTATTCTATAATTATTATTATGCGAAGCCAGTGATAGCTGCTTGCTAAACGCTATCAGCGGCATAGATAGCGCGCTCGCATCGGCCGTGGAGGCTAGAGGCTAGCTTGGTGTGTGGTGGGCATGGTCGAGAAATGGTGACCAGATGAACGCGATTGTAGTTTTCTGTGTGCTTTCAACAGTTTTTGCCTTGATGTTTGGCATGTTGTTGCTATTATAGCGCTGCTTGTAGCCATTGGCCGGAGTCTCGTATCGCTCTTGCACTTCTCCTATGTGCGGCTACCGAAAGACAGATTGCATCTGCTCAAGCTTACCCAGTCGCTAAGCGTGGATACTTTACGACTCCCAGCGTTTTACTGCACGGAGACACATGGACATGCTGCTGGGGGGCTGCTGCAGCGCCTCCGTTTTCCCTTTTTTAAGCCGTGATAGAGCTCGGCTTTTGTACACATACCATACACGTCGTTCGGTCGGTCCGGGTGTGTTTGCTCCGTGTATTTCCTTTTTGTCGCCACATCTCAACATCGGTGCGATGTTTATGTTATCGGTCGCGGTGCTCCAGTGACTTCCGCCCTGGTGTAAAACTGTTGTAATTGTAGAAGTTCCAGATTAGGAACACCATAAGTCACGACTCTCCGGCTACAAGCAGCTTGACTTCATTTGCACAAGAGCCCAAGCAGAAGTGTGTAATGGGGAACACAATGTTTACATAGTGCGCTATGTTTGTTCCCATATTGTTCTTTTCTTTGCTGTGCTTTTTCAATTCACTCTCGATTTGGTATACGGTTACAGATGGTCGTAAAATGCATATTTGTGTGAACAGTTGCGTTTTTTGTGTGTTGCGTTTCTGTTTATGCAAAGATTTTGTTTTGTGAAAATGCGGAGATTGGTCTAGTTTTGTTTAGTTAATGCATTTCAATGTTACTAATGCCAGGCTACGACAAAACGAACTTAAAAGAACTGAATTTTGCAGACTTGCAGAGTTGCGGATGGGTGAACGCAGCCAACCATGCTATAATGCATTGAAACAACTTTGTCGCTTTCTATTTAGGTCATATTGGTTAATTCGAATCTTAGTCATAGTTTGGATATTTCTTAAGCGTTGTTGGAGAAATGCCCGCCCCTAGCCTGCAACAGGCACGCACGCACAACGTCAAATCGCCCGAATTCTTCCCAAAACGAGGCATTCACACTTTTTCTAGACTAAAAGGACCGAAATTGGTATGTATAGGACGAAAGAAACGGGAACGTATCTTTGCGACCATAAAGGGTGCCTTTAGCATACTCAGGAGATCGGTTTAGTTCGACTGCATAGGTCAAGCAGAATTGGATGTGGTTAGTACTTAGTTGGGGGACTGCATACCTCTGGCAGGAACATGCGCATTTGTTTGCTACTGCTGCTGGTTGTGGGCGCGTATATGCTTTAAAGAAAACTAAGCAACTAAATAATTTTTACTCGGGCCCGCTATACAAGCTAGTCCAGCTAGTTCACAAGTTGCTTGGTGTTTAAAGGGAGATGTAAGCAAAAACGTTTGCTTTAAAATTGACGAATGCTGAGCCTAAAGTGGAAAATATGCTGATTAGCATCTAGGTCAATATGGGAAGCGATATTATCCAATTAAAGCCGACACTCAGGTATTTGGCAGATTGACCGATTTTCAGCTTATCTTAAAACCCCACTCCCTAATGTTAAGAGTAGTTAGTTTAATCTAGTGTAGGCCAAAATCGGGTTATGGGATAATAATAACGGCTGCATACCGTTCTGTTGGATCATGTTAAACGATCGCTGATCGTAATAGACGTTCTGGCGCATTAAGTTGTGGTCTCTATGACCTGAAGAATGCAGGCTGCAGCCGAAAACCTGGAATGGCCGAAAAACCTATAAACTCATGCCGAGGGTAAGAAAATGAAGCATGACTTAGTCCAATTCAATATCGCATCGATTCGGGTGTGATGATTCCCTGTATTCCGTCCATCGGGTTCACATGTCGGCTACTTCACGCTCGGAGAATTTATAGAGGAAATTATAAAATATATAAAGCACAGGAAACCCCTTAGTTTGTTAGCCCCTGGTGGCCGATTGGTCGAGGGCTGACTAGGGCCGCCCTACCGTTTGGCAGGTGTTTTCGGTTTCGCAGGTTGTTCGGACTATTAATCAGATGATCCAGTCGGGAAGCTAATCTGTCGCGTTGAAGCGATAACAACGTTGCCTCCCTGTTGGCCTGAGTTGCTCGGACAGTGGACGCGTATGAAGTGCCCTCGTGTGAAAGGACCTTCTATACTTTGTGCGCCGCCTTTGGAAGTGTGGCCGACTTTTGGTCAGTAGCAGTGGCCAACGTGATCTGGTCAGGATCAGATTATCGTTGTCCGCTGATGATCCACTTGCTAGTATGTACTTTGAGAGCCTGCAGGAAATTAACTGCTCGAGTAGTCGCTTCTCCGACGTGCAGTACTTTAAGGCAAGACATGCTCTACAGACCGTCCGGCCTTCCAGACTAAAAAATATTGCGTGTAACGGTCGACCATCATCAAACATTACTTGATCCTTCGCGATTCGTTCATCGGTCCAACCATGTCAATATGTACGTGGTAAAAATATTTTGGATCTTTGACAGGCTAAGCAGAATATTGCCCACTCCTTAATTCATGTGGTGCCAGTCGTTTTTTCTTTATATAGCCTTCCTCGTAGCTTTTTCGCTACCGTGTGAGGGAGCAATGTTAATAGTTTCTCAGCGTTTGACAAGTCGATAGATCTGTGATCGATTTTGGGTCGCCACAATTAGTTCAATTCGTTTAATATTTATAACAGGGTACGAAATGCTCACATGAGGAACTCGTGAATGAGTACTTTTCAATTCCTCATTATAAAATCACTCTCCCTCTCAAAGAAAAGATTTCAACTTCGGCTTGCTCGCACTAATGAGTGAGGCTGTGTACACAGGGTCTTATTCTGAGAGTTATGTGACTCTGCAAGTGAGGTGACGCTCAAGGAATGGTATTTCACTAGTCGACTCAAAAAACATCTTTCATTCAAAATTCCCAACCGCCAGTTTCGTGGGCATTCCCAGAGTGGAATGAGTGATTCGACTCTCAGATACACATGAGTGAGGATAACATTGTTGGCATTTTTCACAGGAACTTAAATGTGCGCATCACCCATTCCCACTCCTTCTAAGCCTCAAATCATGCCGCAGGATACTAAACCAAAACCACAAAGACTCATGGACGAGTTTGGAAAATCCAGAAAAATTACTCACTCACGAGTGAGTGTACTAGCAAACAATTAATGGGTCGCACTTGAGTGAGGATTTTCATACCCAAAATTCCTGAACAAATTACTCACACACGAGTAAACGCCCTTTATAGCAAACAACTCTCGCTCGTTAGTGAGGAGTGAGTTGAATGAGTCCGGCATGAGTGAAGATTTTCGAACCCTGATTTATAGCATATTCAAGTAAAAATGATTTAGTTGGTATATTTACGCCCAAAACCAAGTACACAAAAAGAACGTTTATAAACTCGGCGAAGGACAACCTCTTCCCACCACATTGGTAGCACACCTGTGCTGCATACCATATTGATTAATTGGTGTATTTCTATTAATAACACTGGCTTATCAGCATACTTGAAGAAACCATTCTTCTTCTTCTTCTTCTTTAAACTCCTTTAATCCCTCATGGAACATAGGGCGGAAACAGTTGCCCTCTAGCGGATTCTGTTTTGCGCGACAGCTCTCAGCTCCGACCAGGATCTCCCAGTTGTTGCGGCTTCTGCTAGTAGGGTTCTCCTCCACGTTGTTCTAGGTCTTCCTACTCGACGGGATCCTTGCGGATTCCAGTCAAGGGCCTATTTGGCTAGATTTTCGTCTTCGCGTCGCAAGGTGTGGCCAACCCAATTCCATTTCCTTCGTCTGATTTGGTCGTCTATCCTTTCTTGGCCGGCACGGCGCCATAGTTCTTCGTTTGAAATTCTATCCTGCCAGCGGATTTTTAGGATACGACGCAGGCATCTGTTGATGAAGACTTGTAGGCGCCCTGTGATGAATTGGGTGACTTTCCATGTTTCGCAACCGTACAAAAGTACTGCCTTCACGTTGGAGTTGAACAGCCGCAATTTGGTGTTAGTTGAGATCTCCGTTGATCTCCATATGCGTGACAGGCATGCATATGCGCCTCGTGCCTTATTTATTCTGGAACTGACATCTTCTTCTGCACCGCCATTTTCGGTAATAATACTACCGAGGTAGCAGAATTTATTTACCAGTTCCACGTCACGGTTATTCAGCGCAGTCCGTTCAATGTATTTGCATTTATACGCATTTCTTTAGTTTTAGTTGGATTTAGCCTTAAGCCTGCTGGACTACTTTCTGCTGCCAAATTGTTAATCATGTTTTTGAAGTCCTGGTGTCTGTGGGCCAGCAAACAGATATCATCTGCGTAGTCGAGATCCTTAAGGCGGTCTAACAAACCCCATTGTATGCCGCCTGTTCTATGTAGAGCGCCGACAAGGATGTCATTTATTACTATAAGAAATAGTAAAGGCGAGAGTAGGCATCCTTGTCGTACTCCTGAGCTCACCTCGAAGCTGTCGGATAATTTTCAATTATAGAGAACTCTGCATTTGGAATTGTTATATAGGGCTTTTATCAATTCTATTATTTTATCAGGCAGTCCACGTCACCGTAGAGCCTGCCAAATGAAGCGCCTATTAACCGAGTCAAACGAAACCATTAGGACATAAAATTACTCATTAACAAGAAACACAAATTCCAACATTCTCTTGAGGTTCGATTCTGATTTTAAACTAAAACGTCAGCGAATAGCGGCATTTCGTTTTGATGTAAAAAAAAATATCAAAAGAGATTAGATTATTGTATCAATGACATGATAACAGTACAACTAAGATTATTTCGATATATTCTTCACGTCATATAAAAACTTTAAGCAAAAACTCGAAGATCGTGAAACTTGTTATTGGTACACTTCGGAAACTGAAAGCAAATCAATAAAATACAAATGATTTTGGCAGCTGTCAGCTGTTTTCCAATATGTCAACGGAATAACTGAACTTATCTTAAATCCTTTGAATTACTTTTGTTTTTCGAGGATTTCTACAGGATAATAAGGGATGGAAATTGTTATATATTTTATTTAAAAACTCACCACTTCACTGCTAAAATCTGTCAAATCATCATCATCATGACCACGTTGTTTCGGTGCAGCATATGACATGGTAATCCATAATAAGCACAGGCACAAGCACAAACACACACATAGCCCTAAGGGCAAACGCTTTTCCCTATTGTAGCTTTTCATGATTTGAAAAAAAAAAACAAAAATACAAAAAAAAAATAACGAGCAGAAAGAAAATGCAGCTCACATACACATACAACAAAGAATGCACTCGCGATGCACTTTTATTTTTTTTTATTTATTTTTTTTTGTTTAGCGTTTTTGACCGATAATAAATCTCCATTAAAGAAAAGGGCGACAACTTATAATTGCACTCCAAGGTTTCCGTCTCTAATTTTGTGGCTTGCACCGTTCACAATGACAATTTCAATTTGCGTTTTTAAAGTAACAAAATTAAAACGATTTTTTTTACTTCTGTATCTTTTTCGGCCGTTTTTTGTGTGTTTTGTGCCGTCCTTATTTTTTTTTTTGGTAGTTTTAAAAATTTATATTTTTAGACACTTGTTCTCTTTCATACACGCACACCGGGCTGTGGGGCGCCTTTTGTGAACACTCGTGCTTTATGAATTCTCCTTGTTGCTTGAACGTCGTCGTCTGGTAGTTGGCGTGTCGGTCGGGAATTTACTCTTGGGCCTGCCTTGGGTGTCCCTTTGCCTTTTCCTTATTCATTAGTCACACACAAAAAAAAACAATAACAACAACAGCAAAAAAAATATTGTGCAGGAGGTCGCGGAGGCGCGGCACAATGATGAAGTATGGGGGAGGACGACAAACGACGTTTTGTTTATTCACTTTCCGGGCGCGCATTCAAAATCTCTCAAGGGGCTACACACACAAGTACTGAACCTTCCCTAAAAGGATATCCTGTCGCAAGGTCTTTGAACTTATATACCGCGACGCCACTGCTTTTGTTGCAACGATATATTTACAAAAAAAACACAGCTAGTTCCGGTCGTGATCTTTACGCACAAATTACGTTCCACAAAAAAATTTCTCTGATCGTGATCTTTTCGCACAAATTACGTTCCACAAAAAAATTTCTCTAATTACCAATCAATCAAAAACGTTAAAAATATCCCGTTTAAAAAAAATCCCATTAAAAACGACCTAAGTAAAATCAGCTGTTTGGTCCTAAATTTTTTGTCCTAAATAATTGGCAACTGTCAAACAATTAGAACACATGCGCGCCGAAAGGTGCTCGAACTGGTTTGGTCGTGTTTACTGTGTGCGCGTTGTTGTTTGTTGCCGACATTTATACGAAGTGTGGAAATACCGTGCCGCGGACGCCTAAGTTAAATTTTTCTATGCCCTGCTACTTAACGAACGAACGCGACAAACGGACAAGCACTGAAAACTGAATTGAACGCAGCCACCGCTGACTGTTTATGTTCGGTCTTGTTGGGGGTTTTCAAGTTCTGAGCAGGGTTGCCACTAAACAAAAAATTTTGGAGCCAAATTTTCCGAGAAAAAGAGCCAAAGCTGATAAAAAAGAGCCAAATTCAAACACAACAGGAATTACATTGAAAACCGCGAACAATAAGATGTCAAAAACAAATCTTCTTCTTTACCATACGAGTAGGAGGCATGGTCGACCAGAGAAATTAGTTGTAGGATAGTTCTAAAATCTTCAAATCTTGAACCAACCAAGTAACAGTAATGGTAAATTCTTTGCGAGTATGTAATTAGGAAAAACCAAATCAGTTAAAATTCAAGATCAAGTTGAAAGAAAAAGGCAAAAGAGCCATTTAAGTTGAAAAAGAGCCAAAGAGCCAATTTTAAAAGTTTTTTTTTTATAAAGAGCCACAAATGGCTCTATAGAGCCAAAGTGGCACCCCTGGTTCTGAGCACTTCGTCTCTTCAGCTGAGCAACAGAACACACTCAACCAGCAGCAAACAACTCTCTCGATGTTGGATAGGTTGCAGCACTGTCTACACACGCCGCATTCGAGACTTTTGCCGCCTTTGTTTTGTTCCCGGAGTTGAACTTTAGTTGTTGTTGTTGTAGTGTGGTTGTGGTTCTGTTTGGGAGCGCGATAGAGTCAAGTAGTGTAGGGTCGTTGCCGCGCTGAATGTAACAATCTCGAATCTAAGAAATTTTCTGATTAGGAGAAGCCCGAAAGAGGCCCAACCGATGGAGAGGGCAAAGCGCTGGGATTATTACTCACGAAATTTGCGTTTTCTGTGTAGATACAAGAAAAACTGGAACAGGCCTAGGAGGAGGAGGAGGACAAGAAAAATATACTCGTCTCGAGGCAGATGTTACGTCACGACCAAGCAGAGCAACCGGCGGCGACGGGACACACGACTGACGCCTCCGTTCCTTCTAGTTTCTGTGTGTCCATGGACATATGGACCACCGTGGACAAACACAAAACGAATAGCAGAAGAATGGACGATGGGACAGAGAGCCAGCCAGTAGTGCTAAGCCACTTGTGTTTACTTGCAATTAGCAGCTTCCTTGAAGGACGGTGCACTTCTGAAATAATTTATTGTTGCTGTATAGACCTTGTTACTTTGGCAACCGTGTGTTTGTTTTTCGTAAAGTGTGTGTGTGCAGTAATGGGAGGACACAGGACTGCAGCAGGGGAGGTACTAGTGCATGAGATGAGATTTTATGGTTAATGAAAGGTATTTTCGCTTTATTTTACTGCAATTAACAGAAACACAGCGACGACAGGCTTCTTTGTGTTCATTCCCAAGTAGTTGCATGTCCATTCGGGCGTTCGATAGCATTGTTTCTGCTAAATTAATTTTAGAACTAATCTTAATATTTTTAAATTAATTTCTATAAAATTTTCAGTTAAATGGACTAAGCTGGCTTCGTGTTAGTTTCTAAAAAGGAAAGCAGTTAAACTAGTTGCTCTGATTCAGGTGTGTGCCTCCAGACTTGTATTTATAGATCTCCAAATAGCTCTAACATTTTTTTTCAGTTAAGGTTGCCTTGGTTGGTAAGGCCTATGGGGTGGGCCAGCGAGGGAGACTCAACCTTCGTTGGCAGGAAGGCGTAGACCAGGACGCTCAGAGGTTAGGGATGCTGAACTGGATGACATCGGCTCAGAATCGAGACCGGTGGAGAGAACAGTTGCGAGAGGCCAGGACCGGATCCCCGTTGTAGAACCGTTAAAGAAGAAGAAGCTGCCTTGTTGGCCATTAAATCTCACAGAATGTCATCAAAGATTATCCTGGATTGTCTCCTATCTCTAAAAATTTTCAGCAGGAACAATGGGACGCTATTGTAGATCCAATGTCACGAAGGTCACATCGGTCATAAAATTGGTGGTCTAGGGTCAAACTCATCGCTTGTTGGTCCGGAACATTTCTGGAGCCTGGGCAGGTGCCATGTCAGATCCGCTATCAAAAAGTGGATTGATCGGCTATTTCTTCATAGGTTGATAAAGATCAGGGGTTCCCGTCAAGCTAAAAGATTCATTCAATTCGACAAAGCTCAAGCATGTAAACTATTAAATTTCAACAGATTGGAGTTGAAAACACAGAACTCCGGACGAGCTACGGTTTTTAATGACACAATAAACCAAACAGGTCGTAGTGCCTGCAAAGGCGTCCCATCGAAGGGCTAAGTAAGTTAAAGGCTGAGAGAAAAGACTATATGAAAACTGGGTGCAAGCCGTCAGTTTAAGGACAATATTCGATACTAGGTAGCGACCTTTGGTGTTGCCGATACATCAAAGACACAAGTCCTGAGAAACGCCATCTGCAATCTAAGGTCTACGCGATCTAAGATCTTCCGATATGCTATCGAATCCTACCTCCACGAAGATGTTGACTTTATATCGGGTGATCCCTGAATAGACGGAGGTGGGTGAAAGGCGAGGGTTTCGTATCTCAAAACGAAACAATTACCGGACTGGTCCTCTAGGTTGGGGGTTGGGCGGCAGCCGTAAAAACCTACCCGTCACGAATCTTCAAGACAGGCCTCGGGCAGGAAGGATCCAACGGCAACGAATCAGGCAACGAAATATGGAATTTGATTTTGGAACTGAGAACATCAGAATCCTCAACAGGATGGGCGCTCTACCTTTGCTTTTATTATTACTGGAAAAATTCGACATAGCGATCACCGCTTTACAGGAAACCAAAGGGGCTCATAATGGCATAATGGATCTCAATGGAACCCACACGATACTCTTCAGTGGTTTATCGAACGGAAGAAGAGAGTTCGGGGTTGCCTTCATAGTTGAAAAGAGAAAATGAAATCACTGATTCAGGACTTAAGTGTACGCTTCGCATTAAAACAACACCGCATAACAGTCTTTTAAACGTCCATACGCCCACAGAAGACAAGACGAATGAGAAGAAAGAGGAATTCTACCAGTAGCTAACAAAAGCCATCAAATTCATAACAACAAACGATATAGAAATGGTGCTTGGAGACAAAGGCTTAAGTATGTAAAAAAGAAGAATTACTATGAGTCATAGGAAAGCACAGCCTACATAACGCTACCAATAACAACGGTAGTAGATTGATCGATCTCACTAGCTAACGTCACTTTCTTGTCACGGCGCACAACTCGACATTCAGCACAGGGGCCAGCATGGAGGAGGCCCGTTTTAACAACTGGGAGATCCTTGATAGAGCTGAGAGTTGTCCCGTAAAACAGGGTCTGCTGGAGAGTAACTGTTTTTGCCCTATATTCCACGATGGATTAAAGAAGAATCAATGGGGTGGAGCATGATTATCAAGTAGTACAATACATCTAGGTTA
The DNA here is from genome assembly GCA_949987705.1 of Thereva unica. Taxonomy (NCBI): domain Eukaryota; kingdom Metazoa; phylum Arthropoda; class Insecta; order Diptera; family Therevidae; genus Thereva; species Thereva unica. Next base: position 28,407,889 of record OX465281.1, on the reverse strand, counting down.
TGTCTATAATAGTACCCAACAACAGAATGGAACCGGAAGTACGAGCACGGGTGCTAAGACTCAATAAAGTTTATTATAGGCTGTCAAAGTTCTTCAATTCCAACTTCTTACCATGATATCTCACTTTCTGCTGTATAAGAGGATATTCTTACCAGTGTTCACATATGGATCCGAGTCTATGGTCATTCTGATCTCTTATCCGTCTTCGAAAGGTAAGTCATTTGGAGAATTATTGGCCACATTTACCAGGAAAGACGGTTCAGGAGACTACAATGACGAAGTCTACTAGCACTATCGCTACATAGATGCTGTGAGGAGAATAAAGCTCATTAGGCAGGATATCTTGATGTCATGAGTGAACGGTGGGATTGATTGATTGAATTTGGCTAGTGCGTAGATCAAATCTATGCTGGCAGTCGTTTTAGCCTTCGTCATTTTAGGATAAAAACTGGATAACATAAGCTCAATTGCAGCTGATGTGAACGAACGGATCCCCACTACAGAGCCCAATAAGTAACTAAAGCAAGCATGGATCAATTGAACACAAAAAACCTAAGTACATACTGAAAGGCCCTAGTCTGTCTGCCAAATATTTGTGAAGCGATTATGTTAATTCGATCAAATCCCTCACGCCAGATAAAAATTAAAGGTCAAGTTTAACGTCACACCAATTTTGGATTTATTCCGTTCCATTACAGCATCAAAAAGCCTAATACTAAGAAGTAGCATAGGTCCCCAAATCCTACTGGGACCAGCACTTGAACAATTTGGATATCAGGGCACGTAGGTTGTTGTAGGAGGCGGCTATGGCGTCCAGCAGGGTCATTATGGAAGAGATGGTTATTATGGAAGAGATTTCAGAGACGGGAATGCTATGAATTGTATTCAATGCAATCTTGCAAAGATTTTCAAATTTAATCCCTTTCGAAGATATCACATGGTGAACTCGTATGTTACATGGTTGGCTACAACATAAGAAGGCGATCGTGCCTGGATTTAGAGTAGAAGCCTTCAGTTTGAACACTCTTACTGGTTCACAAAAATGAAAACTTACAAAGAACCTACTTACGTTGATAAGCGAATTTTTATCCTATCTAAAAGCCAAGGGGTAAGCTTCATAGCTCAAGCCCAAATTTGGGACTGCTAACGCACTCCATACTGTCAATCTGGTCACCCTAATCTTAGTCCGGGGCCCTCGGGGTTTCGTGGCCAAAAATTAAAGCTGATGCGTTCGCCCGCCAAGGTTTTGACACTGATCGATCCAAAACCACCTATGAAATCCTCATCAGTTTGCGGAAACGATTGAATGAAATACACACTGAACTGTAGCTCCAGTTCTGGCCTGGTTGAACCAAGTCGCTTCTTTTTGGATCGTCTCATAACGCGAGCAAAGAAGAAAGAATGCCACGACTCTAGTTGGCTTGATCACTAGACACCCTGCCCCCAACTGATCACCTATAGCGGATCGTCTTCGGCGATCAAACAGAAGATTGCTTCCTGGACTTTTGTGGTCATAGACGATGTTATTAGTCAGGACATGGATTTGCAGGAAAGAAGTAGAACAAGGAAGAGGAGAGAGGTGGGAGAGAGGATAAGACAAACTAGCTCTAGATGACCAAATGAAAGTGGGTCCATTGTGTAATCTCAAACTCTTAAGCACCCGTCCGTATTTTCTATATCTATCCTACTCAGGCACCATGAACAATACGTTTTTTCCTTCTTTTTAAACCACCCAAACCTCTTGCCACTGAATTTTTTACTAGACTCATTCATCGATCATAATAAATGCTACTTCTTCTGAGACCTTCCGTCATCCAGACCCAACGTTATGACTCTATCGTATCACCAAAGATTTCTTCATTCATACTTCGAAGCCCTTGTGTCGGCAAAATTCATTTGTTTTAGCAAATCAACAATTTCCGCCCGAGACACAATAACTTCAAATTAGTTCTTTTCGTAGATCCATGAATGAGTTCTTTCGTGGAAATAGCGGTCATGGCCATTCTCATATTTGTTCCAATTATAGTTTTGCGGTCCCTTAGTCAACATTGACCCATAGTATAGTAATTTATGGTGGTGTAGCCGCAACTTCCAGCTTTTTAGGAGTTCCTAAACAAATTTACGATCGTTCGTATTCCAGTCTTAAGAAGTGATCGTAGTAATTTGCTGCGATCGTTCGTTTCTTAATATAAATTCAAACTATGCAAATCATGCAAATGCGATATGAGGTCTTATCAAGCAAGATTAGATGAAGAATTCAGAACAATGAATTTCCGCGATCACTAAAGTCGCGATCGCATGCAGACGTCACAGCATTCACGATCGTTTGAAAAACAAAATTGCTTCATTCGTTCTGAATACGTTTTCTTCAGAATACTCTAGATACTGCTCAAACCTGTATGGTTGATCTATGTTCTCTTCCCCCGACCATTAACACAATAATTAATTATTATCGCCGAAGTACAAGCAGTTATCGCATCAATAACCGATAAGACCAGCCTCAAGCCTTAAATATTTTTCTTCTTTTAAATAAACATTGAACAATTTTATTTCTGTCCGAAGATGTCGTTAACGCATTTTCTCGTTTGTTATCATAAATGTGCGGAAATTCTTCGCAAACGTCCCAAAAATAAACCAGAAAAAAAAATATTTATAAAAGAAAGAAAATCTCGAACCGATCTTGTACCACATGCAGCCCAGCATTGCCTTGCGTCTGTGATGGAACGCTCTGCTGTGCCTTTGACTTTCGTTTGTTTATCGTGCTGCATTCAGAACTGGCTGTGCAGTTAAAGCGCCGATCGAGAGAGAGAGAACATAAAAGCGGACGCACTGCGCATGCGTGCCACGATCAAGCCCCTAATCAGTAATTCAGAGGGCGGTGCACTCGTTTTTCCGATTCTGGATCTCTGTGCTGTGGACTCGAAACGGAATTGAGAACCGAGTATGAAGCCGCCGTCCATAAAAGGAGCAAACCTCAAGTACAGTCCTTTTGTCTGGAGGAGAGTTATTTGTGATTGGAAAATAGTGCGTCACTGCACGATCGTCGCCAATATCGAGCGAATCGATCTTGTGTCAATTTACGGCCAGAGTCAGTGTCCTCCCTTGAGACGTCCGAACCAACGATCCAAAAATCAAATCAATACTTCTTGACGTTTGTTGCGTCTATCTATCAGTCATCTTCGTGCAGTCAATGCACTCTGCTGCTCGGTGGTCTCTCTTTTTTCGTTTTTTCTTTTTCTTTTTTCTTTTTGGTTTATTTTGGGATTCCGTACAGTACCGCTTCTGCTGGCGCACAACTCCGGCCGGAAATAGCTGACCGTGAATACCGGCAGTAGACAGTGGCAGTTGGCCACCACCTCATCGGGGTTTCCTCCTCTCCTGTGATACGTCGTAGTCATCAAGATCGCGATCGTAGCGTGCAAAAAAGAAACGGTGATTTTCGCACCTCTCTTCTGGTCGCATATTTCTGCTAATCCCAAGACGGGAATGTCGGCCAGGTGAGAGATTCGGACGTGTCAGCATTGTCCGAATACGATTCATTCATGTGCGGTCGATCATTGAACAAACTCATAAAAGCTCGGAATATCCGAATTATGATCGACATGCTTTTACGCTGGAACAGTAACCTCCATGCGGTTAGGGCTCGATGACTGATATGTCGAGGTTCGGTGCTTTCTGCCCATTTCCAAGGAATTCGTTAATGCGTCTTACGTACTTAAGGTACAGCTGAGGTCTTATCTTATCCAGATAGCACACACACTCATCCTGTTTACTAACGATGAATAAACGAACGATTGATTTCACCAAATCAAAACCTCTACGAGTGTTTAAGGTAGTTCTATCAATCACATACATTCTCCTGGACACAATGGCGAAGTGCATACTGGCGCTTTCCTAGAATCCGACGATCATCATTGATCTTTTATTCAGAGGTAAGAGATGGAAAAGTCTTGTCGTGGGATAAACGCGTGAGTAATATCAGCTTTTACGTTCAATTCAGCAAAATATAAATGCGATGCACTTTAAAGGTAGACACAGGAAATTAAGCAAGATTTTTTCTTAATGACACCTTCCTCCTCCTATGGGAATGGATGAAGTGGATACAAAAAAATCGTGTCGCTGCGGTGGAGGTTACTATTTACAAGATCGGTTCTTTAGAAGTAGAAATTGTAGTTGGAACGAATATCTACAATTACTAATTGTGCAATTATATTGAGAAAAAATGCGGGGAACAAAGTAGAACTTTGATGGAGTTGGCCGGCTTTGTTGAGTTGCTCAATTGTGTTGCGCAGTAGCTTAGTTTATTGAAAGTGTATCCGATTTGAGCTTGGGTAATCAAACAATATGATAGAGTTATTGTCCGATGCTTTATGAATATTATGGTACTTAACGGGTGCCGATCTAGTTTTATTACTGATAAAGATCGCATGTGGAGGTCAGCGAGATGATTTAGATTGTAAGTGTAGGGCAGTCCAATGCAATGAGCGCTTTGGTGCACCGCCTGGATACCCCAAAGGCATGTACCTAAAGTTAGGTGACTGTGGGGATATGTAAAGCCATCCTGTTGAGCTTAGGAAATTTATCAGTGCACCACTCCATGGGCCGGAGATAACTTTTAAGTCTTCCAGAACTTAGGTGGTTATTTCTATACATTTACTGATGTCACTTGCAGGTGAACAAGTGCTTCTTTCTCGCTCTTTTTCGTGCAGTTACGGCAACAGACAGTGTGTGCGATACCTATCTTCGCAGCTTGGTCCTCTATTCGTCAATTTTCTGTGATGATTGTCGTAACTCTGGCGAAAACTCTTCGAGGTCTGTTTAGAAATTTCATTGTGCTTCAATCATTGTAAGTAAACCAAGTCGTCCTAGGGATAATGCAGACCTCCAATATGCCTCAGCTTTGGCTGACTAAAAGCAAATGGTATCCTAAGATATCTTTCTGGCCCAGCCCAATGGGCTCTTCATATCCGAGCCCCGAAGAGCGGATCCCTACGGGTGCCGAAAGGTGTCAGGTACCACCAATGTACAGTTGGTGGCCTGCAGCTAGACGCCTGCCCTTATTCTATTGTCGCCTTTCCTTTATGATATTACAGGCTTTGATCAACGCTCGCCACTACAAAAGCGTGCCATATGTGAGGATCGGACGTACCAAGTCTGTGTACATTCACACAACTATTTAACTCGGCGCCGCGGTGTTCGAGGAAGTATTCCTGCATGATCCATGGTCGGCAGGAGGTGTCAGCGAAGGGGCAGAACAAATTGAAAACTCGGTGAAACAGGCATGGGCACGCCCATTCCATGGCGTGCCGGCAGCCATCGACACTCACCAAACGCCGAGATCGACGAATACCGAATGGCCTACCTGAAAGCTATAGAAGCACTCAGAAAAAAAATCACGCTCTCCGCCGATTACCTGCTCCGCGCAGCTCCAGAGTATTTTATACGTCCGGTTTCCACAGAACGAACGCACTGGTGATCTACCCACCCTTCAGGTGGACCCAGAAAGATACCTGGTAGTCATAGAAAAGCAGAGCAGATTCTAGAAGCCGCAAAAAGGTAGTCATCAATAAGGCCATCGGCGTGGATGGCATGCCAAACAAAGCGGATAAGCTAGCTGCTATGATAGCGCCAGACAACTCCGCTGAAGGCCTTACAGCGTGGTCGAGAGAGAGGATCTTAACAGAGCGAGGCAAACATAAGAAACTCGTGCTCCTACTGAAGCCAGAAAACCCTTAAGAGACCTAAACCGATATGTCTCCTTAGTTGCATAGACAAACTCTTTCGAGCGGGTGATCAGTAACAGAATACTCCCTAGCGTCGAAAGGCTAGGAGATCAATTGAACAAGCAATTCGTAAAGGCAGGTCGACAACTGATGCAGTCAACAGTGGGCCTAGCAAAAGCCGCCATAGAGAAAAATCACTGGCGCTGAAAAATCACTGATAGCCTTCGACGTAAAAAATGCTTTCAACTCAGCTAGGTGGAGCACAATAGTTGAGGCGTTGATCAACCTAGGTACACCAAAGTACCTAGCCGTAGTAGTAGCCGACTACTTTAAGGGTAGGTCGCTTCATTTTGATTCGGAAGATGATCCAGCAGAGTTAAACAGGACTGCAGACAGCAGAAAATGGAGGCCCGCATATAGGCTAAGTGCACTTTGCGTGTGCTGCACGTGCAGGACCACGTCCGACGATGTGGCGTGTGTGATAGCGGGGATGATCCCCATAGACATTCTGGTGAGAGAAGGCATGCTCGATGACCCAGAATATGTATAGTATAGGGGAGCCGAGAAAGGTACGACGGCAGATTGCGCGCTGCTAGTCCATAAGACAGTGGCAAATTAAGTGGGACGAGTCTGTCAAGGGTCGCTGGACCCGCGGGAGCGTGGGAAGTGAGTTAGGACTTAACGCAGTTCCTTCTTCAAATAGGTCCGTAACATATACATATATCCGTATATACATGTATTTATATGTAAGAATGTGTGTATCTGTGTATGCATGCGTATAGGGTAGAGTCCGACATAACCACCATGCGGGATCGGCCAGTAATGGGCACATGATTCGAGGCAGTAGCATGAGCTTTTTACCTCCTGGAAAGAAACACAACCTGGCTTGATCTCTTGCGAAGAGAAGGCCGTTTAACGAAAGTAGAAAGCAGTGCAGGCTCTATGGAAAGGGGAGCTTTGGAGACTGACTGACTTTGAAGATTAGACCAAGAAATTTGGCCCTTGAGAAATAGAGTGAGGGTATGTCCATCCAAACTGGGAACGTTGACGCCGGAGATTTCCATTTTCCCATTGAGTTTTGCTTATGCTGAGGGACGTTAGCAGCTCTCTAACTTTGTTCAGGTATCCTTCCAGGATTTCACTGATCACGGTTGGAAAGATTCCTATCACCTTTATCGTCTGATTCCTGTCACCTGGTCGTCTACCTAAGCTACTACCTTAGCTCCACTTCTATCTAGCTTTGTAGTTTGTTATTTATCGTTAGTTGCAACATTAAGGGGGAGACAAAGTGGTTGGTGTGACTGTACTATTTATCAAACAGAAGGTACGTGGCCGAAAGAGGATTGAAAACCCTTCCGGGCTTAACCAAAGGGTACGCAATCTCGTTGCTTACGGGCCGAAAGCACAAAAACAATAAGGATCCCGGGAAACTCGAAGCAGACCAGACGTCTCCAGAGTAAAAACTTCTGGACCTACCAAAGATGACTCTCCGGGAGAACAGGTAAATCAAAAGTAAAAAAAGCCATAAAGCTATTTACTGAGAAAAGTTGATTGAGATCGACTTGCCAGTGGTACTCCTCTAATATCGAATTCACAAAAGAGCAAACCTTCTTAGTTTGCAACTCCATAGGGGCAGCTACACAAAAGCCAAACCAAAGTCAAATCTAATGCGACTGGTAGTGACAACATACCTCAAGGTTCTTAAATATCACACCTTGTCTCTTGCCTGTTATTACTCACTTATTTAACGCCTACCTCACTGTATCTAGGTTTCCCTCAGGGTGGAAACTTGCCCTGAATATGCCAATTCCCAAGTGCCCATTCCCTACTTGCCGCTCGGATTCGAAGGCTCTCGAAAAGCTGATAGCGTCATAAATTCTTGAGTATTGTGAACGTCTCCAAATAATAAATTTATGACAATCAGGCTTCCGCAAGCAACATAGCGCTGTGAGTCTGTGCTCCTTAAAGTCACTTCCGATATCGTAAGTCCCTTGATGAACAACATGTTTGCTGTTTGGTGCTACTTGATTTCTTTAAATCGTGTTAACCACGCCTTGCTTTTCTCTTCTCTTTTGCTCTCAATCTGATGCGTATCTTTCTAACTAACCGTTCTCAGAAAGTCGTGCTCGGCATCCATTGTTCTTCGGCTTCCCCAAAGCTACATCCTTGGGCCTCACCTATTCAGTATTTTGATTAATAATATTCCTTCAGTACCCAATGACTCCAAGATTCACATGTATGCAGATGATGTGCAACTTTATAGGTATATCGGCACCAAAAGATTCATTTGATAAATGTATTGTGAAGCTAACCGCCGACCTCCAGCATATTTCCAATTAATCTTCTTTGAACAGCAAGGAGTTCGTCGATTACGATTGACCATAGGAGAGATGATAGGACGTCTCTTTGAGGACAGCCTTTTGTAACTGATTCACCATTCATCCCAGCAGTCATCAATCTACTCCTGAAAAGCGACAAGATCCATATCGCAGTACGCAGGGAGGATCAACGCCATTTGCTGCGACTTCGTTGATCGTGCCAAAGGCAACGTTGTCAAACCCAGACTGAATATCTACTAAACCGCAGAGACAAATATCCTTTGCCTGAAGAGACCTTCCAATATCGCTCCCTAGAAAGTCGATGGAGGATAGATCTGCCTGGCCTAGAGGCAATTTGCAAGCAGTTGAGTAGGCTCGCTGCAAGATCGTTGTTCTTGTGTAATACCTTCTCCATGGTTTTCTGTTCGAAGACTAGGATTTCGCTTCCTTGTACGATGTTGTCAGAATATAGACCAGTGCAAAGCTACTCGGGAATAGTAGGAGCAGGATTGGTAGCACCTCTTCCCAACCCTTTTGAGATCTGCGAAGATTTGGTCTTTCCCAGCAAGATACGAATAGTCCATTCGATGTAAGCGACAGTGAATATCCTGTCTTCCAGATCGTTGTTCCTATTGGTACGACCTTGCTCGAACAGACAACTCTAACTGACTCAGGTAGATTTCTGAATTTTTTCTGTCTTCCCTACGTAATGCAAATTCCACTAATTACCACTAAAAAAAGTAACCACCCTTTCAAATCTGACTCAAAACAAAAAAACACCATTGATTGATTAATAATTCCCAATTTCATAAAATCAATTTCATCCATTGATGATTCTTTAATGATCATGTCTAAAAATCATTTCCGAACCTTCAAATCCACGAACATGGAATTCCCCAATCATTGATGACCAATTGCACACCGACGACTTCAACTCATCATCAATGAACACAAGAGTCTTACCTGGTTCTTCATTCGCGGCCAATCTTCATCAATTACTTTTATTATTAGTCAACACAAAAGGCCGAAGAACTTTTGCCAATTGAAACGATGACTCAATGTTGGCCAAACACAAACACATCCAGTCATGCTATTTACCGTTATCCCTTTTGGAAGGCGCAACAAAAACCAACATAACATGTCCGCCGATAAGCACCCAAGAGTATTTTTCGGACATGCCGAGGCCATTGAAGAGTTTTTTACGATCGTTTAACTGAAAGGTTTCCAAGAAGAAAAGGTCTAATTTTTTATTTACCATCCGCCATTAAAAAAAATTTGTTGTGTTCCGTCTGCGAATTTTTAATGCGGGTTAAGTTTCGAACTAGAAGAAGAGTGCTTAGCTTTACTACAATAGAATGGGGCAGGGCAGACGAGTGCGTTGTGAATATTAATAAAGGAAATTGAAGTCTGGGAACTAGCTTAAATGGAGTATGAAATATGAGTCCGTATCAGAGTTTGACATTTCTCTTTGACATTTTGACATTTGATATGTCATTGTGAACTAAAAATATCTACTTACCCTTACAATGCACCCGAGATGTCCACCGAAATATGCTAATTAGGATTAATGGCTTGAAATAAAAGAATTAAGTCACAAGAAATCACGGCTGTCATTTTTGATCTTGTAAACATGCTTTTGAACACCGCCAAAATAAACAGCGGAGAAAATGTCATTGAAGAATGTGTGTACAACTGTCACCGGATGCGTCTTTGCGCGGGCATTTTTGAGAAGAAACAAGAAAACAAAAAAACAGACCTCAACCTCCAACGATTACCCATGCACTTGAACTGTGCACAAAAGTGCATATCATCGCCGCTAGGTGGAGTGCGGGGTGGAACGGAGCTTTTTCTTCTCGGTGTCACTTTCCGCCATTTCCACTTCCTCCATCTTTGTGCGAACGGCATGCCCTTGAAACAGATGCAATTTTCCGAGAAATTAAAAGCGCGATAATTAATTTCTGATATAATTCTGAAAAAAAGCTTTCGCAGTGGAAATGATGAATTACAGTTACTCAATGAACAAAAGAAAATGCGACTTGACAGTACTAAGTAGTAGTAACAATAATAAAAATTTCGACATCTAGGGGGACCCTGGCCGACATTGTGCTGGTTTGTGGCACGTGCCTTGTGATAGTCGCCCACTTTTCGCTGGAAATAAACGCGCGTACGGCTCGCATCGATCTCAAATTGTCACGAATTTTGTGATTCATTCCGCCATTTGCGACGTCGAAAAACTGAATTAATTCCGTGCTCAGTAATAAACGATCGTAACGCAAAAATGGTTCACATTTAACGGGAATTTTGTAGCTTATTAAGGGCCCCATACACGAGCGCTCCATTCGACTTACGCCACGCCAAAGCAACAACAATTTGTATGCACTTGTCATTTGTATACAAAGAAATTGTTGTTGTATTGGCGTGGCGTAAGTCGGATGGAGCGCTCGTGTATGGGGCCCTTTAGACACTTTTTTTATCAGTCTGGAGACACCAAATTTTCTTTCTGTGTGTTCGTTTTTTGTAATTAAGACGTGTCGCCGCCATTTGGTTGGTAATGCGTCGACGCGATCTTGATTGAACAAAGAAGAGTCAGTTGCATTCGGTGTAATTTAATTACTTATTGTTGACTGTGGATTTGGTGGGATTAAGTCGTTGTCGTCTTGGGACTTCATTGGGACAAAAGACAAATCGATTCGTGCTGTAATTTGAGGGTGAAAATGAGAGGTGCTTCTGATTAGGCGTTAATAAAATATTACGGAAGATAAACTTCTTTCTTTCTTTCTTTGGGGTGAAACGTGATTGCGCGCGCAGCTTCCTTGCGCATGTTAAGGTCGCAATACACTTATACGGATTGATGGCCTATGGCTTATCGATTGAGAAAGGTCGGGGAATTGAATTGTCGCTGCAGAATTAATGGTGCATGGAAATATATTGAATAATATATTAATTTTCGATAATTTATTTATAAATTTTAATTGCCGTGGAGAATCAATTTGCTGATGACAATGCCACGAGCAGTATTCAATTAATTTTTTTATAACTTTTTATTTCTATTTGGAGGCTATGTTTGCAGAACAATTAAAGATGAGACATCTTAAAAATATAATTATATGTTATTGCACAGAGAATAAAGCCCGCTTGTTACGATGAGACTTAGCATGTTGTCACTCGTTGCATGAGACATCTTCGGTTATCACGCATGACATCTAAAGTACACCTCAGTTATATCTTTGTTTTGAATGCGATCGGTAGGTAAAACTATTATAGGTAAAACTGCCCGATTACCATCCCAGAGGTCCGTGGTTCGAATCCACTCCGCGGAATGATTGGCACGCTTCTGTCGCAAATATGAATGTATCATAATCGACCATTCCAAACGCGAGAGTCGTTTTACCAAGTGGTCCCCCAACTAAGTACTCACCACGGTTAATGCTGCTTGACCTACGCAATTGAACGAAAACTAGTCTACTGAGTATGCTAATGGACTTCTTTATGCTCAGTAAGATAATTGCCCGTTTTCTCCGTCCTTAGAGGTGAGGTGACGATGACCTCCACGTATTCGTAACGAGTCCATCACGCTGGTTCACCTTGGGCAATGCGTTCTCGAACGTAGCAGACAGTCGTTCTTCCAGCCTTTCGTTCCTCTCTCTGTCCTTTGTGTCGGATCAAGGTGTAATACGAATCGTGCCAATGATCAACTTGGCTGGGAACCCAGTAAAAATAGCTCAGTCGTGAGCGGTGTGCTCTGGATACCTGGCGATCTCTGGTTCTAGCCTTATCAGAGTATTGCGTTTCTGTACCCGGGTGGACCTCGTTTCTCCGCTACTCGTGGGAGTAACTAATGCATTAGCTTAAACTTAAAACACAAAATCAAAAAACCAAAAAGGGTTCCCCTAAACCAAAACCGGTTGGGACCACACCCAAAGCATACGGCACCCCGAGCACGCCCAAACCAAGGAAAGCCCTAAGCTCCCTCCTTCGAAAAAAGCCCCCAAACAACCACTTGTAAACCTGCTCCTTCTCTCGGCAATGTCGCTGTCCAGCTTATATCAGCGGGCACGGACGCTGCGGGGGATCAGGGGAGCAAGTAGTCTGCAGAATGGCCAAAGACCTAATAAGACCAGACCCGCCCAGAAGGCCGCCTGGCTAGCAGAATCCTTCGCCGCTTGACTACCAAGCCGGACGGGAAGACCAAGCGTCAAAGGAGGATTTGACCAAAATTCAGGATTGCTTAGGCTAAGCAGGTCATTCGAAACTTCACCCCAGAGCTGTCCAGGGGTAAACAAGCCTCTAAACGCCAGCGATCTGTGGAGGAACAACCAAGCACCCACAGTTCAGCTCCAAAAATGTCAAAGACGCACGAAACTAAAGCGAAAGATCGTAAAATAGTCGACGTCTTAGACGAGAACTACAAGAACGGAAAGATCCCTAAGCACTAATGGCGGTGGGCGCAACTCGCTCTCGCTGGAGTTGCAATGAATAACCCAGGACCTCCCCTTCATGCTTTGATGCCGGGTGGTATCAAGGCACTATTAAGCTGACAGCCTGCGGCAACACCATATCTGCAGAGCTGTACAAGGCTGCTGTAGCTAGAGTCAGATAGGTTTACCTTGGTGCCCGACTCAAAGCAGTAGAAACATGTAACATTCCATTCTACTCCTAAATAAAGAGTGCCTAGAACAGCAAACGGCTCATAAAGACCCGAGAAAAGTCACTGCAGACGAACACCTAGCAGACCTGTTAGCAAGTCCTAATCCCACCTCCCCGCGGTGCTCCCTGGGGTACTTCTTCGGAAGGAGCTAACGAGAGACGGGCGAATGGCGAGCTCTCTGCGCCACAAAACAGAGGTTTAAGTCGGTTGGGCTGAGAGTTAGCAGCCCGCTCCCATAAAAAATACCATTGCTACGAATCGGCAAACAATGCCTCGGAACCGGATGGGCAACACGACGACGACCTTTGCTTTTCGAACAAGGACACGAATCGGATAATGGAATGTGAGAACACTGCTGGCTGAGGGACGGCTGGATGAAGTCCTCAACGAGATGAATCGATATAAAATCAAGATCATGGGACTTAGCGAGACCAGATGGCCCGATGCGGGGGAGCATATCTGCCCAAACGGTGAGTCCTTCTTATATTCTGGTAGAAACGAAACTGAAAGCCGTAGAAGTGGCGTTGGCGTAATGCTCACCAAAGAAGCCAGGTCCAGCCTCATTAGCTGGTCACCAGTTTCTGAGAGGATTATTACCGTGCGCCTGCGTACTAGACTAAGAAGTACTACGGTAGTCCAATGCTATGCTCCAACTGAAGACGCAGAAGATGACATCAAGGACGAGTTCTATATGCGACTGAATGAGGTTTTTCGCTCTATTCCAAGGGGAGACATCATTGTTTTAATGGCTGACTTAAACGCACAGATCGGCCGTGACAACACCGGCCTTAAACAAACAATTGGAAATCAAGGTCTAAGCCAAGTTACCAATAACAATGGTGAGCTTTTGGTTGACTTTTGTAGCTCCCACCAACTCATGGTAGGTGGAACTTACTTTTGTCACAAGAAGATACACAAAGAGACCTGGGTATCGCCCGATGGTAGAACGAGAAATCAGATAGATCATGTGGCCTTCAGCCGCAGATGGAGAACTATCCATGAGGATGTCAGGAGTTTCAGGGGAGCAGACACTGGAAGCGACCACCATGTACCAACTATTCGCCTTAAAATCGCCGCAATCAGAAACGTACAACGCGATGCTATAAACCGCAGACGGTTCAACGTAGATCTTCTGCGGGAGAGCGTTAAAAAGCGGGAATTTGCTGGAAACCTACAACAAATATTAAACCAGCACAACGTTTCTGACGACACAAATATTGAAGAGCTGTGGAGTAGGACAAAGGGCGCAATATTGACGGCTGCGGAAACGAGCATCGGTTATGTCCAAAGAAACCAGCAACACTGGATCTCGGACACAACCTGGCAAAAAATAGAACGCAGGAGAGCCCTAAAAAATAACGTAAACTCTACAAGCGACCCTGAAAGACGTTACCAACTGGAAAGGGAATACTCCCAATTACACCGGGAGGTAAAGAGAAGTGTCCGGCGTGATAAAAGGCAGCAGATAAATGAGCTCGCAGAAAAAGCGGAAAACGCGGCAAACACAGGCAACAGTAAGGTGCTGTACCAAATTACTAAACAGCTCACGGGAAAGCACTCTACTAAAAAGCATGCCGTTAAGAGTGCGGATGGAAGGCTGCTGTGCAGCGACGAGGAGCAGCTCCAAAGATGGAGAGATTACTTCTTCCCCGCCCTGAATGGTTCATTTACACAGGAACCTCAGGAAACCAGCAACAATGCACAGCCTATAAGAATCACCACCCGAGTCCCATCCAAGACGGAAATAGTAACCGCAATTCATGCGATGGCCAATGGTAAAGCAGCTGGGAAAGATGGCATCCCGCCAGAATTGTTGAAAGCCGACTCAAGCCTCATAGCAGATGCGCTTCAGCCAATCCTAGAAATAGCATGGAACACCTGTACCTTTCCGGAGGATTGGACGGAAGATATCATAGTCAAAATACCAAAAAAGGGGGACCTAACAATATGCGACAACTGGAGAGGCATCTGTTTACTATCTACTGTGGGCAAAATTTCGTCCCATATATTACTATCTAGGATAAGTGAGGCAGTTGACCGAACGCTCAGGAGGCAGCAGGCCGGATTCAGGAAGGGCCGCTCCTGTATTAAGAATAATAGTGGAGCAGTCTACTGAATTCCGATCCCCCCTTTACCTTGCTTTCGTAGATTATGAGAAAGCGTTCGACTCGGTCAATAGGAGCTTTATATGGCAGGCAACTACGGCGACGTGGACTGCCTGATAAAATAATAGAATTGATAAAAGCCCTATATAACAATTCCAAATGCAGAGTTCTCCATAATGGAAAATTATCCGACAGCTTCGAGGTGAGCTCAGGAGTACGACAAGGATGCCTACTTTCGCCTTTACTATTTCTTATAGTAATAAATGACATCCTTGTCGGCGCTCTAGATAGTAGAACAGGCGGCATACAATGGGGTTTGTTAGACCGCCTTAAGGATCTCGACTACGCAGATGATATCTGTTTGCTGGCCCACAGACACCAGGACCTCAAAAACATGTTAAACAATTTGGCAACAGAAAGTAGTCCAGCAGGCTCAAGGCTAAATCCAACTAAAACTAAAGAAATGCGGATAAATGCAAACACCATTGAACGGACTGCGCTGAATAACCGTGACGTGGAACTGGTCGATAAATTCTGCTACCTCGGTAGTATTATTACCGAAAATGGCGGTGCAGAAGAAGATGTCAGTTCCAGAATAAATAAAGCACGAGGCGCATATGCATGCCTGTTCCGCATATGGAGATCAACGGAGATCTCAACTAAGGCCTGAATTCCTCTGTCGCTGACGTCGGTCGCGCACCGTCAGTCGCGTAGCGCGCTGGCCATCAGCACCAATGACAACATCCGTAGTGCGATACCGACCGCTCCACGGTACAGGCGTCTCCAAGTGGATTTGGGATAATTATGAACCCGTTTATAAATTGTTTAGTTGCTGCAGCATACTTACGCAAGCGGAGACGGCGTCAATGTAGAAAATGTGTTTGTGTGCGCGTACCATTTAGCCGACGGTCGGGAACAGAGTGAGGACGCTCTATAGTTCTATAGCGCGTCAGTCGACCGACGTACGCGGCGCTGACGAGCGAGACCGACGCGCGCCATACGCGGCGCGTAGCAACTCGCGCGTCGCTGATGTCAGCATCACAGTGTGGTGCTTTATAGAACACAACGTATATTCGTACGCGCCACAGACGTACGCGACCGACGTCAGCGACAGAGGAATTCAGGCCTAACACCAAATTGCGGCTGTTCAACTCCAACGTTAAGGCAGTACTTTTGTACGGTTGCGAAACATGGAAAGTCACCCAATTCATCACAAGGCGCCTACAAGTCTTCATCAACAGATGCATGCGTCGTATCCTAAAAATCCGCTGGCAGGACAGAATTTCAAACGAAGAACTATGGCGCCGCGCCGGCCAAGAAAGGATAGACGACCAAATCAGGCGAAGGAAATGGAATTGGGTTGGCCACACCTTGCGACGCGAAAACGAAAATCTAGCCAAACAGGCCCTTGACTGGAATCCGCAAGGATCCTGTCGAGTCGGAAGACCTAGAACAACGTGGATTAGAACCCTACTAGCAGAAGCCGCAACAACTGGGAGATCCTGGTCGGAGCTGAGAGCTGTCGCGCAAAACAGAGTCCGCTGGAGGGCAACTGTTTCCGCCCTATGTCCCATGAGGGATTAAAGGAGCGCAATGAAAAAAAATGATGATTGAATCTGGCGACTCTCAGATAGCAACTTAACGAAAAGAAACTTTGTTTTTTTGTATATATGTATATATAATCTTTAGTCTACTACTCTTTACTGTTCTGTTCTGTGGAGCACGCTTCTCGTGTTGATTAAATAAAAGTATTATTATTAATTGCAAGGACGGTGTTTTACTTAATTCGGACCTTACAGGATGGTGCACATATTCCAAATCGCCATCACCAAACAGAATTTTCAAATTTTTACCGAAAATTCCATATTTGCCACCTCAAGTACCCCAATTGCTAAATTTTAGTGGAGTAACAATTTGTGCATCGAGCCCCATTTTTATTCACACAAGTTTCAACATAGAATATGTAATTGAAAATTCTAAAAATTAAAACTTGTCTCTATTTATCAAATTGCAATTTATTATCCTCGAGGACATATTGTGAATAATGAAAACAATCTTTTCCTGCTCTTGCCCACCATGGAAGCAAGCCATTTGTAAGGTTAAGAACATTTATAAAGTTTTGGAAGTATTCTCATTCTAGTGAAGACACAACCGAATTAAAGCTCTCTGAAGAGTGATGGCATATTTTAGTTTTTCGGTTTGTGTAATCGCTTAAAGCTTTCGTTGGTAGCTTTTAATTCACGATATGCACTTTAAGATTCTTTTTAGGAAAAGTTGTGTATTTTAAATTAAAAACGAAGTTACAAATAATGTCAATATAGCATTCTTGCTCCTTTAGACTTAATTCATTACTTTTTATACGCTTCACCAAGTGTTGGAAGTAGAGTTTTTCTTTGTGTTGGTGGCAGTCCCAGGTTTTGACGTTTAAATAAGAAATTGCATATTTTTGCAGTAGAAACAGATAAAATAATAAATTTTCACTTGTTACTGAAATAGGATTATCAGGGATTAGTTGTAGTGATTTATTCAGTAAAATAAATAAGTGAAATCAGTGATTAAGTGCGTTAATTGGCTTTCCAAAGGTGAACATTTTAGGAACCAATTTTGTAACTTTATTTTCTCTGTAAAAAGTCATAAAATATTATTTTTTATCACTTTTTACTGCACATGGATTACCAGTGATTAGTTATTTAGTAATCTGAGTGATTAAATTATATGAGTGATTAAAAGTGTTTTATGTGTGGTTAGGGCGACCAATTTTTGTCACATTCGCGGTTGTTTTTTTCGTGTTTATTTAGGGAAAAAATGTTGAATTTGTGTTAAAATTAATTACAAAGTGTTTAAAGATTATTAAGGAATAATTCGTTAAAATATAAGTGCAGAAGGGGCCGTATAGGTATACCAAAGCTGAATATGCAGCTTTTCGTCACTTTTGTATGAAGAAAAATGTAGCAAAGCGGCATGTGACGATTTCTTCCATATAAAAAAGTTCGAAATGTCGCTAATAAGCATATGTAAGTTGGTATACGGCAGGCTAACTTTTGCACTTTTTCCTACATACGGCCGAACTAATGCCGAATGGAATTTCGAGTTCTGTTCAAGGTGGGGCCTGAATGTAGATTTTGTAGATTTTATCCTCGAACGGTATTGGGTGATTAACAATACGAGGTGCGGCTATTAAATAACAAAACTGTTGCTGTAAATTTTTTTATTTTAAATTTAAACATTCTTATTGCATACCCCCTTCAATATATACCACGCAACTATTCTTACACTTCTCCATACGGATTTTCCATTGTACAAAACAGTGGTACAAGTCTTCTTCTGTAAGGCTTCCGCGTGTTTTTTACTGCTTCAACGCTCTCAAAACGTGTTCCTTTCAACGCAGATTTGACCTTAGGAAACAGATTAAAGTAACATGGAGCCAGATCAGGTGAATAAGGCGGATGGTCTAACACTGGGATCCGAATCCTGGGATCTGGGATCTCTTTTTAACTCAATTTCTAGATATTCTCCATTACAGTTTATCGAATCTTCAAACTATTTCTAACGTCACATTATGGCGTCACATTACTGCATAAATCAAATCCAAAATGATGGAGTCATTCCATTGGAATTCTTCGGTTGATGTAACGCCTATGTTGTTAAGAGATGTATCAACTGTAAAACTGTACGCTGGGTTTTATTGGAAATAAAACAGTCCTTACTACATATATTTTGTAAGTGTTGGACTCTTACGGATTCTTACTTCGATATCGAAGGCATTTAAATTGTATACGAGTTGTCGATTATGAAGACAAGGTCTGGTACGAACTTGGCTTGAAATAGGGGATTGAGACGAGATAGTTTATAAAAATTAGAAATGCAGCGGAGAGTAGAACTGAGCCCTGAGCAAAGGTGTGGTGTTTAAATAAGAATACTACCTCGATTGAAGGGGCAAAAAGGAGACTTTCAATCTAGTTATTTTGAATTGAGTCAATAACAATTGTTCGGTGAACACCACAGGCCCTAAAAGAAGAAAAAGGAAATAAGAGAAAAAGCAACAGTTTGTTAATTAAAAGAAAACCTCATCGGCGGTCAACGAATTTCTTATCACCAAGATGGGGGCAACGGACTTCGTTTCGTTTGGAGGAGTACCAGGAAGGCAGGAACACTGCAATAAATCGAGCATTAAACATTTGATTATCATTATAAGAATTGTTAAATGTATCAGCATTATATAAACTGTTCTTATATCATTTATAATAGAATAGAAATAATCGTACTTACCAGGGAAACTCAAGTTTATAGATTTATGTACACAATCGCTTCTGTCACCAAAAACGTCAGTGTCACTCGGCAGAGTACCAATACACCAAAACAAAAATAACGCGTGAACAAACTCACCACGTTGAGTCTCGGATAAATAAGATCCACTATTTGGTAAAGGTCTTCACTAAGGGAAAAGCAATATGCTCCACCTCCACAAAATGCCGACTTCATCTCGGATGCATCATTCGTAATCCGCAGCTATTTTTCCAGAAAGAAAACGGTTGATGCATCTGAGAGGAAGGGGGACCGAGGTGACCGATTGAAAAGTAAAGGCAACGAATATCACTTTTCCCTTGGCGTTCCATCCACCTACAACATCCCTGGTGAGTGCGATTGACTCGTAAGTTAAGAATATGTGTATACTACAAACATATTATAAGTAAACTTATATTATATCTAATATTTATTATAACGATTAACTACTAAATCCCAAAATTAAAGTGAGATGCAATATAAATTTTATAATAAGGAATTTGTGGTTTTGCATTGTCCGTTGTATGTCTTGAATTGAAAGAAAGTACGAATGTTCCTGGATGATCAATTAATTAAGAGGTGTTTATCGATCAAGTGGGTTAAATTAAGATTTGGGCCACATCTCTCCACGGAACGACGTAGCAGAGAGAAAGAGTAACAGACCAACACACAAAGGGAACCGAGTTCGATCCCCGACCGTCGCACGCATAATATCAAATAATTTATTTTTTTTGGGATTTTAGAAATTCCTACTGAGTTTATTAATGCTCATGGAAAAATCATTTTTTTTACAAACGAATCTTAATGCCAGCATACGCTATCGAAACAACAATAGTTTGGAGTTTAGCCGATCTCTATCAAAAGCCTTGGAGACAGTTAGAACAATTTGACTGATCACCAAGGCATGCCTAATTTTGGTTGAGGTGCTCTGTTAGATGCATAAAGGTCACTAGAATTTTTGGTAAGCCGCAGTGCTTATCATCTAATATTTCTATAGATTATTATTTCCATGATATTTGTCTGTCGAAAGGTATAAGGAGCAAGAACTCTTTTATAATACCTGTCCATAAGAAAGGCTGTAAAAACGAAATATCTAATTATAGGCCAATTGCGAAGTTATCGTCTATACCAAAACTCTTCGAATCTATTATTTATTCTGCTATCGCCCCTATCTGCAAGAGGCTTATCTCAACAAACCAACATGGTTTTCTTGCAGCCCGTTCCACTACTACTAATTTACTGGAGTTCTCTTCACACACAATTAGAGGCTTTGTCACTGGCTGCCAAACTGACTGTGTCTATACAGATTTTAGTAAGGCTTTCGACAAGCTCTCCCACTCTATTATAGTTCTTAAACTAAAGAAATTAGGCTTTCCTCATGCCCTTGTGGATTGGTTCCAGTCGTACTTAGCCGATAGAACCTACCAGGTTCTATTCCGCGGAGTCAAATCGAAGAACATCGAAGCGCGTCCTCTGGAGTCCCACAAGGCAGTCATCTTGGCCCTCTTCTTTTTATTTTATCAATTGACGATATTGTTACCCTGCTAAGGCACTGTAAAATTCTTATTTACGCTAATGACATCAAACTGTATCGCCACATAAGGAGTATAGAGGATTGAAAACTTCTGCAATCAGATCTAAACACCTTCTATTCTTGGTGTCCCAACAACAACCTTGTGCTTAATATTAGTAAATGCGAGATCATGACTTTTTGTAGGAAACGTGGTGTTATAACTTTTGACTATACTTTCCTTGACAACAAGGTCTTCCGTACTGAATCTGTAATCGATCTTGGGGTTAGGTTAGAAAGTAAGTTGGATTTCTCCACCCACATCAATTATATCTCCTCCAAGGGCAATTCAGTCCTGGGATTTATAAAAAGATGGTCCAAAGAGTTCAACAACCCCCTCGTCACTAAACACCTGTACGTATCTTTGGTTAGGCCTTTGCTTGACTACGCTTCCCAGGTATGGTCTCCTTACTACTCCTCCCATGTTAGTAGAATCGAATCGGTTCAAAGGAAGTTCGTCCGGTTTGCACTCAGCCACCTCCCGTGGGATGACCCACTCGCTCTTCCGCCTTATGAGAACAGACTTAAATTGCTCAACTTAAGCTCCCTCCATAAGCGCCGTGAGGTCGCTGACGTTATATTCGTTCATCGACTGATGAATGACAAGGTGGACTCTGGTTTCTTAAGAAGCCGCGCGTCATTTAGAGTGAATAACTACAACCTGAGAGGTGAACCTCTCTTGCACATTAATTCCTCTAACACCAATTATGGCATGTTCGAACCCGTTAATCGCATGCTTATAAATACTAACAACAATAGGAGTGTGTTTAGCTTGCTAACCAGTGAAATTGTCCTTAAAAGGACCCTTCTCAATGTGGCGTGACTCTCTGCATGCCTCACTCCCTTTTTAGTTTTGCACGCTTCTCTGTTTAATGTTTTTGATCTTTTATGTTTTAATATTTTATGTTTGCATGTCTCAGCTGAACCACGGCAGTGGTAAATATTTCTCAGCTCTGCTGGGAAGTGCGCCTTCTGTCTTAGAAGGGAAACTCTATATATGTATATATATACATATATATATATATATGTATGTGTATGTATATATAGATTTTCATGCTTAGCTGAAAAGTGCGCCTTCTGTGCTAGAAGAGTTAACTCTAGAGCAAGGGCTTGCATAAAGGTGAGGCACATTGCTCTAGAAAAATATGAGGTATATTTCCTGGGTTAGCGTATTTTTTTATATGAAAGACTAGAGGCTCAGGGATAACCACTGTTGATATTTTTACCGTAAAGAGTGCAATGTCAACCACTTTGATAAATTCGTAAACTTCTTAAGTTTAGAAGAAAACTGTGTCAGATCAGTGGGAAGGTTTTGCAGTGTTGGTTAACGATCTCCTCTGCGAACTGGACGCACCTAATTGTGTAATGGATAGAGAATGTGTAGGTCTGTCAGAATGGAGCGTCACTTTCTTATCAACTCGTGGGGCTTTATACACCAATTTCATTGTATTCATAGGTCCGGAACCGGCTATTAGACCACCCACCAGTTTGCTGAAGAGGGCCTTTGCCGATCGGGCTTGGATAAAACGTACCCAACGCTGGAAATCCATCCGTGCCTGTATTGGCCAACTCTAAGTAGCGAGTGGCGTCTTTAGCGCGGATAAGGAATTATTGGGTACTTGTTGACTACACTAGTTTATTTGAAGTCAGGAGACTTGCTGAGAGTTGTCGTAATTGCCAAATATGCCAAATAATTCTCTGGTACTCATTGTCAGGGCGATCGACTAGGATTCGCCGGCACATCCGAGAAATGTTAGCTGTAAAAACGCACTTTCGTTGTCTCCATTCAAAATATCACGCTGCAAGGCAGATCCTTCGAGTAGACAGTCTTCCAACGAGTATCCATTTGACGACCTTGCGCTAACATCGAACACTACCCTTTGTCTTTGTTATTAGACTATCCGACTTTGGTATTGCATGGTGGGAGCAAATAGAACATGCGATTGTTGGCATTAAAAATTTGCGACTTTGCCACCTTTTCCATGTGTCCAGAATCAAATCATACAATGGCCTAAAGGGTAGCTGATCAATGTATCGACCTTGCGGGATGCGAGAGTGGGCTTCGGCTATAATTTCTCACACTATGCATCGGTAACCAACGCCTCTTTGGGAATATCCATTTCTTCTATTTCTCAAACGATGTACACATATAGAAAGCTAAAGTGAGACAGAATAAAATTGTGTAACAGCTTAACTAAGAACTTCTTAATGCAATAGTGCAACTAAATTCATTCTGTTTATATAAAAAAGAATTGATTTAAATAAAATTAGTAAACTGTTTTTTTTATGTGACACACTAGAGACTTAGGGAAGGCCCCTTTGTATTGTCGACCATGTATTTATTTTGAAATGTCGAACAGCAGCTCTAGTCGGAAGATAGAGGAAAGAACTGTCACAACCTAGCTGCGGTATTTTATTTTTTTTATTTTCACCTACTCCCAACCATTTGCGACTCTGACATCGGGGTATCGAGAACAACTCGCTGGAGTGTTATGCCTCCTCAAACGAGTTGAATCTCATCAACCAACCGATGACATGCGCTTGGTGGATCGGGGAACCACTAGTGAAGGCTATGACAGGAGGAATCAGGAATGCAAAGAGGGAAGAAGAAAGAAGGAAAGTTATGTAGGTGGGAAATTGGGAAAGGCTAGGACCGTGGCACCGCCGGGAATCGAACCCGGGACCTCTGGGATAGTAGTCAGGCGCCTTACCCCTAGACTACCGAGGCCCCTGTTTACAGCAGTACTATCATTCAATCCTAAATCCCTAACAATATTACTCCATTTAATAGCATTACAATTTGTTATTGTCTCAGATAATGCGAAATACCCATTTATAAAAGACTACCGCTTATCA
Organism: Thereva unica; assembly: GCA_949987705.1. NCBI lineage: Eukaryota > Metazoa > Arthropoda > Insecta > Diptera > Therevidae > Thereva > Thereva unica. The sequence continues at coordinate 28,384,385 of OX465281.1, read as the reverse complement.
ATTCATAGCCTTAATTACTTTCATATTTCCATAGCGCCACTAAACAATCATTATTCACTAGAAATATCCTCATGCCCCACAAAACTTACCTACAATACTCGCAGAAAGACAGCCATAAACAACTTTGCCATTTGTAACTACTTTGCATAACAAATATCGTAGTGCGCCTTCAGAGTCGCGAAACTTTTCAAGGTATTAAAAAAAACACAACCGTAGAAGGCGCCCATAGAAAAGTTCATCATTCTTCCAAAAATAAATCAAATCGCACAAGAATCCTTCCAAGTTCTACCTGAGGAGTACCGCGTGCGTTAACGTAATCAAAGTGAGCTGAGAGCATGGTAGGGAAACAGGTATTGGATGTACAAAAAAAGGACTTCATTGTCGAAGTAATCACCTTCAATTAATTTGTTCGAATCCTTTTATTCCTTTTGTTTTTTGGGAGGAGGGGGGAGAGGGGAACGGGCTAGCGCCGCTCGTACTAGACTAGGGGCAATTATTTTTAGCAGACTGTTGTTCTATTTTCGATTGCTTCCTGCTCCTGAAATTTTATTGATCTTGGCCCGAAACTAAAGGAGCGTTGAACTAGGAGTTGATGTAAGGATGCCCCCCTCTTTAATTTGCATGTCCTTAATACGAAAAAAAGGGTTTCCTTTTGTGGTTGGTATAAAAAGGGACCCGTTTCATGTCAGCTCCTATTAATAGGCTATATATGGAGAATGCAAACAGTGTTAACAGCGTCTTGTTCCCGTAAATTTACGATGGTCCTTTTTGGTGGAGCCGGATATCGATTAGATTTTGTGTCATGTGATGATAAAATCAAAACCGTGACGGCTGAAGGACTCTCTCAATTATTCTCTACCCTCTTATGCCCCAGGAATCTAAGGAAATCCATAGTAATGACGAAGCGAATACTTGATTTTTTTTTGTTATTTTGCAAGAAGGATATACATAGAAGATACACATGCACGCGCACATATATGTATGCCACTGGTCGAAAGGAAGAAGACATCCTTGGTAAAGGTTAACTCAGAATGTCGGCCTTCATTGGGTCAAGTTTAAATTAAAATAGCCCGCGTCCATAGTCCATAGTCATATACTATAGGCGGCTCGCGGCAGCACGAAATGCCATCCGCACCTCGCGGATAGATGGCCCTACCTTGTTTATGTGCCAGGCTAGTAGCACCCCCTAACTCCCAATTATAGGAGCACTGGCGGTGACTTCATCATCGTGCTTACGTTAACATTAATAAAAATGCCTAAGGACGAAAGCCGTGTAGAACGTTTTCCTCGAATAAAATAAAGAGTCAAAGTCCAGCGGGGCAGTTACAACTAGCCGCCGGTCTACGGTTAACAGGGAATTAACTAGCCCCTAGATATATGTGCTACTTTCTTTCTTTCTATGCATGGGCCCCGCGATGATGATGCGAATATTGTTTCTCGCTTGAGCGATATTTTTCACCGTGTGGTGTTCAGTGAGTGTCGCGCGGCTACGACGTGTGTGAATTGAGTTTATGCGGTTATCTTTCATAAAAAAAAATAACGGATTCACCTCCATTTTTGCATAATGCTCTCAGCCTTTGATGGAAAGCAAATTTATGTCGGATCGTGAATCATTTTAAGACTTGGACTTTAATTGCATGTTGATTAATTGTTCAACGATCCGTAGATGGCGCAAGAGTATTGTGATTTCTGGTATGTGCTTGTGGATTGTTTTTTATAATATTAATATTATTTGCTATTTGTTTCATTTTACTGGTGTATGTGTATTTGATTTAATTCAACACGTTAACATAGTCAGAATATTAAAAAAAAGTGCATTAGTTATATTAATAGTCATGCAAATATTTTTAAATATATTCTCTAGCGCCTAAAAATAGGCATCGTTTTTCATACGTGATAATTTATTAAATGAGCGCCATCTATTTTCTAACAGATGTTTTGTACCTTAAAAAATATTTACTTGTCTAAAAATAGGCAATAGTAAACGAACACAAATTTAAAACCACGCAATCATTGTACCTAAATTTGTATTGTGAACGTACGTTAAATTACTAGGCAGGAAGTAACATAGGAAGAACAGCAATAACAATAGTTCTAACTTAGTAGTAGTCTTTTAATAATATATATATGTTTATAAAGTAAAATAAAACCAAATTAATTTTAATTTAAAAAGAAGTACGAAAGGTCAAGGACTTCACAATGATTAAAAGAAAAATTCGTATGGAAACCTCCAAAAATACAAACAATTAATTGCCAAGCATAATTGTATCTCACGTCACTTTGGTGATAAGAACCAAATTTTTTTTGTTATATTTTTGTCAGTGGTACGATTATGCGTGACTATTGTTGGCATTGGGCCTTTCGAGTAATTTTAATTAACCTGAATTTTATTTTCATTTTCTTGCATTTAATTAGGGTGGTTTTTTTGTGGTGATATTTTTAAAGTAGTTTAACACATTTTTTTTTAAATTATTGTTTCTAGTATATAGTGTGTTAAATACAGTGTAATTTTTGCATAATGTAGATTTCTTACTTTAAAGAAAATTATAATTGATAAATAGTAATAGAAATTACTAATAGTAAAGCTAATTCTTAGCCTTCTTTATAGCCATTTATAAAAAGTTTATAGTTAAATTGCAGATGGAAGCTTTTGCAATGTTATCGATAAGCGTCAGTTGAAAATTTTCGGGGAGTAACAAAAAAAAACACAAGTAGATTGTTAGAAATTTAAGAAGGTAGAATAGGTATGGTGGTACGAGTACAGCGATTTCATCGGTTGTGAACTTGGGTTGGAGCTTTTTGGAGCTTCGCAGTGTCTTGGATGAGCTTTCGTGCTTGAGTGGTTAATTTGTGTATTAGATGAGTTTTCGGAGAGGATCTTGAACGGAATTTTGTGGGAAATCTAATCCTGGTTCCATATTTTGATCAATTCATGATGGGGTCTGTGTCTGTCCTTTGACTGAAGAGAATTGTCGCTAGCGAGAGTTTTAGGAGATTGGAAATTGGCATCGGTAATGAACCGTTTTTCTTTTAAGGCTATAGAGGAGTCTTTGGAGATAGTGTATGGGGAGCAAGATACGGGCGTTATCACGTGGCTCAAAGAGTTAAGACTGGTCGACGAAACAATATATGGCTAGTAGCCACCTTATAATTTTATGTATTTGTTTATTACAACAACAAACAACTAGTATTTTTCAGCAAAGGAACTTTAATCTTATTGATAAGTCGTAGAGGTGGGTACTGTGAATATTATCACTGAGGAAACTGCCTGACAAGAGTATAAGGCGCAAAATGCCGGAGGTCTAGATCACTGAACTATGATGTAGGAAGCGTTTACTCGATCTTTTTGATACCGGGGAGTTTGTTGTATGGGTAAGCGTGAGCTTTTAAGTTAAGTTGTACGTGGTCGACAAAGTATCAATGGAAATCTTCAAAAGTACTTGTATGCAAGAAAGTTGTTGAGCAGAGCTGTTCGTCTAGTTGTAGAAAGGGACGAAGACGGCGTTAGATGGGATCAATTACAGAAGTTTCTAAAGGCAACCCCAGTACCTACTGCATTGGATAACTACAAGGCGTTAGAACAGAGGCGCAAGTTACCACAGGAAACTAGAGAAAAATTGGACAGGAGCTAGAGAAAAATTGGACAGAGTTGTAGTAGGGTATTTTATCCGAGCGGCGTTTTTGTGAAAGACGTATTTCAAAACGATATTAAAAGTGTACGAAACTATAAAAAAAGCAATCGAAGTCGAAGGGATGTGAGGCCTGTAATCAAGCCAATTCAAGTAGACTCAATGCAGATGTGAATTGCGGTAATCACTAGTATAATTCAAAATATTGCTCTTATTTTGGCCGCCTTCGTGCAGCGCAATGAACGTTGGCCAGGCACGCCCCTTTTGCGTGGGTCGTTGAGCTAGTTCCATATGAACTAATTATTTCGCCCCCCTATAACAATTCTGTAGTCTACGATTTTAAGAATGCTGATATTTGAACTAGCTTGTAAATATCTTTGGCATATCGAGGAAACGTGTTAAAGAACAACTGTTAAGGCAAAAGTGTAGGATGTGAAAACCAGCGACTCCGAGATGATCAATGCGACCGCCCAAATATTTCCCCGATTTTCTTATGGAAAGAATATGAAGAGAAGCCTAAATAGTAGTAAGGCTACGATGTTCCTGCGTCTGTTCCGTGGGGTTTATGCCCGTGGTGCGGTAAGCTTTTGGTATCTGTAGGTATGCAATGGGGTTTGTGTCCGTGGTGTGGTGAGAGCTTTTGGTGCCTAGAAGTATACAATGGGTGGTGCCTGCAGCTATACAAAATAGGATATTGGGATGTTGGAGTGTGCGCTTATGAGTATGTGATGGGTTAAAGTGTTAATTCTTCGGGTGTTTTGATATCTTAGGAATTTGGTAGTATCTGCACAAGGATGAGTTATAGCCACGGAATTATGGTTTTGCGAGCGTTTTCTATATATTTTTTTTTATTTCAGTGTGTATGTATGTATTCAGTAGAAGCTCATTGAAATTGAAAACCTTCCTAATTAGGTGACTAAGATTGGAAAATTTTTCATATCCGTTATGTCCTATTCAAAGCACAATCTAGGAAAGACTATTTTATGAAGTCCCCTTCGTGATTTGACTCTGTTTGTAGGAGCGTATGAAAGTCTCACCTTTTTCAGTTCGTTCTTTTGCCATCTTTACAGGAGTCCGAAGAAGATAACATTGTAGCCGAGAAGGATTTTGTATCTAGCAACCTCCAAATAATGACAAAAAGGAAGTTAATAGCCCTCGCTGCAGCTCCGCTTTACCCTCATAGTCATTAGGTCGTCTGGGATGCAGTTACGATTTAGGTAGGTAGATAGTTAGGTTATTCTGCTTCTTAACTAGACCCCTGTTGTAAAAAATATTGGAATGACTGCGCGAAATGCCCTTGACGGTCGATGGTCGATGACCTGATCTTAAATTCCTGCGCAAGAGCTGTGTCGAAGCCTTTATCATGGAGAAAGACGTGCAGATTATCTAAGCCACAGCAGGTTTGCCTAAGATTGGTCTTCAAGCACTTCAATATTTTGTCTTCGAACAGTTGCTGACCTCTCTACTGCAGGAATATGCCTTAGTTGCCGTTGCACCGGCAGTCTCCACAGCCAATAATGCATCCTTGTCCATGGCTGTTGCTACGCGAATGCGGCTGAGGGCTGCTAGCAGTCTTCAACCTGCTAAATCTGCTAGGTTCATATACGGGATTGAAATGTGGTGCCATCATGGGGTCTACTTGGCCCTAGAGTGAGAGATATTTTCTATAAAAATTCATCATTTCTAGGGATATTTTCAGTTGACACACCCGCTCTGACTTTCAAAAAAGGAGGATTGCTTCTACTTTTTCTTGGGAGGTTAGATTTGAATCGTTTATGCTTCAAAGCGTGCGTAATCGTGTATTTAAACTCATATCTTTATGGCTATAAGGCACCGGCTAGAAGAAAATGTATTCTGTTTTAAATAGGGACAGTAATTGTGAATTCATTTATTATTAATAATAAAGTAAATTTTTCCAACATAATATACTTTAATAAACAATTGCACATGGAATAAAGCTATAAAAATACACACACTGAGCTACAACCATTTTTTTTACAGCCTTAATTATTCACCGAACTTGTTACCCCAAGTTTTGGTGATAAATCATAGTATTCTGAAAAGAGCATCCATACACACCAATAAAAATGCACAAAAATAACTGAAATAAACAAAAATAATAGAAACACATCTTTGCAATAACACACAATATAATTACTGATAAAAACTGATAAGAAAAACCATAAAAATGGTATAATAATCCCAGTAGTCACGCTGGTCTTAATTGAAAACGGTAGTATATACCTTGGGATATCATAAAGTGATATCCACTCTAGAACCCATGATATAGGTTCAACTATAAGCCACGGAATTAGCAATTTCCAACTTAACCTTATAACACCGACTATTAGGAATACACTTGCCACTGTTAATATAGGCCAATAGTAGTATGTGAACGAGCAGTAAAGAGTATTTGAAGGGTCTGTAATGAAGAAGTATTATTAAAAATTACACAGAATAAAATAAAGCGGGGTTTACCATCACGATGGCAGTAGGAAAGTGCAAACATCCCGAAGAAGTAGATTCCTTGGCCAAAAATTGAGCAGAATCCAATTATAATGCATCCTGTACGTAGTGGAATGAAGCCAAGTACTTTTGTCATTTTATTAATTTTACTAAATAAAACTGATAATCTTCTAGTAGATGACATTTTATTGCGTGGCTATAGTGATTGGTTTGACATATATGTACGTATACACTACATAGTTGCAAATTATACCTGTGACACATATACCATCATAATGAAAGTAACCTTCATTATCGCGGCAAAATCCCATCATAGGGCCTGTGCGAATACTGGCTAAATGACTAAATCTTTCCACGAAATACTAAATCGTTCCACAAAATTTCCAATGTTCAATTTAGTTCGGTAGAGGTGTGCGAATTCTCAAGTGACTAAATTTTATTTTGACAGAATAACATTTGAGTATCGTTTCTTAGTTTTAATTTAATTTAAATATATATCGACTAGCTATGTAGTGTATCAATCTAAAAATAAAGAAATTACGAACATTCGGAGCTTTTATTTGTTATTTACTTATGTAAGGGGTATTGAATATTCTGCATATAAACATAAAATATCATTAAAAAAATTTAGTCAGTAACTGTCAACTTTAGCCACCTCGTGAAAAGACTAAATCGCACTGCAATACCGACCTTTCCAATAATTTAGTTAACCCGCAATTTAGCCAGTATTCGCACAGGCCCATAATGAAAGTTCAAAATGAAAGTATTTTACCTTCATTTGGACTGTAATTTCGGTTAAGTGACATCTGTTGCAAAACTGGAAACTAATTTTTATAATAAATTTCCCCTCCTTTCTCCTTAAAACTGACAATTTAACAGTCAATTCAAAACAAACAAACAAATCTGAGCCCAAGTAGTTCAAAAATAACGATGTTGTTGCCAAACAACTTAAAAATTTAAAAAAAAACACACAGAAATGTCACTTGCAAATGACACATGCAAATGAAAGTAAATGTGTCACCCCATCATTTCCTTAACCATCATAATGAAAGTTACCATCATAATGAAAGTATAGTGTGTCACAGGTATAATACCTGTGACACATTTACCATCATAATGAAAGTAACCTTCATTATCGCGGCAAAACCCCATCATAATGAAAGTTCAAAATGAAAGTATTTTACCTTCATTTGGACTGTAATTTCGGTTAAGTGACATCTGTTGCAAAACTGGAAACTAATTTTTATAATAAATTTCCCCTCCTTTCTCCTTAAAACTGACAATTTAACAGTCAATTCAAAACAAACAAACAAATCTGAGCCCAAGTATTTCAAAAATAACGATGTCTCAGGAAAACTCGAGGAAAAAAAAGCAATTGTGGCCAAAAGAATCGGTTAGTATCTTATCTTTTATCACTTGCAAATGACACATGCAAATGAAAGTAAATGTGTCACCCCATCATTTCCTTAACCATCATAATGAAAGTTACCATCATAATGAAAGTATAGTGTGTCACAGGTATAAATCTTGTAAAAATTGTTTTTATAGCTACCTAATTTCCAGCAATCAAACGAAATCAACTTGAAAATTGTCTGTTCCAAAGACTCGAACCGCAACGATGCATTATTCGAGACAGGAAAAACTTTAATTACCAAGACTCAAACCACTATCATGAACTTTTGAGAAAACAGAAGCTTTCTACCAAAGATTCAAACTAACTCGAACGGTAAAGAGTTTCTAAGATTCAAACCATCACCATAGAAATTTCGAGATAAGTGCCATAGGAAAAAGCATGACAAAACGCAGTTTGCTTCTGCCATATGCGCTCACGTGTATTTTGGCTGCAAAACCTAGACTATTTTTGAAAAAGCTTTCAAAGACTTTTTTTTACTTATTAATTATGGAAGATGTGAGGGATAAATTACAATTATGGATTGGCAAGAAGAAAATGATAAACAAAGATGAAAGAAGTTATGCAAAACAAAGAGAAGCACTTTTCTACATGGAGCCAAATTCGAGCTGGTGCTGCTCAATAAATTATGTTTAAGTTTTATCTGCTTGGATTTAAAGTACAGATTGGTTTCCACCAAGTATTATTGACCTAAGGAAGATGAAGTACTACCACATATTGATGTTCCTCTACGTTTATTCTAGGATTAATATTAAATTGTTCCGCAGACCTGATACTACCAAGCACTTTGTTTTGTTTCCCTTAATGTGCCGGTCGATTGTCATGCTGCGCTCTTAAACTGAATGAAAGCGTCCTCTAAAAGCTTTCGATGTTCTTCTAACGATTATATATCGTCAGAACTTGTGAAGGTTTGTGACTCTTGCTATCATACCCGAAACTTGGGTCACTTTCCCCAAAACGATCTTCTCAGATCCGATCTACGGTCAGCCTATATTTTCGTTTGCAGAATTACCGTTTTCTCTGCTGAATTTATATAGTTCTAATCTGATTCTATGCAGCTTTTAAAATGGACCCGTCGAGAATGCACTCTAGGTCGTATTCGAATATACTCTATGTGAGACGAAGTATTGGGGAATATAATATGTAGTTTTTCAACATCAAATATGTCTCGCAAAGCATGCTGGGTTATCGTTAAGATCTCCATAAGCGGTCGATCTATTACTCCAAACGACTTCGAGCCAAGCCAAAAGTTTACGGTGTGTGGGGAAACTCGTATGGGCTCGTCAATCGTTCCCTATTCTTTGAGGACAAGCCATGGAGTCACTTCCTCTTCTTCTTCTTTGATACGTTAGCTGGCGGTCCGAGCGGGACGTCCCCGTAACGGATACGCTGCTGACGGTGCCGCTGGGTCTCGAACTCTATTCACGATTCATTTCCATTCGATATTTTTAGCCAGGTTTTCTTCGGTGCCGATCGCTGATTTCTCCAGTCTGCCTGACGGTCTCGCTAGAAAAGTTCACATGGCAAGCGGTTCTCATCCTTTCGGCAAACATATCCAAACCACCGTAATCGACGTTTTTGTATTTCTTCTTCGATCAGTGTCTGCTGATGGCATCCTTGCCTAACTGCCTCATTTCGAAGGCGATCGCGGAGTGAGACACCGAGAATCTGCCTCAAGCATTGCATTTGGAAGACCTCGAGCTTCTTGGCGTCTGGTTTGAGCAGTGTCCACTTTTCCGATCCATAAGGTAGAATCGGAAGGATCAATGTTCGGTAAAAGCGTACTTTCGAAAAATTTGTTCGCTTCCATATGCACCACTTGAGCGAGGCGAATGTTGCTGTTGCCTGGTCGATGCAGCTGTGAACGTCGGCCGTCGATACCACTTTCGTTTCATCAACCAATGATCCCAAATATTTGAACATCGGAACCTGTTCGACTTGGGTTCTATCGAGATGAACACTGGCCCTCGAACCGTCCGTTATGAGCACTCGCACAAGATGTCCGTTGCTTCGGCATCCGTGTCGGCGAAGACGGCGCTATCGTCGGCGAACATTAAGTCGGTTACGAAGTGGTTGTCGTCGTATCGAACTCCGAGTCGTCCACCGAATGCTTCACGCATAATCGCGTCGATCACAACGTTGAAGAGAAATGACGAAGCGACGTCTCTCTGTCAGACACCCGTTTGAACCGGGAACTCCTCGGATAAGTCACTTCGAATACGAATGCTGCTGAAAAGAGCCATCGTATGACGCTTGGAGAAGTTGGATGATTTTCAATAGCACGTGTTCGGTTTCCATGGCTCTCCACAAGCTGTTCCAATCGATGCAATCGAAAGCGGATTTGAAACCTATAATGGATAATGCCATTTGAAACTCTCATCCGATGGCCGGGTCTCGAAGGGACGCCCAATTCTTCTAGACTGGTGGTGGCTCCGTTTTCTTCGCTCTTTGTAATCGCATCTGTAATTTTTCTCGAACAAAATAATGGTCCAATCCGCAATAGGGTCCAGGGTCCACGCATTGCACGTACGTCTTTGAGCGTCGATTGGAATCTTGCGTTGATCAAAATGTAGTCTAACATCGCCGAGTCTTTGCCAGATCGATTTCTCCAGGTGAGTTACGTGTTTAAGTGGATGGCGAAAAATTCTGTTGCCAACGATCAAATTGTTTGACGCTGCTAATGAACGCAGGCGTAAACCGTTGTCGTTAATTGCTCCGTGTCCGAATTTGCCCATTGCTCCTTCCCAGCCGGTTCGATCTGCTCCTGAATGTGCATTGAAGTCCCCGCGAGTATTGTTAATTGGGTTCGAGGTATCATATCCAGCGTCTGTTCAAGCTGATCGTAAAATTCGTCCTTGTTCGCGTCCGTGCTGGTCTCGATTGGCGCATAAACGGATACGATATGGGTCTTGATCTTTCCACCGATGGTTATAATCGCCTCCCGACACTTCTAGTTTCTCACCACCGAAATAGTAAAGCGTCATCGTTTCGTCGATTGCTGGTGGGACTCTCGTCAATGTCCCGGATCCGGTAAGTTGTAGTTCCGATGGCGCAGCAACTGACATTTTGCATTTCAACAATTCCAATCTGACCGACGTGATGTCCTGTTCGTACATTCCAAGCGGCGAATTGAATTTCCATTTTCAGTGTGACAAATTTGGGTGTTCGGCGAGTAACCCACTTCTCATCAGCATCCCTGGTCCCCAGTGCTGGCGCATCGGCTGCCTCGGGTGCAGTAGCATTATTTCGCGAATAGTTAGCTCGTGTATCTTAGTTTCTTTCTTTTGTCCGATTCTGGAAAAATCGGCAGGTCGACCACCCTCCTCCTTTCACACCCTAGACTTGGGACCAGACGACGGCGGATTACCTGTTTCTCAACAATACCCGGACATGGGTATCAAATAAAAGAGTAATGCGATTAGAATACATTAAGCTATGGGACGTCATGTCATGGGCCACTACCTATTGGATCAAATGCGGTGCGAGTATGTCGACAGTTGCATAATTGTATTCTTCGAGTGAAGGTTAAAAAAAGGAAAGAGATGTCGCAAGCTTTTGAAAACAAATTATATGTATTTTGTGCAAGTTTTATGTTTAAAACATTTATTTCTTTTCTCTACAGTAATTTATAGTTTCGCGTTCGTCTGTACCACCTCTTTCATTTTGGGTATCAAAACCATGCTTCGAATAATAGCCTTGACACACGAACGTAATTATGAAGAAAATCGATCATTTATTACGAATATGGAACCTCATAATGACGAATTTTCAAATTTGTCAATATGGACTTCCATATTCGTAATAAATGATGGATTTTCATCATAATTACGTTACCGTGTGCCGAGGCTATATAACACCAAGTTTATTTACATAGAACCAATTTTAACAGAATCAATTTTTTAACTTTAATCCCAGTACTACACTTACCACAATTCAATTTTAAGACTAATTTACACTTTTATAACACGCCAATTAAATGGAAAAATCTTATCGATGATCTACTTTAGGTAGCTAGTACTAACCAGAGTCTTTTCGTCTAAACACCTTCACCTAGGGCTGATTAATATTTGTTTCTCTCCATGAAAACTTCTCTCCGAAAACATACCTCTCTCTCTCGCTCTAGAAAAGAAGTGTTCGTGGCAAATGAAGGAAATGCATCATAGATGATCATACTTACCAAAAATTTACCTTCTTGGTCTATGCTCTGCTAAGTGTTCGGGGACTACTAACCGTTGCTGTTCCCGTTTTTAATAACTTATAGAGCGTCCAAACACAGCCATAGAAGTAAATAAAAACATCTAAAATGAAAATATGAGTTCCTGTCCACCATTCAACACAAGATTTCATATTTTCTTACTAATAAAAAATGCTAGAAACACCCAAGAGAGCGGAATAAAAACAGCCGCAACAAAGGTGGTAAAGTCGAATGCTCCAGTAAAGTAAACCGCTACAATGTATTTAGACATGTAAAACACAGGCACCGGCATTAGCAGCCATGCTATAGGTTCGGTCACCAGCCATGGGATTAGGAAGTGTCTCCTTTTAGTCCCCACGCCAATAAACAGATCTAGACTAGCGATAAGCAGTACTGCAAAGCAAGTTACTCCGATGGTTAGCAGTACTACACTATTTGCATCTGAAAGATACGAAAAAAAAATCGTTATGGAGTTTCGTTAAAATTCAGCGAAAGATCCGCACTTTTAACGGCCTTGAATAAAAATATATAAACTATCAGGAATGGCACTGCTTGTAGGAGGATGGTAAAGACTCCAATTAGAACGCATCCAAGACGAAGGCTAACGCAGCCGAGAACTTTATTTTCAATCATACTTTTTTTTTTAAATTTTGTTTAACTTTTTAAATACCGAAAATATTTTTACGCTGTCAAAACGGGATAATTTCAGGGTTGTCCATTTTGGGATTTTTGACAGACGGTCTGATGCATGACGCATGTCGAGAAGATCGAATAGTAGGCAAGAGTTTCGTCAAGTTTTTCATAGTGTTAAAGTAATAGAATTTAGGGTGAATGAAAGCGTTAAACTTCTCCTGATAAACGTAGAATGGACAGAGAGATGGCTGTTTCACAAGATACAACACTTGAAACGAGCTGATACCAATGCTGCGCCATCTATTATAATAATATACTCATAGTTAAACATTCATTGTGTTTTCATGAGACGAGGTAGAGTTTTCGTTGAGTAAACAGAAAGCTTGTTCTCTCAAGGTAACTCGGTGCTGTTTCCATGACGGTTCTGGGTTGAAGTGACAGATAATCAATTTTAGATTGCGCCGCCGTTGGTATATGTTCAGTAAAAGATACTCAAACACACACATATGCAAAACCCAGTTTAACCGTACTGAGTTTCCATGCGAAGTTTACCCTGAGTTTACTCAGATTAAACGCCCATGGAAACGGGGATTGAGTAAAATTTCGTTAAATTCAAGAAAATTCGATAAAACCAATCCGCTGGGTTTTGTATACCTATGTGCGTGTTTGAGTATCTTTTACTAAACATATACCAACGACAAACCAAAGGTAGGGCCTGAGGTCAGGAATCCGCGAAGCTCGAGCAGTCATGTGTAAGCGACACGCAACTAGGCAAAGTGTTGAAGGTTCGAGTGGCCTGTCATACAAAAATGACTTATAAGGGTTTGGCATAACCGGCCCAGGGAGTGGTGCTGTACTTTTGGACAAAATAAATCACAAAAAAGTACTACTAGACATTTCACTGTAACGTGACCAACGTCATTATAGAGTGGTACTTCCAGCCACGAGCTTTAATTTTGATTGTGACTACTACGCCCGAAAACCCAGCGTGCCCGAGATAGTGGTCAAAATAACGCCGGAATAGCGCCAAAACACGTTCTACGAAAAGAAGTACTATTTCCTTCTTGATGCAAAGTATCATGAGCTTTCAATTTAGATACTGGCTACTTGGCTCAAAAGCCAGAAGTTTCGTAGAAGATTAAATTGCAAAAAAATAAAATAGCAAAAAGCGGAAATAGCGCCAAATCTTACGAAAAGCTTGATTAGGATCGTATATTGCTCCACTACCACGATGTCATCCACGAACTCGATCACCACTGCTTCCTTTGTACCGCGAAGCCCTCACACTTCATTGTACATTAGGGTGGAGTGAAAAAACTGTTTTTTTTACAACGGCTAGGGCATACCTGCAGAAAGTTGTCATTTTAGCTTACAAATGAAGACAAAAAATATTATTCACCTCATTGCATGTTAAGAGGTGCCCCAGATGGTATAAAGATTTAAAAAAAAATTACAAAATCAGCCTTTTGCCCACCTCGAAGATTGGTTTTTTTTATTTATGTTGTAGTCAAAATAAACATTACAATTCTTAATTTTGGCTCTTTTTAAACACAAACAAAACTATAACGCAAGTTTTAGAACAAAACTTATCATGCAAATTACAAACAAGATATTTTTTACCATTTTTACAAATTTTAAGAAAACCTCATATTTATGTATAAATGCGGGAATGCGGGAGTGCGGGAGTGCGGGAATGCGGGAATGCGGGAGTGCGGGAATGCGGGAGTGCGGGAGTGCGGGAATGCGGGATTGCGGGAGTGCGGGAATGCGGGAATGCGGGAGTGCGGGAATGCGGGAGTGCGGGAATGCGGGAGTGCGGGAATGCGGGAGTGCGGGAATGCGGGAATGCGGGAGTGCGGGAATGCGGGAGTGCGGGAGTGCGGGAGTGCGGGAATGCGGGAGTGCGGGAATGCGGGAGTGCGGGAATGCGGGAGTGCGGGAATGCGGGAGTGCGGGAATGCGGGAGTGCGGGAATGCGGGAGTGCGGGAATGCGGGAGTGCGGGAATGCGGGAATGCGGGAGTGCGGGAGTGCGGGAATGCGGGAATGCGGGAGTGCGGGAATGCGGGAGTGCGGGAATGCGGGAGTGCGGGAATGCGGGAGTGCGGGAATGCGGGAATGCGGGAATGCGGGAGTGCGGGAGTGCGGGAGTGCGGGAATGCGGGAATGCGGGAGTGCGGAAAGGGAGTGCGGGAATGCGGGAGTGCGGGAGTGCGGGAATGCGGGAGTGCGGGAATGCGGGAGTGCGGGAATGCGGGAGTGCGGGAATGCGGGAATGCGGGAGTGCGGGAATGCGGGAGTGCGGGAATGCGGGAGTGCGGGAATGCGGGAGTGCGGGAATGCGGGAGTGCGGGAATGCGGGAGTGCGGGAATGCGGGAGTGCGGGAATGCGGGAGTGCGGGAATGCGGGAGTGCGGGAATGCGGGAGTGCGGGAATGCGGGAATGCGGGAATGCGGGAGTGCGGGAATGCGGGAATGCGGGAGTGCGGGAATGCGGGAGTGCGGGAGTGCGGGAATGCGGGAGTGCGGGAATGCGGGAGTGCGGGAATGCGGGAGTGCGGGAATGCGGGAGTGCGGGAATGCGGGAATGCGGGAATGCGGGAGTGCGGGAATGCGGGAGTGCGGGAATGCGGGAATGCGGGAGTGCGGGAATGCGGGAGTGCGGGAATGCGGGAGTGCGGGAATGCGGGAGTGCGGGAGTGCGGGAATGCGGGAGTGCGGGAATGCGGGAGTGCGGGAATGCGGGAATGCGGGAATGCGGGAGTGCGGGAATGCGGGAGTGCGGGAATGCGGGAGTGCGGGAGTGCGGGAATGCGGGAGTGCGGGAGTGCGGGAATGCGGGAATGCGGGAGTGCGGGAATGCGGGAGTGCGGGAGTGCGGGAATGCGGGAGTGCGGGAATGCGGGATTGCGGGAGTGCGGGAATGCGGGAGTGCGGGAATGCGGGATTGCGGGAGTGCAGGAATGCGGGAATGCGGGAGTGCGGGAATGCGGGAGTGCGGGAATGCGGGAGTGCGGGAATGCGGGAGTGCGGGAATGCGGGAATGCGGGAGTGCGGGAATGCGGGAGTGCGGGAATGCGGGAGTGCGGGAGTGCGGGAATGCGGGAATGCGGGAGTGCGGGAGTGCGGGAATGCGGGAATGCGGGAGTGCGGGAATGCGGGAGTGCGGGAGTGCGGGAATGCGGGAGTGCGGGAATGCGGGAGTGCGGGAATGCGGGAGTGCGGGAATGCGGGAATGCGGGAATGCGGGAGTGCGGGAATGCGGGAGTGCGGGAATGCGGGAATGCGGGAGTGCGGGAATGCGGGAGTGCGGGAATGCGGGAATGCGGGAGTGCGGGAATGCGGGAGTGCGGGAATGCGGGAATGCGGGAGTGCGGGAGTGCGGGAATGCGGGAGTGCGGGAATGCGGGAGTCCGGGAGTGCGGGAATGCGGGAGTGCGGGAATGCGGGATTGCGGGAGTGCGGGAGTGCGGGAATGCGGGAGTGCGGGAGTGCGGGAATGCGGGAGTGCGGGAATGCGGGAGTGCGGGAATGCGGGAGTGCGGGAATGCGGGAATGCGGGAGTGCGGGAATGCGGGAGTGCGGGAATGCGGGAATGCGGGAGTGCGGGAATGCGGGAGTGCGGGAGTGCGGGAATGCGGGAGTGCGGGAATGCGGGAGTGCGGGATTGCGGGAGTGCGGGAATGCGGGAGTGCGGGATTGCGGGAGTGCGGGAATGCGGGAATGCGGGAGTGCGGGAGTGCGGGAATGCGGGAGTGCGGGAGTGCGGGAGTGCGGGAATGCGGGAGTGCGGGAATGCGGGAATGCGGGAGTGCGGGAATGCGGGAATGCGGGAATGCGGGAATGCGGGAGTGCGGGAGTGCGGGAATGCGGGAGTGCGGGAATGCGGGAATGCGGGAATGCGGGAGTGCGGGAATGCGGGAATGCGGGAGTGCGGGAATGCGGGAGTGCGGGAATGCGGGAGTGCGGGAATGCGGGAGTGCGGGAATGCGGGAGTGCGGGAATGCGGGAATGCGGGAATGCGGGAGTGCGGGAATGCGGGAATGCGGGAATGCGGGAGTGCGGGAATGCGGGAGTGCGGGAGTGCGGGAATGCGGGAATGCGGGAGTGCGGGAATGCGGGAGTGCGGGAATGCGGGAGTGCGGGAATGCGGGAATGCGGGAGTGCGGGAGTGCGGGAATGCGGAAATGCGGGAGTGCGGGAATGCGGGAATGCGGGAATGCGGGAGTGCGGGAATGCGGGAGTGCGGGAATGCGGGAGTGCGGGAATGCGGGAGTGCGGGAATGCGGGAATGCGGGAGTGCGGGAATGCGGGAGTGCGGGAGTGCGGGAATGCGGGAATGCGGGATTGCGGGAGTGCGGGAGTGCGGGAATGCGGGAGTGCGGGAGTGCGGGAATGCGGGAGTGCGGGAATGCGGGAGTGCGGCAATGCGGGAGTGCGGGAATGCGGGAATGCGGGAGTGCGGGAATGCGGGAATGCGGGAGTGCGGGAATGCGGGAGTGCGGAAATGCGGGAGTGCGGGAATGCGGGAGTGCGGGAATGCGGGAGTGCGGGAATGCGGGAATGCGGGAGTGCGGGAGTGCGGGAATGCGGGAGTGCGGGAATGCGGGAATGCGGGAGTGCGGGAATGCGGGAGTGCGGGAATGCGGGAGTGCGGGAATGCGGGAATGCGGGAGTGCGGGAGTGCGGGAATGCGGGAATGCGGGAGTGCGGGAGTGCGGGAATGCGGGAATGCGGGAGTGCGGGAGTGCGGGAGTGCGGGAGTGCGGGAATGCGGGAGTGCGGGAATGCGGGAGTGCGGGAATGCGGGAGTGCGGGAATGCGGGAGTGCGGGAATGCGGGAGTGCGGGAATGCGGGAGTGCGGGAATGCGGGAATGCGGGAGTGCGGGAATGCGGGAATGCGGGAATGCGGGAGTGCGGGAATGCGGGAATGCGGGAGTGCGGGAATGCGGGAATTCGGGAGTGCGGGAATGCGGGAGTGCGGGAATGCGGGAATGCGGGAATGCGGGAGTGCGGGAATGCGGGAATGCGGGAGTGCGGGAATGCGGGAATGCGGGAATGCGGGAATGCGGGAATGCGGGAGTGCGGGAATGCGGGAATGCGGGAGTGCGGGAATGCGGGAGTGCGGGAGTGCGGGAATGCGGGAATGCGGGAGTGCGGGAATGCGGGAGTGCGGGAATGCGGGAGTGCGGGAATGCGGGAATGCGGGAGTGCGGGAGTGCGGGAATGCGGAAATGCGGGAGTGCGGGAATGCGGGAATGCGGGAATGCGGGAGTGCGGGAATGCGGGAGTGCGGGAATGCGGGAGTGCGGGAATGCGGGAGTGCGGGAATGCGGGAATGCGGGAGTGCGGGAATGCGGGAGTGCGGGAGTGCGGGAGTGCGGGAATGCGGGAATGCGGGATTGCGGGAGTGCGGGAATGCGGGAGTGCGGGAGTGCGGGAATGCGGGAGTGCGGGAATGCGGGAGTGCGGGAATGCGGGAATGCGGGAGTGCGGGAATGCGGGAATGCGGGAGTGCGGGAATGCGGGAGTGCGGAAATGCGGGAGTGCGGGAATGCGGGAGTGCGGGAATGCGGGAGTGCGGGAATGCGGGAATGCGGGAGTGCGGGAGTGCGGGAGTGCGGGAATGCGGGAGTGCGGGAATGCGGGAATGCGGGAATGCGGGAACGCGGGAGTGCGGGAATGCGGGAGTGCGGGAATGCGGGAATGCGGGAGTGCGGGAATGCGGGAGTGCGGGAATGCGGGAGTGCGGGAGTGCGGGAATGCGGGAATGCGGGAGTGCGGGAGTGCGGGAATGCGGGAATGCGGGAGTGCGGGAGTGCGGGAGTGCGGGAGTGCGGGAATGCGGGAGTGCGGGAATGCGGGAGTGCGGGAATGCGGGAGTGCGGGAATGCGGGAATGCGGGAATGCGGGAGTGCGGGAATGCGGGAGTGCGGGAATGCGGGAGTGCGGGAATGCGGGAGTGCGGGAATGCGGGAATGCGGGAGTGCGGGAGTGCGGGAGTGCGGGAGTGCGGGAGTGCGGGAATGCGGGAGTGCGGGAATGCGGGAATGCGGGAGTGCGGGAATGCGGGAATGCGGGAGTGCGGGAATGCGGGAATGCGGGAGTGCGGGAATGCGGGAGTGCGGGAATGCGGGAGTGCATGTGACATTAGCATACACAATAGCCCGGCTCTCGTTCGATACGGAGGGCAAGTAGCTTTAGAAGTGGATAGAATTTAGTTGGAGGACTGCTTAGGTAAAGCCAGTCTCGGGCTTGGAAAGAAAAAGGCAATTGCAAAAGATGAAGAAAATAAAAGCTTTTCGATACCGGATCACATACCCACAGGCGCCGATGAATATTTCTTTTTTAAAAAGCTTTTTTATAGTGCTCCAACAACGCCTTTTTGGGAGCATAAAAACGTATGCTCCCTCGCAATGACATGCAATGTCAAAAAGAATATGGAACTGGTATGGGAACGGGAGCACTGTAAGCTCCTTTTGGTGCGCTCAAAGATTGCTCTTGGAGCACTCCGTTTCCCGCTGGGAAGATACTCAAACACACATATTCAAAACCCAGCTTAACCTTACTAGTTTCGTCGAGTCTTCTTGTATTTAATGAAACTTTACTTAATCCTCGTTTTCACGGGCGCTTAATCTGAGTCAACTCAGGGTAAACTCTGCATGGAAACTCAGTAATAATTTACATAGAATGAAAATGTGCAACTTGTCTTGGATAAACTTGGAATGGACATCTAGATGGCTGTTTCACAAGATACGTGTCCGGAAAATTGTGGAACGCATGTTGGAGAGACTTAGGGGGATGATACACGGGTCAACATGTTGATCAGCACGAGCTTTTAATGCGCAGTTCGTTGATCAAGGGAAGTGTAAGGGTGAAGTTTGCGGTGTTGCCTGCAACTAGAAATTTCTATCTACGTATACACCAGTGCATGTGCCGAACACTCAAATCGGACACCTTTTCTCTTGCTCGATAAACCGAAGATTTTCTCAGATTGAGTGCACCGGGACAACCAACAGGGTTTAATACGGTCCACACGCAAAAAAATTCAATGTCAAACGAAAACATTGAGTTGCGGTTGCCATAAAATGGATCCAGAGTATCGATCAGTTTCCTGATAATCCGTTTTGGATATCGAACATTCCGACGGAAGGCATTTTCTAGTTTCGGTCAAGACTACATCCACGAGACAGAAAGAGAGGCTTTTTGTAACTCATATACAGCAGGCAGCCAGATTGTTCGGAACGGAACAAGTTTTCGGATCGAGTCGAGTCAAAATTGGCACTACAGTACGCTCGTACCGTTAGGACGCTTGAAGGATTACGGCGGTCTATCACCACATGGTCTATTTTGTTTGCGAGTGACGCGATCATGAAATATCCAGCGGGTTAGTATTCTCAAGCAAGCTGCGGGTGTCGGACACTGCATATATAAGAGCTTCCCGCCTAAAATTCTTATATTCGGCCTTTCCTCGGCGCTATTTGTTCCACCATCGACCTTTGAAACATCACGTTTGCTTTTCTAGCAATCTTATACCAACAGACTAGTCAGTCCATTAAGCTTATCCTTTTTTTCATGCACTGTGGCACAATCTTTGGCAGTCAGTACTCCTGACCTTTTTCATCGCCAACTACTTCTGTTCCCCGTACTAATGGCATGGCAATGTACGCACCCAGTTCTGCAATGCCTTATCCTGCCATGTCACAATAAAACCCAATGGGACTTTTTTTATGCCGAGGACTAAGGCAAGGGGGCCGGAGTGGTATTGGGCAGTAACAAGGACCCGAGTACCACTTTTGTAAAGTCCTTCCCAACAGACACGACGACGGGCAGGATGACGGGTAGGAACCCCGGAAGCCGAGAAGCAGACCCAGACATCCGCGGCTCTGCCCAAAATTTCTGGACACACAAGAACACCAGAGAGGAACTGCGAAACCCCACACAGTAGATTTGAGCCCGGTTTTCGTGAATTCCTTCCGAACCGACCGAAGGCAGGACCTGGGTCAGAAACCCGCGAAGCTCGAACAGTCAAGTGGCAACTGCTTATCGTTCAAGTGATCTGATATAGTGACTAATATGAGTTTTATGATAGTCGTGCAATATGCCAAAAGGCGACACAGAAAAAACATTGGGATTTTTATAAGGAAGCTTAGAGCTCGACAACCCCTCCCCCCGTAAATCGCGCAAAATTCTAATTCAGGTCTATGATTGTGTGAAAGTCGGGGGCGGGTTCGTGTATGGCGAACAACGATAACCGAACGAAAAGAAATTGAAGTCGAAAAATTTTGTCGACAAAAATTTTAGCGTTCGCATAGGTCGAAAGAAAATTGTTCGTGTCCTAATGCAAAAACTCGATAACCCAAAAGCTTTCGAGTGCCTTTCGTCGGCTTCAGTCGAAAATTTTCAATTTTTTCGACTTACGCGAACCCGAGACGAAAAAAAATTTTCGTTTTCGACATACACGAACCGGCCCCGGGTTTCACGATATGCTGTAGACGATGCCTGTAAAAGGAAAGAAGTTGTGTCAAATGTTGTTAAAAAAGATACTATCTTTTTTAGTAGTATGGCGGTGTGGGACCAGTGATGGTATGGGTTGATGTCTCGGATGTAGATCTGGTCTTGGATGTAAGCTTTTGCGAGCTTCGCTATGTGTTAGAAGACGAAAGGTGGGAACTTTGGTTGAACTACGCTGTATCTCGGATGAACTTTAGTGTTCAAAGTTGGATTAATCGCTTTCAGCCATGCTCTAGGCAACTGCATGGCTACAACTGCTCAGAAAAGGGTGCGCAACAAAAGTTTTTATCCCAGGCCAAAATAGGGAAACCTAGTGCACCATGGCGACGAAAGATCCTTAAAAGTACTGTAAACACCTGGGAGATCAAGAATAGCCTAATGTGCAAAACATTTGAAAAAACTTTATTCATACTTTTCAATTCCATAGTTTACCATGAATCCATGTTTACCATGAAGTCCTAATGAATCCATGTGATAAAAACCAAAGTTTCACCTCGTCCAGTAAACTCTTACAAAAAGCTCTCTCTGATAAAATATCTTACATAAACTGTATCTGCTCGAATTGTCGAAGTCCAACAATTCAAGCGAACATCACAATCGGTGCTTGTAAAAAAATGTTATCCTGACAAAATTATGGCTCTACTACACTTATATTCGAGTCCTTTCTGTATTTGCGAAATAGAAGCCAAATAAACACGTAGAAATATATGAAAAGACCTAAAATATAAGAAAAAACTTTGGCCATTAACGAAGTACTTAGAGCACCCGAAGAAATACGTTACAATCTAGGACGAACAGGCTAGCCCACGAGATTTGCACAATATTATTCAATTTAAAAATTTCCGAAAACGTCCACTTCTTGCCCTGCTCGACCTGCTCCTCGCAAAACAGGTACAATGGAATTGGCATCAGCATCCATGCAAACGGCTCGGCAAAAAGCCATGGCCTCAATGCATCGGCGTTTCGACTCTGGACTGCAGTTATTAGAGCCGCAGACGCAAAGAACAGGAATAGCCAGTAGACTGTACCGATTGACAGGCAACCAGCGTTGGGTAATTCTGGAAGAGTACTACTGTTAGTTGAACAGAGAATTTAGGTTAAATGTATTTTTGTTACCTCCAAATTCATTGAACCCAAGAGCGTAAATAATCAAGAATGGCATTGCTTGAAGGCAGCAAGTTAAGAAGGCGATTAAAACGACACTAATTTTTTCATCAATAAGACAAAACAGTTTCTCATACATTTCACAATTTTTATGGACGAATTATTTTCAAAGATGATGCGATTTCATTTTTTGTATAATCTAGTTTGTTGATACTGCAGTGCAGTTTTGTTGCAGTGTGGGTCTACGCTGCCTTACCTACAGTATCTTGTACACTACTGACGTCAACGACTTCTGTGCTGCCACCTCAGCTTTAGGCCAATTGGTCTCATTACACCCAATATTTTTATTAGTCCAGAAAATGTCCTGTCTCAAGACGCTTAACAAGCTAGGAAGGAGGAGTGAAAAAATACAGCTCACCGAACGAGATACTCCGTCGATGTTTATTAACCTCACCTTTGTCCAGTTGCTAACTTCCCATACAATTTTCGCAACCCACCCAAATCAGCTTAAGCCGCGTCTCCACCAACCGAACATGTTTGCCGAACAGTGTTCGCGAACATAAAAACGGACAAACATTCCACATTTGGTTCCCAAACATGTTCGACGAACATTTTCAATAGCTCACAAATCAATGTTCGCTACAACACCGAACAATGTTCGGCGGACATCACAAATGTCTGTCGAACACTGTTCGGCGAACATGTTCGGTTGGTGGAGACGCGGCTTTAGAGAACTACTTGGCAATATGGGACGAGCCAATTGGCTGGGGCTTATTCATTTTTCCCAAATCCGCTGACTGGGATATGTGTTTCCAAAGCAAAAACTCTAACTTTACTGCTGCCCTAATCACCAGGATTATACAGGCAGGGACGCTTTTTTCATTCCCTATTATACCATATCTGTTAAGCCTACGCCGAGCAGATGGTTTAATCGGGGGTGTATGAACACAATCAAAGCTAAAGGCCAACTTTGTAACATCTCAGTTCGCCTCGAATTCTTCTCTGCTCGTCACTTCTATAACACAAACTGCCTCAAATAGGATCAGAATTCGCGAGATATGGATATATGTGCGCCAAAGAGCTTCATGTTAACTCATTCACTGTCCCTTAAAATGTAAACCTAATCGTCCTAAATATAAGCGCCTCAACTTAAGCTAAACCCGGATTCAGGAAGGGCCGCTCATGTATTGATCATATCAACACCTTACGAATAATAGTGGAGCAGTCTACTGAATTCCGATCCCCCGTTTACCTTGCTTTCGTAGACTATGAGAAAGCGTTCGACTCGGTTAATAGGAGCTTCATTTGGCAGGCACTGCGGCGACGTGGACTGCCTGATAAAATAATAGAATTGATAAAAGCCCTATATAACAATTCCAAATGCAGAGTTCTCCATAATGGAAAATTATCCGACAGCTTTGAGGTGAGCTCAGGAGTACGACAAGGATGCCTACTTTCGCCTTTACTATTTCTTATAGTAATAAATGACATCCTTGTCGGCGCTCTAGATAATAGAACAGGCGGCATACAATGGGGTTTGTTAGACCGCCTTAAGGATCTCGACTACGCCGATGATATCTGTTTGCTGGCCAACAGACACCAGGACCTCAAAAACATGATTAACAATTTGGCAACAGAAAGTAGTCCAGCAGGCTTAAGGCTAAATCCAACTAAAACTAAAGAAATGCGGATAAATGCAAACACCAATGAACGGACTGCGCTGAATAACCGTGACGTGGAACTGGTCGATAAATTCTGCTACCTCGGTAGTATTATTACCGAAAATGGCGGTGCAGAAGAAGATGTCAGTTCCAGAATAAATAAAGCACGAGGCGCATATGCATGCCTGTTCCGCATATGGAGATCAACGGAGATCTCAACTAACACCAAATTGCGGCTGTTCAACTCCAACGTGAAGGCAGTACTTTTGTACGGTTGCGAAACATGGAAAGTCACCCAATTCATCACAGGGCGCCTACAAGTCTTCGTCAACAGATGCCTGCGTCGTATCCTAAAAATCCGCCGGCAGGATAGAATTTCAAGCGAAGAACTATGGCGCCGTGCCGGCCAAGAAAGGATAGACGACCAAATCAGACGAAGGAAATGGAATTGGGTTGGACACACCTTGCGACGCGAAAACGAAAATCTAGCCAAGCAGGCCCTCGACTGGAATCCGCAAGGATCCCGTCGAGTCGGAAGACCTAGGACAACATGGAGGAGAACCCTACTAGCAGAAGCCGCAACAACTGGGAGATCCTGGTCGGAGCTGAGAGCTGTCGCGCAAAACAGAGTCCGCTGGAGGGCAACTGTTTCCTTCCTATGTCCCATGAGGGATTAAAGGAGCACAATGATGATGATGACCATCTCTGCTGATGTCCCCCAGGAGTCAATTTTACTCCCCAGCCTTTTTCTAATCTTCATAAATTACCTGCTGCTCTCTGTCCTTTCCAACTCGTACTCTGGGATACTCATACGCTTTCGATAATGTAAAACAAGTGCGTGCTAGGGAAAGTCTCTACGATCGTGAGCTTATGTCCAACTCAAACAACAGACATTGAACTCATTGGTGATTTGGACTGTAAGAAGCAAGCCCAATTCAATGCTTCTAAAACTCAGTACTAGTCCAGTCAAATTAGAGGTTTGACTGGAAGATAATTCGGAAGTTGCTGAAAATTGGAACAGCCCTTAAAAACATTATTATACATAAGCTGTAGAGACTGCCACGCGATTGGGCGGCTGCAAACTTTTTTATTCAAGGTCAAAGGGTCAAAATATCAGTTTTTTGCAAATATATACTAAACCGTACGTCTTATCAGAAAATTGTGTTTACAACGTTTGTAGATTAGGCGATTATCTACAAAAAAATATATTATACATGTTCTCGTAGGAATTGCCATTTCTGAGATATTGTCGTTTTAATAAGTTAAAATACTCATATTAAATCATTCCCGACTTGTAAAGGTCATCAGAAATTTAATAAATCCTTTGTTGGAGTACGCGGCTAATATTTTCAGGGGTGATTCCTGGATATATTTGGAGAAAAAAATTGTTCTACAGAGGGCGGCTATCTCCACTATCCACTAAGATACAGGGTGATTAGGGAAAAAATTTTGTTTTTTTTTAAATTTACTGAAATTTGAATAACTCCTAAAGTAATTATCATAAAGTAGCCTAATTAGGCTCATCTTTTAGGTAAATGTGTATTCTTTTATTTGGTATAAAGCACAGCAACCTGAGTGACTCCGTTCGAAAAATATATATGCTCAAACCAATGCTTTGCATCAAACCTGGCAGATTTCTTCGTTTTTCTCAGAAAATTCGTTACTAACAGTACATTTTTTTTTGCTTTTCTGATGCACCAAACTATTACCTACAATATTTCCATACACAATAAGTGTTTATTTTGGGTAGTTTTGTAGGTAGTAGTAGTAGTAGTAGTTTTATCGTGAACAATTAAAAAGTTACTCGTCTTTCAACTGCGGCATAGTAGCATTGGTTTAAGCCTACATATCTTTTGAACGGAGTCACTCAGGTTGCTGTGCTTTATACCAAATAAAAGAATACACATTTAGCTAAAAGATGAGCCTAATTAGGCTACTTTATGATAATTACATTAGGAGTTATTTGAATTTCAGTAAATTTAAAAAAAACAAAATTTTTTCCCTAATCACCCTGTATCTTAGTGGATAGTGGAGATAGCCGCCCTCTGTAGAACAATTTTTTTCTCCAAATATATCCAGGAATCACCCCTGAAAATATTAGCCGCGTACTCTAACAAAGGGTTTATTAAATTTCTGATGACCTTTTCAAGTCGGGAATGATGGAATATGAGTATTTTAACTTATTAAAACGACAATATCTCAGAAATGGCAATTCCTACGAGAAAATGTATAATATATTTTTTTGTAGATAATCCCCTAATCTACAAACGTTGTAAACACAATTTTCTGATAAGACGTACGGTTTAGTATATATTTGCAAAAAACTGATATTTTGACCCTTTGACCTTGAATAAAAAAGTTTGCAGTCGTCCAATCGCGTGGCAGTCTCTACAGCTTACGTATAATAATGTTTTTAAGGGCTGTTTCAATTTTCAGCAACTTCCGAATTATCTTCCAATTATGGCGTTTTTTCGTCTATTTTGACTGGACTATACTGTATCTACAACAAAACTTGCAACATGTTCCATCCGTGTCAGTGACTCCGAGGTTAATGTTAGTGATCGAAGAGAAGTCAAGAACCGGGAAATTCTGCGCTGAGCGAGGACACCATGGACGAATGCAAATAGGTGGTAAAGGCAGAAAGGTCCAGAGTTCGGTTGGAACGCTCCTGAATGATGGTTATTTGGGACTTCACTATTAAAACCACTACCTTCTTTTCCGACCTCTGGTGAAGTGGCAGAATATTCGGAAAACCTTATCCTGAGGAGACGTCCGGGTGGCAGTGTTGAAAGTGACCTGGTTATTTCGAAGGCGATCGCGGAGTGAGACACCGAGAATCTTCCTCAAGCATTGCATTTGGAAGACCTCGAGCTTGTTGACGTCCGGGTTGAGCAGTGTCCACGTTTCCGATCCATAAAAGAAGAAGCGACGTTCGGCAAAGGTGTACTTTCGTTTTGATGGTAAGTTATGCACCCCTTATGGTGCGTCCACACTACGCGGTCTTAGGTCATACGCGCTTTTGCCTCTTTTTTTCATATAGAGTTTAATGGCTTTTTTTGTGATATTTTTAATGGCAAAGGCAGCACGACCAAACGGCACGGACAAAAGGCTGTGCTTAAAAAGGTACATTTTACGTCCACACAATACGGGCTTTTCAGAAACGCGTACGGCCTTTCATATGAAAATTGATTTGTTTTCTCAATTTGCTCACGATTTAAAGCTCATGCGTGCTTTTGGCTGAGGCCGTATAGCGAAAAGCGCGTGGGATTCAAGTCCGCATAGTGTGGACGGCCCATTAAGTGAGGCGAATCTTACTGTTGCCGGACCGATGCGGCTTTGAACGTCAGCTGACGATGCCACTTTCGTTTCCTCAACCATTGATCCCATATATTTGAACTTCGAAACGTGCTCGATTTGGGTTCCATTGAAATAAACACTGGCTTTCGATCCGTTGTGTGTAAGCACTTTGGTCTTTTCCCCATTGAATGTTAACCCGTATGACTGGGCGATGCGGGAAATGTCGTACAAGATCTCCGTTTCTTCTGCATCCGTGGCGACGAACACGGCGCTATAGTCGGCGAACATCAAGTCGGTTAGGAAGCTGTTGTATTATCGAACTCCGCGCAGTCCACCGAATGCTTCACTCATAATCGAGTCGATCACAACGTTGAAGAGAAGTGGCGAAGCGATGTCTCCTTCCGGACAACCTTTTGAATCGGGAGTTCCTTGGGTAAGTCAGTTTTAATACGAGTTGAGCGGTCGTACAACGCTTGGAGAAGTTTGATTATTTTCAATTGCCCCTGTTCGGTTTTCAAGGCTCTCCACAAACTGTTCTAATCGATGCAAGCGGACTTGAAAGGATTTGAAGAATCACCTTCTAGTGGTATTAACCGAACCGGACCTTCTCTTGGCGGAATTCGAAGCCAAAATATTAGAGCTGATCATGGAGTTCGTAAAGGAACAAGAGCCGTCAGAAGGGCCGTTGCCCTTTTTGATTCTTCCTGAGAGGCTTCCGAGTGATCAGGTGTTGTGAATTATTTTTGAAAGGAGTTCCTGGAAAAGTGCGTTGCTCGTCTGAGCGAAGCCTGGGAAGGGGTCCGCCTGGAAATCATTCCGGCGAAAGATATTCCTAAAACGCCAAGGGCGAAAATCTGGCTTCCAAAAATGGAAGCAAGGCCAGACAAATTGCTCGATTATCTTCGGCGCCATAACAGAGAGAAACCTATGGACAATTGGAAGATACTCAAGGCCCAGGAACGCAGCGAAATAATATAACACAGGCTAAAATACCCTTCTTTAGTCCACCCTCACTTAACGACCGAAAAGTAAGCTTATATCAGTCAGCAGCATCGAAGGCCAGTATAGCGTTTTTCGCTTGTAAGCAGACTTTCGTCAAGAGATGGGGTTTGAAGCTGCGCATGGTGCACTAGCAATACGCAGCAGTATTGGCCCGCATATAATGGCCCGGTCTTGCCAAGGAATATAACAGACCCAATCTGGGTCAAGACCAAAGAATGACCTGTCTAGGGCTAACGGGCGCCATGTGCACAACTCCGACGGAAGCGCTCTTGCTAATTTATTTATTTATTTATTTGCCAAACAAGGCACACTTAAATCTAAGTACACTTTTTAACAATAGCTTAAATTATTATCACATTAGATGCTAAGTCAGGTACATTGGGCTAGGCTATATGTAGGCTAAATCTACTATACTAATTTTATTGCTTAAGCAGTAACGGGAGTTTGGGGTTTCATCATTAGTATTAACTTTCTTTTATAGGACAATTTGTAAGTGGGATGGGAAAAGCATTGATTATGATCATTGAAGACCATGCAACATCTATTAATGGGCTCGTTCCTTGCGTAGTCGGTGCGATGAGAATATTCCTTAAGTAGTTTCGTGTGCCTAGTACGCCGAACTACTTCATTGAGTATTATCCTATCCGACAAGAACTTCACCTTGAGATCGCCGTTTAGAATATCCAAGGTGAGGCAAGAGATGAGCATTTTTCTCCTGCATGACAGCGGTAAAAGATCCAAAACTTTGAGCCTGTCTGTATAGTGTGGAAGACTATGATACTCAGCGGGGTTATATAGATTTCTTAGTGCGAACAGGAGAAATTGCTGGATTCAATCCTGTTGCTACTGGCGTGAAATATGGGATCCCAGACAGGGCATGCGTATTCCAGGATTGGGCGAACCAGTGAGCAGAAAAGAGTTTTTGTGACCCAGATGTTATCAAATTCCTTAGCCCTTCTTTTTATAAAACCAAGGAGTTTATTAGCTCTGGCAGTAATACTTAGGGTTGCCAACCATACTTTATAATAAAGTATTATGCTTTATTTTAAGTCGATATACTTTATACTTTTACATAATTATAAAGTATGGGAAAATACTTTATTATGAGTCTTTATTACGCATGGAACTTAACACGTTATATTCGTTAATTTATAACGATTTACTAGCGCCTATTATGAAAAAACTGAATAGAAGTTACACGCTTCAACTAATTATTACTTAACAAAAAGGCAGATGGCAGGACCGTCAAATGCAGATGACAGATTTTCTGCTATCGGTTCCTTTACATTTTTTATGTCTTTTTTTTTTATGTGAAAGACTAGTCACAGGAAACGCCCTTTATACTGTGTCGACAATCTATTTTCTTCATATAGGAGTGCAATGTCGAACAGCAGCTCTAGTCGGGGAAGAAAGGAACTGTCACAACCTACCAGCGATATTTTGCAGTCCACCTACTCCCAACCATTACTGGCGACTTTGTCATCGGGGCATCGAGAAACAACTCGCTGGAGTGTTATGCCTCCTGAAACGAGTTGAATCTTATCAACCAACCGATGACATGCGCTTTGGTGAAGCGGGGAAGAGCTAAGGAAGGCTATGACAGAAGGAATCAGGAATGTAAAGAGGGAAGAAGAAAGAAGGAAAGTTATGTAGGTGGGAAAGTGGAAAAGGCGAAGGACCGTGGGGCTGGCCGGGATTCGAACCCGGGATCTCTGGGATAGTAGCCAGACGCCTTACTCCCTAGGCTACCGAGGTCTGGTTTGATTTTAAATATGTAGGTATTAATTTTCTTGATATTGTCTTAAATGGCGAGTCATTCTGATTCTGATAGTCATAGATTCCCGCCACCTCAGCATTCACTGAAAGAGTTTTCTCTGTGATGAATTTAAAGTGGCGGGAAGAAAGAAACAGATCGTCTTTGAATTTAATAAAAAATGCGCTATTCATTTATTTAAATCTAGATTTAGATTGTTGTATGAGCTATCAAACTTTCCAAAAAACGAAAAGTTGATAACTTGCACCAAAAACGCAAAAAAATATGTTTTTAAAAGAAATTGAGTATGAAAATACTTACACTAATATATAACTGAATATGAATGTTAATAGAAAATGAGTTAAACAAAAAAAAATTTTTTGAAAATACTTTATTATTTTTCAAATACTTCTTATTTTCCTCTTTCCAAGACAAGTTACGTTATTTTTCTCAAAAAAAGTTGGCAACCCTAGTAATACTATCGTAGTGTAGGTTAAAGTTTAACTTATTGTCTAAGACAACGCCTAGGTCTACGATTTGATCAACATGGTTTAATAACTTGTTGTCAAGATAGTATTGCTGCAGTTGTACGCTTTTTTCCCGGGAGAAGGTTATTGCATGGCATTTGCTAGTGTTAAGTTGCAACTTATTGGTGTTACACCAGTCCTGTAATGCATTAAGTTTCGTCTGAAGGAATGATACATCGGTGTCGGACCTTATAACGCTATATATTTTCAGGTTGTCTGCATAAAAGAGATGTGGTATATTATTTAATTTGTGAGACAGATCGGAGATAAAGATGTTAAACAAGAGCGGACCAAGATGACTTCCCTGGGGGACACCGGAAGTAACTTCGATTTCTTGGGATAAGAATCCTTGAAATCTGACGACCTGAGTTCTACCGCTAAGATATGATTTTATCCATTCTAGGGCACGGCCGGTAATTCCAAATTTGAATAACTTAGTAATCAAAATATGGTGGTCCACACGATCAAAGGCCTTGCTAAAGTCCGTGTAGATAGCATCAATTTGATGGCCGTTCTCCATACCATTGTTGCTCGTTAATGTTAGGATCTATAAGTGGTGCAATCTTGTCGTGCACAAGTTTTTCGAAGAGTTTAGGAATTGCGGATAGGATGGCAATGCCCCTATAATTATCCACTAATTTCTTGTCGGATTGGTGTTAAGAAGGATTTCTTCCAGAATTTAGGGAAACTCCCCAACGAGAGCGATTTGTTAAAGATAAGACGAAGAGGAAATACTAATTCATTTGAACAGCGCTGCAAGAAGCTCGCAGGTAGATTGTCGGGGCCGTGACCTTTATTAATATCAAGATTGTTTAAACCTGCTCTTATTTCGTCACCTGACAGAGATAGATTGTTAATGATCGTTGATTCAGTACAAGTGGGGTCAGTGTGCGTTGTGTTAGATTTGGGAGCGAAGACTTCACTAAATCTCACGGCAAAGATGTTACATATATCTTGGGGGCACGAGGAGGAAGCTCTCCCATTCGTCATTGTTGCCGGATACCCTGAGGTCTTTCGCTTTGTGTTAACGAAATCGAAGAATTTCTTAGGGTCCTTTAAGATATTTTCTCCGACTTTGTTTATATATGTAGTATAGGCCTCACGTGACCTAAAAGTGAATTCAGATGCTAGTCTGGAGTATTCGGATCTTAATTCATCGTCAAACATCCGTTTGTCTTCTTATCGTGCGGTACAATTTGTTTCTTTGTTTTCGCAGTGATCTAGTATTTTTGTCCAACCATGGCTCCGACAATTTATCCCTTTTTTTAATTTTGGGTACGTGTTTGTCGATGGAGCTGAGAATAATGTTGTAGAAGCATGATACTAACTGGTCTAGATTATCACCCGATAACCTATTTATCCAGTCAATATGGGATAATTCAAAGCAAATACTATTATAGTCTGCGTTTTTGAAATCAAAAACAATTGCATTGTTGTGAGATGCACGATGCAGGGTGACAATGGAGTTAAGTTCTAATATCCACGCAGAATGGTGAAGCGTGTTAGAAAAATGGTTCTCCTCATCGCTGGCGGGGAAGACGTTCACCTCGTCATATAGATTAGTGAAAACCGGGTCTAACCAATTTCCACTAGTGTTCGGTTGCCTTATCACTTGCTGCAGATCATTGGCGTAAAAATTATCAATAAGCTTCATGTCAATAGCGTGTGTGACATTAATGGGTAGGAAATTATTATCGTCGTCGAGAGTAAAGGATATGTTAGGACGGTTGAAATCTCCCAGTATGAGCACCTCGTCATGCTTGTGGCAGTCAAGTGATTGGAGAACTCCTTTTAGTGTATTTATAAAATCATCATACTTTGATTCGTCAGAATTAGGGGGTATGTAAACAGCGCCCATAACTATGTGTTTTTTGCCAGATTTGACATGAATGAAAACATTTTCGAATTGTGATCGATTCGTGGTGATCAATACACTGTTTAGAGGGTCTTTGACGGCTATTAGGACACCTCCCCCTCTCGAGTGCCCGGTAGAGTAATAGTCTCTATCGCAACGATAGATAGTCCAGTTATTATCCAAGATCTCCTCGTTTAGAAATGTATTATTTAACCACGTTTCGGTGATCACAAGAATATTCCTCTACTTGTGATTCCTTTCGTCGCGGCTTTTTTGGAGCTGCGACACATGCAGGGATCTGACATGAGAAGCGTATGCGGAGAGGTCCTTGCTTACTTGTTCCGCGGTAATTTGGTAAAAGGCTCTTGATCTGCTGCCACCTGATTTATACATCAGGCAGCAGGCGGCCTACACTGCCCTTTGGTTGCGTGAAGCGGGTTGCTGGGTGGAGAAGACCTATGGGCAATTCATGGCCGGGAGCCAGGGGATATATCAGATAATCAAGCGGCCATCAAGGCATTAGGATCAGACCGTAATGGTAAACAACTGCCAGAAGGAGCTCTATTCCCTGACCGGAAGACAAAGGATTACTCTCCAGTGGGTACCGGGTCACAGGAACATCGAGGACAACGAAAGTACAGATGAATTGGCCAGGCTGGAGACAACTCTCGCAGGCACACTGATGGAGGAGAATGTCTGGTGCGTGCTACAGATATACCCCCAGTAGCTGGCTCCAGATGGAGAGGAGCCTATCATCGTTTGACAAGGCTAGAAAGACATCGCAAGACCTCTGGTGATGCAACGGAAGGATAATTGCTAGAATCGTGTCAAGAAAAACGGTACACTACCCAATTGGGCAACATGCAGCCAGATTGAGAACTCTCCATAACACCCACTGCCGCAGCTGCGGCGAGGAACAGACCTAGTATTATTTCTGCTGATGTTTAGCTCTGATATTGTGTATTTGGAAGCCTCTTACTAAATGTTTTGAGAGATGTTTCGAAACTCACAATAGGAGATTTGACCAGTACCTAATTTTGACGGGATAGATCCAAATCCCTAGCTTACTACATCTTTCACGACTGCGGCTTGTAGCGCACCTTAGCGCCAATTGTATTCCAGCCTATAACCTGGACGGAACTGCCGCTCCTACCTGCCTACCTACCTTTGTTATAAAAGAAAATTGTTATTTAATAAATAAACAAATATGAAAGTAACTTTCGGACCAGATTCTTAATTATTTATATCTTAACAAAATATAACTTTATAGCATCAAAACTGAAAAAAAAACCGAAACTCCCCTCTAAGTTCCTCTCGAGAATTTACGTTAACAAAATGTGACAATTTTTTCTTCTAGCAATTTTACGCGCTGTGAACTTATTATACAAAAGCCGCACTAAGGCATGGAAATGTATGCAAATAGCTGCAATAAGGACCATTAAAAAAGGAACTAGACCATATCCAAAAGTCTTACCGATATTAACCCACAGTAGCCCCCACACACTAAATCCAGTTAGCACGACTAGAGCAAGAACACCTTCATCGCCGGTCGCTAGTGACGCCTCCGTCAGAGTTATATAATAGTAGTACATTGGTATCCACTTCATTATCCAAGATGCCGGCTCAATGTACATCCACGGGATCAGCATATGTCCCTCCTGCAACTGGATTCCAATAACTAGAAAAATGCACGTAACCAACAAGGCCGACCAGAAAACCAAACCTATTTTGAAGTAATTTGCGCAGTCAACACCTGCAGGACGAAAAGGTATTATGCATATGTGTGTGTAATGGCTTAAACTACCCTTGAACATAATATGGTGCATCAAGAACAATGGCACATCCTGGAAGACGAGAAAAAATAATGCTAGCGTCACGCATTCGGAGCGGATCCGCTTGTCCTCTGGGGTCTTATGTTCGTCCATTTCGGAATTAATTAGCATGAAACAATACAATAAAATTTGAAGTTGAATTTTGAACACAATTATTTCTTTGGATGGAAAAACGAATTTGTACTACTAATTTTGAAATTTTCTCTGACAAGCGTTTGACTGCTTTAGAACCTATGTCAAAATATTTTATTCAGGGGTAGGCTTTGATTTTGATTTGAGCTGTGTAGACGAGAGAGGTGGAAAGCACTAAAAAAATTCGCACGGGAAAAATCAACGAACTCCAAGTAAGATCAGCTCTACTTTACCTTCGACATAGTCCATGTTGGCCGGTTAACAGAATTCACTTTTAATTTTTGCACTAGACGACACACAAAGTTCGTCAATTGCTGAGGTGGATCAATATCAGGTGTCTGGATACACTTTTGTGCGAAATTGCTTCTCTCGTAAGGGAATTGACTTGTATGTTACGAAACACGTAGCCTTCCAGAACAGTTTTTAAATTTGGCTATTCACGTCGTTCCCTTCATTTTCTATACCCAAGCCGTAATATCACTAATCGCATTTGATATTCTTTCCGAACGAATTTCTTCCCCATCATTTCCAGGAAAAACTCATGGGTCGATAGGATTTTGCTTCCTTGTACGATCTCTTTGGGAAGAAAGATCCCATGAGCTCCGCAAGAAAGGACACCAAGGAACAGTTCGCATTACCATGGGAAAACTAGGTTAAACCTGATATCCAGACTCCTTCTTTGGTAGTACCTGTACGCAGTGCCATTCATCCCTTCAGAACGATTGCGTGCACAATGGGATTGCTTTATCCAAGGAGCAGTGCTGGGGCACCACGAGCAAGTGGTCTGAGGGCCACTAAAGGTGGGTCTTGGATCAAAGGCTCCCTGATTGTGGCATGTTCGGGATATGTTCGGGCACACCACAATCAAGCCTACAATCCCTCGAAATAATGCTGTACCCCCTAGATTAGGTATTGAGCTGTCTCCAATGTGATCGTATTTACTGCCATATTCGGGTACCTAAGGTTTGATGGTTCTTTAACCAACTATAGTGGATGTTTAAAGCCATATTTAAAGGCTATAAGTGTCCTCACTGTTAGTCTGGAGATCTCTTTTAAGTCTTCCAGGCCGTAGTTTTGGTTAGAGTTAAATTTTACATACGAAGTAAGTGTGTTTCTTTCTCCCTCGTCTTTCGGCAGCTATGACAGCACACAGACCAACCCCAACCAATTGCCATAGTTCTGGTAACACTTTTTCAGATCTATTTAGTCCATGGTTCTTCCTTTGTTGTATCAAGTAAGTAAGCAAGTGTCGTTTTACCAAGCAGTCCCCCAACTAAGTACTAGCCATGTCCAATGCTGCTTGACCTACTCAATCGAACGAAAACCGGTCTGCTGAGTTCCCGTTTTTCGTCCTATAGAATTTTTTAAACCTCCAATTTTGCTCTCTTTTGTCTAGAAAAGCGTTTGGATGCCATTCAGGTGATTTGACGCTTGGTGTACTTGTTGCAGCTCCTACAAATAACCAGCTCCAGCAGCTCCTACACCTCTACCAAAAAAATTCAAAACGCCCTAGCGGCTAAACCGTTACGACTAGATCTACGAATGCTTTCACGACATAGATCTTGTGAAGAAAATAAAGCTCTTGAAGCTTCGGTCAAGCTCATCTAGCTCGTATGAGTGGAGATGATCCTGCTCGGAAAGTTCTCTGCGGTAAGAACTATGGGGTGCGACAACGAAGGAGATTTAACCTCCACTGGAAGGATGGCGTAGACCAGGATGCTCAGAGCTTAGGGATGCCAAACTGGATGACATCGGCTCAGAATCGGGACCGATGGAGAGAACAGTTGCGAGAGGCCAGGACCGAATCAGGAAGATTTCTTCTGGCTCAGATGGAGCTACTGGTATCAATGTTCCGGCTCTCGGATGTAACGGAATGTCACTGCTTTGAGTCGGGCAAACCTCTCCGACGCTAGCTACAAAAACCTAATTCAGCTATGCAGATCTAGTGTTGTCGCAGACTGTCAGCTTATTACTGCCTTGATACCATCCGGCATCAAGGCCTGAAAGGGAGGTCCTGGGTTATCCCTCGCGACTTTCACAAACCGCCATTGATGTTTGGGGATCTTCCTGTTCTCGTCTAGGACGCCGATTATTTTGCGATCCTTCGCAGAAGTATTTCGCTTTAATTCCTTGTGTCTTTGACTTTTTTGGAACTGGACTTGGTTCCTCCACATATCGCTATCGTTAAAAGCTTGTTTACCCCTGGACAGCTCTAGGGTGAAGTTTTGAATGAGCTGCTTAGCCCAAACAATGTCATCCTGGATTTTGTTGAAATCCTCCTTCAACACTTGCTCTTCCCCGATCGAGCTGGTAGGCAAACGGCAAAGGATTCTGCTAACCAGGCGGCATTCTCGGTGACCTGCCTTTGCCGGGTCTGATCTTTTTAGGACTTTGGCCCTTCTGCAGACCATTTGCTTCTTGATCCCCCGAAGCATCCATATCCGCAGGTATATACTGGGCAGCTACATTGCCGCGAGCAGGAAAAGGGTCACAAGCGGTTGCTTGGGGTGGAAGGTGGGAGCTTCTGGCTTCTCCTTGTTTAAGTTGGCTCGGGGGTGGCGTAAGGGGAACCTTCCGGCTTTGCTTAGTAGAACCGGATCCCTTTTAGTTTTTCGTTTTTGTAATTTATTCATTATTACATCTACGAGTAGCGGAGAAACATAGTCTACCCTAGCAGAGATCCGCAGTCCCCGGGTGATTAGAACCGGAGATTTCCAGGTATCCGGAGCACACCATTCATGACAGCTATTTTTTTGGGTCCAAGTTGATCATCGGCACGATTCGCATTATACCTTGATTATACCAGGGAGAGGAACGAAAGGTTGGGAGGAGGACTGTCTGCTACGTTCAACAACCCGGGAATATGGGCCTGGAATGGTCTTATGGCTGTATCCAGCATCTAGGGGATGAGCGACCGGAAGAATTGATCCTGAAAAGCGCTCGGGGAATAGGCAGCTCAGCGTGTCTTCCTAGTTAGAGGTATATTTATTTATTTATTTATTTATTTATTATATAAACCAGGAAGTACACAAGATTTACATCTTTTAGAGTACATTAAAAATAAAAAGAAAAAGAATAACTACATAATAGATAGACTAACCTAAACTTAAAAAACTATGAGAGAGACAGACAGAAAGGAAAAGAGCAGGAAATAGAAAAAGAAAGAAAGTACTAAAGAGAAGTAGAGGGAGATAGAAAAAGAGATGCTTGCTTTCTGAAAGTCTTGGCTGCGCCTATTCTTTGAATATTGCTAGGAAGGTTATTCCAAAGTCTAATCGAATGCACAAAGAAGGAACGGCTACCCATTAGGGAATAATGTGTAGGAATACGAAATTTAATCGAACGCATGGATTGCAGAGGAAGGAGGAATTCTGAGAGATAAGAAGGACTTTTCGTGTGGAGAACTTTATGCACTAGGACCAATGCAGCGACATCAACAAAACAGAAGTGGTCGCAACCAAGTAGGGAGTTTCGTACACCAGACACATGATCTGATCTGCGCAAGTGAAAAATGAACCTTAAACAATCATTGAATGCGACTGATAGACGTTGACGACAAGATGCATCAAGGGATATATATACAAGGGAGCCATAGAGGAAGTGTGGAACAATAAGAGCTTTAACTAGCTTGAGCCGAATAGACGATGATAAAAGACTACCATAAAGCCTAAGTCTCCGTAACGCGCCATAAATTTTGGAAATCATGAGTGAGATATGATCGCAGCAGGATAGTTTGGAATTAATGGCAATGCCAAGATTATTAACACAGTCAACAACGGGAAGAGAAACATTATTAAGTAAGATAATTGGAATATTGTCCAGAGAAAGAGAGCGACGACTAAGAATGAGTACTTGGGATTTGTTAGGATTAAGTTTAAGGAAATTGGAAGAGCTCCATTCATTTATCAGGCATAAGACATTATTGAGATGAGAAATACAGGATTCAATCCGACTAGGAGTGCATGAAGTATATAGCTGTAGATCATCAGCATATAAATGAAAGGAGCATCCATGGATAATAGCAGGGAGATCGTTAACGTACAAAGAAAAAAGGAGAGGACCAAGGAT
This sequence comes from Thereva unica, assembly GCA_949987705.1. Taxonomy (NCBI): domain Eukaryota; kingdom Metazoa; phylum Arthropoda; class Insecta; order Diptera; family Therevidae; genus Thereva; species Thereva unica. The sequence goes on along the minus strand of OX465281.1, from coordinate 28,346,306 downwards.
TGAGCCTTGTGGAACACCCAAGGATACAGGTAGGAAGGATGATACAATGGAATTATGCCGCACGCATTGGAGTCTATTAGAAAGAAGAGAAGAAAAAAGACGAATTGCAGAAGAGGAAAAGTTATAGAGCTGGCTAAGCTTGGAAATTAGAAGCGAGTGAACCACAAAATCAAACGCCTTAGAAAAATCAAGAAGAACTAATATCGCAATGTCACCTCGGTCAAGCATAGAGCGCAGATCAGTAGTTACTTTTAGTACAGCTGTTTCACAACTGTGAAGTTTACGGAAGCCAGATTGGAATTTAGAGAGGAAATTTTTAGAATCAAGGTAACCAAGAACTTGAATATAGATGACTTTCTCAAAAACTTTGGCTAGGAAGGGTAGAATACTGATAGGGCGAAAATCGGATATATCAGAGGGGGAGGATTTTTTAGGTAATGGAATTACTATGGCTTTTTTCCATAGCAAGGGAACTTGGGAAGTTGTTAGGCAGTAATTAAAAATGTGGGTTAAAGTTTCCACAATTAGGGGGGAAAGAAGCTTGATAAATCGAGGAGAAATTCCATCAAATCCAACACTGTTGGAGGAGATAGACAACAATATTTTAAGAACTTCGACTTGCCGTAAGAGGAAGCGGAAGAAGAAGATAGAGAGAAACAACACAGTGAGGAGGAAATCTATAAGACCTTAAAATTAAGTTATACTTAAAAATAATAGTTACTATCAACATATACTTAAAAATAATAGTTACTATCATGCGTAGATCGTAGATATTGACCCCAGTGGCAAAGAGCTGCTCCTAAACTTCTTCACTGTGATCCAGGAGTTGACACAGAGTTGACTGCCTCATCCAGGTCGAGTGCCGAAGTAAATATTTGGGCACGCTTATTTTTTTCCAACTGCACAAATACTAAGCCACGACGAGTAAACACAGATGACACAAGATTCCTCTTAAGGAGCTTCCGCGCCGTCCGCAGTATGTCACTGTTTTTCGACGTTAAGCTTTCGTTAACGTAGACCAGGCTGTTAGTTGAATAGCCCAGGTTCAGTTTATTCAGCATTAGAGTACCGTGCTGGCGAGTTTTCTTCAGAAATTCTTGCTGTTCGTTAGCAGAAGGAAACTTTACAATTATTAGCGGGCTAATCTTCCTGGCGTTTACCATCGGCGACTCAAGGCGACTTCGCAATCGTGGCCGGAACACATTTACATATGGTGATAGCTTATGGCCGATGGTAGAGGCAATAGAGTTTAAAATGTGAATCGGATCATCATTATCACCTACAGGAATACCCCGAACAACCACATCATGTAACCTAGTTTGGCGCCGTAGATCCTCGAGCTCATTGGACACTACAAGGTGATCATGCTGGAGGGTTTCAACCTCCTCTTTTAATTTGCCCAATTCAGTAATGAGAGAGCTACGAAGCTCCTCGATTTGGGATGACAGCTGCAGTTGAATCCGTTCCTCGAAGACAGCAAATTGTTCTGCCAGCATGCGGCTAAAACTTACCATAAGTCGCTTCTCCAACAGTTCAAGGCTGTTGTCAGGCGCTGCTATTGAAGTTGACCTGGCTGCTTTGCTGCTGCTGCTGCTGCCGCTATCGATGCGCCTGCTGGCTGACTCGGGTGTATTGACCTTAGCGGGATTAGAGATGTTATTCTCAGCAAATTTCCTAGTGGCGGGCCGTGACTGATGTGTTTTCGACATTTTGAGTGAGAATCGGAAATGTTTTTATTTTTTTATTTTTATTGTTTATTAGGCACGGACAATATTCACTGTGAAAAATTATTAGGCTAGCAACGAAAAGTAATTTTGTTGTGTTTTTAATTAAAATTAATTAAATATAAAACTGCGGTAATAATAAAAATGATACGGGTCAAATAAAAACACGTCTACTCGCTGAACATCACTTTAGAAAGTGATATATAACCCATCCTCCATTTTAGAAACGCCCACACCATCGAAGTAGTTCTTGGAGAGAAGCTTTTGATGTCTAGTTGCCTCTGGTAAATTCTGCAGGCTCTCACAATGCTTCTTCCAGGCAATCCTTTTCAAGCGTTTCAACGTCTTTTTTGTAGGCTGTAATGATGAATCTGTATTCTTTCCATTGCACAGAATATTTTTCACTATTGAACAATCTCCTAACTTTTCTACGCATTACAACACGTCTTTCAGCACTTACTCTACACAACTTTCAAAATTAACAAAAATGCAATTACTATTATTAACACCAAATATTGTAAACGGTAAAGCACATTTTTATTTTACTTACAAAGCTCAAAAGAAGTTACATACACAAGGCGTAGACACGCAAATTCTTTTAAACAGGTTTGTAATGTCATATGTCAAATGATACTAAACACTTCAATCACGTTTGTTGCTTAAACCTCGCGAATTTCTTATCAAGCTGCGAAACACTAAACAAATATCGCCAAAACTACTTTGGTTTGGCTAAAAACTGTCTTCACTAAAAAATGATTGTGAGCTTGGGTAATTTACAAACAAAATCACCGAGAATTAAATCAGAATTGATGCAACAGAACTTCCTCTCTTTGCCCTCAAGTGACATCTAGAATGAGTTCAAAACAATAAACCGCTCTTTCTCGGCGTTGTTTTGCAAGACACAAAAACTCTCTTCGACAACAAAAACCCAAACAAAAACAAACCGCACGCCGCACAAGAGAGAAGATGAGAGCGCGAAGAAGATCAAAAAAAGACAAGACAAGAGCTTATAAGACATGGCGTCTGACTCTCTTGGATGGCTTCACTCCGGCTCCGGGGACGTCGTAGTCAGTCTTGTGAGGTTCGTCGAGTTGATAAGATTGTGCGGGAGCTTGTTGCGGCGCAAGAGTGATGAAGTGATTCGGTTTCATAACACGAAAGTTCTTGACTGATTGATGTCCGTGTGTGCCTGAGCGAACGAACGACGAAACAAGGTGAAAATTACTGTTAAATTACATTAAATAAAAACAAAACTGCTGCCCTTGCACCCTTTTACACCAAGCAACTTTATTTCTACCAAATTGTTTCCATTCCTGCGGTCAGTGTGCAGCGACGCGACGACGACGACGGGGAAGTTGTGTTGTTGTCATTAATTAAGATTTCCTGCGTTCGCGGGAGGGCGGCTCAAGTGAAATGTCGACGGCACGTCAAATGGTGGAAGATGGGAAATGACATGACATGAGGAGATCGGAAAGTAAAAGTGGAGAAAAATATAGCGCGTCTGCGCCGCGGTCAGCTCGTGGTCATTAGACATGCCAGAAACGTGCACTGACCAGCCCTGGTGACATGTTTTTGTTGTTAATCTGCCGCCGCCACAATGAGGGGGCGCGCGATGGCAGAACGCTTTTGTTTAACAACCAGTGATGAGCTTGTCAAAGTCATTTGCAATTGAATCACGATGTCCGTTTGCGGGTGGTGCCATTAAAGCCTTCTGAATAATGCAACAGATTTTGGTGATTATTATCGAAATGATTTTTGTTTTTACTTGGGAATTGTGTGAGAAATTAAATTTTGAAAAATAGTTACAACACCCGACGGGGAATCGAACTCCAGTCTCCCACGTGACAGGCGGGGATACTTAACACTGTACTATCAAGGAATTTTTTTGTTTGTTTGTTTGCTCAAATGCAAACTAGCTGCGGGGTCAATATGTTCTCCAGTGAAAGTTCATGAAACCGAAAGTTTCAAGTGCAAATATGCACGAATTGCATGCTTTAATTGGCGTTGATTATTTCAGTTAAAAGCAAATGCACTTTGTGGAAAATAACCAAATCGATTCGAAAGAACTTTGCATATGCAATTAAAGCGGGAAATAAATTCAGAATGCTAAATTTGCTTTTATACATATATAACAGAAACGAGACAGACACTTCGTTCTAAACGCTTGACTAATTATTAGCATTGTTATCTCTTGGACCATTTGCTGTGTTCTTATCAGCGAAGTTTGTTTGTTATGTTGTTTATATTAGTCATACTGACTGTCCCATAAATTTGTCTTGTTTTATTAATAGAAAATAGTTTTGTGTTAAATTAGACTTGATTGAACTTAAATGGATTAAAAATGTGTGATAGGATTTGTGAAGTAGATAACACTTATTTTTAGGGCCATTGTGACATATCTATAAAATTTTAGGTCAGTGAAAAAATTCGTGGTGCTTTTTAAAGTAAATTCGATTTATTTTTCGGATAGAGTCATGATGCTATCGGTGAAGACCTTTGTGCAGGGGCTCTGGTTGAAAAACTGAAACAAGTAGTTTTCGTAAGATTATTATATATTCCATTGAGAAAATTCTATATGGATCGGAAGAAGTGATAATCAGAGGGTGCTATGACAGAACCATACGGTGGATGTATTAGAACTACATAACCGAACCTTCCTAATTTGTGACAGGTCATCAAAGAAGTATATCGGTCGGATGTTGTTGTGATGAAAGACAACACCTTTATTATTACTCAAATCGAGCAGTTTCAATTGCCAAGTGTAATATCTCTAGTTGTACACAGTAGAGTTAAGAAACAACCATCTGACCAACTGGAAGTACGTCAAAGTAAGCAATTCCCTTCCAGTCCCAAAATACACGCAACATCATCTTCTATGATGCCATCAACCTTGACTTTGCTAACGCTTGTGGCGGCTAAAAACGTTTGTTTACGATCTTTGACGCTTTCGATTGTGATACCTGACCCATTTTGTATCACCGGTTATGAGACATTTCAAAAATGGGTCGGTTACAGCAGCGCTTTGCAGGCAGGTGTTAATTCGTTTCATTATGTTTTTCGCGCTCAACTCACGAGGAACTCAGACATCTTTTTCTATCGACACTACTGACATGCCTATCTTGATGGATTTTTTCAATTTCATCAGCTTGACTTATTTTTCGTGAGCGTGACTTATTTTTCACATCAAAACTGCTTAGAATGAAAGGAGACGAACCATTTCCGAACAGCAAATCGAACCCTCACCGTACGCAGCAAAAAAATTCACAATTTAAAGTTTACATCGAGGACAAAGGGCGGCCCTCAGGGCCTGACTATATCATTCGCTCTCTTTCTTGCTTCCTTTTTTTGTGAGTTATCAAGTCCAAAGAGAACTGCGGCCGCCTCTGCCCTTTCTTTTATTCTAAGCAGCCTGTACACCTCAGTTTGAACATTTTTAGCTATATTCCTAAGATTTGTCGCTCGGATTGCATCAAACAAAGAAGCACTGCTCGGCAAATGCGGGCTCGTGTTTCTTGATACAGTGGCTACAGATGGGGTCCTTCAATCTTTCATAGGTGATAGGGCGATAGACAATCCAACTAGTCTTCTGAAAACATTTCTACTGCGGCCTAGTCATTTTCTGGTCGTGTTTTTAGGCAACTCAAGAAGAACCTGCATGGATTTTACCAGGATAGACTCTCTTGTATGTTCGAAGCTTAACCTATCTTCCCAGTCATAGAGTCTGATTGCATCTCCATTTCTAAAATCACTTCCAGCCTTCAACAGAGCTATTAAGTCTGGTTCTGTGTCACCACATAATTTCTTCATCTCTTGTCATAGGCCCTATGATTGTGGCTACCTATGTGCCTACTAATGTCATTTAATGTCACTTTTCCAACGGGAGACATCATTCTTTTGATGGGTGACTTAAACGCACAGATCGGCCCCAACAACACCGGCCTTGAACACACAATTGGAAATCAAGATATAGGCCAGGTCATTAATAGCAACGGTGAGCTTTTCATTGAATATTGCAGCTCTCACTAACTCATGGCAGGTAGAACTTACTTTCTTGAAGATACACAAGGAGACCTGGGTATCGCCCGATGGTAGAACGAAAAATCAGATCGATCACGTGGTGGTCAGACGCAGATGGAGCATAATAGCTCTCCATCTGCGGCCGACGACCACGTGATCCAGGATGCCAGGAGTTTTAGGAGAGCCGACACTGGAAGTGACCACTATGTAGTAGTAGTGACTATTCGCCTAAAAATCGCCGCAATTAGAAACGTTCAACGCGATGTCATAAACGGTAGACAGGCCGTAGGCAGCAGAGTAGGCCGCAACAACTGGGAGATCCTCGTCAGAGCTTAGAGCTGTCGCGCAAAACAAGAGCCCGCTGGATGGCAACTGTTTCCGTCTTATGTCCCGGATTAAAGGAGCGTTATGCATGTAGGTGTTCTCGGAGAATGCGGGCTTCACCGATCGATTTAAACGCAGCTATTCTGTCCGTAATTCGAAATACTTGGGATTTCTGTCCAACACCTCGAACGGACCTTTGTAAGGTGGGTCCAATTATATGGCAGTTTTTAAATCCTCCTATATGAAAACGCCCTTTTCTGACGACGCTGCTCCAGGCTTGATCCCGTTAACTCTATTTTTGAATTCGTTTACAAATTCACATACGTTCATATTTTCCTGCTTGCCACGGGCAAGCGCAATGATTTGCAGGAACCAATTCTGCACCGACTGCTGTTATGCCTGGCTTAATTGTTGCTGCTCGCAATCCGAACCGTATTAATGGCAAGACTGCATATCAGTCTTATGTTTTGATACCACATGATTGCTGTCGTCTTTCAATCATTCAGTCGCTTACTACCCTGGTCTCGTTGTCTTTAACCCCGATGAGCCGGACAGTGTAGAGTTTTGTTATGATTAATTGTCGGAGTAGTTCAGGAACGTATTGTCGAATTTTGTCTTGACTGATGTCGTAGTAGACTTTCCGGGGCTATTAGAAACAGCAGACTCCTTTAGCAGCAAAAACGTGCTTTTTTTGCTCTTTTAACAAATCCCTAAGGCTTCGTAATTTGGCTAGGCCTCTACAAATTTCTTGAAGTCATTATTTTTATTTCATCAATTCTGTTTGTGGTCCGTAAATATGTAACTACATTAAGGTTCCTACAATGTTTCACTCCTTGATGCTTCGTCAGAAATATATGCTGTCATACATGCTGTAGAACTTCTCAGTGATTGCCAGCATCCGACAAAAAAAAACCTAAAGGTGTTGCAGCTCCATCCACAATTTGATATACTGTTGCACCTATGACGTTATCTAATAAGACGTCGTGAATAGCTAGTGAAGAGTTCGGACTCTTTGTCTTTTATGCTCCATATTGACGCTAGCTTTTGCCACTTATGTTTTTCACACCTCCTCCTCTACATAGACCATGTGTATAACAAATCAATCGCAACAAATTTTGGTGATAAAAAGTAGATCTTATGTATACAAATCCCTGGCATTGAGAATGTGCTTAATATACGGCCTTACTGCGACAACCTTATCAATGCATATAGACAGCTGATTGAGACCCAGGCAATTTTTGGATGAAAAATCTCTCGTTTTCATGCGCGTCCTTCTTTCCCTCCTCTTTTCGCATTTTTATTCCTATAAAACCGCGTTTTGCGTACTTCTTGCATCATCCCTAAAAGAACGGTCACCGACTTTCGTTTTATCTCACCCGACTAGCATTTTGACGGGGTGCAGATGGAGCCCATATGACGCTAGCTCCACTGCTTCTTATGGACCTCATGCGGATAGCCCTATTGAACCCAGTAGGGGCATCTAACGCTTTGCCCCATAAGGAATACCCCAGATGGCCCACGTGATTTAAAAATGGTAAAAAGAGGCTGCAAGCTCGAAAAGTTTGACGTGGATATGTAAGTATAACTGCGACGGTGTCGAAAGACACATTTTTAAACGCGAGTGTCATTTTACCAAGCGGTCCCCCAACATAGTACTAATCACTTGCATTGCTGCTTGACTTCCAAAAGTGAAAGAAAAGCGCTCTATTTCCAATAGCGGCTACCAATATAATTGCCTGAAGGCAATAAAAAACACTTACGCTTTCCGAATGCGTAAGGTAGATGCTGGGATTGCCCAATTTCATTTGTAATGAAGTTTGCCTCTTGTGAGGATAACTGATAAGCCAAATCTGCGATTGAATGACCATTGTATTTCAATTGACTACATCTGCACCCTAGTGTCTAGGATTTCTTAAGAGATGCGATTTTTTCGTTCAGACCGGATGTCTTGGTCTCTAATACACAAGTCCTACATTTGACCCCGCCAATCCCAAATAACAATTCGAGAGGACTTTCCTTTACAAACTCCGCGAATAAACTTTTAATTCCCCAAATTTAATTTTCTACTCATAGCCTTTCTTCTATTCTTCATTACAATCTCAAAACATTTACCTTCCATAACTAGAAGGTAAGAAAAAAAATTTGCACACGCATAAAACTTCTTCTGGGGCAAGACTTTTGTTAATTTGTTTACTTAATTTTCTGTCGCCAAGGTAAATATTTACTAAAGAAAAACGTACTCCCTCCTGCTAAAGGTGGAAAGTGTCATCAACACTACCACCACTAACAATTCTGCATCGATGACATCCTCAAGTGCTTGAGAATTAACGACAAGAAAGAAACTTTTGTTTACCTGAACTTTTCTAAGTAAATTTGATGAGTGAGCAAACCCTCCCCATTAGGGGGCTACTTCACCGTCAGCAGCTCTCCAGGTGAATGAGTACATATTCCTACCTTGACAGGTGCTAACCATAACCGCTAGAATTGACATAATTCATCGTATGATTCCACGCAGTCATTTGCACATAAACGGTTTCAGCGTCTCCCTCTTTGGACTGTCGCGAAATTGATTAAACACAAAGGATCAACACAGCTCTGCCTCTTCGCAGCCTCCTCCTCCACGTTTCGATCCGTCGTCTTCGTCGTATAGCCAAGGTGCAGAGCGCCGCCATAGATTAATACGATTTGAATAATTTCTCCAATCTAAAACAAATTGCTGTTTGTGGCGGCCTCTGTTGCATAGACGCATAACAATTACCGGCTGATTGGATCCATTCTATTAAGCATTCACGACAGATCCTCGGCGTCTTCGCGCGGAGAGACCGCAACGCGAGCACATTATCATTGTGCTAACGCCCGCGAAATGAATCGGGGCATAGCGCTCGTCTGTCAGGTCTATTCAAATATGGCATCTCAAATGATCTATGATTCCATGCACATGACTCTGGGGCAACATACTAGTCGTCGCGGTCGCGTTCTGTTTGTGTCAATCCAGTAACATCAGGGCAACAACATATTGTGTGTTCAGAATTTGCATTATTGCGACACTATTGAGTCTCTTGATGCAAGTTGCGTGAACACCACTCGCACGAAGAACGACAACAACAACGGCATGAAATGCAGGTCATTCGGGTGCGCGGTAATTATAGGGTCCGTTCGGTTCTTAGAATTTCTATGAATTTTTAATTAGAAAAAACGTGCTGTTTTGAAATGAACTTTGTTTTAGATTTAGACCATGCCAAATTGTGCATTCTCCATGGATATGCTGGATTATGGTTGAGCGTTAGAGCGGCAAAATTACTAGATTTATGTTGATGGTGCATTCTTGAAGAGATGCGGTCGTAAAATAATGCTGGATTTATGTTCTTAGCGCAGAGGAAGTTGTTGGATTACCTCGAGAATACGAGGTGCAAAGTACTTATTTATAATTTAAACGTTCCAGCACAAATGCAGACAGAATTGAAGTGCTCACCTTACAAACTCGTCATCGTTCTTTAAAATAATGAACTTTTACCCATTCCTCATGCCTCCAAGGCATCTCTCTTTGGGATTCTACAATCCAAAATGCCTTCTGAACACAATTATTTCAGACGCTATTAATGAGTTGAGCTTTCGAAAAGCGAGATTGACGCGATCGACGTGGTAACAAACAAGCTAGGACAGCAACCGATAAAATTGAATGCTGCCCTTTTAACGAACTAGTATTAAATTTTTACACAAACCCGCACAAAAATGTCCCATACGACCGAAATGATTAGAAGATCTCTTAGATCACTGAGCTGTAATTCAGTGATCGAGCCTCCTCTGGAATATCCGCCGAAGTACACCAGGGCCACACAAAAATCCCCACACCATCAGAACGATTAGAACACCTCCTAGATCACTAAACTGTGATTCAGTGATCTAGCCTCTTCTTGAATCTTCGTGGGAACATACAACATCCACATAATATCTCCCACATGATCGGAACGATCAGAATACCTCCTATATCACTGATCTTCCTTTAACTGATCTAGCCAGATTTGGCATATCCGCTGAAACGATATACAGCCGCCCAACCAACTCTCGCGATATCGCAACGATCAGAACACCTCCTAGATCACTAAACTATATGATTCAGTGATCTAGCCTCCTCTGGAATATCCGCCTAAGTATACAAAGCCGCACAAAAACTCCCACACTATCGAACACCTCCTAGGTCAGTGACCTAGCCCCTTCCACACCCCCGCTGGAACACACAACAGCCACCAAACAAACTCCCATAGGATCGAATCGATCAGAACACCTCCTAGTTCACTGATCTGCGATTCAATGATCTAGCCTCTTCCGGAATCTCCGAGATTTTTCGACTGCCTTACTTTGATTCCAACCTTCGACGCAAAATTCATGTCAAGCATGCCTTTAACTCTTCGATTTTCTGCCAAATCAAGGTAGCCAAAAGGATAGGCACACTATATGTATATGTATTGCGTAACACCACTAAGTTCCTTGGAAAGAGGGCTGTATTGTAATATTCGAACGAGCCTATCGGATAACGCATCTAGCCCGCCGGAAATAAAGCGGAGGTTTTGACTGAAAAGGACGTAAAGAGTCGTCTGTAGAGATCAGTGTTGATGAGAAATCTATATCTATATGCTCTCAAGGAAGATTAAAGTAACTTGTAGTGAAGATCGGAAAAACATCAGCGTAGTCACCCCAGACAAAGTTACGAGAGTGGTCTGCTAAGTCCTGCTATACACAGCCCAGTGTGGGCAACAACATTGAGCATGAAGGAAACTGGGAGGCAATTTAAGAGCGTGATAAGTTACTCGCATAGAGCTAAATGTTATCTAAGTGAGAGATTTGAATAGACGTCGGACTGTGCTGCTGCATGGAATTAAACCACGGACCTCTGAGTTGGTAGTCGGCAGCTTCAGCCGTTTTGCTTTGTACGAGTTTCTTCCAGCTATAGTCACTCTGGAAACTGTCTATTGTACCCGGGCAATTTGAGTCGTTACACGATCTGGTACGCTATTCTAGATGATCAATTGAGTAAAAACGCCGGCCCTGTAGCCTAGTTTTTAAGGTGCTCGGCAGGGGTCACAAGGGGGAACAAGACGTCCTGCCAACGTTGCAACCTATAAAATTTAATATATGACCTTATCTAGTATTATTCTCAAGGTCATATTAAAGCCTTGGAAGTAGACTACTATCGAACTTTCATAACTCTTTTAGTTTGAGGAAAAGGTTGTTGAAGTGTCTAAGTTCACGCCTTGCGGCGGCTTCGAAACGAAATGCTCTACCGTTTGATGAGCTTTAAGAAAACTGAAGCTTGAAACGGTAGCTTGTCTTATTGGCCAGTGACACTTAATAGGACAATGTCTAGAGAAGAGTCCCAGACTGATTGTGAATTCCGATTTCTTCAATGACTGGAACGTTTCTGGTCCATCAGTTGATCCAATATTGAACTACATAGTTCCTTCACCCATATCTAAAGAGTCTAGCTTAATCACAATCTTTGGCCTATTCTCAAGGATACGAAACGGCAAAGGATTATGGCTCATAATCTTGCCCTTGGGCCACAATTTGATGATTTTTCTGGGCATTGATAAGCAGCTGCGACATACTTTTATACTGGAGGCCTGCATTATCTGTAGGGCGATCTGTCAATGAGCCTCCTAAACAGACCCTGACAATGTATTGCCAGGGATCCGCACACCGTCTATTGCCAAAGTTGCGGAGAGGATAAAGCCAGACAGAGCACACTAGACAGTTAAGTTCTGCTTATCGAGCCTCCGGTCCGGAGGCAGCCTTGCCAAACGATAGGTATAGAAATGTTAGACTCTTCTGCAGGAGGATGTTGCATGAAGCCAATGCCAATAACAGGTTGTGCAGATATTGATGATGATAATGAATGTTGAATTGTGTCCGTGTCCTCGACACTTGGCATTGGCAGGGACGGACCCAAGAGCTTGTCTTGTGGCGAGGAAGGGGGTGGAGGCGGGCGATGATAAAAAATTACAGCCCAACTAGAGTTTAATTTTTCATCCTCAGTAGTCAGTCGTGTAAAGACTCTAATACGCGTAATCTAAAAACAGTCACAACTTGATCACAAGTGTAAGGCGAGTCACAACTTGAGACACATAAGGGAATTAATCGCGCAGTTGAAATTGTGATTGAGAATAAAAAAAATTGGGTTATTTGTGTTGTTAAACAAACAGAGTGACGTTCCTCGTTGGCAAGGACTAGCGACTCTCATTGCCAATGGAAATAGCAATGTGACATTCCCTTTTTTAATGGCGCGAACTCTATCCTAATTTTGCAGTCATATTCGATGTTACAACAGCTATCAAAATTGTGACTGTATAAATGGCAAGTATTCTCACAGAGAAGATTTAGATCATTTTATCACAGACTCGACCCACAACACAGCCAGCTTCGATGAGGAGAGGTGTTCGGACGTTCACACACACTCTGCTTTACTGGATCAATACTTTTTTTCCTTACACAAATACAAATTCACCAGTAGAAAAGAATTATTTAAAAATTTTCCTTGTCACAAGAATAGTCACGAAAACTCTCAATGACAAGAACTGATTCTGAAAAACTAGTGACTTATGTATGACTGGTCACAATTTAGAAAAGGGGGTAATTTTCATTCTCAAATTCAGTTCAGTTTCAATGGTTTTCATAATAAATGGTTTAACAGTTACAGAATACCAGAATACAGTTAATAACAGTTACAGAATACCAAAACAGCTGACAGTCACAAGAATAGTCACAAACTCTCAATGAGGGTATCTACACTGATATTTTTTCTGTTATACCTGTTTTTATAGGAGAAACGTATAGAAAGAAGAAGCGGGCAATGTAGTATAGTAACATCTACACCAGAAAATGTTGGCGTGAAAACTTACCTCATACACAATATGCTTCTGCTTAGACAAATATCTCCGTATAAGCACAAGAAAGTTACTTGTGACGAAGGAATACCCATCTAGATCTAGATTATGTTATAAAACTGATTATGTGATAGTTGAAAGAATACCACGAGTCACCACGAGCACGAGTCACAAAAGCTTGTTACTTGTCACAAAAGTTTGTGACTTGTCACAAAAGCTTGTGACTTGTCACAATTTTGAAAAGGGGGTAATTTTCACTCACAAGTTCAGTTGCAATGGTTTAAATAAGCACAAAGGCTTACGTTCGTGACTGCTTGACTCGACATTCATTTACTTTTGCCTACAGAGCAGTCCCTGGTTGTGTGGGACACGTTTACTTACTTGGTTTTTGTAGCGCCCTTTATATTTTCCTTTCTAATATTTATACTGGGGTTATTATGTTTTGGAGCTCTAGTGTTCCCCTTGATCGCACCTCCTCTTAATCCGCCCTTGGTCCTTGGACGGAGTCTGCCGCCTGTCCTGATGTCCCTTTTTAAACACTTACAAGCTTACACCCCATCAGATGGTACCTTTCTAAGAAACAACATTGACACTTGCCACAAAACATGAGTCACATAATTTTTCCATGATTTCACACTGTTTAGGCCCCGTTTGAAATCTCTCCAACGGAAAATTATAATCCTTCAATTCTCTCCCATCAAACCAAACCCCGGCAGTAATCCCTTATGTAAATTTGCGACAACAAACAGACCTTGCGATTTATGTTAATATGTCGCACTACTCCTACCGAAAACCTCATCTGCCAGCCTGCCACATCTCGGTGCTGTTTCTTAAGCAGTCGTCGAAACCATCTTTGCAAATAGAATTAGTAGAAGGTAATTAAAGCCACCCATCAGGCTCCGCATCCCGCTCCCATCGCCCGACGGACGAGCGTGGTAAGTGGTACTATGGTGGGCAGTGGGACTATGGTGGGATATTCACGCACCCAGCCTGTGTGTTATCCGACATAGACGTCACCCTCCGGCTATCCACCTGGAATCGCGGCGCTGCTTTTTAAGATGTGTCGCCTGAAGGTTGGGCCTCCAGTCTAGATACAGACGCGAAGTGAAGCGCTCGTCAAGTCGCAAATCTCTCGCTCGCGCTAATCCCGACTTTTCGGCAATTAATCCACGTGCTAGGCGGGACGAATCCAAGAACATCTCTCGTCGTAATTGATCATTCACACTCTCTAGGCGAAGTGGCGCGGCCGTTTCAAAGGTAAATTAGTTTTAGTGCTTGAGCCACGCTTAAAACCGTGCGATTTTAATAGCGACAATGAAAGGCGAAATAGAATATCACGTCTGTGCCGATGCCGAGTCTACTCCCAAGTTCAGGGCCGTGAATCACTCTTCTCTGGCCTAGCATCGGGCTGGGTGTATAAAGTTTTTAGTTAGCTTTCGATTATGTCATTCTGGCCAAGGTTAAGGAAACGAGCACGAGTCGAAGAAGAAAAAACACAAACAGAGATTTTTCCCGTCTAAGAATATTTTAGACTAGATGGAAAAATCCTGCTCGCATTCTCAGTTCCAAACTGACCATGAATCCGGAAAGTTTCGCTTTGGATTTTGGCCACTCCGTCAGTCATGCCAATGCCTCAGGCCCAAGAATCTAACTCGACTAGAGCCACCCGAAGTAGATCTAGTGTCGTGCTATTCTGGACCATCTACGGAGGTTAGATATGCGATCTTAAGGTTTTTTTCCTATATACAAAATTCATAATTGCCAATTATACGTTAATTACCAATTAAGTCAAAATTATGCAGTTTCAATATCTGGTATGGTACCAGAGTACCACTAGTGGACCACAAGCATGGTGCAGGTCCAACTTAACGAAAGAATGAAATCGAAAGTATTTTTCTCTCCTACGGCGGAGGTGTGTTTGTGTTATGATGAAGAAAATTGGCCAAAAAAATGATGTTTTTGTTTACATGGAGATAGTTTTTACGAGGCTATATGAGAAGTGATTTTGTGCTGTGTATTTTGTTGTTTTTGTTTTTGGTGTGTGCTGAACGTGTTCTTTGGGAAAAAATTCGAATTAAAAATAGAAACTAAAGCAGTTGCTGAAAATTCCTGTTTTGTGTATAAATAGCTACAAGTAGAGCTTGATTAAGGAGTATATTTGCAAAATTCAAACATTTTTTTTGTGGTGGAAGGTGAAGTTGAGTTATACACTTGTAAGAAGCATCCATCATCGTATTGTGTTGTTAGTTACATTGATGATGATAGCATCATGCAAGGCTTTTGATGTTGATATATTGCTGTATTGTGTTGCATTTTTCTGTAAATGGTAATAATCCTTGAGTTTTCACATCAGTCGCTGAGTTATGTTAGTGCTTCGTTGATATAATTGCAGATGAAAAGAAGTCTTCAGTGATTTGTGGGTGATGTATTAAGTGCATAAGCCTAACAAAGAAATGAAAACAATTTTCGAATCAACGGTTAGTGCAATGAAAGTCAAGTACTACCTGGCTTTTTAGTCCCTTTAATTTTTTTCGGAAGCAATTAAAAAAAAAATAATTAAGGTAGGTCCACGTGGAACGATTTACTTGTGCAAATTGGCTTGCGCAAGTGAATTGGCACGCACAAATAGATCGTTGCATGTGAACTGAAGGGTTTGGCTTGCGCAAGCCAAAATGTTGGGCTTGTACAAAATATGAGAGGATTATTACCGTGCACCTGCGTACTAGACTAGGAAGCACTACGGTAGTCCAATGCTATGCTCTAACTGAAGATGCAGACGACTACATCAAGGAAGAATTCTATATGAGACGTGGTTTTTTGATTTATTCCAAGGGGAGACATCGTTGTTTTAATGGGTGACCTAAACGCACAGATCGGCTCCAACAAGACCGGCCTTGAACACACAATTGGAAATCAAGGCCTAGGCCAGCTAACTAACAGCAACGGTGAGCTTTTCGTTGACTTTTGTAGCTCCTGCCAACTCATGGTAAGTGGAACTTAGTTTTGCCAAAAGAAGATACACAAGGAGACCTAGGTATCACCCGATGGTAGAACGAGAAATCAGATAGATGTGGTGGCCATCAGCCGCAGATGGAGAACTATTCTAGAGGATGTCAGGAGCTTTAGGGGTCAGACACTGAAAGTGTCCACCATTTGATAGTAGCAGCTACTCGTCTTAAAACCGCCGCAAACAGAAACGTCCAGCGCAATGCCATAAACTGTAGAGGGTTTAACGTAAACCTTCTGGAGGAGAGCGTTAAAAAGCGAGAATTTGCTGGGAAACTACAACAAACCTTAAGCCAGCAAAGAGTTTCTGAAGAAAATAACATTGAAGAGCTGTGGAGTACGACAAAGGGCGCTATTATAACAGCAGCGGAAACAAGCATCGATTATGTTCAAAGAAACCAGAAACATTGGATCTCGGACACAACCTGCCAAAAAACAGAACGCAGAAGAGCCCTAAAACGTGAACTCTACAGGCGACGGGAATACTCTCAATTTTTTGTGTTTTTTTATGTGAAAGACTAGAGTCTCAGGAAACGCCCTTTATACTGTGCCGGATGTAAAAAGAAGCGTCCGGCTTGATAAAAATCATCAGAAAAACGAGCTCGCAGAAAAAGCGAAAAACGCGGTAAACACAGGCAACAGTAAAGGGCTATACCAAATTACTAAACAGCTAGTAAAAAGAGTACCGTTAAGAGTGCGGATGAAATGCTGCTGTGCAGCAGCGAGGAGCAACTTCAAAAATGGAGAGATTATTTCTTCGCCGCCTTGAATGGTTCATCAAAGCAACTGGAAAAGATGACATCCCGCCAGAATTCTTGAAAGCCGATTCAAGCCTCATAACAGATGTGATTCAGCCAATCCTGGAAAAAGCAGGACGGAAAGTATCATAGTCAAAATACCAAAAAAAGGGGGACCTAACAATATGCGACAACTGGAAAGGCATCTGTCTATTTTCTACAGCTGGCAAAATTTTGTCCCATATATTACTATCTAGGATAAGAGAGGCAGACCATATTAACACCTTGAGAATCATAGTGGAGCAGTATACTGAATTACTATCGCCCTGTACCTTGCTTTCGTTGACTAGGAGAAAGCTTTCGACTAGGTCAATAGGAGCTTTATGTGGCTGTGTTGTATCGTAAAAATCCGCAATTCAAATGAAGAACTATGGCTCCGTGCCAACCAAGAAAGCATAGACGACCAAATCAGGCGAAGGATATGGAATTGGATTGACCACACCTTGCGACGCGAAAACGAGAAACTTGCCAAACATGCCCTTGATTAGGATCTGCAAGGATCCCGTAGAGTCGGAAGACCTAGAACAACGTGGAGGAGAACCCTACTAGCAGAGGCCGCAACAACTGAAAGATCGTGGTCGGAGCTGAGAGCTCTCGCACAAAACACGAGTCCACTGGACGGCAACTGTTTCCGCCCTATACCCCATGAGGGATTAAAGAAGCCTAAAGTAAAAAAAGTGGATGATGTTGAATCAGGTGGATCATATCGTAGATCTAGGCAACTATAACACTCATTTCAACCTGTACTGCGATAACATTACTGCCAGAGCCAACAAACTTCTTGCTTCAAGAGAAGAGCCAATGGATTCGGTTAAGTATAGGTCACAACACTCTTCTCTTCTATAGTCCACCCTATCCTAGAATATGCGTGTCCTATTTGCAGGGGCGGCGCTTTCATATGTGCGAATGGTGCACTTGCACCGGGCGCAATTTGATGGGGGCGCAATTTCAGAAATTAAGACTTAAAAAAAAGTTAAAAGCCCAATTCCAATTTACCCAATTCCTGTCCCTGTACTTTCTCAGGCAAAAAAAACCGGGGAAATTTTACTTGTCCCCGGGCAGGAAGTTTCCAAAGGTTTTAGCTTCGAGATTTTCATAAACTCAAGAAATGTTACTCGAGATTTTACTCAAAAAGTAAAGAAACAGACCTTCGTCTTGGAGAATCAGAAACAATCTCCCAAATGAGAGAAAAATCTCGGCCGTTTGGAACACGCCGCAATGGTCGAGTAGACGAAAAGAGGCATCTATATTCAAGGCCTTGGAAAAGATACCACAACTTGTTCCCAATTTTTGAGCCATCTATGACCCAGTCGGGATAACACCATCTGTCTAGTAATATCTGGCTGCTTTGATGCTTTTACTGTCTAACAAATTAATATGGCAGTTCCACACGGGCCAACCAACAAAAATTGGCTATAATCGTCCATTCTCGATTCGATGAAGAATCGTATGGGGTTTCACAAGAGCCAACTTTCCCAACGAACATTATATTAGAATGTTTCAGCTTGTTGTTGTTGTTTTTAACCCAAATTTTCCCTTCTGCCATCTCTTCTCCTTTCTTTTCCTAACAACAGGGAGACAATAAACAGCAACAGCCTTTCAACTATCAGAAAGTTGGTTCAAAAATTCAGTGAAAGAATTCAACAGTTCAAAAATTCTGCACATCCCAACGTGCCCTCCTTCTATCTTCTCCGTAAACGAAGTTTTTAGCAGATTACCGAGTGTCCATTGAACATGAACAGCTTATGGGGCGCAATATCTTATAGTGCACCGGGCGCAAAAACTCCGAGCACCGGCCCTGCCTATCTGGGATCCTATATACCAAGCAAGCAGCAGCAGGAACTCAGAAGAGATTTGTCCTTTTTGCCCTGAGCAATCTTCACTACCCGAATGACTACCAAACCCTACCACTGGATAGACTCAAAGTGCTTGATCTCATGCTTAGGGATACAGAACCGGTGGAGAATACTTGATTAAATTCTCATGAGTAGAATCGAGAAAAAAAATTCCCAATGAGTACTTTTTAGTACTTTTTTGACATTTCTGCGAACTGCATTAGCGAACTGCATCTGCTATGGCAGATTACATATACTTATCTAGCTTCCATCCTGAGTAGTAAACAAAGGCTACACAAGATATAAACGCTCCAGCTACAGACAAGAAATTCTAAAAATGTCCCCGCCAGAGGTATGCCCGTCTCTGTTACAGATATGAATGCGGTAGTAATCGATCAAACTAAATGCGTGTGTGTTGTTTCACCCAGCCTTCAACCAACTAATTACTAACCAAGTCCAATACTGCTTGACCTGCGCAATCGAACCAAAGCCGGTATGCTTCGTTTGGACTTTACATTCGTGCCTATAGCGGGCTGCATTTGAAAAAGTAGAATTTTTACTCAGGCATACCGTACTTGTTGCGGATGTCATGCAGGCGTTTCGATGCTGTCCGTGCCTGTTGCAGGCTAAGAACGGGCAATTCTTATTTTTACTCACGAGTATCGAGTCTTTCATGCTAAGTGTGAGGTAGTCCTATTTTTATTGCAGGCAGGCATTTTGGCGTTGTGCATGACTGTTTCGGACTAAGAACGCGCGAGGTACCCTTCATTGTGAATCGGTAGATGGGCTGACGGTGTACAGAACAACATATGGAGATGCGATAGGGTTCATAGATGACATTGGAGTAACCGTCGAAGTACGAATTGTGAGCGAACAAACTGGTCTGGAAGATTCTAGTGTGGAAAGCAGAATAGTCTTTATTCTCTATTCCTCCACTTCCGGACTAAATATATGCATTCTTAATGCAAGGAGCTTAAAACCAAAATGGACCGTACGAATGTACATGTTCTGCTGTACGACTTGGCTTAAACCTGAAGTTCCTTCCTCTTTTGTTTCTCTATCTAGTTTTTCGTAAGTTGATCGTGTCTGAGTTGATTATGTTGATCATGCTTATGGGGGTGCTGCCATATATGTATGTATCCTTTATGCTTTCTTCTAGAGTTGTTGGTAAGTCCAGACGGTCTCAATTTGAAGTCATTGCTGTTGAGATAAGATCTAAATATGATAAATGTGTTGTCATCAATGTATACTGTCCTCCTAATATACTTAATACCGACAGCGGTGTTGAGTTTTGAAACTTTGTTTCACGCCTCTCTAGTCATTATGAAAATACTAGCTGGAACCCGGTGCGCCTCGCTGCACAAATAAGCCAATAGTATGGCGTGCGCCAAAACAATTGGGAATCTCAAAATCGATGGGCACTGAGAGTCTCAAATCCCGGGATGCAAGTACATTCGTAAAGAAAAGTGTAACTCCGTTCGTTTAAAAACCCAAATCACTTGCTCATTTATATCCCTAATCACAATTCAGCGGCCTCACTGCCACTCTTGTCGTGGTCAGATGCTATGAGGGAGTGTTTTTGCCCGTAAATGAATTTCGAAGAAGAAATTACAATGCACGTCCGCTTGAACTTTATCCATACACGAAATTTTAATGGGTGTGAAATTGTCAGTTCGCCGCCTGTGTTTATATTTCCAATTCTTTTGGTACGCGCTATAGCTTCCGTTTATTTTGCAGTTGAGGTGATAAGAATTTTAATATACAGTAGGAGCCATTTTCGTATTTTTGATTCCGAATAATATCGATGCTATCGATTGAAATTTCGCTATTTGAAACGACCAAAAGTTGGTTTTTTCAATACTGTTCCATAGATGTGATGCTTTCAAGCATGCATCCGTTCAGCTCATTTGCAGGCTTTGATCGAAGTATACCAGGCAAAGTTGAGCAAGTAGTGTCAGAGCGCCTACCATGGATTAGGTTTTCCTCGGAAATCTTGAAAAGCCCTGTCATGCGCTTCGACCTATTTTTTATAGGCCATGGTGCATTCGCTCCAAAATAATAATTTTGCACGGATGTGGCAATACGGGAGTTTTTACTGATGTTACATGTAGGTGTTTCTCTCTGGTTCAAATTCAATAGGAACTTGGGTGCTCAATACACTAAACATCCACCATCAAGTAGCGTTGATGCAATTCCCGATGATGTCACACTTCACACTATGAATGGAGACAGTTAATACGTTCAATAAGCAACGTTTGGCAACATTGGGCGAACTTTTCAAACATTTAACGGCATGATAAAGAGTAATTTTTCCGTAAGAAATATGAAAAAAATATGTCCCATGCAAAATTATTGTATGTTGAAAAATCAAGCACCTTGAAATCTATGCAAATTTCCAGGTACCATAGCTCAAAAAGAAAAAGCGACGAACATCTGATTATTGAATTTGTCGTCTTTTTGGTTTCGAGACCTTTCATTTAAGCCATATGTAACTGTCGGGGATCGTTTGAGCTTATGCTCGAAGAAGGACTGAAGAGTCTCATTGCCACAAGGGGCCGCAAACAAAATTACAAAAAAAGGAAAGGGAAGGGGTCACTAATGACCGAAAGTGTGGCTGGACGAGGTCCAAAGAAAGGGATATCGCCGAGGAAAACTTGTTTTGCCTCCACTACACCTGGTTGGGCACGTCTAGCGGTGCTCTAACTAGCTCGCCGGATGGGGGGGGTTCGTGGTGCACGGAGACAAGGAAACGGGAGTGACAGTTTGAACAAACTGAAGATCACGTGCCACTGACACCAACAGAAAAAGAACTTCAAAACAAGCGATAGGGTGATTCGTTCGGGGCCATCGAGAGGGCTAAAGGGGGTTCGGGGTCACAGCCATGCGATCGGATGCGGTCGGAGTTGGTATGCTGAAATAAAAAGAAATCTAAATACTACTGGTACTTACATACCGGGCAAGGCACACAGCCTCCCCACCGACCACCGTGCCCTGTCATCCACCATCAACAGATTACTCCATCACGTTGGCCATAAAAAAAATTGAAAGAAAATTTCGACCGAAAGTTGTTCTCGTAATTACATATATTATAAAAAAAAATTGAGTTTACAAAAAAACTAGTACTACGTGAACGGGAAAACTTGTTGCGGCTCACTGATCACAAAAAAAAATCTACAAAATATTTATCCCTTTTCTTCTGGGTTTTTTCTTTTTTTTTTTTTTATATAAAATATTTCTTGATTCCTTAGGTGTTTCTTTAAATCTTCAAATATATATAACAGATAATAACTAATTTTCCTTTTTTTCTTTTCTTGCGTAGTTTCTACCGCATGCAAAAATATATTTATCGAGATTTTCTATCTTAAGAAAAGTTAGGCCTACCCTTTTTTTTTACACAACAAAAAAAACAATTCCGCAGGTATAATATTTAATTACTTTTTCCTTTCTTTGGTTTTCTTCTCTTTTTTTTTTTTTTTTACATATATATATAAATTACCAGCAATGTACTTCTTATAATATTACAATAAAAGATTTGGAAAATCAGATAAACTGTTCATTTTTTCTTTTTCATTTTCTTTTTTCTTTCTTCCTTGAAAAACTTATGCTATTTAAAATCATCTACAAAACAAATTTTCCTTTTTTTTCCTTTTGGGTACTTACTTATATATATATTTTTTTTTTTTTTTTTTTTTATATTTCTCGCTTCAAAACTTAAAATGGTTATATCGTCATACAAAGACAACTTACATCGGAAATTATGTACATTAGTTTACATCATTAATTTTTAGATAAGGTACATTTTTATATAATAAAGAAAACTTACTTTCATATACATAGTTCGGATTACACTAGTAGAAACCACGTAGACTAGATCTTAACGATGAGGGGAAGTTAGCTGTACCAATACTCCTTTAATTTCGATACTCTCCATACCATTTAGCTTTCAAACTTTTTATATTATTTAACTTTTATGCTTGTTATATTATTCAACTTTTGCAAAAAGATTTTTTTCTCTACCTTTTATATTTAACTTTTGGTACTTTTTAAGTTATTTATCTGTTCTACTTTTTATATTATTTAACTTTCAAAATTTTTACATTATTTAACCTTTAAACTTTTCCTTTTCTCAAAAAAATAAAATCCTCCCGCTTCACATGAGTACCTTTGGCTCCACCAAAAAAACTGCTTGAAGCCAGGAGCTGAAATTATCCCAGCGGCATTTTTTTAGGTAAACTCAAACAGAAAAAAACACAGACGTGCTATCGACAGTCGTAACCTTTTTTGTTTAATAATTTCACACACCGATAGTTATACGCGTCTAATTATTACGATGTAATTGTCGTATCCACCGTTTAGGGTGAAAACTTGAACAAAAAAACAAAAAAAAAGCAATTTTTCAGACGCGCTATTCGACACCACGACTTCACATCCCGACAGTTTTGACCTGACTCCTCGAAGCCACGCTTTTCGACCAAAAACTTTTTTTGTGTTCCCCCGACCACAGGGTCTCGCACAAAAACCGCGGTTATACCGAGCAATTTTTCCATTTCCATTGACTTCTTTGGTCTAAATTTTGTTGCCCAAAAAGGGAGAATCAAGAATAATCATAATGGGATGAAGGAATGAATTACTCATTTTCCTGTCCCACGCATACCAAACAAACTAAGTGAAGCGCGTCTTTTCTGGAAAGTGTAACTGTCGGGGTAATTTGTGCCGGAGCACGAAGAAGGGAGTGGGCCCTAAAGGCCAGAAAGACATCGTCACAAAAATAAGGGATGGAGAAAGGATGAATGAAGAAGGGGTAACAGGGACGGTTCGACCGCCGGGAGGGTATCGCCAAAAGCTTGCATCCTCTGTATCTGAGGTCGGCACGACTTGCGATGCTCAAGCTAGCTCGCCGGATGGGGTGGGGTTCGTGATGCAGAGATGCGGAAGGGGTGACAGTTAAACTGTTTAAGAAAACTCGTGCCATTTAACCGAATTAAACGAAAGAAAGGGCGATAAGGGGTCACTTGAGCCGTCCGGGACCAACGAGAGGGGGTCAAGAAGGGAGAGAGGAATGGTGGTCAATGGGCACCAGTCATGTTTGGGCTGTCTTATATAAGTTCATGCAAAAGAGGTGGAGATCACTTACCTTTGTTAGGGTCATCCTTAATCCTGAGGGCCACACACGGGGGGGGGTTTAGCCGGTCATTGTATAGGCTACTTCTTTAATTTTGTTCGTTTGTAATTATTTGATTTATTTTGGTTTCTTATTTATTCATTTTTCTTTTGTTTTCATTTACTTTGTTTTTCTTATTTATTCATTTAGTTATTTTTCTTATTTACATACATACACTCCTACATGCATGCCCATACACACCCACATTCATTCATTGATGTATATTAACTTTTTTTGTTTATTTATTTCTTTATATTTAGTTATAAAATTAAGCGATTTTATCTTATTCAATTTTAGCTTAGCTTTTTTTTTTTTGTGCTGTTTTGCTCAAAAAAATAAAATACTTCAGTATATTTCAGAGCAGAGAGCCTTAATTAAATCTTGATTATAATGCCCAAGCTTCACAGAAATACTAGATATTATTTACTACACAAGTTCGACAATTCTTTTCTTAACGGATTAATAGCGAGAGATTTTTTTTCAGATTGTCTATCGTGAATATGAGGGCGAAGGCTTGGTATTCTTAAAAGAAGTCTCAAAATTTTACTGAAAAACAAATTCACGGCCCCATCGTCATAGCGTTGACATGCTATCACTTAAAACGGATTATGTGCATTTATTGATAATATATATCACCATTTATAATAACTATCTATTTAAACATCACTATTTTTGTTTAGTCAAAACGCGATATCTCCCTCAAATTAAGGACTAATTACCCGAAAAACAAGCCCCAACAATCCGCATGGAACTCCACTTTTTCGCCAACTCCCGTTTTTTTTTTTTTTCTACCGCGACCCCTCCTCGTAAAAAAAACTCCCGCGCGAACGTCCGAAGCGAGACGACAGGGCAAGAAGCCTCAAAAAATTAACATCCAATTTATATTTATTTGCGCCTTAATTTTTGTCGAAATTTCATATTATAAATAGATGCGTTTTCAATATTTATCAGATTGTTACTTCATTTGTTTTTTTTTTTTTTGTTCCTTATTAGGTACATCATAAGCACTGTTATTTATGTCAATTTTGCTGAATGGGTGTGTGTGTTTTGTCGTGTGCGTGTTCCAATGAGCAAAGAGGAAGCTGTTAACTATTATACAAATGACCCAAATCCCTAACGGTAATCATTTAGACTTTTTTCGCATTTCATAGGTTTTTTTTTCTTTCTTTCCAAACTAAAGTCATAAAACAAAATCTAGTTTTTACACTATATTAAAATATTTATAGAGGAGCACCACTTCCTCGATACCGATACATATTAAAATCGATGTAGCCTCTTCCCATTGATTTATTTATGAACAAAATTTTTCACTTATCGACACAAAAATTCAAAATAGGCACTAATTTTAGACTAATGATTCATTCAAATTGCAATCAGCGTTTTCTTGATAGACGCCCTTTAAATATCAATTACTGGATTTCACACGAAACTTTTCCAGAAAAAATTACTTTAAGTCTCTTTAAAGTTAAATAAGACAAACTTCGCACAACTCCGCGCTACCGTCCGAAGCGAGACGACATTTCTCCCTTAAAATTAACCCACTTCACTATCCTATGTCTGGATTGGAAATTCCACTCTTATAAGATTCCATTAAATAAATATTTTTTTTTTTAGGGAATGCAAAATTATTCACGTTATCACCACCAGAAAAGGAAAAATTACTTGCCCAAAATGTTCTTTCTATATTCCGTTATTTTGACCACGTTATCGCCATTTTAACTCTTATAAATCTTTTTCACAAAAAATAACCTCAAAACTCAAATTTCATGCTTTAACTATAATTCTTTGTATATTCCGTTATTTTGACCACGTTATCGCCATTTTAACTCTTATAAATCTTTCAAAGAAAATAACCTCAAAACTCAAATTTCATGCTTTAACCATAACCGACGTTACTTTACTGGCTTTATATCTAAATGAGCCCAAAATTTAAAGTTTAAGTCGATTTTAAACAACGAAAACGGTTCCATTTAGTATTCCTTCGCGATCATCACTACACTCTATGACTTGCAAAAAAACCACTAGTATAAAATTTCCTGTTGGTCACTAATAGTGGAGTCAGATGAGCATCAAATTTTAGTGAAAAGGGAATTGTCTCCAGAGTAAAATTTTTTTTTTGGAACATGTTAGTTACATCGAATACTATACGAAATGGACATTTTCTACCTCTAGCAACCGCCGCTACGTAAGTTATCGGCCATTATGTAAAAAATTTACCATTTTGGTCGTTCTTTCTAAATATAAATGCGTATATCTCGGCATGTGTAGGTCCGAACAAATTGAAAAAAATAGAGGTTGTTCGTTATGATATTGGCTACCAGCGGTTACAATATGAAATCCTTATCTGCACATATAACCTCAAAAAAAAACAAAAACTAAAGAAACTACAGAATTTTGGTTTTTGGTGATAACTTCGAATATTTTTAGTGAAATTTGATGAAATTTTCAAAAGTTATACTTTATAATGGGAACAATAACTGGTTAAAATTTCAAGTCAAAATATCTAATACAAGGCTCAAAAATTGACTTCAAATTTGAAAATTGATTGGCCTATCAGTTTTGTGCATCGCTTCGTATGAGGTTCTTACTTTTTTTAAAATGTAGCTTCTTTTATGCACTTTTGATGGTGAAAAAGAAAAAATTTTAAACTTGAAGAAAAGTGAAAAAAATCGAATCGAAAATCGACAATTTTTGCATTTTTTCGTCAATTTTTTTTAGAAAAAAATCACATTTTTTGATAAAAGTCAATTTTTCGATCATCATATGTCAAAAATGAAGTAATAATTCAAACTTTGCCAAAAAAAGTCAAATTTTCCTAAAAAATTGACGAAAAAATGCAAAAATTGTCGATTTTCGATTCGATTTTTTCACTTTTCTTCAAGTTTAAAATTTTTTCTTTTTCACCATCAAAAGTGCATAAAAGAAGCTACATTTTAAAAAAAGTAAGAACCTCATACGAAGCGATGCACAAAACTGATAGGCCAATCAATTTTCAAATTTGAAGTCAATTTTTGAGCCTTGTATTAGATATTTTGACTTGAAATTTTAACCAGTTATTGTTCCCATTATAAAGTATAACTTTTGAAAATTTCATCAAATTTCACTAAAAATATTCGAAGTTATCACCAAAAACCAAAATTCTGTAGTTTCTTTAGTTTTTGATTTTTTTTGAGGTTATATGTGCAGATAAGGATTTCATATTGTAACCGCTGGTAGCCAATATCATAACGAACAACCTCTATTTTTTTCAATTTGTTCGGATCTACACATGCCGAGATATACGCATTTATATTTAGAAAGAACGACCAAAATGGTAAATTTTTGACATAATGGCCGATAACTTACGTAGCGGCGGTTGCTAGTGGGAGAAAATGTCCATTTCGTATAGTATTCGATGTAACTAACATGTTCCAAAAAAAAAATTTTACTCTGGAGACAATTCCTTATGTTTTGCTCATCTGACTCCACTATAAATGAATCTTAGTAATCAAATATCCTTACTAATATTATAAATGCGAAAGTAACTCTGTCTGTCTGTCTGTCTGTCTGTCTGTCTGTCTGTCTGTCTGTCTGTTACGCTTTCACGCCTAAACCACTAAACCGATTTTGATGAAATTTGCAACAGACATAGTTTAGACCTTGGAGACGGACATAGGCTACTTTTTATGGAGAACAAAAGGGTTGAAGGGGGTGAAATGGGGTTCAATAAGTTGCAAGGGGATTTTTTTCTATTGTATAAAAAGTAACTGACTGACAGACAACGCACAACTTAAACCGCTAGAGCTAAAGGGCTGAAATTTTGACTGTGCATCCCTATAATGGCGTGGACATCCGCTAAAAAGCGATTTTTCGAAATTCATCCCCTAAGGGGGTGAAATGGGGTTTATCCAAACCGTTGGAGCTATAGGGCTGAAATTTTGACAGTGCATCCCTATAATGGCGTGGACATCCACTAAGAAGCGATTTTTCGAAATTCATCCCCTAAGGGGGTGAAATGGGGTTTATCCAAACCGTTGGAGCTATAGGGCTGAAATTTTGACAGTGCATCCCTATAATGGCGTGGACATCCACTAAGAAGCGATTTTTCGAAATTCATCCCCTAAGGGGGTGAAATGGGGTTTACCCAAACCGCTGGAGCTATAGGGCTGAAATTTTGACAGTGCATCCCTATAATGACGTGGACATCCACTAAGAAGCGATTTTTCGAAATTCATCCCCTAAGCGGGTTTACCCAAACCGCTGGAGCTATAGGGCTGAAAGTTTGACAGTGCATCCCTATAATGACGTTTACATCCACTAAAAAGCGATTTTTCGAAATTCATCCCCTAAGGGGGTGAAATGGGGTTTATCCAAACCGTTGGAGCTATAGGGCTGAAATTTTGACAGTGCATCCCTATAATGGCGTGGACATCCACTAAGAAGCGATTTTTCGAAATTCATCCCCTAAGGGGGTGAAATGGGGTTTATCCAAACCGTTGGAGCTATAGGGCTGAAATTTTGACAGTGCATCCCTATAATGGCGTGGACATCCACTAAGAAGCGATTTTTCGAAATTCATCCCCTAAGGGGGTGAAATGGGGTTTATCCAAACCGTTGGAGCTATAGGGCTGAAATTTTGACAGTGCATCCCTATAATGGCGTGGACATCCACTAAAAAGCGATTTTTCGAAATTCATCCCCTAAGGGGGTGAAATGGGGTTTATCCAAACCGTTGGAGCTATAGGGCTGAAATTTTGACAGGGCATCCCTATAATGGCGTGGACATCCACTAAGAAGCGATTTTTCGAAATTCATCCCCTAAGCGGGTTTACCCAAACCGCTGGAGCTATAGGGCTGAAAGTTTGACAGTGCATCCCTATAATGACGTTTACATCCACTAAAAAGCGATTTTTCGAAATTCATTCCCTAAGGGGGTGAAATGGGGTTTATCCAAACCGTTGGAGCTATAGGGCTGAAATTTTGACAGTGCATCTCTATAATGGCGTGGACATCCACTATAAAGCAATTTTTCGAAATTCATCCCTTAAGGGGGTGAAATAGGGTTTATCCAAACCGCTGGAGCTATAGAATTGAAATTTTAACAGTGCATCCCTATAATGACGTGGACATCCACTAAAGAGCGATTTTTCGAAATTCATCCCCTAAGGGTGTGAAATGGGGTTTATACAAACCTCTAAAGCTATACGGCTGAAATTTTGACAGTGCATCCCTATAATGACGTTTACATCCACTAAAGAGCGATTTTTCGAAATTCATCCCCTAAGGGTGTGAAATGGGGTTTTTACAAACCGCTAAAGCTATAGGGCTGAAATTTGGACACTGCATCTCTATAATGGAGTGGACATCCACTATAAAGCGATTTTTCGAAATTCATCCCCTAAGGGGGTGAAATGGGGTTTATCCAAACCGCTGGAGCTATAGGGCTGAAATTTTGACAGTGCATCCCCTTAATGACTTGGACATCCACTAAGAAGCGATTTTTCGAAATTTATCCTCTAATGGGGTGAAATGGGATTAACCCACACCGCTGAAGCTGGAGGGCTCTAATTTTGACCGTGCATCACTACAATGACGTGGGCATCCACTTAGGGACGATTGAAATTTATCCCCTAAGGGGGTTAAATGGGGTTAAGCCAAACCGCTGGAGCTAAACGGCTGAAATTTTGACAGTGCATCGTGGACATTTACTAAGAAGCGATTTTTCGAAATTCATCCCCTAAAGGGGTAAAATTTGGTTTACCAAACTACTGGAACTACAGGGTTGAAATTTGGACAGTGCATCCCTATAATAACATGGACATCCACTAAGAGGCGAGTATTCGAAATTCATCCCCTAAGGGGATGAAATGGGGTTAACCCAAACCTCTGAAGCTGAAGGGCTGAAATTTTGACAGTGCATCCCTATAATCACGTAGAAATAAATGACTCGAAATTCACTTTATTTAATATTCATTTGTGATTGCTTCATAATTTCTTTCACCCACGTAAATAGGCGAACAAACTTAACGAACGTTCGTCAAAACCTAAAATGTCACTTCTCTTGATGACATAAACATGCCAATCTCTGCTTCAAAAACTTGCAGATTTGTTGAGCAGATGTGATATACGCAGCAATTTGTTTACCATATTTATTAAAAAAATGCACTATAATAAACCCTTTTAGGGATAATAACAGCTGACTTTTTTGTTTTTTTTTTTAAGGAAAACATTGCACATAATAAACAGTTTTTATTTAAAGGCGTTGCAAGGCACGCGGGTTTTATGCTAGTCGTATATAAAGCCACCATAAAAATAATAAAGTTATCACCAGAAAACTGCAGAAAAAACTTTAATCAAAACCCGACGACGAAAACTATTCCAGATCAAACTCTTCGCCTTCCTTTCCGGTGACCAACTCTCCGCTCACCACCAAAATCCAAAAAACTGTCTCTCATCACCAAAAAAATTCTCCCCCCATCCATCACCGGCCCAGATCAACCCCGTTAGCTTGCATTCCTCTGCATTTCATTGTGTGTCTTATATTTATTGGGCCAGGAAGTTGCCAGATCAGGATTAAAAAAAATTTTTATGAACTGAATTTTTTTTAGATTTTGAGTTAGTACATTTGTGTCCGAAGTTCGGTTGTGGGGGGAATTTAATGCTCTTTAGAGGCTTGCTCCATGGGGCGGCCGTTACAACACGCGCTACTTAGACGCCGCCAGGGGAGAGGGAGCGCGAAAAAAAAACGGACGGACGGTTTACAAGGTTAAGGTTTCATACGCAACGTGGGGCTGACCCACGACCCTGAGATTAAGAGTCTCACGCTCTACCGACTGAGCTAGCCGGGCCCATTAATCCATACAAATTGACCGCACTTTGCTTAGGATCACCATCACAGTTCTGCACATCGGACTCCCGCTGTGCTGCCAAGGCGATGTGTAGGTCTTCTATGGTCTTTAAGTTTAGGAGCTGCCTGAATCATTACTAGTGTCTGCTTCAACGAGGTCGACTATCTTCCTATCACAAGTACCCTTCGGACTATCGCGCTCGTCAACAGCCTCTGGAACATCCAAGCACCATGCGTTCCCTGCTTGCTTCTAGGGCGTGGCTAGTGTGCCAACAAGAGCATAAAGGTTATCTGTGTAGTATTGGACTCATAGGCGAACGTCTTACAGGGTGGGCCTCGTGAGCTTTGGATGTCAGGATGATAGGGGAACTGAGTCGAGGCTATACGAACAGAGAGACTTTTGAATGGCCGCAGCCAGTTATTTCTGTGCTGAACGAGTCATAACCTGCTGGAACCCGGTTTTCTTGGCAGCACAGTAGGAGTGCGGACAATATTAAAGGCGTTAGGTCTGTCAAGTACTGAGGTCCGTATGGCGCAGACACTAGAGCACGAGGCTGGAACCTTCAGTGGGTGGTTGATGCGTCGCGCATGGATCAATGTATGGGTTTGCGGCTAATGAAATTGGAGGACCGGGAGAGTTGAATGGAATAGTCGGTGGTAGGCAGGAAAACATTGGGGTGAGGTCATCTATTGGGAGGTCATGAACCATCCATCGAGTACGAGTTCCTTTTTCTTTTTCTGGTACTATCCATAATGACAAATTCATTTAATTATTCTTCTGTTTTATACTAATATCAAAAGTGAAATAATAAAAGAGATAAAAATAAAAATTAAAATGAAAAATTTACAAAAACTATTTTACCATAACCATAGTACAAATACATTTTCTCCATCCGAACCATTAATTATGAAAAAAGGATTACTTTTATTAACTGAGAAAAGAAAAATTCTTGTAAGTTAGATTAACTGTTATTCATCAATAAAAGTCAATAGGAAAATCAATAGAGAAGAATTTGGAATTAAAAATTTCTTAATATTTTGGTTTTTGTTTCAACACCAACATCGTTCTCAAAAAAAACTACAATAGATCTATATTATTAAACATGCCACAACAGCAACTCAACCAAGTTACAACCGAGCTACAATCAAGAAGATGTCTACCTGAAAACTTGGCCCCAGACGGCCAAGTACAACAAGGGTGGTGTACCATCCGCTAGGGAAGCTACCTAAGCGGACCTCGACGGGTACCCTATTGTTAACCGGTTAAGCCGGCGAGATGCCTTATTAGGGCTACTCGGGGGACGTATTTGCTTCATGGACCTAGGCTAAAACGCGTCACAAGCCTGATCGAACTCTAGAGGGACTTCGCACATCCGTTGGGAAGATCGAGGCAATTCCACATTGTCCCGAAGGGTCCCACTGAGCGCGAGGTCTCTCGCTCGGAAGATGTCTCCTGCCTCAGGGACTCAATCCACCGACAATACCACATTGTCGTCGTCTTGAGCCCCTGATCCACGAGGTCACCTTCCACTACTCAGCCCGTCAGGCTTTGAGATCTTTGGCGTGGTAAATACCGACAGGTTTCCCTTTCAGGTCTTCTAATTCATATCTCCCACTCCCAAGCTTTCGCCTCACGCGAGCTTTCATGAATTTATCTGCTAATTTTGCGCTAAATTGTTCAACCTTGTTGCTTACAGGGAAGGTTCGGCGGTAAACCACTTGGCCGGGCGAGAACTCTACTGCTCTGCAGCGCAGATTGTAGTGTTTCTCATGTCTCGTGTGGGCCGCGGCCAAGTGATGTTCTATCCGGTCCCGTCGGGACTGCCATCGGTCTACTGCCGGAACTACGGTTATATCTCCCTCTTTCAAGGCACCTAAGGTCTTCAAGATAGGGTACGCGGATCCGTGCCGGATCATTGGACACCCGAACAGGGCCTGGTATGGGGAGGTGCCAATGGACGTGTGATGGGCGCTTCGTAGGGCACATTCAATTGCAGACAGGTGTAGGTCCCAATCCCGATGATCTTCTTTCAAATATGCTCGAATAGCAGCTAATACTGAGCGGTTCACCCTCTCGGAAGCGTTGGCTTGAGGGGAATAGATAGCAGTGAGTTGGTGTTTGATGCCGTAATCGGACAACAGCTTCGCAAATTCTTTGGAGGTAAAATGACTTCCATTATCAGAAAATATCACCTCGGGGACTCCGAAGGTGTGGAAGATCTGATGTTCAAGGAAATTCACGGCAGCTTTGGAGGTTTCGCCTACTACGGGGTGGAGAAAACTGAATTTGGAGAACGCGTCTAGTACTACCAGCACAGCCGTGTGGCCTTTCTTCGTCCTCGGGTAAGGGCCCATATAATCGATGTATAAGAGTTGAAAGGGTCGGCACACATCCATGGCTTTACCCATAGGGGGCCGAAGGGGGGTGTTTGGAGCTTTCGTTTCTTTACATACTTCGCAGCTCGCGATGTACTTCCTGACTTGGCTAATCATGCCGGGCCAATAATACTTTTCTCGGAGGCGTGCAAGGGTCTTGTGAACACCGCCATGGGCAGATTGAGGGGGCCCATGAGCTGACTCGATCAAGGGAGCAGTTAATTCTGCAGGGATCCACAATTTCCAAATCAGATCGTCCGTCTCGGGGTCGCCAGTCCGTGGGGCCGAGCGGTGGAATACGTATCCCTCCGAAACCTGAAGATCAGGTAACTGCCCAGCATCCCTACTGATTCTGTCAGCGAGATGTTGGTAGTCCGCTGATCTGAAGGCGGGGGACGTTAGGTCCACTTCACGACAGAAGGTCACTTCATCGACACAGTCGACTCGTGATAATGCGTCCGGCACCACGTTTTGACTACCCTTGCGGTGCTCGATTGAAAATTGGAAGCCCTGCAGCTTTAGGCTCCACCGCGCTAGGCGACCGTTTAGGTCGGTCTGGCTCATGAGCCACCTCAAGCTGGCATGGTCGGTAATTATAGTGAAGGGCTGCCCTTCCACATACGCCCGAAACTTCTTAACGCTCAGCACCGCCGCGTAGCACTCTAGTTCCGTGATGGAATAATTACGCTGGGCGCTGTTGAGCTTCTTAGAGAAATATGCGATGGGATGTTCTTCATCGCCCTGTCTTTGGAAAAGGACACTTCCTACCCCCGTTTTACTGGCGTCACACTGGATGAAAAAGGGGAGGGAGAAATCTGGGGTAACCAGTAAGGGAGCAGACATCATTAACTTCTTAAGTTCCATGAATGCTTGTTGGGCTTCGTCGGACCAAGCAAATTTGCCACCTTTTAGGCAGTCCGTAATGGGTGAGGCGATGCTCGCATAGTTGCCTATGAAGCGCCTATACCATCCGGTCATGCCTAAAAAGCGTCTCACCTGCTTGGCTGACTTTGGAACTGGGAAGTCCCTGATGGCTGCCACCTTGTCGGGGTCCGTTTTTAGGGACCCATCGCCAATGATGAACCCCAAATATTTCACCTCCCTGACGCAAAACCGGCTCTTGGACAGATTTACTGTCAATCCGGAGCGACGAAGGCAGTCAGCTACCTTTTCCAACAATTTGAGGTGGGTCTCAAAGTCAGGAGACACCACCAACAAATCGTCTAAGTAGACAAACACATTTTCTCTAAGAGAGCCTGGTATCGCTTTATCCATGAGGCGACACATGCGTTGCGGAGCGTTACAAAGCCCGAACGGCATCACTGCAAATTGATACAGCGGTCTTCCTGGGACGGTGAAGGCCGTCTTTTCCCTCGACTTTTCCTCTAAGGGAATTTGCCAAAAGGCGTCCTTAAGGTCAATCGCAGAGATGAACTTCGTGTCTTGCAAGCGCCCCAGGAGACCGTCTATATGAGGCAGTGGATAGGCATCCTTCACTGTTACTACATTAACCTTGCGGGAGTCCAAACAGAGGCGGACCTTTCCAGGTTTACGAACCAGGACCACGGGCGAGTTCCATGGGCTGTTGGACTCTTCGATCACACCTAAACTCAACATGCGATCGACCTCCTCATACATGAGGGCCTGAATGGCGGGAGAGACCGGATAGTGCCTCTGCTTAATAGGCACCGCCTCGCCAGTGTCGATCACATGCTGTTCCAGGTGAGTTCTGCCGAGTCCACAGGTGTCGAAAGACGGGAACCGCGCTCGGGCCTGGTTCAGTCGCTCCTGTTGGGATTCCTCAAGGTGATGGCAATTGGGATCCTGCTGTGGGGTATGATGGAGTTCCCCTATTATATGAGGGGCCAACCTAAAGGCCCTCCAAAAATCAACTCCTAGGTAAAGGTTCTGGGCCAAGCTGGGAACTACATATAAGGTCATGGTGATGGTTCTCGATCCATAAGATATTGGGACGGTGATGAAACCGATTACGTCCTTAGGCGTGCCGTCAGCTACCTGGACATCGGCGCGTAAGCGGTATAGTTTGATGGCCGGGTTCTCCTGGAGGAACAACTCCGCCCCTCTACCCAAGCAACTAATGCTGGCGCCGGTGTCCAGCAGGCCTGTTATGGTCACACCTTGAAGCTGTACGTTGACGAAAGGTCGATCATCCCCGTTCTCATGTAATACGGCGGCGACGATCTTTTGACTGTGTGCCCGCTTTTCCATTGCACATGACCTAATACGCGGGGCTT
The DNA here is from genome assembly GCA_949987705.1 of Thereva unica. Lineage (NCBI taxonomy): Eukaryota > Metazoa > Arthropoda > Insecta > Diptera > Therevidae > Thereva > Thereva unica. The sequence continues at coordinate 28,311,104 of OX465281.1, read as the reverse complement.
TGTGAACTGGTGGTTGTTCGCCAACGTCATTAAATATTCGTTTACGGATTCGATAATAATTGGCCCATCGTTGCATAAAGGAGGCTCTGACCTGCGGAGAAGGGAAGGCCGGCAGAGATTCCATTGTCGATAGGTCAGAGATATTAGACAGGCTGGTAGATAAATCCGGTGTAAAGGGGGAACTTTCAGGGACTAAGTCGGGCGCGAACCTCCCCGGGGCCTCGCACCCAGGTTCCGGTTTCCCGAACAGACTGGACAAGAAGTAGTGTAGACTTCGGGGCGCCCACATCTATAACAGAAAATCTTCCTATGTGGAGAAGGGCAATCCGAGAACGAGTGTCCCTCTTGATTGCAGTTCCAACATGTGACGGGGCGACGCGGAGCAGCGTCAGCCCTCATCTCTTCCACTGCAGGAGTTGGTGTGTCGCAAAGGTAGTTGGGATGGGACAAGGCCGGTGGCTGTGGGTGGAAGTCGTCCAATTCATGTACTCTGTGCGAAGGGCGGCTCTCCTCCTTCTTGGCCCTCTGCCATCTCTCCACACGAATGCACGCTTCGCGGAGCTGGCGTAGGTCTGTGTAGGTAGATCCGATTATGGCGATCCCCAAGGTCGCGTTTAAATTGGTCATAATGATGCGCATCAGCTCGATGGGGGGCATCGGGCGCGTTAAGCGGTTCGCCAGGGCTATTATCTTTGACGAGAAAGTGTCGTAGGTTTGGTTGAATTGTTTAGTTTCTAGCATCTGACTGATTATTTCATAATCTGTTTCAAGTCCTCCAAACTGACCTACTAGACCAGACTTGAAATCCGCCCACAAGGGACTGATATGTTGTCTCCGGAACTGGGTCCAGTACCAGTCCTCAGCGGGTCCTGTCAGTAAGGCGGCCACATTCCGCACCAACTCCCGTGATGATATGTCCTCATCTCGAGCTCGGGTGTCGAGTCGATAGAGAAATTCCTCTGCCGAGGTTTCTCCCGGGCGACCCGTGAACTTGAGGTTCCAGTTCAAGACTGGCGACTTCTGCCTGATGGCAGAGCCGGTATATTCAGGGCGGTAATGGGGGCGCTCACCGACGCTGCTGGACCGCGGAGGAATGCCACTGGGCCCCGCTCCAGGCGACGTAGGCAAGTGCAGAAAGTTAGACACAGTCTCATTTAGGGGTGGTTCCTGGGGGCCGCGCTGTTTCATCCGCTCCATTTCGTGTTGTAGGGCCGCCACTTGTTCAGCCAGGGCTGTCAACACGGCGTCCCGTTCCAGATCGCCTTCTTCAGATGGAGTGTTCTCCTCGTCTCCTTCAACCGGTTTACTTGGGGCAAATTGCCCCTTTTCATTCCGATTCCTTGACATGGTTGGGAGACCGACTAGCGGATAGTGACTTAGGGAAACCCAAAATTTAAAAAAATGGTATGACTATAGTCAGCAAATTCTGTGACCGTCCAGTAACACTGGCTATCACCTAACGAAAAAAACTCGGAAGAAAAACCTTGCTCAAGGACGAAAATCCGAAAATCAAAATTAGAAGAGAAAAAAATCTATATATATATATTTAGTTATAATAAAGTAGAGAGAGCAGAATGATCATACAGTGAAGAAAAATTTTATTATTTTTTTATGTTTTATTCATTTAACGATGTGGCCCCAGGGAAGGATGTCCCCTCCAAGGGTACGGTGGCTGACGGCGCCGATGACAGTCTGCCTGCACTCAGTGCAGATTGGCATCTACGTCGTCAGGAACACCAAGTGCCTTCACCTTCGGAATCAATGTTGGGGTTGGCATTAGACTAGTGCCTAACAACACCCCCAACACCGATGTCCCTATCATCTTACATACGGCCACCCATATCGTGACCGGATTCCCATTGACCAATTAGAAGGAAAGAGAGAGATAGAAGCCTCCACACGAATTTTGGGGTGAATGTTCTGGCAATCCACCACAACTGGTCGGCAACACTGCCGAGCCCCAGGAAAGCGGATTGTCAGAAAGTTCATTGAACGGGGGTTGTGGTTGCATTCTGCAACGTCGATTCTGTCGCAAGGCCAGGCGATAGGACGCCTGATAGCCCAGACGGGACAGAACCGACGCTACAGGATCCACCCATCCATGCTACAGGAAGGAAAAGAAGAACAACTAGTGAGTGGTGTTCTCTGTCAGTGTAGGCTCGCGCAGAGTCAGGCGTTGTACGCCTGTTAACCAGACTCCGAGCCTCACTGACAGGAACCGTACAAAGATTTAGGGAGGCTACCGCTGAAAGATGACGAAAGTTGAAGTGGGTGAAGAAGAAGAAAGATAGAATAGGGGAAAGAGAAAAAGTGATAAGGGCTAAGGCGCCGCGGTAAGCACCTTCGCCCAATCCCAGAAGCCGGAGGAACTTGGACTGAAAGGGAACGTAAAGTTGAAAGAAGTTCGTTCCGGGCTCCTCTCGCTGGCCCATGCCACAAGGAAAAGGGTTCAAAAGAAAATTCGGCTGCAATTTAAAAAAAGGATATTTAAAACCGATGACATGAGAGGGAAAACAAACTAGGAGAAAAGATATGCCGAGGGGAAAATTAAGGTGTCACCAAGTGACAATCAGTCGCGTCCATGTCATCGGACCGCTAGACCAAGGAACTCAAAGCAGTTTAAGTTCCTTAGCCCGGCGTTGGGCGCCATTTGTAAAAATGGGCGCCGGAAATAAGTCTGACAACAGAGTTGCCAACCGTTGGGCGCCATTTGTAACTGTCGGGGTAATTTGTGCCGGAGCACGAAGAAGGGAGTGGGCCCTAAAGGCCAGAAAGACATCGTCACAAAAATAAGGGATGGAGAAAGGATGAATGAAGAAGGGGTAACAGGGACGGTTCGACCGCCGGGAGGGTATCGCCAAAAGCTTGCATCCTCTGTATCTGAGGTCGGCACGACTTGCGATGCTCAAGCTAGCTCGCCGGATGGGGTGGGGTTCGTGATGCAGAGATGCGGAAGGGGTGACAGTTAAACTGTTTAAGAAAACTCGTGCCATTTAACCGAATTAAACGAAAGAAAGGGCGATAAGGGGTCACTTGAGCCGTCCGGGACCAACGAGAGGGGGTCAAGAAGGGAGAGAGGAATGGTGGTCAATGGGCACCAGTCATGTTTGGGCTGTCTTATATAAGTTCATGCAAAAGAGGTGGAGATCACTTACCTTTGTTAGGGTCATCCTTAATCCTGAGGGCCACACACGGGGGGGGGGTTTAGCCGGTCATTGTATAGGCTACTTCTTTAATTTTGTTCGTTTGTAATTATTTGATTTATTTTGGTTTCTTATTTATTCATTTTTCTTTTGTTTTCATTTACTTTGTTTTTCTTATTTATTCATTTAGTTATTTTTCTTATTTACATACATACACTCCTACATGCATGCCCATACACACCCACATTCATTCATTGATGTATATTAACTTTTTTTGTTTATTTATTTCTTTATATTTAGTTATAAAATTAAGCGATTTTATCTTATTCAATTTTAGCTTAGCTTTTTTTTTTGTGCTGTTTTGCTCAAAAAAATAAAATACTTCAGTATATTTCAGAGCAGAGAGCCTTAATTAAATCTTGATTATAATGCCCAAGCTTCACAGAAATACTAGATATTATTTACTACACAAGTTCGACAATTCTTTTCTTAACGGATTAATAGCGAGAGATTTTTTTTCAGATTGTCTATCGTGAATATGAGGGCGAAGGCTTGGTATTCTTAAAAGAAGTCTCAAAATTTTACTGAAAAACAAATTCACGGCCCCATCGTCATAGCGTTGACATGCTATCACTTAAAACGGATTATGTGCATTTATTGATAATATATATCACCATTTATAATAACTATCTATTTAAACATCACTATTTTTGTTTAGTCAAAACGCGATATCTCCCTCAAATTAAGGACTAATTACCCGAAAAACAAGCCCCAACAATCCGCATGGAACTCCACTTTTTCGCCAACTCCCGTTTTTTTTTTTTTTTTCTACCGCGACCCCTCCTCGTAAAAAAAACTCCCGCGCGAACGTCCGAAGCGAGACGACAGGGCAAGAAGCCTCAAAAAATTAACATCCAATTTATATTTATTTGCGCCTTAATTTTTGTCGAAATTTCATATTATAAATAGATGCGTTTTCAATATTTATCAGATTGTTACTTCATTTGTTTTTTTTTTTTTTTGTTCCTTATTAGGTACATCATAAGCACTGTTATTTATGTCAATTTTGCTGAATGGGTGTGTGTGTTTTGTCGTGTGCGTGTTCCAATGAGCAAAGAGGAAGCTGTTAACTATTATACAAATGACCCAAATCCCTAACGGTAATCATTTAGACTTTTTTCGCATTTCATAGGTTTTTTTTTCTTTCTTTCCAAACTAAAGTCATAAAACAAAATCTAGTTTTTACACTATATTAAAATATTTATAGAGGAGCACCACTTCCTCGATACCGATACATATTAAAATCGATGTAGCCTCTTCCCATTGATTTATTTATGAACAAAATTTTTCACTTATCGACACAAAAATTCAAAATAGGCACTAATTTTAGACTAATGATTCATTCAAATTGCAATCAGCGTTTTCTTGATAGACGCCCTTTAAATATCAATTACTGGATTTCACACGAAACTTTTCCAGAAAAAATTACTTTAAGTCTCTTTAAAGTTAAATAAGACAAACTTCGCACAACTCCGCGCTACCGTCCGAAGCGAGACGACATTTCTCCCTTAAAATTAACCCACTTCACTATCCTATGTCTGGATTGGAAATTCCACTCTTATAAGATTCCATTAAATAAATATTTTTTTTTTTTAGGGAATGCAAAATTATTCACGTTATCACCACCAGAAAAGGAAAAATTACTTGCCCAAAATGTTCTTTCTATATTCCGTTATTTTGACCACGTTATCGCCATTTTAACTCTTATAAATCTTTTTCACAGAAAATAACCTCAAAACTCAAATTTCATGCTTTAACTATAATTCTTTGTATATTCCGTTATTTTGACCACGTTATCGCCATTTTAACTCTTATAAATCTTTCAAAGAAAATAACCTCAAAACTCAAATTTCATGCTTTAACCATAACCGACGTTACTTTACTGGCTTTATATCTAAATGAGCCCAAAATTTAAAGTTTAAGTCGATTTTAAACAACGAAAACGGTTCCATTTAGTATTCCTTCGCGATCATCACTACACTCTATGACTTGCAAAAAAACCACTAGTATAAAATTTCCTGTTGGTCACTAAATGAATCTTAGTAATCAAATATCGTATATAAAGCCACCATAAAAATAATAAAGTTATCACCAGAAAACTGCAGAAAAAACTTTAATCAAAACCCGACGACGAAAACTATTCCAGATCAAACTCTTCGCCTTCCTTTCCGGTGACCAACTCTCCGCTCACCACCAAAATCCAAAAAACTGTCTCTCATCACCAAAAAAATTCTCCCCCCATCCATCACCGGCCCAGATCAACCCCGTTAGCTTGCATTCCTCTGCATTTCATTGTGTGTCTTATATTTATTGGGCCAGGAAGTTGCCAGATCAGGATTAAAAAAAATTTTTATGAACTGAATTTTTTTTAGATTTTGAGTTAGTACATTTGTGTCCGAAGTTCGGTTGTGGGGGGAATTTAATGCTCTTTAGAGGCTTGCTCCATGGGGCGGCCGTTACAAAAGGCCAGATGCCGTGCTCCCATTGGTCAAGGGATATGACGCCGTCCGGTGCGTCCATGGGGAAAGTGTTGCGTGGGCAACAAATGAGTGGATAATTATTTTTTGAAAAAATATAAGCCAAAAAGGGGAAATGAATGGGCCAAAAAGGTGTATGGATAGGGGGATTCTTTAAAAAAGAATTATTTTTCAGATTATTGCTTAGCAATGGCAATTTTTCCTTTTTTAATAACGATTACCTATTTACGTGGGAGATTTATTTAACTCGTGCCGTCGGACATTGCCGACCGTTACACATACATTGCTAAAATCAGGCACATGCAGCCGAAGTTACTTCAATCCAAGTTCAGAGAACCGCGTCCTTCGCGATAAATCTGATTTTTTCAACAAAATTGTACGGCAACTATCCGTAAATAAACTCCGATCGATCTGAAACTTTGGAAATCGTATTTTTTTCGGAAAAAAACCAAAACAAAATGGATCTGACTTCTTTAGCAGAAATTTGAAGAGTACCTCCCATACAAAAGTTTCGGATTTTTCTATATCAGTACACTACAGCTACCCGAAGGTTTCGAGATAGCCTAAATGTTATTCTGAAGTATGAGCTATATTATTGTAAAGTTTCATTAAAATCTATTCAGTAGTTTTTGCTTGAAAGAGTAACAAACATCCATACAAACATTCGCGTTTATAATATTAGTAAGATAGCCTATAGCAAAAAACCTGTGTGCGTTGCAAGGCTTTTAAATAAAAAAAAAATTATGTGTGCGTTGTACGCGGTAGGAAAAAAAACAATAAATCTGGAAAAAAATTCCCTCTTCCCAATCTTATCGGTGATTCAATTAGAACAGCGTTATGTATTCAAGTAGATGCATCTAAACATGTAACTTCTCGGTGAATTGGAATTTTAACTTTCTCTTTTCGGTTAGCCGTTACACTGCTCCCTTCTTACTCAGTATTCCGAACACAGCTTCCTCCAGGTCCCGTTTTTTCCGATCGAACTTTTTGGAAGCGATAGATGACATCGTTTAACCTCGTGAAAACAATGTAGGGGCGCACAAATTTGCAAACTTCGACTCTTTCTACCGTTTTTACTGTTTCTATACTGGTTAGAGGGAATTTTAGAAATTTACTACATTTCAGAATGTGGCTTGGGAAAATTCGTGCGTCATATTGGACCCGCAATTTTGAATTTATAAGCTTTGATCATAAATTCGTTGTTTGCCCTAAAAGCCCCCAGATACCGATTTTCATTGCAATCGGAATACAATTGGAAAAATTCGTCGGCCATATTGGCGCGGCCATTTTGAATTTATAAGTTTTGATCATAAATTCGTTATTTGCAACCTTAGAAACCCCTAGATATTCACTTTCATTGGAATCGGAATACAATTGGAAAAATTCGTCCGCCATTTTGAATTTATAAGTTTTGATCATAAATTCGTTATTTGCAACCTTAAAATCCGCCAGATTTCGATTTTCATTGGAATCGGAACACAATTGGCAAATTCGTCGGCCATATTGGCACGGCCATTTTGAATTTATAAATTTGGACCACAAATTCGTTATTAGCGACCTTAAAAACCTCTGTATACCAACTTTCATTGAAATCGGAACATAATTTGCGTGGCCATTTTGAGTTTTCGGCGGCCATGTTGAATTTTTTTATAAATTATAGCCTATATGTTATTCTGATATATGAGCTATATTATTGTAAAGTTTCATTAAAATCCATTCAGTAGTTTTTGCGTGAAAGAGTAACAAACATACATACAAACATTCACGTTTATAATATTAGTAAGATCTACTACCTCTATTGGGTAAATTTTAAAACACAACGAAATCGAAATATTATTATCTCCGCTAAACGCGAGTATTATTCCCACAAACTTGATCCTGCTTTAAAATTTAAACAACTTTGGCATAATCTTCGTTCTTTGGGTTGGCTATACCCTTGAATACTGATGTAAACCGTCTTAATGCATCTTTCATCCAACATCCTTCTGATTCCATACCCTCCACCTCTTCGTATTTTGCATCCTATGATGGCTCCTTAGTTCTGATGGCTTTAGCTTCCGACACGTGGACTCATCTGAAGTTCTTAAAATATTGCTGTCCATCTACTCCAACAGCGTTGTCTTCCCGAGTAAAATAAAAAAAAGCCTTACAACGGGCGAACACCAGCCGCTTGGAGTTTTAAGGGCATACGACGACAAATTTGAGCCAAAAAAGAAACAAAGAATTCTTTTTAGTAGGTTCGAGTCCAGAGTGATTGAACTCGACTCGTTTTACTAGAATGTTACGCTCAGTTTGTCTTCGGGTGAGTACTGCTACCCACCACACCCACATTATCCAGGGCATGTAGTAGAGCCAGCATCTCTGCCTGGCGCAGTCAAATTAATAAGTAAGCCCACAAATTCTGGTCATCGAGTAAAAGATTTTAAGTTTTCATTAGATTTTTATGTCAGAAATTAAAAGTCAAGTCTCAAACGCCCTAGAAAATTTTTTTAGTACCATTAATATTCAAAATACAGAGTTTTTAGGATCACACGAGACTAAACTACCAAACAACCCCCTCTCCACTCTGCATAATTAATTTCCCATGCTCAACAATCCAATTTATCAATTACATTAATTTTCACAAACGCTTCTCTTTCTAGGACACGCACGCACTACTTTTATCCACATTCTGATCACATAAGCCGCATTTTCCATGTTGTGTAGCCTAGTTACAAATCCAGATTTAAAATAAAAAATAAAAATCAGACTTGCAAAATTTTCCAACCATTTTCCAAAGAAAATTTCTATATTTTCCGTCACTCAACATGAATTTCTAATTTTACACTGCATGCGGGATTAAGCGCTATTTTCATTCAGGGTGCGCGTCACCAACAGTCGCACATTAGCGTTACGAAACCGGCATTCTAAGTAGGGTCGAGTTGGGTTTTATTGCACGCGTTTTAATTGAATTGTTAATTGATGGCGAAGTCGGCGATCGAGACCATCTTGGCGGAGGAGATAAGCTTTGGTCGAGTGGATTAACCTATATCAATTGCAGTTCGCCGCACGACGCCCCAGTAGAACAGAACAGGTCGTTCGTTCGCTAAGATGAATGGATCAATTCGAACAACATAAGCGTAAAAAATGATAATCAGCTTTCGACATCATAATCGGCGATTAGCATGTAAATATTATCTCCCATCGGATGGGGAGCCCCGGTCTCAAAGCCGTCGTCTCTGTTCGGCGGCTAATTGGCGGATCCTATTATGTGTTTGCTGGCAATGGAAAGGTGGAGGGAAAAGCGGAGAAGGAAAAGCGCTGACAGAAGATAGCGCCCCCTCGAGGCTGCAGCCAGAATAGGGCCAATAACATCCCGTTCCATATCCGACTAAGCACAATTTTTACCGCTTGATAATGAGGTGGATTCCAGCAGGCGAACCTGCGACAATGGATAAGGTATCAAAGGAATTTACCCTAGATTCGTTCTAGGCATTTTTTTCATAGCGTGACATGCACGTGAACTCCGCTTTTACCACGGATTATAAGTCGCCCCCCTCACAAAAGAGCTTAGGTTACGTTTTGTTACGCGTTGATTTCGCGGGGTTTGCTTATTGTCATCTGGTACCGCGAGGGGTAGCCAAAAGCCGGGTTCCAATCGATCATCACTCACTAGCGCCCCCGTCTCTCTGTTGACGACCTGTAGAACTTCCCTTCTGTCACCTGGCGTTTAGCTCTTGTGCAAGTGCAGCACCGAAAGGAGTGAGGGAGTGCGCCAGGGGGGTGAGGGTGGGTTAGATGTTATATAGTCTTCGTCTTCTCTTTTATTTAAAACTACTAATTCCCACCTTAAAAATATGTCCTTAAGCCCAGAAACGCAAGCTGAGGAAAAAGGGCAAAAGGGAGGCGCGGAAAAACTATCCGCACTAATCCGACCTTGAATGGAGTCTTATCCTCATGTTGCACTGTTGTTGCTGTTGCTTCTGCATTTAGCCCCCGATGCACGTGGGAAATGGGGTTGCATTTAACTCTACTGTCTTTACACACATATATAAATATTTTTCGTAGTTTTATATCTACATATACATATATTGCGAAACTACTGGGGGTTGACTCTAGCCGAGGATTTGGGAAGCTTGTCAGTCTGTTAGTTGGTTTGGGTTCTGCCTAAGTTGAGGCTGTGAAATTTCATATAGACGACAACGACGACGAGAGGATACTGTGTGTGCCTTGGGGCTGGTTTTGGTAGACAGGACAAGACCCTATCTCATATTATCAAGAGTTTTCGTTCTGTGTTGAGTGTGGTCAGGGATTTTGGAATGCAATGCAAGTGAAAGTGAAAGTTAAGTGTCGTCGTATTGAAATTTTTGGTAAGGATTTTCTGTTGGTTGTTTTCACTTAAATTTTTTGTTGTTTTGGTGTTGTACCGAAAGTGAGAGTTTATTTTTTTTGTTAAAGATTTTAAAGTTTGAGGGTTTTTTTGACTCCTGACAACTTTTGTATTTAAATTAAGATTTGTGAAGTAATATGGCTCTTCAGGATGTTGCATACAATGTTACAGACACCTTCCTTCGTAATTGAGTTCTTTGGTTTATTGTAAATAAGTACGAAACTAAATACCATCACGTCTGTTAATTCTTCGTCAAAACACGTAATACACCGGCTGTTATGGCATCAAAAACAATGTGTTCGTCTTAGGTAACATAATTATGAAAACATGTCTCGATCGAAATCGATCATTATCCATTTTTAAATAGACACTTTGACCGGCTTCTTCTGTTTACTATATACAAATTATCTAATATCTTTTTTTTCCTTTTTTTACACTCTGTATTTCAGAACCTTCTGGTTCTGCAGAATTAAAATAATTCAGTTGGTTAATTTTTTGAAAGGCACATACGCGCTCGCAACTAGGACGCATAGCTAACAAATACTCCTGCCACAAGGGTATTCACGCCCCCATTACAAGCATGTACATTTGTAAATACCCTCCCGTATCTTCATAAACCACTCCAAAAGCTAGTGTCGTTTTACCAAGCGGTCCCCCGACTAAGTACTAACCACGCCCAATGCTGCTTGACCTGCGCAATCGGACTAGAACTGATCTTTTTTTTTTTTTTTAAATAAGCATTTTATTTACCTTAACATCTATCTAATATAAATTTAACTAATGCTTGAGTTAATTAATCTAGCCTATTCTAATCTATCTAACTTACTGGCCCTCAGCAGGCACTCTAAATTAATCTATGTCTTAAATTAGCTTATGCCTTTCGGCTAAAACTTATCTATTTTATAATTATATTTTATCTCTAAAAGGAAAACATTATCAATATCAACTTAATTCTAAGAAAAATTGGAAAAAAAACTTAGACACTATATTTATTTTATATAAAACCTTACAGCTACTTAATTCTATGACTTAGATCTAGCACTATCTGGGCGGGGGGCAGCGGAGACGATAAAATCGTCTCAGGTGACTCCCGTCCAGGCGACGGGCTTCCACAGACTCGAGTGATGCTAGAGCTCAAGTTCGTGAAAGCTCGCACCACTTACTTACAAGCTAATTAACCTAAACACAAAACTATCCGGACGGGGTACAGCGGAGGACCTGCCTCGGATGTACTCCGTCCAGGCGACGAGCTTCCACGGGCTCGTGTTAGCAAAACTAACAAAACAAACAAAGAACAGACAAACAACAACAAAAACAGACAAACAAAACTAACAAAAGCTCGTGGCAGCTCGCACGTAAGCTTACTTAAAACTAAATCTATTACTAAGTAAAAACTATAACTAATCCTATCTAAGCCCTAAGCTAATCATTAAAACTAGATTACATGCTAAACTAGTCTATATCTAAAGTTTTAAGGGCGAATACGCAATATTTAAGTATCCTCCAGCCACCAGTACAGAGTACTTGCAGTGGAGGCGTCTCGTCTATCTCTCCCCGAGATTCGAGTACTGAACCTCAGGAGCTCCTGAACTTCCATATCTTCATTGCTAAATCTGTAGCGTTTATCTGTCGCAGAACGGTGTAGGTGGTAAAAGAGAGGCACCCCCGAACCATCTTGGACCAATCTTTTTCTATCTAGAAAGACAAATGCCTCTGGAGGGATAAAGCCGCGGTCACAAGCAGCTCTGTGATATTCAGCGTTCGGGTAGAACGCTCCCCGAATAAGAGGATTTTCGCTCTCCGTCGCTCTTGCAATGTGTCTTCGAATCAACTTGATTATGAAGTTGTCGATCCTATTAACAAATGCCTTATCGTAAAGGATGTTGTTGGCGTGAAACTTCGTGAAGCCAGATTCGGGTGTCCGATACAACCTTAAGCACGCCCTTAAGCATTGTCTTTCGAAAACCCGAAGCTTTTCCATATAAAAGGGAGATATGTTGAACCACACTGGGCAACCATAAGTTAAAATCGGTCTGACCAAGGCTTGGTAGCAGATCACCTTTACCCGAGAGCTTAGGTGTCTGCTATAAAAAAGCCTTTTAGTCATGTGAAACGCCTTGTTTGCCTTGTCAAGAGCAGCACTTACATTTCTGTTGAAATACAAGTACTGATCCAACCAAAGCCCAAGGTATTTCACTTCCGATTTATGTTCTAACGCCTGTCCAGCATAGTTCGAAATTCGAAAGGTTTTCCAATTCCTCTGCACATCGTACGAAGCTCTGCGTAGAGGAGTCCGGAAAAGGATCGATTCGCATTTGCCAAAGTTGATCTTCAACTTCCAATCATCACTGTAGCGCTCGATGGTTTCGAAGTCACGTTGCAGGAGCGTCTGGATCACTCCAATCTTCGGCCCCGTCCTGTACACAATCAGGTCATCCGCATACGCTAATGCGAAGCGGAGTGAACTAATTAGGTCACTCGTAAAGATATTAAACAAGAGCGGCGAGTTCACTGCGCCCTGTTGCAAACCGTTTTTAATATCAAATACCTTTCCTGATGTGAAGTTCCCACTTTTAACGATGAACTTCTTCTTGGAAATCATATTATAGATCAAGTATAGCAGAGGTCCGGACATCCCGTATCTAGCTAATTTGTAGAGAAGGCCCTCGATCCACACTGTATCGAACGCCTTCTCATAGTCGATCAAGCATGCTCCGGTACACTGGCCTTTCATTAAGTTCCAGTGTATGTCTGATACCAATTTCGACGCGGCATGAATGGTGTCATGTCCCGCCCTGAAACCGAATTGGTTATCGGGAATTATATTCTTTTCCTCAACCCATTTGGACAATGATCTATTAATTACTGATTCAAAAACCTTACTGATATTCGGAAGCAGACTTATTGACCGAAGATTAGCAGGGTTACTTTTATCTTTACCCTTTTTGGGTATTGGGTACACCACTGCCGTTTTCCAGTGTTCTGGAAAATGGACATTGTTTATCGCATTATTAAACAGGATGGTGTATATGTCTATAGCCATCAGGGGCAAATGTTTTAATACGATGTTTGGAACACCATCCACCCCAGACGACTTCTTATTGTTTAGACGGCGAAATGTTAGCAGGAGATCAGTTTTCGTAATGAGAAGAGGGCTTGCTTGTGCCTCAGGAATATTGTTCGCTGGGCAGTCTTCACTGAACTCGATGATTCTTCGGTTCTCGGATTTCCAGGCCTCGATCTCATTAGTTATTCTGAAATGGTTCAGCAGGGCCCTATTTTCGAGGTCAAAATTCGGCCGAACACAAGTGTTCACCGAATAAATTCCTTGATAGTAGGCCCCCACTAAATCCACTTTCTCCTGCTCGTCCTCTATACAATAATTATCGTCGACAATACTGGTTTCTTCGGGATCTATGTTCGAAGACCTCAGTAGTTCCTGGTTAGCCAGGGTCCTGGGGATACGCAGCTTGTCCAACCGGTTATGTGTTTTACTCCTAAAGATTTTATTTATCTGTGGGAACATGCTCGCGCTATTAGTTTGAATAGCACGAATCTTTTTGTTCCAGTACAGATTCACAGACTGTGAGAATTGTTGTTTGAGGAGTTGTTGGAGGTTTTTCATAACCGATTTAAGAGTTGCGATCTCCGGACTCTGTCTATCTTGGAACTGGCGGTGTAGGGATTTCAGTCTCGTCAATATTCTACTTTTATGTTTTTGTAGTGCGTCGATTGTAGCGTTTTTGTAACAGTCTGTACTGTTCTTTTTCTTTGTCCGTGGTATGGTTTTGTCCATAGTTTGCACAATGAGGTTGTCCATATCTTTCAGATATGCATCAATCTCATTGTTGGTCAGATTCCTAGTTGTGGGAGGTAATAGTCCGTTATTCTGTATTGCCCTCTCCATAGCCTTCTCGAACTTTGGCCAGTGCATCTTTTGGTATGCAAAAGGATGCACTTCGCAATATTCGAGGAGTTCCATGGAGTCGTCAGGGACTTGTACTGTTATTTCCAGTCCTTGGTGGTCGCTGTCGTACGGCACTGTCGTTAGACAGTTTGTCACGTTTGTGTTTACCCCTAGTACGGCCATCCGAGAGTCTAACAAGCATATATCCAGAAAAGAACCGCCATTTGGGTATGATGGCATGTCCGTAGCGTAAAGATTTACTTTTCGCTGAATTCTATTCTGAGCCAACCAGTCATTCAGTTGGTTGCCCCTGATGTTAGCCGTTTGATTTCCCCATGCTTCATGGCGTGCGTTTAAATCTCCGGCCAATAAGTAAAAATTTTGCTCCGACTCCAGGTGGAGAGTTTGAAAAAGAGAGCTCATTTCCTCTATAAATAGTCTGGATTGGGAGGTTTGGGGTGCGTACGCGGCAATTATATACAGCCTTCTGCCACTAGACAGAGGGAGGTATATAACGCACGCTTCTAACACCCGAAACTTTGCGATGTCCCTGCTATACATGATCTTGTGTTTAAGGGTGGTCTTTACTAGTATTAGTAGGCCCCCCGCTTGTGTGGCATTAGGTCTATCTCTCCTAATTACCACATAATCTTTGTAATCCACTTTGTGTTTCTCGCTTAGTTTGGTTTCACTAGCAAGAAGCACATCAGGATTTTGGTTTTGCAAAAGAGTCAGTAAATTCGCCCTTCTTTCGTTTCTTATCAGCGAATTGACGTTCACCGCAATGACCTTGATCGTGTCCTCCCTGCGTAAAGCCATTAAACAGCTTACCCAGAGATGGTTTCTGTCGTAAAGAAGGAATATACTAAGTCTAAACGGGCATTTTGCTCGTTTAGTTGTTTTTGTAGCTGAGCGATTTGCCCTTGAATTGAAAGGAGAACCGCTTTCAGCTCGCTGTCCCCAGAACTTGCTGCAGGCGCAGCTTTGGGGCTTGCTGTTTGGTTGTCTGGGCTCCAGCCGCCATTTGGGCGAAGGACATACCAGGTACAACTAAATTTTTAAACATTTGCCCCTTACGTTCTTGTTGGGCCTGTATTTGTTCTTTACGCGCCTTAATACGTTGCTTGAACTCTGCATATTTAGGGCATCCTCTATAATTAGCAGGATGTCCGTTAGATCTGCAGAGTACACAGAACAGCTGGTTTTTGTCCGCGACTTTTTCCCTCCCAAGAGGGCATTCGCCTTGATTGTGGGTTTTCTCACATTTCACGCATCTAAAAGCCATTTGGCAGTTAGCTGCGGCATGTCCAAACCTTTGGCAGCGCATACATTGCAGGATGTCTGCTTTTTTATTTATTTTCTCCCAAGTTACCACATGGAAGTTGAGATACCTAATCTTTTTTAGGTTATCCAACCGGCTTTCGGGAGTCAGTTGTACCAAGAATATGGGGAGCTGCCTCTCAGTTTGGCGCGAGTAAGTCGTGCTGAATTTTTTTACCGCGGCAAATTTTAAATTCTCGACTTCGAGAGATTGGAGTTCATTCAAGAGCTCCTGGGTGTCAGAGTCGGGATCGAGACCTTTTAAGAGGACGCTTTGCAATTTTTCACTTTTTGCAGTGAAAGTAAAAAATTGCGTATTCGCCCTTTCTAATATTGTTTTCATTTTATTAAAATCTCCTAAATTATTTAAAACTAAGCAGTGCTTAATCCCACTAAGCCTTTTTATAAAAAAGTTAGTGTGCTTAAGCACCTGCTTCGCTAACCTTATTGTGTCCATTGGTTGCTGGTGGAAGATGTTGATCGGCGGGATTTTCTCTTTTTTTTTGATGTTGTTTCTGCTGCTGCTGTTGCTGCTGCTGTTGCTGCTGCTGCTGTTGCTGGGGCTGCTGTTGGTATTGCTTTTGTTGTTGTTGCTGCGGGGCTTGCTGCTTCAGGCTTTGCCGTTGCTGAGTTGTTGCTGCTTTTGGTTTTGGGAGCCTGGGAAAATTTTTTTCCTTTAGCTCCTCAATCATTTTTTCTAGCCTAACTTCATCCTCATTATTGTCTGTGGCCAGTTCTTTGAAGCTGTTGCCCAGGCCTTTATATTTGCCTGGGACAGAATCGTAGGATGATGACTCTTCGTCGGAATCAGTCATCACAACGGTGCAAGTGGCCGTTGTTCCAGACCCAGACGCTGTGGGACTTTTTTTCTGGGCGTTGTTGTTGCCTTTCGTTCGCTGCAGTAAATTCGGCACGATTTTGATTTTTCGGCGTCTTTTGTTTACAGGGCGCCGTTCTTTATTAGTTTTGTCACTATCACTTGTAACTTTATGGCCTTCTTGGTCCTTGTTTTTCTGGTTTGTTATCACTGTTATTGTGTCATTATCACTAGCGCCGGCGGCACTTTTTATATTATTTTTTTGAGACATGACACTTCCGTGTACATGCTCTACACTAGGACTTTTGTCCTCTATTTCTCTAATTGTTTCGTCTCAAAAGTTATTTTCTTTAAAATTTAAAAAGGAAAAAAAGGAAATCTATTTAACACTTTTTTTATAAAAACTTTATATAACGCACTGGAATTGAACCGTAATTCTTAAAAAACACCGACTTTTTCGCGACCTCTAGTCTCAACGCACAGTCTGTCTGCTCTTGATAAGAGTACAAACGAGACTACTAGAACTGATCTACTGAGTATGCTGATGGCACCTTTTGTGATCATTAAAATAATTCCCTATTTTCTTCGTCCTATACTCCTTCTTCTTTCTTTTTTGATCCGTTAGCTGGCGGTCCCAGCGGGACGTCCCCCTGCTGTCGGTGCCGCTGGGTCTCGAACTCTAGTCCCGATTCGTTTGCATTCTTGTCGATTTTTGGCGACGTCTCGAGCCTCGGTAACTGATAGTCGTTGATTCTTTAAGTTACCCTCGATATTCTTTAGCCAGGTTTTCTTCGGTGTCGATCGTTGGATTCTCCAGCCTGCGGGACGGTCTCGCCAAGAAGTTTACGTGGCAATCGGTCATTATCCATTCGGCAAACATGTCCAAACCACCGTAGTCGACGTTTTTGTATTTCTTCTTCGATCAGTGTCTGCTGATGGCATCTTTCTCTGACTGCCTCGTTTCGAAGGCGATCGCGTAGTGAGACACCGAGGATCTGCCTCAAGCATCATATTTGGAAGACCTCGAGCTTCTTAACGTCCATTTGACCAGTGTCCACGTTCCACATCCATAAAGAAGAATTGGAAGGATCAACGTTCGGGGTAAAGGCGTACTTTTGTTTTGATGGAAATGTTTGTTCGTTTCCATATGCACCACTTGAGCGAGGCAAATCTTGCTGTTGCCTGGCCGATGAAGCTGTGAACGTCTGATGTCGCCACTTTCGTTTCCTCAACCAATGATCTCAAATATTTGAACCTCGGAACCTGTTCGATTTGGGTTTCATCGAGGTGAACACTGGCCCTCGATCCGACCGTTGTTGTGAGCACTTTGGTCTTTTCCGCATTGATTTTTAACCCGTATGACTTGGCGATGCGGAAAATGTCGTATAAGATGTCCGTTGCTTCGGAATCCGTGTCAGCGAAGACGGCGCTATCGTCGGCGATCATCAAGTCGGTTACAAAGTTGTTGTCGTCGTATCAAACTCCGCGTCGTCCATCGAATGCTTCACGCATAATCGCGTCGATCACAACATTGAAGATAAGTTGCGAAGTGACGTCTCCCTGTCGGACATCCGTTTAAATCGGGAACTCCTCGAATAACTTACTTCGAATTCGAACGCTGCTGGTTGAGCCATCGTACGACGCGACGCTTGGAGAAGTTTGATGATTCTCAATGCCACGTGTTCGGTTTCCAAGACTCTCCACAAGCTGTTCCAATCGATGCAATCGAAAGCGGATTTCAAATCGATGAAAACGACGACAGTTCGTTCGCCGCAACGAATTCTTTCTTCCATTTGCTAACGGAGTGCGAATATTCGATCAATGCACCCTCTATGTGGTCTAAATCCCACTTGTTCTTTCCGGCTCGTTTGCTCTAGTTTGCTTGTTCTTTCCGGCATGTAGCCTCCATTGTATGATTTTCTTCCTATACAATTTTTTAAAGCTCTCTTTAGTCGAGAAAAGAGGTGGGCGTATCGTGCTTCGTTTAAGCTTTTCCGTATCAGGCTGCATCCGGAAAAATAGATTGTTTACTCAATCGTATCGTGGCGGTTTCGGATGCCAAGCAGGCGTTTTGACGCTGTACATGCATGTTTTGGGCTAAGAACGGACGAGTCTCATTCGGGTTCCACTTAATTTCTTCTATCCTGTAGTTCTAGTGAGGTACCAGGGCCAATGAGTACTGCGATCTATTGTAATCTTAGTAGCCTACATAACTCGGTTTTTTAGGCCAGACCGCTTAAATCTACTTTGCAGCTTACCTTTAGTTTTGTCACTCAATGGACGGCGTGAACCTAACGGCGGATCTATCTCTAAACATCCTAGACACAACTTTAACCGAGGATCCGAACGATCACATTTCCAAATCACCAAGCAAGAGTACAAGATGTGCAGATGCCTCCTCCAGCTAGTAGCCAAGCCCTTAATCTACAAGTCCTACATGTGGATCCGCTCCAAGTACTACTCGTTTATCTGGACGGGCGGCCCAGAAACCACTTTAGTGTGTGGTTTTGCAAGTTACAAAACCGCGCCATCAAACTTATTGGTGATGACAATTTCTGCTCCTCTATTGACTTATTGAGCCACCGCAAGAGCCCACTGAAAT
The DNA here is from genome assembly GCA_949987705.1 of Thereva unica. Taxonomy (NCBI): domain Eukaryota; kingdom Metazoa; phylum Arthropoda; class Insecta; order Diptera; family Therevidae; genus Thereva; species Thereva unica. The sequence goes on along the minus strand of OX465281.1, from coordinate 28,292,409 downwards.
TAATGCTCTTAGGCCTCTACGACAATATTTTTCTCACAGCATAAGACTCACTCACCACTCGGTCCACTCACATAGGCTAAGGTTTTATTTTTGGCACACACCACACTATAGTCTAGTCTAGATGTTGTGGAAACGCGGGTTGAGTAAATTTTCGTTAAATCCAAGAAAACTCCACGAAAACTATAGTATTAAGCCGGGTTTTGTATATGTGTTTGTTTAAGTGCGTTTACCGCACATAGAGTTCAAACGTAAGGTTCGTCACCCCAGACCCCCTAACTCTTCATATTCTCCTCTATTCTTCAAACCAAACTTGCTACTAGACATTGTACCTTGTTCTTAACGACATGACAGACTGGTAGTGAAAAGGGTGACTCATAAGCTTGGTTTATCATATAAAAAAATGAATCAACGCAGACCCGATGTAAAATTATTTATTTGTCACTTCAATCCAGAGCCAGCATGGAAGCAGCATCGAGTTAACTTGAGAGGAAAAGCTTTCTGTAAACTCAACAAATGCTCTACCCCGGTTCATGGGAACCCAGTAAATGTCCTACGCTTACGGCAGGGATTACCATATGCATATACATATATATGACCGTACGGGGATTAACCTCGCCGCTAACTCTATTGTATGTCAAACGAACTACTGAGTCAGTCAAACAAAGTAATCAGATCAATTCTTAACTACGCTGGAATTGATTCCATTGGAATGTTCTTACATCGGTAGCATAAACTCTGTGGTAACGGAGAGTAATTTCGATATAACAATTTATGCTACTATGGAAGATAGTTCGAGTGGAATCAATTACAGCGACACAGAGTACACAGAATTGACCTGGTTTGACTGACTCAGTAGTTTGATATGCTCTCATTTCATATATTACTTCAAAAATTCATGAACATAACTACTTAGAACAAAATGTATGATTTTTTGCAGTCCCACGCAAATCCCCAGGATTGTTAACTTTGGTCCCGGAAGTCTGCGGGATTGAGATTTTGATTCGGGATTGGATTCCCTAGACATACGTCTTTGAGGACGTCCTTTTCGTATGTTGCCCTCTAGAGGCCGGAGATTTCTGACAAACGCTTGTTTTGTGACGTTGTCAACAGGGCGTCGTAGAATACAGTCAACCATTCCCGATTCGTGTCTTTTGGTATCTACTAGCTCTATGTTGCTGATTGTTCATGGCCTGTAAAGGAACACCTTCTTCATAAACACGATAAGGGTTCGCAGCCACGCTGATGGAAAAGTAGGGCATTTTTTGGATTTTGATTTATTTGATAGCTAAGCAAAACTGGTTCTTTGCTACGAATCATACCATGACCCTAACCATATCTACGCGTGCAAAAAAATATTTTATCTACGAAGTAGTATGAAAGAACGCCCACTAGACCGACCCGTCACCGACTAACACCGTAGCGTGCCATGACCGGTTCAACAACAATTCCACGGCTAGAATATTTTTCTGCTGGCGTTACGCTACGTGTGCGACACACAAAAAAATCCTGGCAATCATTACCAATTGTATAACGTTGCATACAGGCACATAACGCTGTCGATCCGTTGCACTGGAAATATTAGTGCGCATCGTTCTTCTTTTCGGGCTTGATACTTTTTTGGCTATTTGGGAGATCTACAATGTCTGCCGCAAACCCGCCAAGATCTGCGCCTACTATCCGCCAGAGGATATGATAGAATTTCCCGAGTTTCTTTAGGACCCACCTTAATAAAAGGCATCAAAACTGCCGACAAGTACCGCATACCAAGTCGTACCGTGTAAGGCGTTTCAAAACGAGCCGATACCCAAATAATAGAATGGCGTCGTATGCCTTATTTCGGCTTGTACATGAATGATCTTTTATTCTATTGGCTCACGCGCGTTGAATAAATTAGCATAGCGAAGTTTAATAACAAAAAAATAATAATACAAAACATAATAAAACTATCAAATCAATTTAAAAAAAAAACTTCAAAGATTTACAACGATTTCCAGTCGTCAAATTCTAAAATTAATTCAAGCTCGATGGAACCAAGGTAAGAATTTTTAAATTGATCAGAAATGAGCGTGATACCTGCACTTAATCGGTCTAAGAGTCAGAACGTGTTCGTGAAGCATTTGCCCTTGGTTTTAGCGGAGTACAGAAGGTGTTGGATTGATCCGGCCGGGCGTCGCGATTTTCTGTAAGTCACGCTGCATCGTCAGGTGTATAACTCGCGCTAGCATAGTTGTTGATGATGGGTCATAATTTGGAGTTGACAAAATAAATTTTGTTGAATAAATTAATTAATGTTTTGATTAACAATTCCGAGTACTATATACATAGAAAGAGTTTGGTTTGTTGTGAGAAATCTGATGTTTTGTCTTCGAGCACCACCAGTCACGTGTCATTAATCAAGACGGCTTACTCGGACTATAAGCTACCTATCAATGTGGTTATTGCCACTGTAAAAGATGGTAGCACCTCTTCGTTGAAGAATTTCTTTTATCAGTTTTTGTAGTCCAGTGGTGTGGATCCTATACCTTCTTCTGAGTGAAACACTAAACAGGTGTCAGAAAAAAAATAATTTGACGGTAGCATGGATTATAGGACATAGCCTTCGATAGGAGCAAGGAGGCTGGTAAGGGATCCACGGGTTGCCTAACAAAACCAGACACGACGCGATTCTGGAACCATGTGCAACTTGCTACAGGTGGTGATTAGGTTACTGAGTGAGAATACAACAAGGATCCCTCAAATAAATTGTGGCACTAATAAAAGGGCACGAAAGTTTCAGGTATCAATAAGTTGAAAAAAAATCAGAATTCTTAAGGAAGGCACCTGTTGACTATGCCTGAAGGAATTCTAGGAAACCACGTACATTTTCAGGCAGATTTTGGAGCTAACGTAAAGAAGTAGTGTTGTCACGGAAGTTGGAGGACATGAGGGTGGCGATAACTAGGGGAAGACATGTAAAGGAGCAGTTGGGGAATTCTCTACACAAATAGACGAAAAGGAGCCCGAAAAATAAGTTTGATTCGTCATCCCACAATCAATCTATTAATAATACTACACCATTCATTAATTTCTGTCTATTGACAATTGAAGAAGCTAATTTTATACAGTAAGTACTCAAATTCATTAATCCTGAGACGTTGCCGAGAATTTTGCCCAAAACCCTGACTATTTTAAGGCTGACTTCTTAATTCTCAATTTTTTCCCAAGATGAGATTGCGGACCTCTCACCATCGGATCGAGGGATCGGTTCCTAATTATTTATGCCCCCTCGTGACTTTAACGTCAATATCTTATCCTACAGCTCTTTGTGCAATAACTTCCTAACTTTTTTCAAAACTTTTGGCCTGAAGTCTGCCAATCAACTTCCACCGTACTGCAACACCCCTAACCCATCCTTGTTGGACATCTTCTTCGTGTCGGATATAGGAAATGTGTTGTTTCATAACCAGATCAGCCGACCAAGTTATCTTGATCACGACATCCTATGTATATCTTTCCCTGAACTTCGCAATCGAAAGCAGCGTGAAGGAAACTCTCTCCTACTGTGATTATAAGGCCATTAACACTCCTGAGCTGGTACAAGAATGTTCCGCAACTAGCTTGGGACTGCATTCATGACATTGACGACCAAGTAGCACACTATAGCCTTCTGTACAAGCAAAGCACCTGCTCGAGTCATTTGCTCCAATCAAAGTTAAACGCATACTTCCCTCTACCTTACCTTGGTTCTTCTCTCAAATTAAATGTCTCATATCTGAAGATATAAAAAAAAAATAAAACTGAATCGATCCTTAGGGCCTACAAAGCTGTCAGGAATGTTACTTCGACTATCCGCAAAGCAAAACTGAAGTTCTTTTCGGCTAAACTCAGTCCGACCCTACACTTGAAGAAATTTTGGGCTAAAGTAAAGATACATGGGATCCATGGGGATGTTTGTGCACCCCATAGCAGCCTTACTGCTAAAGAACTAAACAAGTATTTTGCCACGGTTGTCAACAATACCGGTGATCATACCCGCTCGAGACTAATTGAAGGTAACTTTAGGCAGTTCAGTTTTTGCAGTGTGGATTACTCTGAAGTTCACAAAGCTCTTTACTCTATAAAGTAAGAATCTGTTGGACTAGATCTTCCACCTATCTTCCTTAAGTGCATTTGTCCTGAAATCACCCCCAATATTACACACATTTTTAATAACTGCCTGACAAAATCATACTTTCCACTTCAGTGGAAAAAAGCAAAAGAAATTGCCTTACCTAAATGAAAATCCCCGAAAAATCTGATTATCGCCCCATCAGTATCCTATGTTTCTTAGGCAAAGTATTAGAGAAATTAAAGTAATGATAAAACCAGGCCTACTGCAAAACGTTGTCTCTGTTGTCGAGTATACAGTCCGGCTTCTGTAAAAGCAGTAACTGCGAAACTGCGCTGCTAAAGGTAACTAATGACCATCGAAAGGCTCTTGATTGTGATGACATTGACATTTTCTGGTGCTTCTCGACTTCGGTAAGGCATTTGATAGTGTCAGTCTCAAGCTTCTTGAATCTAAACTATCATACTACCTGGGTTTCTCCCCCTCAGCCACCTCCTTAATTCGGAATTACTTAAATAACCGTTCCCAAAATGTATGGTTTCAAGATTCTATCTTCGATCCATCACCACTTACATCTGGGGTTCCGCAGGGCTCTATTCTAGGGCCATTACTGTTCAGCATCTACATTAATGATATCTGTAATACGGTCAAGAATTGCGCATGCGGATGACGGATGAGATGCATGCGGATGACGTTCAGATTTATTTAAATAGTCCCCTTGGGTTGGTAGAAAACTGTGTCCATAACATCAACACTGACATTGAGCGAATAAATCTATGGTCGTTATCCAATCAGTTGCATCTAATTGACTCTAAGTCTAGCTGCATCGCAATGTACGGGAGTGAGTTAGACACTTCTTATTTATTTACCCCCTTACCCTACCAGCTGCGAGCCAAGAACCTAGGCAACTAACCGTTCTGTGATCAAACCGATTACACCTTTTCCAAAATTTACAGTAACTTGCGCCGCCTCTGGCTGTTCGCGTGCATTTTGCCTATAGGTGCTTGGTCAAAGCTTATCAAAACCTTAGTTCTACCTCACTTCATTTGCACTAGCTCAGTTTTTCCGACCCCTGATGCCGGGTCAAACTTAACGTTGCCTTTAATGATTGCTCCAGGTTTGTATATAAACTCTGCAGATTTGACCATATAAACCCATACCGCTCATCTATTCTGGGGTGCACGCTCGACGAATACTTTTCCCTCAGGCAGCAGTATTTACCTATAAACTTCATCACTATGAACGTCCGTCACACCTCCTTGAGTATCTTCATCGCGGTCGTACAACAAGGAAAATACTTTTTATCCCGCCAAGAGTCCATCATCTAGTTGGGCAAAGATTTTTTTTGTTCCCTGTATCTGCCTGTGGAACAATTTGCCACACTCCATACAGAGTGCGAAGGTCTTCGAACGCGTTCAGAGCGCTTGTATTTAATTATATTTATATTCTATCGAAAATGTAAATAAATCATAAATCATAAACTCTGAAAGGATCCATCATTTCCAAATGAGTAAATCGGAGGCGGATCTCCTATCCAGAGAGAGGTACAGTGAAACACATAGCTTTCAGCCACTCGTAAGATAGGCAATATGTATATAATTTTCACGGAATTCTCACTTATTCTCTTGATAATCTGTAACACCCCCGTTTTGTTTTCTGCGAGTGCTACGCCTGCGTTTTCTAGCCACTCCTAAATTTCCCAGATCACTTCGTTCGCATATATTTCGATTTCATTGGCCTGCCCGTCTGCCTCTGCCACTCCAATATCATTCGCGTAGCCTATAGCCAGGAAAACGTAACCTTAGTACTCCGTTGTACAGCAGTGGACCCAGGACGGATCTTTGTGGGACTCCGCAAAAACTGTGCGATAAAACCTAGGGCCATCATCTGATTCACATTGCAGCTCTCTTTCTCGCTGATAACTCTCACCATTTAGTTTGAAGTGCCAAATCCAATTAGCACCTTGATTATTTTTGTCCAGCTCTCGAGTTTTAAGGCATTACTTACATCAAGGTTTTTCATGAGCATTAGTATCTATCGATCATGGCTCTGACCAGATTCGTCACCATGTTTCGAAAGCGAAGTAGATGTCCATTATGTGAAGTAGTCTATTATATGTATACTATTCTCTCGAATAGCTTGCCCATGGTATTCCAGAAGTATATCGCCCTATAGGGCGAAAGATCCTCAAGGTCCTGTGTGTAAAACCTTGAAATTTGGGACAATCTTTTTTTTTACGAGTTAACCTTCTAGCTCAGGAGGTGCACTTCTCAGCAGGGCTGAGAAACATTTACCACTGCCGTCGTGGCTCAGCTGAGACATGCAAACATAAAATATTAAAAAAACATAAAAGATCAAAAACATCAAACAGAGAAGCGTGCAAAACTAAAAAGGGAGCCCCACTCTACGCAGAGAGTCACGCCACATTGAGAAGGGTCCTTTTAAGGACAACTTCACTAGTTAGCAAGCTAAACACACTCCTATTGTTGTTAGTATTTATAAGCATGCGATTAACGGGTTCGAACATGCCATAATTGGTGTTAGAGGAATTAATGTGCAAAAGAGGTTAACCTCTCAGGTTGTAGTTATTCACTCTAAATGACGCGCGGTTTCTTAAGAAACCAGAGTCCACTTTGTCATTCATCAGTCGATGAACGAATATAACGTCAGCGACCTCACGGCGCTTATGGAGGGAGCTTAAGTTGAGCAATTTAAGTCTGTTCTCATAAGGCGGAAGAGCGAGTGGGTCATCCCACGGGAGGTGGCTGAGTGCCACCCGGACGAACTTCCTTTGAACCGATTCGATTCTACTAACATGGGAGGAGTAGTAAGGAGACCATACCTGGGAAGCGTAGTCAAGCAAAGGCCTAACCAAAGATACGTACAGGTGTTTAGTGATGAGGGGTTGTTGAACTCTTTGCTCCATCTTTTTATAAATCCCAGGACTGAATTGCCCTTAGAGGAGATATAATTGATGTGGGTGGAGAAATCCAACTTACTTTCTAACCTAACCCCAAGATCGATTACAGATTCAGTACGGGAGACCTTGTTGCCAAGGAAAGTATAGTCATAAGTTATAACACCACGTTTCCTACAAAAAGTCATGATCTCGCATTTACTAATATTAAGCACAAGGTTGTTGTTGGAACACCAAGAATAGAAGGTGTTTAGATCTGCTTGCAGAAGTTTGCAATCTTCTATACTCCTTATGTGGCGATACAGTTTGATGTCATCAGCGTAAATAAGAATTTTACAGTGCCTTAGCTGGGTAACAATATCGTCAATTGATAAAATAAAAAGGAGAGGGCCAGGATGACTACCTTGCGGGACTCCAGAGGACGCTTTGATGTTCTCCGCGGAATAGAACCTGGTAGGTTATCAACTTTTTTCTTAGTGTTGATAAATTGAAAGAATGCCCTATACACTTTACCTTCCATGTTCCTGAGGTACTCTTTATAGAGAGCTTCGGAGAGGGCATGAAATTCGTCATAGCAATAAAGCAATCTCCGTTGATGTTTACGAGTAGAGCTTAGATTTTCGATTTGAATTCTTGTAAAATCTTGGATCAACAAGCAGTTTATCTTCTTTGCTATTAACTTTATTGAGATGTACGGTGTAGATGTAATTAACTTTATTGTTGTACAAATAAATTTAATAAACACGAAGAAGATGAGTCAATTATGTCTTTTTCAATCACATATAACCTGAGTAACTAAACTCTGCAGAGAGAAACGCCTTGACCTTTAAAATACCAAGAATAACACTTCTAAAAACTTCACTTAATTTGAATAAAACCATAGATTCCAAATACATAGCAAACCACTTCAACATGCTAAATGTTTTGTTTTTGCGTATTTTTGCGTCTTTTTTCTAAAAATAATAAACTTAAACCACAATAATTAGCCGCGCCATCCTCCATTTATATATAATAAAAGCACGTGCTGCAAAACCCACAGACCCACTGAGCCAACTTCAGACGCTCAATAAATATCATCGAAGATCGTCAAACTACAATTAAAAATGATCGAAACTGGTTCCTCGGTGGCTTATTGGACTGTTTTTTATCTTTTGGTATTTTTGCATTGAAATGCGATAAAACCGCGCGGAATTTGAATCCAAAACTGGCGAATCACTTTATCGATTATTAAATTGACGGAAGCCTTAACTCACTCGCATCATCCGACAGCCTTCGGTTCACAATCAATAGTTATGGATAGGACCACCATAAAGCATCCTGGCCTTGAACGCTTGCGCAATATCGTTCATCGGTGGATTTTTGCTAATTAATCAGCGATGAGCTGAAACTCGGGTGTTTTTAATTAAAATCGATTAAATTTGATGAAATGGAATTTTCAAATTCAAAGCGAAAAAATTTCGAGTTCATAGAACCTGAATTGTTGCATAGCAATTGGCGAAACGCGGTTCAGAGGGGTGAATGCGGTTCAGAATTTGGTAGCCGAGTCTGTAAAAATGATCTAGACGTGATAAAAACTGGTTTTTTAATATATTAGTGTGTTAACATCATTAAGTCAACGATTTACATTCTTTAGTTATAATTTAAAAACTATTTTACAAGGCAATGCCACCTCGCGGTTGTGACTCGAAGGGTTATCGATTAAAATTGATTAAGTTTTTTAATTACCCTTGAATCTTTTTATTTATTTTTATTTTATTTTAAGATAGTTTTCAAATCTATATTAATAAAAGAAAGTGTCTGTCTGTGGCCCCTGTCAGTCTGTATTGCTGTGTGTCTGCTTGTGCCGATCATGAAACTGATTAACCCCAAATTTTGCACATATGCATAGTTCCCTTGACAATGTAATATGACATTTTTGTAAAAAAAATCAAGATGGCGGCCGAAATTTGCAATTGTGTTTCCCGATCTCCGATATGGTTATCAAATGAAAGGGTGTTACGAGTAAAATACAATCCACTGGCCCCGACAATATTCCCCCTATGGTTCTTAAAAAATGTGCCTCACCTTTGGCTAAACCTCTGCGCAAACTTTTCGCCCTATCCTACTTCTCCGAAGTCTATCCCGACTCCTGGAAACTGGCCCATGTTCAGCCCATACCAAAAAAAGGTGACGCTAGTGACCCCGCTAACTACCGTCCAATAGCAATTACTTCTATTCTCTCCAAAGTGATGGAGACAATAATAAACAAGAGCCTTTTGAGATATCTTGAACACCACAAAATATTAAATGACAAACAGTATGGCTTTAGACCAAAAAGATCTACTGGCGACCTCCTTGTTTGCCTAACTGAACACCTCAACCAAAATATACACCGATTTGGTGAATCTGGCCTGGTTACTCTAGATATCTCCAAGGCTTTTGACAGAGTGTGGCACCCCGTTCTGTTAACCAAACTCCAGGCTATTGGTATTGACTTCATCTCCGCAGGTGTTCCCCAGGGCTCAATTCTATCACCAGCTCTCTTCCTAATTTTTATAAATGACCTGCTCTCAATCCCTTCCAACCCACTCCACTGCTTTGCCGACGACAGTACACTACGGTGCTCCTATGGCTTCGATACTGTAGGACAAGCACGCGCCAGACCTTGTCTGCATTATCGCAATCTCATGTCCATTTCAATCAACAGGGACATCGAACGAATTCTTGAATGGGGCCGCAAGAACCGTGTCGAATTCAATGCATCCAAAACGAAGTACTGTCTCATCTCCAATAAAACCTGCACCGACCCTCCTTCTATTTCAGTGGACAATAAAAACCTAACAGCAGAACCGTCTTTAAATATCCTAGGCATAACACTATCCAAAGATCTGCGGTGGAAAAACCACATATTCCAAATCGCTAAACAAGCATCACAATGCCTGGGATTCCTTAAAAGATGCAAATTCCTCCTTCGGACATCGGCCAGGGCTACAATCTACAAGTCATACATTCGTCCCCGCCTCGAATACAACTCGTATATTTGGGCTGGGGCCCCGAGAACCACCTTAGCCTGGCTGGACAAGGTGCAAAGTCGCGCTCTCAAACTTATTGGCGATAGCGCCATTTGCTCCTCAATTGACTCATTAAGCCACCGTAGGAATGTAGCAGCTCTTGCAAAATTTTACCGATTTTACCACAACGATTGCTCTACTGAAATAAGTAACCACATGCCTCCACGGCAACTTTTCTCCCGCAACACTAGACTTGCCCGCTCGGCTCACCCTTATAGTCTACAGCCCTTATCTTCACGCACACTCCGATTTAGAAATTCGTTTATAACAAGAACAACGCGACTGTGGAACAACTTACCTCAGTCAATTTTCCCGAACTCATACAACACCCAAGAGTTCAAGCGCAAGGTTCACCACCATCTCCTCCAACACCCACCCGACTCCCCCTAATCTATCCTATCTTTCTCTCTATCCCTCGAGCTAAGCTTACTACTAGACATTGCACCATGACGTGTACGACATGACGGACTAGTAGTACAAAGGATGACACCTAAGCTTAGACTATCACGTAAAAAAAAATTAACTGTGTGGCATCATTCTAAAGTGAAAATGGCGGGTAAAACAAAACGGGAGATAACCGTTTTCTTTACCACGCGCTCTGTATGGGTATCAAATGAAAGGATGTGACTCAGCTGTGTAGCGTTATTCCAAATTAAAAATGGCGGCCAACGAAAATTCGAAATATCTTTTTCTTTACAAGCCACTCGGTATGGGTATCAAATGAAAGATTATGACCAGTTCAATAGTATTAGCTGTGTGACGTTATTCTAAATCCAAAATGGCGGCCAACACAAAACGGAGAATCCCTTTCTCTTTACAACGCATTCGGTATGAGAGTCAAATGAAAGTGCATGACACGTATAGTCCAGTAAGCTGTGTAACGTCATTTTAAATCAAATATGGCGGTCATCACAAAATGGCGGAAGACTTATAACAGACTAAAAATAGAAAATAAAAATATAGTTAAAAAAACCTTATTATACGCTTTTATTTTAAAATGAACTAAAAAGTCAAAAAATAATTTTGAATGCAAAGTTTTTATTGCTCCAGCCTGTACCTATATGGGAAAAACCTACCGATATGTAAAAAAAAGTGGGCGGCTACTTTTTTTGACGTTGTTTTTGGGAAAAACAATTTGGAAAGGAGAAAGGCGCCATTAGCGAAGTTCTGCACAGGGTGTCTAGTCCCCCAGCAGAGCAGAATCTATGCGGACGATTCTGAATATGTTTGACTATGTGTCTGTTGTGCACCTAGTACACAATTTTTCATCATCGAATCTTAAAATAGTTTTAACATGCTCTAAATTTCATGTCGTTAGGGTCACGGTTCAATGTCTAATAGTAGGCTTAGTATAAAGGATACCTAATGATCGAACGCGAGAGTCGAAGTGCCGAAAGTTGAAGTAATAATCCACCGATGGTCGATTTTGGGTCAATTTCATCAATTTGGGTCAATTTTGGATCAACTTCAGTTTCTTTACGCAGTGACCTGACCACATGTTCTCCCTTCAACACAGCGTTTACGGAAACCTACCTTTGGGTGCTGCTCGAATTCGTCGACGTGGTCACAACCGACGGCTGGCTTTAGTCTGATGATCGTTATTGATTTATTGGTGCCGTTTGTATTGACGATGAAATGTTTACGTAAAGACTATTGAGCTCTGCTCGTGAGAATTGCAAGTCGCTTTTAATTGCTGTGCGAACACCTACTAGGACGAAGGGGAGAGTTGAGTGGTCGCCTTTATGCGGATGCTAGGACAATTTTCCCAATTCGTTGACGACAAAATGTGTTAGTAACAAAGTCTCTTATCACTGTGGAAGCTGAAATATCTCATATTCGGTAAGCTTCTTGTTTGATGTCTCATGCAGATCTCTTAAATTAGTCTACCATTGCAACGATGGCCGAAGGTGTCCCACTATATCCATATATAAATATGGACTGGCATGCGTATGGTCGTATGAACTGGCATGCCTAAACTTTTCGATTGAGTGTACGTTGTTGCTACATGATCATAGCGGATCATAGGTTAAAGCGTCTTCGATGCCTTTACAGCACAATTCGAGCCTTGGCCTCCACCAGCTTCTTCTTCCAGACGTCTGTCTGCTCCGCAGCTTATCTCCAATTTCTTATATTGAGCAGTTTTGCTGCATCGGTCTTAACATTGTCCTCCCACCTTGACCGTGGTTTGTTAACTGGTCTTTTGCCATATGGTAGTAGGTACATGGCTTTTTTGGTATCCTTGAGTCATCCATTTTTTGGACATGATCGGCCGACACTGATGATTCAGGACCTCCTGCCTGCACGGCAATACTTTTCCCGCAATACAAGACAAGCCCGCTCGGCTCACCCCCATACCCTACAGCCCCCTCGTTCACGCACAATACGGTTTAGAAGTTCGTTTATGAATAGAACAATTCGACTGTGGAATAATCTCCCGCAGTCAGTATTTCCGAACTCGTACAACATCTAAGAGTTCAAACGTGAAGTTCATCGTCATTTTCTTCTACACCCTCCAGACCCCCTCTAACCTTTCCTATTCTCCTCTATTCTTCAAACCAAGCTTACTACTAGACATTGCACCATGAACTGCACGACATGACGGACTGGTAGTACAAAGGGTTACACCTAAGCTTGGTTTTTTTCATAAAAAAAAAAACCATGCAATTATGTGTCAGAGGAAATTCACCGCATATCATGGAATCGCTGAATGCAGTGCATGTACGGTTGTATATGTCACCAGCTTTACTCAGCGACTGGCAAAAAGGAATAGAACACACCGCTATAGTATGAAGCTGCACAATCTGCAGACCACTGCAACAACTACGCCGCCGGCGCCGTCGCCTGTCAAAGTGGAATGTGCGCTATGACATGGGTTTGTGTTGCTATTCTCGTGTGCTCCTGTGTGCGTGTGCAGCATACTCGACTGTATGAAGGTTATTCCGGTGTGTATTTTTTAATTTGTCCCAGTCGGGAAAGGAAGAACTTCTTCATTAATGCTGAATGCCTGATTTTGAAAATGGTATACACCTATACACTACCAGCTGGATTATTTTGTTAATTACAATTAACATAGAAATGTCATAGCCATGGAAGGCCTTACATAGGTCATTACTGGTAAAAAGGAGAAAGAATCAAAAGAACGAAGAAATAACAGAACAGAACAAATAAATGACAAGCATAGAGGCATTACCCTCTGCATTACCAGGTAATGCCAAATGTAAGTAGTACTTTGGCTGTGGACGTTGTGGATTCTGTATTAATTACATTTCAACCGATTACCTTTGCAGTGTCAAATCAGGACTGAAGTAATCAAATACATAAGTAAGGGCTTCCAATATTCCCGACTGGGGTGTCGCCGTCGCTTTTAGTGTGTGCTCACAACAAATTTCGTCGGGCCATTCGCCGTGGCTGAGGAAATTAGTTTCGCCGTTGCCCTTATCATGTTTACAGCTTTAGTCGGAACTTTGTTATCGCTTGAAGTGTACACGTATTTTTCTCGACTTTCTAAGTGCGACAATATCACTTAAAAAGTAAATATTTTTGTGATCACTGGCTTGGCTTGTTTAACAATATTGTAATGGATTTGGATAAATCAAGTAAGAACATACACTTTTGAAAATTTTCACTGTGTTTTTTATTGATGACATATTGCTTTATTACCGTTTGAAAAAACCGTTTTAAGTTGTTTGAATTAATCCACAAGATTTGCTTACTGCAACAATATTACTTACATACTTGAAGGATGTTTTATGTGACCCCATAATAGATTAATGCGAGTCCTTAGAACTAATTAGTAAGTGGGGCTTCGATGAATCACACCAGGCACAATTTAAGCAGAAGATGGAAAATAATGCCACAGATTCTCATATTTTTCAAAGTAGTTTTGTACCACTTCGACTAATATATGGTACAAAAAAAAAACAAACAGAAAACACTATGGAAAAATCCAACCCCATCATCACCACGATATTGTCGACCTATTCGAATCAGATTAGTGAAAAAAAAATCTTTGATTATATCCCAAGGGGAAATTGAGTATGTGAAAAATGTCATCAACACTTTACAAAATACAACATTTTTACTGGAGGGAAAGTTATATTCCGTAAAGCATATTGTTACGTTTTTTACGACTTGCCGGATTCGTAGGATTAATTAAGGAATACACTTTTTAATTATCCACTCAAATATTTATTTATTACAACCTAAAACACAATTTAACAACAAACACAATTCTTACAGTTCACTATAATCACTTTTAATTTAATAACTCGCACTATTAAATTCTATCTATCGCTTTATAGTTCACTTTTAAATCACCACTTTTCACTGTTCTCACTTTAGAACACTTTTATAGCCTTTCAAATGAAAACTGACTTACACAGCGCCTGCAAGTCGCTTTTATATCCCAACTCCACCTTTATTTAACTTCTAGAACCTTCGTCCCTTTTCTCGAGCCTAGTGGTATGTTCTTTTCTTTTCGTCCAAAAGCCTGAAGTTGTCTTCACTTATCGCGCGTTCCAATTTTAGTTTAGTACATAAATCATTAGTTCAGACATCAACCAGAGTTGTTACCGACAATCGTTGATTATGCTTTTTGACAAACAGATGGCGCATAAATCATCACAATACAATGACACTTTCAATGATGGACACAAATGTGTGTAATGCCGCTACATAAATTACGTCAACAATATCAAAAGAGTTATTGCCGGTGGTGGGGGTGATATACTTTCTTTTGGATTATCTAGTTTGCACACCAGAATTCGCCTGTTTGAGAGCATACTGCACCTGTCATATAAACTCACAGTGAAAAAGTGACAATTAAGATCTGCTGCTGACAAAGATATTGTAAAGGAGAGGAAAAAAGCTATCCAAGAAAAATTTAAAAGTAAAACAGAGCTAATAGTGGATGTACCGAAATTGGTTTGGAAACACCAATGATGGACCATTGATTATAGAGTAAGTAGATATGGACAAACATCTTTCAGGTTGTCTTGTTAGATGGCGATAGTTACACTGAATTAAGTTTTAGGGCTGCGAATTTCTGTTGTAAACCTCTAAAATTAATGGGAATGGGTTTACAACATTAGTTTAATAATATTAATTTTTTATTAGTGCATAATAATCATAAAATAGACAATTTTTTTAATTTTGCTATTTTTTATTAAAACATAAAAAAGCGGGTTTGCGCCTGAATTTAAAAAAGCATTTCAAAGCCCTTGACGCATGTTGGAAGAAAAACCAAAAGTTTCGGATCTAAAAATAGATTCCTGTGCGGGCATTCCTTTTGTTTTGTTTTGGAAGGGGGTGGGTGGGCTGAAACTACGATGATTTCTTGGCCGGTGTCTGAAATTTATGAATGAAGAAATTAATGAATGGGAAGAGAGATTTAATGGGAAATTTAGCATCGTGTTTTTTTTATTTTGAGAAAAATTAAATAAGTTTGTTTTTAACAAAATTCTAGTTTTTTTAATTGATTTTATTATTGCTTTTAGAGCAAATTGAGCAAACTATTTGAAAATGTGAATATATGTATACATATTTGCGTGCAATAATAGAAAACAATAAAAAACTTTCGTTTAAAACCCTACTTCATATTTCTCAAGAGTGGTAGTCGTCAATGAAAAAAGAAGAGTTCCGATTTTGAAAGATTTTTTAAAATGTTTGTTTTAAGGGTAATTGTTTACTTTATCAGACGCAAAAGTTCGCGCAATACTCCAAAAATGCGGTGAGTTTTTGGTGGGAGAATTAAACTGCTATTTTTTATAAAAATTACTTTTACTAAATTTTAACCCTGAATAACCAACCGGTGACCAACGGCTAATTCCAAAAGCAACATGCTCTGGTCAACCCCTTACAAAGCCTACCTCCTGCGGGGGTGCGGTGATAACGTAAATAATTATCTAAAATTCTAAGAATTTTATATATATGTACATGTATATGAATATCCCACTCCACCACCCGTTATTATGGTAGCTTCAATAAAACTACCCTTTTGCTTACTTCTGATAGTATCAAATTTTAAAAATTAATGAAAATAATCCAATTGGAAATAAAAATAATTTAAATTATTAAGAACAAACCAGTCTGGATTCATTATTCAACTGGAAGCCTGCCATGAAAACCTATAATTAGTGGCGGGTTCGTCGACACAAAAACTCAGTTGTTGCAAACAAGTTGGAATGGATGTTCAGGTTGCAACGAGAGCCAAACTTCAAACATATTGTGTAGCTATAAGAATGATGAGGGCTCACATGCTCTTGCTTGGGACGACCAGCTTTTTTAGTATGTATAAATTAACCGTTAATTTAAAGGCCTTCGTGATATTCAATATTCATCTTACTAGGTAGCTGGGCATGTGAGCCTTATAGCTAGCTATTCATAAGATTTCCCATTGAGTTTTATCTGTGAAACAAAGGAAAGCTGCTGGAAATGTGCGCAAAAACTTTCCGTCGATATTGTCCGCACAAGGATTCCGCCGGCCATTTCATTCAAACATCAAAGTAAGACGGGCAAAACCCTCTTTCGTGTAGACCCACCATTAAACACTAAATGCACATCAGCCAGTTTCTTAACAAGTTCTTTAATACATATCTACAATATTTTCATTCAGTTTTACTATTTTTTTTGGTTCAAAGGTGAATTTTTTATTAAATGCTGGTCATTTTCTTAAAAGTTGTTGCTTTAAAAATTATTGAGTTGATTGAGTGGATAGAAAAGCCGCCTCTTTTTAAAACTGCATACATTTTTGCAGAAACTTGAGCGCAGAGTTATGCGTGCAAATTCCTTTGCACAGGTGGAAAATTCGACGCTTTCTGTAAAACTGTAAAATTAACGCACATCTCAGTACTAAAGAACTGGTTTGAGAGCTTTATTTCTGGCCATTCAATTAAGGTAGTACGGGATGGCGTCGAATCTCGACCGGCGTTTTCCGAGAGTCGACTTTCTCACCTGATTTCTTTCTAATATTCATTAATGATATGCTCTCAATCCCCTCCAACCCAGTTCATACTTTTGGCAATGACACAATGCGTTACTCCTACGCCTTCGTCAATATAAGACAAGAACAGGCAAGACCTTGTCTAATAGAGTGTGAACTCTCATCCCATCCCTCGAAAAAATTGTACCATCCTTCCCTTTATCTCAGTGGCAAAAAGAATCTAATAGCTGACTCATCTCTTAACATCTTAAGATACAAATCCACCAAAGCAAACAAACATTTGCTCGCCGGCAAAATGACGTCACGAAGAAAGTGCATATCGCAGCTATGCATATTTGGAACATCATCTTTTTACGTCATTATCACGTCAAGAGAAAATGCCTTTGGTGGACTCGTACTTTTAGACGTAATTTAATCTTCAGTGGCATTCCGTATTACAATATTATTAAATCCGATTAGAAGACGAAGCAGCTTGCAAGTAAAAATTTACCAATATTGTTAAATTTTCATGTAAAATAAATGTCAATATTGTATAATATAAAATACGGTTTCGGCAGTTTCGAAAAAAATAACAATATTGCAATAGAAAATAAGGTCCCAGATCTGCGATGGAGTAATCACATATTCCAAATCGCCAAACAAGCTTATCAATGCAATGCTTATCAATTATCAGATTCCTGAAGAGATGCAAGTTCCTCCTTCAGCAGGCGGCCCTCTACAATCTCCAAGTCCTACATTCCGCCTTATATGGAATTGTATTGAACATAACTCGTATATCTGGGCAGAAGTTATGTTCCCATGGCCACAACCCATACGACGCATGACCCCAACCAAAAGTTCACGAGCCTTACGGCACAAGCCACCATCAATGACCTCGATACTTCGGGAGCATCCGTCTACCTATATATTTAGTTAGCAATATTGTAACATTATTAATATTATTATTCTTTCATCTTTGGAAAAAATAAATTAACAGAGCTTCAGCCTCGGATTAGTCTTTATCAAAATGCGTCTGGTTGTAATTACAATAATTTGTTTAATAGTCCTCTCAATTTATTTTAACTCGTTATAAATCCCTAGTTTTTGTTGTAATAAAATACTATATATTTATGTAATTGTTTTTGACGGTTGCGTGGCGAGAACCTGTATTGCAGGTGCCCCAAAAACTAGCTTGCCTTGGCTGGAGAAGGTGCAAAGCGAAGATAGCAATTGGCGATAGCACCCTTTTGCTCCTCTAGAGACCCTTCAAGCCACGGTAGTATTTGCAGCCCTCGCTAATTTTTACCGCTTTTACCTACATGCACCTTTTTTCCCAAGACAGCAAACTCGGCCTATTGCAGGCCCACTACATATACCTCCCCTTCGTTAATAAATAGAACAAACAGCCGGTGTTGTTGAAACCATATAACACCTCACAGATCAAACGCAAGGTTCATTGACATCTACGTATAAAAGGTTCACCATGCCACATAAATAGAAATTATTTATACATATATCTCAATAGTAGTACAATTATCCGTAAAAATTACTAATTTCTACGAATTCTATTTGTCATTCAAAATTTAAAAAAATGGAATAATCCCTGAAAACCCATTTCAATTTTTTCAACATAATAAAAAACCCTTGATGCCAAATTTCCCATTAAAATTATCTCGCCCATTCATTTCATTCCCTCATTGTAAAATTTCACCCATCAGCTACGAAATCATCATTTTTTCATCCTCTTTGCCCTTCCCTAACAAAACAATAGGAAAAAGCGCATAGGAATCTATTTTTAGATTCGCAGCCACTAAACCCAAAGCCGCAGCTTCTGATTTTGTTTTCAAATGCGCAAAGGGCTTTCACATAAACCAGAAAAAGTTTATTTCGGAAACTAACCATATATAGCGGAGCATAAAACCTTGCGATATTAGCGCCCCCAGCTCGTGGTGCCGTAACCTGAAGTTAATTTGACTCGCGTTTGTCCATATCTACTTAGTATATAATCAATGGATGGACATTATTAATTGGCTTTTACTCAGTTCTGATTCACTGATTATAGTCCATGGAAATGGTACTTTAACATTGCAAAAATGCAAGACAAGGTTTTATTTTTGGGTTGTGTAGGAGTTAGGATATTTTCTGTAAGATGTACTGTTACGGAGTTATCGCCAATAGAACTGAGGGAGAGCATCTTATTCATCTTGTATAATATTGTACATGTATTGTTACGTTTTTACGGCTTAACGGATTCGTAGGATTAATTAAGGAATACACTTTTTAATTATCCACACAATAATTTATTTATCACAAACCAAAACACAATTTAATTACTAACACAATTCTTACAGTTCACTATAATCACTTTCAATTTAATAACTCGCACTATTAAATTCTATCTATCGCTTTATAGTTCACTTTTAAATCACTACTTTTCACTGTTCTCACTTTAAAACACTTTTATCGCCTTTCAAATCAAAACTGACTCGATAGCGGCTGCCAGGCGCTTTTATATAGGCAGCTCCACCTTTGTCTACTTTCTGGAACCTTCGTTTTCTGGTTCCTTGTGGTATGTTCTTTTATTTCCTTAAGTTTCGACCAGCTTGAAGTTGTCTTCGCTTATCGCTCGTTAGTTTAGTACATAAATTCTTAGTTCAGACAACAACCGAAAATCGTTGATTCATCCTCTCGACAAACAGATGGCGCATAATCATCACAGTATGCAGAGCAATCTCAAGGTGATCTGACGGGAATTCAAATGTGGTGCATCTGATTCTGATTTCATTCATGAATTCTGAACTCATTAGATTAGTACAAACTCAGTAGAAATCCAGATGGGACGATCCTCTTGGGTACGATGGTGTTTCTGGGTACAAGATCCAAGTGTAGGAAGGCTGAATCATTGCACCAAGTTACGGGATTTCTCCCATCTGTATTTGCTAGTCAGTCTTCCCAATGTAATTGTCTTGAGTTAAAGTTGCCTCTTATAACAAATTCAACAAAGTTCCTTGCCATGGCCTCAAGCCGGTAAAGATCATCAGTTCAGGCACCTTGTTGATTACACGAGATATATTTTGCTCATACCAGTAGTTTTATTGGTCTGCCGTTTCGCATTACCGACCAGCTGATCAGGCACGTGTTGAAATGCGAGTTCTAGTTTTTAGAATGGCTATGGCGGTTCTCATACCTGGGAAGCAGGGTTTGCTTTTGCTCTGGAGTCGAGATTTTATTAATAGTGCACAGCGGCGCCGCCTGTTTCTTAGTTGCAGAGAGAGAGTGAGATTACTCGTGTTAGGAGAGACCCCACTAACATCCCAAATAGTCTTTGCGACTCCATGAAAAGGGCTCGGCTCACATCGGTTCTGGCGGTTTGACCCGCAGGAGGCTTCTCGCATGCCATCGTGGGCGGGGTGGGTCCATTGTCGCCGCTCTTCTTTTCGATCTCCCAACTTTGATAGAAGATCCTTTCTTCTCTTCTTGTATTTTAAGAAATAGGGACACCCTTGTAGTTAGGTGGGTGATCCCCTTTACAATTTGCATACTTGGAGTTTGTTATCATTTCCTCTGATTTTTTTGGACACTTAAAACCACAGTTCAGGCCACATTCGACACACCTTACATTTTTCGCACCGCTATTTCCATGAATAAGGACCCAATGCCGCAATTTGCCGCCCTTGCACATCCGTCGATGTCGCTCTTTAAAAGAAAATTGTTTTTCGCTCGAAGGTTAAAGTCGCCCGTCCCTCGAATTAGTCGAAAAAAAACCCGCCCAAAAATATGCACCATACATTCCACAGTAAAATAAAAGAAATTCGAAAATTGTTCCTTTCATTTTATTTTTCTCTTATTTCATTCACAGTAGTATAGCAACGACGCTCCGAGCGAAGGGCTGCAACCCTTTCTGGTATTAAGTTCTTGCTATGAACCCTACTACAGAATCTCTGCAGGACAGAAACGAGTAAGAGCTTGGAATTACTTTAAAGTTGGTCTGCTTGGTCAAAACTGGTGCTAAGTGCTTGGCACCACTTTATGTTGTTGTTGTTTTGAGACCGCAGCTGACCTATAGAGTAAGAGTTCCAACCTACAACCAAATTAAATTTTGAACATTTTTATACTAAAAAAACAAAGGTCTGCCGTGTCTGTGCCGGTGCCAAAGCAGACCACCTTTTATTTTAGTGTTTAATAACTACTTAAACTGTTATAACTCCTATACCGATTGGCTCCTGCGTGGTCATTTTGGTCTGAAAAGAAATCGGTTGGACATTAAGTCGTTTTATTTTTGGGTTGTGTAGGAGTTAGGATATTTTCTGTAAGATGATGTACTGTTACGGAGATATAGTGAAAATCCCATTTGCACACCTTTTCCAAGTTGACGGCCAAATGGGGGGCCGGGGATCCTGAAAACTCAAATTTAAACTCACATCAACCCCCCCCCCCCTGCACAACCCAAAACTTAAATCTTGTCCTGCATTTTGACAATGTTAAATTTCAATTTCCATGAACTATGTATTACTGGCATGAGACCAACTCCCAAAAAAAAAGCATTGCCGTTCACGATAGATGCAATTGCTTTGATGATTCCCGCTGTACTAGTCTTCTTCTTTAACGGCTCTACAACCGGGATCCGGTCCTGGCCTCGCGCAACTGTTCTTTCCACCGGTCCCGATTCTGAGCCGATGTCATCCAGTTTGGCATCCCTAAACTCTGAGCGTCCTGGTCCACGCCATCCTTCCAGCGAAGGCTGGGCCTCCCTCGCTGTCGCACCCCATAGGTCTTACCGCAGAGAACTTTCCGAGCAGGCTCATCTTCACTCATACGAGCTAGATGCCCTGCCCACCGGAGCCTACCGAGCTTTATTTTCTTCACAACATCTATGTCGCGATAGCGCTCGTAGATCTCGTCATTGTAGAGTCTCCGGAATCGTCCTTCCTCACATACGGGGCCAACAATCCTCCGAAGTATTTTTCTCTCAAACACGCCCAAGAGGTTAGAGTGCTTTTTGCTAAGCACCCACGTTTCGGATGCATATGTGAGAACGGGTAAGACCATCGTCTTATATAGTAAAAGTTTAGACGTTATGGTTAGATATTTGGATTTTAAGAGCCTTGACAGACTATAGTAGGCTTTGTTGGCTTTTAGCAGTCGTGCGCGTATTTTTGGTTCCATGCTATTGTCGGCTGCTACTATTGACCCAAGGTAGGTAAATGATTTTACCACGTCAAACTCGTGTTCCGCTACCTTGATTGTGGGACCAATGTTAGGTGTTCTTCCAGACGAGGCCACCATGTACTTTGTTTTGCTTTCGTTAATGTGCAGTCCCAGATTTCCTGCCGCTTGCTCAATCTGAGTGAAAGCTTCTTGTACAGCTGTTGTTCTTCCAATGATGTCAATGTCGTCTGCGTAAGCCAGTAATTGGGTGGACTTGTGGAGGATTGTACCCCTTGATGTCACGCCCGAATCTCGGATCACTTTCTCCAACGCCAGGTTGAAAAGGAGGCAGGCCAGACCGTCCCCTTGTCGGAGTCCATTAAAGATGTTGATTGGTATGGACAGGGTTCCGGATACCTTTACTTGGCTTGACACATTGGTCATGGTCAGCCTACATAGTTTTGTCAATTTGCTGGATATGCCGAATTCTCTCATGGCTTTGTAGAGTTCTACTCTGGCTATGCTATCATAAACAGCTTTAAAGTCTATGAAGAGGTGGTTGAATTGAGTTTTGAAACTCTAAACATTTTTCCATAGCCTGCCTCAAGGTGAAAATCTCATCAGTCGTTGATTTGCCCTAGCTGAAGCCACACTGGTAGTGGCTTATGATGTTTCTGGCGTATGGGGCCATCCTGTTTTGTAGGTTAGCGGAGAATATCTTGTAAGCGGTACTCAACAACGTCATACCTCGGTAATTAGTGCACGTTGTGGTATCTCCTTTTTTATGTACCGGGCAAAGGATGCCTTTCCTCGAGACCTCTGGCAACCCTTCCTGCTCCCATACTTGCACCATTAATTCATGAATCTCTTGGTGTAATGTAGGCCCTCCATATTTAACCAGCTTCGCTTATATTTCTCTTCGCGTGCCCTTGTTCTCTGAGAGTGCCGCATTGCTCGGTACGGAGCATTCATACGTTCAGTTGCCAGCTGTAACAGCATAATGGCGCGATCTAAATAGTGGGCGCCACTTATGCGAGGTGTTACCCCCTTAGCCAAAAGCCCGGAAGAGCATGGCCAAGGAGCCAACACCATACATCTATATTAATAAAGGAAAGTGTGTGTCTGTGTGTCTGTGTATCTGTGTGTCTGTGTATCTGTGTGTCTGCTTGTGCGTACCGTCACGCATTGTAGCCAAACTAGAAGAGATAGAAATCTGAAATTTTTTTTGTAGATGCATGGATACCCCAGAAGGTGGAAGTAAGTTTCCGTTTTTCGCTATTTTGATTAGTTTTTTTTTAATTAATTAATTAGTACGATTTGTCACCATTTTTTACGCTCTACGCCTGGTATCTCGGCTAATGTATATCGTAGAACATTATGAATGCCACCAATTGAAAGATTAGACAATTCTGGTTTAAAATTATTTGTTTCAAATCTCAGAAAGGCGATTTTTCGAAATTCATCCCCTAAGGGGGTGAAATGGGGTTTACCCAAACCGCTGGAGCTATAGGGCTGAAATTTTCACAGTGAATCCCAATAATGACGTGGACATCCACTAACAAGCGATTTTGCGAAACTCATCCCATAAGGGGGTGAAATGGGGTCAACCCAAAACCGCTGGAGCTATAGGGCTGAAATTTTGACAGTGAATCCCAATAATGACGTGAACATCCACTAACAAGCGATTTTTCGAAATTCGTTCCCCAAAGGGGGAAATGGGGTTTACCCAAACCGCCTGAGCTATAGGGCTGAAATTTTGGCAGTGCATCCCTATAATGACGTGGACATCCACTAAGAGGCGATTTTTCGAAATTCATCCCCTAAGGGGGTGAAATGGGGTTTACCAAACCGCTGGAGCTATAGGGCTGAAATTTTGACGGTGCATCCCTATAATGGCGTGGACATCCACTAAGAAGCGATTTTTAGAAATTCATCCCATAAGGGGGTGAAATGGGGTCAACCCAAAACCGCTGGAGCTATAGGGCTGAAATTTTGACAGTGAATCCCAATAATGACGTGAACATCCACTAACAAGCGATTTTTCGAAATTCGTTCCCCAAAGGGGGAAATGGGGTTTACCCAAACCGCCTGAGCTATAGGGCTGAAATTTTGGCAGTGCATCCCTATAATGACGTGGACATCCACTAAGAGGCGATTTTTCGAAATTCATCCCCTAAGGGGGTGAAATGGGGTTTACCAAACCGCTGGAGCTATAGGGCTGAAATTTTGACGGTGCATCCCTATAATGGCGTGGACATCCACTAAGAAGCGATTTTTAGAAATTCATCCCATAAGGGGGTGAAATGGGGTCAACCCAAAACCGCTGGAGCTATAGGGCTGAAATTTTGACAGTGAATCCCAATAATGACGTGAACATCCACTAACAAGCGATTTTTCGAAATTCGTTCCCCAAAGGGGGAAATGGGGTTTACCCAAACCGCCTGAGCTATAGGGCTGAAATTTTGGCAGTGCATCCCTATAATGACGTGGACATCCACTAAGAGGCGATTTTTCGAAATTCATCCCCTAAGGGGGTGAAATGGGGTTTACCAAACCGCTGGAGCTATAGGGCTGAAATTTTGACGGTGCATCCCTATAATGGCGTGGACATCCACTAAGAAGCGATTTTTAGAAATTCATTCCATAAGGGGGTGAAATGGGGTCAACCCAAAACCGCTGGAGCTAT
The DNA here is from genome assembly GCA_949987705.1 of Thereva unica. Taxonomy (NCBI): domain Eukaryota; kingdom Metazoa; phylum Arthropoda; class Insecta; order Diptera; family Therevidae; genus Thereva; species Thereva unica. Next base: position 28,267,602 of record OX465281.1, on the reverse strand, counting down.
AGGGCTGAAATTTTGACAGTGCATCCCTATAATGACGTGGACATCCACTATAAATAGATTTTTCGAAATTCATCCCCTAAAGGGGTGAAATGGAGTTAACCCAAACCGCTGGGGCTGAAGGGCTGAAATTTTGACAGTGCATCCTTATAATCACGTGGAAATGAATGACTCAAAATTTACTTTATTTAGGATTCCTTTGTCACTTCTCTTGATGACATATACACACCAATCTCTGCTTCAAAACTTGCAGATTTGTTGAGCAGAGGTGATATACGCAGCAATTTGTTTACCATGTTTATTAAAAAAATGCTCTATAATAAACCTTTTTTAGGGATAATAACAACTGACTTTTTTGTTTGTTTTCTTTTCAAGGAAAACAGTGCACATAATAAACAGTTTTTATTTAAAGGCGTTGCAAGGCACGCGGGTTTTATGCTAGTAAGAAATAAAAAGAAAATCCGGAACTCCTACGCCGGCCACACGGAGTTGTCTAGCTCGCCGGAGGGGTCGTGGGGTGTGTGGCCGGGGCTTACCGAGGCTGGTTCACCACTTACCTGTGACTATGTAACTTGAATTCCGCCATCATCCTTTTCCGATCATCGTCTGCACGCTGCAAATCGCCAGGAAATGAGAAGCAGGATTCCTTGTCGCTGGTTTCTTGACCCCTTCTGGTTGGTTTTTTGGAAGACTTCTTGGTAGCTTCTTGATTACCATCAGGTTGGGAGCGAACACGGTAGCCGCCACTATTTACTCCGTCATGCAAAAAAGCCAATTGCAAAAAAAACCGATTGAAAAAAAAACTGAATCTCCTGACTGATTGCAAAAATATTAGCAAATCATTCCAAAAAAACCTCTACGAGCTGACTCACACTAACTGAACTCCCAAATTTTTCTTTTTTCCCTGACTAACTCAATTATTTTTTTGTTCTCGCCTACCTCTTTTTAAATTTTTCCTTTTCCTCAAAAGTGATTTACAATAAATTTCCCATTGCCTACAAGGTGATTTCCCAACTAAATTTCCCCACCCAAATAACTAATAATTCCGACCGTTACATACCCTCGGGTCCACGAGGCCGACTCGCGAGGCAGTGAGGAGCCGAAAAAAACGGTCGCCGTAGGTCTAATATCTTTGGCGCCAATGTGGGTCTCGACTCACACCCTGAGAATAGGAGTCTCATGTTCTAATGAGCTAGCCGGGCATACGTGAACTAGTTGGTAATATAAGAACCGAGTGAAAAGCTAACTATAATTTAGGTTCATGCTTGCAACCGTAAGTTGCGATGGCCAGTCTGAAAAATCTCCCGGAGGAATATCTGAAGGTACAAATATCAGGCGGAAGACAATACCACATTGTCCCCCTACTGATATCTATACGTCTCCAAACATTCTCACACAAACCCCGGGTGCTTTCGATCCATCGGCACAACCTCCAGCAATGCCATATTGCCTTCGAATCATCCCGGTGAACCGACAGACACCCAGTTCGCCGAGAGACCTTCTCCAGACTGACCGAAAATAAAAAAATGAAGATGGAACCTTGAGGAAATCAACGACGTAGGTCTTTATGCGGTAAAATGAGTATAGGAATACGAAGTGATTGCAGCTACTCCAATTGGTCAGCATCTCGGTTAAAAAACAAAACCTAGAGGGATAAAAAAAATTTTGATGCCCCCATTGCTCGTGGGATTGCGGAGTAGAAATACCATAGTAACGGTGAAACACCCCATTTTGAGTTCTTATTCAAAATCTTATTATACCATAAAACTTGTCATTCAATTACCGTAGTTGTTAAAATGTTGATACCTGCTGGTACTCCTACCTTTAATAGATTATCCACTGAGATTTTCCTGGTATAAAGATCGTTAAGTACCAATATTCCTAGAAGAATCACCAATTCCGATCTGAATTTTATTATTGCAGTTCCAGAAAACCATACAAAGAGATTATGCTTCTCTTGTTGCCAAAAACTAACTGCCTAAAGTACGACTGGAAGCGCCATGACATTTGATAAAGGACGACTCATGTAGAACATAAAGTGGAATTGTGATATCGTTACTAACATACCATATCGATACAGTAAGGCCGAATTTTTTCTATTACTTTTCTTAAATTTTCCATGCTGCGGCTACAATTCCGGCTAGCACTAGTCTAACTACATATTGACTTCAAAATTTTGAATTCCCAAATTCTGGAAGAAGATAACAGCGGGTGACGATAATATTGATACAAATAAAAGGCCCAATAAAAGTTCGTGGCACTACACCAGGAAATTCATGATGATCATACTGAGTGAAATTGTGCCGAAGATAGAGTATATCATGCATTGCTTGTATATTAAAGCTCTCCTCCACATTTGTGAAGGGTGCCTAGAATAGATGAGCCAGAGCTACCAAGAACAGTATGAGCCCCATTACCGAATATCAGTCACGCAAACACTTTCAATAATTTCGTATTACGGATCCGTTAAATATATTTAAATTGCGGGAAATACGAGAAAATCAGGAATCCAGAGGAAACTGACATCAAGATGAAGAAAAGTTGGCGGCTGCTGCGCAAACTCTAGTGGGCTTAGTGTTAAATACGTCATCCATATCTGGATACTGTCCACTTTATTTGTGTCCAATTTTTGCTTCGCAAGTTCCGAGTTGAGATGGAAATAAATTTTCCGCTTTAAAAATAACCTTACAAACCAATAAAAAAATTTCTCGACGACCACTGACAATTTAAGCAGAGTTCCGCACAACTGATTTTGACTGATAAATATTGTAAAAGAATTCGGTTATGTTTAGACCACTAAAATCCTGATGATAAAATCGTTAATACTACAAATTCGTTGCATTTTAATTTGTAAAATTATATTTCCTTATTAAACTTTACCAAATAACCGTCTTAAAAACACATATATGTGTAGATCTGTTATATTTAATTTTTCTCTAAATTAACGTATTAAAAAATGATGGCGCGTGTAAGCGTCTTATAAAAGCAAGTGGTGTGTAGCTATAAAACAATAAAAGTGTGTTAATGTATATATATGTTAGTGTAGATGCGTAATTATATGCTTTAATTCAACTTTAATTTAGGAATGGCTGGGCGCGGGACTACATTCACTTTCCGGGCTCCGGCATGTCGATGTCAGTTGGCGAAGACTATGACTCACAGTCATCCCCAAGTGTCATCCACATCGCCGTCACAGCTTCAGGTCCGCACTCAAAAGAAGGACAAAAATGAAAATTCAAAATCGCATCGCCACGAAAGGAAAGGAAACTTCTTCAAAAAATAAAAAAATTTGGGGGATCCGCTGTTCAATCACAACTGAGCTACCTTTCGGAAAATCAATCAGTTGGGATGAACAGACGAAAAAAAAACGATTCAGGACAAAACAAAAATATAGAATTTAAAAATCTGGATGGAGCTTCAGAAGGAACAAGGGGCGCAGTGGCAGGCGGTAACACGCCTGTTACCAAAGACGGTTAAGCCCTTGTACCAACTTCACCTTCCACCAGGAAAATTAAAAGAAAATCCTGTTCACGGACCGACGCAGTGGCAGGCGGTATCACGCCTGATACCAGAGTCGCCGACCCTAGAAACAGGACAGGGATGAACCACTACTACACCTGCACGCATAGCCAAGCGAACACCGCTTGTTAGCAAGCCGTGCAGGTCAGCATGGTTCGAAGCTACTCCAAAACGAAGAAGTTACCGCAGAAGATAAAGGGTAGGCCTAAAAGCGAAAACAAATAAAAATTCACCTAGAATTTGGACACAGATGCTGAAAAAAATTCGACAAGACAGACAAGGACTAAGGCTTCGCGGTACTACCTTAGCCCACAGCGAGCGCTGGGTAAAAGTGGTGAACCATAAACAAAAAAATCAAACGTTGTCCGTGAAGGCACAAGTGGTACTAAACCAAAAAAAAAATTTAATCTCAGGGTCCGTGTAGGACAGTCAACGGGCTTTAAAAGCTGCGTTGGGCGCCATTTATGTAACAGCATAATGGCGCGATCTAAATAGTGGGCGCCACTTATGCGAGGTGTTACCCCCTTAGCCAAAAGCCCGGAAGAGCATGGCCAAGGAGCCAACACCATACATAAGAAATAAAAAGAAAATCCGGAACTCCTACGCCGGCCACACGGAGTTGTCTAGCTCGCCGGAGGGGTCGTGGGGTGTGTGGCCGGGGCTTACCGAGGCTGGTTCACCACTTACCTGTGACTATGTAACTTGAATTCCGCCATCATCCTTTTCCGATCATCGTCTGCACGCTGCAAATCGCCAGGAAATGAGAAGCAGGATTCCTTGTCGCTGGTTTCTTGACCCCTTCTGGTTGGTTTTTTGGAAGACTTCTTGGTAGCTTCTTGATTACCATCAGGTTGGGAGCGAACACGGTAGCCGCCACTATTTACTCCGTCATGCAAAAAAGCCAATTGCAAAAAAAACCGATTGAAAAAAAAACTGAATCTCCTGACTGATTGCAAAAATATTAGCAAATCATTCCAAAAAAACCTCTACGAGCTGACTCACACTAACTGAACTCCCAAATTTTTCTTTTTTCCCTGACTAACTCAATTATTTTTTTGTTCTCGCCTACCTCTTTTTAAATTTTTCCTTTTCCTCAAAAGTGATTTACAATAAATTTCCCATTGCCTACAAGGTGATTTCCCAACTAAATTTCCCCACCCAAATAACTAATAATTCCGACCGTTACACAGCTAACATTCATTATCGAACAAGTCGTTTCGATCTCTACGACTTCTGCCTAAGATGGAATCAGTAGTACCAATGACAATATTTTTAAGGCGCGTCCAGATCTCGTCTACGCCCGGCATCTCATCCCCAGGACTTAGGACGAGTTCAACGGATACAAAGCTTTTCAGCGTTGTAATGCGCTCTCGGAACCCCATACCAACAAGATAGTGATCCGAGTCGAAGTTCATTCGCACCGTCATCAGACCCGAAAGGTGTTGGCGATCTATCAACACATGGTCTACTTGGTTGCGAGTGGCTCCATGAGGAGATACCCAGGTGGCATTTTGGATATCTTTACGCGCAAATCTAGTACTTGCAACGACCAAGTTCTTACTCGCTGCCATCTCTACAACTCGCTGTCCATTGTCATTAGTGTTTTAATGCAAGCTGTAGTTGCCGACATATTGCCTGTATAGGGGCTCCCGGCCTACTTTGGCGTTCAGCTCTCCCAGTATGATTTCACATCATACCTGGGGCAGGCATTAAGTTCCCGTTCAACTAATTCGAAGAATTCTTCCTAATAATAATCACTCTTCTGTAGGTTCGTGAACGTTTATGAGGCTGATGTTCTTAAATTCACCTTGCACACGAAGGGTGCATAGTCTTTCGTTTATTGCTTTAAAGCTAGAAGGTTATGATCGCACTTAAATCAGTCTGAAATAGTTGCGGCACGTGCATGTTATGCTCGAAACCCAGCGGCACCGACAGCAGCGTATCCGTTGCGGGGACGTCCCGCTCGGACCGCCAGCTAACGGATCAAATAAGAAGAAGACCACTATTTTATATACTGTGCTTAAAAGAGATTTGCCTCTATAGTTTCCACAGTTGAATTTATCTCTTTTCTTGTGTATTGGGCAGATAATGTTTTGCTCTCTCAATCTTCAGGCATTTTTTCGTTCCTCCATATGCAGTATAGTAATTCATGTATAGCTGATGAAAAAGATTCGCCTCCTCGTTTGATCAACTCTTCTGGGATGTTATCACTTCCTGAAGATTTGTTGTTTTTTAAGGATTGTATGGCATTCTCTATTTTTATTTCTAGCTTCTATAGCTGCTTTGCATTCCTCTTCGTACCATTCACTGGATCTGGCTGTGCGCTTGTAACCTACAGTTTCCTTCGTGACATCTATAAGCATTGTCTTCAGTCTTATTCATTTTTCCTCTATTGTATCTGCATTATTTAGGTATGGACCTATCCTTTTTGCTAGAGTTGCCTGATATCTCTCCAACACAGTCTGTTCCTACAGGCGATCAACGCCGAATTTCTTTTGTTTGCTGTTTATTTTTTCTTGAGTGGACAGCCGACATCTGAATCTAGCTTTAACTAGGAAGTGGTCCGATTCACAGTTTGCACCTCTACAGGTTCTTACTTGGAGGATACTGGAATCTGCCCTTCTGTCTATGAAAATATGGTCTATTTGGTTGCAGTATCTTTCGCTGGGAGATTGCCATGTGTATTTGTGAATATCCTTTCTTGGGAAATATGCTGAACTGACGATCATATTTTTGCTCATCGCAAAATCGATAACACGTTGTCCGTTATCGTATGATATTTCGTGTAGACTTTCCTTTCCAATGGTCGGTCTATGCCAGTTCTCTCTTCAATTTTTGGCGTTGAGGTGTCTTATCACCATCTTGATGTCATTTGAAGGGGCCGTATCATATGCGTGCTCAAGCTTATAATATATAATAGAAAGTGTCATTTGTCTGGCCTCAAGGTTAGTGCTTCAAAAATTCGGCAATCTTCAATACAATCCAAGTAACAAGAAAATAGTTTAAGAAAAGTTTTATAGATTTTATATTTTGCTAAAAATTCAATTCTTCGACACATTTCAAACTTCAAGAAACAAGCCAAGGTACAACATCGACCTGTATTGATTGCAAATTTCACGGTTATTGTACGACCGCCAACATCTTCGTACGAGTAGGGTCAAGTTAAATAGGGTCAGATCAAATAATAGTGTCAAGTTTAGCAATAATTTCATACCAGAAGAATGTTACAGGAATAGAGTAGTTGATTTTTGATAAGAATTATTCGTACAAATATAGAGTGGGTACTTACTTGAAGTATGTGCTGTATCTTTTTGAAGCAACTGAATCTTTTATAAAAATCAAATGACGCACAGATTTTAATATTACATATTACTATTACACAACAGAGAAAGCATCATCAGACGTCGTCGCCAAGTGGTTATCTTATTTTCTCATAATAATTCCCCTATTGTATAATAAATCCCAATCAGAATGTTCTTGAGCTCACCTATGACCCCATTTTCATGCGTCGTTTTCAAGGCCAACGTGCATAACAATTTTCCTTACCTGTTATTTATAGCAAAACTGAGCGCAAAACACATAAATACTTCTTTTATGGATGAATTATATTAAAACATCTCGCCATTTGTCTTTCGTTCATCAGAAATCGATGGCGACCCCTACAAAACTGAAGCTGAAATAAAAAGAATTTAGCTGCAAATGTGTGCGTAACGCGTGACAGCCAGCTCAGTGCTGTCATATATGGAAGAATTGAGAACCGATATCGGCACCCTATTTATGTTTTCTGCCGTTATGCTTTCAGTTATTTACCTTGCAGTTTCTTTCACACGTCAATGTTGAGGGAGGCAAGGAATCAGTGAACTTGAAAAATATATAATTAAAATCGAATTTCACCCACACCTGCACCAATACAGAAGTACATTATAAAGAAAGACGCGTGAGTTTTAAATTTACTTCCCTTTCCTTTGGCAGCAAAAAAATATGAGGAAAAATATGGAAAATGCTTTCTTTTTTTTTGCTAGATTGATTTTATACATATGTATTTATAACAGCAAACAAATTGCCTATAAATATATTTTACTTACATTAGTAGTGCATATTATTATTATTAGAATCTGTTGACACTTGGATATTCTCACCTTGAGGAATACCATGGAGTGTTCCGTGCTCTGTTTTAAAATACTACATTTGCTGCATCAAATTTGTAGTCCTCGGTAGTATAGTGGTAAGTATCCCCGCCTGTCACGCGGGAGACCGGGGTTCGATTCCCCGCCGGGGAGGATTTCTTTTTTTTTTTAAGAATTAATTAATTTTATTAATTATTTTTATCCTTAATTAAAATTTTACAAATGTTAATTTTCTTTAAATAAACATAAAAAAATTTAATTATAATTAAACTTGGGAATCGAATATAAAAATTGCATGCTTTTAGGAGCTTGATAAAATGAAGTCTGGTTATCTATTGGGGCTATTCGTAAAAGTTTTTCTTTATTGATTTTGCTTTTCTTAATTAATAATTGTTGCAACACGCAAACTTATAATTTATCGATACACATTTAAGAACTTAACTTAATGGTTATTTAGCAATCAAGACTGTTAATTAGCATCGATATTTGCAAATGTTAATTAATATTGTTTTTCGGGATACGTATAGAAATGGCGTACATTGATTAATCAAAAATCGTAAAGAAAAGTGAGATTTTTCTCGTGCGCAACATGCGTTTTACACGATTACAATGAACGGATTCATTCGCAACCGAACGGAATCATTTTCGTTAGTTTAGAAATTGGCGATTGGGCTGTTAAAAAATTGAATTAACCAGGTAATAACTGTAGGTCCTTATGATATTATTATAGCCTAGGTCCATGATTTTCTACAATTGTATTTGCGTTTGCGTTTGCGGGTGGTCAGCAGGCAGACTGGATGTTCTTTCTGAGCGTTAAGGTCGGTTTACACGCAACTATTTACTTTTGCCAACTGACTTGCGCAAGTTTATTTACACAAATGAACCGTTGCTTGTTAAAGCAACTTTTTAGCTTGTGTAAGCTAAAAAGGTTGCCTTGTGCACAATATGTGTTCATAGAAAATTCGCTTGAGGTTGGTGTTTTAGCATGAGCGTCTAAACCATAAGCCTGTTCGCTTACTTCTTCCCGAGGGATCCCATTTGCGCCCATTTCGTGTTCGCTTACTTTTTCGGGCTCGAAAAAGAGGGGAAATTTTCGCTTCCCCTCTTGCCAATTTGTGCCAGAGGTTTTGAGTCCCGGCGATTGTGGATTGCTGTTTGTAGTGTATTTGAATTGTCAAAAGGAACTGTCAATTATCATGTTAAATCAAAACGATTACGACGTGATGAAAATAAGTTCTTTATTTGGTGCCTAGTAACAAGATTTTAAATAATTTCATGCATAAATTATTAGTTTCAATAGCTTTATGTCATTAATTTGAAGACCCAAGTGATTTATAGGTTAGATTTGCAAAAATCATCCAAGAAAGTGTTCGCTTACTTTCATATTTTTATCCCCACTCTTCAATTTTATTGTCAAAAATCTCGGGATCTCGAGGGATCCCATTTGAAGTAAGCGAACAGGCTTCATGTTCATGTCTCGGATGGAAACCTTAGGGTGAAAGGTGAGGGTCGACCATGTACTCCTCCGACCTTATCATAATCATGTCAACATCCTGTTTTTGGGGTCTGATGGTATAAAATCTGATTTTGGACGCTGCCCGTACCTTTTGGATTCTACAAATACATCTGCTGCCATCAAATCATACATTGTACGGGATATGGCCAGCTCATTACCTAATCAGAAGAAAAAAACTAAACCGAGTGTGCCACAAATTGGGTGGCCCCGAATTTCATTACTTTATTGAGATTTATGATCCCTCGGGTGACAAAGGTTGTAAGCAGGCTACCTGACCCTAAGGTAGAGCATGCGATGTCGCAAAACTCGTCGCAACAACGCAAAATGTGTCCGGTTGAAGAGAAAATTCTTTTTACGAGATATGTGTTCGAAAATTATTTGAAAATAAAATCCTTCGGGCTTACTTTGGGAAAAATCAAGATCGAAATAATATAGTAATATAAATAGATATCCTCAAACTTTCTCTAAAATACCGCGCAATTTACTCTGAGCATGAAAAATTATTTTTGCTCAGCACGCACATTCTAAGTTCTCCTTCCCATGCGTTGTTACCGAGCGAATTTTACCTGCTCCTACGGATGCGTTAAAAATTTCAATCCAACCGGGCACTTTTTGCGTTGTGCTGCGTAGACGTGACGAATTTTGCGACAAAGCATTCTCTAGCTCGGCGTCAGGTAGACTGCACAGGGCCCTTGTCAACTGAGTGGTCAGAAATCTCAATTACCCCGTTTATGACTAGGTTCAAACCGAGTTGAAACTTGGCCCTCTCAAGTAAACTCTCTTACTTGGATCAAGTTGATATTTCGCCTCATATATCGGGTTTCTATGGAAGTCGAATTGAATTGTGGTTGAGTTGAAATGACACTCAACGACTTAACTCTATGCGTTTCCTTATCTGCATTCCGTCTTTTTCCATTTTTTGCATCAATTCATTTTATTATAGATTTTTCTTTAAAGGTATTTATTGAATATCAAGTCTCGCGGCAGTCTCACTTTTTATATTTTTACCAGTGTTTTATCTAACCCAATTCAACCTACCTACTTTCGTTGAATTGAACAGAATTGAAAATCTTTAACGAAAACACTTTCTGTGCCTGTTTCCATGCCGTCTAACTCGGGTTTCATTGAAACTCAGTTATATACGCGTATTGAGTTGAAATTGGGTGGAAATGACATTTATTTTGTTTGTTTACCATAGCTGAAGTCCGCTTTCGGTTTTAGTTTTGTGTCCGGTTTTTTTTCTGGCACAGGAACAATAAATTATTTGGCTCTGAATTTTTGCGTTTGAGAATTAAATGAGAATTTCACACAAAAATTTGAGGTTATGTTTTGATATAAATTCAACTCCATTTCAACCCAAAGTGAAACTCAATTCGACATCATATATGGTGGTCGAAATTTCAATTCAACCTCGACTCAACTTTTTAACCTAGTCATAGGTTAGGTTAGGTTAGATATGGCTGAGCTGCTGGTGCACAGCCCAAACACTTAGGCCAAACTTCGGGATTTCCGCAAGCGTGCTTAGGAAGGGTTCACCAAAAGTGGTAAGTCTCCTTTTGCTTAGGGCTGGACTGTGACAGAGAAGGTGTTTAACACTTTCCTCTTCGTCTATATTCTGACAGCTTCTGCAGAAATCGTAGGTTTCGAGACCTAAGCGGGCCGTATGCGTCCCTATCAGACAGTGTCCGGTCAGCACTCCCACTATAACTGAGAGGTCTCTCTACCGAGGCTCAGCAGTGAGGTGGTTCGCCTGAGATCGTAAGAGGGCCAAGTCGTTTTGGCTAGGGTACATTTGTTAAGATCCCTCCAATGCTTTTCTGCTAATTGCATTGTGTGTGGTGTCTGCATCGGAGTTTAAAGGTGGCCGGAGGCATACCAACCCTTTTTTCCAAGAAGGAGAGTGGCGGTCGTGCCTTTCCTAGCCAGTTCGTGAGCTTTACAGTTTCCTGTTATATTTCGGTTAACAGGCACCCACGTGAGGAGGGTTCTGAACTGCTGAGGAGGGTCATAAACGGGGTAAATAAAGTAATCTGTGCAATTCGAGCGCTACCTATAAATTGGGTCTAAAGGCCGCCATATTGTTTTTTTTTTTAAATTAATGTAGCCTATGTTACTCGGACTCATTAAACGATTCTAACAGTACCCAAGCCATCTAAATCCGTAATAGCGGAAGAAAGAAATATTCAAAGGTACTTACATATGTATATGAACCCTGAACACATTGAACTCCTTTTTTGGGGATAGTCGCGTGAATAGATAAAAACTTTGAGTGAATTCAAAAACTTAACACTAGCGCAACACAACAGAGTTCAGCAATTAGAAGTCTGTAGCTAAATTCTGCAGTTTGCGGCAGCGTTAAACTTTTGTACTTACCCTTCTTGGCTTTGGGAAAGTCATAAGTCCTAAAACGGCATCAAAAGCAGGGATTGTTTTTATAATAGACCTATGTAATTCTGGAGTCTTTTAAATATAAAAGAGCAAATCAAATTAAAAAAATTAAAAGTCATGCACTCTAATTTTAACCTTCACTAAATGTCAGTGAAGACATCAAAAACAAAAATTCAAATTCTTCAGCTCTCCAACAATAATCCGATAAACCGATATTAAAAATATATGAACCTATTAAGAAGATAACGAAATCTTTTAATAACACCAAAATCAAAATCAGATAAAATGTAGTAAATACTAGAAAATCAAAATAGCCCTAATCAGGCATCCACTTTAAAATTGTCCATTCCCAATCACCAGCAATAAACAAATAAACTTCCACCGAGATTTGTTGCCATCACTTGAAAGATAAAAATTTTGGGAATTCCATTAAAGTATCGAGAATTTTCACAATTGTTGTCCCGAAGGTACACAAATGGGATAGGTGGGACAGAAATATACAACCCTGTATCAAACCCTCTCTCTGTCGAACCCACCCCTTTATTGTGTTACAGCATATACCCTGGGATTGGGACACTCTATTTATCATATTTGGAAAATGAGCACCTCTTTCGACAGCGGGCGGCCGGAATGGAAGCAATTCGGGATTTATGGCTTATCACGATTTTTGTCCACACACTTGACGAACAATATCTTATCGTTCTGCTCTAAATTTCACCTCTTCAGGTAGTCGCTATTGTATCAATCGGCACGGCGCGTTCTGACCCAAAAGAGCATAAAAGCGATGACACTAGACACCCACCAAGGTAGTTCTACTTTTACCTGAGGCCAGTGATTGTTGCCAGGAAGGAGGAAGTAACTAGAGTGAAGGATTTTCAGTTGTTCGCCAAAAGTGGTGCAGGAGGATTTAGAACGGAAAGAGTGAAATTTGGGAGCCAGAAGTTTTTAATTTTTTAAAATTGGTTCATTTTTGTCGTGTAAGTACTTAATTTATGGAATTTTGTGATTTTGTTTTGTAATTTGGTGCTGGTTCAGAATATATTAACGATTTTTAGAGTAGTGAGTGGAGTGAAAACTTTTTAACAATTATTCTTATTTTAAAAAGTTGTATTTTTTCGAAAATCTCATATTTATTTTTAACAGTTTTAGACAAAGTATTAATATTTTATTTAAATAAGTTTTATGAATTCCTTTTGGGAAACGTGAAAATTTCATATAACAATTAAGGCTTTCATGGAGTTAATTAATAATTAATATTTAATCTGTTTTGTTTGAAATATAAGCCCCAATTTCAATTTGTGATTTAAGTCCCATTCACATCCCAAAGCCAAAGTGGAATTGCACTTCTTTTATCGTACAGGGAAAAGCATGCAAATTTCTGTGCAATAAAACAGCTCCAAAGCGCACTTTCACTTTGACTTTGGGATGTAAATGGGGCTTTTAGTTTGTCATTTAATTTTCTTCTCTTCTTCTTTGATCCGTTAGCGGTCCAAGCGGAACGTCAGCAAAGGATACGCTCGTGACAGTTCCGCTGGGTCTCGAATTCCATTCACGATTCGTTTCCATTCTTGACATTTTTTGGCGTCATCTCGAGCCTCGATAACTGATAATCGTTGATCCTTTAAATCGCCCTCGATATTCTTTAGCTAGGATTTTTTCGATACCGATCGCTGAATTCTAAAGTCTCTCGGATGGTCAGAAAAGTTTACGTGGCAAGCGGTTATCATCCATTCGGCAAATATGTACAAAACCACCGCAGTCGACGTTTCTGTATTTCTTCTTCGATCAGTGTCTGCCGATCGCATCTTTGTCTGCCTGTTTCGAAGGCGATCGCGGAGTGAGACACCGAGAATCTGCCTGAAGCATCGCATTTGGAAGACCTCCATAAAGAAGAATCGGAAGGATCAACGCTTGGTAAAGACTACTTCCGTTTTGATGGTAATATTTTTTCGTTTTCGTATGCATCACTTGAGCGAGGCTAATGTTGCTGTTGCTTGGCCATGCGGCTGTGTATGTCGGCCGTCAATGCAACTTTCGTTTCCTCAACGATCTTAAAAAATTTGAACATAGCAACCTGTTCGATTTGGGTTCCATCGAGGTGAACACTGACTTTCAATCCGTCCGTTGTGAGCACTTTGGTCTTTTCTGCATTGATTTTTAAGCCGTGTAACTGGGCGATGCGGGAAATGTCGTATAAGATGTCCGTTGCTTCGGCAACCATGTCGACGAAGTCGGCGCTATCGTCGTCGAACATCAAGTCGGTTACAAAGTTGTTGTGCATCGTCCATTGAATGCTTCACGCATAATCGCGTCGATTACAACATTGAAGAGAAGTGGCGAAGCGACATGAGACATCGATGGATCGTGCTTATACAGCTGATGGAAGAATTCTCTCCACCGCCTCCCATTGGGAAAGCTCACGAAGGTTTCATCAGATTTTTAAATGTTGTCGTTTGTTGATTTTGCTTTGCCGCCTAACCGCCGGATTATTTGGTACAGCATCCGGTACTCGTGCCTCGACGCCGCTTCTTCCGATTTCATTTTTTGTCGAAATTCTTTGTTCAATCGTCGGTATTGCTAGAAGTCTCCGCTGATCGACGGGGTCCAGACAGCTGTCCGAGATCCATGGCTGCGTCCTTTTACGAATACGTGGACACAACTCCATTGCACACTCCACAAAAGACTCCGACAGTTGCCTTTCTTCTACATCGATGTCGTCCGGAATTGCGAGCGCCGCAAATTTGTTGGATAATGCCATTTGATACTCTGGCCCGATGGTCGGGTCCCGTAGGCACGCCCAATGCTTCTTGGCTGGTGGTACAAGATTTGTGTATAATCTTCGCCAATGCGACCATATCAGCCGTCATTGTTCCCCCATTCTGAGATGCACCCTTGTTGTGTGCTTGTCCCTCAAGACATTGCCATTCATTTACAAACTCCTACACTCCCACCGACCATCAAGTATCTTCAACTCGGTCGAACGACTAGAAGAATACTATTTATTATACCTAGCTTTTCCTATTTAGTCGCGCAGAGATCTTTCTTTGTTCATTCTATTGAGCTATGGAACAATTTACCTGCCGATATACAGAATGCGGGGTCATTGAGTATGTTTAGGAAAAATAGATTCAGTTACTTGACTAAACAATAATATGCCCTCCGCGTCTAATTCGTATACTTTCAGTGACTTTAGTAACATCAGTCATGATCAACTGTCCCAAGGCCTTCGCCATGCCTTGGGATGCTATATAGCAAACTACTAAGTTTGCTGACACTATTTACTCAATCCGATTTATTAATCAATGTGTGCCTCTGGTCACAAGAAGCCGCAGGCCATCTCCACTCTGTCCTTGTATCGCAAGACTAGGATCCTTAGACATCGAAATGCCTAAAAACCGCTTGGCAACCTCATCACTAGCAAGATCAAATTACGAAAGCTTATTTTTTATGCACCTAAGCTTAATTCCTCTTTAAACTCCAATCTTCCCTCGCTGGGCATACATGTTACTACACTTTCCCCTGTTTATATCGATGTAGACCTTTTAAATGTCTCATTCATTCCATCCCCTCCTGCTTCCTCTATCTTCCGATCTTTCTCCGTTCTTCTGAATAGTACTGCTGGCTTTAACTTCCGCGGTGTGGCCTCCTCGGAAGTTATTGAAATACTGCTCTCCATTTCCTCCAACTGCATCGGTTTTGATGAAATCTCTCCACGCTTTCTTAAACTCCTTGACCCCTTAATTTTGGATGTCATCACGCATGTTTTTAACTACTCCCCGACTACTTCCCAAGTACCCTTGTGGGAATAAAATAAAAATATTCTCCTGCAGATATCTCAGATTTCCGTCCCATTACCATTCTTTCTTCCTTTCCTTGCTAAAGCCTTCGAGAAAATTCTTGCTTTGTATCTAAATATCAATCTGGTTTCTGTCATCTCAGTCGTGAACCCGCTATACTAACGGTAACAACTGACATTCACCCTGCGCTTAATAAGGGAAACGTTGCAATATTAGTGCTTCTTGATTTCTTGAAAGCCTTCGACTCAGTGGTGCACACGATCCTGCTTTCCAAACTAAGTCAGTGCTATCATTTCTCTTCTTCTGCTACACGGATATTCTCCTCTTTGTTATCTAACCGACTTCAACGTGTTTGTCACAATAATGTTATTCGTCTCCTAGTACCTTCTGGAGTTCCACAAGGTTCAATTGTTGGTCCCCTACTATTTTCATTATGGTGTCCCCTGTACTATCTGTCAATATTCCTTTCATCTGTATGCTGATTCCAACCGATATCCGAGCGTTTGGCGGTTATAACCATCAGTGGAACGATCAAGACCCATATCATATCCGTTTATGCGCCAACCGAGACCAGCACGGACACGAACAAGGACGAATTTTACGATCAGCTTCAACAGACGCTGGATATGATACCTCAAACCGAATTAATAATTCTCGCGGGGGATTTCAATGCACATTCAGGAGTAGATCGAACCGGCTGCGAAGAAACCATGGGCAAATTCGGACACGGACTAATTAATGACAACGGCTTACGCCTGCTTTCATTCGCATCGTCAAACAACTTGATCGTTGGCAACAGCGCTTTTCCGCCATCCACTCAAACACCAACTCACCTGGCGAAATCCATCCGGCAAAGACTCGGCGATGTTAGACTACGTTTTGATCAACACAAGATTCCTATCGACGCTTAAAGACGTACGTGCAATGCGTGGACCCGATTGCGGATCGGACCATTATCTTGTTCGAGCGAAATTGCAGATGCGATTGCAAAGAGCGAAGAAAACGGAGCCACCACGGGCGTGCCTACGGGACCCGGCCATCGGGCGAGAGTTTCAAATGGCATTATCCAACAAATTCGCGGCGCTCGCAATACCGGACGATATCGATGTAGAAGAAAGGCAATTGTCGGAGTCTATTGTGGAGTGTGCAATGGAGTTGTGTCCAACTATCCGTAAACGGACGCAGCCGTGGATCTCGGACAGCTGTCTGGACCTCGTCGATCAGCGAAAGCGCATGAAACACGTCGACTTTGAGGAATACCGAAGATTGAACAAAGAAGTTCGGCAGAAAATTAAATTGGAACGAGAAGCGTACTGGAATAACGTTGCGGCCGACATGGAAAAAGCGGCGTCGAGGCACGAGTACCGGACGCTGTACCAGACAATCCGCCGGTTAGGCGGCAAAACAACATCAACAAACGACAACATCAAAAAATCGGATGGAACTTTTGTGACTTCTGCCCATGAACGCCTGGAGCGGTGGAGAGCATTCTTCCACCAGCTGTATAACCACGATCCGCCGCAAGGTCCAGCACCCGAACCACCGATTATCGAACAGCCGATGAATCAGTTTCTCGATACCGAACCAACAATTATCGAGGTGAAGACAGCAATAAAATCGCTGAAAAATGGAAAAGCGCCGGGAATAGACCAAGTAACCGCCGAGATGATCAAAGCTGGAGGTGATGTCTTATCACAACGACTTCATGTCCTCATAACACACATATGGCATTCGGATCGTGTCCCTTCGGTATGGAA
The DNA here is from genome assembly GCA_949987705.1 of Thereva unica. Lineage (NCBI taxonomy): Eukaryota > Metazoa > Arthropoda > Insecta > Diptera > Therevidae > Thereva > Thereva unica. The sequence continues at coordinate 28,250,501 of OX465281.1, read as the reverse complement.
GAAAGCGATCGTTGTCCCAATTTTGAAGAAAGGCGACAGTCGGGAATGCAAGAATTATCGCGGTATTAGTCTTCTTTCGATCGTCGGTAAAGTATTTACGAAAATAATACAATCGAGGCTACAGAAACATCGAGAGCAAACGAGCCGGGAGGAACAAGCGGGATTTAGACCACATCGAGGATGCATTGATCAAATATTCGCCCTCCGTCAGTTAATGGAAGAAAGAATTCGTTGCGGCAAACGAATTGTCGTCGTTTTCATCGATTTCAAATCCGCTTTCGATTGCATCGATTGGAACAGCTTGTGGAGAGTCTTGGTAACCGAACACGTGCCATTGAGAATCATCCAACTTCTCCAAGCGTCGTACGATGGCTCAACCAGCAGCGTTCGTATTCGAAACGACTTATCCGAGGAGTTCCCGATTCAGACGGGTGTCCGACAGGGAGACGTCGCTTCGCCACTTCTCTTCAACGTTGTGATCGACGCGATTATGCGTGAAGCATTCGATGGACGACTCGGAGTTCAATACGACGACAACAACTTCGTAACAGACTTAATGTTCGCCGACGATAGCGCTGTTTTCGCCGACACGGATGCCGAAGCAACGGACATCTTATACGATATTTCCCGCATCGCCCAATCATACGGGTTAAAAATCAAAGCGGAAAAGACCAAAGTGCTCACAACGGATGGATCAAGAGCCAGTGTTCACCTCGATGGAACCCAAATCGAACAGGTTCCAAGGTTCAAATATTTGGGATCATTGGTTGATGAAACGAAAGTGATATCGACGGCCGACGTTCACAGCCGTATCGGCCAGGCAACAGCAACATTCGCCACGCTCAAGTGGTGCATATGGAAACGAGCAAATATCTCCATCAAAACAAAACTACGTCTTTACCGAACGTTGATTCTTCCGATTCTTCTTTATGGATTTGAAACGTGGACACTGCTCAAACCGGACGTTAAGAAGCTCGAGGTCTTCCAAATGCGATGTTTGAGGCAGATCCTCCGTGTCTCACTCCGTGATCGCCTTCGAAACGAGGTTGTCAGACAAAGATGCGATCAGCAAACACTGATCGAAGAAGAAATGCAAAAACGTCGACTACGGTGGTTTGGACATGTTTGCCGAATGGATGATAACCGCTTTCCACGTAAACTTCTCTGGCGAGACCGTCCTGCAGACTGGAGAATACAGCGATCGGCACCGAAGAAAACCTGGTTGAAGAATATCGAGGGTGACTTAAAGAATCAACGATTATCAGTTACCGAGGCTCGAGACACCGCCAAAAACCGAGAAGAATGGAAGCGAATCGTGAATAGAGTTCGGGACCCAGCGGCACCGACAGCAGCGTATCCGTTGCGAGGACGTCCCGCTCGGACCGCCAGCTAACGGATCAAAGAAGAAGAAGAAGAAGATGCTGATGATCTCCAACCTTATACTTTTTACCCTCCTTGTCAGATTGATTCTTGTATTGCTGACCTGAATAGCACCCTTTCTCGAATAAATGAGTGGGGTGCTCTCAACTTCCTTGAATTAAACCTTAAAAAAATAACAAGCACTGGTGCTTAGTAATCTCTCTCCGTTCCCCGATAGAACTCCATTCATTTTTCTGGATAACCTTCCCTCTTCCTATTGTTGATCGGACTCATAATCTTGGCATTGCTATTAATAGTAAACTGACCTACTGTGATCAAGGCTCACTGTTGCTCGATTTATGGTACATTACGTAAGCTCTCTATTTATGGTAGTCTCCTATCACCAACTATTCGTTCAAAGCTTGTAAAATGTCTTATTCTCCCGCATTTCGTCTATGGCTCACTTGATAACATTGTGTATATGATTCACCCTGTCGCCGACGACTCAATGTTGCATTCAATGATTGCCTACGCCTTATCTTGCACTTGAGAAGATCAGACCATATATTATCTCTTCGGAATTCACTAGTGACCTCTTCCGTTTTATCGATATTATGGCACTAGCTCTTCTACATAAAGTTTTCTAAGCCATTCTTACCTTTCCCACTTGCAAACCTTGAGATCACTTAAATTCCTTATTCCACCGTTTTTGGTGACCCTTTTCTAAGCACGCTTGAGGAAATCTCGAAGATTGGGATCCCGCAACTTATAAGGTTCAGTACTTCCATCACAATGGGACTATCCTTTTGACCTAAATGAAAGACCTCATACCAACAGCTCAGCCATATCTAACCTAATCTAACCTACCATAATGACAGTTCCAATGGTATTTGCGTTCTCCTGCCCGCAAGGAAATATTTTTCCGGAACTTAAAGACTAGCCTGCTCGTCTCTCATCACACTCCAGTTCACCTTATCACGCAATCTTGAAGCGGGTTCATAAATCTTCCACAGTCAGTATTTTCAAATATTCCAACCCTTCAGTTCAGACGTAAGAGTACATCAAGATTTACTTGAGCAATTCTCCAATTTTTTTTATTATTTCTTTAGTACTCTTATAAATGCGTACAAGTGCATACGGTTATAAGTGTGGGTCCTACAAAAGTTTATTTTCCCTTTACTTTTACTTTTTCCTTATCATTTCAATTTATTTGTTTACTTTGCTGCTATTTCAGTTATTACAAAACGCATCAAATTACAAGACCCTTTCCGATTTTGTTGCTTAGCCACAAATCTTACTAATATTATAAACGTGAATGTTTGTATGTATGTTTGTTACTCTTTCACGCAAAAACTACTGAATGGATTTTAATGAAACTTTACAATAATATAGCTCATATATCGGAATAACATATAGGCTATAATTTATAAAAAAAATTCAAGATGGCCGCCGAAAACTCAAAATGGCCACGCAAATTGTGTTCCGATTTCAATGAAAGTTGGTATACAGAGGTTTTTAAGGTAGCTAATAACGAATTTGTCGTCAAAACTTATAAATTCAAAATGGCCGTGCCAATATGGCCGACGAATTTGCCAATTGTGTCCCGATTCCAATGAAAATCGAAATCTGGGGGATTTTAAGGTTGCAAATAACGAATTTATGATCAAAACTTATAAATTCAAAATGGCGGACGAATTTTTCCAATTGTATTCCGATTCCAATGAAAGTGAATATCTAGGGGTTTTTAAGGTTGCAAATAACGAATTTATGATCAAAACTTATAAATTCAAAATGGCAGACGAATTTTTCCAATTGTATTCCGATTCCAATGAAAGTGAATATCTAGGGGTTTTTAAGGTTGCAAATAACGAATTTATGATCAAAACTTATAAATTCAAAATGGCCGCGCCAATATGGCCGACGAATTTTTCCAATTGTATTCCGATTGCAATGAAAATCGGTATCTGGGGGCTTTTAGGGCAAACAACGAATTTATGATCAAAGCTTATAAATTCAAAATTGCGGGTCCAATATGACGCACAAATTTTCCCAAGCCACATTCTGAAATGTAGTAAATTTCTAAAATTCCCTCTAACCAGTATAGAAACAGTAAAAACGGTAGAAAGAGTCGAAGTTTGCAAATTTGTGCGCCCCTACATTGTCATCACGAGGTTAAACGATGTCATCTATCGCTTCCAAAAAGTTCGATCGGAAAAAACGGGACCTGGAGGAAGCTGTGTTCGGGACGAATACTGAGTAAGAAGGGAGCAGTGTAACGGCTAACCGAAAAGAGAAAGTTAAAATTCCAATTCACCGAGAAGTTATATGTTTAGATGCATCTACTTGAATACATAACGCTGTTCTAATTGAATCACCGATAAGATTGGGAAGAGGCAATTTTTTCCAGATTTATTGTTTTTTCATTATACTTTTTTTCCTACCGCGTACAACCCACACATAATTTTTTTTATTTAAAAGCCTTACAACGCACACGGGTTTTTTGCTATAGGCTATAATTTATAAAGCTATTGAGTAAATAGGCCAAAATATAACAATATAAGTATCACGTAAATCGGAAAAAATTCGCCCATTCTGGCGTGCGCTGCAAAAAGCTTAAAAGTTACACGAATATAATGTATAAACCTTTTACTTCTAACACACTCGAATTTAAATTCACGTCAACCCGTGGCCGTGCCCTACAGTGAATTGATCTCGCATTGCTAGGTGCTTTCTCTAGTAACCCCGCATCACACATACCATAAGGATTTCTTCAAGGTTTAGAAAGGATACTCATTCACACACTATCTTTCCCTAATTGCCGGCAATAAAATCTTTTGCTACCTCAGACAACATTTCACCCTTGCATACCTCTTTTTCCAGGGAAGGTTACATTTCAGCACTTTGCATGTGAATACGTTCACTCACAGCCACGGGAAGACACAAGTCTTGTCAAGATGTTTTCTTGAGCACAGGGCCGGGCTTTTGCCTGTTTACGCTCATAACAGTTCGGCCAACCTACCTTGTCATTGTCCTCAGTGATTGTGCCAGTCAGCCGAATTCACTCCCTACAGGAGCCATCATCAACACTCTCCAGTCAGAGCTATCACTCCCTATAGGAGCCACCAACAACACTCTCCAGTTAGAGCTATCACTCCCTACAGGAGCCACCAACAACACTCTCCAGTTAGAGCTATCACTCCCTACAGGAGCCACCAACAACACTCTCCAGTTAGAGCTATCACTCCCTATAGGAGCCACCAACAACACTCTCCAGCTAGAGCTATCACTCCCTATAGGAGCCACCAACAACACTCTGCAGTTAGAGCTATCACTCCCTACAGGAGCCACCAACAACACTCTCCAGTTAGAGCTATCACTCCCTATAGGAGCCACCAACAACACTCTCCAGTTAGAGCTATCACTCCCTACAGGAGCCACCAAACACACTTTCGATTGACAACCTCATCCATTAGGTTAGATTATAAGTATTCTCTTGAACCGTGCAGACGTGTATTAATTTTCACCTCCGTCCGGAATTTTTTACTCTCTTATCCGAAGAAGTTTTTTGTGATTTCTTGTTTACTTAACTTACACTAGTGTATCCTTAGTGTTCTTAGTGTTCCACCCCCCGCAAAACACCCCCCTGATCAATATTTCAAAACTATTGGACTTTGGACTCTGCAGTCGTGTAGTTAGTTCAGTACCAAATAACGCCCCAGAAATAGTTTGTGAACTCTGTTTTGATTAATTCACTAGTGCCATCCTTAGTGATAATTAACTTAGCTAATTATATAATTATACAAACTATTAAAATAATTGAACTTTGGACTCTCGTCAGCCGCATCGCCACGGAAATTTGAGTGTTTATTTACGGAAATAATAATCAACATGAGCAATTGCGGTAATAATTCTTGCACCATCGACAACTCCACCGCCGACGTCACCCAGTGGGTCACATGCAGTGGTATATGCCAGGTATCATTCCATGCCTCATGCATTGGACTTTCCCGCACTGCGCTACATCATGTAAATGAATTTAAAAAAGCTTTTAAATTCTACTGCGCAGACTGCAAGTCGATCAACTTGTCTCATGTCTTGATGGCAATTAAAGCGAACAACAACAACATCGACAATTTGGCGGAGGCGCTGACTCACATTAAAAGTGATTTGGAAGCTTGCAGCGCAAAGGCCTTTAACACGGACAGAAGTGCCCAGCTGATAATTCAGAATGTGGACGAGCTTTCTTATGCGGTGGATAGGATTGAGAGTAGCCAACTCCAGACCGCTAAGAGTTTTCAGCTTCTCAGATCAAAAGTTGATAACTTATCGCTATCCAAGGATGCCCCTAAGTGCTCTGATGATTTCGAAAAATTTTTGAAATTTGAGCTTAATATGATTGCTGCATCCCTAAAAAAAATTAAGTTGAGCTCAGATGCTAATCGCTGCAGTTCCAGCAATGATATCCAAGATATCTTAGCTGACCATGGGAGCAAATTCTCTGAGTTGGAAAAGGCAGTTAATCTACTTAAAAGGGAACTAAATTTCCAGCTCAACAACCTCCAATTTGAACTGGCTGCCATTAAGTCACTAAATCCAATAGACCCGATCTCTCCTCCTGCTGGATTAAGTGAAGATCTGCCGTTCAGTGAAAATATCAACGATATTATCTACGACGACAACTTTACTCTGAGGTCCCCAATCAACGGCCTCCACCAGCGGACCTTATCTATTTCGGAAAATTCGCCGACTAATCTACCACCGCTTCATCTGCCGGAGCGCACGATTAATAAGTTCGGCACGACTTGGTCTCAGGGAGAATGGGATGCCCGGCTGGAAAGGATCAGCAACAAAAATCAACAGACACCGAAAACTTCCGGGCGCAGCAATAGAAAGAAACAGCGTGCCCCCATGTGCAGCGGCATAAGTAACGTCAGGACAGTAAATGTCTCGAGCACCAACGACAACGTGTCCTATTATTTCCTCAAGGGCGTGCAACCACGATTCAACTCATCTTGGGTAATTTCGCTGTTTAAAACTGACTTCTCGATTGATATATCGAACTGCGAAGAAGTCAGTCATCGAAATAAGAAGCCCAATAAACCCAGGAGCTTCAAATTGGCCTTGCCCTCTAGATACGATTGGTTGTTCCAGAATGAGGCAAAGATCTTTACATGGAAGAACTTAATTTTACACCGATGGATAGATAGGCTAAGTAAATCTAAGAGTAGCCCTAAAGTAAAACCTAACAAAATATACACTAACACTACTAATAATTCACCAACTACTAACTCACTAACCAATAATACAAAAAATTTACTTCCAACCACCATCAGAAAAACTAAGAGCACTAACGTTACTAATGATCCACTCCCAACCACTAATTACCCGAATTTCGCGCGAAGTCACGTTATTGTTGGCGGCCGTTCCTACGCTGACATCTGCGATGCTCAACCTCAACCAACCCCGCCACAGCAAATGTCATCGGATTCTTCGGTAAGATCCAAGTCGCCTTTCTTGAATCCTCTACAACCCCCGGTGGTAAAAAATACCATTATATCTGCTGACTCCGAAGATAAGAGATATTTGCTTTCACGCTTGCGAGAAAAGAGGATCTTTGATGATGTTCGCCTATTCCTGGCTTACATGCACAACAAACCAGATTCAACTTGCATTAATGGTAAGACCAGGACTAGTCTAATTATTTCTATTCAGCAAGAGGGCCTACCTACTGAACGTAATGCCCTCCTAGAACTCTTTACAAATTTCTATGAACAATTCCAAATTTCCCCTCAGCAAGTTAGCAAGGACCTCTCTGCATATGGGTCCCATGTCAGAGCAAAACATATCTCCCAACTTCAAAGGAGTCGGGACGAATCAAATAGATATTATCGTCCTTAACTAGCTTCCCCCCGAAATTCTAACCATCTCCCAGCCCGTCATTCAAAACTAACATCTTCCGATAACTTAAGACTCTTCTATCATAACTGCAGTGGGATGAGAGGCAAACTGAAGGATCTTTTTATCGACTCCAAATCCTGTGACTTCAATGTACTGGTGTTAACCGAGACTTGGTTGAATGACTCCTTCCTTAACGAGGAGATCTTGCATGGCAGCTGGTCCATTTATAGATGCGATAGAGATTATATATCTACCGGTCTCTCAAGAGGAGGTGGTGTCCTCATAGCTGTTAGAGACCCCTTAAATAGTGAACTTATCGCGACTACATCGTCTCAAACTTTCGAACATATTTTAGTACGGGTAAAGTTCGGAAATAAATACATTGTCATCGGTTCTTTTTACTTACCTCCAAACTCCGACGAATCTATATATGATAATGTGATTCATATGATAGATGAAATATCCAACGATAGCAAAGATATATTAATCATAGGTGACTTTAATCGGCCTAATATATCTTTTATTCGTGACGAGGAAGACAGTTATTTACTTCCGATTAATGTATCAAACCCCGTCGATATAAAGTTTATCGACAATCTTTACAGCAACGACTTGCAACAGGTAATTAGCCAACCAAATTCAAATGGGAAGTGGTTGGATTTAATCTTCACTAACCTCTATGAGGATTTGAACGTGCTTCCCGCTTCTGAAGAGGAGAATCTATTTAATAACACTACACATCATTCCGCGTGGGTCGTCGAGCTCAGTTCTACAATAACTGATTTTCTCGCCTCCTATAACAACTCTGTAGTCTTCGATTTTAAGAATGCCGATAATGTTAGTATTAGCACTGAATTATCCCTTATTAACTGGGAGGATCTACTTGATGGTGATGATATTGACGAGCTAGTTACTAGATTCTACGATGTTATCTTTAACACCATTGGCAGATTCGTACCCAAAATAAAAAAAAGGGATAAATTGACGGAGCCATGGCTTGACAAAAACATTCGGTCCCTTCGTAATAGGAGAAATAAATTGTACCGCGTAGTGAAAAATAACAACAATGTTAGTGCTGAGCAGAAATCTGAATACGCCAGGTTAGCCTCAGAATTTAATCATAGGTCACGGGAGGCCTATACTACCTATGCAAAGACTGTCGGTGAAAATATCATACGTAATCCTAAAAAATTCTTTGATTTCGTTAACCTAAAGCGAAAAACATCAGGCTACCCGACAACAATGACAAACGGTATCACGCACTCCTCTCTCCCCCAAGAAATTTCAAACATGTTTGCGGACAGGTTCAGTGAAATCTTCTGCCCCATTTCTTCGACTGCACACACTGTCCCAAGAGAGCATTCCGAAACTGCGGTCCTTATAGACAATATATCTTTATCGCCCGAAGATATAATGACAGGTCTTATAGATCTGGAGGTCAATAAAGGTCACGGTCCGGACTGTCTACCTGCAAGTTTTTTGCAGAGCCACGCCCAACTCATTCTACTCCCTCTTCACCTCATTTTTAACAAGTCCCTTTCTGCCGGTAAGTTTCCTTCGGTATGGAAGAAATCCTTCCTCACACCAATCTTTAAGTCAGGTGATAAACATGCGGTGGACAACTATAGGGGCATTGCTATCCTATCTGTTATCCCTAAACTATTTGAAAAACTTATCTATGACAAGATTGCCCCTCTAATTGTTCCGAACCTAAACGATCAGCAACATGGTTTCAGAAAAGGTCGTTCCACCACATCCAATCTTATGATAATGATATCCGAACTACTGTGCGGTATGGAACAAGGCCACCAGTTTGACGCTGTCTACACTGACTTCAGCAAGGCATTCGATCGAGTAGACCACCACATTCTATATATGAAATTATTAAGATTTGGGATATCCGGCCCCCTTCTGGATTGGATAACATCCTATCTTAACGGGAGAACTCAGGTGGTAAGATTTCAGGGCTTCCTCTCAAAAGAAATCAATGTAACCTCAGGTGTACCGCAAGGCAGCCACCTAGGGCCACTTCTATTTAACATATTCATTTCCGATCTATCTGAAATATTAAATGGCATTCCGCACCTCTTTTACGCCGATGATTTAAAAATTTATAGTGCTATAAGGTCTCAAACTGATGTATCCTTTTTACAGTCGAAACTTAATGCACTACATGACTGGTGCACCACTAACAATCTTCTTCTTAACACCAGTAAGTGCCACGTAATTACCTTCTCCAGGAAAAGAAACAAACAGCTGCAAAATTATTATCTCAATGACAATGTCTTGGATCGTGTCGATCACATTGTTGATTTAGGCATTGTCCTCGACAGCAAGTTAAACTTTAACTTACACTATGATAATATTATTGCTAGATCCAACAAGCTGTTGGGCTTTATCAAAAGAAGAGCTAAAGAATTCGACAATGTTTGGGTTACTAAAGCCTTGTTTTGCTCATTGGTCCGTCCTATTCTTGAGTATGCGTGCCAGATCTGGGATCCTATATTTCAAATTAGTAGTAATCGAATAGAATCTGTCCAAAAGAAGTTCCTTCTTTTCGCGCTTAGGAACCTCTATAATCCTTCGGATTTTCACAACCTTCCTCACTATAAGGACAGGCTCAAAATCCTTGATCTCTTGCCTCTATCCCTTAGACGGAAATTGCTTATATCTTGTTTTACCCTGGATGTCCTGAACAATAATCTCAAGGTGCAGTTCCTGTCGGACACAATCAAATTTAACGATACTCGACAAACAAGACATTCCAAACTGCTTAAAGAGTACCCGCATCGCACTGAATATGCTAGAAACGAGCCTGTTAACAGGTGCTGCATTACCTTCAATTCCTACGCGTCCTGTTTCTCTCCCTCAATTAACAAAAGTTCCTATAAAAGAAAACTAATTTCCCTATTGTCCTCTTCTAACTAACATTATAGACCTAGATCTTAGTTTAATATTTAAATATTAAATACTGCAATGTTCCTTATTATTGTTAATATGTATTTTTTTATCTGTAACTGTTTTTGTTAAGTGCCTTGTTTGGCAAATAAATAAATAAATAAATAAATAAAAGATAGCAGTATAGCCTCACGTCCACTAGATTGCGGGACTTACTTTATAGACTGCGTATCTTCTTTTCTTTTGAACCATCTGCTGCCCCTTCTAATAAAAAGATATTAATTAATTCATTAATTCCATAGCAATTTATTAATTCAATAAATATATATATATTTTATCTATATAAGGACATTTATGATTGATTTTCTTCTTCGATATCATCATCTTCATCAAGTTCACCTACAAAATCTAAGTCGTTCAGCTTACACCATGGTTTCATCCTTTCTGCTGAGTGGACAGATTCATATGGCTTTCTGGTTACCTGTAGTTCCTCTGCATCGTTAATAACGTAACGATCGTTTGACAAAACAGTCTTCACCACGTAGGGTCCTTTGTATCTGGGTTGTGCCTTTCGGGAAATTCCGGTTGCTATTGGTTCGTGTCTAATTAACACCAAATCGCCTTCCTTATATGATTTAGGAGCCTGATGTGTCTTGTTGAACTTGTCTGCTTGTTGTTGTTGTTTTTCCGACATTCGTTTTAACACTCTTTCCTTTAGTTCGGATATTGGGATATTTTCCTCATCCTCGTTTTCAATAGTATCATGCAGAGCTAGGAGTAACTTATTTTGTAAAATATCCCGTGGTTTATATGCGAGCACAAGTTGGTGAGGTGTGACGTTAGTGGTTGCATTTTTTAAGGTATTGAGAGCCCATTGTATTGCTTTGAGATTGCGATCCCAAATCACGGTTGTCTAGATCTTGTGTCATGGTTGCGATAGCGCTCTTAATTGTTCTGAAGTATCTTTCAACTTGCCCATTCGATCGAGGTGTTTTCACAGTTGTGGCGATATGCTTAATTGAGTTTTCGTGGCAATATCTTTCAAATTGTTGAGATGTGAAAGCTGCACCTCTGTCTGTGATAATAACTTGAGCGGTACCAAGGTACTGACTCGCTTCGTTCAGTAAGCTAATAACTCCATTGCTGTTCGTCTTCCTAACAGCCTTCAATATTACAAGTTTTGAGAAAGAGTCAACTATTCCTATGATGTGAGAGTTACCACCCTTGCTTTTCGGATATGGACCTAAATGGTCAATGTGTATGGTATGAAAAGGAATTGGTTTCCGCTCTGGAGTATGCAGGATATACCGGTTTTCATCTTCGCTTCGCTTGTTGTAAAGGCAGTCGATACAAGTCGTGATATATTTTTTTACAACAGCCTTCATATTTGGGAACCAGCAGAATTTTTGCAATGTTTCTAGCGTTCGGTCAACTCCTGGGTGTCCCCTATCGTCGTGAGCAGTTCTAATTACGCGCCATCTAACCCCTTTAGGTACCACGAAACGATTTCCTTTTGGTGTTATTTTAAAGATTCGTCCTTTCTCCAAAGTGAAATTTCCCTTTATTCCGTCCTTTTTTGTGGATTCAAGAATCTCTCCGCTCAGAATTTTCTGAATCTCTACAATTTGTGGGTCTTCTTTCTGCAGCACTGATATCCAGTCTTCGTCAGCCCGCAGCGCAATCACCAGTACTTTGCTAGTAACATCTGTCGCTTCTTTTCCTTCCTTACTTGGGCAACGGCTTAATGCATCTGCATGTGCTAACTTGTTTGCTGGTCTAAATTCTAATTCGAAGTCATATTCCGCTATTTTCAACCACCACCTCGCTATTCTTGGTACAAGATCTTTCTTAGCTTGTGTAAGTCGAAGAGAATTACAATCTGTTACCACTTTGAAATGTCTGTGGAGGAGATAATGCTTAAATCTCTCCAAGGTTTCTACTACAGCCAGGGCTTCCAACTCGTAGCTATGATACTTCGATTCTGCTTCTGTTGTCGATCGACTGAAATAGGATACTGGTCTCAAGTCTCCTCCTTTTTGTTGTAGTAGTATGCCTGCAATACCATGACTACTCGCATCTGTGTGAACTTCGTGCTTCGCATTTTCATCGTATATCACAAGTATCGGTCTCTGGGTTAAACATTCCTTTAATTTATTGAACGAATTTTCTGCTTCTTCAGACCAAACGAATGAAACATTTTTCCTCAGTAACATGTGAAGAGGTTGAGCTATAAAAGAGAATCCTGGTACGAATCGGCGAAAGTACCCCGCAAGACCTAAAAACTGCTTCACTTCACGCGCGTTCTCCGGTCGCTTATATGTTTCAACTGCTCTTGTCTTATCGATGCTCGGTTTGATGCCCTGTTCTGATATTTCATGTCCCAAGAATTTTATGTGTTCCTTAAAAAAATTCGCATTTTCTCAAGTTTAGAGTGAGACCGGCTTTCCGAATTTCAATCAAAAATTCTTTTATGGTATCAGTATTTTCTTGCAAGTTTACAGACGGTATTAAGATGTCATCCATAAATGTTATGACTTTACCAGGTTCCATTGGTTGTACTATCCTTGCCATTAATTTCATAAAAACCGCCGGTGCGTTCGTTAGGCCAAATGGAACTCTTTTATACTCATAATGGCCTTCTGGTGTTACAAAAGCTGTCAAATGTCTGCTACTCTCATCTACCGGTATTTGATGGTATCCACTAAGTAAATCAAGTGTGGTGAATATCCTCTTATTTGCGAGTAAATTTAGCACTTCCTCCATATTTGGCACTGGGAATGTTTCTCTTTTGGTGATTGCGTTTAATTTCCTGTAATCAACGCACATTCGATACTCATTGTTCTTCTTCGGCACTAAAATTATCGGCTGGCGTATTCCGATGAAGATGGTTGTATAACGTCTAGACTAAGCAGCTCCTCAACTTGCTTCCGTAAACTGATTTTAAGCCGTAAGCCACTTTATACGGGTGATAACGAATCACTTTTTCCTCCTTCAGATTTATTGTCATTTTCATCATATCGGTTTTTCCTAGTTCCCGAGTATCTTTCGCAAAACAATCACGAAATTCGTTAATTAAATTTATAAGCATAACTTTCTGTTGTTCCTTCGCTGCACTGCCTACGGTTATATCTTCTAATTCAATTCTTCCAGAATTCTTCTTATCTAAATTTCCAGTATCCTTTTTCTGGATTATCTCGAAAGTTTTCCACTTTTTTATTATTTCGATATCTGGTCTGTCCAAGTAGTTTCTTCCCAATATCATAGGGACATTTTGAGCGGTATCATTAACAACCATAATATCAATTAAAATATCTATACAAGAGACTGTCACCACTTTTCGTATTTTTCCAAGAACCTTTGTCTGCTTATTTCCAAACCCAACAAGTTTCGCATCGCTAATTTCCATATCCCAATTATATTTCTGCAATATTCCCAGCACAATGGTGCTGCACTCACTTCCCAAGTCAAAGAAAGCTAGTACCTGTCTTCCTTCTATGAGTACCAATTGATGATACTCATCTCTCGGACTTGCATATGGTTCTTGTGTAAAATTCAAGTTCGATACTTGCTTTGTTTTGCATTCCCTTGAAGTGTGACCTTTTTCCTGACAACGGTAACACCTTAAATTATTTTTGAGTGAACAATTTCTCGCATAATGACCTGGTTCATTACATTTAAAACAAATAAGTCTAGCCCTGCTGTCGGTCTCTTTTTTCTCATATGGATGATAATTAGTCCGTGCCCGGCGATCTTTTATGTTATTTTCGGCGGGGTTGTAAATTTTATTGCGGGTATTCAGGGGCTGGTGTTTATTCAAATTCTTGTGAAGGAATTTAGAAGTGCCGGGTTCGTTATGGTAACTGAAATTTCCTTTTGATTGTCCCTGTTTTTGTACTTCTTCGAAATGTTTAACTTTCTGTAACAACTCTGGTATGCTGCCACAGTTTGAGGCCAACAATACATTGCTTAAATTTGGATTGGGCAGTCCAGATATAATGTGTCTGATTGTTGACAATTCATTAAGATTAATTCCTTTGGCCAGTGCTGCTACATGATAGACATAATCTTCAATTGCTTCCCCGGGCAATCTTTTCCTCTCCATTATCTGCATCAAAATAGAGGAATCGTCCTGACTAGTGGGAAAACTTCGCAGTGACTCTTCCTTGAACTCCGAAAATGATCGCAGGACTCCTTGTCTGGATTGGTACCAATTATATGCAGCACCGCCCAAGCGTAGAGTTGCGTAAAAAAGTGTATTTCTGTTGTCCCAGTCATATAAATTTTTCAAATTCTCAATCGATTCGATCCAATTTTTAGCTGTCACAAGGTTTTGTGATGGATTAAATTCTGGGATTAACGCTCTTACTTCATTAATTCCCATTTTTAATTGATGCGCTTCTTGGGAGTGATTCTCAGAACCGAGTGCCCTATCATCCTTATTTGATACGCTCCCACAACAACCAGAACACTTTTCTCTTTGACCCAATGCCTTTTCCCTTTTTAATAATTCGTTCTCCCATCGAAGCAGCTTAATTTCAGTGAGGGGGGTCGCTTGCAACGGCACTGGTGCACTTCCAATTCCACTAGCCTCGTCGAAAAGACTATTCTCGTTTTCTTCCGCCATTATTATTTTAAATTTAGTTCGTAAAATTTATTTTTCCGTAAGTATATTGGCACTACACACCGATTTTGTTTATATAATTGACCTCAAAATCTTTTAAGTTTTCCTTTCTATAATAATCTTTATCGCTAGTACTTACTCTTACTTTGGGTCAATTGCTTACCCTTCCTCGTCCAACTATAGTGGTTTGCTCACTCTGGTATACGCAGTTTATGGTTTTGCACTAAAAATACCACACTAGTCCAATTTTATTTGTCCACTTTAATAAAAGTCACAACTTTCGATACATAAATTTTAAAAAATAACTGAAAATTCCTTGATTTCGTTTGGGTTTACCCCACACCTGAAACTATAAACCTTTTACTTCTAACACACTCGAATTTAAATTCACGTCAACCCGTGGCCGTGCCCTACAGTGAATTGATCTCGCATTGCTAGGTGCTTTCTCTAGTAACCCCGCATCACACATACCATAAGGATTTCTTCAAGGTTTAGAAAGGATACTCATTCACACACTATCTTTCCCTAATTGCCGGCAATAAAATCTTTTGCTACCTCAGACAACATTTCACCCTTGCATACCTCTTTTTCCAGGAAAGGTTACATTTCAGCACTTTGCATGTGAATACGTTCACTCACAGCCACAGGAAGACACAAGTCTTGTCAAGATGTTTTCTTGAGCACAGGGCCGGGCTTTTGCCTGTTTACGCTCATAACAAATGTATGATAAATTTCTATTTTGTTGTAAATTCTTTTAACTTTTTGTTTATATACAAATAAAATAACATCAAAAATGTTAAGATAGGTTTTACTCAAATCAGCAAATTTTGCGTTCCTTTTCTGCTCTGCTCACAAGTACTAAAAAGTAGAAAAGGAACACAGCTAATGTTGCCAACGTATTCTGAATATGATTGCCTAGGTGTCTGTTATGCACTGCACGTAGTACACAATTTTTCCGATAGGTGGTGCTCAACCTCGAATTTTAATAAATTTGAAGCATATTTTTTATAGGTAACTCTAAATTCTTTTATGTACCCATAACCATGCTTCATTATAACCATTTCCTATCCCGGAGTATGTCCACATAATTTTTTTTTATTAAAAGGCGTTGCAACGCACGCGGGTTTTTGCTAGTAAGTAAATAAAACAAACTTCAACTAATCTTATCCAAAAAATAGCCCATATTGCAAAAATTGTGATAAAGCACGGGATAAGCGTCCATTATGATAAAAGTGCGTCGATATACAAACGCAGGGTACTTTTAAGCTAGACGCTGAACGGGGGCAAATCGAAACGCGCTTTCCTAGAATGAATTCAATTACATCGCGGCCATGCCATCCAATAGTTCGGCTCGAAGCAATATCAAATATTCGCCATTAGAAAATCGGAAAAGGTTTACATTGAAAAAACGATCGTTCACTTTAGGTTAGTAAGAAATTCATTTGGATTTTGGTGAATTCATTGATTAGTGGTGGTTAATGTGTGGTGTTAATGCGATCCAGTCAGGATATAAGTGTGCATCGCAGTTGAAAGTTCGTTAAACGTTTATTATCTTATCGTAAATAAAAGATATTAGTAGTGAATTCCAGAGTTTGTTTTAGATTTGAGAAATTTGAACGGATCAAATGTTGATTAAATACTTCAATTTTAGGGAGTGAAAGATAGGAAGTGATAAACCTCGTATTTGTAAACAATTTGTGGCGGCTCTATTGGGAATATCAATTCATGGCAGTCATTTGCAAAATATTAGGTCTGATTGTTCAACAAAAAGTTAATATGTACTATAATAATTGTGTTTCTTTATCGGTCTCCATAATGTGCTGTTGCTAACGATCAAAAACATCCTCCTACCACGTACCATGGAGTAAACAAAACTACCTACATTTATTTATTTACTTTTTTTTTTATTCAATTCAATACTAACAAAATTGTATCGCCTTTGTATCCTTCGGACCGACCTACAATAATTATATCGTTAGTTATTCCAAAGATTTTTATGAAGTGAAACTTTGTTTTACCTCTTGTATGTCCTTCTTCCAGTGGTTCCTGCTCTTGCCAGTTCAATATCTTCTAGGCTAGTTCTTGTACGAAGTTCTAGTATCTTCTAGCACATCATGCACCCAATATTTGGTCGTCCTATGCTTCTTTTCCTTGTTGGTCTATCATTGAAAAATCCGGTATAGCCATCAGTGAGTCAAGTAGTTTTTAGCGTATTCTTCTTTTAAAACCAGTTATAATCCATTGAGGGATCTCTGCAAAATTCAGAGCAAGTGATAATCCGATGGTACTACCTCTGGACTATGCCGTGGTTGCTCCACTTCCGCAACCAAGCTGCCTTAATTTTTGACGGGTCGTAAAAGTAGCGGGCGGTCGGGCGTTGTCCTATTCCTATTATTCAATTTAGGCCGTTTTCATTCAATTGCCTGGCTTACTCATCAGTAGAGTTTTTGTTCGCAGCAGAGTTAAGAATCAATGGACTCACCAACTGGAGTAGTGCATCATAGTAGACGATTCCCTTTGAGTCTCTCCGTATCCACACACGACATAGCTTCACCTTTTTCGAAGTAAATCCGGACTTCGCGGGCGCTTCTTACGGCTCACCATCAATTGTCTGCGGTCTTTGAGGCTTCTGATTGTCGTTCGTGATCCTCATCTTCCTCTTTTAAAACGGGACGATTTCATTGCGTTTCAACGATCAGCCGACGGATAATGAAGGTATGGTGGGAAATATCCACTAAAAACACCTCCTGATCTTCCACTCTTTCCGCGCGACTGGCTTTTTTACCATAGCGTCGTCGATCAGCTTTTAATTAGGTGCTAATGCTCTTGGGATTTCCTTTCTCTCTTCTTCTCAACTTCGGTTTCTTCCAGCCTGAACTTCCTTCATTCTCTTTTCTCAACATGCGTCCTAGGATGTTTTTCGGTATTAGTGGCGCCTCGGACATTGGCTTTAGTTCCGCCCTCCAAGATTTGCCGAACCTCCCAGAATACAAAAGGACAGGCTGTATGTTATTCTGGTCATGCCGGACATAGCATAATGATTCGCTCGAACGATTGAGGTATTTTCTATATAACCAAACAAGAACTGCATGAGGTCCTTATTCACTTCCCAACGCTCCCTTGTAATCCGTCTCTCCACGATTGAGGTAAGTCTATGGGTCCACCGACCCTTACGAAGCTCGTACCTCTTTCGTTTCCATTACGTTACGGACTGGCAGTGCCTCTTCTGCCACCACACTGTATTTGGCTCCCCTCTCACATATTCTGTATCAAAGGGACGCATGCCTTCTCTCTCCAGTATGTCTAAGAGAATCATCCCCGCAATTGCGCACGCTATATCGTTGCACTTGGTTCTTTATGGGCAGAACGCGCGAAAAACGCCTATATACGGACCTCCATTTTCTGTTATTACACTGGCTCTGCATATCCATCCGGCACTGAGGTAACCATAGAAGAAGGTGATAGCTCAATCTAAGATTCCCCACGTTGGGCAGCATTCTTGTGAGTTCTGGTAACTGTGCGTTAAGATTTAGCCTATGATCGATCACCACTCCCAGGCACCTCTAGCCGGGTTGCGACTGAATGATTTGTTTCCTCCTTACGGACATTGGTTTTCGCCGTTTACGCCACGTAAGTTTTGTGCTTAGCAAGCGTCAGGCCACGCCAGGATTTGACCAGCTGTGGAGAGGTTGGAGAGTATATCGCGAGCTGTTCCCGGTTATTGGGATGGCAGGGTGCCTTAGGGATAAGGTTCTTTGCGATAAGCGTAGCACAGTAGCCCCAGTTTGCCCTCCTGAATGTTCCCTCAAGACCTCCAAGGCTAATATTTGTTCAGAGTGGCAGTCCGAAGCAAGGCTGATGTCCAGCACTCCTTCTCTGTTTTTGGTAACAAAGGTGGGGTCATTACCCTTGTTACGAATTGCAAATTTGGTGTTTAACAGGTAATTAAAAACAGCTTCATCTCGGTCACCAACGATCCATGAATCTTGGACTAAGGCAACATCGATTTCGCCTGATGCCAGGCGAGCAACAGCGCGGCAGACGCTGCTTTACAATGATGAAAGTTTACCTGTATCACCATCTTTTTGTTGTTTGTTGATCTTGACGATAGTCACCTCCGCTTCCTCGTCGCTGGAGATGTTCTCGTCAATGTCCGGTCTAAGCAGCTAGTGCTCCGTGTAGATGTTACCGATGGCTCTTGCCCAGCTGCGAGTCTGTCGATGCAGCAGCTTAGCTCTGAGCTGCGTCTACACCATTGGTTACCATGTCTTCAGCCTTTTCGCCTGAGGCCTTTTTTGTATGTGAAAGAATAGAGGCTCAAGGCAAGCTTTCGTATAGGCTGCAATATCGAACAGTAGCTCTAAACGAAAGATAATGAAGAGAGGAGTGAAGGAAGGAATTGCCGCAACCAAGCCGCGATATTTTATTCCACCTACTCCCATGTCCATGGATGTACTTTTGAAACAAGGTTCCATTGACTCCCCGCTAAAATAAATTAGTCTATGTTTCTTAGTCGTTGAAATCCATGTGCTGGCTAGTGTTCTCCGATGTACTACTTATCCCACTGTTGTCTGGAAGTCCTTTTCGAGCAGTTTTACGTTATATGGGCGGTATGCGTTGCAGAACATACGCCAAGCAGGTCACATGTTTATCAACCTCAACCCACACACTTGGCATGTTGCCAATACAGTAACTATCGATGTATTATGACATTAACTCTTGATTCTCAACCTGCAAATTCTACACTTTAAATCCATCACATTTGTCGGTCGATTGTCTGACACAGAAACCCTGATGCCTAAGAAAACATGATCCTGTATGGCCCTTATTCGTTTTTGCTCCAATTTTTCCCACTATAGAAAATTATGTATTCGCTATAAGCTTCTTCTTCTTCTTTAGTGATAGAGTCCACAAGTACCGCGGCCACTCATTTGGCCTCTTGTACTTCACCCCTATACCTGATTTTGCAGGGAGGCCGCTGGATTAGGTTGAGCAGTCTACTTTGTATCTTAGACTTGATTGTTCCAGATCATGATCCTCAAGACAAAGTTACGCTACCTTCTAGTACTCCATTAGGTGATCAGCCATCTTAGTTCTGAGCAATCCACTATTCTGGTTGGTCCAGGATAACGAACCCTCTACCTCCAGTTTTTATATGTTATTCCCTCGTCAATATCTAAAAAACAGTTTAACAAGGTAAATCACAAGGAATATTTAAATTGATTCAAAAATCCACTAAAAATCTCTACAAAAAAGGACATAAATTTACAATACTAACATGCTAACAGCAACTAACCATAATTTTCCCTTTCAGCATTATCGTTACTTGCTATGGGCGCTATTGCTTATCTTGTACACTTTGCGTTAGGTTTTATGTTGTTCAACACCGAATTACCTAACACATACGGCCTGCTATATCCAAGGGAGTCAGAAACAAGAGACGTTCGAAGTCTAGATGGAATCTGGAATTTCGTAAAATCAGATGAAGGTAACCCAACACAGGGAGTACGAGAACAGTGGTACAATGATGACTTAAGCAAGGTAAAATTGTCACACCGATTTGTCATCAACTTCTTTTGTTAATTCCTATTTTTATTTTCAGGTAAAACCAACAATACCAATGCCTGTTCCAGCGAGTTATAATGATGTAACAGAACAAAGTGATCTGAGGGATCATGTTGGCACAGTATGGTATGATAGGAAATTTTTCATCCCACGTAGTTGGGCCGATGAACAGAGAGTATGGGTGCGATTTGGTAGTGTGCATTATGAAGCATTTGTGGTAATATTCATTATATTGTTGAAAAACACCATTTCTATATAAATTTGATATTTTAGTGGATAAATGGAGAAATGGTTGCGAAACATGAAATTGGACATTTACCATTTGAGGCTGATATAACAGATTATGTTAAGTTTGGAAAAGAGAATCGCATAACTGTTCTCTGTGATAATGCTTTAATAGCAACAACAGTTCCACAAGGAAAGATAAGCGAAGTTGCCACGTAAGTATTTGGAAACATTGTTGTTAGAAGTTCCTATATGAATCTATGTCACCATTGAATTCAACGTCCATTTAAATCACCAGAAAGCAAGTTTGTTATGTGAAAGAGTAGTTATCGTATGAAAAGTAGTTCTGTGCTCTTGCGCAATTGGATTCTAATGGTGGGTCCATATGATAGAGACTGTTGGTCATAGACTTCCTGTCTAGAATTTTAATAGGTAATAATCGCAAACCTTTATATAAAGCGTGCCTTGTGCTACGATGAATTTATAGCAACCTCTTTATTTTAAAAAACAAGGAACTGATTTTCGCAACTTTGTAGCTTGAGAAAATTTAGTGGAATTGTGCGTCAGTTTTGCTCTTATAGGGAATAAGATAAACACTAAAATGACCACATTTTATCATTTTAATCGCTGGAAAGTTTTTTATGAGTTTTAGTCATGAGATCATACATTTTGCGTATTCTTTGTTTCACTTTTTCAGTTGGCTGGTCATAAACAAGTTGAGTGTGAATAAAATTTAAAAGGGGCACAATTCTATTACCTATCAGTTTATCATAAAAAAATCTTCATTCAATCTCCTTCAATCTATCGATGTATTATGCTCTAAGTCTATGCATTTCATATTAGTCAAAGATCATGCCAGATCTTATTTTTATTTTTAAAAATTTGTATATCATTCTCCTACTACTACGAAATTTGTATCTCATTCTACCCAAGCCGAGTACAGTTACAGATGTAGAAGACTAGAGGTCCACGGTGTCGTGCGGCCCGGATCTCCGTAAAGCCTTGACATAGTGCGGCACCGTGGTCTAATTTACAAATTTAACAGTCTGCATTGCACAAAACTATTGACGAAATTAATTAGAAGCTTTCTTGCTGATCGAGAGGGCATAATCCAGCTGGACGGGGAAGATTCCGAACCTTTCAACATTATCTCAGATGTCCCTCTGGGATCGATCATGGTCCCGAAACTTTTCAATATTTACTTTTCTGATCTCACACATAAAATCACAAACGTGGACTCATTCTTGCATCCATTATGGCACAAACAGATTGACTCGAGGCGGAAGATCGTAGCGTGCGCAAAAATGTGAACTGAAGAGTGTGAATATAGCTGAACGGACTTATGTAGAGCTTATAGATGGTAGCATAGGCTGCAGGTTGAAAGAGGGACTTGCACCTCTTAAGAAATCTTACGCAAAGGGCCTCTCATCATGGTTGGCGCTTGAAGTGACAAATGGCGCGGGGACTGAAAAACGGAATCATACTTTTCGAAAACTCACATTTGTGAGAAAAACTCAAGCGTATCGTTTAAGGCCAACTATGATATTGCGATGGCTGTTTGGCGATTTGGAATATGATCATTCCAACGCAGATCTTTGATTTATGCCTTGCTTAGGATGTTAAGAGATAAATTATCCTCTATTTCCACCTCGTCTACTGAAAGGAAAATTGGTCCAGGTTTTATTAAGAGCATCACTAATATTTCTGGTGAAACAAAATATTGGTCTAGCCAAATTACAAGGTTTCCTTTTCTGAACTGCCGTTTTCTAATGGTTACCATCGTACAATATTGAACTGATTCGAAATTTAAAATTCGTATTTTCTTATTATCACATAGGAGTCTTAAGATTAGATCGTTTGCAGATGGCGCAACTAAGCACTTTGTTTTGTTTTCATAAATTTTCAATTCCAAGTTTTTTGTCGAAGCGGATTTTGCTTGTAGAGGATTCTGCATCTTGATGCCGAATCCCAGAAAACTTATTTCAATGCCAGATTGAGGAGGAGGCAATTAAGTACATGCCTTTAAGAAATTCATTATAGATATTGTGTATTTTTCCATGGTTTTTTTTATGTGGAAAAACCAAATAGGAGTCACCGTTTTTACTGCTAGTCATTTGTTTATCGCATCAGTCATAGTTAGCTTTCATAATAGCTTCAGTTTTCTAGCTATGGTGGATTTACCCACGGCTTTATAGAGTTATACCACCAAACACATTTTACGGTTAATGGTTCTACTCCTTACTACGCTATCAATAGCTGTCTTCAAGCTTCAAACTTGTTTAGCTCATGATCACCTCCATCCCATGCACAGCTCTTTTTCGGGCATCCTGCATAACATTGGCCAGCATTTCGAGTGTTATACCAGCTATTTCGGCTCATATGTTTGCCTTGAGTTCGGCAATGGTCTTCGGCTTGCTGGCATAAATTTTACTTTTTAAATAACCCCACAGAGAGAAGCGACTGTCATACAGTAAAGTGAAATTCGACAGTAGTTTTGTTTATAGACCCCGCCAAAGAGTGTAAAATGAGCTTCGTCGGTTCGTCCGTCATCAAAATTTTGTCCAAAGGCTCGGCATCGATCCATATTGCAACGACACGACGCGACGCGGATTGTCTGTTGGCAACAATGTTGCTTTATAATCCTCTTTAGACTCGTTCCCCTAAAGATACGACACATTTGGGTTATCGACTTTACCTTGCCGCTCAGCTACATTGCAGCGTCGCGGACGCGGTCGAATGGTACGCTGGCGAGTGGCTATTGTGTTGTCTGAAGGCGCCATATTGTCTCCCATATTTTTTACGATCAACACGAACAGTTTTCACAATTGAGCTATTGTTTTCAATATTCAAGTTTTCAAAAGCTCTATAATTTCAGCACGTTTTTCCAGAGGGTATTGACTCACTAAAATGGTACTGAATAACGTTTCAGAATCATGTAAATTTGTTGAAATCAGCTAAATAAGAAGAAGATTTCAGAGCTATTCAATGTTGAAGTACCGAAGGTCTAGATGGCCTATACCTGACTGTACTGTTATTGTTCACATATAAAATCCTGAGGGCCTGAGTCTCAGAGATGAGACTGTACTTCATGTTGTAACCGTTAAACTCGTCACCGTTCTTGCACTTCACTATTCCTGTTGATAGAGTTGAGCTCACGATCAAAAAGACAAGATCTAGCACATGATTATCATATATTGTCGAAGTCGTTCAGAAATGTTTTGGATATATATTGAACGCCCCTAATACTACCTTGATTGAATGACCAGGAAAGAAGACTATCAATAGTATATCGATTTATTGACGCCAAGCTCTTTAAGACACCTATACTTTTTCATTGCCTTTAAAGCCGTGATGGGACCCAAACAAGGGGAAGTGGATTGAAAACACGCAGCTCACCAAGGGAGGCACGTTGGCAGAACCAGACTAATTTTGACTTGGTCCTACGGGACCTTATCGTTCTTATTTTCGCTTTATCAGAGAAGATAAAGATCTGTTTATTTTTGTAGCCCCTACTTCTTTTCAAGAGTGTATGCCAGTATGGCGTAAGTCTCAGATTGAAAGACAGTCGCTGGGGCACCTAGGTTTATCGCTCTACGATTCTGGCTTTTACTGAGCCTTCCGACACCCACAACTGCGTCGGTTTTAGAGCCATCTGTGTACGATACTAGTCCATCCTGCGATACCTTAGGAAAAGTGCAATATTGCTAATCTTGTATGTACAAGAAAAGTGGCTAATATATTGAGATATTAAAGAGCATGCCGTCCGATAGCATCCATGCTTCCGGCATCTTCTATAATATTGATTATTATAAAATGTCCTTGCCCAAAGCCAAGGTTGCCTTCCTCTTTCAGCCTGAAGGCAGCGTTAATGGTGGAATCCCCTACCTCAACGTGGAGTAGTACCGAATTCAGAAGTCTCTGACCCTGTTTCACCTGTTACCACGATGTCAACAACATCTGCGCAGCCGTGGACGTAAAAACTTTGGCCACTAAGTAGCCCTAGGAGTTTATCTACAACAAGGCATCACATAAGTGGAAAAAAGACTTCTCCTGTGTAGATCCTTTTGCTGGGTGGTATATTCGCGACAGGGTAGCATAGCAGTCTTGGGTATAGAAGAGTTAGAGGCAAACAGATTGGATTTATTTTCGGTTACAACTTCCCAGTATTAATAAAATAAGAAGTTGTGGGCGAAGTCAAATTCTTCTTCATGGGAAGATTAGAAGTTTTTCGTGTCAACAGTCGGCTGTACAATTATCCCGCAAAGCACACGATCGCCATATGTTCATCTACAACCAATGTCTCCAAGGGAGGCTAAGGATGATCTTTTCTGGCTATAGGATCTCTTTATAATTACTTTTAACCACATACATTTAAATTTAAATTTGACATTGAATTTGGTATTATATGACTTTGATACATACTAACTAATATGCAATTCAATAATTTCAGCGATCGAGGAGTTTCATTATTTCAATCCTACACCTTCGACTTCTTTAATTATGCTGGCATTCATCGATCTGTACACATTTATACAACACCAAAAACATACATTCAAGACGTAGAAGTAAATACTGATTTATCAGATACAACAGGTAAAACAATTGAAAACCCCCAACTTTGTAAGTTACACCAATACAAATAAACATTTATTCCTTATAGGCACTGTTTACTACAAAATCAAAGAAAGCGGATCATCAACTAATAATAAGATTTATGTTAAAGTACAACTTCGTGATAAAGAGGGCAACATTGTAGCAAATGGAACCTCAGCTCAAGATCTCAAAGGGGTGCTAGAAATTGATAATGTGAAACCGTGGTGGCCTTACTTAATGAATCCAGAACCCGGATATTTATACACTATGGAAATATTTTTATATAAGGATGAGGATGACTTACTAGATGTTTACAGACTTAAAATTGGAATACGTACGCTTACATGGGACAATACCACATTCAAAATAAACGGAAAACCAATTTATTTCCGTGGATTTGGGAAGCATGAAGACTCGGATGTGAGTTTGTTATTTAAAATTAAATTAATTTAATTAAAATAATTTATAATTCGTATTTTACAGATAAGAGGAAAAGGACTTGATCTAGCACTATTAACAAAAGACTTTGGCTTGCTGAAATGGGTTGGTGCGAACGCTTATCGGACTTCACACTATCCATACTCCGAAGAATCAATGGAGTTTGCCGATGAACAAGGCATAATGGTGATTGATGAATGTCCCAGTGTAGACACAGAGTACGTGATTTTAATTATTTTAATCTCAATTTATTAGCATCTCTGTTCGCCTCAAATTCTTCTCTGCCCGATGCTGCTATACAATCTCCCTCCCTCGAACAGCGAACAGCTCATTCAATGGACGGAGTTTTTTTCATGACTCGAGATGTATATCGATATCTCAAAGAGCTTGACGTCAATAAATCCACTGGCCCCGATAAAATATCCCCTATGGTTCTCAATAAATGTCCATCACCTTTGGCTAAACCTCTGCGCAAACTTTTTGCCCTTTCTTACTTCTCCGGAGTCTGTCCAGACTCCTGGAAACTGGCTCATGTTCAGCCTATACCGAAAAAAGGTGACTCTAGCGATCCCCTAAACTACCGCCCAATAGCAATTACTTCTGTTCTCTCCAAAGTTATGGAGACCCTAATCAACAAAAAACTAATATCTGGAAACCAACAAAATTATTCATGACAGACAGTACGGCTTTAAATCCAAAAGATCTACTGGCGACCTCCTTGTATGTCGAACAGAGCACCTACACCAAAGCATCCATCGCTTTGGTGAATCTTCTCTGGTTGCTCTATATATGTCCAAAGCCTTTGACCGAGTATGGCACCCAGCTCTGTTGTCAAAACTACAAGCTATTGGTATTCAGCCAGTTCTAAGAAAATGGATTAAGAGCTTCCTTTCTGACCGTTCAATAAAGGTAGTATTGGATGGCATCGAATCTAATCCCCACACCATCTCAGCCGGAGTTCCTCAAGGATCAATTATTTCACCCGCACTTTTCTTAATATTCATAAATGATCTGCTCTCACTCCCTTCCAACCCATTGCTCAGCTTCGCTGATGACATTACCCTTCGTTATTCTTACGCTTTCGACAATATTAGACAAGCATGTGCCAGACCTTGTCTTCACCATCGTGAACTCATGTCCAACTCTATCAACAGGGACATCGAACCCATTTTTGATTGGGGCCACAAGAATCGTGTTGAGTTCCGCCTTTCCGAAACGAAGTACTGTCTCATTACTTATAAAACCTGCACCAACCTTCCTTCTGTCTCAGTGGGCAAAACAAATCTTACAGGTGATCCTTCTCTTAAAATCTTGGGTATAACTTTATCTGAGAACTTGCGATGGAATGATCACATATTCCAAATCGCTAAACAAGCATCCCAATGCTTAGGATTTCTTAAGAGATGCAAATTTCTGCTCCCACCAGCAGCTAGAGCTACAGTCTACAAATCCTACATTCGGCCTCGCCTCGAGTATAACTCATTTGTCTGGGCTGGCACCTCTAAAACCGCCTTAGCGTGGCTGGACAAAGTGCAAAGCCGTGCCATCCGAATCATCGCAGATGACAGCCTTTGCATCTCCAGCGACTCTTTGAGCCACCTGAGGAATGTGGCAGCGCTCTCCAAGCTTTATCGCTATTACCACAGCGACTGTTCCACTGAAATTCAGGACCTTCTGCCTGCACGGTAATATTTTTCCCACAACACAAGACTAGCCCGCTCGGCTCACCCCCATACCCTACAGCCCTCGCGCACAACATGTTCTAGAAGTTCGTTTATGAATAGAACAACTCTACTGTGGAATAATCTCCCACAGTCAGTTTTCCCGAACCCGTACAACACCCAAGAGTTTAAACGTAAGGTTCATCGCCACCTGCTCCAACACCCCCCAGACCCCCCCCCCCCCTCTAATCCTATCATTTTCTTTTCTATCTTTCAAACCAAGACTGGTAGTGCAAAGGGTGATTCCTAAGCTTGGTTTTTCCACATAAAAAAAAATACTAAAAAATATTTTATTTCTTTCCTAGCAATTTCAGCCAAGCCCTGTTAGACAAGCATAAATCATCTCTGGAGCAATTAATCCACAGAGATAAAAATCATCCAAGTGTTGTTATGTGGTCAATTGCCAACGAGCCAAGAACAGCGTCATTCCATGCCGACTCTTATTTCGGGTATTTATAACAATTTTCATTTAACTTAGAAACACACTTAAGGGGGTAGACTACAGTAAAATTTTCAAAAAATTCATTTTTTTTTTTTTGCTTTAAATTTGAAATCAGCCACCTCGAAAACCACCGAGTTAGAAATTTCATCACAAAATAATCAAGATTTCACGTTTTGGCCAGAAATTTGGGACTCTGTCCCACAGTGCAATGTTCAAACGCGTTTTTCTCGAAACTATGTTTTTCAAAACGGTGTACATGATATCTCAAGATCTAATCAACGAATTGACTTGAAATTTGACACACAATCATAACATGAAATTTGTGCAAATACGTTTTTTCGGCACAAATTTCATGTTATGATTGTTAATAATTATTGAACAAAGCAAGATATTGAAAAAATCCTACGTGACGCCAGAGGCACTCATCCATAAAAGAAGTGTGTCAAATTTCAAGTCAATTCGTTGATTAGATCTTGAGATATCATGTACACCGTTTTGAAAAACATAGTTTCGAGAAAAACGCGTTTGAACATTGCACTGTGGGACAGAGTCCCAAATTTCTGGCCAAAACGTGAAATCTTGATTATTTTGTGATGAAATTTCTAACTCGGTGGTTTTCGAGGTGGCTGATTTCAAATTTAAAGCAAAAAAAAAAGAAATGAATTTTTTGAAAATTTTACTGTAATACTAATACTAATGCACATCCCCTTAATACTAATGCACATCTTTCATACCTTACAGATTTGTCGCCAATTTTACTAGATCATTAGATAAAACAAGACCAATCACTGCCGCTATAGCTGTTCCTAATACCGATGATAAGGCTGTAAGATTTTAATTTAATATTAACAACTATCAATTGTGTACTAAATTCAATTTTTCTGTTTTTAGGCTAAGCATTTAGATATTATAAGTTTCAATAGATACAATGGATGGTATACGGAGACTGGAAATTTGGATGCGATTACATCAAGGGTGGTTGATGAGGCTTCTGCTTGGAATAAAAAACATAATAAACCTGTACTAATGTCAGAATATGGTGCAGATACCATGGCCGGACTTCATATTGTGAGTATTTATTAGATTTTAAAAAGTATATTAGAAAAATACTTTATTTATACGTGTTGAGACAGGTTTTAGTTAAGCTAGATTATGTCACGATCGTTTTTGATTGTGTTCGGCAGCGTTCAGTAATGATAATGATGGTAAAGATAGTCCCCTGACACGTTCTAAGGTTGATGAAGGGTATCTTTGAGGTAATTGTGACTGATCATGCAAATGTTCTTAATCAGTTAAGCTCCCTCTCGGGTAACGTCTCACATTTTCAAGCAATAGATGACAATATCTAACCCGTGAATGTCTGGCTCGACCAGTTATCAAACGCACTGTCTCTCTTCCAAACGAACTCGAGGTCTCTAGTGACAAAATTCCACGAACTTTCATCTCGAGGTTCTACGGTCTTGGATGTCGTCGACGATCTGCACTCAGCGTTTCTAAACCCTGGTACTGCTTTTTCCACCTCAAAGGGAACCCCGGCCCCTCTCCCCATACTAAATGACATCAGAAGATATACGATGCGTGTCAAGGCTGAAGTGGAGTCACTGTCGCTCTCAGTTACTCAAAATTGTACAGCCCTGCAATCAATATCTGAAAGATTGAATGTCTTTGATGGCAATTATTCCCGCACTTCCCAGGGTGTAGTAGAGTAAAATGAGCCTCCAGCCTCCACCCTGGCTTCTGCTTCTGCGAATGGAAATGTCGTGAGCACTGCTACAATACCTGAGGTGGGCTTTTCAGACGAGACTGCCTCTAGACTGGCTCCTGACCACCCGAAAACTTGTGGAAAGCATCGAAAACGCAAACGTAATCATAGAATCACAAACTCCTATACTACCTCACTCGTCTCCGCCCCTTCCCCTCCAATGGGCTCTAGCCCTATCCCAGAGCCGGATGTGGCATCAACCAGTTCTATTAGTATCGATGGATCCTCGGTCACTGGAAATACTGGGTCTTTATAACCTACGCCAACTTGGTAACGGTTCCTAAGCCACAACGTATTTCCATTGCACGTTTCTCCCCTGCAACTACGGCCGAGGTAATTAAAGAATACTTAAGGGGAAAAGCATTTAATCCCGAGACTGTCTCCTGTCGGAAAAGCAGCAACGCTTCCAAACCAAGGAGGTATGACGGACGTTCAAAGCGCTGGAGTTTGTAGATGAATACTGCTGCCTTGAGGGAAAGGTATTCGTCGAGCGTGCACCCCAGAATATAGAAGAGCTCCCCGCCCACGTGTGCATCGTACTCCCGACATTCTAGAGGTTCCAAAAAACTTAAGACATTTCCCTCTATTACCAAAACGTGAGGAGTATCAGATCCCTACGGATGATGCGAGGTTTAACATCCCAATTGACTCCGATCGTTCTCTGGCATAAGAAGAGAGCTATTTTGGCCTTATTGGCTCTTTCTAAAAGATTCTGCCTCCACGTTAGTTTCCTACCGAGTACGAGGGGTAGAAGTTTCGCATCCTCCTTTAAATGCAGTGTTTCATTGCAGAGGCTTAAAGAAGGAAAAGCTACTACTTCTTTGTAGAGAGCACTACTTCAGTCTTGGCTGGGTTAACGCTTAGACCCTTTGTAGTAGCCCAATGCGCAAGAGTGTCCAATGCGTGTTGCATTATATCTCTTATTCTTGAGATATACTTGCCGGTCACCACCAGCACAATATCATCAGCATAGTTATATTTCAAAGGAGCGGCGATAAGACCTTGTGGTGTGCCTCTTCCAACCCGTCTGACTTCTTCCGAAAGCCCCAGGCTAGACTTTATGACCCGGCACCTCAGCAGCTGATTTATAAAGGACCTGGAGCACCCATCAACATCCAGGTGCTGGAGTGCCCCCGTTGACCGCAGAAGGTTCAACATTGTTGAAAACACCTTCACTATCTAAGAAAGCAACCAAAGTGAACTCCTTGAATTCATGGGATCTTTCGATGACTGCTACCAAGAGCAGTGTCTACTGATTTACCTTTGGTGTAGGCATGCTGCGAGGGAGAAAGCAGTTTTCTATCAATGCTTTATATAATATGAATTTCCACAAGTCTTTCTAAAATCTAGAGGAGAAAGGATGAGAGACATATAGGTCTCAAGTCCTTTGGATTGTGGTAGAAGATTTTACCCGCTTTTGGAAAGGAAGCCACCTTCGCTACTCTCCAGGATATTGGAATGTAGCTCATGCGAAGGGAAAACCTATAGATGGTTGCGAGCCAATTCAGAATTAAGTCCCTGACTTTCTGAATTTCAATGGGATAAATTCCGTCTGATCCAGGTGTAAATCCCTGTTTATCAATCTGCTAATAGTGCCTAAATTATGTTCACTAGTTGGGCCCCCAAAACCTGTTTCTGCAGATGCAGCAAAAGCTGTCCAGCCAGGAAAGTGGGTATCGAGCAGGAGTTTCAATGACTCCGCACTGCTTGTGGTGCATGTACTATTTGCTGGTTGCAGCAGTTCTTGGCACATTGGGCTTTTCGAGAGAACCTTTCTCATACTTGCGGCATCCGAAAAACCTTCTATTGTCACACAAAAGGTGTTCCAGGATTCCCTCTTTGATTTTCGCAGTTCGTATTTGAACTCCCTGAGACGCCTTTGTAGTTGTCCCAGTCTGAAACAAAGTTAAACCGTTTGGCCTTATTAAAGGCCTTTCTACTTTCAGATCTTATTTTGAGAAGCTTGCTGTTCCACCAAGGGGGTTTGGTTTTACCCCTATATTTCCTAGTGGGACAGGCAGCTTCTAATGCATTATTCAGGAGGTTGCTGAGATTTCTCACTTGATATTGGAGAGCTTCAGCGTATCAGGGGTGGGTGGGAACATTCTCAGGGAGTGATTTTTCTACTACTTGTCTGTATACGGCCCAATCTGTGTTTCGGACATTCCTGTAACCAGTGCCGGCGGATCGTGTTGGGCCCGGGTGGGTAGTCAGACAAACGCACCCCTCCTCCGAAAATGTTAATTGGTAACAACCTTTCCTAAAAAGGAAAAAAGGTAGGTAAGTTCATTGTGAATTGGAAGATGAGCCAAGGTTGTACAGAAGAACGTATGGTGTCCTAGGACCTCTTCGGTAGATTACAATGTATCATGATGTATTGAGGCTAGCGATCGAGTTGTGCGCGAATGAAGCTATCCGAACGTGACCTGAAAGTGCTGGTCTGCCGTTTGCGCTGAGCACAAAGCTGTAACTAAGCTGATCAGCAACCAGGCAAAACAAGTATCCGTAAGACTCAAGATATGGGAACAGATCATTCACTAACAACTCGTCTTAAGGTAACTGGGAGTGACGATCGACCAGAGGCTTAGTTTAAACCCAATTGGATGGCATGATGGGCGGGTAAAGCATTTGCTATATATAGCGCATTTCGGAGAATTCTGCCCAACGTGGACGCCCAAACCAATCCGTCGCCTCCTGGTGGCGTGGATGGTTAGCTTTATCTAGATTTACGCAGTGCCAGTAAGGGCACCAGTAAGAAAGAGGGCTGGGAGCAGAAAATGGAGGGCCGCATACAGACTAACAGATACGTGCGTGCGTACAGTGCCTGCGGTGTATGCGGCGAATTTTCGCTGACAGCCAATTGCGTGCCTGGGTTCCGTCTAGGGCTTTTACAAATAACCAAAAAATCTAAGGGACAAGTGCATGAGTCTGTTGTGTGGCTTGTCTTTGCGTATTCGATTGAGACTATGGTGAATTCGAAAATGAGGCAAATCTGGAAGTAGACCAACTTTTGCGTTTCGTGCGTTCCGTTTATGTAACTATGTCAGTTTGCTTTTGAATGTAAGCACTTCTATTGTATCAATCACCGCACGCACCAACGTACGCATGTATGTCTCCAACTTAAGCGTCCATCCCCTGTTTATATAGTAGCAACTAAATAATTTTTTTTTATATTTTAGCTTCCATCATACGTATGGTCCGAGGAGTACCAAGCATCACTATTCTCTAAGCACTTCCGTGCATTTGATATATTGCGAAAGAAGAATTTCTTCATAGGTGAATTTGTATGGAATTTTGCTGATTTTAAAACACAACAAAGTAAGAAAAACTAATTTATAATTCAAAATATAAAACAAAATAATAATCCATAAATCATTATTTTCAGCTGTAACCAGGGTGGGCGGTAACAAGAAAGGCATATTTACAAGAGATCGACAGCCGAAAGCTGCCGCTCATCTATTAAGACAGCGGTATATGGCTTTAGGTGAAGAATTGGATCAATGCAGTATGCCAGATGATCTCTTCCTTTATATAACTTCACCAAGTTCTTATAGGGACCCAAGTGAACTTTAACAAATATAAAAACAAAACAAAAAATACTTATTCCGTGTGTTCGAAACTTTCTTCAATAATAGTATTTTATATTTAGGTATCATAATTGATGTAGTAAAGCCGTTTTTGTACATACACAAATTTATACAATCGGATTTGTTTTCTTCCCACCCTTATGAAATAAAAATAATTTTAATTTTAATTTCTTTTTCATTCTATAGAGCAGAAATATAATAAACAATGCGCTGTGTCTGTTCTCGGCGACTCGTCACGATATTTACATACATCAAAGCTAAAATTTTCTATTGCAAAATCAAAGAAATCCTAAAACTACCTTAAAATAATTCATCATCCTCCTCATCAACTGGTTCAACTACTTTCAAACATTCATCTGCAAATTCTATAAATAATGGCTCCTGCATAGCAGCCTTAATCGCCTGCCTTGCGTTCGGTGCCTCGTCCAACTCCTTTAGTAGCGCCCTCAAATGTGGATTGTAGAGGAGATTCTTGAGGCCTTCACTGTGTCCTGCGAATGTAATTTTAAGCAAAAACTTTTCTTTTTAATTATTTAAACATTTCATTTCATACTTAGAGCTTCTAGTTTCTCTGGATTCACTGTATCTTCAGTTTGAAATAAAATCGGAATTTTTGCGTAGGTTTTTGGTGATTGTTGTTCTACTGTTGCTGGTTTGGGTTCACATTTTGTTTCTTTATGTTTCTTGAAGCAATCTAAAGAGCAGCTGCAAAAGACATGATGATAAGCAATTTTGTTAATCTAAAATTTTAATTTTGAGCAAATCTAATCTAATCGAGAAGAAAAAGAGAACTTTTCCTTTTCATTAAGTTTTCCAATTTTTTATTATCGTGAAAGAAGATGTACCTGCAGTATGTGAGAATATGTCTATAATGTTCCGCATTCTCATTGGACAGCATCTTCAGGACTCACGTGATGCATAGCTACTTTAAAGAACGTAAGGAGCTTGAAGTCATTAAAATTTCTTTGCAGGGCCGGCGTTCGACTTTTTTGCGCCCGGTGCAGTATGCCATATTGCACCCCATCATTTCTGTTCATTTTTTGATCGCAATAAAGGACAATGAAAAAAGACACAAACACTCTTTGGAGTTCCATACAAAAATAAATGCCAAGAAAGCATAGACAACGAAATCAGGCAAACTAAATGGAATTGGATTGGCCGCATTCTGCAGAAGACAATGGAAAAAGGCACAGAAGGTGCATTTCCTGTAATATATCACAATGTAGGCACGAGAACCCTTTTCAATTTTTTTTTTCGAAGTTTTAATCTTGTTTAAAATCTTCATTTCTGGAATTGCGCCCGGTGCAAGTGCACCATTTGCACCTATGAAAGCGCCACCCCTGCTTCTTTGGCTCCTCTAGATATCTTCCAAGCTTTTGACAGAGGTCGGCGCCAGCTCTGTTAGCTAAACTACAAGCTATTGGTGCCGCCTCAGTTATAAAAAAACTGGATCGAGAGTGCACGTTCTGGTCGCCTTTAATATGTGTTCTATCACCCCCTATTTTGGACAATCGTGATCGACGAACTTCTTGTCGATCTGAATTGCCGGGATTTTAAAGCATAGGCCTATGCAGACAATATCGTCATACGATTAGTGGCGGTTATGATAGTACCGTTTCAGATCTTATGCAAGCCGCTCTGTCGCTGTAGCCGTAGCAAGAACTTGGGTATTAACTCACAAAAAACTGCCATCGCACTATTGACTTTTAAAAACCCCCTTTTAGGATGGCAAAGAAATAGTTTTTTCAAAGGAGGCTAAATATCCATCCATCGCATGGTGGGTCAAAACCAAACAAAAGGATGCTATAATTAGGCTGGCCAGGGTGCAAAGAGTGGCCTGTCTTGCCATCACAGGGACTAAAAGCAGCTATCGGACTGTGGCTATGGAGGACGATACACCTGGTAGCTATTGTTCTTTAAGCCAGGAGACCTTCTGGATCATTTACCGATCCTCAAGGAGCTAAACCTGGAGCCAATGATATCATTGTCCGATACCATTCCTGCCACTCTTAATTTTGACAAACGTTTACGACGATTATTCGAAGTAGGTCAGAGTGGTAACATGGCAAGCCTCTCTTTCGAGGAAGCACGGCCTTTTGGTATACGGATGGTTCCAAACCCGATAAAGGGGTAGGGCTGAGCGTATATGGCCCAAGGAACAAAATATCCATGGCTCTGGGCACTACCCCCACTGTTTTTCAGGCTGTGGTACTCGCCACCCAGATGTGTGCTCAGACTTGTATTAATAGAGCTCCAAATAGCAGGAACAACAGTGTCACAACAGTGATGTGGATTCCGGCCTACGAAGGTCACATTGGTAATGAAATTGCCGACAGCCTGACTAAAGTAAGCGCAAACTCATCACCTATCGGCCCGGAACCTTTCTGTAGCTTAGTAAGCCGTCACGTAAAAACGGCCTTAAAAAAATTGGGTCGACCAGATGTTGGGTGCTCGTCAAGCTAAAAGATTAATCCAAATCGATAAAGCTAAAGCGGGGAAACTTTTAAATCTCAAGAGGTGGGAGCTAAAAATAATAACAGAGCTCCTGACGAGCCACTGTTCGCTTAACTATCATCTAAACAAAATAGGTCTGGTGGCCGATTCTGGCTGTCGGTTCTGCGGGGCAGCTCCCGAAATAGCGGAGAACTTACCGTGCGACTGTGAGGCTACAGCGGGGAAGAGATTGAGCCTCCTCCATCGTGACTTTTCTACCCCAGGGAGATTTGGGACAGAAACCCTAAATCAGTTTTAAGCTATTTTTTAGAAGCCTTAACCTCGACGGTTTTTAAAGACGGGGATGGCACAATAGACCAAATAAAATAGGCCGCAGTGCCTGCCAAAGCGCCCATCAACAAGCAATAGAATACTTCGCCTTAAAGTATTATGGACATTTTCATAAACGCAGAACTGCGGACATTCTGCATTATTCAGCTATTTAGCTTGCCCCCTAGGCCCCTTTTACACTATAAAATACGAAACGAAACAAAGTCTCCTGCAATCGCTGATTTTCTTTTGGAGTTTCCTCAAAAATTTCATCGATCTTTACACGGGTAAACTCTTGCAACAAATAATACGTTACTCATTTCTCTTTTGTACTTTTCGTATATTTATTCACCCACCCGTCGCTTAGTATTGAAATCCATTGTGGCCATTTTTGTTTTTAATTCCGCTTTTTACTCGTTTCCCTACGAAAGGGAAAACTAGATAAATCAGAGAAACAACAACAACAAACCTGAAGCTGTTCAAACTGTTTCCTGCAAAGTTGCTTCAAAAGTTTCATGGCATTGTTTCGTGTTGACGCAAGCCCTCTCTCAAGCTTGCAGGAAACTTTTTGTTTCGTGTAAAATGGGCAGTAATAAGTAGATGGCCATGTTAAGGTCGATCCACACATATTCGTGACGTGAAGGTGGCTTCAGTGCAGTACCGGGAGCATCAGTGGAAAAAATTGCGAAAGGCGCGACATGTTCCTACACATCTGACGCAATGCGGCAGCGACGTTCTCAATACCCTTTAGGCGTCCGTAAGCATCACAAAAAGTACGTCGCCACCGATATTTTTTTTTTTAATTGATCGCGGACGTGAAATAAATACTTTTGAAATCTAATGAAAAATTTTATAAGAATTCTTCTGTTGAATTCTTATAAAATTTTTAGGTAAGTTTATTTGAAATACATTGTTTCTGTGCAGTCTTTCTTATGCGATTTTTAATGCGGATTATAACAATATTTCCCAACAACTACTTTCTTAAAGATATATACATCCCCCCAGAGACTTCATTTTTACTAATCGAATAAAATAATCACATAGACGGTAGAGTGCATCCTTCGCATGGTTTCACTTTTATAACAGTATTTTTCTATCAACAGTAATCACTAGGAAAACAGTTTTGATAAGAGTTATAACTAAGTTTTAAAAAGACTAAAAGTATGTAAGTACCAAAATCCCACAACACAACCAAAACGTAAACTTTAATTACACTCACTAAAGTTCTGCACAAGTCGGGCACTTATATTTCCTTGTTTCAACGTTACACACTACACAAGCCATTTTTAACCGCAAAACAATTAACTAAGTGAATTTACCGGCGTTTTTCAAGTGCAATTCGCTCCTCACGTGTGCAATCAAAACTCTGAACTGTCAAATTCTCCCATCAGCTGTTTGACAATAAAGAACACGTGATTTTAAGTTTCATATGGAAAGGAGCTTTTCACGGTGCTTAAACTACTTAATAACAGAGGGCTGCATGTAGTTCGTAAGTTTATGAATAATTTCGCAGAGCTTATGTGAGTCTCCTAGGACAGGTTCGTCATCGCCCCAGTGGCCTAATGGATAAGGCATCGGCCTCCTAAGCCGGGGATTGTGGGTTCGAGTCCCATCTGGGGTACAATCAGAAGTATTTTTTTTTCTTCACAATTTTTTTTTTTAAATTAAATTTCTTTTTACTTATTTTAATTTAACTTTTTTTAAATAATCTTTTGCATTTCCGGTGGAGATTATCGCGAGAAATTGAAGTGTGAGATATTTGTTTGCTTGTATAAAATACGAACGTTAGGTTAGGTTGAAATGGCTGCCCCCACCAGGGAGCCCAGTTAGGCACGCTGTTGGGCCCATTGTGATGCCATTCTAGTGTTGGGACATAGTTCAAGCCATTTCAAGCCATTTTGAGCTTTTGATAAAGCGACATAGTCTAGTGACATCAATATTTTGCAGCTCGCTCAATCCATCAAGGAAAGGGGAGCCAAGGAAGGTCCCTCTTTACCCTGTTAGGGCGGGACATGTGCACAGAAGATGGGAGACAGTTTCTTCCTCTTCTTCATTACCACAACTTCTGCATAAGTCGTTGTGGGGAAGTCCTAATCTTTCGGCGTGTGGGCCTGCGGCAGTTCAGAAGAGTCGTGGATGTTGTGACGACAGAATTAAGAGCCTTGATAGGGCCGCTTGGCTGTCCGATAGAATACATATATTCTTATGAGATATATTATTTATCTTCAACCATTCGAGAGCCTCCCAGATCGCAGTTACTTCCGCTTGGAAGACGCTGCAGTGGTCGGGCAGACGAAGAGAGGTATTTATATTTAATACCTCGGAAAAGATACCAGAGCCTACACTGTTCCCAATTTATGAGCCATCTGTGAAGATACATAGTGACCCAGTTGGGATAACACTCTGGCCGGAATGATGGTATTGAAGCCTTTCTCCAAGGTCCACGTAGGTGTAGTATAGTCTAGGTTGTTCGCAGCGATGGCGAACTTCCTAAGAATGGATGAGTGGCCATATGAATATGGAGTCCATCCAAGAGAAGCCTTTGTCCTGGCAGCCGACCAGGCTGCCATTTGCTCGGCGTATATGTCCAAAGGAGTAAGATGCAATAAGACATCCAGCGCAGCTGTAGGGGTGCTTCTCATTGCACCACTGATACACAGCTCAGCTGTTCTTTAGACTCTTTCCAGTATCTTACGATACGTAATCTTCTGTAATGCAGTCCACCATACCGATATGCCATGCATAAGTATTGTATAGGTCTGATTACAGCTGTATAGAGCCAGTGGACGATGCGGGGTTTAAGGCCCCAGTTGACTCCGATCGTTCTTTGGCATAAGAAGAGAGCTGTTTTGGCCTTATTTGCTCTTTCTAAAAGATTCGGCCTCCACGTTAGTGTCCTATCGAGTACGAGACCTAGAAATTTCGCATCCTCCTTTAGATGCAGTGTTTCATTGCAAAGTCTTAAAGAAGGAAAATTGGGAAGTCTATGCTTCTTTGTAACGAGCACTACTTCAGTCTTGGCTGGGTTGACGCCTAGACCCTTTGTAGTAGCCCAATGAGCAAGAGTATCCAATGCTTGTTGCATTATATCTCTTATTGTTGAGATGTACTTGCCGGTCACCACCAGCACAATATCATCAGCAAATCTGCCGTGCAAAGGGGAAAAGACCTATATGCATTATAGGTCAAAATGGCTTTGTATGGATTTTTTGATTTAAAATATTCATATTTATCCCTAAAAAAAATTTCAGACTGATAGCACTTTTTAATAAAAAGTTTTCTTTTTGGACATTTACTTTATATGCGTCGGTTCGAATTATTTTCAAACCGAAAAAAACGCACAAAGCAGCCATGATCTCTTAAATCTTTTGACCATTGCACAAATTGTGGACTCTTATCTCAAGAAAAAGTTCTATAGTCTTATAGAGTGTTTGCCACTTGTAAATTAAAAATATATTTGATGGATAGAAAACGACAAGAGATTTCCAGGTTTTTGGCCGTTGTCTTGCGAAGACAATTTACAAGTGGCAAACACTCTATAAGACTATAGAACTTTTTCTTGAGATAAGAATGCACGCTCTGCGTAATGGTGAAATGATTCAAGAGCATATTTATATTTTTTGTTTGGAACAAATGGAACGAGGGAGCATGGGAGAAACGATTTATGAGAATATAATTGTTTTCTCCTTTGGTTGCAACAAGACTCTGGTACAGGAATTGTAATGCAAAAGTATTTCTCCTTTCATAACTTTTTATTTAAAAGTCTTGGAGGATAAAATATTATATTATAGCATTAGAAAAACGTTTTAAGTCATATTTGTTTAGATAATTTGTATAAAATTCATTTACATTTTCTTATTTTGCGGAAAGAAGCATAAAAAACTTTGAACGCGTTTTACTCGAATCGAGCTTTTTGCATATAGGTCTTTTGCCCTTTGCACGGCAGAAATACGAACGTGGGGCCAGTTGAAAAATGCATGAAGAAGGAGTATCATTAGTTGAAAGGACTAAGCCTGGTTTATCATTGCTGTCTTACTTGCGTGCTTAAAGGTACGTGCTGAATTCGTCCTCCTACTAGAATTAGACATTTTCATGAATTGTCTGCTTGGTTGCTTTCCTATACGTACTCACTTTACTGAGTACTCCTATTGAATATTATAGATTTCGACGAAATCGATCTAGAGGTTTTTCTGACTACCAGATTGTAACGTCGACAGGGTGGGTCAGTTGGATGAATACTGCAAACAAGGAATTATATTTTGGAGAGAAAATCAGGTTTTGCGGATTACTCCTCGATCAACGCTTGCGGGTTAATCCGTTTGGTTAGTGGTAGTCTTATCTATATTTGTCGGTTTGCCACAGGATCAACTCTCCTGTGATTTATTGTTTTGTTAGATTGGTTGTGTACTATTGGATCAACACTCCTATGGTTCTGTCCAGTCATCAGGCAGAGGAATCAACACTTCCATTGTCTGATTTCAACTGCCCTCAGCAGCTCAGCATCGGCGTTGATGCGCGTTGCTATTCTGTTTAGTATTATAGTTTCACAGTCGGATTATTCAAAGCGCCGAGAGAGGGAAGGAGGGGCTAGTTGGACAGACAATTTGGCTTCAGGAAGGCTAAATCGACAAAAAAACGGCAAAGGCCGCCATCGATGCAAATAATAGTTGCCCAAAGGCGTGGAGCTAGATCGTCAAGGCTTTGATAAAGCTAGATACACCATAGTATCTACCACGCATTGTGATAAAATTTCTTGTAGGTATGACACTACACAGTGAGTGAGGGAGTAAGGGAGGAAAGGACAACTGGTGGAGTCCCCCAAGGATCCATCCTAGGATTCGCGAGGAAGCTACATAATAGCCGTGTTCCTTTTCTACTCTTAAGTACTCCGGAGTAAAACTTAAAAGGAACACAATTTTTTTTTGTTTTGGGTAACGTTTTGAACTTTCCTTTCAATAAAAGCGCGTTCAATTATTGTAAATATAATATGGGTACTTAATACTTACCATTACAAAAATAAAAATTAAAAAACCGCACATAAAAATTATAACACCGAAAACTGTCAGTTCGTCACAATTCAATGAAAATCCATCTATCGGCTTTTTAGTAAGTGAAAAATAATTCACAATAGACTGCAAATGGCGATATTCCCCTAGTGGATGTTAGATGCGTATTTACTCTAGTTATCTA
This sequence comes from Thereva unica, assembly GCA_949987705.1. Lineage (NCBI taxonomy): Eukaryota > Metazoa > Arthropoda > Insecta > Diptera > Therevidae > Thereva > Thereva unica. The sequence continues at coordinate 28,209,439 of OX465281.1, read as the reverse complement.
CACCTCTGTAAGGGCAGGTGTAGTTGGGAGTAAATACAAGGAAAAAAAAGCAGAAAAGGAACACGGCTAATATAGTCGGCCTCAGGCCAAGGCGACGCCTCTTTATGATAAAAGTGGTTATCCAGGTCCTATGTCCTTTGAGCATAATGTGCTGTGTCATAGCAGGAATGACCCCCATTGATTCTGGCAGCGGAGAGTAGGAACTTGTACAACCCGGAACATTCAAGGGGAGCCTAAGGCAATGCAACGCATTCTGGCTGAATAATGGACACTTGCTACTGCTCGTGCCGTAGACATTGTTGCTGTTGCTTGCTTCCTGGCGTTACAGGCATTTAGGGCTGCTGGCGAAGTCTTAGGCGATATGCCCCCTTTCTCCGCATAGTTCTTTCCTGCCCTTGGTGTAGGTGCAGTTATTTGCTATATGCCCGAACCCCCAGCACTTGTAGCAATTTGTAGGCGCTGTCCATTCCCTTATCCGGAGGACAACCCATCTTTTGCGGACCAGTCTACCTTCTAGCGCCTTTATCGCTAGCTTTATCGGCATATTTATGGTGGCCGTCTGGGTGCCACCATATGCTTTTAGCAGCTTGATGCTGAGCTTCTACAGTTGCAGTAGACCTAGAATATTCTTTAATGTCTAGCACATCTCCTCTTTGGAGCTTCAGCTTCTTTTTCCGTACTAATTTAGTCAAGGCAGGCCCTTCTTTCTTCCCTCTCTGAGGGACCCGGTCCACCTAACCCAGACACTCTCTCTGGTTGTTCTTCTTTCCTCCTTTGAGGTCACTTCCGGAGTTTGGCTTTTGCCGGAATGGCGCTGCTTAACCTGGCTCCTTAGGGCGCTTACGTGCTTCCGGACTTCTTGTGGCCTCCTTCGATTGCCTTGCAGCAGCCGCAACGGTCTTTCTAGGGATCTTCCTATCAACGTGCTCAGTGGGTGCCGTTGGTGTAGCTACTTCCGCCACTGTTGGTGTCCTCTTTTCGGCTCCCCTTTCGTCTTGCTCCTTTAGATAGGTCGCTCTCATTCTCCTCACTTATTACCAAGATTGTGTAGGCGATGTTATTCCGTCCATTTAGGTCATCTATGAGTTGTTTTATTTGGACTCCCAGCTTCTGGAAAGCGTCTTACTCTTTTCAGCTAGTGGGGGACAGCGCTACCCTCACTGTATGTACTTACTGGTGTACTGGTACTGGTGTACTTACCCTACTTACCTTTTTAAGCTCGCTTATCTTGCTTAGAGAGTTGGTGCTACTAGACCGTTTCCGTAGATCTTTTCCATGTTACGGTCCTCCGCGGGCTTTGTGAGAATCAACCATGCCACTTTTGCGGTTCTCCCAAACGTTGCCTCTTCTTTTTTGTTGGGCGTCTTGGAGTTTGATGAGTTTTTTGTCACTGATGACTAACCCCCGGCACTTTTACTGAAAAATATCCAGCTGTACACCGGATTTCGCGGTTTCCGACGTTACATATGCTCCAAGTTTATTCGTACTCATCATTTAAAGTTTTTTGTTGTTCGTTTTCGTCTACCCATTCAAAGAAAGACTAGCGAGTAGGAATGAAGATGTGCAGCATGGACTATTACCCCGTTTATGACTAGGCTTAAAAGTTAAGTCGAGGTTGAGTTGAAATTTCGACCACCGTATATGATATCGAGTTGAGTTTACTTTGGGTTGAAATAGACTTGAACTGAAATTAAAACATAACCTCAAACAAAAACACAAACCTATCATCGAAGGCGAACTTCACGGATGGTAAACAATCAAAACAAATGTCACTTCAACCCAATTACAACTCAATCCGCGTATATGAAGCGACATATCAACTCGGCTCAGGTAGGAGAACTGAGTTGGGCGGAGTGGACCCAGTGATAACTCGACCCCCGTTTATGACTGGATTGAAAGTAGGTTGAACCTGGTCTAAAGGCCCAATTACAATGACCAGATCAGAGCGGAACAGAATCGGATTCAAAGTGGTTTTCCAAGCATGCGTTTTCCATTTAACCGATTACAATGACCGGATTCAAACGCATTTGATCGCATCTGTGCCGGATTCGTTTTAGTTTGTTTAGAAATCGCCGGATTGAGCTGTCAAAATTTTGGTAAACAAACGCTGGGAAAGTTTAAGGTGTTATTTGGCTTGGTTTTCTATGTTGTTAAAAATGTTTTCGGATGAGCAATTAATCACAGAAGTGAAAGATTATAAAATATTGTAAGCCAAAGAGTGGATATAAAGTGACGTTTAAACGCGAACTGATCCGTTCATTGTAATCAGTGCAGTTTCCTATCCGTTCTGATGCGTTCTTTTGACATTTCAATCCGCGTAGATCCGGTCATTGTAATTGGGCCTTTAAACGGGTATTAAATTAACGAGGGGATAGCAAGGTTTGGAGGATGACTGTATGCTACCTTTAATAACGCATTGCCAACAGTGAACTCGCGTGAAGGGCTGGTCACGCATACTTGGAGGTCCGTCATCACTCACTGCTCCTTTTGATTCTGCTCGAAAAAAGAACCCCTAACAGTGGGTCCTAATTCGGCACGCGTTGATCAATCCATATATGGAACTCCATTTTTACGATGTGCAATGAACTGAAGTAGTCTACAATTTTGGGGGTGAAAGCTATCCTCAATTGCCGACACTACTTACCACCTCACATTTTGAAGAGGTTAAAGTTAGATTGCAACCAAATTTCGCTAAGCCGACATCTCTGCACCAAACGTTCGCAAATTCTGTCTGTTGACACAAATAGGCGCCCATAGACTTTCGTTACTCGCCAAACTGCGCCAATCTACTGTCATCGTCCATTATAGTGTTAATTGCGAGCAAATTAAATTAAGCAATTTTAAATCATGTTAAAACAATTTCCTGGGCCTCGCTGCTGTGCGCAGATTTTCGTCGTCGTCGCGCTTTAAATAATGAAATCCAATTATTCGCGGAAAGTAGATCACAGATTGCGGACATTAGTCACCGGGACCATCAATCGCCGGCATTAATCTGGATCGGTTTTGCTTTGTTTTTTCATTTTATTTAATTTGCCTTTTTCGCGGCTGTTTTGTTTCTGCGTTCCGTTCCGAATCAAATTTTAATTTTTAATTTGTCAATTTCGCATATGACGATTGCCGCCCAGTTGCTATGTGGGAGTTTTGGGTCGATTGTCGCACGAAACTTCATCGAAATTTATCAAGTAACAGCAACAACAAAAAAATCGGTTTATATATAAAATAGTATATTCCGCGGGTCCGTCGCCATACACCGTCGGAGCAGCTGGGCAGCTAGTTGTGTGCGGCATCAAGAAAGCCCCAAGAGCTGCTCGTAGCTGGGATCCCGGAGCCCCGAGACATTCCAGGCGCTTTGGAATGCTCACGATGAGATAACTGGCCGAGAGTCTAAAAATAGAGCCAAGATCAAGATGGCAAGATGTAGCGCGTGTTTCTGTATCTTAATCCCAACAAATAGAGGCTCCACACCGGCATGGATGCTGGCTGCCTGGCTTGTTGGGGCCCCTCGCATTCTGGCATTTGAAAGTGTATATCCAATGTACACACATTCTGGGGGCACTTGATGGTTACCTGGATGCCTCCATACCTGAATTGGCCCTAATGGCTTCGTTTATTGGGTCTTTTAAGTCCGTGAGAATTTACGACTGTATCGTGTGGAGGTTATTTAGGCCCCAACCGTTATATGGTAGCAGAAGCACCGGCGATCAGAAACAAGTTATTATGGCCGAGAGAGAGAGGCTGTAGGATGGTGGTAAATCTTAATAACTTAATTATCTTCGGGGATTAGTTCGATACTTCCTTCCAGTCAATTTGAATAATTAGGCCCCGTTTCATGGCAGTTGAGATAGGACACTTGTTTCCATCGTCTTCCGGCTGGATAAGAAAAAAAAAAACAAAGTTATTCATTTCTGAACACTCCCCCGAAACCTTTTCGATATCCTTTGTTGGAGCAGAACCTTTGAGCTTTCGAATGGCTCTTCCTTGCTTAGGCTCGTTCCTGGGAATGGCGTTACTTATTATGTTAAATAGCGAAAGCAGCACACTTCAACAAAATGAACTTATTTGCATAACAGTGAACTGAAGGAGTGTGATTTGCATAAGTTTCTATAGGGTGCAGGTATTCCAATTTCTGTCGTTTTACATTGGAGATAGCAAGGAACTGACATGGTTTTGATAATAAAGATAACCAATTGAGGTAAGATGTTGCTTGGGCTTAACCTTTTTTTTAGTTTAAACCTGTAGTACCTAAATTAAGGGGTGAGTGGCGACACTCTCCAAGTATGGGTCACCAGCCCATCATGAGGGTTCACTTCGCACAATGCGTTCTAAGGACCGTATACAACAGGGGTGGCAAATTTTTGTAGACATAAAGGTACGAACAGGGCCGGCATTTGGCTTTTTTGCGCCCGGTGCAGTATGCCATATTGCGCCCCCATCACCTATTCATTTTTTGATGGTAGTGACGGAAAATGGAAAAAGACACAAACACTCTGTGGAGTTCTTTTAATATATGAAAATAAAAGGAACACTTTTTCACGTTTTTTTTCTCAAATTGTGCCCGTTGCAAATGCACCAATTGCACCTATAAAAGTGCCGGCCCTGCCTTTGTCAAATCAAGATTTGCTTCGTGATCTTGCTTTTGTGCTGAGCTTGCTTGCGTTTTAACTTCACAAAACTCTCCCCCTAATGCTGTTTAATGCTTCAGGATATTTTTCGCTATTAGCTGCACTTCGCTACTATTTCCAGCACAATCCTGTGCTCCGAAAATCTAAAATACTGTACACTCGAATCTCCACAATAGAAGTCTTTAAGTCATTCTCTAAGCCTTCATATTTCAAGAGATAATGTAATGTGCATGTATTAGTTTCTACTATAGACTCTTTCATAAAAAAACAGTTCACCTTAACATCCTTCTCGGATATAGAAGGAGTTTTCAACAGCTTCAAAACAGAGGCGATCCAGATGTTTCTCGCTGAATAAGTGGTCTATAATAGTACGACTAGTACGAATTACTACAAATATCAAGAACTATGGCACATTGCCAGCCAAGAAAGTATAGACGAAGAAATCAAGCGAACGAACTGGAATTGGATTGGCCACCCCATGCAGAAGACAATGGAAAAAGCCACAGACACTCTGTGCAGTTCCTTTAGTATATGAGAATGAAGGCCCTGGAACATTTTTTCAATTTTTTTGTTTTCTATGTTTTAAATTTTTTTTAAATCTTAAGTTCTGAAACTGCGCCCGGTGCAAGTGCACCATTTGCACCTATAAAAGCGACCAAAAATGTAACAACAGACGTTTAGACGGTTCGCTTCCAGGAGCGTTCCTGACGAACTTTGTGGATGAGGGGAGAAGTGGGGTGGCACCTCTCATCATCCCCACTTCCCCTTTCATCATCAAAGTTCGTGAGGAAAGTTCGAAGTTCGAGTTCTTTATGCTCAAGGAGTTTGCTGTTCCCAAATAGCTTGTGGAAAGTCTACATCGGTCACAACAAAATACAACCTTTTACGTTCTTGAACCACTTTGACAATTGGAGATATAAAAAAGCTACACTGTTTGTCTCATTCGGAAAGACTACGATCAGAGGTTATTAAGCGAGTGGAATGATTGAAAGAGTCGGAAGAACTCTGAAGGCAGATGAGCCTTCTCGGAACATTCTCTGCGGTAAGAGCTATGGTGTGCGAGCGATAGCGAGGGAGACCCAACCTTCGCTGGAAGGATGGCGTAGACCAGGACGCTCAAAGCTTAGGGACGGCAAACTGGATGATATCAGCTCAGAATCGGGTCAGGTGGAAAGAACAGTTGCGAGAGGCAAGGACAGGATCCCGGTTGACGAGCCATAAGAAGAAGAAGAAGACTAGGGGATTAGGGCAAGGCTCTTTGTACTGTCGACAATCTATTTTTTTCGCATAGTGCGCAAAGTCGAACAGCAGCTCTAGTCGGAAGATAGAGGGAAAAGAGAGAGAGAAGCTGAAGGAAGGAACTGCCACACCTAGCCGCGATATTTTATTCCTACTCCCAACCATAATTATCGCGGCTCCTATATCGAGGCATCGAGAACAACCCGCTGGAGCGTTATGCCTTCTGAAACGAGTTGAAACTCATCAACCAACCAATGACAGACCCTTGGTGGAGCGGTTAAGGACTAGCTAAGGGTATGGCAGGAGTTATCAGGAATGTAAAAAGGGAAGAAGAAGTGGCGCTGCCGAGATACGAGCCCGGGACCCCTGGGATGGTAGTCAGGAACCTAACCCATAGACTACCGAAGCCGGGACATTGATGATTGTCCCGCCAACAATCAACGAAACTGGACTACGTTTTGACAACGCAAGAATTCGATAGTCGCTCAAAGACGTACGTTCAATGCGTGGTTCCGATTGCGGATCGGACCAAAGAGTGAAGAAAACGGCGCCATCAGAGCTAAGAATAATTGGGCGTTTCTACCGGACCAGACTATCGGGCGGGGTTTCAAATGGCACTATCCAATAAATTCGTGGCGTCGCAATATCTGACGATATCAATATAGAATAAAGGCAATTATCGAAGTCCAGCGATGGAAGAGCTGTACAACCACGATCCGCCACAAAGTCCAACACCCGAACAGCCGACGAATCAGTTTCTCGATACCGAACCGACAATTATCGGGGTGAAGATGGCAATAAAACCGCTGAAAATGGAAAAGCGCCGGGAATAGATCAAGTAATCGCCGAAATGATCAAAGCCGAAGGTGATGTCTTATAACAACCACTCCACGTCCTCATAACACACATATGGCATTCGGATCGTATCCCTTCGGCGTGAAAGAAAGCGATCGTTGTCCTAATTTTGAAGAAAGGCGACAGTCGGGAATGCAAGAATTATCGCGGTATTAGCCTCCTTTCGATTGTCGGCAAAGTATTTACGAAAACAATACAATCGAGACTACAGAAACATCGAGAGCAAACGAGGCGAAAAGAACAAGCGGGATTTAGACCACATCGAGGGTGCTTTGATCAAATATTCGCACTCCATCATTTAATGGAAGAAAGAATTTGTTGCGACAAATGAACTGTCGTCGTTTTCATCGATTTCAAACTCGCTTTCGATTGCATCGATTGGAACAGCTTGTGGAGAGCCTTGGAAATCGAGCACGTGCCATTGATTATCATCTAACTTATCCAATCGTCATACGTTGTCTCAACCAGCAGCGTTCGTATTCGAAGCGACTTATCCAAGCCATTCCCGATTCAAACAGATATACGACAAGGAGACGTCGCTTAGCCTTTTCTCTTCAACGTTGTGATCAACGCGATTATGCGTGAAGCATTCTATGGACGATGCGGAGTTCGATACGACGGAAACAACTTCGTAACCGACTTGATGTTCGCCGACGATAGCGTCTTTGCTGACACGGATGCCGAAGCAACGGACATGGTGTGCAGCATTTCCCGTTTCGCCGGGTTAAAAATCAATGCGGGAAATATCAACAAAGTGCTCACAACGGACGGATCGACGGCCAGTGTTCACCTCGATGGAACCCAAACCGAACAAGTTCCGAAGTTCAAATATTTGTGATCATTGGTTGAGGAAACGAAAGTACGTCCGATGTTCACAGCCGCATCGGCCAGACAACAGCAAACTTCGCCTCGCTCAAACAACTGAACAAATATTACCATCAAAACGAAAGTACGCCTTTACCGAAAGTTGATCCTACTGATTCTTCTTTCAGGATCGGAAACGTTGACACTGCTCAAGCCGGACGTCAACAACCTCGAGGTCTTCCAAATGGGATGCTTGGGGCAGATTCGGGGTCTTACTCCACGATCGTCTTCGAAACGAGACAGTTAGACAAAGATGCGATCAGCAGACACTGATCGAAGAATATGTACAAAAATTTCGACTACTGTTGTTTGGACATGTTTGCCGAATGGATGATAACCGCTTGCCACGGCGAGACCGTCAGGCAGACTGGAGAATTTAGCGATCGGCACCGAAGAATACCTAAAGAATATCGAGGGCGACTTCGAGATACGTCGCCAAAATCGTCAAGAATGGAAACGAATCGTGAATCGAGGCCGAGGGTTCCATTGCAGACGCTACATCAAAACTTAAAGAGAAAACATATGGTGCAACCTGGTTTGTTGGGTTGTCGACGTACCAACGATGAAACCTATTATTGCACCACACCTTGTTGTACGACCAGGTTATGTTTTAGGTCCCTTTACAATCCAGCTGCCTCTAAACTTCTGCCCTAAGCACCAAACCATTTTCACTTTTCGCACGTGAAACATTTCTGGATGAAAATTCTCACCTAGTGACACAGAAATACCACCTCGATGCTAGTTACTCAATCCCCAGAACAGAATGCAAACATCTGACAGCTCGAGCGCAAATCATTCAGCTCCATAATTGCGTACATAAAAGACCGCTTATTACCTGCTTACATAAACATTGTTAGAGTAGAAAAATGTTGAGTTTTGTTTATTCGAAAAGCACAACGAAAACCTGTCGCCAGTTGAATCACAATAAAAACCCATAAGCGGCTCAGTTGCCCCCCGACGGGGGCTGGAAAGGAGGCCGCTAAATATTGTCAACGAGTCTCTTTGTCCAGAGGTCTCCTACCCGCAAAACGGAATCGCCGTTCGTCCGAGAACAATTTTGTAGCACCTACATGAAAAAAATTATGATTGCGGTACGGTGAGTGGTCCGGACTGTCGAAATCGCGTTTTTGGCTATAGTTACCTAACGCTTGAGGTGTTTTTTCGTTGTTGTTGTTGTCTTCGTCGTTTGTCCGCGTAGTTCCGCATATTTCGTAACTCGTGCGCGCACCGCCTCCTAAAATTTCGTCCGTTCCGGATGTGCTGAGTTTCCATTAAGCCCGAAAATCACTCTGTTTGCATAACGACTACAGCAGCAGCCGCGCATTGCGCTGACAGCATCCATGGTAGTGCGCATGCGCCCGCGGGGATTTGAATGGGGGAAAAATGCCAAAATTTACACACAGTGTTACCGCGTTAAGTTGCAGCTTGAGCCGGAGATGGCGCGCTGTGACCACGCAGCATGTACAAAATACATTCTTCACGCGGCATTAAGTACTGCTTGAAAGGCTCTTTCGTGACCTTAACCAACACAAATCCAATTGAATTTCCCCAAAAGCAGTTAAGATGCCATTAATTAACCGTTAACTGTCGGAATGTACTCCCACATATGGCGAAGAACTTTCGAATTTTTCTTCTTTTTGCTTCTTTTTTCACGTTGGTTTGTGGATTGCTGCTGCTGCGCCGCCGAGGCGACGACTTCTTCGATCTAAAACGCCTCAGGGTTCCTCCGGTGGGCTTTGACTTCGGCCATCAATTGATGAAGTTTCATTCATCTTCTGCGCTGGCACCGGATTGGAATGGGTTCAAAGTGAAGGTAGCTGGTGGCCCGGTGCGGTAGTCGCGGAAGGCGCTCTGAGGAATTTCTCCAGCACGCATACCTCACACGCGTTTTTTTACGCACCGCAAGTATCCCAAAAATGCCATCTGACGGGTGCGTTAGAAACTTTTACTTTTATTTGATGTCAGTTTTCTGTTTTGTTGTTCTTTTTTTACTGTCTTGGCACGCACTGCGTGATGTTAAGGAATGTCTCGGGGCTTCAGCAACGTCTTGTCAAATATTTGAGGTATTTGGACCTGTTTCTAAATTGTTGGTAATTGGAAGTTGTGGGTTTGTTAAGAAAATGTATGAAGTACTACATAGTAAGTTTTTATTTTCCCTCCTAGGTGGCATAATATAACATATTATTGTTTTGGGATGAGATTCTGTCATAAGTTTGCATTCCAGAAGAGAATAGTAAAGTCCCTATGGATTGAGCCGACTTCATAATTGAGCGTATTGTAGAAGTTTGAAAATATTGATTGCAAAAGATTGTTGCACAGTCGAATTGTTCTTTCTATCTATAAACACTCCTTTAAGCCATAATGTGCACCGAAACGAAAGCTGGCAGTACATAAGGTGAAAACCCAGGTCGAGAAAAGGGATGCGTTCAGAGTGGAATCACTTCTTCGTACATTGAACTTGAGAACCTCAGCCAGAGATCTAGATAACTGCAGGAAAATAATAGAGGAGGGTGATGCTCGAGTTGGACTGAAGTGCCATTGAAGAAGAAGATCGGTGATCTGTAATGGTATTTCTAACTTCCTTTTTTAAGGGAAGATTGCCGGGAGCTCAGGGGTTGTCCAAGGTCGTGTGAGAACAAACACAAAGTAACATTTCTTTATTCATTCAAAATATCCTTATACACTAACAATTTCGGACTCTTAAATCTAAGTAAATACGGGATACATTTTTACACGTTTCTTATAGTTATATCCAAGTAACTAACTACGGGTTATCTCTAGATACATGCTTCTTACTAATGTCTTGTTAAGCAGCTATCTACTCATTACGATATTCTTCTTCTTCTTCTTTGATCCGTTAGCTGACGGTCCGAGCGGGACGTCCCCGCAACGGATACGCTGCTGTCGGTGCCGCTGGGTCCCGAACTCTATTCACGATTCGATATTCTACATATTCGTAAGCGGGAGTCAGTCAGTCAGGAGTGAGTCAGTTTCACCCGTGCGGTCTAGGAGGATATGTGTGTAATGCGGTGTTCGGTATGTGGTCGGTCTTGTATCTGGTCATACCGCGACACTGGTATAGGAAATGCTGCCGGGAACTACGTCGGATCGTACACCACGACACTGGTCTAGGAAACACTCCTCAGGTATTCGGTCGGTAGGTGTTATGTATGTGTTATGTCTGCGGTCTAACCGTGCCGTAGGCGTAGGAAGCTTTAAAGCTTCGAAGTGAGCTTTCAAAGGAGAATCACCCAGCCTGCTGAGTAAATATTTATTTTCCTAAAGCTTTGTTAGGAGATACCTTCTAAAGTTGAAACGTGGTACTTTAGCATTTTTCTAACCGTTCTTAGTAACGAACGTGTTTCGTCACAGATCATGTCACGTGTCCAGATAACCTTTCTACTACGCCCCAATAATTTTCTAGCCCTTTTGTGTGACATTCTACTGCCGTCAGAAAGAAACCGCTGGCAGTTGACCACACCCGACGGAGAGCTTTTTTTTTTCAGAATCCGATCGTTAGAGATCCTCTTCAGCAAAGTGATGAGTGCCGTAATAGCTAATACTTTCAATAAATACCGCGTCAGAACTCTGTATGTCTAGAGCATCCACTCTTTCATTGCTTTTGAGTCCCCGATGACCCAAACAAAAAGTAACTGGATTGAGAAAATCGAGCTCATCAAGAGGCAAGTTGGCAGTACCGAACTAATTTTGGCTTAGTCCTGCGGAATTTTATAGTTCTGATTGCCGTTTTCACTGTGTCTTTCGAACACCCTTATCTTCTCCATATATGATGGTGACATATTCAACCATACGGGGCAGCCGTAGGAAAGTATCGGTCTGACTAAGGTCTTGTAGCAGTTCACCTTAAATCTGGAGATAAGGTGTTTGCTAAAAGAGAGCCTTTTCGGCTTTTGGTAAGCCTTATGGGCTTTGACTATAGCAGCTCGTAACACACGTACTGATCCAGCCAAATTCCTAGATACTTAAGACTTAACCTCGGGTTTCTCTGCCAGTGTCTAACCCGCATGACTTCGTATATAAAACTCTTTCCAATTCCTAGAGAGCCTTTTCGTCTTTTGGTAAGCCTTATGGGCTTTGACTATAGCAGCTCGTAACACACGTACTGATCCAGCCAAATTCCTAGATACTTAAGACTTAACCTCGGGTTTCTCTGCCAGTGTCTAACCCGCATGACTTCGTATATAAAACTCTTTCCAATTCCTCTTAACTTTAAAGCTTTATTAAGAGGAGCCCTGAGGGGATCGTTTCGATTTTTCCATGATTGAATTTTAATTTGCAATCATCAGCGTAACGATCGATTTCCTCGAAGTCATATTGTAGTAGCGTCAATCTTCGGTTCTGTCCTGTTGCAGCTAATTGTTGCAGCCCGATTTTAATTTCAAAGACCTGTGAGGTAAAATTCCCGCTTTTGACGAGGAGCTTCTTCCCCGTTATCATGTTACGGATCACGCGAAGCCTTAGCCTGACCTTGTCAGCTGTTGTAATAGCCCCTCGACCCACACCGTGTCGGAAGCCTTCTTCAAGTCGAAGAGGCATGCTCCCGTAGATTGTTTGTTACTAAAGCTCGAGTGTATGTCGGACACCAATGTTGAGCAGCCATGGATACTGCCTTCTTCCGCTCGGGATCCGAACTGGTTGTCCGAAATTACCAGCGAACGATTAATTACAACTTCAAATACTTTACTGATGCTTGGAAGTAAACTTATTGATCGGAGACTAACAGGGTTTGATCTATCCTTATTTTTTTAGGAATCCGATATATGTGTATGGTCCTGGGACAGTGGCATTGTTGAAGGCTTTGTCGAACAGAGTGGTATAAATGTCGACCCCACAAGGGGGTAAGTGTTTCAGTCAGAATGTCGATCCCTGACGATTTTTTTTATTATTCTCTTATTTTTTTATTGGAAGATTCGCAAGAGTTCGTCCGTCTAAACGAAAATGGAGTGTTCGGAGTACTGAGTTATTATCTGCTGGGCAATCTTCGTTGAATTCGACTAAATGTCGATTCTCAGATTTCGTTTTGAAGAGCGGAATGATTTAATAGTGCGTGGTTCTCCAGGCCATAGTTCGAGCAAACACTAGTGCTCACCGAATAGATGCCCTGGTAGAATGCCCCCACTAAATGTACGCTGTCCTGCTCATCTTCCACGCAAAAACAATCGTCCTCGTCTAGGTAGAAATTCCTCACTGTCAAGATTCCTAGGTAATCGCAACTTCTCCAGTCGATTATGCGTCCTCCTCCTAAAGATTTTATTTATCTGCGGAAACATACCCGGGGTTTTATGGACCGGATCTTATTTTTCCAATACAGGTTTATAGACTTGGAGTAATTCTTCTTGATTAATTGTTGGAGGTTTCGGTTCGCCGGCTTTAATATTGCCTGGATTCTGGCGGTCGTGGAATTGTCGGTGTAGTGTCTTAAGTCTCAAGAGCAGTATACGTTTCTGACTTTGTAGGCTGTCAATTGTGGAGCTCCTGTAGCAATCGATGCAGTATTTGTTATGACCTAAAAATAAAACAATAATTAGGTAAACAAGCAAGGAAAAGTAAGGACAATTTTTTGTCTTACAATCCATAGTTCGATCCATCGTTTGTGCATTTTCAATTCATATCCTTCAGTATGGAGTCAATTTCGTCTTTAATCTATCGGCGGTGATAGGCCCTCTGTCTGTATTTTTGGTGTCCCTTATCGATATTGAGTAACAGTTCGACATCACACACATCCTTCTAAACTATAGCTATTATTTTGTGACTGGATTGAATCTAGCCCTTGTACTGAAAGTCAAGTCCTATGGCGTGACACTTTGAAGGAAGTGACATTTCAGTTGAAGTTCGATTTTTAACACAGGGGCCTAAAACTCAACTTAGCACTTCCACTCTCGGGCCCCTGTGCCGAAAGTCATAATTCGACTGAAATGTCACTTTCTTCAACTTAAACGACTTGTCACGTCACACGACTTGACTTTCAGCACAGGGGCCTTGTTGAGAAGTCGCAAACTGTTACTCATGTTTAGGTGTCTCTGTAGAGCACTTGGTCTATGAAAAAAAACGAGGGGTTAGAAATAGTGCCGAAGACACGATTCTATCATTGAGTCAATGTCGAAAACAAAATCCTAACACGACATCTTCTACCAAATAATTGAAAAGCGATCACCATGAAAACCTCATAAACCCGTCGAACAAACGTATGGGACCCCTGCAGTTTCTTACCTTCAACATAAGTTAGTTTTTCTCATCCATCTCTTCAATATGTTCACATTTAAATACTCACTTTCAGCAGATCTGTATCTTTTTATTAAATATTTATTTCAACCTTTTTTATTTATTTTTAAACATTTCTCGCAAGTTTCAACGCAGCTGAAACCTTTTTTACCTCTCCTAAGCTAGAGCGCTCTCTACCTGTCAAGTCGTCCGCCCTCTTCTACTTACCTAACCTTGACAATATCGTTTCCATCAAATTTTTTAAGCAATTAACCTAACGAGTTCCATAACCTTCAAACTTTTTAGACCAAATAAACTGGGATAAATTTGCGTCGCAAAAAATGACAGAACTGAGGTTCCAAATTTTGTTGCTAGATGGATGCGTCGTTGTTTCTGTACTAGTTCACTTGCTGGTGAGTAAAGATTCTCGTTGTCCTTACAGGATCGTGGGTTTTTGTGGTATTATAGATAATTTCGTTATAAATTGTAATATTTTTACTATTTTTGATTATCGTTTAGTTTTTTTACGTATTCACGGATTTATTATCATAAAAATTACCTGAGCGGTAGTCTTGTTTCTTCACCACAAAAAAACCTATAAATTGCTCATAAATAGCTCAAAGCAGTGTTTATATTTCGAGAAACAAAATTAAAAACAAAAAGTTGAAACATAAATAAATAAAGCCGAAATGATCTATTTATGTTAAAAAAAAGTTTCGAAATTTCCCTTCTGCACACACACATGAAGACGGCGAAAAAAATCCAATTTCATTCATCATTCATGAATTATCAATAAAAAATTAAAAAAAAACAAACAAATCCACACTTTTCCAACCGAAATATTTTAAGGTCAGCCATAAAACACTGGGAGTTGAACCACTTTTCATCTGCTGCCGTCGCCGCCGCCGCTGGTGCTGCTGTATTTAATGCACCTAGCGTCCGGAACCAACAACAAAAAAATATACGGCGCGGTCACCACAAAACTGAATTAAATCCGTCCAGCGGTGATTACCATAAGCCTATGCTGAAAAATGCAAATGGACGCCACTCAGAAACACTTTCGTGCGCTGCTAATACATCCGCATCCATAAGAGGGTTTTTATAGCGGCACGTGACCGTCCGCCACCGTGCCCCGGAGGCGCGATAATTGGCACCACCGCCGTAGGGGGGTATTTGCTGTGCTATGGGCAAATTGCTTGGTGGAGTCGGTCCACAAAACTGAGCCAGTTGTGTGCGCCCCCTGGACGAAGGACGACGACCTCCACACTGCCACCGTGTGTAGGTACACACAGTAATCCTGCAAATAGGTTCCACAGAACTTCAAATCTTTCATCACGGAAATATTTTATTTCTCTGGATGCATTCGGAGCCTTTCTGGGTCACTGCAGGATTTTTCTGTTAGCGAAGGAAGACGGGGCGAACGGGCGGAAGCACAGTGCGGCTGATGATGGCTGCAGATCAACTTTTCGCTGCAAAACAAACTTTTAAACTGGCGCTAGTTTTCCCCGAGTGAAAAATTCCGTAGTAAAAATGGATTTTCCAGTTCCAGGCTTCCTCTGGCAAAGTGGTAAAGTGAAATAATTCAGGAGCTGCTTTTAGGGCGAAAGGATTCTATCATTATTGGGGCAAACTAAATGCTGCAGTTACGAACAATTATTCTCGTCCTTTTATGAGTTCTGGTTATAAACGCATTCCTGGCGATTATAAATTACAGCTTAATGCACACATCTAATATGATTATGAGGCACCGTAGAATTTTTGTGGGATATAATTAGTATAGGGTGACGGGACTCTCGCTTATAAATCAGTCCTACAGGGCGAAATACAGTTGCACTATGAAATTATATATGCGAACTTTATCGGACGCAGTTTCAGCAGAGATTTGCATGACGGTGTAGGTTATAACAACCAAGTGCAAGAGGAGATGGCGATGAACCTTGCGTTTGAACTTTTGGATGTTGTATGAGTTCGGAAATACTGTCTGTCGGAGGTTGTTCCACAGTCGAGTTGCTCTCGAAAAGAACGAATTTCTAAACTGATTTGTGCGGGAATATAGTGACTGTATACAGTGAGGGTGAACGGAAAGGGGTAGTTTTGTGTTGCGGGAAAACATTGCGTGGATGCAGGAGGTTACATATTTCGGTGGAACAGTCAGTGTGGTAGATTCGGTAGAATTTTACCAGAGCCACTACATTCCTTCGGTTGCTTAATGAATCAATTGAGGAGCAAATGGCACCGTCGCCAATGGGTTGGAGGGCGCGGTTTTGCTCCTCGTCCAGCGACGCTAAAGTGGTACTCGGTGCCCCTGCACAGAGATACGAATTGAATTCGAGGCGGGCCGAATGTAGGATTTGTAGATTATAGAAACACTCTTCTTCTTCTTCTTTGATCCGTTAGCTGGCGGTTCGAGCGGAACGTCCCCGCAATGGATACTCTGCTGTCGGTGCCGCTTTGGAAAATGCGGTTTCTTGCCTAGTTTCTTCGGTTTCTCGATTCTGGCCAATTCGGCAGTTCGGCCACCCTCGTCCTTTCACACCCTGGGCCTGGGACGTCGGCGGAGTTATATAGAATAGATTCTTAGATGTATTGAGATGTTGACAGTATCAACTTGTTCGTGGCCTCCAATTCATCAAAAGATTTTAAATTTTCTAACTTTACTATGATTGTGTCATCTTGTCGATCCTATAATAATTCTAAAACATTTGACTTGGTGCTCATCACAGATGACGTCTCTCTGGTGTATTCGCTTCTCGCATGATGTTCTTGGCTTCAGTTATGAAGGTATTGTTGTTCTGTTGTGTTCACGCTTGTTACACAGTTGACCACATAGAAGCTATTCCTCAACTTTTTTATCACCGCTACTAGACGTCTTTCCTTACTCATCTCATAATTTTGCCGTGATTTCTTCAGATGGCAATGGATGACAGTTCCGAGTGGGAAAGGACTGCTCAACATTTAAAATACAGCCCTTTTATGGCGATATATTTTTAACTGACCATGTTTGTCACGCCATAAAAAACGAAGGGCATCCCTGTCCTGGTCCCAAACATTGATTTGCAGGAATACCTTTTGAAGGGTAACTTCCTTGCTCTCGTTACGGGGATTTTGAAGTGAAAGCTTCCTTCTCCCAAGCTGGGGATCCGAGCAGATACACGTGAATCCAGAATTAGCCACGAAAAAAGGATAGTTGTATGAAACGGAAGTTGCATTTCCACTCGTTTACAGCTGTCACTTTAATGTGCAAGTTTTGTAATAAAAGTGACAGAATTGAAAATTCGCGTAAAGTAAAAAACAAAATATAACACAAACAAAAACACAAATACAAGCTTATAAAAAAAACGAATACAAAATAACGAGCAAAAAACCAAAAATCTTGAACCAAATAAAACACTAATTTCATGGAATTAATCCACAAGTATACCAAAAATTTAGTTCCCACTTTATTTCATTTAACTTTTTGGATTTTAACAACTTAAGCTGATGAATTTCGCGTAGATCACCGCCAAAGGAGTAATTTTGCATATTGCTTTATGAATGCAGCTGACAGCGACAGCCATGATAGCAATTAAGTGATGCCATATAAATAAATTCTACCAAACCAGCTGGAAAATATTTACAATTTATTTAAATTTGTTCATAGATGGCGCAGGCATCGGCAATGTAAAGAGGAGGGGTCGGTTATTTCAAAAATTAAGATTGTGTATTAAAGATCATTCTTTTTCTAGGTCTATTTGGCCAGATGTTCGTTATCGCGTCGCAAGGTCAACCAATTCCATTTCCTTCGCATGATTTGGTCGTCTATCCTTTCTTGGCCGGCACGGTGCCATAGTTCTTCGTTTGAAATTCTATCCTGCCAGCGGATTTTTAGGATACGACGCAGGCATCTGTTGATGAGGACTTGTAGGCGCCCTGTGATGAATTGGGTGACTTTCCATGTTTCGCAACCGTAAAAATTGTTTCATTACCTCATTAAATTATACTTTTTTCTCCAACAACAAAATTGTAAACGCCCTATCTCACAAACGGGCAGAGATACCCCCTTTCACAGAACTAAAGCCGCCTTGTATTTAGAAATACGATATCTACAAACTTTAGCCGACGCAGAATGGACTCGTTATCCGTTAAGCGCTCATATCGCAAAACGTGTGGACGCTAACTTGACTGCCAGTGACGATCTTAATCATACACTGGAGATGCGGAGCTTATCAATCTCTTAAAAACAGGAGGCGTTCAGCTCCGAAAATGGTGTGCAAACTCATCAAAGCTACTTTGTGGCATACCACGGGAAGAACCATCAAAACCCGTGAATAAGAAAAGGTGTAAACATTAGGCCTGGAGTGGCTCCCCTCTTCCGATCAGTTCATGACTCGAACTAACTGGCAAGAACCAAACGCATAATTCTTGCTAACATTGAAGCATCTTCATCCGGGTTAATGGGAAGCAGTGTTATTCTTCCTAAAAAGAGGTCCTTGTTTTACCCTCCTATTTCCTGATCTTGTCTATCTGAGAACCGAAAAATCAATGTTACCATTACACAACGCATATTTCCGTGTTGACATCAAAAATGCCTGCCCATATGCTGGTGAACTATATTTAAG
This sequence comes from Thereva unica, assembly GCA_949987705.1. Lineage (NCBI taxonomy): Eukaryota > Metazoa > Arthropoda > Insecta > Diptera > Therevidae > Thereva > Thereva unica. The sequence goes on along the minus strand of OX465281.1, from coordinate 28,191,039 downwards.
TCAACGTTGCGAGCTCTTGGGAGTCAAAAGAGCTTTCTATCCTGCTTGCTTCTTTTTTGTGAGTCTTACATCGGCCGAGTAGCTTGGAATGTTTGACCGCCTGTAGGGCCCATGCCTCGTTACCAAATTCACTGGCCAAGTACTCGTAGCGTAGGTGCATTGGAAGGTGGACAGCATTCTACCGAGAAGCTCCTGCCTCTCGCTCCGGTGGGTGTTTAGACCAGCTTAAAAACCACCTTCTTTTTACTTCCCATTCTCCCCGCTTGACCCTTATGCCATTGAGTCACGGGACTGGATCACCCATGAAGCTGAAATCTCACCTGTGATATCTTTGCCTTTCTTTGGTTCTATGAGCTTCGTAGTGCTTAAGTTTCGGTCGGATGACCTTTAGCGTCCCTTCTACTTTTTTCCACACATCCTCTGAAGGATGTTTTTCGGTGTTAGCTGCTCCCTGACGACTGTTTCCAGCACAGCCCTGTGCTCCGCAAACCTTGGGATTTCAAAGAAGGCATGCTCTTCGTCTCTGGGCAGAACGACGAATCGTCTAAATTGAAGCGGTGAAGATATACGACAGCGAGGGAGACCAACCTTCGCTAGAAGGATGGCGTAGACCAGGACGCTCAGAGCTTAGTAATGCCAAACTGAGACGTCAGGACCGGATCCAGGTTGACGAGCCGCTAAAAAAGAAGAAGATATGCCTTATAACCTCCATGCCCACTCAGGAATTGTGTGAGCTAGTAACTCACTTCGCCATATTGCTTCAGAACCCACTTGTCCACATTAGGTATGCGTCTATGGGTCTACGGCCCTTAGTAGACTCGTTCCACCTCCTATGCTATGCTGCAATGGAGTTCTTCGCACTGCATGGAACTTCTTGCATATTTCGGGTGGTACCAAATTATCAATGGGGTTCATTCCTGCTGTGACATATGCTGCTTCATCGGGCGTAGTACCGCATGTACAGCATACTCAAAGGGCACTTAGCCAATACCAAGAATTTTATTTTCGTTCTATTGCCCATTTTGTCCAAAGCCGTTGCTCATACTGTGTTGAATACAATAGAACCGATCTAACCCCTTTAGTGAAAAGGAGCCGTCAACTTGTCTTGGGCCCACCAATATGCTACTTAACTAGGGAGCGCTATGCTGATGCTCTGGAAAAGTGATTTAATTAAATATGTTTCTCAATTTAAAAAATCCAATTTTACCATTCTCCCACTGTCATGTAGGAATGCCTAGAAACGAACTGCCATCGCATAGGTCCGAGGTTCAAGTCCCCTCCACTGAAATCTCCCGTTTGAAGTCAGCTGGAAATGGTTGAATAATATCGCGTGTTAGCTTTGACGCAGTTCTTTAACTCTTCACTCTCTTCTATCTTTCCGACTATAGCTTGCTGTCCAATATCGGACTTAATGATTAAACCGTCAACAGTACAAAGAGGCTTACCTCTGAGCTCTAGTCTGCCATGACTATATGTTGATTGTGTCAAAGACGGATTTGCCTTTCTAAGTATTAGTACCCTCATCCGCCAAAGTTTTGTATGTGAAGCCAAATTTAATTTCCTTCAAAACTGAATTTCCTTGGTGGAGACAGTTTTGCAATGTTCCAAATTCTTACGGTTCGCCTGCAATTATAAAATTTGCAATTCTCAATTATGCATGGAATTCAGCAAAACTTTATTAAACCCCTCTGAAAGGCCCATCCGATTCCCCCCACATTCACGGCATTACTGCATCATTTGCTTCGAGCGTTTTATAGAAGCACTTTTCAGTTATTTCTGAATGGTTTCCATTTCCCTGGACACGTAATCCCTTCTAGCTGGCCACAATTGCTACCAAAAAAAACCCCGACCATATCGGATTTTCATAAATTCCAATCTTACTAGGTCACAGAGCCACGAACCGCTGTAGTAATTCCCACACATGTCCGAAAAATTCGCTCGGAAAGCCTCAGCCCCGATAGCATCTCCTGATACCCAGCAATTATCTTTAAATTTTAGCACCATTAAAAAGAAATCTTTCCAGCGTAACCTTCTGCTCCCAATCAATACTGGCCCTATTTTAACAAAACAAAAATCCAGAATAGAACAAGAGCGCCACGGGAAAAAAACGTAGAAATTGCGAATTGCGCTGGGATGAACCAACACGAAACGAACGAACAAAAAGTAGAATGCAAAAAAAAGAACAAACGAGGCTTTTTGTCTTTCCCCCAAAACGCAAAGCGTGGCCAGGAATAAGCGGAAAGAGATAAGCCCCCCCCCCTAATCGCATCTGGCAGTACCGCATCTGATCAAAAGCGGAAGCCGCGAGTGCTGGAAAGGCTTTTATGAAATCCACTAGAAAGCTCCGGGCTAATTCACGGCCCTCGGCACGCAAACGGCACACACGGTATCGATGTTCCGCGATGAACGATGAACGGGAGATTTCCAATTCCAACGCCAGCACCACGGCGCGGCGAGCGAGGAAAGCTGGGCGGACGGGGGTGGGGGGAGCAGAAAATGAAGAAAATCTAAAAGAAAAGAAAAGACACTTTCGAATCGGGCACTGCTGGATGTAGAGGAATTTTGCACGACGACGGCGGCCTCTGTGTGCGTCAAGGCGAGGCTGAAGAACTTTTTCTAACATATGTGTGTAAAGATCCCGCTGCAGCGTGGTGTGCGTAGGAATCTCGCTACTTCCGTGTTCAATGCCCGCGCCCGTTGGTTCGGTCTGTGGAGGAATAATAATGGCCGAGAAATGTGCGGCTGCCGCGCGCTCTGCGGGTGTGTAAGTGGCATCGGTATCGGCATTACCGTAGGCCATGACCTACTTCAGTTCTTTCAAGGCCGATCATTGACACGACGTCCGCAAAACGAATACCGCTTGGCGCATGTTTTACCGGCACGGCTCACGGCAGCGGCATGCGATGTCACACGAGTGCGAGTCTCGAGCTGTAAAAAGGGGAGACCGTTCTCTTCTTCCCCTCTCTGTTCCACGTTCCTTCGCTCGTCCGGCCGGTTATGGGGGGGGCGGCAGAATTCAGTTCGTCAGGCGTATAAAGACGCAGGCGGGGCGGTGCGACGGGGGTGTGCGGGATCAAGGGCCTTATGAGAGCATAATTTTTGTGGGCGTGTATAGCTTTCGTGCTTTCCAGCCACTTTCAGCTTTCAAAGTTTCCCTTCGCGTCGTCGTCTTCGCCCAGCATCATCTTCTTCACACTTTACGAGCCCATGACGTACGCAACGATTCCGGAGTTGCGGTCGAATGACAGGAACCGAGGGGAGCTTTTATTAGCCGGTGAGTGGCGATAACGACAATGGCCACCATCACCGTTGGTGTGTGCGCGGGTGCGGGGCGCAAGTGCGATAATTAGCCCAGAAAGGATTAACCCACATAATTGATCAGCAGGCACCACAAACTGAGGAGGGGTCGTCGACTCAAGATAAAACGAAAGTCTAGCAGCTCCGCTCTGCGGGTGTTAAAGAAATCAGCGACTGGAAAAATTATAGCTACCGTTGCCAGGTGGCGGTTAGTTGTTGTGGGTGGCGGAGCGCACACAGCTCTCTCGACAAGCCAAAAGGAATCCTCCGGGCCCCCTTGGAGCTTCGTACAGGCTCCGTGGCGACATAAAAGGTTGAAAATTGCTGGAGACCATAAAAATAGAGAGAGAACAGCTCAAACGCAAAGGGGGGGGACGATAGCATCTGTTGGGAAAGGAAATGGAATTATTAAGATTAAGGACGTGGCGCTGCATATTCAGCCTTGATGAAATCCTTATTAGGACAGGATTTAGTGAGTTTCCAGCACAGGGCAAGCACTCGTCTTGATGTCAGCGTAGAGACAGGGGGGGCATCTTTCACATACAAATTGCCGCCATCAAAATTTCACAAAAAAAAACCGCCAAAAACAAAACCAACGCGAACTTTTCAAATTACGAACGCACCCCTTAGCAAGTAAAGTACGAATTTATTTTGTGTGTGGCGGCATTATTCTGTTTATTTTCAGCTTAAGGAGTTCCGCCGTTATCCTCAACGGTTTTTGGGGCATAAAGGGTAATAAGCAACAAATGGGCCCTAATGGAATTAGGGAATGCAAATGCAGAAAGCGAAGCAATAGTTGCAAGCTTCACTCGCATTTAAGGACATGCAAATTTAAATATTTGATTTTGTGGAGTTCTTGAACGCCCGCAGGTGCACTGCAGCCTTTATGTTTTAAACAACATCTTAGTACATTTAATCATGTCTTTTTGGTGGAAATTACTTTTAAACTTTATAAATTAAATAAATAATAAAGAAAATACAAAGAAAATTTGTCGAATGAAATTACATTTCAAAACTGTCGTTCAGAGAAAGCAGTTTGACATTTGCGAGACTCGTTTGGAGGCAGAAACGTCAATTGAATTACAAACGTCAAAAGTGTTCAGTGTTGAAACTAGTCGTAAGCGATTTTGTTACTTTGTTATAAAATGTGTAAAACTCGTATTTAAATGTAACATGTTGGATAATCTTTAATAATATTATTCACTTTCAAAGTATGTATTAAAGATATTAGTTGGATTTATTGAGATGGAAGTTCGTTAGAAAAAAGGCAATGAGCTCGTGGTGAATTTGTTCAGTGGTGGATTTCGCAAACAATCGGAACGAAATTAACCGTAAAAAAGTGTTTATTAAACAAAGCTTTTTTTGAAATTAAGTAATGGAAATGTTGGTGATGATTTAAGAATTTTCTTATGGAACGTCTAGCCGATATTCTGTCAAAGTATAAAACTGACATTACCGCAATTTAGGAAATGAGATGGACATAGAATGGTGTCTTGCAAAAATTTAAGTATGATGTGTATTACAGCTGTCATATAAGACAACGGCCCCTGTGCTGAAAATCGACTCGTCTTTCGTGGCATGTCGTTTGAGTTGAAAAAAGTGACGTTTCAGTCGAATTCAATTTAGAGTCCTGTACTGAAGTTCAAATTGACTGAAACGTCAATTTCTTCAAAGCAAACGACTGGTCGTGTCGTGACGACTCGACTTTAAGCACAGGCGCACACATGTGCTTGGAGTGCGTTTCATGATCAGCAAAATTATAAAGTTTTGCGATAGCGAGGGAGATCCAGCCTTCGCTGGAAGTATGGCTTAGACCAGGATGTCCAGAACTTAGGGATGCCAAACTATATGACATTGGCTCACAATCGAGAGCCGTGGAGTGAACAATTGCAAGAAGCAAGGTCCACATCCCGGTTGTAGAGCGTTTAAAGTAAGTAAGTTAGTAAAACTGTGAAGCCTTCCATTATCGGCTTCAAAGCAGTTGAAAATTTAAGAACATAGGCCTCATAAACGTTCAGAAGAGCCCTGCACGATGGATTTAATGTTTGCCTCGAGTATGATGTAAAAATGAACTTGGGAATTTCAACACCAAAGTAGGCCCGGATCACAGGCTGTATTCAGGCACCCACAGCTTGCATGAAAACACAATGACAATGGGCAACGTGTTCTAGAGGTGTCCACCGGTAAGAACTTGGTCGTTACATGCACTAGACTCCACCTCGATATCTTTTCATGGAGGCACTCGCTACCAAGCAGACCATGTGTTGATAGACCCCCTCCACTTTTCAGGTCTGACGGTGCGAGCTTAACAAGGTGACCATTTCGACTCAGATCACTATTTTGTTGGTATGGTGTTCCAGAGACGCATTAAAACACAGAAAAGCTAAGTACGTACCCGCGAATTGGGCTCAAACCAACACAGTTGCTTTACGCAATGAAATAGCCAGAGGCCTCTACGATCATGCGGCAGAACTTGTACCCAGTAAGCGAAGAATTAGTCCTGCAGACGGTATAGCCGGACATCAAATAGAGTTGAAGATGCCTTAAATTACATTGGTACTGCAGACCCCATCTTAGGTAGAAGACGTACAGATTGGAACGGCTGGTTCAGAAGAGAAGAAAAAAGAAGTTCGCAGCCGGAAAAAAATTCGTTTGCGAGCTACAGTACAGAGAACGAAAGCCGTACCAGGCCGGGGTACTACCAAATACTCAGTTATACGACGCGAAATTTACACCACGGTACACATACCGCAAAGACAAAAAGGGGAATCTTATTACTGACCGTTAAGGCTTCTTGGAGACTAACTGAGGATTTGGAGGTTCTACCAATATCAGTTGATAATCCTAACCTGCTGCCACAGCTTAGAAGAAGATACTAGGGCCATAAACCGGCAAAAACCACGAAGCCTCGAATGCAGATGACATCTCCGTGGAGCTGCTAAAATGGAGAGACCCTACACTACACCAAGTGATTGGATTGGTTGGGTGCGATCGATGATCAATGTGTCCGAGCCATCGTAGTCTATTCTCTAATCTTCAAGACCGAGAATCGGGTTATTGTACTAAGTGATTTGAGGTTCTATTTGAGGAAAAAAATGTCTCGTGCTTTATTTGCGGGCGTATTTTTTACAAACTTTCTCTGCTATCGAATGACATGATTAATTGAGCTGGAATTGTGGTAGTTGTAATTTAACTAAAATCGACAAGCTGGCGAGTGATGTTATCATTGAACAACGAATTCATTAAATTTATTAAACAGAGTGATGAAAAACGCCTGAGTCGAGTTTCAAAAATTTCAATTCCAAAGATATCCTATACGGAAAAGCAGCAACCATGAGGATAGAAAATCTCATAATCAGATTCATCCGAAATCGCGGCAATCCGTTTCATTTTTGGGGCTCTTTACTCCAAACCAGACTCTTATAACATGACAAGGCGGCAGGACATGTACCACCAGAAGCATTCTCGTGGCTAGATTCACTAGGTCTGATACAAAACAGGGAGGGAGTATCTTTAATATACCTCATATATCGTCAGGCGCGGGAGAAACTGTTACATGAGCGAACCGATAGGCTGAACACGTCGGCCCTTCAGATAGAGAGGAAGCTTCCAGAGCCAGCTCCAAGTACTAGTGGTGGCTAGAAAAATCAATAGGATGAAGCGGTTAATGTGTGTGTTTATGTATGGTGTGAGTGCAGGCGTTAGCCTAAGGAGGATTAGGATCCCACTGGGGGAATTAGGTATAGTCATAGGATTACCATTGTATTAAGTTTAGCTATAAGATAGATAGGTAGTTTTAAGGTTTGGTTTAGCTAGGCGTTAGCCTTGAATGCTTCCCCGAGAGCTCTCAGGCTATTGCAAAGCCTCAGCTCTCACGGGCGACAAAACTCGGGCTAGAGATACCAGATACTGCTGCTTGTGTCTCTGATCACTGGCGTCTCTTAGGCTATTTGCTAGTAAGTTAGTTAAATTAGATAGAGAAATTAGGTTTAAGCATAGCCTGTAAGTATTTTTTTATAACGTATTAATAAATATGCGTATAATAAAAATAGGGAATTGGTGCTTCGCAACATTCGTCTGACTCTCACAAAATAAAGATTGTTCCGCGTTTGATTACGCAGAGTTAAAAGGAACATATTATGGTAAACGTTTGGTAGGTATTTCAGTAACAACCCGGAGATGATAAAACATCAATTCATAGAATCTTCACAGACGACAGAATAGAGACGACAGTTGAATGCCAGTATTGTATCACGGCCGAAGAGAAAGTTTACTTAGCACAATGGGTTTGCACAGAATATCCCCTCCCTAAAAACACGATTCTACCTGAAGGAAATGTTGACTGTGTTTTTTTATATTTCACTGGAGGTGTGCATTGTTGTTTGTGTTGGTCCCGGGTCTAATAGGCAGCCTTTTCTTCTGTGGCCAATTATAGGCAAGGTTGTCTGCAGATTAGACCAGGCGTAAGTTTACTGAAAAGTCTGGCATACGACTTTTGTGTACCTGCATGATATTAAGCTAGTGCACATTTTTCTTCAAATAGCTATGATCTCTCAGTTTTAACTTGTATAGCGTGCAATTTTCAGAAATGGAAAATTTCATGTTGAGTCCGGATCACCACTATTGAATGTTAAAACAATTCGCGACACATTCTTTCACCAATACAAGCCTAACGATTCGACGCTCCTCAGCCGATATTTTTTCGAATTGAAAGGAAAAAGGAAAACTTCGCGAAAATTACGCTTAATTGGCTTAAAGTTTGGCTCAAAAAAATATATGACGCCGATGAAAACTCAGAAATGTGATAATAAGGAGTTGTTGAAAGATGCTTAGCTTTTCATTTGACATTTTTGACTAGTATTTTACTTCTGTCTGTTATAAAATGGTGGTTGCTCCTATTTCCATAACCCCGGCCAACACCAAAAAGCACTAAAACCCATTACATACCCACAAGAGCACAATCCAAAGCACCTAAACCACAGTGCATACTTCCAGGCACAAAAAGAAAAATCTCATCGCACTATGAACATAAACCACACCACGGACATAAACCTCCTAGCTTGTAGTTAAGGGGGTAGATCGGGGCCAGGGGTGATGCAGGAACCCTTTAGCTATGCCACTAAAGCCTACCAAGACAAGATGAAAAGTGATCGTGCCCCAGTGTTGCATGCAGCCCAGGCAGTAGGTAGCTACCGCACCCAGTTGTATAATGCCATATCCTGACATAGAGCCTCCATGGAGTTAGGATGGACCTTTCCTTTAAAACAATACTTGTGGGGCTTTTATTGATCAACATTTCTCGGCCTGGAAGCGACTATTGGGGCACTCGCTTTGCGAAGAACGCTCTTAACGACCGGGCTTGGATGAAGCACAACGAACGCTGGAGGTCCGCGCCTGGATTGATCAACTCTAAGCGGTCGCTTCCTGTGGCGTCTCTTAACACGATTGTTACGGCGCGGTAGAAAGGATGTCAGGACACATGTTGGTTACCGTAAACAATGCCCTAAACTACCGCTAATGAAGGTCGGAGAACCTCACTTGCAGGCCTTGCTTTGAGGAGTATAAGTCTGCCCTTCATGTTCTCTGTGAGGGCGCGCGATAGTTCGAACAGTTAAGTCTAAGCGACAAAACACTAGGTAGCCTGCTTGACCTATTCAAGCGGCCGGCCTTCAAATATGAGGTATAACAACATAGTATAATACAGCGCTGCGGTACATTAGGACCCACTACCTCACAAAAGAAGAAGAAGACACTTTGGTGCAATGATTCAAGCCCAAAAAGACTATATTAGAGCTATCATCACTTTTTACGAAAATATTGCACTTTTCTGTTGATTTGAAATATACACCTCTTGTTGTAAGGCCCTGCAGTTTGGACCTTCATCTGCACTGCCAAGACCACCCGCTTTATTTCTTGCATTGACGTTTTTATACTCGTTTATGATAAGGATGAGTTATTAAATGCCCATCTTCTAAAGCACAATTATTTTTTGTTATGTTTATGTACAACCTACTTTACGCCAGATTTAAGTGGACAAACGACCTTACTCTATTTTAATAGAGTTTGTTAATGCGAATTGTTTACTGTTCTTAAACCGCAGGGCTCTCTTAAAAACATGAACTACATTTACACACCTTGGAGATTCATTAACGTTGAGTGGTCATATTCTAGTTAAACACAAGCATACATACATTTTGTGGAAGGTACATTGGTATCACTGTATGTATGTATGTACTAGTTTCTATAGGTCATAAAACATGAAATTGACTGCAAGGGACCAATGACAACTATCAAAAAGGGATTGGCAGTAGCGACGTCTAGTCGTAGTACTACTACAAGCCGCACCTTAAACTATTGCCATGTGATATATAGCCCAATATGGCCCAGATTCAAGCAGGACCATTCAGAACGCTCTCTATTGTATTCAAAAACATACTAATTATAACACCACGCTGACGCTGAGAGCTCTGCAAATATTTGTGACATATTTCATATTGTTGTCAGGAAGACAAGCAATCTCCGCACGAAGGATACAAGCCCCAGCTCTCCCCTAAACTCATGATGCCCCGGTGCAAAGGAAGCGTACGGCGGCGGCAGCAGGGTGGGGCACACAGGGGCTAATTTTTGCAAAATAGACTGCGGAATATAAAAGTCGTCTCGGATGGCGTTCGTAAGATGCATTTCTTGCCTCATCACGTTAAGATAGCGCACAAAAGTCTCTCCTTTGCCATTGTACACAATTAAGCCCGTGATTTACAGAGGACCCAGCGAAAGGCACTTGAATTGCTTGAAGAAAAACTATCAGACAAAAACTTGGCTCTTGAACGTGCTTTATGACTACAGCGACATCCCTACCGCCCAGCGCCTTTGCCACTACCACCACCATCACCAAGAAACACGGTGGTATATTGGGGTAGGGCTGGGGGAGCAAAAGCAAACCAGCACTACACACAGAAAGAGAGTAGAGCTGCATGAATGCGTCCTTCTAATTCATTGCTGCCATGCACCGCACACATTTAGCCGACTTATTGCCTCGGACACAATCGTTTTCTCACTGCAAGGACGAGATTTATAACTCGGAATATGCGAATATACGACCCACTTTTGATTTATATACACACGCCTAGATACACTCGCTCTCTCTCGTAGAGGGCCCCCGCGCGCGTGTATATACTCGTACTATACTACACCATACTATACACTCTCCCCGACAACCAGCCGATAAGACACTCCGGCACTCTTGGCGGCGTCGGGCTACATGTAAGCGCTACGGACACACGACGACTTTGTGTAGGCACTATATGATGCGGATAAGGACGAGGGACTCGATCCTTTATGCTGTGTGCCCCCGTGTACTTTGTGCTCTGCGCCGTGTTCCCTGCCTTGGCTAGGATTTATGGCGATTCCTTGCACGTAGAATACCGACAGTTACGTTCTCGTTTTGTTTTTTCACGAAAGGACTCCTCCGGGCGGGAATTTATTTTCCGTACACTTTTCAAGAATTCCGCTTACCAATTTAACGATGATGATGTGAATGCTGCTGGTGTCGCTGCTTTATTGGCTACGATGCTGATATTTTTATCGTCTCCCTCTCTCTGGTGTGTGTGGAAGGAATTTTATACCGGATTAAAGCTTTAACTGAATGATTGCGTCATAAACTCGACTCGGCTCTGGCGTATTTCTCCTTATCCGCAAGTATATTAATAATTGTAATATTTCCTTGTATTTTATTACTTACTGCCATGTTTATGTACCCAATGACAGATCAATAGCATAATCCAGCCACAATTTCAAGTTATGCTAAAGGAAAAGATGTGGTGGATGTAATTCGATTCGTTTCGTGGTTACTACTTAAGGATTATATGGGCTCAATAAAGAGATCACCTTTTTCTTAACTTCTCTTCTTCGTGTAGAGTTACAGCTTTGGGTGAGCCTAATTCGTTAGCTTCTTCCATCCAATTATGTTTAATGCTACTATCTTCTCGCACCCTGCATCTATGCAGTCATGACAGCTGATCCTTGGACACCCCTTCTAGATTGCCCTCTAAGCTGAATTTTGACTATAGCCCTGAGAAAGCCATTCGTAGTAACATATAGTCTAGGCCTTGATAAACCGCCGCCACCTTTTCCATCTGATGACGGTATCAGCGAACTGAGGTGCCCACTTTGACCCGTATCACTATCTTCTTAGTATGTTGCTTCAAGGGTGCATTCCAAGGCAGATGAGCGGTGTTCCCTCAACAGTGACTCCAATCAAAATACATACCTACTCTACGCAATGAAGGCTAGAGTGGCACGGCAATGTCAGGCAAAGAATCGTAGAATTCAATGTTGAACAACAAGGTCTAGTCTAAATGGAATCCTACTCTCATCCAAAACTGACGTCTGACGTCAAAGATCGAAGTGAAGATGACATCCTCGATTACTGTTTCAAAAGGCTTTTAGTAATGGAAATATGAGGAACTGTGCCGCAAGAAATCGAATACCATCGTCCACTATGGTAGGTAGCCATCGTCCACTATGGTAGGACCCCTAGGATATTGCGGCTGAGTGAAGATCACTGATCACTCATAATGACGGACGGTTATAAAGGACGAATTCTCTTTTTTTATGTGAAACATGGAGAGTAATTTTCCAAAGTTGTGACGCTTGTAAAGTTTGCAACGACTAGGAACATTTTCATCCCGCGAAAACTTCGGAAGATCTGCATTGAGGAAGCGAGAATAAGATCGAGATATTAAAACAGTGTATGAAGATAAGACGCTATTACCACGATAAAAACTCACAAATGTAATGATAAGGAGTTGTTGGCACACTTTTGTCCAGTATTTTACTGCTGGCGTCATCTATTAGCAAGTGGTTGTTTTTAAACCCCTTTGCATACCCCACCCCAGCACCAAAAAGAATATAATTGCCGGAGACACTTAAACCCATTTCATATCAATAAGCGTTCATTCCAATGTACATAAACCCCACTGCATACCTCCAGGCACAAACAGCTCATCGCACCACGAACATAAACCTCACACCACGGACATAAACCCCTAAGCTTGTAGGAAAGGGGGTAGATCGTGGGACTTTTATTAACCAGCTATAGGAGGTAGATCGGGGCCGGGGTGAAGCAAGAACTCTGGAGCTATGCTACTAAAGCCTACCAAACCAATATGTCAAGTTATCGTGTCGCACTGTTGTATACATCCCTGGTCATGGGTAACTACCGCACTGAGTGAAAATTCCCTTCTCCCGTTTTGGAGATTCGAGCAGGTACGAGTGAATTCAGAATCGGCAACGAAAACAAGGACAGCCGTATGAAACGGAAGCTACTCTCACTCGTTTACAGCTGTCACTTTAATGCGCAACTTTTGTAAAAACAAAAAATTGACAGAATTGAAAATTCATGTAAAGTAATAAACAATCACAATCAAAAACACAAATACAAGCCAATAAAAAAAACTAATACAAAATAACGAGTAAAAAACAGAAATCTTGAACCAAATTAATCACTAATTTCATTGAATGAATGCAAAAGTACACTAACAATTTAGTTCCCATTTTATTTCGTTTAACATTTTGGATTTCAACAACTTAAGCTGATGAATTTCGCGAAGATCACCGCCAAAAGAGCAATTTTCCACACAAGAAAGCAGTTGACAGTGACAGCAATGATAGTAATTAAGTGATGCCATATAAATAAATTCTACCAAACCAGCAGGGAAATTTTTACAATTTATTTAAATTTTCGTAGATGGCGTAGACATCGGCAAAGTAAAACTGAGGAGTCGGTTATCTAAAAAATTAAGTTTGTATATTAAATATTATTATTTCGTTGAAGTCAAGAACAGAAGTTAACGTCATATGACGGTCAGGTTCACAAATATTATCCGATCTGTCAAAATACAAAAAGTGACCGCAACCTCAAAATTTTAAAGATGCCTTCTTTTGCAAAAAAAATCGTAACTACTCTAATCTTCTTCTTTAATGATTCTACAACTGGGATCCAGTCAACTGTTATCTCTAACCGATCCTGATTCTGAGCCGATGTTATCCAGTTTGGCATTCCCCAGGCTCTGAGCGGAGGCTGGGTCTACCTCGCTGTCGCACCCCATAGGTCTTACCACAGAGAATTTTCCGAGCAGGCTCATTTTTACTCATACAAGCCCTAGATTCCGTAGTCGGAACGTAAGAAGATCATGTTGGAGGCACATAACGCCCCAACGGCGGGACACGGTGGCATTAAAAAGACCTACAACCAGCATACCCAGCAATTTTATTGGCCTAAAATGAAAGCGACAACGCATCCTACGTTAAACCTTGTGCAGTTTGCCAGTCAACTAAGCCATAACGTAAAAAGGTCAGTCGACTAATGGTACCAAGGGTTGTGGGTAACCGACCTTGGGAATGTATTTGCATCGATCTAATTGGATCATTACCTCTCTCCACCCGTGAGAACAAATGCATTCTGATGGTGGTCGACTATTTTAGTAGGTTCGCTTGCTGCTTCCGTTGCGTTCTGCCACTGCTCCTTCGATATGTCGTGACTGTAAAAACATGTTTTCCACCTTTTCAGTTCTTCATTTTTGGCAATGGGCCCAGTTTTAGTCGGAAGCATTCAAAACCACGACACTTTACCACCCCCAGGCTAATCCTTCGGAACGAATGAACCAAAATGTGAAATCTGTGTTGCGTGCCTATGTGGCAGATAACCATCGAGTATGGGATACATATTTGGCCAAGGTAGGTTGTGCTATTCGGACAAGTACTCACGAAAGGACCAAGCTAACTCCGTATTTTATTAACTTCGGGAGAGAGATGACTATTTTTTTATGTGGCAGGGCTAAGCTCAGGGTCACCCTTTGTACTACCAGTCCGTCATGTCATTACGGAGGATCAGGGAAAGGTATACGCTGAAGCATTAGAAGAGGTCTGAGCAAGTCACTCAGCAGGGATATAACTTCCGGAGGAGGGATCAAAGGTTCTACAGGAATTATTCGGTTTGGCGAAAAAAATATGTGCTGTCCGACGCTGCTCAATACTTCAGTGCTAAACTGGCCCCGAAATATGTTGTTGTGAAGGTATTGTCACCATGGATGTATCAGTTAAAAAGGGATGAGGAATCGTCAACTAGACTCATCAAAGATGCTGCTGGTTGACCTGCTCTGTTCAACAGCAAGAATGTCTAAAGCCGTAATATCTGTCATGTACAATTTGGTTGGATTCAAAATGTTCGATAAGTTTTTGTTGATTACTGTCATGATTTTGGAGAGAACAGGAGTAATTGCTATTTGGCAGTAATAAATGGAATGCTAGAACGTTTTTTCGGAATGGGTTGAATATGAGGTAGTTTATGCGGTGTTTTACCTACCTATTCAAAATTGTGACCAGTCATAAGTCACAAGCTTTTGTGACTCATTCTCAGTCACAAACTATAAATACGTGACTATAATTGTGATCATCAGCTGTTTTGATTGATTGTCGAGTCTGTGAGAATTTTGTAAAAAATATGCTAAAAACCTGTTCTTTATACCTTGTGACTTGTTATTCATACAGTCACAATTTTGAGAGTCATTTTGACTGTTTGTGCATTGTCAAAATTATGAATGCAAAAATGAAATACCAGATTGTCTTAAGTTAAAATTTGCCACAATTTGTCATTGCGTTGTGACTTGTGACTGTTTTTAGAACACGGGATACTAGACAGAGAAGCACATTTTTTGAGAACCATAGGGCGTAAATTATCAGGGTCATTAAGAGGTCAAGACGGTTGGAGAAGAAGAATAACCAAGAAGGCCAAGGCTTTAGCTGGGCTGTAGTACTATTGGCAGAAGAAGAAGTATTCTTGGCGATTATTCCTAAATTGGTATAAAAAATGTCACAAACGCAGATTTGTTTCTTTCATTAAAAAAACTTCACAAATGTCCCTTTTACAACACCAAAACAAATTCCCTGATTAATTTTCTGAAAAAATTGTAATTGTTCAATTGAAAAATGGCTGACAGCGTCAGAGTATGCAAATTGCAGGACATTTTTCGACAGCTCCAGAATAAAACAAAAAACCAACCGCAAATACCACAAAATCTGTAGAGATTCCCAAACCTATACAAGGCAGGAGACATCTGGAGGACATAATTTGTTTGCGCCTCCACCCATTCCAGGTCTGATATCGCCTACTCCCGTCCCCCTCATCAGAGCAGACTGGCAGAGACGGGCGCCCACCACACCAAATTCGCATTGGGGGATAATAAAATCAAGTAGCCCAAGAAGAAGTTTACCATTTCTTTTGAATTCGCCTCGTGGGTCATCAATCGTGGGCTTTGTTCACCTCATATCGAATTCTATTATTGCAGTTGGCAACACACAGCGACGCGAGGCTCACATGCCGCCTTTCGTTCTTTTCACAAGTCACCACCACCCCAGCTGCTGTCAGGCTCAACTTCACTCTTTTCACGGGAGGGCACAACCTCAAGAAATGCCTCATACCCTTGTACGTTTCCAGGCATAGTACCACCCCGTATGGTATTCGGCCTGCGCTGGCTGGTGTAGCGCTGGTGGTGAGGCGGTGGCGAGAGGGCGGGTTGAGGGCCGAAGAACTGTATAGGGGAGGAAGGTGCCGGGAAGCCGCAATGTTGCAGATCTAACACGGAGCCCGCCGCCTATGTAGAGTGCGAATGTATGTATGCATGCATAGGTGGCGCGGTGTCCCTATTTCTATCCGTACGAGCCGCCGTATTTCGTATGTGGGTCAAAGTGCAGTGCAATGTCCTCGACATCCGCATTGCTGTAGTTTGGGAGCTAGTTTAATTTTTATTAGTGATTCCCCGTGTATCTTTTTGCGGACGCTGCCCCTGCCTTTGTATGAGTAATAAAAACGTCATTTCGAGAATGGTCGGACGGACAGCGGATGAATGGGGCTTGCAGACTTTCGTCACCCCGGGCCCGGCCCGGCCATCGCAGCCCCATTCAGCGCGAATGTATAGCTTTTTTGCAATTAGGGGATGATAAATTTCTGCTAAAAGGCTTTCAAAAGACATCCAGTGTCGCCAAAACCCTTTATGCTGGCCCGATTTGATTCTAGCCTCTCCATCAGGATAAAATGAGATGGAACCGAAAAACTGAGCAGCAGTATAGCGGCAGCGTGTAGCCGCCGCGCGTAGCTCTCTCCCTGTATATAACCTCTCGGCCCTTTTGTTTGACGGGTTTCCTTTTGGTGATGATTGTGTGTATATTTGTATATGCGGGGAGCTTTTACACCATGTATGAATATGTAGACGCTCGCATGCTATACATATATTGGGTACTCAAAGAAAAGGGTGTAGCATAGCACAGCAGTATGTAATGTGAGCCGACCCCAGTTGTTTGTCCTGTGGCAGTTACTTTATCCGAAAATCCTTTCAGGACCTCTTTTGATTATCGTTTTGGTTTTTGATTTGATTTTTAGCTTCTTAAGAGTGTCTCCCCGGGGAATCGGGGCGGAGAAGGGGGCGAATTGGGTGGATTTTGATTATTGCTCTTTCGTTGGGGATATGCGTGATAATGGAGCATTACAGGGGGCAGCAATTGTTTCGAATGTGATGTTATTGCTGTTCTGGTTGTTAAACAACAGGTATAATTTTAACATCATTAAAAATCAATACGACAGCGATTTCGGGGTGAATAAGAACAACAAAAACATGAGCATTTCGACACTTTTCAGGACACTTTCAGGTAGAGCTGCCATCCGTCCGGGTTTCCTCGGATTTGTCCTAGCTTGGAGGGCGTCCAGTCGTTCAAGGAAACCAAGCTTTTAGTTATCACACGACCCAATGTCCAACCGATTTCTTTTCAGATCAAAATGACCAAGCAGGTGCCAATCGGTATAGGAGTTATTAAGGCTTAAGTTGTAATTAAACAGTAAAATAGGAGGTGGTCTGCCCGACACTTGGCACCGGCACAAACCCGGCAGATCTTTGTTTTCTAGCATAAAAATGTTCAAACTTTAATTCAATTGTAGGTTGAAACTCTTACTCCATAGGTCAGTTGCGGTCCCAAAACAACAACAACAACAAAAAGTGGTCTGCCGAATACATTAGCTCCAGATTTGACCAGGCAGACCAACATATTTTTTTACTCCGTAAGCAGTGCCTCGGCCGGCATATGTGCAGACAAATCTGGATGTACATACAACTTGACCTTGCATAGGGGCCTTTACATTGTTTGCCAACCTTGTAATAGCTTTACGCGTCTTGAGCACAATTCCAGTTGGAGTCGCTACCGTGGAGCGAAGCTTCTCCAAACTGAAATCGATGAAATCATATTTGAGGAACAACATGTCCGTGGCAAAACATACTGGGCATTGGGATGAATATAGGTTCACCCTACAACAAGGAGTTGAGACGTCCCAAAAGGATTGCCTGGATGAAACACTGTGAGAGCCTTCAGACTCTACCAGAGGCGACTAAACTCCAAAAGCTACTTTCCAAGGACTCCTTTAATGGAGTGGGCCTTCTCGAAAAGGAGAGTGGCTCCTATACCTCTCACCATGAAGAAACCTTGGGGTATCTTGCCAGACAGCACTTTTCAGGGTCAATCCTCCAGACCGCTTATTCATTGGATGCTGGTTGTAGTCATAGGATCATCCCAGACTGTTATTCCCTCAATCTCTCAGGGACATCTTCGAAATGGGCAGTGGCCTCTTTTCAACCCTATAAGTCCCCGGGAGGAGATGAAATTTTTCCGGCACTTCTTCAGAAGTGCCTTGATCTGATCCTCGACAACTTGGTCTGCCTCTTTAGAGTCAGCTTCAACTGGGGATACATTACAACCATCTAGAGGAAAGTCGTGGTGGTTTTTATCCCGAAACAGGGCAATAGACCCCAGGAGTTGCCTAAATCTTACAGACCTATCAGCTTAACGTATTTTCTTTTGAAAACGATGGAAAGGTTGCTAGACCTTCATATTAGGTGGAGCTCTCCCTTCCTCTACATAATTCCCAGTTCGCTTATTCTAAGGGAAACTCCAGAGAGGTTGCTTTACACCACTTGGTCAGTAAAATCGAAAAAGCCTTCCTCGCTAAAAAAAACTGCTTTATGTGCGTTCCCTGACTTCGAAGGTGCTTTCGGTAACACTGGATATGATTCTATCTCTAGAGCACTGGCTCTCAGAAATCTGGATCCTTACACGATCGTAACATTTCTTCTACTCTAGGTGTCTCCACCATTAGTATTAAGGCTATTAAGGGCTACCCTCAAGGTGGAGTCTTATCCCCGTTACTCTGGTCTCTAGTTGTGGATGAACTTTTGACCAAAATATCTGAATCTGGTTTCGATGTCATCGGCTATGCAGATGATCTTGCCATCATTGTCTCTGGGAAGTTTGACTTACATTACAGAGGTCATGAGAACAGCACTTCGAGAAGGTCAAAGATGGTGTACCAAGGAGGGCCTGGCAATCAACCGAAATAAGGCTGTCCTGGTACCTTTCTCCAAACGCTACAACATGGACCTAGGTCTTATCTGTATCCGGGTACCACAGTTGAGTACTCAGACTCAGTCAAATATTTGGGAGTAAAATTAGACAAGAGACTGAACTGGAACGCTCAACTTGACTATGTCATCAGCAAATCCACAAGGGCTATATGGGCCTGCAAAAGGTTTCTGGGTAAGACATGGGGTCCTACACCACAAATGATGTACTGGATGTACAATACGATCGTTAAACCAGTTGTCACTTATGCCGCTATAGTTTGGTGGCCCAAAACTAAACAGGTTACGTCGATCCTCAAGTGCAGCAACCTGCAACGGCTTGCTTGATTCTTCATTACCGTCCCACCGCTGCAATTGACGTAACCATTGGATTGACCCCTTTGCAAATCTTCATATGGAAATCCGCCGCCATAAGTGCCTTGAGACTTCAGATCTCATCCAACTAGCCGTATACGGTCAAAGGGCATATGGATATCGTTAACAATATCCCAAACATTTCCATTTGCCGCGTATTCGACCATAAGGTTAGTGAACTGCGGTTTCAAAGGAAACTCAGAGCGATTGTCCCGGATCGTTCTGAGTAGGAGGAACTTATTCTTTCTGGGGATCCAAAACATCTCCACTGGTTTACTAACGGGTCAAAGATGGAACATGGAACAGGGGCTGGGGTCGCAGGACCCAACACCAAGCTTTCGATTGCAATGGGTAAGTGGTCCTCTGTTTTCCAGACTGAAATACATGCCATTGCGACCTGCGTTAGGCTCAACCTCGAGAAAGGTCTGAAAGGCGCCAACATTAAAATCTTTCCTGACAGCCAATAGTTGCAAGGTGTTTTGACGTACTCCAGAGCCTGACCAGAAGAAATGAGGTCTCGCTCTGCTGGGTCCCCGGATTTCAAACTAGGCGCCATAGTAATCTATATTCAGCTCAAAAATACCTATCCAACGACATATTACACATAGCTATTGGAGGTGGTATCAAAGTCCATACATTCTCTGGCATCGTGCTTTCAACTCAACCTCGACTCAACTTTTCAACCTAGTCAGAAACGGGGTAGTTTTAGATATCTTTGGCCTAAATTTCTCAAGTTCCTGTCCTGTCCGAGGCTGTGTCGTAGGTTTCATAACAAGAGCTTAATGCTAGAAAAGGTTGCTAGCCCTTAGCTGGAAGCCTTATATACAGGGCCGGCTTTAGGCATTTTCGCGCCCCGTGCGAGATATTCTTATGCGCCCTTAAGTTTTCAAAAACAGGCCCTTCCACGTACAATTTTATTTTTTAGATTGAATGAGTGAGTCGGATATTGTTCTCTATTTTGTTGTTTTAGGGTTAAAGAAAAAAGAGAAACTATAGAGGCGCTGTATCTCTCTCATCCGAACCCACAAGCAGCTCAGGGAGAGGGCTCTGAAGCTTCATGCGATCATTTTGAGTTTATTGCAGTCTTGTATTTTATTCTTAAATCATTGTTATAACTCTTGTCTTAAACTTATCTTTGCTTGCTGAGATATTGGACCAGCCGCCCAGTGCTTATGTGCACAATTGCGCCATCTAGATCTTCGGCATTTCAACATTCACATTTTTTAGCCGATTTCGACAAATGTACACGGTTCTGAAATATCATTCAGTACCATTTTCGCTATGAGTCAATACATACCGAAAGAAATGCCTTCGCAAGGATGATCGATGACGAGCCTGGTTTTTGGGACAACATTTTGATGACGGACGAAGCTCATTTTATACTTTCTGGCGGAGTCAATCGTTCTCCGGATTTAACGGCACAAGACTTTTTTCCTGTATGGCTATTTAGCAAGTAACGTTTATGCCAGTAAGCCGAATACCATTAACGAACTCAAAGCTAACAGAAGAGCCGAAATAGCTGCTATAATGCCCGAAATGCTAGCTAATGTTATGCAGAAACTGATTTGAAATAAATGGTAAAGAATATCCTAAATAAATCTTGCTCATTTGCCAAAATCCACTGAAAAATGTCCGAGTTATTCAATATTGAAATACCGAAGGTATAGTTGGCGCACTGCATATTTACAAAAATCTTCGGCGTTTTCATTCAATACCTAAATAAATGAACACATTACTGTGTTTCAGCGATAGTGGCAGCGCCCTCTGGTACCTGGCACCCCGAGCGGTCGCCCGTGTTCGCCCACTCCTAAAGCCGGTACTGCTTATATATTAGTTGGTTATCGATTCGATACGACAGTTGGATTTTACCTCGTCAGAAAGTATATTCGTTCAATTTTTTTTTTTTCAAAAAAAAAAGTGTCCGCAGTTTTATAGTCTTTGTCCGGCCTCAGCAATTTAGGCCCTACTTTCAGGACACTTTTTCTTTTTTTCTGGCCTCTCAGCCAGCTCCTGCAATCAAGTCCTTACAATCCTTGCTTTTTTCTTGTGAAATATATTCTTGCAATTTAACCAGCAGGATGTACGCATAAATTTCTGATAACGGTATATATTGTATGTTGTAAGACAGTATTCATTCGCTTGAAGGAAGCATGTGGAAGGAATAGGAAAGTATTAAAAGACGAAAGAAAATAGAACAACAGCAACTACATGGAACAGAGAGAGCTTCGCGATAATCCTAGAGGAAAGCGATAAAACCCATCGCGAACAGACATAATATATAAGTACTTTGGTACACACGCGGACTACATAACGCCGGAAGGGATGACTGACGACGCCAAAGGAGCAATAAAATTATCAAGATCAAGGGAGGAAGCTCAGCCCTCATTTCTTAAAGTTTTTCGCATTTTCCTCCTCTTCGTTCTTTTTTTTTCATTTCATTTTCCTTCCTCTTTTCCTTGTGTTCTTTTGTGCTCCTTTTGGACTTTTCCTCATTTTTCCTTTTATTTTTTTTTTTATTTTTTTTATTTCTACGTTTTTTTTCTTCTACTCTCGGTTGTTGTTGTTGGCTGTTGTTGAATATTTTCCTTGAATAGAACAGTTAGAGTTGATCCTTAGATTTGTGGGTGATTGATGTTTTTTTCCAGGGATAAATGCGTGATATATACACAAAGGATTTTAGTATTAGAAAAAATTTAAAAATGAATATTTTTAAGGCTTTAATTTTTACTTTAATTTATCTAGATAGAAAAGGAAAACGTTGCGTAATTTAATTAGATTTTTTCCACTCAAACATAGATGAATAGAACATTGAGTATTACTATAAGGGTTCCGAACCACAGTTAAAATAGCTTTACTTGATCCAGACTTCGACTTGAAAATAGAATAAATTTTGCTCCTAAAAGTATGCAATTTTGTTTTTTGTGTAAACCATTTTTTAGTTATATTATTTTTTACTACAACACCACAAAAATTATACTATTCACACAGATATCCTCGCCTTTTTTTGTTGTAATTGGAATAAATCTCAACCATTTGTCAAGCAAAACACACAAAAAAAAATACAAGCAGAACAGACGCTCTTCTTTGCAGATTTTTATCTGCTGAAATGGAAATAATACAAAAAAAAGAAAGAAAAAATTGCCATAGATACTTCCTCAATACAATCAGAGCTTAGTCGTCGATAGAGATAAATCTATAAAGGAAATATAAAATACATATAGAGATTTATTGTATCGGCAGAAAATGTTTTAGTTTAGTAGAGAGTTTTGTAGCATGAGTATTTATTGCATTATTGCATAGTTGGATGGGTTTAAGGTGATTGGTTGTTTGGTACTGAAGAGAGAGAAATTTTGTTTATTCGTAATATTCATGGGTTTTGTGAGATTTTTTTCTATCAATATTGTTTGTCGTCTTCTTCAATATGTACTTAACACTTATTTTTGCACTAAAAGGAATTTAAGGAGATATTTATCAAGAGATTGATCTAAGAGAAGTTGTACTATCTGTTTTTGACTTGCTTTTGGGTTGAAATAACTCATTAAAGTTAGGCTATATTCTTTTGCTCAATATACATACATAATTCCTTATATTTGTAACGAAGCCTAAACACAACCATTTGTCCCACCTGCGTGGAAATTATTATTATTTCGGGTGATCTCAAAGACCAGAATCCTATCCTGTAGAAATATAAATAAAGAAAACTGCCCTAAAAGTATGCAGTATTAAAAAATTAATAGGAGTTTTAAAAATCTCCCAAAAGTATGCAGAGAAAATACCAGTACACAAAGAAACAAGATATGAAGAAGAAGATAACCGGTACACCGAGAGGCTAGCTCGTTAATAAATTAGATTGGTTGCACTAATTTTTCTGACAAAGACGTTGACATTCCAGCATTCACCAATTATCTACATCAAATTGTAGATTATCCTACGAGAGTCTCCATTATTCCAGATCAAAAATAATACTACTTTGATCTGTTTCTTACTTCGAGGTAAGTTGGCCGTCTGGTCAATAGGACCCATACCTAGTTAGCGCAATTTTTCTCGTGGCATTTTTGATCTAACCAACATAATGGAAACACACTAGCTGGGAGATATACCTACGCTTCTCCAAGTCATCCACAAGGAATTCTGTTTCCGTATTAAGAAAGTAAACTGCTCTACGTGTCGCCAAAACAAAAACCCTTTTGTAATGTATTTATCGAACAAAATCCAAAGAAATCGCCTATAGATCTAACAGACGTTTTTCCAGTGAGTCACTTCGTCATGAGTAAATAGAAAAACAAGGGACAAAATTGAACTGTCACCTCCTTGTCGTGTCGCTGAATCCCAATGTATTTAATCGCCGTGTACGCACTCCAAACATCTCAACCCAGACTATTTATAGAGGAATTGAACTCGCTCTTTCAAACTCTTCAACTGGAGTTGGAGCAAAATTTTTACTTGTTGGCCGGAGACTTAAACGCATGCTATGCGGCATGGGGAAATCAAACGGCTAACACCACTGACTAGTTGGCCCAGAACAGAATTCAGCGGAAAACTCATCTTATCGTTACGGATATACCATCATGGGTTCTTTTTGGATTTGTGCTGACTAGACTCTCGGATGAGTCTACCAGGACTTAATACGAACGAGACAAACTGTCTAACGACAGTACCATACGGCAGTGACCATCACGACTCGTGATAGCAATACAAGTCCCTGACGAGTCCCTACTACTGGAATATTGCGAAGTGCATCCTTGTGTCTAACAGATGCACTGGCCAAGATTCGAGAAAACTATACAGAATAACGGACGTTTACCTACAAGAGCTAGGAACTTGACAAACAATGAGATTACTCAATATCTGAAAGTTGAACAGAAGATGTACAGAACCATAGCAAGAACCAAGAAAAAGAACAGTACAGACTGTTACAGAACGCTTCAATCCGTCCGCTGAAGTTTGTGAACATAGATCCGGTTGTTGACGACAATTATTGTACAGATGAGCACCAGTGTTCGGGCGAATTTTGACTTTGAAAATAGGGCATTACTGAACCACCCGCGGGCCTTACTGAACCACCATCCAATGAAATCGAAACATGGAAATCTCGAATCGAAAAATCATCGAATTCAATGAAGACTGCTCAGCGAACGATATTCCCAAGGTTAAAGTAAATCCTACGCTCCCGCTAATATTTCGATATTTCGCCGTCTGAATCAATGTCCCCTCTAATTTTTGTGTTGACTGCGCAGTAAAAAGTATAGCAAAAGTATTCAAAACGTATGTAAAAGAGTGCAGTGGGGGGGGGATGAATAAGGTCCCGTTCTTGTATTTGAAGTCAATTTTTTTAAATACATTTTCTTGTTTTTGGCATCTTTGTTTATACGCGTGCGCCATCTAGACTTTCGGTATTTCAACATTGAATAATTTTGACATTTTTTATCCGATTTTGACAAATTAGTAAGATTTATTTAAGATATTCTCTACCATTTATTTCAAATCAGTTTTTGAATGCAATATCGATTAAATGACCACCTTCACTCGATACGTAAAAACAGCTGTTTTTCGGACATCCTGCATAACATTGCCCAGCATTTCAGGCGATATAGCAGCTACTCCGGCTCGTATGTAAGCTTTAAATTCGGCAATCGCTTTTGACTTGCTGGCATAAACTTTGCAAGAACTTCATCGTAGTTGCTGCGGTGTGTCAAGGTGCGCTATCTTGTTGGAAATAGGTCCGACCTTTTTGACGCTCTTTCGGACACACAAAGTGCACCAACATCCAATGATATCGTGCTAAAAGAGGGTTTCTCGAACTTCGAAGAAAATGGCCCGATGATGGTTTTTAAGCACACTCCAACCCAAACACTCTCTCGTCTTGCAGTGGTGTGAATGATATGTGGGTTCTCTGTTCCCCAAATTCGACAATTTTGTTTATTGACTCCACCGGAGAGTCTAAAGCCGCGTCTCCACCAACCGAACATGTTCGCCGAACAGTGTTCGCGAACATAAAAACAAACAAACATTCCACATTTGGTTTCCAAACATGTTCGGCGAACATTTTCAATAGCTCAATAGCGGCGAACAAATCAATGTTCGCTACAACACCGAACAATGTTCGGCGGACATCACCAATGTCTGTCGAACACTGTTCGGCGAACATGTTCGGTTGGTGGAGACGCGGCTTAAAATGGGCTTCGTCCGTCATCAAAATTTTGTCCCAAAAATCTGGCTCGGCATTGATCATTCTTGTAGCGGCATTTCCATATTGCAAACGAAGCGGCTTGTAAGTTGGCAACAATCTTTGCGTAAGTTGCACCTTGTATGGGGAGAGATGAAGATTTTGTTTCATAATCTTCCTTAGAGTCGTTCCACTCACATTTAACGTTTGAGACTGGCGGCGTTACGACACATTTAAATTATCGGCAACACCCTTACCACTTCAACAACAGAGGTCGAATGTGGGCCTGGCCAGTGGCTACAGAGCCGAACTCAAAGAAATTCTTCACCAAACCACGAATTGTGTTGTCTGAAGGAGCCGAATTTCTCCCATAATTTTTATAAGCACGCACAATTGAGAGATTGCTTTAAATACAAAGCGCTACAATTTCGACGCGTTTTTTCGATGCGAGTAGATTCATAGCTAAAATAGTACTAAATGACGTTTCAAAATCGTGTACATTTGTCAAAATCGGCTAAATAATGTCGGAGTTATTCAATGTTGAAATACCGAAGGTCTAGTTGGCGATGAGATGTATAATAAAATTTAGGTAGAAATTAAAACCCAGTTTGGAAACCACTGGCTTACATGACGGTCTGACTCCACAATTGCCATGATGTTATCGACACTCTCGACAATTATTGGCCTTCCAAAGCGTGGTGCATCTTTGACGTCTAAATTACCAGAACGGAATAGACGAAATAAAAATTGTGCGTGATTGGCTGTCACAGTATCAGGACCATAAACACTATTCACATTTTCAGCCGTCTGGCTTACGTTTTCGCCTTTATCGAAGAAAATCTGTAAAATATGGCGTATTTTCTGTCATATTTAACGTGCGCTCAAATAAAACTGAGTCAAGCAATCACAAAACTGTCAGCTGTCAATGTTGCTAGTACGAGATCTCATCTTTCTAACGCCATATAGTGTTACCAGATTGGACTTGTACAACGCGAAATACAGATTACTGAAGCTTTCTGTTGTAAAAATAATGGATTTCTTATTACTACATCTTTTATTCATGTGTGCACTATAGCGGGCGCACCAGTCATCGCAGAGTTTCGAAATTTCGGCAAATTTCGAAGCCCGATATTCGAAATTCAAAATGGCCACCGAAACATGAATTTGTCAATTGTGTTCCGATTTCAATGAAAATCGGTATCTGGGGGTTGTTCAGGTAGCAAATAACGAATTTATGATAAAAACTTATAAATTCAAAATGGCGGGGCCAATATGGCGGACGAATTTTGTCAATTGTGTCCCGGAATAGCCTTAGGTCGAAAGCCAAAGGTTTATCGTATTTTTACTACTTTTAAACTACAAATTCATTTAAAAAATTTCATATTGTTGTCCATCGAAGCCTATTTAAGAAAATTTGAAAATTCTGTTACCGTTTTGCATTTATGTTGATAGTTATCCATTTACTACATCGAAGATGATATTTTTCCGTTAATCTGATTATAACAATGAACAATTGCGGTGTTAAATTAAACAGGAAATAGCTGCCATCGGGAGTCTCGTCGTACGTAAGACTTGAGAGCGTCCACAATAAAAAATTGAGTTATTTCGATGAACAATGCGTTTTGTTGACTCTACCACAAAAAGCCCCGTCCTCTAAGAATATAAAAATTTCGAAAAAAGTCCATTTTCCTTACAGTAAACTTTTGTCCATTCCCCGAAAAGCTGCATCCCAAGTCCCAAATAACGTCCATTGTGCAGCCACTGCCGGCTCCGACTTGAAATTAGTTAATTAAAGACTCTTAAAACGGCCCGTAATTCGGCAATTTCCTAACAATTCGCCGCTCAACAAAATCGCACAATTCTCATTTAATTTTTTCTCTGCTCGTCCGATTAAATTTTCCACTTTAGATAATTTCTCCTGCGATTTCCGTCCATGCTTAGTGCTGCTCGGCATTGAGTGCTTCCGCAAGAGAATTCCACGATTAGGTAAACTCCGAAAGATGGAGCAGCGAGCGGCGCGGTACACTGAAAAAGTGCTCGGCCTGCGGATGTAGGTCGATGGTAAACGCTAGGAAAAAGTCTAGAAATTCAATTACGGACACTTTTTTTCACCACCAATTCATCTAACCGTTGGCAAAATTTGCTTCGGCCGAGAGGAATTCGAGCGTCGTACGGTCCGGTCCGGTCCGGGCCGCATGCGCGCGCCACTTTCCAAGAAGTCAAGTCAATCAAATTTTTCACGTTTTTGGCAGTTACGTTACCTGCCTGCATTGAGGTTCGTTGAACCTTTTTTGCGGCCAAACGAAATTCTTGAAAAAGTTCCCACAAGACAATTTCCTCGGGTAATTGGGAAAGTGTCGCTGGCGCGGTTTTCTGAATTCTAGGCTTCATCAGTCGCGGGTAATTTACCTGGCGACAGATAGCTGCGGCTGGCTTAGTTGTGATCTTTGAAGTCGCGCATATGCAATGGAGCCGCGCGCTGAACTAGCAGACTACAATGGCCGTACCTAGAAGTTGACGTGCAACCGTCAAACGTTCCGGATTACCATGCAGAACTGTTCATTCAGTTACGTAACAGAAGAATCCACGAAGGTTGCTGGCGTCTGCGGTGGTAATTGGAGGGCCCCGTTCAACGGCCTCGGCGAGGCTGCGCGCGTTTTGCTGAATGGCGGCAGGCAGCAGCCAGCACTGTGCCAGGTAGAGAGAAGCTCGCACAGAAATTACCCGAGGAGGCCGGGAACGGGACGTTCCGGTCCCGCAAGATGAGGAGCTCTCACTCCAGTCGACGAGCTTAACTGAAAAGTTCAAAGTCGAATGGAATGCGGAGAAAGTAGGCCACAAATTCTCAGACACTGACAATCTGCACGCCGCTTACTTTTTCCTGTCGAACACATCGCGAATACCGCTTTGGCGGAGCTGCCGCGATGGTGTCGCGGTGGCGCAGCCGTTCCGAATGAGAAGGTGCAGCAGCGCAAAAAAACCAAACGCTATCGAGCTCTGCGCCGATGCTGGGTGCAGGCAGGCAGGCGGGCATCCATTCGGACCTAGCAATCAAGCATCTCTGGATTTCCATCTGAACCGGAAGTTCATTTGCCCGGCATAGAGCGAGCAGCCCAAGTCTATGCCAGATCCGCGTTGCTCGAACTCGAACTTGGCAGACACCGAGGCTGGCCGGGGCTGGCCGTGCACTTGAAGATCGCCCCGATTGGCGGCCATAGCCATAAGCTGCGGGCAGCATCCGAATCTTTGGGAAACCGGGCTCCGTACCTTCTCGACGGGGTAATTGGCCGGCGATTTTGATCGCAAATTATCGGCTCAAGAAGGTGGTGAACTTCTTCTTTCGGTCGCGTTTTTCGTGCATTTTTTTTGCTCGCAGAGCTCAGCTCTCTTTAAAGGAGGCAAGATCCGGAACACAGTTTTTGCAGCGGTGGCACGCACCTTTCTAACGCTGAGATCACTCGGCGGTACTTTCTGTCCGTTCGTTGGTGATGGTGATCTGCGATGACATGCGCGATGGTACCGGGATGAATGATACACATTTTTTTCGCCGCTTCGCCATTTCTGATTTTAATGGGATAACAGCGAAGACGTTTTCATAAATTCAATGTCCGGGACCGAGTTTGATGTGCTTCTTGGAGAATGGCTAATTGTTCCATGCGAAGCTCAGTGGAGGAGGATGAAATTGAGATTTTTTTGGGGTTTTGAGATAAGATTACAAGTTTAGATAAAAAATTACAACAGTGACAAGTTTTCGCATTTGTTAGAGGGTTTAGGTTGAATTATTGCGAATTAAAATTTGGCTTTTATTGCGGTTAATAAACATTTTCAAACATTCACCGTTTTAGGCGTTCTACTTATTTCGCAAGATAGGTAGGTACATCGAAATTACGAAGATGACTCTTCTAAAGATTAGCGAGTTGCCTAACCACTGTGAGCTACCCGTTAACATGCAAGAGGCAGAACTGATGCTTTTCATTAAAAGAACAAAAATTCCGGATTTCAGTTTAATCTATAAAAAAGAATGTTGCCAATACCAATGACAGAATTCATACCTTTTCCTAAGGTTAGGAACTATAATGGGCTCATCTTAGCTTATCAATTCGATACGACTTACATTTTGTTTCAGGTCAACCAAATATTGTTTTGTTCTTCATTGCCTCTTGATTAATAACCCTCGATGTCGAAATATGTATGGGCCTTTTCGTAAACGCGTACGTATGCTTTGCAACGAGGCAACGAGTTCGTAAACGCATATGATCCAAAATCATTCGTTCGGAAACGTACAAGATTCAAGTTTGTTGCGCAACAGTCAATGCAACAGCGCAGCCAATTTCGAATGTATGCATACGTATGCGAAAAGAAGTTTGCGCTGCTTTGTTGCCGATGCGTTGTTGCTCAGTTGCTCTGTTGCTTTGACGTTTACGAAAAGGCCTTTAATCCAGCGAAATGCACAAATCAAGGCGTGCTCATTGCGTGCGCAGCAATGATAAAAGGCGGCTAAGTCGCCAAGGAAGTGTGACGAATACGAATAAAGGTCGATCCACACATATTTGTAACGCCACGTCGACGATGCTTTCCGTGTCAGTGGCTTCCGTGATGAATTTTTCACTGACGTTCACTCAGCAACTTTCTCAATTTGTTTGCATGGAATTATATCGGAACGATAATTTTTTTTTTCACTGATGCTCCCGGTACTGCACTGAAGTCACGGATATGTGTGGATCGACCTTAAGTGAACAGCATTCAGGGTTTTATTGATCAAAAATGGTTTACTCTTACATTCTTGGTCTTGTTTTTGCGCAAGTCACCGTCTTCGTCTTCAAGGCCAAGCCTTACATAGGTTTCTTTACATGGCAATTTTTTATATGTTCAGTCATGTCCCACATTATTACATACTCATGTAATGGTAACTTCCTGCATACCTTTTATTTTCTAATTAAAAATATATATTTTTCTTTATATGATGTTACCTTAGAGGCGGCCATATGTACTAGCACGCAGGTGGCCTTATACTCAGGCATATTTCCTGGAGGCAGCTGTGCACTGAATCGGATCATGGGCCGAAGATATGCTTGATAACTCTCGGGCCTCAACAGGGATTCTTCTTGTGCTCCCGCTTGTTAATAGTAATGTACGATGAAGGGCTGAAGCTATGTATTTCGGTGAGATAGCAGTCTTACCAAGGTGCCTCGACCAGATCGAGATATAATGTAAACGAGGCGATCTGGAAACCAAAGGAGTGTGTAGAGAATGACGAGGTTCACGGAACATTGAACCAAGGTAGTTTTGATCAGAATGAGGCATTCTTAGGGACAAATTTTGAGTTCAAATGCACGCAAGCAAGGCTGAGAGATATCAACTTTTCGCTCGTTTATCGCTAATGAGGCGATTGTTAGGTTGCTGCCAAACTATGTTTGTCATAGCCTACCTCCCTGGAGAAATGCCGAAATTCTCCACCGCCATCAGATGTCAGAATATTTTTGGAGGCGTGAAGAAACATCAATACTAATTTTAGGAGCGAATACCTTCTTGACTTCATAACTATCCACAATTTACAGGTTATGAACAGGAGCCCGAACCTCCCTTTTCTAATATGATTAGGCAAGAGGTGATTGATTTGTTTCTTGCCAGCATTGCGTCAGTTCCAGAATACTGCCACATATCAAGTGTGCCATCAATGTGTGATAACAGATCTATAAAGCAGAGCCCTCGGGTTAGGAGTCACATGGGTAATAACCTTTGCACTGAAGCCGATCTCGACCTTGTCTCTGTCAATGTGCAAGAAACGATCATGACCGCCTTAGAAAGTAGCTGTCCTTCGAAGCCACGAAGTACCAACTTGAAAGCGTTCCTGAAGGATTCTTTGCGGAGAACATCCGTATACTATAGAGCTATTAATGAACACTCATTTCACGGGCTCTGAAGTAACTTACTCTGGGTTGGCTTTAGAACCTAACAGTGGATCGGAGGTACGGTGTGCTCACTGGTCCTACAATAGGAACTGACAAACACAATTTCACCGCGGATAAGATCGCATGGGTCATTGGCTCCTTCAAGCCTTTCAAGGACCACATTTTCACGGCTCTCCTTCAGAGGGGCTGGCATGAGATCTTACTAATCCTGTTGCCACTATTCCGGGGTAGCTTTGCGCTGGCCCATATTCCCATGTGCGGAGAGGCTAGAAGAAGAGCAGATAAGGTCCCTAAATCAAGAAGAAGATCAGGTAAGAAAGAAAACTCCTATTGACCCATTAGTCCTCTTTTCTCTTGAAAACGATGGAGAAGGTTTTGGACAGGCATATTAGAGAATGTCCTATAGCGAACCCACACCACTACTTGCAATTGGCCTACCAACCAAGATCAGATCGAAGCAGATCCACATACTGCCATTCACGTACTAGTGCAAGGTATCGAGAGGCTCCTACGGGTCAAGGATATCTCTAAAGGCTAAATAGACATAATCCTGGATCAAAAGATCGCCTTGAAGCCCCAGATTGAGAGAGTAACTGCAAAGGCATAACTGCCGTAAATTTTTTGGTAAAACCTGAAGCCTCAAATCAAGGTTAATGTTTTGGCTATACAGGCTGTATCCGTTAAGCGGCAGGGTGTGGATAAGTTTTGGATAGACAGGAATAATGGCGTTTCGAAGTTTTTTGGTAATGGTTCACCCTGTATTTTCGTAGCCCTATGACCTATGAATAAGTAGCAATGTACACAGAATACTCCCTTTTTCTCCTTTAATGGCTCTACAACCAGGATCCAGTTCTGGCCTTCCTTATCGGTGCCAATTTTGAACCGATGCCATCATGCGATGCTCATGGAACGTACGAACTCTGTGCAGAACTCGAGCTGCACATGTAGCCGACACCCGGTCAAAATATAAAGCAGAATACTTCCACCTATCTAAAACTGTGAAATTCAAGGATCCACCCTAGCGAGAGTTATGAGTTGTATAAAAATTGTAAACGCCCAGAACTCTCAACTTTAATAAAAATTAGCAGACTATCGCATCCCAAAACGGCTTATGGTATCAGAAATTTCGGGAAATAGGCCAGTAGATAGACCCAGGAGGAGATGGACAGACTCGGTGATGGCTGACGCAGAGACCATGGTCAACATCCGGAACTGGAGACTTGCTGAAAGTGACCGCAAACCCCGGAAGATTTCAAACCTGGAGTTGGCACAATAGACCAAATAAAATAAAACGCAGAGTCTGCTAAGACGCTCCCTTAAAGAATGAAGCTTGATTAGTTAGCTTGATTACCGTTTATTTCATTCAAAATTACCACCTAGCATGACAAGCTGATCACAAAAACAGAGGACCCAATCTGAGGGTTTTTCTTAGGGAACGATGAGTCTCAAGTTCTCTGTCACTATTCTGCTATAGCGTGCGCACGGTCACCCTGTTTGGTAAGGTAAAGCTCAAACAGCCAAATCTAAGCGACACACCGCTAGAAGACAGGTTACTGGGCCTATTGAAGTGATATGGCCTACAAATCTGAGGTTCGGATGCTATCAAGAATAGAATAGGCAAAAATGACCGTCGCAGTACTTGTGGACCTTTTTTAACGAGGGAATTGTGAAAATCTCACATCGGTCTATCGACAGAGAATGTGTGCGACCGCCTGTCCAACGCCCATGACTAGGACAGGGGAACCGTTGACCCAGCACCCAGACGATACTGTCAGATTCCTACTAACTAAACTCACCATGACTTTGCATGACTTTTGAGTCCAGCCCGGTACGAGTTATAAAGTCATTACTTCGGCCAGGCGTCATAAACTTGACCCTACAAATGGGACTCTGGTAGGTCACCAGAGCCGGAACAGTGGGGCTTACGGAGCAGTGATAAAGGTGACTTCGATCAAGCTAGCTATCAATTCACTAACTAGGTAAGTGCCCGTAGATGCATCGTTAGATACGCGGGGTTGGATGAACTATCTAGCTGCTATCTCTCTAAACATTTCGTTACATTTAGTTGTTTCTTTGGGCTTCGTATGCTTAAGCTCTGGTCTCCAACGCCACTTCCGCCAGTTAGTATAACGGCGAATCGTCCAGCGTGAAGCGGTGAAGGTATGTCCTACAACCTGTGGAACTGCAGGAGGTACCTTATACCTCTTTGAAAGAAGAAGGCATGTATGTTTTTGAAGATCTAAATTAATTATACATATTAAATAATGTCCCTCTAAATGATACAATAAATAAATACCTAAAAATCACTTGTGACCACACCTTTGCAAAATTCCTAAAATTTCAATCAATGTCATTTGCGGTTTCCACTTTGACCGAATTTACTTTTAATCATCGCTTAAACCCAAGAAACGAGTTCGACTTACAGACGTCTTCCACAATAATCCGAAATTTATTGAGGCCGCAGTTACATTCCTCGTCAAAAGAACAAAAACGGATTTCTTGAATTGTGCACCTGTCATTCCGTTTTCAAGGCTGCTCGAGCAATAAATTAAGAAAATATAGAATGAAACTGGTGCTCGCCTTAACGCAACGCAACATTGTAAGATTCTCGTCTCGGCTTTCCTAAAACCTGATAATTGCGCGACGTCCGTTGGCTGCTCTTCAGCGGGCATGCCCCATTCCTTCATCGTTCATTCTGGTGCAGCGGTAAAAGAGCTCTACTATGGCTGATCCGAAGAAAAGGCATAAAAAATCCGGATATTCTCATTCTGACATCTGCTGACATATTCTACACTTGAAAAAAAATGGGAACGTAACGAGCACTTGAGACCGTAGCGAATCGAAAAGAACTGCAAACCGACATGCCAATGTACAGAGTCACGACACGACGAATCTAGGAATCCGGATTTTCACCGAAAACCAGTTTCGCATTCAAATCGGCGAAAAGTACAAAGGCCCCGAAACGTTGCGCTGTGGAACTCCATTCGGTGTGGAGCTCCGGTTGTGTCATGTCGGAATTCTGGCTTCCGTATTTGAGGAGCCTGGTTTTACACACACATAGTTCTGTAAAATAAGTTTGAGTGTGTGTGTGGGTAAAAATATAATCTTTAATTAAAAATCTTCGAAAAGTTTAGGGCGGCTTGGTTAAATTTTTGTTTTGTGATGAATTGAGTTCATCGGAAGATGGCGCTTTAGTGGCACACAAAACTGCTTCTGCTGCTGCTGCTGATGAATGGAGCCGAACTGGCAGCCGAAAATGCATTCAAGTGCAGGAGATTGTTCATTTTTCACTTGGGTGCATATTGTCCCAGTCACAGGCAATGATGTCATGTCATGTCTTGTCAGTCTCTGCACTGGATTCTGCCATTGTTTAATGGCGGTGAGACATCGCGTCTCATGAATTTTGCAATTTTATGCAAAAAGCATTTTCTTCCACCGCCGTTTTCAAATAATCTTCGTTTTTTCTCCTTCCTCGTCCATTTTTATTAGTCCAAACTTGGAGCAGTATTTGTGCTCTTCAATTTTATTAAATTCGCGAATTTTGTGTGTCATTAGTATGCGCATGACGGGAATTAATTAGGCTTATAAAAATTTTAAATTTCATTTTAATTGTTTTGGGCATTGTTGGAACGTTGTTTTTCGCGCAGTTGGGCTTAGGTGTAATTGAAACGAAAAGACTTTTTACGGACTTGAGTTCGAAAGGAATGCAAGAAGGAAAACGTTCAACAACACAAGAAAAAATCTAATTCTTTGAGCTGAATTCAAGATTTTCAACGGGAAAAGAGGTTCACGAGTTCATTCGAGATTGTCGTATTATTGAAGCGGATCGACCATATGTACAAAGGGAACACTACTGATTGATTAAGAAATATGTCAATCCCTGGAACCCGGACAAGTTAATTGTAATTCTCCTACTTGATTGTGGTCACATCTGCAGTCAGCCAGCACCTGGTTGAATATTAAGGTTTTAGCATTAAAACGACAGCGACTAGACATTAATGCAGCGCGTGCTTGCGCCGAGACGATAGAGTTGCATGTCGTTAGTTTGTTGCAAAGTACTAATGGACTAAAGCAAATATGTACGCATTGCAGAGCAGCCAACGTTGAAGAGGATTTGGTTAATAATATAAATAGAATCACGTTTCGACACCTTCGTGGTATGATGTGGTGTATAACTGTGCAAATGGAACGCCAATGTCATAATGATCATTTTTCATAAAGTTAATAGTTGTAATATGCATGAGAAAATGTGACTGAAAATGAATGCGACATGTTTTGGTTTAGGATAGGATATAGGGCTTGTTTTTATTTTTCATTACTTTTTTTTACACTATTCCTACGAAGATGACATTGTGCATAGTAGCTCAATGAACATTGCGTATAATGTTATACGCCTGTTTTGCCTGCACTTCAAATTTTTCTCCAGTACAAACGCCCATAACACTGCCTCGAATTTTCTCAGCCCAACATTGCTATACCAATAACTGCTTAAAAGTGTTCCACACACTAAATGGACAGGGTCTTTTTTAGGAGTCGCAAGGTATGCATGTGTCTCAAGGAAGACACCACCCTATCCGATGGGGTATAATTTACAGATCCGGTCCTCCTGGTAGTC
This sequence comes from Thereva unica, assembly GCA_949987705.1. Lineage (NCBI taxonomy): Eukaryota > Metazoa > Arthropoda > Insecta > Diptera > Therevidae > Thereva > Thereva unica. The sequence continues at coordinate 28,155,237 of OX465281.1, read as the reverse complement.
AGGTTGGGCGTTACTTTTTCTTTCTTCTTTGATCCGTTAGCTGGCGTACCGAGCAGGACGTCCCCGCTGCTGTCGGTGCCGCTGGGTCTCGAACTCTATTCCAGATTCATTTCCATTCTGGCCGGTTTTTGGCGACGTCTCGAGCCTCGGTAACTGATAATCGTTGATTCTTTAGGTCATCCTCGATATTCTTTAGCCAGGTTTTCTTCGGTGCCGATCGCTGCATTCTCCAGCCTGCAGGACGGTCTCGCCCAGTACCGGCTTTAGGGGTGGGCGAACCCGGGCGATCGCCCGAGGGCGCCATGTCCTAGGGGCGCCGCCGCGATTCAATAATGTGTTCATTCATTCCCGTGAAGATAGCTCAGAGCCTTCAAATAATTACCAAAAAGGAAAAAGCTCTCAAGACCAACAATAGTTCGGGATGCTTCTACTTCAGGAACCCAACAATCAGGCTCAACGGGTAACAGGACAATGAGCGAAGTAGTGAAGGACCACCTTCTAGTGGCACTAACCTATGTCAATTCTAGTAGCAGAACACTCCCGGACCTTCTCCGACATCAAGACCAAAATATAAGGGATATTCATGGAGTTCGTGATGAGGTAAGAGTCGTCAGAAGTGCCGCTGCTCCCTTTTGATTCCGGGGGAGAGATATAACCAAAAGGGAGGGATGAAAGGGGAGAGATATTACCAAAATACCAAGAGCGAGGATCTGGCTCCCAAAAATGGAAGCAGAGCCAGACAAATTGCTGAGTAGCTTCAACGCCACAACCGGGACATCCCTATGGACAACTAAAATTTACTCAATGCCGGGTAACCCCAAATAAATAGTAAAACACTGGTACTGCTACTCAACGACGAGTGCCTAGAGTGGCTCAGAAGAGTTGATTATAAACTCCATTTTGAACTAAGATAGGCATGGATAAAGGTTTCCAAAACGGTTTCATCTAACGAAGAGGCTGACTCCGATAAAAAGCTCTGTGAGCGCTTAGATGAACGAGCAGTCATCATGGTTGAGAGGAAGTTAGCATCTATAAGTTCAGAAGCAGCGGTTGACAATGTAGTATAAACATGGCAGCAGGCGACCTGTATCATCCTCCAATCAGGTAAGTAGTGGTAGGTTGAAAACAGTATAGAAGAAATTTCTACTCTTCGCTCTGAAAAACCTACACGACCCGCGCGATTTTAGCACCTTTCCGCCCTCCATGGACAGATTCGAGAAAATGGATTTCATGCCGCTGTCACAAAGGAGGGAAGTGCTTATTTCGTGCTTGTTCGTGTCCGATAGAATCAAGTTCGATGCCATAGGCATATACAAATGTTTAAGGAATACCCTCATCGGACAGAATATGCAAAGAACGAGTCCGTCAACAAATGTTGTATATGCTTCTCACCCAACAAAAAAAAATCCTTTAAACAAAAAATTCTATGCGCCTCTCACAAAAAGCACATTCAACAATATATTAGGTGCATATTCTTTTTTAGTTCCAATTTGCCGTTGTATGCCCGTGAGAATAGCTCAGTTCTTGTCCATTTAAACCTTACGTTTGGCCGTCCCAAACCCTTATGTACTCCCAAGTGGCCAGTGTTTGGTCGTTGTTATGCCATCTTTTATTTTTACTCGGGTTATTGTATAATTTGTGCATTATAATATAGGTAATCTACCGAAAAGAAATGTCTAAAAAGTTAAGGGCGCATAAAAATATCTCGCCCGGGGCGCCAAAATACCTAAAGCCGGCTCTGGTCTCGCCAGAGAAGTTTACGTGGCAAGCGGTCATCTTCCAAACATGTCCAAACCATCGTAGTCGACGTTTTTGAATTTCTTCTTCGATCTGCTGATCTGATCTGAGGTGGCTGATCGCATCTTCGTCTGACTGTTTCGTTTCGAAGGCGATCGCGTAGTGAAACACCGAGGATCTGCCATCGCATTTGGAAGACTTTGACCTTCTAAACGTCCAGTTTGAGCAGTGTCCACGTTTCAGATCGATAAAGAACAATCGAAAGGGTCAACGTTCGGTAAAGGCGTACTTTCGGCGTACGTTCGTTTCCGTATGCACCACTTGCGGAAGGCGAATGTTGCTGTTGCCTGTCCGATGTGACTGTGAACGTCGACCGTCGATACCACTTTCTTTTCCTCGATCAATGATCCCAAATATTTGAATATCGGAACCTGTTCGATTTGGCTTCCATCAAGGTAAACACTGGCTTTCAATCCGTCCTTTGTGAGCACTTTGGTACTTTCCGCATTAATTTTTAAACCGTATGACCGAATGTGCCGGAAATGTCGTATAAGATGTCCGTTGCGGACATGAAGTCGGTTACCTCGTTGTTGTCGTCGTATCGAACTCCGAGTCGTCTATCGAATGCTTCACGCATAATAACGTCAATCACAACATTGAAGAGAAGTGGCGAAGCGGCGTCTGCCTGTCGGACACCCATTTGAATCGGGAGCTCCTCGGATAAGTCGCTTCGAATACGAACGCTGCTGATTGAGCCATCGTACGACAGAAAAGTAGGATGATGTACGGTGTCCAAGATTTTCCACAAACTGTTCCAATCGATGCAATCGAAAATGGAATTGAAATAGATCAAAACGACGACAGTTCGTTTCTTATTCTTCTTCTTTTTTTTATATGAAAAAACCAAGCTTAGGTGTAACCCTTTATACTACCAGTCCGTCATGTCGTTCAGTTCATGGTGCAATGTCTAGTAGTAAGCTTGGTTTGAAGAATAGAGGAGAATAGGAAAGGTTAGAGGGGGTCTGGAGGGTGTAGAAGAAAATGACGATGAGCCTCACGTTTGAACTCTAAGGTGTTGTACGAGTTCGGAAATACTGACTGCGGGAGATTATTCCACAGTCGAGTTGTTCTATTCATAAACGAACTTCTAAACCGTATTGTGCGTGAACGGGGGGGGGGGGGCTGTAGGGTATGAGGGTGAGCCGAGCGGGCTAGTCTTATGTTGCGGGAAAAGTATTGCCGTGCAGGCAGGAGGTCCTGAATGTCAGTGGAACAGTCGCCATGGTAATAGCGATAAAGTATGGAGAGGGCTGCTACATTCCTACGGTAGCTTAAGGTGTCTATGGAGGCGCGAAAGGGGCCATCACCAATGAGTTTGAGGGCACGATTTTGCACCTTGTCGAGACAAGCCAAGGTGGTTTTTGGGGCGCCTGCCCAGATATGGGAGTTGTATTCGAGGCGAGGCCGAATGCAGGATTTGTATATTGTAGCCAATGCGGCTGGCTGGAGGAGGAACTTGCATCTCTTGAGAAATCCAAGGCATTGGGAGACTTGTTTGGCGATTTGGAATATGTGATCATTCCATCGCAGATGCTCCGTTAAAGTTACCCCTAGGATGTTGAGAGTTGAGTCAGCCATTAGATTCTCTTTATCCACTGAGATAGAGGAAAGTCGGTACAATTTTTGTTGGAGATCAGACAGTACTTCGTTTTTGAGGCATTGAATTCAACGCGGTTCATTTCGCCCCAATGAAGAATCGATTCGATATCCCGGTTGATCGAAGTCGACATCAGTTGACGGTGGTAAAGACAAGGTCTGGCTCGTGCTTGTCTTATATTGTCGAAGGAGTAAGACAAATTCAGAGTACCGTCATCAGCGAAGCAGTGAAGTGGGTTGGAGGGGATTGAGAACAGATCATTAATGAAGATTAGAAAAAGTGCGGGTGAGAGAATTGACCCCTGGGGAACTCCGGCCGAAATGACATGTGGGTTGGATTCGACGCCGTCCAATACTACCTTGATTGAACGGCCTGAAAGAAAGCTCTTAATCCAGTTCCTCAGAACTAAGTGTATACCAATAGCTTGGAGTTTATTCAACAGAGCTGGGTGGCATACTCTGTCAAAAGCCTTTGATATATCTAGAGCAACCAGACTAGACTTGCCAAAGCTGTGAATGCTTTGGTTGATACGCTCGGTTAAACACACAAGCAGATCGCCAGTAGACCGTTTAGGCCTGAAGCCGTATTGCCTGTCGTGTATAATTTGGTTGGATTCTAGATATTTCATCAGCTTTTTATTGATTATTGTCTCCATGATTTTGGAGAGAACAGAAGTAATTGCTATTGGGCGGTAGTTTAAGGGGTCGCTGGCTTCACCTTTTTTTGGGATTGGCTGAACATGAGCTAGTTTCCAAGAGTCGGGATACACTCCGGAGAAGTAAGACAGGGCAAAAAGTTTGCGCAGGGGTTTAGCCAAAGGTGAGGCACATTTTTTAAGTACCAAAGGGGGGATTTTGTCGGGGCCAGTGGATTTATTGATGTCGAGTTCCTTGAGACACCTAAACACCTCGCGAGTCCTGAAGGGAACTCCGTCCATTGAGTGGGTGGTATTCTCGAGAGTGGGGGGTGACATAGCAGCATCGGGTAAAGAAGAATTTGCGGCGAACAGAGAAGCTAATAGGTCGGCCTTGAGTTTGCTTTCTGTTATCACTTCCTTGTTGTGAATAAAAGGAGGTGTTGAGGAGGAAGTAAAATTCCCTCATGGGACATAAGGCATTACTATTTCATGATTTTCGTAAATACTTTGCCGCCTATAATTAATAAACTGAGTTTCTCTAAAACACTTCTTCTGGTCTTATTTCTATTAAAACATAACTAAAAGTTATATCAACGGAGACGTTTTAGGCTTCGTCATAGTTGCGTCGGGCTTCTTTTTTGAAGGCGTTTCAAACCGTTTGGCTGGAGCATTCGCCCTTTTCACTGGGTTATTTTGTTCTGGAGAGGATCAAGAGGACCTAACCCTATTTTTATTAAGAAAATCGGTGTACTTCTCCTCCTCGGGGCCACGAAGAGTCTAGCATGCTCTGTACGGAAGTTTGCTTTTTCGGGTCACCTTCTAAGGAGATCTCTTTCGATGATCCATTATTTTTCTTCACTTTTACACAGCAGCTTTTCATTCACTATACCTATGATACACTCAAAGTAAGTCCCATAATACACGATTCAATGCATTGATCAATTATAACTGCCGATTGTCAGCTTAAAAGCCAGGGAGTGCTCTATCGTGCAAGCTTCACTCCGATTCCTTCCTTTGGTCTATCAGACGAAAAATGTATCGATTTGTGAATGATGGAGCTACAATCGAACTGTCACCTTTCAAACGAGCGTTTAGTGGTGCCACTGCGGTCAATGACTTATTTGGAATTTACGCCATCTATCGAGAAAACGACACGAATTTTATCGTCTTAACATAAAAAATTACGTTTTGTTAGAAGAAATTTCGAAATGATTAAAGAAAAGTATAATTGGCCTCGATTCCCAGATCCGGCGGCGCGGAAGTGAGTGCGGATTTGACACTTTGCGATTCTCAAATCCGCAACCGCGAATCTCTCTTTGACATTTTCCGCGCTTTAAAAGTGTGATCCGCAACAAATTTTCTGCGGATTTGAAACCACAAATGCGTCTAAGATAATCGGACATCGGGTATTTCATTATAGTGTGAGCCTTCACTCCGAATTTTTGATTTAATTGAATCCGCGACTGCGGATTTGAGAATCGCAAAGTGTCAAATCCGCACTCACTTCCGCGCCGCCGGATCTGGGAATCGAGGCCATTAATTAAAATCAATAATTGAAAACTTTACTTTAACCGAAATCAATTAATTTCGATTAATCTGTAATTTTCAATTAAATTTTTATTTAATTTTTGTCATTTGCGTTTCGAATCCCTGCCACCCCTTTACATATTGAACGATCATCATCAACTGAAAAGTGCTGCTCTTCTTTCGATTACAATTAATCAAATTACAAGAAATTTCTCCTCGCCTCAATTAACTAAAATCAAAAATTCAGATTTTAATTAAGAACCAGCAATGGCCGACCAGTACCGTACTCATAACGAGAATGTTTATCAGCGGCGCGGTTTCTTATCCAATTTACGAAAACCGTTAATGAAAATGTTTGAATTCATTTCGGAATAATCGAAACAAAACCAGCGGCGAAAAAGCGAGAAGCCAGGTGAAAAATGATTGCACTAAAAATTCTGCATGTTTTTGGGTGCCTTTTGGAGAGTACGAGGAGGCGGCGGCGGAGGAGGACGTGCCCGGGGAGAGCACGTTAAAACGGAACTGCAGAAATGGCTTCGGTTACACTATCGCAATCCCAGAATGAGAGATTTTAATGAGAGTTTTATGTTAAGTTATGTTAACAGCCGAGTGGCCAAACTAATGCTCCTCCGAACGTCCGACGGAGCCACCGCCATCGCACCACCACGTCGGTCGTCTTGGACTTACTTTACGTCATTGCGTACACGACGACGGCAGGTGGCGGGGTCCCCAATATCCCCAAGTGAAACTCTCGAAAATTTCCATCGAGCCGGCAAAAAGGGGCGCTGCTACGTAAGAGTCCCCATGTTACGACCAGTTACGACACCGCCACTTTGGTCTATACTGGAGCCGAAACGGACGGAAACACAAAACCGGATGTTTCATTATGGGCAAACTTTTGAAGCCACCCTGTTACCACTGGCACTTACATAGGTCACTCTTGAGTCTTGTTTGCATAAATGTCCTGGCCCTGTTCTGTCACCGTAAGTGGCGGAGCTCTAAACATTTCGGGCTGGTTGGTGGTGGATCTTTATTGACCCGAGAAATGAAGTCGCCACCAGCCAGCCAGCACCACCACGTGCGCCCTCCTTGACGCAATCAACAGCCCGACACCACGCCGAGGAGAGGAATTTAAAATGCTAATATCCGTGCCCGGCCCAGGATTAAAATTGCCACCGCGGGGCATGCCGCGAGTTAATTTGATCCTTGTTGCTCGCGCTGCATCCGATTGTTGCGCTGCAACTGACCATCGCCTTTGTTATCTGGGAATTAATCAAAATTTGGCACAATCAAGGCTCAAAGGGCAATCGTAGTTGCGATTTTCCAGTGCGGCATCCGTCGTCCGTCTGCCAAATTTTCGGGGCGGCCCCATTTAGGCCGTTTATTGGGGCATCAAAGCGGCATAACGCTGATTAGGATATGATGCCGGCGAGAGGCTCCATAAAATTTGAATAGGCGGAAAACTAAAATGACTGCAGTGGCGAGCCATTAGAACCTGTACCGTCATTCCAGCGGGGATTCCCCTCCGGCCAGAAGTTTATTGGGCCTGGCGTAATTCTGGGCAGGGGCCTCTCCCGCCCAGGGGACAGATACTGCAGGTGACTTTACGCCAGGTAACCCGTCGGGTATGGGCAGCACACGTGAACACAATATTTTTGGGCATCGGAACTCGGAACTCCTCTAATGGTGAAATCAAATTTATGGCGCCGAAGTGCACCATTCCGAATGGAATCCCACAGGGCTTTGTTGAAAGCTTACCGCTGAGCGCTTTGAGCCCTTGCGAACGTTTGAATAAAGAAAATAAATTGTTTGGGCGATCGGGGAGAACGACTACAGAATTCCGGCAGCACCGCATTGTGGTTGAGCTGGGAATATGTGCATTTTATGGTGCGAGTGCGATTTTTGTTTTTCGGCTGCGAATATTTGGAATGCCTTTCTCTGGGCCTCTGCTTTCGGTATTCCAAATACAGCTACTATTATCTGGAAAAAAATATGGCATGCCCAGCCAATCGATGAACTCGTTTTTTTCCTAGTAAAACGAAAAAGTTTCGTTCCGTATCGGAAGAATGCGATGACAGAGTGGACGGAGGCGAGTTTCAATATTTTGTGCGGAGCTTTGGGGGATTCCAGGAGGTTTTGCCAGATATTGTGCCGTTATTGATGCTGAAATTCGGGATTTTATTTGGTGTATTTACCGTTTCCGGGTTACCGATTTTTAAGCAGACATTTTTGAATTGCTCTCATAGTATGCATCGCGTTTGTAGCTCCACTGGGATCTCGATAGAGATGTAAGTAAACGCCTTTGTCGTTTTATTTAACTTCAATCTTTAACAAGGCTCCCCTATTTCTAAGCATACACCTCCAAATTGACTATTGCTCAAAACTTCCAACCGATTCTATCTTTTCAACTTCTTCTGTCTGCTTGTCGCTGTTTTCGGTATGCCAAGTAGTACAGCGTTCATCAGATACTGCAGCAAAGAGGAAGCCAAGCGCAAAGAAAGCCGAGAGGTAATATGGAAGAAACACTGGCCACAGTCGGTCCTAATACTTTCCACCTTCTTTACAACCAACAATAAGCGAAACGTTAGTTAGGAACCCGGATACTAGCAAGGAACTTAGAAAGGAATGTTGACTACCTGACTAAGGTTTCCAAAACGTACGAAAATTTGGTAGTAGTATAGCTATGGGCTTACTGGACCGGTGACGATATCGGTTGTGGCCTCGGATTTGAACTTTATTTAGGACAAGAACCTGGGTGTTGGTGTGGGCGCCACCTGTGTGAAGCTAGTTCAACTTTGCTTGGAATGGGTTGGTGGGCTTTAATTGTGAGGTAGTCTTGGGTGGGAATCAGGGGTCTTAGATTGGATCTTGTGGAGACTTTGAGATTAGTGTATTTTTGGTAAGCTTTCATGCTGGGGTAATACCCTAGACACACTAGCACACTTAATCCGGGTTATGACGTCAGAATGACGTAGACTCCATTTTATTTCCAAATCTTGTATATGGGTCTACGTCATTTTGACGTTATAATCCGGATTAAGGGTGCTAGTGTGTCTCCAGTATTAGATCTTGCGGGGATATTTGATCCAGGTTATTCACGCTGGGCGAGTTTTCACACTGGGGATCGAATCTGAAGTTTAACTTCGCAGTGATGGATCTTGGGCAGGAGCTTGCGGGGAATTTATTTTCACGCAGGGATCTAAGGTTGGCTATAAACTGAAATTTTAACCCTTTTAACCAAAAAAATGATACAAATACTCGAAAAAGTCAAAAGTTAGATTAGTTTGCTTCAGGCTGCGGGAATGAACAGTTGTAGCCATTCAACCGAATTGATTGAAGCAGATGAAGAAAAGACGTTTCACAAATATAACGTAAATTCCAGACAGAGCAGGCTGACCATATAGACCATCCTACCTGCCTAGCTGTGTAGCAACCTGCCTGTACAGCTGTCCCCGCATGAAAGCTTTAATTAAACTTACAATGTTTCAGTTCCAACCCAAGTTCAACTAGTTTCACACAGGTGGCACTCACACCCAAAGCATAGGTAGCGCTCACACCCACACGGAAAAAGCTCACGACACAGATTCTTGTCCCGAATAAAGCTCACAGCCGAGTCCACAACTGGAAACATCACTGCTCCAGTAAGCCCATAGCTATAATACTCTCGACGACATTACATTCTCCCAGGAAAAAACCGGGAGCATATCGTACGTTACAAAAACGGTAGTCATAGGACTGCCCAGAAGAACAGCACGGAAGAGGAACAAAAGGTAGCCAGGATCACCATGACAGCGTTACGGACCAACATCGTGTAGAGAGTGTACTAACAAAAGAGTAATTTTAGTATGCGACTCTATATTGGCTGAAGTGGACAAATGTCAAGTGACAGTTGAACTCTTAAATTTCGCCCTTGTGTGTCGCCAAATTTCGAGTTTGGGAGATGTCTAGACTTTTGGATGTTCCATCGGCTAGCAGTCCTAAACCGGCCGGCAGAGACAGTCACTTGTGCTAAAAATCAAACCTTGTTTACAACTTTAGCTGGTACGCATTCTCTTAGGAAGAGGCGGGATTGACAACTGTAGATGCCACTCGTATACCCTATCCGTAGGGTACAACAAAACCTGCATCTTATTTAACGCTTCTAAGAAATCAGTAGGTAGTGGGATACTTTGTCGGGGGAAAAACCCATTTGACCGCTTTTCGACCAAGGTCATTAAAGTGTGTTAAATGATTTTTTTAATTTCTATTAATAGTTAATTAATCATTATTAATAACCTTCTTCTTCTTCTTCTTTGATCCGTTAGCTGGCGGTCCAAGCAGGATGTCCCTGCAACGGATACGTTGCTGTCGGTACCGCTGGCTCTTGAGCTCCACTCCCGATTTTTAGCGAAGCCTCGATAACTGATCAATTCTTTAGGTCGCCCTCGAAATTCTGTAGCCAGATTTTCTTCGCTGCCGATCGCTGAATTCTCCTGTCTCCCAGACGCACTCGCCAGAGAAGTATACATGGCAAGCGTATATCATCCTTTCGCAAACAGGTCCAAACCACCGTAGTCGACGTTTTTGTATTTCTTCTTCGATCAGTGTTTGCTGATCGCATCTCGTTGTCTAACTGTCTCGTTTCGAAGGCGATCGTGGAGTGAGACAACGAAAACCTGCTTCAAGCATCGCATTTGAAAGACCTCGAGCTTGTTGACGTCCGGCTTGAGCAGTGTCCACGTTTCCGGTAAAGGCATACTTTCGTTTTGATGGTAATGTTTGTCGTTTCCATATGCACCAATTGAGCGAAGCGAATACTGCTGCAAAAGTCAAGGTATGCCACGTATTCGCTTTATATTATCGAAGACGTGAGAGCAAGGCAGAGCACTATAATCGACCAATCAGTGATGTGGTTGGAGAAATAAGACTCTCAATCCAGTTCTTTTAGTTATAACTTATAGTTAAGTCTGTGGCTAAACAGGGTGTCCTTCTGTGCGAAAAGCTTTGGAGAAATTTAGAGCAGATCAAATCGGTTAATGTTTTGGTTGAGGTTCTGCATCAACTAGGTCGCCAGAAGATCTTTTTGGTCTAAACTCGTTTTGGTCTAAATTGGTTTAAAAAATGCAATCCTCACCACATTCCCACCCAACTTCCACATTAACGAACCCCCCGAATAGCACACTACAATCTAAAGTGCAAAAGGACACTACCCGCATAACAGGAGCACACCACGGCGTATCCCCCACGCCGCCGCCACTGCAACCGAATCCGTCCTCGGAAATAAGCTCGCAGTGCTCAAAAAGGCGTTGCTAAATCCGGCCCACGGCAATGAGTTAAGCAAATGCAGATATTTTGTGAAGTCGTTTGCCTGCTATTAAAAATTTAATGTCCGTGAGAAATTTATGCAACAAGACAAGTAAACGTGCAGTAATAAGCCGGCCTGAGTTACATGGGAATTTTATGCACTTCTGTAAGTAAGGATTACAGGACTCCAGCTGGATTATGGAAGGCAGGAAGGCGGCACAAAGAAGCAGTCGGAATAAAAAATGCATCAGACACTCTTTGTATGCACGTGGAGCAGATTTCCAGTGAAAGCAGCCCTTTTTATAAGGGCTTTTTCCAATTAACTGCCTCCGCCCTAGCTTTAAGGCTCTCCCATGGCCCCAGCGGCCTATGGTGGCAGTGCACTGTTTTTTAACGGCATTTCACGTGAAGTACAATGAGCTCCGTTCAAGTTTACATTTTTTTGCTCTCGGCCGAACAAAGGAAGAATGCAATGCAAAAAGTTGCCGGAGAATACGGTTCCTGTTCTCGGGCTCCCCCGGCAGGGAAGTAGAGGATTTGAAATTTTTTTGAATTTTTCATCGGGGCAACTTGCATACAGCGCGGAGCAGCCAAAGCACAGATTTTTGTGCAGTGCCAGTGCTGCAATAGTTCAGCGGTTCAACTGTAAACACAAGGATCGCACCAGGCGTAAATTACACTGCAGTTAACATCATGGTAATTTAGTCGGGGCTCGTTGCCCCCCGGTCTTTGTACTTTTATCCACTATACCGCTACCTACCTCGCCCCGCCCCCACCCCGGAATTTGCGCTGGGGCTAACCAAACGCCCATCGATTTTGGGGTTGGCCGAAGTGGGCCTAGGGGGCGCCTAGGCTGAATTTATTTGAAATTATTATTAGGGAAATTATTTATGGCCGAAGGGTGCTTAGGGGGTGGGGGAATAACACGAAATGGAATATGTTTCGCCAATGAATTTTTGGAAACAAAACATGCAAGCGTTTTCGCGTAAATTATTAAATTTTAGGGCTTACTGATAGCAGCTTATTTATTATTCGCCAAAAATACTGGTTGACCGATTACAGTAACTACGGACACAGAAGGTCGAAGGGTTTTACTACAGCGGATTAGAATATTTTAACAGTTACAATTGGCTGAGATTTACAATCGATTTTCTTCATGAGTCACAGTCCAATCAATTAGCAACAAATCAATTTCGTAGGCTTAACATAGGGTTTGAAGTTCGCGCCAATCATAGCGGCTTAACATTTGACATACATAAGATCTGTTACCGTACCTGCAGAAAATACAGAATCTGTCATTTGCGTCGATTTACTTAAAAATTCTGTTCCGTACTTCATCACTACATTTTATCACTCCGCAGTAAGACGCAGAAATTTGCAGTGGCATCACACAGAACAAATTTTTTCACAAGCCTGCGCAGTGTTCTTAAATTTTTCACTATATTTCTCTATTTACAAATGAACAAAACTTTCCATACACAACACGCAATTTCAATGTTTATACGCACTTGAACTCTCACCTTTCAAACGACGAGCGTCTAGCGGCGTCGCTGCGATCAGTGGTTCGTGCCTTATCTGCAATTGGCGCCATCTATCGGGAAAATTTCACGAACTCTTTTTCCCAGACTCAAAGTTTCCAGATTTACATGGTAGGTAGGTAGGTATACGTCCATTGTTTTGTCTTTGTGGTAAGTGGGCCACAGAGATAGTGCAGGAATTCAATGCTCTCCACTTTTGGCTGACTACCAGCAGGTGGTAGTCAAAAATTGCTTTTTACTTCGCCTATTAGGTTGACGACCATCTCAATCTCCGAGCCCCAGAGAAAGACGATGTACACCCAGACTGTAGTGTCAAATTCCTTCTGACCAAACTCACCCATCCTTTTTTCATGACGTTCAAGCCTAGACCAGTAAGAGCGGTTAAGCATTAGTTCAGTCTGGCGTCATTAGAACGCCCCTTAAAGGTGCTCACCAGAGTCGCTTGAATGGTTACTGATTTGGATCCGCGAAATAGAACTTGGTAGGTCCTGTCAGCTAAGTAAGACTGGAGCCATACTAGAAGGGCTTGCGGAACGGACTTGAACGACATGACGGACTAGTGGTACAATTTGTGACTCCTCAGCTTGACCGTGTCACATAAAAATGACATTGGTAGGTAGGTGAAGCGCTTGGTGCGCCGTTTTGTTGCCACAACTCGTGTACCTTGATAGTTGAGTGGTTGTTTGGTTGGATGTGAGGGATGCTTAAAGCCATCGTGTGGAATTTGGGAAGCCTAACAGTGATCGTTGAACGGGATGCCCAACTTGGCAGCGTGGTCTCCTATGGGCCAATGTCCGGTGATGATTGCCGTAATTCTTGTCGGAGTCTGATTAAGAGGAGCATTTTCTTTTTTTGTTGTAAGTCCGTCAAGTCATTGGCTGTCTATCAAAATTCCAATACTACATCCTTGTGTAGGTTCTAAGTTTATTGTCTGGCAGGCCTTCAGGAGCGCCAGCACTTCAGCTTGACACTAGAACTATTAGTGGTCTCTAGAAAAAACCCTTCTCCCACGGTGAATATTCGGACATCGAACTTTCGCAGGAAATCTCCGTTTCTCAACTCTCTTCTTGAGGGCAGTTTAACGGAGAAGTTCATCCTAAAGATCAATCTAGGGGAAGGTAGTCTATGGTTGTAGCAACCATATCCTTAGCTAGCAGATTCAAAATATTGCTATGTCCGTAGGGTTTTGAGGTCCAGGCCCCAGATTCTCTCAGTCTGAGGGCACTACACGAGGCTATATTTTAGTGTAGGGGGCGGGGGGAGTAGGTGAAAGAGAACGTCGAGAGCTTTCGTGGGGCATGTCCTCTGCTGCCGTTTTCTGAACCCTTCCCAGCTTTATGATGAGCCTACCTGCTCAGCTCTGGCCTTACTAACGACCCATAGCTTAGAATTGGGCGTACCATAGCTGTGTACATCCACAGAACCATCTTTGGCTTGAGACTCCATGTTTTGCCAAAAATCTGTGTAGAAGGCTTTCTTTACCCTTTCGTCGATGTTCGTCTTTCAGTTGAGTTTAGGATCCAGTATTAGACCCAGCAATTTTAATTTGGAGGTTAAGGTGAGAGTATGCCCTTCCAACCTGGGGAAAATAAAGGTGGGCATTTTCGTTTTCCTTGTAAAAAGCATCACCTCAGTTTTTCCCGGATTGACTGCCAGACCGCAGCCTGCTGTCCAGCTGCCAACTTCATTTAGGCATCCCCATTATTGAAGTAAATTTTTACCCAACAAGTTTTTGCTGGAAAAGTACTGGAACAGACCTATTGTAAACAATGTCTGAATAATTTGACAGTCAACGAATACAATTTGACAGTCGATTGACCCCAGATTTCATAACGCTCACGTACACAGATTTTATACGTGAAGGCCTTTCCTATAGGTCTTTATTCTAAGGTTAAGAGTTGTGTTTCATTTGCGATCAGCTGTTCGTGACATATTTACAAATGACGCCGTCTATCGAGAAAACGCTAATTAGTTTTTCCAAACAATAATTAATATTTTTGCAAATTTTTGGTTTGATTACTAAATTGCTAGATTTACTTAATTCTTAGATTTATTTAAAAGATAAAATACTGACCCCTGTGCTGAAAGCCGAGTCGTCACGATACGTCGTTTAAGTTAAAGAAAGTGACGCTGCGGTCGAATCACGACTTTCAGCGCAGGGGTTAAACTCAATTTAGCATTTCCAATCTGGACCCCTGCGCTGAAGGTCGTAATTCGACTAAAACATCACTTTCTTCAATTTAAACGACTTGTCGTGTCATGACGACTCGACTTTCAGCACAGAGGCAACTGACAGAAATTATGCTGACTGTGTTTTTTATTTGTAAATGTACTCAGGCTTTGTTCAGCCACTAAACTTGTGTTTAGGCCGAAACTCCACTATAGAAAACAAGCGATAATACTTGAAGACTACTGTTTTAATTTCGCACTAAACATATGGCTAAACTCTTAATTGACCACCAATCAAGCAATCAAACTTCCACAAAACGAAATCACACCTCAAAAACCATGCAAACACAAATCGCTATATTTCATCCCCTAAAACGCCAATTAGTAAAAATTATCCTTTTTCTGCTCCTCATCTGAATACGCCTATTTTTTAATTAGTGTAATATCACCGTTAAGTAGGATAATTTGATCCTTCTGAATTCCCTTAACTCAGAGGATACCTTAAGGAAGAAAAAAAGCAGCGTTTTTCCTTCTTCCTTCTAACACACCCCAAACAGCACGGAAAAAGGCAGCCGAATGAAAAAAAAAATTCTGCTCCTTGAAAAGTCCCATCCCTTTTCACGGCAGTCCTTCTTCATTTAATACCTGATGGTAAACTTTTGTGAATTTGTTCCTTTTCGACAGCAAAAGGATATAAGAAAGATAAATTTGCCTCAATTTTTCTCTTAAATTATTAATGCAAGGCCCCTTTTGCCGTTGCCGTTTGCGCTCCGCTCCGATTTCGTATATAGCCTCGCTCCTTTCTGCCAGGATAACTTGAAATTCTGATGTGCAAACTTTATTCCTGTGCGCTCCTTCCATGTGTTTTTTTTTTCTTGAAAACTAAATAAAGGAGTTTTCGCCGCATTTCCTAGTGTATACTCCTACTATTGCAGTGTCAATACGGAGGAAAGCTCTCCGCTGCTTGAGTACGGTGTGTCGAAGCTTTGGCTCCTGTGGCAGATCCCATACACACGTGCACTCTGCTCTCTATACAGGTCCTTATAATGTTCTGTATAATTTTAGCTTCCATTCAAGCAAACATAGAAATAGGGGCGCTGTGTGTACCGAGGTATATATGCTCCGCGTACAAGGAGCAAAAGGATGAAGAGGATTTCACGTATCACAACAATGCGGTGCGACATATGATTAGGATGTTGCGACGTTTTCCGCTTTGGTTCTCGGATGGAGCCTCGCTACTCCCGCTAAATCACTATATTTCTGCACGTTCCAGGGGGGGGGGGGGCCGAGACCGAAAGGAGCGCCTTCGCGGTGCGGCTTTGTAGTATAGGAGGGCCACCCAAGATCCTTTTACGCCAAACGGTAAACGATTTTTATGCAATCGCCTTTTTTGGGATTGCACCAGCAGCAGGAGTAGCACTAGCAGCGGGCCACAAATGGGGGGCAGAGGACGGGGCTTGAACTTTCCGATGCCGTGGAGGCTGCTGTGGCGTATCCGTGTTAGGGACAGTCTACTCTTGGGGCTCGGCACAGTTCTTTCATCGGCCTCTTTCGAAATATGCTTGAAGCAGTCTTTTGTTGGTTGCTTGTGTGGTCGGGATGCGGTCTTTTCAAAACTGTCAACCTCAAAGGACTCTTTCTCAGTTTGCTGTCTATTATCTGCTTTTGAGAGCTTTCTGCCAGAAAATTACGGCAAGAACGGCAAATAACTTTAGAAGAGTTCACAATTTTCCCCAAGAATCTCCACTTCCTTTCATCCCTCGACTTCTGCCGTTTTGGGTGATTATAATTCGATTTCCTTCAGGTAATGTCTGCGCACTCGAACAATTCACTCACGGCTCGATTTGTTGTCTCTCCTCGCATTCGAATTAACCAAAACGCCCAAAAATAAATATTTGTTCAAAATTCCTTCGCTTGATTTCGTATTGAATTCAATAAATTCCGTCAAGTTCACTTTTTTCATACTCAAGTGAGCATTTCAACATTTTCCTGTTGTGTGTTTTGTTGAAGGCAGTTGATGCCTAAAATTGCCCTGAGCTTCAGCTGCAAGCGATGCGATAACGTTATTCACCCTTTCGTGACATATTGTGGAAGTAAGAAGTTCGTTTGTGCGTGTTTGTGAAAAGGTCGAAGGTGATTGTTAAAAATAAAAGCTTATCACGTTTCTTTTCCCATGCACTTCAGCGTTGCAGTGAGATAGCGATGTAGGAAGTGGCTGATTGTAGCGCATGTATGATATGCACACGCCATATTGATGAAATGTATGTCGGAAAAGAAGCGTAGGACAACCAAGAAATAGGTGGATGGATCACGTGCTAGAAGGTACATATTCGAAAACTTCGTACAGCAAACTGGAGAGAACCAGGAGGACGTAGATACGACTGGAAGAAAAGTTTTCAATAGGCCTTAAACCTAGAAGAACTGTAGTCCCATTTGAGAATTAAAGTATGGTGCCATCCAGTGGCGGCTCGTCCTTAGGGGCTAGTGGGGCTTAGCCCCACCAGAAATTATCGAATAAATAATAATCTTACATTTTTAATTATTTTCATTTTTGCAAAGAAGCAACGCAATTTTTTTTGTAAGTTATTACAATTTCTAAAAAAAAATCTAAAAATAATAACCCACAAAAAAATTCGAAGTAGAACTTCATAAAAAAAAGTATCAAAACCAAACCAAATAAAAAAAAACAAAAACAAAGAAAAACTCTGAGCTCTCTTCTCTCTGTCAAAATAATCTTGCCGAATCATAATGCCATCCATTCCTTAGGAAAAATATATTTACATGCAATTCTCTACCCTCAGGGGCTATCGTTGAGTCAGCCCCGGAGATGAACCATTTTGTATGCTAAATTTTTTGACGCAAGCGATTGATTCATGCACTTTTGTTCTACCAAGCGGGGCTAAAATTTGTTAGCCCCGAGCGATTCATTGGGATTCTCTCACTGGCATGTATGGATTCTCTCGCTCTGCTGGGTTTACTCACGCACATAGAGTGCCAGTGTTGTCGGTTCATTCGTTTAGTTCTCTTTATTATATTTCTAAAGGAATTTTGCCTGCATTTGAGACTAATTGGCCGAACATTGAGAATTTTTTTTAACACTTATGGGTTTTATATACGTGAAGGGCTGATTTTATTTAGCCCGTAGGATATAAATTTAGTAATAAGTAGTAAAAAGAGAAATTCTTATTGGAAAAATTGCTAATTGGAGATTGAATTTTAACTGAAAGTTTCAAGTTTATTTAAGTGAAAAATGTGTGATTGCAAAATTACGGTAGATATATGCATGTATATTGAATTATTCGCCAATAATTAGTATGTATTAAATTATTAATTATTTAACTATTTGTTAAATATGTATTAATATATTATTTTTTAATATATACCTGTACATATATTTTTCTTAGATTAGATTTATATTGATTCAATTTTTGGTTAATATTGCATGAAACATAAGAAAATAATATTAACTAGTTCTTGTTTTTTGCTATTAACAATCCAAAATACGGGTACTTTCAAAGTTAGTTATCTCATTGAGTTTTTAACCGATTTTAACTTTCCTAAGATCAAAATGTTCGGAAGAAAAAGGCGAAAAAAATCATCAGACGGAATTTTGATATCTGTTAAATTCAAAAAGTTATCAACATTTTTCTGAATAAAAACCTGAAAAACGTGAAAAACGCGTGAAAAGTGGGACATTTTTAGACTAATTGTTTTCAAAAAAGATATCAAAAATCCGTCTGATGAAATTGTTCGTTACTTTTTTCTGAATATTTTAAGCTTTATAGGAAGTAAATCGGTTAAAAATTGTAGCAGAACATTACCGTCAAAGTTGAAAAAGGTGAATATAAATGAAATGGTCAGCTCCGGCTGAAAGGCGCCGAAGCTCTTTAGCGCTCCGACACTGCGCCAAAGAAACTTAAAAAAACTATGTGTCTACGTGTTTTTTTTAAAGCGGATTTCACTATGTAAAAGAAAAAAATACAATCTATCAAAATATGGAATAAGATTATAGAGAATATATTTTGACGAATTTTCACTGGGACGTCCCCTTAAAACAAGTATCGGAAAAAATTAAAATCCATGAAACAAGCGCTACGAATCTAAAAAATGCTTTAAATTACCAAACCTTCTGGTTGGTCAAAATTATCGCACGGATCGATGCAGGATATGCGAGTTCTATAGCGAAATATAAATAATCGTCAAGTATTGAGTCAAATTTTAGATATCTTAAAGTTTTGCGGTGGTCACAATTTTACTCTTAGTGGCCACGATGAATGTGAATCAAGCAGTAATCGAGGAATATTTCCTGATATGGTTACATAAAACAGATCAATAGATATCACATTCGATGACTACTTGAAGAATAATTGAATCGTAAACTCTTCAAAAATTAGTTACTTGAATGTTGTTTACAGGTTTATCTAGATAAACAGAAATCTGAATTTCAAGCAAAAATTTTGTGTATGTTCAATCTGATGAAACAGATTAACAGATTACATTATCAATATGTAATAAATATGTATATTCCCGAGATTCTAAATTGTAATGAAAAGCTATTGAACTGTTCGCGCAGCAAAAAGAAAATCGGACAGATTATTTACATAAAACAGTTTAAGTTCTCTTTTTTCTTTTATTGATTTGTTGAGTTTTTGTTTTGTTTTGTTAAATATTTTATTCTTTTATTTTATTCGTTTTCCAAAGAAGTTGAGCTTATATTCTTAAAATATGCCTAAATTTGATAGCAACGAATAGAGTTAAATTCCTTTTTGTAAAATCATTTCTCAAGCCCCACCAACTTTTAGAGGCAGGAGCCGCCACTGCATAGAACCAGGCTTAATGGGCCTACTTTAAAATAAGAAAGACTCAAAGAATGGCCTTTCATTTCATCACCGCGGGGGCTATTGTTTTCATCGAGGACATCCTACAATCGTCAGTATTGTAGAAGTCTGGAATGATATCAGATTACACACGCGCAAAGATCTCTGTTTAGAATTGTACATACAAAAAAAACGCAAAACTCATTTATAATTTCAACTTTATTCTTTTTATAAGTTTAAACGTTAATAAAAGGCAAGGGAAAAGCAATAACTGTTAACAAAATTGATTTATCAAGAGATGTAGAGTTCTAAATCGATCTGAACGCGACGGCGGCTGCACGACGAATCCCTCATGCAGAAAAGTTGGCGAAGATGATAAGCGGGATACTCGGAATGATTTCTCTCGGGTGATGCTAGTGCCGTTGTATTTGATTGTTGTCTTGTTCATTCCGCCCGCCTTCGTGTACATACGAATCCTGTGGTGGCTCGGAGTTCCGCCCGCCGTGGGTAGTCTGGGATGTACTTGCATGGTCCGTCACATCGACTGGAAGAACGCAGATTTTGACTATTGGACGTTTGCAGTAGCCATTTTTATGCTTAAGAGTGACGACTCGGATATTGCCGTCGGCGCCAGGGTGAACCTCAATGACCCTCCCTAGTAGCCATTTAGATGGTGGTAGCTTGTCTTCCTTGATCAGGACAAGATCATTAAGTCGCACTGGGTCTTGTCTTTGGGACCATTTACTGCGTAGCTGGATTTCATGCAGGTATTCCTTATGCCACCTTTGCCACAGCCTTTCGTACAGGTGATGGACGAGTTGCCAACGCGTCAGGCGATGTACTGGAGTATCAATGACGCTTGGTTCTGGGACAGTAAGTAGACTATCTCCGACAAGAAAATGTCCTGGCGTCAGTGCTTGCAGGTCGTTGGGATCATCACTGATAGGGTGTAGGGGTCGTGAGTTTAAACACGCCTCGATTTGAGCCAAAAGTGTCAAGAATTCTTCAATAGACAATAGGTGGTCCCCACAACTCTTCGGAAATGATGCTTAAAGGACTTGACTCCAGCCTCCCAAAGTCCGCCGAAGTGAGGTGATGCAGGGGGAATGAAGGTCCATTCTGTTCCACCATCGGTTAGTACTTGCATCATGCTGGAGTCCTTGTTCAGTTGATGGATGTGTTGAGCCAAAAGGTTGGAAGCACCAACGAAGTTTTTAGCATTGTCGCTATAAAGTTTTGCACAATGTCCTCTGCGAGCAACGAAGCGCTTAAATGCTGCAAGGAAGGCTTCGGTTGTTAAGTCCATTACGAGCTCCAAGTGAACTGCCCGAGTTGAGAAACATACGAACACCGCTACATATGATTTGAGAATCGTTCGTCCGCGTCCTTTTATAGGTTTTACATTGAAGGGGCCGGCGTAGTCGATTCCACTCGTTGTGAAAGGTTTCGAAGGCCGTACTCGGTCACTAGGCAAGTCGCTCATGAGTTGATTATTCGCCTTTGCTCGGTAGCGATAGCAAATGAGGCATCTTCGAATGAAATATTTGACTCGGCTTCTTCCATGAGGAATCCAATATTTAGTGCGCAGGTAGTGTAGAGTAAGCTGCGTACCTCCATGTAAAGTGACGCTATGTGCGTGGTCAATCAGCAGCCATGTGAGGTGACTATCCTTCGGCAAAATGATAGGAAATTTTTCATCATGTGAGAGATTGGCGTTTTTCAGTCGACCCCCTACTCGTATTATTCCTTGTTTGTCGACGAATGGAGTAAGGTTGTGCAATTTGCTCTTGGGTGAGACTGCCTTGTGTGAAGTGAGATCGGAGAGTTCTTTGGCGAATGAGGAATGCTGTACGTTGGAAATCCATTTTTCTAACGCCTTGTTCCTTTCATAAGTTGTGAGATGGCCCAATAGTCGTTGCTCCGGAGGATGAGAGGCATTCCAAACAAATCGGCAGCAGTAGGCGGTCACTCGTAGAAGTCTTCCTAAGTTCGAGTATCGGTCTAATAGACTGGCCAAAGGGATTTGCGGTTGAACGACAAAAATAGCTAAGTCTCTTTTTTCGTCGAGCACAAGTTCAGAAGATGCATCCAGTTTTCGGGATGGCCAGCATTCTCGCTCCATCTTGAGCCATGGAGGTCCAGACCACCATAGATCGTGAGATTGTAGTTCCGCGAGTGTTAATCCTCTTGTTGAGCAGTCAGCAGGGTTATCTTCAGACTGCACATGATGCCACGTTGTTTGAGGAATATTGGTGTGTATTGTGGACACGCGGTTGGCGACAAAAACCTTCCACCGTGAAGGATGTTCTCGAAGCCACGAAAGTACAATGGTTGAGTCAGACCATGCATAGGTTGGAATCGATTTTAAGTAATCATCACGCTGAACCCAAGTCAAAAGCTCGGCTAATAATGTTGCGCCACATAATTCAAGACGTGGTAATGAAATTGTCTTCAATGGGCTAACGCGTGTTTTTGCAGCTACTAACGACACTCGAACGTTATCCGGACCATATATGACGCGGAGGTATACTGCTGCTGCGTATGCAGTTAAGGAGGCGTCACAGAAGCCATGCAGCTCGAGACCTAAATGCGTATTCGTTGTGCCCAGCCAACGATCGATGTGGATGTAGTCGAGATGAGCTAATTCCTTTCGGTAACGCTTCCATGTTGTTACGAGTTCCATCGGTATTTCTTCATCCCAATCTAACTTGGCCATCCACAACTTTTGTAGAAAGATTTTTGCTGTGATCGTCAAGGGAGAGAGCCATCCTAAGGGGTCATAGAGACGGCTGATGTCGGAGAGAATGGTTCTCTTGGTGAAGCTATCGTTGTTTGGGAGTTGAATGTGGAATGTGAATTGATCTTTGCCAGGATTCCAACCGAGTCCTAACGTTTTAATTTGTGAATCGGTCACTAATTTTATTGGGGTTGATATTTCACGATCTTCTTCCGGGATGTCAGTAATAAGGTCAGACGAGTTTGTTAGCCATTTCCGCAGTTTGAATCCTCCTTTAGAGAGTAGGGTGCGCAATTCTGCTTTGGCATGCAACGCCGACTGCTTATCAAAACTACCAAAGAGTGCATCATCAACATAGAAATTTTCTCTGATGATAGTTGCTGCTGTTGGGAATGTATGTTGGTAATCTTCTGCAAGTTGATGAAGAGTTCTGCAAGCAAGGTATGGCGCGCAAGCCGTGCCGTAGGTTACAGTTAGAAGTCGATAGCAGTTTAACGGTTCCGATGGTGAGCGACGCCATAGAATTCTTTGCAAGTCGGCATCAGCTTTAGCAACCAATATTTGGCGATACATTTTCTCAATGTCCGCAGTGAGCACGAAGGGATAAAGACGCCACTTCAAAATTACGCTACAAATTTCATTTTGTAATTTAGGGCCAATATGTACTTGATCATTCAGAGAAACGCCTGTAGCTGTTGCTTGTGAACCATTAAAAACGACGCGCAATTTTGTGGTTGTGCTAGTGGGTTTCAGCACAGCGTGATGAGGAAAGTAATATTGACGGTGTTGGTTCTCCGATTCGTCTGACACCAGCTCCATATGACCGAGGTTCAGGTATTCATCCATAAAGTCTACATAGGAGGAGTGTAATTTTGAGTCGTGTTGAAATCGTCTCTCTAGTCGCAAGAAAGTGGATTTTGCCACGGTTCGTGATTCACCGAGAGATGGTGCAGCAGATTTGATCGGTAGCTTCACAATGTAACGTCCGTCAATGTCTCTAGCGTGGGAGTGTAGAAAGAAGTCTTCGCACTCTTCTTCTTCAGATGTTAGTGGCACAGCTTTTGGAGCATCTTCGATTTCCCAAAATCTGCGCAAAGTGGTTTCGACATCTATTAATGCACAGTGTGATCTTAGCGTAATGTTGCTGTTGACTGGTGCTTCCGTTACTGGTCCAGATATAATCCAGCCGAGAGTGGTGGACTGCGCGATGGGAGTTCCTTTGGGTCCTTTTCGTACACCCTTTAATATAACTTGAGCGTAGACCTCAACTCCGAGGATCAAATCTATGCGAGAAGGTATGTGGAACTCTGGGTCGGCGAGCTGTAAGCCCGTGATGTGTGGCCAGTTTGAGAGTTTTATCTTGCGAGCTGGCATGAGATGTGCGAGAGTGGGCATTATGAGTGAGTGCACTGTCACCACACAATTTGGGTCCACCGTTGAGATTATGTTATGAATAGCGACGGCTTCTGCAGTTCCAGCGGGGCATTCTGCAATTCCAAAAATCGGAATTTGAGTTCGCGATTTACGTAGACGTAAAGTGTCTGCCAATGCTGAAGTTATAAAACTCGATTCAGAGCCTTGATCAAGTAATGCGCGGGCTCGAACAGTCCTACCATCAGGGGATTGTACCAGTACCTTGACAGTCGTTAATAAGCCTCGTCTGGGTATATAGGTGCTGCTAGCCAAGTGCGATCTAGTTGGAGATTCTGAATTAAGTAACGATGTAGGGATTGGTTTTATGTTAATTTGGGAGCCCATCTTGTGATTATCTTCGTGCACCATTGTGTGGTGCTTTTGGTTGCATTGTTTACATCTGTTGAGTGAGAGGCACTCTGGGGGTGTGTGATTACTTCGTAGGCAATTAGTGCATAATTTATTTTGGCTAAGAAATTCAAGGCGTTCTTTAATTGATTTTGCTTTAAATCGGTGACAGAACAGCAGTGGATGATTTCCCTGGCAGCATGCACACGCTTTTCCCGTGGAGACGTGATAGTTACGCGGATATGTTTTACTTGATTTTTCAGCTCTCGTTTTGACGTTAACGGGTTTTGAATCCATGTGAAAATTGTCAGTTAAAGCGTAAAGAGTGTGCAGCCTTGTTTCAAGAAACTCATGAAGGGCATTAAATGACGGTATTTCGGTTGAACGCTTGATTGAGGTTTCCCAGTCCTTGCGAGTATTATGATCAAGCTTATCGGCTAATATAAATACAAGCCAATCGTCCCAGAGTTCGACAGGTCTGCCTAAGTTTTTAAGTTGTGTTATAGGTTGGTTGAATCCATCCAAGACACGACGAAGCTCATTATAGGATTCAGTAGACATTTTTTGCAATGAGAAAAGCATTTTCAAATTAGAATTGACTAAGACACGCTTATTCTCATAGCGGGATTGTAATATTTCCCAAGCGGCAAGGTAATTCGTAGGGGTAACTGATAAATGATTAATAAGAGTTGCAGCTTCACCAGAGACAACCGACTTTAGATAATGCATTTTTTGAATATTTGTAAGCGATTCATTTTCGTGAATGAGAGATTGATACGTGCCGCGGAAAGATGGCCATTCAAGATATGTTCCCTTGAAGGTAGCGATGTTTAATTTTGGCAAATGGTCAATAAATTGTCTCGGGTGAGTTGATTGAATTACATCGAATGAGGAGGTTGAATGTGTTCCAGTATGGTTACTTGGTTGGGGCTTTAGTGCACTGATTTGCTCTTGCAGCCAGCCCATGGTTTCCATATAAGTGCTTTCTATGTTGTAATATACTTCGGTATCGAAGAGTGTTAATTGTTCTGCAGTGGCCGACTCGAAGAAGCCGTCATGTATATCTTGAAATTGTTTCCAATATGTATGTAATAACTCAATGCGTGCTTTCAAAAATTCCTCGGAGCGCTTTTCTCGGCCCGTCTTTAGAACATTTGTTTTGAATCTATCAATGCGGTCTGAAGCTAAATTAAGCTTCCCATCTAATTTCTCCATTTTATCAAGAGGTGTGTTAGTTTGTAATTGCGAAGAATGAATTACTTGATAATTGGAGTAGAATAAATAACGTTTTTCACCCACTGAGTTGATTTATGTAGAACAATGTTGTCTTAATTCCCGTATTTAGAGATATCCATTGTTAAATTAACACATGCTTAAATTTTGATGCGGTTATAAATAGAAAAGGAACGGACTTACAGTAAATTCCATGAGTATTGGGTAACACAAAAGGCTTCTTCTTCCCAGAGCAACTTGTATTAGAGTGACGTCAGGTAACGGTTAGCATTCACAGTGTGTTGTTATCCATGTACTTCACTTTACTTCATTTTAATCAATTTTAACAATGTAAACACTTCACAGTATGACCTGATTTTTTATTAATATCTGAATTTTAAACTCACTGACTTGAATTCATTAGTTAGCACTCACTGAGTAAAATTCGCGTTATCTACTGGGGCACATAACCGTTCACACGAGTCAATTGTTTTAATGACGAGTCTTTTGTTGAGTCATTAGCCGGCTAAGGTTAAGAACCTTAGATCCGGCTCGAAGGACCAAAATGTTTAGAATTGTACATACAAAAAAAACGCAAAACTCATTTATAATTTCAACTTTATTCTTTTTATAAGTTTAAACGTTAATAAAAGGCAAGGGAAAAGCAATTACTGTTAACAAAATTGATTTATCAAGAGATGTAGAGTTCTAAATCGATCTGAACGCGACGGCGGCTGCACGACGAATCCCTCATGCAGAAAAGTTGGCGAAGATGATAAGCGGGATACTCGGAATGATTTCTCTCGGGTGATGCTAGTGCCGTTGTATTTGATTGTTGTCTTGTTCAATCTCAGAGTTTTAAGCTTCCTTCGGGAAAAATTCAAGAAAGGCTATCTTGGGTTCTTCCAAAGTTATCCCGGAGTAAACTCGTATGTTGCACTTATTGCTTTACACAACATTAAGTTTGGGCGCCCTATACTATCTTTTAAGCAGACGCTTTACTGCTATGAAATAAAAATAGCCTATGGTGTAGTTTTTAATTTCTCTAAACAATGCGGTTTCGGCACCACTGAATCGCCCCGCTTCCCTCCCCTGTTTACAAGCTAGTTATCAATTACTCAAATTTACACTCATGCAAGTAAATCATGGTCGATATGGCTTATCCTGATGAACAATTTCGAGCATGATATTGCTCTTAAGTCCAATTGCATATCCCCGCAATAGCACCAAAAATCTCCCAATTAACGGAAACACAACCCATTGCATATCCATAAGCGCACATCCCAACGTACCAAAAAAACACATTGCATACTTCCAGGCACCAAAAGCTCATTACATCACGTGCATAAACCACACACCACGGACATAGTCCTCCCTCAGCTTGTAGGCAAGCGGATGGAGCGGGGCAAGGGGGTGGTGCAGAAACCCCATTGCCTTACTACTTCTCTAACAGCTAAGAGGAATCAACGTCCTAAATCCAAATAAGTCAGGAGCTGTAACGCGTCCTTAATAAACTCAGTATTTTCAATAGGGCCAAATTTGTTTTGGTTCTAGATCATTGGGGGGCGAGGGCGATGAAAAGGCGGGCATCGTGTTCAGACAGGGTTCTGGCCAGTAGTCATCCGTCCAGATCCGACTCTTGGACACCCAAGCAGTTTGAAGAAAAGTGCACTTGATGATTGGACATTGATAAAATATCGCGAACACTGGAGATCTAAATCTGCCTTGAACAACTTTTAAATCGGGATCTTCTTTGGTCTGCCTTACAACGTCGCAAAGGCGAAGTAGGACGGTAACCAAGTCACTGTTTGCCGTGATTGCCGGTTTCTACATCGCACGTTACCACCTATGATAGATATGTTAGGCAGAAAACCCAACATGAAGATTTTGCCTCGAAGAGACGATGGGCCTGTCCTTCACATTCTGTGTCATTGCCTATCTACAAGTGATCCGATGCGGTTTCTTACCAAGCCTTTAGCAATGGCAGAATACGATTTCGGATCCCGGCACTCTAAAGTCGCTTTCAAGTTTCCATCGGTACCTGGGTGTCCTCTGACCTCGGCTAGTACTGGCACATTATTTTACATCTCATACCAGTTTAGTTTTTGGACACCCTTTGATACATTAATCTCTGTTTGATTCATATACCTAATCGTAATACGTTTAACCGTCCTACTGCAGGTATTGCCTGAATTTCCAATTGTGTGTTCAAGGTTGGTGTTGGGGCGAATCTGTGCGTTTAGGTCACCCATTGAAACAATTATGTCTACCTTGGAATAGAGCCAAAGCCCTCTTTCAGTCGCATACAGAACTCTTCCTTAATGTCGTCGTCTGCGTCTTCAGTTGGAGCGTTGCACTTCAGTAGTACTTCAGTCTGGTACGCAGCCGCACGGTAATAATCCTCTCAGAAACTGGTGACCAGCTAAAGATGCTGCACCTGGCTTCTTTGGTGAGTATTACGCCAACGCCACTCCTTCGTCTTTCAGTTTGGTTTCTACCAGAATGTAAGAGGGACTCACCGTTTGGGCAGATATGTTCGCCCACTTTGGACCATCTGGTCTCGCTGAGTCCAGCCCAGTCATTTTATATCGATTCATCTCGTTGAGAACTTCATCTAGCCGTCCATCAGCAAGCAGTGTTTTCAAATTCCATGATCCGATTCGTGTCCTGGTTCGAAAATCAAAGGTCGTCATCCGGTTCCGAGGCATGGTTTGCCGATTCGTACCAATGGTGTTTTTATGGGAGTGGGTTGCTAACCCTCAGCCCAACCGACTTAAAACTCCATTTTATGGCACAGAGAACTCGCCATTCGCCCGTCTCTCATTAGCCCCGTTTGAAGAATCACCCCAAGGGACACCGCGGGGAGGTGGTTTTAGGACTTGCTAACAGAGCTGCTAGGTGTTCGTCTGCAGTAATTCTTCTCAGGTTTTAACAGAAGTAACAAATCGGATGCCACTACTTTCCGAGGTCTTTGTTCGCCATTCGCCCCCCCTTAAAATTATGGCCAACTTTAACGACAACGATATGAAGAACTCCACCGAACTGCTACAGTGAACCTCGTGAATTTAATGGTTCTCTTAACTTCCTAGACCGTGATTAACGTTCTGCTGAGGCTAAAAACGAATGGCTATTTGGACATTCTCGATCTTTATCTTCTCTGATAGCCCAGCAGCAATCAGAGCGATAATGCCTCGTAGAACCATGTCAAAATTAGTCTTAGACTGCCAACCTGCCCTTGGTGAGTATCCTTGTTTAGGTCCCGAGTCATCGAGGTTTGAAAACAAATGAAAAAGCGGATTTTCCGAATTTATTCCCAAAAAGCACATAACCGCACTTCTCACTTCGAAGTTTGACAGCTAAATTGAAGTCCTGAGGTTCTTTCATTGTATGTGTGAGATTGAATGCCCCATGGTTCGTAAACATAGAAGGCTTTGGTTACGAGGGAAAAATAGTTAAATTGTGTACGAAATTGGAACAAAGTAAACGAACCATTGAGGAAGGCACGTGGTATATTTTCTGGCCTATTAAATACTCATACCGAAGGCAACCATCACATAAAATTCCATAAGTCGGTGAAGAGAAGAGGAAAAGTAGATGAATGTAAGGCATGAAGACAAAAAGTACGGACTAAAAAAGAACGGCAAGAAAAATTTGGCAAAAATGAATTCGCAGCAGGTATAAAATAGAATAAGGTGTTAAAGGTGTGTATAGGCCCCATTGTTTATCTCTGGGCAGGCTAAAAAGTCATAATAGCAACCTTTCAACAATCCAACAAAAATTGATGAAAATAATCTGTGCTTCATTCCATTGTTTAAACATCTAAATCTACAATTTTTTACGTTAACACGCTTTACAGCAGCAGCAAAGAAGTCCTACCTTACTAAAAAACTCAAAACAAAATACTCACAGAATAAATGTGACTAATAAATAACGATGGGAAATCCCCGCTAATTTATAGTACAGACATGTCTAAATTATCTGCCATCTGTTCCCTACTGCTTCGGCATCCCTCGGACCAAGAAAAACTCGTTAATGCTCTCCTCATTAAAGAAGATCCTGCAAAAACTCAAAATTACACTAACTCTTAACTTCTTTTGCGTTAGAGTTCAACTATGGCAAAACTAACCGGAGCGAGTCTATTAGTCTCAGATTTGCTTTTCAATTAACGATTTTTCCACACAAAAACCGCCCGAAAAGGTTCATGCACAACGGCCGCCATGGGAACTACATATTTGAGACTGTGGTCGACATGTGCCCGGTGATCTCCTAGCGGCTAGAGACTAGAGGCTAGTCCATATAGCATTTCAGAATTCATGGCAACGGAATTCCCCGGGTGGCTACACATCACCAATTATAAATAGTGTTATTGTATTATAGGCGATCCGTCAAGACGACTCAATTCAATCCAAAAAAATCGCAACACCCGCCATACAGTCAAAACTCGGCGGCTGTGGAACTGCCTTTAGTTTTTTAACCTTTCGTTTCGTGCGTTTTTTTTTGCTTTTTTTGTTTAATTAATTTCACTCGAACTTTTTGAACTATTTTCATGCCAATCTGAATTCGAGTTGCCAAAGTTCAAAGCGCCAAAGTGCCGTATTGAAAATTTTTTCTGCGGCACGCTCAACACTTAACCACTCGAAAGTCTGCATACGTATCTCCACTCTGTACGGAAACATGCCATCCGCCAGCATTTACCACCGCATACGAAAGTTTTCCATGTGCCGCTCCAATACCATCAGCGCCCCGCTTCGATGCGAGTCCGAACGATTTGCTTCCAAAAATTTTCTCCATCGAACACCAGCTCCATCTGCACACACCATCAGAAGTCAGCACGGTCGAATATGGCGTATGTAAAATGGAAAGGCCGGCAATCAGAGAGCTTTTTCAGATACACCAGTATTGGCGAAGGGGAAAAGTTTGATAAATGCGCCTAACTTTAAGTGTATACATTCGCC
The DNA here is from genome assembly GCA_949987705.1 of Thereva unica. NCBI lineage: Eukaryota > Metazoa > Arthropoda > Insecta > Diptera > Therevidae > Thereva > Thereva unica. The sequence goes on along the minus strand of OX465281.1, from coordinate 28,125,207 downwards.
TTAGTATGGACTACGGTGCAAACGAACCGGCAGTAGTCCGAAGTTCTGGCGACTACAGCAGTTAGAAGTTCATCCTCTTTTGAGTTATGACCTTACCGGTTCGATGAAACCTGCGGGGGTGTTCCTTAAAATTTAATATAATGACGTGTTGTTGCAGAATCTCCCCCCTGGGACATGTGTTCTCAATGTAGTTGGTGTATACTGCAGGTGAGTTACATCGAGAAGGTGGGTGTTTTAAAAGTTTTCAAGATAATTCACTTGCAGAAAGTGCACAGCTTTTATGTGTGACGCCAAAAAAAACAGTAGTGGCAGGATGAAGGGAGGAAATTGCTTCTTATTAAAACAAGAAGATTGATTGCCTGGAAATAATTGTTTGATGTAATAAAGTTTGAAATTAGCGTATGCTCAAATGGTTGGATGAACTATGTAGATGTATTTATTGTTGCAGAGGAAATGTGGTGGAACACTGAAGAAGTACTTGAGACGATGATTAACTTTAAAAGTGTAATATAATGACGTAATGTTCAGTTAAGTTGCTGTCAAAACAAAAGGTTGTCACATTAAAGGCTCAAACAGAACCAATCAGTACCGTCCGTTTTTTAAAGTTGAAAATTTGACGTTTCCATAAACTTTCCATCGGACGAATGGAGCGGCAGCCATAATTCACCGGACGGAGCACTAAAGAAAAGCAACGAAAAAACGAGCGGAGCGGACGGAGCAGATGAGTTCTGTTTGAGCCTTAAGGATTTCCCATTCCGATAGAAAAATACGTCTAAACGTCAAATGTTTTTTTGCTTTCAGTTTTGACAGTTCTCTCATTACAAGTTGAGCCATGAAACGAGAAACGTTATCCAAGCCTATTTAGACAATGGACGTTCAAAAAAATGGTGATCTCAATTGGTCGCCCAAAGCATGTGATTTGACACCGTAGCACTCCTTTTTTGGAGCAAATTTGAAAGAGACGCTAAAGCTAAGAACCAAGAGATGAAGTACGAGATCATTCGACACATTAATGAAATTGAACCGCAATCATGCCTCAGCATCATCTAAAATGTAGACTAGCGGATGGAGGTATGCTGCTAGAGCCGTGGTGAGCATTTGGAAGACATGGAAGACATTTTGTTTCATACATGATTGTAATATACCACATTACTAAATAGAAGATCTAGCTACCAAATTCTTTTAAAAATGTTTGGGATATTTCAAGCCCGCTGGTCGTAGAGCCGTTAAAGAAGATTATCTTTCATTCCTTGACTCCTTCCATAATTAAGCATAAGCGATCATAAGCCACAGATCACTGATGCTAGTGCTCTGTCGTCGCGTTAGCATTACAAGGGGCCGGCCGATTAAAACCACTTGTCGGCGGTGCCATTGTTTCTAATTCGTTTTAAACTATAGCTTGCTGCTACTCAACAATAAATGCCATGATAGGATCGTCGGCAAAAGAAACGTGTTCTCACCTGAAAATTCTGGCCATCCACTTAAAAAAAACATTAAAAGAAAATGACAAAAACCGAAAAAATGTTTGTCTCTCTCTCTCTTACTTTCTTCCTGTGAATAAATTCAAGACCAAGGTGCACCCCAGCCGTATCTATTGTTATTTTACTAGCTCCCATAATTCGGATTGGTAGGCCAAAGCACTTGAACAATCTTACTCTGTAATCGTATTTCCGAACTCCTCCCACATCCAAGAGTTCAAATGCAAGGTTCATTGTCATCTCCGGCAAGATCCTTCCGTCTCTTCATAGCCTCGAACTTATTCTTTCCCTCATACTAAGCTTACTATTGGACATTGCACCATGTCGTGACCAGTGGCATAACGGATTGGTAGTACAAAGGGAGACTCCCAAGCTGACTGACACATAAACAAACATGTTCTGAAGTCTTCTCAGATTTTTCACTCAACAAATCTCGCCCAAAAAACCCGACTCCTTGCTCCTTGCCATCGCAGTATAACTTAGAATATGACGGGTGCAGCAGTCGTCCTCAAAGGCACAGCTTAAAGATGGCGTCCGTCTTTCAATTATTCATAGCTTAAAATTTAGGTCACAGTGTCCGGTGATCCAGCCAAATGTTATACAAAAATCATTTCTACCGCACCCCAGCCCTGCAATGAATAAACCGCCTGGAGCTCACTATACTAGATGTGATTGTACAAAGTATTCAGTGTATTTCAGCAGAGTCGGTTTGTCTAGTGCCCTTTTTACAACTGGTAGATACTCCAGATAAAAACTATTCCAGAGACCTGTCTGGCCAAGGCCTTTACATTTGCCTCGAAGCTATTACCAAAGATTACCCACAAAGATACGACACTCTCAAAATTTCCCATAAGCTCCCTTGCGAGTGAATATATCAATCGACAAGGTGCAAGCGAGATAAAATTCAATTCAAAAACAAAACAAAAATCGAAGAAAGAAAGGGTAAATAAAGAAATGTTATTTCACGAAGTGCGAAAGAGATGCACTGATTTCTCTTCTCCGCAATTTTTTGTGCCGTCTGGACTTTTATTTTGCTTGTGTGAATTCATGTACCATTTTCGTGTACTTCCTGCTCTGCATGTGTTTGTGTAGTTTGCCGTTGCTCCGCCCTCTCGCCATTCCGGAGCGCGTGTATGAATAGAGAAGTTGATCATAGATTTTTACTTTCCTTTTTCTTCGCACAGAAAGGATTACAGTGTCGTATCTTCCTGAGTAATTTTTGCTATTACTATGATTACATGCATACTTGAAGTCGGCTTCAAATAGACTTGAAAATCATGTAACCCCAGATCGACTTCAAATCAAGAGCATTTAACTGTCAGTTCAAGTCAAGTTCTCAGTCCGGCATATAATCGTAGTATATGATGGCCCAGGATCAACAGAAGATTGACCCGATTGAGAGTACCTCAATTGTTCAAGATCACTTTGGCAATTCAAAACCAATTTGGGGTTAGGGACTTTGTAGCTCTAACTGCATGTATCCCTTTTAAACTTTTATACGTACATGCCAATTTCGCCTCGTCATCTCTACTTAAAAGACTGTGGAAAGGAAGGAAAATTGTTGACAAAAGTTATGATATCAGAACATCAGAAAAAGAACGAATGCAATATGAAACTGTAACCAATAATATTAAAGGAAGCCGCCTTCCACGATAAAAAGAATATTCTTTCAACAAAATATCAAGCCACTTAACTGCGACAAAAAATCGAATTTAATAACGAAGGAAGGAGTATAGGTGCTTAGATGTGTGAAATACTCTCAAGCTACTCATCCCAAATCAATATAGGAAAATTCAGCTGTGCTGAATTATAGCCTCAAAGTGCTGAAACATTTTTCAGCGAGATATAACCATCAAGCAGCGTCAAATAACAACACAATTTGCCAAACTGTAATTCAGCGGCACGGAATCTGGGGCTGTATCAACCATTAATGCCAATATTCCTGAATATACTTATCCGTCGAAATCTGACGAGTAACTGAAATTGGTATTCCCGATATTCACCCACATTTAGGGCAAGTTTCGAAATGCATCACTGCGGTACACTGACATATAGGAATGGACTGCTGATTGACAATGCTGAATGGCACCACTTTTCTCCAGATATAGAAAACCTTTTTTACGTAAACAAAAAAAATTTCTTCGAATTTAAGAGGAAATAAGCGATAAAATGTTTGTAATAATTACTAGAAATATATTTCCATCACTCATTTTTATTTGCCAGCAGTTTTTGCATTAAATAAATGTATTTATCTAAAAACTGTGACGGTTATTTCCCCTGTTTAATGAACTATTCAAAATAGCTCAAGAGTGAGACAGAAGAACAAAAACTATACCTGTCTATTTTTCTCTAATTATGTTTACATCGCTGACATGCGCTGACGATTACAGTTCATAGGAATTTAACGTGGGAGTGAGGCAGCAATAGTTTTTGGTGCCACTTTTTTGTATGGGATTTTGTTCATTTAGCAGTCCATTACTATATGTCAGTGCTGCGGTATCACTGCAATATTCAGCTACAGACTTCCAATTGAAGTCTGTAGCTGAATACCGCAGTAACACTGTAGTGATGCATTTCGAAACTCGCCCTTACTTTTGCATACATTCGGCGGAACTCAACCTACAAAATTCAGCTACAGACTGCAGAATTCAGCTACAGACTTCTAATTGCTGAAATTGGAAGTATGTTACGAGGGTCTTTGAATTCACCCTTCATTTCACTCGCAATTCTTCGTTTGGCGTTCGAAAAGTCGTGATGGGCTGACTTAATAGAATAATAGGATAATACATATTCGAATGTATCCTTATTCAGTTGAAATGATCACTGCATTCACAAAACAAACTTGTGAATGAATTAAGAGTATGAATAAACGAATTAACAATTTTGTATTTTACTCACTTAAAATCCGGCACATCCCTCAAACACTTCTGTACTTTAGTCATTACAACTCCTTTATGTACTCGACTCGATTCTCTATTATCGCTATCACTGTTACTTTAACTATAAAATAAAACTAGTTGGGATATGGGTTCGACCCTTTCGGTCCACACGATCAACTTCCCAGTATGATGGATTTTGAATATATGATTGGATATTTTAATAATAAATGAACAATAGGCAATATAGAATATATGCATAATACCGAGAATTTGTCACAATTGTTTATCAATATTTTCGCTAAAATAACAAACTAAATGTGCGCACTTACAAGATTAGGATGACGAAAATGTATATAAAATTGATGTATTAATGTTTTTCGGCACCTCAATGAAGTCGATATAGTTTTTAGTTCGCGCGGTATCGTGCAGGTACAAAAATCACTTAAGTCATTTAAACCAAAAACCGCTGAACCGAATATTATAAAAATCTTTTCAGATTATATTGTCGCTAATACGCTTCGAACGGCACCTCAAGTAAGTCAATATCTTTCGTGGTTCGGGCGATATCGTGCAGGTACAAAAATCACTTACGCCGCTTAAACAAAAAAAAAACGGCTTGACCGAATTTTATGAAAATCTTTTCAGATCATATTTTGCTTAATACTCTTCGAACGGCACGTCAACTAAGTCGATATCTATTATAGTTCGAGCGATATCGTGCAGGTACAAAAATCACTTAAGTCATTTAAACCAAAAACCGCTGAACCGAATATTATAAAAATCTTTTCAGATTATATTGTCGCTAATACGCTTCGAACGGCACCTCAAGTAAGTCAATATCTTTCGTGGTTCGGGCGATATCGTGCAGGTACAAAAATCACTTACGCCGCTTAAACAAAAAAACGGCTTGACCGAATATTATGAAAATCTTTTCAGATTATATTGTCGCTAATACGCTTCAAACGGCACCTCAAGTAAGTCAATATCTTTCGTGGTTCGGGCGATATCATGCAGGTACAAAAATCACTTACGTCGCTTAAACAAAAAAACGGCTGGACCGAATTTCATGAAAATCTTTTCAGATCATATTTCGGTTAATACGCTTCGAACGACACCTCAACGAAGTCGATATCAGTTTTGGTTCGCGCGATATCGTGCAGGAAAAAATGGCCACATCCGTACGCACATACACACACACACACACATACTTCCTCCCAATTTTTTGCTTAAAATGCTCCTGGGACCTTGAAAGATGAAAATACGTTGAAATTTTCGATTTCGATTTTCGGACCTTTTACAATAACTTCCTATACTGGGAAGTTAATAATTCAACGCTTAATCTAAACATATTATTTTACTAATTAATATTATTAAAAACGCAAATGCAATGGGCTGCAGGAATGAAAGAACTACTAAAAAATGTTATCAAATCTGGTTATCATTTTGTATAAAAAAAGAACTTTAGCAACTCACCTGAAAATAGGCTGCAACTTCACCTGTAACATATGCATAAGTGAAATCATGGCAATCAGAACAATAACTTTCTCTTTCACAGTTTTCTGCACTCATATTTTTAAAAATAATATATATTGATCACTTTAAAATCACTTTTAATTCACACAAAACATTAAATATTAAACTTTTTTTTCCTAAATAAACACGAAAAAAACACCGCGAATGTAAAAAAAATCGGCCATCTTAACAATTATCACACTTAAAACACATTTAATCACTCAATATCTTTTTTATTTTTTTAATTAAATCACTAAAGCACTAATCACTGGCAATTCATGTGCAATACAATACAATAGTTTCCCACTTTTTACTGTAACAATATAACTAAAACATTTCCGAAACTACTTCGCGCCATTTTCTTCTATCAAAACGTCAAAATTTTAGTCCGTAGCCAATTAGAACGCATAGAACGGGTCCAAAAACGAACTGATTTTAGTTCTTGAACAACTGAATAACAAGTGAACTATTTTTGGAACAATGGAAGAAGAAGAGACTAAAAAGAAGAAGTAGCCCAGAATCTGACGTTTCCGTGTATTTTTTCAGTAAAAGGGATAAAATAATATATTTTATTACTTTTTACTAAAATAGGATTATCAGTGATTAGTTGTAATGATTTAGTCAGTGAAATAAATGAGTGAAATCAGTGATTAAGTGCGTGAATTGGCTTCCATAGGTGAACATTTTTGGCGCCAATTTTTTAACCTTATTTTCGCAATAACAGCCATAAAATATTGTATTTTATCAGTTGTTACGGCACATGGATTACCAGTGATAAGTTATTTAGTGATCTGAGTGATTAAATTAAAAAAAAAGAGTGTTTAAAAGTGTTTAAGTGTGGTTAAGATGACCAATTTTTTTCGCAATCGCGGTGGATTTTTTGTGTGCTTATTTTGGGAAAAAATGTTGAATTTGTGTAGTAATCGAATTAAAAGTGATTTTAAAGTGATTAAAGATTATTATGGAATAATTCTTAAAAATATAAGTGCAGAAGAAACCAGTGTAGGAAATGGTGCAAAAGTTGTGAAATGGTATGACAAGTAGAATACAATTAGCTGTGTGGTGGCGTCATTCCAAATTCAAAATGGCAACCAACACGAAATGGCGGTTTCCTTCTTCTTTACAGCGCCCTCTGTATGTATGTATGTATTATTATTTATTTATTTATTTTATATATTATCTATTTATTGGGGAAGTGCATAAGAACTACATCTTTTAGAATACAAAGTAAAAGCAGAAAGAAAAAAATCAGAATAAAGAAAATTATAGGAGATAGGAAAGTGATAGGGTTAGGATATTTTAATAGAGATAGGGAAAATAAAGGAAGAGAAAAAACTAAAGAAATGGTGAGAAAGAGAGAAAAATAGATGCTTGCTTTCTGGAACCTGCCCCTCTGTCTATCATTTGTACATATTGCTATTGGACAAATGAGCAGGTTAAGGAATTTAATTGATCTCAAAGATTATAAAGGAGCTAGGAAGTGAAGAATATACCGCAAACAATTATTAAATGCTACCTTAAGACGTTGATGGCAAGATGAGTCAAAAGATATGTTAACAAGGGCACCATAAAGAAAATATGGCAAGCAGCTTGGTACGAACAGGCTAGATGTGTAAGAGACTGCAATAAAACCAAAGTTTACGCAATGTACCATAGATCTTGGAGAGTATAAGTAAGACATGATCACGTTTGTCATTAATAATAATGCCAAGATTATTGATACATACAACAAAGGGATGAGGAATATTATCAAGGACGATATTTGGAATAATGTTTATGGACCAATTGGGGAGTTTAGGGATGAATACTTTGGACTTATTAGGACTTAATTTAAATAAATTAGAAGAACTGCACTCATTTATTTGGGAAAAAATATCATTAAGTTTAGAGATGCAAAATCTGATTTTACTAGGAGGATAAGAGTTATACAAATGAAGATAATCAGCATACGGATGAAATGAACAGCGTTGAATAATTGACATACAAGGAGAAAAGGAGAGAATACAAGTACAAGTAAGAAAGAAGATACAACCCCGTTATGCTGAACAGAAGAGAGGAGAAAAGTCTGATAGCAGAAGAAGAAAAATTATAGAATGTCCTAATTTTGGAAATCAAAGCGGAGTGAACTACCGAGTCAAATGCAAGAAATCAAGAAGAACAAGTAATCCTACATCACCCTGATCGATGACTGAACGAAGATCTAAAGTTACCTTCAATACAGCAGTTTCGCAGCTATGGTTTTTACGGAAGCCAGATTAGAGTTTAGAAGGGAAATTGTTAGATTCAACATAACGCGTGATCTGACCTTAAAGAACCCTTTCGAAGACTTTGGCAAGGAAGGGAAGAATACTGATAGCACGATAATTTAAATCTACTGGAATGGATTTTTTTGGTAATAGGATCACAACAGACTTTTTCAAATTAGGGCTACTTGAGAAGTGTTTCAAGAACTTCTCAAGAGTTCACAAAACGAAAGTTGAAACCATCAGTTCTGGGTGAGTTAGATGATTAAGAGTAGAAGGGAGTAGAAAGTGAGGGGTCAGGAGGAGATTGATAAAGGAAGCATTGAGAAGATTTACATCAACCTTAGAGTGTGGGTACAAAAGTATTACCTAAAGAACGAATATTGGACCATAATTGTTTGGAATTTAGAGCATCTGACGCGATGGCTAGGGTCCCGAGGTTCGACAAATATATAAAAAAACGGAAAGCTTATATTTTGAGTAAACTTTTATTTATCTGCCTATCAACAATTAATAAAAGAACTTTTTTGTTGCGTATGTGTGGATGTATGCGTGTCTGCATGTGTGCGCTGTAGCGGTCGCACCGGTCATCGCAGAGCTTCGATATTCTGCATGAAAGTCCGTGGGGGTCTCCCATAATGCACCTCGAAGCACCCATGATGCACCCATTTTGCGAAATTCAAAATGGCTGCCGAAATATGACCGAAATTCAAAATAGCTTATAAAAGGATTCTGATGGTTGTTGCAATAGCTGAAGGTCTCAATAGCCGCTCCAGGTAACGATCTTCCTTTTTCCTTCTCTCGATTCCACTTTTGTCTTCACATATTCTTTTTTCATTTAAAAAATTCAATTCCACTTCCATCTGGCACTTCAAGGAAATCCTTATATTGGACTGCAATTGTCAATGCTTTGTTAACATCTTCGCTGTTATCCGTCATACGTTCCGGAATGACTGACCAGACTATGACCACCGTCTGGATCCGCGACTGCTAGGAGCGGAAATATCGGTGTGACTAATCTACAAAGAAATTACAAAACATTATTCCACAAAAAAATTGATTTTTATGTTCAATTATGTCAATTTCAAAGAAACACCACTGTTATCGCAAAATTAAGAGCTTTTAACTATATATAATATCACAGATAACGCAATACGAAATAAAACACCCACACCATAAAATCAACATCAAACAGTATCATTTTACTACAAAGCTATAAGCCGCTAAGATATTCATATTTTTCTGTCTGACCTTTCGTTTCACATCTAAGAAAATCTTATTGGGCTTCGGTTATATTATTTGCATGGGATTTGCAAAAAGATCTTCTATAAATCACACCATAAAAATCACAACATAAACATCCAGATTAAAAGTAAACTTAAGATTTTAAATACGTTGTAATATTTTATGATTGACCACAATTTATTAATCACCTTAAGGATGATTTCACATCAAACGGAGTGCGATAGCCCGTTTCAATTATGACGTTAAAGGATCCACCATTAGCCCCTTGTTTTGTAGTAGTAGATAGATGGTAGCACTACCTTCTGTTTAAGCTATACTCTTTCTGTCGGGGTGGTGGGGGGGGAGTATTCTGGGCAAAGAGTTTTTGAGCCAGTTTTCAAATCAAAAGTATTTGATTAAACTCATCAAATTGAAGGCGTACAATCTTTCAAAAGTTGATAAATTGGATCTGAATACATCTAAATATTAAATTAACCTCTCTTCTATTGCACCAACTGGACTACTTTACAATTTGGACTACTTTATAATGTATTTGGGCTACTTCCATGTGGCTTTATAATACAGTAAAAGCGGAGAAAATTTTTGCAGTCACACCAGAACGGAGCGCACGAAAAGCTCTTGTCTTTTTGTGATAGTGTGTGTGTTTTTCGTTCGTATGCTTTATGCGCTTTTATACTTTGATCCATATGTATTCCGCGAATTTTCCTACTAATACATTGGTTGACTGTCAGTTTGTATGGTTCAGTTTTTTTCTATGTTCGATATGGAATTGAACGGCAGAGAAACGAACGATATGGAGAAAAAAAAGATACGATGAAGAAAATGGATTGGCCCCGAACATCAGCAGCAGTGTACCAACACCACCGGCCGCCAATAAACCAGCAGCGCGCTAGGCAGGCTGAGTACAGCAGCAGCAGCAGAAGTTGAAAACTTTTTTCGCCCGTCCGTCCGTATCGTCGTAGTGCGAGAGCTTGATCAACTTTTGGGCTTAGCTTTAGTTCAGTCAGTCGGTCGACAAGTCGGAAGGTTGCCATTTAGTCAAAAAGGCTCTTTCGGATGGAGCGGACCACGGCGCTTTTTTTGGTAGAAAAGATATATATTGGGCCACCACTTACCCCGAGAAAAATATAGTAGCAAAAAAGGGTGGCCCTTGTGTGTTAAAGTTCAGTATATATAAATTTTTTTTCTGGTTCGAAAATAATTCGCAAAGTCCCCCTCAAAATATTAAAACTTGAATGTTGTAAGCGGAAACGCTATAAGCTTGAAAAAAGCCGATCGTATTTAGAAAACGGGGTTGCCAATTGTCGGGTTTTTTTTTGGAATAGTTGTTTTTTTTATAGTGATTTTATTTTATTTAAGTTCTTTTTATGGTATTTTTTGATAAGAACCGAACTCTCTCTCAATTTTTGTAATCAGTGGTTTGTTCGGGTATTATAACACAACATGCATATACATATATATAAATATATATATGGTGTAGAAACTCGCGATCAGAGTGAATTGCAAAATTATGAGTTAATTTGATAATATTTGTTATTGTACCGTTATACATCACGTCAGTTTATAAGTTATATAATTTGTTTCGTTTCGTTTGGTTTTTTTTTGGTATTGCGACACCTACATTAATTGATGATGTATTTTTCAAAAAAAAATGCAGAAAGAATAATTTTAAATATGTGATAGTAAAGAAAAAAAATGGAAAATTTTTTTGTGTGTCGTCAAAGCAAAGTATCACATCAAATCTATATAATTTTTTGTTGTTTCTTCAAACATATTCTCTTTTTCTGGCTTAAAGTTCTTTATAATATAAAAAAACTGATCAACAAACACACCAGAATTAAAGTTTTTAAATGGGAGAGAATACAACACCAAAAAAAAAGAATTAATCGAGAGAAATATAAAATAGTTTTGAAACTGCGCACAATTCTTGCTGCAAAAATGAACAATTTTTTTTATTCATCGTTGAACATCTCAACTACGATCTTCGTTAGTTCAGAAACGTATATGGGTTTTTTTGGTATAATATTGTTATAACGAACGATGTTAGGAGCTAGAGAAATAGACAGAGAAGTAGGCAGAGAAGTAGACAGAGAACTAAAGGGTGAGTGAGATCTTCCTGTTCATCAATGAAGAAGAAGTAGCAACAAAACAAAAAATGAGTTTGAAAATTGCATAAAAAAGAAGAAGGTACAGGCGATTTTAAAATCTCCATACTGTTAAAAGAGACATCCCCACGCGTTTTTAATCAAATCATCTGCACTTCTTTGAACAACACCCCTCTGAAACACGCTCAACCCCCCTAAAACACGCTCAACCCCTCAAGAGCTTCATTATGCGGAAAAATATCACCAGCAGCACACTTGAAAAAAAACCTGTTCAGGAGAAAGAATAATGATTATTATGATGATGACGATGATGATGAATCGGGCAACACTTGAATATTTTTATATCATTCATTTCGAAGGAAAATATCTGCATACCTACATAATATGGATTTCCTTTTCACCATATACACACATTCTTCTTCTTCAACAATAAACAACAACCACGAAAAAATCAACAATCTTAGAAGGACAGCAAGGATTCTTCATTATAGCACAGCATAAAAGTCATAATACAGCTACTATAAAAAAAACTAACCTACAAACTCCACCCAAGTGTTCTTCACCCACGAATAAAGGACGAAGATGAAGACCTCCTTTTCCTGTGCATCACGTCAAGAGGGTCATCCTTGGCAGAACAAAATTCTTCTTTGATCTTCATCATCATCATACACTCTCAACAAGACGGATTTCTTCTTCTTCACTTGGAATTTGTGTGTTTTTGTTTCTGTTGAACCTCTGAGTAAGTATTACACGAGAGTAAAAAAAAAACAAATTGAAATAAAATAAAAAAAGAAAAAAAATATATTCTCAAACTTTCTGCTTTGTGGTTGTCTCGTTTTCTATTTTTGGTTAAATGACGTCAACTTCTTGTCGGACACACAGATGCTCTCAAAAAAAATTGTTTTTTTATATACTTATATTTTGCGAATTGTTACAAAAAAAATTAATTTTCTATTTTTTTTTTGATTGCAATAAATTTGTGTTTTTTTTTTCTTGAGCTGACAAAATTTTATAGCAAGTACATAGTTTTTCATATTTCGTTAAGGAAATTTATGGTTTTCTGTTTTGTTTTTTTTTTCGTTCCACTTTTAATAAGATGAGGGTGAAAATCGCTTTTTTTAACATAAAACGATTTTCCTTTTTGAAATTTCATCTTAAATATACAAAAAAATGCCATAAAATATTCAAAAAACTTGCCTAATTCCTTTTCTTTTGGTTTTTTATCACAAATTTTCACAATTTTTTCCTTCGTTAAAAATTTTCTCCGAAAAGTATTCCTAAAAATGCCAAAATTTTTCCTTGTAATTTTGTTCTATTTCCCACAAAAACCCTTAAATATATTTCACTACTATATTTTTATACATTGTTAGTTTAAAAACTTATAAAAACCCAATTTTTTAACATTTAGCAACATTTTTACAAAAGAGCTATCTACAAAGGAATTTGGAATAAAATGAAATTTGATTTAGCTCAGGCTCAAACCTTTTCGATATTTTCAATCCATATTTCAAATATGCAGGAAGTGAAGTGAATTCTGGTAGTTAGTGAATTTAAATTTCTTGCAATGCTAATATTGATTTTCAGTGACAGTATTTGCATATTATTTTTTAAATATAGATTGAACCAAAACTTTAATTGTTAACCGACGGTCTTTGTAGTTAAATTACTATTCCAAAATTGCATTTGACCAAATTTGGATAAATTTTCAATATTCTTCCCCCTGGAATTCTTTTCTTATAGTCGTTTCTAATTTTTGCCAGTTCGATCCATCTTGTTATACGTAGTTTTCGTATATATTCTGGTTCTTCTTCTTCTTTACGCTCCTTTAATCCATATTCTAGTTCCAGACCGTTATTAATCCACCTATATTTCTTGTTCATCCTACCCTTATTTTTCCTATTGATCTACCACTACAAATTCGGACTTTATCATTCCTTCTTCGGTGGTTTGTACAATGCGCCCAAGCCATCGTAGTATACACTGTTTTATATACATATGTATGTGCATAACTATATTTCGTCATACGTTTCTTCAAGCTCTTCGTTCTTTTTAAGTAGCAATTCATTTTGGTTAATCCTTCATCATCATCAATAGCTTCACAGCCTGAGTGAAGTCTCCAATTTCTTATACCCAGGGTTCCTATATGTTCTTCTACGCCACGGAAACCCCGTGCCTGTGTCCGTCTGGCGTTTTCTTAAACGGCTACTGCAACACTGCAGAATTCGGATACACACTTCCAATTGCTGAATTCTGCAATGTTGCGACAGTCGCGTTTATGAAAATGACCATATTTTGCTGTGCTATATCATCGCTGTCATGAAAATGTCCTTCCAATCGAATTCTGTTAATTTTTCTAGTTTTTATAATGTTTGGATGTTTATGCAACTGATACAGTTCATGGTTGTATGATCTAAAGAAGAGGGCATTTTTTTCAAATCATCCTAGGATATGTTCTCGTTACGTACTTCTTAATATCCAAGCTAAAATTTAGTTTTCCTTGATAAGTTCCGTGATAAGAACTGTATACATAGACTAGAATAGCTTCTATTTCGCAGCGGGAACCCACTTTTTACTACTGAATTGTCATATTCTGGCGATAATTCGGTCTTTTGTAGATGCACATATATGTACATTTATAGCGACTATTGTAATTCGGTCCGGATATCAAAATCCAAATTTTCAACGTATTTTCATTTTTCAAGGTCCCAATATTATAAATTTGAGAAGAGGTATATTTGTGTGTGCGTACCTATGCGGACATTTTTTCCTGCACGATATCACGTGAACCAAATATGATACCAACTTCAATGAGGTCTCCTTCGAAGCGTATTAACAAAAATATGAATTGAAAAAATTTTCATAATATTCGGTAAAGCCTTTTTTGGTTTAAACGACGTTCATTGTACCTGCTTGGTATTGCACGAACCAAAAACGATATTGACTTCCTTGAAGTACTGATCGAAGAATATTAACGATAACATACTCTGAAAAAAATTCATAACGTATAGTTGTTTTCAAACCTCGTGACATCCCGCGCATCTTCCCCAGCTAAGCTCTTAAAAATGTTAAAAAGTTCAGACAAAAGCTTCACTTAACTCCTCCTATCAAATCACTTGCTGCCATGTAATCAGTCGCGACTGCGTATTGCCAAAGGGAGGTGTATTTTTCTGGACTTCAATGATTATTTAAAAAATTTACAAATTATGACTGAAAAACACCCGTTTTTATATATTTTTTTTATTTTAAGGTTTTTATATTTTACACATATGCCACAGAAATAATTTGTAGTAATTTCTACTAAAAAATACGATATTTGTGTTTTTATCACTTTGATTACTAGATTTTTGACATTCTCCGCCAGTCGCAAGCGCGCTTCTGCCTGGGGAGGTTGTGTTGCTTGCGGCTGCGGAGAACTCTCAATTTATGAATGAAAATGCTCATATCTTTAAAAGAAATTTTTCCAGCAATTCTTTCAATTTATTTTAAATTTAGGGATGAGAAATATTTAGCATAATTATAGTAAAATTATGCTTATTACGATGGATAAACTGCCTTTGTTGAGCAGGAGTTTTACATGTATTTCAAAGCTCTGCTCAATACATATAAAGATTACTTAACTTTATTCATCCGGCATGCGCACATCCCTTCCCAAATTATTTTGTTGAGTTTTTTCTGCGTTTGTTGCCTTTTTAAGTTAAAAGAGGGGAAATGATAGAACAAATTTTATGAAATTGGGCAACGAGGTGCGCAGAACCCTTCAAATTATTTGTGTCACGGAGTTTGAAAACTTCTATACATGAAAAGACTAAGTATCACAAGCATATTAAAGTGATTAGTTTTACTTATGCCTAATAAACTCGTTGGAATGAAACCCGTTCTAAATGATTCTGGATTTAGCAGAGTGAGAGCTTCCCCACCAAGTCATCAATTGTCAAAATCCAAGCATTCGTTAAAAACTGTGCAAAAATTACGTTTCGCTTTACAAACATCACGAATTTAAATCAGCACTTTTTTGACGGAGATTTGTTTTCCACGTCCTAGAGACATACTATATTTTCTTGAATGTCGTAGAATGTTTGTTTTCGCAGTTTAAACGCATGGAAGACGGCAGCGATTATGCTCATAATTATTATCTTAAGGTAGAATTTCATGAAAGATTGCGGAGGTTGCGTTGGCTTTGTGTGCGTCAAAATGCGTTGAATACGTTACTTCTATCGCATTGCCTAAAAAATGCCATTTTTTTTGTGTTACGAAAAACATTCTGCTAGATTATTATAACTTATGTTCGATTTTTTCGTCCTTTCTTTTTTAATAAATCACTCAATCGATTATTCAATCATAACTTCACAATCAAAATGACTATCAATGGATGATACACGGACAAAATTTACAAACATATCTTCTTATTTATTATAATAAGTGCTGCCCGTCGTTATAATATTTCAATATATTTATAAGTCATTTCAGAATTTCCGCAATAAATAAGTGTATGGAATTCTACATATAAACATAAAATACCATCAAAACAGAATGTAGTCAGTAAATGTCAACTTTAGCTTCCTCGTGAAAAGACTAAATCGCACTGCTATACCGACCTTTCCAATAATTTAGTTTAGCTGCAATTTAACCAGTATTCACACAGCCCCTTAAATATATTACAATCTCCATTGTTCTTCTGTAGATCAAACCCTAAACTTGTAAATGTTTTTAAAGATTTGTTTAAAGATACTTTTTGCACATTTAATCAACCAAACTTATTACACCGAATTTTCTTTCATTTTTAACGACTATCGCCTGGGCACCGTAATATAGAGGGAAATTGTAAAGCTGACGAACTGGCTAGGAAGGGCACGACCGCTACTCTCCTTCCGGAAAAGGAAAGAGTTGGTATGCCTTGGGCCACTTTTAAACTCCAATGCAAACAGCACACAATGCTACAAGCGAAAAAGCATTGGAGAGATCTTAATAAATGCATGGTGGCCAAACTAACCTGGCCTTCTTATGATCTTCGGCGGACCACGTCATTACTGAGTCTCGGTAGACCAGACCTCTCAGCTATAGTGGGAGTGCTTACCGGACACTGTCTGATAGGGACGCATGCGACCCGCTTAGGTCTTGAGACCTACGATTTTTGCAAAAGCTGTAAAAATCCGGACGAGGAGGAAAGTGTACTACATCTCCTCTGTCACTGTCCAGCCCTATGCAGAAAGAGACTAAGCGCATTTGGCGAGCCCTTTTTAAACACGCTTACGGAGATCTCAAGGACCGGCATCCCGCAACTTAGAAGATTCATTACTTCCTCGAGATGGTTTAGCGAAAAAAACGACACTTGAACAACAAGTTTAAAGTGGGATCACTATGGCATCACAATGGGCCTATCCTTTTGGCCTAAGTGTATGAGCTCAGTACCAACAGCTCAGCCATATCTAACCTAACCTAACCTAACGACTATCTTTTGACATTTCATCATTTTCAAAATGGCGCCATTAAGGTGGTGCTAACATTTTATCCAAATACTAATGCAATTAATTTTTACACGCTTCTTTCAAAACTAATTTTGAACTATTAAAAAGTTTTCCATAGATGGAAACTTGATTTTGCGGAGATTGTAATTTTTATAGCAAATTTAGAAGAACTGTCAAACTCCTTACGAACCATAATAGTCGAACCCACCGTCTTTCTGATTTGGTTAACTTTCTTTTGGATCCCAAGCTATGCAATAGTATTATTTGTTGATAATAGAGAGCAGCACTCATTATAGAAGAATTATTCTCTATCCAACCACATCTATAGTGTCAATCTGAACTTTACTACTGTGTGAAAAGTGTTTTCCACTTCGACCATGATCTCTCCTAACAACTTAAGTCTGTTTGATGGTGCATATTTATTAGTTCCTTAACAATGCCATAATTTTGTGACATGTCGGTCTGCCTTTTGTTCTCCAAGACTGTATTTACTTTTCCTGTAATTGTCTCGATCAGATCGAAATGCATCATTTATATCGAAATTTACAAATGGATTAGCACTACATATATGTAAGTTGTGTATTTTTAAGTAAACTGTGAATTTTTTACCATCTTAAACGTAATTTTACGTAACGCATTTGCGGCAAATACAAAAGGAATCATGCGGCAGATGAAGTCGGGTGTTGAAGGTCTAGGTTACGCTGAGGACACCGTTATTTAAAGTTATTCCTGCAAAGATATGCAGTAAAATGCAGTGGGCTCTGGCGGTAGATACAGAAAAGTGCTGGTCTTAAAACAAATGTATTTAAAACTAAAACTAATAAATGCGTTAAAGTTTTGAATGATGGAAATGAAAGGAATGATCAGACTATTGAAGATACTGAAAACTATTATTTATCAGTGATGATATCGGTCTTCAAGTAAATTCCTGGATACACACTATATTTCGAAAATATTAGAAGCTACAAACATATTTTTCGTACAGTGTTATGTCCATGAGATCAAATTTTCATAGTCATCACAGGCGCTACTTATGTACCATCAACACATGGAACAAAATTGAATTCGACAGAAGGCGAAGTTAGGCGCATGCGAAGGCACGGTACAAAAAATTTTGTTTTGATTTTTGTAATATTCTCAGGCTTCAAGCAAATTTCATTTGCGTGATGCTCCCTTTGTGAGCCTTGGCTTCGTCAAGCAGCAAAGTTGTACAGATAGTGGCAATGTACAACGTGGCACTGTTTTTGTTGATTGTCAAAATATTGACCGTCAGGTGGACTGTTCGAAATAAGTTTTATTTTATTACATTCTGAGGTTTTATAATACATATGTAATTGGAAAATTTGTCGATATAGAAGCCAAAAGAAAGACTGGTTTGATTCAGAAGTCAAATAATTAATACTCGACTAAAACCTAAAGTCGAGTTTAATTGTGGAAAGAGGAAAAACCGTGCTTTGGTTAGCTACTGGAAGAGAAATAGGCTATTACTTTTTATAGCCACTCCTAGATGGCGCTGTAATGGAGAGTTTCGTTGAAAATCATCTGTGTTTTGAAATTTTGCATGAGAGTCCGTGGGAGGGTTTTAAGGTCGCTAATAACGAATTTGTGGTCAAAACTTATAAATTCAAAATGGCCGCGCCGGATCGACGAGTTTTCAAATGAAAATCGGTATATAAGAGTTTTCAAGGTAGCAAATAGCGAATTTATGATCAAAACTAGTAGAGAATCATGTGGTCACCTGCATGTCATGGCCTGCCCGAAGGATACCCGAGGTTCTCATCCCTCAGTCAGTCTGAGTAATGTGTGGCCTTCATCCGGATGTGCCTGCCGACCTGGCTTGAAAGACCACGGTCTGCCGGCGTCCTGTAAGTGAATGGGGTCTTTAGTGGAGAAACATGTTTTACTCAATTTAACCCAGTTTACTCGCGATTTTACACTGTTTCTTGAGGAAAAATATTAAGTGATATTTGCCGAGACCCGGGAGACAGACGTGCGATTGGGTGAAATTTCACTCGACCCCCTTCTCCCCTAAACGCCTCACGTAATTAATGGACGAACCCTTAACTGAATATTCCGTCTGAGTCACTTATTCGGATAGTACTTCTGCCTTACGTATTCGGAAGCCTTTTTAAAACGCTTTAAGCTTTAGTTTTACTCATACAAAGCCTTAGTTTTTGTTGTCGCTTTGCTTCATATTTCAGGTGATTATGTTGGCAACCATAAAATTTATGATTTAGCATATTCAATTGACCGGTTCTCATTCGAATGCGGAGGTCAAGCAGCATTGAACGTGATTAGTACTCAGTCGGGGACCGCTTGATAAAAGAACACTCGCGTTTAAGAATATAAAGCTTTCGATACTGCCGCAACTACTACTCACACATCCTCGTCGAAATCCTCAAATTTTTGTATCGTGGCTTTACATACGTAAGTTCCCAGCAAACATTATGATTTGAGATCGAATCGAAAGCTAATCGTTAAAATGAACTACAATTGCGATCTCGAAGTCGTTTTCGAATTGAAATCGAAGTAAAAAAGAACGAAAAGGACCGCTAGGTCGAATCGCAAAAGCGATTCGAGTTTCTTTCGTTTTTTTCGCCAAAACGAAAAATTCTCGAAACCTTTTAAAGGCGAATTTTACTTTTAGTATTGTACGCGGTTCTCTTCTTTTAAAATTTCGATTTTTTTTTCGTAAAAACGAAATATTACTGTAATTTTATTTCCAAAGTATTTCTTTCTCGCTCTCTTCCTGTTCGAGAATTTTTCGAAGCACTCTAAACTTCGAGATGATGTTTGCTGGGTTTGTTAAGTTCAGTTGTAGACAACTATAGGCCAAATCTAAATGAAAGGTAACGTAGAAGTGAAATTGACGTTAATTCTACTGAATTAGTGTTGATTAAACCTTCACTTACCAAAAAACAAGAAATCTTTAGAAGTCATTTTAATATTTAAAAATTTTACTCAGGTACAAAACAAATTCCCTCCTAATGTTTTTCGCACTTTTCTCAAAAATTCGATATCAACATAATTTCGTTGTAAAAATTCGTTAATTGCATCATGTTTAAAACAAATCCAACCCCACTTAACACAGCAATGAAATACTTAAAATTATACGACCCCAACAACACCTTAGTATCTCGAACGTAACGTTTTCGGGAGGATCCATTTCATATTCAGGTCGTGGTTTGTGAATATATCCTCGCAGAAGTCTTACCTCACAGGAGATTGTTAATGCTACTGCTAAGCTGCCGAACGGGAAGCTAGGCAAATAGCAAAGGGTGGGAATGTATTAATGATGCACGGGCTGTATACCGCTGGGGGTTGACATGGAGCGCATATAGAACGGAGCGCCCCAGAACAACCGTAATATATTAGTGGTGAGATAAGTTCCACTATTATTTTTATTGCTTATTTGCTCTGCGTAAGAGATTCTGCTGCTTTTAGGATGGGGGTAATTAAAAACGTTTTTTTTATTGTGCTGGGACTAGGGTAGTGTTCTTTTGGTGGATTAAGGTGTGTGAATTTTAAGGATGTTTCGTAAATAATCGACAATTCAAACTCCAATCAATTCGATTCCCTGTAAATCACAGTAAAAGATTAAATTTTTCAACTCAAACCTCCTAATCAAGCAATTTACACAGAAGAGACTAAATAAACAAAGCATTCGGCATTTCATTAGCATTTGATTCAGTAAGCACGTGACTACTCCCGCCCGCTCCCATCATCTCACCATTTACAAAAACAGCACACTCAATCCAGGATCAACAATTAACACCACTTGCAGCAGCTGTAACAAATAATTAAGTGTTTTCGCGAATATTTAGTAGCGCCGGGAATTATGTTCAAAAAAGCACTTAAACTCTAGATTATTCAGTTAAATTAGGATTGGGTGTCCTTGAAGACGTAAAACGGAATACAAAATGCCCGGGTAAACAACAGATATAATGCACAATGGATGAGTGGGTGGGGGCGGAAATCGATCTTTTATAAGAAAATTATTCGAGTCACAGATGGCGGCACCTGCAGGCATTTGCAGAAGGAAAAGTTTCGAGGCTTTAGAACACGCGTGTTTTCGTATGCGTTGTGGGTTCTTAGTGAGAGTTCTGACCGGACTAACATCAGTTTGAGGAGGTAGATTGCCATATGGTAGATGATTTATTTACATTGTTTTTAAAAAGCCGTCTTCAGACATGGTATGCTGTATGAGTTCTATATCTATACCACGGTGTTCAAATACTACTCCCGACACCTATTCCTACGGCAATGCGACTTTGGCGTCCCCTGAACTGTGACACTACCTTCCGAGACCTACCCGGTCTGTGAAGAAAGGTGGGGTTATCTAAAGTGGGGTCTGATCTGGCAGCCCAGGGTATAGTTCTACATGAAAGCTTGGTCTCAGATGGCCACGTCATGTGTACCATCCGCTAGGAAAGCTATCTGACGAGATGCCTTTAAGGGTTACTCGGGGTAGAGATTTACTTCATCGACGAAGTCGGATTATGTGCGGATGTCCTTGCCGTGGAAATTACTTAGAGACCGTCCTTGCAAGTCTTTCAACTCACAACGACTATTACCTACTATCCTTTTCACGCGAGCCTTCGTATTGAAACGCTCAGCCTTGTTGCTTACAGGGAATGTTTTCCGATTAACTGACCAGGAATGAAATTCATCATCTCACTCGATAGGTTGTGTCTTTTAATGTTTCGTGTGTGTCTCAACGAGCTTCGGTACGACCCTCTGTCTTTAGCAGTTGCATGGGGTCTGATGCGGGTAGGACGGAGATGTCCCCATCTTGTAAAAGGCGCCCAATTTGTTCAGTAAGGGATATGAGGATCCATGAAGGATATGGTATCCAAACGGCCTTGTAGGGAGGCATTTCCATAGCTTCATAGCGGTAACTGTGGAGAGCACATTCTATGACAGATAAATGGGCGACAATGGTCTTCAGACATATAACATTAACACGTTGTGAGGCGTTTGGATGTGTTAAATAAATCGCGGTAGGCAAATGTTTTACCCCTTGCTCGCTCAAACTCTTTGGTGGTAGAGTGACGACCATTTCCCGTAAAGATTACTTCAGGCCACACCGCCATGGGAAACTTGAGGCGAGGCGTGAGTAGACTCGATGACTAGAGCCGTCAATTCTGCAATGAGGCACAATTTCCAAGAAGGGTCATCCCATTAGGGTCGTCAGTACGTGGGGCCAAACGGTGGAAAACGTGACCTTCAGACACAGTCCTCGGAAGCCGTCTACCCGCGACAAGGCATCTGGCATCACGCTCTCGCTACCCTTCCACATACGTCCAAAACTTCTTGACGCTCATCACTACAGCGTAGCATTCTAATTCGCTGATTAAAAAATTTGCGACCGGTACTATTCACCTTCTTCAAAAATAGGCCCTCCCTGCCCCGCTTTGGTTGGCGTCACACTCGATATAGAAGGAGCTAGGGAAATCTGAGGTTGCCAGTAAAGGAGCAGAGACATCATCGATTTCTTCAGTTCCATAAATGCCCTTTTGGTCCTCGTCTACTCAAGCAAATTTGCCTATCTTTAGGCAGTTAGCGGATTGGCGATGCAATACTTGCATGTTGCTGCCTATGAAGCGCTTATACCATCTTCTTGTCCGTCCTACCTGCTTCGTTGACTTGTGAACCGGAAGATGCTTCCTGAAAATGCCCATTGAATCAGCACGTTGTAGTTAAACTGGGAGAGAATTCCATAGCAAAGCTGCGTGGACGAAGAAAGATCGCTGACCAATTAACGTATGAAAACGGGGAATAATCACACTGTTATTTCGTAGTGATCTTGTGAACTGCACAAACTGGTTGAGGCAAGATGGTTTACGATGATGGAGGATATCGTGAAACAGACGCAGAAGTCTATACTCCCGGTAGTCACTAAAAGAACAGCCCATAACGGAATTAGAATAAGGTGAGATGTGGTCAGAACGGCGTAACTTGTAAATGAAACGAACACAGTCGTTAAAAGCAATTTCAAGTTTACGAGCGCAGGAGTCTTCAAGAGCAGGAAAAATAGACAGACCATGTATGGTAAGAGGTAAAATTAGTGCCTTCACTAAGTACATACGGACAGTCCTAGTGAGAAAACCGCAATGGAACCTAAGTTTCGACAGTTGCCCGTATGTTTTGCGAATGATGGAACTAACATGATCGCAGCAGGTCATTTTGGCATTCAAGATAACTCCAAGATTTTTTACCTTCTCAACACTTGCTAGAGGGACCCCATTTAAAGCGCTAGCGGAGAGGTCAGGACGAAGAGTGGCAGAATGAGAGAAAAAGATGCAATGAGACTTCGAAGGATTAAGTTGAAGTAAGTTTGAGGTCGACCAGGAAGAAACACGGCGAAGGTCAGCAGCAAGCTCCTCCAAACATCTTTGAATTTGATCATTGGGCGCTGAGATATAAAGTTGCACATCATCAGCGTACATATGAATCTGAGAATGTGTTACAACCGAAGGAAGATCGTTAATAAAGATACTGAATAATAGAGGACCCAGAATCGAACCTTGGGGTACGCCAGCACGAAGTGGAGCTATCGAGGAACTACAACGACCAAGTAAAACTTTCTGAGAGCGGTCGGTTAAAAAGCTTTGCAGCAGTTTGATAGCAGAAGTAGAAAAATGAAGATGAGACGAAAGTTTCTGCAAAAGTAGAGAGTGATTTACGCTATCAAAGGCTTTAGAGAAGTCGAGCAGCAATAGGCAGCAAACGTGATGAGCGTCGAGAGAGTTTCGGATATCAGTTGTAACTTTGAGGAGCGCAGTTTCGCAGCTGTGATGCTTGCGAAATCCCGATTGCCAAACATTTATGAGTCGAAGACGATCACAATACTCAAGGATCTGAGCTGCTATCAGCTTTTCGAGAACCTTAGCCAGAAATGGAAGAATACTAATAGGCCGAAAATCAGAAGGAGAAGCAGGGGATGGGCATTTGGGTATAGGTATAATAACGGCAAGTTTCCAAGATGAGGGAAACTTAGATACTGTGAGGCAGGAGTTGAAAATGTGAGTTAAGACGGGCAGCAGACAAGGAATGAGCATATTTAGAAACCTAGGCGAGACGTTATCACTACCAGTCGCTTTAGATTTAATAGAAATTAGGGCAGCGAGAACTTCGAGGGAGTCCACACAACGAAAGCTGAAACCATCAGATGAGGGAGTGAAGGAGGGGTTAGTCGGGTCCGGCAAATGATGAGATAAGAAATGTTGGTGACTTCTTTTTTAGAATGAATATCCAAATGGCGTAAATTATTCCATACCGTTTTCAATTACAAGGAAGGATCAAGCTTACGAGCGTAAAAATTCCTCTTAGCTTTCTTAATTTTAGCTACAACCATGTTCCTAATACGCTTATAAGATCTTCTAGCAGAATCACTGTTGACTTTTTGTGCCCAGCGGAAAACAAACTCTCTTTCAACAATCAGCGATTTAATTTCAGCGGTAAACCAAGGCTTCGACCTTGCCGATAATGTTTTACTTCTCAGCGGTACACACTCATCAAACAGATCAAGGAACATGCTGTTATGAAGCGATCTTGTCATCGACATCAGTCTTAGTAAAGATGTTAGCCCAAGGCAGATTAAGGTATCTTTGGACGAGTCGGTCTCGGTCGATACTGGAGAAATCACGATAGCTGAGAGTAACCGGGGTAGGAGGGTCAACACTGAAGCGATGACAAACGAATAAAATATCGTGGTCTAGGTATGTAACTCGGGGGAGAGATCTGGTTTTGAAAGGTGATAGAATTGATATCATTTGTGAGAAACATGTCGAGTAAGGAGGGTTCATTACAATTAAAGTAGGTTGGGAGAACATTGGTATCATCTAAGCCCAGAGAGTGAATAGTGTGCACAAAACAAGTTAGTAAATAGAATTTAATTTTCTTTAGTGAGTAACTGTCAAAAACTACAACTACATTCGCTAGTTTTTATTGCCACTATTGCTGCCATCGTCACGTTGAGATCGGAAACTTTTCAGATCACCCTCGTATTTGTCATTTTCTGGAAAAATATGCCAACATTACTGAAAAAAATAATAACCATACTGCAATAGAACTTTCTCTGCTATGGTGACGTCACAATTTTCATGATTCTTAGACGTATAAACAACCATCTTCACCGACGCATGTTGTTGGGTGAGTTCATTGATCTTTGTGTCGCTTGTTTAGTGGTCACTTGAACTATATTTATTACTTTACTCAACACCATCTGTATTTGGTTTAAAATATTATTGAAATGAAATTCCAATTGTTTTCCTACTAGACTAATATTATTTATGATAAGCTTTTAAGGATGTTTTAAACATCTTTCTTACAAGTCTATAATTGTAGACGATCCTTCGATCTCTTTTCCTCCTTCCTACACTCTATAAACATCTTGTCAAACTATTCTCAAAAATTATGTAGATAACACGAAAAACCATTTGCTTGCATGATTGAAGTCACAATAAAAAACAAAACTGATTTAAATATTTGATCACTTCTTTTGTTACCATCATCGATCAAAAATGAAATATGGTAAATATTTTTAAACAATCAAAAATTCTAAATGTCTTTTGCGCTGGCGTCAGTAGACGATTATTTGTCGGTAAGTCAAATATTATGAGCAATTCATCGAAAATTAAATTACACATAAACTGAACGAAAAATAATTTAAAACATTTTCTACACTAAAATTGTCGTTTCTTTTCCGCAAGAGTAAATCGCCGGGATTAATGATTTCTAACAATGCATTGTCCAAAAATGGCGAATTTTATATGATGAAGAAAATGGTTAACAATACACAAAGGGGGGATGACAGATGACAGTGACAGTAGAGATGTTGGTTTTTGTTTTTTGAACTGCTTAGAAGTAAAATGGTGAAGAACTAAATCTTAAAGAATCCAAATTTTACCAATTTTGTGCTTGAATATGCTAAAAACATCCCACGAATAATGCGTTCATTAATCCAACTTCCAAGCCTTTTATATCTCTCTTACAGTCATGCACCAAACCCTAAAATTCATTCATGAAACAACAACAAAAAAATACTTACGACATTATTCATCCCATTCAAAATACTTTCTTCATCAGTCTCGTCTCCTCTCCAGTACTGAGATCTCAACGAAAAAAAAATTCTTCAATCAGATTCCAATATCGCCCAAATGACGTCAATTTTCTCAAAAGCCAAGATTGAGGTCACTTAACACAGCCATGAGCCATGATCTGGTGGTTGTCAGTTGCTTTCGTCTCTGCCTCTGTCGCGCCGCGCAATCGCCTTTGTATGGCATAGAAAATATTCAAAATAAAATTCCGGCGATTCGCAGCGGCCAAAAAGTACACAATATACATACATATAATGACAAAACCGAGCGACAAAGTGGTGACCAAACTGCCATATCTGTCAGTGGTATCTCATTCTTGAAATTGCCACTGTTGTCGCTGCACAGCCGCGCGCAGCCAGCGCACATTTCTTTCGCGTCTCCCACGGCTGCCGCGTCTGGCCTTTATTCAGATCAGCGATCGCCGATCATCGTGCGCCCCGACAGAGCTTTTCTTACCGCGCGCTTTCATCATCTTCGATCATTCTTGTCTCTGTGGTATCGCCGCTGCTGCTGCTGCTGTGCGTCGTTGTCGTTGTTGTTGTTTGGTCGCTTTTGACAGATGACATTTTTATTTTTGGTGCGTGAGTTCATTTTGTTCATTCCAAATATTAATGGTTAGAAAATGACTGGAAGTATATGGAAAAGTGGCAACGACGAGATGTAATGATACTGAGGAGGGAATAAAGGTTTTTATAGTATCAGTTGTTTAAATAATAACAGTGGTCAACAATAATTCAATTTTTCAACTTTCATATGAAACACTTAGCCTCGTGGAGTTGTTTTTTACAATATATTGCTATGAATCTTACATCGGTCTAACAGCAGGGAATATGTTATCGGCTAAAAGGTCCATACCTAAGACTGGAAACGCCGCTGTGGGAGATTGTTACTGAATAGTCTCTTCAACCCTTTTGCATGACGTTTGAGTCCAGGACGGTGTGAGTCGTAAAGGCCTTACTTGGGCCTGGTGTCTTCAACGTGATCTTTAGCAGAGTGCCTCGAAAGTGCTCACCAGAGCCGGAACAGTGGGGCTTACGGATCTGCGACCTACCAGTTCTGCTTCCTTTCTGTTAAAGGAGACTTCGACAAAGCTCGCTGCCTAAATCATGGGCTGCTTGTAGGTGCGTCGGAAGTTTGACAGCATTCTGCTGATAAGTTTCTGCCTGTCGGTTCAGGGGATCTCTAGGCCACCTTGCTTTTAAATCTCTTTCCTCTTTACACCCCGAAGTTGGGCCTTCACCAATTATCATTCCCACATACCAAATTGCAGTCTGGAAGCAGATGACCGGTCTTCTACTTTTACGGCTATGATCTTGGTCTCTACCTTTTCTCCCTTGGTGATTAGCACTATTTCCTTTTGTGCTCAGCTATCAATAAACCAGCCCTCTCGAAACATGTCTTTATCTCTCATATTCGCTTGATATCTTGATTTCGTCCAGTCGCCTTCATTCTACTGTGACCCCGATGCCCGGACCTGATAGCGCCTGTCTCGCGAAAGACGGAGCGTCAGCACTTTATCGTACATGATGATCCATATGAGGGGGCCGACGCGAAGCCTTGGGGAACTCCACAAGTTCTTCTGTAGTAGTGTAGTTTCCTAGTGTAGTTTCATCAACGCCTCGATGATCTTGCTCCACTTCATTGCAACTTTTTATTTTAATTGCAATGCAGTGTTCTTACACTGACCAAATTCAAGGCAGGTCGAAAGCAGACCGATTAACCTTCGGGACTTCTTCGTCAAAATACCCTCAATAGGATAGTGGAGAAACTAACTCGTTCTAAAGGCGGACATAAATCGGAATGAGAAAGGCCAATTAGGAAATCCCTCCAAGGCTTGAAAATAGAGATGGTTGGCAGCCTGATAGGCAGTGATCATTGACCAATAGGAGCCTTCGCTGCCAAGCTGGGCATCCCGTGCAGAACCTGTTGCCGTAGCTTCGAAGAAAGGAACTAGAGGGAAAGACGCCGCTACCTTCTGGAGGACAAAAAGAAGATCTACAAAATAGAGATGTAGCTGTTTTGGGGAAAGCTTCCACGATGAGAATGCCTTGATAGAGCTCTTCGAAAAGTTAAAACGCAAAGTTTGTGGCCATTTTCTTCGCCATCCTCTTGGCTTAACATATCCCCGAACCTAGGCTTTACTTCGTGTTAAGCTTGCTATTAGACATGCCCCATGCCATGAGCAACGACATGATGGACTGGATGTACAAGGTGTCATAACGAGAATTGGGCGCCATTTAGTTAGAAATGAAAAACATGGGCTCTGTTTCAACGGAAAGTTTATTTGAAGGTGTAAAATTGATGACGTTAAAGGAACTTTTACATTATATACTTGTCATATGACTTTACTGTCAAAGAAATCAAATGACATTTGTTTTTGACATGTCATAGGACTATCTGTCCAAACTCGTTTATGATATCTGTTAAAATTAAGTGTCAACACAATACGAACCAAGACTAGGACTATCAACTATATATGACAATTCAAGTCAAAACAGAAATATTTAAAGCAAGTTTTGACAAATAGTCGAATGACATGTCAAAAACAAATGTCATTTGACGTTTTATGTTAGGTTTGATTTCATAAGTCATATTATAATGTAAGGAACCTTAAGTTGAAAAAATTATGTAGGTCCAATGACGATCTCCTGAATTGATGCCCATTTGTGATCATTTTACGACATTTTGAATCTTGCTCGCAAAACATCTGGCTACAAATTGGTGATTTCTTCTTCAATGCTGGCTTTCGAGACTTGTAAGTTGTGTAGTTTATTGTGCTGGCCAGTACAAATGGTACAGGACGACGAGAAAAACAACGACGAAAATCATGCTACTATAAAACAACAGATCAGAACAGATTGTTGTAAACTAATTCTCTATCTGTTTATACAACATAAATGTCAAAACACAATGACATTTGACTCCATTTGCAAAAATTATGGCACATAGACATTATGAACTCACTTTCTCCCACGCGATTTCTGAGATTAGTGCTTCCATATAAAATAAATTCCACCATTTTGGGGTGCTTTTGAGAGGTTCCAGCCTATTTATTTGTGACTGAATACAAATAATTTTGTTCGCGAATGACAGTTTTCTGTTTTGTGTCAAAAATTTACTGACAACCATATTACTGTGTTACCAACAAAACTTTCTCCTTCCGAAAGTTACTTAATAATTGTTTATCGCCAAAAATCCTTAACTCGTGTTAATAGTTTTGTTTGAATTATGACATAACAAAAAACAATATGGCGCGCTTGTTGAGGGCGCCATTATTTCTTTCCATTCACAAAAGACAAGATGTTTCTCCACAACTTTATTTTCCGTTGTTTTCTTTTCGCTTTGTAGCCGAAAAGACAGAAGTGTATGTGCCAAATCCATTATATTCACGAAAAAGCTTGTGATTAAGTGACAATTAATCTCGTAATTGATTATTTATTGTTGCCATGTGGTAGTGGTAATTTAATAGAGTTAATTATTGAGTCTTTCGTTGTGCGAAAAAAGTCATGCCACACAAGCATGAGTTTTTCGTGTAATTTTCTTTACTGAATAAGTTTTTTTTTATTTTTTTAGATGAATATAGTAAAAGTTGAGTCAAAATTTACTTTAAAAGTTAGTAAAAGGCCCAGCCCATATTAAATCCACGAATTTATCGATTACCCCGCAAATTATGCATGGCCACCACCTAAACTAACAATTTAGCTTTCGAGCAGAAATTCTTGCCTGTGAATATTAAAACGCTAAGCCGAACTGGATAGAACACTCTCGTTATCTGGGGCCCCGTTCCTCAGTCGCAGAGCCCAGTCAGCCCAGCCGCAGCCAGCACCTCACAAAAAAAGAGTGTTGCTGATAAGACTCGGCTCATAAAAGTTGATAAGTGCAAATAATTAAGGCCAGCAGCAGAAACCAGCGCGAATATTCCGCGAAAAAGAATTGAGCAGGTGCTTTTCGGCCATAATTAATTTAGCCCAAAACTAGAATGCTGTGTATACCCCAAGGGTGGCGGTGGTGGGGTGCCACAAGCAGCAGTGTGGGTACGAACAGATCTGTGGCACTCATTAACGTTGGCACGCTAAACGCCGTCATTAAAAAAGCTTTTCACAAGCTGAAAAAACATAGGCATACAGGTGTACCTAGTCATGTAGGTTTGGCTGACTGGCTGGCAGGTAGCTAGGTAGGTTCGACAGCCCAGGGTAATGTGCACTGAACCACCGCAATCTTTCCCTCCGCAACCGGGGAGTAAAAAAAAACTTGTGAATAATGCACGAATATCTCTTACCTGACAACGCCTAGTCACCTTAAAAACGTTGCCTGACTAATTTCTGATGGAGGCGACTTTTAAAAATAAAAGAAAAAAAAATTAATTTTTTTGACGGCCGCACTGCATATAACACCGGGCCGGGGTGGCTGGTAGATAATTGCTTGGATTTTAAATAGGCATCAGAGATAAGAAGTCGTGACTCCTCCGTATTTAGGTTAGGTTTTAACGTGTTTTTAGTTGGGTTGTTTGTTTTTTACCTAAAAATTTTGTTGGAAGGAAAAAAAAGGTTCTTTTAAACAGAATCTCTTTTTTTTCGGGTAACTCCCGACACAGGAAGCTCGTTACTTATCTACGTTCCATTCAGTAAAGTTTCTCGTAATCAGCAGTTGAGATATGAATTAAAATTATGAGAAGTTACAGAGCCACAAAAAAATGTACTCTCTATATAAATGGAAATTACACTGGTCAACAAAATTTTGTAGCAAGAATGGTGCCCTTGCTTGTTTTGGAATACATATCTATCTGCTCTCACTATAAAATCTTTTTTTTGATCCGTTAGATGGCTCTTCAAGCGGGACGTCCCGCAACGGATGCGCTGCTGTCTCGAACTCTATTCCCGATTCGTTTCCATTCTTGCCGATTTTTGGCGACGTCTCGAGCCTCGATAACTTTTAATCGTTATTTCTTTAAGCCGCCCTCGATATTCTTTAGCCAGGTTTTCTTCGGTGTCGATCGCTGAATTCTCCAGTCAGCCGGACGGTCTCAACAGAAAAATTTACGGGGCAAGCGGTTATCATCCATTCGGCAAACATGTCAAAACCACCGTAGTCGACGTTTTTGTATTTCTTCTTCGATCAGTGTCTGCTGACCGCATCTTTGTCTAATGTCTCGTTTCGAAGGCGGAGTTAGACACCGAGAATCTGCCTCAAGCAGCGCATTTGGAAGACTTCGAGCTTGTTGTTGTCCGGTTTAAGCAGTGTCGTTTCCGACCCATAACGAAAGATCGGAAGGATCAACGTTCGGTAAAGGTGTACTTTCGTTTTGATAGTAATATTTGTTCGTTTCCATATGCCCCACTTAAATGAGGCGAATGCTGCTATTGCCTGACCGTCATTGCCACATTCGTTTCCTCCACCAATGTTCCCAAATATTTGTACATCGGAACCTGTTCGATTTGGGTTCCATCGAGGTGAACACTGGCTCTCGATCCGTCCGTTGTGAAATCAATCTCGTGAATCTCTTTTTTTGTCATGATGCCAAGAAACCAACGTGCTGCTCTCCACTTTCAAAACCACTGCAGCGAACTCCGACGACATGCAGATGGCGGTGCCTCCCGGTGATCTACAAACCCATTTGGCGAGTACAGAATCCGTAAAACTTCTTTCGCCCGTCAGGCCACCTGAAATTTTAATGGAATCAAGGAATTTGGATGCTTTTCTCTCAATTGCATGAATATGGATTCCAGACAGAAAGAAATACATACAAATTTGTTTGCAGTAAAAGAGCTCCAATTTGTGTTTTGGGATGTAAACGGGCCTCTGTAGCTTTAAATTTATATCCCATCCCAAATAAAAACAGACTCGCCCGTTCTTAGTCTGAAAAAGACACGTACAACCAGGGCCGCCGCTTAGGTTTTTTGTGCCCGGTGCACTATGCCATATTGCGCCCCATCAGCTGTTTTAACGCAGTGAAGGGCAATGGAAAAAGACACAAACACTCGCTGTCTGGGAGAAATAGTTTTCATAGTTTTCGCAAAATTAAGGATTACACCATAATACTTAATGCATATAACATAAAAAAAGATTACATAGGGAGTTGCAGTAGGAGGGGACGATGGACTGAGTAGATTTTTTGAGCCTCTGAATTCGACTTGTTGGCAGGGTAGTTGTTGTTATTTCTTGCCTTCTTTTTGCTAGGAAAAGAAAAGGAATGGCAGAAGGGAGAACCCAGATTAAAAACAACAACAACAACAAGCTAAAGCGAATAGTTCGTTGAAAAAGTTGACTCTGAAAACCCAGGCTCTTCATCGCATTTCAAAAGGGAGTGAACGACTACAGCCAATTTTTGTGGTCTGAAACTACGCCCCCGACCAATTGCACCCGGTGCAAGTG
The DNA here is from genome assembly GCA_949987705.1 of Thereva unica. Lineage (NCBI taxonomy): Eukaryota > Metazoa > Arthropoda > Insecta > Diptera > Therevidae > Thereva > Thereva unica. The sequence continues at coordinate 28,092,807 of OX465281.1, read as the reverse complement.
CACCATTCGCACCTATGAACGCGCCGCCCCTGCGTACAACGTCAAAACGGCCGCATGCCACGAAACAAGATACATTCACACTTTTCTAGACTAAAAGGATTACAATTGAGGCTTTAAAAAATTGACGAAGAAAACAGCCAATTATCGTGATAACCATAAGGTGTTCTATTAACATACTCAGTAGACCGGTTCTCGTTCGATTACGTAGGTCAAGCAGCATTGGATGTGGTTTGTACTTATTTGGGGGACCGCTTAGTAAAACGACACTCGCGTTTGGTATAGTCGAATACGAATTCATATCTGGAACAGGGGTGTGAATACCTGGTACTCTTCAGCCTTTCCTCTCTTTTAGGACAGTTATCAGTGGCCGCTGCTTGATGGCCTTGATCCTATCCGATAAAGGTAACCCCATTTTTGACCCCTAAAAGAAAATTTTGAAAGTCGACTCCCTGACCTTTTCTACATAACTTCAAATAACAAAAACTCACCATAAAATGAAAAAAGGCACATTTCTAATTTACTACCCTAATGATTCACTTTCAAAAAAAATAATAAATCCTTCCACCTTTATTGGGTCAACCTGTATGAGCAACATCACCATAAACCCAAGCACGAAAATCTCTAGGAAAACTGGTGCCAATTTAAGGTTCATTATCCTTCACAGTTGAAGGAGAAAAAACGAAATGAAGCCATAAAGCGCCAAGAAACGCAACGAGGAGGACTTGGCACAGGTATTTTCGCCCGGTTTTCCTTATTTTATTTTTTGTGTGTGAATAGCAATTTAACTGCCTAAAATATTCGTGCTCAGTTCTAATATTCTTGTGCGTGATATGGCATGGCGGCCGAGCGCAAGTAGAATTTGTATTTCAAGTCGGGCTAAACATCACGGAACTTGTGTATTGCCAGCCAAGACAATTTTTGACCACAGCTTTTAGCGTAAATGAATTATAATGTGCGGTGAGCCTCGGAGGCCCACCAGGGGAGGGCAGCACACGTACACATTGACACAGGCACGAAACATGCCATATGTTAATTAGATTTTCAGATTTTTCCCAAATGATAATTTATAATAGCGGTTATTTGTTTAAAGAATAAGGAATTAGGTTTTTTCGGTTATATGTGCTGCTTTCGGGGCTTGTCTTTTGGTTTTGTTACTTGCACGAAGGTTAAACAACGTTTCTGATAGTGTCCTATTTTCGTGTCGTTTAAAAAGGACTCGTTCTTATGTATCTTCAAAATTGCAAAAAAAGGGGAAGGGATTATGTAAATCGATATGCAAATTATCTAAATGAAACGGCCGAGTATAATCAGAAATTAAATATACCAGGTTGGTTTGAGATGTAATTTGATCCTGTCATTAAAATATGGCGCTAGCATACATGCCAAATGTCATTTTGACAGTAATTCGGCTATTTAGGGAAAAGTGTTTTGAGTATCAATGAAAATGGATAAAATTGGAATTCTTGGGTTAATTTAAGGTTTTAAAGTGGATTTTCAGTTTTTGATGTGAAATTCTGTAAGGTTAGGTAAGCTTAGGTTGCAGAATAGGAGACGACCACCAGCGTAGCGTTAACGGAATGTTACCGCTTTAGAAGTTTTAGCTTCGTTGTCGCGGTCACAGCCGATGGCTGGCTTTAGCCTGTCAATGGATACTGACTTGGTTGTGCCGTTCAATTTGACAACGAAGTGTTTTCGTAATCTTTTGATTCATATGGGCCTTCATATGGAGGTTCGAAAGGTTTTCGAACTCTGTCAACTCGTATGAAAACGTAGTCGGAGTTTTCCACGGTTTCTAGCACGTAGTCATCCTTTTGGACGGGCTGCCGAGGATGTATTGCCTTAATGTTCTGCATATGAGAACGAAGGCGGGAGAGGAATCTGATTCTTCATTTGGATTTTCATCGGTTGTAATAGAAATCGAATTGGGAAGTCACAGATTCTGACCATACATGAGCTCGGCTGGTGGGCATTGTAAGTCGGTCTTAATTGCCGTGCCTATGCCTAACATGACAAAGGGCAAGTCTTCACGCCAATGAGTAGTGTCGTCCCTTGCCATCAAGGCTACTTTTAGTTTCCTGTGGAACCGTTCCACCATCCCGTTCGCCTGCGGATGGTAGGCGGTTGTTCGGATTTGATGAGTGCCGAGTAATTTGGCACGTGGTAATTTGTGAAGGATCATGGGGACAAGGCATGGGGACAGCATGTGACTAGCGCGAGGCGCGCTTTGCTGACTAAAGGCCGAAACAGATAGCTCCTTTCGTCTTCGTTTTTTCGTTCCTTCCGTTCTTTCGTTAAAAACTGAATCACATAGCTTCGTTCTCTTTCGTTTTTTCATTCTGCGAATTCAATGTTCTACACTTCATATGGAAATGTCCACATCAGGAAGAATGGAGACGAACGAAGGGAACGGGAGGAACGAATGAACGAATCAGAACGGAGATGTATGTTTTAGCCTTAAAGGTTTAGACGAGTACACAAGAGCGTATATTGTAATACCATGTTTCCATTATACTTGAAATCCTGTGATTTTCGCTGAAGTGCAAACTTCGGACTAAATCTCATGTCAAATCTCATGTTTTTGAATATCCGGCCAATTCAGCATGAACAGCCAACATGGAAAATTTGGCAGCTGTCAAACCTCGTAATGTTTGAAAGATTACGAACAATATCATGCGAAAGCCAATGCTCAAACCTGAAAATCGCATTCAGCCCAACTCAGCACGTCACACATGTTGATGCTGAAATTGTCAGTTGAACGTTTCAATAACAGATTTGACTTTGAATTTTAACTTTAAAATGCGAAAGCCCAAAAAATATAAAAGAAAGGAGCTATGGGATTTGCTGGAAGCGAAATTGGTAGTGAAATAGTGGCAGTGGTAGTGGCAGAAAAAATCGAACACATGCGTAGTGGTAGAAAAAACTGTCAAACGAAACCATTCAATTCAGTGCGTACGGTCCTACGTAATTCTCCAAAGTCACCTAATTTCGGCTCAGTGCGAACATCTTCTTCTTCTTTTATCCGTTAGATGGCGGTCCGATCGGCGATCAGCTGGCAGTCCCCACAACGGATACGCTGGTGTCTTTACATGGGATTATCTTATGCAAAAGATTTTTTCAATTACCTGGAAGAAAACGGTAGGGAATGTGCGCGGTGTTATATACGTATTAATGTTGTTAATGTAAGAAGTCACCTTGGGTAAGAAATCCAATTTTTCGTCCTAAAAAATTCTTCGTTAAGTGATTTCTCAAGATATCCTTAAATTTTCACGACAAATTATTATACTTACTTATAAATCATTACCCAGCTGCTTCAATGTACCCACCTCCCAACAAGCCCCCTCTAAACGTTTAGACCAAGTCGTAACTAACTATCTGTAACATACCTATTACTGCGAAACCACAACAAAAAATAAAACATCTATTTTTACACGGCATCGTAATCGATTACCAAAATCATCTTCAATGACGTTCCGACATTACCCCTCCTGCCCGCCACTGTGTTTCTCCATTCAGCCAGCAAAATCAATTCCTGTCAAAAAATTAAATTCGAGCCCAAAACATTATTATTATCCCCTCAATATAAAACACGAAAAAATCAAATCCGTGAATTTTCAAATAAATTCCCATATTTGAGCCCCCTCCCCCTCCATCGGTCTTCCCAAAAAAAATGAAAAAAAGTTTGAATTTGCATAACCGTAGCAACTTTATCAACTGCTTACTGAACCGCGAAGTCGTTAAAATTCCCCCCAAAGACAAAAGCAATCTAAATCTTAGATACACGAAGACGTTCCTGAAGACGTTGTTAGTTTCCGGTTTTCCTTTAGTTTTTTTCTTCTTCTTTGCTACAATTTTTTTGTGCCTTCTGTGAATATCGATGTCGACAGTCAATCGCGGTCCGGGGGTAACTAATTTTTCACCCATATCAGATGTAATTGGGGCCCACTGGAAGCGATTTTTCTAATCAGCATAAATATGTCATCGGCAATGAACGACGAATTCTCGTTCCACGGTGCTGCCATGAATGGTGGATTGCGAATGTGTGGACTGAGAGAGAGGATGGCAGCCCAAATCCCAGTCGTATTCGCTCAAATGGGTTAGAGTCGATGTCCACCTACGCCATTGTCATATACCCCCGCACTTAATCGAATTGACTTCTCCTCGAGTACATAACGCCATCTATGATCTATTTTCGGGCATCTTACCCGAAAATGTCACCACCCACTTCTGGGTAGAGGCAGCCGAATTACTGATTTTTTCTTCTTACCACTGTTGTTGTAGTTGTTGTTGGTTTATTTGTCGTTTTGATTGTCGTAGCCCAATAAAGAAAGGTGCGCATCGCGATGCTAATGAAAACAGTTGGAGCTGAATGCGAGTAGATTTATGTTTTTAATTAACGCTTAAGCATAACTTTTTTTCTTTCTTTATTATTTCTTTTTTTTTTTTTTGAATAAGTTATCGCTTCCGTTTCCGGTTTATTTGCCGAAATTCGTAGGGTTAACGGAGAGAATTTCAATTAATATGGCCGCTGGCTGAAGGGCTTACAGCGCCGTAAATATCCCTTCGGTAAAGGGTAAATCTATTAAAATTTCCCTTTTTTCGGTGTAAGCCCAGGGAGAAGTATAATTACCGAAATAAAGGTAGAAACAGATTGGCGCGACAACTTTTGCCGCGCCGCTCGACGGATTTTAGATTCCGCCTTAGCTAACAGATTGGCGCGGCGCGGACAATTTAACGGAATTTAACGGACGATGGAATTTAAATAAATGAATTTGAAATTTTTAATGTAAATATAATTTAATGAATTTATTTTGTACTTTTTTAATTATTTATTATGTGAAAACACATGATCCTTAATTATAACTGAGCTCTTACCTAGAAATAAAAATTTAAGCTATTTTCAATATTTTCGTATATTGTTTTTTTTTTTTTAGTATTTGAATAAAGTAAAATTTACATGGAATTTAAAAAGGAAGAATTGAGGTGTTAGATAATGTTTTGCCATTTACAGAAAATTACCTGAAATTTTAAAACTAAAGGGTTTTATTTGAAAGAGGGTGGTCCCATGACTTGTTTTATGGTACTAAATTAGATAATTTTACCTTCAAGTAGGAGATGGGCGGTTTGTTTTTTACATTGAACTGCATAATGACATTTTCCCATGTACCCAAAATTATTTAGAATTTAAAAATTAAAGGGTTTGATTTGAAAGAGGGTAGTTCCATGACCTGGTTTATGATATTACATTATATAAGTTTACCTGTAAGTAAAAAATGGGCGATTTGTTGTTTACATTGGGCTGCTTAATGGTATTTTTCCATTCACGGAATATTACCCGAAAAATTAAAATAAAAGGGTGGGTTTGTTCGAAATTGTTTTTCCCATTTATAGGACCTGCCTAAAATCAACTGATATGGAATTTTTAAAACTAAGCTATTTAATAGTTTTAAAAATTCCATATCAGTTGATTTTAAAATTTCTAACGTTGCTAGTGATTGTAATTGTTTGTGTAGTTTTTTAAAAATTTTCAATAATGGAACAAGAACTTCAAAGGTGCCAAATTGTGTATAATGTGTTCATGGCATATAGTTTCCAAAGAGAAATTATGAACAGAAGAAGATGGTGGGAAAGACCTATTAATAGGACGCGAAAGCAGCTGGGGTTTTATGAGAAAATATTTTGCGCAATGAGAAGTCAAGATCCGGAACACTTTTCTTTAGCTACGAGGATGGACTGCAAACAATTCAAGTTGCTTCTAACATTGCTAGAAGAAGGATTAACAAAACAGTCCCCCCGGGAGTATATTTCCCCAGAAGAACGTCTTGGGTTAACTCTAATGTAAGTAGTTTTGTGATATACGGATTGCGATATCCACTTTCTTTAAGTAAAGATAGTACCTCGTAGTACTGCCATTTCGATTGAAAAATAATCGCTGAACTACCCGATGGCTGCGAATTTAACTTCCTATTCAATTTACGGAACTGATCTCGTAAATTTTCCCACCTTGTTCTACAAGTGCATTCTGAAATTGAATTTAATATATAAAATCCTGATTTTTTTGTTTATAAAACTTACCATCTTTCCCCAATTTTTCTGAGATCCCCTTCCACGTTTTTCCCCTCAGAGACTGGTTCTTGTATTTTGAATTACTTAAATCGTATAGAAAGGGTTTTCCCCTTACTTCCTCTATTAACCGCTCCCCGAAAAACATTTCTATTCAATAGCACTTGATCAATTGAGACAATATTTCACACAGGCAATATAAATAAAGCGAAATGGTTAATTACCTCTCGTAAATACTTCTTTAAAACAGAGAAGGGCGAGAAACCCACCAGGTAATTTTTAAACCCTTTATTCTTTATGACTATACTCAGCAAATAAATAAATTGCTCATATAAGAATGAAGATGACTCAAGAGTCTGGTCGTCAGGGTTTTCCCGTATTCGCATTTTATGGTACAAGAGCCTGAATGGGTGTGTAACACCTTGTCATAGAGAAGGAACTTTTCCTGTTAACAAGAGAATGAAACGGTCATATAGGGAAGTTTTGGATCAAAATTCTTTCGTCTCTTTTCTGTAAAACCTATTTTTGCCTATTTAATACCACCTGCTTCACAACCTGAAAGTTTAAACTATGTATATTACATCATTAGAAAGTATTAAAAAATTCTCCTTCCGCTTTTCCGCCTAAAATATCTAACATCAATATTTCCAGCTTGAACCCTCAGCATGTTTTAATTCAAATTTTATCTGACCAAAAACTTTAACTAAAAACTTTCCCAGAAATTAATTTAATACTTTACTTTTACTTTGGCTCCTGTTTTTCCTCCGGCTCCGGAATTTTATAGTTTCTAATCCTATGTTAAATTCCTCTGGGATAAATATAAACATTTCACTAAAAAATAAACCTGAAGTACCTCCAAAAGCTTAAATTAACCGTCACATTGAGTTGCTAAATAGAGACCAATTTTTTTTATTGTTGACTGTTTTTGTTTAATTTTATTACAATAATTAGTTTTAAATACCTGCAGCACAGTATTTTTTATGCCCCATTATTGGTAAATTTCTTTTTTGCCATTTTATAATAAATTGCATTAAAAAACTAAAAAAAAAAATCACGAATTAAATTTAAAAATAACCGCCACGAACAAATTGTCAATTTGCAGGCAGACAGCAGTTCAAAGCAAAAAATGTGTACTAAATCAGCTCGTCATGGTTGGTACCACTGAGCGACCAGCGGCAGAATTCGAAATAGCTCGAATTTGTCCGCGCGACAAGTCGCCTCCGCGCCTTTGTGGTAGCATATATGGTGGTGCGTGTATTTTAGTCGATTTTGTCGCCACGGACACCGCCTCCGCGACAAAATTCGCGCCAATCTGTTTGTACCTTAAAGGCTCTCATTTACGATTGGGGGTTGGTACTTACTGAAAATAAATTTTGTAATCTCATTTTGGGTTTTTTGTTGGAATTCGATATTTTGTAAATTGGTTGTTGTTGTTGAGTTTTTGGGGTTTTCTCTCTTATTTATAGAAGTAATTTTCGAACTACATTATTTATAGTTTTAATATAAAATTTTAGTTTCAGATTTTTTTGTAGTGAAACTGTTCAATTCCAGTACTTGATTAATATTTTTCAAGTACGTAGCACGTGGACAATATTTTGAAAAGCTTTGGAGCTTCTCCTGAAAATCCCAATACTAGACTGCGAAGAGGTAGTGCCAGACACATGACTAATTCTGCATCTAGACAGCCGCTGCTCTGCCCAAATTCTGAACACGTCAGAAAATTGGCAGCTCCAGCTCCCATATAATCTAGGGCATTGTTTTTAGTATCGCGACCCCCTAAGACGCCAAAACAAGAAGTAACAAATCAAGCGACCCCTCACTATTAGTGTCCATCCGAAGCTTCGGCTTCGGCCAGCTTCGGCTAAATACACACCTTCGTCCGCACATTCGGCTTCCCCCAAACAAGCCGAAGGTTTGCCGAAGCCGAATATTTTATATCCACGAACTCTACTAGCCATAAAAGAAAGGAATTGGAAGAGTGATGAAAATTTGAAATTGAAAAGTATCGTTCTGCCCACTACGAGAGAGATGTCCAACTTCCATACTAATTCTTACTCACCATGGGGCAGAGATTTAAGTTTCCGTGTACGAATAGGATGAACCTGTGTGTGCGTGCGCAGTTTTATTGTAAGTGCCAAAGGGAAAATGAAATACTGGCAGTTGGTGTCATGGAAGAAGATCATACAGACAAATAAATTGCACAGAAAATCACTGAAACTGTTATGTTTACTTTTAAGTCAGTAGGTATACTTAGATTTCTGAGTGTTATTGAACTTCGGTTTCGGTTGAAGGTTATGAAAAAAGCCGAACAATCGGCATCAGCTTCGGCCTAAAATTGACCTTCGGTGGCACTACTCACTATTGCTTATGGTGTTCTACTTATCATACTCTTTCATTTGATACCCATGTCGAGTGGGTTGTGAAGAGAATGATAATCCACCTTCTTGAGATGGCCGCCATGGACCAAACGATAAATTGAGTATACTTTATTGCTTATGATGTTCTACTTATCATACCTTTCATTTGATACCCATGTCGAAGGGGTTGTGAAGAATATATCAATCCGCCCTCCTGAGACGGCCGCCATGGAGCTAAAGGTATATTGCAGTGTCATCGAAGCTAAAACTGTATGTAAATGCAAAATTTTTTTCGTGAAGAAAACAGTAATCCGTCCTCTTGAGACCGCCGCCATAGATCTAACGGTATAATGAGTATACCATTGTATTGTCATCGGAGCTGAAGCTGTGTGCAAAATTTCAGGGTACCCGATCACCCTACCGGTACCCGGAAGCATTCAAAAAATCGATTACAATATTTGTACCGGACAAACAGACAGACAAGAAAGCGAGCTAATAAAAACGTTTTAAAATTCAAGCATTTGGAGCGATTTTCTCGGTAAGAAACCAAGTCTGATGGAAACGACAGGAAAAACAAACATGCTTAATCGGGTTCCTTCTTCTTCCGTCAAATCGGTCGTAAAATTGAGTTATTTAGACCGATTCGGCACCGTTGCCCTCCGCGTCAGTGGCTTCCGTGATAAATTTGACACACACTGACATTCACACACCACCACCCTTTTTCGTATCAGGGCTCAATGTTCAATGGCATCTGCAATTACTTTTTATTAGTCTCAAGTGCATTATGGAATTTAGCGTAGAATATCTTGCTTCGATAGCGTTTCTCTTAGACGAGGAGTAAAAGAATAAAAAAAAGAGTGGGTTCATCTCATGTTGACTCTTCGGGAAGTGAAACTATATTCTACGAACGAGTCAAAACGCTTTCTTTAAAACGTGTCAAAACACATTCAGTGATTTACTAAAAAAAGCCGAGAAGTTGATCTACACACGAATCTGTACATATGTAGTAGGACGATGAAATACATACATTTGGGCATTCAAGCAACCCTACATCAAAGCAATATCGGTCTTAACCTATCCTGTTCTCTACTATATTTTAATACTAGGCATTGTACAATGACTTGACAATATGACAGACTGCTAGCAGGACAGGCGCTAGATATTTTTGCGCCCGGTACTGTATGTCCTATTGCGCCCCACCAGCTATTTATTTTTTGATCGCAATGAAGAAATGAGCCTTAAGTGGTGTCGCTGCGATCAGCTGGTCCTGACTTATTTGCGGCAATTTACGCCATCTATTGGGAAAATGCGACTAATATATTTCAATTTCATTTCCAAAAAGGTTTCTTCATTCCCATATTTTGTACATCATAAGATTATAAAATTTCAATTAAGTTTGTAACAAATCCCAACTGTAAATACACGAAAACAAATTTTATACCTATCCAAAACTACTTACAAGCAAGTAACTTACAATTCCACACTCTCCGTAAAACAAAGTCACAAAAACACAGTAAGTTTTTTTTAATCATACCAATTTCATTATACAAACACCAAAATTATGCCACTTTATTGCCCAACTCCATCTTCAAATTATACGAAACTTCACAGCAGCTCCTGCCTTTCCAGCCCCTTGTACCACTAAGCCCTACTCTTCAGCCCCACTCCCGCACCCTACATTTAATTAAACTAGGAAAGTTTCTCTGCAATTGTTTTGCGATACATGCTGCACTGAATGCTGGTTGTGGTCATGTAGTGAAAACTGCTATCAAAACTGCAAGCTTCAAGATTATAACACAATTCCACCCCGGCACATCATCAACTTCAGAGGCATATTATCCTGATTGTAATCTTGTGCACATAAGAGCTGCTTGCTCCTTAGGCATTCCGACATATTTGCGTATATCCCTGGCATCGTAAACTGGATATGGAGGAGAGGCATCCTTGCAATATTAAGAGAGCTGCAGGGATCCAATTAAGTCAGACTTGATTACAAAATTATCTTTAAAGTTGTAATTTGTGTGTGTGTGTGTGTTTGCAGAATGTGGTTCGAATTAAGAACCTTAAAGTAGTTAAGGTCTCGATGGTGGATTAATACAACAACGCTATCTACTCTCTGTCTTCTGCAAGCTTCACCAAAAGACGTTTTTTTTCCCAAAAGCCGTGAACGAAGATTTCTGACTAACTCGAATATAACCTGCTAGAGACTCAAGATTATCGAGTTGTATGTAGAGCTACCAAAAGAAATATAGCTTCTCGAGCTTGATCCAGAATAACTCGAGTAAACATAATTGAGTTGGTTAATTTTTTGAAAAGCATATACGCGCCCGCAACTAGCACGCATAGCGAAGAAATGCGCATACCACACGGGTATGAACGCTCCCGCAGAAGCATGGAAATCTAAAAATCAGATATGTATGCGCTCATAATCGACCATTTCAAACGCCAGTGTCGTTTTACCAAGCGGTCACCCAACTAAGTAATAACCACGTCCAATGCTGCTTGACCTACCCAATGGAATGAGAACAAGTCTACTGAGTATGCTAATGGCACCCTGATAATTGATTGTTTTCTTCGTCCTTTGCAATTTCTTAGAGCCCCAATTTTGCTTTCTGTAATCGAAAAAAGAGTCAGCGTGCCGTACTTCGTTTGGACTATTTTGTGCGTCTTTTATTAGTATGTGCCTGTAGTGCGCTTGTTACCGTATCTTATTCTGGTACCATGCAGGTGGTTTGACGCTGTGCGTGCATGTTGCAGGCTAAGAACAGGCGAGTCTTACTACCAAAGTCATTGCTAGTGCAATGATAACCCTTAACATAAAAACTGCTATCAGCACGGCAAGATGAAGCGAAATAATCAAGGCATTAATCGGAGCTAAAGTACGTACCTGGTACGCGTATTCGTCGACTAATTGCTCAGAGCAACTTATGGCGTTGCACAGGGATCTGTTTTAGATCCTCTTTTGTACAATGAGCAGTTGAAATCGGGTTCTTGCGGAAAGCATCGACTGCATTCAGGGTCGTTCAGGTTCGTTGGACCCATCAACTTATATAAAATGGGTATGAGTTAAAAGGAAGGACCATGGAGAAGTGATCCACATCACGCAACTTTTTTACCCCTCAATTTGTAATGAATGAATGAATGAGAAATGTAGCCTTGTTTGATTGGTGCAACTTTGCTAAACGGCGATTATTCTGAAAGTATTCTCACTATACCAAATTCGTCTACTCCTACCGAGTGTAGATTGCTCCTAGATCTATATTTATTTTGATTCGCACACTTCTTCCTTGGCTCCTCTTTGGTTTACAGCACTCATTTCTAGTCGCACTTGAGGATTATGCACACAAATTATACGTGGTGTCCGAAAATATTTTAAACGACAATGGTAAACCGCTTTTAGTTTGTTGTGCGATCAATTTCTTTAGTAGCATTTAATGCCACGAAAACCACTTCAGCGTTGCTCGACGAGATATAAAACCACGGCATTAAACTAATCGGTGATTGGGGCCATAAACTCCTTGAACTACAGGAGGGAATGGAACAGAGTGTTATAGCTGTTACCATAGCTACCGTTTCAATGAACTAAAGCTGAAGCCTTGCTGCTCGCAATGCAATATTTTTCTCGCAATACAAGACTGCATTTTCAGGCCTCCCTTTCGCCCAATGGCTTAAAAGAGTAGTGGGCAAAAGCTGACTTTCCCAGAGCATAAAAAAGATCGTTTCAAGCTCTTTTAAAGTTTTTGCTTATACCTCTTACTTCTCCAAAACTCACAAGCAATTTAGGTTAGGTTTGAAACTGCATTAGGAGCACGTGTGGCTCAAAAGATATGCTGTTGCCCATCACTGGTCTAGAAGTTAATTTATAAATAGAAAAACAAAACCTCTTTCTGTTCGAACACACCCAAAGCTAAGCTAGACGATATACTGCGATCTCTATCACTGGGAATTGTAGGCCAGTCTTCTAAGTGCATGACATAGAAGGCCTTATTCTGTGAGTCATGTGACATTGCAAGTCATGTGACACTCAAGGAATGGTATTCCCCGAGTCGACTCAAGAGACATCTCTCATTTAAAATTGCCAACCGTCAGTTTCATGCGGCATTTCCAGAGTGGAATGAAGTGAGTTAACAGCGTTTAAGTGGAAGTTTTTAGTCGTGATGCAAGATTCATGCAAATGTCATTGTTGTATTTTGTATAAAAGGTTCAAATTAAAATAAACTGTTGATTATCTCTGGCTTTTATTGCACGATTTGTGTAATTGGCCATATCGATAGGGACGGAACGGAAAGCGGCTAGATCACTGAACTTTGGGTTCGGTGATCGATGAAGTTTTCCGATTGATCGTGTTTAACGTTCTTGAATATGTTGTGTAGATTTGCGTAAAACTTAGTAATTAACAGAAGAAGCCCCAGAATTTCAACTCCAATTCAGGTTTCAATGTCTAGATTCGCAGCAAAGACGACTCGGTTGTCTATGTAAAGAATTTGCCTTTGCTTTCATATAAGTTGCTATGGCGCCTAGCTCGAAATCTTTGTCTCTTTTGGTCAGAACTCTGCGAAGATAGAGTTTTACGTTTGTTTTACGAGTTTTAATAAGATACCAATAAACGTAGAGGAAAAAAGCGTTACTGGTCCAAAATTTAAAACAGTCTGTTATAAATATGTGTTATTTTTTCTACTAGATGGCGCATAAAACCCATTCCTTCTAGCTTGGTGTATTTTTGGTTAGAGAATACCATTAACTCTTAATTTAGAGTTTTAACTTTAAACTCTAAATCGATACGGAAACCCCTACTCAGTAGCAGGGCCTACTGCAATGCATTTTTCGTACAAATTAACATTTGAATTGCGATTTGGCACAGGTCCTAAGTGGAAAAACCATGGTTAAAATTGAAGTTTTATACTCTTTAAATGGAAACTAAAGATATCCGAAATGTCTTTTTTGCACTTACTTAAATCAATACGATTTTAATGTCTGCTTTATCAATATATTTTTTCAATATTGTATTGTTATTTTACATATTTAAATAGCACCAACCAATTCCACATCAATGCAGATTGTTCAATGGATTTGAATTGTAGGGTCAGTGCTCTTATATGTCAAATATGTTGAAAGTCATTTATATTTAACTGATAAGTGCTTATCACGTGACTAAAGAGAGCACACACATTTTTTTTATATTTTAAATATTGAAGTGAAATTCATTCGACGAATTTAAAATTCTTTTTTTGCCAGATAAATTAACACAGAAAAATGAATAAATAAATAAATAAAAATACTTTACTACATATAATTCTGAAAATTACGCCTCCGCAACTTTTAACCGCAGCCGCATGACAGCAAAAAAAAGAAAATATCACACGTCAAAAAATATTATGAAAAAAAAAATAAATATGGATGAAAAAACAAAAATATAGTTTAATAACTTGGACAAGAAATTGTAGAGGGAGCTAGCAGAGATATATAAATTGAGGACGACTGGAAATTAATATTCGAAAAGCAACGCGCTCACTATGCAAAAAAGCGACAAGGCGAGGCGAGGCAGCAGCAAAATCACTCCTTGCTGGCTGTATGCAAACAATGTTGGCGATTGCAGTTGATGCAATTGCAATTTTGTATGCACTGCGTCCAGTTTAACCATTACGGTAACTGGTCAGGACACATATATAGCAGAGCCAGCAGCAGCGCCTCCTATGTGTGATGATAGTACCCGGTAAAGTCACGATATGCAGCAAAAACCTTTTGGACTGTGTACTGTACAGAGATAGTTGGGATGAATGGGGGCAGGGGAGGAGGAGGGGAGGGTTATGGACACTTTTGATGTTAATTGAGAGTCCATCTGCATTGCTGTGCTACATTTACCACAGTTGATCCCAAATGCAATCTATGCAGTTGCAATGCTGTCGTAAGATTTCCCAGAATTGAATCATAAAAAATTCAGTAACTGACTACGGTAGTTTTTCACTACCATTTACGTGTGACTTTCGTAAACTATTCGCAGTCCTGCCATACACACACACACAAAAAGCTTGGGCATTTTTTTTAATGCTACAAGGACCTTCATTAATCATAAACCTCCTGAGGAGTTGCCTGGGTAATTTGTTATTCACTTTAGTTACTGACCAAGACATTTTTTTTTGCTGCTGGAACACACAGGACAACGATGGTAACGTCTGTGTAACTAAAGCACAGCCTTTTTTTACTTTCATTTCCATTTTATTTTAGTTTTTTTTTTATTTGTTCTACAACGAAAGGTCCTGACCAGGATGACAAATCACAGTCTCCGCGATATAAAAAAACCCCGGCCATGAATTTAATTAGCTCAAGGACTTTAATTACTTGTGTTCCATTTGAAATGTAATGAAAAAGAAACGAAATAAGGAACGAAAAAAAAACGAATTAATTTCAACGAATGAGCAAATGTCCTTTATTCGTGTTGTTTTTTTTGTAGCCAGGACTGTGTTAGAAAAAATAAATGTGGATATATTATTAGTAATTTTTCTAACGCGAACATGTCATGCAAATTATATCCTTTTTTTGCTCTTCGTTTCTCGGCTAAGTATTCTCCTCGCCTCTGGACAGTTTTAAATCCTCTTCGGTGGTAATTATCCTTTCTTTGACAGTAGACTAGTGTCCACGACCTTTAATGGACTATACGAAGGGAGCACGATGTTGTGGATGTTAGTTGTGCGTTTTTAGCATAAAATTGTGGTGTTTCTTTTTTATGTTATTGATCCGACGAGGCTGCTTTGTTGCTCTACTTATTTCCTTTAGGGTTGTGGTTTCACTGTACAGAGATTTTAATAGAAGATAGTGCAAGCGTTGACAGTATAGTTAAATGGATTTTCATTATGCTTTATTTTCTTATTGATTCTAACTCGGAAAAGATTTGAGTGCTGTAGATAGATCCAGTCTCGTTCTGTTATTATATAGAATGTACTTTGAAGCTATACTATTGCTGTTCTCAGACGGATTATTTAGAAACGTAAATAATATTTAACGTGACATAATATACGAACATTATTCATTATATTGTCACGCAGTTCATTAATCATATTTTTTTACGGTTTTTATATCCTGGAAACAATGAAGTAATGCACTCACACTTACTCTTTTCAAATTAGAAACAAAAAAACGTTTACCAGCCAGTAGGAGTCCAATCCAGACTTTATATGTTTTAATACTGCCGGCTTTTTTATACGCTTAGAATATTTAAAACATTCTACCACGGTAGCTTTGGAGTTAAGGCATCCTTCTACGAATCGAGTTCCTTGCAACAATACGATCATTTCGTTTATCTAGAGAGCATTCCTTCTTAGTTGTCTTTTTTAGACAAATTCTTTTATCTTTTTTTCTCTGTCATCGTCCGATAGCATAGAAAGAAAATCGGGCTTCTGTAATTACCAAAGTATGCGTTCTGGTGCTGTACTCTGCGTGTTGACAATGGCAGTTCTATAATGGATTTCTTTACTGTTTTTCTACCGAGAACTTGCTGTTCGTGATTGCACAGTTTTGATATGGTGTAGCCGACTTCTTCTGATTTGAAACTAGCTCAGGCATCCCTCGATCTTTCCGGCATTCGCTCTACATGTCCTATCCATCGCAGTCTATTTATTTTGAAATAGTTGAAGATGTCTATCTCTTTATAGATTTGGTACAGTTCGTCATTGTATCCAATTCTCCAACATTACTTTAGTTTTGGCTTGATAAATTGTTAAACCCATGTTTTTATCGGCGTTGTCTAGAATTATATAGCATTCTTTTGCTCCTAATAGTGATCTACTTAAAAGTTTAGATCATCAGCGTAACGCAATATTAGATTCTAGGGCTAAGTTGAATCAAATCGGTGCTAGACCCCCTCCCTGTGTTTTTCCAGGAGGTAAAAAGCTTGCAAACATAAACATTCGCGCATATAAATACATACACCTATGCATATGGATCTATACATGAAACTAAAAAGCCTTCTCGAGGTGATCCTCCTCATGAAACTGGCTAATACGCATTAATTTACGGGAGTCATTCGGCTTTATTTAGCTGCTACTGCTCTTAGCGTTTCTCTTTTTCTTACGACTTCTTCTAGCCTTAACTTTCTGTGGATGGCCTCCACGGTTGCTTCCACTTTCCACCACATTTGCTCGGACCTCATCATGTGGTCTAGGATGTTTACCGCCGTTAATGGCGCCTCAGCCATTTCTTCTAGTTCCGCCCTTTTGTCGATGAATCTCGGGCAGGTAAAGAAAACGTGCTCTCGTCTTCCAAAGCGGTGGAGGTATTTCTTATACCGCCCATGTCCACTCAGAAATTGGGTGAGGTCGCAACTCACTTCCACATGATCCCTCGTAACCCATATTTCCACGTTAAAGAATAGACTGTGGTTCAACGACCCTTGACGAACTCGGCCAACTTCCCTTGTCATTTCCTTATGAATTCGCAGCGCGCAATCTGCCGCCGTACGTTTCTTGGCTCTCCTCTACCATATTTTGGGTCATAGAGACGCATGCCCTCTCTTGCCAGAATGTCTATTGGGATCATCCCATGGTATAGCAGAACTGACCTGATCACCCTCCCCAAGAGGAGGCGGCAACTCGGTGTAGGGCTCCCAACATTGAGCACCATTCATGCAAGTCCTGCATAAACCACAGACGCTTTGTCTGCCGTGCCCTCCAAGTGCGCGAGCGGGTGCGGTGCGGGTCGATCATCACTCCCAGGCACCTTAGCACAGGCTGTAAGTTGATGATCTGTTCCCCTACCTTGATCCTTACGGACACGAGTTTTCGCCGTTGGCTGATCAGAACTGCTTCAATTTTGTGCCCAGGCAACTTCAGCCCAGCGCGTTCTAGCCACGCTTTTAATTCCCAGATCGCTTCGTTCGCATACAGTTCGATGTCATCTGAACCTTTACCTGAGCTATTGTATCTGTTATGGTTACTTTTATTAGCCTTACTGATTTTGCAGGTATTCTAAGATCTATAAGGTTGCCGGTTTAAAATCTACGAAGATCTGAATTATGCACTTCTCTAAGAGCTCTTTTAGGCAAATTAGTGTGTCTGTCGTAGACATTTTCTTACGGAACTCCTCTTTGGTATTCATCCATTATTTTCTCAGCAATAGGTTCTATCCTATCTTTGAAGGTATTGGTACTTTGTAGCCTGAGATCAGTAGTTATATACCCCTGTAGTTTCTGCAGTACTTAAGTAGTTCAGCAGCAATTTCGTCTCCTCCAGGGGATTTATTAATTTGAGCTTATTTATAGCTTCTTTAACCTCGTCCAGGATTGGGTTCGTTATTATGTGGTCCTCTACTATGTCTCTTCTTGTTGATATTTTGGTTAAGCAGGTCTTCAAAGTAGTTTTTCCATTTTTTTTTAGACTTCCGTTGGATTGCCAATAATACCTTCATTGTCGCCTCTGCACCTGTTAGCTCTGGGTTTACATTTATCAGTGATCAGCCTTATATCCTTATACGCTTGCCTAATGTTTTTGTTGCGGGGTAAAATCGCTCTGGCCAAGGCTTAAAGTCAGATCACCTATTAACTTAAAAAAAACATTTTTGTCATGTAAAAGGCCCTTTTTGCCATGAAAATAGCAGCACTAACATTTCTCCAGTATTATTCGAAATTTGGAAGGCTTTTCAGTTCTTCGGTTCATCGCTAAAAGCTCGCTTCTTCGATGGCTCTACAACCCAATTCGAGCCTTGGTCTCCTTCAGCTGCTGCTCTAGTTTCTTGTATTGAGCAGGTTTCTGCACTGTTTTCCGCTACTGTCTGAATTTCTTTGCAGTCGTATATGTTTAGCTCCATCTTCTTAATTCATGAATATTTCTCAAAAATATGACACTGGTCTGCAGTTTAAGTCATCGTAATTGATGTTCTTTTTAGGCAACTCCGTAAAAGAATCGATTCGAATTTGCTAAAATTGATCTTCAACTTTCAATCATCACTCATCAACGAGAACCGGTCTATTCTGCAGAAGAATGGTACTCCGCTTGATCTTACTAAAAAATATATAATTAAAATAATTTAAATGATTAATTAAATGAAAAAACTACCAAAATTAATGATTAGCTTGAGCATATCATTTAAAATCACGTGCCTTTGATGTCTTGACTTCTGACACTGCTGGCTAGACAGTAAATGTCTTTATTAGTTGAGGTTGGCACTCTTCCTGAGCGCTGATGACAATATTTCAGCTCTTCCTTGCTTCGTTTAAGCACTATTGTCCATTCAAAACTTGCGTACTGATTGACAACTAATCTTCGTTAACTTTCTTCAATATGTCAAAAATCTTAACAGTACTCCATCTTAGTTTTACCGTAAATGCAATTTTAGCTCAAATTATGTGAAGTAAATTATCCATTCTACAAAAAAAAAACTTGATTTTAAAACACTGCATATTGTAAAATGAATTATGTAAAAAATCTGCGGAATTTTTTTAATTAAACACAAACAAAACTATTTTTTCAATATATTTAATTATCTACCTTCGCAGCACGAATGCCAGCTCAGTTATGTTTTGATACACCTCGAATATTGTACCCCAAAAACAAATTACATATTTCATTTAATCTATTTATTCCACTGCCAGTTAACAGCATGCAACTTCTAAATTGATTCTCACCTGTTTGCAAGCTATTATAATATGAAAAACAAATAAATGAAATCAACGAAACTAGTTTCCATACGTGTAATTTTAAATTCGAAAATATTTTAAACAAATAAAATTTATGATCAAATTCTTGCCAAAATTATAAAATTCACGTTGCGTCGTTTTACCTGACATTTTACACGAACTTTATGTACCGCAAAAACTTAACGAATCACCGATTCAGTGCATGCACAGTGGATCCCGAAAAGTGTGGGCCATAAATGTCAAAATATTGTATGAATTTGGCGGAAAACGATATTATTAAATGAACTTTGTTTGATTTGTTTGAAATATTTCAATATTATAAGTTTATTTATTTAAATTATTAAGATTTTACTAAAATATTTTTTCTTTTTTCTTGCAGTACTCTGTGTTCAAAATGGAGTGGAATTGATGCAATAAAATTCTATCAAAACCCATGTTGGAAGCAGATGTTATCGCATCGGAGGTTAACTGGGAGTTTTCTTGGAATTGATAAAAGGTACTTATCCTTATTAAATTAAATTAAGAACGATTACTTGATTGATGAGCCTGTCTAGATATGTATATGGTAAAAAGACAAAATACCTTCTCCATTGTAGCGTTTTTCTAACCTGTTAATATCGTAAGGTTAAAAATTCGTAAATATTTAATGTGATAAAACATCATTTTGATTGATGTTTGTTGTCTACAAAAGAATTTATTATTAAATTTACGAGGTGAAAATAGACTTTATTGATAAACGTCATAAATGTGAATGTTGCAAAATCTTTGCAAATGGCTTCAAATGTCATTGTGGTGTGACATTTCTACAACATGATGAATAGATAGATAATTAGTTGATAACAAGCAATGGAGCTATGCATGCACACCTGAAGAACACGGAATTATTGTCACCGTTATTTTATCCATTTCCGGTCTGTTGTATTAACGCATCCTGAATTTCGTCATCGTCGTCCTGCATTACGTGCGCGTACAATTAAGCGTTTAGCCGAGCCGGGCGTTTCGTACAAACTGGGTCCAGTTGAAATGTCGCAAGAAGTAGCCGGCACCGTTCTGCTCGTTTAACCGAGACTATCGCTGCTTAGCTGATAACGTCCGACAAAGTCCACAAACATCGAGGAGACAATAGAGGCCCACAAGGTTTTATGCGTTCAAAGCTTTGTCCATTCGTTCTCATTCTAATCTAATAGATGGCACCATGTTAGTTTAGTACATAAATCGTTAATTCAAATACTAACTAACTCGTTACAAATAACTGATGGCGCATAAATCATTACACTGCCCCCTTCTTAGCACTGTTCGTCCCGAATAGCGGTCCATCCCCTCCAGGTCCCCTTTCTTGTATCAACTACTGTTCGCTGGGAGGGCGTACCTTGGTTTCATTCTATCACTGTCTGTCTTAAGATTCTCCCTTGCGATTCTCTCAACTGCGACTCCCACGTTGTATCGTCGCGTTTCCTCTTTCGCTCTTAAACCGGGCATTTACGACACCAGTTCGTAACATCCTCTCGCATGTGAAGCTAGTAGATTCTTTTCCTTATTTACCAGAGTTTTGTTGACTTCCGAATGTCCTCATAACGGGCTATTATGCCACTCCTCGAGAATATCTGTTATTTCAGCACGAAGGTCATCGTATTCGATGAGAAGTACCATCAGCGGTTTCACATTTGCGCTCCTCCCTCCATGTGCAATGAATCTCTTCAGGGTCTCGCTTCTCTCTGCGATGTCCTTCCTTCTCCTCGTATGCTTTCCATGACAAAATCGGAGAAAAATCAGGGTCATCGCACTGAGCATTTCGGATTCCCTGGTCCTCACATCCTATACTTGACTCAATAGTCGTCCTCTGACACTTTTCCTAGTGACGCCAACGATATTTAAAACCTGACTCGCATGATCGCCATTGGAATTTCCCTGTTGCGATGTTTCATTATTGCTTCTTCGGACCACCACATCCATTATTATCTCCCCATGTAATTGCACTGGCTTTCCTTTTACAGTTTTCAGCTTGTATCGGTTCGCGTTTTTCAGCCACTTTCTACCGACAAAGTTAGCCCGGATGACAGATCTTGAGCACCAGTATCCACGATAATTGTACATTGCTCATCACCAACATTCCTCTCGATGACAAGGCTGAAAACCCTCAAATGATTCAGGAAAAGCTTCTCGTGACGCGTTTGGGATGGAGTTTGTTCGGAAAGAATCATTGGACCGTTCTTCTTCGAAGGCGATGCTAAAGCAGCTGTAATCGTCAATGAAGAGCGTTAGCAGGCCATGATATCGCATTTTTATGCCATTTCTAGCTGATAACGTCATGGATAAATTTGGTTCCAACGAGCCCGTAACACGATCGCTTTGTTCCTCGGTCGCCTAATTTCGGAAAACATTGATTTTGACTAGCCTCCGAGACAGTCGGACTTAACGCCACTAGACATCTTCCTGTAGGGTTATTTAAAATCCAACACGCCAGGTATCTGGAAGCATTGAAAAACAATATCCGACAGGAGATGGTCGCTATTCCGGCCGTACGGGAAATTCCGAAAAGCTATCTATAATCAGAACAAATTTGCAAGGTTCAAAATAAAGGAAAAAGTGACGTAACTACGTAACGTCAAAACAATCTTCCAGCCCCAAAATAGACAGAGCCATATAAGGCAGACGCAAAACCCGGTTTTTAGGCAACCAGAACTAGAAAAACTGGAGATCAGTAGGCCCTTTGCAAGAAATAACCTTTATGGGCATGCGTCCGCGTGTATTTTTGCCTTATAGATTTCACAAAAAATTCCTGTGATATCAGCGAAATGAGTTCCAAATCTTAAGTACTACATCTGAAAATAGACAATTTTTCTTTTGTTGGCAGCTCACACTGACTCTTATAACTGCAATGGTTTTATTCCGAACGTCCATTCCTTTCAAGATTTCTATCAAATTTTCCGCAATACGCCTTATATTTCTTACACTTGGGCCGATTAAGATTAGCGCAATTATCGCTCGCGGAGAAAACGTTAAGTGCGTTAATGTACGACTTGCGATTTTGATAAAATTTTTGAATAATTTCCAACTGAAATGGAAAAAAATACTTGAAGATAATTCACAAGTTCGGAATCACTGGGAGTAACTAAAATAGATCTTCAAACTCTCCTGTCGTCTATACCGAGACGTTTGAAATTTGTCATTAATTGTGAAAATAAAACAAAGAATTGTAGTTGATTAATTATTTAAGTTTCTCGAACATTTTTGTTTGTTTATTTATCGTTTCACTCTATTCCCGACAGTTTGAAAAAGTTTATGTCGTAGCACAATTTTTCAGTATTGGCACAATTTATAGTTAGTTATAGTCAAGCTTAGAAGTTATCCTTTGTACTGAAACAGGTAAATCCTGCTAACCAGCCAACAAAAGCCTGAATCAAATATGGCGTAACATAATACCGGAGACAGACTTGTGGTATAGCAATTGAGATCGGGATATTGCAATATTGCCATATTGCAATATAAAAATGTGAAGACACACTTGCATTAGTATACTGAGTTATTTGGTTGTCATTTATCTGTCAGATTTGCAAATCGAAAAAAATTATTGTGCTGCAGTTAAATTGAAGTTAAATATGAATAGAAATATTGTGAAATTATTATTAATTTATATTAAAAATAAAAGTGAAATAGAAAATTGAAGAATTAAAATTCTGTTCGAAATTATCATTTTGGGTTATGCCCAGACTATTTTTCGGTTTAAATCTAGGGTATACTGAGCTATACCACGAAGTTTTTCTCAATTGGGATATTAGGCCCCCATCCACGGTCAAACAAATCGTCAAACCAATTTTCGACAAACAGCGCACACATTTATGCTTTGACATTTTTGGCCATCAACGAGGAAAACTTTCTTCAAACATCCCGAGCGACATTTCATATAATCTACTGTAAACAAAGCGAACTTTACATGGCACACAGGCAAAACTCACACACACATTTAAGTTGTTTGAAGGAAATATTAAACCAGACGAATATTTTCTTCAAACAGCGGCCAACTTCGAAAACTTGTATTTTATACACGCGCACTTGCAATTTTTTCGATGTTGGCCAGGAATTTGACGATTTGTTTGACCGTGGATGGGGGCCTATTGAGTTTCAATGTTGAGTATACTGAGTGTATACCGAGATTTTTTTTCAGTATATAGAGACACACCTGAAGTATATTGCAATATTGCTCATATTGTAATTACTATACCACAAGTGTGTCTCCGGTATAAGATGTGTTCGAAGACTGCTCCAGTTCAATCTAAAACAGAAAAATCAGCAATTTGTGTTGAGACTTTTTGACTCTTTTTTGCTTTCAATTGCCCTGCTCCGTGTTCTTTAAACCTGTTGTGGGTTGAGATTTCTCACTTAGCAGAGAAAGCAAAATTCTTCTTCTTTTGACAGTTGTCAAATTGACAAAAGGAGGAATCGGTAAATTGATTTATGAATAAATCATTCGGAAAATACTGAAACATTCGGAGATTGAAACATTTTGAAACTATTCAATTGTTTTTATCGGCATATAATTCCAAGAAAGTGGGGCCATAAGCTATAGCATGTGTAGCTTATACGTATCCTGTACTGCATACATAGGTAGTAGGTTGTTGTTTCATTTACAAATACTACCTATGGACAGTTCCATAATAAAGCCTCTTTAGCATGTAAATCTTAAAATAATACTAAAAGTAACCGAATACGAACATAAAAAAAGACGCCGAACATGCCGAATACGAATATTCAGCCGAACATTCGGCGCATTTCTAATAGTAACCCAACAGCTGACTAAAGCGATCAAAAACGCAAAAGACAGCTGGGAAGGTTAGGTATTTGAAAACGAAAAAGGATCAAACCCTACTAATGTTATAAATGCGAAAGTAACTCTGCCTGTCTGTTACGCTTTCACGCCTGAACCGCTGAACCGATTTTGATGAAATTTGGTACAGATTTTGTCGCGAAAAATGCTTGAAGGGGTTGAAATAGCGGATATAAGTTTGTATGGAAGTCCGCCATTATTGAAGATAAAACCATGAACCTTGTATTTAGGCACATGATAAAAAATAAATAAACATTTGTTCAAGCGTTTTTGAATATTTTGTTGATTCATCTCCTAAGGGGGTGAAATGGCATTGTATGGGAATTTTTTTTCTTTGGTCAGATTTTCTTCAAACTTGCTATAAATACTCCGTACCACAAATAATTAAATACTTTTTTCAGGATTTTTCGAAATTCAACCCCTAAGAGGGTGAAACAAGGGAAAAAATTGGTATGGGAAATTATTTATTTTATATCAGATTTTCTTCGAACTTGGAATAAATTCTATACAGCATAAATAACGAAACACGTGTGTCAGCATTTCTCGAAAGTTTCGTTAAACCTAAGAAAACTCAACGAAACCAGTCCGGTTGAGGTGGGTTTTGCTTATGTGTGTTTGAGTATCTTTTACTAAACGTATACTACCGGCGACGCAATGTAAAATTGAGTGTCTGTCACCTTAACCCAGCATCGATTTAACTTGAGGGAAAAATCTTTGTGATTACTCAACGAAAACTCTACCTCGGCACATGGAAACACAGCAATGGAAACAGACATAGTTGAGAGTTTTCGTTAAAGACTTTTAACTCTGCTTAACTCAACGGAAATATGTAGGTAATTTGAACTGGCAAAGGTACAAAAGGTGAAAATGTCGTGCCTCTTTAAGATGTCAGAAGAGACTTTATGTGAACTTTGTTCAACCTACCAATGTACAGAGCTGAAAAGCTTTAACGAAAACTCTTAACTGTGTTAGGTTCAGGCTATATAAGGCCAAGGGCGTCGCAAGATAATAGAGGTTGGAAGAAATAAGAATGAACAATAAGTAAAATTTGTGATGAAATATTTTTATTACTAGAAAAATAAATAAAAAAAAAACTTAATTAAAATATAACCTTCACGGGTTTTTGGCGAAGTTCTCGACCACTTCATTATTAAAATGGTCTAGGTTGTCAAAGATGAGTTTCCTATGAATACTCATCATTGCTAGACCATTGAGGTGACTTTCTTCCATAGTGCTTCTTAGCCAGGGTTTTATCCTTCTTAGGTTACTAAGGATCGCTCCACAGTACACGTTGTGCACGGTAGAGCAATCAAAATTTTTAAAGCTATTCCCATTTCGGGAAGAAGGGGTTTGTCTCTTTAAGGACATCTACTATGTTTAGTTCAGAACTAGGGTTGTAGTTATCCTTATCCTGCCACAATTGTTGCAAAAGTTCGATTTCATTTTTAATGTTTCAAAGATCGTAAAATTTGGCGAAGGTTTCACAAGCTTCTCTAAGATTTTCCACTGACATCGTTTGCATTTGCGCCGGGTGTAATTTAGATAATGTAAATGATGGTGTGTTTTCTTCAGCAAAGCGTATCTCAAGAGAGGCAAAAATAGAGTCCAAGTACGGTATTATTAAAGACCTCTGCCAGAATTCTGAAGGTCATTCTGCTGGGTGGTTGCTCCGATAACGTTGTTTCCGAACGATACGTGGCACTGATGTCATGTCCTCGTCCAGTCCGACTTTCTCCGCAATGACAGTAGTATCTCTTATAATTTCATTGGGACTTTGTGAGTGACTTTCTCGGGATCGCCACGGTGGCTTTTAAGCAGTTGCAAAATGCTTTTTATGTGCTGCGAAGCCTTTTCAGATGAGCAATCTGTTATATGTATACATGTGCTTTCACATGTAGCAAGCTTAACCTTTTGACTGCTTTTACACGAGCCACGTACGTTTTCACACATTGGGGCTTATTCTGCAATCCGTTTCACGTGAAAAATTGTTCACATTTCAAAAGTACTATTCTGGCAATCGCCTGAGGTGAATACGTTCGTTGTGAAGTGATTAAGGGTTTCACCTAATTTTTCCAAGTGGAAGACCCTATTACGAAGTTGTATTTCGGCAGTTATGTACGAAATGGCAGCAAAGAAGTGAGTATTTCGTATTTATAAAATTATATACTCAAATTTTCAATTTTCCGATAATTATTGTTTTTGTATACAGAAAAATTACGAGGAGGAAACAGGTTGATGTTATTTTGGGTGAAATGGAAAAGCACAAACATGTAGCAAAAGGGCAGAAGTATTCCGAACTTTTTATGGCCAAAGAGCGATACGCGGAAATATGGAAAGAGATTACAGAGCGCTTAGAAAGTCTTGGGCCCCCAACTAGGAAAGATACCGAATGGCAGAAGGTAAACTGCTATTCGTATAAGTTATATGACTGTAAATGTTTTGTCTCTTATTTGGAGACGTCGTCGTAAGGATATTATTTCCAAGTCATCACTGCTATCACTATCATTATTACTACTGCTAAGCCACAATTCTGCACATGTCATGTTAAAACTATTGATCTTTTAACAAATTACTCCAAAAATACAACGATTTTATTTTTATAACGATTGAAATTTTCCTTTTTATAACGATTGACAGTTTCAGTTCCACTTGTTCCAGGTGAAACTTTTTTTTCGAATCATGTGAATCACAGAATCGACTCAATAACATGAAGTGAAATGCAGGTGAAGTTGTTCTTTCACGTGAAACGGATTGCAGAATAAGCCCCATCGTTTGATGTCGTTTGACTAGATATTTTTCAATTTCTAGAGGGGGGTAGCAACCCCCCTGCCCCCTGGCGACACCCTTGTATAAGGCAATTCTACAGTGGTCCCGGCATAAAAACAAGTACTGACACTAATGACATTTCAAATATGGCCGCAATCTATTTGGGAAATCTGACATACATTCTATTGGAAATACTCATATTATTGGTACACCCGTGATATGAATAAAATTTCAAATGACATTGAAGAAACTATTTTTCACCAAGCATATTTACTTACCCTAACTATTTACTGCATTGCAGATGGCCTGATATTTTATGGAGTATTTTCTAGTTCAATGAGGTATACATACTGGAACAATAGCATTCGTTGTAAATCTTGAAATCTAAGTGTTGGATGTCCACATTTATAAGCTCTCAACATTACTTACAACCAACCTCGCTTATTTTCGTCATCAATATTTTAAAATACACAACAATTCAAAACAAAACACACCTTAATACAAGTCTTGAGTAAAGTTGCAGCAACAACTTCCTGAAGTAAAAAAAATGGATGACCATACTTTAAAGCCTTCCGCCCTTCCTCCCTTCCAGACCATAATAAAATTTTTACATCAGAAATTTTTATGAGCTTTCACTCGCCTTGTCTCCCGTGAATTCGCCTCACCGAGTCAGGACTGCACTTAAATACCTCCACAACATCAAAAATATTTGCTCGAATTCATTGTACAGAATTTCGGTTATGAATTTGGCAGCGATCCAGCAGCACTGCAGCAGAGCTGTGTGCATTTCATCGACAGGGGTATTGTCTTGTTACATAAAATCTTTACTTATGAATTCCGTGATATCGGATTGTTATTTTGATAAGTGCATTTACGTGCTCGGTTTTCGAATATCCATCTCTCGAGCCGGAGGAGGATCCACTCTCGAACAATAAAGGAAGTAAGACAGCAGCCGAGGGATACTCCATCTATACGCGAATTATTGTCTAGTCTAGCTGAAGGAGATTGTCCGCGTCTGCCCCAGAAATCTGCAGCTATTAAAAGCTTGGCGCTTATGATTATCAGACACATCACCTGTTTATATCGGGCGGCCAAAATAGATTAGCGTCGAGTATTTTTAGCCGTTTTCGTATAAATACCCGAATAAATTTTCGCCAGCAATTGGCACGTGGATGATGTAATCCAGAATCATATGCGATTTGAAAAAAAGAACCTTGATGGCGGCGCGGCTCTTCTCTTTTTCTGCTGAAGTTTTTGTTTCCTTCGCGTTTTATTATTACCTTTTTTCTTAAATATAGACGCGCGGATCCTTTGTTTATTTCAGGTTCTATTTTCATTTTTTATTGTTATTAATAAACGCAAATTTTATTTTTGGTATTCGCGAAAATATTTCGAGACTATTTTGTGTTTTTGGCCACTTGGGAAAGATTTTTAGTCTTGCTTTAAATTATATTCTTAGCTTTAAGATGAAAAATGTTAAGAGATTCTAGATCATAAATCTAATCACAAGACACGCGGATATAATAGAAAAATGAATAATCGGAATCTAGATTTTGTTCACAAGACAAAGGTATTATGTAAATGTGTGACTTACCGACTTACTCTGTCCATATTTGGGCTTGTCTTCCTTTTTAGATTCTGCCTCACTCTGGGCAATATTTTTTTAAAGTATTTAAACCCTTTATAACTAGTGGCACTTTGGCTTGAGCTATAATACCTGTGACACATTTACCATCATAATGAAAGTAACCTTCATTATCGCGGCAAAACCCCATCATAATGAAAGTTCAAAATGAAAGTATTTTACCTTCATTTGGACTGTAATTTCGGTTAAGTGACATCTGTTGCAAAACTGGAAACTAATTTTTATAATAAATTTCCCCTCCTTTCTCCTTAAAACTGACAATTTAACAGTCAATTCAAAACAAACAAACAAATCTGAGCCCAAGTATTTCAAAAATAACGATGTCTCAGGAAAACTCGAGGAAAAAAAAGCAATTGTAGCCAAAAGAATCGGTTAGTATCTTATCTTTTATCACTTGCAAATGACACATGCAAATGAAAGTAAATGTGTCACCCCATCATTTCCTTAACCATCATAATGAAAGTTACCATCATAATGAAAGTATAGTGTGTCACAGGTATAATATTTGAAATAACCCGTACTATGCGAAAATATAACTATGCCAGAATATAATAATAAGTCAAACTGATAGCAAAAGGGACATTTATTGACATTCGTTAAATTCGTTAAGTTTTTAAATGTCATTTTAGATTCAGTCATTTAATAACAAAATATAAAATTTAATTAATTGAAAATCAAATCGTTTGTATATTTTAAATAGCTGAAATCCGGTGCGCCTCGCTGTACCCATTGGCCAATAAGAAGGCGTGCGCCAAAACAATTGGGAATCTCAAAATTGCTTTTTTCCATGAGCAAAGGTCTCAAGAAGGGTTTCAAATACCACCACGAAAATACATTCAAAAAGAAATACCTTTCCAATCACAATTCAACGATCCCACTGCCATTCTTGTCATGGTCAGATGCTATGGAGGAATGTTGTTGCCCATAAAAGAATTTCGAAGGAGAAATGCACGTGCGTTTGTATTTTATCCATACATCCTGCTCTTTATCCTGCTCTCAATCCCATCCAACTCACTTCACAGCTTTGCTGATCACAGTACTTTGCGTGACACCTAAGCTTAGACTTTCACATAAAAAAAATACACGAAATGTTAATCTGCGTTTAAATTTCCAATTCTTTTGGTGCGCACTGCAGCTTCCGTTTATTTTGCAGTTCAGGTGACAAGAATTTTAATATATACATACATAGTAAGGAGACATTAAGGACATTTTTTTCATACTTTTGATTCCGAATAAAATGTTCTGCTATCAATTGCAGTTTTGCCATTTCTAACGCTCAAAAGTGGTTTTGAAAATGTTTGAGCAGAGGCATCTTGTAGCAAGTGGACACGCATTTGGAACGTGATTTCTTTCAAAACTGTTCCATAGATATGATGCTTTCAAGCATGTGTTAAGCTCATTTGCAGGCGTTGATAGAGGTATAACAACCAATGTTGATCAAAAATCCTCTGCAAGTAGTGTCAGAGCGCTTACCATCGGTTGGTTTTTCCTCGGAAACCCCGTAAAAACCTGTCAAGCGCTTCGAGCGATTTTTATGGGCCATGGTGCATTCGTCCCAAATTATAATATAATAGTGGCAATGGGGCAGTAAAAACCCTAGATATCGGTTTGCATTGAAGCAAGTTTTCAACCAAGCTCTCCATGACAGCGCCATCTAGGAGTAGCTTTAGAAATTAATATGTTCATATGCCTATGTTCTTTCTTTTAATGCAAATAACCCACGGTTAAAATTTCATTAAGATCGGTTGCACTGTTTGGGAGTCTATTGCATCCTACGAGAGGGAAAATTTACGCTAAAAATTGTGCACCGCAAGTCGGACGGACAAAATTCCTTATTGTGTGGATGTTTCCATCATAACGCAGCGATATTTGTTGATTTATAGTTCGTCTATTTTCCCTCGGCTTCATTTGTGGTGGCTCGATAACCACTTTTGTTCGCACAGATTTTCCCGTACAAATGTAGTTGGCAAATGTCGCTGCGTTGGAAAAATCTGTTGTAAGCATGAAATCCACGAATTAAAGACTTTTCAAAAGTCTCTAAGGACTTTCAAATGAAAGTTGATATTTTTCTGAATGGCTGTAGTAATGAAAACTCTGAAAAAATATTCCATTGACATGACTCTACAAAAGTCCTTGTCGTCTGGATCCACAATTCAAATCAATTTACAAAAGACTAAATTTTCAAATTTTTCTTCAATAATTTTCAGTATTGTTAGATACAAGGATGCAACGGTATACAAGCTTGGAAGCATTTCCTTCATCGCTAATTTGCTACACGAGTGAGATAACCAAAAAAGGTAATCCACCATTTTGTGCTGCCGCCATTTTATATTTGGAATTACGCCACACAGCAAATTGTTATATACTTGTCATACCCTTTCATTTGATATCTAATGTCAGGAGTCGGGAAACACAATTGCAAAATTCGACTGACATCCTGGAACCGCCATCTTGATTTTTTACAAAAATTGCATTGCCACGTGTTTAAAAATTTACCAAGTTCTCAAGTTTCTGAAATAAGTTTTTGACTGTCAGTCTTTGTTTGTTTGATTTATTTTGTTGCTGTTCCTGTCTTATCTACAATTGTTTGAATTAAATTTTTATTATACGATATCTGTGCAATCTGACTAACGTTAACCAAATCAAATTCCTGTCAAAATGACATTTAGCCAATTGAGAATTTGCAGACTACTCACTTCAACAGTACTAAATTAAACATTGGAAATTTGTAGAACACCTTGATTTTTTAGCCAGTATTTGCACACGCCCTAAATAACCCACAACACATCCACTCGGAATGACAGCTTCAGTTGGCGGAAATCCGTTTCAAAATTTAAAATATACCGGCGGATACTCTGAACATGTTCCATTATAGCCTACACAATTTAATCCAGTTTCCAAAGATTCAATTACGAATGGAAACGAACCGAAAAGGATTGTTAAGTCGACCCACATATACGTAAACACGTAATTGTCAATACACTTCTGGTGAAATTTTTACCAGTTTTTAATGGGTTTTCAAAATAGTAATATCCGTTCTTGCTGGCCTTGAATAATGATGTAATAATTTCTCTTATTTAATATGTCAATGGATTGCACTGACAGCTGTCATATGTCAGCAAATGCAGAATATTTGGTAGAACGAAAATGGATGAATTGACGAAAATGGAGTGGAATTCAAATGGTAACCTCCTGTTGAGATTACTTTTAGAAAAAGTGCTTCTATTTGTAAGTTGTGCAAGTTAAATTTTGATATATTTAGCTATCGGATGTTTTGGCATGAACGGTAACAAATTTTCCACTTAGTGGCTTCAGGTACTTGTTCAGCGGAGTCAACTTCTTCGCTTGTTGTCAGCCTGTCTTTACCTTGGCATTTAAGCCGCAATTCCATTGAGGCAACACTGAACGAAATGTGGCATGATACTTGTTTTCTATTGTATCCTGATTATAGGTGAACGACTACATAATATGTATGTGCTGTAAAATTCAATAACGTCACATGCAGAATATATTTTACCGACTTTTCCGAAGAAGCCATGCATCTGAAGACGAGTGGGGACAGATAGCAACAGATTTCAAAATTTCCTGGAATTATCCGTATTGTGTTGGAGCTGGGGATGAAAAGTGGGTTGACATCTAAAACGAAAACAAAAACAGGGACAATATGTTTTTCAACTTCAAAGGGACTTTTAGCGTTGTTTTAATGGACATTGCTGACGCAAATTGTAATTTCATATACGCTAATGTGTTCTGCCAAGGCAGGAAATCTGACGTACATAGGTATTTTACGTTCCTGGCCGATGTATAAAATTTCCATCGTGTGATGTAACACCCACAGCCGCCTCCAAGTTTATCTACATCACAAAGTAAATGTTAATAAATGGGGCTCCAGACCAAAATCACTCCAAAAATATTTCAAGTATTCAGCGTGATTTGTGAGTGCAAATTGAATGTTATCAATTTTAGTGTTGCGCCCAGTGTTGTGGCAGCGGCGAGCGAAGGAGTATAAAGCAATCAAAATTGCTAAAAATTTATGTGAAGCGATTTTGGCCGGATGTCCCAATTCGCAACTCACAATTTTCTATTGAAGCACTCAAAAATCACTCTGAAATTTTTTTAAAGCGATTTTGATTTGGAGCCCTAAATCTAAAATTTGCCATGCATGCGTATATTTTAATGTAGAACATGATAACGCATCGGGTATTCTCCAGCCAAGTCGAAATGTGCCTGTGTCACTTTTGACCGACGGAGCTGTAAAACTCGTTGTTGCGGCGTTAGATGTTCCGTAATAATTACTACTAAACTGTTAAATATGAAAACCAAAATAAAATGGCGGACAAACAAAGTCGGCCTGAAACATAAAATACACCCTATATTTACTCTCCAATTGTTTTAACTTATGATTTTTACTGGTTATGTCTTTATAAGCACTAATTTTGTTGTTGCATAATTCGGGTGAATGGTGATCTTCAATAATCTTCGTCAGGTAATGGAAGTAAGAATTCGATGCGGCAAATGAACTGTCGTTGTTTTCATCGATTTCAAATCCGCTTTCGATTGCATTGATTGGAACAGCTTGTGGAGAGTATTGGAAACCGAACACGTGCCATTGAGAATCATCAAACTTCTCCAAGCGTCGAACGATGGCTCAACCAGCAGCGTTCGTATACGAAGCGACTTATCCGAGGAGTTCCCGATTTAAAAGGGTGTCCGATAGGGAGACATTGCTTCGCCACTTCTCTTCAATGTTGTGATCGACGCGATTATGCGTGAAGCATTCGATGGACGACTCGAAGTTCGATACGACGACAACAACTTCGTAACCGACTTAATGTTCGCCGACGATAGCGCCGTCTTCGCCGAAACGGATGCCGAAGCAACGGACATCTTGTACGACATTTCCCGTATCGCCTGGTCATACGGGTTAAAAATTAATGTAAAAAGACCAAAGTGCTCATAACGGACGGATTGAGGGCCAGTGTTCACCTCGATGGAACCCAAATGTAACAGGTTTCGAGGTTCAAATAATTGGGATCATTGGTTGAGGAAACGAAAGTAGCATCGACGACCGACGTTCACAGCCGCATCGGCCAGGCAACAGCAACATTCGCCCCGCTCAAGGGGTGCATATGGCAACGAACAAATATTACCATAAAAACGAAAGTACGCCTTTACCGAACGTTGATCCTTCCAATTCTTCTTTATGGGTCTGAAACGGACACTGCTCAAACTGGACGTTAAGAAACTGGAGGTCTTCCAAATGCGATGCTTGAGGCAGATTCTCGGTGTCCCACTATCGCCTTCGAAACGAGACAGTCAGACAAAAATGCGATCAGCAGACACTGATCGAAGAAGAAATGCAAAAACGTCGACTACGGTGGTTTGGACATGTTTGCTGAAAGGATGATAACCGCTTGCCACGTAAACTTCTCTGGCGAGACCGTTCGGCAGACTGGAGAATTCAGCGTTCGGCACCGAAGAAACCCTGGCTGAAAATATCGAATGGAAACCAATCGTGAATAGAAACCCAGCGACACCGACAGCAGCGTACCGGTTGCGGGGACGTCCCGCTCGGACCGCCAGCTAACAGATCAAAGAAGAAGAAGATCTTCAATAAATAATGTGGTTTGTTTTTTATTATTCCAGTCCATATCGGCACGATACAAGCCACAGATATCAACGACACTGTTCGACACATTGAATCAAGAAGACTATACAAGAAGTGTAAACTCCGTGCTGTCAATTTTCGTATGATTATTTACTGTGTAGAGCCGAGGTAGAGTTTTCGTTGAGTAAACAGGGCGCTTTTTCCCTCAAGTTAACTCGATGCTGTTTCCATGACAGTTCTGGGTTAAACTGACAGATAATTAATTTTACATTGCGTCGCCGTTGGAATATAGTCAAACAACATATGCAAAACCCAGCTTAACCAGACTGGTTTCATCGAGTTTTCCTGGATTTAACGAAACTACTCAACCCCGTTTCCATGGTCGCTTGATCACTTAAAAAATCAATTACAAATTAGATACAAAAAGTACTTCATTACCCCGTTTTTGCCTACTTTGAAAAGTTGAGTAAGGTTGAGCCGAAAACAAAACATAACCTCAAATTTTTGTGTAGAGTTCTCGAACCCAAAACTAACGCCGAAGCCAAACTTCACGGATGGTAAACAAAGAAACCAAATGTCACTTCAACCCAAATACAACTCAACCCGCAAAATTGATGCGAACTATAAACTCGACCTAGGCACGAGAGCTAAGATGGGTTAAGTGGATCCAGTTTCAACTCGACCCCCATATATGACTGGGTTGAACCTGGGTTGAACCTAGTCATAAATGGGATTTTAGGACAAAGTCAAGCTTATGTGAAGCCAAATAGACAGCCGAAAATTTGCTCTGCAGATGCCCAGCTCTCGCTGGCATCAGATACCGTGCATTCGGAAAACTTTTCTACAGGACTTGGTTAGAGGTTTCAAAATAGGAAATAGTTAAGCATAACATTGTTAGCCGTTAGTTGAGCATAACACGCAGAATCTAAAGTCACTATAAAAACACAATGGTATATGCTTATGTAATGCGAGCGGAATGCGGTAAAGTTTCAGGGTCAATTCTATCTCCATTCTCTGCAGGTACTGCCGCATTTACCTAGGTACACCTACATATAAATCAAACCCCACTCTTCTAAGCCTCTTTTATAAATGTGCTAACATTACCAAGAGTAGATTTATTCTGACAACCATAAACACTCCATTTTGTTTGTTTTTTATATAGACCAAAAAATATTATGTACTGTTCAACTGACAGTTAATTATTTTTTCCCTAACTCATCTAACATATCTCAATTGGTATAAACCAGTTGCTCCCGGCTACTTTCATATTCAGCTCATGTAAGCGCACACACTGTGGCCAAGAAATAACGTACGCGTTGCCTTTCATCCTCGAATTTATCTATTTTATCATCGAGACTATAAAATAGATAGAAATTAATGAAAGCCTTCTCCTTAAGGAGAGAAAAGTAAAAACGTGCCGAATTGACTCGATGATGTCGATGATGCCTTAATTAAAGTTAATTCCCCCATAATTAATAATTATTCAGCACAAGTATTGTTTAATAATTAAGACTATGTATGTAAGTATAAATATTAAGAAAATAATAAATATTTAAGAAACCACAAAATTACTGATTTATGTAACAGAAAACCCAATCCCATTAATTTTCGAAAAATATATGCAGGGCTGCCTTATTGCAGCAGTTGGTACCTTGCCAAAATTCATAACTGAAATTGTATACAGCGTTTTCGGAGGCAAGCAAAGTCTATATAGCGCGGCGCTAAAGCAATATTTGTGATGAGGCGACGAGGGTTATGGTAGCAGGGAGAGCAGCAAGCAAATGGCGGTATCTAGCGTGGGTGCAGGGTGGGTCGAAAGAGAGGAGAGGAGTAACAGAGGGAGGGGAGGAATAAACTGTGGTTGAGATGGGAACAATCATATTTACATATTCTTATGCAGTAAAGCTAGGGCAATCAAGACCCAATTCCACTCCCACATACTTGTCACAATATACAGAAATATGTTAAATATCTCGAACTCCATCAGAATATCAACAATTTTCTTTCTGCATTTTTTATGTATGTATGTATGTATAAATATGCTACTTTGAAAAAAAGGACTTGTAGATAAACGCCGTATAGAGGAGACAGATCGCCTTGTGCTACATCAATTCCGTTTGTGTTGTGCTAACGAAAAACTGTGGCAACGACAAACAAAGTGTTATATGTATATGTATATAGCATAGGGTATACTGTATGGGGGTGTAGTATGAATGTGTTCGTGTACACAGAGTGAATAAAAGTATAAGGATCCCAGCTTCAAGAACAGCATACAGAACATATACGTTCTTCTTCTGCAAATAAATGTGAAGGCAAAGAAAAAATATCGAAATAGAAAAGATAGACGAAAGAAGGACGGGGGGGAGGGGGCAACTCTCCAAAGGCGCCGAATAATACGGCATCCTGGGGGCATCCTAATGCCTACTCTTCTGCTCTCTCTCTCTCTGTATCATTCAAGTGGAGGGGATATACGTGACATAAAAAATATAACAAAAATAGGAGCAATTCTTGCAGCACACTGCACGAGAGAGTTAAGAATCTTTGTAGGCAAGGTAGAACTTCTACATTAAATTCATACATGGCCAGTCACCATAAGGAGAGAGAGCAAAATACCATATGCTATGTATCTTTTAATGCCACCCCCAAAAACACTCTACACCGTATCCTAGTTTTTTCCCTCTCTCTACAGGTAATTTCTGATGATGAAGGTAAAAGAGATTAAATAAAAAAAATTTTTTTTGGGGCCCTACAAGAAAAATATCATCGTGAAAATCTGTGTTCCGTCGTCGTCTGTTGTCTACTCTTGGTCTTGACTAACGAAAAAAAAAATTTTTTTTTGTCTGAGGGAATTTTTCCCAACATTTTAGTAAATACTCTTCCTTCCATGCCCCAAAAGAAAGAAGGTGTGGGTGGACATATAAAAAATTGAGAAAGTAGACATCATGTCCTTGTCGATACAAGAATTTTAAGCAAACAGTATTTTTTTTATATTTTTCCTTCATGGCACGAAATTGCAGCTTGAAGAAAAGGAGATATTCGTCCTTTCTCTAGGAATAATTAAAGCTCCTCTCTCTCTAGAGCAGAGTGTATTTTTACATTTATCAAGGATTTTATGTGTAGGACTAACAACCTCCCACGCGAGCGCTTCTTCGTTAGGGAATAATCTCGAGGTTGTTGTTGTTGTTGTCGTCCTTTAGCAGTAATTTTCAGTTTAAGAAGAATATTTTTTTTGATGAGTATTTTCAACACACTTATTGACACTAATTAGAAAATGTAAATACTTCCATTTAATTAACAACAAAATTCTTGTAAGTTAATATAAATAATAAAAAATTGTTTTCTTTATTTTTTTTTTTTTTTTCAGAGGAAACACTCTTGTTAATTCATGTGGAATAGGAAGAACTAAGTGTGAGCTGATGCTGTTGGAGATTTTGATTTGATATAATAAGGAGATGAAAGGAAAGCGGCAACTATGATAATAAGGTACTTACTTAAAATCTTTAAGAACTAAACACTACTAATGAACATTCTTAATTGACCTGATACGATTTAAAGTAACTATGTATTAATTAACGCTTAACAACATAAACTCTTCAAATATAACGTTGTGTAATACACGGATAGCAAACATATGTACATATATCTTGCTCCCTAATCACATTCCCAACGGGGTCGTTACAACAGATAATTGCAATCTGCAGCCAATGCAATTTTCTCCATATCAAGAGGTGGGACACTCTGTCTAGGATACGATTCAGTAACCTATACAAAAACGATAGGAATAGATCCCGTGTAACCGAAGTTGCATTACTAAAAAAAATTTAACAAGCGGGACTTGTGTTTTCGCAACACAAACTCTGCAGCATATGTTTGTTCTTATTTTGTTTTACCAAATCTGCGAGGCCTATTGCCGAAGGAAATCCATGAACGCAATAAAAATTAAAGAAACTAGACCATACAAGCATTCCCCAAATAAAATCGTTTCATTAAGAGTACATTAGACTGTTTTGATGAGGACGCACAATAAGG
Organism: Thereva unica; assembly: GCA_949987705.1. NCBI lineage: Eukaryota > Metazoa > Arthropoda > Insecta > Diptera > Therevidae > Thereva > Thereva unica. The sequence goes on along the minus strand of OX465281.1, from coordinate 28,054,890 downwards.
CAACTCCATGGTGGAATAATGAGCTTCAAGTTTAGATCCGTTATACGAAAGCAGCCAAGAAGAGCGGCAATTATGTGAATTATAAATAGCTTACTAATGCCCTATAATTGGGCGATTAGACGACCCGGAGGAATTTCTGTAAGGGTATCGAAGACATACGAGACTCAGCAAAACTCCACAAAGGTCTAGTAAAAAAGAACTGATGAATTCTTCACACAGTCTAGCGAAGAAACCTTGATATTGTGCATGAAGTGACATTTCCTAATTACAACCACTTATTAGAATGGGAGTGCAGTTCTGCTCGGCAGCTAATACTCCCAATCCCTAAAGTGACCAAAGCTGCTGCAGTAAAACCAAACCCCGTCTGTAATCACAAGCGATAAGATTCAAACAATACGATTCTACTGGAGCAGAGATTTAGGACGGATTCATGTTTGCAGTTCTGACTGCGCAGGGTAAGTTTTGCAGTTCTAAACTTAATACTGACTTAGTAGACTTCGAAAATTTAACTGCAATGGTTATGAACGCTTTGCTGCTACTTAGATCTAAGTCAGTTCTGCAAACATGGACCCGGCGTTATGCTATTCTGCTACCGGAGGTCTGTGACCTAATCACGCCCCTACCGCTACCCCCTACTATGCAAAATGCTCATTTTTATATCCCATCTGTCTAAAGAAATGTCAACATAACATTTATACCCAAGACAGGACGTTATTATTATTATTATTTATTATTATTTGTTTATTTAGAAAAATCATGTACAAAGATTCAAATCTTATAAATTAGTACATTAATTAACAAATTGCATATAACAAGCTTAAAAACACAATATAAAAAAGAAAAAACTTCAAAAAATAATATAAAAATAAAAAAAATAAATAACTTAAAAAGAACAAGAAATAAGATAAAATAAATAAATAAAGCAAGAACTAAAATTAAAGGAAAAAAAAAAGAAAGAAAAAAAAAGAATTGGTAAAATACAAAAACAGAAAGAAAATAAAACAGGAAATAAAATAAAAATTAAAAAAAAAAGTAAAAATAAGAACAAAATAGTTGTATATTCATGCTCTAATCCGCTCTATTTAAAATAAATTCAAAAAGTTGCTTCTTAAAAGTGCCCAATGAATCGATGCGTTGTAAATTAACAGGGAGAGAGTTCCAAAGTTGAGCTACGAAGACAAAGAAAGAACGCTGGCCAATTAACGTGCGAAATTGAGGAATTATTAAATTATTATTTCTGAGGGATTGCGAAAGCTGCACAAACTGCTTGAGGTATGCAGGTTTACGCTCATGAAGGATATCGTGAAACAGTCGTAGAAGCCTAAACTCACGATATTCATTTAGAGAGCAGCCCAAAACTGTGTTCGTGAAGGGTGAAATGTGGTCGAAACGGCGTAACTTATAAACAAAACGTACACAATCGTTAAACGCTACTTCAAGTTTACGGGCGCAAGAAGAATCGAGTGAGGGAAAGATGGAAAGGCCATGCATTAGAAGAGGTAGTATTAGGGCTTTAAGCAGATTCATACGTACAGACCTCTTTAGCAAGCCACAATGGTAACGAAGTCTTGACAGGAGTCCATAGGTTTTACCAACAATAAAACTAATGTGATCGCAGCAGGTCATGCTGCTATTCAGTACCACCCCAAGATTTCTTGCTTTATCAACGCAAACAAGAGGAACCGAGTTTAACGCGATAGCGGAGAGGTCAGGACGAACAGTAGCGGAGTGAGAGAAAAAAATACACTGGGACTTCGAAGTATTTAGCTGCAGTAAATTTAATGTCGACCAGTAGGATATATGACGCAAGTCAGCAGCAAGCTTCTCCACACATAAATGTATTTGATCTTTTGGGGCTGGGAGATAAAGCTGCACATCGTCTGCATACATATGAATCTTAGAATATTTTACTACTAAGGGAAGGTCGTTAATAAAAATACTGAATAAAAGAGGTCCAAGAATGGAGCCTTGAGGGACTCCAGCGTGAAGAAGGGCACTTGAGGAACAAGAGCCACCTAGTTTAACCTTTTGAGAGCGGTTAGATAAGAAACTTTGCAAAAGTTTAAGTGCAGAAAGAGAAAAATGTGCTTGTGACGCCAGTTTTCGCAGGAGCAGGTCGTGATTGCTTTAATTAAGCTAGCGTTGAAGTTACATATTGGCTAAATCTCTCAGGCTATCGTCTTTTGCCTTACATATCTTCAGCGCGAACCGTGTGCGGTCCTACCAGCAAGCGTACTAGTTACCAAATCCACAGAGGCAGCACTAAACGAAGAAGCTGCACTGGGTCCTTCTTCGATATCACTAGGCCTAAGGCTCTAGGCAGACGAAGTATACGTAGCACTGGATCGACTCACGCTGAGAGGTCACAAATTAATGGTCTCTCGTATTGAGGGATCTCTGAAGGAAACTATCGTAAAACAATGTCCACAGCGAGGAATGTTATCTTCACTTCTATGGTGCCTCGTTGTAAATTAACTTCTAAAGATACACAATGGCCAAAACTCTTTCGCCCAAAGTTATGCAGGCGACATAGGCATTCCTAGGTTTTTTTTCGGGGAAGTCGGTACAGAATTTTAAGGAAAACTCACTAGACAGCAAAAAGAATTTTTAAGATAATATACTCGTATGTTCTTTAAATGTAACTCTTCTATTTTCTTGGCAAATTCAGCAACTCCTTTCTGCGGGTCGATGTGAATTGTGTAGTAGACATTAAATAAGGCCAATCCATTCACTCGGTTCTGCGATATGGTATTTCACAGATAGGATATCAATCTTCTTAAGCACGAAAATGTCCTCTCCAAAGTTGCCGTTGAAACGGAAGGGTAGCAAACACATATTAATATTTTCTCTCTGTAAAGGAATCGTCGAGAACACCATAAAAATTGGTTTTATGGTCCCTAAGACTAAGTCCTCAAGCTAGGTTGAAAAGTTGAGTCGAGGTTGAGTTGAAATTTCGACCACCGTATATGATATCGAGGAATATTACTGGTTATTTAAAAAAATGAGGACGATTTTTCTGGGAATATCGATATGGACTGATATGATCGGATCGGCGAACGCACTCGTTGAGGGCCATATTAAGCTTACCACGTCATGCAGCATCAAAAGAAGGAAAGACCAAGCTAGCTTAATTAAAGCATCGTAACACTAGAGTTTAATTAAGGGGTCTATGATGGAATGATCCCAGTACATTAGTTTGGAGATGGCGATATTTACTTCATCATTGACCCACTGCAAAAATGCAGAAATCCCGGTAAAAAGTTCTCTCTATTATCACAATGACTGCTCCACTGAAATAAAAACTTTGGGTGCTTTCAGTATGCATTGCATTTGTACATGCAACTGTTTCGTGATCTGATGTTCGTTGTTTTTCAATTACGATTGAATCCATTTAAACTTCAGTTATTCGATCCGACGATGACAAATATCCAGATTCATTCTCAATCCTTCGATCTCTGGATCGTTCGATTCGGTCATGTGCAAGTGGTATCAGCTACGCTCGTGTGTGGACAAAAGTTTCATTTTGATTGCAAACTAGTTGTGCACATGATTATTGTGCAACCATCTGATATGTCACCACCGGTCCTCGATCGCATCGCCCATTCAATGGGCGGGATCTTCTTCAGGACCCGTGAGGTGTATAAATGTCTCAAGGAGCTTGACGTCAACAAATCCACTGGCCCCGATAATATTCCCCCTATGGTACTCAATAAATGTGCCTCACCTTTGGCTAAACCTCTGCGCAAACTTTTTGCCTTATCATATTTCTCCGGAGTTTATCCAAACTCCTGGAAACTAGCTCATGTTCAGCCCATTCCGAAAAAAGGTGATGCCAGCGACCCTTTAAACTACCGCCCAATGGCAATAACTTCTGTTCTCCCCAAAACCATGGAGACAATAATTAATAGAAAGCTGATGCAATATTTAGAATCTAACCAAATCATACACGACAGGCAGTACGGCTTTAGACCGAAAAGATCTACTGGCGATCTTCTTGTGTGTTTGACCGAGCATCTACACCGAAGCATCCATAGTTCCGGTGAGTCTGGTCTGGTTGCTCTAGATATTTCCAAGGCTTTTGACAGAGTATGGCATCCCGCTCTGCTGTCTAAACTCCAAGCTATTGGTATAGACTCAGTTCTTATGAACTGGATTGAGAGCTTTCTTTCCAGCCGTTCAATCAAGGTAGTATTGGATGGCGTCGAATCCAACCCACACTCCATCTCGGCCGGCGTTCCCCAAGGATCGATCATCTCACCTGCTCTCTTTTTAATATTTATTAACGACCTGCTCTCAATCCCATCAACCCACTCCACAGTTTCGCCGACGACAGTACTCTGCGTTACTCTTACGCCAACGCTAGACAAGCAAGTGCCAGACCTTGTCTCTTAGACCGCGAACTCATGTCCAGCTCTCTTAACGCGGACATCGAGCTCATTCTTGACTGGGGCCGCAAGAATCGGGTCGAATTTAACGCATCAAAAACAAAGTACTGCCTTATCTCCACCAAAACCGGTACCGACTTTCCCTCTATTTTAGTGGACAAGGATAACCTAACACCTGACCCATCTCTTAACATCCTGGGAATGACTCTATCTAATGATATGCAATGGAATGGTCACATATTCCAAATTGCCAAACAAGCGTATCAATGCCTCGGATTCCTTAAGAGATGCAAGTTCCTCCTTCAGCCAGCTGCTCTAGCCACAATCTACAAGTCCTACATTCGACCCCACCTTGAATACAACTCGTATATCTGGGCGGGCGCTCCTAAAACCACCTTGGCTTGGCTGGATAAGGTGCAAAATCGCGCCATCAAACTCATTGGTGATAGCACTCTTTGCTCCTCCATCAACCCTTTAAGCCACCGTAGGAATGTAGCTGCACTCAGCAAGTTTTATCGCTATTATTACAGCGAATGCTCCACTGAAATAAAGAACCTCCTGCCTACACGGCAACTTTTTTCCCGCAACACAAGACTAGCCAACTCGGCTCACCCCTTCACCCTGCAGCCCTCCCCTTCACGCACATTACGGTTTAGCTGTTCGTTTATAAATGGAACAACTCGGTTGTGGAACTCTCTTCCTCAGTCGGTGTTTCCGAGCTCATATAACATCTCTGAGTTCAAACGCAAGGTTCATCGACACCTACTCATGCACCTCCCAGACCCCTAACCTATCCTTTCTATTCTATCCTTCAGATCAAGCTTACTACTATACATTGCACCATGACTCGAACGACATGACGGACTAGTAGTACAAAGGGTGACTCCTAAGCTTCATCGTATCACAAAAAAAAAAATAAAACAGTTCTAAATTGAAATAGCAAATTAGTTGACTCGGGTGCGGAGGGGCTAATTCTTAACTGGCCTAGCTACCATGCCAGAAGTCCAGGGCTCGATACCACGCAGGACCATGTCTCTCCGTCTTTTCTGTCCTCCTTTTTCATTTTACCACGTTAAAAAAATCTCTGTTTTTCTCCTGCCGTCACCTATAACCACAATGAGCGAAGAATCCATCATATTTTTTATTGCAGAAGTCATCGTTCGTTATATTGGATAGGAACAGTTTAAGTAAAACGGCATATTGGTATTAGTAAGTCTTTCATTCTTCTCTCTGCTAGCTATCCGACTGGAGTTTGCTGTGCTGCGCGAAATTGCACTTTATGTATAACAGCCGATAGTGCGAAGGTGCTTCATGTGATCTCTACATTTTCACATAGAGAACACCAAAGCAATATTGTTATCTAAGCGCAAACTAAAAGATTTTATAGTATATGAAAGAAAGGATGCAGTCTAAATTATGCATATACAAATAAAATTTTAATGCAGTTTTTTAAGAAGTCCTAAAGTTTTAATTTATTTACCTTTTTATTACAGCACCACAGAGAACATGAATCAAGGAAAGGCTCTCCTTAATTGTTATTATCAGAGAAAATAAGCGCAAGCGTTCAATCTGTATGTGCAAATCGATGTTCTCGTGTCTTCTTCAGATGCCAGAAAACTAGAACCTTAATGAGATCAGTATTTGAGATTTATATATGGCTTAAACTCAACTTTTGACTCGCATTTATAGCTTTATGTCTTGTCTGGAGAACAATCATTACTATTTGGTAATTGCAACCATATAGATACAGGGAGCTTTATTAAACTATAGCTTATAGCGTATAGAGAACGTCCTTCACTTTTCCGTTAAACATATAACTAACCTACAATATTTTTAGATCGGACATTTCTCATTTCTAGAAGACCTTGATGACCCAAAAAAGCAAAATCACATCTGATTTGGTATCTGATAACTTTATCTACAGAAATTTCTCAAATGTAGCTACATTATTGCAAACCTAATGATTTCATCTAATTACAATTCCGTCACGAGATCTATCTCTGATATGGGCCAACGTTTCACGGGAGTGTGTTCAGCACATCAATCATGCCAGCACACAAGAAGAACAATGGTGTACCTACTTAAAAAAATACTTGAAAACTCGGGCGAAAGGTGTGTGTGATATCGTTTGATAAGAGTAAAAATAAAATTCCTAAAAAGAAGCGAACTTCCAAGGTCTGGCACGAACGTTTTTATTCCTCTATTTTCTCGCCCGTAAACGACAACGACTGTGGCAGAGAGTCACATTCGGGGAGGAGATTCTGGGTGAAGAAGTCGAAGTTAAGTTCGAAAGCACGAGGAAGAAACTCGAAAGAAGCGACGAGGAGAAACAAATTTAGCAACAGTGAATCCACACTTTGATTATGGTAATCATATGGGCTTGAATAAATTCGTAAAAGCCAGATAAGTGGCGCCAATAAGTCAGAGCGGGGCGCGCTTAATGCATTAGAAATTGTCAGAAATTTACGGTCCCTCCGCAAATGAATGACTATCATTTGCATGTCACCAGAGATGCTCTAAGGCCAAGGAGAATCGGGAGTGATCTTTGCAGAAACTGATATGGCATGGATTAAGATGTTTTTTCTGGCCTGGCGATGGGACAGCTTCTATCGAGGGAGTTGTGCTGTGGGTAAGAGAGAAAGAAAAAACTTATGTTTGACAACGATTAATTTATTATCGCTAGAGATTTGAGAGTCAGATTGTTTTGTGCCTGTAATAGATGCTGTTTAGTAGATAAAAATACGCTTAGGTTTGCAAAATTGGCGTGCTTTAGGAATATTCCTTGCAGAGAGACATAATTCCATGATTAATGAGCAATATTAAATTCTTTGACGACGGTCTGATAGCTGCACATACGATTACACATATTGATTCGTTATCGACTCTTCTGGAATCTTATAATTCTTTGCAAGGAGATCTTTTGAGAGGACTTATGAATGTGTAATCAATAACAGTATTAATGCGACAACGTGGTGAGACCTAACAAGACAATGATTGTCAGCTCATCGACAATTATATTATAGTCTTCCAACATAGAGGAATCTAAGCCCAAAATTTATTTTGTCATATTCAGAGTATGTCCCATCTAGTTCACTATAAATATTCCAGCTGGAGTTCCAATCTCCCATACATTTTGTCGTAGGCTGGTTAAGGTATGGATATCAGCTCCTTCAGCGCATTTTCTTTAGTGGTCTCAACTGACACGAAACAGCTTCCTCGAAGAATAAATTTTTGCTTCTAGAACAGGAAAAAGCCGCACTTTGCCATATCAGGCGAATTTGGTGCTTGTTCGATGACAATCGTCCAGTTTTTGGCGAACGATTACTTTGTGCGATGGTGCATTACCATGGTGCAAAAGTCATGAATATAGCTTTTTTCAGGGGACACACTGCATTTGTTTCCTCGTATGTTTCCAACTTGAATCAACATCAACAAGGAAGTCTTACTTTACTTGGAATTCCGATGATATCTACTCGTGCATAATGTGTCAGTTTCAAGGCGATCTTATCATTACAGTAGAAAGGCAAGTGAAAGCAGAGAAGCCTTTAAAAATATTTCATTAGTCCAGCAGGTGGGGTTCAGTTTCACTACAACATACACTATAATCGGAAGAAATGTTAATTTTCAATTCGATGTTCATGACAAAAAAAAGCGGAGTCGGTGTCTGACGATCTGCATTTGCCTCTGTTACAGATATGAATGTATTTATATCGACCACTCCAAACTCGAATGTCGTTTTACCAAGCGGTCCCCCAACTAAGTACTAACCATGTCCAATGCTGCTTGACCTACGCAATCGAAAGAGAATCAGTCATTTGAGTATGTTAACGGCAGCTTTTATGGTCACAAAGATAATGCCCGTTTCCTTGGTCCTACACAATTTCTTAAAGCTCCAATTTTGTTCCCTTTAGTCTAGAAAAGTAGTGCGTACAGTACTTCGTTTGGAATATTCCGTGCGCATTTTAGTAGGAAAAGTAGAATATTTACTCAGGTTTATCGTGTCTGGTTATGTTGCTATGCAGACGTGTGCCTATTTCAAGCTAAGAACAGGCGAGTCTTATTATTACACAGGCGCACCGTGCTTGGCTCTGGTGTCATGTGTGTGTGCCTGTTTCAAGCCTTATTTTTACTCGGGACCATAGCCTTACACACTCTTTATTTCCGAAATCCTACAGCATCCAAGAGATCCAAAGCAAAATTAATCGCCATATTCTTAACACCCTCCAAATTCCTCGTAACTTGAAACCTTTTATATCCTTCAAGCTAAGTTTACTATTAGACATTACATACCTACTAATTTCTTCTTTCTTCTTCTTTGAAGGCTCTACAACCGGCGATTCGTCCCTGGGGCCGTATTTGATTTCTCGACGCGATGTCTTTCGATAAGTAAAAATTCACATTTGACATTCTTTTTTCCGGGTGAGGTTATTAACCTCACGCCAACCTTACTTGGAAGGGACTACTCCGATCATTTTAGCCTATCTTCTCTCATAAGATATTTACCAGTGGTCACGCTAGAGGTTATGATCGCCCTTCGCACGAAATAGTTGCGGCACGTGCATGTTCTGCTACATGTTATTCCCCCTATTCCGCTGATGACTGACCACCAGTTTACTGTCTCTCTTATCCTTGATAATAATATATGGGGACAAGATTTTGCCTACAGTAATAGATAGATGCCTCTCCAGTTGTTACAAATTGTTAGGCTACCCTTTGGGGTATTCGGACTATGATACCTTCCGTCCAATCCTCCGGAAAGGTACAGGTTTTTCGAAGATTGGCTGCAGCGCTATCTGCTATGAGGCTTAAATCACCTTTCAACAATTCTGGCGTGATGCCACTTTTTCTAGCTGCTTTACCATTGGCCATTGTTTGAATTGCGGGTACTATTTCCGTCTTGGATGATCCCGGGTGGTGATTCTTATTGGCTGTGCATTGCTGCTGTTTTCCTGAGATTTCTATACAAGTGAACCATTAAGGACGGCGCGGAAGTAATCTCTATCTTTGGACTTGCTCGTCGTACAGCAGCCTTCCATTCGCACTCTTTACGGCATGATTTTTAGAAGAACGCTTTCGCGAGAGCTGTTTAGTAATTGGGTACAGCACCTTACCGCTGCTTGTGTTTGCCGCGTTTTCCGCTTTTTCTACGAGCTCATTTATCTGCTGCCTTTTATCACGCCGGACACTTCTCTTTACCTGTGTAATTGGGAGTATTCCAGTTCAAGTTGGTGACATCTTGTCGGGTCGCTTGTTGATTTCGCGTTATTTTTAAGGGTTCTTCTGCGTTCTATTTTTTGACAGGTTATGTCCGAGATCCAGTGTTCCTCGTTTCCACTGCTATCAATATAACGCTTTTTGTTGAGCTCCCCAACTCTTCGATAATTGTGTCGTCAGAAACGGTTTGCTGGTTTATGATTTGTTGTAAATTCGAAAAGAAAATTTCATAATATACCCACTTTTGAATAGATTTTTCCACATTTTTGGCCACTACGTTTGCGTTGGTAGGAGTTTTCCTATTGTTGTTTCATGAATCTCGTTAGTTCTATTTCGTTCAGGCTTGGTCCTATTGGGGAGTAGTAACCTTTTGACTTTTTTCATTAGAAAATCAATATCTGCATCATCTACCATTTCTTCAGTCTTTTACGTGGCTTATCTTCGAATAATCCTCTCCTAACAAAAGTTTTACACAGTTAATTTTATCTTTTCCAACATGTTTTAAACTTCCCAAATCGTTTATCCTTCTTGTCGACTAGGAAACCACCACATTTCATACAGTTTCATTTGTTTTCGCATGACTTCTAACCATTTTCAACAATTTTTCAATGTTTATAGTTCGAATCCAGTTGAAATCACTCACAAAGGCTTAAGAATGACGTTTCCCACGAACATGTCATGTCAAATAATACCGTTATTAAAGTGCTGCCTCATGTCCGGAAACTTGCTCAAAAAAATATGTTTTTCTTTTTCAACTGTCGTCTGTTATTCTATTAAAGTTTATAAGAAATATAAACTAATTTAATAAATGAAAATTATTTTACTTGTGATCTCAAATCATAAAGTTTCTTCCAGGAATCGGCATACATGTCTATTTTCAAGTCTGACCTAAATGTCCTAAATCGCTGCAACTATCAAGAATGTCAAATAAAAGCCCTAAATCAATTCATTTATTGCATGCAGATTTTTTGTTTAAATTTGATTTAAAAGAAATAAATAATTATTTTTTTATTTTCAGCCACTCCAAATTGAAATATCTCAACAATTACGTCATCGTGTCTTGCGGGAGTGTAAATTCTTGAAGCCATTTAATTTGCAAAACGAATTATTCATCTGTCGGCAAATCCGTAAGTAGTGATGATAGCTGTGGAATTCGCAATAAAACTTCTTTCTTAAGTACAGCCCCGCAGAGACGAGGAAGGAGGAGGAAAAAATAAAGACAGTAAAGAAGAAAAGAGCAGTCAGTTGGACTTGTTAGGAAGCGAACTGGTGCATTGCGACTTTTCGGAATACTATATACACATGCAAACAGGAAGAAAATGTTGGCCGTTGACTTGGCGTGAGCCCCGTATAGGTCATCAAACCACAGCAGCAGCAGTCCCGTGCGGCTGGTTGCTTACGAACGACTTACTTGGTTCGGGGATAACGCTCTAGGAAGCCTCGATTATATAGTATTGTATATAATACTCCTATTATTTATTTTGTTTTTGGACTTTGTTCGCATTCCAATGCCAAAACGCTTTCTTCTCTCTGCACTATACACTATCACCATGGTAATCGCCAACGAAGACCGACCGGTACAAGAATTTCTTTCGAGGTCTGCCTCCTCTATGCGCCGTCCTACTTTCTGCATGGTGGTAAGAGACCTTCCTTAGCCCCGTGACCGATTCTTACAACATCGTTATACAACATTCTTGACTTTATGGCGTTTATACGCATATTTAATCATGTCCAGAGTCCACAGTCGTCGTAGTCGTTGTCGTCGTCCACAATTCCAGTTCATGCCATGTGATCCGGCAAGTATAGTCACAGAACAGGAGAATCGATGGGACCAGTGGCCACTGTATGCGACACCGGTAATGGTTATGGGTATGCCTGCTGCTCTATGGACGGGGGCCTCTGCTGGGACTCCAAAGTTATACATATATATCTACCATCAAGCTGGAGGAAAAGTAGTTATTACAGAGAGAACAGCACACGACTGGTGGTAGTCTTGCCTGCCTGCATAAAGCATATAGCTGCACTGGTGACATGTTCGTGAATACATGATGATGATGATAATACCAGTGTGCCTAGTGCCGGTGCTGGTGCCCGCTGGAATGCTGTCAATGCCGAGGTCAATGAATTGCGCATGACGACAATCCATAATGAGTACACAGCTAAGCTGCGAGAAGTATTTGCCCATAGCCCCCAACACGGGGACACACACAGAATCGGGGGCCCCATTTCTCCAGAGCATACACCGGAGGCACCCATCGACCGACCGACCGAGAGCTGGGGAGCGTGTATGCGCCAGAAAAAAGCTTTCTCTGGACTTTCTGGGGTGTTGTTGCCAGGCCTAACTGCTCTCGGTGTTGTTTGCGATTATCAGCACCAAACACGACAAGTGTGAAATCGTCTTTGTTTGTTTTCAGTTATTCAAATTTTTTGTCTGTCAGCCTGGAAAGAGATAACGAATTGTAATAAGGAAAAATTCGACTTTTGTTATTGTTGTTAGCATGTCAACTTGACGAAAAACGTTATCATCCCACGAAAAAAAAACACTTTTTTATTCTCAACCACCAGTGAGAAACGACGAGAGAGAGACAACACCGAACCAGAGATAAATTCACGTTATCTAAATTCGGAATATTTCTGTGTGATCTGATAAAACAATAATAAAAAAAAGTTTGTGTTCAATTTTCAGGTATGGCTCGTGACTATCGTGAAACTTGGCAAGGCACCCAATCCATCTATCTTCAGCCTTTGCGGATTTCGTTCAAGAGAGGTTATCATATCAGGAGCTCTCAATCTGCCTTGATGCTACTCGTACATGAGAGAGAATTTGCCGCAATAAACTTTGGACTTTGGTATCATGATTGTTGGAAATTTTTTTTTCTTTTCAATGAAAAATTGAAGACGATTTACTTAATGAGAAAAATTGTTTTATTTCTTTTCTTTAAGGAAAAAAGTTTTTTTTTCGCCCACAGAAGTTTTTTGGAATGGTACGACCGGATGAGGGTCCTCAACGACCGTTTTAGTTACAGGTCGGTGGGACTTTCGTCCGTTTGTAACACCAAGTTTCAACAAGTTTTTTTTTCTTTTCTTATAAAATCTTTGTTACAATTGTTTCAAGTAATAAAAATATTAAAAAACAAAAGGTTATTGTTTCACTCTATTTAAAATTTTTATGAATCTCAAAACTTTGATTTTTAGATATTATTCTGCCGCCTACAATCATTTATTGAATTCAAAGGAGCACTATGGAATTAGTTAGTATATTAAAACCAATTGAATTTTCGAATGAAAATTTTTACAGAAAAAAATACAGGTGCGGTCAGGGGAGCCCCATCAGGAACGAAGTTACTCAAGGTGGATTTACATATCTGACATTTTTCCGTCGCGCCGTATAACAGCTGATCATTTCTGTCGGCTATTATAAATACGCGTTTTACATTTGTGACGAATTCTGTCGCAGCCAAAAATAATCGTGACTTTTGACGCATTCATTATCAAACAAAACTACAACTAAACTAACAACGAAATTTTAATAAAAACCTCTCTTTACGTCCACGCAAAACCAAACAAATCCAAATGAACAAACATTTCAGTTACACATAACCTCAACTTTTATATAATTACAATCAGCTGTTTCTATCACGCTGTCACCGAAAAAGATTAAAGGCCCAACTATAATGCACGTAAGAAACGCACGTCAATCGACGTGCGTAAATTTCGTCAAACGCAAAACCGACTAATTGGTTTGCGTATTGGGAGAGACTTCAAAGTTTAAAATTATTAAAATGCTTAAATATTATTCATTGACTATTAAAACTAGGCTATTAATATTTGCATATTATTAATAATCGTGTTTATTTTCAATTTATAATAAATTTCTCATCAAAATCGCTATCATGTATTTGAACCACAACATTTTCCATACTCTTTTTTCTTTAAAAACCACAAAACAACAACAAAAAATTAGCTTTCATCGATGTAACTACAAATCATCTCACAAAACTTACGTAGAGCGCGGTTCTTTTCCCATTTTTACGTTTAACGAAACTTAACGAAATAAAATATGACTGACGTACGTCCAATATGGCCGAACACATTAATTTCCATGAGAGCGCCGAGATGACGTGCGTTTCTTACGTGCATTATAGTTGGGCCTTAAGTTCGTACAGCTCTCCGCAGTGACGGTAATACCGGAGACACACTAGCACTCTTAATCTGGATTATGACGTCAAAATGACGTAGACCCATATAAAAGGTATGGAAATAAAATGCAGTCTACGTCATTCTGACGTCATAATCTAGATTAAGAGGACTAGTGTGTCGAGGGTATAAGATGTCGCAGAGATTGTTTCCTATTGGTCGAAATTGCGAAAAAGGGCGGCGCGAAAGAAAAACGTTAGATATGTAAATCAACCTTAGCCTTTTCTTCAGCTGCGAATGTAATTCGAAATAAAATCGGTATATTATGGGTCGCGCCAACTGAGTTGATGCCGGAGCGCGCAGCTGGGGAAATTAAAGCTGCACACAAATAAAAATTGCGCACATATCGATAAGAAATGCGCTTATGTATTTTCAAATTTCCCCTTCGAAATTTGTTGCGACTAGAGCAAAGGGACGGGAACGGCATGCGGGGATTCTACTGCGCATGGAAAACGCGACTTTCTCGGCATCAACTCAGTTGGCGCGTATGGAGGCAAGTTACACGGCATAACATTTCTTCCATCAACACTTCCAATAATTCCAATAAACCGGTTTTATAGGCAAGGGGTCGCGGGGAAGTTTGTTACTTGTGCATCCCAAAAAATTCTCGACTGCACAGAGCAACACACTAACACAATCATAATTTCATTCTCGGGGCCTACGAAAATGACTTGCTTAACTGACAGTTTGTACACAGCTACATAGGCAATAGAATTGTTACACGAAAAAATGCAGAACAGTCAGTTTATCGTGAAATTCGTATAACACGCACAAACCGGTTTGTTACAGCAGAAAGTGTTATGCCGTGTAACAAGCCTCATTAGCTTCACTTGTAACTATATGTAATAAAATCTTGGAAGTTAAATTTAACCCACTACCCGGTTTCAGATTGAGCCGAAATTTTGTATACACGTTTAATTATTTTGGATGACAATGCAATCTGACCATTTTTCAAAAAACTCCAGATAGCGGTTCCCCAAAATGGCGGCCGATTTTCGCACTTGTGCTCTGTGGCCCTCTGGCAGGGGTATCAAATGAAAGGATATGATAAGTAGAATAAAATTTGCTGTGTGGCGTCATTCCAAGTTCAAAATGGCGGCCAACACAAAGTTTCGAAAGGCTTATAATAGACTAAAAAGTAAAGAAAATATAACCGAGCAACTTCAAATTTTGCACACAACCTGAGTTCAATTCATCCTGTATAAGAAAGTACTAAATGCAATCCGACCATTTTCTAAAACAAATCAAGAAAGCGGTTCCAAGATGGCCGCCGATTTTTGCAGCTATCCCAGTCAGTGTATTGGAAATAATGAATAATCTCCAGCCAATTAGCCTTCCCATTAAGCCATACAGTTCTCCTAACTGGTTTGAGAGGAGTGGGAAATTTGAATGGGAAGATAGCGCTGACTAGGCACTGGTTCGAATTGCCGAGAGGTGAATCAACTTCGACAGGGCCACGTGTTAGTGAGAAGTAAAAAAAAGATCAAGGAGATGGGTTCTTTGTTCCGCAACATCAGGGACTCTCGTAAGATGTTCCATAAATTTGATGTAAATTATTGGTTTCTGCAAGGAAGTCAACCACTTTACATTGTGAACATTGAAATAATCCGCAATAATGATTTCACACTCGGGATTGGATGAAAAGAATCCCGAGATCTGTTCAGAGATAGCATCAAATGATGAAGTTGAGGCTACGTTACTTATGTTAGGGCTTCTGTATAGGAAGCGTGGCTTGGAAAGATGATTTTAATCCAAAGCGATTAAAGCAAGGGTACTTACTTCGGTGGCTCGTCTTTTTTGTTGAAGGATGAAGGCTTTAGACTGCTAGAACCTACAGAGGAAGGCCTTATAGGGGAGTATCAAGCTGGTTTAGAACAAACAGGTCAACATCGGACCAACTGCTGACCTTAAAGCAAATTCTGGAGAAACCTGGGGAAGGAATATCGATATGTATACATATACCAGATATTTGTCGACTTTCGACAGGCGTATGACTCGATAAAAAGAGAGAAGCGGTGCAGGATCCTAACGGAATTAGGAGTCCCTTCAAAGCTGGTACAACTGATCAAATGCGCAATGAACAGCTCACTGGTGAAAGTAAAGATCCAAAATGCATTAACAGAACAGTTCGAAGTGCGATAAGTGTTAGACAAGGAGATGGTAATACTTTTCAACCTGGTCCTATAATGGGTGATAAGGAAAATGTCAGTACAGAGAAGTGCACTCATAGCAACGCTGTTTGTATAACTACTTGGATAAATGGCTGACGTGAACATCGTGGGAAGGTCCTTTTTGGCTGCAAAAGAAGTCTATGTCGAATTAAAAGAGGCGGCAAAGGACATAGGACTGGACATCACCGAAAAGAAAACAAAGGTGATGCAACAATCCAGAGCTGGAAGATTTAGAATGGGAAGAAATAAATTTATCGACGAGCCCAATCTAGAAGTAATCGATAAAACAGTCTACCTTGGGTCCACAATTACAAAAAGAAACGATGAAAAGGAAGAAATAACTAGACAAATACTATTGGCTAATTGAGCCTTTTATGCCCAAAAACTAATCCGGCGCTCAAGATTTGAGGACAGGAAAACGAAACTCTTACTCTACAGTAATACGACCAGTATTGTGTTATGGTAGCGAGATTTGGACTATGACCCAGGTCATATAGGTTTGAGAGAAAAGTTCTCAGATGCATAATAGGCCCAACCAGAGAGAATGGAATATGGCGAAGGAGATACAACAGCGAGTTGTATGAAATTTTTGACGACACAGAACTGTCAAGTTTAATAAAACACAGACTGAGGCTAGCCGGCCACGTAATCAGGATGGAGGACAATCGTATCCCAAAATGGCTTATAGCCTCAAAAATTTCGGTAAGTAGACCCAGGAGGAGATGGGTAGACTCTGTGATGGCTGACGCAAGAGACCACCAAACTTGGAGAGATGCCCTAGAGGAAGCCAAAGCTCGATTTGGGCTGTACCGCCATTGGATGGATGGATGAGGCTGAAAATGAATACTTACCAAAACGGAGACAGTTGGGGGCACCGCAATCTAGAGTGAAAGCTTATGAAAACTTATGAAGAGCATACAAAAACAAACGGATGTCTTATCTGATAGATAAGCGGCAATCAGAGTGACAAGGTCCCGTAGACCTAAGACAAAATTAGTTTCAGGGTTGGTTTTAGAGCCGCATTGCATTCGTCTTAGACTACAAAACTACAGGAAGGGCCCTCGCCGAATTAAAGCGTAGTGAAATTCGTTTTGTATGCCCACGCTTTGGTAGTTGTTTGTACACTACAAGCGTAAAACCCGATAGAGGAGGGGCAAGAGCGAGTTCAAATGATGAGTTATCTAAAATAAAATCTTGCCCCCAGAAATGAATTTTTTACACGGCGTCCCTCCGAAATCTAATCAGCTGATCCCCCTGAATTTTGCGTTGGGTCCCTTAATGTAAACAAAGAAATTCAAGCAAATAAAATTTACAATTTTTGGACTATTTATCACAGTGATTCACATATTTATTAATGTAAATATCTAATATATGTGTTTAGGAACTATTTTATTTAGCACATTCACCTAAAGAACGATTTTTCTCGCCAAAATTTCGATTTATTCCTACATTTACAAACTGCACACTTCATTGTTCTTTTTTTCACAGAAAACTCACTCGCTAGAACTTTAATTACACTTTAAACTATTCTTTATACTTTCTTTCTTATTTTAAGTTCGTTTTGATAATATGATTTCGGATAACTTTATAAAAAAAACTCGTCTTAAAAAAGTAATCCACCGAACGCGGGAACACAAGCAGCCAACTAACCCAATTTGACAGTTGAGAGACCCCCAGATTTCACTACGCTACCACCTGCAACCGCTTTTGTAGCCGAAGCGCGTAGCCGCTAGAATACGCTTCCAGTGGACGACCAGCCTAATGCATTCCTGCTTGTATGATCCTAGTGATATGGATAGTAGCAGAGTTGATGTTATTGTTTCGGAAAGACGCGTCCCAGTCAGTGGATTGGAAAAATTAATAAGCCCCATCCAATTGGCCTTCGCATAATACCATACAGTTCTCCTAACTGGTTTGGGAGTAGTGGGAATTTTGACTGGGAAGATAGCGCTGACTAGGCAGTGAATCAACTTCGACAGAGTAACGCGTTGGAGGAGAAGTAAGAGAACGATCCAGGAGATAGGTTCCTTCGTGGTTAGTCATCAGCGAAATAGGGGAAATAACATGTAACATAACATGCACGTGCCGCAACTATTTCCTACTGATGGACGAGCGATCATAACCTTCTAGCGGTGGCCACTGGTAACTATCCTATGAGAGAAGATAGGCTAATATGATCGGGATAATCCCTTCCAAGTAAGGTTGGCGTGAGGCCGACAACCTCACCCGGAATAAATGGGGCTTATTCTGAGTGTCGAATCACTCACATGACATTTGCATGACTGTTGCACCACGACTTAAAACTGCCACTTAGGCGGGCCGCACACTTGTGCGACATTTATTGCAATGAGATAAATGCCGCAAAGCGGTAATTACTGCAATGCAACAAATATCGCATGATCCCATTTGAATAGCACGCAGAGTGCTGCTGCTGCCGCACATCAATGCGACCAATCGAAATATTGCATTGCAACATGAAGGAGATATCGCAAAGAGATAGAAACGTCTTCCTTCATTGCAATATTTACAACATGTTGCATTGCGATTTTGAGGTTTGACTTGATCGGAAGCGTTTATTGAAAAATTCAAAAATGAATTAAAAAAAAAATTAAAAGGTTTCTTTAAAAAATTCCAAATTATAGGCATTTTATGTTCACTAGAACTCATTTTGTTAAACTTGCTTATATTTACAGCAACATACCTTGCGGTAAATGTCGCATAAATATACGGTTTCAAATCTCAGTGCAGTAATTACCGCATTGGGGAATTTATCTCAATGCAATAAATGTCGCACAAGTGTGCGGCCCGCCTAAAACGCAGTTAATTCACTTCATTCCACTCTGATAATGTCCATGAAACTAAAGATTGGCAATTTTAAATGAGAGATGCCTCTTGAGTCGACTCGGGGAATAGCATTCTTTGAGTGTCACGTCACTTCCAATGTCACATGACTCTCAAAATAAGGCCCAATAATTATTACGGAATGAGCAACATTTGCGTCCTTCAAAGTAGGAGCGGTGTCTCGGGATTTTAAAGTATTGGAGGTCGCATTTTGTCATATCTTTCGCTGTGGGGGTGGAGTGGCTCCAGAAGTTGCTTTGAGTAGCGGGGATGTGACGGAATGTGACTCTAAAGCGGGTCAACCTTTAATGTTTTGAAGTATGGAACGTTTTTGCAGTGAACCACACATTAGGTGTGTTCGCGTACTCGCCTGCGGGTTCCATCGGGCGCCAGAAAGCGCCCGAAACCGCCAGATTACTGTTCTGTTCCGTAGGAACAAACAGATATCTGGCGGTTTCGGGCACTTTTTGGCGCCCGATGGAACCCGCAGGCGAGTACGCGAACACACCTATATGTTGCGAAAGGCCAGAACCAGATTCCGTTTGTAGAACATTTAAGGAAGAAGAAGATAGGTTCCTTGATCTGCAACATCAGGGGCCGTATTTGGTTTCTCGAGTCGATCGGTCGACTCGACAAAAAAGCTTCTCGATTTTCTTTAAGTTTCATATTTGGTTTCACGACCAAATCGACAGCTAAGCGCAGCCATACAAAAGCATCAAATTGGGTGGTATTACTTCAAGGCAGCAAACCACGTATATTTAATTAAAATAGAAATTGTTAAAAGTTTATTGTATGCATAAATTGAGCTTTTTAATAATCGTCCAACGTCTTTATCGACACGTAAGGAGACAATATCGTGTCGCCAAATGCCAATTTTTATGTATTGACAGACGATAATGTCGACTCGAGAAACTAAATACGGCCCCAGGGACTCCCATGGGAGTAAATTATGTAAATTATTGATATCTACAAAGAGCTCAACGTCTCTGCTGGAAACACTGGTACCATTTGAGTAAGTCAGCCATTGTGAACATTATTCGAAGTCAATTGCAAGGTCCTCCACTGGCTCTTTCTCATGGACCCTCCAGACTATCTTCGAGCTAACTTACCACAAGACGTTGCATCATGAAGTAAACGACATGACGGACTGGTAGTATAAAGGGCGCCACCTAAGGTTAGACTCTTTTACTCGCAAAGATGATTTCACCATCAGGACGACAAAAAACCCGAGATTTGTTCCGAAATAGCATCAAATGAAGCAGGAAGCAGAAGAATATAACGTGGCTTCATAAGATGCTTTTAATCCAAAGAGAGTTAAAATCTGAAGATGTGCTTTTATATAGGTATTTTATAATAAGCCACGGAATCCTTAACATACATAGATGTGCACCGCATGAAGTTTATGGATGTTACAGAAGTAAAAAAAAAGCTTAACTTGAAAAAGGCCCCCACCATCAACTCACCTCAGGGTCCCTACCAACCTAGATCCGGCCCTGATTAGTCCTGAACTGGTGCCCCTGGTGGCCTCGTTCAAGTTACCCTTGATTGGGCCATCGGTGCTTCAAAGGAGAGACGAAACAAGGCTCTGGCATTGTATTCGTCGGTCCACAGCCGTGTATTGGGGCACCTACTAGTTTGGTTGGTCTTGCCAAATGGAATTTTATAAAACATACCGAAATCTGAAGGTAAGCCGGCCAACTCTAAGCGGTTCTTCCTAAGCTGTCTTTAGGCGGCCCCAATGAGGCGCAGTCGTTAGGATGGTAACGCCCTCATAAACGAGCATTCCATTAAGGCACCAGTCCACTGATCCGCTTCAAAATTTGCAGCTTGCATCCTTTTTTGTGTGTTGTGTGAGGTCCGGCGCCATTTGGATATAATGGGCCGTATTTGTTTTCAAACAAACGTATTTGTTTTCGAGGAAAAAAGCTTCTCGACTTTGTCTAAGTTTCATATTTGGAATCTCGACTTTGCCTTGAGGAAGATGAGTCTGCCCTAAATGTTCTCTGCGAGTTGCTTGGGTTGTCAACTCTAGCGACAAGCTAATATTAGGTGTAGGTGTGAGGTACACTGGACAAAGCGAGCACCTCACCAAAAGAAGGCGCAAAACAGAATCCGATGGCGAAGTTCCCGAGAGGGGCGAAGCAGGATAATAAAAAATATCGGTAAAATTAAATTGTCAAAATAAACTACATGAAATATAAAATAAGAAAATGATTTAGTAACACGGCGGAGGGACCAGTAGGTTAGAGAGAATAGAATGGAATAACTGATTTAAAACACTCAGTTTTTAAATTAATTTAATTATTTAACATTGTAATAAACGCAACGTAGAATAATTAAAAGTTAATCGATCTAAGAACCACCTAATCTGAATAGTTTGTTTTATGTTGCGCTATTTATGGTATACAAGCATGCAATACCTGAACTGAAGTGTGGAGGGTCATAATTTTTATAAAAGGCGAATATGAATGAAAACTCCGCATTACACTAATTTCAAATCATGCAAAATAACATACAACCCAGCATGTTTCGCTGCCGCTGCCGTTTACTTTTGCAGCTATTTTTCATATCAGAAATGATGTAACGAATTTATAGGTTAACAATAACAAAGCATAAAAACGATATTGAAAAAAATAAATGAATAAATTGAGAAACTGCTAAATGAATATAAACGAGGATCCTGGGCTATGCTGTAAGAAATAAATGCATTATTTTTGTAGCATGAATATAATAGAGCTCTATATTGAGAGACGAGATAAATTTTAAGCTGAATGTACAATAATCATGTTTGCAAACTATTAGCTAATTACTACATATATAGATAATAAATAAAAACAATTAAGCTGGAGGTCCACCAGAGTTTATGTATTCCATTTCCGCAGCATCGATTGGTTTCCTATTATATCTGGCTGGTAATTGCCAATCCTCTATAATTCCAAGTGAACGAACTGCAGCTGATGCCTGAATTTTTGGGGGAGAAGTAATAATAGAACAATTATTAATATAGTATATTTAAATTAGAATCTTACTGGCGGAGGGATAGGGATTTTGGGCGCGGGTGGAGGAGGAGGAGGTGGCGGAGGACTAGCACTCACCGCTGCTGCTGGACTGGCACTTGCTGGTGGTGGAGGGGCTGCAGCTGATGCAGATTGTCCAGGTGATAAAGCTGTACGGCTACCTTGGGAACGGAACTGTATCATAGGAACTCTTTTTGCAGCGTAGTACAGAATTTTGGTTCTTGAAACCATTTTTAACAAAAAACGTTGAAGACTTTATCGTATTATTATTTAATTTGTGATGATTTATCCCATAAATGGTAAAATTTGCGGAGAAAAAAACAATGTAAAAACTATGGCGGAGACTTTGGAGATATGTCAGTGTCAAAATGATCCTTCCTTGACCGGGGTTTTCTATAGCGGATTAGGAACGAAACTTTTGGAAACTTTAAACAAAACAAATAAATAATTTACTAATAATAAATATTAATATATTAAAATTAATCTTATATGCAATTTTAATTACATATGTCCGAGACTATTTTGTTATATTGTATTAAATTTTAGAAATTTAAAACAAAAAATTCTCGAGTGAAAAATGTAATTGTGAACTATATTTTCATCGCCACCTATTGTGCAATTATAAGAAGTAAATTTTTTAGAAAATTTTTATGATAGGAATGCGTAAATTTACGAATATTTTACGTAAATTAACATTAAAAATTATAAAAAACCGTCTGTTAATTGAATAATGATTTTTATTGTGTTAATAAGGATAGTAATAAAATAATCACCACAAAAAAATGTTTTGGCTTGTATAATATTTAAATATCTATTTAGAATTCCAACGAATTATCCAAAATATTTAAAAAAGTAAAATTTAAGATCAATTAACACATAAACATAGTTTTAAAATATTAAATTTACTTTAATTAAATTTGTTTTTTGTTTAAAAGTGTATCAACGTAATTCTTAAATGCCGCTCACTTCATTCCATAACATTTGAACACAAACAAACTGTCAGAAGGATCGAATTATTTTTATAAGAGCGAAATTTCTTTTTTCCTATGTTAAAATTTACTAATAAAAGGATTTTTGGATGACGAAAATGCCGGTAGATATCAACCGTTTAACGGATGGATGGCTAGAGCTAGAGAGCGATCCAGGATTATTCACCCTATTGCTGGAGGATTTCGGTGTTAAAGGAGTACAAGTTGAGGAAATCTACGATCTACAGAAGCCCATTGAGGGCCCTGTCTATGGATTTATCTTTCTATTCCGATGGATTGAGGAGCGACGTGCCAGAAGGAAAATTGTCGAAACAACAGAAATATTTGTTAAGGACGAGGAAGCCGTAAGCAGTATATTCTTTGCCCAGCAAGTGGTGCCAAATAGTTGCGCTACACACGCGCTGCTTTCGGTGCTGTTAAATTGTGCAGATTTGCATCTTGGTGATACTTTGAATCGATTGAAGCTGCACACAAAAGGAATGTGCCCGGAGAACAAGGGCTGGGCTATTGGGAATACACCGGAGCTTGCTTGTGCACATAATTCGCATGCAATGCCTCAGGCTAGGAGGAGGCTGGATAAGACTAGTGGTATTAGCACAGGTAGGTTTACAGGTGAAGCTTTCCATTTTGTTAGTTTTGTACCAATCAACGGGCATCTGTTTGAGTTGGATGGTCTTAAGCCATTTCCAATGGATCATGGACCATGGGAGGAGAATGAGGATTGGACGGATAAGTTTAGGCGGGTGATGGCTGAACGATTGGGTATATCTACCGGGGAACAGGATATAAGGTAAAACAAAACATAAGGCAGACAAAGAACTATCTCGTAATTGGTTAATTTAAGATTTAACTTGATGGCGGTGGTTCCTGATAGAAGAATTGCCATTCAACATAAGTTAAAAATGCTTCGAACTAACCAAGCCATTGTTTCTGCAACGATGCAAAAACTACTTTTAGCAGATAAGGGAAATGATGTAAATAGAAACAACAAAACCGATTTTAAACACAAATCATAACTAACAAAACTCGTCTCCACAGGAAAACTCAACAAACGAACACAAGGAAGACAATGATGACGGCAACTCTTCACCAACTTCTTTATTTGAGCCTAACGCTTTTACAGCGCGCGATCTTCAATCTCTACTGAAAAATCTAGAATCTGAAATAGCTATTAATGAACAACACTTAAACGATGAAAACGACAAACGTTACATGTTTAAAGTAATCTCTCAAATTCCAACCTATCTCTTGCAGTTTAAGCTATAAATCCACATCCATCCATTCTTCTCTAGGTTGATGACTGCCGCCGTACACATAACTACGATCAATTCATTTGCACCTACCTATCGATGCTGGCACATCAAGGTGTTTTAGGTGAACTAGTATCCCAACATTTACTACCATCAAAAAAATTGACTGGACAAAATGCAAATCGAATGGGAAGATCAACAAAGAAAAATGGCAAATCACCGAAGCCAACTGGAAGACGAAGAAAAGGACGTAATAAATGTAAGAAAAGAAAATGATTTTTATTTTTTATTGTAATAGATAATTAACGAATAAAGTTATAGGGTAAGTTGAAATGAAAAAGGAAAAAATGTTTGACATTTTTTTTTGTAAAAAAAACCAAGGATTTATAATGGACGCAATATTGAGACTGTTTTTATTTTCGGATTATCAAAATTGAAATTCTAGATGTACCTTGATAATTAAAATATTACGTTTCTTTACTTATAACAAAATGCATTTTTTATATTTTTTGAGAATTTCAGGGTAGTTTTTCTGGCTTCACTACTTTTTTCTTTGAGGGGTGTCTTTGTAGGCACTGCGCTACCTATTAGGGCTATTGTGGCAACCTCGTATTTAAAACTTCGAGGTTAACCCTTTTGGTATAACATAAAATTGAGTTTGGTTTCATATCCCAAATCTCGCGGAGAACAGGGAAGCGGCGAATCAGTCTCCTACTTGCTGTAGTCTCACGATGGCACAGGAAGTGCTGTCCTTTTTCGGAAGCTGCTTATCTTCAACATCTCAGAATAAGGATTAATATTGATCTCACGAGTTACGCGAAAAAGGGCCGGTTGCCTGGTATCCGAAGTCCATAGTTTGTAATACATTCACGCAATACCATTCATCCTTTTAGCACGATTGTTTAAACCTTGGTACTGCGGATTTTTACGTGGCAAGCGGTTATCTTCCATTCGGTAAACATGTCCAAACCACCATTGTCAACGTTTTTGTATTTCTTCTTCAATCTACACGTGAGTATCGCCCGATGGTAGAACGAGAAACCAGATAGATTACGTGCCCATCAACCTTAGATGGAGAACTATTCTAGAGGATGTCAGGACCTTTTGGGGAGCAGATACTGGAAGTAGCCACCATTGGATAGTAGCAACTATTCGCCGCAATCAGAAACGTCCAAAGCCATCCCATAAACCGTAGACGATTTAATTTAGACCTGCGGGAGAGCATTGAAAGGCGAGAGTTCGTTGGGAATCTACAGACCGTTTCTGACGACAGAAATATCGAAGAGCTGTGGAGCACAATAAAGGGCGCCATATTGACGGGGAAACGAGCACCGGTTATGCCCAAAGAAACATGCAACACTGGATCTCGGATACAACCTGTCAAAAATCAGAGCGCAGGAGGGCTCTAAAAATTAAGGTGAACTTTACAAGCGACCCGGACAAACGTCATCAACTTGAACGGGAATACTCCAAATTACACCGGAAGGTAAAAAGAAGCGCCCGGCGTGATAAAAGGTAGCAGATAAACGAGCTCGAAGGCTGCTGTGCAGCGACGACAAGCAACTTTAACGATGGAGAGATTACTTTTTCGCCGCCCTGAGTGGTTCACTTGCGCGGGAATCTCAGGAAAGCAGCAACAATGCGCAGCCAATAAGAATCACTACCCGGGCGCTATCGGAAATAGTAATCGAAATTGATGCAATGGCCAGGGGCCGTATTTGGTTTCTCGAGTCGACATTGTCGTCTGTCGATAAATAAAAATTGGCATTTGGCAACACGATATCGTCTCTTTTCGTGTCGATAAAGACGTTTGACGATTATTAAAAAGCTCAATTTATGCATGCAATAAACTTTTAACAATTTCTATTTTAATTAAATATACGTGATTTACTGCCTTGGAGTAATACCACCCAATTTGATGGTTTTGTATGGCTGCGCTTAGCTGTCGATTTGGTCGTGAAACCAAATATGAAACTTAAAGAGAATCGAGAAGCTTTTTTTGTCGAGTCGATCCATCGTGTCGAGAAACCAAATACGGCCCCAGAATTGTTGAAGGCCGACTCAAGCCTCATAGCAGATACGCTACAGCCAATCACGGAAAAAGCATGGAACACCTGTAACTCCGGAGGATTGAACGGAAGGTATCTAAGTCAAAATTCCAAAAAAGGAGACATAACAAGATGTATCTTGCGATGATGGCGATAACTACCTTCCTGAAAACAACCTTAATTCTAGAGAATCTAGCTTTCTCAATTTTCATGCGGTTTATACTAAATGAGTGGTGTGGATAATATTTTAGGAAGGCGGTTAGATCTTGTATTCTTTTTCGACTCAGACAACATGAATGTTGAGCCTACCTCAATTGTCTTGTCGCCCGTCGATAATTACCACCCTTCTCTCTTACTAAGCTATTGTTCTGCCTTTAACAATAAGCTAATCTCGGAGGAGTTAATCTTGAACTTTAGGAAAGCTACGCAGGGCTATAGAAAATTTTGCAAAGCTTGCTCACATTTGCTTGGCATGTTTTCATTAATGAACTTATGCAAAAGCAGGGGCCTTATTCTCTATTACAATACTCAAATGCTTTTTACTCGAAACTGTTATCTGAAACTAAAATGCTTCCGTATTCCCTATTACAATATTGCTTCCTGTCGTAGAAATGTCCCCTAATGAAAAGAAAATGAGCGCAAAAGCTTTTAATTGTATCGCCCACACCTAAAATTTTATAAATTGCTCGATTACCCTTGAGCTTTCGAGTAAAAATCTAACAATATTGTTACAGTTTCGAGTCAGTTTTGTAATACAGAATACCATTTTGGCAGTTTCGAGAAAAATTCTCACAATATTGTAATAGAGAATAAGGCCCCTGATGTGCGCAAACTGCATTACTGAAAGCACCCATAGGTCCGATAGAGAATTACAACTATGTCATCAAAATTTCAGTAGGTACCTTTGCAGATTAAGACGGCCAACTTAGGGTGCTTTCAGTAATGCATACTTGGGCCCTATTCTCTATTACAATACTCAAATGCTTTTTACTCGAAACTGCTATCCGAAACTAAAATGATTCCGTATTCCCTATTACAATATTGCTTCCTCTAGTAGTAATATACCCGAGCGAAAAGAAAATGAGTACAAGAGGCATCAATTGTGTCGCCCATACCTAAAATTTTATAAATTGCTCGATTACCCTTAAGCTTTCGAGCAAAAATCTAACAATGTTGTTACAGTTTCGAGTAAAAATTAGTCAGTTTTGTAATAGGGAATACCAATTTGTCAGTTTCGAGAGAAATTCTCACAATATTGTAATAGAGAATAAGGCCCCTTGTATGCGCGAAATGCGCAAACTGGGGCCTTATTCTCTATTACAATATTGTGAGAATTTTTCTCGAAACTGCCGAAATAGTATTCTGGGGCCCTATTCTCTATTACAATACTCAAATGCTTTTAAATCGAAACTGTTATCCGAAACTAAAATTCTTCCGTATTCCCTATTACAATATTGCTTTTTCTAATAGAAGTGTCCCCGAAAGAAAAGAAAGTGAGTGTAGGAGCTTTCAATTGTGTCGCTCATAAATAAAATGTTATAATTTGCTCGATTACCCTTGAGCTTTCGAGTAAAAATCTAACGATATTGTTACAGTTTCGAGTCAGTTTTGTAATACAGAATACCATTTTGGCAGTTTCGAGAAAAATTCTCACAATATTGTAATAGAGAATAAGGCCCCTGTATTACAAAACTGACTCGAAACTGTAACAATATTGTTAGATTTTTACTCGAAAGCTCAAGGGTAATCGAACAATTTATAAAAATTTAGATGTGGGCGATACAATTGAAAGCTCTTGCGCTCATTTTCGTTTCTTTCGGGGACATTTCTACGAGAGGGAGCAATATTGTAATAGGGAATACGGAAGCAGGGGCCTTATTCTCTATTACAATATTGTGAGAATTTTTCTCGAAACTGCCAAAATGGTATTCTGTATTACAAAACTGACTCGAAACTGTAACAATATCGTTAGATTTTTACTCGAAAGCTCAAGGGTACTCGAGCAAATTATAACATTTTATTTATGAGCGACACAATTGAAAGCTCCTACACTCATTTTCTTTTCTTTCGGGGACACTTCTATTAGAAAAAGCAATATTGTAATAGGGAATACGGAAGAATTTTAGTTTCGGATAACAGTTTCGATTTAAAAGCATTTGAGTATTGTAATAGAGAATAGGGCCCCAGTTTAGTTTCGGATAACAGTTTCGAGTGAAAAGCATTTGAGTATTGTAATAGAGAATAGGGCCCCTGGTCCCGCATCCACTTGCGGAAAAATCATTTGCGCAGGCATGCAAGTATGCATTGTTTCGCCATATGGCGCTGATTAATTGCCTTTTTTAATGCTCTTTATTATATTTACCGCACGCCATCAACATTCTCCTCATCCATTTTATGTTGTTAAACAATACTTTTACATTTGACAGCGAAGTGCCTACTCTTCTGCTTTGAAACTTGTTCGCAGGGTGTCCGTGTTCGTAAATGCAAGTTGCTCAAATTGGCATTTGACGACACGATATCGATCTCTTTACGTATCGATCAAGACTTTTAACGATTATTAAAAAGCTCAATTTATGCATACAATAAACTTTTAACAATTTCTATTTTAATTAAATATAAGTGGTTTGCTGCCTTGCAGTAATACCACCCAATTTGATGCTTTTGTATGGTTGCGCTTAGCTGTCGATTTGGTCGTGAAATCAAATATGAAAATTAAAGAAAATCTATGTGAGATTGCACCCGCATTAAACATGAACGTTCCTAAAGACTGCACCACGATCGAAGTTCATTACACCACCCATGAATACCACTAAATTTGTCAGGTGGTCGGAATCATTAAATCGGCTTGCTACTACTGCAAACCCCACAGTCAATTTTGCAACCGACGCAGTTGACGGTTATTTTACGATACCGAAAGCAGCCGGATACTCCAGTTTAATTCTTCTTTGCATCGGAGCATTAATTTGGGTGTTAGCTGAGACGTAGATCATCCCGGTTTTCGACACTAGCACCTCGTTGCCCACCTAGACCGTAAAGCGGCCAAGGGATAGGCATAACTTTTTCCCAAAAAATGACTAAAACAGAAAACAGATGGAATTAAACGCACTTCACGTGCACTTCCGAATAAAGAAAAATGCAAAAACCTTAATACCCTTTCAATCATAATCGACGAAATAAATCTCGAAATTTTTATAATTTGATTAAATTGTTTTTTTTTTAACCTTTCATTTTATTATTAAAAACTAAATGCTATCTACATAAAATTCAACAGCTACAAATGATACCTAAATTTTAACTACGTTTATTCATTTTATCATTATTGTTCAATGTTTCTCTTTCGCTATTATTCATTATTTTATTTTTTTTTTCACAAATGGCTCTTTTTTTATAATTATTATAATTATTATTATTTATTTATGTATTTTGAAGTATTTTTTGTTTTTATTTCGATAATACAAAAATGAAAATTTCTAATTTTTATATAAAGTAAACTTTCTACGTTTTTTTCTTTTCTTCTTCTTTATTGAGTGTAAAAAAAATCCTCTTAGATAATTCTAACAAATAAAAACAAAAAAAAATGTTCATAACAACTTAACGACTGCTTTCCTTTTCGGTAGGCGGATTATAGTATTATTTTTATTTTTAGTAAAGTAAAACAAAATAACAAAACAAGAAAAAAATTATTTTATTTAACGCCTTGTTGTTTGTGTAAAAAAATTTATTATTCGTGTTCGGATAAAATTTTTTACTTTGGTTGAAAATTAATTTACGAGCAAACACTCGCTCTTTTGTTTTTGTTTTTTTTGTACATATTTGAAGAAACAACAGGTAAAGATTTTCAGTTTTTTGAGTTCACCATGCTTTCATAAAAAAAAGATTCATGCCTAGAATATTCCTGATTAAGTAAACTTGACGATCTTCAAAAAAGGAACAAAAATGGAAATCGCAGCGACGTTTTTTTTTTGTTGCATATAACTGCGGCTGTGGCTTATAAAAAGAACTGGCCAAAAAATGTGACTTGAATTTTTTTCCTTTTTGCTTATAATCTAATCACTCAACTAAATAATAATAATAGTAATGATAATATTATTAATGTAAAAACGTTTTCCGAATTATGTGTTATTTTTAAACGAGAAATCTTCTCTCTTTTGTAATACATGGAGTTTTTTTTGTTTTTAGATGTTTTTGATTCAACTGGTTACTGAGACTTCGTTTGGTTTTTGCTCATCCTTTAGTGTGGCGGCATTTATTGATTCAGCATTGTTGCCATTGGTTAACTTTTCAGCTTCAGCCTCAATTTTAGCTGCAGATGAGAGGATTTTCTTTAGGGATTCCTGGGTTTCAAGATTTGTGTCATTTTCCTTCTGGTGTTTTTCTATTTCGTTGCGTAGCTTGGCAATATCTTTAGGGCTGAAAGAGAATTAAGACAAATGTTTAGTTTTTTATGTTGTAGTTTTAAATAGTTTATAACTTAAATAAAATCGGTTGGGCAAGTTTTCGATAGCGACAACTCTTTTCACATTTCTTAGATGCTTACGTTTAGTTATATTTGTCACGGAATGCTATATTCTACTTAAAGTGAACACTGCGGCCAAGTCAGGCATATAGTGTACGTAACCCCACTAACGAAAAAGACCGTCTACCCGCCCGATCGACTGCGAGGAATGCAGACTATAGGTGATTAGATCTTTACCCTGTCTAAGACCTGGGACCGATACCCAGTCCCCTTTCAGAGACTCGGCTATGACCTCGACACCTAAATATGGGAAAACAGGCTCTGGAATACGCCAAAGCACTATGCAACTATTTTGAAAGAAAATTTCCAAATGCCTTCTTTGCTTAACCAAGCCATTGCAGTCTGCTGCACTTGAGGAGCGCCGTGACCTGTTTACTCTTGGGCCACAGAGTATCGAGGCACTTCTAAAGGAATGCCGGGAAAATCCCATCTCCTCTTGGGAGTTGTTGGGTTGAAAAGAAGCCTGAAAGATATTCCAATAAAGGCTCCGGGCCTAGAGGATTGACCTTGGAAAATACTCGCTGTGCTGGCACCTTAAGGGGTCTTAGAGAGTCTGCGGACACCTAGCAGAGTCTGCGGGCACTCACAGTGCACTCAACTCCTTGTTGTAAGCTATATAAAACCTATATTCTTCCCAATGCCCAAACTGTTTTACCCTACCCTATTGAACAATCTCCTAATTTCCCCACGCATTGCAGCTAGTCTGTCGTTCCACCAGGAACTCACCATCGTTGACGAAGACAGTTGCTGTCATGGTAGGAGGAGACCAGCACATCAGTGAGCTGCGATCCCGCCTTATTCAGTGCACACATTGAGCTGATAGAGGTGGCAAGCAGGCCTTAAGCCCCTGAAACCTAGACCAGTTGGTTTTCTTCGGAACCAGGAAGGAGGCTCGAATATATGGGGGTCCGACAGTGAGGCCCCGTCCAGAACACGCCTGTTGGAGAGAAGCCTGCTAGAGAGGGTGAGGTACAGTCCAGCAACTCTTTTCTACTAAGTTGTGACAAAGATGGATTTGCATGAACTATTTGCAAGATATATGTTATCATTACAAGAAATTCTAGGAGACATTCTCGATTACATCGGTACTCCCTCTATCTCTAGAGGTAAAGTTAGTACATGATTGTCAATTAAAAGAGCATCGCACATCTCCGATCAATAGAACCTACGTCTGAACTCTTGGATGTTATAGGAATTCGCAAAGACTGAATTGCGACTGTTCCACAGTGGAGTTGTTATATTTATGAACGAGTGGGCTAATCTTGTGCAGCGGGTGTCCATTATGATAGTAGAGTTAAATTTTTGTCAATACACATTCGCACATTCCTACGGTCGCTCAAAAGGTAGAGCAAATGGCATAGTCATCGATAAGTTTTAGGGCACTTTTTTTTACTTTATGTAGGTAGTTAGGCAGGCAGCCCCATCTAAGCTATAGACTGGGACGCAATTGGATCAAGTTTCATATTTAGAGTTTCGAAACATCCCCCGCCCAAATCCCAAGAAAAAAAATCCAAACATAGACTGAATCTGATATGCGCCAGATCCGGACATTCACAGAGAAAGTGTTCTATTGTCTCACTGGCCTGTTCCTTTCCGCAGCTGCGGCAGTAGGATTATAAGGAATTGTGAATCTGGCCGCATATCCTTGTGTGGCATCGCTAAAAGCTCTCGCGATCTCTGGTTTTGTAATTTTTATAGAGTTGAGGCAGTACATTTGTCTCTTACAATATGGTAAATTGTACTGAGGCCTCAATTTTTTGAAATGTCCCGGTTCAAAAATAATGTCCTACTGATGTATCGAGATAAATGAAGCGAGGTGTGATTGTAAATTCATAGAGGAGAGACAAGGGTTTCTTATTTCTTACATCTCTTGCGGCAATAAAACTTCCAACTTGAAATTAGGTGAGGTGAGATTGTAAAATATAAATATACGTTTAATGTAGAAGTGGTGTGGCTCCATATTTTAGAGTATTGGAGGTTGATTTGCTTTGGAGTCGCATTTTGTCATAAATATTGCTGTGGGGTAGAGCGGTTGCCTTGGTTTGTAGCGGGGCATGTTACGGAATATGACTCCAAAGCAGGTTGAAGTGTGGAGTTGCGCCGCTTTTGCAGTGAATGACGCTTTTGTTGCGGGAGGCGAGAACCCATTTACGGTTGTAGAGCCTTTAAAGAAGAAGAAGACTCAAACTCGTAAAAGAGCTCTTCGACTTCGTATTTATTTTCCTTATTTATTTAATTTGCTCGTTTTTGTGATTTTAGTATTACAATGTCACCTCGCTTCATTTGAAGTATGACTTTATACTGGCTCCATCGCATCTAAAAATGCTCTTCTTATAAACGAAAAACATGCAGCCCTTACTTCAATCTAATTATCTGAATATGCCATTTAATAATTTTGTACTTTTTTCTTTACCTAAAGAGATAAATTATTAATAAGCTATACGATCTTATATCCTAACATCGAAAGAGTGTAATAGCTGCCAGCATGTTGCTGGTAGGACATTTAGTTAATTATGTAAAGTTCTAGTGTTGAAAATCTATGTTATGCATCGCAGTGAATTCCCTTCTTATCTATAATAACATGAAATATCAAAAAAACACTCAAAACAGGTTTTATATGTTTTTAAAATAAGAAAGTTATTTACTAACCTGATTTGAACAAACAATATTCCATTAATAGCGTTTAACATTTCTAGAACAGACCCCATAGTTGGTGGCTGAATATGAATTGGTGGCAAGCTCGTTGTTAGTTTACCATTTGAATAAATATCATTCATTTTTTTCTGCAAGAAAACAGCTTGCTGTGTGAGCAATCGAAGACATTCAGATGATTCAAGAGTTTTATCATGGTTCTCTCCCAACTGAAATTGTATTGAATATAATTAATTAATAAATGAAAAATAATGTTTAAATATGAAATGGTCTTACTTGTTGCTTGTAAATAGTATAGGTTTCCTTTTCATTTGTTAAAGCAGATCGAAAATCTCCCATACAGCTTTGTGTTCGAGCGACTAGATGATAACTTACAGCTACTTTTAATGATTTCTTACCGAAATATTTGATATTTAAAGCCAAAGCATGCTCAAGGAATCGTAAAGATAATTCATATTCTCCAACAGCATGAAGAATTAAGCTAATATTACTCTGTAAACAAGAATATTTATGAGAAAACAACAATAGAAGTGTTTCGTACTTACATCTAACAGTGCGATTTCGGGATGATTTTCTCCACATATCAAAAGGGCAAGATATCTTGCTCTATATAAAAGCTTTAGAGACGTACTTATTTGGCCATTTGCAAAGCAGTAAAGTGCTAAATGGGACTGTAAATAAAATATATATTAAGTAAAATCCAAAGTAACAACTGAAAGAACAACTTACATATTCCATTATTGTATAAGGATGATCAATACCATTAACCCTCTCGCTCATAATAACAGCTCTCTGCTGAATAGCAAGCGCTTCTTGCGGATCACCCATAATATAGCTTAATCGTGCCAACATTCTTAAACACTGAGCATTCTCAGGATGCATAGCACCAAAGACATTATTTAATAGATTAAGAGCTTCACTAATCAGATCGTATCCCTCCTTACAGCAACCCTGCTGAATTTTACTTTGGCCCGTTGTATAAAAATTATAAGCATCGGAAGCACGTGGATTAATATGCTTAACTATTGGGAAAACATTTAGTATATCCTCATCGTTGAATGTTGGCTTGTTGCGTGACTCAAAATTGTATTCCTTTAAAAATATTTGAATACCAACTTTAAGACAGAAGGCACGAAGCATGCTAATGCGCTGCAATTTGAATGTTTCGATGACTTGCTCAACACTTTCACAACCCAAATCATAATCCCAGTATGATTTAATTTCTTTCTTTATATGCTGCCAGAGGGACTTTTGTGTTAGCTGCGCCCATTCATTGTTATCGCTACCGAATAGAGTATTTTTACCAGTTTTACGTTTATTTCTACGTTTGGTGGCTTTAAGTAGCTCATCTGAACCAAGTGGTGGAGATGATATTGCACCAGATGTTAGGAAACAATTTAGGAAATGACTGATTGCTGCTGCCAGGCTCATCATTTCGGTATTTTGCATGTAGCTGTAGTAAATGTGTTTAGTTGCACGCAGGATTAATTCTTGTATTGCGATTTGATTTAAGTATTCAAGTGTCTTCACTTTACCGAGAAGTTGTACCACTTTTCCTAAATATCTGAAAAATAAAAAATATTGTATTAGAATTGAGGTTATAAATATTTGATTGGTGAAACAAAACGAAATAGTTTGAGGTAGTCATTCATCATTCATCAACCCAAGGAAGATGTTATAACTATAGACCGGATGTTATAACTGTAGACTAGGAAGCCGACTTAGGCACACCATTGGGCCCATTGTGATGCCATTCGAGTGTTGGAACAAAAGTCGGGCCATTTCAAGTCATTTGGACCTTTTAATAAAGCGACAGATATCAGAAACACCAGTGTTTTGCAGCTCACTCAATCCATCAAGGAAAGGTGAGCTGAAGTCGCTCTTTTTCTCGCGAGGGCCGGACATGTTCATAGAAGATGGGGCCAGTTTCTTCCACATCCTCATTACCGCAACTTGTGCATTAGTCGTTGTGGGGAAGTCCCAATCTTTCGGAGTGCGGGCCAAAGGGACAGTGACTTCAGTACCTTCACTACATAGCTTATCTCTTAACTGAACAAGAGATTTTGTACGCTTTGCGTCCAAATTCGGCGATATTGTGTGAAGAGTGAGGCACACTGTTGCTGTGGTCTATCTCAGCGAGGTTCGAGCTAAGCTGATTTTCCTCACAGCCAGTTTATAGATAGCTAAGGGCATTCCCATCTGGAGTGGGGTGGCTTTCCACTACGGTTCCCTGTCTAGCAAGCTCAACTGCCCTGCAGTTTCCCCTAATTCTCCTGCGTCGACGAACCCAACACAGAGTTATATCAAACCCAGTGGCAGCTTCACGCAGTCGTGGATGTTGTAACGAAAGAACTAAGAGCCTTGAGGGCCACCTGGCTATCCGATAGAATAGATATATTCTTTTGAGTTATATTATTTATCTTCAGCCATTCGAGAGCCCCCCAGATCGCAATGACTTCTGCCTGGAAGACGCTGCAATGGTCGGGTAGACGAAGAGAGGTGTCTATATTCAATATCTCGGAGAAGATACCACAACGAATGATGTTCCCAATTTTTAAGACATCTGTGTAGATACATAATGACCCATTTGGGATAACATCATCTTTCCGGAATGATGGTATTGAAACCTTTTTCTAGGATCCACGTACAGTAGTGTAATCTAGGTTGTCCGCAGCGATGGCGAACCTCCAGTATCTTTCGATACGTAACCTTCTGTAATGCAGTCCACCATACCTATATGCCGTGTATAATTATAGGACTCATTACGTCTGTATATAACCAGTGGACGATGTGGGGTTTTCATTCCGATCGTTCTTTGGCATAAGAAGAGAGCTGTTTTGGCCTTATTAGCTCTCTCTAAAAGATTCGGCCTCCACGATATTTCCTATTCAGAATAAGACCTAGAAATTTCGCATCCTCCTTAAGTTGCAGTCTTTCATTGCAGAGCCTTAGAGAAGAAAAATCGGGAAGTTTGTGCTTCCTTGTATATAGCACTACTTCAGTCTTAGCTGGGTTTCTAAACCCTTTGTAGTAAGCTAATGAACTTGAGTGTACAATGCTCGTTGCGTTATCTCTCTTATTTTTGAGATGCACTTGCCGGGCACCCTCAGCACAATATCATGAGCATATGCCACTGTGGTGCACCCAGACTCCTTTGGGGCTATCAACACTTCGTTGACTGTTATATTCCAAAGGAGCTGTGATAAGACCCCACTGCGGTGTGCCTCTTCCCAACCGCCTAACTACTTCCGAAAGCCCCAGACCAGACTTTATAACCCTGCACTTCAGCAACTGATGAATAAAGGACCTGGAGCATCCGTCAACACATAGACGCTGGAGTCCTCTGTGACCGTGAAGATTCAACATTATTGAAAGCACCTTCAATATCTAAGAAAGCAGCCAAAGTGAACTAGAATTCAAAAAGTTCTTCAATGATCGCTACCAGGGTGTGGAGAGCAGTGGCTACCGATTGACCTTTCGTGTAAGCATGCTGCGAGGGAAAATGCAATTTTCTATCAATCCTTTGCTTAATTTCAATCTCCACAAGTCTTTCGAGGTCCTTGAAGAATAAGGATGTGAGACATATAGGTCTCAAGTCCTTTGGATTGTGGTAGGAGATTTTACCCGCTTTCGGAATGAAAGCCACATTTGCTACCTGAAGACCAGGCTACCATATTGAAAATATATGGTGAAATCCTCTTGTGGCTAAAAACGCCAAAGGCCATATACCAGAAGCTAAGCATTACGAAGCACAGGGAAACAGAGAAAGGAAAAGAAATACAAGAAGAAAAAGCTAGACGGCTAGACTGGTCCGGCTCTGGTGAACACCTTCGAGGGATCTCTTTTTAAGGGTCATGCTGATGGGTCTGAACGTCACACAAAAAGGGCTGGCGAGTTTATTCAGTTGGAATCTGATCCTACCATCTAGAAGCTAGACCTAGACTCTTGGATGTTGTAGGAGTTCGGAAATACTGACTGCGAAAAATTTTTCCATAGTGGAGGTGTTATTATTATTATTATTATTTATTGGCCAATCATTATACACAAGAATAAATCTTAAATTAGTACAACAAAAAAGTGGTATAACAAACAAAACATACTTAAAATAAAGAAGTAAAATTAGAGTAAATAAATAAACAAAAAAAAATGTCTTATAACGTGAATGAATTATAAAATAAGATACTAAATAAGAAGAAGAGAAAAAAAATAAATAAATAACAAACGAAAAAAAAATTAAGTTTGAATTTTGAATTTTGAGAGGAGAATGACAAGAGAGTTATTATATGAGTGCAAGCAAATTGAGGTGGTATCCACAATCTAAGAGGTACTGCCCGTGAGGTATTCAGAGAGACGCCTTTTGAAAACACTGCTTGATTCGATAAATTGCAGACTATATGGGAGAGAATTCCAAAGCTGAGCTGCATAAACAAAGTACGAACGTTGGCCTAACAAAGAACGAAACCGTGGAATGATTACATTGTTATTTCTACGGGATTGCGAGAGCTGGATGAATTCAGAGAGGTAGGAAGGTTTTCGCCTTCTAAGTATGTCATGAAAGAATCTCAGCAACCTCAAGTCTTTATACGTTTTTAAAGAACACCCCAAGACATTGTTCACGAAAGGCGTAATGTGGTCATACCGACGTAGATTATAAATAAAGCGTATGCAATCATTGTATGCCACTTCAATTATCCGAGCACAAGAAGCATCCAACGAGGGAAAGACTAAGTAGCCATGCATTAGATGAGGCAAGAGTAGCGCTTTTACCAAGCGCAAACGAAGGGCACAAGTCATCAAGTTTCCATACAGACGGAGTTTCCTGAGAAGACAATAAGTTTTATTCACTATATAACGAATGTGGCCACAGCAAGTCATATCGTGGCTCAGGATTACTCCAAGATTTTTAGCACGAGCGACACGTTGAATAGGATTGCCATTTAATATTATTTTGGGAAAAACAACACTGGAGTTTACAGAGTGAGCAAAAACTAGATATTGTGACTTGTATGGATTAAGTGTAAGGCGATTGATCGAAGCCCAGTGAAAAACATTTTGTAAGTCCTCAGAAAGTTTCCGCACTCCTAACAACAATTGATCCCTAGGCATAGAGAGATACAGCTGTACATCATCGGCGTACATGTGGATTTTGGAGTTGTTTACTACTGCAGGAAGGTCATTAATGAAAATACTGAATAAAAGAGGACCGAGAATTGAACCTTGCGGAACACCACAGTAAAGGATTATTGAGGTTGAAGCACGATTATGCAACATTACCTGTTGCGAACGGTCACTCAAGAAACTATGCATAAGCTTGAGAGCAGATGAGGAGAAACTAAACTGTGTATGGAGTTTTCCAAGGAGTAGAGAGTGGTCAACATTATCAAAAGCCTTGGAAAAGTCAAGCAGTGTAAGATAGCAGACTTGGTTCCCATTTAGATAATTCCTGATGTCGGTTGTAATTTTAAGAAGTGCAGTATCACAGCTATGGGATTTTCGAAATCCCGATTGGCAGGGATTAATAAGCTGATAACGTTCACAGTGCTCAATAATTTGCAAGGCAATCAGTTTCTCAAGAACTTTTGCTAAAAACGGCAAGATACTAATAGGACGGAAGTCAGCAGGGCGCACAGGGGAAGAACATTTAGCAACAGGCAGTACAAGGGCATGTTTCCAAGAACTGGGAAATTTGGAGCTAGTGAGGCATGAATTCATCAAATGAGTTATAACAGGTAAAAGGCAAGGTAACAATAATTTAAGAAATTTTGGCGATATGTTGTCACTACCTATAGCATTAGATTGAATGTGATTAAAGGCACATAGAACTTCAGAGTGATTTACGCAACGGAAACTAAATCCACTAGGTGACGACAGAGGAATATGAGTAGTACGGGTAGAATTACTCGAAGTAAAGTGCGAATTTAGACTTTCGGCATCAAAGTCACAAGAGAAAGGCTCATTTGTTGATTTAACCCCTAGTTTACTTAAGTTCTTCCATAGTTTGTTCGGTGGCAAAGATGGATTGAGTCGGTGTGCGTAAAAGTTTCGCTTGGCTTCTTTAATTTTAGCCGTTGTGATATTGCGAAGGCGTTTATAGGAGTTTTTAGCGCTTTCAGTTTTTATTTTTACAAATCGTCGATAAAGATATTCCCGCTCAATAATCAGGGAGTTAATTTCAGAATTGAACCAAGGCTTGGATTTTTCTGTAATGGTTTTTGTTCGAGTAGGAACAAACTCATCAAACAAGGGCTTAATAAGCTCCTCTAAAAACTTGGTTTTATCATCAACATCAGTTAACGTGAACATGTTTTCCCATGGTAAACGCTCACAACATTCAACTAAGCTACGACGATCGGTGTTGGTAAAGTCACGATAAGTAATTGTTTTAGCAGGTTGAGATATAACTGGAAGATTACAACAGACGTATATAATATGTCATGGTCTAGGAAACTTGGAGCAGTAATTTGGTTCTGGAAGACGATTAGGCGAGTGTCACTGGTGAGAAGTAAATCAAGTTGTGATGGATGTGTAGTTTTAAAGTAGGTTGGCAGGGCATTGATTGTAATTAATCCGAGACGGTGAATAGAATAAAGAAATTGCTGCTGCTGGCAACACGACCTTAAAAGGTTCACATTAAAATCACCACCAACTAAGATATTAGTATATCTCCGTGAAGTGCTTTCTACCGCTTGTTCCAGCTCATGGAAATTTTCCGTATTAAACATGCCTGGTGGGCAATAGACAGCAATAAGGAGAATTTTATCAGAGTTGCAGGACACTTCAACGCCCAAAAATTCAATCAGAGAATTCTTGGAATGACAAACAATTTTAGCGTTTAGGAAATCTTTTATATATATAGCGACCCCTCCGCCAATACGATCCCGTCGATCGTTGCGAAACACTCGGTAGCCATCAAGAGATATAAAAGAGGATGGGACTGAATCATTCAACCAAGTTTCGCATACAAGCAATGCATGAACTCCTATACATTGAGAAACATTTCTCCAAATTCATCAATTTTGTTCTTCAGGCTACGGGCATTGAAGGAGCAGATTTTAAAGCCACTATACCTAGAACTGAAAATTCTAAGTAATGTTCCTACCTTGTTATTGCAGCTGGAATGCAAATGCATCACTGTTACTCAAATTCGCGAATCAAGGTATGTTGACAAAAGGCACAACGGATATGGCAAAAAACAATAAAGAAGCACATCTTAAAATGCAAGGACCACCAAAAATAAACATTTAAATAAAATAATAAACGAGAAAAAATACTTGCAAGTCGCACTCCTCAGGTGTTAATTATGAACGAATTTCTTCTTCGTATCGTTTGAAAAAAAAGAGAGCTTTGGACAAAGGGGATGAATCGAGCAAGTTAGGGAAGCTACCCTTTGGACTTAGCCCAGTCTTGATTTGTTATATTCTTTTGCAGGAGTTGTGTGTCAGCACTGCTCTACTCACTGCCAGCGACCCATGTGTGGCTTTATGTTTCATCTCTTGCCGAAGGTCTGCTTACTGGCATAGAAAGCTACACTGGCATTCTTTGTCCTTTTTTCGATGATGCTGAATTACATCCTGTTGCATGAAAATTTTTGATTGCGCTCTTGCTTCCGGTCGAACTACGACTTTGAGCACAGGGGCCATCAACTGAACTTAGGACTTCCACTCCCAGGCCCTGTGCGGAATATCAATTTGTCTAAAACGCCACTTTCTGCAACTAAAACAACTAATCACGTCACATCTCTCGGCTTTCAGCACAGGGCGAATACCTCTGACATATGACTCTTGGAAACTAGGTCATGTTTAGTCCATTCCGAAAAATAGTTACCTTCCACCCAATATGAAGTACTTCTATTCTCCAAAAACTCATGGAGACAAGAATAAATGGATTATGGATTATCTTGAATCTAGCCAGATTTGATACGGCATGCAACACAGGCTCAGACCCAAAAGACGGAACATCTCAACCTTTGCTTTGGCGAGTCTGATTTGGTGCTCTAGATAATTCGAACGCTTTTGACAGAACATGACACCCAAACCTATATATGTACTAAACTCCAAGGTATTCCTTTCGACTCAGTGCTAAGGACCTGGATTATGGTTCAAGCAAGGTAGTATTGCATAGCGTCAATTTTAAAACATGGTGGAGACAAAAGAAGAGATTGGAATTGTGGAAAGAGATTTGGACTAATATGGATTAATTTTTTTTCTAAAAAAATCTTTTTATTAAAGAACCAACTGCTTCTTCTACCTCTACCAATGCAGCTTAAATTTATTGTCTACGATATATCCCTATTTTAACATAAAGATATTGTAATAAATCTCAAATCGAGCAAATCAAAAATATAAACAATAAACAGATACTAACCTCATATTAATACCTCTACTATGCAAAGCTTCTGTAAATGTAGTTCCATCCATTGGTGCAGAGGAATGATCCAAATATTCATGTATAAAACTAGGAATTTGTTTTGTAACTAAAAATTCTGCTGCATCTTTTACAAGCTTCTTTTGCTTCTGCAGTGAGCACGGCGAATCAGGCTTATCAACATGCTTAATCCCTG
The DNA here is from genome assembly GCA_949987705.1 of Thereva unica. Lineage (NCBI taxonomy): Eukaryota > Metazoa > Arthropoda > Insecta > Diptera > Therevidae > Thereva > Thereva unica. Next base: position 28,013,050 of record OX465281.1, on the reverse strand, counting down.
GCGAAAATACATCCGGATTAAATCTAAAATCAAACTCATACTCCTTCAACGATCCCACAGCAGAGCATGCTCTTCTAACAATATCAGCTGCCTGCTTCTCATCTTGTGCATTCTTCTCATTAATAGTCTCTGTTAACTTTTTAGCTTCTTCAGTATCAACTTTATCATCTGCTGCAACTTCACTTGGTGGCTCAGTTTCTTTCTCACCTGGCTTTTTAGTATTATTATTTTCAATAGCAAGCAATTCACCTTTCGTTTCACCATCATTTTCATTTTTGTTTGTTGTTTCTTCTTTTTGTTTCTTTGCTGCGTTAATTTGTTGCAAATGATGAGCTGCGTATTTTATGAACATTACGTATCTATCTTCAACAAATGCTTCGAGTAGTTCTTGTCTTAAGCAGCATAATTTATGCTTGTGCTCAATTGGAAATCCCATGCCTTTAATCTCTTCGCTTAGTTCTTCATCGGGTAGTTTAAGGAAGTTAACATCTGGAGGGAAGGTACGCAGTAAATCTAGAATATAGTGCCGACCATCATTTCCGATTATTCCTTTACATTCGACAGATGAACACAGTTCGATCTCTTCGCCTTTCTCGTTATAAACTGAATGGGTAAGAATTTTTAAATGTTGTCCAGCTTGAGTTAACAGCTCAAGATATTTGGGATGAGTTAAAACTGTCTTGCCAAAATCAATTGATCCATAAACAACTGATTGTTCTTGCTCCCGTTCTAATATTCCTGGAATAATAGATTGTGCTGTGACACGATAACCTCTGTAGTCAATAACAACAGTTCCTAGAGTATATAATCCTTCTATATCAACGGTGCTATAGACTCGTACACCATGTAAATCGTTGCGTGGAGCTACAAAGGCAGCAACATCACCGCCCAAGTCCTTATAGTGATCTCTGACATCAAAGCCGAGCGAGAAGAATATATTATTCCAAATAAACATTTGCATTTTAGCATCTTCACCAGGATTTATAGCAAGGACGTTTCCATCGATCACAGCCATAGCCCCACGAGTGGCGGCAACGACAAAATCACCATGAACTTTGAATATGGCACGTTCACGCAGCAGTCTATCTGGCAATGTCTTTCTAGGTAGCTCCCTAGTAGTTTGAAGCTCTTCATTCCAGTCTCTAGTTTGTCCGGGTATATGTTCCTCATAGCCTAATTTCGATGAAAATGCATCTTCTGCGCGTATAGCATCAATAGTATGCTCTAGTGACGGTGATGTCCATGTATAAACTTGATAGGGTGTTGCGACACGCTCAAACGCATGCCGCAAGGTTCGCTTCTTTTGCATCTGAGCAAATGAACGCTTGAATGATGGTGAAATTTGAGACAACAAATCAATAAGCGAGTGACAGAGATGACTAGGATTGTCTGGTTTCGGATTAAAAACTTCATCTGTTGATTGATTAATATAAAATCCTTTGGGGCATGCTGATATATGGAATCGCTTATCTTCCATTGTAATAACATATAAATACATAAGGTCTCCGTGTAATTTTCGCGGCCCCGGGGGCGGATTCCATGCGGATGTTGTCAGCACTTTTAAAGCTTGCGGACCCTTTGGAGTTTTAGCTCCTGGCTGTAAAGGAAGCAGAGGTCTATCCTTTGAACCGGGCATAATATAATCGGGAGGAGTGCAATCAACGCTATCTGGCCGTGATTTTTTCTTCTCAAGCAGATCTCCCTGAGTGATTGCATGTAAAAATGTTAGAGAATGGCAATCTACACCATTATATGCATCAGCTGGATCCATTGATTTTAATAAATCCCTTACATGACGTACATGTATTCGTGCCTCTCTCATTGTGTAGGGCTCCTCAACAACTTTAATGACCGAACCATCTTTTAATCCTTCGATATTTTTTAATTCAGCAAAGTTATCCAGCGTTACCCCGTCTAATTGCAGTGAAAAACATGTCCTATGGCATGTATCTTCTCTATCCATTAATAGTTGATGCATTTCTTGAACTAGCTCCATACTTGATACTTGAATTGATAGAAGATCCGTTCCAGGACTTTGAATATGAACCGTAATCGCATTCTCTTGTAATCCTTCTAGTGAATCACTTTCAGCCTTCTCTTTTTGTTCATTATCATCTTTGGTTGCTAAAATTAAATCTTTCTCCGTGTCTGATTTGATTTCCTTATTATTTTCTGGTGTATTTCCATTAATTTCTTCAGTATTGACAGTTTCATCACAGTGGCCATTCGTGACGACAGCTTCTTTATCACTTGTTTTACTTTTCTTTCCGTTACCTGAAAATAAAAAAAAAATAAATAAAAAAATAAACAAGAGTAATTTTAAACTTTTGTGTATGATTTTTTAACAAACGGCATGGTATAAGGGGTTATCGGAAATCTTGAATGAAATATAAATATATAACATGAAATCGAACAAACAAGAGGGTAAACAAAGTCTGTTCGGTGGTGATAAGATCTGTTCGAAAATCGAATTTCATTATGTCGAAGGAATATTATTGAGGTTTTCAGTTGGAAATTCATTTGAGAATTATTTCCGTTTTTAATATATTTTTTCTATTTTTCAAATAAAATAACGATAAGAAACATAAAGTTTAATTGGTTATTTATTATAGATCAAATGGTGAGCTTGTATTTTTTCCTATATATGTATGTACATATAACGTAATATCTTGAAACTGAAAATCAGTATTTGCAGATACTTGAAGGTTTTTCTAAATCCAATTTATCGCCGACGACAAGTGGGATTGGTTCTTTAAGTATAAATGAGTGTTGCTTAACGTGTAGTAAAGTGTTGCAATAAATTGCGAGGTTATAGTCCAGATCCAAATATTGCGAACGTGCTCTGGCTGTGATAAGACGAAACTATAATTTGGATGATACAAAAATCGCGTATAATATTAGCTTTCAGTAGTTTCGATATTTTAATCAAAGTACTTGTGTAGCAATGTCAATTGATAATGGAGTAAAGCACATTAGATCAGACCAAACTTTTCAAGTTTTATTTTGAAAATCATCTATCGATTATCTAAACTTAACCAGCGGCCTATCGGTGTCATTCCAATACTTCAATATCTCGGTTGGTGTTTGCTTTAAGCAACATGATTAATTCTGCTTTCAGTTAGTACTGTTTTTGTAGGCAAGCAAGACCGTAGGTGGCGGTCCCTGATGAATTTGCCCATATAGGATATACATTCACAAAGTTTCTGCTGGAGCTTCTAATGCGTCATTTCGAAAAATCAGTTGAAGAACATGCAGACTTGGACTTTTTATGTTTCATTACATGAAGAGAGAATTCTAATGATCGAGAATCCTCCAGCCTCCAAATGCAGATACGAATAAAGACACAGTTTCCTACTTTATTCAAGTGAACAGACAAAAATAAAGTAAACCTGACCCTAGCACAATCTAAACTACAAAAAACGGATATCAATACTTGAGATTCCTTAAAAGACGCAATTAGGAGTTCTTTCAAAACTGATACGACTTATCACATGCGCAACGAATAATTCACTGACGGATCCAAAATGCAGAAACAATAGAGTTCGAAGTACGACAAAGTGTTACGGTTTGATTATGGTGGAGCTGCGATTTGCTAGTAGCGCGAATAAAGCGGTCTTAACCAGTATAGGCTCTCAATAATCAATCCCTACGTTCACTTCGTGAGTGCTGGGCAAAGTATATTTATTACGGCTAACAAGGGCTATAGACCTAGTGTGTGGACGTACAGCTGGCCCTTTCATTAGGGCATAATGAAACTGATGCATAGCTTCGGAATCGGACGGATAACATGACAACGACTTTTGGAACACGAAACAGGACCAAAATAGGATTATTGAATGAAGTCTGCCGCACAAAAACTTGCGGGGCCCGGGGCTAAAATATGATTGAGGCCCCTTTAAGGAAATTGTAGTTCCTTAAAACAAAACAAAAAGGTTTAATACTTTTTAAAACCTGTGGTAACAATATTTTCCTTCAGAACTTCAGAATGAACTGTCCTGAATAGGCCTAAAGTTACACAGTGCAGCCTAGAACGGAACAAGGCTACTTTACAAGGATTCTTTACTCATATGAGTATTTGGCTTTCGATTCTATTCATATCAGTACTCGATACTTTTGACCGAGTCCTTTTACTCATATCATTGCTTATAGGGTAGAATCAAGTACCGAATACAATTTATATTCAAGTTAGAACTCAGAGTTTAGGGCCGTTTACATTCCCAACGCAAAGTCGGAATTGCATCGCATAGCAGTACGCCAACGTAGAATCCACGATTATGTAACAGAGAAAAATATACAAATTACTGTGCGATAAAAGAGCTTCTATTTGTGTCTTACTGTCCTCGACGAAAAATGAAGAAAGCCTGTAGAGAATCATTCGGTGGGGAGTGGTAGAACGGCTAGAAGATCTCGAATATGCAGATGATACTGCACTTCTAGCTTATAGAAAAGAAGTAATGCAAAGAAAAATAGAGAGTTTAGAAATAAGTGCATTGAAAGCAGGTCTTAAAATAAAAGTGCAAAAACAAAATCAATCGGAAATAAATCTACCAACAGTATTCCTTTAATAATAAAAGATAGCACATTATAAGACGTGAGGGAATTCAAATACCTCGGTAGTATATGTAATTACTACGGAAGGAGGCACGAGGAAGGATATTTTGAGAAGGGTTAAAGAAGCTAGAGGTCCATTCAACAGTTTATGGTAAGTGAGGAAATCGCCACAACTATCTAGAAATGTAAACTTAAATATTTTCAACTCCTGCGTGAAATCTATATTACTATATGGTAGTGAAAGCTGCCTCATAAACCACGGGGATATAAACAAAGTTTTCGACAATAAATCTTTACGCATTACATGCCAAATTTTCAGCCCAGCAGCCCAGAGAAATATCATTATAGAGAATAGTGGTCAGGTCGATGCTACCATGACGGATTTATCGAAAGCATTTAATAAAGTTAATCCTGATCTTCTTTTGCATACATTGGAGGCATGCGGTTTTCAAGGCAGTATGTTACTATGGTTAGATTCATATTTGAGAAATCATATTTCGAAGCGCCTTTTGGGGTTCCCCAAGGAAACCACTTGAGGCCTCTTTTATTTATCCTATTTCTAAATTCTGTTCCAACTCGTTTTAAGCATGCTGCAGTACTCCTTTATGCAGATGATGTGAAGTTTTTCGCCCCAATATGCTCTGAGTCAGACTGTGCTCTACTTCAGGATGAATTAATGCATTTTTCTGGTCTAACTAAGGGCATTGATATAAAGCTAAGCGAATTTAAATGCAATCCCTTTTCTTATTTTCCCTCAAAAGGCCCTATAATCTACCTTAACTCGCTCGATGGCTCTATACTTGCGCGTCCGACGGCTAGATCTTGGGGATACTTCGACCACAAGTTTGATTCAATCAAATGCTTGGTTTTATTAAGAGAAACGTTGTCTCATTTGAGGACCCTTTGACTTATAAAGACTTTCTTCCTTTCGTTGGTCTGGTCGAATCTTGTATATGCATCCATGGTGTGGTCGATATACAAAAGTGCAGGAGGATCGGATGGAAGCTGTCCAGAGAAATTTCTCGAGATATTTTGTACGCAAGTTAAACAGGGCATCGAAGGTTCCGATATACAGCGCTAGATGTCCATTTCTTAGACTGCCAACACGTAAATGCAAACTTATTTTGGCATTTGTTATGTTTGTGAGAGATACTCTTGAAGCACAGAGTATCTCTCGCAAACATAACAGTTCAGTCTTCTTCTATTATCCTTTTGTTCGATATCTATGCACCTGAGACACGCCTTAAATCTAGTCTAGACCTTTGTTGTTTGTGTTGACGTACAGAACCAGATATGAGCACAATGAAATTTACCAGTAGGCAGAGCCAAGAGGTGATGGATAGACTCTGTGACGGTTGCCTAAGAGGCAGACAATGCTCAACATTCAGAACTGGAGACACCGCAAAGGACCTCCAAATTTGGAGATATTCCCTAGCAGGGGGTCAAGGATCGATTTGAGCTATACCATAATTGGATGGATGGTATTACAGAATTTAACAGGAGAAGGCTTTGTGTATGGAGAAACAATCTCTGATGTATATTTTAAATTAGCAATTGCCGCAGATATTTCTGAATTATGCTTAAGTTATGATTTTGTGGTAATGTGGGGGGTCCTACTAATAATTTTTGATTTAAATTTTATCAATTTTTTTAAAATTGTTCTTTATCACTGTCCCTTTGTAACCTTTCAATTCATTCAAGCCCCTCAGCAAAAGTATTCTGATTGCTGAATTTACCAATATTGAAACTTTAGTATGATTTCTTAAGAAAAAATGAAAAGTCGAAATTTAATCACAAAGGGAAAAAATGTATTATACATATCTTAATGGGTGTTTCTCAGCAATTTCTGGTTTTATTGTTTTATCCAATCACAATGAACATTAATAATTAATGAGGCCTCTTTCCTCATGCTTTTTTGGGAATTGCCCAAATTCTATGCTATCAAATCACTTGCTCCACAGTGTCTATATTGAAATCTATTTCAATAATTATGAAATACTGAATTCTTATTCAGGTTTTTATAGGACAATGAAAAACCAAGCAAACTTACGCTTATATTTATTTAAGATTAATCTTATTTGTTTTTAAGATTTTTTTTAAATAAATATAAATACCACTTATGGAAAATGCCCTTCGCTAACATTGCATTTCGTTTTCCTGTGCTATTTTTAGAAATAGTCTTGGAGATTTCTAGATAAAAAGAATAAATAGTAAAGATATATTCCACCATCTTAATAATAAAATATCACCGGCAGCGGATATCTATTATTATAATTTCTCTGTCCCCTTTCTACTACAGAATAAGCGAAACTATAAAGAAAAACAAGAATCGTGAATCACAGAGCTTGTTATCTTCAGTGTTTGCAGATGTTTAATGTATGTATCTGGAAATATAAGATGAAAATCTTTGCATTGACAGGTAATTGACAGTGTGCTATAAGAAGCTAGACCAACAACTAAATTTCTTCTAGTCTAGTGGAAGCTTTGGAAAAGTTGGGAAAGTATTCAATTTGTGAAAACTGGTGGCTTGGATTGTAACGTTTTCAAATAATAAACAATTAATGATAACCAATGTATAATGCCCATAAATGACTACCAAGTATTATAAACAGGAAACTTTTGCATTAGACAATACTAATACGCTTTATTCTGGCAAGAGTGGCATATTAGATGAAAGTGCGCACCCGCTAGTTTAAGACAAAGGTTATTCTTGGAATTCGATAGTAAAAAATAGGGGCGATTCGGTATATATCTTATTGTAGCAAAAGTTCAAAATGTAACCCACCGCGGTCTTTTATGCTTTTCATTTTCTACTCTCTTTCGTTCTTGCTCTTAAGGACATGATCTAAAAAGATACCGGCAGCTCAGAAATCTTTAGTCTACCCTGTAAAAAAGTGTGGGGACCTTAACGCCAAACATCCTAACTGGTTCAATACAACCACCAGTCGAAATGGTAAAATCATTATGGATTGGAAGATGAATAATCCCCATCTCGATTTTTAAGCTGCCCTCTCCACTGAGTATGTTCTTTTTGTTCTCCATAAAGACATTAACAAGGGCCTTACTATTAAAAACCCAACATCTCTGTTCTGTAGACATAAAAATCGCCTTTGACTGTACCTGGCATACCGGTCTCCCTTATAAGCTCTCCTAAATGAGCTTCCCCATACATCCTTGGAATTCTCTTTAGCTTCTTGTCTGACAGATCTCTTTCAGTTCAAATTGGAGAACTCCCCTCTGTTCCGATCCACGTGCCATCTGGTGTTCCCCAAGGCTGCATGGGCCCTCAATTGTTCAACTTATACCTTCATGAACTCCCTTATGTAATTCCGGGTATTGGGTCCAAAGCTATTCTGTATGCGGATGACACTCAGATTTAAGGCCGGGACACACATATCCGCGACGTCGCGGCGCTTCTGATTCCTACGTCGTATCCTAAAAATCCGCTGACAAGATAGAATTACAAGTACTCGTGTACCTTGATTGTGGACTAGTTGTTTGATGGAGTGCCAAAGGATCCATCTCTCTTCCAAAACGTAACTGCCTAGAATGCGTTGCCTGGCTTAGTTAAAGCCGGGCACTTACACATTAAGGGAACAAGTGTTTCTCTCTCGTTCGTCTCCCGGTAGCTACGACAACAGATGTTGAACGGGATTGCCAGCTTGGCAGCGTGGTCTCATATGGACCAATGTCTGGTGATGATTGCCGTGATTCTGGCAGTATCTCGTCGGGTTCTGTTTAAAAGATCCCTTGTTTTTTCTTTGTTATAAGTCCAATTTTGGCTAGCAGCAGATGGTCGTCAAAAGTATCATTTTTGACTCCACCTATTGTCCGAGGTATCCGAGAAAGACTCCCTGCTTGGTTAAATAATCGGCTTTTTCGTTCCCCTTTATGTTCCCATGGCCGGGACTCCAGATGGGAGGCACGTTGTGCTTTCCACTTAGCCTATCTAGATCAGCTCTATATAGCTGCACTAAATTCGAGTTCGAATCCACATATTTTATAGAAGCTTAACTGCCTATAACAATTCTAATACCACATCCGTGGTTCTAAGTTCAGGCCTTCAGGATGGCCAGTACTACAGCTTGAAAGTCACCGGGAGGTGCCATGACAGTGAAATGTAATCAGTCTCTAGATAAACTCCTGCCCCGACGCCCTCTAACGTCTTTGAGCCGACGTTGAATATTCATACATCGAACTTTTGCAGGACATCTACGTTCCTCAACTCTCTTCTTGAGGGTAGTTGACGGAAAAATCTTTCCTTAAAGTCAATCTAGGGGAAGGTAGTCTATGGCTGTAGCAACCAAACGCTCAGGAGGGCAGTAGGTGCAATAGGACGTTGAGCGCTTTCGTGGGGCATATTCTCATTTCCACTATTATTGCCATTCTCGTAGGAATTATCGCGACATTACCCTCCTTTCGATCACCGGAAAAGTATTTACGAAAATCATACTCACCAAGGGTACAGAAATATCGAGAGTAAACGAGCCAGAAAGAACAAGCGAGATTTAGGCCACATCGAAGATCTTTATGGGTCGAATACGTGGACTCAATTCTCACTGCGCGATCGTCTTCGAAACGAGACAGTTACACCAAGATGCGATCAACAGACACTGGTCGAAGAACAAATACAAAAACGTCGACTACGATGGTTTGGGCATGTTTGCTGAATGGATGATAACCGCTGGAGACTGGAGAATTCAGCGATCGGCACCGAAAAAACCTGGCTGAAGAATATCGAGGATTCAGAATCAACAATTATCAGTTATCGAGGCTCGAGACGTCGCCAAAAATCAGAAAGACTAGAAACGAATCGTGAATAGAGCTCGAGAAGAGGCCCCAACAACAGCGCATCCGTTGCGGGGACGTCCTGCTCGGACTTCCAACTAATGGATCAAAGAAGAAAAGTAGAAGACCACACTGGACATACCATGGTTTACACATCACCACTGTAGTCCAAAGAAGTCGATTGTCAGAAAGTCATTATAAACAAATTTTCTACAGGAGAATAAAAATGTGCAGCTGAGAGACGACAAAGATTGAGGGAGCCAAATTGCGAAAACTCAAAGTTAAGATTGAGAGTCATGATGTGTGGTTATCGACTAGTATTTTCCATGGCAACACAGAAGTCAATGGTTGTGACTTAGCTCATAGGTGGTAAGTGCTAATACTACTGATATTTGGCATTGATGTCAGAGATAAAAATGGGTCGAGTTTGGTTTGATTGTAAAATTCTCCTTAAAGCTGCTATAGTACAATGCACAGCTTTCATGTGGTTAATTCAAGATGACTGTACGCAGAAAATTGTCATCGTCTCTCGATCGGACTTCCCCAAACCGAATCTTTCCGGTCGCTGCAAAACTTTCTTGTTGGAAGAGAAAGATTATCTCGCCTCCAAAGGGGCTCTATAGAGTGGATTAGAAGAATATAGTTGGAAAATTGTTGTGTACACCATGACCTCCAGAGGTTAGGCATGTAAAAGTGAATGAATCGGGATTATTAGGGATTTTGGCTTTCATAGCATCCTAAAAACCCTACAATCGAATCTTCGGAGCATACAAATTTTTATTTATTAGACTTATATATCCTCTCCACTTTTAAACCTGCTGTAGCTACCCCAAAACTACATATAAAAATTCTCTAACATCACATCAAAGCGATATCAGACCACCACTTAATAATTTCAGGCCAAAGTACAAGCTAATAACCGTTTAAACAATAATTTAATTATCATTGATTAAAACACATTCTCATGGCTGCATTGATTAGCACCGCACGTCTAATATTTGTGTGTTTAAAGGAGACCCCCTGAAGATTCTCCACTATATACTAATTGTGGACAAAATTTACAAACGAAAATAATCTTGTATGAGAAGTTCACTAACCGGTAATCGAACGCATGTGGAAAAGACACCGTAAATCAGAGAGACCAATGCGACTGCGTCTGTGATACCACAGAAACTGGGAAATGGCCAAGTATAAATATGCGAGAAATATGCCTATCGCCGCCGCCACCGTGTGTACCGGTCGATTACAGTCAAGATAGATAGATATACTTGAGATTTCTCGTACAAAACCATAGAAACGTCTTCTCCCATTCAAGAGCCGAACGCGAAATAGTCACATGGTTGCAAATCGAAATCCATTTTTTTCTTCTATAGTAGCGGGACAAAGACGTAATTGCTGTTCCCGAATAATCCCGTAATATGCCGCACACGGGGTTTCGTTATCCAAAAAATGTCTTAACCATTTGGTTATCAGCACGTTTTTTAACGCACTGTATATGTGACAAAAAAAGGCTCTGGTTCAGGCCAATCAATTGCACCACAATAATTCTTCAACCAGGCACACCGAGGGGGACCTCCAACCAAGTGAAAATACTGAAAATTGTTACGTAACGTGTTATATGACTTTTAAGAATCTTTCTTGCCGCATTCCGGAATGGCATTAGCCGATATGTATTATCGGGCATTTATTAACAATATATATATTAACATAGTTAACCTTTCTTTTTGACTGTTATATCATTAGCGCCGGCTGAGACAGATTTTGCATTGATTTCGATTTTTTTATCAGCAGCGCCTTCAGTAGTAGGGTTGATTTTATCATCTGACTCCATTGCCATTTTGAATATGTATATATCAATTTAATTCAATTGTTCACTTTATTCACTTTAATTATCAACACGAATCGATCAATTTTATGGCAATTGTATTATAAGAAAATTGATAAATTTTTGATTTTAATTGAGAAAAAAACCGAACTTTATAGTCTTCCCGACGATTCACACACCTCCTCCCGACACGACCGATTTCAAGAAACAACTGAAATTCGAACAGAGAACTTTAATCGAAATGTCAAAGTACAAGGGTGGGTTTAGAAGTTCTTAATTAAATTAACATAATAAAGCATTTTAATTAACTAAAACAAAATCGTTTATCTTCATAATAATTAAAATATAAATTCCTATCACAAATAAATTAAATTTATACCCAAAAAGAGCTTATTATAAAGTAAATTTGTTCTTCAGCGCTACCTAATTCTGCAGAAAGTTCACATTTTCTATAAAATAAGAAAGAAGAAGAATGTTTATTTCTGTCATATCAAATTCTTTATTTATCTCTGAAAAACAATAATTAATAAAAATTACCAAAAATGGAAGATGCTGAAGAATATTTAATTGAAGAAATCGAGGAAGAAAGACGCAATAGACCGGTAATAAAAAATGCCGTCGATTTACAGCGTGCAAGACTTGAGAAACTCATGAAGAATCCTGTAAGTACTTTTAGTACAAGAAAATGAATTTTTATTTCTTATTTTTTTAAATATCGCGCTGTTATTCTTAAACTAATTTAAGGACAAACCAGTTGTGATTCCAGAAGCCCCGAAAGAACGAGATTATATGCAATCAGTGCCAACATTTGTTAGGAATGTTATGGGATCTAGTGCTGGTGCTGGATCTGGTGAATTCCATGTCTATCGACACTTGAGACGTAAGGAATACGCTAGACAAAAATATATTGCTTCTAAAAGTCTACGAGAACAATTAGATGATGATTATAGGAGTAAATTGGAGCAGAATCGAATGGCATCGGAAGCAAAGACAGCGAAGAAAAGGGCGAAAAGATTGAAGAAGAAACAGAAGTTTAAGGAGCGTGGCGGGAAGAAAAGGAAAGTGGAGGGGAATACTAGTGAATCAAAAGTAGATGATGATCTTTCAAATACAGAAGATGAAGAGGATGAAGGGAAGGATGATGAGGCTAGTGGGAATGAAGGAGCAGAAGATGCAACTGCAGATAAGCAACCGATGGAAGAAACAGTTAAAGAAGCGTCGGGAAATGAAGATGCACAAAAGGATACGAAGGATAGTACTATAGAAGAAACATCACCACCAACTGTTACGCCAAATCCAACCGAACCAGACTTAATGGATGTTAAGAATAATGATGATGAAAAACATGAAGAAATTGAGGAAAAGCTACCGTCAGATAAGCCATCAGAAGAAATAAGTGAAAAGATTGAAAATGATTCTGTGGAAGATATTCCTAAGGAAGGCAGTGAAGTATCGACAGAAAAGGAAGAAGCTTCATGATTGTAAATCTGATTTTATTTCATTTAAAGTAAAACTATCATAATAAATATTTTTTCGTCTATTTTTTAGTTATATTATCTTATTATCATTTATGTGCCCCCTTCCTTATTATTTGTAGGAAATACTGCTGCTGGAAAAACTACTCATTATCATAAAGGGCAATGTTGGATTCCAGTTTTCGATTAAAGACATCAGGAAAGTGTCTGCTGATTTCTCACTGCTTATTCTATCAAATATGTAGAGCCTGGGCCTAGTGGATGGTTAAATATAAAGAAGCCGCCTTCAGAGCTTACGAGCGTTCCATGAGTGGTCAATTAATCGAAATTACATCAAATTAGGAAATTTCTGCATATCCACCATCAGGAAAGTCTAATCGTCTTTAATTAGGTTAAGACGTAAACTATTTAATGCACCCGCTGATAGGCCCGATCTCGAATGTCATGTTCAACCACCTTTCATCGGAGCTATTGGTACCGTTGTAGGAGGCTATCATTAACTTCGTAACTGAAAAGGAAGTCTTTCGGCTTTCGAGGGAAGATTCCAAAGAGACTGTCAGCTGTTGGTCTGCTCAAATTCTGACACAGCAGAATGGGTGAGGAGTAGCGCTTCCTACATAAAGAGCAAATGAGCTTTTGATATCACTCTGGTGGAAGGAAGTAAAGTTCCTCACACTCACGTCATTCGAGGTTACTTTTCCAGAGTGCTAACTGAAGTGCTGGACATCACCCTTGTCTCAGACCGCCACTCCAACCGAATAGTGGCATGGAAGGTCTTGAAGGAACACTTCCTCTCTGACCATAGATTTATAGAGTTCCAACTGCAAGATTTCTGCCCAACCACCCCTTCTAAAATTGAGGTTACTATACTAGGCTAATCGCAAAGAACCTTGACCTTAGGCAACCCCATATTTTCAAAAACCGGAAACAATTCGACAGCATTGTGGACATTTACACGGAACAATGCTTCTTTTTCTTCTTTGATCCCTTACCTTGTGGGACGTCCTTGCAACGGACAAGCTGCTGTCGGTGCCACTTTGAAAAATGCGGTTTCTTGACGAGCTTCTTCGGTTTCCCGATTCTGATTAATTCGGCAGGTCGACCACCCTCCTCCTTTCACACCCTGGGCTTGGGACTAAGCGACGGAGGAGTTACAGAACAATGCACTTATGCTATTAATAAAGCTTGTCCGAACAGACCGCATAAAGAGGCTTCTAAACCCCCATGGTGGTCTCGCGAACTTGACATACTCTGAAGAGAGAAGAAAGGGGCTGCTATAAGTCGAAACTGAATAGATAGAACATGGCAATAAGGAAGGCCAAACGTACCTCCCTGCACTGCCTTTTGCAGCAAGAGAGCTCACGGAGGCAAACACCTTCCAGCCCTATAAATCACCAGGCGCTGACGGAACAGTGCCGTCGAGTGCGCACCCTTAGTAACATCTTGCCCTGGTTGCAGGCTAGGTTTACTGGGCTCCTTCAAAACAACTGTGCCTCTAGATGGAAAGAAATAAAAGTAGTTTTTATACCGAAGGCAGGAAAGGCCTTCCACGCAACACCCAAACGCTTCAGGTCAATCGGCATATCATGTTTTCTATAAAAAAAACTCTAGAACGGCTGAGTATACATTATTGCCATTTCTTGACATAGGGGGAACGTACTTCCAGACGCCATTACCTTGGCCTTGACGGAGCCAGGGAGCTTACTGACAGGATGGTCAGGAGCTCGATCCTAGGCGACAGATAGGTCCGATGGGCCGTTCAAAGAGGCATCCCGCAAGGAGGTGCAATTTTCCCGCTCCAATGGTTTGTAACTATGAACCAACTAGGTAGCCCTAATAAGGCATCCTGCCGGGTTAACCGGTTAATAATAAGGTACCAAATTTCCGTTTAGGTGGGGTCTCCATCTAGCGGTCGGTTCACCTGGTAGTCTGGTACTGTTGGCGTCACAGTCTTTGTCGACTGGTTAGCGGGACTTACTTGTTTCAGGAGGCATAACACTCCAACAAGACTGTCTATCGCTAGCCCTGACGGTTGTGACTCATCCGGCTGTTAAAAAATGGATGCACTCATATAACACCCAGTAGTGGAAACGTGAGCCTCACTGCCTTCTCCTTATGAATCCATCAGACTATCGTTAACTTTTCCTATTATTTTTCTATTTTCAGGTCAAGCTTACTACTAGACCTTGCACCATGAGTTGAACGACATGACGATCTAGTGTTACAAAGGGTGATTCCTGAGCTTGACCATACTACATAAAAAATCAACTGTTGCGACGCATGGAGGCGGAGGGCATCAAGTTCTAACGTACGCGGATGACGTGACGGCTTAACAATGTTAGGCTCAAATCGTCAGGTCAAATAACCCTTAAATAAGTCAAATTGACTACTTAAATTAAAGAGATTCCAAAAAAAATGAATATTTTCAGTTCCTGAAATATTAAAAATATGCATAAGAATCACACTGATAAAAAATCAGTTTTTAGGCCGTTTTTGCGTTTACGTCAATAATCGTTATTAAATTAATTATTTTTAAATATGTATTATTTACATATTCTATTATATTTTTAATTACTTAAAAACATAATTTCACAATTTTTTATTATTTAATTTAATCAAAATCAATTAAATAAACTTCTGAAATTATTAAACATGGAAAATTGCATATTTTTAAGAGTTTAATGTCTTAATCATGGCGGCTTTAAAATTCACGTTTTTTGGTAAGCGCAGGGATCCTCTATCTAATGGATAAATTTACACTGTTAAGTTTCGCAACTTTGTATGAGAAAACTTTGACACTTCGCATTGTAATTTCTGACATATCATACAGGATCCGTGCGAAACTTGTAATTGGTTTTCCTATTACAAAAATAAAAATTTATTTTAATTAAAAGAAAAGGTTTAACAGAATTAGAACTTTATTTTACGACGATCAAACTGAAACTGAAAATTATTTAGTACATTACAAATTAAAAGATCTACAGTTTGGTTTCGAGTTACAAAAATGTGTCTTCTCGAGAAATCAGCATAACGTCGCAGTAATGTGGGAAGAAATCTTGGGGGTCATAAGATAAAGTAATTCTTATTAATTAGAAGTAACATGATCAATTCTTGGGATGCAATGTGGGAAGAAATCTGGGGAGTTATAAGATAAAAAATAATTCTTATTAACTAAACGTAACATGATCAATAAGATTACTTGGGAACGGATGTAGGAGTTATGATTTCTTCAAGGATTTGGTTACTAGGATATATGACTCCCCCTTCCTCAAGTGTTTTGCTCTCCTGGGCAAAATTATTTTTATTAGCAACTACTTTATTTTTTGTTTCTTTTTTGCAAAATCTAAAAATTATTAATGCGATTAAAATCGTAATTATGATTGTAACTAATGATAGATTAGTATAAGTAATAACGATGTTTTGCTGTTTCTCATAATGCATTTCTTTAATTTGCTTATAATTCTGTATTTGTTTAATGTTTAATTCTTTTAAATCTATTGTTGAATTAACATCTTTAATTTTATTATAAGTAGGTATTACTATATTATGCTTAAATGTTCTTTCTTTATTTAAAAATTCTATATTATTGACCATAACGGAGCAATTATTAAATGTTATTAGGTAATTTTTATTTAATGAATATTCTATATTATTACAACTGTTTGTAAGAGTTAAATTTTTCCCATTTTTAATTATAATTAATCCTACGTCTATTTCTATTATTTCTAAACCTGATTTTGTAATTTTCAAACAATTATCATACGATTTATTTAAAAGACTTGATATACAATCATTAACAGGTCTTAAACTTTTTCTATATCTTTCTTGATCTAGATAGTATGGTTTATTTTCAAACATTATAATATCCAAAATTTTAATATCGATTTCTTGATTATTTGAATCTGGAATTGGAACGACTTTGAAGTGAGTAGCTTCTAATTTACTAATTTCCGGGATAAGTAGGATAAAAAGTAATTTGGGATATGCTAATGCTAAAGAACTTTTAAGCTCTTGTAGTTTGAAGATGTCTATATCATAAGCGTCAATTTCTTCGGGTGTAAGTATTGATCTACCCATTATTTGATGTTTAGAGAAAGCAACATTTTCCTGTATTTTTTCAATTTCTTCGTTTAAAAGGTTTATATGAGTCAAGGTTTGTAAATACTGTAATTGTCGTACTACGTCCCTATTACTGGTATTAACTAGATTTAAGAGTTCGTGTATTTCTATGTTGTTTCTTTGTATATTATACCGAAGAGTATTAATATTTTCTTGGAGCAAATTATTTATTTTTATCTGATTGTTAGAATTTTCTATGGCACTATGAACATTTTTGTCTGTTATTTTTAAATGTTCCTCAATCTCTAGCTTGTCATCTTCATTCATAGTACCAAAAATCCATTTTAAGATGGTCCCTCCAACATTAATAAGTGCTCTTTTTTGTCTTAAAGGTATTAATGTTTTAAAAGTATGTTTTACCTTGTTGAGCTTTCCTGTCAGGGTGCTGATAATATTTTCATCTTCTGGTAGGTGAAATAGATCCTTCACTTGACACTCCACCAAGTCAATTGTATTTTTAATATCTTTTAAGTCAACTATGTGGATAATTTTATTGTATTTCTCAATAATGGGTATTTTTTCTTGTTGGATTGTAGTATATCCAGCTTCGGTTTCCAATTTTTCCATGCTAATTAGAGCTTGGTTTGGTTTCGCTAGCGTCATTACTGTTAGCAGCAATAGAAGTATTTTCTGAAAAATATTTAAAGTTTCTTTTAATGCGAGAAGGGTGGATTTTTTTCTTTTTGTTATCAATTAGGTTCCCGTTATTTTGTGAACAATTGATCTTTTTATACCTAGGTAATTCCTTGTATCTTAACGCTGTTGGATTTTTTATAAGTATTTCATTTGCATTTGGAGCAATAAAGTCTTTCCTATTTTTGTTTAAATTGTCGATAGTTTTATTTTTCTTTTCTAGAATCTTCCTCTTTATGCTTTCAAGATCAGAAACTTTGCTATTAAGAAAATCTATTGGTCTTACTTCTGTTGTAGAGTGAATTGTATTATTATATTTTTCTACAGCTTTTAAAATTTTGCTTTCGATATCTAAGTCTGGATGTGTCAGATGAAGTATCCTAATGTGTTCGTTTATTGTCCCATGAACCCTTTCAATGTCAGCATTACCCGTGTGACTTCGAGGGGAAGTGAAATGTACTTCTATGTTTTCTTCTCGACAGAAATTTTTTATATTTAAACTATCAAATTCGTTATCAAAAATATACTTTTTGGGTTTACCAAATAAAGAGTTTCTAAGTTTCAATGTCTGAACTATGGTTACACTATTTCTATCGCTTAACTTGGCTACAGACAGGTGTTTAGTGAAACGATCTATTGTTGTCAAAAATATTTGCTTTTTTAGATAAAGTACGTCGACATGAACAATTTCATTGGGTTCAGAAGGGGTTTCTGACAAATTATATTTGTAATGAATAGGATTTCTGTCATATTTACTTAAATTGCAAACCTCGCAATTGTTTATGTATTTACAGATGAAATCCTTTAGTTTGGGAGAATAATATAGGTTTTTAATTTCAGAAAAATTTTCTAAAATACCTCTGTGGTTTGTGGCTTCATGAATTTGTTTTATTATTTTTATTAACTCATTTTCATCATCTAAATTTATTGCTAGCTTACTACATTTAACGAATCTAATTCTAGGTTCATTGCTAAATAGGTTCACTAATATACTTTGCAAAATTGAAAATTCATTGTAATCCAATTCAGAATATATCCCAGTTGTTCCCTTTTTTATTAATTTTCTTAAAAGATTGTTTAGATAGTTTATATCTTTAAGATTTTCCCGAGATATATAAATTATCCTATATTTCTTGAATTTCACTACCAAATCTTCTTGTTTATTTTCAACTAGATGTATTTGAGTAAGATATTTATTAACGATATTATCTACAATTGGGATATGATCTCCCAAATTTTCGGCACCACTATGAATCGTAGCTGCGTTACTTTCAATATCCAAATTATTATGTTCATTAATAGAGTTACTGCCTACATTTTCAAGAGTGTTAATTTCATTTTTATCTACGTTGATCCTGCTCAAAAAGTCTGCTACTTTGTTGTCCTTACCCTTAACAAATTCTATATCGAAATCAAACTCATTTAGTCTGATCCTCCACCGTTGTAGCTTTGAGTTAGGTTCTTTTAAAGAATGTAACCAAACTAAAGGTTGGTGATCAGTTTTAATTGTAAATTTAACTCCATATAAATAAGGGCGAAAGTATTTAGTGGCCCATATAATAGAAAGGAGTTCCTTTTCTATAGTGCTGTATTTAATTTCGTGTTCGTTAAGAGTTCGACTTGCGAATGATACTGGATGTCCATTTTGCGACAAAACGGCACCAATAGCAAATTGACTCGCATCGGTTGTCAGGGTAAATTTTTGTTTAAAATCGGGATATTTTAAAACAGGATCTTTCGTTAATATTTCTTTAAGTTTTTCAAAAGCTTCAATAAACTTTCTATCATTTAGGTAAATTTTCCTGTTCTTCTTTAGGCATTGAGTAAGTGGTTGGGCAATTTTCGCGTAGTCCTTAATGAACTTGCGATAATAGCCCGTGATACCTAAGAAACTCTTTATTGCCTTCCGATTTTTAGGAAGTTGTAATGTTTTAATTACTTTTATCTTACTAGGATTAGGTTTAATACCTTCACTAGTTAAAAGATGTCCTAAATATTCTGATTCTTTCGAAAAAAATGAACATTTATCAATCTGTAGTTTCAGATTAAATTCACGAAGTGTTTTGAGGATTTTTTGAATTGCATTTACATGTTCCTGAAGGGAAGTGCTAAAAATAAGTATATCGTCAAGATATACAACACAATTGACATTGATGTACTCGCGTAGGACATAATTTATCATTCTTTGAAATGTAGCAGGAGCATTTTTTAAGCCAAATGGCATCCTGACATATTCGTAGTGACCTTGTGGGGTCGAAAACGCGGTCTTTGCCTGATCTTTCTCGTCTACAAGGATTTGGTGAAATCCTTTAGCGAGATCTAATGTCGAAAAATATTGAGCTCTTCCCAACTTGTCAAAAAGTGACTCTATGTTGGGAATAGGGAATTTGTCGTCTATAGTTATCTCGTTCAATTTTCTATAATCGACGACAATCCTCCATTTGTTTTCTCCCGATTGATCTAATTTTTTGGGGACAATCCAAATGGGGGAATTATAAGGTGAATTGCTATGCTTAATTATACCTTGTTTTAACATGTCTGTTATTTGTTTGTCCACTTCTTGCTCGTGGATTTTAGGGAATCTGTAAATCTTTGAGTATACTGGCAAATTATGCTTCGTAATAATTTGATGTTTAATGCAAGTAATATTAGTTAATTTTTGTCCTTCTTGATAGAATAAATCTTTGTTTTCTACAATAATTTTCTTTAAAGCATGAAACTCTTCTTTACTAAGATTATCCGTTTTTGGTAGATCGAGAACATTTACATTATTTAAATCTAAAGAATATAAACCGTCGATATTATCAAAAGAGCAAAAACTTTTAAACTTAATTATTTTATTCCTAATTTTTACATGATCCTTTTCTAGATCTATTTTTGCACCTACTGGTTTCAGTACATTTCGACCTAATATAGCTTGATATTTTTTATTATCTAAATCCATTATTTTCCAACTCATCGTAGCGTTGAGGTTAAATTCTTTAGGAACTTCCGTTATTATTTCATGGGTTATTTCTCCTTTGCCTAACACTGTTATAATTTCGATTGGTTTCGGTAATTCAAGACGTTTTATATTGGGGAACATTCTACTATCTATTACAGAAGTAGAAGATCCGCTATCAAGCAAGCAGGTTAATTTTTTATTAAAAATTGTAAATTCAACTATCGATAGTGAGTTATCTGAGGCCGTGATTGAAAATTTTCTACTGTGTTTATATCTACGTCCATTGGTTCTATATTTCTATTATTATTATTGGAAAATACTCTAGAGTTTTGATACCTAATGTGACTGCGGTTGCCATTTCGATTTCTAGGGGTATTATGTGGGTTTTCATTAAGTCTATTATTTCTTGAAAATGGCATTGTTTGAGTGAAATTATTATATTCCGTTCCTTGTCTGTTACGATTAAAATGTCTGTAATTATCATTACGATAATTGTTACGATTATAATTATGTTCATAGTAGTTCCGATTAAAATTATTCCTATTTCTGTTGTTGTTATTTTGTCTTTGATTATGTGGGGGATCATTGGAAATTCCAGTTTCAAGTAGTTCAAAAAAAGCTTCTTCTAAAGAAGTAACGTTCTTTATGCGTAAAAACATACTATCGGATCTAGGAATTTTGTTTAAAAACTTTTCTAATATGCTTTTTTCATTATTTATAGTATTGAACTCTTCAGGGGAATTATCATCTAACTTATACTTAAGATTTAATTTATCCAAAATTATTATTAAAGAATTATAATACTGACTTACGTTAAAATATTTTATAGAATCTGCTTCTTCTTTTAGTTTTAGGTAAGACTGTTGAATTCCAAAAGATTTCTTTAGTTGCTGCTTCATTTGGTCCCACGTTGCATTCTGGAGTCTTCTTATTGATGCAGCTGCAGGTCCTTGAATTTTTGTTATGAATATATTAGATAAATACGCCTTCATTCGTGGATCCGTTGTTAAGCCAACAATTGTCTCGACCTCTCTAATAAAATGCAAAAGCTCAAAGGCACCATCACCCCGAAAAACTGGTACAGCTCTCGCTTCCATTATTAGATCTTTTCCAGTAATTATTGCTGATTCGACTGCCATTATATTGTTATTAAAAAAAAAACAAAAATTGGTTTGAACTTTTCTCCTTTATTTTTTGTTTATTTTAATTAAGTTGAGCTCAGTTTGAGTGATACGTGAAGTCCTCAAATCAGGTTAAATTTTAATTTTCTTTTATTGATTCGATGCCAATAAATTCTTAAAAGAATTCTAGACGTCGTACAAGATGAAAAGTATATAGAACTTTCACTGTCACTGGTAATCCGTTTGTTGAATCACATTGATCAAATTACCACTTTTTTTTTTTTAAGCTAATTTAAATAATTAGTCTTAACACTGTTAAGTGAAAAAATATATATAAAAAAAAATTTCACTTTTAACTTTTGCACGACACTAGTTTGGCATCCTACCGACTGCGCCAAACTTGTAATTGGTTTTCCTATTACAAAAATAAAAATTTATTTTAATTAAAAGAAAAGGTTTAACAGAATTAGAACTTTATTTTACGACGATCAAACTGAAACTGAAAATTATTTAGTACATTACAAATTAAAAGATCTACAGTTTGGTTTCGAGTTACAAAAATGTGTCTTCTCGAGAAATCAGCATAACGTCGCAGTAATGTGGGAAGAAATCTTGGGGGTCATAAGATAAAGTAATTCTTATTAATTAGAAGTAACATGATCAATTCTTGGGATGCAATGTGGGAAGAAATCTGGGGAGTTATAAGATAAAAAATAATTCTTATTAACTAAACGTAACATGATCAATAAGATTACTTGGGAACGGATGTAGGAGTTATGATTTCTTCAAGGATTTGGTTACTAGGATATATGACTTGCGCTTACCAAAAAACGTTCGTTATTTCGATAAGTAAGCGACTCCTACAACTATGCAATTTTTTACTAGTGCTATTTGATTTAATTTCAAAAGTTTATTTATTGATTTTAATTAAATTAAACAATAAAAAATTGTGAAATTCTATTTTTAAGTAATTATAAATATAATAGAATATACAAATAATACATATTTATTAATAATAGGTTTAATAACGATTATTGATGATAACGCAAAAACGGCAAAAAAATTGAGTTTTTATCAATATGGATTCTTCTCCATTTTTTTTAGATTTCAGGAATTGAAAATTTTCATTTTTTTGGAATTTCTTTATTTTAAGTAGTTAATTTGACTTATTTAAGGTTTATTTAAGTGAATATATGTAATTTATATAATTTAGTAGTATTTTTTTGTTTGTTCTGGGGATATGCATTGCTTAAAACTGAATTTAAACAGCCAAACAGGATTTCAAAATTTATTTCCACCAAAAATGCCTTAATATAATAATAATGAATTTTAGGGAGTGATGCCTAGTTGTAAAGGGACCTTCCAGGGTGTCTGTGAATTCAGCCCCACCCCGGCCTGACCAGTATTTCCCGAGATAATGGGCATTTTGCAGCTCTCTTTGGGTAAGAGCGGATAACTCCCGAATCCCTCGGTATTTTTTGGCAAACTCAACTGGTCTGAATTCATAAGCGCGAGCCCTTTCCAACGAGGCTCCATTCATCTAAATCGGAGCACCATAGCAAAAGTGCGTAAAAACCGGGCAAAAAATGCCAAGGCAGCGAGCCCATTCAAACGAGGCATTATTCATCAATATCAGCAAAAGGGCCCCAAAAGTCGAACACAAGAATACGTTGGAAAATCCGGGGTCTGTTAAGTCTGGTCAGGCTTATCCAAACGTGGAGAGTTATTTTACAAGGGAGTGTGAGAAATTGCATTTCATGATGGTCAAAATTTTTTTTTTGGAATTTGTTGGGGTACATCTGAAAATGTTAAAACCAAGTTTGTGGGGTCGCAGTGTGATGGGAAAAGCCGCCATCTTGAAAAAGAGGTAGAGGTCGTTTATACCAAATAACTCGGTTGTGTGCAATGATAGCTGAAAATGATCAACACAAAGTCATTAGAGAATAAAATTATCTACAAAATGAGCCCTCAACGAGGTCTGTAAGTTAATTTGGCTCAAAGTTATGGCCGCTCAAAGTTCGAACTTGTTCGGGTGGTTGAGGTTGAATGCAGCTTTTTGCGATTATCTCGTAAGATATTAATTTGGGTGGGTTAATGCCGATTAGCAAACTTATAGTGCTAGTGATTACCTTTAGAATAAGCCCTTAGTCACCGTTCTCGCTTGTATAGTTTGCGAGTAATCCAACGCCAAAGTTGGTACTGAACGTGCCTGAAATAACTGATAAGGCAATTTTTTTTGAATATCTGCTTAACGGTTGCTCATATAATAATGTAGTAAGCAGTAGAAACACGGGTATTAAAATATCTTTCAAATGGGCTATTGCCCGCAACTCTATGTCGTTTCATGTCCGCGACATAACGGGTGAAAAGTCAACAGCGAAGGTTGTGACACTTCTCGACGAATAACTCGCTTCCAGGAAGTTTTGCGTGTCGGATGAATTAGAATTTTATGTAACGCCCTGAATCATCTATATTTTGGGTTATTTAACTACTTTGGAAAATTATGATAATGGGAAATAGTAGCTAAGAATCGCGAAAACTAAAGCACTCCCTTTCAATAGATCATATATTTTTTTCCGATAAATCTTTAATATAAACAATACGTGAGTACTTCTTTTGTGGGAGAATACCTTCATCTTCAGCCCAGTATTAAATGTAGCACCTCACATGAATGTTGGCGGTCAAGAAATTTTTCAGTAATTTCCCACTTTCTTTGTCTTTTCTTGCAATGCTCCTCTTAAAAATGATCGCACCACCTTTTCTTAAACAGCTTTCACTTGACCTTCACTGAAGTTTCTTTGCACACGTTATGTGTCCCGGATTCCAAAGACAGTCTCGTCAGAAAGTTTTACCTTACATTTCACATTTTGTTATTTTCCGCATATGGGGCAGTCTCATCAAAAACTTTACTTTTAGAACCTCGAAAATGATGATTCTTAGCTACTATTTCCCATTATTATAATTTTCCAAAGTAGTTAAATAACCCAAAATATAGATAATTCAGGGCGTTACATAATATTCTAATTCATCTGACACGCGAAAATGGCTGGAAGCGAGTTATTCGTCGAGAAGTGTCACAACCTTCGCTGTTGACTTTTCACCCGTTATGTCGCGGACATGAAACGACATAGAGCTTAGGCCAATAGCCCATCTGAAAGATATTTTAATGCCCGTATTTCTGCTATTTACTACATTATCATATGAGCAACCGCTAACGAGATATTCAAAAAAAATGGCGTTATCAGTTATTTCAGGCACGTGAAGTGCGAACTTTGGCGTTGGATTACTCGCATACTACACAAGCGAGAACGATGACTAAGGGCTTATTCTAAAGGTGATCACTAGCACTATAAGTTTGGTAATCGGCATTAACCCACCCAAATTAATATCTTACGAGATAATCGCAAAAAACTGCATTCAACCTCAACCACCCGAACAAGTTCGAACTTTGAGCGGCCATAACTTTGAGCCAAATTAACTTACAGACCTCGTTGAGGGCTCATTTTGTAGATAATTTTATTCTCTAATGACTTTGTGTTGATCATTTTCAGCTATCATTGCACACAACCGAGTTATTTGGTATAAACGACCTCTACCTCTTTTTCAAGATGGCGGCTTTTCCCATCACACTGCGACCCCACAAACTTGGTTTTAACATTTTCAGATGTACCCCAACAAATTCCAAAAAAAAATTTTGACCATCATGAAATGCAATTTGATTTACTAATTGCACTGGACTATAGAGACTTAGGGAAAGCCCCCTTTGTACTGTTCGACAATCTATTTTTTTCCTATAGAATGTGGAACAGCAGCTCTAGCCGGAAGATCAGAAGTAGAGAGAGAGAGAAGTAGGAAGGATCTGCCACAACCTAGCCGCGATATACTTTTTATTCCACCTACTTCCAACCATTTCGCGACTCTGGCATCGGGGCATTTGAGAAACAACTCGCTGGAGTGTTATGCCTCCTGAAACGAGTTGAATCTCTTCAACCAACCGATGACATGCGCTTGGTGGAGCGGGGAGGGACTAGCGAAAGCTATGACAGGAGGAATCAGGAATGTAAAGAGGGGAGAAGAAAGAAGGAAAGTTATGTGGGTGGAAAAATGGAAAAGGCGAAGGACCGTGGGGCTGGCCGGGATTCGAACCCGGGACCTCTGGGATAGTAGTCAGGCGCCTTACCCCTAGGCTACCGAGGCCCCCATTTGCTTCCCATGTTTGCATTTATGAACTGTGTGCAAACGTATGCTTGCTTTAATGAAACTAATGCAAACGCAAATATTACTGAAATCACCCAAAATTTATTGCTCTGAATACTATCTGAAAAGTTTTAAAAAGTAATACAATTAAAACAACCATTATATATTTTTTTTATCATAATCATTATTTTTATTCTTAAAGAATACAATTTTTATGTATGTAAGAACTAATCAAAAAAAAAAAAATACGAAAAATAAATACTTCACAAATTAAAATTTAAAGCCATGTTTTAAATGTAGTTAATTTTTAATTTATATGTAGTAATATATAATTTATAATTATTTTCCTTCATCTTCTGTTTACATAAGCACATATTTTGTTGTTTGTTTGTATGTCATATAAGATATATGTAGTAGAATATAGTAAAATTGAATTATGCGCGAAAGAACAGAAATTTATAAATAAAATTAAAACGACGTTCCTGTAAAAGTCTTATTTATTATAATATTTGCAGATGCTTGCATTTTTCTGTATTTTTGTATTTGTATCAAAAATCCACAATTTAATTTTTGTTTCTTTTTTTATCGTTTTTGTTTTTTTAAGCTTAAAATAAATACTTTTATTTTCTCATCTTTTTTTCTTTTTAAATATTAATCAAAATTAGTAATTATGGAGGGATCAATATGATTAAATAAGAATATAAACAATAATACAAAAAAAAATGAATTCTTAAAACACTTATAAAATACGGAATATCTTGTTTTTATTTTTAAATTGTTTTTCTTTCATCTGTGAAATAAAATTTAATTTATACATAAATACCAAAAAAACGAGAAAGATAAAAATAAAACAAGTGTGAAATTTGCAATATTATTACTATTTTCTAAATATATTCATATTTTTTTAATAAACGATACAATTAATAATTATCAAATTATGAGATTTTTAATTTAATTTTTTATTGTAGTAAATTTTTAATGTAGGTTTTTTGCTGTTTGTTTTTTGTTTAATGTCTACTGGTAAATTACATTTTGTTTTCAATTTTTGTATATTTATAAGAATATTTTTTTTGCGCTGCTTATAATTTATAATTAATGAGTTTATTGTTTATATATATATATTCTTAAAAAGTTTTTATTTGAAAGTATTTTTTTTTATTTTATTTTTAAACACTGAACTGTTTTTGTTTTTATTTTTTGGAAATTTTTTTTCATTCTTTTTGTTAATGCTGAGTAAAATTCTAATTATTATTTTTTGTTTTACAAAACTGTAATGGTCCTTGTTATTTTCGAGTAAATAAATAAGTATAGTATATATATATCGATATATCGTTTGAATTTATGCCAAATTTTACTGAAATTCATTGATTACTATGGCAAAATTTTAACTTTATTCAACAATGATCGGATATCGCATTAAAATATTCTGATGTAACGGCAGGGGAAGCTGTTATTTAGCTAGTCAAGGGAGTTAAGTTATCTATCAATGATTAGTTAAAGGGAGGTATTTAACTACTTCAATTGGCACTATAAAGCGTTCCTTGGTCCTAATAAAATAATCGCAACATCAACATACAATAAACCCGGCTCGCCTTTACGCGCTCTTTTATCCATCAAAAAACGTTATGTCGCCCCTGACTCCTTATATCCAAGTTATATCTAAAAGAGCTTACAGAATCGGAGACAGCCTAATTCAATTTCCATACCATCGAATGAAAATCCAACAAAGGCCAAAGTGTCACATGAAGAAATTGCGAGAAGTTTTAACGACAATGAGTCGATTTTAAAATAAAAATGCAAATGTATGAAACAAATCCCGAGATGAGCGTTATTTAAGTCGATTAGCATTACGGGTCCGATTTAAATCTGACTCAAGGATTAGAGGGGAGCTTGTCGAAACCCAAAACCAATGGACCACAAGTTAATATATGAACAGTTGAACGAAGGCTCAATGCGTTGTATAGTCGTAGATTAAATAGGCCGACCAAAACGAAGTACTATCTCATCTTTTTCTAACAAAACCTGCACCGACTTTCTTTTTATTCCTAGAATGGTTGACCCGGGATCTGAGATAACCCAAATCATAACCAAGTACTTCAAAATACTTAGGATTTCTCAAAAGAGGCAGGCCCCTTTCGGCTGGTTAGCGGGATTCTCTTGTTTCAGGAGACATAACACTCCGACAAGGCTAACTCTTGGTAACCCCGACTGTTGTTTCTAAGCCGGCTGCTTAAAAAATGAGCTTATACAACCTCCAAGGGTCTAAACGCGAGGTTTATAGCCTCCTCCACTGCCGAAGTTCACTGCATTCTCCAGTCTATCCCCTTAACTTATAATCGATCTAAGCTTTCTACTAGACCCTGCACTATGACACCAATGACATGTCGTGTTTGGCATTACGACAGAACCTACAGACAAATGTAGCCATACAAAATCATCAAATTGTGTGATATTACTCCAAGTGCATTTAATGACCTTTTGAATGAACTCGAATCCAACTAAAAAGCTGGGGTTAGAAATATAGAAATACGATCATTCCCCAGCACATTAAAATTAGCAGGTCTTTTAAAATATTGAGCTAGCGAATCGTATCAAATCTAATTTAATAAAACTTTGTCCGCATCCTGTTACTCTTGGAACACTACGGCTAGGAGGTAGAATTGAGAAAATTGACGATGACATAAACTTCGCTTCACTTATAATAATTCTCTCGAAAGAATCGCATCTCAGTCTGCTTTACACCAAGATGCGTGCTTAAGAATGCTCTACACGGGAAAATCAATATCGCCTTCACCTTCATAATAAAACTAGTTGTGTTGTGGGTTTAACCCTTCTGGTCCACACGGACAACTTCACACCAGATTTTAATGGAAAACTCGAAACAGATGACTTGAAACGACTTCTATGCTGCCACCCATGGTTCGTCATTCGTTTATTAGATATTGGGAAAACTAATCAATTAAGGTGCTTGTGATCCTCAGCCGGTCTTTTCATTTAAACAAAAAAGCAATTTTTTCAGAGTGTTCTCGTTAATATTCTTCGATCTCAAAAAAGTTGCCATCGCTTTTGGATCGCACGGTATCCTACGTCGTTTAAACAAAAAAAACGGCTTGACCGAATGTTATGAAAATCTTTTCAGATCATATTTCCGTTAATACGCTTTGAAGTCGATATCTTTTTTTTTGTTCGCGCGATATCGTGCAGGAAAAAATGACGGGCATACGTACCCACACACGTCCATACTTCTTCTCAAATTTATGCTTAAAATGCTATTGGGACCTTGAAAAATGAAAATACGTTGAAAATTCCGACTTTGATTTTCGGACCGATTACAATATCTTTCCTATAAACTGTGAAGTTAACTAGATTTTGATGTCTTGTCAACTAATGAATAGGGGCGATGTATGCAAAATGACTTTTCAGTAACCCAGCTTCTGAAATTTTCGCTTCGATTCTCATACGTATTCAAAACGACAGGAGTTGTTTTAGCAGAACCCATATTCGTCAAACGTAAAGAAATGCGTAAACTCGACAGGAGTTTTTTACATACGCAGTCGTCTGCCCTGTACACATCGAACTTCTTCTTGACTTATCTACTATCCAAAAATCAAAAACCTTTAACAGAGTGAAGTTGAAGTTCAACAAGCACACTGCTGCCAACGAAATAACATCCATTTAAACTAACCACGGCATGCAGTATTAATTTATTATTGAAAGAGCGCCATTGTGGGGAGCAACGCTGAAGGAATGGTCCAGTTAGGAACAGAAACTATAACAGATATTTGGAAGCAGCATTAAAAGAATTTAAACGCATTTTAGAATCGATTTGTCTCTAAATATTGAAATCTGCATCTCAAATCCTTAACAGCAGTTCTTATTTCAGAGATAAATAAATTTTGCCGAGATCTGGTCAAAATAATTGTCATATGTCGGCAGCGATGGTAAAGTTCAAGCTTGCGAACTCGTACTTGCAAATGGAAAAACTACTCGAAGAGAAGAACTTTATCCACTTGAAATTCAGTGATGTTAGCTTGGCCGCGGAGTTTTATCTAATGCCGTTACTTTTAGCATTTAGTGCTAAGTGATGCAAGTTCCGATCGCTTGACAATCATACTCCACTAGTTGCAGAGAGAAGTTCATAGACTATTGCCCATGCCACTACTACCATACAATCAAATATTGTACTAGCTAATAGATTTTGCTATTTGTTAATGTTTTTTGTAAGTAAGTCTTACTCTTTACGAGCTGATATAATAATTGTGAATTAAAGAACGCTAATTTGGAAAGGCTATCGTTATTATAAATCTGTCCTATAATTGATAAGAGGCCAGAAAACTATAAGAGTCGAGGTTATTATGTTTGAGATCATATAAAACCGTAATATGTCTATTTCTAGAACTATTTTCGGTAGAATCCAATAAATACTGACAAAAGTTATATCAATGAGATTCGAATCTAACATTAATCTACCATTTTGTTTGTTGAATCATTAAATAATACAGTTTTAGTTTAGATTTGTATTCAATATGTTTAAATCATCCTTAAAAGTACAAAAATGACTTTAATCTGGGGCCGGTTCGTGTATGTCGAAAACGAAAATTTTTTTTCGTCTCGGGTTCGCGTAAGTCGAAAAAATTTAAAATTTTCGTCTGAAGCCGACGAAAGGCACTCGACAGCTCTTGGGTTATCAAGTTTTTGCATTAGGACACGAACAATTTTCTTTCGACCTATGCGAACGCTAAAATTTTCGTCGACAAAATTTTTCGACTTCAATTTCTTTTCGTTCGATTATCGTCGTTCGCCATACACGAACCGGCCCCTGTATCTTCTTCGAGTGAATCAAAAAAAAACTAAATACTCTCGTATATTTAAATTTCATTATTACGTCCAAATGGAATAATGTTGGCAATCAAGTCATAAATCTATCTATCTAAATTTTAATTAAAATGTTATGGGCCAAAACATCCTTAAAATATGACGCATATTACAAATCATATCCAGATGTAAATTAATTCATCCATACTAACTTAGTCATTCTGAAAGTACGTTAAGGCTCATACAATTTTACAACAATTTAATTACAATAAACTTTTCTGATAGATTTTGTTCATTCTTCATTATGACTTATTATTATATAGTTCTAAGTTTAGGTTTCATAATAATTTTTATAACTTGTGCAAACACAAATTTCATATTCTCATATTACATTTAAACAAAAAATGTATATAAAATATAATAATGTATTTTTGCATTTTTATATTATATAAGAAAATATTTACTCAGCATATTTTTTTATACATATGTTGTTGTCTTATTTATCATTATTTTTTTGTGTGTATAATAATTATATTCTTTACAGTTTTTTACCTTCATTTTTGTCATTTTATAATCTAAATAAACCCATTTTTAACGAATTATTTTACAACAAGGCTTATTTAAAACCAACGAACCAATGGAGATAAGCTACGATTTTTAACATTCTACTTCTTTTCATCATTTTCTGTTTTAAAAGTTGTTTTATTTGGCTGTTATCAAAATTTTTTGTTTAAAATTTTTAGTTTTATGAAAATAGTTTTGTTGATGAAAAGAACTTAATTTCTGGTTGATCTATTGCACAAAATATAATGAGAAAATAAAATACTATAAAATAAAATTAAATGTTATAGTCGAATGCATTGAAGTGTATGTAGATCTTTATTTGTGGCAATTTATTGCGAATTTAAAAACAAATTATGGTGGAGTTTTTATAGTTTATCCGAAAAAGGAATTAATACGTTGTTCGCTCTTGAAATATAAACTAAAATTGTTACCTTGGTATTATGTATAAAAAAATATATAGCACACCATAACAATACTTACCTCTCAGAATGGTTAGAACATAGACATGTGTTTGATACGGCCCAAAGAGTGAGCAGAAAATTTTATTGACATACTCCAAAATAGACCTGCAACAAAATTACGGCAATCATAGGAGAACATTGAACCATAAAGGAGCTCCTTTGTTGCCATAGCTGCGGGGAGACTCGTTCATTTCGTGCACGTTTCTTTTTGGAAAATTTAAAAGAGATCACGGGACTAAAGCTACAGGCCTCTGTGCTGAAAGTCGAATCGTCACGAAAAGGCAAATCGTTTGAGTTGGAAAAAGAAACGTCTCAGTCAAATTACTATTTTTAGCCCAGAGGCCTCGCGGGGAGGTGCTAAGTTGAGTTTAGCTCCTCATGCTGAAAGTCGTCCTTGCACGCCTTCCTTGCCCAAAAAAACTGGTGCTCCCAGAACCATACTCCCTCATGAAGGAATGACCTTACAGATATAACCTTACCAAGCGGTCCTCCGACTAAGTACTGACCACGTCCAATGCTGCTTAGCCTGCGCAATCGAACGAGAGCCGGTGCTTGAAGGCACCCCTAATGGTCACCAAGATAATTGCTCTTTTTCTTCGTTCTATATAATTTTTTGAAGCCTCAATTTTGTTACCTTTAATCTAAAAAAGTGTAAGCGTATCGTGTTTCGTTTGGGCTATTCTGTTCGTGCCTGTAGCGGGTATTTGGAATTTTTACTCAGGCGTACCGTGGCATGCAGCCATTTTGACGTTGTGCGGGCCTGTTTCAGGCTAAGAACAGGCGAGTTTCGTTTTTGGTCGAAATGAGTTATCAATTCAAACCTATAAAAGCACGTTTACATTCCAAAAAGCAAATTGAAGCTCTTTTATCGCACAGAAATTCTTATGTATCTTATGGCATCTACGTTCGTGCAACAGGATGAAAGACATACAAGTTTCTGTGCTATAAAAAAGCTCCAATTTGTGTTTTCACTGAGATTTTGGGATATAGAAGAGCCTTAAACATTCCTAAATTCAATCACAAAGTTGTACTAAGTGTCAACTTGCGACAATTCGATAATCTAATTCTGAAGTCGAAATTTTAACTTCTTTAATAATGAGAGTGCTTGACGTTTCTGACCCCCCACATTGTTTCTCTATTTGTGTTAGTGGGTAAACCTGAAAAATAGGCTTAAAAGGTGTTGCCCATTTTTCGCCAAGTTCATAACTTTTTGCAGAGAATTTTCTTGATTTTTTTCCCTTTTCTAAAAAACCGGGTTGAATACTGCTGCAAGAATACTAGTGTGTAAAGGCCCAACGATTGCAACGATTTACGACGGGATATATATTTTTAAGAAATTTGCAAGTCTTCTTTTTTAAAGTCTTTTTGGTTAAATAAAAAAACGAACCATATTTTTTTTGGAAAGGATCACCGTAAACAGCTCTGTTTGCAAGTCCTAATCCCACCTCTCCAAGATGCCGCCGGGATATTTCTTCGGAAGGAGCTAACGGGAGACCGTCGAATGGCAAAGATACAGCGTTTTAAGTTGATTAGGTGTCACCAATCCCTCATGGTGCAATGTCTAGCAGTAAGCTTAGCTCGAAGATAGAAGAAGTATATCGAGGGTTTCCTGCCAGAAGGGCGTATCCACAAAATCGCGATTTTGGGCTTATAACTTTTTCTTAGAGTCAGGTCGTATCCATCAGACTGGTCGTATCCATCAAGTGAATAAAAGTATCCAAAACATACACCTAAAAACATTTATTTTCGATGATAAGCAATATGAAAAAAAATACACCGATTTTTTCAATGTTTTTATTGAATCCTCTAAATCCATGTTTTGGTTGATACGCCCTTTTGGCAGGAAACCCTCGATATGATAGGTTAAGGATAGTCTGGAGAAGGCAGTGTCCATTTGTTATTTAGCAGCCCGCTGAGCTGCAACAGTCGTGGTTAGCAGGAGACGGCCTCGTCGGGCCTCCTGAAACAAAAGAATCCCGCTAATCAGCCGACAAAAGCGGTGACGCAGAGTACCAGACTTACCAAGTCAAGAAAGAGGGACCCAACCTTAGTGAAACTTTGGTACCGGTTAAGCTGGCGGGGTGGCTTATAAGGGCCTTAGTTTTTCTGTACTGTTCTAGTTCACAAACGAGATCGGTTCAATCGGTAAAATCGTACTTGCAAGGCCGGTCCGTTCAGGCTGTTGTTGGTGCTGACTCAATCGTTGGAAGCCAACATACGAATGAAACGTCTATCGCACCGTGTAGAACCGGCTTGACTACAATCGAAAATCGATTCGGTCGCTGCTTTTTCGATTTCACATTCGTCCGACTGTTTTGACGATATTCGGACTAGGGGTCAATGAGAATCCTCGCCTCGCGATTTGCTCACGATCGAAATGCCATTTCACTTATTAAACGATCTTCGTACTTATCTTGAGACTTTATTCTCCTCCCAAGAGGAAGTTAATCATACAAACTCAGTGTGTTGTGAATGGATGATTACACAACTGGAAAAAATATTAACAAATGAAAATGGACAAAACGAAGTAAAAGTCGCATTTTTTATGTTGTTTAAAACTCAATGGATTTGACTATAACACTAAAAACACAAAAAAAAAAAAAAACATTTTCTAAAACAAAAATAAAATATGAAATTCAAAATAATTTACATCAAAAGTTCTTCTGAGATAAAATAATAAAAAAAAACAACAAAAAAACAAAAAAAAAACAATAAAATAAAATTTTTAAAATGAAAATCATTTTGTTTAATGAAATTTAAATTTGTATAAAATATAAAACTTGTGTTCAATAAATAATGTCATCTACTAAAAAATATCATTTTCATCTTTTCTTTTTTTTATCTTTTGTTTATTATTATTAATTCGTCGGACAAACAAGACAAAAAAGGGGTCTTTAATTAATTATAAATCAGAAATTATCAAAAATAGTAGCTCTGATCATAAAAGCAATCACTTTTTTTTGTTTTGTTTCCAAAGGACTTACATTTTTCTTTTTATAATTTTCCTTTTCTTTTTTCTTTTGTTTTTAAATATATTTATGTAATAAGCTATACTTAAGTGTATTTTCAATTTTTTTATTAATAATACATTGTTTCCAACCAGCTCTGTAAAGCACATAAAAAATAAAAAAAATAAACATTCTTTGCTATAAACGGAAATATAAAAAAAACTTTGTGCTTCTGATAAAACTAAAACAATTTTGAAAATATGTTTTTATCTAGAAAAAACAAAAAACTAAGAACAAGGAGATTTTAGGGGTCGTCCATTAATTACGTGAGGCGGGGGTCGAGTCGAATCTCTCCCAAGGCCAGATCGGCAGGCACGGCCCGATGAAGGCCACACAATACTTAATTTGACTGACGGATGAGGACTTCAGGTATCCTGACAGGTTGTGGCATGCAGGTGACGTCATGATTCCCTACAGGCGAAGACGACAGTTTAGCATAGCAGGTTGTTAATTCAAGTACAAAAATGTTCAAGGCTTCAACGAAAACTTTAAAGGCACAAACAGATTGATGACACAATGTGCAGGCTGTGCGGAGAAATTAAATGTATGGGGAATTCTCTCGCAGGCGACCACCGTTACCGCCTCCGCGCCAATATGTTTGTGTCTTAAAGGCCGGGATACACATATCCGCACCGCATACGCACCGCGTTCGCGCAAAGATTAAACTTAAGTAATTTGACACGGAAAGGTGGGGACTGACTGGTCAAATTGTAGTTGTTTACTTTCTCTTGCACGACACAGGGCAGTCATGAGGAGCAGACGCGGTGCGGATATGTATCATCTATGCCCCGGCCTTAAGGCGGCTCCAGACTCACGGCGTGAACACCCGCGAAAGCGACAGTTGATGGTTTTGGCGCCTAGTTCACGCCTTGGTTTCAGGTCCGATTGGAAATGGCGTGAATTCGTGCCGTAAATTCACGGCTTGAGACTGAATAGAAGATCTGGGGTGGTTGCACGTAAGTTGTTTCAGTCGACCTCTTCATACAAAAATTCAAGTGTTACAATAATTTTTGTATGAAGAGGTCAATTGAAACAACTTACGAGCTACCACCCCCGGATCTTTAGGCATAAACTGACGACAATGCCCACACATATAAAGATTTTTGTCAGTTATCTTGGACTGCAGGCTCTATCCAGGTATGTCGTGATACTTCGCTTCCAGGCGAAAACTCTCAGGCGGCGGTCTGCCGTCGACCTGTGTGTGAAAGAAGGTCTAATATATGGCTAAATCCTACACAAAAATTATTATGCGAACGCCAGAAAGTAGCATAGTAGCCCCTCGATATTTTAGCAGCCACCGGCCAGCCAAACGCGCGACTCGACGAATGCTGCGGGGTACGAATCAAGTAACACTGACCCGCGATTAGAATATAATAAAACTACAGGAAGGGCCCTCGCCGAGCTTTAGCGTAATGAAATTCTTGTTGATTATGAGCGCTCTTGTTTTGGTAGTTGTGTGCAGGGCCGGCGGATCGTATTGGGCCCGGGTGGGTAGTCGTCAGTCAAACGATGCGACGTGCGTGGGAATTATACCCATATTGGCGAGAGAAGACATGTGTCACTAAGATCCAGAAGATGTTAGACAAATTTAGTGCAGCAGTTGACGCGCTGCGAGTCTGTAAAGACAAATAAAACAAGTCTGTTTGGATCTGATGGACCTCAGACTTATCCCAAACTTAGATGGGTTACGAGGGATTGTGAGGAATTAAGTTACGATCTCACGCTGATCTTGAGTGGGAATAGATGATATGGAAAATACCTGCCTCCTCCCAGCGGGAAATTTGGGAAACCTCACTAGAGGATGAATAAAGGAGCAATCCCAAACAGGTTTTAAGTCATTGATTAGAGAGTTTCTTTCGTGACTGCGTTTATGTTTCATTAGGTGATGAGTTCGTTTTCTGTTTTTTTTTTTACTATTTCGTACACGTGAATACGCCGACTTCTGCTTTATTCGGATTACGGCATTCTTCATCTACCGTGCGAAGTGCAGTGAAAAAAGTATTATTTGCATCCTCCCATCACAGAAATTATTGAAAGCTAAAAAAGGAAACCCCCCATTTCATACCACTTTGGAACTCAAGACCAGATCTAAAATTTCAGTCTACAGCTAGTTTTACGGGAATACTCCAACATAACTCTATTGGGAGTATTATAGGAGTACTTTCTTTAGGCTTTTTTGGAGGCCAAGGGAGACATTTGGGAGGTATTAATACCTCTCCTAGGAGACATCCAATATTACTCGAGGAGGACTCTTTTCCTGTTGGGATGGCTCTGTGCGCTGTGGCTGATTACTAGGTATTCAGAATAACGCAAAGCAAGTCTTCTTATATTGTGTGAGTTTCAGCTAATATGGGCCTAAACCAGAGGCATTCTTCATATCATACGCTCAGTTACTCTCAAATTCCGGGTGGGTACTACTACCCACTACATCCACATTATCCGCCGGGTATGGTTGTGTGTCTACCACGAGTGGGATAGAGTATGGGCAAGTAGGAGTTCGAATTATCAGTTTTATACAATTAAAGCTTGTGGTTACGACCGTAACGCAGAGAATTTTTAAAATCTGAAAAATCTCACGTGAGATTTGGAGGAGTGGGTCCTATCGTTGGCTTAAAGGAATGAGTTTGATGGCACGATGTTGCGCCTTGTCGAAGCAAGCCAATTTGAGGTGACTATCTAGATATACGAATAGTATTCAAGCGGGGGGCGAATGTAAGATTTGTAGATTGTAGCAAGGGCGACTGGCTGGAGGAGAAACTTGCATCTCATAAGAAATCCAAGGCATTGGGAGGCTTGTGGGGCGATTTGGAATATGTGATCATTCCATTGCAGATACTCCGTTAGGGATTTATTAAACGATAGGTTTTGCTGTCGATTTATCACAGTTACTGCTATGACTGACGGAGAACCTATTGTCTAAGGTGATGATTGATGTAATTATTTGAGTTCCTAGGATGTTAAGAGTTGAGTCTGCCGTTAATCCAGCTCCAAACTCACGCCGTGAACAACCGCGAGCAGCCGTGAACGCGAGTGTGGATGGTTTTCTCGTCTAGCTCGCCCCTTAACATTTATCGCGGTTAAGCGAACGCCACAAATAGCAAAGTAGCCCTGGATTACTTAGCTGCCACCGGCTAGCCTACAGCGTTCGAGCCGGGTGGTTGCGACTTGTGGAAAGGCCCGGCTTGCTGTGTTCACGCTCGCAAATGCGTGCTGCTAGTGTAAATACTACAGAATTTTTAAAATTTGAAAATTCTCATGTGAGATTATGAGGGAGGGAGGGGGTCGAACCAAATTTCACGACATCTCACCAAGGGACGATGGGGGGGGGGGGGTCGAAAAATCTCAAAAATCACCTCACGTAATTTATGGACGACCCCTTACCTAAAAAAATATATATATATTTATAAAAAAGAAATTTAAGAACGATTTTTTACTTTGGCAATAAAAAAACACAAACCAAAAAAATATTTTTTGTTTTTTTTGTTGTTTGTTATTCAATAAAAATATTTTTTGAACAACTGAAAATGAAATAAATTATAATAAAGTTTCCTATTTTTTAAAGCTTAAAAAAATATAGTATATAAATGAAAAGAACAAATTATTAACAGATATCCTCAATTTAAATTAAATTAAAAATACCGGTGTTCATTTTGGGCTGCGGTCGTGTGGACTCCATTTTGTTGCTTACAGCTATATATGTATTTATATTTTATGTAAATTCTTTTCACAACTGCGTATAAATTTTGGTTTGTTTTAAAAAGTTAAATTACAATAATAAGGAGAAAAGGATTTTTACAAAATAAAACACATTTTTTGTTAAATATTTTTTTGAGAGCTGGAAGCCAACATTTCGTTCTTCAGTAGTTCTTTGTTTGTTTTTATCTTGAATCTTGTTTGTTGATGATTTTTGTTGAAAAATAATTTACTTTTTTTTTGTTTTTTTATTTAAATCTGTTTTAAGCTTAAATAGATGTTTGAAATATTTATGTTTTTATCTTTTTTATATTTGGGATTGTTGTTGTTCAGTTTGCTGTTAAACACCTTTTTTTTGTTTGTTTAAATTTGTCGATTAATGCAACAAGATTTTAATTAAATTGTTTTTTTTTTTAAATAATAATTGAGAGAGGTGGCAAGGTTTTTACTTTAACTTTTCTTTTTTTGTTTCTATCCATCTTATCATTTCTTATATTTTTTTTGTTTTGTTTTTTCGTATCAAATACACAATAATAAATAAATTAACGGCATTCCCACACTTTAACTGTTTGATCTACACTGCCAGAAATTACATAAGGATGTGATCTGTGGAAATCTATAGAAAATGGGATTGAAGGTTGATTGAGTAAAATATATTAAAGTAAAATAATTATGTACTATATACATAAAATCATAATATCCTTTTGATTGTACTACTTACCGACTGAAGTGCAGAAATGCTGATGAGCGTACAGAGTTTTCATGCATCGCTTATTGCGTAAATCCCAAACTCGAATTGTCTTATCATCACTAGCCGAAACCATATATTTTCCACCCGGATGGAATGATATTCCCCTAACCCAATTGTCATGTCCACTTAATGTAAACAAGCAAATGCCAACGCTGACATCCCAAATCTGAAATTAAAAAGAAAGTTTTTATATGAATAATGTGGAATAAATGTAAATGAGCTGTGGAGTACGACAAAGGGCGCTATATTGACGGCTGCGGAAACGAGCATCGATTATGTCCAGCAACACTGGATCTCGGACACCACCTGGCAAAATATAGAACGCACAAGGGCCCTCAAAAATAACGTAAACTCTACAAGCGACCCGGATAAACGTCACCAACTAGAAAGGGAATACTCCCAATTACATCGGGAGGTAAAGAGAAGTGTCCGGCGTGATAAAAGGCAGCAGCAGATAAATGAGCTCGCAGAAAAAGCGGAAAACGCTGCAAAAACAGGCAACAGTAAGGTGCTGTACCAAATCACTAAACAGTTCTCGGGAAAACACTACTAAAAAGCATGCCGTTAAGAGTGCGGATGGAAGGCTGCTGTGCAGCGACGCCTCTCCATCTCAGGAAGGGCCGCTCCTGTATTGATCATATTAACACCTTGAGAATAATAGTTAGCAGTCTACTGAATTCCGATCTCCCCTTTACCTTGCTTTCGTAGACTATGAGAAAGCATTCGGCTCGGTCAATAGGAACTTTATTTGGCAGGCACTATGGCGACGTGGACTGCCAGATAAAATAATAGAATTGATAAAAGCCCTATATAACAAATCCAAATGCAGAGCTCGCCATAATAGAAAATTATCCGACAGCTTTCAGGTGAGCTCAGGAGTACGACAAGGATGCCTACTTTCGTCATTACTATTTCTTATAGTAATAAATGACATCTTTGTCGGCGCTCTAGATAGTAGAACAGGCGGCATACAATGGGGTTTGCTAGATCGCCTTAAGGATCTCGACTACGCCCATGATATCTGTTTGCTGGCCCACAGACACCAGGACTGGTAGAAAATAGGGGGGCAGAAGAAGACGCCAGTTCAAGAATAAATGAAGCACGAGGCGCATAGCATGCCTGTCCCGCAATCCGCTGGCAAGATAGAATTTCAAACGAAGAACTATGGCGCCGTGCCGGCCAAGAAAGGATAGACGACCAAATCAGACGAAGGAAATGGAATTGGGTTGGCCACACCTTGCGATGCGAAAACTAAAATCTAGCCAAACAGGCCCTTGACTGAAATCTGCAAGGATCCCGTCGAGTAGGAAGACCTAGAACAACGTGCAGCAGAACCCTACTGTATCAGGCGAGGCGAGCAAGTCTAATGAGACAGCACTGCACAATCTGGTGTTCAGGTAATCGCTAGTATGGTGGCTAGAGCTGAGCAGGACCTCTAAGTTCATAAAGTTGAGAATAGCCCAGAGAACGACAACAGGGGCCATGAGGACACGCCCCGCGAAAGCTCTCGACGTTCTCTTGCATATACTCCCGACCGACTAAGGGAATCCGGTGCATGAACCTCAAAACCCTACGGACATAGTACTGTTTTGAATTAGCTACCTGAGGATATGGTCGTAACAACCGCCTTCCCCCTACATGGACCTTTAGAAAACACTTTTCCGTTGAAATACCCTCAAGAAGCGAGTGGAGAAACTGGGATGTCCAGGGAAAGTTCCATGTATGAATATTCACCGACGGCTCCAAGACGTCGGAGGGCGTGGAAGCAGGGGTTTATTTAGAGACGACTAATAGTTCACTCTCCAGGCACCTCCCGGTGTACGCTAGTGTCTCTCAAGCTGAAGTGCTGGCAATCCTGAAGGCCTACCAGGCAATGAGCTTAGAACCTACACCAGGATGTAGTATTGAAATTTTCATCGACAGTCAAGCCTCTATAAAAGCTCTGAATTCAGTAATGATGCGCTTGAAGTTAGTGGGGCGATGTAGAGCTAGGTAGAAAGCACAACTTGTCTCGTCTGGGTTCCAGGTTATTGAGGGAAACGAGAAAGCCAACTACCTAGCCGAGATGGCCGGCAGCCTAGTAGGTGGAGTCAAAAACGCTATAAATTTTCATATGCCCATAATAAACCCAAACTGCTTGCCCTTTATTATAGCCTCTACCCCTCGGATTCCTGTGTTACACATTCCTAAAAATTCCCTCATTTTCAAAACGCGCCTAAAGAAATATAACTTCAAAAACTCAAGTGTACAGTGAGTGCCAGTATTTTCGAACCCATACGAATACAATCTGTAGTTGGGCCTCAAGCTTTAAGAGGTTTAGTTTTTATTTACAATTTAAAAAAAAGATAAACAAAATAAACGGGCGTGACTGCAAGAGTAAATAATAATCGTAAAATATACAGAATGAACTTTTCGCTCATTTATATTCTCAATCAGCACCATTGTGACTCGTGTCGTGTGGTTAGATATCGTGGGGAAGGAGGTGTAATTGCATTACAATAGGTTTCGAAGAAGAAAATTAAATTTTTATTTGTACGTGATTGCCATTTCCTCCTTGTGCGAACATAACTTAAGTGTTAAGTCTCCTTTTTTTCTATGTGACAGACTAGAGGCTTAGGGAAAGTCTCTTTGTACTTTCGACAATCTATTTTTTCGTATACAATGTCGAACAGCAGCTCTAGCCGGAAGATAGAGAGAAGAGAAGGAAGGAACTGTCACAACCTAACCGCGATATTTTATTCTACCTATTCGCAACTCCTTTTGGATAGAGCTTACGGTGTTTTTTTTTATTTCAATTTGAGGCATATTTGGAGTTTACCAGTCAAAGTTGATACTTGATTTTAGAAGGATTTAAAAAGTACCCCAGAACGATAGCTTCATACAGTCGCTACTCGTAGCGCCTCATATCGTATTGACTGCGAGCGATTGTTCCACAATCGAATTGTTTTATATAACAACAAATTCCTAATTTGTTGTGTGCTCGAAAGGGGGAACTGCGGGTATAAGGAATGAGACGAGTGAGCTAATCTGGGTTTCGCGTCTAAGAATACGCTGCCTCTACTGAGAGTTTTTCTTTAGATAGAGCAGTTGCTATAAAATGTGCTGCTACATTCTTTGTTGGTTCAAAAGGTTGATGGTGGAGAAAATGGCATCTTCGTCGATTAATTTGAGGGACCTTCCTCAAGGGAAAGAGATTTTATTTCAATGACGGACTGTAAAGCCACACTTTTCCCAATGTATCAAAATGTAAAAGGGGACCATTGTTTTAAAATCAATCAAGCTTGGTGGAGATTAATAATTGTTTCAATGTCTAGCATATTTCAAACCCTTTCATCTTTACCAAATACTCAGTGGTGATAGCATGTAAGTTGTTTCAATCGGCCTCTTCATACAATTTTGTATTAAGAGGTCGATTGAAGCAACTTACGTGCTACCACAGCTGCATTAATTTTCTTTGGATATTATCTTTCCACTGTTTAAACGCTTCCAAAGAGTGTGACATAGAAATTCTGTTAAAACAAGACTGTTTCTTGATAACAACAAGTGTAGGGGCAACAACTAGTTTCAGATTAGAAACTCGGGTTTGTTTGTATATTTTAAATGTAATAAGTTGCTTTTTGCTTTGCTGACATGAAACAAAAACAAACCACTTTCCAAGTTTGATGATAATATTCTTTAACATATTACATACGTGTGAAGCCTTCTCTTTTCACCACGAAGCCGCGCTGGAATCTCTCTCTCTCTCGAAAGAACGAATTCCGGGTATACGATTAGATATCAAGGGAATACAATAAAAATAAGATAGGCTCAATTCGTGAATGTATTGTCGCCATAGCTCTAAACAAGAAGTTGGCGAGCAGCACTGTACTCGCAACATTTATAGGACACATGATGCTTTGGTGATTGACCTAGCAACATTTGATTATCGCCTCTGTAAAACTTTTTGTAGGATAAATTTTTTAAAAAAGAATCTCGAAGTGTCATTTTACAGAAATAGAAATCGAAATCAGGCCGTAAAGGACCGTTATGGACTTTTCATGAAAATTATGAAAAAATGGTACTAAATAAATTTAAAAACTTACACGAATTGTTTTATCCCTTGATCCAGATGCAAGGAATGGTCCTTGATGTACCCCCTTTTTGTTATCCGCTCCAGCAGCTTCATTAATAGCAGATGATGCTGATTCTGGTGCCCAAGCAATACACTCGACGGTATGATCGTGTTCTCTAAGCTCAACCTGAATTAGCAAAACAAATTAAATTTACAAAAATACTAAATTAAATATAAATAAAGAAAAAACTTACTTTACAGTCTTTTGAATTTGTCAACCATACTCTAACAGAATGATCATTTGAGCACGAAGCAAAGTGACTGCCGTCAATATTCACTCTCACCATTCTTACCCATTCCCTATGGCCTGTGTATGTTTTAACACAATATCTATATAAGAAATATATTGATTATAAATATGAATGAATGATTTTTTGGTCTTGTATTACCCAGTAGCGACTTCCCACATTTTAATAGTCTTATCTCTTGACGCTGAAAGTACAAAATCACCTGCTGGGACAAAAGCTACTGATGAAACGTTATGATCGTGACCATGCATTGTCTTAACACATTCGTATGTCTGTTGGAAATCCCATAGCTTAATAGATAAATCTGCACTACAGGATGCTGAAATACAAAGTAAATTAATAAATATTGTTAATAATATATTAAATTTTCATTAATTACCCAATAATTTGCCTTGAGCATCAAAAGCAATATCTTGAACTGAATCTGTATGGCCCTTAAGGCTTCTTTCGTATTCACCAGTTTCAAAATCCCATATCTTTATAGTAGCATCCTCTGATGAAGAAACCATTACACTAAAAATTGGATGAAAAAGTACCTATGGACAAAATTTATATGAATGAATAAAGTGTTTTAAAGAAGATTGATTAATCATACTCTCGTTATGCTGGCCCTATGTCCAGATAAAGCGTATTTCTCTGGAGGTCTTGGTATCCATTCACCAGGACTTCGTTTATTTTTTGTTGGTGCTCCTTCAATAACTTCTTTTTCAGCTTCTGATAGCTTTGCCTCTAGTTCCATTACTTTTTTCTGTAAGCGAATAACTGATGTCCATTTCTTTTCCAATAATCCACCAAATTTCCTTTCGATTTCTGTATTTATGTCAGCTTCTTTGCGAAAAGCTTCAAGCGCGTCAGAATATCCATTACTGCCCAAATAGTCGGCAATCGCTTGGTTACTAAAAATTGTGAAAATATATTTAATATTTCGTTGATTTATAAAAAATAAATTCACTTACAGCTCCTCGCGCTGCCGTTGAGACAACACCATTTTCATACTGTTTTAAAATATCCGAGGTTACCA
This sequence comes from Thereva unica, assembly GCA_949987705.1. Lineage (NCBI taxonomy): Eukaryota > Metazoa > Arthropoda > Insecta > Diptera > Therevidae > Thereva > Thereva unica. Next base: position 27,968,725 of record OX465281.1, on the reverse strand, counting down.
ATATAACTGTGCCGCTTTATTTACCGATGCAATAAAATCTGTAAGAGATATAAGAGATTTGTTTATTATGAGTGGCGATTTAGAGGCGTCTATAAGTTATTCGAAAGATAAAATTGTTTATTATTTTTTGAGGACTTCTTATCTAGAATGGAGAGAATTAAATTCTGAGAGAACATATCTTGCCAATATACATAATGCTTACAAAGTACCAACGGATTCTGTTTCACGTAAGGGCACTTGTACAATGTATGATGCTTATTTTATAAATTCATAGAACAGCGTTTCCTGCCTTACTATCTTATCGTATTTTATTCCTTGAGATCACAAATTAGTAGGACAACTTCTTCTTTTTCATTTTCGATGTGTGTTTGACCAGTTTCCAACGGTAGAAAAACCTTTACACCAATTGATATTGGAAATAACCTCGTATTACTGAAGACTTTGGTCCTTGGTCTCATATTGTAGAATTGTCATGTGTATCCAAATATGTGCACAGCAAAAACCTGAGTCGACTAATTTGCAATCCCAGTTGCATACCCAATTGTTTAGTAACCTTGTCGGTGCACGGAAGTGGCAGCCCACACACGGTTCGACAGAAACGAGAACAATTTGAAACTAGTTTGCAACTGGTCATTGAGCGAAGCAGTTTTCTGTTGCTTCCTGGAGGTTTCCTTAATGTTTTTCTTCATTTGACATACGCCTTTCTTATTTCGGCCAGTGTGAGCTTCCGGGATCTCACGTCAAAAGAAGAGAACCAAAATCATTCTTTGAAGTGATCTAAACTAGATGAGTATATGATTGCGTTATGATGGCATCTGTACAGATAAGCCGACGAAATGTCTGTGCAGAATTTTCATTACTACAGTCTTTTATTTTTCAGAATATAACAGACAAAGTTCTATCTAGTCTGCGATAAAGACAACTCTTCTTCGCGAGGCAACGAATACCCTCAAACCTTTGAGGATGCATCTTATGGCCAATGTTCGAACTAATAGCACCCAATCCTCAACATCCAACGTTCGTGATTGGACATGTTCGGGCTATTGTGCGGTGCTGGCTAATCGTTGGAAGTTAAGATTCGAGTGAAGCATTCACCTTACCGTACAGAGCTGGCTGTAGTTGCTAATAGTAGGTCTAAACGATAAATTTTTAGTTGTAAAGACTTCTATAGTCTGTACAAGAAAGCAAAATAGCTGGAAAGTCCCCGCCTTTACCGTCATTGCGTCGTTGTCCGTTGCCATTCAAACTTCACAGCCTGCAGAGAAGTCGCACGGAAAGCCAGGCGGACGGATGAAAATTATTATCATGGGGATCCACCATAATTCTGTATTCTATGGACCACCATTTTCTAATGGCCTGTTCACACGACGTAAAACAGAATTGCGCAAAACTAGTTCCCATGAATTTTATGTAATTTTTTCAGGGGCGCAAAGCAGTCGTAAACGAAACTTGGCTAAATTTAGGTCTGATTTTGGCAGTAAAAAAGCGATAAAAAAGCCATAACAAATCAGTTTTGCGTAAAGCAATAACATGCGATTGCGATAGGCCTCTTTCAAGCCACGCACACACCGGGCCAACGAAGGCCAACGAATGGGATTCTTTGACATTCGTTGGCTCGAAATGAACAGCTTTACAAAGGCCAACCAGGGTTCAATCGCTTGCAACCCATAGCTTAGCGGAAACATCAAGAAAATATGCCATACGAGAGAATGTGGTGTGGACGGGCGCCGAAAGCAAACGAAAATTTTGCCTTTCCTCGAAAATTGAGCGCTTTAGCTATAGGAACAATAAAATCGCCACAGACCCCTGCCACCTTTCATTGTGGCGATCAAACAACAGCTTTGCTTTTGCTCATTGCTTTTTTTTGGTAAGCGTCTCAATTTTCTTTAAAAATGGTCAATCATGAAGCATGATTGCAAAGGTAAGATTACGAGATATCAATCGTTAGCTTCTCAGTTTTGATGCTACTTCACTAATATATCTGTACTTTCGAATGAGAGCATAATCCCCTACTAGGAGTTTGTAATTGCATTCGTCCAAACCAACCTTTTGTTAAATTTTTCCTAGCTTTGCCTTGTTAGCTCGATTTCTGGACCTTGCGCCCTGAATTACCACTTATGGAGAATAGGAAGGCCGAAGGACGCCACCGATACATTGAAAGCAAGTCCAAAATAGCAGCAGACCTATTATCCAGAGTTATAAAATCATTTAATTTAAAGTGACCATGAGTTAAGGATCATAAGGGAAGCTCGTCCTTGTTGGTCGAGGAATTTGCTGCTCCCAATAGCCCGTGGAAAGTTCCTTTGTACTACTAGTCCATCATGTCGTTCAAGTCATGGTGCAATTTATAGCCGTTGGATTGATCTGAAGGATAGAATAGGAAGGAAAGGTTAGGGGTCTAGAGGGTGCATGCGAAGATGCCGATGAACCTTGCGTTTGAACTCGGATCTTATATGAGCTTCGGAAACGGACCTTAGTCAAGAGAAAATTCGTATTAAGGGTTTCAATCGATCCGCTAAAGCCTCATTGCATTCGCAGAAGAAAACAATGTTACAAAAATCGGTCAGCAGAAGCAAATAAGTAAACCACAAAGAAAGGTTAGTTTACAGACATTAAAACAAATCGACCTTTGCAAGAAACCAATGCCAACAGGGAGCGTCGTAAAGCATGCAGCATCAAAGCAAACGAAGGTATCGCTGTCCCTAGAGAGGGGTATGTGGCGATATATAGTGTAAATGGAGCTTAAAAGGCAAAGTAAGTCGATGTTATGACCATTTCAGTCATCAAAAGTAGTACGTTGCTTTCTTTCTGTAAATAACACTTGCAATCTTTAATCTTTTTGCTGTGTAGCATACACACGAGAACCTATACATACTATGTTTATACATTGTGTTTCGTCCAAAAATTCTTTCGCCCAAAATTGGCTTTGCGGTCGACTTATTGGCCACCCCTGTTTTATAATATCAATTTAGCTTTCCTGTGCATGGATCTTGATTTTAGTATTTTTTCTGGGGCTCTAATTGCCATGATACGTATATGTATTTCCTCTTGTACCTCATGTTAGTAATTATGGATCCTAGGTAAATGAATTCATCTACTATCTCTATATTATTATCCTCAATTTAAGAGTTCCTTGGAGTATTGTTCTGTTAGATCGGGACTGCATCATAGCTTTGGTTTTGTCCTTATTTATTTGTAGTCTTGCTCCCTAACTCGATCTTTTCAGATCTTCGTAAGATAGTTAGTTGCACTACTTGCAGCGATCGCCCAACGATGTCCACATCATCAGCATACCGCAATAGTTCAATGAATTGACTTGTTAATAACAGTGCCATTCCTTTGCATTTCGCTCTTTTTTTAATCCATTAAATAGCATGGGAGCTAAGCAGTTCCCTTGCCTTAACCCCTTTTTGATTTCAAATTCATCCGTGCACGAGTTTTGTATTTTCGCCTGCGAGGTTTCCGTCTGTGTATAGAGTGGTATGCTTGCTTATAGCCCACGAAGATTTGAAATAGGCTTTTCTCCCAGTTTATCAGTTGTTCAGCGAATCTTCCTGAAGAGCCTGCTTGATACTCGCCTACCATCATTTCTGTGGATGTTTCTAATCTATCTTAGCAGATCAAGCTTACCACTAGACATTGATGACTAGAAGGCTATGACGGATTAGTGGTACAAGGGTGATTCCTGAATTTGATCATGCCACATAAAAAGGATTGATGTAAAAATCTTGCAGCCAGCAGGGACTAGTCCGATTTCTCTGTAAATTTTACAAATATGGTATAGTACAATAGGCCAAACAATGGCCGCGGTACTTTCGGTCCTCACCAAAAGTAGAAGAAGCGAAATATTTCATATGCATCTAACAACTCTTTCTGTACGGCCATTACTCAATGGATAGGTGCAGAGCATCGACGAAGAAAATCTAAATTTCTTCCATACTAAACCTCTACCATTAACTAAACGAATCAGCTCAAGGAAGAAGATGTGTTGCAAATAAAGGTGCGGGCCTCTGAAAGCTGCGCTTGCATAAACAAAATTTCAAGACGATCTAACATTTTAATTCAGCGTCACAAAATTTCTGTTTTGCCTTTCGTTTTCGTTACAGATTAATGCAGCTTTTTGTGCAATTTTAAATGAAAAAATTTAATTGATAATTTTTTACATTGTATCCATTATTAATCATACAATGATAAAAAGAAGGTTACTTCTATCTATTGGCCCCCAATTTAACTGCCCGTTTTTCAGATAGATTTAGGAAAACAAATAAACTTATACCAGAAAATAAAATGCATTTGACATTTCACCGCGTCTTGAAATGAAAACCCGTCATCAACAGCCGTTAGCCATACCCATCAACTCAAACGCCATGTTGTAACAATAATTGACACATCAAAAAGTATCTAACGTTGCTATTAAGTTATACCAAAACAGATATGCTGCTCCTATAAAAATGTTATAATGTTATAATGTTCAAATTGAAAAGTCATCTTCAAACATTGAAGATGATGAACACCATGGACGCCCAAGAGTTGCATCAACTTCAGAAACCATTAATAACGTCCATAAATCGTTTGATATTGCGGAGACTAAAAGCATGATATGGAGACGTTTGCATTATATCGTAACTCAAGAATTGATATGAAAAGCCTTTGTAAAAAGATAAGTGATGCATTTTATCCATTGAACATTTCTGAGGTATTTTTAGAGTGAATTAAAAAAGAAATTTATCCGCTTTGTTACATTTAGATGAGATTTAGGTTCAACAGAAGTTATGCGGCAATCAAAACAATAGACTAGAATAACAATTGGTTAAAGTGCTCCAACCCGAAGAAAGGAAAAACGATTCCATCAAGAGAGTGAAAAGATTTTCAAGCATCGATTTTCTTGGAAGTTTATTAATTAATTATCTTGAGAAGAAAAGTCAACCTATAACAATGCTCTTCAAACGTTTCGAACTATACATTAATACATATTCGAACTATATTCATAAAACGAAAGAAAACCTGTTTGATAAAGAGGTTATGTTTCGTTAAGACAATGCATTTGCGAGTTCTTGGAAAATTTATTCTATTCACAAAGTGGATATGAAAATTTTTGTCTGGAAAACTGTTTTTGCGGAATCAAGAGATGATGGAAGTCAGAAAAACTATTTCACAGAGCTTTGCAGATCGTGAAGAAATAGAGAAACGTTGGATTTAATAATATAATGTCGAGAAGAAAGTCATTGTTGTAGCAATCCCATTTGTAGGCCGTTCAGGAGATTGTTAATAGAAAATGGTTTTCTATAATACAAACTTTCGGCATATTCGATCTTTCAAGAAGATTCTTCGTAAAATAGAAAAGCAAAATGTATCAGGAGAATAAAACTGAATAAAATGGCATACCGGTGTTGGTCGAGGAGTACAGGATCACATCGTATATTAAAGTAAGTATATCCAGCGGGAAATAAAGTAAATGCTTCCACTTGAAGCTTTAGTGATGCGCTACCAGAGTTTTACGAATCGGAAGTAGTTTTGGTGCAAGCTGCGAATTTTCTTTGTTCTTTGCCGAGTAAAAGCTTCAATTTCCCAGAAAATTATGAGCGCTTTGCTTTGATGTCATACCTGTGTTAAAATAAAAGGAATCGGGGTATGATAAGAAGCGCGTTGGCATTACTTTTCCGCGCTTGATAATCCGTTTAAAAGCGCTTCAATTACCCGCTGGGATGGATGGAACAGGCAAGCACTCCAAGCTTTCAATCAAGCGCATTAACTGCCGTGTGGAAGCGCTATTCTACCCCGCTGGGGTTGTCAGACAGTCTTTTAACCCCCTATTGGTTGAAAGACTGTCTGACACCCCCGGCGGGGAAGAAGGCTATAAGGAAAAATACTAGATAGTAGGCCTCAACTTAGGCGTGTTATGGGGAGTTATGTGCAATCTAATGGTTGAGCCTCCTCCCTCATCTCATCCCCAAAATCTTCTACCTTGAAATCGTGACGCTGTAAAGTAATCGTGTCGAATGCCGCATGACAGTGGGTAATTTTTGCACTTCCTTCCCTGCACGATCTCTTATCGGCACCGGGTACAGCCAGGTGTACAATGATATGGAGGCTTTGTCAGGATGGACCTTCCTTTCTTTACCATAGCCATGGACCAACTAAATTGCATTCCTAGGTACGGAAGCACCCACTAGTTTGGTGAAAAGATCCCCTACTGATTAGACTTGGATGAAACACAACGAACGCAGGATGTCCATTAGGGTGACCGTAAGAAATCGATGTCGGAATTTTATCAACGGGAACCCCACAAAATGATCAGCCTTTGCAGATTTTTAGATAGCCAAAATTTTAGCACGATTGGAGCACGTTAAACCGTGCCGCTACTCGCTCAAAGTTGGCAAAATCTCCATTTTTTTGCTGAACGGCGGAGTTTCAGAGTCATATCTCCAGAACAGTCCATTCTACACCCACGCGTAATGTCTTAAATTAAAGGAAATACTGTCATCATTTTGTGGGGTTCCCGTTGGCAAAATTCGCTAAAAAAAATCTCCCTTATCACTACGGTCACCCTAATGTCCATGCTTGAATTGGCCAAAAATAGTGGTGCCGTGCCGCCTCTTAGCGCAAGTGAGCGTGATGATTTGTTGGCTTGATTACCGAACACTGCGCTCTGAATTACCACTTATGGAGGATAGAAAAGGCGGTGGACCCGACCCGCAGACTTTGCCCTGAGGAGAATGAGTCTACCCTTTATATGCCCTGAGGAGCAGTGCTGGCGGATCGTATTGGACTAGAGTGGACAGTTGAAGACCATCCCTCTCTGAGACTGTCATTTGGCATTTTATGCAAAAAAGAAAGAAGGCAGGTCACTATATTGAGAATCGGAAGATGGCCGACGTAGTACAGAACACCATGCGGAGTTCCGCAGGGATCCATCCTGGGTTTGCTCCTGTGGATCACAATGTATAATTTTGTACTGAGGATAACATCGGTAGTAGGACGAATTGTGCGCGAACGAAACAATCTGGGATATTAAAGGGTGGCCTGAAAGAGCTGGTCTGACACCAGCTGTGCTGATCAGCAACCGGTGAAAACCAGGATCAAGATATGGAACCAGATCATTCACTCACAGCCCGCCCTAAGGTACTTGAGAGTGATGATTGACCAGAAGCTAAATTTTAAAGCATCCGCTATTGGTGCAGTACTTCCAAGAATGCTGGCCAACGTGGTGTCCTAGACCGAGCTTCTTGATGGCTAGGATGGTTAGTTCAGTTCTGCTGTACGCACTGCCAGTGTTTAACTGGACGGCTAACAGCAGAAAATGGAAACCCGCATACAGACTAAGCGCCTTCCGCGCGTGCTTTGCATGCAGAACCATGTCCAACGATGCGGCATGCGTGATAGCGGAAATGATCCCCATAGACATACTGACGAAAAAAGACATGCGTCCCATGATCCAGAATATGTTAGAGGGGAGCAAAAAGGGCAGCTAGAGCAGCTGACGTACTTCCTGTCTGAATGGCAAGGGAAGTGGGAAGAGTCTGTTCAAGATCAGTGGGCCCACAGACTTATCCTAAACGTGGAGGGGTATGAGCAAGGGTGTGGAAGTGTATGTATATCTGGCACCCCTGAAACCACCTTGGCTTGGCCGGACAAGGTGCAAAACCGCTCCATCAAACTCATTAGCGATAGCATACTTTGCTCCTCTATCCTTCAGATCAAGCTTACTACTATACATTGCACCATGACTCGAACGACACGACGGACTAGTTCCAAAGGGTGGCTCCTAAGCTATATCGTATTACAAAAAAAATGTAGAAGAATATAACAGCCCTAGTACTATGCAATCGTCATTAGTTGATTCTTTCTTCTTTCTGCTCCTTTAATCCCTCGGAGAACTAAGGACGAAAATAGTTCCTCTCCAGTCGACTTTGTTTTGGCTGATAACTCTCAGCTCTATGTTGCGACTTCTGCTAATAATGTTCATCTCTTCCACGTTGTTCGTTCTAGGTCTTCTAACTCGACGGGTTCCTTGGTGATTCTAGTCAAGGGCCTGTTTGGATGGATTCTCGTTTTCGCGTCTAAAGGTGTGGCTAATCCAATTTCATTTCCTGCCCTCGATTTAGTCATCGATTCTTTCTTGGTCGACACAGCGACATAGTTCATTTGTAATTCCATCTTTCCAGGGTATTTTTAGGATACGACAAAAGCATCTATTGATGAAAACTTGCAAGAGTCTTGTAGTGAATTGTATGTTTCGCTACCATACAAGAGAACTGCCTTAATTATTTGGTGTTAGTTGAGATATCCGTCGATCTCCGCATGCATATGCGCTTCTTTCTTTATTTGTTAGTTGTTTAGTTCAGAAATATTAGGAATGACCTACTTAACCATGAGTCTTATTACAATAGCTAGTCCGTTCGGAATACATCCGCCTCTTGCACTTGAGACAAAATACCGTCATCCTCCGAATAACATAATTGTGAAATTATCTTTTTCATTTGAGATACTTCAATTTCATATAACGACTTAAAGTCTTTTCTCTTTTAGCACCTCAACATTCCATCTAAGCCTTTCTAGCCCCACATTCACCTCTTCCTTTGAATTACACGCTCACTGCGCGACATTTCACCATGACATCATAGATGAAAATAAATATGCAATATGCGAAACCTTGCCGACTTTGCAGATTGTGAGTCCGCCCTGAAGGTGCAATTACGAAAGGTGTTAGCGACCGTCACTTATCACCTTCAATATATTCCGACAGCATGTTCGACATGTAAGATAGCCGATGATAATCACTATCACTACACATTATGCCACCCCCAACGCAATAGTGATGACAAAAGTAGCAAGGTGAAATGTTAAAAGGAAGGTTGCAAGATTGAAAGGTGTGTGGAATCGCTTCGATTAAAGAATTGAATTGGAAAGAGTAATGGAGTTTGCTAGTTACGACATTTAAATGGACATTATAAAATTGCCAATAGAAATTGCTTCCTTCGTCATTTCAGCTGCGCAAATCGACCCAACACAAGTACTTGAACTTGCAACTCAACTCCACCTAACTTTTACACCATATTTATTCCGGTATAAAATCGGATTATGCAGTCACCAAAAATAATCGAAATTAGACCAAGAAAAAATTAATTTAAATAAAACTCTGCACGGGATTCACACGAACGCCGGGCATTTGTATATACAGCAAACTTCACATCTACGTAAATATAGCTTGACCTCGGCATTCAAATCTTCACTTTTCAGACGTCATTACCCTTAAAATCGATATTTTTCTTGAAGGGAAGCCAAGAAACGTCAACGTCGTCAACTCTCCTCTGGGGACTTCTAACATACAAGACAAGTTAGCGGGGCGAGAAATGTGGAAATTGATAAGATTTAAAGGTGGGTGGTGAGTCATTCGCAGTCGCCCCGTGTGAATACAGACATGCGACTTGAAAATTTCGATAACACACGCCGACAGTGTGATAATCAGTGTCACGGATTTTTTATTTTATTTTTTAATTTTAATAAAACAAAAGCATTGAACTGTGGATTTTGAACAAGACAACACAAATCTACATTTTATTTGCTGGTTTTATTATCAGGCACTTAGCCGTTGGAAGACTATGGAATTATTAACTGATTATGAATTATAATTTGAGAGTGTCAGACGTGGGCTTCATGCTGTTTAATAATTCATTGATACGGACCAGAGAAAAAAATTAGTTTAGAATTATGTTAACCAGTTTATTATGAGATAAAAACAAAAACAAGATTTTTAGTTTTTTTTACAAACGATTTTTCTATTTACACATGGGCAAGTGTCCAATAAAAGTCATGAATAAATCTCTAGCTTCAGGATATGATTTGGTTCCAGCAAAAAAATATAGATGGGGGATTTCAATAATACATGCGGAGACGGAAGAGAAAGCGGACACGACAAAGGACAGTTTCTATTATAAGGTTGAACACGCAAACGACTAGGCCCCTTCCAACGACATAAGATGGTGATAGGAGACCTCAACGCCAAAATTGGAAGAGAGAATTGGAACAGACCGACCATTGGAAACGAAAGTCTCCATGAAACATTGAACGACAACGTGTTATCGATTTTGCAATAAGCAAAAATATGACCGTCAGCTCAACATATTTCTTGTGAAAGGACATTCAAAAATCCACACATCCCAGTGAAAGATACTGCAATCAAATAGACCATATACTCATAGACAGAAGGGCAGCTTCTAGTATCCTCCAAGTAAGATCCTGCAGAGGTGGGAATTGTGAATCGGACCCCTTCCTAGTTAAAGCTAGATTCAGATCTCGGCTGTCCACACAAGAATAAAGAAACAAACTAAAGAAATTCGATGTTGATCGCCTCCAAAAACATATATAGGAGAGATATCAGGCAACTCTGCAGAAACGATAGGTCACAGTCTAAACATAAATAATGCGGGTACAGCTGAGGGAAAATGAGGAAGACTGAAGACGACACTGACGAATGTCACGAAAGAAACTGAAGGCTACAAACGCACGGCCAGATCCAGTGAATGATACGACGACGAATGAAAAACAGGTATAGAAGCCAGAGAAATAGGAAAATATACATAGAGAGACCGAGGAGCAAGAAATTGAAATACGAGGAACAAGAAGAACAGCAAAAAAAAATGCAGGAAGAAGAAAAGGCAATTCCTCAACAATTGTATCCTGAGGGAAAGGAAAACTTTGCACAAAACAAAATACGGGAAGCATACAAGGAAGTAAACTTCTTCAAGAAAGGCTTCAAACCCTCCTCGGTATATGTAGAACAAAAGAAGGCACTATAGTCACAGGCAGCGAGGATGTAAAGAGAAGATGGAAGGAATTTTTTTAGCGAGCTGCTGAACGCAAACGAGAGCATCAGACATGTACCAGAACCCCGTCTACAACGTAACGATGACACCAGAGAAACAAATGAACCCACCCTGGGAGAAGTAGAACCTGTCATACAATCCTTAAAAAATAACAAATCTCCAGGAATTGATAACATCCCAGCAGAGTTGACCAAACTTGGATCGTTTTCAGCAGTTATACATGAATACTATGCTGCATATGGAGGAACGAAAAAATGCCTGAAGATTGGGAACAAAGCATTATCTGCCCAATCACAAGAAAGGAGATAAATTCAACTGTGGAAACTATAGAGGCATATCTCTTTTAAGCACAGTATATAAAATAATGACCAATATAATTAAGGCCAGACTGGAACCTTACGCAGAAGCTGCAATAAGTGAATACCAAGCTGGATTCAGAAGAAATAGGTCAACAATGGATCAACTTTTTTCAATAAGGCAAATCCTCCGAAAATGCTGGGAATACAAGATCGGCGTGTATCAACTCTTCGTCGACTTTAAACAAGCATACGACAGCATCGACAGGGAGCAAATAATTGCGACAATGTTGGACCTAAACATACCGCTAAAGATAGTTATATTAACAAAAATAACAATGGAAAACACGAGGTGTGCAGTCAGAACACAAGGAGAATTGACGGAGTCCTTCCCAGTTAAGAAAGGCTTAAAGCAGGGCGATGTACTGACACCCATGCTATTTAATCTCTGCCTAGAAGGAGTAATTCGCAAAGTAAACATTGATGCGAACGTAACCCTGCTTAACAAATCCAAACAGTTCGCAGGATATGCCGACTATATAAACTGCCTTGCAAGATCACTGTCATATCTTAGAGAAACATTCTCAGAATTAGAAGAGGGAGCAAAACATATAGGGCGGCAAATAAATGCAGAGAAGAGCAAGATTTTAATTCAGTCAAGGGTGGAAAGAAGAAGAAACCATAATACCACCTAGGGGGAATATAACTTTGAACGGGTAAACTAATTAAACTACCTGGGGTCCACAGTCAGCGAAGACAACGATGAAATGATAGAAGTACAACGAAGAATAAACGCCATAAACAGAACATACTTCTCACTACTGCCAGTAATGAAATCCAGATCATCCAGAATCTACAAAACCATCATACGTACAGTAACTACGTATGGATGCGAAGCATGGAGTATCTCCCAGAAATCCACAGACAAGATGGACATATTTGAGAGGAAGATTCTCCGAAGGATATACGGCCCAATCAATGAAGACAATGCATGGAGAATACACTACAATCTCGAATTGTACGACTTATACAAAGAGTGTAAACTTTCGACCCATGCCGAGCTACTACGTTGGGCCGTTCGTGTCCAAAGAATGGATGACTCAAGGATACCAAAAAAAGCCCTATATCTACCAGATGGCAAAAGACCAGTTGACAAACCACGGTTAAGGTGGGAAGACGGCCGATGCAGCAAAACTGCTCAACACAAGAAACTGTAGACAAGCTGCGGAGCAGAGAGTCTGGAGGAAGAAGCTGATGGAGGCCAAGGCTCGAATCGGGCTGTAGAACCATCGAAGAAGAAGAAGGTTAACCGTTGTATCGTCGTCGACCAACTAAGGTCAATGGCAAACAGATAACTTGGAAGGTTAATGGTTACGATTGTGAAGTTGACAATCGTTGGGTCGTAGTCTATTCTTCTTTTATTGTCCAAGACGTTCAATGCTCACATAAATGCTAAATTTTGCAATTCCGTCAAATCAATCAACTACATATTCAAATACATCACGAAGGGGAGTGACATGGCTGTTTTTGGTGCTGCTAATGCAAATACACAATATTAAATGGGACGTTATGTTAGCAATAATGGAGCCATATGGCATTTTTTTTCATTTGCCATTCATAAAAGATATCCAACTGTGGTTCATCTCGAAAATGGCCAGCGTATAAATTTTACAACGGATATTGCTGCGGGAAGAGCTGAATGACAACCATCCACCACATTGATGGGTGCAGCGAGGCGCACCGGGTTCCAGCTAGTATATTATAATTACTAATATAATAACTAATAACTTTAAGAATGTCTTGTTTGGCAATAAATAAATAAATAAATCTCTAATTTCAGGATATGTCTTGTACCTGTACCTGTAAAAAATACAGATGTAGAATTTCAATAATATAAACGACTGGTATAATTAATTAATCATGTTCACCAAATTCAATTCAGGTTTTTGTTCGAGTGCTAAAAACATGCGTTATAACCACACCAAATAATAAAATCAGAACAGAGATCGCCTTCGGGCAAAACACTTTAAGAGCAAGCGCTCACGAAAATACTATAATTAACTTCTTCAAGAACATAGCACAAAAATTCATCTTAAAAAAAAAAAACAATCTTAACAAGGTGCGATTCTTAAGTAGTGTGGTCAGCAGGTAGAGCCATCGCGTGACGGGTTCTTGCTGTATATTCACTGTGACGTGAAAGTGAAACTTCTTAATTTTTGGTGAAAATGAAAGCAGCAAATAAAGGCCGACTTTTGGATTTACAAAAATTAAAAAAACCGGGAAAAATTAAATTATTCCAATTATAAAATATCCAATTAAATGTTTATAATAATATTACGAGTGCATAATAAATAATCAGTGATAAATCTGGGATATTTGTTTAAATTATGCCATCTCAAAATCTCCGGCTTAAATTCCTGTTCCACAAACTTTAATACGATTAATAAAACCTGTTTGGTGGATACATTCACATCAAGTGCAAACAAGAAAATTGTTTTAAACCCTCCACAAATTTCTCTGAACAAAAATACTTAGAGATCACGATTTTAATCGGTGAACCAACAAATTTCTGGTATATGTGATATGGAGAGTAAAGGCAAATACTTAAGATCGGTAAACATCAACGTGGATTTTTATATTCTTATTTCAAGACAAGCAATATTTTTTAATTGGGTCAACATTAGCTATGGTAAAATACAATATTAGAATTTTCAAATTTGGTATTGCTTGTCTAATATTTTCGAAAACCAGAAAGATTTTTTTGTATCGCGGACTTTACTTCTGTTTTTCATACTGCCCATTCTACAGAGATTGCCAGGTGCGACCATTAGAGGTCCGTAGTTGGAATTCCTGTCGATCTTTCTTTTGCCATCGTCTATTACTGTGTTTCCATGCAGAGTTCACCCTGGGTTTACTCAGAGTAAGCGCCCACTAAAACGGGAGTTGAGTAAATTTTCGTTAAATGCAAGTAAACCCAACGAAACAAATCCGGTATCTATCACTTTAACCTAGAGCCGTCATGTACCGACTTTGCATAGGAGTCGAGTTGAGTTGTGATTGAGTTGAAATGAAACTTCAACTAAATGACTTAAGTCTATGCGTTTCCATTTCTGCCTTCCGTCTTGCTCCATCTTTTTCCATCAAATAGTTTTATTATAGATTTTTCTTTAAAAGTATTTATTAAATAAATAGGCTCTTCTGACGTCTAAGCAAGGCCCAAAATTTTCACCTTTTGTACCTTTCGCAGTGTGCCGTTTTTAGTTGTGTAAGTTAACTCAGATCCACCTATATATTTTCGTTGAGTTGAGCAGAGTTGAAAATTGTTAATGAAAACTCTTAACTATATCTATATATTTTTTCCTTTTGATGATTTTTATTTCTTGTTTGCCTTATTTAGTTAGTTTTATTTTTAAGTTTTTGCTTTAAGTTACCTTAATTTATGCCCAATTTTATTAATTAATGTACTAATTTATAAGATTATAATCTTTGTACATGTTATTAAAATGAATAAATAATAATAATAATAATATATCTGTTTCCATGACATATACCCGGGTTCAACGCTGGTTGAACTCTCATGTAAACTCAGTAATGACCGCACCGAGCTAACTTGAGGGAAAAAGGTTCCTGTTTACTCAACGAAAATCTTACCTAGGCTCATGGAAACCCAGTATATAAGTACAATATGTGAGGATATCAGAGGGCATAGTTTCTCAACCTTTTTAGTGTCGCGACCCCCTGAAAAACCAAAAAATGAAATAAAAAATCCTGCGACCCCCACTATAATGTTGGTTGAAAAACAAAAATTTAAGCATGGTATGACATAGAATCTAAGCATAGTGTGACATTCGCATACTAAATATACGGGTTCTCGTTCGACCCGGAAGTCAAGCAGCATTCGACGGAGTTAATACTTAGTTGGGGGACCACTATGGTAAAACCACACTCGCGTTTGGAAAGGAAAAGGCAATTGAAAAAGATGAACAAAAATAAAAGCTTGTCGACACCCAAGCTAATTCACATATCCACAGGGTTCCAAGAATATTGGCCTCGATTCCCAGATCCGGCGAAACGGAAGTGAGTGTGGATTTGACACTTTGCGAAACTAACTGGTATGAGAACGGAGAGCTGTAAGCTTTTTAAGGAGTGATCCAAGTTGGTCAGCACTCCATTTCCCTTTGGCGGTTACCTTCGTTGATGTATACGGCCGTAGGAGTAACATAAGCATTTGTACGAAAATCAAGATTTTTAGCATATCTTTAAAGCCCGTGTTGCTATACAGAGGAGAAACGTGGTTGTTAACATCGAAACAAAAGGAAAGGAAGTATTGACGAATAGAATAACCCAAGCTCCATAACCAATGAAGATTTATGCAGACTTACCACTTAAAAAAACATTAACGACGAAAATATGGAAGGTTAGGATAGGCACTACGGGGTGGAACTCCCAAAATTGCTAGGCGTAGGAGACGATTGGTCCATGTATAACATAACTGGAAAACCGTTTAGTGAATCCAGATCATATGCTGGTGAGAAGCTGCTGGAGATCTCTTGAATATGGAATAATGTGAATAAGAAAGAAGATCTTTTATTGTCCACCCGACAGTGTCCGAGATTAATCAATCCTTTCTATATAAACCACTTGATTATCAAATTTTGCCAGAGTAAAGGGACAAGTTTCAAGTTTTGGCCCTATGAGTGGGGGCCGCGGTAGCCTAGGGGCAAGGCGTCTGGCTACCATCCCAGAGGTCCCGGGAATCCCGGCCAGTCTCACGGTCCATCGCCTTTTCCACTTTACGATGCACTTTAAGAAACGTGTATATCGTATTCTACAGCCCGAGCCATCAATTGACGGAGCAAATTGGATTTGGAAATCCTTGACATTCGAGATGCTTGTTTAGAGATTTGGAATGTATGTATTTGTTCCATCGCAGAGTAGTCGATTTTACGTATAGGGTGGTACGGGCCAGCCGTACCTATGTGATTTTGCAAGTTTTAGCAGCGTGGTTTGTAATAAAATAGGCACAAATTTGTACAAAAAGCAAAATTAACAAATAACCATTTCTTTGACTTCGGAGAATGGCATACATCAGAGGTGGCGAACCATTTGCACGCGTGCCAAAGGTGGCACGCTTGAACAATTTGCTAACACGCGAAAATTGTTTGGTGTAGCGTCACGCCAGTGTATTTCGCCCATCGAGACATAGCTACTTTAATATCCATAATATGAAAAATAGACTGTTATTGTTTCGAGGAGAGAAGTGAGACGCTTGAGCACAGGCTGAAAATAAACAAGCCGTCGCCCTCATAGCCTCACTTGATAATAATAAGGTATTTCTTCCACCTGTAAATCTCCGCTCCTTCTTTCATTGGTGCGTTATCAATTTTATAAAAATAGATTGAACTTTTTTTGCATGCGCACTAAAAAAGGTTCGCCATCCCTGGCAAACATTTAAATGCTTGTTTTGTTGCCTAGGGTGGTGTCAGATATGAAGTTTTCGTGATATTCTTAGATGCTTTAGAGCGTAGCAAGAGACAATTTAAAAATCAAATACTTCCTTAATGTCTTTTCTAACATAACAGAAATATAAATCAAACATTATTCAGTTTTCAAGTAGGCGATATTTGTTTTTTTTTGTGAATAATGGAAAATTGGCTTTACCATAGCCTCATGAATAAAAAGAAATCACTTCTCATGGAAAACCCAGCAAGTAATAACAATTCACCAAAAAAAAGTCTATAAGGCTCAGATACTTATGGCTAGATAAGTATTTTAAAACAACCAAGAGTAACATCACATCACACAGCAGCCATACATCAACATCCACCCTGAAAGGCTCCAATGTCACCCTTGATTTGAAGATAGCTTTATGAGATTTCCTCCCTTAAGCCGTGGCGACTTTCCGAGTTTTTCCTCCCCTATGGCATTTCCATATATTTATAGACAACGACTATAAAAACTAGGTTAGTTTTTCTTCCCCTAGTTTTGACCAAACTAAAGCACCCCCATTGCAAAGCACACAACCTCGATTCATATCCGATGTTGGGGGCACTATTATGGGTACTCAAAACATAGTAATTTTGTTAGAATTGATACTATGCATGCTCTGATTAAAGGAGGGTAGAATCACGACAGTTATATGAGACAAATTAAGCATAGAAGAGGGAAATAGGAAAAGAAAAATCGATGTTATAGACTGACAAAATCTAAGGAGCACAAGGTTGTCGTCTTTATGATATATAAAAATTTCTATATTAAGACATTGAAATGGTGTCGATCAAATTATTACAAAAATTCTAGGTCAATATTTTTTGCCAGCTGTAAGATTGTCCTGTTTCTTTAAGTCAATGGTCTGTTAAGAAACCCACATGTAGAATTGAATTCATCCATCCAGCGCACAGCACACAATTTTAAAGGAAATTATGAAAACTTTTAATAATGGTCGTAATCTTCACGTTGAGAAGTTTCAAAATGAGACTGAGGGAATGGGGGCGTGGATCTTAAAACCCTACGGACATAACCATATCTTGAACCTGCTAGTTGAGGTTATGGTCGCCACAACAATAGACCATCTTCCCCATAGATTGACCTTCAAGAAGGACTTTTCCGTCGAAATACCCTCAACAGGAGGAGGGAGACGTCCTCAAGAAGTTCGATATACAAATATTCACAAAGGGCTCTAAGACGTCAGAGACCGTCGGGGCAGGGATTTATCTAGAGACCACTAACAGTGCACGCTAATATCATTCAACTGCTGGCGATCTTAGGTCTGCCAAACGAGGTGAATTTGGAACCTACACAAGAATGTAGCATTGGAATTTTCATAGATAGCCAAGTCTCTATAAAAGCTCTGGATTCAGTGATAATGCGCTTCAAACTAGTGATGCGATGCAGGGCAGAGCTAGATAAGCTTGGTAGGAAACACAATATGACGCTTCGTTAGGTTCCCGGACATCGGTCGTGTCGTACACGTCATGATTATATGTCTGGTAGCAAGCTTAGTTCGAACGATTGAGAAAGGATAAGACAGGTTAAGGGGAGTCTGGAGGGTGCATGAGGAGATGGAGATGAACCTTGTGCTTGAACTATTGGATGTTGTTGGACTTCGGGAATGCTGACTGTGGGAGGTTGTTCCACAGTGAAGTTGTTCTCGAAAAGCGAGAATTTTTAAACTGATGTGTTTGCGAAAATAAGGGCTGTAGACAGTGAGAATGAGCCGAAATCTTTGCTGCGGGAAAAACATTGCCGTGGAGGCAAGAGGTTATATATTTCGGCGGAACAGTCGTTGTGGTAGATCCAGTAGAATTTCACGAGAGCCGCAACATTCCTATGGTGGTTTAATGAATCAATTGTGCTGCAAATGGCCCCTAGCCAGTGAGTTGGAGGACCCGCGTTTTGCACCCTGTCCAGCCACGCTAAGGTGGTACTCGGGGCTCCTTCCAAGATATGCGAGTTGAATTCGAGGCGGGCTGAATGCAGGATTTGTAGATTATAGAAATTGCATTTTTTAAGGAATCGCAAGCATTTTGGAATATGTAATTACTCCATCTTCGGTTAATGTTACGCCTAGGACTTTGAGATGGCGGCCGGCAATTCTAGACCGTCCACTGAAACGGGAGGAATTGTGAAGCGCGTTTTGTTAGAAAAGAGACAGTACTTCGTTTGCAGTGCGTTGAACTCAACACGATTCTTGAGGCCCTGGAGGCAGTCCTACATTTAACCTGACCTAACAAGGCTAAGATCAAGTTATCGGGTCGATGGCTGCATGGCAGTGGATAGTTTTTGCGCAACGATCCCTTCTGGGCATCCGGCGGACCTAGTTATATAATGCTTCATCCTGATATCGAAGCTCTGCCAAGGATGGACCCTCCATCCATCCATCCAATGGCGCTACAGCCCAAATCGAGCCTTGGCCTCCTCTAGGGCATTTCTCCAAGTCTGACGGTTCCTTGCAGCAGTTCTCCAGTTCCGAATGTTCAGCATTGTCTCTGCGTCAGCCGTCACAGAGTCCATCCATCTTCTCCTGGGTCTACCTACTGGTCTGTTTCCTGGAATTTCGGCCACCATAAGCCGTTTTGGGATACGGTTATCATTCATCCTGACTACGTGGCCGGCTAGTCTTAGTCTGTTGATTTTTATAAACGTTGAGAGTTCTAGGTCGTCAAAAATTTCATACAACTCGTTGTTGTATCTCCTTCGCCATATCCCATCCTCTCTCGTTGGGCCTATTATGCATCTGAGCACCTTCCTCTCAAACCTGTTGACTTGTTCCTCTATCTCCTGGGTCATAGTCCAAGTCTCGCTGCCATAGCACAGTACTGGTCGTATTACTGTTTTGTAGAGTGAGAGTTTCGTTTTTCTGTGCACAAATCTTGAGTGCAATATTTGTTTTTGGGCATAAAAAGCTCTATTAGCCAGTAGTATTCGTCTAGTTACTTCTTCCTTTTCATCGTTTCTTTTTGTAATTGTAGACCCAAGGTAGACTGTTTTATCGACTACTTCTAGATTATGTTCGTCGATAGTTATATTTCTTCCCATTCTAAATCTTCCAGCTCTGGATTGTTGCATCACCTTCGTTTTTTCTTCATTGATGTTCAGCCCTATGTCCTTGGCGTCTTCTTTTAATTCGACATAGACTTCTTTCGCTGCCAAGAAGGACCTTCCCACGATGTTCACGTCATCCGCATATCCAAGTAATTGTACAGACTGCGTTGCTATGGACGCATTTCTCCGTACTGATGTTTTTCTTATCACCCATTCTAGGGCCAGGTTGAAAAGCATGGGGGCTAGTCCATCTCCTTGTCTAAGACCTTGTCGCACTTCGAACTCTTCTGTTATTGCATTTTGAATCCTTACTTTCGCCAGGGAGCTATTCGTTGCGCATTTTATCAGTCGTACCAGCTTGGAGGGGACTCCTAATTCCCTGGATGGACCCTCCCTCCCTACAATCCCCATAGAGCACACCGGTTTCCCTTCCAATAAACTGAAGATAGTCGGGAGCCTGTGAACTTAAGAAGCACATCCAGAAAATACCAGCAGTTTTGTTGTGAAAAAGAAACGTTGACTTTCGTGCACCTACATTAAAGCTTGAAGAAACTAATGTCGTTTTCATAACGTCGATGTGTCGAATTGCGTGTACTAGCCCTTGGTGTTTTTTTATGTGAAAGACTAGAGTCTCAGGAAAAGCCTTTATACTGTCGACAATCTATGTATTTTCTTCGTATAGAGTGCAATGTCGAACAGCAACTCTAGTCGGGGAAGGAAGGAACTGCCACAACCTACCCGCGATATTTTTAGTCCACCTACTTCCAACCATTACTATTGCGACTTTGACATTGGGGCATCGAGAAACAACTCGCTGCTATGCCTCCTGAAACGAGTTGAATCTCATCAATCAACCGATGACTTGCGATTTGGCGGAGCGGGGAAGGGGTAAGGAAGGCTATGACAGGAGGAATCAGGAATGTAAAGAAGAAATTCGGATGAAGAAAGAAGGAAAGTTATGTAGGTGGGAAAGTGGAAAAGGCGAAGGACCGTGGGGCTGGCCGAGAATCGAACCCGGGACCTCTGGGATAGTAGCCAGACGCCTTACTCCCTAGGCTACCGAGCCCCCCCCCCCCCGTGTGCTGGCTAAACGGCAGCGATTAGAGGACTCTTCAGGGGAGCAGGAGCCCCAGAAGAATAAAATGCTCAGAAGGAGAGCGGAATCTCCAAGAAGTAGGAGTGGCTCAACATGCTGTGGAAAATGTGCACAACGGCAGAAAGGTGACCAGAAGGAGTTGCTGGGGGAAATTGAAGCGCCTGATGTCACCGTCAACATCACCCAACTGCAGTGTAGCAACAACAGCCTTGTCATCGAGGGGAAAGCTGGTGATGAACAATGCACAATTACCGTGGATAGGGGTGCTTCAAGATCTGTCATCCGAGCCGACTTGATCGGTAGAAAGTGCCTAAAAAACGCGGACCTGTACATGTTGAAAACTGTAGTAGTAGAGCCAGTGCAATTACATGGAGAGACAATAACGGATGTGGTGCTCGGCGACACATTTCACATTCGTGCCTGGTAGCTGACGAGTGTATTCTCGGTTTGGACTTGACAAGACACAGAATCCTATTGGACATTACACTGTCTTCATTGACTGAACGTATGTATAATCTTCCTCTCAAATACATATATCCACCTTGTCTGCGAATTTTCGTTTTGTAGATTTTTATTTTGGTGTTTCTGTAGATGTCTCTGGATTTCATTATTGGTAGAAGTAGGAAATGTGTTCTCCTTTCGGCATTTATTCCTCTTTGCACGTCTATCGTTTCATCGTTGTCTTCGCTGATAGTCCAGGAAGAATAGAAAAAAAGTTGAAATAAATCTACCCTGCGATTTCTTGACGCTATAATTAAGAGAAAAATCGTAGGAATTCAATGAATGTGTTTTGGATAAAATTGGTCCAGGGCAACAGGTGGTAAAAAGCTAATAAAAGGAGCGAAAACGCGTTTTTTCACGTTTTGGGTACGAAAAATATGTTGTTTTGGAAAACAAAAAATACTACTTAATAGTGCTTAAAAAGACGAAAATTATGAGTTTTGGACCATTGATATCGGTCAACAGGTTTTTGCAGAAAAATTCAAAAACCGTTAAAAATGGTCATTTTTTGACATTTAATTATAGGGAGTGTAATTATCGTAGAACCTTGTGGCAGGGCTTAAATTGTGGCCACTCATGGTGCCTACCTACAATAAAAATTTCGTGACAAAATAATGGTAACTTTTCGAGTAAATCTCAAAAATGTAAAAACACCTGTTTCACAAAAAAAGGTTGAACAAGGCCCACAATGGTCCTAGAAATTTTTTGATTGACATTTTGGCTCGCAAAGGGTTGCTCTACAACCTCATTTTCATGAAATGTATGTAAAGTTTGATTTAACACCTTAAAACCCCGTTTGAAAAACACCCTTTTTCCAGTTTTTTGAATTAAAAACTTTACTTTTGAGCTTTTTATTGAAAATCGTTCTTCGACAGTT
The DNA here is from genome assembly GCA_949987705.1 of Thereva unica. Taxonomy (NCBI): domain Eukaryota; kingdom Metazoa; phylum Arthropoda; class Insecta; order Diptera; family Therevidae; genus Thereva; species Thereva unica. The sequence goes on along the minus strand of OX465281.1, from coordinate 27,946,585 downwards.
TTATTAGTTTGTTTTTCACCTATTCTACAGGTCCAATTTTATTCGGAACATATTCATAGAATTCCTACGATTTTTCTCTTAATTATAGTTTTGAAAAACCGCAGTTTTTGTTTGCTTTTAAAAAAAAAGCTCAAAGAGCTCACGAAGAAAACTCAAAAGAAAAGTTTTTTATTCAAAAAAACTGGAAAAAGGGTGGTTTTTAATCGTGTTTTTAAAGTGTTAAATCAAATTTTACATACATTTCATGAAAATGGGGTTGTAGAGCAACTCTTTGGGAATAAATTGGGCTCATCAAAAAAACTCTAGGACCACTGGTGGCCTTGTTCAACCTTTTTTCGTAAAACAGGTGTTTTTACATTTTTGAGATTTACTCGAAAAGTTACCATTATTTTGTCATGAAATTTTTATTGTAGGTAGGCACCATCAGTGGCCACAATTTAAGCCCTGCCACAAGGTTCTACGATAATTACACTCCCTATAATTAAATGTCAAAAAATGACCATTTTTAACGGTTTTTGAATTTTTCTGCAAAAACCTGGGGCCGGTTCACGTAACTCGACAACGAAAATTTTTTTTCGTTTCGCGTTCACGTAGCTCGAAAAAATTGCAAATTTTCGTTTGTTGACTCGAAAGCTTTTATGTTATCGAACACTTGTATTATTAAGATTAATTTCCCAATTTAAAAGTAGACTTTTATAAGTTATTACATATGTAAATTATTTTTAAATATTTAATTAAGTTGATGCCAATAAATTGTATAATTTTACAGCGGTTTTTGTAAAGAAAATCGTGTTTCAGTAATGCGGTTTCCTTAAATTTTCTTTCGAGCTACGTGAACGCTCAATTTTTTCGAGACAAATTTTTTCGTTTTCAAATTCGTTTCGAACGATTGTCGTCGTTCGAGTTACGTGAACCGGCCCCTGTTGACCGATATCAATGGTCCAAAACTCATAATTTTCGTCTTTTTAAGCACTATTAAGTAGTATTTTTTGTTTTCCAAAACAACATATTTTTCGTACCCAAAACGTGAAAAAACGCGTTTTCGCTCCTTTTATTAGCTTTTTACCACCTGTTGCCCTGGACCAATTTTATCCAAAACACATTCATTGAATTCCTACGATTTTTCTCTTAATTATAGCGTCAAGAAATCGCAGGGTAGATTTATTTCAACTTTTAACTACTTTTTCGCTATCTCTCCTGGACTATGACTGTGGACCCTAGGTAGTTAAATGGTTTACCTGCTCGAAATCAAGTAGTGTTGTAGTTTCTCCTTTCTCTTTCCAACTTCAACTAAATTAGAATCTTGTCTGCATTTCCGGGAATATTTCTCTAAGGTAATGGCAAGGTACTTTATCTACTTATATCATCGGCATATCCTGTCAACTGCAACTTGACTTGGAAGGATTCCGTCAATTCTCATTGTATTCGCCATTGTCTTTTTTGTTAATTTTACTATATTTAGGGAGATTTTTAAGTCCACTGTTTCAATGTCGATGCTGTCGTATGCTTGTTTGAAATCGATGAAAAGTTGATACACATAAATTTTGTATCCCCAGCATTTTCGGAGGACCTGTCTTACTGAAAAGAGTTGGTCCATTGCTGACTTATTTCTTCTGAACCCAGTTTGGTATTCACTTATTGCGGATACTGCAAAAGGTTCCAATCAGGCTTTAGTTATATTTGGCATTAGTTTATATAATGTGCTTAAAAGAGATATGCCTCTATAGTTCGTACAGTTGAATTTGTCCCCTTTCTTGCATGTTGGGCAGATAATGTTGTGTTTCCAATCTTCAGGTAAAAAGATTATGTTTCAGATATGCATAGCTGCGATATGCCCTTTCTTGGTGACGTCTTTTTCTTTTGCCTTGGTGGATACGTACCTTACGAGTGGTCTCTTCCATATTGCTGACAAGGAAAAATTCAGAGCACATTTTGCAATGAACAGAAATAGTATCTTTATTATCAGAAGCAACGTATGAGTTGAATTCGCCTTTCAGAAAGTCATTTGAATTTCACTGAAAATTCTTTGACTTACACTGTTTTCTAGAAAGTGACCACCCTGTTATAGTGTTATATTAATCCATCGAAATGATGTCGATCAAATTAATATATATTGACGCGACTATCAATACACTTTTTACTATACTCACAGTGACCTGTCCAGTACAATGACGAGGCACAAGGCGCTGTCATGATGCATAACTAGCGTCATTTGTCTACAATCTTGAATTCTGATGAAAAAACCATTGACATATTTAAGAGAGTAAAAAGAAAACAACAAAGATGCAGGTTTTGAACTTTAAACGATATTCACACAACGATGGTAGTCGATATAATAAAAGCTTTAAAATAAAACTAATTTGAAGCATATTTGAACAGGTTGGTAATAGATTGCCTTTTGTATGATTCATAACAGTATGACATGAATAAAGAAATCTTTTAAAATAGCATTTAAGAAAATTAATAACAAAAACAGAAGGATTTGAGAATATTACATCCCACACGTTCCGGGCGCAGAATGTAAAATGGAAATGACTTGAATTTTAACTAATCTGGCAAAAGTTACACGTAAACATATTGCCAAAATTACAAAATTATTCATAATTGACCTTATACATATTTAATATCACGAAATTACCATTTTTATAAGCACGGAAATTGGATTTTTTGAAATGAATAAGACCTGAACTTCACACACGCAGATTTGTGTAATATCTAAAATTATATTATAAACACTCGGCGGTATCACATTTATAAATAAAACTTCCAATTTAATATGCAAACATCAATAAATTACGACTTTTACGTCCACCTTTCATAATTTCACTCCCTAGTATAATTACAATCGGCAGCAGTTGCAGACTTCGGTCTTCCTTTTGCCCACAGCAGACATCTTTCCCCTTCGAAAGACATGGACAAGAAGAAAAAAGTCACCTGGGCGGTTGGACAAGTGGTGGCAAGAGGAGGTGAATGAAGGAAAATTAAATTTATGTCTGAAAAAGAACACAAGAAGAACCTGCAAGCCAGGCTCAGCAAACAACACAGCATATATCTCTCAGGTATTTTCAGGTACTCTTGCGTTATGCAATTTCATTTCATGACGGTAAAATAGCAACGGTGAAAAAAACACCAACCAACATCTGGGAAAGTTTCACAAAAGCTTCTCGTGGCCCTTTCTGTGCCAGAGGGGCATGTTTCATCATCATCACCATCTTAGCAGCAGCATCACAGAGCGACTCTGCATTTTTCTTCAGTGTAAACAAGTGGAGCAAAAGTGTGGGGACTATGATGTGTGGGTGTTTGGCTATTAATAAATATAAATCAATCAGAAGATAGCCCCAAAGGCCTTGCACTTGGTTTTTTTTTTAAGTGTAGTTGCCGCTCCATTCATCCATGGCCCTAAAGGGTTGTCACAGTACAGCTGAAGGGGGCCCTCGTGTTTGTCTTTCGCCAAAGTGCGACGTCAAAGCCAATTTAAACTAGGCCCTGGTCGTCACCTACTCACCACAATTCTAGCTCAAAACCAGCTGAAGATTAGCATACAAAACAATAACAAACAAATCCAGCAGCAGCACACTCGACAGATAACTCTTTTTGCGCGAGGCTTTAAATGTCAAAATCTCGGGAAATTTAAAAATGACGGACAAAAGTTTTTTTTTCTGCTGTTAGTCGCGATTCCAGCCGCGAGAGATCAAAGAAGAAACACACCAACACAGCCATCCAGAAGAGCACATCTATTACAAAAAAAAAACCCCGATCAACTTCAACTTCAACTTCAACAGTTTATTCAAATAAAATACATAAGATTATTACATGTTAGTATGATAATTAAATACTAGCCAAAAGGCAACCGTAAAATGTATGCAACATACTTAAGTATTAAGTTCAATTGTAGGTACAGCTAGTTACAAAGTTCTTACATTTGTGATGAAACGGAGCCAGGTGAATAGGCTGGCTGCTAGGTTCTTATTTTTACATATCACAGTAAAATAACAAAATACAAAAAGGCGGACGAGGCCACGCACATGCCTAGTCCAATATAGACACTCTGCTTGAGTATAGAAAGGTTGAGTAAGGCAATGATACCTCAGAGCACAGACACAATGCGTTTAGCAGTGCAGGGAGGAGTCATTGCCAAAACAACATTCTTTACATCTATATACATTATTATTATCTTAATCATATTATTTACATTATCCTATAGAAGGTACTTTAGTCAGTCCAAGTTCTTTACACTTTAAAACACAGCTACACTGTAGCAATAAATAAGGTAAATGAATAGTTAAGTAACAAAGCAAAATTTAAGGATTAAATAGATTATTAGATTAGAAATATGGTAAAACAAATAATACAGTATCCTAACTGGATTGTAATCAAGATTAATTAATAATTAATTCAAAAGGGCACTTCAGGCACTATCAGTAATGCACTTCTTTAATAGCGAAAGGCACAGTTTATATGTTATTCGTATAAAATTCAAATTCAAATTCCATAGCTTTAATAGCCGAGTTTTTACTAATAGAAAAGCTTATCCTACAGAATAAAGTTATATTTAATAGAGTATTGGTAATGTTACTTAAAAAAACAGTATAACTAGATAAATAAGGATATAAAAGAAATTTTTTTTATGATACAAAATAGCTTAACCTACAGTATATTATATATAGGCAGTTAGTGCTTTACATCATTCATATTTCAAATTTGTATAGTGCAAAGTGCTAAACAAGTTCAGGCGTCCGACAATTGTCCAACTGCAGTTATTTCATCCCCTACTGTGGGAAGAATCACGGCCAACATAGAAATCCGGGGGGGCATGAGCAAAGTCGAGCGGGCTGAGGTAATAAGAGGGCCGAGAACTGGGATTGTCAGCCCAACATTTCCTTATTAACGGGTTCTCATGAAATTCCAGTTTGAGAGCACGAGCCTTCCATTTTTCCTGAAGGAAAGAGAGAAGAGGGGAGAGGTTAGCCCTGTCGTAAAGCTCTCGATTCGAGTACATCTTATTACGGGATTTGAACTTGATAGAGAGGCATTGCCTAAGGATCCTGCGCTCAAGCTTCTCAAGGTTACGAGCCCAAGTGGTGGAGATAGCGTGCCAGCAGGGAAAGCCATAACTAATAATCGGCCTGATAATTTGCTTGTAGAGCAGCAACTTAGATTTTTGATTAAGATTACTGTTAAATTTTAGCACGGGGTTTAAGCGGCCGAGAACGCTTCTAACTTTAGCGATAGTAGCCATAGCATGCGAGTTGAATTTCAAGAGATGGTTAAAATTAACACCTAAGTATTTAAGTTTTCTCCCAGCCATGATACTGACATCGTCCAGACGGAATTGAAGGGTGCCACAAACCTTGGTAGGACCCCTACGGCCCTTGCCCCAAGCATTCCGGAATGCAATGAACTGCGTCTTACTCACGTTAAGTGATAGTCCCCAAGTACTATAAAAACGCTTAACAAGACCCACATGCTTGCACAGCCACTCCATACTTTTCAAAGGATCAGGATCCGAGGCATAAATCAGAGTATCGTCAGCATAAAGAATAGCTTTCGAACCAATACCAGGAACAGAGTGAGGGAGATCATGTAGATAGAGATTAAACAATTTGGGGCCTAGGATGGAGCCTTGGGGAACCCCTGACAGTACATCGACCGGAGTAGAGGAGAGTTCTCCAATTTGGACCGACAGAGACCTGTTAGCCAAGAAGCTAGATAGAATTCTAAGTATGTAGGGAGCGAAGCCCATTGAGGAGAGTTTATAAAGGAGGCCGGTATGCCAGACAGAGTCAAAGGCTGCCTTTATGTCCAAGGAGCAGACAACGGTGGGGTTTTTACACCTAAGGCCCTGATTAATCGCATTGTGCAGAACTAGGAGAGCATGCTCTGTGGAATGGGCAGATTTGAAGCCGAACTGCTCATGCGGTATGAGATTATGTTGCAGGCAGTGATGATCCAGGTCAAAGGCAATCTTGCGCTCGAGAAGTTTCCCTATATTAGAAAGGCAAGAAATAGGACGAAAATCTGCAGGGAAAGTACGCAGCGTTCCTTTAGGGATGGGGATTAATTTAGACGATTTCCAAGCAGTAGGGAAATAACAATTGTTCAGGCAGTTATTAAGAAGGGTGGAAAGTGGAGAGGATATATGGGGGCCGATCTTTTTTAAAATATAGTTGGAGATATTATCACTGCCTGCCGACCTTTTGCCGTTAAGTGAGTGAATCAAGGAGTCCAGAGAACTGGGTTTGAAGAAAGGATAAGACAAGCTCTCGCTACAGGCAGGGATTTCCTCGAAATTAAAGTGGGAGTACGGTAGCTGAAGTTGAAGAGCCTCGACAGAGCGCGTGACCAGGTCACGGTTCGCAGGATTATAGCCAGGTTGTCTGAGTTGAAAAAGGTCTCGATAGTAGTCGGCGAATACCTCAGGGATGTCCGATGGGGGGTGGTTTCCAGAATTAAGATTGTTAAACGGGTGGGGGCACTTTCTGCCAATGATCCTGTTAAGCTCCCTATATAGGGAAGGGCCAGGTCTCAAAGCACGGAGTTTGTTCTGAAAGGACGTGTTCATATAGGACGAAACACGTGCGTCAACAATCCGATTAAGCAACATTATTTGGTTAGCAAGGGCCATCGTCTGGGCGTTATGTTGGAAAAGGTTTCTCTCTAGCTGACGCTTAAGACTCCTGCGCCAGTTTTTACGTGTTAAGAAAAGAGACTGAATATCAGGAGGGAGTCTGTCACGAAACCCAAGAGGCTTTAAGGGCGCTACTCTATCCAAAAGGGAATTGAAGGTCGAATTTAGAAACGAGATGGAAGAGTCTATGTCGTCGTTAGTCCAGTTACAAGAGGCCGGGCGTTGGAAGGAGAGGAGTGCGTCATTAAGATTAACGCCGAACTGTTTCCAGTCGACCCTATCCAGGACACGGTATTTAGGCAAAGCAGAGAAGGAGGGAGCATAGGAAGAGAAACTAAATTCAAGCTCTAACGTGTAGTGGTCAGAGAAGGAAGGGGAGGTCGAACACCGATGGAAGTTCAGGCTGCCCGATAGTTTGTGAGATGCTAGGAAAAGATCAATGCAGCTCATAGACCTGGGAAAAGAAGGGCCCCCCGGTCCAATAATAGAGAAAAAGTCGAGAAGAGGGTTATTTAGCTTCCAGTCCATAATAAGTTTACCGTTTCTATTTGTGGTAGAGTTAAACCAGCTAGGATGCTTGGCATTTAGGTCTCCCCCAATAAGTAGGCCCTCGTACCTGGGTTCAAGACGAGAGAGTTTCATCATCAGCAGAGAAAAGTCAGAGGCACTAACGTTGGAAGGCAAATAAAGAGAGATTAAAAGCATCTTACCCGAGACAGAATTGGGAAGATTGAGAGAGATTTCCACAGAAACATTGGAAAAAGGGAGGGAAAGGTGAATTTGGCGAGATACAAAGGTGCTCTTACATAAGAGGGCCGTGCCCTGAAAACTGTCGTTACGGTAAAGCTTATAGTTGTTGATAGATAGCTTAGCATTCGCATGTAAGTGGGTTTCCTGGAGACATAGGAAGTCATAATTGTTGGAATGGAGAAGGTCCCGCAGAGACCACCTCCGACCCAGGGAAATCAGGGAGCCAACATTCAGAGACGCACACTTTAGAGCTCTAGTACTCATCTCCCACCAGAGAGAAGTAGAACCCCAAAATGGCCGTCTTCCTATCCTGCCCCCTGACTCCCCTGAGTTGCGGCAAAAACTTCCGGATCTTATCCAACAGTTGAGAGAGCGACATTCCATAAGTATCCTCCGGGTGAAGGATTTCATTAATTTCTTCAGAAAAGTTATAATTCTTTGGCGGATGGGGAGGAGGGTCGCTCCTAAAGCAGTCAGCATAGGTTTGGGGCCCGGAAGGGGAGCGGGTTTTCCCCAAGGAGGGAAATTGGTTGGTATCGGCAGATACCTTTGCTTGGAACCGCTGACCAGACCTCAACCGCTTACGCAGCTCCTCCCTTCTGAGGTACACAGGGCAACCATTAAAGTTGGCGGGATGCCCGAAGGCACGACAGTTCACGCAAAAAGGCTCACTGTCCTTCATGTTTTCAGGAGTGCGAAGGCATTCCCTAGGCAGGTGAATACCATCACACTTCACACACCTATACTCCCTGTTGCAGTTGGATGCAGCGTGCCCATGCATCTGGCAGTTACGGCATTGGACCGGACCAACGCTCTTAATACGCTCCCACGTAACCCGCTGACGTAAGATAAATTTAATAATAGTACTAACCTTGTTTATATCCGTTTTGGGTGGGAATTGGACCAAATATAGGTTTAGCAAGACTTTGTTTCTACGAGAGTAGGGGGTATCATATCTTTTCACGTTCTTAACTTTAAGGGCAGGAAAGTTCACGGTAAGATCCTCTAAAATTTCTTCAGGCAAATACTCAGGATGGACCCCCCTGAGTATGAGAGATTCAAATCGCTCGTCGGGGTGCGTGAAAGTGTGTGAGGCTACTTTGTTTTCCTTAAGTTTGGCGAAGAAGCCCGTCTGATGGGCACGGTCCTTAAAAAAGACCTTACACGCCCCCCCACGGGTCCTAGCGAGCTTAAACTCAGAGTCTGGATAAAGAACTAAAATCATCTGAGTGAGGTATCTCACGCTGACGTCTTGGACAATTATCGGTGGGCAGAACCTATTTGGAAGAGGGTTATCTGATTTATCAAAATTGTTATTATTAACATTATTAAAGTTATTAGAATTCTTAAAGTTATTACTAGAAAAAGGCTTATTTACATCTAAATCCGCGTGAACATCAGAATGAAGCGAAGAATACCTGTTGGTGTAGTTAATATTCCTAGAGTTACTTATGTTACTAGCATTGCCATTGTTAGCAGCGCAGTTCCTACCATTTCTCTTCACACGGGTCCAGCCTTCTTCATTATCTAAAATGCTAGTCGCAGCCTGAGAGGACTGGGGCCTATCGACGTGAACATCCATGGGGGCTTGCTGCCCGATTTCATCATCAGCAGAAATAGGGGCGACATCAATATCGCTAGATTGTGATTGCGAAATGTTGGTGATCCTACTTTGTATGCGATCGCAGGACTTCATTAATTCATTCACAGTGTTGTCAAGATTGACCATTCGCGGAGATGGCTGCCACTCATTTACTTGGGAGAGAACCCCGTTGACAAACACCTGGTCATTAGCCAAGTCTACTAATTTAGATAGTTTAGGCCTCTTACCGGTATCCGGAGGAGGCTTGTCTCCCATGTCGGAAAGTTTGACGCCAGAAACCGGCTGGGGACAAGAGTCCCCAACCTCATCCAATTGAGGGAACGATCTTTTATTTAAAATCACAATGTACCTTCAGTTTTATAAAATATGATGCTTAAAAAATCAGGTTCCAAACCCACAGAAAACAATAAAAGTATGAGTTTCTGTATTTTACAATTAACTCAAAATGGCGACCCACGCCTTCGGGAATTTAATTTTGCACACACAAAATTATACCAAATCAGCTTCCTTTTTATTAATGCCGATTACACTTAATCGCTTCAGATTCTTTAAAATACGCGAAAACAAATTTAATCGGATAAAAACTATAATTATTTTTATAAATTTAAAATTCCGCCGTTCATTGACACGGTATACATCAATCCAAGTTGAACCAACTTCAACTTTTTTTTCCAAATTATTACACAAATGAGGAAGCAAAATAGCAAGAAATTGACACAGGTGGTTCCGATACGTCACTTTGGAATCAAACCCCGATCAATACGCATGCGTTCTGCGTCAAAAATTCATCCGAAAAACTAGCCCAGGCGCATGTGTTGGTATGATGTCACATCTATACATCTCCTGCTCTATCTAATGGAATTCAATGCTCATTTGTCTCATTTTGTTGTCTGCCATATTCTCTATATACATTTTTCGAGCAGTCAACATCTGACGGGAGGCAGCAAAAAAAAAATCGATGCTCGAAAGGCAACCGATGTGTCATAGAAAAAAATCATTTTGAATTTTAATTTTTTTCTTTTTTTTTTTTCATTTTCAAAAACCACACAACTCTTTGACGCAACTACCAAAAAAAAATTTCAATTTTCAAGGTTAATAAGATAACGTGTGTGCATGATAAATTATCGACATCACATTTTTAAAACAATAATAATTGTCACTAGTCTCTAATCCCACACAACAAATGTTAGATAAACAAAATTGCGTAAACTGAATTTTTGTACGTTCGTCCCCGGCCATCTTGAAAGGAGATTTTTGCGAAAAGCTAACATTTCTGTACCAAAAATGTAATTAATTTTCACTTTGTTGCCATTTTAATATGATTTAATTAACTACACTGCATGTTACGCTATTTTATTAAGCTACTTACATTGTTAAAATAGCAAATAGTTTCGCTTAAGAACTGTAAAAAATCACAAACAACTCCAAGCGTTATCGACTAATCGACAGAACGACCGACGGCCAGAAACAACGGATTCAACTGAATTGCCTGGATTGTGTGGAGTAGTCGTGAGAATGAAAAAATTTATTTGATGCTAGTGACATCTTTGCTTTCAAGTCGGAAAATACTAATTTTTTTAGATTGTGAAAGTTTAAGATAATTTCAATTATTTTAAATAGACTCGTTCAAATCAATATTTATGTGTTAACAATTTCATCTTTTTACAGAAGCTTTAAATGATTTTTATATATGCATGTGCACTATTTTTTGTTATAAACTAAGCTTAGGAATCACCGTTTGTACGACCAGCCAGTGAAGTGGTTCAGGTCATGGGAATTATTTTGCTGTAGTTTAATTTGAGAGACGCATTAAAGGACGCTGGTGGAAGGACAGACTTGCTCACTGCACTGGGCGCCACTCGGAAAACGCGGCTCTTATGCAAGAGAAGCGAGCGACTAATTTGTACAATAGCAATATTTGGCGATATTTAGATGAGCGCTTTAAGGCTCAAACAGAACCGATCCGTTCCGTCCGCTCCACACGTTTTTCCTTTGTTCTTTTTGACATTCCGTCCGCTTGATTGTGGCTACCGCTCCGTTCGTCTCATGGAAAGTTTATGGAAATGCCAAATTTCCAACTTTTAAAAACGGACGGCTCTGTTTGAGCCTTTAGATGAATGCTGCCAATGTTCGTCTCCAGCAGAAATGTAGTCAAAAGTGTCCCGCAAGGAAGAAGAAGATTAACGAAAATTAGCTGCAGCCTTCCCGACTATTTGCTTAGCAGAGACAAAAGAAAGATACGCGAAGCCTTGGCAATGATTGCGGAGCAGAAGGCAATGGCCTCGATTCCCAGATCCGACGGGAGGGAAGTGAGTTGCGGATTTGACACTTTGCGATTCTCAGATCCGCAACCCCGAATTTCTTTTTGACATTTTCCGCGCTGTAAAAGTGTGATCCGCAACAAATTTTCTGCAGATTTGAACGACAAATGCGCCTGAGATAATCCGACATCATATATTTCATTATCGCGTGAGTCTTCACTCCGAATTTTCGATTTAAACCAATCCGGGACTGCGGATTTGAGAATCGCAAAGTGTCAAATCCTCACTCACTTCCCTCCCGTCGGATCTGGGAATCGAGGCCATTAGGAATAAGGTTCGGGTCTTCGCTACGATTAAACCTTTTTAAGGAAATTTCGAGAAGGTTCGTGTCTTCACTAGGATATTAGCGAAATTTCTAAAATTCCACGCATACATTGGAAGTGCTCCAGAGCCGGCATTGCCTATATACCCCCGAGGGTATAATGTGTAGCCGGCTCTTCGTTTTGTTTTATGGCTCCGCTAAATTTTTCTAGACTAGGTGGCGGCAGCGTAGGATTATGATCAGTTAGCTCACCATTTAACAATTCATGAAAATGCTCTTCCCATCGCTCCAAGCTGCCTTTATGATCGGTGATCGGATTTTTTTTTGATTGGATTTCTCACGGCTCTGGACCTGTTGCAATGTGTAGGCACGTTAGGAGACTGTTCAATAGAGCAAAACATGTCGAGGGTGACCTAAAGAATCAACGATTATCAGTTACCGCGGCTCGAGACGTCGCCAAAAACCGGCAAGAGTGGAAACGAATGGTGAATAGAGTTCGAGACCCAGCGGCACCAACAGGGGTGCTCATACACATCTAATAATGCACAGACCTTGAACTGCCTACTCAACATGCACTTTCCAGGGTCCATTATCCAGAGCACTTCCAACCACAAGTACCTTGTGCTGATTTTCGACAACCGTCTTTTTACAGCCAGCTTCAATTGTGGGATGTTTATCCCTAAACAAGGCATAAGGTTTCTAGAACTGCCTAAATCATGCCTACAACGGGAAGCTCTGATAGGGTCATGCACCCTGACGGTAGTTCAGGTTTCGACTGACTAACAACTATATTAATTAGGGGCTCTATTAATTAGGGGCATCCTCGCGAGTACTATGTTGATGGCGGAAGCTTTTTTCGCTGTGCCCACCGAGTGCATCCCGAAGCTAAGCAGCCTTCGGTCAATCATCACTCCCAAATACCTAAGTGCAGGCTGGGAGCGGATCATCTACTTTCACCGCTATGGTCTCCACCTTTTTCCGCTTGCTGACTAGCACTAATTTCGTTTTGTGTTCAGCTAGCATTCTCGAGCCGCATTTTTGTTACCCATATTGTTTCGTTCGCGAAAATCTCGATTTCTGCAGCGACTTCGATGTCATCAATAGCGACCGTTTCTCGTAGGAGTTTCTTTACAATGGGCACTAGATACTAGCAGTGTTTGTTCACATTCATCGCCGCCCTTGCTAATTGTTTTTCTGACAAGCCGCCTTCCCCTCGGCGCAGCTTATGAAACTAGTTTATTGGTATTGTTGGAAGTGTTGATGGAAGTGATAGGCCGTTTTACAGACTGAAATACGTGCTACTGGGTTTCCACGTGACCGTGTTGTAGAGTATTCGTTGAGTTTACAGAAAGCTTTTTTCCTCGATGCCGTTTCCATTACCGAGTTTCCATAGGAGTCGAGTTGGGTTGTGGTTGAGTTGAAATGACATTTCAACTCAACGACTTAACTTCTTTAGGCACGACCGGCACTTAGAAACTTAGAAACTAGCGTCACGCGCACTTTTGTTGCGCACTCTATTCTGGGTACTTGTAGCCATGTAGCCGGCTAGAGCACGGCAACTTTTGGTCGAGCTTTAGCAACCGACAGCAGCGGAGAGCGGATTGAGTCTGTTTGAGGCCCCCTCTGAGTAAATCCAGAGTAAGTTCTGCATAGAAACTCAGTAAGAGACCTAAACTGAGATTGTACCCTTTAAACTTAATTTGCCATTATTTTTCGTTGATATTAATTAAAATATCACAGCAAAACTTTATAATAAAATTTTTATTAAACTTTTAAATAATAAAGCCATTAATACGGGTGTTACCGCTTCTTCGGAAACTTTTGAACTTAGGGCCTGTGCGAATACTGGCTAAATGACTAAATCTTTCCACGAAATACTAAATCGTTCCACAAAATTTCCAATGTTTAATTTAGTTCGGTAGAGGTGTGCGAATTCTCAAGTGACTAAATTTTATTTTGACAGAATAACATTTGAGTATCGTTTCTTAGTTTTAATTTAATTTAAATATATATCGACTAGCTCTAATAGATATTAGACAACATAAATGAAAATAATAAGAAATTAATCATAAATCTATCGCAATGATATAGTATGAATCTACCTTTACAGATCTGAATGGCCTAAATTTGATATTTATGGTATCTCCGCGTCGAACATTATTTATTTAATGTATGTAGTGTAAAAATATAAAAATAAAGAAATTACGAACATTCGGAGCTTTTATTTTTTATTTACTTATGTAAGGGGTATTGAATATTCTGCTTATAAACATAACATATAATTAAAAAAAATTTAGTCAGTAACTGTCAACTTTAGCCACCTCGTGAAAAGACTAAATCGCACTGCAATACCGACCTTTCCAATAATTTAGTTTAGCCGCAATTAGGGCCTGTGTGAATTGGGACTAAATTGATGACTAAACTAAATTTTGCAGTTTTTGTCGTTAATGTAGGGAATTGCTGTGTGAATTCTTTTGATGACTAAATTCAATTGACAATAATTTTTACTTTTAAAATTTATAGTATTTGCTTTTTATACAGTAAGCAACTAAATATATGGATGTAGAAGATATCATTATTGACAACAGGCTACTAGTTCTTCACTTTATTTTTCATTGTATTGAATTATTTTGAAACAAATTCAACATCAATTTAGTCAACTGTCAAAAAATTTAGTCTCCTCGCCAAAAGACTAAATACTGTATTATCGACACTAAATTTTAGTCACTGAATTCACACAGGCCCTTAGCCAGTATTCGCACAGGCCCTTAGAATACTTTTGAACCTTGCTGTACAATATTCCTCAATAAAGAAGAAGAACAACATGTGCTTTGTTGTTTACTATTTTGGCAGTTCTTTGCTTCGACACTTTCTTCAAACTTTTACCAATAAAAAATGAATTTAAAAATACTACCAACTACAAAATACTGTGATTTGCCTTCAACACAAAAATGCTTAATATCAATTAAATCATTTCCACCAAATATAAGACCTGGAAGTCTTGTAAGATGTCGCGAATCTCCCACCGAATGCAGTCATATCGTGCGCCTATTTTGTTTACCGAATAAACCACCGCATAACATTTGTTTTATGGACAGACAAGTCTATCAAGGGCTAGAAAACCACGAAGAAAATAGTCTAGAAAGATATGTGACTAACATTGAGCTTATGGAATGGACAGAAAATAAAGTAGAATCAATTTCAGTATCCTTAACGCTCACTCAGAAAATTTTTAAACATTCTAGGATAAATTTGATATTACTAGTGGATATCTTAAGAAATTTACTAGAACCTTACTGGTTTGTTAATAATTGTTGTGTGAAGTTCAATGAAACAGATTCAGACTACGGCATCAGCGAGATATTTGTAAAAGCCGATGAGAAGTTGAACAATTGTGGCTTTCAGATTTCTTCGAATTGTGATATTAAAATTGAGAATGTTAAGCTTGAAAGAAGCCAGTTTATTAGATCTACAGACATCCAAGCATTAGACGATGCCTACACGCAATTAAAAACTTTAATAAATTGCGTAGAAATGTACAAGAGCCTTGACTGGAAACTGAATCCAGCTCTGAATGCATTGATTGCTGGTCCAACTGGATCCGGAAAGACTGCCCTTTGTCATAATTTCATCATTGAGAATAACTGTAACACGTTCTTAATAAAAGGATCAGACTTGATACAACAATATCCTGGAGAAACGGAGGCTGCTTTACGAGATATATTTAAAAATGCGAAACATTTCTTGAAAGTTTTTAAACCAAAAGGTAAATTTCCAGATTTTCTGGCACCTATTTCAAACAATTTTATTTATTA
Source organism: Thereva unica (assembly GCA_949987705.1). Classification (NCBI taxonomy): domain Eukaryota; kingdom Metazoa; phylum Arthropoda; class Insecta; order Diptera; family Therevidae; genus Thereva; species Thereva unica. The sequence goes on along the minus strand of OX465281.1, from coordinate 27,931,206 downwards.
CAGACGTAACAGCAATAGTTATAGAAGACGTCGATGTGCTATGCCCTTCAAAAATTGATTACAGAGAGTCTCCTCACATTAGTCGTGTGTGCAACCAATTATGCTCCTTGCTAGATGAGCTTTACACAGAAAAATCAGAAATTCTTGTTTTAGGAACAAGTTGCGAAATAGAAGATGTAAACTTAAGCATAAGAAGACCGGGAAGGTTTGAGAAAGAAGTAAATATTAATTAAAACCTTCAATTTGGGCACAGGATAAAATTAACCAACTTTTTTTTGATAGATTCTAATTCCAGCACTAAACGAAACTGGCAGAGCAAAAGTTCTGAGTTCTATACTATCAAGGCATGATACAATTGATGCCGAAGTGTCTGAGGAAATCTCTCAATATGTGGCAACTTTTACTCCGGGATTTGTGGGTGCAGATCTTATGCTGTTAGTGCAGAATGCGCTGCAACGTTTGATGCGATCGAAGAAGGATTTTAGTAGTTCTAACTTAAAAGGATCATTCAATGAGTCACTTCAAACTGTAAGTAGATATTCAAGGAGGAATATTTGGCAAATTTATTATTATTCTGCGGACCATGACCACGTTCGCCTCCTTGTGTAGCTGGAAATTCTAATATGTTGCATGTTGCTAAGGTGGAGGCAATCTCAGAGGTCTGCCGATGCGAAAAGCGTTCGGGTTTTTTATTCTAGCTGTCGCATCTTTATACGGAGTATTATGTTATCTCTTGTATTGGATTGATAACCGGTCGGAGCGGACATTTTTTCATTACCTTTTCGACTAGAGCCTGCTGTTATGCTTTAAATAGAGCCATCAACAGCATAAAAGGACTTACTTCCGAGTTGTAGTGTTTCATATGGGGCCGCACAGCTAACAAAAGCCTTGGGAGGTGGTGATTTGTCACAAGTCCTAATCCTACTTCCCGTAGTGTCCGTCCCTGGGGTACTTCTTCTGAAGGAGTTAACTAGGACAGCTAGTTCCCTGCGCCACAAAACCGAGTTTTAAATCGGTTCCGATGGGGGTTAGCAACCCGCTCCCATAAAACGCCATAGCTACGAAACTTAACGTTAAGGCAGTACGGCAGTACTCTTTTTTTAAAAAACACACTAGAGACTTAGGGAAGGCCCCTTTGTACTGTCGACCATGTATTTATTTTGAAATGTCGAACAGCAGCTCTAGTCGGAAGATAGAGAGAGAAGTGAAGGAAAGAACTGTCACAACCTAGCTGCGGTATTTTTATTTCACCTACGGTTGCGAAACATGGAAAGTCACCCAATTCATCACAGGGCGCCTACAAGTCTTCATCAACAGATGTCTGCGTCGTATCCTAAAAGTCCGACGGCAGGATAGAATTTCAAACGAAGAACTATTGCGCCGTGCGGACCAAGAAAGGATAGACAACCAAATCAGGCGAAGGAAATGGAATTGGGTTGGCCACACCTTGCCACGCAAAGCGGCCATGCTTGCGTTCACAAAAATCTAGGCAAACAGGCGCTTCACTGGAATCCGCAAGGATCCCGTCGAGTCGGAAGACCAAGAACAACGTGGAGGAGAACCCTACTAGCAGAAGCCGGAACAACTGGGAGATCCTGGTCGGAGCTGAGAGCTGTTGCGCAAAACAGAGTACGCTGGAGGGAAACTGTTTCCGCCCTATGTGATGTCCCATGAGGGACTAAAGGAGCGTAAAGAAGAAGAAGTACATGCGAATTGGGCACACCGCAGTTGTGTAAATCCACAGGTCCATCTTTGGTTAAAGACCTCATCTCTTCGGGAAGGTCTTTTTACAGGCATAGAAAGCTACACAGGCTTTTTTTACCTCTTCCTTGATGTTCGACTTCCAGTTGAATTTTAGGTCCTGGTAGCCCTAATAAGGCATCCCGTCCGCTTAACCGGTTAATAACAGGGTACCATTGTTCCGCTTAAGTCGGGTCTTCACCTAGCGGGCGGTGCATCTCTTTGTTCACCTGGTGAATCTCAAGCTATTTTTGATGATTTCACTTATCACTGTTGGAAACATTGCTAACACCATTATCCCTAGGTTATCTGCGTATGCCACTACCTTAACTCCGTTTCTGTCTAGTCTTTTGCAGTACGCTATTTACTAACGCCAATAAAGCGGAGACGACACCTCCTTGTGGTGTACCTTTGTTGACGTATGAAATTACCGTCGCGGTCCCTAAATCAGCTTCTACGTTTAGAACTATGAGAGATTCTCGAATCGATTCAGTGCTTACGTTGTTAAAGGCGCTTTCTATGTCTAAGAAGGCTGTCTTTTCGATAGTTCCCACTGCCTTGTGTAAAGCTGGCTTGGTGGATCTCTGAGATAGGCATGTCAAGCTGGGACAGTAGAGTTACATCTACCAGTTTATGGATGTGGGAGTCGATGACCCTTTCCAGTGTTTTAAGCACGAAGGATGTTAGGCTAATCGTGCGGATTTGCGACCTCTTCTTCCTGATATTAATCGCCCAAATCGCTCTGTCCAATCTCTGATACCTAATTTTCGTCGTCTCGTTTCTGCCCCACGAGAGAAAATAAGCATAGTACAAGGGAAGATAACTAAGGACCAATAATATCTAGGCAGAATTGAAAAGATGTCTATGTATCTGCAAAAGAATTAGCCTAGGCATATCCATGAGGACAGGCCGCCGTCTTAATCTGCACCTGACAACTAAGATTCTTTAAATCCTTTTCAGCAAAACATAACTTACTTACTTTTCTGTTCCTTTAATCTCTCGAGGGACATAGGGTGGAAAGAGTTACCCTCCAGTAGTGGACCCTGTTTTGTGCCATAACTCTCAGCTCCGTTCAAGAGCCTGAACATATTACTCGTTTATATTTGTCTCTGCCTCCTTAATTTATCATAATGAAGTAAATTAAACTATGTTCAACGAATTCCAGATAAAGCCAGTTTCCATACGTGGAGCAGATGTGACCGTCTACAAATCAGACATGAAATTCCAAGATCTTGGCGGAATGAGTAAGCTGAAGAAAACTTTAGAAATTGCCGTTTTGGCGGGCCTGAAACGTCCGGATGCTTACCAAAGATTTGGTCTGCAGATGCCGAAAGGTACTTCTTAAAAACCTCGCGTCTATATTCCAATATTGAAACAACAATTTCAGGTATTTTACTATACGGCCCACCTGGCTGTGCAAAAACCACAGTTGCCAAATGTTTGGCCAATGAGGCAAACATGACTTTAATATCCACTTCGGGAGCTGAAGTCTATTCCCCATACGTTGGAAATGCTGAAAAGTTTATCATGAAAATATTCGATGCAGCTAGAAAAAATGCGCCTTGTTTGATATTTTTAGATGAAATTGGTAGGCTTCAATTATGAAAAGTATTTTTTTTATTTCTTTTAATATATTTCAGACACACTCGTCGGAAATCGATCGATTGGTTCCAAAAACGACGTCCAAACTCGTGTGCTGTCTACATTACTAACAGAAATGGACGGGATTGGCTACAAAATAAGCTCGATAACAGAATCACACAATAATATCCTTGTTGTTGCAGCCACAAATCGTCCTGATATGGTAGACAGTGCCTTAATGCGTCCAGGTCGATTTGATAAATTGATCCACGTGCCAGCGCCAGATCGATTGTCGCGTCTGGCGATCCTTGAAATCTTCAGTAAACGTATGCCTTTCCATGAAGATGTTAATCTTGAAGATTTAGCTGATCTAACTGAGAATTTTTCTGGTGCTGATATTTGTAATTTATGCAATGAAGCGGCCATGCTTGCGTTCACAGAAAATGTTGATGCGGAAGTTATTAGTAATGAGCAGTTTGTTAAGGTTTTGAAAAAAACTAGTTCTTCTCTGAGTAAGAGCCAGATTGATTGGTATTTTAATTTTGAAGATAAGTATGTGCGTTAGGCTGAAATTATTATTTAAGGAAAAAGTTCGTTTTTTAATGTTGTAATTAATTACAATGAAATAAAGTTGAAGTATATAATCTATTAACCACATACTGTCTTTATCTGTGGGCCAGTTCTTTCTAAATAAACCAAATGCTATGCTGTCCGTGCTATGCAGAGTGGATGTGTTAATATCAGTAACTAAGTAGAGAGCTACCGATATGGAGGGTGGGTATTTTGCTTTTTCATATTAAGATATTAGTAATGACTTATAATTTCTCTTCCATTTCTTTCATGTTGCGCCACAGCTCTTTTTAATGAAGCAGGGCATAAGCATTCCCATCACTTTTCAAGCATTTAAGTGGAAATTAGTAGGTGAGTATTTGGCAAGTATGGCAAATAGAATGATCCGGTTTTCGTCGCACAAATTTAATAGGAAAGTAAATCTGTTTTATGTAGGGCAGACTTTAGGTATTTTGGCGCCCCGTGCGATATTTTTATGAGCTCATTGAGCAACATTTTTTTAAGTAGTTTAGCTATGTTTTTATGCACACATTATACAATAACCCGAGAAAAAGAAAATATGGTCTTACAACGGGCGAACACTGGCCGCTTGGGGCACATACGGATTTAAATGCCCTAGTACTGAGCTGTACACGGGCATACGATGGCAAATTTTAATCAAAAAAAGAATCTGCCTCAAATGTATTGTTGAATGTGCTTTATAGAGATTTTATCACTTTCGTTATGTACAATCGTCATTTGGATTATTATACTTATACTATATACTACTATAAGGCTATCGATGCACTAGAGAAACCAACTCTCCAGTCGTCTGTTTGTTTTTCGGGAATTTTGTGGTTCGTGTTTATATTGATTTCTATTTTAGTGGGAAATTTTGTCATTTAACCGTTCAAAGGAAAAAAAAACAATTGAAAATTTATAAAAACTAAGAAAGGAAACTCTCAATCCAGTTCTTTAGAAAAAAGTCTATACCTATAGCTTGGACTTTATTCAATGGAGCGGGGTGCTACACTCTATCAAAAGCTTTGGAGATATCGAGAGCAACCAGGCCGGGATTCACCAAAACGATGAATGCTTTTTTACAGGGGCTCAGTTAGGCATACAAAGAGGTCGCCAGTTTTTAGATCTAAAGCCGTACTGATTGTCGTCCAATATTTGGTTGCATTCAAGATATTCCTTAAGATTTCTGTTTATTATTGTTTCCATGATTTTGGAGAGAATAGAAGTGATTGCTATTGGGCGGTAGTTAAAGGGGTCGTTAGAGTCACCTTTTTTCAGTATAGGCTGAACATGGGCCAGTTTTTAGGAGTCAGGGGAAACTCCGGAGGTATATGAAAAGGCGTAGAGTTTGAGCAAAGGTCTAGCCATTGGTGAGACAAATTTTTTAAGAACCATGCGGCAATATTATCGGGGCCAGTGGATTTGTTGTAGTCGAGCTCTTTGAGGAACTTGTACACTTCACGAGTCCGGAAGAAAACTTTGCCCACTGAGTGTGAGGAACACTCGACAATGGGGGGTTGCAATGCAGTATCGGGTAAGGAAGGATTTGAGGCAAACAGAGATGAGAGTAAGTCGGCCTTGTATTTGTTTTCCGTTAGCATTTTCACATCGTGAATGGAAGAAGGAGTCGACGATGTAGTAACATTTTTCCTGATAGAGTAACATAGTGACATTGTTCTTGATAGGCCATTCATACACGAGGGATCATGGTTCTGGAGCAAAAGCTTGTTTTGGGCAAGGGAGGCGTGCGGAGATGTAATAAGTGGAGAGTTTCGTGATTCGGTGGAGACTTTTGTGCTCCTGCTTTTGACCTGCGAACACGGAAAGCACGCACTCACACAAATAAGGTATTAATACGTTGCTATGGTGTTAATAATAATAAACTTTCAAACAGTCCAAAATCAACACAACAAAGGCACTATTTTCATCCATGATAATTTTACTATTTTCATTATGATAACTAATTATAGATTATAAGTAAATGAACTGATTTAAATAACCAGCCGACCAGAATGAAAAATTTGGCATCTCACTAATACAAATAATCATTGCGTAGCAACACAAAAGCTGCTTCCTTTGCTATTGCTCCGTGTATTTTCAGGAAACTTGCAGCAAAGCTTTTGGTTCCAGAACCATGATCCTTCGTGTATGAATGGGGCTATTCAGACGGTGCACATTCATGTCAAGTAAAACCGGTTTTATAGATAAGAGAGGGAAGGGAGCGGAAGAACTTAACGAAACATTTTTCACGCAAAAGCAAACGCGTGAAAACTTACACAGCTCGGTTTTTGTCTGACAAGTGAATTTTATTTACAATAGGGGTATTCATGAAAACGAGTAAATTTACACATTCCGTATACGCGTATTTTTACGAGGTTTGTTTAATGAACGCACCTATGATGACTTGATGTATGTAAACGATATAATTGTCCAACTGTTCAAAGTGGATGTTAATGTCAAAATTAATAAACAGAAAAATGCCAAAATAGAGTGAGAAAAATAAATAAATTAATTTTGTGCAATATATTGCTTGCACACAATTGACATTTGAAGATTTTACACATATACGAAGTTTACACCACAAAATTTCAGCGTAAACTTATCTAGTCTGCGTATTTCACTTTCCATACAAATTTTGACAGTTCATTTACGAGATTGGAAACTTATACGATTTACGCGGCTTACTAGGGATTTACACGTTTTCATGAATACCCCTAATACATTTAAACGTTCCTGTAAAGCTTTCAAATGTTCTAAACACATTTACGCCCCGTGTGTGTTCCGAGGGGTTGAATAAAACCGGGTTTGCTCAGCACACTTATGGCAGCGTCTGAATAGGCTCAATGGCCATAGAGGTTACTAAGGACCAGGAGCTTTTACGGCCAGCAGTGGTGTTAATGAGTTTACCTCTTAATCTGTCATCAAAAGATGCTTTGATTTGCCTGATGGTGGATTTGCGGGCGTTTCTCAACCTGATGTACTCGCGTCAAGATGATTCAGGCCCCTATTGCGATTGTCGATTAACGGTCGACTCGACTATTGTCGATTGTATCGGTTATTTTCCTTTTAGATATTGTGTAACTGAAAATCAACAAATATTTCGACTCTTGTTTGCCTGCTTGTAGTGAACAAATAAACGATAGTTAAATTCGAATGTTAAATCGACAAACGATTGAAATCGACATTCGCAATATCAAACTACATAATCGACAGTCAATAATCGATAAATGTCGTTTATCGATTAGTTATCGACAATCGCAATAGGGGCCTCACTTGGGGAGTGCTTGTACTCTCTATAGGCGGTTTCTTTGGCTTTAATTGCGTTCATACGCTCTTGATTAAACCATTCATGCGGCCTAGGCTTAGTGAAGTTCGGGGAATGAATAAACGCATTCCGGACAATATGATTCTGTAATGCAGAGAGCGGCAAAGTTGGCATAACGATTCTGGAAACACAGATCCCAGTCTGCAGCATGGAAGAAGCGAATAAGCCGCAACCAAGCCGCATAATGCCAAACGTGGTTGGAGTGGAGAGTTGGTATGGGAAGTTTGCGCTGATCAGGCAATGGTTTGAGTTGCCTAGAGGCGAATCAACTACGACGGAGTACCGCGTTGGGTGGGAAGGAAAGAAATATCAAGGAGATGGGACCCTTGGTATGAGGCGTCAGGAACGCGTGTGGCACAATTAACCATTTGATGTAGGTTATTAGCATCTGCAAAGAGTTTGGCTTCGTGGCCAGAAACCCTGGTGCCATTTGAGTAATTCAGTCAGTTTGCTTTGTGAACGTTGAAATCACACGCAACAATAATTTCACATTCCGGGTGTAAGATTAGGAATTCGGAGTTACGTTAGAAGATAGTGTCAAATGTTAATACCTTCATTATTGATATTAGGGCTCCTGTATAGAAAATGACGTACTTATGAAGTAAAATTTTTTAGATCGAGGTGGTTAAAGTCAGGCGATGCACTGTTGTACACTTTCTGAACAACTACGTCTTTGCTAATATAAATCGCAATTGTCCTATGAGGGGAGAGGTCATAATCTCTGGTGCCGGAAACCTGGTAATGATCTAAGCCATCATTAGGTAAAATTTGGGTTTCCCTTAGTGTGAAAATTGGGGGAAAATAAGTGGATAAATGGCACATCATAAAATGAAAATTAGTTTAAAGCCCACGAATATTGGCAAAGCCGATACAAAAGTTGTTGTATCACGGCTTCGTATGCGCAAGGTTGCAATCCTCATTCGAATCCGGCGGTGCAATTGTCATAACCATCGGAGAAACGTAAGACTCAAAGGACTCAATGCAAGGACGAAAATCGTGTACATATACAGGCTGTGTTCAGTCCATATCAACAACCGGATATAGAATGGGCAACTATTTGAGACGAACAGCCCTCTTTGTTCAGTAATAAGTCGCCATCTATTAGGAATTGTTTGAACATTGGATGAAGACTTGGAAAAGCTCTCAAATGCTCCAGAATAGTGTGGAATGATGTGGAAGTTGGATTGAAAAGGAGCTAAGCGATGAAAGTGTAATTGGTGAATTAAAAAGCGATAAATACGAGTTATTAGGTAAAGGTATTAAATTGCAAGGGATAATTAGTAAACTTTTAGAAGGGTGTTTGTATTCATTAAATTGTTAATAAAATACATATTTTAGTTGGAATATTTAAAAAGGATATTCCTTAATTAATGCTACAATGATAATATATTTGTTGGGTCAAAACTAAGCTCAATGTTCTGCAAGTCCTAAATGCTTATCTATTTTTTAGTTGACCATGACCTTGATTTTTTTTATTGCATATATCAACATTTATAACCTTTTATTGTTTATACTGTTCCATTAAAATGACTGCCTGATTGCAATAAGTAAGGTACATTCGCAAACAACTCCCATTATCAATGTTCATTTCATTTTTATGTTTATTACCTACTTGCGCTTACCTGATATTGCTTCTATCTTGGCACCGAAAAAAAAAATACCGAAAAAACATTTATCCTATAAATGGATTTTCCGTGTAAAATATGCAATCAAAAAACTGAAATTGTTTCACCACTGAACTCATTCAGTCATATTCATAATATGTATTACACTTCCATTAAATACTCTGACGTAAATTAAATTTATATTGTGCATTATTGCGATTGTAGGCTCATCTCTAAGCTATCACTTCTTGTTAAGAGAGTATATCAGGGTAAGAGTGAATGAAAGGATTATTAGAACATGTAGGTAAGGAGTGATAATAGTAAATATTTCACCTTGGACATTGTTATCAATAGTACTTGATGTAACGTTTTAATTGCTACAAACCAACCATGGTACCATCAATAGATCTAGTAATTACTTTTGCAACTATCCTCGACCCATTGGTGCAGACTTTCATTCTGACTGAACATTCTCTAGCAAGTTGAGGATGAGTTTTTTTCTGTATTGTTGTTGCTGGTTGATGTAGAGACAACAGTCTGTTGTTTTTTTTTTGCAATATATTATTATACTCAGGGCATTGTTGAGGAACACAAAACAGTTTTGATAAATACTGCCTTATCTATGATGAAAAAAAAATATATTATCAGCACTTGTGGTGGATAACAACGACGAAACAATGAGAACAGTTTTCTTCGTTTGCAGAGGGTTGAACGTCGTCAGTCGGAATTTAGTCTCGATTTACGCAAAAGAAGTTACTCGAAACGGTTTAAATCGGGAATAATAATATATTATATTTAGTGCATATTCGGTGATGCAGGAGAAGATAAGGTTGGTTAGGTCGTCTGCATAGTCTAGAGATTAGAAAATAGCATCATGATTAGTCATTTGATTTTAGTGTTTTGAGGTTGATAACGACTTCCGGTTGCATTTTGGTAGGAGTCGAAATTTGAACCGGTTTTGAAGAGCCTTTTTCATATTGTTAGTAAAAGTAAACTAGTAAAACTAAGTTTATAGTTAATGATTAGTGGATTTATGAAAATATAAAGGTGAATAGTTACCAACGTTTCTTCCTAACGCAACAAGCCGGAATCCATCTATTTTGGGGATGATTGTACCACACTAAAGCCGAAAAGGAAGTTACAACTTCACTTTCTCTTTCGTCGACAAAGATAAAAACTTCCGTTTGATATTGTGTTTTCTTATTATGGTCTACTCCAGTCTTTCAATGATGATTTCAGTGATTTGTGTGTCATCTATCTAAAATAAAAATACTAGTGCGCATTCCACATCACAATTAAAATGTTATCAAGTGAAATTTTCGATATGTCTTGTGTCCTATTTATGTATATTTAATGATAACAAAAGTTTGAACCTGTACCTGATAACAGAAATCAATTAATAGTGAAAAATACACATCTGGAAATAAATTCACTGAAGAGATTCTGTGATTCTGAACCAGCTGTGAGTGAGTGAGAGAGTGTGTGTAATATTTTATCGGTGTTTGTGTTGATGATAATAATAAAATAATAATAATATATGAGTGCCTCAATTTCCGCCGCTGGTTGTGTGTGATTACAATATTTTTGGTATCCATATGGTCTAATTGATTTATGATGGATTAATTATTGAGTTTTTAGTAAGTCTTTTTAGATCAGCTATTATGCTAGGTTTCCACTTGTCGTTTTGAAATTGACGAATGACCTATTCTTACGTCATTTTGAAAAATCGCAAGTGGAAATAGCGAAAAACTGCCTATAATTGAATTGACCAACAGCACTTGGCAATGACTTACCAAGAATTTAAACGATTAGTGCTGTTAGTTACTTCAATTATAGGCAGTTTTTCGCTATTTCCACTTGCGATTTTTCAAAATGACGTAAGAATAGGTCATTTGTCAATTTCAAAACGACAAGTGGAAACCTAGCATTAGTAATGGAGATTATTATGGATTGGCACTTTTGTGTGGTTACATTTTTTTTAGTTGTTAACATTTATTGAAAGATTAAATGCTTTTCTGTTTTTTGGATACTTTCTTTTTTTTGTTGAATTGATTAAAGACGCAACTCGAGTTAAGGTCGACTGAACTCGACTTAGCTCTGCTACCTGGTTTGAGTTGAAATTATGCATACAGACGCGAGTTCAGTAATTGAAGCAGCATCTCTGTGTTTTGTTTGAGATTTGTGACGCGAGTCGAAAATTCAACTCAACTATTAATTCATCATGTAATATAGTTGACTTTCATAGAGCATCATGTCAAATAGTTGACTTTTATAGAGCAACAACAAAGTTTTTGTTTAGTAGCATTGTGAGACTGAGTGTGAAAAGTATAGGACGCTGGAGGCTCATGTGGTCCTCCAAAAGATGTTATTGCACAAGCCGTACTCTACAATCTAGTTTTTTATTCAAAAGTTGAATTTAGACTACCAATCAGCTTGTCGATCACGTCGTTATTCATAGTTGTTCGAGTTCTGCTCCACACTTCTTTCTTAAGGCGTTTAGCGCGTTTTGCCGGTTTGTCGAAATCTGCCTCTCTCTAGTATACCACAATTTCAGAGGACATGTTCTATGTGATTTCTGTTTCTACCTGATAATATCTCACGTGTCGCTATCAATTTGATGAACCATGTTCTGTGAGAATTCGGTTAGTTCGGGCTTAGTAAGCTCAAGGAGCGTCTTAGCTTTTGTTCGAACAGAGGTAATGAATTTCTTGGTTTGTCTCGTTCGCGTGACTACTAAATCTCCGACGGAATGGCTCTGAACCGATTTACAGATCTAACTGCTCATTCCCATTGAATCTTTCTTTAGACAGATATACTGAAGTTGCCATTTTTATGTGATAATCTAAGTTCACGAGTTACCCTTTGTACCAGTACCAGTCCGTCATGTAATTCTCACCATGGTGGAATATCCCGTAGTTATATTAGTTTGAAGGAAGAAATATATGATAGGATATGTTAATAGGAGTCTGGAGGCGCTTGATCTCCTGGATGTTAGGAGTTAACTTCAAAAAGAAGAAATTTGCTTGAAGCTCACGCATGTAACAAAAATCAAAACAAGCAATTGTTGTAATGGGACTTCGATCTCTCAATAGTTAGTCCCGTTTAACCAGCTGACAAAAGCTTTGACGTCGATAAAGCCAAGCTGATTGTGCAGGAAAATGTTAGCGGTGACTTACTTGCCGCCAGTTAGTTTGTTCGCTGTAACATTTGATGTGATAGTGATCTTTCGTTGGTTGCCTTCACACACTTCACTTTCTTTTGACGTTGTTTTTCGATTCGTTTGTTTTAATTTGTGGATAAAAACTGCACTGATTTTTACTTGTTTACTTGTTAATTTTATTTTTAATTGTTGTTTGAGCTTATAGGCTAGTCGGCAAAAAAAAATGACTAAAAATGCTTTTTTGGCCCATAGGCGAAATTATTATTGGAATAGCTTCGTTTTAGGGTGTAGTTTTACACCCTAAGTTTGCCCACAATTTGTTTGACCGCATAACTTTTTAATTAACTTATTATGAATAAAACAGGCATTTTTTTTATATTTCTTTCAATATCTCCGTTCTTGCAACTTTTAGTATAACATAGGAAATGCTGAAAATGTGTGATATGAAGGTAAACTCAACTGCCTTACTTTTAATTTCTTCAGTCATTTGCAAATCTGGATATTCTAGTAAGCATTTGACGCAAGAAACCTCAGTCGGTCAGCATTTTGCGCGTTTTCGTCAGCATTGATGGCATCTCGAATGCCTTACAATATGGGCACACAACGCTCATCGACCGAACAGCAATGAATTAGTCTGTAGTGTAATAAAGTGTCACGTTGAAACGGAAGGAAGCTCGATGAAAATTCCTTGTCTTCTAGCACAGTTATTCAAATTCATTCTCTCGCAATTGGTTTCCACAGACCGATGATGTCTTATTCGATGTATATGTATACATATATCATCTTCAATTGCATTGTCCCCTTCTTCTTGTGTAAGTGCTGAACGTGATTGTGATAATCGATTCCATTCAATTTCATTTCACACTCTACAATTCGATTAGATCGAAAATTAGTATGGTTTGTAACATTGTCGTTTCGTTCTGCGACCTGCGCTACTCGATGTTATTGGCGGTATAGCAATGCGATTAAATTGTGATCATCCAATTCATTTTTGATTGGGACACAATATGCGATGCCAAGAATCACAATTGCACTGAAAATAGACAATTAGATTCAGTGTGCTGTTACTGTATAACCGTTTGTCACTTCAGGACTCACCGTATATGGGCAAAAACGCGAAAAAAGGCATCTTTGCACATTCAAAACCCAGCAAAAAAAAAGTTTACCGACCGAGTTTTTTGTGGGTTCTCCCCCCATATAGCCCCAAAACAAGCCCGTTTCTGCTACAGGGGTTACAAGGCGACCGTCTACCATTTTGGAACTTTCTTGGGGAAATTTTCTCAGAATTTCTATCTTTATTGAAGATTTAAAGAAAAAGCTGCCACGGAGGGGACCGCCACGGAGGGGACTATTTGACTTAAAATCGCTTTTCTGAGTTCAGGAAGAATCCTGAGTGAATTTCCGCTTACCGGTGACCACAGCTTCTTAGAACAACTTGAACTTTCCACTTCTGACGCGTCTTTTTCGGTTTGAAGTTGAAACAGCGACTGCCACGGTGGGGACTTGTTTGAATATGGGTTTGCACTTTGAATTTTAGAGCAAGCGAATTTTACAGTTAGGGATTCAAATCGAACGCGCCGAATGGGTTTTCGAATTGTTGCAGGTTCGTGAAACATCCCCCGAGCAGAGAGAGCCACAACAGAACATTCGAACGCTTGCAGGCTCTAGCGGCACTGCGGTTCGCAATTTTAACGGAAAATTTCGGACAAAATTCGAATACGTGTAAGTTCTGTATTCTGGCGTTCCGGTTTGCGATAAAAGAGAAAAAATCAAAGTTTTAGGCCCCAAAAACCATTCGTGAACGTCCTATCCCGAAACGCACAAGTTGGTCCATTTAATATGCGCAATTAATCTGGATTTTTGTAGTTGGGACATGCCACGGAGGGGACATTTTGCACAGTTTCTAGGGCCTGCCGGGCTCTATGGCTGGCTGGATGGCCGTTTTTTTTTGTGGAAAAATGTTGTCTAGGTCGGTATCCACCGAAAGCATTTCTTTTTGGGTACTCATTTCCGACTCTAAAACGGTCACCGGCTCCGGACACGCATATGCGTTTTTCCGCGTTTTTGCCCATATCGAAGGTAAAGCCGGAATTACATTATTGTGTCGTGTTGTGTTGTGTCGCTATCTGATGCAATCCAATCCATGTATTTCATTGGAGCTGTTTACATTACTATGGTGTGTTGTGGTGTGTTGTGTTCCCGACTGGGCTTCTCCGATCTGCGTTAGAACGCTGGATAGCTACACAACACACCACAAAGATGTAAACGGGTGCGTGGAAAGGCAGGCCTCATATGTAATTTATTTTAGGATGTGGATATAACAAGTGAAAATATGGCTTTTCTAATTGAAATTATACGTGAATATGAAGTTTTATATAATGTAAAATCTAAGCATTATAAAGATCAAGCAGTTAGAGCTGCTGCTTGGGAAGAAATTGCAATTTGCTGGCTGTGAAATATTGCTGAAATCTTTCAGCATCAGTTTCCAGCTCTTTATATAGAGTGGAAATTCACTGAATTCACCCTCGATCTCTCTAGTCTTATTTATGGGGTGGACCCAAAATCTTCGCTTTTTCCTCTCCTTTTTTTCACATAATTGTGACACTAACAAAAATGTTAGGTCTTCAATATCGCTCTCGGAGTCGGATGAAAACATATCACCTAGCTTCACTTGAAAATTTTGCAAACTAAATGCGCCACGATTCGACACTACACACCATATAGTAAATGTAAACGCGTAGCATCACGACACACAGCAACACAACCCAACACGACACAGTAATGTAATTCCGGCTTAAATCTGTAAATTTGTTTGAGATAAAATGATGAAGTAATTGCGATGAACTTACAACAAAATCAATAATTCAACTGCCAATAAACAGCTGAGTCTTTCGTTAGTAGTTAACCGCACTTTAATTTTTTCTGAATTTTCCAATTTTCCGGGAAACTTTTCCAATGTTTATATCCCTAAAAACCTTATTCGGACTATTGCGAACACTTTCGTAAAAAACTAACCTAATTGGTCTAGCCGTTCTCAAGTGATGCGCTTGTTTTGGTGAATTGGCAAAAACCAACGGGGAATGTTGAATTGTCAACGGGGATTTTACCATTGCCAATGTCCAGCAATTGTTTTGAAAATACTTCTCCAGATTAGTCTTTCTGCAATTCAACTCGCATGTTCATACTTAATTTGAGTGTTAATTTGGACGTTCTTCCACAAAACGGACGGCTTCAAACATGCATTAAGTGCATCGGGTGGCATTAACCGAGGAATCTGCGGTAATGTTTGGAGAATATCCCCTTCCAACAGAATAATATCACTTCCAAACCGGTTTTGATTGTTTAGTAGATATTTCATCGTTCGGGATAATGCCTCCAAAGACACAATGTGCGATGCGAAGAATCACGAACTAACCGAAAATGGACAATGGATTCATTCTGTTGTTACTATAATTCCATTTTCATTTAAGCTGGAATGCGTTTTTCCAGAATTTTCTCAGTACAACACGGCTCCATTTGTCTGGACCAAAACTATTCTATCTTTTAATGCGGAACCACCCAAACACATTCCTAAATTTTCATTTAAATCGGTTATGCGTTTTCGGAGATTAGCGTGTACGAACATCGTGACACGTAATTTTTAGATGTTAAGATAAAACTTGCACAACCACCAAAAAGAAGCTTGCTGGAACTGGAACTGAACTAGCAATTAATTTAGAAAGATGATGGTAAAAATTTGAATATACATCACCAGAGCTTTGTTGACTTTAAGCAGACTTACAACTTCATCCACAACCTGGAAGAACCTAGCAAATATAAAATCTATGAGAAATCATTAAGACAATAATAATTTTATTTGGAAACAAAACCTTTTCGAAAAACGTATATTTGTGCGATCTAGGGCAATAAGTAAACAGACAAAATTTAAAATTTATAAGACTATTAGCTGGTAGGCTGAAGCATGGACGACCACCTATTGGATAGAGACCATGTTAAACTCCTCCTAAACTACGAATAGTGTAGTGTTATGAATTTGTTTAATAAAGTTGTTATGCCTTAGTAGTATCCAAAATAACCCCAAAAAATCTTAGGAATTTTATAAATAAATATTCACTAAAATTTCTCTTATAATTTTCCCAGGTTGTGACAATATTGTGATTATCGAAATGTCTTTCAAAAAATGTTGGATATTCGAGAACTATGGAACTACTTCATGATTTTAAAATTTGTCCTAGTCCTATTTGCTTTCGGTGCTGTTTGCGTTGCTGACGAAGTTCCCGAACCCTTGCAAGGTAATAAGACCAATAACAAATTATATTAACAATATTTATGAATTTAATAAAATATGCAGAAATTCAGATCGTCAACTACACAGCATTCCCAACACGGATTGATTTTTGGTCTGAAATTGAGGATCTCAAGCTATCATGGGTTAAATGTGGTGACAAAAAAGCACGATCAGAAGGGAGCAGCTTTTTTTGGTAATAGAAACAATATTTAATTAAATAATATAATAAATTTAAAATTAACTATTTTTGTTTTTCTTTTTAATAAGTGAAAACCTTCAACCATGCACGGAATATTTAATAACCTACGAACTAGAGTATGAGCACAATGCAACCTTGAATAACACTTTTTCTGTTAAAACGACTTTGTTTGGTATATTTTTAAAAAACGATATTTTTATTGTAATTATTCTTATTATCCTTGTAGAACACCAAGATCTGCTGAGTAACCACACTATAGTACCGAATGATGATTCTATTTTCATCCTGTGGGACGCCGTGTATCCGCAATGTATATCGCGGTTCTCAATTGACATAAATTCGACAGATTTTTCATTTCATAAAAATATAACAGATATTGTTGATGCTTATTTGGATGTGGTAAATTTAAATCCGTGCCAGGAATATGGAATTAATTTTCGTGTTTTTGATATTCGTGAAAATTTAGTTAAGGATGACTTACTAACAGCAACGACATCTTTTGCAGGTTATTATTTAGAAATATTTTATTTTACTTATATTGATTGCATGTTTGTATGTTTTGTCAAAAACTTCTATTCTCTCCCAAATCATGGATACGATAATCAGCAAAAAAAATTATACGTAGAGTCCAAAAAAATCATGAATGACGGCGATAATACGGTGTCTACCAGAATACCTCAGCAAAAGTGTGCATCGATTCTACTTTGGTCCAAGTAATCATCAGCTGTAGATATCTCCGTTATATCTCTAGCGTCAAATCTAAACCCCACTCAATCTCGACTGGTGTCCGCCATTGATCAATTTAAAGTCCATAATACAAATCTTCATAAATAACCTCCTCTTGCTTCCATTCAACCCAATTCACAGCATCGCTGATGACAGTAGGTACTTTACGTTCTTCTTCTTAGATCCGTTTGCTGGCTTTCCGAGCGGGACGTCCCTGCAACGGATACGCTGCTGTCGGTGACGCTGGGTTCGAACTCCATTCCCGATTCGTTTTCATTCTTGATGATTTTTGGCGACGTCTCGAGCTTCGATAACTGATTCTTTAAGCCGCCCTCGATATTATTTATTCAGGTTTTCTTCGCTGTCGATCGCCGAATTCTCCAGTTTTCCGGCCGGCAGTCTCGCCAGAGAAGTTTACGTGGTGAGCGGTTATCATCCATTCGACAAACATGTCCAAACCGCCGTTGTCGAAGTTTTTGTATTTATTCTTCGATCAGTGTTTGCTGATCGTATCTTTGTCTGTCTCGTTTCGAAGGCGATCACCGAGAATCTGCCTCAAGCATCGCATTTGGAAGGTCTGGAGTAAATTCCACGTTTTCGGTCCATAAATAAGAATCGGAAAGAGCGAGGCGAATGCTGCTGCTACCTGGACGATGCGGCTGTGAACGTCGGCCGTCGATACCACTTTCTTTTCCTCAACCAATGATCCCAAATATTTGAACATCGGAACCTGTTCTGCTTTTGCACTGGCTTTCGATCCGTCCGTTGTGAGCACTTCATATGATTTTTAACCCATATGACTGGACGATGCGGGAAATGTCGTATAAGATGTCCGTTGCTTCGGCATCTGTGTAGGCGCTATAGTCGGCGAACCTTAGGTCTGTTTACGAAGTTGTTGACGTTTTAACGAATTCCGCGTCGTCCATCGAATGCTCCGCGCATAATCGCGTCGATCACAACTTTGGAGAGAAATGGCGAAGCGACGTATCAATGTCGGACATCCGTTTGAATCGGGAATTCCTCGGATAAGTCGCTTTGAATACGAACGCTGCTGGTTGAGCCATAGGGCGACGCTTGGAGAAGTTTAATGATTTTCAGTAGTACGTATTCGCTTTTCCAAGGCTCCCCACAATCTGTTTCAATCGAAGCAATCGAAAGCGGGTTTGAAATCCATGAAAACGGCGACATTTCGTTTGCCACAACGAATTCTTTCTACCATTAGCTAGCTGACGGAGAGCGAATATTTGATCAATGCATCCTCGATGTGGTCTAAATCTCGCTTGTTCTTTCCGGCTCTCGATGTTCCTGTAGCCTCGATTGTATGATTTTCGTAAATACTTTGCCGACGCTCGAAAGGAGGCTAATACCGCGATAATTCTCGCATTCCCGAGGACGTGGAGTTGTTGTGATAAGACATCATCTCCGGCTTTGATCATTTCGGCGGCTACTTGATCCGCTTTTCCATTTTTCAGCAATTTTATTGCCGTCTTCATCTCGATAATTGGCGGTTCGGTATCACGCACATTTCTTTTTGGCTGGTGGTGGCGCCGTTTTCTTCGCTCTTTGTAATCGCATCTGTAATTTTGCTCGAATAAGATAATGGTCCGCTCCGCAATCTGGACCACGCGTACGTGCAATGCGTTTTTGATCGTCGATCGGAATCTTGCCAAGTCGTTGCCGGATGAATTTCTCCAGGTGAGTTGGTGTTTGAGTGGATGGCGGGAGATGTTGCCAACGATCAACTTGTTTGACGCTGCGAATGAAAGGAGGCGTAAGCCATTGTCGTTCATTACTCCGTGTTCGAATTTCCTCATAATTCCTTCCCAGCCTGTTCGATCTGTATCTGAATGTAAGTCCCCCGCGAGTATGATTAATTCGGATCGAGGTAGCTTATCCAGCGTCTGTTGAAGCTGATCGTAAAATTATCCTTGCTCGACTGGCGTAGCATAAACGTATATGATCTGAGTCTTAATCGTTCAACCACCAAACGTTCGGATATCGGTTTGAATACGATAACGTTGCTGACATCCCTTCGATCGACACTAAACGAAAAACCTCATTCAGTCGCATTTAAAACTCGTCCTTGATGTCGCCATCTTCAGTTACAGCGTAGCGACTACCGAAGTGCTTCTTAGTCTGGTACGCAGGCGCCAGGTAATAATCCTTTCAGAAATCGGTGACCAGCTAATGATTCTGGACCTGGCTGCTTTGGTGAGTACTACGCTAACGCAATTCCTACGGCTTTCAGTTTCGTTTCTGCCAGAATATAAGAAGGACTCGCCGTTTAGGCAGATGTGTTCCCTCGCATCTCGCTGAGTCCCATGACCTTGATTTTATATCGGTTCATGTTGTTGGAGACTTCATCTCGCCGTCCATCAGCAGGCACTTTTCTTGCATTCCATGGTCCGATTCGTGACCTGGTTCGAAAAGCAAAGATCGTCGTCGTGTTGTCCATCCGGTTATTTGCCGATTCGTAACAATGGTTGCTAGCTCTCAGCCCTACTCAGCAACTAACTTAAAACTCTGTTTTGTAGCGTAAAGAACTCGCCATTCGACCGTTTCCCATTAGTTTCTTCCGAAGAAGTACTCCAGGGGAACCGCGGGGAGGTCGGATTAGGACTTGCTAACAGAGCTGCTAGGTGGTGAAAAATCGGGTGCCACCACCTTCCGAGGTCTTTGTTAGCCGTTCGCCCTTTGGCTTACCATTAATGCCGTCTACAAGCTTATACATAGTCCGTGTGATTAAGAGCTCTGATTATGGAGGGGTTGATCCAGGATTCTTGAACTAAGGCAATGTCAATGTCTCCCTCTCTGAGGAAGACTGTCAGACTATACGAGGCCCATCTCGAGTGCTTGAGATTAATCTGGACAATCGTCATATTCTTCCGCTGAGTTCTCTGTTGCAGTCTTTTTGGCTAGAGAAATTTCTTCGAGCAGATCTCTTGCTTCGTCTATCTGGTCAAGGTCGCCCTTATGCACCTAAAACAGTTTGAGCTTAACGTGACGGATACAGAATCTTAGCTTATATTCAATCTTTTCGAGGGGTGGCAGGCTTTCCTCGTTGATAAAAAGGAGGAAGAACGAGCTGCTCTTCGGCAGTTCCGTAGTATCTCCCTTCCTCCTAATAATCATCCAGTTATTTTTCGGGACAAATGGGTTATGAAGCTTAAGACACTTTAAGAGCTCTTCATCCTCCAGGCTCACCAGATCCGAACTTTAGGTCTAGCTAGAATTAGGGCGATCTTGGCCGCTTCCCAGAACCCAGCCAGCTAAGAAAATCAAAGAAAAATTGATCCTCGCATTTGATCATCCTGACTATCTCGGAGGGATCGAAGCGTGAAAGAGGCCCACGACCCCACGAGTGTTTTCCAGGATGTGGTCTATCACCATCATAAATAACTTGGCTTCTAGTAGCACCCATAACTTGGGTGAGACCATATTTTAATTTAGAGTTTGATTTTATTTCATATTTCACTGTTCATATTGACCCTATGTAATAACAATCTCCACTCGCAATACCCCTCAACTATAAATGCAAGAATTTAGCATATTTCCATAAAAAACGCACCCAAATTCAACAAAATCCATTCCATTTTTACTTCAGATCCCGGAAAAATCAATTCGATAGAAACAGTAAAAGGAGAAAACAACACAATCACAGTGAAATGGACATCACCGAAGCATAAGAACTGTGTAGAATTCTATTACCTAAAATGGACGAAATTGCAATGTCTTTTAAATAAACCAGGTAAACTAAACTAACCTCAAAATAATAACCTATTAAAAACTACTATATTTTTTCATTTTAGAAGATTGCCTATGGTCACAGCATAATCACACCGACCCAGTAAAACTGTCATTCACATTTCGTAATTTGGACGGGTGCACTCCGTACGCGTTAACAATCACCCCAAATGGTGATCAATTGACGAATGATTCGGTCAATCATAACTTTACAACGTTCGAACAAAGTATAGTTTGATTCTGGTTAAGTAATGGACATGAGAAAAGTAGTAATGAAATTTATTATTTCAGCTCCTGGAAAAGTTATAGATCTCAAAGTAGAGATTCTACATCCGAGAAATGTAACTCTTTCGTGGAAACCACCTAAGGAGCACAGTTTATGCATTCTGATGTATAAAGCAAATCTAGTTGGAATGGGGCTTAATATCACCCAAACTACACCTGCCTTAAATGTTACCTTCGCTGATCTGGAGCCTTGTGCCGGATATAACGTTACCGTAACTCCAGTGATTTACAGCAATATTACTGGCGCACCCAACACAATTACAGTCACCATGGAGCACGATAGTAATTTTATAAAAAATATAATTTTAATATTTAATATTTTAAAAATCACTCTTAGCACCATCACTTGTTCAGAATGTAGTAGTGCGATACTATCCGAAAGAACTTTCAGTACAATGGCAGGTGCCAACCGATGCCAAAAACTGTATCCGCCACTATAGAATTACTGGCTGGGCCACACACCAACCGGAAACCGGCGACTATAAATTTGATAATACAACATCAGATCTTCGTATTGCGATCAAGGATCTAATTCCTTGTATGATGTACACGATACAGATTATTGCTGTAACCGCATCCCAGCTGGAGGGCCCTCCGTATTCTCTTGATGCTGAGACACTGCCAATGGTATCTCAGCCGCCACGTGATCCAGTGGCTGCTTCTGTAACGAAGGATAGTATTGAAATAACGACTCTGGAAGCCAATGATAAGAACGAGTGCAAAATTTTATATGCAAAGTTTACTTGCCACGCAGCTGATGCCAGGATTCCGGTAAGTTTATGTCAAGTATTCCTGAAATAAGAAAAGCTGTGGACGCTCTATAGAAACTCTGGCTTTCAGGACCCGACTGAACTTCTTCCAGGGTGTCTGTGCGATTGAGAAGCTTCAATCTGCAGGTTGTTTTTCCGTTACTGTGTTTTCATGAGCCAGGGTAGAGTTTTCGTTAAGTAAACAGAAAGCCTTTTATCTCAAAATCACTCAATGCCGTTTCCATGCCAGTTTTGGGTTGAACTGACAGATAAATAATTTATGTCATTATGTCGCCCTTAGCATATGTGCAGTAAAGGACACTGAAACACACATATGCAAAACCCGGCTTAACTGGACTAGCTTCGTTGAGTTTACTTAAACTTTACTCAACTCTCGTTTCCATGGGCGCTAATCTAAGTAAACTCAGGGTAAACTCTGCATGGCAACTCAATACGTGTACCTAGACAGCGTGATGTTTAAACATTAAATACGAAGGTTGGGGTGTTGCCCAGGTTATACACCGCTAGATTTGATTTAAGGATAAAATCGAATAGGGACTCTCGTAGCTGGTTAGCGTGTCTCGCGTTGGCATCGCATCCTACGACCAGGTTAATTGCATTCGTTTTTAGGGCTGTTGTCATCGATATAAACTCCTCGAGGGGTGCAGGCAGGTCATGAGTCATATAGGCCAAGAAAAAACCCTTCCCTACACCGAACTCCGCGGTAATCAAGGCAGGATCTGGCATATGCTTGAACTCTATCGTCAGCGAAGCTGAGAAGCGGGTTAGAGAGGATTGAAAGGAGGTCATTTATAAATATAAGAAGTAAAGCAGGTGATAAAATTGACCCCTGGTGAGCTCCAGCGCCTCCTTTCTACTAGCAGTGACAAAAGTGGGTTTACCTCCCCTATTTGCAATATCTATGAAATTCTAGTAGACACTCGCCCCTTTCGTTTACATCGGTACTCCCCCAAATGGAATGGTGAGCACTTGCATGACAGCCGATGACGAATTGCCGGTGCGTCTTGCGACAGAACTCAATCAGTCAATCAATCAGGCACTATTTCTCTACCCTCCAGAAAGTAGGCGGACGCAAGGAAGATTTCTTGGATTCCGTTGGCGATGGTAACCGCAATAGAGATCGTCACTAGAAGTTGGTAATGGAGAGATGAGTCGCGATTGTCAAGGGCAAGGCGCCCCGCATATTCGATCATATTTTTTTTTTTTATGTGACACACTAGAGACTTAGGGAAGGTCCCTTTGTACTGTCGACCATGTATTTTTTTTATTTTTTTTGTTTTTGAAATGTCGAACAGCAGCTCTAGTCGGAAGATAGAGAGAGAAGTGAAGGAAAGAACTGTCACAACCTAGCTGCGGTATTTTTTTTATTTCACCTACTCCCAACCATTTCGCGACTCTGGCATCGGGACATCGAGAACAACTCGCTGGAGTGTTATGCCTCCTGAAACGAGTTGAATCTCATCAACCAACCGATGACATGCGCTTGGTGGAGCGGGGAAGAGAACTAGTGAAGGCTATGACAGGAGGAATCAGGAATGCAAAGAGGGAGAAGAAAGAAGGAAAGTTATGTAGGCGGGAAATTGGGAAAGGCTAGGACCGTGGCACCGCCGGGAATCGAACCCGGGACCTCTGGGGATAGTAGTCAGGCGCCTTACCCCTAGACTACCGAGGCCCACAACTACTTTACTTGAGCCGGTGGTAAATCCTCCGATTTGCCCCGTGCTCGGACCCCAGAGTCGGCAGGAGTGCTCTTTCTCCGCACGCTGTTACCTCTACTACAGGCTCCCTGGCACTTGCTGTAGATGTGGAGGCCGGATCTGCAACAACGCCAGATAGTTCCGGAGTCAGTGTGAGCGCAGCTCCGCTGTCAGATGGCCCTATGGCCAAGGTGACGGCATTGCTACAGTCGTCGGTAACACCAGACGCATTGGGAGGTGCCATTTCAGGCCCTATGGTGTGAGCGTCACACAACGATCCCTGCCCTTGTGGCTGCTTCGTGAGAGGATCTTTATCATTAAGAATTAGCCTGGTGTGGGAGAATTGTTAGGCAATTCTCCCCTTCAGACTAATCAACCATGGAAGCAGTGGCCACTACCACGACCAAGTGAAGGGTATTTTCACTAACCCGCCTCTGGACCACTTTCCACTTGTCAGCGGGAACCGAGTTTTGTGCGGCGCTAGTCGCCAGCACTTTCTCCTTGGTTAAGAGGAAATTGCCCTCTTCCACCAGAGTGATATCGAGAGCACTCTTACTCTTAATAAAGGAGACATTACTCATCAACCATTCTGCTGTGTCAGTGTTTGAGCAGACTAACAGCAAAAGGAAGCTCCCCTCGAAAAACGGCTTGACTTCTTCGCTTGCTTTTTCGATAACGACATCAATGATCGCCTCCTGCAATTGTGGCATTTGCTCAGTTGACCAGGTCAGTCGAGATAAAGCCAAGCTTAACACTGCTTACCACCTTGCTAAAGGTAAGACGAGTGGGCCTCTTGGCCGTTTTGGTCCTCTTCTGTTCCGGACGGTCCAGAGTGGTCTTTTGCCAGTGCTTCTTGAAAGCATTTTCTCCGGCGGTTGGAGAGTTTGACAAACCCAGTTCTATTTTTTCCAAGTCTCGGGCAATGGTGGTAGCTCCGGAAATGTCTGAACACACACTGACCGAGTCTGCACTGCAGACGGATTCTGGGTCTAAAGCCTCATCTTCAGCGACTGACGACCCGTCTGCAGAACCAGTGTGCCCAAAGGATCCACCGTTCGATGCAGTTGATTTCAAACTTGCGTCCCTAATGGCAGCTCCGGTAGTTGAGGTAATTCCTACCTCTTGTGTCCCAAAGTACACTTGAGATGTGGCCATCGTCACAATTGACGAGGATGATGCTGTCGGAGCTGCATCAAGCTCATTATTTTTTTTATTTGTTTCCATGAATGGTCCCTCGAGTATTCAGGAAAGTAAGTCACCCACAGCGACCCTTTATTCTATAGGAAGGCTAATTGAAACTGGAGGACGCCAGGTATCCAGAGTTCAGATATTAGAGACCAAGCACCCCCTTGGCCACGAGTCTATTGGTATATCCTATTTCACCTTATATTGGGATGGGTTTTTCAAGAGTGTTCCTCTCTCCGGCCGACTGCTATTTGCCAGCACTCCTGGTAGTGCCATGACCATGCCAGGAGTCTGTTTCCAGTCGCCCCACGAGGAGGGTGTAGTCACCCTTCAGCAGTGTAGCACAGTTCCGGCAAGGATTACAAAGCAGGGTGTTAGTCCCCCTGTTTATCTATTGGCTGGCGACCAAACCTAAACATTAGTCGGATTCCATTTCTCTCCAATATCTCGAAGGATTCCTCGTTGATAAGGAGAAAGAATGAAATGCTATTCTGCTGCGGTTCCCCTGCTTTGATGACCACCCAATCTTCCATTGTTGCCGCACGGTTTTGAATCTGGAACCACTGGATAAGCTTTCCGGCTCCAGCTTTACCTTAGGGCTTAGGCAATCAGATGCGAGCTCTGGGTATTCTCGGGATATCCGCAACTGGGATAAGCTTCAGGCTGTTTAAATAATAAATATCTTAATTTACCAAAACATTATTAATAAACACTAAAAATCTAGTTAATTATGTTCATAAATTCAATTCTAGTACGCTGAAGAGACTGTCGTGGAAAATCTAATAAAATTCAGTGCAGTATTAAAACCGCTTTCACCATTTACACAATACTTATGCCAGGCTTATCTATTCAATTTTGCTGGCTGGTCCACAGGCTCCAAAGCTCTTTTAACTACAGGAGAATATTGTAAGTTTTCTCTCTGAAATAAATTCAGTAAAAATTCATTCTCAATTCTAAACTCTCTTCTACAGTTCCTGAAGTGCCACAATCAGTTAGTGCAGTTTCGACATCTAATACATCCATCTTTACTACATGGAGGCCGCCAAAATTCCCAAATGGAAAAATACTGCTGTATAATGTCTACATTCAAACGGTTGCACCAAAGTACAAAATTCCCGCCCATTGTACAGCAATCAAGTCGGATAATATAAGTCTGCCGATTGATGGAAAATTGGAGCATACATTTCAGGATGCTCTGCCGTATGTGGAATATAGTGTACAAGTTGTTGCCAAAAATAGTTATGGACTAGGGATGTATTCAAGGCCGGTAACTGTTGTAACACATCCATACAGTGAGTATAGATAATGTATATTTTAGAATGGACTTTTTTGTGATCTTTTGATATGCGATTGTAATTAAGAATTTTCTTAAACTCACCTCCTCTCTATTAGTTTTGTATAGTCAAAGTGCTTTTGCTGGTATGTTTTGTTTTCAAAAGATAAGTAAACTCATTTGGATTCACCAGCTGAAGACTAAACCATATGTGTGTTAATCCTAAACTAGGCTCCACAGGAACGGAGAAATGATATATCCCTGCAGAAATCTTTTTTGTAATAGTGCTCTCCAGAAATCGGCTTACGGTAGATCGAGCCGCAACAATTGCTTGCTCCATCGAAATCATCTACTTATAGTTCGGAATATAGTCTGGAGTTCTAGATCTTCCACTAAAACGGGAGGAATGGTAGTGCAATTTTTATTAGGCATGAGACTCACAACCAGGCCGCGATATTTCGTTCTAACTACTCCCAACCATTACTGTCGCGACTTTGAAATCGGGACATCGAGAAACAACTCGTATAACACCCTCCTGAAACGAGTTAAATCTCATCAACCAATCGATGACATGCGCTTGGTGGAGCGGGGAAGGGTTAGTGAAGGCTATGATCGGCGAAATCAAGAATGTAAAGAGGGAAGAAGCAAGAAGAAAAGTTATGTAGGTGGGGAAAATGCGAAAGGTGAAGAACCGTGGATTCGAACCCGGGACCTCTGGGATGGTAACCAGTGCCTTACTCCCTAGACTACCGAAAATTGAGGATGAAGTTAAATTTTTCCTAATGGAGGTTACCAAGGACTTTATGTTAAAGAGAATCTTATGTTAAAGAGGACTTTATGAGAAAGAGACATTTCTTTTATTGGACTTGAAATATGCTCCTCGCTGATTTCATGATGCACCTTCGTATCTTTTTTTCCTTCTTTGATCCGTTAGCTGGCCTCGATAACTGATAATCGTTGATTCTTTAGATCACCCTCGATATTCTTTAGCCAGGTTTTCTTCAGTGCCTGCCTGCTGAATTCTCTAGTCTGCCAGACGGTCTCGCCAGCGAATTTTACGTGGCAAGTGTCTGTTGATCGCATCTTTGTCTAACTGTCTCGTTTCGAAGGCGATCGCGTAGTGAGACACCGAGTATCTGCCTCAAGCATCGCATTTGGAAGACCTCGAGCTTATAACGTCCAGCTTGAGCAGCGTACACGCTTCCGATCCATAAAGAAGAATTGGAAGGATCAACGTTCGGTAAAGGCGTACTTTCGGTTTTGATAGTGAGACGAGTGTTGAGTGAAACGAATGTTATTGTTGTCGGGCCGAGCTACATCGTACGACGCTTGGAGAAGTTGTATTATTTTCAATAGGATGTGTTCGGATTTGAAATCGATGAAAACGACAACATTTCGTTTGCCGCAACGAATTCTTTCTTCCATTAGCTGACGGAGTATGAATATTTGATCAATCATAAAGGGGCGGGGCTAAATCCCCCTTGATCTTTCCGGCTCGTTTGCTCTCGATGTTTCTGCAGCCTCGATTGTATGATTTTCGTAAATACTTTGCCGACGATTGAAAGGAGGCTAATACCGCAATAATTCTTGCATTCCCGACTGCCGTCTTTCTTCAAAATTGGCACAACGATCGCTTCTTCCACTGGACCTTGTGGCGGTTCGTGGTTGTACAGCTGGTGGAAGAAATCTCTCCACCGCTGCAGACGCCCAAAGGGGATGTCACGAAAGTTCCATCCGCTTTTTTTATGTCGTTTGCTGATGTTGTTTTGCGCCTAATCGCCGGGTTGTCTGGTACAGCGTTCGGTACTCGTGCCTCGACGTCGCTTCTTGCATGTCGGCCGCTGCGTTATTACGGTACGCTTCTCGTTTCGATTTCATTTTCTGTCGAACTTCGTTGTTCAATCTTCGATATTGCTCGAAATCAACGGGTTTCATTCATTTCCGCTGATCTACGCGGTCCAGACAGCTGTCCGAGATCCATGGCTGCGTCCGTTTATGGATTGGTGGACAGAACTCCACTGCATCGATATCGTCCGGTATTGCGAGCGCCGCGAATTTGTTGGGTAATGCCATTTGAAACTCTCGCCCGATAGCCGAGTCTCGTAGGCATGCCTAATTTTTCTTGGTTGGTGGCGGCGCCGTTCACTACGCTCTTTGTAAACGCATCAGTAATTTCGCGCGAACAAGATAATAGTACTATCCGCAATCGGGCCCACGCATTGCACGTACGTCGAGGTATCGTATCCAGCGCTTGTTGAGGCTGATCGTTAAATTCGTCCCTGTTCGCGTCAGGGCTGGTCTCGGTTGGTGGATACGATGAGGGTCGTGATCGTTTCACCGATGGTTATAAGGGCCAAACGCTCGGATATCGGTTGGAATGCGATAACGCTGGTGGCAGCCCGTCGAACGACCATAAACCCGACATCGGGCTCTCGCTTCTCACCACCGGAATAATAAAGCGTCATCGTTTCGTCGATTGTTCGCGGGACTATCGTCAATGTCCCGAATCCGGTAAGTCGTAGTTCCGATAGAGCAGCAACTGATATTTTGCATTTCAATAATTCCGACACCGACGTGATGTCCTGTTCGTACATTCCACGCGGCGAATTGAATATAAATTTTCGGTGTGACTAATTTGTGTCTTCGGCCAGTAACCCACTTCTCACCAGCATCCCTGGTCCCAGTGCTGACGTATTGGCTTCCCCGGGTGCAGGAGAATTATTTCGTATTTAGTCAGTTCGTCTATCTATGCGCCTTCTTGGTTAGTTTCGTCGGTTTCCCGATTCTAGTCAATTTGACAGGTCGACCACGCTTTTCCTTTCACGCCCTGGGCTTGGACCCAGCCAGAATGGTATTGAACCATGAAGTGAACGACATAGCGGATTGGTTGTATAAACGGTGTCACCAAAGCGGTTTGCGTTCGCGTTACAATTGCAACAAGTTAAATGAAGACATCACGAGCGATCGACCAACATTGGCTCTGTGATCGACCTGTTGACCACCATTTAGTAAATCTGAAACAAATGAAGTGCAAACTGTTATTCAGAGATTTTATTAGACTCAGCTGATTTCATATAGCCACCTTCGCATCTAAGGTTTCTTACTAACTTCGGCACTTTATTCCTTCAATCAGATGCCACTTCTACACTATAACGCGTCACCATTACATTTAACTCGTCGCTCCTTTAAGGCGCATCAAAGAGGTAAATATAATTACCAGCAGCAATCTAGTCAGGAGACGTAAAGGGATCGAGCAAAATCAAAAGTCCAGAGCACAATCGGAGTGCTTGTTTTGAAACTGACTTACCTACATATGTGAGGGCATTCGTATAGAAACCAATTCTAAATATCGATCCTTTGTCAACATGCATATCCCCAAGTGGTATTGATTAGTTATAAAAATGAACGTCGCTTATTTTTATTTTGTAAGATCGCAAACTCACCCGCTTAATGATCCTGTCAAGTAGATTTTTATGATGCCTTATTTTATTACCCTTTTATTACCTCTGGTAATAACTATGTTTTGTAAGAAATATCATTGGATTTTTTAAACTTAAAGGAACAATTGAATAATAATAATCACGGCTACTCTCCACTGGTCCTAAACCCAAATAATCGATAGATTTACGAAATACTCTAATGTTCATAGCCTTCATACAATCTAATATTTTTGTTATAACCAATTTTCCTTCCAGTACCAAAACCAGTCGAAGAATTCGAAGTTAAGAGCATTGATGGACCAGGCCTAAGTGACAAGTACGAAGCCTCAGTTCATTTGTCGTGGAAGTTGCCGTGTCGATCAAATGGAGTAATAAAATCATTTAAAGGAACCTTTAAGGGTGAACGTGAAGGACATGCACCGGAGGAATTCTCGTGGGAACTGTCTATTAAAAATCCGCTTCTTGAAAATAAAGAACAATTCGATTGGCGAGAAAGTAACCTGAAGCCAGAATTCAATTACACTGTTCAAATAACTGCCGTGATTGAAGAGGATGATCTAGAGAGCGACATTCGAATTACGAATTTTGTGTCTCCAGCTGGAAGTTTGTACTTTATTTTGGTATATTCTAAAGAAATAATTAAAATAAATTAATGTTATTTAAACAGTTCCACAAAGAGTCAATATAACTGGAACAGGAGATGTGAATGCATTTGCAGCTAGCAATCCAACAACTTCGGCAGTTGTATCGATTCCATTGAAGATGTTCCATTCGGACATGGGAGGAATTTTGTATGCTGCATTGCTGTTGTCACAGAAGGTTTAAATTAATAATAATGTAATATAAACAAATGTGAAGTATGTGTTTCAAAAACAGGACTGCCAGCCGGATCCCATTCTTCAATTTGATAAAATAGACAGCGTGCATGACTGGCCAGTTGTACCTACTTGGTTCGAAGTACAGAATCAAGACTGTGTAAGTCAATATCAAACTACACCTATTCGATGGGATCCTGTAAATGGTAATTGGTATTTTTA
Organism: Thereva unica; assembly: GCA_949987705.1. Classification (NCBI taxonomy): domain Eukaryota; kingdom Metazoa; phylum Arthropoda; class Insecta; order Diptera; family Therevidae; genus Thereva; species Thereva unica. The sequence goes on along the minus strand of OX465281.1, from coordinate 27,900,582 downwards.
TTGGATTAAACTGATTTTATTTAAATGGATGATGTTTATAGATGAACGATACAGGAGTATTTCAGAGGGGAACGTCGAGTTCGCTATTGGCGTTGATGATTGTGTTGGAAAGGCGACGTACTGCAATGGGCCTCTTAAAGCAGGTGAGAATTTTTATTTGATGAGCTTAGCTTAAAGATCTTTTTGCAATGGATAATTAAGATCTGAACTATGAAACTATTGTAGAACATTAGTTTGAGATTAATTGAGATACAAAATTTTCCCTTTTCTTATTCGTTTTTCTAAGCTCGAAGTCCTGTTGTACTTCTTCTCCCTTTCTATATATTTAGAAATTCATCTGCATGCTCATCGTCTTGAACATGCCCGTATTTAGGTTGATGGGGCCCCTGAGGCCTTTACAAAAAGTTTGTCGAGTGAACAAAAATGAAACTGCAATATTTATTATTTCATCAATATAATGTGGACAGCATCTTGGACATATTACTGCTTAACAAAAGTTAAGTGCAAATTGTCTTCCATTATCATGCGATGAAGAAATATTTCCCTGGATTCTCTGATTGGCTTTGCCTTTTGTCATCAAAAAATCCGAACGTGTCGCAAACTTCATATGATAAGATTCTTTGTGATAAAACGTGGTTAAAGAGTCGACAACTAGAAGAAAAGTTTCAATGAGAAATTTACATCTTGGTGAAAGTTGGACACAGGGGGTTTTTGGTACCCGACAGGCGGCAGTCGTACGTTTGGTTTTTGATCTCTCGGATTCGCTGTTTTCAGTCTTCGCCAGTTCCTTTGCTCCATTTTCATACGCTTCGAACAAATCCCATTACGACTCGACAAAAGATCTTAAGGTCTTCAGGGCTTTGACAGCGAAATTGAGTATCATCGTGGAACTTCGTGAATATTGGCTGCTTGCATCAAATCTCCAGAATTTTTGGGCATACTGCAGTTTCAAGGCGATCCATTTTTCGAAGAAGTCGGAAAGTTTCATTGTTACGGTGGCCTTTTGATTTTCATCAATGCTAATCTCAGTCAAGCTTACTACCAAATTCTTCAAGGCATATACTTTATCTGTTGTATGCAAAGCTGGCTGGGTGGTTTTATTGTATGACAATATACCTACCAAAACCTACTACCAGCAAATTGAAGGAACAATTCCTAAATACAGAGAAGAATAGATTCTCACGGAAAAATCGGTCGCCGGCGTCTGAACGATTATCGGCTATTTGACGGGACTCTCCTTGCTCCTAGAAGAACTGTTTAGCATTATAGAAAGCCAATTGGCTGGGGTTTATTCGCTTCTTCCAAGCTGCAGACTGGGATCCGTGCTTTCAGAATCGCGATCCCAACCTGCATTACAAAAATTATATTGGCAGGAATGCGTTTTCCTATTGCCCATTCTCCCAAATCCATCAAGCCTACGCCGCAAAGAAACCGCCTATAGAGAGTACAGGCATTCCCTGAGTGAATCATCCCGACGCGAGTACATCAGGTTGAGGAACGCCTGCAAATCCATCATCAGGCAAATCATAGCATCTTTCGATAACATATTAAGAGGTAAACTCATTAACACCACTGCGGGCAGTAAAAGCTTCTGGTTCCTGGTAACCTCCATCAGGAAAAATTTCAGGACATCGTCGACTCCTTTCATTCACAATGTGAAGGTGCTAACAACAAGCAAATCCAATGCCAACTTACTCTGTTTGCCTCAAATTCTCCCTTGTCCGAAACTGCCTTGCAACCCCCATTGCCGAGTGTTCCTCTCACTCAATGGGCAGAGTTTTCTTCAGGACTCGTGAAGTGTACAAGTGCCTCTAGAGCACCTCTACCAAAGCATTCATCGTTTTGGTTAATCCGGCCTGGTAGCTCACGATATCTCCAAGGCCTTTGATAGAGTATGGCACCCCGCTATATTGCCTAAACTCCAAGCTATTGAAGAGAACTGGATTGGCAGTTTTCTATCTGACCGTTCAATCAAGGTAGCATTGGACGGCCTCGAATTTAATCCCCACACCATCTCTGCAGGTGTCCCACAGGGATCAATTCTATTACCAGCTCTCTTCTTAGTTTTTATAAATGACCTGCTCTCAATCCCATCGAACTCACTTCACAGCTTTGCTGAAGACAGTACTTTGCGTTACTCGTTTAGCTTCGATAATGCAAGACAAGCACGTTCCAGACCTTGTCTGCATAATCGTGAACTTATGTCCATTTCAATTAACAGAGATATAAATCTGATCTTAGGTTGGGGTCTCAAGAATCGTGTTCTATACAACGCACTGAAAACGAATTCACAATTCCTCCCATTTTAGTGGAGGGTCTAGAACTGACGCAGAACCATCTCTCAATGTCCTAGGCATAACATTAACCGAAGATCTGCGTTGGAGTAAGCACATTTTTCAAATCGCTAAACAAGCAGCGCGATGCTTGGGATTCCTTAAAAGATGCAATTTCCTTCTTCAGCCGTCGCCCAGGGGCAGGGAACTCATTGGCGACGGTGCCATTTGCTCCACTATTGATTCATTAAGCCACCGCAGAAAAGTAGCGGCTTTGGTGAAATTCCACCGCATCTACCACAACGATTGTTACACCGAAATATATAACCTCCTGCTTCCCGCGACACAAGACTAGCCCTCACAGGCTCATCCTCACTGTCTACAGCCCTTATTTTCACACACACACATCAGTTTAGAAATTCGTTTTTTTTTTTCGAGAACAACTCAACTGTGGAACAACCTCTCACATTCAGTTTTCCCGAACTCATATAACATCCAAGAGTTTAAATACAAAAGTTACATGATCAAAAAGTTAGATTAGATTAGGTATAGAGCCGTCTCCAGAGCGGTCGGATTAGCGCTGAGGCTAGGAGATGGCCATGGACCCTGCGTTTAAACTCTTGGATATTGTAGGAGTTCGAAAATACAGACTGTGCAATGTTGTTCCACAGTGAAGTTGTTCTATTTATGAACGAATTTCTAGCTTATAGAGTGCGCGGAGAGGGAATTAGTCGAGTTGGCCAATCTTGTTTAAATCTAGTTTAAAAACCTAAAAAATATTCTTTTACTTTAAAATGAAGTAAAAAGTAAAAAATAATTTTGAATGTAAAGTTTTTATTGCTCCAGCCAATATATGGAAGAAATCTACCTTTCGAAATTATATTAAATATTTACTAACAACATTAAAACATACTAATTTTTTCCAGACACCAAATACAAGCTAACAATTCGGCTATTCACAAGATCTGGATATAACGATGCTGCAACACTGGAGTTCAAAACTGGTATACTTCACCTAAAACCATATTTCATTTCCTCTTTTAATTTCCTCTAATATATTTTTCTTATCTTGCCATTTTCAGATTCTTTAATTAAACTTTATTTTATTTTACTTTTGGTTGTAAGTTGCTTATTAGTTGCATTTATGCTAGGTTTTATTTATCTTTGGGTAACGAAAAGAATTATTTGGTAATGCATATTTTTAAAATGAAAACTTTTCACCATTAACATCTTTTTTCATAATCTCTCACCCTTAAAGGCATCGAGAATCCCTACTGGGAATTGATGAGCAATCGGGCGATGTTTCTGCTAAGAATTTCATGGTCCATTATGAGGAACTTTCTAAATACGAGAAATTGCAACGAGAATTTAAGGAATTAACTGTGATAACGAATGATCTTAATTTAACAAATACAGCATCCAAGTCAAACGAGAGTAAAAATCGATATAGCAATATTTTTCCATGTAAATATTTACAAACTTTATCGTTTTTGTCTTGTTTTTATTATAAATGTTGTTGTTTTGCAGATGATAAAAATCGAGTTATTCTTGACTGTGATTCAGATGGAGCAGATTATATAAATGCATCTTTCATCAATGTAAGTAGAGTCAACTAAAATTATTGGGAGAAAAAATATAAAGGAGAATACTCGGGAATGTTTAAGTTCATCTATATTAGCCTACTGACTTATAGCCCGAAGTCTCCTCACTTCTTGTGATGTGTTTCAAGAACGCTGAAGCATGCTCAATAATCAATTTTCCTTGTTTGAGAATTCAGCTCCTTCGAAGCAAGCCAGACATTCTGCTATCTTCAACATATCCTCTACTTAGAGTAAAAAACGTTGAAGGCCGACAAAGATAACACCACTCTTCGACCACATTTTGACTATCTTGGAATGATTTTTACTTATACCAAGACCCTTATACTCTTATGCGAATGCTAAGCACTTTATACTTGGCATACCCTATTTGGTTTTGTCTATAAGTAAGCTAACTTACTAAGGTTAACAAGTAGAGTAAAAAGTAGGATCAAATAGTCGAAGTCCAAGATGAACTGACACGCCGCGTAACTTAAGGTCCCCATTCACACGAACAGATCGGCGGCAGGACGTGACCTGAAGATTTTTCGCCTTGAGGCCAAGTACTAACGAGCGCCACAAGGCCGTAGCCTGGAAAACTGACAAAAATCTTTGCAAAAATCTCTGGGGCAGGTTCGTGTATGTTGAAACATGAACAAATGAACATTTTTTTTCATCTTGGGTTCGCTTAGATCGAAAAATTGAAAATAAACCCATAAAGATTCTAGGGTCGCAATACCGGCCTTGAAACCGGTATTGACCTCAAATAAATACCGATATATAGATTTAAGTTAGTAATATAGTATCAACTTTTCATGAGAGTTTAGTAGTTAGACCGCATCGTTTCTCAGCCTTTTTAGTGCTGCGACCCCCGGACACCCAAAAAAATGAAGTAATAAATCTTGCGACCCCCTATAATAGTTGAAAGACAAACCAAAAATTGAATCTGATGGAGACTACAGGAAAAACAAACATGTTTGGTCCGGTTCTATATTCTTCCATCATATCGGTCGTAAAATTCCGTTATTAAAGTCGATCCTCAACGACACTTTCCGTGTCAGTGAAGAATTTTTCACTGACAGGGGATTGGTGTATCACGAAATTAAATTCTACGAATATAATTTATAATGAGCCAAAACGCATTTATTGATTTGCTTAAAAAAATGGAGTAGTTGATCCACAGGAGTCTGTACATTTATGTTTTAGGAGGATGAAATACCTTTGGCCATTGAGGATGAAATACATGAGGTCTGGAAAATGGATAAACTTGAATTAACCACCTGCTACGCTAAACTGTCGTCTTCGCCAGTGTATCTGCGGATAGAGTAGAGGAAGGCTTACACGAGGTAGTACATTTGTCCCTTACACGATGGTAAATTGTACTGGGGCCTTATTTTTTTTAAATGCCCCTGTTCAAAAATAATGTCTTACTGCTATATAAGTATGTATCGGCATAAATGAGGCAAGATATCATTGTAAATTTCGTAGTGGAGAGACATTTCTTACTTCTTTTGTGGCAGTTTAAACTGAGCCATGGTGAGATTGTAAATACGAACTAGAGAGACATTTTCTTAAGGAGTGAAATTTTGTACTGGAGAAACATTTCTTACTTTTTTGAAGAATTTCCAACATGAAATTAGGCAAAGTGGGATTGTAAAATATATGTAAATATACATTCTGGAGGCATAGATTTCTTACTTACTGCAAGCGAGTTTAATGAATTTCGAAAAAAAGCTCCTCATTGGTATTTATTTTCTCTTTTTTAATTTTCTAGTTTTTGTCATTTTGGCATTACAATAGCACTTCGCCTCATTTAGGGTATGGCATTGTACTGGCTCAAACGAAAAAAGAGGCACCTCTTACAAACTAATCGGAATCATGAGGTAACCTGCAGGCCATGGCCTATCAGGCGGTTGCCTCAGTTAGCCTGAGTAATCTGTGGCCTTCATCGTGCCGTGCTTGTTGAACTGGCCTGTAGAACAAGACGAAAAGTGTTTATTAAATTGTCTCTTATTTTCCGTTAAAAATTGTTCTATAATGTTGACGCGTGTAACGAACAATTACACGAGCTTGGTACACGTGTAAAATAAATACACGTGTACACGAACCCGTGGCAGCTATAGCCACAAGTCTTCGGTCTGTTACGATTAGAATGTTAAAATATGGGTTGGTCATTTAGCTCTATCGCGTCCATTGGAGTGAAAAGGATAGTAGTCCTATTTTTCGTAGAAATAAGACTTGAATTAGTTTGGCTTGTTATTAACGAAGCGTACAGATATTCAAGCCATGATATCCATGAATTTTTATGTCCCAAAAATGACCGATCGAGTCAACCGATTTGAAAAATGGGTTAGCTCCCCGGCAGTTGGCCCTCCCATAATACCAGACAGTTCTTTTAACAGCTAGCTTGTGTAAAGTATATAGGGATATAGGAAATCAGTGCTAACCAGGCAGTAGTTCGAACTAACTAGAGACAATATACCGTATTTTGTAACCCAAAAATTCGAACACCTCTTAACCAAATTCCTATCATTTTTATCACTATTTGATAAATCTTATTTTATAGGGATACAAACACAAAAAAGAATTCATTGCCACTCAAGGGCCAAAACCAGAAAGTTTTATTGATTTTTGGAAAATGATTCTGCAGCACAATGTTCGTATTATTGTAATGGTGACCCAACTAAGAGAAGGCGACATTGTAAGTGAAAACAATTTATTCCTTTTATTCAGTTGCACAGAATTGAACTTTTCCCAACATTTTTAACAGATAAAATGCCATCAGTATTATCCACAATTATCAAAAGAAATGCGATTCGGAACCAATATCTCAGTCACATGCCGAAAAGAACTACAGCAAGAACTCTATGATAGACGAGAAATGCAAGTTGAACACTTTGGCGATGGATTGGTGCAAAAGGTCGTTCATTATTACTTTAAAAAATGGCCCGATCATGATGTCCCGGCGGATCCAAACGATCTTATTACGTTCATACGAAAAATAAAGTGTGAACGAATACCAAATCATTCACCAATTGTTGTTCATTGCAGGTTTGTATCTAGTTAAATACAATTACCTTCAATATTCGTTATCTTAATTGTAAATTCAAACTATTTTTGGTTTCTAGTGCTGGTGTTGGCAGAACAGGCACATTTATCGGCCTGGACATCCTAATGCAGCGCCTTAAAAGCGAAGGAAAAATAAATATTTTTGAAACAGTAAAGGAATTGAGATTTCAACGAATGAGAATGGTCCAGACAATTCAGCAATACCAGTTTCTGTATAGTTGTGCACATCATTTAGTAAAGAAGAAATTCCCTTCGAAGTCGAAAAATAAAGTTCGAGACGACGAAATTCAGCTGCATTTGAAGAATCAAAATAATTCGTCTAGCAATCAAAGTTTTAGTCCAAATGATATAGAAAGTGTTACGTGATTACAATGAGATTTCTATGATAAGTTAACTATTAATGCCATTGGTGATTTGTTCATTTTGTTTATGTTGATATTCGATACAAAATTAATGGTTTCGAACTGACTTTTTATATGATGGACGACATTTATTGTTATAATTATTTTATTGTACAATTTTTATTTTTATTCCGATGTTTCAAACACTTGTGAAGGCAATTTGTAATATTAAAAACAAAAGTTCATACCTTTATGTATATTTTATGGCTGGTACTTAATTTGATTTGTAGTTATACGTCGAATTTCAACAATAAATAATTTCTACAACAAAAATTAAAATTACAAAAAAAATGTCATTTATTATATTTCATTTTCTACGACAGTTACCAGCAGTTTTCTCTATGTTTTTCCTACTACCAGCCCTGTTCTGAGCAAATACATAGTAAGGGAACAGTGGTCCGTCAGGAGCTCCCACCTCTTGGAATTTAAAAGTTTGCCCGTCTAAGCTTTGACGTTTTGTTTGAATCTTTTAGCTTGAAGAGAGCCATGGGTCTTCGTCCAGCTATGATGAAATTTCTGAGATAACAGACAATACACAGGGCAGTCTAACAATAACTCGGAACGACTGTGCAACCTGCCAGGCAGAGGATGCAGACATCTGGTACTACCAAAGGAAAGAAAGTCTAGTCAAAGAAGGTCAAACATGAATTGGAAATCTCCGTGAAGTATATACTAGTTGCACTTTCGCCATCTCATTCGCAAAGGATCAAATCCCTGCCCAATGTTTGTGGAGCTTTCAAAGAACTAGCTTCCATAACCTCCAGGGAGATCCACGTTCCAAACGAATTATTTGCAGTGGTATCAGCCAACTTCTCTGAATGAAAATCGACAAAAGATCAATCCTTTGTTGTACTAACAACTGTTATATTACTGCGCAATGTCCGGCAGCTAGGTCTACTCGGAGAGATAGTACAGGGAAGAGTGAAAGAGGTGACAATACTATTACACGGTTTTATTCCACCAGCTCACATCTAATACTACCAAGACAGAACGGTGATTTAACAGGAGATGGCCTCATCGCTTATTAAGCAGGCGATGGCAAGACAAACTTCTATAACGAGAGGGGAGGCAAGAAAGAAAGTTATCTAGGTGGGACAAGGCGAATCACGGACACCTGGGACATCCCCTAGACCAAAGGTCGGCGACCTATTGCACTCTTGCTACTAGGTAGCATGTAAGATCTCTGGTGCCAAGAGGGCAATTCGGAAATGCCCATTAAATTAAAATTATTAATATGTTAAGGCCATTCACATACAGGTTGCCGGCAGGCCGTGGCCTGAAGGTTAATAGCCTTGAGGCCAAGTATAATCACATACTCACCAGCCGCCAACTGGATTGGTCTGCAAGTATTTATCGTCAGTCCAAGCCTGAAGATTTGAACTGCTATTCAGCCTGAAATTTTTGCAGAAGCAATGAACATTTTAGCACTTGAATTAACAACCTGCTATGCTAAATTTTCGTATTCGCCTGTGTGAGTTGGGAATTATCAGGTCCCCTGCAATTAACGGTCTGTCAGACGGATGCCTCAAATCTTAATCGCTCAGTCAGACTGAGTAATGTATGGCCTTCATCGGACGTGACTGCCAGCCTGGCCCGGAGGCCACGGCCGCCAGCGGCCTGTAAGTGAATGGGAGCCTTTAGCCTTTTGTTTAATTAATTTTTGGTGGCACGCTTAATGTGCAGCAGTTTTAATTATCTGTTTTGTGGCACGCCAATATATTTGGGTTGTCGACCGACCAGACTACCAAATTAGACTTAGTTGATGGGCAAGCTTATTAAGTTCACCTGTGCGAATAAACTTACAAACCAATGGTTGTTGGATATTATCGCCAAAGAAAAAAATTACCCTAAATTTAAATTATCTACTTCTAGGCTCCTAACGATTTTAAAGAGCCCGAATAACAACTGGCAGCCTAAAAAACAGGCATTAGATAAGACTTTTTACCATGTGATGGGGAGGGAAATTAACCAGAACGGGGACCCAAAAAGAATTAAGTTATGTCCTACTAGCTAGCTAGTCGTAGTAAAGAATGTGCCAATATAACATTGTCTTGAAAGGCAATAACTAAGACCTTTAAGCTCACCGTTCTACGATGAAATCTAAAGACTTCACTCCAAAACCTGGCATCCAAACCTGTTTCTGTCTTCTGAGCCAGCCGTGTACCCCACAAGTCCAATTGGCCACTCATCCTCGGCCTCAAAGCAGGGAATTTCCCAATTTCAAGGTGAAGCGGTACCAAATTCATTATCTCCAGGGCTTTAGCCAGCGACGTGCGAATATGTAGCCCTGGTGACGGAAAGATAGACCATTTTTAAAATCTTACTTAAAATGGAAATGAAATTAATAAGTAGTTTTATCGACCGCTCTATTTCTAATCTGTATACATATGTGACATACTCCTGGTCCCATATAATCCTCTTTACAACTTTACTGAAGACAGAACTTTGGCGTTACTCTTACACCTAACAAGCACGTGCCTGATCCAGTCTCTATGATCGTGAACTTATGCCTAACTCAATCAACAAGGACATTCAACTCAATTTTGATTGGGGGCGCCAGAATAGGTTCGCTTGTTTCCAATACAATCTGTAACATGGGTAAGTTTGAAAATGCATCACTGCGGTATCATTGCAATATTCAGCAGTCGAAAGTCTGTACCTGAATACCGCAGTGATGAATCTTCGAACTCACGCAATATTCGATCCGAATCAGTGGATGGTGTAGAGCTACTGCGAGTTCGAGTCATTCTGCAGTATTCAGCAATTGGAAATCTGTAGCTGAATATAGCAAAATGACTGCATGCCTGCGTTTCCAAACTAGCATTTACTGGCTAAACCAACCCCTAACATCCCCGGCGTGACAATGAAGAAAGATCGCACGGAGTTGCTTGAGAGCAGTAATTTCCTACGAATCCATTTGCTCCTTGCGCTACTATCGTAGATATTGTTCTACCCTATTTAATTGCTCTACGGTAATATTGGGCAACATCACGTTAACCCGCTTAACACAGCTACCCTTTTCACGCGCGATACTAACAAGGAATTCATTCATAAATAGAACAACTCGACTGTGGAACAATTTTTCGCAGTCAGTATTTCTGAACTCTTACAACATCCAAGGGTCCAAACAACGTCGACGTCGTCTGCTCCTCATAGCCCCAAACAGGAAAGGAAGGAAAAGGCGAATTCTGTTAATACCAACTATCTTTGTTTCCTGGTATATGGTTCTGGACCGTCGTTTTGTAAACAATTGTAAAGGCTCAAACAGAACCATCTTTGTTAAAAGTTGGAAATTTTACATTTCCATGAGACGTACAGAGCAGAGCGGTAACCACAATTAAGCGGACCTAAAACGTTCAACTATAACCCTAGAGGTTGTGGATTGGACTCCTTGCAGAAGTCCAGATTATGTTTCTGCTTGTTGGGTAAAGCTTCAATTGCATTTTCAACATTGTCGCTCGCCTGAGAACGACTACTCTTGCCAATCTCCTATCCCAGCAGGTCGAGCCCGTCATAATCCTCGTTCGAACAGGCCGACACCGAACCTCTCGAGTCTACCAAGTAATGAGTAAATACGATTTTTGTGGTTGCCGAAGCTACATAGTGAGAGAGTGCGCCCAGAAAAGAATGTGGGAAGAAAATCTTCCACGACATTCCATGCGGCCGAGCCAAAATCCCTGTCCCGACCAACAGTATAAAAATACCAAAAATATAATTTAAACTTCAGTCGCCTCAACTCCGAATTCCATTTGTTACATTATCCCTAAATGTTAGCCGCGATTCAAAGTTAATCTAATAGTGGACGCAGGAGGTAAGTATTAATTAAAGAAACAAGCTAAAAAGGGTGTAAGTAAAAATAAAAGCACTGTGCTTACCCCAGCTGGACCTATAAAACATATTTTTCTCCTAATTTCTTCATTATGTATCACTATTGTCATCACCACATCAAATAACTCAAAAACTCCGCGCTTTCTATCCTTAATGAAATAAATAGGCCTTCTGTGCAACGAAAACGGCAGACATCTTTTCTGTTAATTTAGTACAATATATTTCAGGTTCTATTACTTAAATTTGTTATTATCAAAACAGCTGTTTTTGACAGCTTTAAAGGTTTTCCAAGTTGTTTTGGGATCGTTTACTTTAGAAGTTGCGAGTTAACTTTATTGGATTAAAACAGCAGAAATATGTCGGAAAGAAAAGTGTTAAATGTAAGTTATTTATTTTTAATTATGAAGAAAAGAATAAGTTACAATTTTCATCTAGAAATACTATCCACCGGACTTCGATCCATCGAAAATTCCGCGCATGAAACTGGCCAAGAATCGTCAGTACACGGTTCGTCTTATGGCCCCATTTAATATGCGCTGTGTTACTTGTGGTGAATATATCTACAAAGGAAAGAAGTTTAACGCTAGAAAAGAGGATGTTGAGAATGAAACTTACCTGGGAATTCGAATCTACCGATTCTACATAAAATGCACGCGGTGTCTGCAGGAAATTTCATTCAAAACCGACCCAAAGAACACGGATTATGAGATTGAAGCAGGAGCAACTAGGAATTTCATGGCACTAAAACTGGCTGAAGAGCAGGCCAGAAAGGAGGAGGAGGAACTCAAGGAAGAAGAGGCAAATAATCCAATGAAATTGCTTGAAAATCGGACGCAACAATCGAGGAACGAGATTGAGCTTCTAGAGTCTCTAGAAGAATTAAAGGACCTCAATCGGAGACATCAAAGTGTGGACTATGACACTATGCTGCAGCAGTATGATAATACAGAAACTGAACGGCAAAGGCAAGAACGAATGGAGAAAGAGGATGAGGATTTTATTAAGTAAGTGATTTGGTAATTAACATTCTTAAATTCACAAATTATTTTTATACAGAACAATCTCCTTCAAAAATAAAACTGTGTTAGGAAAACGAATCGTAACAGAAGAAGTTGTAGAGGACGTGAATACAACAAATGAGCCAGAAGTTAGGAAACCGCCGGCTTCCACAACATTCGCAGTACCTAGTGCCAAAACGTTAAGCGTCGGAGGGTTTTCGAGCACGAAGAATTCATTGAAAAATCTAGTAGTTAAGCGAAAAACTTCACAAAGTGTACCTGTAGTTCAGGAAGAAGTAGAAGCAAAGAAAGTGAAAGCAGCCGAAGAGATGCCAAAAAGTAATGGTGGTTTAGCTCTATTGGCTGCGTATTCCGATAGTTCGGAGGATTCCAATTAAACGTTGTTTCTTTTTCTGTTGCAGTTTTGTTTGTGTCAAATGTTAATTATATTCACTTGAAATAAAGTTTTTATAGAAATTGTAAAGCTAGATAGAATATGGAATATTTTTCTTGTTTTTACGTTTCTATTCAAGTTCTAAGTCGAACAATAGATGTTTAAATGAAATCAATTCGAGTGTAGCAGGGGGACATGTTCGAGGCATTTTCAAGAGTGTTAACCATTTTGTCAAGCTCATTGCTAAGGTACGTGTACTATTCTAGCTTTAGTTATCTCTCCGAACTGCTCCTTGTTCTTTTCTGAATGTCTTGATTCTGCCCTGGCTGGTGAGTTTCCGCTATCGAGAACGCTGGTTTGAGTCCGTCTAATGAAATCCAAACCCGTCTTCCTTTTTCTTCCTCTTGAAAATATTTATAACTGCCCTGGATCACTCTATAGGGCCCTTCGAATGGTTGCAGCAGAGTGGGTCACACCTCGTCATTCCTGTCGAATATGTGCGTAAACTTGTGCAACTCTCCTGGAAAGAAAACGGGGGTGTCTGTGTGGAGCGCAGTGGTGGTCGGTTTAACGCTGTGCATTGTTCGGCGGAGCTCCCTTACGAACTCTCGACTGGACGTATCTTTGTGAAAAATTCTCCTGGAGTGTGGTGCCGTACGCGATCTGGTTTAAAGGTAGATGCTCTCTCTGCGACACATTATCGCCGCTTTCAAGGTCCGATGTCAATGCTCCACCAGCCCATTTGCTTGTGGTGATACGGAGCAGTTCCAAATGGTTGGCCCCTAACCAGGCTGAAGCTCCCGGAACATCGATGAATCGAACTGCCTCCCAAAACAGGCCGTACTCCGGTTTTAAACTCTCTGGCGGGTCACTGCCTCAGCCGTCATGTCAAGTCCGGTATCCTCTTGACGGGCGTAATGTGCCGATAATGTCTATATTGATACTGGAAAATCGCTCGGTTGACGGCACGTACTGGTTTAATGGCGCTTTGTGTGTCGTTAGATCTTTGGCACGGAATGCTGGCCTTAACGAATACGGCACAATCCTTCCGAAGACATAGGCTGCGTTCGGTAACGTCATTTGCAGAGCAGTAGGCGCAACTCATTCGTTCGGTATTGCAGTCATATGTTCGGAATCGTCAAAATTGCAGCGCTTGCTTGTAAAACTAGTCACTTCTGCAAACTGTATCAGTCAATTTTGCAACCGACGCAGTTGATTGACGGTCATTTGACGATACCGAATGCAGCCATAGCCAGACGAATCTTTCGCTGATTAACTTCGTTGTGCATCGCACGTCTGGGAGCGAGAGGCTGTGTACTGTTTCCAAGATGCGCAGTCGCATAACCTCCGACACCAAGGGGCGTACACGACCTTGCGATACGTCGCAATACAGAGCCACGTCATGGTCCGGAAATGCCTAGTGTTTAATATCCATGGAAGACATTCTGGATTTTTTATGACCTCTTGAAGGTCCTGGGTCCAGTGTCTGTTGTTTTGCTAGGTGTCGGTAGTCTATCGTCGCAAAGAAATCGTTTCAAGTTCTCCGTTTCGAATTTTTCCATTTAAAACTCGTAACAAATGAGTTTAAACGCCTTCACCCCAGCACTCCGGTCACCGTAGCTTCGAACCGTGACAAGGTGTCCCCCAAGATATTTCTCTCACCCGCTACATGTTGCGAATATCGGTCATGAATTGACTTATATAGTTAAGTTGTCGAATCCGCCGCGGTGAGTTGTTGTCCGTTACGTGGCAAGCGGTTATCATCCATTCGCATCTTTGTCTAACTGTCTCGAAGGCGATCGCGGAATGAGACATCGAGAATCTGCCTCAAACATCGCATTTGGAAGACCTCGAGCTTCTTGACGTCCGATTAGAGCAGTGTTCACTTTGCTGGTCGATAACGAAGAATCGGAAGAATCAACATTCGGCAAGGGCGTACTTGCGTTTTGATGGCAATATTTGTTCAATTGCATATGTACCACTTAAGTGAGGCAAATGTTGCTGTTGCCTGGCTGATGCGGCTTTGAATGTCGGATGTCGATGCCACTTTCGTTTTCTCATCCCAAACATTTGAACATCGGAACCTGTTCGATTTGGGCTCCAACGAGGTGACTACTGACCCTCGATCCGTTCGTTGTGAGTACTTTGGATTTATTGGTCGTATAAGATGTCCGTTGCTTCGCCATCCGCGTCGACCGAGAGCGCTATCGTCGGCGAACATCAAGTCGGTAACGAAGTTCTTGTCGTATTAAACTCCAAGTCGTCCATCGAATGCTTCACGCATAATCGCGTCGATCACAGCTTTGAAGAGAAGTGGCGAAGTGGCGTCTCCCTGTCGGACACCCGTTTGAATCGGCGGCCCTTCGATGCTACTTTCGTTTCCTCAACCAATGATCCAAAATATTTGAACAATGGAAATTTGGGTTCTATGGAAGTGAACACTGGCGTGTTCGGTTTCCAAGACTCTCCACAATCGGTTACAATCGATGCAATGAAAGCGGATTTGAAATCGATGAAAACGACGACGGTTCGTTTGTCACAACGAATTATTTCTTCTATTAGCCGACGGAGAGCGAATATTTGATCAATACATCCTCGATGTGGTCTAAATCCCGCTTGATTTTTTCGACTCGTTTGCTCTCGATGTTTCTGTAGTCTCGATTGTATGATTTTCGTAAATACTTTGCCGACGTTCTAAAGGAGGCTAATACCGCGATAATTCTTGCATTCTCGACTGTCTCACCTTCTTTCAAAATTGGGACAACGATCGCTTTCTTCCACGCCGACGGGACACGATCTGAATGCCATATGTGCCCTAGTAGAAGCTCGCCGTTGCTCAATTCGATGTCCGAGGATACAACCATGAAACGTGAGCTGGACTATGATGACGCCGACCACATTTTGTTATTTTCCTCTGGATGAGTGTTGATGAAGATGACATCATGAAAGAAGTGGAGATAGAAGAGATAGACAGATTTGTAACTCAAATTGCGGTATGTGGCTTTTCTGTGAATTGTATCAATCGATCTGAAATCACACCTCAATTTTTCTTATTTATATATTTTTTTTATTTTTTTTTATTAAATACAAAATACAAATTATAAGTACATAAAAATAAATACGGGCATATATTGGCTGTTTTCAATTTCTCTGTTATATATCGCTTTTCACCACCTCTCAAAAATTAATCGCTTTCAAATTTGCAATTTTCCTGTAATTAGAAATGAAAAAACAAGAATAAAAAATCAATAAAACTTTCATTCATCATGTCGTTTGTATTTCTGATAAAAGACATACAAAAAAACATACAAAAATAAATAAATATTAATTTGTAGGGATAATAATAATTCAAAAGCATTGAAAATTGTTATTTTTCAATTTTTTTCACTTCCAGTTCTGTTTGACGCTTTTTCTTACGCTCAAACTCCATTGGTTTTTGAGATAAGAAAAAACGGGTATCACTGTTATTATTTGTACAAAGGCATTTTTCACAGTAGGCAATGTCGTCTACTCCAGATCTGAAAGAGATTTGTGCTTATAGGCGCCCCTTTTTAGTGGGATTTTCGTTCATTCAATATGATTAATGTGATATAGATGTTTTATTAAACTACTTACAAAATATGCTTTAATTCCACATTTTCAGCTTCCAATCTTGATATTTTCTCTTCTTGCTTAACACGCAGTCTTTGGCTCCTTTCATTGCTTTCTTCAAGCATTTTGATTGTATGCTCCAGGCGTGAGAGCTCTAGCTGTTTGGTGCCTAATGTTGAAAATAGATTTTGGAGCTCCTCAGCTTTTGCTGACATTTCAGTGTTCATCTGAAAATTACCCTGATAAATAAAGTGTTGGAAAATTTCACAGTTATGTTTCGTTTTTTGTTCATTTTACCTGAGATATTAAAGTAGTCTTTTTACTAATTTCGGAGTATAAGTCTTCCATTCTGCATCTATTTGTCGCTTCCTTCTCCTGCAGGGTGTTAATTAATTCACTGCGAATGCGGAGTAATCTTTGATGCATACAAATTGCTTCTTCCTGCTGCTTCATTTCGATCTTGGCTCTTGATAGCTCACATTTAAGTGTTTCAATTTCCCTCTTCTTTTCTTCAACTGTATCTCGTAGATTGTTTAGCTGTAAATTGGTTTTCTTAATACTAATCTTAAGCCTTAAACGATACAATAAACAGATACATATTAAACAAGTGGCTAAACTATAAACAGTAATGGTAAATCCGGTGAGATCCGGTGTATCCGTAGTACTAACGCCAGCTCAGTCACTTTCTGTGTGACAAAGTTAAATAGGCGGAATGCATTTGTGAATTCGAAATATGGAATTGAATTTTAGAACTTGGAATGTCAGAACGCTCAACAGGACGGGCGCTCTGCGTTCGCTTTTATTATTTTGGGAAAATACGACAAATTGCCACGACCTAATTGAGAGAGGCGGGGCCACTAGTATTCTGGATGTAAGAACAATGAGAGGAGCGTACTGTGGCTCGGACCACTTACTCGTCAAAGTGAAATTTAGAACTCGGATAACGATCAACACGACACAACTAAGATACGATATAACCAAGCTAAAACTTGAAGAAGAAGAGATGCCTATTAGAATGCTGTCGTACATAACCTGAGAAAACGAGTAGGAGAACAGCCCGACATCAACAAATGGGAGAAACTGAAAAGTCATAGAAGAGGCACTAGGCTGGGCCCCAGAGACTAGAATTGACTGGTTCGATCAGGACTATAGATCAGTAATAGAAGAATGAATCCAGAGCCACCGAGAGTATATCGCAAGGCCCACAAGAACAAGGATGGAAGTCCTCAAGCTAAAAAGAAAAACTGCAGACAAGCTGTGCAGAGAAAGAAGGAGAGAGTATCTAAACCGGAGGACCCTACAGATACACGAAGACTTCAATGAAGTGAGAATTAAGCAAGCCCGCAAAGGAGTGCCCCAGATCAGCAATAACTCTCTGCCAAGAACGGACATATGCAGAGACATGGATGGGAACCTTTTAGCAGACCCAGGATAAAACAAATATGGAGACAATATTTTCATAACTTATTGAATCCAACCCCAAAAATAAACGAAGATACAGGCGGAGGCAATTGTAATCCCTCAAGATAATATTACAATGGAACCGCCGACATTGGATGAGGTGCATGAAGGTGTGAAAAGATAAAAAAGCAACAAATCCCAAGGCGTCGATGGAATCGCAGCTGAGTTGGTAAAGGAAGGAGGACCGCTACTCTTAAGAACCTTAAACGAATGCAAATCCATATGCAAGAAAAAGCTCAGTCATGAACTGCGTGCTCCGGGTACCTGGCGATCTCCGGTTCTAACCAGCCTTACCCGGGTACTGCGGATCTTTGCCCGGGTGGACCTCATTTCTCCGCTACTCGTAGGAATAATCTATGAATAATATTAAAACACGTATTAAAATAAAAAAAGGGTCTGGTTCCGCTAAAAACGAAAACCGGAAGGGACCAGAAATCCCGCTAAAAAGAGGGCTGCGGTACCCTCGATCCAACCCAAACCGAGTGGAGCCACAAACTCCAACCCTCAAAAGACGGCTCCTCAAGCGTCCACTAGCAAATCTGCTCCCCCTTGAGGCAATGATCTGCGGAAGGACCAAAAATCTAATTAGGCGTTACCCGACAAAGGCAGGTCATCAAGAAGTCCGCCTAACTCCTTCGCCGCTTAGCCACTAACCTAATCAGGGAAGACCAAGTGTCGGAGGAGGACTACATCGAAGTCCAGGATGACATTGTTTGGCTAAGTAAGTCAACCCAAACTTCATACTAGAGCAGTTTAGAGATGCACTAGCCTTTAAACGCCAACGATCGGTGAAGGAAACCAATACCCACAATCCAGTTCCGAAAAAGTCCAAGACGCACGGAACCAGAGCGATTTCCTTCGCAGAAGTAGCCAACGATCGCAAAATAATTGGCGTCCTGGACGAGAACGATGAAAATGGGAAGATCTCCAAGCACCAATAGCGGTGGGTGCAAGTCGCCCTCGCCAAAGTGGCTATGGATGTCCTGAGGGACAACTCGGGACCTCCCCCCTTATGCCTTGACGCGGGATTGTATCAAAGCAGCATAAAATAAACGACCTGCGACAGCACAAGATCCGCAGAGCTGTACAAAGTTGCGGCAGCTCGAGTCGGGGAAGTTCATCCAGGCGCCCGACTCAAAGCGATTAATGCCGGTGACATACCTTCACGTCCGAGGGCCAGACCATGGTTTCCGGTGGCTCCATCAGAGCCCGAGGAAATATTCACCATTCTTAAAGCCTTCAATCCTCAAATTAATACAGATAACTGGAAGGTTATAAAAACGGGGCAAACTAACAGTCGTGCCGGTAACCTGTACCCGGAGCACCAACTCCTCAATTCCGACAACGACGCTCCTCGCCAGCGACGAAGAAGCGGAGGTGACTGTCGTCGAAGTAAAACCCACGAAAAATGGTGTAGGTGATTCAGATTAACCTGCACCACTGTAAAGAAGCTTCCGCTGCGGTTTTGCTTCATCTGGCATCAGGCGAAGTCGATGCTCCCCTAGCCATGGATTGCTGGTGAAAGGATCTGTGGCTTAAGGACGCCTCAGTTTAATCTCTTCTACACCAAAGGCAAGAGAAAACCAGGTATTCTGGTCAGAAGGTATATAAGCTCCTTTTTTCTCCCTCAATTCAGTGACGGAGACCTTACTGTGGTCGACCTAGAATTAAAACAGAAAAAAATCAGGATGGCATCTTTTTATTTAGCCCACGACGATGAGGGCCCTCTACCTCCTAGGGTTTTTCAGGACCTAGTAAGATACACCAATCCTACAACGGTCCACCACATCGGGCAGCACGGACAACAATGACCGAAGCGAGGGTAGTTAGGTTAACTACTTACAAAACACCAACCTTGCTATTTGTAACAAAGGTAACGATCCCACCTTTGTTAACCAAAACAGAGAAGAAGTGCTAGACATCACCCTTGTCTCAGACTGTCATTTCGACCAAATATCATCCTGGGAGGTCTCGAAGGACTTTGCTAATCGCAAAGAACCTTACCCCTAAGCCTCCCTGTATTCCCAAGAACCAGGCGCAACTCGATAGCATTGTGCACACTTTCACACAACAATGCACTGGCACCTTTAATAAACCTTGTCTTAACAGACCGTATAAAGAGGCTTCCAAGCCCCCTTGGTGGTCTCGCGAACTTGAATTCAGCTAGACGCAGCAACAGCGCATCATAGCCCTAGTTTTTACTTGAGTGCTCTTGAACACTACTCCTTCCACATAACTCGAAGTTTGTAAAAGTAAATCGAGTTAATAAAAAAAAAACCTTCAAAACGATTGCTTATACTGATTTCAGTATATCTGTCAGGAGTAAAATCACGATAGAGCTTATTTAAATCGCTGGCTGCATAATAGTTGACCATCACCTTTAAAGTGCCAAAATTCGATAAAAGAAGATAGCCTGCTCAACCCATTATTTTGGGCGAGTGGCGACTATTAATTGTATGTGCTACTACTGAAATACATATATGAAGATATATTTTTTAGTAGTTGAAGCAATTAAGTTAAATCAACCTATAAATTTTATCTTACCTCATTTTGTATATCTTTGGAAGCATTACTTGAATAGAAATTACTGGCAACTTTCTTCTCTAGATCGCTAATAATGGAGATCTTGCTAGTAATTTTTTGTTCCCTGAAAATGAATATATAAATAAAAAACCCGATTTTAATAAATATAGTAAAGATTACATTTTAGCAACTGTTTCCTTCAAGCAACTATTTGCATTTGTTAAATATTTTATTTCCTGATTTGCCTTGCAAAGTTCTATTTTGTAGGTATCTTCAAAACTTTCTTCCTAATTGGAAATTTAATATATTTGTAATTTCAGTTAGAAATAGTTTTACCAAAGTCGATTTTAATGTTTCCCTTTCCTGTTCCAATATCATTTTCTCTCTGGTTACTCGATCTAAATTGGCCCGAAGATTCTGATATTCTGCCCATAGATCATTATCAAGATGTTGCCGATCCCCTCCAGCTAAAGCGGCAGTAATTTTTTGATGGTCTATATCATCTTTAAGCTGATCAACAAGACGCATTAATTCAGAAACTTCGCCCTCTAACTGTATACATTTTTCATGTTCATTTTCATATAATTTTCGAGCTTCCTGTTCACGTTTAACAAATTCAAGAATATTCTCTTTTTGCCGTCGCACATCTTCCATAACTGCTTCATTTTGTTTGGCTCTGTAAATTATTTCAAATACACTATTTTTATAAATATAGAATGTTAGAAACATACCGGCTACGAAAGCCTTCTAGTTCATTTTCAAATTTTATAACAAGCTCTGTTTTGGTAGTATTCTCTACAGACATTTGTTCTATTTTCTTTTCGAGATCATCTCTTTGTGCTTCTAGTTCTTTCACCATTTCAAATGCCTTGAAATTGGAAAATGCATTTATCATTTTTATTTTCAGTTAATAAGTTTTACTTTCAGTAATTCCATTTCCTTTTCAACCAAATCAGTTTTTATTTTGGACAGATTCTCCTCCAACTCCGCTGATTGTTCTGTTATTCTTGATCTTGATTTGTCAAATTGTTTTTGAGAATTTTCCTAAAGAAAATAAGTTTTTTTAGCCCAGCAATATTAATTGTTTTCCCTTGGAAGTTAACCTCGAGTGCCTTTGATAGTTTGGCAATTTTCTGATCTTTTTCTTTTAGCAATAATGAATAGTTTGTAGTTTCATGTTTGGGAGACTGCGTCTGCATTGCTTGCAGTGTTGAATCAAATTCTTTCGTAATATCGGCGAAGTTAACGTGCTGTTGAGAAGGAAATATTTAGATAAGTTATTATTGCGATGTAATCAGGTTTACTATAACTACAACTTAAAGAAAATCACCAATCTACCATACTAAAGCGTAATCAAATGTTCATTACAAACTTACATGAAATTTGTCGTTAAACTTAGAAATTAACATACAGTAAAGTTTGGTTCTTTGGCGGTCAGTCATCAGCGGAATATAGGGAATAACATGTAGCATAACATGCACGTGCCGGAACTATTCCGGACTGATGGAAATGCGATCATAACCTGGCTACTGGTAACTATCCTATGAGGGAGGATACTTATATGATCGTGCGGGCTCTTTCCAAATAAGGTTGACGTGAGGCTAATAACATCACCCGGAAAAAATAATTATTACGAAAGATCAACATGCCTCGGATACTGAAATAAACGACGGCGACGAAAAAAAATTCTTTGAAGTAGTTGAACGAGAACTTAATGCCTGCCCCAGGCATGATGTAACATCATCTTGGGAGATTTGGATGCTAAAGAAGGCCGGGAGCCCATATACAGGCATTATGGTGGCACCCACAGCTTGCATGAGAACACTAATGATAATGGAAAGCGAGTAATCGAGGTGGCAGCAAGTAAGATGGGTTTGCTGTGAGTGCTTCTAATAATCAGTTCAGTGTCTCATCTATCAGGAGGGACAGTACGTCAACTTTGTTAAAGAGAACTGCTGCGTCCGACTAACCTCCTTTTCAACCTGGCGTTGGAGAAAGTGATCCGTAATACGGGAGTCACATCAAGAGGCACTATTCTCCACAAGTCCGCCTAATTACTGGTTTATGCAGATGACATTAACATCATTGGAAGAACAACAGTTTGAAGTGGAAATACGTGCACGGCTGCTTAAAGCCAACTAAACCTACTATAGTTTGTCAAGGCTCTTGAAATCCAAGCATCTGACCTTAACGTCTAATCTGCTGCTATATAAGACAATGCGAGACATCGAGGTAGACCCAAACTCCGCTAAAAGGATGGCATAAACTAGGACGCCCAGAGCTTAGGGATGCCAAACTGGATAACATCGGCTCGGAATCGGGACCGGTGGAGAGTAGCTGTGAGGTCAGGACCGGATCACGGTTGTGAAGCCGAAGAATTTTGGTTCCTGTAACTTTTTTTATGTAAAAAAATTAAGAATCATTACTACCAGTTCGTCATATTGTACAATTCGTGGTACAATATCTAGTAGTAAGAAGAATAAAACAGAATCGATTAAGGTGAGTCTTAAGCTAGGTTCACAAGGTACTGTACTGCAGGTTTTTTTTGCGGGATAAATCTTACCAAATAAATAGTGGCGCGTACATTGAATATACAACCGTTCACACGTCGCTTGTACTGCAAAAACCACACAGATAAACACGGACTAACCGAAGGAAGAAGGAACATGCATCTCTTAAGAAATCCCGGGCTTGTTTGCCGATTTAGAATATGTGACAATTTCATTCAGATCCTCGGTTAGAATGTTACAAGAGGGATCAGCCGTGAGGTTAACGCCGTTAACTGAGACAGAAGAAAGGTCGGTGTAAGTATTATTCGAGACAGTACTTCGCATTACAGGCGTCTAATACGCAGTTCGGGACGAGTTCAATGTTCCTGTTGATAAAGTTAGACGTGAGCTCACGATAAAAAAGACAAGTTCTGGCACGTGCTTATCTTATATTGTCCAAGGCGTAAGAGTAACACAGAGTTACATCATCGGTGGAAGGGATTGAGAACGGGTTATAGAATTGACCCCTGGGAGGTTTATATTCGTCGCGATCCAATACCACCTTGATTGAACAATCCAGTTCCTTAAAATTGGCTCGATACCAAAAGCTTGTTCAACAGAGCGGGGTTCCATACTTTATCAAAAGCCTGTAGAGATATCAGAAGCAGACTCACCAGAGCCATGCATACCTTGGCTGAGGCCCTCTTTGAGGCATACAAGAATGTAACCAGTAGATCTTTTGGTTCTGAACGTACTGCCTATCCTGCAGAATTTCGTCAGATTCAAGATAATCTATATGCTTTTCACTGATTGTCTCTATTATTTTTAAGTATAGGAGTAATTACTATTGCGCGTCTCTGTAGGATGCACATTATCAGGGTCAGAGAATTTGTTAACCTTAAGTTCTTTGAGGAAGCTATAATACTCGTGAGATCTGAAGAAAATCCTGTCATTGAATGAGAAGAACACTTGCGGCAGGAGGTTGCCTAGCAGTGCCAGAAAGAGAAAAATTTGAGGTGAACAGAGAAACTAAAAAAGTCGGGCTTAGGTTTACTGGCTATTAACACCCTTTGTAGATAAAGGAAGGAATGGACTGGGGATGGATTCATGATGGACGTTTCCAAAGACCAGAAGTTTTGGTTTCCAGCGGTTGCATTAAGTATTTACTTCTCAAGCTATTATCAAATGAGGAGTGTAGAATCAAAGTCCGCTATTTGCTGCGTAAGTGGCTGGCAAATGGCGGACTTTGATTCTACACTCCTTAATGATGATTTGAATTCCCTGATGGTAGATTTACCGGAATTCCTTACTTTTATGTAGTCTTGACGGAACTATTCACTCGGGAAGCTTTTGCACCCAAGGCAGTTTGATGTCTTCATGTATTCTTAATACCTAGATTTGGACAGATGTGGTGGAATGGGCAATGAATAAATGCGTTCCTGACTGAATGATCCTGGTGACACGGAAAGCAACAGAGTTGCTATGTTTTTATTTCGGAAGTTCTTGCCGCAATTAGCGAACTGGAAAAAACGTGTCAGTCCAAGCCAGTTGGCCTCCAATAGTGCAAGATAATCTTCTAAACTTCTTTGGTTGGGGTTGGAAATTGGTTAGCGCTAATAAGGGATTGGTCCCTTGTTGTTTCTGCATCGAGCTCGGCTTTTTCAGAACCAGTAATAGTGTAGCGCAACCAGTTTGGCTTTGTAAGCGTTGAAATCACCCACAGTAATGATTTGCCACACAGAATTGGATGATAAAAATCCTGAGATCTTTCAGAAAGGACCTAGATCAAAGTTGCAAGAAAGAGAGAGTTAAATTTTCATGAGGTAAGCAAAGTACTCGGAGGTTAAATACTTGTCTTTTTTAATATACCCTGTATTTTATCATTGGTACTACTCTTATGCTTCAATGAGCATGAAGGCTTGTTACCACCATCAACAGGAAAAAAGTTTCTGTGTACAATAAGAGTAACTCAACTTCAAGACGAAATATCGATAATATCGAGTGCTAACAATATCAATAGCTATACACTTAAATCTAAAGTAAATATAAAAATTACAATTCTTAATTCACCTGTTTTTGGAAGTTTTGGGCTATAGGTTCAATAGTATGTACGACCTCCGTAATTTTTTTATCCATGTCACTACCATCACCAACCTAGAGGTAATAAAAATTTATTTTCGATAACTAATGGCGTATATCGACAGGCTTATACCATAATACCCAACTCTGGAAATTTACGAACACTATTCAAAAATTCTTGACATAGACTGGCATCCGATTCACAAACACTTTCTAGCTTCTTTTTAATTTCAAGCAACTTCGAAGCATCTAAAAAAAATTTTAAGTAAATTTTACTTATTAAAATATTTATTAAATTTACCATCTTTATTTACTACAGGATGCTTTACTGTCTTTAATCCACAGGTATCTCCATTTTTAACAAGAATCTCCTCATTGTCATTCACAACGATAGCCACAAGTTTTAACTCTTCCAGAGGTTCTTCAACGCCAGCGCTTTTATACAAATCATTAATGGACTTGTAAGCAGCTAAAAGCTCTTGCTGTGGTTTGAAAAATGAAGATATGTTGAAAAGATCACATAGAATCACAAATGCCATACCTGTTGATCAGCAACCTTCTTCCTTAAAACATTAAATAACCGCTTCTTACTACTCAAAGCTCCGGTATCTTTGAGTATCTTGTCTGGCCTTCTCAAGTAGCTCGGAACCTCCCCAAAACGATGCCTTGGAGATGATGAAACAGTCGCAAGAGAAGGAGTTATGCTTGGAGCTTGTTAATTACATACATAGACATATAAGTAGATTTCAAAATAGAGGATTCCATTGTGGCGGACTTACATATCAAGGAGGTGCTCACTTTGGAGGATGAACCAAGTCCAACGCGTGTTGCAGCATCGAAAGACGTTTTTGATTTATTTTTAAGTGAGAATTTTTTGTCTTGAGGTGGAACTAATTTAAGATCTCGAGTAGATAAGACACTTTTCTGGTAAAGGATTAGTAAGGATTTATTTAGATAGAACATACACTAATAGTATTTACCTCACGCTGCGGGATTTTTGATTTATTTTTCAGGTCCTAAAATATTAAAAAAAAATCGGTGTGAGTTACAAGTTTACAGATATTCAGCACTAAAGTTCAGAAAGCAGTGAATATTTTACATTTTGATTGTATTCTTTTAAAAAAATAACTAAGTCATCGTTGCTGTATAAATCCAGAACAACGATGACACTTTTACAAAAATGCATTTGTAACATTACCCATTACTACTTAGACTACTACTTTATAGTGTTGGTATAGTGATGACTCCTCGTTGTCTGGTCTCCATTCTCTCCAAGGCTTCATATGGTTTTACGAAGTTAAGTTTGGTCTATCTTTGTACCGTACCTTGTTCAGCTGATACCTATAGTTACCTATCTGCTCTATTACTTTGTACGGACCCATTATTACTTCGAAAAAAGCTTGGAGCTCGTGCTAAATTGCGTCTTCTTAACAACTACAAGATTCTTTAACGTGTATTGATGGGCTGTCTTCCTACGAATAGTGACGATTTTTATTTTGGATTTTGGCGATTTCCTGCTTAGCTTCATGATGAATCTGGTGGTGCTCCGTTAGGAAGTTGTCTACAATCGCGTCCTCTATTTGTCTTGCGAGTTCTACATCTTCAGGCATACGAATGCGAACTCCTATAAACAATTCAAAGGGGTTTTTGTTTGTGGCTCGACTTAGTGTTGAATTTATCTCCGCCGTCGTCTGGTTCCAAGCCCAGGGTGTGAAAGGGGGAGGCTAGTCGACCTGCCAAATTGACGAGAAGCGAGAGACCGAAGAAACTAGGCAAGAAACCGCATGGATACACGCGGTAACTATTTACGAAATAATGCTGCTCCATCCGGGGCAGCCGATGCTTCAGCGCTGGGGACTAGGGCTTAGAGTTGAGCCGGACTTACATGAGGCAGTTCATTTGTCCCTTACACGATAGTAAATTGTACTAAGGCCTCAACTTTTTTAAATGGTCCGGTTCAAAAATAATGTCCTACTGGGATATGAACGTGTATGGTCTGATTGTAAATTACGAAGTGGTGAGACATTTTACATCTTTTGCCACAGTAAAATGTCCAATTAAAACCGAGATTGTAAATACGAACTGGAGAGAAATTTCTTACATTTTTGGAGGGAGTGAAGTTAAGTACTCGAAACATTTATTATTTCTTTTTAAGCGCGGTGAGATTGTAAAATATAAAAATACTTTCTGGAGGCATAACTTTCATACCTACTCTGAGTCAGTTTAATGCATAGGAGATTCAACCGGTGATTCCGAAGCCATGCTAGTATCTACAACTACAACATTGCCCCCGCTTTAGGAGCTGGAGCCTAGTATTTGGGTTGATTTCGATAACCAGGTGTGTGACTTAATTAAAACCATAAATCAAAAAAACTGAAGCCATTAGGGATTTAGAATACAATGGCACCTCGCCTCATTTTAAGTGAGACATTGTACTGGTTTAAAAGAAAAAGGAAGGTCTTCTTACAAACTCATTTTATAATCGTATCCTACCCAACACTACCAGGGATGCTGGTGAGAAGTGGGTTACTGGCCGAAGACCAAAACTAGTCACTCCGAAAATGGAAATTCAATGCGCCGCAGGACATCATAGAAATGGAGTTACTTAAATGCTAAATATTCATACGTTGATGCTCTATTAGAAGTATGACTTACCGGATTCGGAACATTGACAATTATTATTATTTATTATTATTAATAGACTAGGATTACAAATACATTTTTTAACATCATTATTTTTACTATTATTTTTACTACATCCCCACTCAGTCAGCGAAGCTGGTATGAGAGTTGGGGAGCCCTTATTCAACAGAAAATATCACAATTAAAACCTTAGAAGTGTTTATCACAAAAGAACAATAAAGAAAAAGAGAAAAAATAGAAAACTATAAAAGTTAGAAAGAAGTAAATAAAAATTAATAAGTAAAAGTTAAGTAGAGGTAAATAAAAATTAATAAATATAAATTATTAAATAAAAAAAAATAAAAATTCATAAATAGAAATAATTAAATAAAAACAAAGATAAAAAATTAATAAATAGAAAAAAAATAAAAAAAAATTATTAAATTAAAATTAAAAACGAATATAAGTATGCAAAGACGAAATTAGTTTGACAATTAATAACGCCGAGCCTCCTGTATCAGATATTTCTTCAGCCTTTTCGTGTATGATATTAAAGACGGAGCCGATTTTATATGGTCCAGCAGAGTGTTGTAAAATTCCGCCGCAGTATTAAGCAGTCCCTTTCTTGTCCTCTCCGTTCTAGGTTGCGTAGGTCTAAAGTTATCCCTGTTTCTTGTAACGTAGTCGTGTATGCTAGAGTATTGCACAATTACTAAGTTTGATCTCAGAAGTTTTTCTTTCAACTTATACACGAACTTTGCTTTTTCCATTCGGATAATCTGGTCCAATGTTAATTGACCCGTGAGCCGGTAAACTTCTTCAGTGGCTGTACTCCATGGAAGTCCATATAGTGCTTTCAGCGCCCGGTTTAACAGTATTTTCACATCTGTGCACACTCTTTGAGAGCACTGCGACCAGTTAAGAATACTAAATCGAACCCTAGATAGGATATGCGCATTGTAAACCTGGAGCGCTATTTTCTCCTGAAGCTTGGGGTGTCTTTTGAGAACCCCTATTAGAGGGGTGAGGATTTTTGCTATTTTTCCTATGTGTTTCCTCCAGTTCAGTTTATCATCAATTAACAATCCTAGGTAGGCAACCTCCGTTCATGTACTTAGTCTTTTTTTCATTTATCTTTAGTTTATTTCCATCCGTCCACTCCTTGAAGATTTTTAGGTCACTGTTCATGCTATTTTCTAGCTCTTCTGCAGTTCTAGCTCGATAAATCAGTTTAGTATCATCTGCAAATATATGGTATTCTCCACTAAGTCTTGAGTATTTGATATTATTGATGTAGAGCAAATATAGAAG
Organism: Thereva unica; assembly: GCA_949987705.1. Classification (NCBI taxonomy): domain Eukaryota; kingdom Metazoa; phylum Arthropoda; class Insecta; order Diptera; family Therevidae; genus Thereva; species Thereva unica. Next base: position 27,871,966 of record OX465281.1, on the reverse strand, counting down.
TGGTCCTAGTATGGAACCTTGAGGAACTCCCGTAGTGAGCACTAGCTGGTCACTCGAGACACCATTGGCTCTAGTTGACACGTGCCTCCCAGTGAGATAGCTCCGCAGCAGATCATTCGAGGTTCCCCTTATTCCAAGGTTGTAAAGGGTACTTAGTAGGACGTCATGATGCACCGTGTCAAATGCCTTTTTAAGATCAATGAATACTGCACCTGCATAGTAACCCATATCAAGATAACTGTTTATTAGGTTAAGGGTTTCCGAAGTAGCCAGTTCAGCGCTGCTGCCTTCTTGAAAACCGAACTGCTTATTGTCTAGACCTCCATTTCTAGTGATAAATTTTCTTATTCTTTTCTCGAAGATTTTTTCATAAATTTTTCCCACGTTGCTTATTAGTGCTATGGGCCTGTAATTGTTCATGTCAGCCGAGTCTCCTCCTTTCAGAATAGGTATTACTATCGTATCCTTAAGGCAGCTAGGGAAAGTTCCACTACTCATTGCCTCATTAATAAGTTTAGAGAGGGGTTTCTTAAGAATGTCTATGACATCAACTATGTCTTCAGTGGAGATTCCATCCTTTCCAGGAGCTGCATTCTTTTTTAAATTCATCGCGACGCGTTCTACCTCGTCCATGCTGGTAGGAGCCATGAAGATTGAGTTAGTCTCCATTGGTGTATCTACAGGTAGCCTGGTAGGTATATCCGCCTGGGTAGACTTACCAATTCCATTAAAGTGGGTGTTGAAGCAAGTTGCAATGTCAACCGCACTTTCAACTGTCTTGCCATTTACTATGATTTTCTGTAGATCACTTTTCGAATTTGTTTCTTGCTTGTTTATTATGTCGTTGTTTATTACTTTCCATAGCTTTCTGGTGTCCCTCCCTGCATGTGATATTCTATCATTTATGTAATTCTCCTTGGCTGCTCTTACTGCCATTGTAACCTTGTTGCGTATTCTCTTATATTCGCCGCACAGAACGTGGTCATTTGGTTTCTTTTTCATTTGAGAGTATAAGGAATCTCTCTCTTTTATTCCCATAATGATTTCGCTCGTTATCCAGCTATTAGATCGCGTTCTAATTTTTTTATGGATGGAGCTAAGTGATTTGGCTTTTTTTAACACATCTACAATATGATTAATATTAGGGTTTTCTATTCCAGCGAGCAGTTTTTTCACATAGAATCTATACTTTCCTTTACTTTTTAATGTAATTTTCGACGTGGCCATAGGTCTCTTGGTTACATTGTTTTTGGAGATGTGAACTATCATGTACCGGTGGTCTGATATCGCAGTCGTTTGTAAGTAAGTCTGAATTGTGTGGCATTGTGGAAGGTCTGTAATACAGTGATCAATGATTGTGTGCGTATTTTTATCTTGCCTGGTATAATGTTCAGTTTCAATTTTGTTTAGTATTCTGTAGTTGTTAGCAGATGTCATGTTACTTAATATATTTGCCATGTTATCATTTCTTAGTAAGTCGATGTTAGTATCACCCATAAATATTAGTTCCTTGTATTGGTCAAGTTTGTTTTCCAAGTATTGGATGAAGTCAGTAGTATTAACATTCGGTGGTCTGTACATAGTCATAATATTCAAAGTTTTTCCATCAAGAGTTCTTATTTCGATTACAATAGTATTATACATATCGCCATCGCCGTTAAAAACTACCCTGTAGTCTAGGCCATTTTTAACATAAATAGCAGAACCACCACCTCTAGAGCTATCCCTACAATTGAATTCAGCTGAAAACCCCTGCAAGTCCAGCCAACAACCGAGGAAACGAAGAAGCTTTACTATTCCGGTGGTGAGAAACGACGGTGTCGGATTTATGGTCGACCGACAGGCTGCCAGCAGCGAGCGTTTGGCGGTTACAACCATCGATGGAAGGATCAATCGATTATTTACTTCTTTCTAACTTTTATAGTTTTCTTTTTTTCTCTTTTTCTTTATTGTTCTTTTTTGAAAAACACTTCTAAGCTTTTAATTGTGATATTTACTGATGAATGAGGGCTCCCCAACTCTCATACCAGCTTCGCTGACCGAGTGGGGATGTTGAAAAAGTAAAAATAATGATGTTAAAAAATGTATTTGTAATCCTAGTCTAATAATAATAATAAATAAATAAATACGGGTGTTCGACAGGGAAACGTCGCTTCATCACTTCTCTTCAATGTTGTGATCGACGCGATTGTGCTTGAAGCATTCGATGAAAGACGCTAACAGCTTCGTAATCGACTTAATGTTCGCTGACGATAAGCCATCTTCGCCGAGACGGATGACGAAAAAACAGTCTTCTTATAAGACATTTCCCGCATCGCCCAGTCATACGGGTTAAAAATTTAATGCGGAAAAGACCAAAGTGCTCACAACGGTCGAGGGGCAATGTTCACCTCGATGGAACCCAGATCGAACAGGTTCCGATGTACTTAGGATCATTGGTTGAGGAAAAAAAAATGGCATCGACAGCCGATGTTGATCCTTCCGATTCTGCTTCATGGCTCGAAAACTGCTCAACCCAAACGTCAACAACCTTGAGGTCTTCCAAATGCGATGCTTGAGGCAGATTCTCTCTCTGTCTCACTCCAAAGTTCTCGATTGGTACCGAAGAAAACGTGGCTAAAGAAAATAGAGGGAGGCTTAAAGAATCAACAATTATCAGTTATCGAGGCTTGAGACGTCGGCAAAAATCTTCAAAAATAGAAATATATCGTGAATGGAGTTCGAGTCCCAGCAGCACTAACAGCAGCGTATCCGTCGCGCTCGCACCGAAGAAGAACGTAAGCTGTTTGATGAGATATAACCAAAAGGGCCACCATCTTTAGTTCAAAGATGAAGTGTTCTTTTGTCAAATCAGCTCTCGGTCACATATATTAATCCACAACATTTACCCCACAATCCAGCATCGGATTATTACTTAGATAGAAAAACTATGGATTCAACGGAACAGATTAGAACGTTACTTGAGTATTTTTCGTCACGGCCAAGTTAATTTTCGAAGAGGACTTATGTAAACTTATGCCAAATTAAGTTTATTCGGAATTTAAAGTTTTTCTGAAAATGAGTACGGATGATTCGAAGTTTTAACTTTTCCATTAACTTGGAACGAAAATCGCGAGCTGGAGTTATTGCAATAATTCTTGTTCATAGTTAAAAATGAGAATTGTCAAATAACTTCAATGTTATTCACTAAAAAATTCACTAACAAAACACTTTTAATCACTTGTATACAAAAAAAACAATGCCTCACCTCTGAATTATTATTATCCTGACAATGGGTTGTAGCCTTCAAGTCGGCGCTATTTGATTTAGGATTTTCTGTGTAAGTTTTATTGGTAATTTCATTTCGTTCTCCTATGGTAAAAGATGATGATGAAAACACAAACTCGACACATGCATCAATATCAACGAATAACTCACCCAGATTTTTTTCTTTATTTAATTTATCCATATCTTTGCTTCACCTGCAATTTAAATAACTATTGGGGAAAGTAAATACTCGAGGCACAATTTAATTTGCTTAACGTAAAAAAATATTTCCTATGGAAAAGCTCAAGAATAATTGAATTAATTTAGAATTTTTCACAATAATTGTCATAATGATTTTCAAATGTTACTAGATTCCTAGCTGCTGGGATTTGGTTTTGAATATATTAATACAGTAGAAAAACGTGTTTGTATTGATAATGGTAGGTTTAAAAGATGGCATTTTAGTTTTTAAACTTTTATTTTAATTTTATTTCCAAGTGTGATGAATGTGTAAAATATTCCCAGTTGAATAACCCAAGATCTGGTGATTTGGTTATGTTTGTTGACATTGATCCGCATTTTTGTTGTAGAAACTCGGGAAAGATATTCATTCAAAAAATCGAAAATCATTTAAAGTAATTAGATTGTTTAGGCAGCAAAGTCTCCCCACAGAGCTAACATACTTATTTCGCTTGTGGTAGCCAATAATAATAATAATAATCAGGGCCGTCCCTGACCATCGTTTATGGCATGCGCAGCACTCAGGCCGCCAAAATAAAAGGCGGCTAAACCGCCAAGGAAAGTGCTTCGAATACGGATGGAAGGTTGATCCACACATATCCGTAACGTCACGGCGGCATTGCTCTTGGTGTCAGTGGTTTCCGTGATACGATTTTCACTGACATTTACACAGGACCGCCTTTCCCCGTATCGGTGATCGATGTTCAATAGCATCCGACATTTTTATTTTGATATTTAGGCAGTGATTTCAAGTGCATCACGGAATTTAGCTTGGAGTGGGTTCGGCCCAGGTGGACTTAAAAAATATTTGTTTCACGTCCTGAATAAATTAAAAAATACCGGTGACAACGTTATTTTGTGTTTTTTTCACGGACACCTAAGGGATACTGTCTGGGAACATGTTATTATATGGTACCGATACTTTCTTTTCACTGATGCCCCGGTACTGCACTGAAGTCGCCGTCACGTCACGAATATGTGTGAATCGGCCTTTAGTGAACGACATTCAGGTTTTTATTTAATGATGATCAAAAGTGGCTTTGCTCTTGCATTCAGTCTCCAAAGTTGGAGTCATCTGTGATGTATCAGGGATGAAGGAAATTAACAAGATCCTGCAGTTGAACGCTGGGTACGTCTAAGGTTTGTTGAAATCAAACGGAAAAAGTTGAACTAAGGGTACAGGATCGTGACAGAATAAAGCGTGAAGCATGTAACAGGCACTCTTACACTCTTCTAGATATTGGGGGTTGACGCTTTCGGTTAGCCTAACATATTTTATGTTGAAAACAATGTGAGTGTATTGGCCTACTTTTCTGAGGTATACTACAATTAAGAGGTATCCTGTAGATAGAGGCCAGCCAGTTATACAGAAACAGCTCTAGACCAACTGATGAAAGAAGCCGAGGTTGGACTGTGTACTGGAGGTATATCGATGGACACAGACTTCCAATTGCTAAATATTGCAGTGATACCGCAGTGATGTATTTTCGAAAACACCTTATTATCGATAAGATACAGTTAAGTAAACTAAAAAATGCTCTGATGACACTTGAGGTCAGATCCATGGTAATACAGGACAATAATAATTCAAACTAAAATCAGCAAAGGACGCCCACAAAGCGGGCTTGTATCGCAGTTTCGTCGACATAATATCTTTGTTTAGAAGTCTAGACAAGTTGTGCGAGCAAAGCGTCGAATATGCCCACGATGTTTCAATTATGGCACGGGACAAGTTTATGAACCAGTATGGCAAGTTAATGAGGAATGGCCTTCGTGTAATAGAACATTTGTGCACAGAACAACAGTTCATTATAAACTTCAGCAAGGCAGGCGCCATTCTCCTTACTAGCACCATTTGAGATTTAGGGTTTTAAGCTTCAGACGTTCTACGAAGACTTGTGTGTGTATCTCGACTTGCATATGACCTGAAAATATCACACTGAAGAAAATTGAGCTTCTTCGTTATAGGAATATTTGTAGGCTAAGATAAAACCCGGTCAGCATACTGAACGTCCACCATAAACTCTCGATTATTGTTATAAACTCTCGATTATTGTTAGAAACCATATCTGAAGAGTTGAGCGAAATAGATTTGCCTATCATAACATATATAAGTCGTGATTTAGGCCCATCACAACAGATCCTTTCGCACCATTCCCATTGCAGCTACGGAAAAACTGTTGAACCATCCAATGGTGAAGACAAGCAGCTTCGGCGCTGCTATGGATATTCTGCCGGCGGAGAATAGGAACCTGTACTACGGGGAATATGTAAAGGGGAGCCCAAGGAAATAAGTCGGATTCTGGCACGCGGTCAGTCCATTGAAGCATGGCACAAGAGCTGGTATGAGTCTACTAAGGGCCGAAGGACCCAAAGACTCATACCAAATGTGAAGAAATCGGTTATGAGGTAACTCGGGAAGTGAGTTACTTTAAGTTGAACGATTCATCATTCTGCACACAATGTCAGTGGAGCATGTGCTTGACCCAACCGCCGAGGTGCAACTAAGAGCAAAGAACATCCGATACCAAATGATGAGGTTGAAGGATATGAAGGTCGTTTGCCTGAACCTTAAACAATTTGAAGCTCATAGAAGAAGGCAAAGAAATGCGGTCCTCCGCTCTTCCTGTCATCCATAAGTGGTAATTTAAGACGCAGTATCCGGTAATCAAGCCAACAAGTGTCTTGACAACATTTCTGCTGCACCCTAACAATTTTCTAATTTCTACTTGGTTCTACGGGACCTTATCGCCCTAATTGTCACTTAGCTATCAGAGAAGATAAAGATCCGTTTGGTATGGTAGGCCCTACTTATGTTCTCATGAGTGCATGCCAGTATAGCACACCTCGGCTTTTAGTCCTCCCTGGTACATCAGCTAGAGACCAGATCTAGGGCCTGCTGCAGACGCCTTGACATGGCTTCTTCAGTTTCACCTGTAACTACTATGACCACATCCTCAGCGTAGGCTTGGACGAAAAGGTTTCAGCTCTAGGAGTTCTCTACAACCAGGCACCAAAGAAGTGGAGATAAAACTCCTCCCTGTGGACACCCTTTTGCTATAGTGCCCGACGTCTACTTTCAGACCTAGTTATAGTAACAAAGGCCTAAAGCTGGTGACATATCCAAGCCGTACATGCATTGCATTCAGAGGCTCCATGAAATCCGGCGAATTTCCTCTGACACATAATTACATGGTTGCGTTCCGTGCCGGCTTTCACACATAGCCCGAAAATCTAAGTAACGTGTTCATGTGTTTGTGTGCTTATGCTTGTGTGTGCTATCTCGAATGCGGCAATGCAGAAAAAGTTGAAAGTAGCCCGACCTTTGCGTGGCATGCCTTCCATTCACGGGATATTTCGTCAGCTCGCATTTGAATACACACACTTCTATATTATCTGTCAACGAATGCAATGCATGTACGGCTTGGATATGTCACCAGCTTAAGCACCAGAATGTGCTGTCTCAGTGAACTTGCCCGCCTGGTACGCAGCTCACCACTAGCTCCGAGTTTCTTTCCTTCTCACCCTTTGGACAATTTTCTCCATTGTCTTCAAGGCAAAAGACGAGAAACTTATCGGCTTGAAAGATTTAGCCGAGGGGTAATCCTAACGCCCTGGGTTAGGTATAAATGTTATGTTGACATTCCTCCACACAGATGGGATATAACCATTTGCGAAGGAAGCCCTAAATATTTGGCATAATAAGAGAGTGTCTAGGTCGCAGCCTTGCTGTTACAGATAGTTCCCGCTTGCTGCAGGGTACTTGTATGGTTTGAACGAGCTTATTGGCACCATAATAGCTTCGTGATAAAACCCGGTTATTGGGATGATAGTCGGGAACTTTAACTCGGGGGTCCTAGAGGCCGGCCGAGGTGTTTGAAGCAAAATAATCACTAACCTGTAAGTAAGTAGTAAGAATTAGTTTGTCCATCAATTTGCTAAAGTGCTCACTTACCTTTAGTTACAATCCATGTAGATCTAAGTTCTACCCAGTGTTGTAACGCCAAAAGACTTAGAAGAATACAATCGTTTTAATATGATGAAACTAGCAGATTCTAATATTTAAGTCATATGTTGTAAGGGGGTGGTATGCTTCAGCGCAACTGCTGCTTGAGTCTCGCAAAACTTCTGAAAATCCGTTTATAGCATTGCCAACGTAAATACAATCACCAAAAAACAAATCATTGCTGAAAATACTCGATTCCACCGCTTACAATCAATAAAGCTTTCCGCTCGTCCGTTTTGCTACTAGAACCACTTCGACAATATTCCCCAACCGAAACTTCTCTGTACACCAACCACATTGCGCGTAATTGATTTTAAATTACTTTGACATTTCTAGAGCGGCGAAGCTCTACTCTTATAAGCTGTGCTCACCCAGCCTTAAGCCAAGCTAGAAGTTGTCCGGATCATCAGTTTCGAAGATTCCATCCTGACGAGCGCATCGGACCGATTATCGTGGTCGAAAGTGCACGAATATTCCGGAAGTGGTGGACGTTGTTGTTGTTAATACAATTAGTGAATTAGAAGTGAAGCCCTTTAAGTATTGTGAATTAGTATTGTCGAGTGCAAGGGTATAACAGAAGGAATTTAGTGAAGTGGATTAGGGAGTGCAAATAAGTTGCAACTATTCTGCAGTTGGGGTAGTTGAGTGTAAGAATTTAATAACTCAATAATTGGATAAAATTGCTCCGCTTGGATTAGGGGGATTTTATTATTTATATTTTACGCTGCCAAAATGGTAAATATTGAGTGTTTTTTGTAATCTTCTTATTAAGTGAATTTTTGAATATTTTTAAAACGAAGATTTGAACGGGAAAACCCATCACAGAAAATCGCCATTCAATTGTTCTTAATTAAATGAATTGAGAGTCTTCATTAAAACTGCGGAATGCAAGTTTAAAGTGGCGAAGGGTAGAATATCGATGAATTGGAAATACGAATTTAAAATGGTGTCTTTTTTATAGTTTTAAATTAAATGCATAAAATGTGGGGATTCGTAAAGAGAATAAGTAAAGGATCTAGCGCTAAGAAGGATCCTGGTTTGGCTCTTTAAAATGATTTTTAGAAACTGAAAACTTCAGAAAACTGACGAAAAGTTTTAAGTGCATTTTATATAATAGTTGAAATGATTTTTTGAGTAGAATATACACCCTACGCACAGAGTTACGAATTTTGTTTACTAAAGTCTGGCTGAATGTTCACAAACTCGGTACTCGGTTTACGTAGTGAATAAATGTTTCACAGAGTGAAATAGCCTAGTGAATAAGTGTCTCAACCAATGAACTCGATAATATACAAATGTCTCAAAGAACTGCACTTCAGCATTGCTTAAATCTCTAGTTAAACTCCTTTTATGGCTCGTCGTACTTCTCTTTGCTTTACCTTAAGTATTCTCGCTTTAGTTTTTCTAGACTGTTCGAAACTTTCTCCTTTTGGGGTAAGTCATCCATTATTTCATTGTTATGCTACCCCCATACCCAAAACGGCTTTAAAGACAAGGGCTCGTAGGGAAATGTGTGCATTTTGTTCCCTTTCGCTGAGTTTGTCAAACTCACCCATCTATCAAACTAAATAAACACTGTAAAAAAATATCTGTAAATTCACAGTGCAAATATAACAGTAAAATTACAATTACAAGACACTACAAGCAACAAGACACTAGGCAGACTGCTAAACCTGTCTAAGCTATATGGCCTAAAAATATGAGTTATAAGAATGTAGTATAATAGACCAAAACAAAAAATGACTCGACTTCCTCGAGACAGATTCTGATTCTCCATCGATGATAATTTAGGGCGCAGTGCCCTGTAATCAAGCTAACTAGCATCCTGTCATCTTGCACCATGTCCTTGTCTACCGCTAAGAGTAAACCGCTCGTCGCTAGACCGACCAAGTACTCCATTGTTCAGTGTAATCCTTCTAATCTGATCGAATGGCGCACTTTTCGTAAAATTTGTGGGTGATCCAATAGCCGGTTAATGGAAACAAATCCAGCCCGGCATGGCTAAGTAGAGGCTTTATCGAAATAGGAAACTCAGATAAGGGTGACCGGATTAAGAGTGTCCAGCTCATCGAGTGTCAAATCGACAAAGAAATGATCAGATTCTCGATTGTAGTGAACCGAGTCTATCGATCGATGCAGTCGATGACAGTTCACGAATTTTTTGATGTTGCAGTTCAAAGCTCAGGAATTACCTTCGTTATATCGTTGTCACGTCATGGTGCAGTATCTAGCAGCAAGCTTAGTACGGGAGAGAAATCGGTTAAAGGTTATGAGGGTTCGGCAGGGTGTAGAAAAAGGTGGCGATGAATCGTGCGCTTGACCTCTTGGAAGTTGTAGGGGTTCGGAAATCCCGAATGCGAACTGGTTGCTTTACAGTAGAGTTATTCTATTCAGAAATGGATTACTAGTTTGTGCACTAGAGTGCGTGAAAAGGGGAGTTGCAGGTGGGGGCAATGAGACAAGTGGGCAAATTTGGTGTTGCGGCCAAATATTGCCATGAGGGCAGGAGAGCGTTTATTTCGGAGGAACAGTCGCTATGATAGTAGCGATAAAATTTTATCACTGCTGCTACATTCCGTCGATGATAACACAAACGGCGTTGTCACCAATAAGTCCAAGAACTGTGACTCCAAGAACTGTGACGATTGTTTGGCGAATTGTAATATGCGGTCATTCTACCGCAAGTCTTTAGCTATTTTAATGCATAAGATGTGTAGGGATGGCTCGGCCATTAGTTCAACATCCCCCCACAGTTAAGGAGGGAGAGGTGTTGCACTTTTTATCAGAAATAAAATAGTTATTGGTTTTGGGGGGGTTAAATTCGACACGATTCTTGCGGCCGCATTCTATAATGAGTTCAATGTCTTCGTTTATTGAGTTAGACATTTGTCCGTGATCACCAAGACAGGATCTGGCACGTGCTGGTCGGCGAAGCTGAGAAGTGTGTTAAACGGGAGTGAAAGTAGGTTTATAAAGATAAGAAATAGGGCAGGTGATAAAATTTAGGGACTGCTGGAGTCGCCTTTTTCGGTATGGGCTAAATATTTGCAAGTTTTCAAGAGTCTGGATAAACTCCGGAGAAGTATGATAAGGCAAAAAGTTTGCGCAGAGGTTTAGCCAAAGGTGAGGCGTATTGTTTTAAGACGGTATGGGGTATATTGTCGGACCCAGTGGATTTGTTGGTATCGAGATCCTTGAGGGACCTGTACACCACGAAAGCCCTGAAGAATACTCTGTCCATTGAATGGGCGTTGTGCTCGGAAACCGGGGGTAGCATATCTTAGTTGTATGTACTCTAAACTCGGAGCGATTCACTCGGGAAACTTTGTTATAATCGGAAGGCGCCTTCTTTAATTTTGATTGCGTTCACACACTCCTGATTAAACCATCTGTTGGGCCTAGGCTTCACAGATTTGGTAGAATGAGGAATGTATAAATGCATTCCTTTCTGTCATACCATATGCCATACAGTTCTTCTACCTGATTTGGGAGGGGATGGAAATTTGAATGGGAAGTTAGCGCTGACTAACCAGTGGTCTGAATTGCCGAGAGATGAAACAACTTCGACGGAGTAACGCGATGAGATGTGAAAAATAGATCAAGGGGATAGGTTCCTTGATCAGCCACATCAGAGATGCTAGTGTGGTGATCCACAATTTGATATAAATTATTGGTGTCTGCAAAGACCTCGACGTTCTTGCCAGAAACACTGGTTCCATTTGAGTAAATCAGCCAGCAGAAGAATATGACGTGGCTTGATGATTGAGGAAGATGATTTTAATCCAAAGATAGTGAAAATCCGAAGGCGTGCTGTTATATATTTTATAAGAAGGATGGAAGGAGAGCTTGTGCACTAAAGTGTACCCTGACACCTTAGTTAGTATCGGGTGATATTTGGGTTTCACTAAGTGTGAAGATTGGCGGTTTGAAATTATTTAAGTGGCGCTCAACAAAAGAGAAATTCGCATGAAGTCTACGAATGTTACAGAAGTCAATAACAAAGCTTTACTAGATTTCGGTTGCGCGGGCTCAATCGCCACATTCTCTTTCTCAGGGATCTTTCTCATCCGAGCCAACACCCTTTTTCCTTGTCAAAGTGTTATGCCTTTTTAGACGGGGCAAATTTCATCGACCGACAGATTTTGGCCGCAACCGGATCAGCACATGTCCGCACTCCTTCCTGCCAATTGTACTAGATCCATATTAACGTCACAATATCATGCGGGCTTAATATTTCGTTTTCACCTCCTTGTTTTAATATTTCAGTTACAATTTTATCTTTGTGTTTTGGGTTTTTTTAGTATTTTTATAACCTTCTTTACGTCTTCTAATGCAGGCATGTCAGCCTCTAATTCGTCTCTTAGTTTTCCGCTTTCTGTTATGCTTTGCTGCTGATTTGGCGCTACCACTTCTTTAAAGTGTGCACACCATCAGGTTAGAACTACATAGTTCTTTGGTACTCAGAATCTCCCATGCTAATTTTTACATATTGTTAGTATTCGACTTGAAACCGACTGATGCTTTGTAGCTCATCACTCCCATATTTATAGAATTCGACATGAATATTACCTTCCTCACGTGGTTCCTCATTTTCTTGGTAGTTTTCTTCTTCTTCTGTATGTTGTACGTTCCTTCGAGGCCCTTTCGTTCCATCGTGGTCCTTTTTGAAAAGAATTCGTTCCATGCTTTAAGTAGTTTTGGTTTCTCATGCACTTTTTCGTTGTCTTTATTTCTGATGCTTTTGTTCCAAGAGATGAAAATACACTTCATCGAAGGATATTTCTCAATAACAAACGAATTTTTAATAACAAACATACGACGATGTAAATGATCGTCTCCTTTCGATTTTCAAGCCAATTGACCTTCATATGCATAGTGATTCTGTTGCTAACCTCTTGTTAGATTTAAAGAGCCGTCTTCTTAGCTTTAATTCAAATGCATCCACTAAAAGAAATAGATCAATATATTAGTGACTGTGTTTTTATGCAGAATGTAACGAATGTGTTTTTTGCATTCAAATCTAAAATTCCTCAAGAATTTGTTCGACAACAAAAATGTGCTTTTGCCAATAACACGACGTTTGTTTTCAATATATTTTTGGCATTAAATTATCTCAAAAAATCCAACATCTAGACATTTATAGAATGAATCAACAAGTCCTAGTGTGTCACAAATAAATCATTCTTAGTACAGATTAAAAACTAAAAAGAAAAGTGATATCGAAAATTCGAGTCCATAATTTCGAAAAGTCCAAAAAGTCACAATCTCTATAATAACGATTCTTAGGAAATGAAATTCTAAACAAGATGCAAATGAAAAAATATCGGAGATAAATCCTTCGTCTGCTGTTGCATTGCATTTCGTCATATGAATTACAAATTGAAACGTCCAACGGGGTCAGGTTCAAATCTGGTATCACTTTCGCGGGTCAATCTCTTAATGAACGATAAAGCAGCGCAGCACCACATTGGTGTGTTATTGCAGCTTCAATTAACTTTCAACTGAAATGTTTTTTTTATTATTATTAACAGCCTCGAAGTGTTGTTAATTGTGGAAATGCAAAAAAGTAGAGACTTGATATTGTTTTCGTCTTATTTGTTGAAATTCGAAAGCACTAATGGTGCACGTGCCACGAATTCCGCGTTTGTTCGTCAAATCAGCTCAGAAATGGCTTTGAGAGATCATATCGCGAAAATATTAAGCGCCGTTTGTTGTTATTAATTATTTTTAATTTAATTATTAATACCATTGAAATTTCGGCATCCGATCTTATTGTATCTCCGCAGATGTATAAAATTCAGTGATTGTGTGAAAAAGAATGTTTGATCGTCGTGCGAATCTTTTTGTTGATTTTTTTAAATAACATCTGGGATGCAGATGATTACAGAATTCTTTAAGATCGGATAAACATAAAGAGTGTTATCGATTATTATTAATTTTTCAATCTCAAATTTTATATGTCAATGTCTTTTTTTGTTTATTTTAATTAATTCTTAAAATTGGAAGTGCGATTCGCCTTTTATTGATTCCATATGCTGGCAGACTTTTATTCGTGAAAAATAATAAATAAACAAAAGTACTACTGAAGAAGTATTATTAACAATAATGAGCATAGATTGTCAGTAGACTTGGAAGCATAAAAACTCCAAAATATGTTCAATAAGCGAAACCTCATTTATCTGAAAGGGAATTTATGATGCTGGTGTTTTTGCTGGTTAAAATTATCATGACTTCTAGCAAAGAGCTAAGTTGTTTTGGTTACTTACTCATTCGGACCTGCTCGTACAAACGGGATCCGATCTTGGCCTCTGTGAACTGCTTTTAACCCCGGTGCTTTCGAGCCGATGTCATATACTTTGGCCTCTCCAAGCTGTTGGCATCTTGAATAACGCCATACCTCTAGCTGAGGGTTGGTATACTTGGATGTTGCATTCCATAAATCACAAAACAAAATACTTCCTGAACAGATTCCTCTTTAACTAAGTAAGGTAAGTAAAGGACGTAGACGATCGACCATGTTCTTTGTTTTGCTTTACCGGGACCTTCATGAGAGCATTGTATCTTCACCGTCACAACCTCTTAAAGGCATAAACACTTCGGATACGGCTTGGCGCCGGTAGTGTTCGCTTTATTGTTACAAGATCATCTCGGAGATCATTTCCTCGCAAGTTTGTAACGTTTGCTCTTTGCCTGGGACTTCGCTTCCTGTTGGTACATATCTCGTTCAGCTTCAAATGCCTGGATAACTTCTTCTTCGTTCAACTTAGCCAGTTTTCGCTGATCCTTGTTGAACATCTCAACACCAAACAACAAAAAGAAATGAGTTTTCTGCGTGGCTCTACTTACTTACGCAGCTGAGGCACATAGATGAACAATGAACGTTGTAACTTACATAACTCGAGTATCGCGACTCCTGCTTGGTGGCCTTAAATCGGTCGGTATGTAGCTAGTTTCCCCGCTGAGATCGATAAGCTGGTTGCGTGCAGAATTAGCTCTTGAGGTGCCGGAATATTCCTGCTCCTTTTGCTCAAACTAGAGTGAAATATTCTTCTTAACTAAATCTGAAAGCGGCTTAGCGATAACTGCATAGTTAGGAATAAATTTTCGAAAGAAGCCAGTTAGATCGAGGAATCCCTGAATGTCCTTTACATTACGCGGCAGTGGGAAGCTGCGGACGGCGACCACTCTCACCGGGAGGCTTGATACTATCTTGCTCAACGAAATGACCCAAAAGTACGTTTCAAAAACGTCCACTCCAAGTTTTTACCATCAACGGTAGTGGGTAGCGATTTTTGATAATGCGGTTCAGCTTTCTGAAATCAATACAAAGTCGCAAGCTGGATTCCTTTTTCCTTACCAACAGCGCTTGCAAAGTCGTAATTATTTGGTCTGATGTTTCTTTCGTCTAGCCAGCCGTTGATTTGAGTGGTTGGTCTTTCTGTTTCTTGCGGAGCTAACCTTCGAGGTTTAATATAAACAAGTCTATTATCTTCTAGGGTGATTCTAATCTTGACATAGGAATTCAAATGATTTATTGGTGAATAGCCCAAAACAATCCTACATCTTCTCTATACTTCCCACTTACCTTGACCACAGAAAGTCCACACCTATCTTATGATCTATCTACAATTGGCTTTTTCTTGAATCGCGCGATAGCGAAGATCACGGTCAATTTCTTTAGTGCGGCCATGTTTGACCAAACAGGTCTGAACGACTTATTTTAAGGTAGTAGATTGTTGAACTTGTTCAAACTGGTTGGCTTACAAATCTGGGGCTGCTAAAACTAAAATAGGTCGATATGTTATTCAAATCAACCTCTCTTATTCTTGTAGTATATGGAAAGATGTGTATAAATTGCTTCGTACCACGGACTGTTCCTTGCGTAGGACATATGACAGCTATGTTGGTTATTTAAAACCTGATCACAATACTCTCGAAGCATAATAACAATAAGATAGTAACCCAAGTGGAAGTTGATACCTCGATAGTTTCGTGCCGTTATCAGGTTCGAAACGGGATGCCAGTCTTTCAAAAATTGGTGCATTAGATTGCGAATGGTTATACCGGGACCTACACATGCGACTTTTTTGCTATTCTTATACGCAAACTTGGCACCTGAAAGTTCCAAGTTCACATTTGCTGACATCTCTATAACCATTCCATTGACGTTGGTGTTCTCATTCAAGCTGTGGGTGTTGAGGCACTGGCAAATGTACTATGAGCATATAAGATCTCGAATGGCAGTTATAATTTTACGTCAAAATATTGCAAAAGCAAGACTACATTCGCTTCCATCTCGACTCTTGAATGATTGTTATACTAGCATTATATTTAGACGGGCTAGCTAGAATTGGATGCGCAACTCGGTTTCTATTCAGAGTACGGACGAGTCAGAAATACCATATTTAGCGGAATGAAAGACCTGCCAATACCAATTATTTGGAATATTTTACGGATGCTCAGAATGCTTGTTTTTGCATGTGGCAGTTCTAAAACCACAAATCACCTTATGTAACTACCGGTCCGATCACAATGAACCTTGCATTTGAATTGAACTCTTGGATGTTGTTGGTGTTCGAAAAAATGCTCCAGAGTCGGGTTGTTCTATTTATGATCGAAAAGCGCCTGTAAGAAATATTTGTACATTACAACACTGACCGACAACAAAAGAAAATATTTCTGTACATACTATTAACATTATTAACAATACTTTTGATAGCACCAAGAATTCAAACACAAATTTTATAAAATAATATTCATTACATTACTACTATAAACTCTTGTCTTAGGTATACCTCCGAAAAATAAGAAGAATGATTGGCTTTGTACATATTGCCTTAATATTAGGACACATCAATATCGCTTTCAGTTGCAGTCGAACTTCTGAACTAACACGCGGAGAAAAAATAAAAGCAGACGGGAGATATGTGATTAAAATTAGTGGAACATCTGACAAATATGAGCCAGGACAAAAATATAGCGGTATGTTAAAAATATAATTTACGTAAATTAGAATTTTATTTCATAATGCAAGCTTTTAGATTCATTTTTAAAAAGCTTTTGAGCCTAAGTTTTTTTTGCCTTAAAGCTTTTCTGACGTCACATTGCATAAACATATGAAAGCTCTCATAACGCTTTTTAGCATGGCTCAGAACCCATAATATGAATAATAACGCTTTCTATGAAAGTGCCTGTTTAGACGGTTCGCTTCCAGGAGCGTTGCTCACGAATTTAATGGATGCAGGGGGAAGTGGGGTTGAAGAGAGGTACCACCCCACTTCTCCCTTCATAATCAAAGTTCGTAAGGAAGGTTCCTGGGAGCGAAGCATCTAAACAGGCCCAAATAAGTCATCACCTATTTATATATTTCAGTATCTTTAATGGGAATACAAGATGTTTCACAATCCAGTCACACATTTATCGGATTCTTCTTAACCGTTGAAAATTTAAATGCTGATCCGAGAAATGCCACAGACCCTAGCGTTGTTGGCAGCTTCGAGCTACTAGACACAACAACAACAAAATTTAGTGAAAAATGTCAGCATCTAATAACGCACACAAACATATTAAAAAAATCAAAAGTAGAAGTAGATTGGACTGCACCAGCTCCCGGAAGTGGGTGTGTATTAATCAGGGCGACTGTTATTGAAAATTGGCAAGTCTGGTACAGTGATGATCCGCCACTAACAAAAGAACTATGCGAAATTCAACAGGATGATATTGACAATCAACCACCAATATTAGATCCTTGTTGTGCCTGTGATGAAGCTAAGTATGAGGTTTGTTATAAGAATTTGTTTTTGTATAATTTATTACTGATTTGTTTATGATATTTTTATGTAGCTAATATTTGAAGGTAAATGGTCCAGGCATACGCATCCAAAAGATTTTCCAGCGGATTACTGGAAAACTAAGTTTAGTGATATTATTGGTGCATCGCATACTGTCGACTATAGGTTTTGGAATTACGGGGAGAAAGCTAGTGAAGGCTTGAAGGAAGTTGCTGAACAAGGTTCAACACGAAAGTTAGAGAGTGAATTAAAAGAGCAAGTGAGTGAACTTATTGATTCTTGCATAAATATGATAGTAGAGTCTTATTATAAATGCATAACTGCAGTCAGAGCCGACAGTTTTTATGCTGTGGATTCGAACCTCAGATTTGCACCTATTTCATCTTGGATGTTGAAGGGGCATTCATTAATCTTAAAAAGTTGATGCGGACATATTTTCCCCCGCAGACTACCTAGCAAATATCCAGATCGCTTAACTGGAAATGCTTTATGGTTGATCCGGCTTTTTCACTAGAGGTCAGATTACAACCTAGGCTACAAACAGGAGATAATAAAACAACTGAAACCCCACTAAAATAACCACTTTGTTCCGATTAAGTGTTATAAAATATAATTAACCTCTGAAGCGATAACCCAACAAGCCAATCAGAACGTAGGCCAACCAAGTAACCAGAATAATCAGAATACTGGGAAAGTGATGGTATTCGAGCGGAAACGCAAATATGAAGGTAGATTCAGAATATAATTGGCACATTATTCGTTGGCCAGGTTTTTATGTCCAGGCATTGGAATCACCCTTTGTACTACCAGTCCGTCATGTCGTACTCGTCATGGTGCAATGTCTAGTAGTAAGCTTGGGTAGCAATAAAGGACAGGATAGGTTAATAAGAGGTGACAGGATGCTGAAGAAGGAGGTGATGGACCTTGCCTTTGAGCTCCTGCATTTTGTAGGAGTTCACACCAAAATAAAGATATTTTCACGGATGTAACAAAATTCAAAACAAATTTTTTTTGTAACGGCGCTTCGATTTCGCTAAATCGATGTCCTCAAATGACCCAGAGCTGCTATATGCGCTAATTTTTGTTGCCTCTCCAGTTATCACATTTTGTTACAACACAAGATTGGATATTAGCACGTCTCCTAATTGCCGCGTTGCTTTGGGCGATATTTTCTACTCCCAAGTACTCCGTAGTATTCGTAACTACCCCTCATTTATTACCTTGTACTCGTATATACTCCTGATATCAAAAAATATCGTCCCATTGGCCATGTACTCCAGAGTAATCCGTTCCAATTCAACGCAGCTAATGAGGCTTGAGTAGACTTTAACGCATGTGCATCTGACCTGATTGCTGGCGTAAGACGTAGATGAGGTATGCTGAGCCAGCAGGAGTATTCCTTTTCATGCTAACCTTGTTGGTTTAGATTCGACCGAAGCCAAATAGGGACATGCCTTGCTCTTTTAGTTGCATGAGCAACGTCTCGTCAATGCTTAAGGCAGTAGTTTGACCTTCCTGGTCCCCCTTTCTACACATCACATGCCAAAAGGTCACCTTCGGGGCCCCTAACAATTGAGGTGAACTTTTGGCATGTGATGTGAAGGAAGAAGGACCAGAATGATCAAACTCCTGCTCAAAGCATTGGCGAGAGGTCACTCATGCAACTAAAAAAGCTCTTAAATTTGAGAAGGTCCTTGTCCTCGATTACTCTGAGGTTACGTCCCTGTCAAACACGTCAAACAATCACATTCAATGGTTATCTTAGCCTTCAAGAAAGTTGCCCAGGATCACTGCTATGGTGACCCCAGCCAACTTATCTCGGTATGAGAGTCCTCGCGGTTTCGTCTTTTTCTTCTTCTGGAATCTCTGCTCCGTTTAGGAAATAAATAAGATTGGTGTGGCATGCGACTGCAACGCCCCCACCACCCACCTTCGAAGATATCAATTTGCTGCAGCTGTCAATTTTCTGTTGGGTCCTAAAAATGTTGGCACAGCAGCGTCTGCCTGGATCAGCTCCTTGCAGAGTGCGCTCCGTGCAACTCCTCAATCCCAATGTGACCTTCCTTGCCTTGGTCCTCTTCCTCTTGGCGGCATCAGAAAATTTTTTCTGCTAGGTTGCAGATCATGTCGACAACGTTGGCAGGTAGTTCTTCAACAGCATTGCCGCCATTTGCCTGGGGCACTGCTATTGATTGCGAGGCGTAAACTTCTGTGCTGGATGAGGATACTTATGACGATATCCCCCTCTAGCCCTGAGCTCATGCAGATAGCGTCAGACCCACAACTTCCTTCCGTATTTTTAAGATATTGCTTGGTCCATTAAAATTCTACGAGTATGCTAGGAAAGGAAAGGTTTATCCTCAAGGAACCGCCATATTACGATAAGGCTTTTATACGCGATTCCTAGAGGGTTTCATTTATCCGTGGCTGCACAGAGGAGTGGAAAACCTACCCACTGCCATTCAGTCCTCATGGTAGTTACATGTAGGCTTTAAAGTTTGTGCTCCCTACCGTCTTTAGTTGTTATCCAGGTGCACTAGGAGGAGGTGACGGTTAATCATATTTTTGGGTCAGACCGCTGGAACAAGTTCAGTAGCCGGGCTAGTTACTTGTCGCTTACACTGGACTGTTCAAGCTTCCCGTATTCCCAACCGCAAGTCTGCTTTCAATTTCATTCTGGCCCTCCTTGCCTTGGTCCTTTAGTGAGTCCAGAACCTTAGGGCAGAACGGCGGAGAGTTTGGGTCTGCTTGTTATCCCCTTTTTTATTCGAGTTTTCTTCTTCTGGGATCCCTGCTTTTTTTTATGTGGCAGTGCAAAGCGCAGGAGTCACCATTTGTACTACTAGTCCGTCATGTCATTTGTCACGTCATGGTGCAATGTCTAGCGGTAAGCTTAGTACTTCCTTGGATGATGGGAATGTTCCCCTTAGATTATATGAGAGCTGGTGCTAGCAATTTTCTAGCGAGTCCAGAAACGTTCGGCGGTTGTCTAAATCTGCTCCTTGGATACTTGAGTTTCAGGCCGCCGTCCTTCCTCAGGGAAAAAGTTTACGAAAGCGGGGCTCGGGTATGATCCTTGTCCTTGAGGCTCCCCAATTCCAATCCGTCCCTCCTTGCGTTGGCTCTCTGTACCTTAATTGGTCCACAAAAGTCTCAGAATAAGGCATTATACAACTGAGTGCGCTCGGTGCCCAGAAGAGATCGTTAAAAAACAGTGCAAAACCTACCCACTGTCGTGCAGCCTTCGACTAACGCATTTCTACAGCACATACGCAAAGTGGAAACGCAAATTGGAACTCTTTTATAGCACAGAAATTTGTATGCTGTTTCTTCTGTTGTACGAACGTGGATTCCAGACAGAGAGAAATAAATATAAATTTCTGGGCGATAAATGACCTCCAATCTGCGTTTTTGGGTGTAAACGGGTTTGAATTTATATCCTATCCCGAATAAAAAGTCAGACTCGTCGCATCTAACCTGAAACAGGCACGCAGAACGTCAAAATCCCCGCGAATGGCACCCGAAACAGGCACGGTACGCCTGAGTAAAAATTATATTTTTCCAAATGCAAGCAACTACCAATAAATGACGCACGGAATGGTCCAAACGTAACACGATATGCTCAAACACTGGACTAAAGGGAGCAAAATTGCCTTGGTTCAATTTAGCATATATAGTAGACCGGTTCTCGCGCAGGTCAAACAGCATTGGACGTGGTTAGTACTTAGCTGGGGGACCTCTTGGTAAAACGACACTCTTGTTTAGAATGGTTCACATTGATATGTGTAACAGAAGCGTGCAAACCTGTAGCAGGAGCATGCATAACCATGTGAATATGCTTTTGAAAAAAATTATTTATTAAAATTTATTTAATATTCCACAGAGTGATCAAATTCGAACAATAATAAAGGCAAGAGGACTACAACATCCTAACGTAACTGGAAAAACATTTGCAGTATTCCGAGTAGACTCAAAGCACCACCTTATATCTTTAGTATCAATGATACATCCGTCTCCAGATTGGATTGTCGGAGTATCAGGACTTGAACTTTGTCTTCCAAATTGTTCATGGGTAGAGCATAAAGTACACAATCTATTCCCATGGGATGCAGGCACCGATGGAGGTCCATCATATTTGGTAAATTTTTACCATACATAATTTCGATTTGTACCAATCGAGTTTGAGTTTTCTTCTTAGTCATCTGACGAACCTGAAAGTCGACCAGATGTCGTAAGACGAATAAAGCCAAACTTCCCAAATGATCCCCGATCACCATTTTACGATCCTACTGGTGCACCAATGAAGCCAATGGCCAGACTTCATATTTCACGTCGCCGATTGTATCAGAAAAATTGCGAAAATATGGCAAGTAAGTGAAAAAATAATAAATGTTAACAGTATAAAGTGCATCCATGCTTATTTTAAGGTGAAAAAACCCCTATGGAATGTGCAACCCATGCCTGGAGCAAGTGGTCTGAGTGCAGTGCAAGATGCGGAACTGGTAGAAAGTACCGAACACGTCAATTTAAGAATCCAACAATCGCAGTATTATATGATTGTAAGAATGATTTGAGAGAAGAAGAGGATTGCCATCGAAAGAAGTGTAGCGGTGATGAAGAGGAACAATCACGATTCATTCCGCAGTCGAATGATGATGGTCCGGAATGCGCACTTTCAGAATGGAATGAATGGTCGAAATGTTCGGCGACATGTGGTAAAGGCACAAAGACGAGATATAGGACATACCTGAACAAGAAGGACACAAAGAGATGTCAGGTAAGAATAATTGTGTCTTTTGAGAATAGGGGAATTACATTTGTTGTGTCTTCAATCTTATAGCAATTGGCAAGAGGAACAAAACTACAAGAGAATATAGAATGCGATGGAGAGTCCTGTGGTGGGGATTTGCCAGAAGAGGAGCCCGTAAGTTATTTCTTTTCTCTTAACATCAATCTAACTAACTAATCCTAACATTTACAGCAAGAACCTCCCCAATGCCAAGTTTCCGATTGGTCTGACTGGACACCATGCAGCTGTGAAACTGGTCTTCAATCTCGACTTCGAACTGTATGGAATGCTGATCCCATGAGCGATCCAGATGCCTGCAGTGAGATAAAAACCGAAGAAGAAACCCTCTGCACACCGACCAGTTGCGATTCTCCACCAGAATACTGCTACTCCAATCCACGTACGACTCCTTGTCGAGGAGAACAGTCCGGATATTGGTACTACGACTTCGACAAAAAAGAGTGCAGTGTTTTCTACGAAGCCAAATGCAATAAGTACGAAAACAAGAACAAATTTCGATCAATGGAAAGATGTCTTGAAATATGCGGAGAAAAAACACAACCAGAATACCTTCGATCCGAATCCTTAGTCCAAAGAATTGATTGTGAAGTTTCCGACTGGAAAATCATACAGCAGTGCAACGCTACTTGCAGGCCAGGAGCTAAGGAAGGAACTAGAATTAAGAAACGTTTTGTTATAAAATCACCGAAGAATGGCGGTAAAGCATGCCCGAAAAAGTTTATTCGTGTTGAGTCTTGTGTGGCTCGTTGTCCGAATGATTTTGGTGATGAGTATCGCCGCAAACAGATGCCTATAATGTCACAGAGATTAGCTGACCCGGAAGAGAATGAAGATACTTGTCTTTACTCCGAATGGTCTCAGTGGTCACCGTGCACGGCGACTTGTGGTGATTACTCGTTTAGGCAGAGAACAAGGACACTTTTGAACACGAATTTGGCGTATAAGTGTACGGACAGAGTTCGTACAGAGAAGTGCCGCATGGCTCCGTGTTATTTTCGTAATTAGTAATAGATATTAGTTTTTAAGGCTTTTATGTACTTGTTGTTGTAATGGAAATATAAATCTGTTTAGGTACGTTGATGTAAACGATTTTTTTATAACAGTGCATATACGATATATTTTGGGTCATGATCGTGATCGTGGCCGTAACAAGCTGAGTGCGATAGAAGAGGTTAATTGGAATCCGAGGGATTCTTAAAGAGATAGCGATGGATGTGCATAAGAGCTGCGTATTGATAACCCTTGACGTGAAAAATACTTTCAACGCCGCGAGGTGGAGCAAGATCGTCGATCAAACTTGATACACCGAAGTATCCAGTGCGCTTTGTGATAAAATTCCTTGTAGGTAGAAGCGAGTGCCCTTCGGGCATGCTGTGCATACCGTACTACGTCTGATGAAGCAGCATGCGAGATAGCACGAATGATCCCCATTGTTATTCTTGCAATAGAGAGCAAAAGGTTGTACGATCCGAAATATGCAAGAGGGGAATCCAAAGAAGTACGCCGGGTGGGTGAGTTTAGTCAGCAGGAATCTGAAACTTCCGTCTGGGTACGCAACTCCAGCATTTTCTCCTGTCGTAGGCATGGCAGCCTTAAACAGGCGGTCGCACACATTCCCTGTTGATAGAACGATGTAAGATTCTCTTCATTCCATTGTAAAAAAAAGTCTGGGCACAGACCTAGATAGTACTAGCTTGAAAAACAGTGGGGGTAGTTCACGGAGGCATGAATATTTTGTCCATTGGGCCTACCGTGCTGCCATTCTGACCTACTTCCGATAATCGTCATAAATGGCCTGTCAAAGTCCACAGCGGCAGGAATCGTCTCAAGCAGTGATATCCTTGGTCCTAGTTTAGTCCTTAAGAAACGATCGGGGGCTCGGAAGATTTCCTGGCTAAAAGGAGAATAGCAGCCGCAGTTAAAGCCCCCTGACAGAGCCTTCTTCTTCACTACTAGTTGGGGAGGAAGAAGGTTCAGTAGGGGCTCCATAGCCACAGTGGATAATTTGCTTTTAACTCCCGTGATGCCAAGATAATATAAGAGATGCAATTGCCTTCATAGACGGCGAAAGATATGGGTATAGTAGGTAAATCCCAGGTGTGTAAAATGCCCATACTCATACCATTGTTCCCCTTTAGGCCTAAACCATGTTTTAATACCGTTGAAAGTCCTCCAGTCTAATTTATAACGTCAGGTGCAACCGAATCCGGACTAGTATTACCGAGATTGTGTGAAGACTCCAAAAAGTTGGTCTGGTGCCTTTTTGGTATAGATTTTTGTTGCTGTGTCGGGAAATGTCTAAAAGCTTCCTGATTGTGCGCAGTGCTGGCTTTAGGCATTTTGGCACCCTGTGCGAGATATTTGTAGGCACCCTTAGCTTATAGGTGCACAAAAACAAAGATATGTAAAAGAGACTGACAGCTTCGAATGCCGTAGAAAACGGTCATCAAGTAACGGCATCACTAAAATAACATGTTACGGTATATAGTCTTTTAAATTACCTTGTTTCTGTATTTCATGGTATTTAAGTAGATGAATCACCTAATGTTAGTATACGCTGCTAAGATTCAGTTCTAGGTTGCGTTGTTGCCCTGTTGGAGCACTCGATTGCTTGAATATTTCTTTTGTAGTACTCTCCGGCAGTTCTTGTAAAGTTGATACAATGTTTTATATTCTGCCCAGAAGTCATTTGGATGGTTGCGCAATCTGCTGTCGTAGTTGATGCATGGCTTCTGTCGACCATTGGCGCACTAACAACAAAAGTAATGGAGGGGTCCAACAAAAATTTAGATCCCAAGGTAGAAAGTTCAGACCCCTGAAAAAGTGTGAAAATGACTTGTCCACTAACTAAAAGCGTACGTGGGTGATGGACTCCATCTCTATAGCCGTGAACCTGGACATAGTCTCAGACCAATGGCAAAGTACAATAAACTTAAATTTACAAAACCTTAACGGGAATTGCAGATGTTAGAAACCAAAGTGGTAGTGGGAGGATTAAATTGCGACACAGAACGATTAGAGTACCAACTTTATGGTAGAGGACGTGAGGTGGTATTCCTAGTGGGTTAAAAGTGTATAAGATATCCACAGGGTAATGTACAGCATTCTCGACCTCCGTTACCGGGTATACAGATTTATATTTCATATGGCCAGCTGATAGCTCTTCCAGCAGAAAGTTGTTGATGCTGTTGACTGAGTCATTTTTGGAGTGAGAATAGCTCTTTCCCTCAGCCGTGATGTTCGTCAAGCCAAGTGTTCTGCACCCCGCCTGAAATGTCGGGTGGACTACTTCTGCCGAGTAAGGAACGAACCTGCCAAATTTCAATTTTGGAGGATCTATAGTTCCGGAGGTTTGGTGATGGTATTTCGCTTTTAAATGAAGATTGGGATTCAAACAGTCTACTGACTTTGTATTTCACCCTGAATTTACGGTTTTCAAGATAGATAGAATTTGTGCGGTAAGCTGATTTTTCTGGATTGTAGGTTTGTGGGTTGGGTGCTGTTGGGACTGTGCTGTTCGCGTCTTAGTTGTTTGGAGTGATTACGGAATGCCTCGACTTGGCTGACGTTATCAGTTATCCAGTTGCCTTTGGAATCCCTGATTGGGTATTCAACTTGCATTGGTTTTTTTATTCTTTCAATTCAGCACCATATGTGCATCAATGTTGTCTCCCTTTCGCATATTTCGGCTGTCGACGTGTTGTTCTTACTCCACGACCATGACTAGACTACCAAATGTCTTATTTAGAGTTTGTGCAATCGTCATATCACTACAGGGGACATACCACAGTTTCTCACTCCTATAAATGCACGAATTGGCAGCCCATTATAATAAATTAGAGTTTTGGAGTGGAAAAAATGGGGTTTGACGGACACAGTCAAAATATGTAATTTTCAACTAGCTCTTTAGCATGACTGGTTTGTCAATGCAAAAACTTAAATATTTCCTCTTTCTAGAAAATTTCTTTCTTTCATTTTGAATAGAGAAGTTGCTTAAGAAAAGTTGATAGTTTCCGAGTTATAAGCAAAAGACCACCAGGAACGCTAAAACCCCACGGCTCTTCTCTCCGCCCCTGAAATATGGTTCCCCTTTTTAAAACAGGCAAACTACGATAGTTCGGACATGTTGTTCAACCCTCTCAAGAAAGATAACTAGCTCGGATTTTCAATGATAGGCCAACAGGAACGAAACTTTGGACAACCGACAAAAATTGGCGGTTAAATGACGTGCTAGAAAATAAATGCGAGTATACGAAAAGGTGAAGGGTACTGGAAAACACCCATGTCCTTCAGAATTGTAAAATGATTTTAACAAACATTATACTTATCTTAACGAAGTGACTTTAAAACCAAACTGAACGTAGAAAAGAATAAATAATTATTAACAAAAATTTCGATGGACGACTACAGAATAGGAAACGAAATTCATAACTAGTAACAATAAATGAAACACCTACCTCTGCCTGGTTTATGCAGCGATTTTTATTTTAAATTACTTCTTTATTTGTTAAAACTATGCTTTAACTCAATAACAATTCAAATAAAACAGATCGCACCTTATTGTTTATTTTATTCAATTCAATTCAATTATTTTTTTATTCGTTTCATCACCTCATTTTTACAAGAATTTTTATTACATTAATCTTTATACTAGGCCGTAGCCAACTGTAAGGCATTAAACTTATATTCCTAAATTATTTAGGTATTTGTTATATTTATAGTGTATAGTTTGACAGTATCAAGCAACATTGAATGAATAAAGTTCAATGTTGAGTTTCTTATATTGTATATATCTACAGTTAGACAAGCAGCTCAGACGATGAAGCTCACACGCATACTGAGAGCTTCATAAAAATGGCTGCTCTGTGAAAGGTTTTGACATTGGAAAATCAGCCGTGCGCAATTCCGACATTCCGGCGAATTTTATGCTGATTCGCAGAGTGTGGAACAGTGGGCACGAGATTAACAATTGTCATTACATATTATTTTGGAATTTCTATAAGAAAATCATTCATACTATCATCTTTCCTTTCTTTTTCAGAAATAAAATTATTGTGTCTTTGTAACAATTCATTTTCAAAGGTTTAAATTATTGTTAACAAATCATTGTCGGTTTCCCTTTTTTTTTTTTTTTTTATTTATTTATTTTTTTTTTGTTATCGATAAAAAAAAATTTAAAGTGTTTTCTTCATCACAAGTAGCTATAAGTCTTCATTATATTATATATATGTATTTTTTTTTTTTTTTTTTTTTTTTTTTTTTTTATCGAAAAAAAATTAAAGTGTTTTCTTCATCACAAGTCGCTATAAGTCTTCATTATATTATATATATGTATTTTTTTTTTTTTTTTTTTTTTTTATCGAAAAAAAATTAAAGTGTTTTCTTCATCACAAGTCGCTATAAGTCTTCATTATATTATATATATGTATTTTTTTTTTTTTTTTTTTTTTCTTTTTTGTATATATTTAGCAGTCTTTAATGAACATATATTGACTACAATCTTAACTTAAATATATATATGTTACTTAATTTTATACAAAGAATACAAAGCAAAGCCTTCACTTAAAAAAACAAAAAGAAAAACATAACAAAATGACCCTTCTTAATATTAATCTTCCTAAAGTACTGAGCCAGTGAAATTAGAAATTTGCAATATCTTACTAGGTTACATTTCGGGAGATGCAAGCCCAAAGATAGAATCAGTGACCTTTAAATTAGAAGAAAACCGTTTGTTCCTAGTACCCATTCCCAGGATTATTATGGAGGTTAGTCCAGACAGAGTCCAGGTTAATAAGAGTATTACAGGAGGGGGTCAAAGCTAACCCCTATGATGGTTACCGTCCCTACCATCGTACCAGTCAGCTATTCTTAGGTTGCTGGCTAGGCCATTATTATATTGCAACCTTCTCAGGTTGAATGGGCTTGTGTAGTATCTCTCAGCTATGTTGTCGTCCCGGTTCTCGCTAAAGCAGGTCCTAACTAACCGGTTGGGATGCCTAGAGATCTTGTCAGATCTTCTTACCCACTGCTGATGAAGGTATGTCAGGAGTGGAGTAACCTCCGCCTCGTCATATAGCTCCCTATTGGAGTAGTATCTATTTCTAGTTTTATATCTCTTGCTGCAACAGTGCCGAAGAATTTTTCTCTCCAGTTTTTCCAGGTTATTAGCCCAGGTAGTGGAAGAGCTATACCAGCACGGAAAACCGTATGCTATTATAGGTCTTAGGAGCTGCTTGTATAGAAGTAGTTTTGAACTCTTGCTGAGTTTACTGCTAAATTTAATCATAGGAAAGATCGCTCCAATCGCTCGGCGGGTCTTCTCTATAGTTTTCTTTATATGGAGGTTAAATTTGAAGAGATGATTAAAGTGGATTCCCAGATATTTCATACATGACACTTGTGGGATATTAACGTTATTTATGGTAACAACTAATTTTTTGCAAAACTTTACTATCTTAGGGCTACACTTGCCACTTGCGTTTCTAATGGCCATTAACTTGGATTTACTTTCGTTAATTGAGAGCCCCCATGTACTATAGTATTTATTTATGCATCCTAGGTGCTTAATCATGCTTATCATGCTTTCGAGGGGCTCCTGATTAGAGGCATATAGAATCGTGTCGTCTGCGTATAGTAAAGCTTTAGAGTTATGTTCGGGGATGTAATGCGGGAAGTCCGCCAAGTACAAGTTGAACAGCTTGGGACCGAGAATAGAACCCTGCGGAACGCCAGCCGACACCAGAACCTCACCAGATAGCGCCTCACCTATTGAGACTCTTAACGATCTGTGGACTAAAAATTGGTAGATAAGTTTCAAAAGAGGCTTGTTTAAGTTAGTCCTCTCGAGTTTGACCAACAGGCCCCTGTGCCAGACTGTGTCAAAGGCCTTTCTCATGTCCAGGGAGCAGACAAAAGTGGCCCTTTTTTGACGAAGTGCTTTTATGATATCATTTTGGAAAACAAGTAGCGCACACTCTGATGAATGGCCGACCCTGAAACCAAACTGCTCGTCCGGAATTAAGTTTTTCTCCGATATGTGATGATCTAGACTTTCCGCAATGACCCTCTCGAATAACTTGCCGATATTTGATAGGGATGAGATGGGTCTAAAATCTTCAATCGAGCTACAGTCCGCTTTCTTAGGTATCGGAATCAATTTAGCCGCTTTCCATTCGGCGGGGAAGTGCCCAATGCTGATGCAGTTATTAAATATGCCCACTAGAGCACGTCTTGCTTTATAAGGTAGTTTTTTTATTAAGTAATTAGATATCTCATCGAATCCGGCGGACCTTTTGCCATTGAGCTTATGGATGTGTTCAGAAAGCCTTTCTACAGAAATTAAAGGGGGCTCCAGGTCTCCATTCCAAGAGTCAATATCTGTAATGGGAATAGGGGGCAATAAGTCTAATCTTTCTTTTAGAATGTCAAATTCGTTTAAGATTCTTTCTCGATTTGCACGATTATATTGTGGGTGCCTCTCAAGAAAAGTGCCCCTGAAATTGTCGGCGAATGCCTCCACCAGTTCGTCTTCGTGAGCTATTCTGTTATTAATAGTTATATTTTTTAGTTGGTCTCTATTCCTTCTGCCGAAAAGGCTAAAGAGTTCCCTATATAGGGAAGGACCCGGCTTAAGTTTGCTCACCTTGGCTTGGAAGTTTTCATTCAGAGTCTGTTTTAGTTTGGTATCAACGATTAAGGAGAGTAGTTTTATTCTGTTATCCAGCTCCCTAGAGGTAGCATCATGATTATAACAGTTTCGTTCGAGGATTCTTTTAAGGGTACGTTTCCATTTATTTCTGGTCCTATAGAGATGCAAAACATCGGGAGGGAGCCTATCACGGGGCCTGCTATATTCCACTAGCGGGGCGTGGCTATCCAGGGTTTCCACCACTAAAGACACGAATGTTCGCACTGCAGCATCAATGCCCTCAGCGTCAAGATCGGAAGGGACCACACCCAAACGCGTTTCCACAGCAAGATCCAGATCCTCACAGAAAAGATCCCAGTCAACGTCCGCCAACCTACGAAACCTACGGGAGACCTTGAGCTCCGGGTTTAGATCTCTAAATCCAATGCTCAGCTCCACCACGTAGTGATCGGAGAAAGAAGAGTCAGTGGAACAGTTTAGCAGGTCAGCGATTCCAAGAAAATCAAAAGAAATCAAGAAAAAGTCGATACAGCTAGCAGATCTCTGAAATGAAGGTCCTGCTGGGTTTACTATAGCGAAATTATTTATCTGGGGGGAATTGTCGAGCCAGTCTTTTAGTATTTGTCCATTTCTGTTTGTAAGGCGGTTACCCCAGTCGGGGTGCTTGGCATTAAAGTCTCCTCCAATTACTACTCCGTCATAACCTGTCAACAGATTTAGCACCTGTAGGGTTTTAATTAGAATTGGTCTCCCTATGTCAATTGGGACGTACAGAGATATAAAAAGTGTTCTAACAACTCCGTTGCTGTTACTTTTGTGGCGAACTTCGACGGCCGTATAAGAGATATCTAAATCTAGCAAAATCTGTTTGACAACTAAGGAATTTTTTATTATAATTGCTGTGCCTTGCATTTTATCATTTCTGAAAACGTTATAATGATTAATATTTAATTTTGAGTTACTTCTTAAATGGGTTTCTTGTACCAGTAGGATATCATATTTTTTTTCTTTAATAAAGTTTCTGAGTTCCAACCTTTTCACTCCAGACACCGAGGATCCGACATTAAGAGTCGCCAATCTCAACCTTCCCATATTAATCCCTTGCACGGAGATTAACGAAGAAGGATAAGAATAGGAAGCTTCTCTCGTCCGGGTCCTTGGTGTTTTGGTATTTTGGCAGGAACTGATCCACCTTTGATGTAAGCTCAGCGAGACTGAGCCCAAAATGTATTTTCGGCATCTCAAGAAAATCTTGGAGGTTGTTACCATTGCCCGTATTACTGCTTCGCGCCGCTTCGGCATAAGTTTGTGATTGGGTGGCCCTTGTAGGAGGCCTATAATGATTTTTACCGAGGCCCGGGAAAGATTCCTCAGTTCTTTTGAATTCATTTTCTCTCGCGACCTTACCCATGTTGGATTTTTTTTGGTGGTTCTCGTTGAATTTTAGGAACGTCGGGCAACCCCTGTAGCTAGCGGGGTGTCCCTCGCTCTTACAGTTTACGCAATATGGCGCCTCAGTTTTAGGTCTAGTGCATTTCTTGGGTCCGTGGTCCTCATTGCACCTTACGCATTTGTATTTATAGCCACAATTCACGGCGGCATGGCCAAATTTTTGGCAGTTTCTGCACTGAGAAATGCCATTTTTTTTTATTCTTTCCCAACGTACACCCTGAAAGAGTACTTTTTTAGCTCTATTTATTTCATGGACTTCGGCCCCCGGTGGGAACTGCACTATGTGCCACCCCGAGAGGAACTCAGAGCTCCCCTGAAATCTCTTAACTCCCTCCACCTTAAGGTTCGGGTAATTTTTTAACAGGTCCTCTTTTACTTCGTCGCAAGAATAATCTGCGCTTAAGCCCTTCAAAAGAAGAGAGGTGTATCTAAGTTCCTTCGGGGTGAACGTATGGCATGGAAACCCGGCCTTCTTCATTTTATTAAAGACCTCCTGTTGAACCTGAGGTTCCTTAATTAGTAATTTAGCGGTTCCGATCCGCGAGGTAATAATTTTGTGCGAACTTCCCGGATAGTCCGCCATCATTTGATCGTTTAGACTGCGTATATTCGCGTCTGGCACAAAGATAGGTGCGCAGAATCTATTTGTACTTTTATTTGTATGGTGGGCACTGCCTGGACCCCTATCTACGTTAGGAACTCTGGGAATGGGCTTATCTACTCCGACCTGTTCACCGATTCTATCCCCATCAGGGGTTAACACGTGGAATCTATTTTCGTTATTGCAAGTATTATAAGTATTACCTACATTCCTATTAAAACTTCTATTCTTATATTTATTATCTAATTTACCTGGCTCAGTATTAGTATTAATCTTTGACCTCTTACGAGGAATATATATCCAGCCTCCATCTTTGGTAGCATCGTTTATGTTGGTTTGGTTAGTTACGTCATCGGTGCCTTCCTTTGTGGTATCTGCTTTAGTATTAGTTTTTTTTTTTTTAATCGCCTCGTACAGTTTCTTAATCAATAAGTTCCTGCTGGTATTTGTAACTGGAACATCTGGTAGTCCGTATTCAAGACATCTTGTTCTGAGGGTTTTGTTATCCAGAGTCTCCAGGTCCTCAATTGAAGTAAAGTTTGCCTTATCCAGGCGTTGTCCGCATTCAGCAGTTGTTTCAATTGTTGAATTGAATTGATCTTCAATGTTAGACTCAGCTTCCCTCCTAAAATTTGCCGCCATTTTTTTTTGCAAGTCGGCGTCACATTGGGGCCATTTTTTTAGATTTTCCTCGACCTCACTTATGAAGTCCGGATCTTTAACCAAGTCTATTAAACTAGCAGACTTCTGTCTTACATGTTTAGGTTCTTTATTATCTTTATTATAGTTATTTTTTCCGGGTTGGGGACTTTTGTCCCCAACCGCGGCCATCTTGATGATTTCTCACGATTTCACAACTCTAATATTTGTGCTTGCGTACTCGAGGAAAACTAAAGATAAAGTAAACTAATCGAGTACTCCGTAAAGACAATTTAGCGCTTTTAGGAACACTACCCGTTTATAATTTATATATTATCTATTTATTTTTCTCTATTTTAATAAATTTTAGATTTCTTTTTATAGGTTTAATTTATTGGTTTTAATTATATTCAGGAATTTATGTCAGTTAAATTATTAGGGAATTATTAATACTATTTTTTTTTTTATTATTATTATTAACAATCGGTCTAATTTTTAACTTATTTAATTTTCCTTCGAGAACAAAGACGCGTCCGACGCTGATGGCCGACCACCGTTTTTTCTATCTTGTTTATTTTACCTCCTTACAAATCGCTCAGCGAGTAGTATTTTTAAAAACCCTGCTTTATCGACATCCTGGCTAAATCTCATGCTAGGCAACACACAAAACTAAAAATAACTTCACTCTGAACTAATCAGCTGATTTCCAATCTGTCACCTAGAAACTATAATAAAATAAATTCCAATAGATTAATTTTTATGTTTACGCAAAATGTCTTCGATTAGGCCGCGTACGAATATATTAGACAAGCCACTAAGTAGAGGCAAGGGCGAAGTTTCCCAGAGTTGTTTTGCCCTGCTCTTCTCTGAAATCGTGCAATATTGCCAAAGCCGAGTTTATACTGTTCCAGATCTGCAGAAGAAGTAAACATTGCTAACTTCCCACAATTTTGTGCCTAATATTAATAAATTTCCAGACTACATGAACTTGGACAAGATGTAGGAGCCCGAGTAATTGATATTTACTTTGTTAGAGAAAGAAATTCCAAGCGGGAAACAAAATTAACGCAAATGCTTCTGTTTGTGAAGACGACATTGTGGAAGGTAACGAACAAGAGCTGAAAAAATTAATATAGTAAATCAAATATTCTAGAATCTCTTTGGAAAGGAAGCTGAGAAATTAGAGCATGCAAATGATGATGAAAGGACCTACTACATTATTGAGAAGGAATCTCTTGTGAATACGTTCATCAGCGTCCCGAAAGATAAGGGATCTTTAAACTGTGCCAGCTTCATCGCAGGCATCGTCGAGGCAGTATTAACACATTGCGGATTTGTAAGAGTTTTTGTGTTTGTTGTTGCTTGTAAAGTCTTAATGCATTTCCTTTTAGCCATGCAAGGTTTCGGCACATTGGCATAAGGGGACCACGTATATGGTTAAATTTGAAGATTTTGTTACAGCAAGAGATAAGCAACTAGAAGAGAAATAAATAGAGTTTCACATAGGTTAAGTATGTCGCTTTTTAATTGTTGAAGCGACGAGTTATAATTTATAAGAAAGGAATGAAATTTACAACAAAAATATTGGTTTTTCCTGTGTAAAGATTAGCAGGGGGCAGCAAGAACATGATTATTTTATGCCCAGCATACCTCCACTACGACTCCAGGGACCCATCACAAACCAAAGAACTCAAGGATATCGTGGGTCACTCCACGAGGAGTACATTGCAGATCATGGCAGGGTATGATGCGAACGCCCATCATGAAGCTTGAGGCAGTAGTGGAGTAAATACCTTTTTGATTACATCTTAACTACTAACCTGGACATCGCAGAACGGATCCTCAGATGAGCCATCGAACTCAGACCACAGACTCAATCACTTTATGGTGGGTGAGTCTTTGGAAAGAGTGAGGCCATCTAGGAATCCTAGATACACGAACTGAGCAGCCTTTCGGGGCGAACTCAGTAGTTTATTGAAGGGTTCCATGCCCTCGATCAAATCTACGATGGATGTAGAACTATCCGCGGACTTACTTACGGAGGCGGTAACTATTGCTTCCAACAATAGCTGCTCCGTTCTGGTGAGGCCGCGCAATAGGTGAAAAATATTGACTTTGATGAAACTACCTTTGGATCCAACACCTCACAATAAAGAGCTTATTGAATTCCGCGACCACTCGCTTGGTCTATTACCCTCTACTTTCGAGTTCGCCGAGAGGAAAGTGAATGCGAATTTGATAGTTTATGATTACCGCAGTTCTTTCGTTGGATTGAATAATCACGCGGCGCGAATGAAAGAAACGTCGGATTCTGGAAGAGGAGTGTTTGTACAACACCGCTATATGTCACATTTGTAACAGATCCAGCAGTCTGGTAGTGGCTTTTCGATAGACTTGGTCGTGTTTCTCGCTCTCGAGGGGAACTCAGAGAACATGAATACTGATATCATCCTCCTCAAGGCAAGCACAAGTGTCCTTACATCCGTAATGTCGCGCGCCCACGCCAATTCCGTGGCTGCGTTAAGAGCCGGCAAAGGAAGGCACCGCTTAGGGTTGATCGGTCCAGTCGCAAACCTGCAGAGTTCAGTGAGTTTCATCAATGCCCAAACGGAAAGAGCAGATGGGCGTCCCAAAAGCCAGTTCTGGACCGATGAAGACAAAATACAAGGACCCTGTCTGCGATAGCATTTCCGCTTCTCCCTCAAGACCATGGGGGTTATCCTGGAATGCGATTCGAAAGTAAAAAATTCGGAAATAAGAAAATGGTACTTCCCAATGCGAATTCGAATTAAATTTGTCCGTCAGTCATCGGATTTCAGTCCGTGAGTAAAGCCATTGACGGATGCCTTGAATTTATTTGTTCGTTTTAAAATATTTTAAAAACTCTAAATATTCCTGAAACAATTGTTCGCATTAAAATGTCTAATTAAGTTGATAAATGAAGTTGATTGACCGAAAATAATTTAGTTTCGAATATTTATCACACAATTTCAATACGATGCGATCGCATTCAGCGATACAAAAACTAAATCGCATCGGAAATGACTTCCGTTTGCTTCTCACTTTCGAATCGCATTCCAGGATAACCCCCCAGCGCCCAGACATCCATTCGTTTTCAGACTTAGCCTCGCATTTATGGCAGATTTCTCTACCTCGAGATGGAGTGGAGAGAGTATATCCATAGTATCCATGTAATGGATCAAGTTGATCTTGGCATCTAGCTTTACTCCTCATTTTGCTTGTTCTGGAAAGCCTTCAAGTGTAGGTTCTGAAAGTCTCGATAGCGTCCGTTTACTGGTGAATCGAACAAGCTTTTTTACGAAGGAGTGATGCGAGTCTTACAACGGTCTAGCAACAAGGAATACGTGCAGCCGCTTGTCTAAAAATTCCATTCCTACGACAATTGGGGTTGAGCTAGAATCTTGCGATTGGAACTCTATAAACCTGTGGTGTGACGGGTGTTCCTTCAAGACTTTCCAAACCAATATTCGGTCAGAGTGGCAGCCTGAGATAAGGGTGATGTCCAGCGCTCTGCTTTTGGTAACAAAGGTAGGATCATCATCTTTGTTACAAATAGAGGTAGAGGGCCCTCCCCATAGGAGGTAGAAGGATTCTGAGTTTCTTCTGTTTTAACTCTAGGTCGACCACAATCAAGTTTCCGTAACTAAATTGAGGGAGAAGAAATGTACTTATATTATTTTTGACTAGATTCCTGTTCTGGAGATTTCCTTAGCTTTGGTATAGGAGTTTAAATCAAAAATTCTGTCACCAGCAATCCATGGCTCTTGGATTAGGGCAGCATCAACTTCGCCTGATGCCGAAGCAAAAGCGCAGCGGGAGCGGCTTTACAATGGTGTAGGTTTATCTTTATCATCTGCACTATTTTCCGGGAGGTTTGCTTCGATAACAGTCACTTCCGCCTCTTCGTCGACGTTCGAGTTGAGGTTCTGGCGCTCCGTTCACTTGTTACCGATGGCTCTGCCCACCTCGGAGACTGTCACTTCGCTCTGAGCTGCGCTTTTACCATCGGTTTCCACAACATCGGGTAATTTCCAAAATTCATCATTGCAGTATCACTGCAGAATTCAACAACTGGAAGTCTGTAATTGAATTCTGCAGTGATATCGCAGTGATGCATTTTGGAAATCAGCCATCTTATTCGCTTGATGCCTTGGTACAGGCCGACTGGTTCACGAGGGATTCCGTGCCTGTCAGTTCGATCTTTTGGAAGCCGTAGTTCACAGCGTATTCTTCTTATGCCAATTGGTCCAAACATTCTTCATTTAGGAACAGAATTACTTGCATTGTGGCCCTGCTAGCCTGCTTCATTTTAATAACTTTCCAGCTATCTGTTTTAATGTGACGGTTGAAGGCTTTGAGCGTCGTCCTCAGGTTCCGAGGCCATTGGAAACCATGCTGTGGCCCTCGGATGTGATGGTATATCACTAGTATTAACTGCTTCCAGCGTTCATCAACAACAAGGAAGCACAGAAATGGTAAATGCTCCTTCCGCCATAGCCCGAGTGTCAAAGTATGTATTTTCAAAGGCTTGCTCGATGTCCATGAAAGCTGCCAGGGCAAATTCTTTTCTAGTTCTGCACATTTCAGCCCGATAACCAGATTGTGATGTGCACTCTCCTCGGTGGACTTTTCCGCCTAGTACATATACTGGTAGAAGCTTACACAGAAGATTCATTATCTCCCTGATGATAATTTTCTCCATTGTCCTGAAAGCAAAAGACGAGAATCCAAGGCTCACAGCGAAAATTTATTTTATAAATATTACACTCGTGTATTTAAATTTATAGTGGGAGCTGATTATCATCGCACAGGTAGATAACTACTCTAGCCTAACGCTGTCGCTTATCCTTGTTGACTACAAACAAAAAAAGATTTCTCTGCAAAGATAAAAGGCAAAACTGAACAAGCAATCGCCGTCTATTCTCATAATCTAACAATTATTCAAGTAAATAACATAATTAAATAAATTTGAATCTACGATCCTTGTAGGCGACTTGTCCAGTGCGATACTTATGCTCACGGCAGTCTCGTTCACTCTTCAAGGCGTAAGCGTACAAACAAATCGGCAGCACTACAACGAGAGCACCCAGACGAAATGACCGAATGGTTGGCTTGAAGTGCTCGAAATTGCTGACACGCATCGCCTGGAATCTCTGGATGCCGGCATCGAACTAGAAGATTAAATTAAGTTTTAGTAATTTCTTAAATGATGACATAACATCTTGGATTTGTTTATAAATGTCAAAAATTTGTAAAATTTTACCAGGGTTCCTCCCTCGCCAGTTGCATGGCGATGGGGGTTTGTGATTTGCTTAATATATTCAGCGCGTAATTTTAGGGCTTTCTTATGCCTTTCCAGTATTATTTCTTTTTCCGTTTTTGAATAATCGCAAGACATTTTTTTTGTTGGTTATTAAGTGCCGTCCTCCGAGTTTTATGTCTGAAAGAAAACTGGGGTTGGGGTTTTTTTATTTTGTATGTTGCCTAAACTGTCAAGTGAAATGTCTAGTTTTTGTAAGGGTGGAACAAAACTTTTTAAATAATTTTAAAATTTGAATAGTATGCTGTTGAAGCGAAATTTTCGTTTGCGTTTTGGTTATAATAGGGGTATTCATGATCTGTGTTATTTGTGTTATTCATGTTAAACAAATGTCATTTACTATGAGTTTTATTTTCGATTTAGTATAAATAACACGAATAACACAGATCATGAATACCCCTAATATCTCCACACGTGAAATAATTGGGAAACGGAATGGAGAGTTTACGTTAATTCGAATACTTCCTATTCAAAATTTTCCTCGGATTTGGATCCACGAAGAAGATCTTGGTGAGTCCGGTCAGCTAGGTAAGACTGGAACCATACTAGAAGGGAGCTCGCGGAAAGCCAAGCATTCTTAATTTTACTAAAATCAGTGTAAACACAACCATTTTGACAACTAGAAACGTAGCTCTCGACAGCATGAGGTGTGAACTCAAGAAGATTGGTGGTAGTGGAACAAGCCGCAAGAAAACCCTGTTCATTCGTTGAGATCAGCCTCTTGAAGATAGGAGCGAGTGTAGAGTAGATATTTGATTCAAAAAGTTTTGGTACAACTTCGCAACTGGTCTATAATTCGATATTTTGTTCTTGCTGCCACTTTTGTGGATAGGAATTATGAACGAATTCTTTCAAAGGGTAGGGAAGTATCCTTAATCCAGCGATTTTTGAAACAGGGTTTCCAGTGGAGAATTGAGAACCTCTGCACAGGACTTAAGGACAGCAGGAGGAATACCGTCGGGGCTAGAAGTGAAGTCGAATTGGAGCTCATCAATATGTTTCATGATATCAGCACTGGTAATTGAGAGAGGTAAGAAATGAGCCTCTTGGTTAGGAATAATGTGACGAAAATTATTATCGTTACGTTAGGCGGCCCCCTTACATTCTGGTAGTAGAGGGAAAGCGTCTCGAGTTTTTTTGAGATCTGAGGAACACCCGAACTTGAAGTTGCTGCGTTTACGTGATGAGATCGATTACGGATACGAGGAACGAAGCCCTTGGTAAGGACCCCAGCAGGCCAGAAACCAGGGCCTATGAGTATAAAATACAAAATAAATGATGCAACTGGCTTGGAGGCCTTGCTAACCCTTCTACGACTGTGAAATAATCTCTCGCAGTCAGTATTTCCGAGCTCCTACAACATCCTAGAGTTCAAACGCAGGGTTCATCACCACCTTCTTCAATACCCCCCGTACCTTTATAACCCTTAACCTATTCCCCCCCCCCCCCCCCCTTCCCTGGACTAAGCTTATTACTATACATTGCACTATGACGTGAGAAATGCCATGACGGACTAGTATACAAAGGGTGACTATTGAGTTTACCGCTGCCACATAAAAACTGTTCCGGAGTCTATAGATTTATTCCTCAAATATTCACAGATAGACTCCGTCTTAGTTTCCGGAGAGAATCTCGAGATGAAGATATTTAAAAGACCTAGGAACCGTAACCAGAGAGGTGTAAGGCTCAAAAGAAACTATAACCTCGGCAACCTGTGGACCATCCACTATTAGAAGCGACTTAGTTTCTGGAACTTCCGCGAACAAGGGACTGTCCACTAATAGTAGCGAGAAGGATGATACCGAGACCGGCTGTGAGATCAGCTCTGTAGATGGAACACAAGTCGAGGAACTCAATATGACACTATTGCCAATGGTGGCTTGGCGATTGCGACTAATTTTATTTTTTCGTTTTTTGCAACGCGGCTGGCGTGGTTGGTTTAATGGCGAGCATTCGTGGGGTTACTCAAAGAAGGAGGCGCCAACAGAGGGGATATCTTTCTATTAAAGACGTCTTGAAATTTTGAAGCTAGAGAGGTCAAGGCGTTATGATTTTGCACGACTGCTGAAGACAGCGATTCAATATCAGCTCGGCGCTTTGTACTCCTTTTAATGTCATCCAATACAGGATGAAGAGAAGCCGAGGAGAGGAGAAGTGCAGGAAGAAGTGGCGGCAGGATTTAAGGTTATCGACTGCATGTCTCTGTTGAGGGTGGAGCGAGATTGTCTTTCGGCGCCCTTTGTTCGACGCTTTCACTTCACATAAATTGTATTTTTTTCACACGTGCCCCGGAAGTGCCTCTTTTCGTGCATGTTCTCTTTGCCGAAAGTGGCGTTTTCCAGACCTCCGAGCGAGCGGGAGGTAAAGTACCGAGGCGGGTGGTAAAAATCTTTACCTCCCGCTTCGAGTTACTATGTACTGTCTGCTCCTCATAGTTTTTAACTTATGAAAAAAACCCAGAGCCTCTCAAATTGCCAGGCACTCCGTCACTAGGCAACCGAGCCATGCATACCAACAAAATATAAATAGCGGTATAAACGCGGCACTTTATTGCGTGTACTCGGTGTTATTCAAAGTTTTTAACCAATAAATAAATATGGCTGTTGAAAATTTACAAGTGGAAGAGGCACTTTCGGGGCACTTGTAAAAAAAAGTACGGTACGTGTCTCGGGCCGTCGCCTTCGGCTCGGTCGGCCATCTCCGCACTCGTCCGTAAAAGCCTCCTTTCGGCCCTTGATATGTAATGTATGTACTATTCCAGTTGTCCTAGATAAAACTTTTTCCGAGTACTGCCTCCTGCCTGCAATTTCCTTACAGGATTATATCTCCCCTTTTGCAAGCCTTTTTGGGCAGGGGACCCCGTAAGGATTTCGAGGGTGATTTTAGGCTCATAGTTCCGCCTGTAGCGGCAATAGAGAAAGTATGTTTTCTCATAGTTGCTTCCCCGACGTTTCGCCAACAGCACCACCTTTTTTGGAGGATATTTGTTGTTTTTATAGTATTTGGTTATTTTAGCATTTTTTTGTGTTATTCGGTTCATGAAAATTACTATTTTTAATAATAAAAATTCCCACAAAACCTAATTGAATATTTAAAAAATATTACACTCGCACTTGCCTGCAATATGGCATTGCTAAAAACACAATTTCTTCAATCGTGACCAACTTCAAGCCAAATTCATCAGAACATTTGCATTTCTTGAAAGTTTTTCTCATACAAACAAGAAATTCCTGTAGGAAACGAAAACATATTTTAAGATTTTATCTTTCGGAGGCTTTTGTTTTTTTAATAATTTGTTTAATTTTAAGGTAAATATACTGCTCTATAAATTTCACCAGTAATAAAGTGTAATATTCATAAAATACGCGATAAATTAAGCGATTTTGCACCGGGTTACGTGTGTTTTGTGATGATTTCTTTGGTATCACAAAAAAAGAAGTCGCTGTCAATATTTTTGTATATTTTCCTCGAATTTCCGTCCATCAAATGTTAATTAATTAAAAGCCACCAATTATTAGCTGCTTGTAATCAGTTATCGATAAGTATTGATTATTTTGTGATATACGAATTTTTTGTTACTAATTATTTTGTTTTTTACAAAAATTTGTGGGGGACTTTAGACAACGCCTCCACTAAAGGCAAGCATCGAAATCGTTTGACGTGTGACCAAATGGGCGCTCCGAGAAATTTCGCCAGTTTTTATTATCATTGATGTAGAATTTTGGTCAAATTTCAGCGCTTAATTGACCTCAATGCAAATTTCTAATTAATTATTTTCATAAAATCGATTTGCGGTAATTGTAATTCGGTGTCGTCAGAATAGATTAAGAACAAAGAAAAAATTTGTAGGATTCTCTGCCTCTTCGTGCCATTAGGAAACACAGTAGCTTGTGCTGGAAGTGAGGAAGGATATGTTTAAGGTTTTATTTGTTCCTGTGAATTTTAATTTTAGAAATTCAAAAGTACTTTTTTGTTCACTCTCTATCAAAGGGCAACAATTTAGGTACAACCATTCAAGTTGCCGCTTTTTTCTTTAGGCTCTTCCACGGAATTCGCCCACGATAGATGCTTTGGAATCACAATACCATCCTCGCGACAAATTTTAAAAATAAAATTCCACAAATTGTTGTTAGTTAGGGCTTAAAGTCAATTGTTGGAAGATGGAAATACCGTGAATACGTATTTCTGTGGCAACGGTGTGATTTGCGCGTAATTGATCATTATATGTTCACGCCAGAATAAGGGAATTTTTAGTACTTCGGTAAATGTGCAAGGATTCAGACAAGCCGTATTGAAATTCTGGGAAAATAGTATCGTTATTGTAATAACAAGTGCAAGTTTAACGTGATAATTAAAATTTAGCTTATAGGTAAGCCCCTTTTTTGTCCAGAGTTATTCGCGTAGAATTCCTAGTATTGTTGACTGTTTTTCTGTTGTTGTTTTGAAGATTTACTGGCAGAGCTAGTGGACCCTATGGAGATTTCTTAATGGTCCGGCCTTGTAGCCACATAGACCAAGTCCCATAGATTTTTAACCCCAAATTGGCCTTTATGAAAACTCTCTTGTGTGAAGTTATCTAATGCTACCGGCCATAGGTTAAGTTAGTTTGAAATGGCTGCTCCTCCACTAGGGAGCCCTCTTGGTCACAATATTGGGCTCATTGTGTAGCTTTTCTAGCGTTGGAACAAAATTCAGGCCAATTCAAGCCATTTCAACTTTTTAACGTCAGAAGTCAGGAACACCAAGAGTTTTGCAACTCACTCCATCCATCAAGGAAAGGTGAGCGGGACATGTACAGAGAAGATGGGAGACAGATTCTTCCTCATCCTCATTACCACAATTTCTGCATAAGTCGTTATGGTGAAGTCCCAATCTTTCGGCGTGTGGAACAAAGGAACAATGACCGGTCAGCACGTTTACTACATGGCTTATCGTTTTTGTTCAACTGAACAAGAGATTTGGAACGCTTTGCGTCCAAAGTCGGCCATATTGTGTGAAGAGTGCGACAGCTCGGGCTATCCTGATTTTTCTCACAGCCAGTTTATAGGTGACTAAGGGCATTCCCATCTGGGTTAAGTGGGGTGTCCTTTCCACTTCGGTTCCATATCTAGCAAGCTCATCTGCCC
Organism: Thereva unica; assembly: GCA_949987705.1. NCBI lineage: Eukaryota > Metazoa > Arthropoda > Insecta > Diptera > Therevidae > Thereva > Thereva unica. The sequence continues at coordinate 27,829,066 of OX465281.1, read as the reverse complement.
TGCAGTTTCCCTTATTCCCCTATGCCCAGGAACCCAACACAGAGTTATATCAAACTGAGTTGTCGCCTCACACCGAGACCTGCGGCAGTTCAGAGCAGTCGTGGATGAATTGAATTAAGATCCTTGATGGGCGCCTGGATATCCGATACAATACATTCTTATGAGATATATTATTTATCTTCAGCCATTCGAGAGCCACCCAGATCGCAGTGACTTCCGCATGGAAGACGCTGCAATGGTCGGGTAGGATAACTATATTCAATACCTCAGAGAAGATACAACAACCAACGCTGTTCCCAATTTTAAAGCCATCTGTGTCGATACATAACAACAAGTCGGGATTACAATATCTGTCCAGTTATCTCTGGCCAGAATGATGGTATTGAAACCTTTCTCCAAAGTCCACGTAGGCTTAGTATAATCTAGGTTGTCCGCAGCCACGTACGTATTGCGATACGTAACTTTCTGTAATGCGATCCACCATACCGATATGCCAGGCCTAGGTATAGGTCTGATTACTGCTGTATACAACCAGTAGACGATGCGGGGTTTAAGGCTTCAATTCACTCCAACCGTCCTTTAGCATAAAGATTCGGCCTCCACCTTATTTCCTATCTAACCCAATATCACATGCGTAGAGGAGGGTCTTGACAAATTTCACGTAAATTTTTCCTTAAGAAACGTGTAAAATCGCGAGAAAACTGGGTTAAATTAAGTAAAACATGTTAATCCACTAAATACCCCCATTCACTCACATTACGCCGGTAGACCGTGTTATTTCAACCAAGGCCGGCAGTAAAGGCACGTTCCGGCCACAACTACTCAGTCTGACTGAGGGATGAGGCCCTCAGCTATCCGCCTGGCAGACTATGACATGCAGGTGACATCATGATTCTCTACAGGCACCGGCGAACACGACAATTTATCATTGTAGGTTGTTAATTCAAGTGCCAAAATGTTCATGGCCTCAACGAAAACTTGAAGCCGGCTCCACACTCACGCTGTGAACTTACAGCGAGAATTCACGTCGTATACACTCAAATCGTAAAACAAGGAGCGAACTGGGTGCGAAAACCATCTACAGTCGCGTTCACGGTTTCTCGCGGATGTTCATGGCGTGAGTGTGGAACCGGCCCTAAAGACGCAAACAGAATGAAAAACGATTAAAATACACGGACCGCCGTATGTGCTAAGCAATAGGCAGAAGGCATGGAGAAATTAAATGTATGAGAAATTCTCTCGCAGGCGGCCGCCGTTACTCCCGCCGCTTCAATCTGTTTGTGGTTTAAGGCGGTTCCAAACTCACGCCGTTAACACCCGCGAACAAGCGCGAATGCGAGTGTGGATAATTTTCGCGCCTAGTTTGTGCCCTTCTGTCCGTTCCGAGTGGATACGGCGTGAATTCTTCCCACAAATTCACGGCTTGAGACTGAATAAAGAAGTTGAGATCTTCAGGCACAAACTGACGATATGTGCCCACAAACATAAAGATTTTTGTCAGTTTTCTTGGACTACAGGCCCATCCACTTGGCGGCCGGTGAGTGTGTGGTGATACTTGGCTTCATTCAGGCCACGGCCTGACGGCGACCTGTATGTAAATTGGGCCTTAAGATATGGCTACACAAAAATTTGTATGCGGTTATACGAAAGCCAGAAAGTAGCATAAGAATAAGCCAAGTAACACTAACCCGCGAAAAGACCCTTAGAATATAGAACTACAGTCCTTTGTCGAATAATGAAAGGCTTGTTGGGTGAGTACTCTCTACAACGTGAAAAAGCAAGTAGAATGGAGGAGCCTCGGTGGCCTAGGAAGGCGTCTGGATACCATCCCAGAGGTCCCAGGTTCGAATCCCGGCAGCGCCATGGTCCTTCGCCTTTTCCACTTTCTCCACCTAAATAACGTTGCTGCTTCTTTTTTCCCTCTTTACATTTCAGACGCGACGAGGCAGTGTTTTTACAATAAAAGTTTATTTTAAAAAATACAATTTATGTGATGAAAAAGCGTGGACCACAGCGCGCCAAAAGACAATCTCGCTCTACCCTGATCAAGGGCTAAGTCCGGCGCTGTGCATGTCCTTTAAGATCTCAAAATTTGAGCAACCTTCCGTGCCTATACAAGACAGCCTAAGCTGGACTTTTCTTAAAGTACCGTAGGGTGGACTAGGATAGTCTAAAAAACAGAGACAGGTGTGGGCGCCGGAATCTAGGGAGAGAGCCCCAGCTTCAATAGAACGTTAAGCCTAGGCAACTGTCTTTCAGGCAGAGGTATAAGCTTTACAGGCATGCACTCACGAGAACTTAAGAAGGGCCTACCAGAACAAACATCTTTATCTTCTATGATAGCCAAGCAGCAAAGAGGGCGATAAAGTCCAGTAGAAGCAAGTCTAAATGAGTTTGGGGCTACCAACGTGCTGGCGTTCTCCATCAATTCACCACTGTCTGGGTGCCGGGTCACCGCGGCTTCAAAGTCAATGAAAAAGTGGTTGCCCTGGTTAAATAGGGCTCTGAAATTGCATTCTAAGCCCACATCTGGTTATTGGGGCGCCAACCAGCTTGCTGCGGACTGGCCAACTCTAAGCGGTTCCTTCCTATGCCGTCTCTTAACGCGGACAAGGAATTGTTGAGGTACAGTAGTAATGAGGACACTTGTTGCCTTGATTACCGGACACTGCGCCTTAAGTTATCACCTATGGAGGATAGGAAGGACAGAAGAAGCCAACTGCTAAATGACTTTAATTGGTTTAATATTTTATATAACTACTAGCATAAAACCCGCGTGCCTTGCAACGCCTTGAAATAAAAACTGTTTATTATGTGCACTGTTTTCCTTGAAAAAAAGCAAACAAAAAAATCAGCTGTTATTATCCCTAAAAAAGGTTTATTATAGTGCATTTTTTTAATAAACATGGTAAACAAATTGCTGCGTATATCATCTCTGCTCACCAAATCTGTTTTGAAGCAGAGATTGGCGTGTATTGTCATCAAGAGAAGTGACAAAGGAATCCTAAATAAAGTGAATTTCGAGTCATTCATTTCCACGCGATTATAGGGATGCACTGTCAAAATTTCAGCCCTTCAGCCCAAGCGGTTTGGGTTAACTCCATTAGGGGATGAATTTCGAAAAATCGCTTCTTAGTGGATGTCCACGTCATGATAGGAATGCACTGTCAAAATTTCAGCCCCATAGCTCCAGCTGTTTTGGTTGACCCCATTTCACCCCCTTAGGGGATGAATTTCGCAAAATCGCTGGGGTGCACGGTCAAAATTTCAGCCCTTTAGCTCTAGCGGTTTAGGTTGTGCGTTGTCTGTCAGCCAGTTACTTTTTATACAATAGATAAAAAAGTAAAGAAAAAAATCCCCTTACAACTTATTGAACCCCATTTCACCCCCTTCAACCCTCTTTTTTCTCCATAAAAAGTCAAAATCGGTCCAGTGGTTTAGGCGTGAAAGCGTAACAGACAGACAGATAGACAGACAGACAGAGTTACTTTCGCATTTATAATATTAGTAAGGATAGCTATTCTTCCAAACTCGTGCATTTCCATCAGTTTCCATGTTATGTACAAAGCTCTATCGAAATATGCATTATAAAATATCGGCACTTCTCAATTCTGATACTACTTTCCTTTTTTCCATTAATTTTCTAAAACAATATTTTTTTGTTGCAGGAAAAAGATTCCTTAGACTCTTACTAGACTGACTGGAAGCATTGCTTAAATTAAGAATTATTAATGATGGCTGATCAACAATTTTTCTTGAAATGGAACGATTTTCAGACAAATATGGTGACTTCCTTTAGGCATCTAAGGGATGAAAAGAGTTTTACAGATGTAAGTATTCATTATATAAAAGATACATGAGATCTGTTTCGATGAAATTAAATGAAAATAATACGAAAAGTGAATATTCCTAATGAAGAGAAACCTTGCTACGTCAAAGCAGATAACGCTTCTATAAGAAATAGAATGGAGTTTTGTAATAGTGCGATTTCATTAATAATTTTTTTTTGTAAGATTGATTTTGGAAAATGTCAATGAAAAAAGTAACATTTTGTTGATTGAGCAGGCAGTAGGATTTGCGAATCTGTATTTAACTGGAGACCTGCCAGCACATGGTTTATTTGTCTGCGAATGGGCTCTATCAGAGGCTTTGTACATATCATCATCATCATCATCTGTATCACTACAGCCTATTATAGGCCTTGGCTTCCTCCAGCATTTATCTCCATGCCGTTCGGTTCCTGGTATTAAATTATCGCTCGCTTTCTTCTCTCACACCTGTCCTTAATACCGATGAGAAAATGGTCTGAATCCACGTTTGCTCCTCGGTACGTTCTAACATCTATTATGCTGGAACTGTACCTTGTATTAATCAGTACTATTCTATAGCATTGATCGTCTCAATTTTGATCTGTGTATTTTTCTGTGTTGGAATTTCCTACTGGCCACATTCATTTAAGCTCCAGCAGCAAACTCCACCAGTCTACTACCATTCTCATTGTACTCAGGATTTATACTGTGTGCTTTCCAATGGTTGGATAATAGATTAGTTCCTGCCCTGCTTTTGCATTTGCGTCTTCTATAATTACTTTTACATCGTACTTGGGGCATTTTCTGAGGTTTCTCTCAAGGTTTTCCTAGAAGCCCTCCATTTCTTCATCAGAATTATCTTCGGTTGGAGCATGTTTATGAATGTGGGATTTATTAATTCAATTTTCTAAGATTCATTTTATTTCCAATATTAGTTAAAGGTCTACACTAACAATAATGATATACAGAACTTTTTTTCACTGTTACTTTGCGATAATTTCTTACTTCTACTTCTGTAGTGTGGTAGATGGTGATGGTGACTTCTGCACACTCCTTGTTCTTCTTTTTCTCTTCCCGCGTGGAAAAGTTACAGTTCAGTTTCTTTTAGTGCAGGATCGACTTTAATGCTGAGGTTCCACCTGACCACGGATTGAACCCCACATTCGGCCTTCCTGATTCTCACCTGTCTCAGATGAAATGTCCTCCATAAATGCCTACGGCTTCATATTTTCGACTGAGGAGCTAGTCCGGGGTTACCCATTTTCCTAATATCGTTACGGTCATTGTTCTTAACGGCAGTTACCTCTTAATTCCGAATTCCGAGCAAAACTTGGAGCACGAACAGAACTGTGTCCTTTTAATAGCCACGCGAATAGCGTAAATATTTGCGGGCTTTCTCCTTAAGTTGTACCGCTTACGGTTTTCGTCTTGGACCTTAGAGATTTGCTGTTTTGCTTGTGCTCTCATTTTCTCTCGAGAATCTTCAAATTCCTTAAGTATTTCTTCCTCTAGAGTCTTTATAAACTGAGACTCTCTGCTTTTCTTCATCTTCACCCCAATCATTAACTCGAATGGACTTTTCCCAGTTGCTCGTGAATTAGTTGAATTAAGTGTCGCTTGTAAGGGTGAAATGAACTTATTTCAAAGATTCTCCTACCGCTAGCTTTGACATAGTAGAGATGGTCGTTCTAGTCATCCTTTCTACTTGTCCATTTCCTCTTGGAACTCGTGTGGTTATGAGCAAATGGCTTATACCCTTCTTCGCGCAAAACTCTTTGAAGCTGTTCGGGTTGCGGTCCTTACAAGGGTCTCAAAAAATTCCACTTTGCAGTTCTAATTTCTCCAGTCTCTTCTGCCGTTATCGTTTTCACTGGATATATCCAACAAAACTTAGTGAACGCATCAATAACAACGAACAGATATTTGTAACTTTTTGCAGTGGAAGAGAGTGGTCCAAGGCTTACCTTTTCTATAGGGTTTAAAAATACTTGTCGGCCTTCCTTACGAGTTGGTAAGATGCACGGTACACAATTAGAGAACTCGTCTTGAACTTTCTTCGCCAAGTTTTTCATTAAGAATTCTTGACGTATCCAACTTTTTCTAACTGATATGCCCCTATTCGTGATAGCTCTTTGCATGTTCTTCGATACTACTAGTTCCTTAAATCCAGAGTGGTGAAAATTTTTGCACTGTTACAGACTATCTAGGAGGACTTCTTTCGATGATAGGTAGAGGGTATCGATCCTTTACAATTTTGTTGTTGATACTTCTATATTCTACACAGAGCCTGCTCGATCCAACTTTTTTCTTCACAAGCACTATAGGGCTTGCGAAGTCGGAGACGCTTCGCGTAATAATGCCTTCTTCCATCCAGGATTGTATTTTCTCGCTTACCAACTGCTTCTCTTTTGGGCCAGTCTCCTAGGTTTTTCATAAATTACGACTCACGGCTCCTCGGGTGCTGTAGGCTTATAAGTTTGAATGATTTCTATCAACTCTCATGATTAGTATCACCTCGGCGTCTGCAATGTCCTCTAGATTCCCCATGTTGGCATCCGCAATGAGTTGTAGCATATCAAGTTTCTTTAAAAAATCATCTCTTAATCCTTCCGTCGTTTTTACTTCGCAACCACGTTTTAGATCCTTTCCAGCAAGCTGTTTATATCCTAAGAGAGTCTAAAACGATATTGGTCATCTGTTATTGGCCACGAATGAACTTATAGTTCTTTTAACATTTTGGCCAAATCCTGTTAAGGGGATGCTGGATCCTTAATAACACTGTTCCATACTAACGAGGTGTCGAACTGAGTCCCTTTCTAGTGATACGTCGTTTCCTGAATCGACTAAGGCCACGAAGTCACATCCTTCAAGATTAACTCTAACGAGAGGAGCGGTGATTAAGTTAACATTCTGCTGGTTCAGCGGCTTAGCTGGCCTAGGGAGACGAGTCGAAACTATGCGGAATTCGAAAGAACAGTCAAGACAAATTTTTATGCTCTGCAACTTTGCTCTTTGGATTTTTTCACCAAAATGTATAGTTTCTTCTCAAAAAGGCGAAAAAACGCCTATTAAATACAGCCTTGACCATATTTCATTAGGCAATCCATCACCATTACCTTTGTGAGCATATTTTTTATCATAAAAATAAATTTCATTCGGTTACTCGATCGGTGAAGCTCGTTGTGCTACGGATCTTAGACAATTGGTATTGCCAGGAAGGATTGCTAGTCCTTCGCTGGTGGGCTGGAATATAGCGTTCCACACTCGTTACTACCGTCGTTGGTTGTTTATCCCCAGTGGGCATCACGCGGTACTGCGTACATTTTTTTACAAGCAAACCTCGTACCCGCAAGGATCAAGTCCATACCTCCTGCTACATCTATAACTCGTTATCCTGTTAGCGTTCTCAATCCAACTTGTTCTGCTTTTGAATAGGCTTTCGATCTATTTTAGTGATCCAACATCGCAGGATTATTTTTGGGCCATATCTGGGTGGCATAAAGTTACCCTTTGACTACTGTGAACTATTCTTTATCATCAACTGGGGATATTGATCACGCTTATGTTGTCTCGGGCACGACGTTTGCATTGCATTTCCTCACAGATCTCGAACAATGTCTTAATAATATTTTCCTTTGTATCTAAAAACAAATTCTTTTTCAGGTAACCCTAGCGTGTGAAGGACAAACGTGCAAAGCTCATAAAATGGTATTATCAGCATGTAGTCCCTATTTCAAGTCATTGCTAGAGGTAAGTAACTAAAACACACTAAATTAATAAAATTTAAATTTTACTTACTTTATCATATGTGCGCGTGTGTGGGGGTGGGAAACTTATGATTGTATAAAACAAAAAAAAAAAACAATTGTAACTTTATTTTACAGGAAAATCCATCAAAGCATCCTATTATAATATTAAAAGATGTTTCTTATATGCATCTGCAAGCAATTCTAGAATTCATGTATGCTGGTGAGGTAAATGTATCACAGGAGCAGCTTCCGGCATTTCTAAAAACCGCTGATAGACTGAAGGTTAAAGGATTAGCGGAAACGCCCACCTCAATTAAAAGAGAGGGTTGATAAAAATAGATCTCAAGATTTTTTTAAATATTTTTATTTTCACCCCACCACCAACCAAATAACAATTACACTGTTATTAACCGATTATTTTTTTTTATTTAAAAAAAAGAAAAACAAAAAACAAAAACAAAACAAAAACTACAACAACAAAACAGAAATGTTAAAATCTATTTTTATTTAAATACCATGAAAAATATTATAAAAAAAAACAAAAACGAAACAAATACAGCAAATACAGCTTTGTTTTTCCCCCATTTTCTTCTTGTTGTATTCCTGTGTCTGTCTATAGATGATTAAAAATTTTCCTGGTATTTTTACCATATATACATACATAATTAATTATTTATCTAGGGTGTGGCATTTGGAATCAGTTGCGTGTTTTAATTGGCTCTGCTTTATAGAAAAGGCTTTATTGATTTTGGGCTGATTCCTTTGCTGTATGGAAAATTAAAAACAAAAACCTTGAAAAAGGTTTAACCTTAGAGTGTTTCTATATAAGATCGCTTAAACTCGCAACTTCTGCAAATGTTATGTTCTTGTTTGCTTTCTAGGACAAACAAGGTTCTATAGTTTAAAGTTTCTTCATAGTTTGTTAATGTGTTTTTTTTTGGGACAGTTTCGATACTAGAATATTCATCGAGAGACATTCTGGCTAATATAGAGTTGTTTATGTAATTATTATTGTAAAGTCTTTTTTAGGTAATAAACAAAGTAAATAAAGTTGCACAATACAAATAAGTAAATAATTTAAATTTTAAGTTTTTTTTTTCTCAATGAATCTAATTTTGGTATTGGGGAAATCGTAGGTAGGGCTTGCTGTGAAATAATTATTTTAAGAAGTATTGATTACGGTAAAGAATGCATAGGAAAATATATTTATGTAATAGCAAAAACCCGCTGCAGGAAAAAGGTATAATGAAAAAGAACTAAACTTCAAAACTTGATTTTGGATACTTACAAAAATTTACAATACTTTTTTAAGAATCGATGATGAACAATTGTGTAGGTACTACGTGCACAACAGACACCTAGCCAAACATAATCGGAATTTTCTTCTGCATAGATTTTGCTATGGCGAGAGATTAGACGCCCTGTGCAGAACTTCGCTCATGTCGCCCACCTCTCCTACAAATTGTTTTCAATTTTGCATATTTGGCATCTATTGTGCAGCCCAAAAACGCACATGGAAAGAGAAAATCGAATATGGGCCTTTTCGTAAACGCATACGTATGCTTTGCAACGATGCAACGAGTTCGTAAACGCAGATGATCCAAAGTCATTCGTTCGGAAACGTACAAGATTCAAGTTTGTTGCGCAACAGTCAATGCAACAGCGCAGCCAATTTCGAATGTATGCATACGTATGCGAAGAGAAGTTTTCGCTGCTTTGTTGCCGATGCGTTGTTGCTCAGTTGCTTTGACGTTTACGAAAAGGCCCTATCTATCTTATTGTATTAGCACTGGAACATTTCGTTAGCGCCCCATGCCTTTTTACATTTCGAAATGTATGTTGTTTCCATATATTCTCTGGAGCAATAAAAACTCCTAATTACTTTTTACTTCATTTTAAAATAAAGCCGTATTTTTTTAGTGTTTTTAAACTTTTCTATTTTTAATCTATTGTATATCTTTCACCATTTTGTGGTGACCAGCTTACTGTACTATACTCGTTATACACTTTCATTTGCTACCCATACCGAGTGGCTTGTAAAGAAAAAGGTAATCCGCCATTTTTTGTTGGCCGCCATTTTGAATTTGGTTGGAAAGGTAAACGAAATGTTACTGGGTGTGGGATTGTCATTTCCCCACCTGCCCATAAAATTCCCAATTGTTTTAGCGCAGGCCATAGCAAATATGCAGAAAATTGCTGCCACTTACGTCATAGTGTAAACGTTGATTTTTTTGAAATTTCTTACAGAATACTATTATAAATGGGGTGCTCCAATAGTCATGTTTGAGCACTCCTTAAAAAGCTTACAGCGCTCCCGTTCCTATGTCAGTTTCATATACTTTTTACATTACATGTCATTGCAGAGGAGCATACCTTTTTATACTCCTTCAAAAGCGTCTTAGGAGCATTACAAAAAAGCTTTTTAATAAAGATTATTGATGTGAATAAGTTCCGGTTGTGGGAAAGTTTTTATTTTTTCGTCCTTTCGACTTTTTCCAAGCGCGAGCGTCTATTTTCCATGTGGTCCGCGTGCTAAGTACTAATCACGACCAAGGCTGCTTAACTTTTGTAATCGAACGAGAAACGGTCTACTGAGTATGCTAGTGGCCCAGGGACACTTTGCATAGTGGAAACCTCCTGCCAGACACCTTTAAAGTTTAATAAATTGAAATTGTACTTGCGTTATACAGGGTGTTTCAGAATTAAAAGCTAATCCATTAACGGGTAGTTCCTGGGGTATATTTGCAGAAAAAACAATTGTTTTGGGGAGCGGGCCAAAATTTCGAATTAACTTACACATAACACAAACGTTCGAGATAAATGAAATGTCTAAAAATCAAGAACTATCATCGAAAATTCTTACAAGAATACATTCTTATGCCTTTGGCTTAGGCCAGCCCTATCCGGAACTCCGATTGAACTCGATTCTGTCTCGAAGTTTATAAACTTATCGAAGCGAAACTTTTTCTTAAAGGTAAAAACAAAATAGATTGAATATTAATAATATTTTTAAGCTATTAATCTTTAAGCTACATGCACTACATCTGGCAATAGCATATCAAAAGCGTCCGCTCTCTTCGTAGATTTCGTAAATTACTTTCATATTTCTTATAAGGATTAAGGTGGTGGCATCCAGCGGCTCCGATAGACCGATATTTGCATTCCATGCAAGGTCGAATCTGAATACACACACTTCTATATTTATGTTAACGAATGCAACGCATGTACCCCTGGATATGTCACCAGTTAAGGCCCAAAACACATTCGGGGCTGCATACTTCACGCCAAACCAACAGAAACTTGACGGAATTGTTGTTGACATTTAAATGTGCAGAGATGAAGAAGCATTTTTTAATATGGTTTGAATATCCTTATGCCGGAATTTGGTGTTGAAATGACCATCAGCCCAATCGGAAACTCTGCTACAAATCGATTCTGCATCGATTACATTCTTTTCAGATCGGAAATAAAAATGAAAAAAGGTATTCTTTCTGAAGCATTCAAAATGTCATTTTGGCCCTCTCAAATTATATCTGCTCTGTCTAAACGACGACGCAAGGCGACTTAAAAATCTGAGTCGCCTTGTCCATTAAGGAACTGATGAACGAAAAAAACATCGGCCTAATCACGATGCTTGTGGAGAGTGTTAAAGTTCAGTAACTTAAGCTATTATTCGTATGATGAAAGAACTAAATGTCTTCCCAAGGAAGGTGATTCAGCGCGAATCGAACGAACCTTCGTTGAAACGATTCAATTTTTCCATCATTGAGTAGTGAGGAGACCAAACCTGGGACGCATATTCAAGTAAAGGACTGACAAGAGAAATAAGTACAATACCTAAGTTCGACAACCGAAAGCGGGCTGGCTAACACATGAGAAAATATATTTGTCACTCCAGCGGAATTCCCGATGAGTTACTAATTCGGATGGATTTACTCTCTCTTGTGATTCGATTTTACGCTGAGTTCCCGATAGGGCTGCATATTTTGCACCATGGCGAAGTTAATCAGTCTTAACCCATTATGTCAGTGTGTGCTTCGTGCAAGATAAACCTTCCAATTCGGTTTCATAACAAAAAAAGGAAATTTGATATTTCCATAAGCTTTCCATGAGACGAACAGAGCGGTAGTCACAATTAAACAGACGGAACATCAAAAATAAACAAAGTAAAAACGGGCGGGGCGGACGACGCGGATTGATTCTTTTGGAGGCTTTAAGCTGGTGACATACAAACGTACATGGGTGACAATTCAGCGGTTCCGTGATATACGGCCAGTTTCCACTGACACATAATTGCATGGCTCCGTTCCGTACCGGCTTTCATCCAAAAATTTAAGTAATGAGTGCATGTGTTTGTTGTGTATGCTTGTGTGTGCTATGTCGAATGCGTCAATGCAGAAGAAGTTGAAAGTAGACCGAAATTTACGTCGCATGCATTCCTTTCACGGAATATTCCTTTAGGTCGAATTTGAATACACACACTTCTATATTATCTGTCAGCGAATGCAACGAATGTACGCTTGGATATTTCATCAGCTTTAATGCCAAGAAGAGTTGTTAGGCATTCGCTGGTAGACGAATCTATAGCATCTCACACTTGCTTAGTTACGGGAGGCACCACTGGGAGGTGATGGATGGTCGATTATACCCTAAATACCTAAAAAAACTAAAAAGTTGGTTATTTTTTGTTGTAAACATTTTTGAAAAATATAGTGTCCGTGAAACAACTGAATGGGGGCGTTTAGGCCCAAGTTACTTTAACTGAGAGCTAAGCAAGTTTACAGCGCCATAAACAGCAATTTTTTTAAGCGCTGTTACCTATCATATTTCTGCTTTTTAGCTTAGCTAAAGTGTAGCCCAGCTCACACTGTCAAGAGGGATCGACGTTTACTTGTAATTTTTTGTATCCCAGTAGGACTTGTAAGCTTACAGAAGTACTGAAAAAGAGCACTTACTAGTAATCGGTAGGCCTTACCATACCCCTTACAAGAAGTGCTTATTTTTACACACGATGTCATAGGAGGTAGGGCCTTACTTTTTTACTTTCCTTAGAGTAGTTACATAAGTACTTACCTTAGAGTAGTTACAGAATTGCTCATCTTAGAGCAGTTACAAATTACGTATTACAAAAATACGAAAACAAATGAGTCATTGGGCAGTCATTGAAAACAATTCTCACTTGTTTGGGTCTAATTCTGGATTACACCTTACGATCTGCCTTCTCTTGTAATGGGTTATATAAGGGCTCATCTAGCACCAAAGAAAATATGAGTACCCCTTACCAAATGATAGGTAATTTGGTGACTGCAGTAAGCACGCATCGTGTCGCATCTCTGTGCGTGTTTTCTGCTGAACTTACTGCACAGGGAGACTATACAAGGAGATATAACTCTTATGGGGAAAATAACCGGAAATGGATGGGTAGCAGAAACTAAACTTCTAGTTCATTTTTAGCCACAGATGTCGCCTAAAGCTGGCGTGCCCCACATGAAGTTAGCTGAATTTTACTCGAAAATGAAGCAATGCAAAAAAAATCTTTGGAAATTAATAAAAATTCATTGGAAAATCCATAAATTGGGTAAAGACGAAACTGATTTTTCAAGTTAGACGTAAACATAAAATATCTTAATAGTTAACGAACTTGGCCATGAACCGGATGAATATAATCGGCCATATTTTTTGGGGTATAATGTGACTGTGGCGCCCTCATTAATCAAACAAAAATAAGCTGTGTTTATTGAGACCGAAAAAAGGGCAGAGCAGCTCGAGGCAGCTCACAGTAGAGCAGCTGTCAAAAATAAATAAAGCAAGTTGGCGCAATTCAAAGCAAGAAATCTCATGAAACACTTTTCAGGCAAGAATTCTCAAAGTGTTGTCAGAATTTCAACCTGACAGTTTTTAAAGTGAAATTTATTTAAACTTGATAAATACGTTACTAAATTAAAAAATGGAAAAATATATATTAAGTCAGTTGATGGAAGCGCTAGATGATTCCTCTAATTCAGATATTCAATTAACGGATGTCGGTATTGTGACAGTTGACAAACAGCTGATTGCTTGCCTGCAGTTGCTCTACCAAAAAAGGTAGAGCAGAAAACCGTGCTCTAGCTCAACTTAGAGCAAGCTCATGAAACACAAATCAGAGCAACTTCAGGCAAGTAAGAGCAACCAAATTGCTCATGAAACACCTTTTCGTGAGATATCTCAAGCTAACTCAACCTAGAGCAGCTCAATAAAAAAAGCTTTTGACAACACGGAGTTTGAACTCCTTGTATAGTCTCCCTGGATTTTCCCTTGTTCGATTTTTGCAGCGATGCTATGTGAGAGAGAAAAAACATGTGTGCAGACAGATATATTTTCCTGACCAATCATAGAGCATTAAAAGCTTTTGTCGTGCGGCATGCAGCCACTGACATATAGAATGGACTGCTCATGAGGAATTTTTCATGGCACCAATTTGTTCCATAGGCTACAAACATTTTTTCACTCCATGTAAACACCGGAATCACTTTTGAAATTTACATTTTTTTAAATACGTACATACTTAAAACATTAAAACAACACAAATATTTTGTTTAAAAAAATTAATAAACACTATTTTCACTTTTTCACCTTTTAAAATACCTTTTTTTCATTAATTTGCAAATTTTATGTGTATCTGATTTAAGTTCTTAACGCCTGTTTTAGCAACTGACATTCTGTATGTCAAAATCCGGGGGTCTATGGGGAAAAGAGCAAAAGATATAAACATCACTATACCCGCCTATTTTTTTCTAATTGATTTAACCTGATTTTATTTCTGTCAGTCTGATTTGACTTCTGAGTGCTTCTGTCAGTTTGGGGGTCTATGGATGAGTGAGACAACTATACTTTTGGGTGCCATCGATTTGTATGGAATAATTTCAGATGAGCAGTCCATCATTATATGTCAGTGCATGCAGCCCATGAGGACGCGGCCTAATTTGGGCCTAAATGAGCCCAATTTCACCGTAGAACAATTTAAGGGCCCCGGAGACGATCAATAATATTGTCAATACGTATTGACAATAATATTGAAGCTCCTGTCAATACGCTTCAAAAATCTCGTCAATCTAACTATCAATACGGCGACTTCGTAGTGTTGTTTTGAAAATCGGTTGTTACGAGGTGGCGATTTTCACGTGTTTATTTTTGGAATTAGTTGAAATACTAAAGAAATATTGACCAATAAACCTTGTAAACGTCAATGCGTGCATCAATATGCTTCGCGTCAATGCGCTTCAATTAAAATTTCTATCAATATGCTTCAATAAATTGACAATACGTTTGAACCCCCGATAAACGGTCAATATGCCCTTTCAATGCGCCTCGTCAATATTATTGAGAGCCGTATTGACAATATTATTAATCGTCTTTGGGGCCCTTTAGATTCTAAAGGGCCCCGAAGACGATCAATAATATTGTCAATACGGCTCTCAATAATATTGACGAGGCGCATTGAAAGGGCATATTGACCGTTTATCAGGGGTTCAAACGCATTAGATGATGGCAGCCCTACCTTGTAATAGATATTTTGGAAGATTTGTTAAAATACGAAGAAGTTGTAAATTAAGTTCATTGGTGGATCTATGCTAGGGATGAGCATCGATAGAAAAACATCGATGTTGAGCATTGATGTTGACATCGAACTATAACATCGATGTGTGGAAATCATCGACCTCTAAACATCGATGAACATCGATGCCAAACTTCGATGTTTTTATAAAAGTTCCGTAATTTTGTAAAAAAAATTACATCGGATCCAAACATCAATGTTTTAGTAAACATTCCGTAGTTTCGTATAAAAGGATAGGTAAACCACAATTAAACACACAACAAATTTAAATCAAACGTTATCAAAAAATGTATGTAATTTCGTCAAGTTATTAATTCATATTACGGAGGCTTTAGGCCAACTCTAACTTATTCCCAGCTCCATAGCATATCTTCAATGGAATGAAGGAAAACCACTTTGGAAATCATTTCTCCCTCTAGTCTGTTTCGGGCTTTGGTAACTGTTTGTCCCACTTTTGAAAACAGTTGCTCAGATGGAACTGACGTGGCCATTATAATCAAATAGGTTTTGGCCAATTTTGCAATTCTGCCAATTCTCGTTTTGAGAGTAGGGGGTTTGGGTTTATTTTTAAAAACTTTCAAAATGGTAAAAATTAAACTAACAATTCCTTTTCATACGAGTAAAGATATAAAACTGAAAAAACATAAGTGTACAGTAAAATTCTTAAAACGTCGATGTAAAACATCGATGTACGATAAACATCGTTAGCTCACCATCGATGGCAAAAACATCGAACATCGAAAGGAAAACATCGATGTTTCGAAAACATCGACCATCGATGCTCATCCCTAATCTATGCCTATATTAGAAATTTAAAGCTTTTGCTATTATACATTAATTTTGAGCAATAAACGATATGATCTATTAATTACGGATACGATCTATTAACCTTGGCTTGGATGAGCTTTGTATTTTATTTATCAGCTTTAATAGAACAATACTACTGGACTAACTCTTACACGCAGCGCTTGTTTGCTGTGTTAGTCTGCGCCATCCAGAGTTTTCAGTATCTTATACCTCCGGATAAAATACAGCAATTACAAAGCACTTTTTTCAATTGATACAGTATAGAAATTATTGCAACCAAAAAACCACTAGGAATTGGAAACCATTAAAAATAATAAGTTTTAATTAATAAATTGGAATGGTGCAATATATGGAATATGAGTTACGAAATATTAAAAACAAAATTTTATGTAAATTGAAAAAAAAAAACACATCAACAAAGTGTGAAGAAAACTACTTTCCACTTTTATTTTACTCTCCTTATACCTTCTCAAAAAGTATTATATAAAATTTTGTAATCCACCCCCTCTTTCCTTTTACTATTATTATTATTATTATTATTTTTTCTTCTTCATAAAAAAAAACAAACTTCAATTTTTATAGTGAAATCAAAAACCCTAGCTGATGTTACCACAATTCTGTTTTAGAGCTAACAATTATTATTGTAAAATAAATAAAAAAAAAATTATATATATATTAGATGAGAAAATAAGAAAAAAAAAATAACAAAAAGATGAGAAAAAAAAACATAAATAGTTTTAAACAAAAAAATAAAAAAAATAAAAAATAAATATGATTGAAGAAAGAATATTGTTGATTGATCGGTATGAACTGCTAATTTTAATATCTTTTAAATAAAACAAAAATATCTCCTCCTCTCACCTTTTTTAAGTTTACTTTTAAAATAAATAAATAAATAACAACAAAAAAATTAAAACAATATATTTTAAATAAATGCGAATTATTCTATTTTTTTTTTTCAATTGGGCAATTGTAGTTAATTATAACGATTTGTTTACTATTTTTATAAATATTATTAAATATAAATAATAACAATTTTCTTGTTTAATCTTTTTACCGTCAAAAAAAAATGTCATCATAGTTTTTAGTGTCGATATACATACATATACATATATATAATTTACTTTTGCTACAACAATTCTTGTTGGGGAATAAATTTTGTAATAAATTTTTTGCAATTTTTTTTTGCCTTTTTTGCGTAAAATTATTTTCAATTAATATTTTTTGTTTTTTATTTCGAATAAATAAAAAGGAAATTTTAAGCAAGATAAATGGTCAATAGGAAATCGCTATTATATATAATTTAAAGATAGAAGAAAAAAAAAAGTGAAAGAAAAAAAATATGTTTTAAGTGATGATAGAGTTAATAAAAAAAAGTAAACATGTTTGCAATAATAAATTTGTATACATCTATGTAAAGGCATTTTGATTACTATGCATGTTGATTACTAATTGAATTTATTAGGTTATAATGACAAAATACAGTTTTTTTTTTGTGATGAACTAATCTTAACAATCAGCCTTTGTAATTCTACCATAGAAATATAAACTATACACGGAATGGCTGTAAGCCAGACTGACCGTACCACAACTCCTGATGTGTTTGAGTTCACTGGGCTAGTAGTGGTCAGACAGTGCAGGCGTAGATATGAAGTAAATACGTAAATTTTAAAATTATTGGCATAAACTCTATGCCCCTCGGATATTGACTTAGCACGCCACCATTCACTTAAGAAGCTACCTTGTTTTTGGCGGGATGTAAACAAAGCAATTCGGCATTTTGTGTTCCTCTTCCACACTATTTCTGTCCTTTTAAACAAGCTACTTTTAGTGTGGTCGCTCATGTACAGGGTTTTTACATGACACAGCCGTTCCGTGTTAGTTTATATTTCTATGAGTTCTAGTCCCTCATAAGGTTCAGGTCATAGTGCAGTGCCTAGTAGCAAGCTTGATTTGAAGGATATAAGAATATAAAATATGTTAGAAGGGGTCTGGAAGGTGCGCAAGATGATACTTCGGCAGATTCCTGCAAGGGACCATTATTGACCGAAAAGGCACCGCAATTTTTGTATGTGGCAGTTCTAATCTTAGGAATCACCTCAATGTGTCACTATCAATTTGTCTATACCAATGTCTATTAAAAAGCTTAGGCCCCTAGTTCGATTCTCGTCAAACAGCCAAATCGAAAAAGCAATAGTTCGATTTTCGATTGTAGTGAACCGAGTCGATTGCAGTCGATGATAGTTCACGATTGCATTTAGATGGTCGAAGGTTTGTGTTGTATTTATTTTATTTAAACACAAACAACTTACGTTAAAAAAATCATCAAAACGACAGAACATTTTCAGATACAACTTGTACTGTGGTTATGCTATCACAGGCGGTTTTAAAGTCTATGAAGAGGTGTTGAATTGAGTTTTTAAACTCGAGAAATTTTTCCATAGCTTGCCTCAAGGTTCAGTTGTTGATTTGTTGGTAATGGCCTATGATGTTTCTGGCGTATAGCTCCATCCTGTTTTGTATTATAGCGGAGAATATCTTATAAGCGGTACTCAACAACGTTATACCGCGATAATTAGTGCACACTGTGATATGCTCTTTTTTGTCTACCGGGGGTAGAGGATGCCTTTTCTCTAGTCTTCTGGCATCGCTTCCAACTCCCATGCTTGCATTATTAATTCATGATTCTGTTGATGTGATGTAGGCCCTCTAAATATAACCAGCTCCGCCGGGATGCCGTTGGTACCCGAGGCATTATTGCTTTTGAGCCGGTTTATACCCCTGCTAACCTTTTCCGAGCTTGGTGGCGGCGCCATAGCATTATCTTCTGATATTGGTGGAACCTCCAGTTCGATTCTCAGTTAGCTCACCATTTAGCAATTCATGAAAGAGACTTCCTATCGTTCCAAGATGCATTTAGGATCGGTGATCAGATACCATTGATGGTCCTTGCAGTATGTTCAACGTGGTGTGAATTGCGCCATATTACGGACACTTTGGTAGACTTCCGTGCTGGTGCGGCCGTTGCTCGGCCGTACTGTTCACAGACGAGAATTTTTTCCCAGGCTTTCTTTTTTCGTCTGTGAATTCTGTTTTCTGAGTCTTTATATTTCTCTTCACATGTCCGTGTTCTCTGACACTGCTACATTGCTCGGTACGCAGCATTCTTACGTTCAGTTGTCAGTATCGAACCAGTCCTTCCGATCTCTAAGACTTCTGCCTAAGATGGAATCAGCAGTACCAGTGACAGTATTTTTAAGACGAGTCCAGCTCTTGTCGACGCCTGCCATCTCATCCCCAGAACTTACTCTGAGCGCGAGTTCTAATGCATGACCATAGCTGCTTCTATCAATTTCATTGCGTAGTGGAGCTATGTTGATTCGAGCCCGATCAGCGGATACAAAGCTTTTCAGCGTTCTAAAGCGCTCTCGGAGCACCATACTAACAAGATAGTGATCCGAGTCGAAGTTGGCACCTCGGTACGTACGTACCGTCATCAGACCCTAAAGGTGGCGGCGATCTATCAACACATTGTCTATTTGGTTGCGAGTGGTTACATCAGGAGATACCCAGGTGGCTTTATGAATATCGCTATCTCTATAACTCGCTGTCCATTGTCATTAGTGTTTTCATACAAGATGTGGTTGCCGACTTACTGCCTGTATACGGGTTCCCGACCTACTTTGGTGTTCAGATCTCCCAGTATTATTTATCATATCTGGGACAGGCATGGTATCCTCGACTGGGGTATCCCCGTATGAGTGCCGCCGTCTGATTACGTATGGCGTTTAAGTCGCCGAGTATTACACAGTTGAAATCTCCCAGTATGAGCATTTCGTCATTTTCCTTGTGGCAGTCAATTGATTAGAAAACACAATTGAGTATATTTGTAAAACCATCAAACTTTGATTCGTCAGAATTAGGGGGTATGTAAACAGCCCTCATAACTATGTGCTTTTTGCCAGATTTGCCACGAATTAAAACATTTTCGAATTGTGATCGATTCGTGGTAATCAATACACTGTTTAGAGGGTCTTTGACGGCCCTTAGGACACTTCCTCCTGTCGAGTGCCCGGTAGAGTGGTAGTCTCTATCGCAAAGATAGGTTGTCCAGTTATTGTCCAAGATCTCCTCATTAGAAATGTATTATATTACCACGTTTCGGTGATCACGAAAATATTGAAATGACACGATTTCGCATCACTGAAAATATTTCTTAGTTTTCCTCTCATGTGGTAAAAAGTCTTAAGTCTTCAGGCAACTTGGTTTTTAGGTTATGGGTTGAAGGGGGAAAGGGTGCTCCGGAAGAGACTAGTTATGGGCGGTTTTTTTTTTTGGAGCTGTGACACATGAAAAGATCTTACATGAGAAGCGTACGTGGGAAGGTCCTGGCTTAATTGTTCGGAGGTAATTTGGCTCATGATACTTCGTATAAAGCAGAGTGTCCCGATCAATAGATTAGATGTTCCTGTTAGGTCGAGATCACTGACATATAGAATGGACAGCTCATGAGGAATTTTTCATGGCACCAATTTGTTCCATAGGCTACAAACCTTTTTTCACTCCATGTAAACACCGGAATCACTTTTGAAATTTACATTTTTTTAAATACGTACTTAAAACATTAAAATAACACAAATATTTTGTTTAAAAAAATTAATAAACACTATTTTCACTTTTTCACCTTTGAAAATGCCTTTTTTTCATTAATTTCCAAATTTTATGTGTATCTGATTTAAGTTCTTAACGCCTGTTTTAGCAACTGACATTCTGTATGTCAAAATCCGGGGGTCTATGGGGAAAAGAGCAAAAGATATAAACATCACTAGTGCAAAAGGGAAAATATAAAATCAGGTCTGATTTTACTTCTGAGTGCTCCTGTCAGTTTGGGGGTCTATGGATGAGTGCGACAACTATACTTTTGGGTGCCATCGATTTGTATGGAATAATTTCAGATGAGCAGTCCATTATTATATGTCAGTGGTCGAGATAATGAGACTGGTTCTGGTTTTACCGATTATACAGGTAGAGTCAGGTTTCTTATATATGTATGCAACGAAAAGCCGAACATTATCGAAGACTCTTCTGTCTCTCAAACTCGAAAGTAAATATCGACGCTCAAATGAATATGCTGGGTTCAACAAAGGTGGTTTGACTGTGGGGGAATGTGGATATAACCATCGCTGCCTTAAGAAATCTTACATGTAAGTATGGACAAAGTCTAACTAAACTATAAAGAAAACTTTGAAACGAATCGTTTCAATTGTTATATCAAAAAGAATCGTTATTTCTAGTTTCAAAAATTTAATCTAATTTCATACGTAAAAAAACATTTCCACTTAAAAAATGCCTATGTTCTAAGAATATAATAAATAAGTACGTATATACTTTCTTCCTTCACCAATTCACCAAAGTGCGCATTTTAACTGTATTCATTTTGTTCTCAGTCATTTTTGCTACTCGAACAGCATTGCTTAAGTTAGCTTCGATACAGGTAACCGGTCTTCTCTTGGGCTTCCTTCTTGCTGGTGGATATTGGTCGTCTCCATTGAGATCGATATGGATTACCTTTTCCACCTTCATACTGCTCGGTCTGTAGAGTAGATGCTTCTGTGCCAATTCCGTATTGCCAGAATCAAGTGTGATTTGAGTCAAGTAGCTCTTCAGTTGAGACTTTAATGCTGCATTCTCTCGCTCCAATGATGTTTTCTCTTCCATAAGACAGGCGTTGTCTAGGCGAACGTTATTTACTCGTAGCCAGAAATTTTCAAGATTGAACCACATTCCAATTGCGCTCTGAAATGAGTAGAGAAATGTTATGATTATAATACGATGGGTCTTAAATTAGTGTACAAGATGCTATTAACTGTTGTAATTCAGAAAGTACATATTCAAGTATTCTGGTTGGTAGGCTGGCTTCCCACGGAGTGCTATTTTGCGGATTATTACGCACGGCCATTCTCCTGTTCGAAAGAAAGTCATCTTCACGAATGATAATTCGTATTCTTACAAGATGCATGCGATTTTATCGAAACTGGAGCGGAGGTTCATCTATGATCTGTTGCTGCAGACAAATTGAACCAATCTCTGCATCCGGTGGACTTAAGCGAACTCCTTTCATGGTGAACTTTAATTTTTGAAACAACAACTAGTTGCCACTTCAAACAGATTACGCTCTCTCACACCCTTCATAGATGACGATAAAATTATACGTATATCGCATGGCCTTTGGATTAGGATAATAAGCCCATCACTGGTAATAAGCCCATCACTGAGGCCAATCTCGGCTTTGTCTCTGCGAATCTGCAAGAAACGATCATCACAGCCTTTGAAATTAGCTGTCCTGCGGAATCACGAAGTATCAACCGAACGGAGATAGTTTGCCCACCGGTCTCACAACAGGAACAAAAGCCTGGCAAACAAAATTTTCTCTGCGGGTAAGATTGAATGGGCCATTGGCATCTTCCAGCCTTTCAAAGTTGCTGGAAAAGACCACATCTTCCCGAATCACCTTCAGAAAGGCTTGGAAGAGATCTCACCAATCCTATTGCCATTATTTCGAGGTAGCTTTGCGCTGGCCCGTATTTCGAGGCGCTGGAGAGAAGCTAGAGTAGTCTTTATCCCCAAATCGGGGAGAAGATCGTATAGGGAAGCAAAATCCTATCGACCTATCAGCTTCTCCTTTCTCCTGGTTTTAGGCAAGCATATTAGAGAGGGTCTTACAGCGAACCCACTTCACTGCCTGCAATTTGCTTATCGACCAGGCAGATGTGTAGAACTGCCATTCATGTGCTAGTGAGCGTTTTCCCTTCGGACCAAAGAAATCTCTCTCTGCGTCTTTTCAGACATTGAGAGTGCGTTTGACAACGGTATCTTTGACGCGATCAATACAGCCGCAGTAAAAAAAATCATTCAACCCCCACGGTGAGAAGGATCACTTCGCTTCTTAACAGCAGCTTGATAACTGCTGAGATAAATGGCGAATCGATTACAGTTATGGCTGGTAAAGGTTGTTCTGTCCTATCACCTTTCCTATGGTCAATAGTGACTGACGAACTTCTTGCCGACCTGAAAGCAGGGGGCTGCAAAGCATAAGCCTATGCAGGCGTTATCGTCATAACGATTAGCGGCGTTCATGATGGCACCATTTCAGACCTCACGCAAATCGCTCTGTCATATGTGTACAGCTGGAGCAAGAACTTGGGTATTAACCCACAAAAAACTGACAGTGTACCATTTACGAATAAAAGGAAGCTAAATCTAAAAGCACCCTCTTTGGATGTGGTAAAGAAATGGTTTTCTCAAAAGATGCTAAATATCTAGGCATAATCCTGGATCAACAGCTCTCTTGGAAACCATAGAGAGAGAAAGTAACTGCCAAGGCCTAATACCATTACATTTCTCCATATCTGTCGTCAATTTGTAGGTTAAACCTGGGGTCTCAAAGCGAGGTTAATGTTTTAGCTATATACGACGGTATAAGGCCCATGGTCACTTATAGATACATCCATTGCATGGTGGGCACCTGTTGGACTTCGGCTAGGAAGGCCCTACTGAATCTTTTTCCACTCCAACTAGAGGAAGCCTCTGGCGGGGCACTGCGTCTACTGGAGCTCTTCTCCTTCAAGCCAGAAAACCTGGATCATTTATCGATCCTCAAGGAGCCAAACCTGGAGCCAATGATATTGCCCGATACCATTCCTGTCGACAAACCGACGATTGTTCGAAGTAGGTTAGAATGGCAACATGGCAGCCCCCTTTTTGAAGGAAGCACGGCTATTTGGTATACGGAGAGTTCTAAAATCGATAATGGGGTAGGACTAGGAGTACATGGCCCAAGCAAAAAATGGCTCAAAGCACTAACCCCCCCTCCCCCTTCCCGCTGAGGTACTTGCTATCCAGATGTTTGCGCAGGCTTGAAATAGAGCTCCAAATAGCTCTAGTGTCGCCATTTTCTAAGGCAGTCAAGCTGCCCTGTTGGCCATGAACTCTCACAGGGTGTCATCAAACACTGTTCTGCCTGTTACTATGATGTGGATTCCGAGCCACGAAGATCACATTGGTAATGATCGGCCTCGCATCACTTGTCGGTCCGGAACCTTTCTGCAACTTAGGAACGGTCAGCAAGAATTGGGTCGACCAGCTGTTTCTTCATAGCTGCACAAGCATTCAGGGTGTTCGTCAAGCTAATACATCCAGTCAAATCGATAAAGCTAAGGCGGACAAACTTTCAAATTTTAAGAGGTGGGAGCTAAAAACAATAACAGAGCTCCTGACGGGCCACTGTTCCCTCAAATATCATCTAAACAGAATAAGGGCTGGTAGTTGATTGTAGCTGTCGGTTCTGTAGGGCAGCTTCCGAAACTGCGGAGCACTTACTGTGCGACTGTGAGGCTACAACGACGAAGAGATTGAGTCTCCTGCATCGTGATTTCCCTGCTCCCAGGGAGATTTGGGATATGAATCCTAAGTCAATTTTAGGCCTAAACCTGGAACGTTTTTAACGACGGGCTTGACACAATAGGCCGGATAAAATAGGTCACAGTGCCCACCAAGGCGCACCTAAACAAAAATAGAAAATATGTAGAATATTGTAAATTAAAATCTTAAAATGTGCATCGAAGTTTCTGTCAATATAATTATACCTCCTTAAACTGATCTGGGGGCTCCTTGAGTTCAGCAACTGATCTCTCAAACAATTTCGCTTTAGCTAAACCAAAAGGCAGAATCTTCTCCCTCTCAGTCTCCAACTTTCTGCAAGCTGCTACAATCTGCATCAGTGATTCGCCTTTCTTCGCGTGCTTTTCAAGAAACTGCAAAAATTTTACTACTTCTCTGTATCAGACATTACCTGCACCAAAATGTTACCTTTATAGCGGAATGACTATTAACCACCATGTACTTGAACTGATCGCGATCATTCTTCAGCGTCTCTTCCAAATTTCTTTTCAAATCCAGAAAACGCTTGTTCAGATCAGTCCTGTACCGCTGCAAGTAATTCACCTGAAAGTCATGCTCTTCTGCCGCCGTTTCCGCCTCCAGCTTCAGCTCGGCTATATGATCGGTTGATCTAGCCACCTCGTAACAATGCGCACGGATCAATTTTGTGTTCTCCTCGTCCCGTTCGCGCAGCTCCGAGTATTCTGCATAGAAGTTGTCAGTGTATTTGACATAGTCATCGAGCACTTGCTGATAGTCGCGCCAAAGTTTCTCCAGCTGATCTTCGCGTGTTTTGGTGATCTCCTCCAGTTTGATCGCCATCTGAAAGTGCAGCATGCATGTGCAACTGTTGTTTTTATATAAATCGCATAAAATTGATATTGAAATGTCCAAAATGTCGTTGTAATTGTGATTGATATATCCTGTTATAATTGATCATTTCTGACTGTATATATAGATGGACTAGCGCTAGGTGCAAGATCAGTCGCAGCAGAAAAATGGGTGTTAAGTTCAAGCTAGTCGTGTTCTTGTTGATTTTTGTGACAATATCGCTTAAAATACACGCGCTAAAGTGTGTTCAAAATGATGTTAACAATGACGAAATGAAGAAAGTTGTGCGCACGTGCATGAAGCGCTATGAAAGTGGTGATAGTAATAATAATGGCGGCGGTGGAAATAACGAGAATAACAATACCGAGGACTATGACGATAATAACAGCGAAGACAATGAGCCGTTTCGTGTAAGGAATCGTGATAAGCTGCAAATGAGAACGGGACGCAACAGGCGATCTTCATATGATCGCAATCGTCAACAGCAGAACGAGAAACGTTATAACACGTTTAATAATAACAATAATAATCAGAGAAGCTATCAGAATAATACAGAGAGTACTAAACGAGAGCATCGATACATTACAAACGATCGCGCCTGCATGGTTCATTGCTTCTTTGAGGAGTTGAGTATGGTGGGTAATCTTGCACATAAGACTCAATTTTAAAACTAACAGAACTCTTTTGTTGCAGCTAAACAACGACGATCTGCCAGATAAGCACAAAGTCTTACATGTCATAACCAAGGACATACGCGATCTTGAGCTAAAGGAATTCTACATCGATTCCATTCAAGAGTGCTTCCATTTCACGGAGCTGGATCAGCGGAAGGATAAGTGCCAATTCGCTAAAGCGCTGATCACCTGCATGGCGGAGTATGCCAAGTCTAATTGCGAAGATTGGCACGATCATACTATGATCTTCAACTAACAAAACACTTTACTTGACACATATAACTTTTATTAAGATTTTAAAAGTGGGGGTTTCGGTGGTGGGATCAATTTTATTAAATATAACGATCGAGTAAAGTGATCAAGTCAATTATAATTACATTATATTATAAAAATTTCATAAGCATATAAATAACTACAAGCAAGTACACACTATTATAGTAATGATTTGTGTTTTACTCACAGAACTCCTTAAATCGTCCGATTTCCTGACATGATCTTCATCGTGTGCTGTCGATCGTTTTAAAGCTGCTGCCTCCAGGCCATAGAAGACACATTCAAGCTCCAATTGTGATCCATCTCGGCCCACTTTGTATTTAGCAAAATCCTCTCGGCCTTCTCGTAGTATAGCTTCTTTTTCGGATATGTAAGCTTTTCGCCAGAATTTCATTCGTTGTTGTTGAATGCCTGGGAAGGAAGTTTTGTTTGAACCATAAGGTGGATGATTTTAGAATGGGTTTCAGGTTACAAGGAGACAGAAGGGCGTTGAAGGAGATCGCTAGGTACGTTAGGTTTGAACTCTTGGATATTCGGGAATACAAATGGAATAAGATTGTTGCGGAGATTGGAGATCGTTTTTCTCACGGAGTGATCGCTATGATGGCACTAGAGAGGTTCAGCGATAGACGTGACTTTACTGATCCACTGAGACAGCTTTGCACGAGTTGATGGGTACTATCAAAAGTACCCTAACTTACCAGCAATATAGCCTGGTAGCTTTCCTAGGCAAAGAAGGCGCTTTTTAACAACTTTTGTACTGAATCGTTTAAAGAAGCAACTTTCACATTCCTAAACCTAGAACCAAGCCTTAGGAAATGGCTGGTGGCTCCGTTGAGCTCCGGAATAATCCAAGCAGAATTGGAACTGGAACCAAGATGGTACGCAAATACGCCAACAGAGGTATACCACAAGGAGGCGTGATCTACTCTTTACTGTGGTTAGTAACGATACATACTACAAAAGCTGGGCAAAAGTAAATCTAAGGCAGTAGAATTAGTGAAATTAATGTGGTTAGTGAATTACGATAGGATGTCTGAATAAAGCTGGCAGATGGGTTTTGATCTGGCAGTATACTCGTGCAAAACTAAGCTATGCTTATTCACTTTAAATTCCCCAGGTTGGATGTGTACACACTTACTTTATCCTTCAGAGTGAACATTCTGGGCCTAATACTGGATCCTAAACTCAACTGTAAGTTGAACATCGAGGAAAGGGATTCTTCAGGCAAAAATGGTCCTGTGCATTTACACAGCTGTGGGACACCCAATTCTCACTTACGTTTCGCTAGTATGGGGCAAGTGTTGAGCAGGACCTATAATGTCATAGGGGTGGGAAGGGATCACCAGACTGCAACGAGGCTAAGTTATGATGTAATGGGAAGCAGGCTTAGAACATGTTCTTTTCTACCTGCTCCCTCCCGGCTTTCACATGGAACATCTTGGGTCGTATAGACAGACTGAGGAAATCTGGTGCCTGGATCTCAAAACCGCACCGTCATAGGAACATCTTAAACTTGCAACCCGAAGGTAGGGTCAATACAACGACGGCCAACTTTCTCCCTAGATTGACCTTAAGGAAGGACTTCTCCGTCGAAATACCCTCCAGAAGAGAGTGGAGTGATTGAATACGAATATTCATCGGTGGCTCTAAGACGTCAGAGTGCGTCGGTGCAGGAGTTTATCTAGAGACCACTAACAGTTTACTGTTTACTTTCAAAGAAAGAACAATGGGCCCCCGCGCGATACCGCAAGAATCGCAACCCATCAGCAGCTCATTGTACATTGGCCCATAGAATACGTCCGTTGCCGTAGCTGCGGGGAGACGAATGAGGTGTACGAGACTGTGGTAGCAAAAGGGAGTCCCAAAGCTCTAACTTGGCTTCCGATCGCACTGGGGCAGTCCAACATCGAAAGTAACCTAATCGTAATGATAGTATCGACAGAATTTTGTAAGAGCTGCTACATTCCTACGGTGGCTCAAATGGTCGATCGAGTAGCAAAGAGTGTCGACGCCGATAAGGTTCATCAAAGAATTCATAAGCAAAGGGTTGATGCATTCATAGGAAAACGATTTGAAGCTCTGTATATTGTCGCTGCAAAGGAGATCAGTAATGGGTTTCTTGGCATGCGTTGAAATCTAAAAAGGTATAGAAGTCGCCCAAGCAAATGATCCACATAGGGGAAAGAGGAGTATAGGTGTCAAGCAACGCTTGTCTTTGACAATTCCGTTCTATTTGTGTCAGAAGTTGAACTTTGCCGGGTCTTGGCAACACTGTCATGAGTTTTTTTACTGTACGTTAACTGGAGAAAAACAACTATCCCAGCAGTCTGGTTTTTGAATTCTTGAGTTCTCACACAACGTTTTTGTTTTTCCCAGTTCAGTCGTTTGTTTTTCGTTTAATTGAAATACATTGGAGTATCGTTTAAATAAAACATTGGAGTATCATTTAAATAAAGTGCATTTTTATTTTCTGGTTAAATAAATATAATTCCAAAAATTTGTGTTCTGTTGTTATTTTGCTTTAGGTATAATTTCCCAAACTTGATTTAATGCATAAATTTACTAAACAATTATGTTGGTGTGACCGTGAAAGTTGTCATTTAGCATACTCAGTAGACCAGTTCTCGTTCGATTTCGGAGGTTAAGCAGCATTGGATATGATTAGTACTTAGTTGGGGACCGCTTGGTAAAAAGGCACTCGCGGTTAAAAATATAAAGCTTCCGACACCGCCGCATTTATTACTCGGATATCCATGCCAAAAACTCAAATTTTTCAGCCAGTTTTTTCACACGGGATCGTTTAGCAATAATTTATTCTCACAGGGTCAAGGCGTTAGATGCCCCTTGTGGTTGGTCCCTATAGGACAATCCACATTGGCCTTACATGAGACAGGGCAGTGGAAAAGAGGCGGAAACTAGTGGATGGATTTGTAGCTATGAGAATCAAGAAGCTATATCAAGCTCTATATCAGCCACAACGTTAAAGAATGTAGCAGATGAACAGTTCAAGCAATCAGAACCAACGAGAAAATCAAAAAGAAGCAGTGTAACAATTCATTGTGCCCCATGGAGCTTTCATTGATGTTGCAGAACCGGTATTAGATTGGTTGTTGTAACCGTTATATTTTAGCATCATGAACTTCTTCAGCAAATAGCTGTTACGGATGAAATAATGAGCAATCGAACTAGTAGATTTGTTGTTCTAAAAGAACTGCTGAATAGTAGAGGAACTTCAAATCACAAGTATTGCTAGAAATTTGGATATAAAAGGCAGGACATGGCTGTTTATCTAGAAATCGGATGGAATCTTAGAGTTTTTCAATAGATTTGTTGCCGATCATCTGAGAAAGGGTGATGATCATCAGTACAACTGAGTGTCACAATCCGAATTTCGTGTTGGACAACAAGACATATATTCATAGCAGTAATGGTAAAATTGGGACTACCAAAATGCAATAAACAGCCTTACTTATTGTACAAATCTGTTGTCATCGCTTTCCTCAAAAATAACTGAATTTTATACTTTAAAATCTACAAGCAAGAATCTCTTTGCAACGTATTGAAGAATCAAATGTCTTTCCTTGGCCTAGAAATTCTCCTGGTCTAAACCTTTGCTTAAATCTACACTATGAAAGGTCCAAATCGAGAGGGTTCGTTCAATGACAAAACATTAACCAATCGGCCAAGCTGTGCAAGCTAATAGAGGGAGTATTACTTTTAAAACAAAACTATGGGTAAAATTTATTAATAATGAAAAAAAAAATTATGGAACAAAGACATACTTATTAACCGCTCAACATCTTCCATGTGAGACTGCTGCAGAGTCGCGTACAAGTCTTCAGCCTCATCCAAATCAGCCAGCAGCCTCCGAATAATTCTGTTCTTCTGTTCGAAAGATTCTTCGAAGAGCCTCTCCACTTCGCCGATTTCGTTCTTCAGCTCCTGACATTTTATCTGCCGAAGTATGGATCTCCACTCCTGATTGATCTTGGCCAAGTTCAGTCTGCAGAAAGCTTCCTCCCTCTTCAGCTTGTTCTATTAACAAAAAGGGATGGCTACAACGGTAACGATTTTGTTAAGTGAAATGCTAGAAACGGATTTACTTTCATGTAGAGGCATATGAGCTGCTGCTTCCTCCTTCGGGCCTCCTCTTCCATATCAGCTCGATGCTGGAGGTAGCGGGCCCGCTCCTCATCAGACATCTTCGCTAGTTTATTTTTTGCTCCACCTTTTTTCCCCATTTTGATGGACTATAAGAGAATTAAAAGACCACTAATGAACTTTAAAGGATATACAGACGAACTCAGTGAAAACTTAGTGCAAACTGAAGCAGTTCTTATGGTGAGTAAAGTCGAATGAACATCCTCCGAGATTGTTTTATCGATTAAACTTTGTTGGGGAAAATGGAGCACAAAATCCGTGGAAACTAAAACTTTGTTTATTTGTTAACGATTTTTTTTTTCTTAAAAGAAAAACTAATTTCCTCCAATTGTTTTTAAAAGTGCATAATTTTAGTTGAAGTGAAAAACAATTTAAACTTATACTTTAGGGGATAATGTCATCAGTTATTCAAGAAGACGACGGTTAGTATAGATCAATAGATAAAAGATATGATTTGTGATTTGATACAAAATTTCTTTTCTTGGTGCTTCTAGAGGAGGACTTAGAAAACGATTTTACTGATCGCAATGCAAAAATCGAGCGTGTTTTACGCGTTTTCAATGGTTTTGTTGGCAAACTTAAAGTTGCTCTTGCAATTCCATATCTACTGGAGCACCAGAGCGAACTTAAGAAGGAGCTGAGCCCGATGTACTGCAAGAAGTTGGACAAGTATTGTGAGCCATATTTTCAAAGAAAAGCAAGTGGTTTAGCGGTTGGACAGGAGGATGAGTCTGATGAGGAGAGTGTAAGTTTAAATTGGATAAAATTTGTAAGAGTTTTATATTTTTAAATTGGGAAAAAATGTTTATTACATAAGGCAACAAAATGTGTGCGGAAAACATATCCTATTGTACTTGGAGTAGTACCATGACTTCTACTATTTGTAGACCAAGTCGTTGAAAAGATTCTGCATTGTGCCTAAAGGTTTGGCACTTAGACAAAGGGACGCTGCCCCTCGCTAGTGTTATAATGATAGAGAACATACCACAGCTGTTTCTTCTCGAGCCACAGCTTGCAAATGGGGTCCTCTGGTCTTCTAATCCTCCATAGGTGGTGATTTAAGGCGCCGCGCCGTGTTCGTTGATCAACTAAAGTCCTCACATCGTTCTTGGTACCCCTCTGGCAGCGTTGCAAATCGATTAAGAATGAAGAGCTTAGAGTTCACCGGACTAGGTATGGACCTTCAGTGTTTGGTAGATTTCATCGAAGTCGGATAATCTACTGCCCTTTTCGCTGAACTGGTTGGTGCCGTAATAGCTGATGGTTCCAGATAACAAAAAATAGTGCCAGGATAAAGAGGTGCGTCATTTCATTTCTATTAAAGCGCTGATGGCTTGCGACTCATACAAATGTTACTCGATTGGTACGATAACTAATTTAAACTTGGTCCTACGGAAGTTATTCGCTCTGGTTACCGCTTGGCAGTCAATTGAAATAAAGAGCTTTGTTCCAGAACTCGAATGTGGGATCCCGCGGGACAAAATTTTTCCCAATTTGTGTTTCTTTACTTTCTCATGCAAGAAAAAGTGGGGAAATTTTCACTTCCCCTCATGCAGGAATTAGCCGGAGGTTTTCGGTCCTGCGATTTCTTGCAAGTTATCAGCTGACAATTTTTTGTATGTATGTGGGTATCTTAACAAGTGGCATACACATAGACAATCGACATTTATGTTATCTTTTTCTTGATTTGCAGGAAATTGCCCAAAAAGTGTTTCTTTACTTTCTGAATTTTTGACAAAATTATCCCCACCATTGAAGTAACTTTTTTCCCAACAAGTTTTTGCAGGAAAAGTACTGGAACAAAGCTAAGATCTGTTAGTTACCACAGGCCCTTTCTAAATTCCATTTTAAAGACAGTAGGATGCCTAAAATGAGCGCTCCAGTTAACCTGAGGTTTTTAAATCGCGGCACCAACGCCTGCCTCTATCTTGGAGCCATCCGTGTACCATGCGAGCACGCTAGTAGTATCATAGAAAAAATCCTAGTTAGGCTGTCATGTAGGTACGCGTAGGTTAAGTCGGTTTAAATTTTGAAAATCGAATACAATCCGACAGCATTCCCCCTTCTGGGATCTTCTAGATAACGCGAACAATTGTAGAGTGTTCACGCTGAAGACCATCGCACAGGCGGCCATTCAATTTCAGCCTTATTAAAGCGAACTTATCCACTTTAAAGTGCAGCGGTACGAAATCGAGCTGAATCTTCAGATCTACCGTAGGCGTTGTGCGAAGAGCCGCGGTGATGGATGGGCTGGGCATTTTTTGAATATTGCTTAACCTTCTAGCGAAGCTGTTAAACTTGGTTCTATACTACCACACCATATGTAATATTGGTCCATGAGCTTTGCGGCAAGACTACAGGGGTGTGCGATTCTTGCTCGTTAGACTGTACCCGTGCTGGTACCAGTGAAGTTTAGAATCTAATGTCACCCATCAGTTTTAAGAATTAGTACACGCAAAAACAAGACCTGCAGCTGCAGTGTGTCGCAGTAAGCCCATGTGGCACACAGGACCGTGTCTGGCCAGCGTTCATTGCATGCTCAGCACCCGGCGGCCAAAATAAAAGACAGTTAAATCGCCAAGGAAATTGTGTCAAACACGGATAAAGGTCAATCTACACATATTCGTAAAGGCACGGCGCCGATGCTTTTAGTGTCAGTGACTTCCGTGATGAAATTTTCACTGACATTCACACAACACCGCCGGTGATCAATGTTCAATCGGATCGAGAAATATCATCATCTCCCACCGAAAGAAGTTGGACAGTTGTTAAAGGAACGCCTGAGATTTTGAAACCCTTTTCGAATAAAAGAAGAGGGTCTTTTGGACCCAGGGTTAGTAGGTGAGTGTCCTCTGGTACCTGAGGATTAGATACTTCCGTTCGTGCCCGAAGGTTCACCATCCTGAGCCACTCCGCTCTTCTTGATGGGCAATATATCTTTCTTGAAATGCCTCAGAATTAGGAGGAGGAGAAACCGTAACTTGTGATGTCCCCAGATTTCGCCAAAGGTCCTGGCGACTCCTTGCTAATTACGAGGGCAACGGCTTGGCCGCCATCTTTTGGATACTTCAGTTTCGTAATTTTTAAGGAAGATGCCTGTAGCCTTGGGTTACTCTTTCTTCTTCTTCTCTTCTTTGATCCGTTAGCTGGCGGTCTGAATGGGACGTCCCCCGCAATGGATACGCTGCTGTCGGTGCCGCTGGGTCTCGAACTCTATTCACGATTCGTTTCCATTCGTGCCGGTTTTTGAGGACATCTCGAGCCTCGGTAACTGATATCCGTTGATTCTTTAGGTCCCCTTCGATATTCTTTAGCCAGGTTTTCTTCGGTGCCGATCGCTGGATTCTCCAGGCTGTCGACCCGTCCGTTGTGAGCACTTTGGTCTTTTCTGCATTGATTTTTAACCCTGGGAGATGCGGGAAATGTCGTATAAGATGTCCGTTGCTTCGTCATCCGTGTCGGTGAAAACGGCGCTATCGTCGGCGAACATTAAGTCGGTTACGAAGGTGCTGTCGTCGTATCGAACTCCGAGTCGTCCATCGAATGCTTCAAGCATAATCGCGTCGATCACAACATTGAAGAGAAGTGGCGAAGCGACGTTTGGTGGACACCCGTTTGAATAGGGAACTCCTCGATAAGTCGCTTCGAATACGAACGCTGCTGGTTGAGCCATCGTACGACGCTTGGAGAAGTTGGATGCTTCTCAATGACACGTGTTCGGTTTCCAAAACTCTCCACAAGCTGTTCCAATCGATGCAATCGAAAGCGGATTTGAAATCGATGAAAACGACGATAGTTCGTTTGCCGCAGCGAATTCTTTTTCCCATTAGCTGACGGAGTGCGAATATTTGATCAATGCATCCTCGATGTGGTCTAAATCCCGCTTGTTCTTTCCGGCTCGTTTGCTCTCGATCAACAGAATAGTATCCAGAATAGCCTGAGACTCGGCTGGTTCCTCGGAATCTCCTCCCTCATCACGATCTTAAGTTTAGCGCATGGCCATGCTACCCCGATTTTGGATATGGCTATTTTATAGAGATCGACAAATTTCTGTTTGCACATGCGAAACGCTTAACACGGCCTTTGGTATGCTGCACGCTTCCTCCAACGTCGCGAGCCTGACCTCAATTTTTACTCCATTTATCAGGCAGAATGATGTCGTCCGGATCGATTGGTGTGGTCCGGACCTGCATCGCCTACCTTATTGAAGTTTGTTGCTGCTCGGTGATATTCTTCGCCGCTCCCTTGAATCGAGCGAGGATTCTTTGCGCGTTGTGTTGCTCTAGATACTGCACCTTTGATGGTGGAGCTATGTTTTTTAGATTTTTTCTTATATCATCATCTTTTTTGTTTCCTGTTGGCAATTATTAGATGGATTTGTGTAGATTGATTGGATTACGGCAATCAATTTCGTGTTTTAACAAAACTTTCTTATATCAAAGTTAATTTTAAAATAATTTCTTACAATTTATTCTTTCCCAGGACAAAAAGGAACAACAATTTCCATTGGTCGACTACAATCTGCTAAAAGCAGTTCAAATGGTCTACAACAACTCCAAAATAAAAGACAAAGTTTGGACATATTTGGACAAAAGTTCGACACAAGCTCAGACTCTGGCCAAAACAATGGACTACATAAATGCGATCGTTGAAGATCGAGTTTGGGCAACAGTTGCCGAAGATGTGGAACGGGAGAAATCCCTACATCGAACCTTTCATCATAATGAGAGAGTGAAGGAGACTTCACTTGGTAAAAGGAATTTAGTTGAAGATAGTATTTTGGTTTTATTTATTTTGTTAAAAATCTAGGCATGAAGGCGATATTACAGGAAAAGGATGCCAATATCGCGTGGAAAATAGCTAAAAAACAGGCCTTGGTGGAAAAGTATAAAAAGGATTTAGCAGATCGAAAATGGGAGAATAGTATTGAGATCAAGCACACTGTGTAAGATATATTCTTTGTAAGTATATGTATTGAATAAACTAAACTTCTTATACTTCTACTCAGCCACAACGCCAACAAGAACATGTCCAAAATTGTCCTACAAAGTGAGACTCGCCAAGCTGCTTTGAAAGAGGAGGTTGAACACCTGAAAGAAACTTACACCAATACCCTCAACGAAAACATCGCCAAGGACAAATTGTTAAAGGAGAAAAAGTTTAGTTCTAAATTTATTCTTAAATATAAACTAAAAAAAATTAAAAATATTCTTTTAGAGATCGCGCCTTGCGCCAACTTTGCAGCTGGATTAAGAAGTACGACGTTGACATGGGCGAACGGACGAGGAAATTGTCGGAGCTGAAGGAGGAACTTGAGGAGAACACGCAGATTTTCCAGGATTTTCTCGTGGAGTTCAATCGTTTGGAACAGGAGTATTTTGAGGTGTACAAGATGAAGGAAGCGGAGGAGAAGCTGGCGCAGGAGGAGAGAATGATGCTGTTTATGATGAACAGGGCGGCGAGAATTATTCAAGGTACTTGGAGGCGGTATAAGGCTAAGAAGAAGAAGGGCAAGAAGGGAAAGAAAAAGGGGAAGAAGTAAATTTCATTGATTATTTTGTTGGTTTGAATTTTAGTTGATTAAACTAGTTTTGTTTCAATATATAATTTTAGCGAATGTGACTGTACAGTAGTTTAATTTCTGAAGTATCTAATTCTCTCTTACATTTCTCCAGCATTCCGTTATCTCAATTTAACAAATAATATTAAGCGTCGTGACTTTTTCCTCGATAGATGGAGTCAATTGCAAATAAGTCACGAGCCGTTCATGTGGTGTACGGTCAAAGGCGCTTTGTTAAAGATGAGTCACGCTCTGATCGTTCAATCACCAAAAAAACTGATGAAATTCTTGAATCGGCCTAGCAAGATAGGCACGGCAACTATGACGATATTGGAATGGAGCTAAACATTATCCACAAAACTGTTTTGAACCATTTACATAAAGCTAGCTACAAAAAAAGAAACTCGATGATGGTGTTCTTCAATCATATTATTTCTGAAACGTCGCATAACTGGTGATGAAAAAATTGTATGTCAACCGGAAGCGTCGAAAGATCGTGGGCAAGGTATGGTGACCCGTCACGACGTCGAACATGCTGTGATGCTCCGTAAGTGGTAAGACTGAGGGGAAATCGTCCATTCTGAGGTACTTCCAGTTGGCCAAACGATTGATTCTAAACTCTACTGTGGATAACTAGAGATTTTGCAAGATTACTAGAGGCAATTGAACGAAAATGGCCCAAAATGAATAATAGGAAAGATGTTGTCTTCCATAAAGTCAACGCTCGACCAAACTCTTTTTCGATTACCTCTAAAAAATTGGGAAAGTTTTGCTGAGAAGTTTTGTTGCATCCACCATATAGTTCAGTCATAGCATCCTCTGGACTATCAATTGTTCTAATCTCTAAATTATCTTCTAAGGAGGGCGGAAAAAGGGTGGACGAGAACCGTATTCCAAAACGGCTTATGGTGGCAGAAATTTCGGGAAATAGGCCAGTAGGAGATGGATGGACTCTGTGACGTCCGACGCAGAGACAATACTCATCATTTGGAACTGCAGAACTGCTGAAAGGAGCCGTCAAACTTGGAGAAAAGCCATAGAGGAGAACAAGAGTCGATTTGGGCTGTAGCGCTATTGGTTGTATGGAAGAAGGGTGAAAACCCCACCTACATTCTTTACTTCGATTCTGCTTTTCATATTATCTGTCACCATCCCAGAGAACCATTAGTTCATTCCCCATTCAATTAAATCTGTATCCCCGCAACGGATACGCTGCTGTCGGTGCCGCATTAAAAAATGCGGTTTCTGGCCTATTTTCTTCTGGTCAATTCGGTAGGTCGACTACCCTCCTCCTATCACACCCTGGACTTGGGACCAGGCGCAAAAGGTCTTCATTGGTACTTGTTTTCTTTCTCTTTTTAATTTTCCTGTTTTTTTGATTTTGACACTACAACAGCACCTCGCCTCATTTGAAGTATGACATTGTACTGGCTCAAAATAAAAAAGAGGCACCGCAGAAAAGAAAAGCAATGTATAGCGGAAAACAAGCTGAAAAGGCGGAACAAGCAATAAAAGGAACATTCAGGGAACAGCATAAAGCCACAAAAAGAGAAAAGGCCGGATCTGCATATTTTAACTCAGGCAAGCGGGAATCCTACGCGAAAATCATGAACAAGGTCGGAGCAGACACGAAAGGGAAACCTTTTATTGGAGCTGAAGAAGGGTGAAGGTAAAATGGTAGGTCTCCAGGAAGTGTCCAGTAATCAATCCAACAAGTGTCCTAACATCATTCTTGTGGGCGTGTATAGCGGAACCGATTAACTCGCATAAGCCACTGTAATCAAATCCATCGATCGATATCGATCAAAAAACACCGAGATCACCGATCAGTGAACTAGACATCAAAGCTTTATAAAATACGAGGGCGGTCCGATAAGTTAGCCCACAAAAGAAAACGAAAATTTTGGAGAAGTAGCGATTTATGTTTCAACACAGTCTCCTTTTAGCTACACTTGATCCAGCGATGCTCCAACTTCTTTAGCCCATCCGAAAAATGCGTGTTTGGAGGTCTGCAAAGTAGGCCTCCGTGGCGGCGATAACCTCCTCATTCGACTCAAATTTCTGCCCAGCGAGTGCCTTTTTTAAGTTTGGAAACGAAAAGAAGTCATAAGGGGCCAAATCTGGAGAATACGGTGGACGGGGGGCGGCAGTTCGTTGTCTAATTTGTCTGGAGTGTGCAAACGCAGCACCCATCGCGCCGGCAGCTTTCTCATGCCAAATATTTCAGCAGGAAAAACGACCACGTGGTCTTTTGAGATGCTACTGTTTCGGCTATTTCGCGCACCTTCAATCGGTGGTCTGCCAATACAAGATCGTGGATTTTTGTCATGTTATCCTCCGTGGTAGCCGTTTTCGGGGCACCTGGGCATGGCTTTTCAAAAACTGACCTGTGACCGAGGTTGAAGCTCGTTAAACCAATTTTTGACAGTTGCCGTCGAAGACGAAGAGTCACAGCATCCAAGGGCTCTTATAGTGGAAGAGCACAAGACAAGATCGGTCCATTGATCGTGACGTTAAGTGTTAGCCAAGAAAGAAAGTGTTGCGATAGAAGATTGGCATATGTTCGGGTTTTCATATAACGTAAGATCTGTGAAAGGGTAGTCGGGGAAAGTATAAAAGCGCAACTTTGACGTGCCGTTATGTGAGCCGAACCTATGACACCCTTTGGATGGAAGCAAAGACTCCTAGCCTGGCCAACCTTTTCTTTAAATTCCATATACTTTTTATAAAACCGATCTCTAATTCGTTCCTACTTGAACAACCATAGAGTAGACAAGTGCTTCTATTTTGTAATAAAATTTTTATGGTGATTTGCATCTATTATGAATCACTAACCGCTTACTTGACTATCAAAATACCTACAGATCACTCGTTTTGCATTGAATCATCGACTATGGACCAAAGCTTCGCCAGTAACAGGTTTGTCAACCAAACATCATTAAAATGTGGTTACAGCTGGTTGGGCACTATCAAAGCTTGAAGTCAGGACCTTCTGCACAATAAATCTTTTGTTTATGTGCTTCCTGTTACCAAACACATTGTTAAGTAGGATTGATTTAAGTTATTCCTCAATCGACACCTCTTTAACCCCACCAATCACTCTGATTCCTTATGCTATCTGGGGCTGTACGCACATATATCACTGCTGTGACAACAATTAACAAAAAACCAACTCTTGTCAACCAAAATTTATATCATTTCCCCGGAAGCAGAATTTCTGAAAAGTGTAAGAAAACAGTCGAAATGATCGAAACGAGCGCATGACTCAGCCGTGCCACCACCAGATAAGACTCGTCAAGTTCAGCCCCAGACCTTAGCACTCCAGCGCAGGCCTCGCTTTCTTGCGCATGCTTCAGAGTCTGACTTACCAGTTAACTGCCGTCCGCTACACGATCGGTTGCAAAAGCTTCACGTGTGCTGATCTTGCGCGAAAATCTCAGTCTTCTTAGAAAAAACAGTGCGAAAATTAGTCCAGAACGAGACGCATTAGCATTGGTCCAGATTTCTTTAGTGATCTTGTGGCGATCTTGTAACATTTTGCCGCAGATTAAGACAGATCGGAGCCGCTGTTGGTGCGTAGGTGATCCTCCTTAAAGTGAAGTCGCGATCTACCTTGCTGTGCTGTGTTGCCGATCTCTTGATCTACCTTGCTGGCTGCGATCGGTGTTTCGTTATTGTTGTTTTGTTCATTGCGACGAAGCCAAGTGTCGCCAGTGTGTATTGTCGGGTTCCGCCAAAGATGTTGAGGTCAGCACTATTGATGCCATAGAAAACTGCTGAAAGTGTCATAAGATAATTAACGCGGTGCCAGTTTATCGAGTTTTACATCTGAGATCGAACAATTAAGCATAGTAGTTGAAGCACGTAGCTTGGGTGGCAGCAATCGACATATTTGGAGGCTTGCCCCGTCGTACGACAA
The DNA here is from genome assembly GCA_949987705.1 of Thereva unica. Taxonomy (NCBI): domain Eukaryota; kingdom Metazoa; phylum Arthropoda; class Insecta; order Diptera; family Therevidae; genus Thereva; species Thereva unica. The sequence goes on along the minus strand of OX465281.1, from coordinate 27,789,247 downwards.
CTTCGTGCCTCCGTGATATTTTTTCCTCCGCTCGATTGTTTCAAGTGAGGTTTTGTTTATTTTTCGTTTTGTTCAAGCTCGAGCTTGTGTGTTTTTTTTCTTGTTCTCCTGTCTTGCTGCAGTTAATACACGATTACACCATCGATTTTGGATAAGCTCGTGGATAAATTTGTTTGATCACCATGTTTTGAGGTATGTTTCCAGATAAATTTGTTGCTTGATTTATGTCTGTTGTAACAACACCAAACAAGAGACTGAACAAAATTTCGTTTTCTTTTATTTTGTGCCTTCGACCTATTGCAACGAAATGAAGTTGTCGAATTGGTGTCTTCTGACGGCGTGTTTTATATGAATGAACTTTTACAAAAGTAGTTAATTATAGCCTATTGTGTTATGGGATGAAACCAAATCAAGGCTGAAGTCATACTCGTAAATATGGAAAATGTCATGCGTCTCTTTTTGTATTAAGGAATCCAAGTTGGCGGTGGCGAATCGTTTTCAATATCGAAACGATAAGAAATCTTATCGCGCGAAATTTAATATTTTCAAGTCAAGTTATCAAGTTATGAAACATTTAAATATTTTGTTGGGACATATTTACACGATGCAGTGTACACAGATAAAATTTTACAATTGCGAATTTTCTAAGAATTAAGAATTTGTGATCAATCTATGTATTTGTCCTATATTGCATGAAAGCGACTGATTCAATATTGCTTATTGAAGCTAACAAAAATATTGTTTTTCACATCATGTTTATTTTATTGCAAAATAAAAACAAAATCTATTTCTCTAGTTTGTCCAAGCAGACCAATGTGCCAATGTGTCTAGATTTGTTTCTCTGAAATCTTTTGGGTGAAATGTTGAAGTAAAATATTTTTGTTTTTCTTGGATGGTTTCTTCTGGCTCAGATTTTTTATTCCGTGATCATCGATATGAAGATTTCCTTGAGGTTATATTCTGTTAAATCGAGACGGAATCATAGCTTTGGATTTGTCTTTAATAATTTGTAGTCCTATTCCCTGATTCGTCGTTTTCATATCTTCTTAAGATGAACTTCTTCAGGGGTCTCGGTAGCCTAGAGAGTAAGGCGTCTGGCTACTATCCCAGAGGTCCCGGGTTCGATTCCCGGCCAGCCCACGGTCCTTCGCCTTTTCCACTTTCCCACCTACATAACTTTCCTTCTTTCTTCTTCCCTCTTTACATTCCTGATTGGAAGTGTTTAACGACACACAAAAACGCGACACTCGAAACGCGAAAAACTCTAAAAACGCGACACTCGAAAGTGAAACTGGAAGTGCGACGTTGCCACTTTTTCATAAACACGCGAAAAACGCGATTCTTAAAGTAATCAAAAAGGTAAGTATTCAAAAGATGTACATCCGCATTGCCGCACTGCGGCAATGCGGGAATGCGGCAGTGCGGCAATGCGGCAGTGCGGCAATGCGGCAATGCGGCAGTGCGACAATGCGGCAATGCGGCAGTGCAATTCCCGCATTGCCGCATTACCGCATTCCCGCATTGCCGCATTGCCGCATTGCCGCATTGCCGCATTCCCGCATTGCCGCATTCCCGCATTGCCGCATTCCCGCATTCCCGCGTTGCCGCATTCCCGCATTCCCGCGTTGCCGCATTCCCGCATTGCCGCATTCCCGCATTGCCGCATTCCCGCATTCCCGCGTTGCCGCATTCCCGCATTCCCGCGTTGCCGCATTCCCGCATTGCCGCGGGAATGCGGCCATGCGGGAATGCGGTAATGCGGCAATGCGGGAATGCGGCAATGCGGGAATGCGGCAATGCGGGAATGCGGCAATGCGGGAATGCGGGAATGCGGGAAAGCGGCAATGCGGGAATGCGGCAGTGCGGCAATGCGGCAATGCGGGAATGCGGCAATGCGGGAATGCGGCAACGCGGGAATGCGGCAATGCGGGAATGCGGCAACGCGGGAATGCGGCAATGCGGGAATGCGGCAATGCGGGAATGCGGCAATGCGGGAATGCGGGAATGCGGGAATGCGGCAATGCGGGAATGCGGGAATGCGGGAATGCGGCAATGCGGGTAATGCGGGAATGCGGCAGTGCGGCAATGCGGCAATGCGGGAATGGGGCAATGCGGGAATGCGGGAATGCGGGAAAGCGGCAATGCGGGAATGCGGGAATGCGGCAATGCGGGAATGCGGCAATGCGGCAATGCGGGAATGCGGGAATGCGGCAGTGCGGCAATACGGCAGTGCGGCAATGCGGCAATGCGGGAATGCGGCAATGCGGGAATGCGGCAACGCGGGAATGCGGGAATGCGGCAATGCGGGAATGCGGCAACGCGGGAATGCGGCAACGCGGGAATGCGGGAATGCGGCAATGCGGGAATGCGGCAATGCGGGAATGCGGCAATGCGGCAATGCGGGAATGCGACAATGCGGCAATGCGGGAATGCGGGAATGCGGCAACGCGGGAATGCGGGAATGCGGCAATGCGGGAATGCGGGAATGCGGGAATGCGGCAATGCGGCAACGCGGGAATGCGGTAATGCGGCAATGCGGGAATTGCCGCATTGCCGCATTGCCGCACTGCCGCACTGCCGCATTGCCGCATTGCCGCACTGCCGCATTGCCGCATTGTCGCACTGCCGCACTGCCGCATTGCCGCACTGCCGCACTGCCGCATTGCCGCACTGCCGCATTCTTTTGAATACTTACCTTTTTGATTACTTTAAGAATCGCGTTTTTCGCGTGTTTATGAAAAAGTGGCAACGTCGCACTTCCAGTTTCACTTTCGAGTGTCGCGTGTCGCGTTTTTCGAGTTTTTCGCGTTTCGAGTGTCGCGTTTTTGTGTGTCGTTAAACACTTCCTTCCTGATTCCTCCTGTCATAACCTTCCTTCGCCCTTCCCCGCTCCACCAAAGCGCATGTCATCGGTTGGTTGATGAGATTCTACTCGTTTCAGGAGGCATAACACTCCAGCGAGTTGTTTCTCGATGCCCCGATGTCAAAGTCGCAATAGTAATGGTTGGAAGTAGGTGGACTAAAAATATCGGGGGTAGGTTGTGGCAGTTCCTTCCTTCCCCGACTAGAGCTGCTGTTCGGCATTGCACTCTATACGAAGAAAATAGATTGCCGACAGTATAAAGGGCCTTTCCTGAGACTCTAGTCTTTCACATAAAAAAAAAAGATTGTTGTACTGCTTGCGGTGGTCGGTCTACGATGTCCTCAGGGACGGCGCTTTCATATGTACAAATGGTGCACTTGAACCGGGCGCAATTGGACAGGGGCGCACTTTCAGAAATTAAATTTAAACAAAATTAAAACTTTGGAACAAAATTGAAAATGTATTCCCGTGACTTCATTTCCATCTATTAAAGGAATTCATTTTTATTACCACGATTTTCCAATTTATTATTTCGATAAAATATTCTGTACCTCTGTCCCCGAACTCATGCTAATGCCGGGGGCGGAAGAAGTTACACGATATAGCACCGGGCGCAAAAAAAACAAGCCCTGGCCTTGCCTCCTATGCTAGTAGAGAGCCTAGTAGTGCGGAAGAAGGATATTAGAACAGTCTTAAATTAGGTAATAAAGGGCGACAACTTGCAGATGATGGCAGATGCCTGGGAGAACTGCAATCCAGAAAAAAAAATAAAAAGAACTATAAGTCGAGGAAGAAGAATGTTGTAGTGGGCGAAATTCTGCTCGAACATACAGAATATATCGGAGAGTCTCAAAGTTAATGAAACAATGAGAAGGATTGCAGCGAAGCTGGAGGAAACTAGTAAAATCATGATGGAAGTTCACTCTCCAGGAAGCTACGGGTAGGCATTGCGATTATTGGAAATCAAATGAATACGAGGTTGAGCCGAGATTGAGTTGATAGAGGGATTGAAACCTGCTATAGCAATAGTTTTCCCATTCAAGAAATCGCGGTTTGGCGAAATATTCCAATATTTTAGAATACGACAAGAAGTTCATTGCACTTAAACATGGGCAGCACTTTCATATTGGTAAGCACTTGCACCGGGCGCAATTCGACTGGGACACAATTTTTACATTGTCCTTTATTTGCGATCAAAAAATGAGAAGCTGATGTGGTGCAATATGGAATACTGCACCGGGCGTATGAAACCCAAGCGCCGGCCCTGGATGTCCTCTCCATATTTGTTCTTCTTATAGTCAATTCTAATGTCAAGCTAAATAGCATGGGAGTTAAGCTGTCATCTTGTTTTAATCTGTATGCAGTTCCGACTTTAGGGGTGACAAACCCGGGCAACCGTCCTAGGGCGCCATCTCCCAAGGGGCAACTTGTGTCTTCAGTGTATCAATACACCAGTGATGGGCAATAGCAGCTCTTAAGAGCCACACGACCTTAACCGGAAGTTTCCGATCCCTCTAACCCTTCTTGTCAGTTCAAGTGAGTGAGGTATATGACCCTCTATTGCTCTCTATTTTCATCTTTTGAGTTGGGCTGAAAAAAAGGGAATTGTAGAGGTTTCTATTCCTCGAAAACTCAATCTCCCAAGAAGAAGAGCTCCATGTACCAAAAAAAACCTTCACTGGTGCTCTGAACAAGCCAACTATTGCGTTGTTCTGCAATAAACGGGCGAATACCGACCGTGATTGAAACATAATCCTCATGTGCCGGTCAACAGAAGGTTATTTGCTGGACTATATGGCCGTACACCCCACACACACGGGCATACATTTTCTTAAAAAAAAAAAAGAAAATGGTTTATTATATACTACCGACACCCGGCAAAATTATAGTGTATAGTTATTTATATTTTGTGGGAAAGTGTAACTTTTGCTCCCCAACAATACTCAAGCCTCACTGCGTATTCATTGTGAAAAAATTCATGAAATCCGGTGCTCATATCTTCGAATTGGAACATTTTAAATTTTTTATCAGCGCACTGCAATTAAATGTTATATTGTTACCGACGCGACTGGCGAGCTTGTCAACAACACTTTCGGTGCAGATTATTTTTTATTTCAACTTTGCCGTCGTATGACAGTGTGTACAGATCAGTACTAGGCAATTTAAATCTTTGGGCCAAGTTTGGACGTCGTGAGCCTGTTGGTGCTCCAAAGCGGCTGGTGTTCGCCCGTTGTAATCTAGTATATAAGCTCGTGGATTTGTTCTAAAATTCTTACTCTCCGTCCCTCAGTAGGCAGGTATTAATAGCTTCTTGTCAAATCAAGCTTACTACTAGACACTGCCCATGACTTGAACGACATGACAGACTATTAGTACAAAGGGTGATTCATTCCTAAGCTTAATGTTATCACTTAAAAAAAACTTCGTCGTCCGGTATTTCTATTCCCGAAGAGTAATTATTTTCACTTTTCCCTGGCCTTAACAAGTCATGGACTGTTAAAATATTACCTCTGGCAGTTTTACATATTTGTTTTACATCTAGTACTGTTGCTCTCTTCTTCTTGCTCTTTCTTCTTGAAAGCCATCTTGAACTTTGATAACTTTCTGGTTCATGTAGTCTCTTTTATTTTTTCTACAAATTTTATCAACTCCTTTCCAGCGTTGTCGGCCATTATCGTGGTTTCCTTTCAGCTCCACCAGACACACAGGATCACCACACTTCACCATCCTTTGATCACCACTCCATACAAATATCGACTCTGCTGACGACGACATGGCTATCTTGCTGGAGAATTACTAGAAGGAAAGCGAGCGAACCATTTTCGCGCAACAGATTTTGTTAATAATATTTGTCGTAATTCGTAATAATATAAGTGTTGGGTAGGACACGATTAAAAAATGAGTTTGTAAGAGGTGCCTCTTTTTCCTTTTGTGTCAGTACAATGCCATACTTCAAATGACTTGACGTGCTATTATAATGCTAAAACGACAAAAACAAAGAAAGAAAATAAATACCAATGAAGAGCTTTTTTACAAGTTTAATTCTAATATGCATTTAAACTGCCTTAGTAAGTATGAAATCTATGCCTCCACAATGTAGATATGTATATGCAATGCAATCCCATCTTGCCTAATTTCAAGTTGGAATTTCTGCTTGAGCAAAAAAAGTAAAAAAAGTCTCTCCACTACGTAATTTGCTATCACACCTAGCCTCACCACGCTCATATACCAGTAGGACATTATTTTTAAACCGGGACATTTTAAAAAATTGAGGCCTCAGTACAATTTACCACCGTGTAAGGGGCAATTGTAATGCCTAATGTAAGTCCGACTCAACTCTAAATAAAATTGCAAGATATATACCGTAACTTTTCTTTATTTTTCTCCATTTTCAAATTAACTTTCTAACGATGCTCCCTCGTAACGCATATCTCCACGTTTGGGATAATTCTGTGGGTCCAACGACCCTGGACAGACTCGTCCCACTTCATTTGCCAGTCCCTTAAGGACTTGCAGCGCGCAATCTGCCGCCGTACCGTTTTTGACTCCTCTCTACCATATTCTGGGTCATAGAGACGTATGCCTTCTATCGGTAGAATGTCTATGGGGATCATCCCCGCTATCAGGCACGTTGTATCGTCGGACACACTGGTGCTGCGTAAAGAAGGACCGAACTAACCACCTTCCACAATAGAAGGCGACGACTTGGTCTAGGGCTCTAACGTTGGGCAGCATTGCGAGTACTGCATAAATCACATTGTCCGCCGTGGCCTCCAAGTAGGTTTTGAAATTTAGCCTCCGGTCGATAATCACTCCCAGGTACCTTAGAGCGAACTGTGCGTGGATGATCTGTTTCCCTACCTTCATCCTTAAGGACACTAGCGTTCTCCGTTTGCTGATCTGCACCGCTTCAGTCTTGTGCCCAGTAAGATCCAGTCCAGCGCATTCCAACCATGCTTTTATTTCCCATATCGCTTCGCTCGCATACAGATCGATGCCAACAGGGTGTTGTCCTACTACCGGTATCCCAATGTCATTAGCGAACCCGATCGCCACTGCATCCTTTGGAAGATGAAGCCCCATCACACACATCATACATTGCTATCCACAGGAGAGGACCTAGGACGCGGAACACCTAGAAGGTAGGATTAGAACTTGCTAACAGAGCTGCTAGGTGTTCGTTTGCAGTGACTATTCTTGGGTCTCGATAGAAGTGGCAAATCGGGTGGCACTATATTCCGAGGCCTTTGTTAGCCGTTCGCCTCGCTCCTCCCAATGCTCGACATAAAAGAGGCTTCTTGACTAGGGGTCGCAACTGATAGAGCCACCCTCAATTTCAAAGAATGGATTTAAACACGCGAAACTTTCAATCTATGCACACTGACAAAATTAAGATATCGCTATGAAAGGATTTTAAGTATAAAATTTTAGAAATATGAATTGTCATTTTTCTGGAAATTCTTTTTGCAAATCATCTTTAATAACATACCGTTAATTTTTTACTAGAAGTTGCACTTCTCAACCAAAAAAACTCCAGCTTGAATTTCAGTCAGGAATTTCTACATTATTATTATTTCCACAAAATATTTCCATTAATTGTCCTCAGATTACACAGAAAAACGCAAATAAACACCAAAATTGGATATAATCAAGCTCAAATTAAATGATCACGGCGTTCAGTCGTGCGACATCAATCACAAACGAAGCTCCATCGACGCCACAAACATTACACCTAGCATACCTTGCAGTAATTTGTCTAGACCCTTTGTCTGTTTCCTCATCAGTTTGGGAGAAAGTCCAAAACAAAACCTCCCAAAAAACAAAAACATCAAAATCCCATTATGAGTAAGACCTTGACGGCAGAACAGTTAGTAAATGGCCAGAGGTAAAATTCATGGAATACCTGGCACGTGACTCTCGAACGGATTGGAATGAGTCACTTCACTCACCTCAAGTGGATTTCGTTTTTGTTTTTCGAAAAGGGAAAAAGAAGGTGTGAGAGACAGGTCTAGACCCAAAAGGGGCTCTGGAATGATAATGACTCGGATACTAGATCAGCGATCGATGCCCGGGACTTAGTTAGGCACGAAAATAATGGCCTCGGCTTAATGGCGGCCTTCGCAGCTACTAATGCTGCCGATCACTTTCAGTACTTTGTATCGAGCGGGACTTGCAGGCACTCAGATCGGCGACTATTAGTGCGCTCGGCTCGCTTTACGAACTCAAACTTGAAAGGCTGAACGGCAATTATCATGCGAATGTGTGATCAACATGCGCTGATAAGCCAATTATGATCTAAGCTTTATCAACAGCATGCGTCAGCTGCACTCGAGAGGCTCTTTGATGATCGTTATTCAGCAGCCCCGCCGCAGGGCGCTGATTCATCTCGTGTCATGTGGCAAACTGCAGAACAAATCCGCAATGTGATCGAAGATGATCCTCGAAAAACGCGCAAGATCCATAATCGGCGCAGCCGTGACCAGAACCCACTTTATTGGTCACGGCCACTCCATTCGGCCGGACATCCATCGATCGATCCGATTGCCCCAAGATCAAGTGTTTTTGGTCATTAATAGCGACATTTTCGGGCATCGGTGCCTAACTGGCTGTCTCCTACGCCTTTACCTTAATCTTGAGAGATCTTGAGACACGCTCAAGTGACTCATGAGCATGCGTAGTGCACTAGCAGAGTTCATGACCGGACGGCGCTTTGCGCCGTGGTGGTGGGCCGCATAGCTCGGTTCTTTGTTTACATCGATCGCAGTCGAAATTCACCTCTATTAAGCGCGCAAATGGGGCCTTGTGCCATATAAGGGTCTTGGGGATTTGTGGATTCGTTTTCTTCTCGTCGCGGCTCCGCGGACGTGATTGTGTTTATTAATAAATTTCGGAATTGTTTGGATTTTGCTGCCGCTGGGCACACATTTGTTTTTAACAAGCGCGAAATAAATTATGGTAATTGCGTTTTTGTAATGCCGATCTTGTGGCTCAAGGAAATGTTGTTTTGAGTGTTTAGGCCTTGATTGAGATCCTGGTGCATTCCGTGCGGTTGTACTGCAGGTGTCAATGAATGCGTTGGGCATTGATTTTGATGCATATTTGGTTAGGTTAAATCAAAATCCATTCAGATAATCGACCAGTAGAGGTGGAATCATGTCATTTGTTTAACCTTGTATTCCAAGCCAGAACCTTAGTTGGATTAAGACCTTCCTGACTTCATGGTCCGAGATGACACTTGATATATTTTGGATCAAATTTTTCAATACAGACACTGAAAATCCAAGGGTTTGATATGTGTTTAGAAATAAGATACTCTATTTTTCCCTAAACGATAAACTGTTTATTAGAAGATTAATGCACAGAATCTAAGTGCTAAAGGGTTTTATTCTTAATTGAAATTGAACACTTAACGTGTTTAACAATCATAATTTAAACCTACAAAACACTAGATGTGTTTAAAAGTAAAGCACTTATTCATATATTAAATATTTGGAATAATAAACACTTAGTTATGATAAACACTTATGGAGAAATAAGCAGGCAATATTGTGTATAAAAGGGTGTAATTTAGTACACTTAATAAACCGCTTCTCAGCAGCCTTAGACGAAGTTGGTACTTAGTGGGAGACCGCTTGTAAAAACGGCGAGCGCCCTTGGATAGTCCAGTCAAAATAGACGAAAAAACGCCATAATTGGAAGATAATTCGGAAGTTGCTGAAAATTGGAACAGCCCTTAAAAACATTATTATACATAAGCTGTAGAGACTGCCACGCGATTGGACGACTGCAAACTTTTTTATTCAAGGTCAAAGGGTCAAAATATCAGTTTTTTGCAAATATATGATAAACCGTACGTCTTATCAGAAAATTGTGTTTACAACGTTTGTAGATTAGGCAATTATCTACAAAAAAATATATTATACATTTTCTCGTAGGAATTGCCATTTCTGAGATATTGTAGTTTTAATAAGTTAAAATACTCATATTCTATCATTCCCGACTTGTAAAGGTCATCAGAAATTTAATAAATCCTTTGTTGGAGTACGCGGCTAATATTTTCAGGGGTGATTCCTGGATATGTTTGGAGAAAAAAATTGTTCTACAGAGGGCGGCTATCTCCACTATCCACTAAGATACAGGGTGATTAGGGAAAAAATTTTGTTTTTTTTTAAATTTACTGAAATTTGAATAACTCCTAAAGTAATTATCATAAAGTAGCCTAATTAGGCTCATCTTTTAGGTAAATGTGTATTCTTTTATCTGGTATAAATCACAGCAACCTGAGTGACTCCGTTCCGTATGTGGGCTCAAACCAATGCTACTATGCCGCAGTTGAAAGACGAGTAACTTTTTAATTGTTCACGATAAAACACGATAAAACTACTACTACTACCTACAAAACTACTCAAAATAAACACTTATTGTGTATGGAAATATTGTAGGTAATAGTTTGGTGCATCAGAAAAGCAAAAAAAAAATGTACTGTTAGTAACGAATTTTCTGAGAAAAACGAAGAAATCTGCCAGGTCTAGATGCAAAGCATTGGTTTGAGCCTTATATTTTTTGAACGGAGTCACTCAGGCTGCTGTGCTTTACACCAAATTAAAGAATACACATTTACCTAAAAGATGAGCCTAATTAGGCTACGTTATGATAATTACTTTAGGAGTTATTCAAATTTCAGTAAATTTAAAAAAAAAACAAAATTTTTTCCCTAATCACCCTGTATCTTAGTGGATAGTGGAGATAGCCGCCCTCTGTAGAACAATTTTTTTCTCCAAACATATCCAGGAATCACCCCTGAAAATATTAGCCGCGTACTCCAACAAAGGATTTATTAAATTTCTGATGACCTTTACAAGTCGGGAATGATAGAATATGAGTATTTTAACTTATTAAAACTACAATATCTCAGAAATGGCAATTCCTACGAGAAAATGTATAATATATTTTTTTGTAGATAATTGCCTAATCTACAAACGTTGTAAACACAATTTTCTGATAAGACGTACGGTTTAGCAGATATTTGCAAAAAACTGATATTTTGACCCTTTGACCTTGAATAAAAAAGTTTGCAGTCGTCCAATCGCGTGGCAGTCTCTACAGCTTATGTATAATAATGTTTTTAAGGGCTGTTCCAATTTTCAGCAACTTCCGAATTATCTTCCAGTCAAACCTCTAATTTGACTGGACTATGGAAGGAGAGACGGTTAACAAAAATAAAAAGCTTTTCGACACAGAAATTAGATCTGCGTCTGGTTTACCCAACTTCAAGTGGGTAGAGAAGAGCATAAAAGATGTCAGGGCTTGATTGGGTTAATAGCGGGACAATGAGCTCTAAATTACTATTAGTCCATCTAGATGGCTCTGGCACTGTGAACTATCCATTAATTCGAAGAATACAGAACTAATGGACCGAAAAACGAAAGTTATCAAAGAGAGAAAAGAGAAGGCCAGTATATCTCTTTATGTCAGTCAGTAAACAAAGTTTCGGCAAAAGAGATGGATCTGGAAGCCTTGCTTGCAAAAGAATATAACAAATCCAAAGTAGGTTAAGGCCATAGGGGGATCTGCGGCAAAAGTCGCAAATGGTTGGGAGTAGGTGAAAATAAAAAAAATACCGCAGCTAGGTTGTGACAGTTCTTTCCTTCACTTCTCTCTCTATCTTCCGACTAGAGCTGCTGTTTGACATTTCAAAATAAATACATGGTCGACAGTACAAAGGGGCCTTCCCTAAGTCTCTAGTGTGTCACATAAAAAAAAGATAGCCTGAGAAGGCGACGGACTTAAGGTTTGACCTATGGCACAATAGACCAAACAAAATAGGTCGCAGTGCCTGCCAAGGTGCCCCCATACAAGAAATAGAATAAGGTTTGACCTTCTGGATGTTGTAGGAGCTCACACCAAAGAGAAGAAATTTGCACGAGCCCCACAGTAAGAAAAAAATCCATACACAAAATTTTTGTAACGGGGCTTCGATTTCGAAGTACCAGCTTTTTAGGTGAACAAGGCAAAGTACCGTCCCCTAGGTGAAGACGGATAAGCCGGCGATCTGACTATGCGACTCCAAACTCAATTTCAACCTAGGTTTCGATCTCTAGCTCTCCACCAGAAATGAAAGGGAAAACTGCCAGCCTAACAAAAACTATAACGTAGTTCTATGCACAAATGGTTCCAAATCAGAGTTGGGTGTAGGCGCTAGAGTTTTCTTCGCATCGTTAAACCTTCAAAAATATTACCGATTGCCTACTCCTGCCAATATTGTTCAGGCGGAACTCATGGAAACCTAGAAAGTTTAATTTTTTTATGTGATAGTCTCAGGTGTCACCCTTTATACTACCAGGCCGATACGTCGTTCACGTCATGGTGCAATTTCTAGTAGTAAGCTTAGCTTAGATTAAGCTTAGAAAAAGAATATGATAGGGTATTATAAGGAATTGATGAGAATATTACATCGGCCTAGCATCAGGGAATGTGTGCGACTGCCTGATCCTCTCAGGGTGATCACCTGAGCCCGTAAGTGCTGGTCAATTATCACTCCCAAATACCTAAGAGTGGGCCGGGAGCGACGACTTTTACCGCTATGGTCTCCACCTTCCTCCGCTTGTCGATTAGCGCTACCTCCGTTTCAACGTTCTCGAGCCAAGCTGTCTTTATCTCCCGTACTGCTTCGTTGGCAAATATCTCGATTTCGTCGAGACGCTTTCTATCAGCTAACAGACAGACAGCTAACCCGATGTCACCGGCGAACCCAATAGCGGCCGCTTCTCGCGGGAGTCGTCACGCTAATACTCCATCATACGTGATAATCCACAAGAGGGCACCAAGAACGGAGCCTTAAGGGACTCCGCAGGCTATGTACGCCCTCACTCCCTTATCTGACTCGTAGTGTAGGGTCTTACCTGCAAGGAGTTTTATCACAATGCGCACTAAATATTTCGATGTATCCAGGAGTGGTAGTACGTATGTTGTTTCAATCGATCTCTTCATATAAAAATCTTGTTTGAAACAACTTACGTGCTACCACCCCAACTTTATCAACGCCTCGACGATCTTACTCCACCTTGCAGTGTTGAAAGCATTTTTTACGTCAAGTATGCGCTACTCTTATTCACATCCACTGTGGCCTTGCCAGTCTAGACACTATATTGACAGCATCCTTTATCGATCTAACCTTCCTGAAGCCGAATTGACTTTCCCACAAGCTGCTATCCTATCGGAGCTTAGAAGTAATCTGTTATAAATCACCCTTTCGAAAAGCGTGCCCACAGTATTTAGGAGGCCTATCGGTCTGTGGGCCGACGGATCCCGTTGGGCTTACCAAGCTTCGTGATGAGCACAAGCTTTTAAAGATTCGGTTGCTGAGGAAACTCTCTTTCCCTCAGGCAGGCTTTGAATACTTGGGCGAATCCACCTGGTGCCAAAGTGACTGCCAGATTCACCTCTCTGTTCGGTATTCCATTCAGTCCAGGAGCTTTCCAACGACAGTTCTCTTCACAGCTTCTACAATTTCTTCCTCCCTTACCTTGGGGATGTCTGCGTCATCCTCGTTTACTGCAGGCAGGCTGTCAGTGTTCCCATTCTGCCCCACTCGACAACTCATGTATTAAAATCCCCCGCATTATTTTGGGGTTATGGCGACTGCAGTCAACCTTTCTACCATTGTCACGTACTCCTCTATCGTGAGACTAGGCCCTATGCACGGTCTACTTGACGTCCAAGCTGGTCGAACTCTATCGCTTAGCTAACAGACACAGGATCACTATTCAGGGAGTATAGCACTAGGGACTAGCAGCAACATCGAGGGCAACGAGCAGGCAGATAATGACAACCTAGGTGTCTGATACTGATACTGCCATTCCATTCAACTCTCAAGTGGTGCACTGGAAATGTGACGCTGGTGGCATTGGTCATGCTATATAATAATACAATGTAGCTCTCCGCGTACCATTGAAGTAAGAATCACCTGAGTTCGTTGATGGATGGATATATTGCATCACCCAGTAGTGTATTTCATTTTCAGAAAAGTAGAATTTAGTAATTTATCTAAGTTTATCTAAACTAATAAATTCAGTGTTTCAATTAAAATCGGTTTACCAAAGTTCGTTGAATTCCATTTGCTAATCTCCCAACTTCAACCACCTAACAGCAAACACCAGGGCTTAAATTACTCCTAAACAAAAATTTTAACTCACGTCATTTTATCTAAAAATTTATTGCAATCCTTCACCAATAAAATGCCACGTTTGTGGCATCCGTTCCTACTAGTTCGTGTATGAAATCACCTGCTTCTCCCATAGGTGTATACACTTCCCCACCCCCTCCCCCTTAACTCGGCTCGACTCAGCTGGTGCTATTTTAGTTATCAAACAAACGTAAACCATTAATTATCCACTCTAATCCGATTGCCATTTTCCAGGTACCAGCAGCAGCAGCTTTCACCGGCGGCGGCGCAGCCTACTCAATATCCAAACTAGTGACAAAGTTTTATCAATACACAAATTCTGCCGGAGTTCATCGCTTCCGCCAAATTGGGATAAGACGAATCTCGGCTATATTGAGGTAAACACCTGAGACAACAAAAGGTGAGCGCCATCGTACATGGACCAAACGAGGCGCAGTCACGTCAGCACGTCACAATCGAGCGCTTAGGATCGAAAGAAATCGTGAAATCGACAAGCGATCGCCAATCTGGTCATTTCCATATTCTGCAGACCCGTCCTTGCCATAATCTCCCATCACGACGACCTCCGATTCCATTAGTAGAGAACTTGGCACCGTCGTCGTCGTCGTTATGAGCTTCTACGCAAGCGCTTCTGTGCATTCTGGAGTTGTAGTACAGTGAAGCAGCCGCCAGCGCACGGAAGGATGCGGGTGAGGTGCACCGCAGCAGTTCAGGTATACAAACACTCGAAATCGCTTCAATCTGTCAGTCAACATGAGCGGACTTTTGAGGAACGTGACGAATGCCATTTGGCATGCATTTAACGCTCTACTTCAGGAGGGACCGGGCCTGGTCAATAAGAGTAAGCTCAAGGTAAGGCGGAGTGAGTCGGTAACTAGCTTAGACATAACCATTCGCGTTTACCTAGGTGCTAACTGCAAACATCGCGACGGTTTTGGATCTGTATGGCGTGGAGAAAGGATTGGACCACTTCAAATCCACGGTCACCTTGGGCTTTGAGAACTTCAGAATGTATCTCCTGCAGGAAGTGTTCTCTACCCTCCCGAACAGCTTAACCATGCGTGAGCTTAGGAACTACGAGGAAAAGATCGAGGAGGTTCGTGTCCTTTCAGGTGTCCTTGACTCTAAT
This sequence comes from Thereva unica, assembly GCA_949987705.1. NCBI lineage: Eukaryota > Metazoa > Arthropoda > Insecta > Diptera > Therevidae > Thereva > Thereva unica. The sequence continues at coordinate 27,774,070 of OX465281.1, read as the reverse complement.
CTCTACTAATCCCCAACATTCTAGATCTGCTGGCTGATATGCCGGACGAGGTACTTGCATAAGAAGTTCGGAACACTCACCGACACCCACCTGTTCAAGCTATTTCGTATCTTTTGCTTGCTCAGCGACTTGAGAGCTGTTGACACGGAAAGTGGCACTTGCGAGGTAATTGGCCGGATTTGTGGCTGTCGTTTTGGATGTGTTGTAACCGCGGCAGACTTTTCAATTTCAGGTGCTCTTGAATTCTGGTGAGGCGGTGCTCGTAATTCAGCAGGTGATGACTGCCCTTGGCCTGGATACGGACAGCGACAAGAGAATCAGCAATTTGATGGAGAATGACTATTCGTTCAGATTTGATCAGTTTCTGGAGCTTATGAACTACAAGGACAATAGTATTCTCGAGTATGAGGAGTCGCTGCACGAGGTTATTGAGGATATGTATCAGACTTATATTAAGGACATTATTAAGAAGGTGAGTGGCTACTGCTGAGAGTATTGTGCTATTTTTAGTATGCGTTTAGGGAAAAAGTTCGTGACGTTATTTTAGTAAAGTTCAACTGGTTTTCTTATATGTGCGTGGTTTCTGGTTGAAAAACTAAATCAAGTTGTTTTCACAGATTTCTTTCGAAGCAAACTTAATTCTATTGAGGGAGTTCTGCAAAGATCGAAACAAGAGATAGTCAGAGGGTGCAATGTCTTAACTTTGCGCCATGGATACATCAAAACTTCTGAACCAACCTATATTCATTTTTGACTGGTCATCAGAGTAGTGTACGGTAGGGCGTTGTCGTGTTTCGAGCCGTTTTCGTAAAATTATGTGACCCAATCTCTCTAGTTGTTCAAAGTACGGTTGAGATTGAATCGTTTGACTAACTGAAAGTGCTTCGTAGTGGACAATTCCCTTCTAGTCTGACCAGAGACACACAGCATAGCTTCCGATAGTCGTACGTGACGCATTTTTCAGCACCGATTATAAGATGCTTCAGAAATGGATTGATTTCATTGCGTTTCAGTGGTGTCGACAATCAAATGCTGGCGATGAATTATGCAGCAAGCACATCAGGAACTTTATTTTGTAAGAATGCTATGAAGCCTTTGTGACGCCCTTTCATAGCCGGTGCGCCATCGGTAGCAACTGACAAAATATCATTAAAAGGAATTTATTTTTCGTCACAAAACTTGTCCAGTGTCTTCTTTTTCTTTGATCCGTTAGCTGGCGATCCGAGCGCGACGTCCCCGCAACGGATACGCTGCTGTCGGAGCCGCTGGGTCTCGAACTCTATTCACGATTCGTTTCCATTCTCGACGTTTTTTGGCGACGTCTTGAGCCTCGATAACTGATAATCGTTGATTCTTTAAGTCGCCCTCGATATTCTTTAACCAGATTTTCTTCGATGCCGATCGCTGAATTCTCCAGTTAACCGGACGATCACGCTAGAGAAGTTTACGTGGCAAGCGGTTATCATCCATTCGGCTAATCGCATCTTTGTGTAACTGTCTCGTTTTAAAGGCGATCGCGGAGTGAGACACCGAGAATCTGCCTCAAGCATCGCATTTGGATGACGTCCGGCTAGAGCAGTATCCATGTTAAGGATCAACGTTCCGTAAAGACATACTTTCGTTTTGCTGGTAATATTTGTTCGTTATTTCCATATGCATCACTTGGGCGAGGCGAATGTTTCTGTTGCCTGGCCGATGCCACTTTCGTTTCCGAAACCAATGATCCCATATATTTGAACATCGGAACCTGATCGATTTGGGTTCCATCGAGGTGAACACTCGCCTTCGATCCGTCCGTCCGTTGTGAGCACTTTGGTCTTTTCTGCATTGAATTTTAACCTGTATGACTGGGCGATGCGGGAAATATCGTATAAGATGTCCGTTGCTTCGGCATCCATGTTGTCGTCGGCGAACATTAAGTCGGTTACGAAGTTATTGGCGTAGTATCGAACTCCGAATCGTCCATCGAATGCTTTACGCATAATGGCGTCGATCACAACGTTGAAGAGAAGTGGCGAAGCGACATCTTTCTGTCGGACACCGGTTTGAATCGGGAACTCCTTAGTTAGGTCGCTACGAATACAAACCCTCCTGGTTGAGCCATCGTACGACGCTTGGAGAAGTTGGATGATATTTCAATGAAGCGTTCCTGTTGCTGTTCCAATCGATGCAGTCGAAAGCAGATTTGAAATCGATGAGACGGCGACAGTTCGTTTGCTGCAACGAATTCTTGCTTCCATTAGCTGGCGGAGTGCGAATATTTGATCAATCTATCCTCGATGTGGTCCAAATCCAGCATGTTCTTTCCGGCTCGTTTGGTCTCGATGTTTCTGTAGCCTCGATTGAATTATTTTCGTAAATACTTTGCCGACGATCTAAAGGAGACTAATACCGCGAAAATTCTTTCATTTCCGACTGTCGCCTTTTTTTTAAAATTGGGACAACGATCGCTTTCTTTCACGCCGGCGGATCACGAACCGACCGAATCGGTAATTCAGGTGCTGGATCTTGTGGCGGATCGTGATTGTACAGCTGATGGAACAATTCTCTCCACCGCTGCAGCAAAGAAGTCACTCTTTGTAATCGATCTGTAATTTCGCTCGAATAAAATAATACTCCGATCCGCAATCGCAATCGTCTTTGAGGGTCGATGGGAATCTTGCGTCGATCAAAACGTAGTCTAACATCGCCGAATCGTTGCGGAATGGATCTCGTCAGATGAGTTGGAGTTGCTGTTCCCAGTGATCAAATTGTTTGACGCTGCGAATGAAAGCAGGTGTAAGCCGTTGTCATTAATTAGTCCGTGTTCAAATTTGCCCATCTTTCTTTCCCAGCCGGTTCGATCTGCTCCTGAATGTGCGTTGAATTTCCTTTTGAATTTCGTACATTCTACCAATTTTCATTTTCGGTGTGACTAATTTGGGTGTTCGGCCAATAACCCACCTCTTACCAGCGTCCCCGATTCTGGTTAACTCGGCAGGTCGACAACCCTTTCACATCCTGGGCTTGGAACCAGAAGACGGCAGGTTACTTCTTCTTCTTTAAAGGCTCTACATCCGAGATCCGGTCGTGGCTTCTCGCAACAATTGTGTAGTTCACTGCAAAAGCGGTGCAAAAGTGTTTAAGGAATCGATGCTTTTCTTTATAGGATTTGTTTTCAGGATGCATGAACTAATGGCTTTTAAGACTGCTGCTTTTCTGACATTATATAGACCGTTTATCTTTCGTCTCGAACATTCATGAGGACAGCTTTTTAAGGATAAAACTGAAGGTGTTTTGTCTAGAGCTACTTATAGTCGGCATCTGGGTCCATAAACTACTTCTTCTTCTTCTTTAAACTCTTTTAATCCCTCATGGGACATAGGGCGGATTAGCGGTTGGGGCTCAGTATGGGGGTCAAATACCTTAGTAAGCCACTTTTGACGGTCCTTGATCGAGATCTTGAACTGACAATGAGGTTACTTTGTTTGAAACCTTAAATAACTTCGTTAACTTAGGCTATGCAATCAGCTCCAGAAAAAGTGGGAACTTAGTGTGCATATTTTCAGCTCATTTCATATTTTCGTCACCAATTAACTTTTACTACTTGCAAAAAGGTACAACAATTTATATTAGAAATGATTCACTGGTTTTCACTTACTGCTTTACTAAATTATGAAATAAACTTTTAATTTCAAAGCTATAATATGTTTTTTCTCGTTTTTATACAGGGCTACCTCCTTCGAAAAGGCTATCTACTACCCACCTTCAAGGAGTACTGGTTTGTCCTCCAGCCATGCGAACTGTCGTACTACAAAAATCACAGCGAAAAGGAGCTCTGCGGAACGGTCTCCCTAGAACCAAAATGCATGGTTAAACCCAGCACCTCAACATCAGGAAAGCAAGACAAATTCCTCAGATTTGTCCTCTCATCTGGAGAAAGAAATTTCGAATTAGCCACCCACGATCATCGCACACGAATGCAGTGGATAACCGCCCTTCAGCTGGCGATACAATATTCCACAGGACGCGAAGGCTTTCAAAGGGACATGATTTCACGTCGTCGAACGAAGCGTGAAGCAGACATGAAGCGGCGAAGAGCTGAGGATGAGTTGCGATCGAATCACATTCAAGAAGTTGAGAAGGCAAAGTCCCAGCTGGAACAGGAGAAGCAAGCCCGACTTGCGGCGGAAATTCAAGCCAAAGAACTTGAAGCGGTTGCCAAAGCTGATTCTAGAAGAGTGGCAGAGCTTGAAGACATGAAGAGTACTCTGGAACGTCTTCTGCAGGAAGAGACTCAAGCCAAGAAGGACGAGGAAATCGTTCGAGCTCTACAAGCAAGGGTCTTGGCGGAGGAGTGGGAAAAGCGCGAGGAATTAGAGCAGCTGCAGCGAGAGCAACAGCTGCTTCTAGATGAGGAGAGGCGAAAGAGGGTGGAGTTCGAAATGATGCAGCGACAGAAGGAGGATCAACTTAAAGAGGCTGAGAATAGACTGAAACATTTGGAGGACGAGCGCAAGAAACTAGATTTGGAATTGAAGACGGCACGATTCAAGATAATTCGATCCGAGGAGAATAAGGAAGATCTGGAGGCGCGAATGGACGCTTTGAGTCCGCTATTGAATAATGGAACGGGGATAAGACGAGCACTCTCTTTTGTTGTGCCGTCAAGGGAGCGTCCGACTACTTTGGAGGATCTGAGAGCTGCGTCTCTTCGACGAAAACCGAAGAAGGTGTGAGACGAATGTTTTTGGGGTGTAATATAAGCATACGTTTTCGAATTTTATGTAAATACTAAAATAAGTAAAGTAAAGATGTTACTAATGTAGAATGTGTATCAATTTAGTTCAAAAGTATTTTAAACCGTTTAAAGGATAAAGGATTTAGACAGATTTAGGACACAGTATCCAGTTGAGCGGCTCCAACTGCGGCTTTAACGTTTCGCAATGATGACGTTGAACCTATCTTAGATTTTTTAACCACCATACAGTGGACACCTAGGCCTATATCTCACGAATGAAATAGACCATTGAATATCTTTTATTGACGCAGACCGAGCCCAAGCGAGGCTCCGAAGATTACTGATAATCCTTATTCTCGTAAGCTAGATCAAAGCAGAACATTAAGAAAATAACGTCAGTGGAAGTCTCATGTCAGATATCCCATCAACAGCCTAAGGTCCACTCTATTTAGAATAATAACGCTCCGGAAGGTGAGGGGTCTTACTCTCTCTTTAGTCTGTCTTGGACCTGAGCCCTATTATCAATAGATAAGGTGCAGTCCCTTAACCCCGTCCTCTATCAGGAACTTAGGGGTGCACCATGTGATCCCAGAGAAAGGTTCGGAGCCTGGACCAGCGACTCAGGCACCTACCTCGAGAGATTGTCCGCAGCGTCATTGCCCTCGAACCCTCGTTGTCGGGGAGCCAGTAGAGCGAGATCATATTTTTGTTGGGTAGCCTCTGGAGTACGTCAAAGGGCCAGTAACTATTTTAGAGAAACACATCCACGATGAGAGTGCCTTGATGGCAACTTGACTGCTTGGTTGAGTTTCTATTGTTGGCACCCTTCAAACCTTTCTGAAGGTTGAGTCTAGCGCAGGTCCCAGTAGTATGTATTTCAGTCGAGAAAACAGAATGTCACCTACCCATTGCAATTGAGGCTTTGAAGTTGGGCCCTATAACACCAACCCCTCTACTACCATTTTTGACCCATTGGTGATCCAGTAGAGATTTCTTGGACCACCAGGAAGAATGAGTTCATACCGCGCAGAGTGATCCGGAATGGTATCTTGGATGAGGAAGTATAGGTCGGTGATCTTGTAGCGACAAAGCGAACGCAGCTTGCCATCGGCGCAAAGCTGTATCCGAAATTTTTGAGCCACTACGATGCGGAGGTGAAGTACAACTATTTGTATAGGTATATTTGTTCTGTATACATACGGATCCAAACCATAGCAGAAGTAAGGCTATCTATAGGGACAATCCTAGCCTACCTACAGGCGCCAAAGCTTGAGGTTTCTACCGCATAGGGAGAATTCTTGCATAGCAACAAGAAATCTAAGGAATTTTGCAAGATTAGCAATTATCGGAGCGGCGGTATTCAATGGGGTTTAAGTACAATATCAAAGTTTTGTCCCTTTGCTCAGGACGAGTCTTTAGCGGAAATATGGTTTTGAAAACGATAGCAATATCATATTCAAACTTGTTTAGCATAACTCATCGCTGTTGTACTAGATCAGTGGAAATATGATTCTGCTACAATAATATAAAATAGAGGGATCCCTTTCCACAGTTTTACATTTCCAAAACAGTTTTCAAATAACGATTACTACATCACTAATCAAGGAGGAACAGGAAAAACCTCGATCGAACTATTAATTACTTCATTCCTGCAACTGACGCATCTTTTTTGGAGAGAGTCCTAAGAAAGAAAGAAATGATAACAATTTAGTTGTATAGACCAAGATGACCAGATAGACCAGGCAGAACAACCTACTTGTTTATAATAAATAGTTTTACACACACACAACTGAGACTTGGCCATACAAACCTCGGAGACCAGATAGATCAGGCAAAACAGAGGTATGGAGGTATACAATGGGTGCCTGGAGCTATACAAAGGGCTTGTAGGCAAGGGGCACCATGGACACAAACCCCAATCCATACTTCCAGGCACGGAAAGCCCCATACCCCGCCCCCTTCTAGCCTGAAGTCAAGGGGGATGTGGGAATCTCATAGCCTTACTTATCAGAGTCGAGTGTATGAGTTGGAATTTTTCCCATCGCTAAATTTGCGAAAATGTTAACGCCGCGATGTTAGGCAGCCAACGTTTTCCAGGTAGAGCTTCTGGCAATTTTACCAAAAGCTTACCCCCGGCTGTTATCAGATAGCTGCATCCATATGGCGGGGCCTATCTAACAATAAGCGTTGGTTCGACCGTTGCAGGGAAGAGGCGCATAGAGGTAAGGACGATTTCCTGACGAGTTGTGAGGAGGAGCGTGAAACGATGGTAGTGAGTGAGTCCTCTGGCTTTACTAACTAATGGGTTTCTAAATAAGTCAAAGAGTAAGATACTTCTACACAAAAGTCTTGAATGGGGTGGAAGATGCCCTTTGACGTGGTGCAGGTTTTAGGTTGGTCTAAGTTGGGTTTGACACGCCCGGTAGTCTTAGCTTGTCTAAGACCCTTTGCCCTGGCTCTTTTGGTCTTGGGGCCCTCGCTGTGCCCCCGATGAGCCACCAGGAGTGTTCTTTCTTCGCCCCACTTCGTTGCTCGACTCTTGATATCGTTGCAGTTATTGGATTTGGAACACCGCCAGATGGTTCCGGGGTTGGTGCGAGCGCATGGTCCCTTGGCAGAAGGGCCGTATTACTGCAGTTGCTACCCAATTGCGTTAACGACGCTCCCGGGTGCGTTCTGTACGTTTTAACCCTGAAGTGCTAAAAATATCTTCCCTGATGCTCACCTTTTACCTTCACCTTCTCAATGGTTAGGTCTTAATGAATTTCTATATAACGAAGAATCTAGGTTTACCACTGTATTGTCTGTTATAAAAAATATTAGTAGGTAGAGAGGCGGTTGAGCGTGAGAACTAGGTCATGATTTACTGACCTACTTAAGGAATTGGTGATATATATAACTGGCTCTAGATATGACCTATTCCGGTTCGATCCCGTAGGTCAAGCAGCATCGGACTTGGCTATTACTTAGTTTGGGGACCGCTTGGGAACACGACACTTACGTTTGAAAGAGTCAATTATGAATACATTTCGCACATCCCGAAGAAAAGTGTAATAACTGGAAATTAATGAAATTCTGGATTATTACAAAAATTAGTTATAAAAACGACAACCTGCTTCCAGAGAAAACCGTAGTAAAGCTATGTATAAATTTCTCACGGCGAAATTTATACATAGCTTTACTACGGTTTTCTCTGGAAGCAGGTTGTCGTTTTTATAACTGATTTTTGTAATAATCCAGAATTTCATTAATTTCCAGTTATTACACTTTTCTTCGGGATGTGCGATTTATATTTGTAAGAGAGGCATGCATACGTCTGGCTTTTATTAGATTTTCTTGCTTGTAGTGGAAGCGTACAACCACTATGACAGGCGGGGAGATTTGATCCGGTTCCTAAATATGACGGGTTGGATCTGAAATCTCTCTTAGTTTACTGCCTCCTTTCACCCAAATTTTTTTCTGAAATGGAGCTACAAAACGGTAGACCTTAGCCCCAATTGCCTCCCACTTACTTGCATATTATAAAAAGTAAAGGCTTGTGAAGGAATTGAACTGCTTCCTGGTTAAAAATTGAATCAAGAAGCGATGTACAGTGGAGTCCCCCTATACTTCCTACTCAATATTTACTTCAATATTAAAATCCAAATCTCAGTTAACCCTGAGTTATCAAACTGTCAAAAAATGATTTTTAAATATCTTCAGCACCCTTCAGACGTGTTTTAGGCTTCTTTTTAGCCTTTTATTTTTATTTATTTTTATACTTACTATAAACTTTTTAAGTTTTCTTAATCCAACTAACTCAATTTTACAACTTACAACATAATGCAATTTTAATTTTTAAGGAAACACAAAAATATAATTTTTACATATTTTACCATAATCCCGAAGAATTAAGTGCGCAGGCCCATCAAGATGTCATCGAACTTGATCCCAGGATTCCCAGTATCTACGGTCAGCGTGCAAGCTGTTGTGGAAAGTAGCAATCTGACTTGTGAGGATATGTTAGAGCAAGTCAGGGGTATGGTGGGTTTTGTTGGGCGTAAGTTATTTTTATCATAAACCAGCTTTGGCAGAACTCTCTTAATCATAGTTAACCCTTTGCAGCAAATCCATTATTTAAGGCAGAAGAGCACAAGGAATTGCTGCAGCGGGTGTCGTCGTGTTTTAAAGATATTGTTAAAAATGTCAACATTTCGTTATCGATACCGAATTTTATCAAGAGCGAAGCAGTTTTAAAGAATGTCAATTGCAAGAAAGATTTGGACAAATTGAAAGCTTTGTGTGAACGTCATCTAAAGAGTGCCAAGGACAAGCAGGAACAGAAGCTAGTACGATCTTTGAACGTGTCGAGAGAGAAGGGATTGAAGGAATTCTCTGATGCGAAGTTGTTACAAGCGACGGAATTGGTCGCCAAAAGTGAGCCATTGATGAAAGAATTGAACAAGAAGGCCTACCTGTCGAAATGCGGTAAAAGGTTGATGCAGAGGTTCGACGATATTACGAAGTGGCCTGAGGGTAGTTATAGTGATGTTTCTGATCGAAACAAATCGTCAAGTCGATCGTTAGCAATTGAAGATATAACGCTGGAAGATCTATTGAAGTTTGATTCATTTGTTTTCACCGAGAAAGAAGAAAGTAAGTGTGGATTTGATGACATTTTATGGTATTGATGATGATATAACTTAGTTTTTGTTGATCATGTTTTAACAGGTGGTAAGGCCCGCGCCATAAAAGATGGGAAATTAGCGCGCATATGAAAATTTGATTGAGAATATAAGTGAACCGTTCATTTTCGGTTTTAAACAAATAGAGTAACGTTCCTTGCTTGGGAGAACTTTGGACTCGACCTGCGCCATGGAAAAAAAAATTTTGAGATTACCTTCTTTTATGGTGCGGCATCTGAAAATATTGGGTGATCTGTTCCGTCCTGAAATCAAATAAGGCCAGTGTTTCTGACAAAGCTGTCTAGATATTTCTTTGAATGCATCTTCTTTCTTCTTTTTGTGGGGTATTGGGTGCTAAAGTTCCTCGGCCACCCTTCTGGCCTATCATACTGCACCCCATACACCTCATATATGTATGTAGGTTTGACCACTTGAACAGGTTAAGCAGTCCGTCTAGGGATTTGTCGCTTAGACCTGGATATTCGAGCAAGGTATCGTTGACCAAAGTGCCATTGCCATAGTAATCTCAGCCAACTTCCCGGGCTTATTGCAGTATTGCCTTTTGCCTTCGGTCTATTGTGAAGGAGTTGCTAAAGCGGGGCTCCCCAATTCCACCTCATTTTTTCTTTGTCTAGGACCTTCGGTAAGTACGGAAACTTAAAGCAGAGCGACGCTTGTTTGGGTCTATTAAAGTCGGAGGGTCATTAAAGTTCCCTTCTTTTCTTCTTTTGAAGCCCCTTCTTCCTTTTCCAGTCATCTGACCGTTGCCGTTTAGGAAGCACACCAGATGGGTTCGACATGGAACTGTGCGACGTGATATGGAAGCTGCTGCCAATTTTCTGGCGGTCCAGAAACTCTGGGCAGAACGGCGGATGTCTGGGTTTACTTTTAGGATTCCTGGACGCCAACCTGTCTTTGATCTGTTAGGAAGGCGTTTACGACAGGATTGAAAATATCGTAAAGGCATTGGCCTGTGTTGAAAGTTGATTAGTGTGGCGTGGCAAGTCTTTTGAGTTGAAGAAAGTTGCATTACAGTCAAATTACGACTTTTAGTCCAGGGGCCAAAAAGGTGAAGTGCTAATTTGAGTTTATGGCCGCTGTCCTGCAAGACGTGATTCAACTGAAACGTCACTTTGTTCAACTCAAACGACTTGTCATGCCACACGACTCCACTTCCAGCAAAGGAACCATTGCTTTGGCCTGACCTCTTCAACGTCCTCGAAAGTGTTCGTCAGAGCCGGAAAACTGGGTCCTCCGGATCAGCGAACACGGTTGTCTTCTTTATTTGCGAGAATGGTGACTTCGACGAAGCTCTCTTCCCAATTCATTGACTACATAAGTGACCGTAGGCGCTTCATAAGATGGGAAGCATTCAACCAAGAACGAATGCATGCAAGCTGCAAATGAAGGAAGTCCACGTATCGTCGTCGTATCTCGACATTTATGCCAGAAAACGATTCAGTTTTTTTTCAAGTAGCATCGTGCTTGCGCCTCGCAATCCACTTGAGTGGTGACATGCCGCCGCGTGAGCTTCATGACGAACGCAAGACGATAGGCAAACGCGACGTTGCCGCTCAGTGGACACAGTTTCGTTTGTTTCTTCTCAAGATAGCGGGCGTATGACGTGCGATTTACGTGGACAGTAGGCCTTAAGCTTGTGGTGAATGTCTTCAGCACCACTTCCATCATTCTTCACACATACCTCACAAACCATACAGTCGACCCAAAGCCTTCTATATTTACAAGCCATGCACAAAGAAATCTCACACTCACAATGAAAGCATAATAGGACTTCAATTTAGCTGTCAAACTGTGTGGAGTGCGGTTATGTTGGTTTATTGGGAATCAATGAATCTTCTTTAACCAATTAAAAACAAAAATTATGGTCATTAATTGCAACATTTATTTACTACATATTACAAAGTTGCGTTAATAATGTAAAAAATAAGTATAATTGCATCCCTGACTTTCTTCCTTAATTTTTTTTTTTTTTTTTTTTTTTTATGTGGTAAAGTCAAGCTTAGGAATTACCCTTTGTACTACTAGTTTGTCATGTCGTTCGAGTCATGGCCAGTCTCTAGTAGTAAGCTTGCTTTGAAGGATAGAGGAGAAGGGATAGGTTAGGGGTCTGGAGGGTGCGTGAGTAGATGTCTATGAACCTTGCGTTTGAACTCTGAGATGTTATATGAGCTCGGAAACACCGACTGCGGAAGAGAATTCCACAACCGAGTTGTTCTATTTATAAACGAACTACTAAAATGTAATGTGCGCGAAGGGGAGGGCTGAAGGGTGAAGGGGTGAGCCGAGTTGGCTAGTCTTGTGTTGCGGGAAAAAAATTGCCGTGTAGGCAGGAGGTTTCTAATTTCGGTGGAACACTCACTATGGTAATAGCGGTAAAATTTGCTAAGTGCTGCAACATTCCTACGGTGGCTTAAAGGGTCGATGGAGGAGCAAAGGGTGCTATCGCCAATGAGTTTGATGGCGCGATTTTGCACCTTGTCGAGCCAAGCCAAGGTGGTTTTTGGGGCTCCCGCCCAAATATACGAGTTGTATTCAAGGCGGGGCCGAATGTAGGACTTGTAGATTGTAGCCAGAGCAGATGACTGGAGGAGGAACTTGCATCTCTTGAGGAATCCCAGGCATTGGAAAGCTTGTTTGGCGATTTGGAATATGTGATTGTTCCATCGCAGATCTGATGATAAGGTTACGCCTAGGATGTTATTTGGATATTATTTCAAATATCATGCCGTCAAGCCGTCACACCAAGCAAAAGCCGTAAGTGGAGGAAACTACCGCTAAAAATAAATTTATATAAATATTTGGCAATATTTAGCAAACTATTCGTTTCAACTTATCTTCATTTGCTTATATGTACTCCTCTAAAACTGGAACTGGCTGCAACGAAAACTGGCTGATCCGTCATGTGACACCATGGCCCCAAAGAACAATTTCAAGTAACAATTCGCTTAACTACAAAAATCGCGCCAAACTCATATTATGTACGTGTTATTTTTATAAAAAAAAAAACTTATTTTTAACAAAAAATCACGGCGCTTTCATTAATAAAAGACTTTCCGCGGCGCGAATCACTTGTTTTCCTCGGGATTTTGACATGTTATTCCACCATAACCAACATAAAACCCGCAAATCCTATTTTTAACATTTATATTTAAATTATTAACGTAAGACACACATTTTATTTTAATTTTTGCACTGTTTCACGTTTTTGATTTTGATGAAATAACTTTTATTTTTCACAAAACCACACTCGCAACAGCACTTTCCGCGGCACGAAAACTTCTTTCCCTTTGATTTTAATGGGATTTTGACACTTCACGAATTTTGGTTGGGACTTCATACAACCACAAACACACACATGCAGCATGGCTTGTAAATATAGAAGGCTTTGAGTCGACCTCATAAAATGTGGCCCAGGATGTTCTACAGTGTTAGCTGCACCTCGATGGCAGTGTCCAGCAACGTCTTCTGCTTCATGAATGTCGGGCATTTAAAGAGTCCTCTTTATGGTCTGGGCATTCTGAACAGAATGGTGAATCGCCCAACCTAAAGTGGGGAAGCTTAATTGGTCCATAAAAGCTCCATGAGTATGGTAGGAAGCGGAAAGTCTATCCTGACAAAACCTCTATATAAGGCATTATACAACTAGGTGCGCTGGGTGCCCAGAGGAGATCGTTAAACAACAGTGCAAGATCTACCCACTGCAGTCTTCGACGCCAAAATTAAGTGTTTTGTTATGGTAGTACAGCTATGGCGATAACAAGTCATCTAATTCACAATATTGCCTAATCGAGCTCTTGATTCATGTCTTGGGATGAAGCTTTTGCTGTTTGCGTCTTGGGCTGAAGGGGTGCGCAACCTTTGTCAAATTAGTTTAACTTCACAGTGGTGGGTTAGTGTGCCTTGGGTGGATTTTCATGCTGGGGAGAGTCCTGGATTCGAATGAAGGATCTTGGATGTTATCTTGTGGGGCTTTGAGGTTAGTGTATTTGGGACCTTCAATGATGGATCAGATAGACCAAAGAGACGGCACTGCTACTTAAAAGATTCTAGCGGGCATGGAGGTGTCAGGGCACTGAACTGTTAGTATTATCTAGATAAACGCCTGCCCCGAAGCACTCTGACGTCTTGCAGTCGTCAAGGTTGTAGCGACTATACGATCGGGTCTCATGCTGAATATGTTGCTTTGGCCGTAAGGGAATGAGATCCATAATCCGGATTCCCTCAGGTGCAAAAGAACATCAAGAACTTTCGTGGGGCCTGTTCTCCTCCTATTGTTGCTGCCCACTAGACTTGTGACGCTATGCGTCCTGCTCAGCATTGGCTACTATACCAGGACCATCTTTGAATTGACCCTCCACAAACTGCTTGTACAAGCGATACTTTATTCCTATGCTGCGTTCTCGATATTAAGCCTGCCTAACTCGGTGGTACTATTTAGTTCAAGCTTTTTGCGATTGCTTCATCAGATTGCATATATTTAGGGGTGAAGATGTATGATTCGAGGAACAATGGGCCTTTCATTACATTAGTCGCATTATTGGACGCAGAGTACCATGGTTTGAGGAAACCTTATATAGATTTAATATAGTCCCAAGAACTCGGCGTTTTTAGTACCTAAGCTAAATATTTTATAGTTAATAAATAACTGGGTTTCTTTGCAGAGAAGCCCTCCGAATCATTCTTCATTAGGCAAGAAAATCTACAAAATAAAATATCCGCAAAACTAGCTAGGACAAAATCATACGAAAGAATGTCCGATCTGGAAAAAACTCGAAGTAGGATGATGGAACCAGAACTGTAAAAGCAGCTTTCTCAATATAGTCTTAATATTTCTTAATCTATTTTCTTACCCAGCGATGCAGCATTTCGACAAATGGCTAACGAGTGTCCTAAAAAATTAGCCAAGTTAGCCAGTAAGACCGCGGAAATAAGAAGACTGGAAGCGATTTATCAAAAAACGGTGAAAAAGAACATAGAAACCGACAAAGAATTAATCAGAAAGAAGTATGTGTGAACTGAGTATCGAATAAATAAAATTTAATAGTAATTGCGTATTTTTGTTTTTAGAACAAAGCTCTTAACACTATTATCAACTTGGGTTAAGAAGTATGACACGGACGTTTCTCAAAAAATGCTCAGCCTTTCATTGGCTAAAGAAGAATTGGACGAGCAAAAGGATATCGCTAAAAAGTTTTTCAAGGAATACGATCGGGTATCTGCAGAATATTCAGACGTGGTTCAATGTCAGCTGGTACAGGAAAGATTAGCCGAATACCGAATTGAAGTGGAGAAGGCAAAAGCGGCAAAAAGCAAAGCAAGAAAGTGGTATTAAAATTGTAATTAAAAGTGAAAACGTGATTTGTGTTTTTATTCAGTATTCAGAAGTAGTCTAAAGTGTCATTTTATCCCATACTATCTACTTTTAAAGCCATTCAATTCTTCTAGCTAGAACGGGATCAAGAGTAGGTATCAGGGTGATTAAACATGGGAACCAAATTGTATGATTCGAGGAACAGTCGGTCGGTGGCAATGTTGAATTTTTGAACTCACCCAGACTTGGAAAGTTTGGTTGGGTCATGTGGCTCGACCCATGACCCTAAGATTAAGAGTCGCATGCTCTACCGACTGAAATTGAAAGGGAGGAACACTGCCAAGATACAGGCAACTGAGGCGACAGAATGGCTACACATAAACGGGATGGAACTTAATGGACAAATGCAGACACCACCAGGCAACCAACGATCTGGCCAGGTGAAGATTAGCCACTTGAAGCCAGACACCACCGATAAACACACTACAAGGAACCTTGGCACCAGGCCTGTCTCAAGGTCAGACAGCGTCAGAAATTCAGAGGAGAGCAGTTCCGTTACCAAGATGTCCATCCGACCATACTAAAAATGGGCAAGGTTCCGTGATCTGCGTGATTCCTGATTGCACAGTGCCAGACGTAACGCGAGCCAGCTTGACGGAAACTAATTGAATGCAGAGACTTCACTGTGCTCCTTTAAAAAAGTGGATTTTAATGCGAATAATTAATAATACGAATGAATGTGAGGCTCGGTTTGCGAAAATAGTTTGACACCATGGTTCATGATGTAATGGAAAGTTGGTACGAAAGAAACCGAAGGGATCGGGCCACGATTAGAACTGGTCTGGCAGTCCGTGCTAAAAAAAAAATGACTCAAGCCTTGGCCTCAGGCGACCAAGGAAAAACTTCTGGAGTGGACCGCTCTGGTCTCAGCTTCTTCGCCGACTCAAGCGTCCAATAGTCCGAGAGCTGGCTGCAAAAAAACGTGACCTATCGAATAAGAGGATGAAATTTTTTGAAATGTTAATACTACTCACAGTGACCAAGAGAAATATCTTGGTCTGCCTGGGCGGAAGTGGTGCCCAAGTTTGGTATGTGCGTTTTCCGGAAAAATTTTGTAACCACAAAATGACCTATCGAGTAAGAATTTGGAATTAATCCTAAAATGAAGGACTTACGCAGTAGAAAAAAAATGTTGGTCTTTCTGGTAAATTTGGTCCTTTTCTGTCGTAGTTTTAGTACCGCAACTGACCTATCGAGTAAGAGTTTCAAACTACAACCAAATTAAATTTTGAACATTTTTGTACCAGAAAATACAGGTCTGCCGGATCTGTGGCGGTGCCAAAACCCTGGCAGACCACCTTTTATTTTAGTGTTTAATTACTACCTAAACCTTAATAGCTCCTATACCGATACTTTTTTTTCTTAAGTTTTCTGATGCACCAAACCATTTTCTAAAATATGTAGTTATGGCTGTATTCGGTATCGTCAAATGACCGTCAATCAACTGCGTCGGCTGCAAAATTGAATGATACAGTTTGCAGAAGTAACTAGTTTTACAAAAGCAAGCGCTGCAAATTGATGATTCCGAACACCTGACTGCAATACCGAACGAATGAGTTGCGTCTACTGCGCTGCAAATGACGTTACCGAGTATTAATGGGAACATGAACGCGAGACAGAACTAGTGAATCAGTTAATTTGGCTCAGTATACTGTTCCGTTCAGTCCGAATGGATCTTTCGCGAACGATACAGTACTGCATTCAACGTACAAACCCTGAAAGCTATAAAAGCTTGCATGATGTCTCTGTTACAGATATGAAGGTATATTCGTAATCGACAGTGACGGATTTGCGCTAAGGCCCAGTAGACCGGGCCTAGAGCGGCCAATCATGGCAAAAAGTACCCTGAGGATAACAAGAAACGACTCAAAGGAAATATCACATTCTGTACTCCAAACGCTTGCTTGCTCGCAGGCTATACGGGATGGGCGTTCTCAATCAAGTTACCCTTGCCTGGGTCCCGGGTTACCGGGGCTTCAAAGGCAACGAAAGTGCGGATGCCCTAGCTAAACAGGGCTCTGATATTGCATTCATCGCTTCAAAGCCGGCCATTGGGACACCGTCCAGCTAACCGTCTAACTGAACTGGAGTTCCGCGCCTGGGCTAGTCAACTCTAAGCGGCTCCTTCCTGTGCCGTCCGTTGAGATGGCCAAGAAAGCGCAGTAGGAATATGTCAGAATACTTGTTGGCTTGATAACCGGACACTGTTTCCTTGATTACCACTTATGAAGGATGGGAAGGGGACATGTGGGACCCCACATGTAAGCTTTGCCTATAAGAGGATGGGTGAATTCAAAAACTCATCACTGCCGCAACACTGCAGAATTCAGCCACAGACTTTCAATTGAAGTTTGTGTCTGAATTCTGCAGTGTTGCGGCAGTGATGAGTTTTTGAATTCACCCGATGTCTGCCACCCACGTTCTCTGTGAGTGCCCCGTAATAGCGAGGTGCAGGGTTTCTTTCTTTCTCTTTCTAAGCGACAAGCCACTAGGCAGACTGCTGTACTTGTTCTAGCGGTCTGGCCTACAAATATGAGGTGTAGGGGCTGTAGTACAATAGGCCAAATGAATGGCCGCAGTACCTTTGGGCCTAATACCTCACCCAGGGAAAAAAACGACGCCTTAGACCGCGACAGATATGTCCTGCCGAATGGATCACCTGTAGAACGTTTCCTCAAACTTATTCCCAAACACAGGCTATAAATCACAACAAATGACAAATGGTGTTACTTCAACTTTTACTGGATTTGGACTTGACATTTCAAATGCCGAAGACAATCTTATGGCAACGTAGCTAACATGTCAAGCATATACATCGGCCTACAAACTAAAATAAAGGGGATTTACTCTTTGTGGAATATGTTCCCTGCTCATTTTCGACGTAATCGAAAGCTTCATCTACACGGCCGCCACTGGTAATTGATTACTCCAGGACTCCCAACTGAATACTAACCACGTTCAATGCTGCTTGACCTATGCATTCGAACATGAGCCCGTTTACTGAGTATACTAATGGCATCCTTTATGGTCACCAAGAAAATTGCCCGTTTTTTTTTCGCCCTATACAATATTTTGAAGCCCCAACTTTGCTCCCTTTAGTCTAGAAGAAGTGTGAGAGCACCGTGTCTCGTTCGGGTGTTTTGTGTTTGCAGACTAGGAGTGATCTCAGGCTACCGGTCTTCTATAGAGATAGCCCCACTTGCGCATTAAAAATAAGTGTTTGGAGTTAATTGACCTGCTTCCGGTGGGTCCCCCTCTACTTGCTATCAAATATTTACTTCAACATTAGGATCACAATCTCAGTAAACCCTGAGTTATCGAGCTGTCAAAAATGATTTTATTATAGTCTTCTGCACCCTTCAGACGCGTTTTAGGCTTTTTTACAGCCTTTTTTTATTTAATTTTACATTTATTAAAAACTTTTTTAAGTTTTCTTAATTCCATCAACGCAACTTTTACAATCCACAACATTACTATGCACTTTTAACTTTTAAGGGAACACAAAATATCTTTTTACATATTTTACCCAAATCCCGAGAAGAATTAAGAGCGCAGGCCCATTAAGATGTCGAACATATTCCCTCTATCGGTGGTTAAGATGCCGCCGAGTTCAGAAACTCACAATCCGACTTGTGCTGAAATATTGGAGCAGGTCAAGGGGTTGAAAGGTTTTATAGGGCGTAAGTTATTTTTATTGTTAACCAGGTTTAGTAGAACTCTCTAACCATAACTAACCCTTTGCAGCAAATACATTATACGAGGCAGAGGAGCACAACGAGTTACTGCAGCGGGTGTCGTCGTGTTTTAAAGATATTGTTAAAAATGTCAACATTTCGTTATCGATACCGAATTTTATGCGGAACGAAGCAGTTTTAGAGAATATTAATTGCAAGAAAGATCTACAAAAATTGAACGCCTTGTGCGCAAATTACCTGAAACCTGGACAGCCGACATTAGTACCAGCGTCGACCTTGTCGGTTGATTTCGACTATGCTAAATTGTATGATTCGAAGTTGTTGGAGGCGAGGGAATTGGTCTCCCGAAGTGAGCCGTTAATGGAGGAATTGAACAAGAAGGTCTACCTGACGAGATCCGGTAAAAAGTTGATGAGAAGCTTCGAAGAAATTACGACAAGCGATAATGGTAGTTTTATTGGCGTTCTTGATCGCACTAAGCGGCGATCGATAGCGTTAAAAAAACAACAATTGCGCGATATAATGAACTTTGATGCGTTTTGTACTGAGAAAGAAGAAAGTAAGTGTGTATTTTTGTCTAATGACGGCTGCATTCGGTATCGTCAAATGACCGTCAATTAACTGCATCGGCTGCAAAATTGACTGATACAGTTTGCAAAAGTGACTAGTTTTACAAAAGCAAGCGAGCAAATTTGACGATTCCGAACACCTGACTGCAATACCGAACGAATGATTTGCGTCTACTGCCCTGCAAATGACGTTACCGAATGCAGCCGACATATATTTTTATTTGGCTTTGGTCATGTTCAATAGGGCCGCACCATAAAATTAGGGAAATTAGCACGCATGTGCGAAATTGTGATTGAAAATATAAATGAGCCGGTAATTTCCGTTTTAAAAGCAGAGTGACGCGGCTGGTTTAAGACACTCACTGCGCATGGAAACCCCGATTGAGTTTCCCTTCTTTTATGGTGCGGCCTCTGGAAATATTTTTTTTTGCTGGCGAGGGATGGTGAGAATCTTACATCAGTTGATCAATCCCCGACCGCCATGACCACCGCGAGGTATTACTTCAGGCGGGCGTCACCAACAAGACTTTCGAGTACCTCCAGCTTGGGCGAGAAGAACCCAGAGCTCCGTGGAGACAGGTCAGCGACACTCTGTCTCCATCTTCTTCATTTTCCGGATAGCCTGGACAGACCGTGCCACCCTTGTCCATTCCTCATTGCCTCGGAGCATTATCCCAACAATTGGGTCAGGGTCATAGTCCCCCAGCGTCCTTCGTTCGACCTTCCACTTAATGCATTCGACGAATGTGTGGTGGCCGTCCTCCGAAGCTGAGTCCTCGTAGAGGCACGTAGCATTCGCCACCCTACCCATTTTCTCCAGGTACGCCCAGAAAAGACCGAACCCTGTCAAAACTTGGGTAAGGTAGTAATCAACCTCGCCGAGCTCCCGGTCCACCCAGGTGTTCAGATGGCCGATCAGATGGGCTGTCCACCTGCCCCTGGAATCACCCTCCCAGCGCGTTTGCCAGACCTCCATGGTGTTGGCCCTGTCAGCCCTTGCTTCGCGTTTCCCCATCCTGCTCCTCTCTCTACTGACGGACTGTCTCTCTTGTGTTAGCAGATCAATAGGAATGACTCCGGCGACCACCAGCACTGCGGACTTAGAGACCGTGCGGGAGGAACATGCGACCCGGAGAGCTTCCCGTCTTTGTACTGCGGCCATGTGCTTGCGGTTTTTTTTTATACGGCAGCGCATCGGCCCACACCTGCTCCGTAGAGCAAGATCGACTCGGCCGTGCGTATGAGCAGACGTTGCATGCAGGGTCTGGGACCGTGAACGTTCGCCATGATCCTGCTAAGCGAGACTGCCACCGCCGCAGCCTTCAACAGAAAGTAAAGAACTCGATCTTAATAAGCCAAAAATCTGAACCCGACGACATATTTCGTATTACTATCGAATTTCGAATTTTTTTTTATAAATTTTTAGAAACTGTCCCCACGCACAAAGATTATGCTCTGCCGTTCTTGGCAGGTACACGCGTCGGTAAAAGGGGTTCTCCGATCAGTACAAGTCTAGCGATCTTCCAGCGAGCAGGGAAAATGCCCGCCTTCAGGCACGAGTTGTACATCTCCGGGAGGGTGGCTGGAAGCTGCTGCCTTCAATATTTCTACTGGAAAGCCGTCTGGACCTGGAGCCTTGCGGTTACGCATCGAGCAAGCGGCCACTGAAGCGGTGGGAGGGCTTCAAAATCCGAAGGCGGTGGTAGCTCGGACGGTCGCCGTAGATTGTTGGGGCATAGGGTGGGTATCCACGATATCTCCCAAAGTGGCTGGATCCTTGAGGGACCCTTGAGCAGAGGCTCCCAGCCAATTCGTGACGAACCTGTACCCTAGTCCCTACTGGTCTCGGTCCACATCTCGTTGGCTAGACTTTATGGCTTGCTTCAGCCATTTTTTGGCCACTTGGAACGGTGCGGACAAATGGGCTGGGTAGATATCGCGAACCCTCGCCCTCTTTACCCGGATTTCTGACTGCAGCCCTGCCTTCGGTTTGTCGTGAAGGAGTTGGCGAAAACGGAACACTCCACTCCATTCCGGTTCTCCTTGCTAAGACCTTCTTGTGAGTCTAGAAACTTGGGGCAGAGATGCAGCTGCCAGCTGAGGGTCAATACGGCTCCCTTTTCTGTGCTGAAAATTTTAGACGGTTCCAGAAACTCTGAGCAGAGCAACGACGCTCTGAGTCTGCAGTCCGGGCTCCTGGCCGCGAACCATTTAATCTGTTAACAAGGAGTTTGCAAAGGGCAGCAGACGTTGCTGGGGTCGGCACCCAGACGATAGTACCAGATTTCTTTTTCTTTGATCCGTTAGCTGGGAGTCCGAGCGAGACGTCCCCACAACGGATACGCTGCTTTCGGTGACGCTGGGTCTCGAACTCCATTCGTTTTGATGGTCATTTGTTTTCACTGAGGTCCAGATAGCTATCTGAGTTCCATGGACTCCAATAATTGCCTTTCTTCTACATCAATATCGTCTCGTATTGGTCGAATTTGTTGGATAGTGCCATTTGAAACTATCGCCCGATGGCCGGGTCCGTAAGCAAGCACAATTCTCGTTGGCTGGTGGTGGCACCGCTCTTTGTAATCGCGACTGTAATTTCGTTCGAAGAAGATAATGGTCCGATCCGTAATCGGGCCCACGCATTTCATGTACGTCTTTGAGCGTCGATCGGAATCTTGCGTTGATCAAAACGTAGTCTAAAATCGCCAAGTTGCTCCCGGGTGGATTTCGCCAGGTGAGTTTATGTTTAAGTGAATGGCGGAAAATGCTGTTGCCAGCGATCAGATTGTTTGACGCTGCGAGTGAAAGCAGAGGTAAGCCGCTGTCGTTAATTACTCTCTGTCCGAATTTGCCGATTGTTCCTTCCCAGCCGGTTCGATCTGCTCCTGAATGTGAATTGAAGTCCTTCGCGAGTATTATTAAATCGTTGTCCAGCGTCTGTTGAAGCTGATAGTGTAATTCGTCCTTGTTAGCGATAAGGGTCTTGACCGCTCCATCGATGGTTATAACCGCCAAACGCTCGGATATCGGTTGGAAAGCGGTAATGCTGCTGGCAGCCTGTCGATCGACCATAAAGCCGACGCCGGCCTCTTGTCTCACCATCGGAATAGTAAAGAGTCATCGTTTCGTCGATAGTTGGCGGGAAGATCGTCTAATGTCACGGATCCGATAAGTCGTACGTCCGATAGCGCAGCAACTTCGGCCACTAAGCCACTTCTCACGAACATTCCTGGTCTATGCGGTTTCTTGCCGAGTTTCTTCGGATCCCGATCCTGGTCAATTCGTCAGGTCAACTACCTTCTTCCTTTCACACCCTGGACTTGGTTATCTAGGTTCAGTGAGTCTTTAACCCAGTCTATAAAAAAGGAACCACCTTAATTCTCATTCTCCTCTCTTGACCCGCTTACGGCACTGCGTCGCGGAGCTGGATCAACTGGATCTCTCCTTGCAATTCTTTACCTTTCTCTGCTCCTTGGAAATCCCGCCAAAGCACATTATCGGACGCAAAGTTCTGTCGTTTGGGGCAGGCTTTATATACTTTTAATATAATCCCAGGAACTCCATGTTTGCAGTAGGCTGCATATTTCATAGTAAATAAACAACTAAGTTTCTTTGCAGAGCCGCCCACCGTATTATTCCTCATTAGACAAGAATTTCTAAAAACCCAAATAGCGGAGAGATTAGGCAGGACAAAGGAATTTGTAAGAATGAGCGAGCTGGAACGTCCTCAACATAAGATCCAGCGTTTATTGTAAGAGCACCTCTCAATATAGCCACTGTAACTTTTCACAAAATTTCTTCTTCTTTTCATGCAGCAATGCAGCATACGGCAAAATGACGAAAGAGTGTCACAAAATAGGAACTATAACAGCCCGTCAGAACGCAGAGATTACAAGATTGGAAGCGATTTATCAAGCAACGGTGAAACGGAACATAGAAACCGACAAGGATTTAATCAGAAAGAAGTATGTGTGAACTGATTGTCGAACAAATAAGATTTAAAAATAATTTTCTTTTTTTATTTCAGAGCAAAGTTATTGGGACAATTGTCAAACTGGGTTAAGAAGTATGACACGGACGTCTCTCAAAAAATGTACACCCTTACCTTAGCTCAAGAAGCATTTGCCGAGCAAAAGGATATCGCTCAGAAATTCTTCAAGGAATACGATCGGGTATCTGCAGAATATTCAGAGGTGGTCCAATGTCAGCTGGTACAGGACAGATTAGCCGAGTACCGAATTGAAGTGGAGAAGGCAAAAGCGGCAAAACTCAAAGCAAGAAAGTGGTATTAAATTATAATTAAAAGTGAAAACGTGATTTGTGTTTTTGTTGAGAGTTTTCAAGGGGTGGGGGGGGGGATCAACACAAGATTCCGATCAACGCTCAAAGACGTTCGTGCGATGCATGAGCCTATTGCGAATCAGGCCATTATCTTGTTCGAACGAAATTACAGATGCGATTACAAAGAGCGAAGAAAACGGCCCAACCAAGAATAATTGGGCGTGCCTACGGTACCCGACTATCGGGGGAAAGTTTCAAATGGCATTATCGCCAAATTCGCATGCAATACCGGACGATATGGATGTAAAAGAAAACCAGTTATCGGAGTCCATCCCGACTATAGCAGTTGTGTCCATCTATCTGTAAACAGACGCAGCTATGGATCTCGGACAGTTATCTGGACCTTGTCGATCAGGCGAAACGAATGAAACACTTCGATTTCGAGCGTCGTCGGTATCGACGATAGAACAAAGAATTTCGACAGACTATGCTTGAAGCATTCGGTGGACGACTCTGAGTTCGATACGACGAAACCAACTTCGTAACCGACTTGGTGTTCGCCGACGATAACGCCGTTTTAGCCCACACGGATGCCGAAATAACGGACATTTTAGGCTGCGTTCGGTAACGTCATTTGCAGGGCAGTAGACGCAACTCATTCGTTCGGTATTGCAGTCAGGTGTTCGGAATCATTTGACGATACCGAAAGCAGCCTTAGACATTTCCCGCATCGCCCAGTCATACCGGTTAAAAATTAATGCGGAAAGACCAAATTGCTCCCAACGGATGGATCGAGGGCCAGTGCTCAAGTGGTACATATGGAAACGAACAAGAATTACCATCAAAACCAAAGTACGCCTTCACCGATCGTTGATCCTTCCGATACTGTATGGATCGGGAACGTAGGCACTGCTCAAGCCGGACATCAACAAGCTCGAGGTCTTCCAAATTCAATGCTTGAGCAAACACTGATCGAAGAAGAAATACAAAAACCTCCGACTACGGTGGTTTGGACATATTTGCCGAATGGATGATAACCGCTTGCCAAGTAAAGTTGTCTGGCGAGACCGTCCCGCAGACTGGAGAATTCAGCGCTCGGCGATACGATGAACCTTAGGAGTCACTCTTTGTATTACTAGTCCGTCATGTCGTTCGAGTCATGGTGCAATGTATAGTAGTAAGCTTGATCTGAAGGATAGAATAGGGGTCTGGAGGGTGCATGAGTAGATGTCGATGAACCTTGCGTTTGAAGTCAGAGATGTTATATGAGTTGGAAAACACCGACTGCGGAAGACAGTTTCACAATCGAGCTGTTCTATTTATAAACGAACTACTAAATCGCAATGTGCGCGAAGAGGAGGGCTGTAGTGTGTGGAGGTGAGCCGAATTGGCCAAGGTGGTTTTAGGAGCGCCCGCCCAGATCTATGAGTTGTATTCAAGATGGGGTCGAATGTAGGACATGTAGATTGTGGCTAGAGCAGCTGGCTGAAGGGGGCACTTTCATCTCTTAAGGAATCCGAGGCATTATTTGGCGATTTGGAATATGTGACCATTCCATTGCATATCATTGGATAGAGTCATTCCCAGGATGTTAAGCAATGGGTCAAATGCTAGGTTATCCTCGCTCACTAAAATAGAGGGAACGTCGGTACAGGGGCCTTATTCTCTATTACAATATTGTGAGAATTTTTCTCGAAACTGCCAAAATGGTATTCTGATTACAAAACTGACTCGAAACTGTAACAATATTGGTAGATTTTTACTCGAAAGCTCAAGGGTAATCGAGCAATTTATAACATTTTAGGTGTAGGCGATCCAATTGAAAGCTCTTGCGCTCATTTTCTTTTCTTTCGGAGGCATTTCTATGAGAGGAAGTATTCATGCCGATTATAGAACTCGCCGGATTTTCTGTCACGGGAGAACATCCGATCCGCATTTGAAAATAATTTGCATTATAGAATCCGACGGAATTCTGCATTATCGATCCGCGCTGAAACTGCAATTTCAAATTGCAATTTCAAATTCTGTCAAATTTTAAACGATATTTTCGCCTTAGAAAAATAAATATTTAAGTGCCGTGTTTTTAGTACGTAATTAATAGTGTTTTTAGTGTAATTATGGATTCCATTGGCTTTTATTTAAATTTAGACGAGGGGAATAATAGAAAAGAAACTCGGAAAACAATCCGAAATATGTGCCAAGACATTTTCCAGTTACCAAACGTCCAGTGAGTAAAAATTTTCTGAAATTTAGTTTTTTTTATGTTCATTGTTCCTAACCGCAAGATAATTGCGCCGCACGCACGCAATAATAAACATCGTCCAATGTGCTTTATAATCACCGGCGAATTACAGGTGGGTTTCAATGCTTCTTTTTATAACGCCAGGTAATGGATGAATGAGATTTTTTATTAATGTTAACGTGACATGACTGGAACCTCGTTACGTTTGAGCGTTGTTGAATGGTTTTTCTAGATAGTCCTTCATGCAGAGGTTATCTTTATAGCGCTTGATGCCTTTTCATAAAGTGTAGCTCAAAATATTTGCTTTATGTTGTATTGGTGCCCTCCACTGGTCTAAAGCCGGCTCTACACGATGTAGCGAACGTTTCAATACAGACAACAGCCCGAACGTGTCGAAACACCAACGTTGGACACTTGACATTGGACACTCATAGTTCAAGTATCGGCCAGACGATGCGTCCTACCATCAAGCGTCCAACGTAGGAGGGTGTTCATAGCATAGTGTAGAGCCGACTAAGGGACATCATTCCATTGGAGGTTTGGCACCATAAATGGCCGCAGATTTATGCAGGAGGAAAGGTGTCATCACTGATGAGGCGAGCCACTTGTCGAGCCACCTTACAGCGGTTATCTAGGAACCAGGGGCCTTATTCTCTATTACAATATTGTGAGAATTTTTCTCGAAACTGCCAAAATGATATTCTGTATTACAAAACTGACTCGAAACTGTAACAATATTGTTAGATTTTTACTCGAAAGCTCAAGGGTAATCGAGCAATTTATAAAATTTTAGGTGTGGGCGATACAATTGAAAGCTTTTGCGCTCATTTTCTTTTCTTTAGGAGACATTTCTACGAGAGGAAGCAATATTGTAATAGGGAATACGGAAGCATTTTAGTTTCGGATAACAGTTTCGAGTGAAAAGCATTTGAGTATTGTAATAGAGAATAGGGCCCCCTGGTTTTGGTGGAGATAAGGTTTTTGATGCGTTAAATTTGACCCGATTCTTGCGGCCCCAGTCAAGAATGAGCTCGATAAGCTGGACATGAGTTCGCGGTCTAAGAGACAAGGTCTGGCACTTGTAAGAGTAACGCAGAGTACTGTCAAGGGCGAAACTGTGGAGTGGGTTGGAGGGGATTGAGAGCAGATCGTTTATGAATATTAGAAAGAGAGCAGGTGAGAGGATCGATCCTTGAGGAACCCCGGCCGAGAGGGATTGTGGGTTGGATTCCAACGCCATCCAATACTACCTTGATTGAACGGCCAGAAAGAAAGCTCTCAATCCAGATCGTAAGAACTGAGTCGATACCAATAGCATGGAGTTTAGACAGCAGAGGGAGATGCCGTACTCTTTCAAAAGCCTTAAACATATCTAGAGCAAGCAGATCGAACGCACCGGAACTATGGATGCTTCGGTGTAGATGCTCGGTCAAACACACAAAAAGGTCGCCAGTAGATCTTTTCGGTCTAAAGCCGTACTGCCTGTCGTGTATGATTTGGTTAGATTCTAGATATTGCATCAGCTTTCTATTAATTATTGTCTCCATGATTTTGGAGAGAACAGAAGTTATTGCTATTGGGCGGTAGTTTAAAGGGTCGCTGGCTTCACCTTTTTTGGGAATGGGCTGAACATGAGCTAGTTTCCAAGAGTTGTGATAAACTCCGGAGAAGTATGACAGGGAAAAAATGTGAGGCACATTTTTTGAGTACCATAGTGGGAATATTATCCCTCGACAAGGTATAGGATCGGAAAATGTAACATCTCCAGAACGAGCCTGCTGAAAGACTAATGTATTTTGTAGCTAGAAAGCTCATCAGGTTAGAAAGCTGTAAAGCTTCGAAGTGAAGCTTTCATAGGAAAATCACCTAACCTGCTGGGTGAATAATTATTTTCCTAAAGCTTTGTTGAAAGGGGGATTACTAGTGACGAATCGTGGTTCGTAACAAAGTCTTGTGACCTACAATTTTCTCAGAAGATATAAAAATCCGGACGAGAAGGAAAGAAGGCTAACCAGATTGGGTGACCCCTTTCAAAGCACACTTGCGAAAATCTCGAAAATTGGGATCTGGCAACTTGAAGATTAATTACTTCCTCGGGATGGTTTAGCGAAGAAACTACACTTTAACATCAGGTTTAAAGAGGGATCACTACGGCATCACTATACCAATTTCGGGTTTTCACATTGTCCTACAAAATACAATTTTCGAAAAAAGTTTTTGAGTGATTTTTAAACCAAGAAGTGTTTTTTGGTAACTTTGACCTTGAATAACTGTGAAAGGGTTAATCGGATCAACATTTTTGTAGGGACTAAAGTTGTGCAGAATTTCATTGTCAACATTTTGGGCCCTTACACAGGGCTGTACGACCTATAGAAATCGAGATACAAGAAAAACACGGGAAAATGCGATATCTATGGTGGCCATGTTGTTTTTTTGTGATTCCGAAATTATTGTTTACTAAGAAAGTTCCATGGAAGCTGTGGACCAATTTTCAGCCATTTTGGAGTTTTGTCTCCTTAAACTGCTACTGCCCGGACTACTTGTTTATTTTCACTGTATAAATGACAAATTGAAATAACTAAAAAAACAAAGCTTTCCTTGGCGTAAAACATAAATTCAAAACCTGATTTTAAAATCTTTGGCTCAACTATTCGGGAGTTTTTTTAGGGCTTCCTTAAGCCTTTTTTTTAAACAATTTTTAATTTTTTATCTTTTTTTAAGTTTTCCCTTTATATTTACGAATTTGTTTTTAAGTTTTCAAACCACACAATTTATTTTTATAATTTTTTGAATATTATGAAGTTTTAATCCACCGAATAACGAGTTTTTAACAATTTTTACTGAGACAATCAACCAATATTAAAAACAAGAAGAAAAAAAATGAATACGTCTAGGGCGCACTCGTATTTGTCACCGCATCCAAATAGTGCCTGGTCATTGTTTGGCGAGGAAATAGCACACCACCCGCACGAGCCGAAACTCTCGGAAATGATGAAAGGTGTTAAGCTGCTGAAGGATTACGAAAAGGGTGAGTGCTTTCGGATTAATAGTTAATAGTGTTTTCTATTTGTATATTTCACAGTGAACGACCAATATAGCGAACAAGAAAGCCAAGCCATGCGAGAACGCGTCTTTGTGCATTTAGTAGAAATAATGGACGTAGTAAATACGGCATTGACCATTCCAATGTTTCTACGCAAATGCAATGAAGAACGATACTCGACTATTCGCAATGTTGCCAAACTCAAGGAATATTGCGCGGGCTACATGGATAAGAATGATGCGTTCATCAATAGGAAACTAATCGATGAGAATTTATTGAAGGCAACTGAACTTGTTTATCGGAATCAGAAAATGAGGAATGAAGTTTGCCAGAAAGCACATTATAGCCATTGTGGAAAGGTCTTCTCGGTATATCTAAATAATGCCGTTGAAGGATTTCGGGATAAGATTGAAGATTCTTTTGTTCCGGTAACGGACCTTAAGAATAGTTTATCGGTCAGTCTAGCACCAAGTATTCATTCAAGATTTTGTCCTTCGTACTTTGTTTTTTTGAAGCAACAAGGTAAGTCAAGTGTTTTGTTGCTTAATATGTTATTTTCGTTCTGAAGATTTCTAACTCCAACTGAGGTTTAGTTTCATACGCTGCCGCATTCACAATAATCCTACCACCTGCTTATATAAATATTTGAGTTGATTTATGTAGAATAGTGTTTCCCTCACAGCCTTACAAAATTGAAGCCTGGCTATATGTCTTGGGAGTATCATCAGGAACTTCACAGCCTATTGTTCACCTATACCCCGTTTACGACTAGGTTGAAAAGTTGAGTCGAGGTTGAGTTGAAATTTCGACCATCGTATATGATGTCGAGTTGAATTCACATTAGGTTGAAATAGAGTTGAACTGATACGAAAATATTCAGAAAGTTGATAGATACGAAAATATTCAGTTAAGTTTTTGTTCCTGTGCCCGAAAAAACACCGAACACAAAACTAACACCGAAAGCGGACTTCACGGATGGTAAACAAACAAAACAAATGTCATTTCAACCCAATTTCAATTCATTCCGCGAATTTGAGGCGAAATTTCAACTCGAGCCAGGTAGGAGAGCTGAATTGGGTTGAATGGACCCAGTTTCAACTCGACATCCGCTTATGACTGGGTTGAACCCAGGTTGAACCTAGTCACAAACGGGGTGCTAGACTTCCTCCAGCGTTCGCCTCCATGATTAAATGATTGCATAGGGTAGATGTAATATATATACCTGCACGACAACTGATTAACCTCACTTGAAATTTTGACCTGAATCGTACTGCAATAGTACAATTTCCCGAACGCCATTTCCATAATATTTTTTGCCTCTTTTTATAAGGTTCCTAATTACCAATTACCTTTTTCGATTTTAGTCCTACTACTAATAAAAATATATAGGGTGTCCCGTCGATAGTAGACACAAAATGATCGACAAAAGACACAAAGGGGTGGGGAGATGTCTCTGCCCGGTTTCGAGATAGGGCGTTGGCGTTTTGAATGGGAAAAAAATATAGTTTAATGATTTAGAATGAAAAGGTAATGAAACAACGCTCGATATCTACAAATAGGGTATCCTTGTAATCGTAAGGAATGCGGCTTTCATTTCAATAATAAACAATTCGTTGGGGACACTCCAAGACTCCTGCTGCCTTAGTTATTTTTGCTATTTACCATTCAAAAATAAGTGTGTCGTCTGATCGGTAGAGGAGTATTCGCTACGTCGCAATCTAGCTGATGGTCGTTAATTACATTCCTTAGATGTTCAACAATGGTCCGCTTGAAACAGTCGAACACTTGGGACTCGAATTTCCTTGCCTGGTCGGAATGCAATTCAGGTTGTATCCCATATCTCCTGATATAGTTGCTTGAGCATGAGTTAGCGCAACCGTAACAAGTTCCTGACTCGGGATGTTGCCACTATCTGTTGTTGGAAATACCCTCCCCAGGTCAATCGTCGAATCAATCTTTCGAATGGCGACCAGCACTGCACTGATGCATTTTCGCTCAGGGTTTCGTCGAAAGGCCTTGCAGATCGTGCATTTGACACTATTCCTTGACATCGTCCTTCATATGGAGCCAGTAAAATGTTCTTTTACTTTCGACGAGGTTTATTGATCCCTAGATGGCTGCCGGATCTTCCATTATGAATCTCGCAAAGTATCCTTTTCGGATAAGAAAAGACCCAGGGATGGTAGGTGAGGACTCAAGTACTTTAGGATCAGCTACTTCCTGTGTCACCCGCAATGTCAGGCACGTTGGGTTCAGAAACTGCCGAACCTGTGTTACCCGCAGTGCTCAAGGCCTCACTATCTGCAGCCGCAGGTGGAACAGGTAGCCACTCCCATCTGCTTGAGGGGCTATATATCTTTTTTTAAAAGGCCTCAAGAGTTATAGAAGAGAAACCGTAACATATGACGCCACCAGATTTCACCAAAGGCTCTTGCTAATTACAAGTGTAACCGTTCGACCTTCACCTTTCGGATCCTCCATTTACGTAACCTGGGGCCAGTTCGTGTATGTCGAAAGCGAAAATTTTTTTTCGTCTCGGGTTCGCGTAAGTCGAAAAAATTGAAAATTTTCGCCTGAAGCCGACGAAAGGCACTCGAAAGGTCTTGGGTTATCGAGTTTCTGCATTAGGACACGAACAATTTTCTTTCGACTTACGCGAACAACGCTAAAATTTTCGTCGCTAAAATTTTTCGACTTCAATTTTTTTTCGTTCGACTATCGTCGTTCGCCATACACGAACCCGCCCCTGGATATAGCTAATTTATAGAGATCGACAGATCTCTGATCACTTTCGATGAGCTTCACGCAGCCCTGATGCCATCCGCCATGGCGACAGTTAGTCCAATCAATCTAAAATAGCTCCATGTAATTTTTGCGTTAATTGCCAACAGGAAACAAAAAATATGGTCATATAGGAAAAAAAATTCTAAAAAAGATAGCGTTTTTTTGTTCGGAATTGGGAATGGCGAACCTAACCTAAAAAATCCCGGAAACTGAAAAAAACGGTTTTTAGCGAATAAAAGAAAAACGTGACCTCGGATCGAAAAAAATCAAGTTATAAAGTTTTAGCTATTCAAATTATCTTTCGATTGATGTATATTGAGTTATAGGTTAGGGCACAAAATATAGAGAAAAATGGGAAAAACTGTCGAAAATCACGTTTTTTTAATTTGTTAATAACTTTTGTTTAACGCCACTTACATATTTGTTATTTGGTACAAATATTGCTTATTGCTAGCTGAAAAAACGGTGTAATTTTTGTTGCGAAATATTGCACAGTTTCCTTGAAATTTCACTTTTTGCAAAAAAAGGCGTTCTTGTAAAAACGCTCCTCTTGGTCCATGGATTTCGCTGGATCAACGTTCGAGAGCTTAAACTTTTCTTCAAACCTTGTACTATCATGTACAAGTAAAAGACAGTGGATTTTAAAAGCGTACAATGCCCAAAATGGTCCCTAAAAACTTAATAATAATGAAAAAACAGACCCAGAAAGTCAGTTTTTTTCCACCAAACATATGTTTTTTTCATTATTAATCCATTTTGGGGGCCATTTTGAGCATTGTACGCTTTTAAAATCCACTATTTTTTACTTGTTCATGATAGTACAAGGTTTGAAGAAAAGTTTAAGCTCTCGAACGTTGATCCAGCGAAATCCATGGACCAAGAGGAGCGTTTTTACAAGAACGCCTTTTTTTGCAAAAAGTGAAATTTCAAGGAAACTGTGCAATATTTCGCAACAAAAATTACACCGTTTTTTCAGCTAGCAATAAGCAATATTTGTACCAAATAACAAATATGTAAGTGGCGTTAAACAAAAGTTATTAACAAATTAAAAAACGTGATTTTCGACAGTTTTTCCCATTTTTCTCTATATTTTGTGCCCTAACCTATAACTCAATATACATCAATCGAAAGATAATTTGAATAGCTAAAACTTTATAACTTGATTTTTTTCGATCCGAGGTCACGTTTTTCTTTTATTCGCTAAAAACCGTTTTTTTCAGTTTCCGGGATTTTTTAGGTTAGGTTCGCCATTCCCAATTCCGAACAAAAAAACGCTATCTTTTTTAGAATTTTTTTTCCTATATGACCATATTTTTTGTTTCCTGTTGGCAATTATTAGATGGATTTGCGTAGATTGATTGGACTAAGTAAGGAGCCTCAATTTGCCTCCATTTAAAATGGCAAAATGGTGCCGTCTGGATCGGCTTCGTCGATAATGGCGATCACAATCTGGGGCCGGTTCGTGTATGGCGAACGGCGATAATCGAACGAAAAGAAATTGAAGTCGAAAAATTTTGCCGACGAAAATTTTAGCGTTCGCGTAGGTCGAAAGAAACTTTTTCGTGTCCTCGATAGAAACCACAAAATTGAAACACGAAAAATATTACAACAACTGCTGTAAAAATATACAACTATTTGTTATTTGAAAATTATTAATCATAATAAGGCAAAAACTCGATAGCCCAAGACCTTTCGAGTGCCTTTCGTCGGCTTCAGACGAAAATTTTCAATTTTTTCGACTTACGCGAACCCGAGACGAAAAAAAATTTTCGTTTTCGACATACACGAACTGGCCCCTGATCTTTTAGCACTAGGTTTTAGTAGTAGGAGGAAGTAGATTGTTACTTTTGCTACCTTAGCCTCAGGGTGATTCGGTGTTAAATCGCCAGTTTGCAACGTGTACGTGTACTCTTTTTCTCGGTGATTTCACCCTTCGCAATTCCTTCGAATCGTGCAAGAATTCTTAGGGCACTGCGTTGCGCTTGGTACTTCCCTTTTGATGGTGGAGAATCTTTAGAGCTGAAAGGCATGGTGCAGTTGAGGAGCCTGCTTAGGTCGAAACAACTAACTTAGAAGGATTGGAGGGCTTCGGATTAGAGTTTAAAGCTGGCTTTTCCCTTTACCAACCTTGCCGCCCTTTAAAAAACAGCAGGTTTGGTTTTCTGAGCCTCCATACTGGAGGCGAGAAGATTTTTATTTTGAGGGTCTTCCATAAAAGATCCTACGGCTAGTCCATCAATAGTCCTGCTAGAGTCGCGTACCAGGATAAGTCACTTGTACACTCCGACCTTAACCGGGCATCGGAGGTTACCGTTTGCGACTAGCACTCTTTAACCACTGGCTGGCCACGCAGCCATTAGCAGGGTAAACACCTTGGCTTAGAAGTGGTGAAATGGGAAGGAGGAAACAAAGGAAAACGAGCAAGGGCAGAGGAAGAGGATGTACCTAGCTTTATCTGGCCCTTTCGAAATTAGCTTGTTCGGCAAGGATGTCCCTACCGGTAGCTTGCTGGTTCGCAGCTTACTTACTATGTCCAGGGGCGGCGCTTTCATAGGTACAAATGGTGCACTTGCACCGGGCGCATTTGTTCGAGGGCGCAATTTTAGAATGTAATTTTTTCAAAGGCTTGACAGAGAGGTAGTTCATAGGGTGATTCCTAAGTTTGGGTTACCCACATACAAAATCTAGTTGGGTTGTGGGTTTGATCCTATCGGTCCATACGATCGACTTCCCAGTTTGATGAACGTAGACGGAATAAACTGACTTCTGAGAAACTGGGAAGTTAATAAAATCCTGCACCGGGCGCAAAAAAACCAAACGCCGGCCCTGACTATGTCGACATAGCCTTAGTAGCACTTAGAAACCCGCTGGATTTATTCTATTTCCTTTTGTTTTTCCCTTACCAGCAAATTCTGCCTTTTATTTTACCACCCTTTTTCTTAATATTCTATTAATTAAATTTTTATAAAAGCAGCCCTAATAACACTTCTTTTTTCTCCTTAGAAAATGAAACCGACAACCAAGTCAAAAACGAGTTCCTTGAGAAAAAAATAGAGGCGAAAAAGAGTGCATGTATAAGACTTGAAGTAAACTTAATAGCCAACAAATGGAAGACCAACGTTGACCTATCAGCGGAGTGGTAACTTTCCTATTAACTAAACAAATTAAAACTTAACTCAACTCGATTTGTTCCTAGGGACCTGGGTTTGCGTGACCGCATGCACAATTGCAAAAAGCGTGAAAAACGACAAAAGGAAAAGGTTGAAGAAAGAGACATGATGCGAGATGTATACACTGAAACAATGGACACGAACGTTTATGATCTTCGCAGATTGCTGAACAAAAGGTACTACAACCTTATGTATGTTGGGAGCATGTTTTTAAAAGTATCGTTATAAGTAATCGAAATCTTTCCTGCTCCATATAGACGCAGACTAACGCTGCTTATACAAACCCATGTTAGGAAATACGATGAAGATGTTCGTAGCAAAATGCACCAACTTGAAGTGGCGAAACAGAACTTGAAGGACCAGCAGGAGACCTACGACAAGTTCATGAATGAATATGATCGTATGGCGGTCGAGTACGAATCAATAGTGGAAATGGATCAAGCAGAAAAGAGGTTGGCCAGAGCGAGAAGATGGGCACAATGTGGTGGGTGCTTTGAGGACGAAGCTGATGCTATATCAGAAGATATGTCAATGATCATGCGAATACCAATTAGACCGAAGCCTGTACTTAAAAAGCCAGTTAAGAAAAGAAAATAAATTATCTTAGTAAAATGTATTTTTTGTTTTGTTTTTTTTTGTTATGGCATGTTGCATTGTAAGAATTTCGCGTTAGCGTTATGTTCTTTATCCGGGCAGAAGAGGCGAAACGTAGTTGGTTACAAGACTGGTCCCTAGGCGAGAGTGTGAAAGGAGAAGGGTGGTCGACCTGCCGAATTGGCCAGAATCAGGAAACGGAAGAAACCGCATGACTATACGAACTAAACAAGGACGAATTTTACAATCAGCTTCAACAGACGCTGGATACGATACCTCGAACTGAATTAACCATACTCGCGGGGGACTTTAATGCACATTCAGGTGCAGATCGAATCGGCTAGGATCGATCGTTGATCAACTAGGATCGTTGATTGATCGTTGGCTCTTCCGTCATCCACTTAAACACGAACTCACTTTGCGAAATCCATCCGGCAACGACTCGACGATGTTAGACTACGTTTTGATCAACGCAAGATTCCGATCGACGCTAAAAGACGTACGTGCGAAGATTGCGCCCGATTACGGATTACGATTAACGATTATCTTGTTCGAGGGAAATTACAGATGCGATTACAAAGAGCGAAGAAAACGCCAAGAGGAATTGGGCGTGCCATCGGAACCCGGCTATCAGGCGTTATCCAACAAATTCGCGGCGCTCGCAATACTGGACGATACAGATGTAGAATAAATGCAATTATCGATGTCCACCTATCTGTAAACGGACGCTGCCATGGATCTCGGACAGCTGTCTGGACTCAAATCAGATACTTCGATTACAACAAAGAACAAAGAAGTTCGGCAGAAAATGAAATTAGAACGAGAACCCGGGCATGGAAGAAGCGACGACGAGGCACGAGTACTAAACTATGGCCCCTATTATAGTATCGATACCTAATCGACAAGCGACATTTATCGATTATCGACTGTCGATTATTTAGTTTGATATTGCGAATGTCGATTATAATCGAAAATTGTCGATTTGAAGTCGACTTTTATCGATTCCTTTTTTGCTCACCACAAAGTTTGCCAGAAATTTTAATAACAAAAAAAGTGCTCAAAATAATTTTCTGAATCAAGTAGTCCAAATATTTGTCGATTGGGCTGCACAATGCCAAAAAGAAAATTAATCGACGCAATCGACTATAGTCGAGCCGATCGTTAATCGACACTCGCGCTCTGCTGAAGTCGAGTCGTGTAATGTGACAAATCGTTTGAGTTGAAGAAAGTGACTTTTCGACCTTTACGACTTTCAGCTCAGAGGTCAGAGAATGGGGTTGCTAAGTTGAGTTTTTATAGCCACTGCGCTGAAAGAAGAGGTGAAGACGGAAATAGATCAAGTAACCATCTTATCACGACTCCACGTCCTCACAGCACACATATGGCATTCGGATCGTGTCCTGTCGGCGCGAAAAACGCTTTTCGATCGTCGGCAAAGTATTTACGAAAATCAAACAATCGAGGCTACAGAAACATGGAGAGCAAACGAACCGGAAAGAACAAACAAGATTTAGACCATATCTAGGATGCATTGATCAAATATTCGCTCTCCTCCGTCAGCTAATGGAAGAAAGATTTCGTTGCGGCAAGCGAACTGTCGTCTTTTTCATCGATTTCAAATCCGCTTTCGATTGCTTCGATTGGAACAGCTTGTGGAGAGCCTTGGAAACCGAACACATGCCATTGAAAATCATCAAACTTCTCCAAACGTCGTACGATGGTTCAACCAGCAACGCTCGTATTTGAAGCGACTTATCCGAGGTATTCTCGATTCAGGCAGGTGTCGACGGGGAGACGTCGCGTCGTCACATCTCTTCGACGTTGTGATCGACGCGATTATGTGTGAAGCATTCGATGGACGATTTGGAGTTCGACACGACAACTTCGTAGCCGATTTAGTGTACGCCGACGATAGTGCCGTCTTTGCCGACTCGGATTCCCAAGCAACGGACATCTTACACTTCATTTCCCGCATCGCCCCGTCATACGGAACAGGTTCTGATGTTCAAATATTTGGGATAATTGGTTAAGGCATCGGCGGCCAACGTTTACAGCGGCATCTGCTAGGCAACAGCAATATTCGTCTCGCTCAAATGGTACATTTAGAAACGAACAAATATTCGCATGAAAAGAAAGTACGCCTTTACCGAACCTTGATCCTTCCGATTCTTCTTTATGGATCTGTCAACGTGGACCCTGCTCAAACCGGACGTCAACAAGCTCGAGGTCTTCCAAAAAAAAAACCACCATGAATTAGTTCTACTTATATATAATTTAATTTTACTCAATATTGTACATAGCTTAAATGGAATATAATTAATCTTTATTTTTTTTGCCTTTCTTTGCAGCGTACTTGGCGGCCATGGCAGCCGCCTCAGCTTCCATTTGTGCCTTCTCCTCAGCTATTCGCTCCTCTTCCAGCTGGGCCGCAACTACTTCAGCATATTCCAGAGCTAATCGATCATATTCAGCATAAAAATCCCGGCAAATGATTTTCTGCTCCTCAAGCTGCTCTGTGACGTCTCTCAGCAGAAATATTTTCGCAGCGACATCCGTGTCGTACTTCTTAACCCAGGATTCTATTTGTGATAGCACCTTGGCTCTGTAATAATATTATATTTATAAAAAAAAAAATAGTGTAACAAGAGCCTACTTTCTTCGCGTTAAGGTCCTGTCGGTTTCAACATTCGCTTTCAATGTTTGATAGTAAATCTTGTCTAGAGAGGCCTTTTCTGATTTCAAATTCTCCGACAACGGTTGCTTGCGGGAGCACAGCAAATTCATTCGTCTATGGACGTCATCGCTAGGTAAGTGAAAAGGATTTTCTTCCTTAATTTACAAATTAGTTTTTAATTTAAGAATAAATTTACAATTGACGTTGCATAGTGGCTTCAACTGCATTATGCTTGGCCATTGAGTAACCAGCTATGTACTGTCTTGTCCAAGCTTTTTTTTGTTTGATTTTTGCTTTGATCGTGGCCATTCTTTCGGGTGGAATGGTGGGGATTTCTAAAAGGTAAAAATGGAAGATTATTTAAATTTTGTTAACGAATATAAATGACAAAATGTTAAAAGCATCTGTGGCAAAATAAACTAGCTCAGAAGGTGCACTTCTCATGGGAAACATTTACCTCTTACCAATGGTATGGATTTAATCCGAGATTACACCGAATGAAGAATCCACTTGATGATTGGAAATACGAAAATCCAGGAGAAATCATACAAGCAGGTCTGTACTCGAATTCGTCACTCGATAATTTACGTCATCAGATAATGCATCCTTCAGAACGCAGAGCCGTGGAAAATAAGTCAATCGGATCATTATGAGTCATGATACAGATAACCAGAGTTTGGAAACCACCAATTTATTCTCAGTCACTGGCTGGAACATAATTGAGGATATTCTGCGTACTCGATTGTGGGGTATTCTCAGCGGACTCGGACAAACATATTTGATCATATTGGCCATATATGTGTTAATCTAATTGGTCAAGTTCGTGGTCGATCGAGTCATCAATCTACGAGCTCTAAGATCCCTTTATGGCTGAAGCTGTACATTAGCTGCTGCAACATGGAACTCCGCAACAAGCCACATCCTCCGCAACCATCATACCACCGGAGAGGTCGTAACTAATACCCCAACGACATTTGCAGCGCAACAGCCATATCGCATGAGCAGGACCCGACTACATCTAATGGAGCTCCTACTGCGACCAGCCGACTAGCCTCATTATATCGGAATCTCAATTAAATAAGTCGCCTCCCGTTCACCGTCCCATATCTGTCCTTACCATATTCCTTAATCACCTTGCTCCTTCCACTTACTTAATATCGTTACAGAATCACCTCAGGCGAGTCGAAGGGCCTCAAAACTTCTGGTTCCGGAGTTACCAATTCACCAGTTATGGGCCGTCCACACTTACACTACGCGGACTTAGATCACACGCGCTTTTGGCCGTACGGGGTTTATGCGTACGGGAACTGGAAATATTTCTTCATACAAACAACATACATGTTGCATTGATTTCTGGAATGCACTTCTCTGACTGGAATGCACTTCTCTAACTTAGATCAAAATAAATGGATTCGATTCCTACTGGACAACCCATTCAAGTGGAAGAG
This sequence comes from Thereva unica, assembly GCA_949987705.1. Lineage (NCBI taxonomy): Eukaryota > Metazoa > Arthropoda > Insecta > Diptera > Therevidae > Thereva > Thereva unica. Next base: position 27,734,797 of record OX465281.1, on the reverse strand, counting down.
CTAGGAGTGGATCATCTGTACTAATTCAAAAAAAAAGCCATTACCAACAAGAAGATATTCGTGCAAGTTAGATTCAAGCGACGGTTATTTAAATTAAATACATATAATGTTGCAGATCTAAATATTAGCATACTGTCCTCCACAAGATACACCAACGAAATCTCAATTTAACAACGTCTTCAATAAACTTGGTCTAAGATTCATTATTGGCGGAGACTACAATATAAAGCATACAGCATGGGGTTCCAGACTAATTTCACCCGGAAAAAGAAATGAACTTTAAGTGCTATTAGCGAAAACAAGTGTGATTATCTGCCTTCACGCATTGGCCTATGGATGAAGGATGGCTTATGGATGGATGCATACTCAAGCAGAAGAGTTTCATCGGATTATTCACTTATTCTGCTGTCAATAAGCGCAACAGTCATGAAGAACAAGAAAAAGCAGAACCTCACAAATAAGTATATGGATTGAGATCTCTTCAGAGAAACTAGGAGAACAGACATTCCCTAGAGGTGAGAACACGAAGGGCCAAATTCCTAACAAGACCGGACCCGGCAAAGGCAGGTCACCAAGAAAGCCGCCTGGCTAGCCGAATCCTTCGCCGTTTGACTACCAACCGGATCGGGAAGTACCAAGTGTCGGAGGATTTCACTAAAATCCAGGATGACATTGCTTAGGCCAAGCAGGTCATTCCAAACTTCACCCTACTAACCACGCCTTCTAAAATAAAAAACCTCAGAAAGACAAACTGGGGTTACTATACTAGGCTAATCGCAAAGAACGTCGTCCCAAAGCCCACCCTGTATTCCCAAAAACCGGGATCAGCTCGACAGCATTGTGGATATTTTCACAGAACAATGCTCCACTACTCTACACCATAAATAAAGCTCATCCGAACAGACCGCATAATGAGGCTTCCCATGGTGGACTCCTGAACTTGAACACTCCGCAAAGAGTGTAGAAAGGAATTTAATTCAGCTAGATGCAGCAACATCGTAACCTCCTGGCGCTGCTATAAGTTGAAGCTGAATAGATACAAAATGGCAATAAGGAGGGCCAAACATACCTCTTGGGGTACTTTTTGCAGATATATAGAGTCCCCATCGGAAGCCTCAAGGCCACGTAGACTACCCGCCAATAATGCTTAGTTACTTACGCAAAGAAAACGGCGATTGGACAGACTCAAGCGGAGAATCTCTGACACTACTCATGGACACCCACTTCCCGAGTACCACCACGACTGAGACAACCATCGCTTTAAACCCTCCAGCCTCACTACAGCTGGTCAAACCCTTCTTAAACATAGCGAAAATTGAATGTAGACACCTTCCAGCCCTAAATCCCGGCAAATGATTTTCTGCTCCTCAAGCTGCTCTGTGACGTCTCTCAGCAGAAATATTTTCGCAGCGACATCCGTGTCGTACTTCTTAACCCAGGATTCTATTTGTGATAGCACCTTGGCTCTGTAATAATATTATATTTATAAAAAAAAAAATAGTGTAACAAGAGCCTACTTTCTTCGCGTTAAGGTCCTGTCGGTTTCAACATTCGCTTTCAATGTTTGATAGTAAATCTTGTCTAGAGAGGCCTTTTCTGATTTCAAATTCTCCGACAACGGTTGCTTGCGGGAGCACAGCAAATTCATTCGTCTATGGACGTCATCGCTAGGTAAGTGAAAAGGATTTTCTTCCTTAATTTACAAATTAGTTTTTAATTTAAGAATAAATTTACAATTGACGTTGCATAGTGGCTTCAACTGCATTATGCTTGGCCATTGAGTAACCAGCTATGTACTGTCTTGTCCAAGCTTTTTTTTGTTTGATTTTTGCTTTGATCGTGGCCATTCTTTCGGGTGGAATGGTGGGGATTTCTAAAAGGTAAAAATGGAAGATTATTTAAATTTTGTTAACGAATATAAATGACAAAATGTTAAAAGCATCTGTGGATATTTTCACAGAACAATGCTCCACTACTCTACACCATAAATAAAGCTCATCCGAACAGACCGCATAATGAGGCTTCCCATGGTGGACTCCTGAACTTGAACACTCCGCAAAGAGTGTAGAAAGGAATTTAATTCAGCTAGATGCAGCAACATCGTAACCTCCTGGCGCTGCTATAAGTTGAAGCTGAATAGATACAAAATGGCAATAAGGAGGGCCAAACATACCTCTTGGGGTACTTTTTGCAGATATATAGAGTCCCCATCGGAAGCCTCAAGGCCACGTAGACTACCCGCCAATAATGCTTAGTTACTTACGCAAAGAAAACGGCGATTGGACAGACTCAAGCGGAGAATCTCTGACACTACTCATGGACACCCACTTCCCGAGTACCACCACGACTGAGACAACCATCGCTTTAAACCCTCCAGCCTCACTACAGCTGGTCAAACCCTTCTTAAACATAGCGAAAATTGAATGTAGACACCTTCCAGCCCTATAAATCATCAGCGATTGCAAGAAATCCATAGCGAAGAAATGGGGCTTCTCCCCTAACATAGTACGGTGGATCTATACAGCGATTGTCCTGAATGCCGTAGATCTCTTAACAAGATGGCTCAGCAATTCAGGACTCTCCCCATATGGATGTCCGGTCGCCGAAATATAAAGGAAAACTGTAAAGCTGACAAACTGGCTAGGAAAAGCACGACCGCCACTTTCCTTCCAGGAAAGGAAAGGGTTGGTATGCCTTGGGCCACCTTTAAACTCCGATGTAAACAGAACAGAATGCAACTAGCAGAGAAGCATTGGGATAGTCAGTTAGAACTAAGAAGTTTCATTATGTCCTCGAGATGGTTTAGCGAAGAAACGACATTTTAAATCGGGTTAAATTGGGATCACTATGGCATCACAATGGGCCTATCCCCTTGGCCTAAGTGTTTGGGCTGTGCACAAGAAGCTCAGCCATGTCTAACCTTACCTAACCTAAGCATTATCTCGTAGAATACTTAAAACTAGACTGTCAAATCTAATTTGTGCGTTAAGCTAATTTAAAATTATGTTATTTCTGTTCTCGAGCTTCCCAAATATTGTAAAACAGGACATCGGCTTAGCATCTCTGGCTGCCTCTCTTACACGGCGTGAAAAAACTGTTGTCAATATAAATGGTACATATAAGATCTAAAACTAAAGCCTTTCATTCCGTAAAAAAAAATGTAAGAAAAACTTTACTTTCCTGTACTTGGACCTTCATTCCGATCGACCAACATTGTGGCCAAGAGTGGATGCTTTCCGAGTATACAATTGCTTTCAAATTCCCTAACAGTCCTTGTGAACTTCCGTAAAACTATCAATCCTTCGCCAGACACGTATTCCCCCCTGAGAGTGAGCTCTGCCGCAATACCTTTGCAACTAGCAATATGTTCAGTTGCCGCTACAAGATCAGAATCAAGTCCTTCCAAGAAGCTGCTTTGTATTATTTTTGCCTTCGACATAGCTGCGTCATCTCTAGAGACTTCCTTTGAACCATCCAAATAATTTGCACACAATTTCCTCAAGTGTTTGATATCGTTATTCAGTTTATTACTGGGTATGTATGAGTATTTCTTTAGTAGCAACGGAATTGATAGGGTAACCGTCAATGTATCGACAAGATCACGTAGAAACAATATAATTCGTTCCATCATTGCGTGACTCTCATCTGCGTCGTATTCTCCTTCAGCTGCAGACAGAAATAGATTATTTTTTGGCTGGTTAACCAACATCAATAAGACTCACTGGTATTAAAGTTGCGAACTCTTTTGATATTTGAAACTAGATCCCTGATCGAATGAACAGCGGTGTGAGCTCGACCCGTTCCCTTCATAAAAGGGATAAATAGATAGCGGTTAGTCATTCTTATTTTTTTGGTTTTGCGTTTGGAAGTTGTAAAGATTCTGTAAAATTATTTAAAATTTCCCTATACGCAAAATTGGAATGCGGAGAACATCCAAAATGAAATCACATCCGATGTATCAAAACATAAAACGTGTTTTGTTTTAATATAATTATAAATCAATTATAAAAAAAGACTTTTAATAAAAGTCAACAACAAAAAACGTTCTGAATGTCACCACAAATGTATAAAAACTGGCTGTGATTCGCTGCTAAGGTGACTATGCCTTTTAAAAATTTTTAAAATAAAATATTGACGTCCATTCTAAAGTAGTCACAGAATACAGGCAGTGAGTGAGTGTCGTCAATCATGTATTGATGAGGACACAACCTGGGGTAATCGTACTTCAACCCCGAAGGAGAGGCATCCCTCCATCCAACCAATGGCGCCACAGCCCAAATCGAGCCTTGGGCTTCTCTAAGGCATTTCTCCAAGTTAGACGGTCGTATGCAGAATGTCTCCAGTTCCGTTGTCATAGAGTCTATCATCGTCTGTCGTCACAGACTCTAATCATCCATCTAGAGGCAACCCCGGTCGATTACCCGAAATTTCTGCTACGATAAGGCGTTTTGGAATACGGTTGTCCTCCATTCTTATTACGTGGTCGGCTAGCCTTAGCACCCTGCTCTGAAAGTCAAGACGCCACGACACAACAAATCGTTTAAGTTGAAGAAATGACGTTTCAGTTGAATTACGACTTTCAGTATAGGGGCCTCAACTCAACTTAGCATTTCCACTCAATACCCCTGTGCTGAAAGTCGTAATTCGATTACAACGTCACTTTCTTCAAGTCAAACGACTCCACTTTAGGCAGGTGAAGTTATTTAGGGGGGGGGGGGGGTGAAGTTATTTTTTAACTACCTACTGAACACACCAACCTTGCTATTTGTAATAAAGGTAATGCCCACCTTTGTTACCAAAAACATAGAGGAAGTTGTGGACATCACCCTTGTCTCGGACCGTCACTCCGACCAAATAGTGGTCTGGAAGGTTTTGAAGGAACACTCGCTTTCAGATCATAGATTTATGAGTTCCAACTGCAAGACTCGAGCCCAGCCACCCCTTCCAAAATAAAAAACCTCCAAAGGACAAATTGGGGTTACTATACTAGGCTTATCGCAAAAAACCTTGCCCACAAGCCTCGCTTTGTTCCCAAAAACCGGGATCAACTCGACAGCATTGTAGACATTTTCACGAAACAATGCACTTACGCCTTTAATAAAGCTTTTCCGAACAGGCCACATAAAGAGGCTTCCAAACCCCCATGGTGGTCTCGCGAACTTGAGACACTCCGAAAAGAGTGCAGAAAGGAATTTAATTCAGCGAGACGCAGTAACAGCGCAACCGCCTGGGGCTGCTATTAGTCGAAGCTGAATAGATACAAAACGGCAATAAGGAAGGCCAAACGTACCTCCTGGGCTACCTTTTGCAGCAATATAGAGTCCACATCGGAGACCTCAAGGCTGCGTAAAATATTAACTAAAGCGCCAACAATGCTTAGTTATTTACGCAAGGAAGACGGCGATTGGACCGACTCAAGCAGAGAATCCCTGAAACTACTTATGGACACCCACTTCCCGAGTAGTACTACAGTTGATACAACTATCACGATAAACTCTTCAGCCTCACAACAGCTGATCAGATCTATCATAAGTAGAGCAAAAATAAAATGGGCTGTAAACACCTTCCAGCCCTATAAATCACCAGGCCCTGACGGCATAGTACCGGTTCAACTGCAGCACACCCTTAGTTATATTATGCCCTGGTTGCAGGCCATGTTTACTGGGTGCCTCCAAAATAACTGCATTCCTGCATAACTGCCTCCTGCAGGAAAGAGGTTAAAGTAGTTTTTATTCCTAAGGCAGGAAAAGCCTCCCACACAACATCCAAAGACTTCAGGCCAATCAGCCTATCATCCTTTCTATTAAAGACTCTGGAAAGGCTAATCGAAATATATCTGAGGCAGACCATATTGACCTCGAAGCTCTCTGGCAAATCTACTGATACTTCTCTTCACTCACTGGTCTCAACCATTGGAAAATCCCTCGAGGTTAAGGAGTATACACTAGTAGCATTTCTTGACATATAGAAGGAGCATTTAACAATATTTTGCCGGATGCCATTACCCTGGCCTTGACAGAACATGGGATCGAGACATCGTTGGTGTCTCTTATCCATCAAATGCTTACTGGCAGGACGGTGAGCTCGATCTTGGGCGATAGCTCGGTCCGAAAGGCACTCCGCAAGGAGGAGTACTCTCCCCACTGCTATGGGTCGTAACTATGAACCAGCTGTTGCGAAGCATGCAGGCAGAGGGACATGATGTCCTGGCGTACGCGGATGATGTTGTTATCATCAAAAAAGGAAAATTCCCTCAAGTCCTCTGTGATCTCATGGAGGCAGCGCTACAAACCCTTTCAAGCTGGACTGCTACCCGCGGACTCAGCGTTAACCCAGTAAAAACGGAGCTGGTCCTCTTCACAAGGAGGTATAAGATCTCTCCGTTAACACCCCCCCCCCCCCCCCCCCCCCGGCTTAACAATGTTAGGCTCAAAATTAACAACAGTGCCAAATATCTGGGAGTTATTCTGGACAAGAAACTACTCTGGCATGAAAACACAGAGGAGCGCATTAAGAAAGCAAACATCGCGCTTTTCGCCTGCAAAAAATCCATTGGCAAGAAATGGGGTTTCTCCTCTTACATTGTGCGATGGATCTACACAGCGATTGTCCGCCCAATTCTCCTTTACGGGGTTTTAGTATGGTGGCCAACTCTGAGTAAATCCACCGTGCTAAACAAATTACAGAGAGTACAAAGATGTGCGGAGTTATGCATAACAGGAGCACTTCGCTCCACACCTACAGAGGCCCTAAATGGTTTGTTATACCTCCCTCCTTTAAATCTTGTGGCAAGGGAAAGCGCAACCATCGCAGCCCTTAGGTTTCAGGGTGCCATAAACGTTTTTACTGATGGCTCTAAGCTCAAGGGACAGACACTGTCTGATAGGGACGCATGCGACCCGTTTAGGTCTTGAGACCTACGATTTCTGCAGAAGCTGTAAGAACCTGGACGAGGCGGAACTGTACTACATCTCCTCTGTCACTGCCCGGCCCTAAGCAGGATAAGGTTAACCACAGGTGAACCCTTTCTAAGCAACCTTGCGGAAATCTCGAAGTTTGGGATCCCGCAACTTAGAAGATTCATTACTTCCTCGAGATGGTTTTAACGAAGAAACGACATTTTAACATCAAGTTTAAAGTGGGATCACTATGGCATCATAATGGGCCTATCCTTCTGGCCTAAGTGTGTGGGCTTGAACCAAAAGCTCAGCCATATCTAACCTAACCTAACCTTAGGCAAAGGGGCCTTAGTCTGTTGTTTTTATAAAAGTTGAGAGTTCTGGGTGATCAAAAATTTCATACAAGTCGCTATTAAATATCCTGCGCCATATTCCATATTGTTGGGTCTATTATGCACCTGAGAACTTTCCTCTCGAGCCTATTGTGACTCGTTCCTCTATGTCCTGGGTCATAGTTCAAGTCCCGCTACCATGGTACAGTTCTGGTCGTATTACTGCTTCGTAGAATGAAAGTTCGTTTTTCTGTGCACAAATCTTGAATGCAGTATTTGTTTTTGGGCATAAAGGCACTATTAGTATTCGTCTAGTTATTTCTTCTTCGTTTCTTTTTGTAATTGCAGACCCAAGGTAGACGGCTTTATCGACTCCTTCCAAGTTGTGTTCGTCATTAGTTAAGTTTCTTCCCATTCTGAATCTTCCAGCTCTGGAACCATCATCATCTGATGGAACCATCACCTTTGTTTTTTCTTCGTTGATCTCCAAGCCTATGTCCTTTGTCGACTCTTTTACTTCGGCATAAGCTTCGTTTGCTGCTAAAAAGGAATTTCCCATGATGTTCTCGTCATCCGTATAAACAAGTAATGGTTCAGACTGGGTTGCTATTGATGCATTTCTCTGAGCTAACGTTTTCTTTAGTACCCATTCTAGAGCGGGGTTGAAGAACATTGGGCCCAGCTCATCCCCTTGTCGTACTTCGAACTGTTCTAACATGTTGGATTCTTACCTTCGCCAGTGAATTATTTAAAATATTTAGAGGACTCTTAATTCCGATAAAATCTCGTACAGCCTCCATGTTTATAGAATCACTAGCTGGAACCTGGTACGCCTCGCTGCACCCATAAGCCAATAGTATGGCGTGCGCCAAAACAATTGGGAATCTCAAAATCGATGGGCTGTGAGAGTCTCAAATCCCACCACGAAAGTACATTCGTAAAGAAAAGTATAGTTCCGTTCGTTTAAAAACCCAATCACTTGCTCATTTATATCTCCAATCACAATTCAGCGGTATCACTGTCACTCTTGTTGTGGTCAGATGGTATGATGGAATGTTTGCTTGAATTTTATCCATACACGAAATTTTAATGTGTGTGAAATTGCCATTTCCCCGCCGGTGTTTATATTTCTAATACTATTGGTGCCAATTTTAATATACAGTAGAAGACATTAAGGACATTTTTTTCGTATTTTTGATTCCGAATAATAAAATAGTAAAATATTTTGTTATCGTCCAACGTCCAAAAGTTGCTTTGAAAATGCTTGAGCAGAGGCATCTTGTAGCAAATGGACACGCATATTCGTTGAAACGTGATTTTTTTCAAGACTGTTTCATAGATGTGATGCTTTCAAGCATGCGTTAGGCTGCTTACACACCAAACTCGACATCGACACGACATTACAAAACGTCCATCGACAAAAAATTTTTTGTCGAATATTCGTACACACCAAATTCGACACCTAATGAACAAGAATTTCATGTCGTGTCATGTTGAATTCAGTGTGTACGGAGATTCGACACAATTCGACACTCGACACAACGAAAGTCACTGCATAAGTACTCGACGTGTCGAAAGTCGTCGTTCGACGTTTTTCCTCGTGTCGCCTTCAGTGGATATAAACTGATTTGAATGTGAAGCCCTTCGTCGGTAACAGTTTTTTTCCTTGTCGAGTTCTGTCGAGTTCTGTCGTGTCGTGTCGATGTCGAATTCAGTGTGAATACACTCGTTTAATAATAAGAATAAATGGGTGTCACAACAAAAAATCTTGTCGTGTCGTGTCGATGTCGAATTCAGTGTGAATAGACCCGCTTAATGATAAGAATAGATGTTTGTCGCGACAGAAAAATGTTGTCGAATTTCGTCGTGTCATGTCGATGTCGAGTTTGGTGTGTAACCAGCCTTAAGCTCATTTGCAGGCTTTGTCGTGCGAAAATCCCCTTCAATAGTGTCAAATCGCCTCCCATCGGTTGATTTTTCCTCGGAAATCTCGCAAAACCCTGTCAGGCGCTTCGAAATATAATTTTGCACGTTAGGACTGTGGCACACAGGAGTTTTTGCTGATGTTACATGTAGATGTTTCTATCTGGTTCAAATTCAATGGGAGCTTGGGTGCTGAATGCACTGTACGACCACCATCAAGCAGCGTTGATGCAATTCCCGATGATGTCAATGCAAGTGCAATCTCATTCTGCATTCGAATCGACGCCAAAATCACATTGATAAGAAATGTTTTGCCTGTACCACCTGGAGCATCTAGGAAAACTATGTAACAACACTGGGTGAACTTTTCAAATATTTAACGGTATGATAAAGAGTAATTTTTCCTTAAGAAATATGAAATAAAAATAAGTCCTATGCAAAATTATTGTATGTTGAAAGCACCTTGAAATGTAGGTAAGTTTCCAGCTACCACAGCTCAAAAATAAAAGCAATGCACATCCGATTATTGAATTTTTTTGTCTTTTTGGCTTTTATTTAAGCCCTATTTTGCTAAAATCGGACCAATACAACCGAAGTTACTTCAATCCAAGTTCAAGGAACCGCGTCCTTCCCGCAAAATCTTTTTTTCAACAAAATTGTACGGCAACTACCCGTAAATCACCTCCGATCGATCGAAACTTTGGTAATCGTATTTTTTTGTTTGGGAAGAAACATAAATAAAATGGATCTGAGCTCTTTAACAGTAATTTGAAGAGTATATCCCTTACAAAAGTTTCGGATTTTACCTTATCGGTACACTAGAGCCACCTAAAAGGTTCGAGACCGAGTAAAATAAACCGCGTTTGATTACTCGCCATACCCGAAAACGCCTATATACAAAATTTCTTGAGAATCGGATCAGCGGCTTCGGAGTCTATAAAATATTTACACACAGGCATACAGACAAAACTTTCACTTTTATGTATAGAGATATGGACGAAGTAATATATAATATTAAGTAAGTTTTGAGTCTACCTGGAAGTAAGGCCCCTTAACACTCAACCTCCGGCCCGTCGGCAGCTTGGCACTTCGAGTATTTACTCGAATAGGCCATAGGCCACACGTATGCGAATTCCTTTTCAAGCGTCATACTGTGGAGTTGACCGTTTGGACTTCCACCCAATGAACAAACCATAAACAAGCAATTCTATCAGCGCCATAAAAGCAAAAATATAAACTAACAAACAATATTGTAGTAAAAATGTACTTACTGGTATCATAAACCACACGTGGTATTTGATAGTTATAAAATCCATGCCAAGATCCCTGACGACTCGATAAAAGTGAAGTCTTATTAATCTTGGTCTGAATGTATTTATCAATAAAATCGGCAACGTGCGTAAAAGACCGTCCTGCTTCTGTTAAGCAAGAGTCTATATCTATTTTATCCAGCACTTTGTTATAGAAGATATCTCCTGCTTCCGCTAAATGACTATCAACGAGGAAAAGATAATTTTTCTCGGCATCTTCCCTCTGCTTTAAAAACAAGTAAATATTCGGAGTTTTTTTTAGTAAATAATGAATAAGGTCACCGAATATGCGAGGCTCCTTTTCATTTTTGTAAGGAAGTATTTATCGACTAGGCTACTAATTTTGTCGATATACTTGCGAAGATAAGGATCCGTGGTTTCTGCATAAACATCTAGAAACTTTGGGATTAGAAGTGCATACTTGAACGTTTCGACCCCTTTAGTGCAAAACGATTTAATGCGATTCAACATCTCTTCATGTTCTTCTGAGCTATATTCACCCTCTGAAAATATATGTTTGTCATGCAAAAATATACTATTCATTTAAATATCTAGTTACCAAGAGGATGCCTGACGAGCTCACGGATAGTTTGTATCACCCTGAGCATATCTTCGAAGGAATAGTTTCCCTGGGACACGGACATTTTAGGTACTTAATTACAATTCTCACAGCATTCAATTAATTAAAATTGCTCACTAAATATTTGAGGATAATGGTAGTCGTTTTGTTGTAATAAATCCTATAAAAAACAACAGAAAAAAATGCACGTACAAATAACAACGCATTCAAAATACGAATGACAAAACATGGCTCTTGGGCTACCTTGATTCATCGTTTTTATTTTACTCCTATAAGTAGGCATCTCCAATAAACAAGAAGTTGTCAAATTAATCTACACGAAAAATGCCAGAAAAATTTTAACGGTTGCAGTTTGACAGTTTAAGCAGGGAATGTGGGATGTGAAAATTTTCTTGGTGAAAATAAGTGAAAATTAAATAAAGATACTTATGTATGTACGTGCATTAGACGTGATTAAAGATGTTTTCGGATGTTTTCAATTTAATGGAATTTTTTATTATTGTTATGCCTCAAGGGCGGATCTAGAAAAGTTTTTTAGGGGGGGCGATCTGAGAAATAAAAAAATTTAAGGATATTTATTATTTGTAGTCTTTACATCATATGTTAATGAACTTGTGATTATGTATTTAAATTATACTGTTTGAATGCTTCTACTTCGGGATATGTCTAAGAAATAAAATGAAATCTGAGTGAAATGAAAAAGAGGTTGAGGCTGTAAATGCACATTTATCTATAATGTCTTGAAGACCATTTTTGTACATGTTCGTGAATTACTTGAGTTGTGCTCCATCACCTTTAAAGAAAACAATTCGCGCAAAACTTTCGCCAGGCTCATGACAGTTTTAAAGACTCTGCTTGCGCGGATTAGCCGAATTTTCCGACCACGACATTAGCAGAAAGCCTTGAGTATCTCAAGCAGAAAGTTTTTCATGCATGCCCCGCCAACTTCATTCAATTGACATAAAGTCAACCGATTCGCACCGGCTGATTGGAAAGATATTCAAACAGCTACAAAAGCTAAATCTTTAAGATTATCTTTATGTAACAGCGAATTTATTGTATCCGTCGTTTGTCTATCTAATGTATTACTTTGTACGCTTCAACTGAGTCGTTTTTTCCAAAGAAAACAAATTGATATAAAATCTGCTAATGATATTTTACAATTTACTTTGAAAATTTTATCTCGGAAACGTGAAAAATCCGAAGAAATTTTTGTCAATATTTTTGATGAAGTGAAATGCATTGCAGAAAAGTTAGACATTGAAATAAAAATTCCTCGCTTAGTCAATAAACAAAAGCATCGGGTTAACTACTCATGCACTTCTGAAGTAGATTATTATCGTAAATCTATTTAATACCATTACTTGAAAATGTAATTGAAGATTTAAAATCTCGTTTTCCAGAAGAAACATTAAGATTATTTGATTTATACATTTTGTTTCCCAATGAAAATTATGACAAATCTGCAATGGAAGAAGCTGTGAATCGTCTGTCAGGCAAATATGCCATTTATTTTAATAAATCTGAAGAAACTCTCAAGAAGATGCTACTATCAGAACTGGAGTTTTGGATATTATATTGCGAAAAAAAACAAACTCAGCTCATGCGGTGCTTTACAATTATTAGATAGTTGTGATGATCAACTATTACCTTTACCTATCATCATAAACCTGTTGAAAATACTTGTAACGTTGCCGATTAGTTCGTGTAGTGCTGAAAGAAGCTTTTCTTCTTCAAGAAGAATAAAAGATTGGTTGAGGTCAACAATGACAGCAGATAGATTAAGTGGTTTAGCTCTAATGAATATTCATTTGAATATACAGTGGAGGAAATAATTATAAAATCGTTAACGCTTTTTCTTTTAAAATGCATGTTTCAACTTATTATTAAAAACTTTGAAAACATATGAGTTAGTATCACCTTTCATTTTAAATCAGAAAAGGGTGATATATGTATGAATTAATTGAATTTTATTGAAATATGGGTTTAAAAATATAAATTGAGTCAGGTTGTAAGGGAAATAAATATAAAATCTATAACACAAATGAGACTATTCTGAGATTATAACTTCCATAATAGCCTTATGACACTGGCTTTATCGTAGGCTGGAAATGCTGCCTTGGCTAGGCTGAAAATGAAGAAATCTGTTATACTGTGGAACAGAGATAGCATGTGAGAGTAAGAACGATTATCTGATTATTATAACAGATAGTTGTTAAGGGGAGAAGAAACCCGTTGGAAATATTTGAAATATTCAAATTTATTTTGATTAAAATTAAATTAATTTAAATTTATTGTATTTAATATTAAACATGGTCAACATCAGGTAAATTAAAATTCTTTGTTCTCTTCCTTGCAATTTGCTACTTCCTCATTAAAAAATCTTGTTTGACCTGAGTCCTCCAGAGTAAAACAATATTTTCAAAAATTCTTCAACAACTATGTACATACATATATATAAAAAAATAAAAAAAAATATGTTTCTTTTAGACTCCCCCAATTCGCAACGCGCACCCGCCCGTTGCAATAACAAAAATATGTCCCCCATGATTTAAAATTACTTTGGGGCAATTAAAAATCACACTAAACCCATCAATTTGGAGCGTTACTTCGGAGCCCCAATTCTAAATATTTACCCTTCAATAAAATATTATTTATTCTCACTTCAATTATATTTGCTGCCACTTCAATTATAATTATTCCAATTTATTACTTCAATTTATTTTGATTCTCACTCACTGTTATAAAAAGTCTAGAGATGTAGCAAACTGTTATAAAAAGCATAGAAAAAAGAACATGAATTTCATTCTTTTCCTATGCTTTTTATAACAGTTTTCTAGACTTTTTATAACACTTAAAATTCAGCCAAGAAAACTTTGCGTATATTCCTCTCACTCTTACATATGGGAAAATCTCATTTGAATTTTTTCTTTCAGTTTTCAGCCTAGCCAAGGCAAAATTTTCAGCCTACGAAGAAGCCAGTGTCATAATGCTATAAGGGAATTTGAAGACATGTAACGGTACTTATCATGAAGGGTCTAAATGGGGAAATAATTCCAAGAATTTCCCAAAATAAAACTGAAGCCCAGGAACTTTTGTGGATATGGATAAGAAGATATTGGAAACGATTTTATAATTATTTCCTCCACTGTACAAATTAATACAGATAGTGTTATTGATAGATACGCCAATACTAGAAAACGTAGGATCGATTTTGTTCTATAAATTAATTTTATAAGTTTGATTTAATTTATAATAAATAAAAGTAAAAATTCTACTTGTTAATTTCATTTAAAATTCAAATATAAAGTTGAATATTTTACTACTAGGTACATACATATATTTCTGATAAAAAAAACTTTTATTTTTTTTTTATTTTAGGGGGGGCGATCGCCCCCATCGCCCCCCTGTGGATCCGCCCCTGTTATGCCTTGGCAAGTAAAAAGGGTCATGCTACCGACACGCTCCAGCCCGTTGCTTATGCCATAACCAAGGGCGGAAAGGCCTTTGCAACAGTATCGCGAACTGGATCTGCTTTTATCTACCTTCCTTTCTAAGCTTTACTTAATTTCTTCCTTCCGGCTGTTCTGCCTTAGCTACTCTTGGAAGACGTTGAGCGTCTTTCAACTTTCTTCCCTACATCTTCCGTTCTCACCTCATGATGTTCTCTGAATGCTCTTCTTATCGTGACTCTGGGACTGTTGGAAAATTAGTACATACTGAATGTATGATGGTGAAGTGAGCGTTGTGTGGCTAAATTTTCCAAATTCACTAAACATTGGCCAGAAAAGAAAAGAATCAAGTCGCTGGGCATGTAGCTGCGAATCAAATTATAGTAAAACTGATGTAGTGATGGAAGATCAGCAACTATTCCACTTAACAACAACATAACGATAATTGTGAGGGGATCGCCATCCATCTTTAATTTGTTTTTGCGCAAATACGATTCATAAATCTCAGGAGGAACATAAGCTGAAGTCGTTTATGAGTATGATAACGATGTAACCAGCTGCAGTATGAACGTTGGCATTATAGCCCTTCCAAAACGCAGGGAGATCCAATATCTTCAGTTTAAACAAGTTCGTATTCATTTATGGACAGACTCAACGGTAGTTTTGTACTGGTTCAGAGAATAACCATTTCGCTGGAAAGTTTAAATCGAGTTTCCACTATTCACTCTAAGATGGGGCCTTTTCGTAAACGCATACGTATGCTTTGCAACGATGCAACGAGTTCGTAAACGCAGATGATGCAAAGTCACTCGTTCGGAAACGTAAAAGATTCAATTTTGTTGCGCAACAGTCAAAGCAACAGCGCAGCTATTTTCGAATGTATGCTTTTGAGTAGTGGATGGAAGTTTTTCTTACTAAGTACAAATGTTGGCTTTAGTTGTTTATAATGTTTATTTTTTTATATTTTTCGTTTTCACTCTTATTAGAAACTTTGCTTTTAGGAACGGACTGATGTACCGCATACGTATGCGAGAAGAATTTTGCGCTGCTTTGTTGCCGATGCGTTGTTGCTCTGTTGCTTTGACGTTTACGAAAAGGCCCATGCCCGCTCCGTTCTGGCATCATGCTCGTTCGAAACAAAATCCTCCCGATTGCCTGGCTTCAACTTGAAGAAGCAGCTTGGCTTTCTGTTGATTCTGACCATAGAAGAAACTGCACAGCAGAAGTTTGTGATCTTTTCGCCGACTTGCTGCTTCACTATTCTCAGTTAATGAATCTTCTTCGTGTATCTGCTTACACTGCTCGTGTACTGCTTGTACTGCTTACAGGTTTATTGACAATACAAAATTTAACTCGAATATACGTCACAAGGGTCCGAAGAAGAAATGGATTAACTTGATCCTTGTAGAAAACTAGTCATGCTTCCTCCCTTTTTAGATACTCATGGGCTTTTTCTTTCGAGTTGAGGTAGAGGTAAAGTGCTACTCTTCATTTTAACCAACTGCCTTCTAACAATGAGATTCGTCGCGTGCTCTTAAAGGAACGAACCCAATGGCACTTGGAGGCTGGTGTGAAAGCAATGAAACATGAACCTGAAGAGAATTATTGGCGAACATATACTCTCTAGAGTAAATTCTTACATTATTTGCTCAAGTGGAAGCATGCTTAAATTCGAGACCACTACATGCTTTAAGCTGGCCCTGATAATCCGCTGCCTCTTACACTTGGCCATTTTCTGATAGGTGAATCGCCTTTGTTTCTGCCTGGCCCTGTAGCACATCTGGCAAAGGTAGCCGAAAAAATATATTTCAACTCCACAGCTTCGCAATAAATGACGTCAAGAAGACAACAACATTAAAGTAAACGATTTGGATCTAGTTAAGGAAGAAAACCTCCCTCCATCAAAATGGGCATTGGACGGAGCTATATCTGCACATCCTGGTGAAGATAGCAATGTGCAAGTGGTCACCATCCAGCACACTGGACGAATCTGCAAGAGGCCAATCACAAAATTGTGTTTGCTACCAATAGAACCTAATAGTCTGGTTGTACGCGGTCGAAAATATGTGAAATCTGTCCTCTTATGAAACGTAGTGAGAATAGTTATTTACAAAATGTTGGCGGCGCTTTTGCACAATATTGTAATTGAATCCTGTATTTCTGATCTCAAATAATGTCTTATGCCAGCTCTTCAAATTTCCTTAAGCTTAAACCTAATAAATCCCAGGTACTCATTCTTAGGGGCCTATTACGGATGTTTTCAATTTGACGACTTTGAGTCGATGTTAAAATTTCTAACTGCGAAAATCGAATTTTGTGAAAACTAGTCGATACAAGCATAAATTTGAGTCGATTACGATTATCGTAAAAATGTAATCGACTCATATTTATGATTTTATCGACAGAAAGCCACTTTCGTAGTAAGATATTTTAACATCGACTTCAAGTCGTCAAATTGACGACATCCGTAATAGGCCAATTAGTCGTCACTCTCTTTCTCTCGACAATATTCCAACTATTTCACTTAATAATGTTTTCTTCCCGTTATTGACTGTGTTAATAATCTTGGTATTGCCATTAATTCTAAACTATCTACCATCACAGAGGTCCCGGGTTCGATTCCC
Source organism: Thereva unica (assembly GCA_949987705.1). Taxonomy (NCBI): domain Eukaryota; kingdom Metazoa; phylum Arthropoda; class Insecta; order Diptera; family Therevidae; genus Thereva; species Thereva unica. The sequence continues at coordinate 27,717,677 of OX465281.1, read as the reverse complement.
GGCCAGCCCCACGGTCCTTTGCCTTTTCCACTTTCCCACATACATAACTTTCTTTCTTTCTTCATCCCTCTTTACATTCCTGACTCCTCCGGACATAGCCTTCCTTAGCCCTTCCCCGCTCCGCCAAAGCGCATGTCATCGGTTGGTCGATGAGATTCAACTCTTTTCAGGAGACATAACCCTCCAGCGAGTTGTTTCTCGATGCCCCGATGCCAAAGTCGCAATAGTAATGGTTGGAAGTAGGTGGACTAAAAAATATCGCGGGTAGGTTGTGGCAGTTCCTTCCTTCCCCGACTAGAGTGCTGTTCGACATTGCATTCTATACGAAGAAAATAGATTGTCGACAGTATAAAGGGCTTTTGCTAAGACTCTAGTCTTTCACATAAAAAAAAATCATGTGTCCAGCTTAACCGACCACGAGGATAGAATTATAAATAATAAAATTCTGCTTGTACTTGCTCAGCGGGCATGAGTCCATTCACACCATTTTTATGTCTCTATGCATATAAACTAACCACTGAATTCCCGCTTTTTTATCTTATTTATTTCACCACTATTTTCATTTTACATACTCGTAGCTTAATACATAAAAAAAAATTAAATATTTTATTTCTTCATCTTCTTCTGATTCTTGTCCTTTTTCTGAATCTTGTCGTCCCCTACTTCCGGCTTGTATTTTGCATTCTTTTGCGGTTTATTCTTACCTTTCTTCTTCAATTTCATCAGCTGATTGAGAGCTTTCTTCTTCTCCAGCTCTGCTTCAGCCAACATTTCCCTCTCGTTCAGTAACGCTAACAAATCAAAATATTCCTTTCCCATTCGATCATATTCCCTATAAAATTCATTGCACGCCACCCGTTGCTGGTTCAACCGGATTTTAGCCTGATCCAACTCGTCCATTTTTGCAGAAACATCTTCATCGTATCTCTTCACCCATACTTCAATCTGCAGCAGCAGCTTACTCCTATGATTTATTTGCCTGTGCCAAAAAATAAAAACACAACTTAGAAAATACCTTTTTTGAAGCAGTATTTTGTCCGTTTCAATGTTCATCTGCAATGTCGACTGATATGCTGATTCCACCAAGTCCCGGTCTTCTAGCAAAATTTCCTCAAAAGACTCGTGCTTCGACTGCATTAAATGCATGTTTCGAATGGCTATGTGCCTGTTGGAAGAAGAGGGTTTAATGGTGAAGTAAACATTCAAGTGGCACCAACTCACATTGCTACGGGCGTTTCAAGCTCGACAAACTCTTTGTTCAGACGGCGAACGTTTTCGTATTTCTTTATGTGTTTTCGTTTTTTGATTATTTCGGCTTTGACTTGTTCTCTTTTCTCTTTAAGTACCTCTTCTACAAAAAATAAAAGGCAATTTAAAATTTCGAGGTTATAACACCAAAGTAAAATGTTATGGTATACATATGTATGCGATCATTGCAAGAATTAGTTCCAAACCTAAGAGACAGAGGCAGTTGGTGGTATGGTGTCGCTGATCTGCAAAAACAAACTTCTCTGCAGATGTTCCCCAGGGCTCAGTTCTATAACCAGCTCTTTTCCTAGTTTTTAAATAAACCTCAATCCTCGCCAGCTTAATTCACAGCTTTGCTGAAGGCGATACTCTACCTTACATACTCCTATGGTTTTGATAATGAAAGACAAGCAGGCGGCGAAACAGTGGAGGATGTACGAAGCGGCAGCTTATAGCACCAGCCTGTCTGGAGCCTAAGTGGCTCTTTGTGTCGGATGGTGGGACATTAGAGCTCGTCCCAGTCGATGTTGAAATGGTGGAAAGAGTCATCTTCTCATTAAAAGAGGCTAACCTTAGCACCAGCCCACAAAATTTTGGGGTCACCAAAATGACATTCGAGCATTCCTTGATGATCGGAGCGGAAATCGTCGCTATTGCTCCCCAGGCACTGGCGGTCGCTGAGGGGACATTGCAAGTTTGGCTAGTTATGGGCTTTTCTGTCGCCCTGATCCTAAGCTGTGCCCAACTAAACTTGTAGCCAATTTGGCCACCCTTTCACCTCAGCTCGTCAATCGACAGAGAATATCATATCAGTGAATCGTAGGCGGTGGATTATGTGGAGTACTCACCACTCAAACATCCTTAGGGTCGTATTTTGGACCACTATCCTTTTAACATAATTACCCCGTTTATGACTAGGTTCAACCCAGCTTCAATCCAGGTTCAACTCAGTCATAAACGGGGGTCGACTCAATCCAACTTAGCCCTCCTACCTGGGTCCAGTTGATATTTCGCCTCATATACGCGGGTTGAGTTGTAATTGGATTCAAGTAACATTTGTTTTGTGTGTTTACCATCCGTTAAGTCCACCCTTCGCGTTAGTTTTGTGTTCGGTGTTTTTGCTTGCACAGAAATATAAAACCATTTCGTTCTGAATTTTCACGTATCTATAAATGAGATTTCACGTAAAAATTTGAGGTTATGTTTTGAATTCAATTTAACTTTATTTCAACCCAAAGTGAACTCAACTCGACAACCTCGTCTAAAGCGACGAGGCTTGCTACTTCTAGAGCTTATAGTGGTCCACCATATCGCGCAGCAACCCCAGGAGTCGGCGCTGTTCTGAGCCCTGCCCCAACTCGGCTATAGCCTTCAGAAGACTCCCTTGCTTGGCAACTAGTTATTCCATGGTCAGGAGAGTTTGCGGCTAGTCAATCGCAAGCACGCCCATTCTGATTTTGGCAGAAAGCGGCATTGGAGCCATTCTAGGCTTCATTTTGAGTGCGTCGGACTTCTTCTCTGAAGGCTTTTCTAACCGCATTGCCAGAGCCTTTATCCTTTTCGCAGGATTATTGTAGCCTGACCTAACCCTCTTTTCACTAAGAGAATCAGAGAATCGCCCTCGAGAGCCACGCACTATCTACACCGGATTAGCCAACTTCCAGAAATTGCCTGAAACGTGTTCGTGTGGGGCACCCGGTCTTCTCAAAACGGTCGCTTTTATTGAGTCCCCTGTACGATGGAGCAGAAAGTGCTCGCTCTTCCGCAAGTGGGTCTCAAAGGAGATCTTCTTCCAATGAAGGAGTGCCAGTACCATTCATCACGATTATTTACGCCTTAGGATTGCGGGTTTTTATCGAGGACCAGTTCCCACTTGTCCATGGAACAGTGCAGGGGCACCTCAGGTACGATGTAGTTTAAGGCCACCTACGATCGGCCCTAGAACCAGCGCTCCCTGCATGTGCCGTGAACAATATCACGTCAATTATTGTTAGATATGTCACCCGCTACTATTAGTTCATGAGCTAGGCTAAAGTGCGTGAGCAGCATATCCGCCGGAAGAATCTGTTTCAAACGATCGTTGGTACTCAAGTCCAGTTGAGAAGTCGGTGCATATGTGTGTTGAACCATTTGTTTTGCGTGCTGTAGCGATGAGTGCAGCCCCCTGTGAATACTCTCGATCAATCGTTACTGACGAACTTTCTATAGCCTATGCAGATGATATTGTCATAACGAGCAGCGGCAGCTGTGATGGCACCATCTTAAACCTTATGCTAGCCTCTCTGTCATATGGGCATACCGGAAAAGGTGGAGACCATAGTGGTGAAAGTGGATGAGCAGGTGACATACATATTTGGCTTTTCTACAAAAAAACTTTGTCCGTTTTCTTTAAGTTTTATATTTGGCATTACGACCAAATCAACAGATAAGTGTTGTCATGCAAAACTATTAAATTCAGCAATTCTCCAAGTGCAACATTGTTACAAAGGCAACATTGGTGATTGTTGGCAGCCCTGGCGTTTTATATTTACAAGGCGGGAGCTGCAAGGTCCATTTCAATTCTGGGCTTAAAAGCACCCGGTCATCATAACAGTAATGGAATTGCCGATGGCCTAGAAAGAGTAGAAGCAAACTCATCACTTGTTGGTCTGGAACCTTTCTGACGCTTAGCCAGCTACAACGTAACATCGGCCATCTAGAATTGAGATCGTGTTAGGCCCGGGTGGGTAGTCAAACGAACACACCCTCTCCTCCTGTTACTGTTATTTGGAAACAACCTTTCCTAAAAAGGAAAGACGGTAGATTACTTCATTGTGAATCGGAAGATGGTGGCCGAGGGTGTAAGAACAACATGTGGTGTCCTGGAACCTCTCCTGTGGATTACAAAGTATGTATAAAGATGTGTTGAGACTATGCCTCGATGTGATCGCGCATAAGCGCGAACGAAGCTATCTGACATTAAAGCGTGGCCTGAAAGCACTGGTCTGTCGTTTGCTGAAAACAAAAATGTAACTGTGCTGATCATCAACTTGGAAAAACAAGTACCCTTAAGAATAGACCTATGGGAACAGATCATTCACTCACAGCCTGTCTTAAGGTACCTGGAAGTGAAGATCGACCAGAAGCTTAGTTTTAAAACACACATTTTGGGGGCATGATGGATAAAACTTCCGCTATTTATGCAGCATTTCCAAGAAAGCTATCCAACATGTGGGCCAAACCGATCCGTCACCTCCTGATAGCAGGTTTTCGTAGTGCCAGTGTAGGCAGCAGCGTTGAACAAAAGGGCTAATAGCAGAATGGAGACCGCATTCAAACTAAAGCTGGAAACCACCAATACGTGCGTGCGTGCGTTATATACGATGAATTTTCGCTGGCAGATAATTTCATGGTTGAATTCCGTCTAGTCTTTTACAAATAACCAAAAAATGTAAGCGTTGATCGGCTGTTGTGAGTCCTTGTGTTAAGAATTTAAGACTATGGTGAATGAGGCAATGCGGAAAAGTTGGATGTAGACCAACTTTGGCGTTGTGTGCGCTCCGTTTACCTAACTATATGTTAGTTTGGATTTGAATGCACGCACTTCAATTGTATCAAACACCTCACGCACCATCGCACGCATGTGTCTCTCAGTAGCTTAAGCGTCCCTCGGGCGTGCTGCCCATATCCTACTATGCGACTGGCGAAAAAAGGCATGCGTTTCTAGGATCCAGAATGTGTTAGAGGGTAGACAATTTCAATGTGGTTAAAGATGATGAACTGCGAGTCTGTAACATAATAGCATGGCAAGTGAACCGATTCTATAAGCCCTTCAACTTATCCCAAACATGGATAGATGTGTTACGAGGGAGTGTGCGGAAGTGTGTTACGACCTCACGCAGTTCTGAGTAGAAATGGAGCACATAGAAAACACCTCCACTGTTTCGAGCACGATGACTCAGCGCTGACTAGGTACCCAGGATAACAGTTAGGGTACCTAATACTACCCACCATACCCACATTATCCGCCGGCTATGATTGAGACGAACGGCTATTTCTTCATAGATGGGCAAAGCCCTACAGTCGATTGTGAAGCTACAGCAAGGAGTTTGAATCTCCTCCATCGGGAAGGAGATTGAGTCTCCTCCATCGACACTCCCCTTCTTCCCGGGGAGATTTGGGAAAAGCTGTAACCTCATAGGTTTTCAATGACTAGGTTGGCACAATATACGACAACTAGGACGCTCCCTCAAAGAAAGGAAAGCGAAACCATAATCAAGAAGACAATCAAACTGAAGACTATCCTATATTCAATATTACAACTTACCTGTTTCCCTAGTCATGCGTCCACTAACTCTTTTGGGTATTTCGAAAATATCTTCCAATATCCTTGGCGAATCGATGAAATATGGCAATTTCGACGCCATTTGCGGGAAATACTCCTCTACATCAGTTATTTTTGTAAACAATACCAACGCCGGCGGCGAAAGGAACTCGGCAAGTGACATATTTCTAAGCTTATCATTTTTGTAGAATATTTCGGCGGCTTCTACTAGATTGCAATCAATCATATGGCACCAATTTTTACCCGTTGGCATATTCTGTTCAGAAAGTACAACAACCAAAAAGAAAATATCAAACTGTCCTAAAGCATGGCTAACTTACGAACTCTTCATATTTGAAGGTAGATCTCAACAAGGGCGAACACAGCTTCTTTATTCTTAAAATGTCACGCCGCACCTCGTCGTCGTCTTGAAATTGTGCGGACTTCTTCAACAGCAACGGAATTGCCAATGCAAGTTTAATTTTGAGCAACATCTCCTTCAAGTAAGTCGTAAATCTACTCAGCATTTGTCTGTACTCCTTTTCTTTGTAGCCAGATTTATCTGAAAGTAGAAGCTACGTGATAATAGCACCTAAATAAGAACTCTCATCCTACCTAGATCTCGCTCTCGTACACCTTTCACCTTTGCAAGAACATCTTCAAGTGTGAAGTTAGCCAAGAATTCGGGAAGGGGTACTGACATTTTGAGATTTTCCTTTCTTTGTAGTATCCTTGATTGTGGCTGGTTAAAATATTATTGGGGTATTGTGTGATATTCCAATCAAATGCCCTTTATAAACAGCTGAAAAAATAATTGTGTATTACAAAATATAAATGTCTTAATTGTTCGACAGAATTGAATTGCCTTTTTGCCTTTTCATACAAAGCAAACTTTGTTTGAAAATTCTTGTGTGTTTAGTTTTTTGAAGTCTTGACCTTCTCCAATCTTTTCCTCCAGTCTTCTAGATTTCTGGGTTCTTCAGTACATGTTGAGAAATGTCTACGCATCTGCTACCACCTCATCTGTCCATCTTAGCCTGCCTACGGGTCTTTCTCTTTCTAGGATGCCAGTGAAGACCTTCTTTGCTGCTGTTTCTTCTGGTGGCATGCTGGTCGACCTATCCAGCCCAGTGATGTCTATTGAGTTTGATGACGCATGACTTCAGAGCTATGACCGTTGACCCTTCGCCCATGACGGTGACCACGACCTACGAAGGTTGATGTATGATGATGACCTTCGACCATGACCTTTGACATATGTTTTTTGTGCATACTGGGGTCATTTTATCACATTAGAACACTTTCATCGCTTTTTCAAATCAAACTGGTTTCCCAAAAACCGTTGCAAGTCCCTTTTATATATCCAAACTTCCCTTTTATCTAACTTCTAGAACCTTCGTCCATTTTCTAGTTCGTAGCGGATGTTCTTTCCTTTTTAATAGATCTAAATTCTAACAGATGTAAAGATGTAGAGATATAAATCGTAAATTTAAAACCTAACAAAGTCGTTATCAATAATGATTGATTGATTCAACAGATGGCGCATAAATCATCACACTGGCCCCTTCTTATGTAGGTCTGTTCGTCTCGAACAGTTGCCCATCCTGGATCCGGCTGTTGATATGGGCATGTGACGATCTATGTGACGATCTTCTTCTTTACTTTGGGTCCTTGTTGAATAGTGCAGACATCATCGTTGATCCGTGTTAGGATTTTATAGGGCCCTGCAACTGGCGCTGAAGTTTTGGAAACTTCCCTTTCTGCCGCCAAGGGTTGAACAACCAAAGGAGGTCCTCTTCCTTGTATCCACTACTGTTCGCTCGGAGGTCGTACCTTGGTTTCATCCTAGCACTGGCCGTCTTAAGATTCTTCCTTGCGATTCTCTCAACTAAGGCTCCCACGTTTTATTGTGGCGCTTTTTCTTTCGCTCTTACTCGAGGACCCTTACTGCCGGCACAAACTGTGCGTTTACGACACTAGTTCGTAACATCCTCCCGCATGTGAAGCCAATAGAATCTCTCCTTTATTTTTAGTTGAAGTTGAAGTCTCCTTTACTTAGTTTTTTAGTTACGATGACATCAGAGGCCCAATTTTCTCTGGTCGCCTTTCTGCCGTTTTCCACATTTTCCACAGCATGTTAAGCCACTCCTACTCTCAGGAGATCCCTCCTTCGCTTTCGACAACTCCTTTGTAGATGGCCCGGCTTACCACACTTCCAGCATCGTAGACGATGACGTACTTCCTGGGTGTTCATTTGATGGCAAATGTTCTCAGTCGCATCGATTCCCTTGAGATGGACTGCACTCCTTGTTGCTGCTTCGCTGCCTCGTATGCCAGAACACACGCCAAAACTTCAGCGGTAGTCTTCTTTCCGGCCAATCTGGCTGCAGGTCTCGGTCAGTAAATGAGTTAAGAAGTGCCTCTCTTGCTATGTCGTTAATATAGTCTTGACCGAAACTAGGATATGCTAGATGCACTAGCCTCTCGATATCGGGGCATAGTTGTTGTAAAGTTTCTCCTGGCTTTTTATATTTCGAAGTTGAAGTCGATATTAGTGGCTGCAGTTTCCTAACTCTGATGACTTCGTGCGATGCTGTCGCTGGCTGATATATCTTCACCCTTTCTAGGTCGGCTCAGACAGTTTCTAGTTCAATCTTTACCTTTTATTCATTTCCGTTTATGGAATTTTCGAGCTTTTTCTTCATGGAATTTTCGAGTTTTTCCAGATCATTCTTAACATTTTCTATCTTGCTATTCAGCTGGTTCTTCTGTTCTTCCATAGAGTCTTTGTGCTCTGCGATCGAATTCTCATGAACTACTGTTAATACTTTTTATTGATCTTTTAAATCCAACACTTCTGCCTTGACCTCTGTTGTTGAACGTTCTTGTGCTTCCTTCATCTCGGCTGCGGCGCGTTATTATGCTTCCTTCATCTCGGCTGCGGCGCGTTCTTGTGCTTTTGCGGCGCGTTCTTTTGATGACCGTTCTTGCGTTTCCTTCATCTCTGCTGATGACTGTTTCCCGCGCTTTCTTCATCATCATCAGTGTCTTCGAAAGTTCTGACATACTCACTGTCGCGTCTTCTGCCTCTGCTTCTACATATCTCTCCCTCGAACATGTAAGTTTCTGGATCCTTTTCGTCATTCACCATAGCTTCTCGAAGCAGGACGGTTAGGGAATTTTTAGTTCCCACCGATGACAACGAGCGTTTATTTAATTCTCTTTTTAAGTCCACAGTGCGTAATTCCACTAATTTTCGAGCCAAAAATTATATTCCGGTCACAATTGTTTTAAAAGTTCACTTATTTCACTTCTCTCTTAATTAATCCCACTTCTGACACCAATTGTTACGTTTTTTACGGCTTAACTGATTCGTAGGATTAATTAAGGAATACACTTTTTAATTATCCACACAAAAACTTATTTTTGTAATAATATTATTTAATAAGAAACACAATTCTTAAAGTTCACTATAATCACTTGTAATTTAATATCTCACACTTATTAAATTCTATTTATCGCTTTTTAATTCACTTTTCAATTGCCGCTTTTCGCTTTAGGTCACTTTAGAGCACTTTCATCGCTGACTTTCCCAAACGCCGTTACAAGTCCTTTTTATAAATCCAAGCTTCCCCTTTATCAAACTTCTAATACCTTCGTCCATTTTCTAGGTCGTAGTAGAATATTCTTTCCTTTTTTTAATAGATCTAGAGTCTAACAGATGGCGCCATGTTAGCAGAGAGGATAAATCGTAAGTTCAAAACCTAACAAAGTCGTTATAAATACACAGTATTTATTTTTAGGTAATTTTTGTTATGCTTATGACACACATGGGGTATCGATACCGCGGTATTGAACATACCCAGTTTATGCCACATGTCTGTCACAATATACCTATAGGTAAACAAGTACGTAACTTTTATATAGGGTCTTTTTACTGAACGTAGCGACACCTATGTGCGAAAATCGGCCGAAAGCGGGTAAAGTTGCAATTCTGTACCTTCAAGAATTTCAGAATAAAGAACAAGAACACCGAAAGCGGTTGCTACGGTTGAATTTAAAAAGGCGAATATAGATTAAAAACTGAAAAACTAAAAAATTGAAAATTTTTCCAGCGATAAACGTCAAACTATACCCTTGTTTATGGGTGTCATGGGTGCTTCGATACCCGCCATATCCTGGTATCGATAACTTATAACTAACTTATCGATACCCCATGTGTGTCATAAGCATTATGGACGTAAATGACACTGGACAAAGAACTTGAAGATATGCCTACTGTTTATTAGCCAAAACAGTTTTCAGGGTGATTTCTATGTAGAAAAAGACATCCCTGCTGTTCTGGCCCATCAGCATTGGATCAAACAAGCTGAGATTAGTCTAAAGGCCTCCAGGTTGTTAAAAGTAACAGAATCCATGGTTAATAGGCTGAGAAGCCGAATATCATTAAGGGACCCCTTGAGGTATACTAACTCTAAGGTACACTAACTAAGGTACTCTAGGTACACTAACTAGGGTTCGTAAATTACAAAACAACTACAATAACAACTACAAAAACAACTACAAACCGTGTAAAAACACACCTAAATGCAGTGTGCATCAATTTAACTATTTGATGCGCCCGTGTAACCTAACTCATAGTTCAAAAAAGTTTTAAATTAATTCTAATTTAATTAATTAAATTCAAAAACTGTTGAAAAACTTAATTTTTTTGAAAAAAAAAAAAAAAAAAACACTGGTACATAATTTCAATTTTTTAATTTCAAAGATATTCACCACACTTCCAATATCCTTCCAATAACTGACTAATTTTAAATTTTAATTCCAATATCCGGTATCCAAAAAGATTTTTCACTTTAAAATTTTTTACCTTGTTCATTATTAATTTAAATCATAGATTCCATATTTTCAATTCTAAAAAAATTTTGAAAAAATAACCTCGTCGATGAAAGGCAATTATTTTCATTATCGTCCGGTCACGTAAAACAGCATGTTAGCGTTTTAGAAAGTTGTTTCTTTTTCGTTACCAAAATTTTAAAAGAAATTGTGTATTCAAAAAAAATATTTGAGATATAAATATAAAAAATAGTTCTCACCGTCTTTTTTTTGTGGATTTATAAAATACTACTTTATTAGATTTTTTTTTTTTTTGTAAATATTGAAAACGAATTTATCCTCGGTTGTCCATAATTAAATGGTTTTATTATAAAATTATATATTATATTATATAATGGTGGTCACGATTGAGGAATATAAAAATTAATGCGTTTGTCGTCTGCCCAAAATTTTGTGCGTTTTTTCCTTTTTTTCTTCATCTTTAATCATATTATATATTGAAAAAAAAATATAAATATCAAAAAAGTATAAATTTTCTTTGAGTAGTAAAATAATAATAAATTAGGATTATTAAAAATTTCATTGTAAAAAGTGAAAACTAAGACTCTATATAGAAGTGAATTAATTTATTTGCCCCCAAGTTTATTAAAAGAAATAAAAAACAAAAACAATAATACTAATTTGTTAAAATTACAACAAAAATTCCATATTCCCCCGTGTTTCCGCCCACCCCAAGTTTATGCAGAGTGCAGTTATTGAGAGAGTTCTGATGTGTGGATTTGTAAAATTTTGAAAACCCAAAAAATTTATGATGGTTGTTAATTAATATGGGGTAAGTTTTTTGTGTTTAATTTTTATTTAATATTATATTTAAGAAAAAATTTCAATTGCAACAATCTTCACAATATAAAAATATATCAATTTCACCACAATATCACCATCCATATACACAACGGGAATATTCCAGTCATATAATATCCCAACATTTCCTCCATCTTTCCTTTTTCATTTTGAAATCAGACGAGTAGAGTCCCTGGTGATGTGCGGTCGTGTATTGTCGAGGAGCACACGACATCACATCTTTTTGTGAAAAAAAAAAATAAAAAAAAAAACAAAAAAAATTTAAAAAATACTAAAAAATTTAAAAAAAATCGAAAAAAGTAGTGAAAAATACTAAGAGGTGTTGATAAAAAAAACGTAAGCAAAGTTTTGTTGTTTTTCCAGTTTTTAATGGCCATGAGTCACCATTAACGAAAAATAATTTTCCATGTTTTATTTTTTTTTAATTATTTTTTTTTTCAAAAATTTTCTCTCGTTGCAGTTTTGAGTTTTGTGTGTGAAGATTGACGAAAAAATACAGAAGCAAGTATTTTTCTGATTTATTTTTTTTAATTGTCCCCCCTAAATAAAAAAAAGAGCAACGGCGGCGCAGAGCTGAATATTATTTTTTTTTTTGTAAAAAAAAAATAAAATCTTTTTAAAAAGGGAAAATCGAGACGAGTTCTAGCTTAATTTTAGAGAGACAGACGGCAGAAGAATATAAAAATGAATTCCGGCGGTCCAAACTATCAAATGGCATCCCTCTATGTCGGGGACTTACATCCAGATATAACAGAGGCACCACTTTTTGAAAAATTCTCCCCAGCAGGACCTGTGCTTTCAATTCGTGTTTGTCGCGACGTTGTTACTCGCCGCTCGCTTGGGTATGCCTACGTTAATTTCCAGCAGCCAGCAGATGGTAAGTTTTGCATTAATTTTTCATTCATAATTAATTTTTTTTTGAAAAAACATTACAAAAAAATCCCTACACGTGTTCATATTTAGTTCTGAAAGTGACGTCCATTTTTATTTTCGCCATTTGTGGATCGATTAAAAAATAGTAGTGGGGAAAAACGCGTGCTTTTTTCCATCTCTTTTCATCCCATACAAAATCTTATATTAACACTCATCAAACTGTCAGATTAGTAGAAAGAGAAATTTTACCTTATTTCTATCTGTCCCCTTCACCTACCACACAGCATTCCAGGGAAATTCCAAACATTCTAATATCCGTGGTGAATGCGCGCTCTTGACAAAATGGAATTTTCAACAGTCAAGCGTTCATCTCGTCTGTGGTGAATTTAATAAATAATTGTGTGGTGATAGCGCGAGGGAATTTATTAGGCCCGATTCACAATGAGAGCTTCAAGCGTCAAGCCTCAAACGTCATGAAGCTGACAGCTGGTTTTTGAAGCTTGTTAATTCACATTACCAGCTTCAAGCTTCAGAACCAAAGTCACAATTTCATGCATAAAATTTATTATTGTTTCTTCGTAACAATCATTCATCTTTCTATAATTGTTGAAATTGCCCGCTCGAAAGCTAAATTAAATAACGAACTAACAACCAACATAACAAAGGGTTTTTAGAACACAGAGAAATGCAAGCCTCAATACTATATAATGATACATATAGATATCGTAAAAGGGAATTTATACCTCTCTTGTTTGGTGTAATAAAATTTGGTTTTCCCAAGGGCTGCCATACGACAAAGTGATAATGATTACAAACAAATTTTACTATATTTTTGATCTTAAATAAAAAACCCAACAAGAATTTTAATTTAAAGAAAATATATTTCAGGTAATTTGTTTTCTGTTTAAAAAGATCTGGTTTCATTGCCTTGTTTCCGTTTCCGGTAGGTCCGCTGCAGGCCTCAAAATTAGGAATTTTCCTAACTAGAGCTTCAGCTTCATTTGAAGCTAGAAGTTTGAAGCTGTGAATGTGAATCATTGTACATAAATCCTATAATCCTAATTTTTGAAGCTGGAAGTTTGAGGCTTGAAGCTCTCATTGTGAATCGGGCCTTACAAGCCAGCTGCAAGCCACGTGTGTGAAAATTTTGTTTATAGTTTTTGATATGCGCGTTTTGTACATGGTGGCGCTGACTTGAAGAGGGAATTTATTTCCCGCTCAAAAACTAATGGTGGAATTTTGAGAAAGTTTTTTCTTTATTATTATAAATGAATTTTGTAATATAATTTTTCTAATTAAACGCAATTTAATGTAATTTTTTTGGCAACCTCGGTAAAATTCGAAATTTAAAATTACTGCTGCGATTTTTGTTTGTGTATGTTAAAAAAAAACTTGGCCAACATTAGTAGGCGATGCAAAGATAAAGAATAAATGAATGGGGGAAAATGCTATGAAATATATTATGTACAAATGGCGAACGGGAAACTGTTTAGATGTGTTGGTTAGGTATTTACCGTAAATTAATTTTCTTAACATTACCGTTATATTAATTAGGGGAAAGTGAATTCTGTAAGAAAGCCAAGCTCTAGTTGATATTGAGCTGCACTTGATGGATTCTTGTGTGTTCATTATTATTTCCTGGTTTTTGTACAGTTGCCAATTTGATTCTCTCGGTTTTCTACGCATTAGGTTAGATTATTTTCTTGAGTATAGCATGGCGTTGTAGTATTCTTACCTAATTACATAAAAGATGCCACAGGATTTCTCTCAATTTTGAATTAGGCAAAACCAAAGTGGAACCATTTTTCCGCGCTTGTTTTAATTTAATTACGTTTGACTCAGTGGCGTAAATAACACCCCCGCAAGCCCCGCAATGCGGGGGGCGCCAGCCAGTCATAGGCGCTCTCAGGGCTGATATGCAATATTCATGAAGAGCGCCAGTCAATCATTGTATTGAGTGCCGAAAAAAATTGTCCTTTAAAACCGCTGTTGAAAATAGCATCAAAAGTTTTCATGATTAATGATTTTTCCATAGACTACAGATAAATGTGACCCCTAAGGACGTCCTCAGGGATTTCCCCATTCATCGTGGCATCCGGTGGTTGGGTTTTATTTGTATTGTCCCCTATCCCATGAAACCTCAGTTTCCAAATTCCAACCAGGCGTCACATAGTAGGCGCAGGCGCCTACTGTTAATTTGGAAAAATTTGATTGTAAAGCATAACTCGAGGAAGCCTCTGAAAAATAAGGAGTGTTGTGAAAAGGCGCCGTTATGGATTCTGCGGGGGGGTGCCTGCTTGCTTAATTACGCTACTGGTTTGACTAGAAGATTCCTTCCTTCTATCTTAATTCGACTAGCGGCTCTTTCACTGTTTCTAATTTACCATTTTCTACTCGATTCCTCACAACTCTAGCTTGAAGAAACTTAACCATGTTTTATGGTTTTTGATTATAGTTGATTAGATTATTATAAGAGGTTGATAGGAGTGAAGAGTTTCGCAAGTAGTCTATATTAAGGCTAGAGACATTGAAGCTCTGCTAAAAGTTGAAATAAGGAGTCTTTACCGTCCTACCTGTACTCTAATTCTAAATTTTTGCCATTTATTTCCGTTGATGATCCTGTTGACCACCACAATCTGTTTGGAGGTAGGGTATAAAGGGTCACATACATACATGGGCCCATGTGCTGAAATTCGAAGAAAGTTACGTTTCACTAAAATTAGAACTTTTAGCACAGGGAAAATGAGCTCTCCATCCATTCAAATGCCGCCGGAAGCTGGTAAACTTGTGTCGTTCAAAAGCTCCCATGGTTAGCTATGTGTAGTTAAATTTTAGCCCTGCTCGGAAACATGGTAAGAGTCTAATTATGTTAGAGCGGAGATAATACAAAAAGGTTTTCAATAGAGCTATTTATATTGGAACAACATGGTGACTTAGGCTTTGGTCAAGACTAGGCTGTCATCCAACCGGGCTTCCCGGATTTGTCCTAGTTTGTAGGGCATCCGGGAACCGTCCGAAGGGGGCTTTAAAAAATTTTCGGGAAACCCCCGGGCACTTTTTGTGTCCGGTGCAGCCCCTGATCAATTGAATGATAGGCGCTACGTGACAATAATATCCGATGCCGAATGGCTCGTTTTGTATGCAGTTCCAGTGAGAGTTGAGAGCAGCAAGGGTGGTAGCACTTCAGTTGTTTCAATCGACCTGTGTTACAAAAAATTTTGTATGAAGAGGTCGATTGTAACATTTTACGTGCTACCAACCCTGATATACCGAACCGAAAGGGAGAAAGTACTCAATCCTGTCAATCCACGAAGAGGGGGGTTTTTAGTTGTCAAACGACTCAAAATCTAACCTATTTCTTTTCAGAACCCAACCCATGATCTTCTAACGAAGTGTGAGCATGGCGAAAATTGCACCCAAATGTCCGGTGGAAACTGGCAGCCCTAGACAAGATCTGGGATAAATACTCCGTTTTTGACCAGGTTGAACCCAGTTATAAACTGGCGTCGAGTTGAAACTGGGCCCACTCTATCCAATTCAGCTCTGGGTCGACTTGATATTTCGCCTCATAAATGCGGGTTGAGTTTCTTTCAACCTAGTCATAAACAAAGGCTACAAGCTGAGCCTATGGACTAGCGCCATAACAGAGTGCTGGGGAAGGGGGCTCTTAAAAGCTTGTATGTAATATAATTTTCATTATCCTTATAGTGCAGAGGGGAACGAAGTCTCGCGTACGCAACGCAACTGCACAGTAAAGCTGCTGATAGAAAGACGCCGGTTTGTCGTGCGGGCGTCGGCTTTGCGGTATATGGTAATTTTTCACTGACGTATAGTTGCGGTAGGGCGTAATAGGAAATAATTGAAAACCCCATGATTTGCGTATTTTTCTATTCTACACGACTTTTCTTTGTTTTAGGTGCTAAAACTAAGATTTGCTTTAACTATGAAATTCAACAAATTTACGCCAACACTTCTAACAAACCACTTTTTGACATTTGGACGGGCATAAGGTTGATAATAGAGCAACTTTGCGATGTGGGTGTGTGTCTTTGAATATAGTCTTCTTTTCTATCTGGCATTGGATGCACCGCAATCCCGCCTATAGGCGGTTCTTACTCCACGCTTACTTCTCTAAATGACTTCGAAATTCCACTTCACTTCCATTTTGGTCACTCATGCATTCATATGCTGTGTGCCTTTAATAAGTAGTGAATAGCCTGAAATTAAGGCTATTAAGGCATTCCGGCGGTTTAAACGGTTAATAATAGGGTACCAAAGTTCGTCTTTGGTGGGACTTCATCTAGTGGACGGTGAACACCTTTGCTCACTCGGTATTCGGATACTGCCTACCTTTGTCAACTGGTTAGCGGGATTCTCTAATTCAGGGGGCTTTAGACTCCGACGAGGATGTCACCTGCTAACCCCGACTGTTGCTCAGCCGGCTGCCTTCTATGATGCGGAAGTACATTTTGGTGCTCTTTTATCGCACAGAAAATTGTATGCTTTTCTCTCTATTGCACGAAAGTTTGTTCTGAAACGCACTTCCACTTTGAATTTGGGATGTAAATGCGGCTTAATGCTGACTAAGGCTGCTCGCACACTGCATCAGAATTTGTACGATTTTGTGCGAATTCTGATGAAATTGTATGCCATTTCATCGGAATTCGCACAAATTCGTACAAATTCTGATCCAGTGTGCGAGCAGCCTAATTTAGACTTGTTCGTTCTATAAGATCGTATTGGACTATGTGCCGTTTGAATAAAAAGCTGGTTGCTAGCATGATTGCATTCTACTTAAGACAATCGGCAAGGTTTCCAAATCGATTGAAACAAATTGCGTGCTGCCAAAATACGAAAAACTCGTGTAGCAGTCGAATTGAAACAATTTACATACTGGGGTCGCTACAGGCCCTGGTGCCCACACTCGTCTGGCTTGGAGTCGTCTTTGCAGCATACGATATCATTCGATATTCATTCTGCTATACGCTATCATATAGGACAACATCGAATATGTCGGCACGGGCATGCAATCTGATTCGGAATCTCCTACACATTCATCTTATGCTGTAGAGAGCTCGAAAGTAGTTTCTATATAAGTTGGTCCAATATTGGGAGATTAGTTCTTTCTTGTGTCAAGAGGCGATCTTAGGCATCGTATTGATATTCCGCAATTCTGGTCCAATAAAAAACCTGTCGGTGCTAGTTGTGCTGAGTCATTATGGTATATTCTTCGTCTTGAAAAGCTGCGGGTGAAGGATTCGACGTGGCCTTGGCGTTAAATCCTGACTTGAAATGATTCCTCAATTGCAATCGAACATAAGATCGGAGTAAAGACCGACCTGTTCGTCGCTCGCTTTAAAACGCTTCGGCGGAACTAGTTTTTCTACAACTTCGTTTCTCTGTAGTAACTCTTTCAATTGCAATATTTAGGCCATTGAAGTCGCCCTTGAGTTCGTCAATTGCATATAATACAACCTCTGCAATTTCTATTTTCTTTCATTTTTTCTTATTCAATTCTTCTAATGCGGCCGAATTGTTGCGCCTTTTATGCGTTGTGGAATAAGAAGTTTAAAAACCCAAAAATGGTTATATTGACCTTATAAATTATGGGCGTGGCACCATGCTATTGCGAAAAATGGGAACTTTTACTATCACTATTAATACGTTCTTTGGAAAGATAACAATTTATAGTAATGTTATAATCTCGGTATACAATAGAGGTCAAGGATAGCTACTGAATGTTCAACCCCATACAGTTTAGCTAAGATTTTTGTAGCAACAGTTTCCATTATTGCAATTACTAATTTACAAATTTCAAAATAAGCCAAGTAAAATCACATAAGAACTCGACTTCATTTTTGTTGTAATGCAAATTCAATTGAAATCTACAGTCGTCGTCAACAGCTAGTACTGCTAATTAATTGAAACACGCCTGTCATTGTGTCGTTCGTCGACCTATATACTCCAATCTTATCAATACATCCACTAAAAACGTCTGGATTAAAATAAATACCCCAAAAAGGCACAACTTCGCCTCGTGGCAAAAAACGAAGCAGTTTCATTAATGCAACCTTGAATATAATTTTGTTTTTAAGTATCCGCATTTTGAAAGCTGGATCTCTGATGCCGTCGTAGTCTGCTCGACACTGTAATGGTGATTCCATCAAAATAATTACACAACGTCGACGTTGCCACGAGAACAACCTGTTCGCCCATTGTACTCGCGTTGTTGCTTTTGAGTCGTCAAGTTCGGTCATATGATTCACGGCAGAAAGAGTAAAAGTACTGCGCTGGTCTATAAATATAATCACCATGGGAAAAAGCTGAGAAAATTGTCCAGAAAAAACAAAACCAAGATGTGAAAGGAGGCCGCGCGCATGCTCCGCTGTCTATGACGCGGCGCGACGATGCTCGCGATTGCTGCATACAGTGGGAATTATTTCGTTCGAAATACTCTCGACTGTGTACTTGAAGCCCGCAAGAGGCACGTAGTTGGGGCGGCGACACTTGCTAATGTATACGAACGTAAATCTCGATTCATTTATAATTCGTGGCACCAGTCGTCGGCTCTATGAATTCCATAAAGAGGAAAACTGATGGCGAATTGAACAAAGCTTAATTACTTTAACGAAAAAACAACGAAACTTTCCTTTTAATCGCAATGAGCCAAATTACACGACCTATCACTTTCCCAGACTCACTTTCCAATCACTTCCAATAAACCGGTTTTTTAGACAAGGGGGCGCAGGGAAGTGCATGTGTTGGTCTCACTTGTGAATCCAAGAAAAATTTCGGTCTCACAGCAAATTACACTAACACAAGCATAACTTTCTTCGCTGGGACTGCGATAATTATAAGAATTTTTGTTGTTTTGTGCACAACCACATAGACAATAGAATTGTTACACGGAAAAGAGGCAGAAATTTAAATGCACCGTGTAATACTCAAATTTTACACAGACAGGTTTGACGTGAGTCCCAAGTGAATGGCCGTGTAATTTCACTCAATGAGGTTTTCGAGCAGACAAAACGAAGAGGAATGTTGCCGCCTTACGGCGTAGTTTTTGTGTAATTTTCGTAGCACTTCATGGCTGCCTTGTTTGCGAAATGCACAATAGCACGAGCACTATCAGTTCAATGTATGTGGAATGCGCCTCAATTAACCTGTGATATGGTGGTGTTGGAATGGGGCAAGATAAGCGTGTTTCATTATCGCAATTTTGCACTCACATCACGATGCCGCCCAAGCAGAAGATCATTAACAAAGGTGTGAACAATTCCAGACTATTTGAGAAATGCTGGTTTCGGTCGACCTATTATTAATATTTATAAAATGCTCGATCCGAACTGGTTGAGTTGCTGGCAGCACTTTATAAAAATACATTTTTGGGCCTTTAAAAATTAAAACAGAAAACCAGAATTCAAATGGTATTAAGAACCGGTTCAATGGAATTCAATGCAGTAATTTGCAGAACGGCTTCTAGCTTGATGCACTTATAATCCTACGATTGCAATCCAGTATATTAATACAGAACATGTGTTCGCTCATCTGTGATGTTGAGGCGTAAAATCTTTTGTTTGCTTTTCTTTGATTGTTGTATAGAGTTTGAATTGCTGCTGTTATTGATAACCACCATAAACAAAGCTTATCAAAGTTGACTGATTTTATGACTAATACGGGGATTATACTATATAATTGCTTTTGAAAGATCAAACGTAAATTTGTATCGAATTCGTTGGACCAGCTTTTAACTAAGGTACACAAAACAAAAGATTAGGCTCTGCTCTAGCCTTTTAAGCTAAACAGCAGTCAAGGTCAGGACATTCTACCGCTTGACAACGAGAGATTTGGTTATATCTGGCCAAAGAGGCAGGTAGTAGTAGCCACATTTTTTTGGGTTTTTATTTTATTTTTCTAATTTTGATTTTGTCTGAAAACGCTCGCCCAGGTCTTGTAACTAAATGGGACGTTTTCTACCATCCTCCAAGTGGCTACTGTGGCGGCGATTCCAGCACTTGAAGATGAAAATATTAAAAAAAAAAAAAGGGCACATTTGAATATTGATGAAACCCTACCGTTCAATCAAGTATTGGATAGCGTCAAATCTCAAGATTCAACACCAGCGCGAATACGTATTCACGCAGTTCGCATCTTGTAACTCGTTACCAGTCCTGACGTAACTCGTTACCAGACGTGAGTTTAGAGACGCCTTAAATTCTACACCATCTTTGTCGGTGTTCGCCAAGGTTTAATTTTTTCTGTCTCGGTGGATGTAAGAAAATTCCAGCGTAGTTTAGAATATTTTGACTAACTCAGTAGTTTGTTTGACATACAATAAAATTAGTAGTGAGGGGTAGAGTAGTCGTTGAGTTTACGGCAGCAGTTTCCAAACTGGAGGGGGATCTCGCTGTTTAATAATTTCGATTTAATTTTGTCTGAAACTGAAACAGTTCAGCTATGACCCTACTCACATCGGAGAAAACTCGTTGAAATTGCATCGCTTTACATTTAAACCAATCGTTCAATTGTGAAGACTGCGTGCCTATCGTAACAAGTATGGGAGAAATTCGGCGCCTTCAGACAACACAATTCGTAATTGGGTGAAGAATTTTTTTTACGGGTTTGTAGCCACTCGCCAGCGTTCTATTCGACGGCGTCCGCGACACCAATGAAGTTATTAAAGCGGTAATTGAGAGCGTTGCCGATAATCCAAATGTGTCGTATCGCCGCCGATCTCGAGAGTTAAACGTGAGTGGAACCACTCTAAGAGCCCCCGCACACTACAGACTTTCCATCGGCCGATAGTTTGGTCGGGTTGGACTTGTAAGCGCGCACACTGGACCAACTAAACCGTCGGGTTGGTGGTGAGTGCGCAGACTAGACCGACTGGTCGGCCGACTGTTCTCGAATGATTTGCTAGTTGGTAAAAGGCTTTTGAAGAGAGCGGTCGCAAAATGAGAGTTAATGCAATATTGTCCAGAAAAGTTATTATTTTTTCCATACAACGGAGGAGAAGGACCAGGAAGAGAAACCGAGAGTATTGGGTGCATCCTATCTACAGTGATAGATTATTGTATGGAAAATTTTCTAAGATGCATTCCAAATTGCTAGATTACCCCGAAAAATTTTTCGCCTTTTATCGAATAAGCATAACCAGCTTCAATGAACTTGCCATCATGAAAATAACCACAACCATCCGACGCAAAATATGAAGCTAACTAAACTATCGACCGAATTAGCCGACTAAACAATCGCCTAATGTGCGCGCGTGGAAGAGCTCCATACTGATTAAGGAGTTGGCCGATAGTTTGCCGACATTATAGTTTGAAGGCAATCGGGTAGCCCATCAAACTTATTTATCGGCCGATTCTGAATCGTTGTAATATGCGCACTTGCATACATGTTAATACTGATTAAGAGCCCGACTAAACTATCGGCCGATGGAAAGTCTGTAGTGTGCGGGGGCTCTAAAGAGGATTGTGAAGCAAGATATCTCTTCCCAAACAAAGTACAACTTACTGAATGATTGTTGCCAACGGACAAGCTGCGTTGTTTTTAATATGGAATTGCAACAATGATCGATGCCCTTTCTGGCGGAGTCGAGCAAAAGAATCGACAGAGAACCTACACGTAAAAAGTAAAGTTTATGCCAGCAAGCCGAAGACCATTGACGAACTCAAAGCTAACATATGAGCTGAAGTAGATGCTATAACGCTCGAAGACAGCCGCTTTTTGCTTATCGAATGGAAGTCATTTAATCGACATTGTAGGCAAAGACTGATTTGAAATAAATGGTAGAGGATATCCCCCCACAATTTTATTGGGGAGACCCAAGGGTTTTTTTATGTAGCAGGGGGCCCCGGGTGGTAGCACGCAAGTTGTTGGTATATTTGCAGTAAAAGCACTTAAACAAACCCATATGCAAAACCCGGCTTATCCAACGTGTTTCATCGAGTTTTCTTAGGTTTCACGAAACTTGACTCAACGCACGTTTCCCTGGGCGCTTATTCTGATTTTGTGGATTTGAAGGTTCTTCGCACGTGAGTCGACTGATTGGCAATCCCAATTTCAAACTGGTTTCACAATAATCGCGCGCACATCCAGTTTGCAAAACACATAGTTCTTAGTCACGAGGTTTTGGCAAAGTTAGGTAGTTCAGATGAAGTGCAACCACGACCGGAAAGTTGTCGAACAGTTGCACGCGTTTCTGTTGACTCGTGTATTTCTCTCATTAAGTCTTGGTTCTTAATAGGTGATTCTACCGAAACCCGCGGATCCCGCATGTCTAGCCTCGCATTACTGAACCCACAAAAATGGCGCGGGATTGGATAGTTGCAACTACATGCATATGTCCAAATTGAGGTTGGCTCTCAATGACTTTTCTTTCAAGTTTAAAGATTTTTTGCCCAATTGACATGCTCCAATTTAGATTGTTGTCATTGCGTCTGCGTAAGCCATTTATTTCAATCTGGGCCTGCATTCGGTATCGTCTAATGACCGTCAATCGACTGCGTCGGTTGCAAATTTACTGATGCAGTTTGCATAAATGACTAGTTTTACAATAGCAAGCGGTACAATTTTGATGATCCCGAACATCTGGCTGCAATACCGAATGAATGAGTTACGTCTACTGCCCTGCAAAAGACGTTTCCGAATGCAGCCTCCGTGTCCACGGGTTTGCTTCCTGAAATTTACGCTACTGTGGCCTAATCATTGAATAAGATTCGATTCAAATTAATCGTAAATGGTAAATATGGCATCACTGATTTCGATTTTTTGTCGAATCGTAAAGTTTTTGAGTGGCATTTGTGTAGTCGTAAGTTGAATCGTATGTTAGAAAAAGTGGTTACTTGTTTAAAGGACGTTCATATGGCACTACCTATTCATATTTGCGATCGTAAACAGTGATACAAAATCACAATTGGATCGTAAGTACCAAGTATTAAGCCTGTTGACCCTTTCCTATATGTCCTGGGTCATATTCCAAGTCTCGCTTCGAAAGCACAAGCGTAGCGTACACCTTTGCTTGACAAACGTTGGATTTCAAGGCTTAATGCTCTACTAAACCCAGTAATACGCTTGTCTCGGTCCGTCCGTGTACCATATGAACCCACCTTTTGTCTTTAGTAAATCGTAGGATCGACTCCGAGGAGGCTTAACTTTGAGATATTCGCGAGCATTCAATTTGATAGGATTCTCACTCTTTCCATTGCGATGACAATCGTAGAATGGCCTCTGAAGACGATCACCCAGGCGGCCTTAGATCACCACGCACAACTAATATTAGATCAAGTCTCACGTTAAAATGTAATCAGACCAGGGTTTGTAATGTGGCCAGGGTTCGGTTTCCATAATAGTATCATTCTTCGGAGTAGGGTTCGTAGGTAAAGAGGTATGCATAGCATATATTTCTAAAAAAGATTGTGGCAGAAAAATGGCATGCTGTAGTGGTAGTCAATGCGACGACATAATGTAAGTTATCCTTATTTTAAATTCCTTTACTGAAAACGCGTGTAGGGACCTTTAAATTTGTTTCATTTCATAACAATTGAATATTAATCGTTTTTGTTTTTATCTTTCCAGCCGAACGTGCACTTGATACAATGAATTTTGATTTAATTAAAAATCGTCCAATAAGAATTATGTGGTCACAAAGAGATCCATCACTTCGTCGTTCTGGTGTTGGAAACGTTTTTATTAAAAATTTGGAGAAAACAATTGATAATAAAGCTCTATATGATACATTCTCAGCATTTGGCAACATATTAAGTTGTAAAGTAGCCCAAGATGAAAAAGGCAACTCAAAGGGCTACGGTTTCGTTCATTTTG
Organism: Thereva unica; assembly: GCA_949987705.1. Classification (NCBI taxonomy): domain Eukaryota; kingdom Metazoa; phylum Arthropoda; class Insecta; order Diptera; family Therevidae; genus Thereva; species Thereva unica. The sequence continues at coordinate 27,693,727 of OX465281.1, read as the reverse complement.
AAACCGAGGAAGCAGCGCAATCCTCAATCGAAAGAGTTAATGGAATGTTAATGAGCTCAAAAAAAGTATTTGTTGGACGTTTCATTCCACGTAAGGAACGCGAGAAGGAATTGGGCGAAAAGGCAAAACTCTTCACAAATGTATATGTTAAAAATTTCGGTGAAGATTTTGATGATGAAAAATTAAAAGATATGTTCGAACTCTATGGAAAAATTACAAGCCATAAGGTAAGTTGCAGTTTTTATTAGTTTAAGTGGTAGTTTAGTCTTAGATCTTTATTGATTTTCACAGTCTATACCCATTGGTCGAGCATTTAAAATTTAATCGTTCGATTAAGATTCAAGACTGTAAGAATAATGCGCAACGTCTTACCATGCCAAATAAGAATTACTTAATTGGCAGAAGAAGTCGATGTTACAACTTTATATCTAGGTCTAAGATAGTAGAATAAATTGTTACTAGCTCGTAAGATTCGGATAAAGATTACATCTCGTAATTCAAGCTTAGTTCACCCAAAATAGATTTGGCTGTACAGGTTTTCTTACCGCAGTCGATTGCCTTTGATCGAACGCGATCGTACGAAGTCGATTGCGAGAAGATCAGTATGAGTCGAGTCAATCGAATTGGTCAATTCCTTTCGACAAATAGTCCTTGCAATGCTTCACAGTCTATACCCATTGATCGAGCCTTTTAATATTTGATCGCTCGATTAAGATTCAAGACTGTAAGAGAAACGTACAAAGTCTTACCATGCCAATTGACATTATTCGATTGGCAGAAGAATTCGGTGTTACAATGTACACGCGTGATCAGCTTACTTCGACATATAGTATTGCCATTGGTCGAGCGCTATCGGCTGGTTCAGGCTGTCCGAAGTTTCTATTGGCAGAAGATTTGCATTGTTATAATGTATGAGTCGAGTCAATCGAATTGGTCAACTCCTTTCGATCTATAGTCCTTAAAATGTTTCACAGTCTATACCCATTGATCGAGCCTTTTAATATGTAACCGCTCGATTAAGATTCAAGACTGTAAGATAAACATACAAAGTCTTACCATGCCAATTGACACTATTCTATTGGCAGAAGAATTCGGTGTTACAATGTAGACGAGTAATCAATTGAGCTGATCAGTTCGCTCCGACACATATAGTCCTTAAAATAAGTACACAGTCTATACCCATTGATCGAGCCTTTAACAAATTGATCGCTCGATTAAGATTCAAGACTGTAAGATGAATGTACAAAGTCTTACCATGCCAACTGAGAATTATTTAATTGGCAGAAGAATTCGGTGTTACAATATCTCTCTAGGCTAATGTTATTGTTAGAACCTTAAATCCTTTGTAAAAGAATTACTCAAAACAACTTTCTTCACTATTCAGGTTATGACTAAAGATGATGGTAAATCAAAAGGATTTGGATTTGTTGCATTTGAAACTACTGAGGCGGCTGAGGCAGCTGTTAATGCTCTAAATGGTAAAGAATTGTCTGATGGAAAAATTTTATATGTTGGACGTGCTCAAAAGAAGGCAGAACGCCAACAAGAATTAAAACGTAAATTTGAAGAATTAAAGAAGAAACGGCAAGATAGCTTCCATGGTGTCAATTTATATGTTAAGAATTTGGATGACACCATTGATGATGAAAGACTTCGCAAGGAGTTCTCTTTGTTTGGAACAATAACATCAGCCAAAGTAATGATGGATGAGGATGGCCGATCAAAGGGATTCGGTTTTGTTTGCTTTAATGCAGCTGAGGAGGCTACTCGTGCCGTTACAGAAATGAATGGCCGAATAATTGGCTCGAAGCCACTTTATGTCGCATTAGCACAGCGTAAAGAGGATCGTAAGGCTCACTTAACTGCACAATACATGCGTCACGTATCTGGAATGCGTCTCCAACAAATGGGACAAATATATCAGCCAAGTGGTACCAGCGGTTTCTTTGTTCCAACAATACCACAGCCGCAACCGCAAAGATTCTTTGGGCCACAAGTTGCGCAAATTAGGACTACGCCACGTTGGGCACCACAAGCCCAAGTTCGCCCTGCTACAGCTGCTCAGGGTGCTGGAGCTGCAGCAGCAGCTGGCTTCCCTAATATGGCAGCAGCTGCTTCTGCTGCACAATATCGTCCTGGCGGAGCAGCAACGGCTGTTCGTGCAACTCCGCAATCTGCTCAAGGTCCACATGCTGCTGCAACCGCTGCGGCTATACGTAATCCTGCTAGAGCTATCACTGGACAACAAGCTGGAGCTGCTAATATGCAGGTAAATATAACATTTGCATTATAAAATTTCTGATGAATATCTTTTGAGTTGAACTTTAAATTTCAGATGGCTGCGCCTGTTGCTTCTGCTGCTCAGGGACGTGCTGCCAATTACAAGTACACTTCAACAATGCGCAATCCACCTACTCAAGCCGTTCAACCACAACAAGCTGTTCCAGCACTACATCCTAAAGGTAAGTTATACATAACTTTTGGCAAGATTCGTAAGACCGGTTCTACATTTTTTTCCTTTTTGCTCGCATGAAATTGTGTTGACGTGCAGAATCGGTCTAAGGTTATAATATCACAACCTTAAATATGAAAGACCTTTTGCGCTTTTGGGAGATCTGGAAAAAATGTGCACAGTTTACAATATCAATGTTGGGTGCAGATTGAAACATAGGTACTTTTCGAAAATGTCAACGATTTGCAATCACATCAAAAATTTAAGTCCTGCAACGATCAAAGATTGCCATGACAATTTATTTGCTGAAATCATTTGCAGTTGCTTTGAAGAGACTGCTTTGTTACACAGATTATAATCAAATTTTTGACTTATAAAACTGTTTTCGAACACTTGACGCAATCGTCAAAATTTTGCTAGAACACTTGATTCAAATCAAAAGCCAGTCATTGACATTTTCGAAAAGTGCCATAGTTACTGAAGGCTTAGAATACCGTGCTACACTCTTCAGTGTGTAAAAGGGACAGCTGAACGTTTTGGTAAATCGTCGTCGCTTCCTCGTTATAAAAGAGTTAAGAAGAGGCCGAAATGGATTATTCCTTCAAGAAGGAAAGTAAAGCAATGAAACACAACACAAACTACCTTGATTGAACAATTCGAAATATCTCCATATCTCTAGTTCAGTGTGTGCTGCAGTTTCCCATTGTGGGGGTTTCTATTTTAGTATCCAGTTCAATATAATAGCAAGCAGTTGCACAAATAAACCTATTTCTTTAGAATCACCGGAGATAGCAAATATTGACCAAGCTGTAGATTTCAGTAAGTCAGTCGGCTTTCTATTACGTCTCTTTATAAATAACGGGAGTATGCGTATAAAGCATACAGGTGGAACGATTTATGTCATCACTTCAATTGGTACATATAGCTCAGCCCGGTGACTACGGTGTCGAACAGAACCTCTGAATTAAGGCGTGCGTCACTTTGGGTAATTAGAGCTGGTTCTTCAAAAACTCCCCGAGTCAAATTTCTTTGGTGGCTACATTCCAGCTAATAATATAGGTCAAGTAGAAACTAAACCACCATATCTATTTCTATCTTCTATGTATTTGTTTCTTCGCTAGATGACGTTACTGTGTCCGCCTTTGATAATTCGAGCAAGTGTCTGATTTGATAGCGACTGCCGCGTATACGGCAACTCTCTTTTCGTGTGTACTGCAGTTTTAAAAAGTTTCGCAATAGTCCGACTGGTGTGCGGAGGTCCGTAGTATAGGGTCACCCTTCCTTTTGATGAAACGAACAACTTTTCTATTTGCGAAAATTTCCGATAGTGGTTCCTAATGAAACGCGTGGGTCGGTATAGTGATGGCAACACTGTTGGTTAATCAAGGCCCACTCTTCTACATCCTTAGTCAGGAACTTCAACGAAATTCCTGTAATTTTGAAAAACCAGCAAGTATTGGCGGTATCTGTAACTGGATATCAATGTCCGCAGTTACTCGCTTACTTCCGTCTTTGTTTGATTGGAGACGCAATCATGAAATTTATTTGGAGAGTAAAGCTTGAAATATCTTCAGTTTTTTGTAAGTTTTAGAGCAGCTCAACACCATTTCGTAGAATTGGGTGCAGTCATCCAAAAACGCGAACGTACAGTCGAGACAATTCCGTGTTCCCATTTTTGAAAGCTTGGAACTAACTTCATGTGGATGCCTTGAACTTCACTGGGCCGGGCTGTTTGGTAGTTTTTGCGATCCATGTTAGTGCTTCTAACATGAGCTCGTATGTGATGACAGCATGCTAACCAATCACAGCATGTCTTTATTCATCTTTTGCTTTAGAAGAATGCACGCAAAATTTCTCGATACAGATTCCCCATTCTACAGCTGCCTCGTAAACTTTCATAAATTTCTATTTGATCCAATGTAACAAAAACTCACGACCAACATTGCGTTATACACCTTTCAGGTCCATCGCCTTGGTCAAATGATCCTCTCATCTGCCACGTCACTCGTACTTAGTGACATTAGGTCAGTGGTCTCGGGGAAACCAATGCAGCAGTTCCTAGAACCAATTAACCAGCTTATGTGCGTCAGTGTTGTCTCGCTTTTACATAGCATTTTTGCTGTTACGTGTTATTTTGACGTAAGCTCCACTCCCGAAAAGTGCTCAATCTCTCGACACAATATGCAGCGCTCTCATCCTTCGGGTGCATCTTGTCGTGCCTGCAGTTTCTCTATAGGCATGAGCGAAACCATCATTTGTTTTCACAAAGTCATATCACCCTTTCTAACTCGAAGCAAGCGTAAGCCGTTGTTAATTACTCCGTGTCCGAATTTGCCCATCGTTCCTTCCCACACGGTTCGATCTGTTCCTGAAGGTGAATTGAAGTCCCCCGCGAGTATGATTTTTTCGGTTCGATGTATCATATCCAGCGTCTGTTGAAGCTGATACTAAAATTCGTCCTTGTTCGCGTCCGTGCTGGTCTCGGTTGTAACGGATACGATATGGGTCTTGATCGTTTCACTGATGGTTATCACCGCCAAACGCTCGGATCCTTTTGCGATAACACTGCTGGCGGCCTGTCGATCGGCCATAAAGCCGACGCCGCCCTCTCGTCTCACCGTCGGAATAGTAAAGTGTTCCAGTGGTCCTTCGCTTTTTCCACTTACATAAATTTCCTTAGTTTTTTCTGATTCCTTCTGTCATAGCCTTCCTTAGCTCTTCCCGGTTCCACCAAAAAAGCGTGAGTTGTGTTTCGATGCCCCGACGTCTAGAGTCGCGATAGTATGGTTGGGAGTAGGCGGAATAAAAATATCGCGGCTAGGTTGTGGGAGATCCTTCCTTCCCCGACTAGAGCTGCTGTTCGACATTGCACTTAATACGAAGGACCAGTCTGGTATTGGCTTTATTACTTTTATATAGACGAGAAGATTCAGTGGAGGTAGGGTTTGGTATCAACGTGATAGATCTTAGACCCCGGGCCACACATCCCCGCTTTTCTGCTGTGCGGACACTGAAAGGTGGGGACAGACTGGTAAAATTTTACTTACCGACACACGGCCGTCATGCGGTGCGAATCTATGCCCTTGTCTGAGGCTTCTATTTATTTCAAAGGGCATAGATACATTTAATAGTCGGCATAAGTTGTTAATATAAATTTATTCTCCCTCAATATTGTTGATCATATAAAATAACATTTTTACTTTTCAGGCCAAGAACCATACATTGCTACATTGCTGGCCAATGCATCACCAGCCGATCAAAAGCAAATTCTTGGTGAACGTTTGTTCCCAATGATTGAAAGGATGTATCCAGCATTAGCTGGCAAAATAACTGGAATGTTACTTGAAATTGAAAATTCCGAACTATTGCACATGCTTGAGGATAGCTCCTCGCTAAAAGCAAAGGTGGATGAGGCTGTTGCTGTGCTACAAGCCCATCAAGCAAAACAAAGTGCTACTACAAAAATGGACTAAAGCAAGCAGCAAACTAAACAAACAAAACAAATAATAATTATGTCGTCTCTAAAAGCAAAACAAACTTAAAACGAAATATAAACAAAAAATAAAATAATCGCAACATTTTTATAGAGGAAGAGAGTGTGAGCAGAACAACCAGCAGAGAGAGTATAGTAATTGTGTAGTAGGAGAGAGTAGTAGTAATAACTCAGCAGAGGTTAATTTATTTTTAAAAACAGAAAATACCGTTTTTTTGCTATAAACCATTATAAACTTTTTTTGGGAAGTCTTTGAGATCAATCTTTAACCACAACAACAACATAAAAAAAAATTTATTATTTTGTTTAAAAAAAATCAAAATTTTTAATTTCTAATTATTTTTTTCCCCTCCTAATTTTCGTTATTTTTTTTCCTCAATTATTTTAGTTTTATTTTTTTTCTTTTTTGTTTCTACCGAAATTCCTTAGAACAAAAAAAGAAAACAAATTCTTTTTTTTTTTTTAATTATGTATATTCCTGAAATATCCTTTGTCCTTAATTATTATTATTTTTTTTTAAATATTTGAAGAACTCTGTCAACCACAAGCACAAAACAACCCTTCCCCCCCCCTTCTCACATACAACAACACACACATGCGCGAATGAAGAAAGAACACATTGAATCAAGGAAGAATTGATATTATTATATACAATAAAAAAAACAATGTTATTTTTGTGTGAGAAAAAAGTAGTTTCGTCGCAGAGATATATATAGATGATGATTTGAGAGAGAGAACTATTTGAAGAAATATATATTTCCAGGAATGAGATAGAATTCGATTTATATAGGAAATCCAGTTAGATAGATTTATTGAACTTTTGTGTTTTGTCTTTGTAACTATTACAATATTGTACTTTTTTTCTTCTCATTTTGTAATTAAAATTCTGTATGGTGTTGAGTGTTGAAAAAACATATGGTTTCCTTTTTTTTATTATTTTTTATATTTTTCTGTTTATATTTATTTTCAAGAAAAGTTTAAAAAACAAAAAGAAGAAAAAAAAGGTCTCTGCGCGCGAGGTTGACAGATTTATTCAAGATTTTATGTATACTAGGTGATATTCTCGTTAGTGAGTGACGTGACTACGACGAGGGACGTGGTGGAATGAAAATGTGTCGATACCTAAAAGCGTATGGAGGAAAATATGGGGACTTGACTCCGTATCTTATCCTCATAGAAATAAATTTAGAGAGGAGGATGATTTATAATTCTTTTATTAAGTTGTTAACCCGAAGGCTGTACAAAGAGAACTGATTTCTAATTCTAAAACAATTTATAAATTAAACGTTAAAATACATCAGTGCTTACTTAGATGGCGCTGAACAACCTTTGCAGTTGGGTCGCCACAAAAATGTCACTTAACACGCCATCTTGCGACAATTAAATACGGGCCCTTCTGCCTGAAAGTCGTATTTGTGGCCCCTGTACTGGGCCTGCCATATAAAGTGATGCTAGCAGAGTGGTGTGCTGATAGGCGATTCTTGCCGTGCCTGTGTTATTTAAAATTTAACTGACAACATGACAGTCGTGTTTATTGTAGTTTTGTTTTAACTTTTAGTTCGCGTATTGTGCTCTAGTGAGCAAGATGCCGCACTGAAAATAGTAATTTGACTGAAACGTCACTTTTTTCAACTCGAAACGACTTGTCGTGCCACACGACTCAGCACATGAATTAAAAAAAACGAGACGGCATCGACATCTTCATGCGACTGTCATATGACTCGACTTTCAGCACAGGGGCCACGAATTTTGTTGATTTTTACTTGCCAGAAGTCATGTTAAATTGACAATGAGAATATGCCCGAAGTGACACATCTGTCACGTCACTCGACAACCAGAATAAGCCTGACTACTACTAATCCTCCTATAATTTCCTTATTTCCACCTTTTTTTAAGTGTTTTTTATAAAGCCACATCAACATCCTGTAACAAATTATTGCAAGAAAAAAATATTTAAAAAAAAAATAAATGAAAAAAAAATCGTAAATATTAAAAAAAAAAAATGAAAAAAAAACGCGAAAAATTTGAAAAAAATATATAAAATAAAAAAACAAACGAAAAACATCTTTGTCAACAGGGGAAAACTTGAAGTCTACTTTTTTCGCAATTTAATATAAAAATGAATAAAAAAAAATTGAAAAAAATCCAAAAAAATAGAAAAACTTGATAAAAATAAAAAATGGATAAAAAACGTCTTTTTGTGAGAGATAGAAAAAGAAGAAAATACTTTGATAAAAAAATGAAAAAATAAAAAAATATACATACACAATATTAAAGTGAAGTTATATATATTAACAAGAAAAAAAATTGAAAAATTAATTGTAAATTAATTTGAAAAAAAAAAATGGGAAAATTATTTATATATATACAAAAAAAGAAAAAACACGAGAAAAAAAATTTAAACAAAAAAAATTGAAAAATGTAATAAAATAAAAAAGAAAAACAAAAAATGTTTAAAAAAATCGTAAAAATATCAAGGTTTTTGCTCCGAGGAACAAAATCGGAAAAGCATTAACTAGAAGAAAATCAACAAAAAAAAATATTTGAGAAATTTTCTCTTTTTGATTTTTTGTTGTGTGACAAAACTATAATTTTTGTTTATATTTTTTTTTTAATTTTTAATTTCCTTAGGTCTGAAGATGATGAAAATTCATAAATAATAAAGGAATACAAATTTAAGTTTCTCTAAAAAAAGAACGTATTTTTTTTTATTATTATAAAACACAGAAGGCATATTTTTTACACTAACTAAAACTTCTTCACTTTTTTTTTAGTAGGTAAATATATTTATTGAATTTTATTTCATATTCAGTATAAAAACAAAAACAAGAATAAAAAATATATAAAATTATATTCGTGCCTATGCAAAGTATTTTTGATTAAAAGAAAAAACCAATTTTTGAGAGAAACAAATTTTTTGCTTGGCTCTTTTTTTTAGTTTTATAATTAAGCATATAAACGAGAAAAAGACCTTAACTCCGTTTTTTTATTATTTTAAATTTAATTTAATCTTTTAAGATACAAAAACTATAAATTCTTTTGCCCCTTTTTTTATAAATAATATAAAATTAGTTTTTATTATTACAAACAAAAGTCAAGCAGTAAATTTGAGAAAAAAGCTTTTTTATAGTTAGTTCTTTTTTATATATAATTAGAACTATGCATTATTTTCTTTTAAAGGGTTAAAAACAATAATAGAAACTCGACACCAAAGCAATGTCGTTGGGACTAACTTTTTAAATTAATAAAGAAAATAAAAAAAATGATGATATACAGTAGAGCGAGTTTTTTAGGGGCAAAATTTTACTTATTCGTATTTTTCTTATCCTCCTTATTTAAACGAAAATTTGAAACAAAAAAAAATACAAAAAATATAAAAAAAATGTGAAAAAAATAATAAACCGAAATGGAATTTGAAAATAGAATTTTTTTATTAAAATTTTTAGTTTAATTTTTATTTTGTATATAATTCAATATTAAATGAGAAGCCCAATATACTTTTTTTTGGTTTAAGTTAAAAATAAAATTTTATCATTTTTTTTTTAGAATTTGCGCATTATCTGAATTATTATAATTATAAAAATGTAATTTTATGAAAATATCAAAATAAAAATTCCACTTCGATAAAATGTTTTTTTCGATCACTTTTGGCAAGACCTTTACTTTATTTAGATATCGACTATAGGGTGTGTTTCAAGTTCCATCAATGATTGCAATCATTCCATCTTTTCAACATCATATATGTCCCATATTCCATCATTTTTTGTCAGATTCGAACAATTGTCCATCAATGATTAGGTTAATTTCCATCACTGATTTCTGATTGCTGATTGTGGTGGAACTTGAAACACGCCCATAATTTCGCTGCGTTCACCTGAAAATTTCTTGGAAAACTCTCAGAACTCGAGAGGGCTTGGGTCTGGCACTTTTCGAAAATGTGGCTGCTTTCGGTATCGTCAAATGACCGTCAATCAACTGCGTCGGTTGCAAAATTGACTGATACAGGGGCCAGTTCGTGTATGTCGAAAACGAAAATTTTTTTTCGTCTCGGGTTCGCGTAAGTCGAAAAAATTGAAAATTTTCGCCTGAAGCCGACGAAAGGCACTCGAAAGCTCTTGGGTTATCGACTTTTTGCATTAGGACACGAACAATTTTCTTTCGACTTACGCGAACGCTAAAATTTTCGTCGCCAAAATTTTTCGACTTCAATTTTTTTTCGTTCGACTATCGTCGTTCGCCATACACGAACTCGCCCCAGGGCACTTTCGAGAATTCACCATGGTAGTTACCGGTCGAACCAGCAGGAGCGCGTTCAAAAACCTTACTATAGTAAACCACGAGGTAAGCTGTGGTTATGCTACATCACTTCACTTAACCACGAAAGTTTATGTTTAACCATGGAGGTTTTTGAACGCACCGTGGTTAACTACATGGTAAAGAAAATTTAAAAAAATTTCCATAAAATAGTGTCGGCTTTTGCCTTAATTATTTCCAATAATTATTTATTTAAAATAATCTCACAAATCCCACTTTGATTTGTTCATTATTAACATTAAACCAAATGTCAAAAAATTGTTTTTATTCTTCTTCTTCTTAACTATCGCTAACCATGCTCCCGAGCATGGTTAAAATTTAACTACACCATGGTTAACCACGGGAGTTTTTGAACGCCAAAAAGTTATGCTCGTGGTTATGTTGTAGTTAACCACGGAGTTTTTGAACGACAAAAGTTTACCATAGTTAACCATGGTTAACCATAGTAAAGTTTTTGAACGCGCTCCAGCTAATTTACCATGTTCGAATATTGATCACTTACCATAAGTTACCACTCACCATGTTCGAATATTCACCGGTCTCACCACAGGAACCATATTCGTGTGATGGTTGAAGTGGTAGTTTGAAAAATATTTACGTTTTTGGCGTTACGATAGTTTTTAGATTTCGGATATTTTTAGAGAGGGTGCCTGTGTTCGTAAATGCAAGTTGCTCAAATTTTGCATGTAGCATATCGTTCAGTATTGCAACTGAAAAAAAGCAAAGCGTTTTAAAATGCAAGCACATTTGCAAATGATAGCAACCCATGCATGTATTTCAAAGTACTTGCTAGTTTGGATTCGCGAAGAAAAAAAAAAACGATCTGTCAAATAAATTCAAGTGGGCAGACAGTAGCTTTTTAATAATGGTAAAATGCGTTCATTTAAGCAACCATGAATAATTCGCAAATGACTAATCTGACTAGCAAGCGATTGCAAGGTTGCCTGCATGCAAGCAAACAAACCTTGCATTTACGAACACGGCCGGTATTTTATAAGATGTGTGATATTAATGGAGCAATTAAGTACTTTTCTGCAGGTACACAGGCTTTGCAGTAAATTGCATTTTAAATGTAAAAATATAATGCATTAAGTAAATTTGTAGATATTTATAAAAAAAAATTGGTGTTTTAAAAATAGAATACAAACTCCTGTACATGGAAAAAAGCACAAATGTCAAATTTTCGTTCGAAAATTAACCACTTAACCACATCTATCAGTCGGTAAAAACTAACCACACTAACCCTGATAGGCTTACCAATATGATACCGTCATCAAAAAGGTAGCTACCAATGGTGAATTCTCGAAAGTGCCCACAGTTTGCAGAAGTGACTAGTTTTACAAGTAAGCGCTGCAAATTTGACGATTCCGAACATCTGACTTCAATACCGAACGAATAGGCCCCCATCCACGGTCAAACAAATCGTCAAACCAATTTTCGACAAACAGCGCACACATTTATGCTTTGACATTTTTGGCCATCAACGAGGAAAACTTTCTTCAAACATCCCGAGCGACATTTCATATAATCTACTGTAAACAAAGCGAACTTTACATGGCACACAGGCAAAACTCACACACACATTTAAGCTGTTTGAAGGAAATATTAAACCAGACGAATATTTTCTTCAAACAGCGGCCAACTTCGAAAACTTGTATTTTATACACGCACACTTGCAATTTTTTCGATGTTGGCCAGGAATTTGACGATTTGTTTGACCGTGGATGGGGGCCTAATGAGTTGCGTCTTCTGCGCTGCAAATGACGTTACCGAACGCAGCCAATGACTGATGCAGTTTGCAGTAGTGACTAGTTTTACTGCGAGTTTGATGATTTCGATCACCTGACATTAAAATTATTGTAAGATGGCAGTGCCAATGTGCATTACCGTACGTTTGGCGATAGTCAATTAGCATTTCCGAACTCTTGATTATCATCAATTGCAATACCGAACGAATGACTATCGTCTACTTCTCTGCAAATGACGTTTCCGAACGCAGCCTGTAACGATTTACAATCGACATCAAAAAGGCCGGGTTCATGATTGCAAAACTGACTTAGAACTAAGCAGTAGCAAAGCGCTCACGAACATCGCAGTTAAATTTTCAAAGTCTACTAAGTCAGTATTAAATTTATAACTGCAAAAACTTACACTGCGCAGTCAGAACTGCAAAAATGAACCCTCGCCTTCTAGTGTTTTTTGGTGGGGTCTGGCTGCAAGTGGTCAGATCGTTGGTTGCTTGGTGGCGTTTGTATTTGTCCATTAAGTTCCATCCGATCCCGTTTGTGTGTATCCCTTCTGTCGTCCCAGTTGCGTGTATCTTGGCAGTGTTGCTGAGCAGTGTAGTGGTGGCAGAGCGGCTGCAATACTCTTAACAGAGGCTCCATACATTTCCTTTTCAATTTCAGTCAGTAGAGCATGCGACTCTTAATCTCAGGGTCGTGGGTCGAGCCACACGACCCAACCAAACTCTCCAAGTCTGGGTGAGTTCAAAAATTCAACACTGCCATCGACTGTTCTTCAAATCATACAATTTGGTTCCCATGCCAATCACCCTGACACCTACTCTCGACCCGTTCTCGTTCTACGATTTGACTAAGCTGGTATTCTCGTTGGCGAGTGACGTAACTACGGGGACGCCGTGGTATGAAACTGTCCATACTTACACACGTACCGAGGAAAATGTCACTTCACACGCCACCTTGTGACAATTAAATACGAGTTTTGTCGATTTGCTCACCAGAAATCTGTTAGATTGACAATGAGAATACTAATTTAAGGTCGAAGTGACACATCTGTCACGTCACTCGACAACGAGAATAAGAGTGCGTTCCGTAATATACTGGGAGCACTGCGCCAGTACTACCAGTGGTAGTTTTGTCGTTCCGTTTTCACCAAACAGTGCCCTGTCGCAGTGCTCTGGGAATATTCATGACGTCATGAATATTCCCCTTTTTACTACTGGGACTACTGCTTTGAAAGAGGTAATGTGCTCCCAGTAGTTTCAACAGGTTTTGACAGATGTGTATTGTGGCTGTAAAAAAATTTAATCGTGAGCAGTAAAATATGGAGGCGGAGCCAGTATACTGTGCGCTCGTTCCGTATACAAAAATGTACTGCTTAGTTCAGTATAACTTTTTTAAACGGAACGTGCTTCGCAGTGCACTGGCATGACGTCTAAAATCACAGTGCTCCCAGTATATTACGGAACACACTCTAAGGCTGCTGGTTTTGCTGCTGCCTTCATATGGAGTGCGTTCCGTAATATACTGGGAGCACTGCGCTAGTACTACCAGTGGTAGTTTTGTCGTTCCGTTTTCACCAAACAGTGCCCTTTTTTTTTTTTTTTTTTTTTATGTGGCAGTGCTAAGCTCAGGAATCACCCTTTGTACTACCAGTCCGTCATGTCGTTTGTCACGTCATGGTGCAATGTCTAGCAGCAAGCTTAGTACGGGATTTTTTTTTTTTTTTTTTTGTCAGCCATTTTGCGTTGTGAACATTGAAATCACCCGCAACGATGATTTCACAATCAGGATTGGACGACAAAAATCCCGAGATTTGTTCGGAAATGGTATCAAAAGATAATGAGGAGGCTTCGTTACTTATGTTAGGACTTCTGTATAGGAAGCAGAAGAATATGACGTGGCTTTGGAATATGATTTTAACCCAAAGATAGTTGAAATCTGAAGTCGTGTTTGAAAATATTTTACAATAAGCCACGTCATCCCTAACAAATATGGCAATACCCCTATGGGGGGAGAGATTGTGCACTAAAGTGTACCCCGACACCTGGTAATGACCTAAGTCAGTATCGGGTGATATTTGGGTTTCACTAAGTGCGAAGATTGGGGGTTTATAATTAGATAAATGGCACTCAACAAAAGAGAAATTCGCATGAAGTCCACGAATGTTACAAAAGTCAATACAAAAATTTGACCTGTAACGGGACTTCGGTTGCGCAGGCTCAATCGCCACGTTCTCGGGGATATTTCCCGGCATTACATTTGCCGCAACCATCAGAGTCAATAAAATTTGTCCGCGTCAAAGTGTTATGCCTTTTGAGACGGGGCAAATTTTATCGACCGACAGATTTTAGCCGCGGCACCTGCAGGACCGAGATGCGAGAGAGGGTAGGGAGCAAGGGTACTTACTTGCGCCGTTCGTCTGTCCGGTCGTGTCTAGTGAAGGGTGATGGGCCTTCGCGTTAGACTGCGCTGGTTTTTTATGACACTGTTTTTTATTGTATTGTGTGTTTTTTTGTGTCCGTTTTTAGTTTTTTATTTTTTCCACAATTTTTCTTCAGTTCACAATTTTGTTTTGCTTTTTGTTTTTTTTTTTCCGGCGCGTTTTTCAGGGACCGGAGCAGCACACGTCCGCACACTTTGCTGTCCTAGCCCAAACTCCAAGAAAGGCCTGTCGCAGTGCTCTGGGAACATTCATGACGTCATGAATATTCCCCTTTTTACTACTGGGACTACTGCTTTGAAAGAGGTAATGTGCTCCCAGTAGTTTCAACAGGTTTTGACAGATGTGTATTGTGGCTGTAAAAAATTTAATCGTGAGCAGTAAAATATGGAGGCGGAGCCAGTATACTGTGCGCTCGTTCCGTATACAAAAATGTATAACTTTTTTAAACGGAACGTGCTTCGCAGTGCACTGGCATGACGTCTAAAATCACAGTGCTCCCAGTATATTACGGAACACACTCATGATGAATGATTCACTTATCACCTTGATTTATGGCGAGATACATATGTAATTGATTAGATATGTTTAGATGCAATATCCTTGGAAGCATCAGCCATGCTGATAATAATCCCATTACTGAGGCCGATCTTGACCTTGTCTCTACCTATCTGCAGGAAACGATCATCATAGCCTTCGAAAGTAGCTGCCCTGCGAAACCTAGAAGCATCAATCGAAAGGTTTCGTGGTGAAACAATTATCTCTGCAGGCAAAGGCATTCAAGTTACGCAGCTGACTGCAAAATATTGCATTTATGCGTTCAAAGTATGAAAACAGCTGCAAAGGTACATTAATACTCGGCATTCGAATGCAGATGATAATCAGCTGTTGCAGTCAACTGCGTAACTTGAACGCAGCCGGAGAGAAGTCAGAATACTATTTAATAGGGCTAAGGTCTCGGGGAACTGGTACCTTTACAAGAAAGGCCTCACCAATTATAACAATGATTTGAGAAGATGCAAACGAAGGTCATGAAAGCCTTCTAAGAAGAAATAGACAAGCTTCCAGCCTCCACGAGGTTACACAAAGTTCTGTCTAAGGATCTCTCAAGACTTCTGAAGGGTCCTTCGCGGAGAACACCAGGGATACCATGGAGCTATTAATGAGCACTTATGTATTTCCTCGGTTCTCAGGTAATTAACCTTGGATTTGCCTTTGAACGTAACATTGAATCGGAATTAGTACTTGCCCACCGGTCCTACAAACGAAGGCCTGGTAAACAGGATATTCACTGCCAGTAAGATTGAGTGGGCCATTGGCACCTTCAAACCCTTCAAGGCTGCTGGAAAGGACCACATATTCCCGGCTCTCCTTCAGAGAAGCTTGGAACAGAAATGACCAATCTTGCTACCGCTATTGCAAGGTAGCTTTGCGCTGGCCATACCGAGGTGTTATCCCTAAATCGGGGAGAAGATCATATGGAGAAGCAAAATCCTATCGACCCATAAGCCTCCTCCTTTCTCCTGAAGACGGTGGAGAAAGTTCTAGATCTAGAGAGGGTCTTACAGTGAACCCACAGCACCTGTCCGACTGCGGCTATGGAGGCCCTTCTGAACCTCCCTCCGCTGTACCTAGTGGTGAAAAAAAGGCTCTGGCGAGGGCGCTGCATCTACGGGAGCTATTCTCCTTTGAGCCACGATACCTGGTTCATTTATCGATCCTCAAGGAGCTGAACCTGGAGCCAATGATATCTTTGTCCCATACCATTCCTGCTACTCTTGACTTTGATAAACCATTTACGACGATTATTCGAAGTAGTTCAGAGTGGCAACATGGCAGGCCCCTCTTTAGAGGAAGCACGGCCTTTTGGTATGTGGACGGTTCCATAAACGATAAAGGGGTAGGGCTGGGTGTTTATGGATCTAGGAGCAAAATATCAATGGTTTTGGGCACTACCCCCACTCGCCATTTAGGCATTACTCAGACTTATTAATAGAACTCCAAATAGCTCTAAAATTGTTATCTTCTCGGACAGTAAAGCTGCCATTAAATCTCAGTGGGTGTCATCAAAGACTGCCCTGAATTGTCTCCTATCTCTGAAATTCCTCAGCACAACAATGTTACGCTGATGTGGATTCCAGACCAAGAAGGTCACATTGGTAATGAAATTGCTGCCAGCCTGGCTAGAGTCACTTGTCGGTCTGGAACACTGACATATAATAATGGACTGCTCATCAGCAATTATTCCCATACAAACCGATGGCACCAAAAAGGTATAGTCGCTCGCTCATCCATAAGCCCCCAAACTGACAGAAGCACTCAGAAATAAAATCAATAGAAAAAAATAGACGGGTATAGTGATGTTTATATCTTTTGCTCTTTTCCCCATAGACCCCCGGATTTTGACATACAGAATGTCAGTTGCTAAAACAGGCGTTAAAAACTTAAATCAGATACACATAAAATTTGCAAATTAATGAAAAAAAGGCATTTTAAACGGTGAAAAAGTGAAAATAGTGTTTATCAATTTTTTTAAACAAAATATCTGTGTTGTTTTAATGTTTTAAGTACGTATTTAAAAAAATGTAAATTTCAAAAGTGATTTCGGTGTTTACATGGAGTGAAAAAAGGTTTGTAGCCTATGGAACAAATTGGTGCCATGAAAAATTTCTCATAAGCAGTCATGTCTATATGTCAGTGGTCTGGAACCTTTCCACAGCTTAGCAAGCTGCCAGTGGCCATCAAGAGGGTCGACCAGCTGTTTCTTCATAGCTGGACTAGTACCCAGAGTGCGAAGGCCAACTTTTAAATTTCAAGAAGTGGGAGTTAAAACCAATAACAAAGCTCTTGACAGGCCACTGTTCGCTCAATTATCGTCTAAGCAGAATAGGGCTGGTGGTTGATTGGAGCTGTCGATTCTGCAGGGCAGCCCGCGAAGCTGCGGAGCACTTCCTGTGCGACTGTGAGACTACAGCGAGCAATATTGAGTCCTAGTACGAAATTCAATTCGTCAATCGAAAGTTTATTCGATTGTAAATTGTGATTGGTAGTCCTTATCGCAGTGCCTCCCTAACAGAATCGGGATTGAACACGGTGTTTGCTTCTGCCCAGGCAGCTGCGATCACTCTAGTCTAGAATGTGGGGCACTTAGCTGCCACTGCTTGCGAATGCGAATTTGATCAGCGATTAGCGAAAACATTGGAAGTGGAAGTGAACAGCAGTTCTTATAGATGCTATTTCGTCAGATTTGTGAATAGGGACCATTATCTGTCTAACTATAATGGCCGGTTTTCCAAAGTAAATTTGACGGTGAATCTTAAGTCGTCTTAAGACCATTGTAGTTAGGCCTAAATGTCTTCGGTGTCCTTGCAGAAATTCCTTACCTCCTTTTTTTTATTCGTATGGTTTTAGTACCCTCGCTCTGTTAACTAAACTCCAAGCTATTTGTATTGGTCATTTCTAAATAACTGGATCGACAGTTTTCTCTCGGGCCGTTCATTAAAGTAGTATTATATTATGCCAAAACTCAATCCCTCACTATCTCTGCCGGGATCCCCAGGGGTCGATTCAGACACCTTTTCTATTTCTTATCTTCATAAATGACTTATTCTTTGTCCCCTCCAACCGTCGTTGCAGCTTCGCTGATAACGGTACTCGGCTTTACTCATACGGCTTCGATAATACAAAGCAAATATCTGTCCAGATTATGTCTTGACGATCAAGGACTTATGTCTGATGCCATCAACATGGACGTTGAACTCATTCTCGATTGGGGCCGGAAGAATGGTGTCGAATTCAATGTGTTCAAGACAAAATACTGCCGCCTTTCCAAAACAACGTGCAGCATCACTCCATCCGTATCAGTGGATGGTGTAGAATTAATAACTGGCCTACCCCTTAACATCTTAGATTAGACATAAGCAAAGACCTGTGATTCGAGCAAGGTCACGACAAAACTTCCGTTCTTCACTATCGCGGAACAATTGCAAAATGTGAACTTTACACTCGTCCCCTCTGGGTAATTTTCATGTGGGATCTTCTGGTACTCCATACGTGGAGATTAGGCATTAGAATGCAGTCTGGTGACTAAGCCAACTAGCGTAGCTGTACTACTAAACATGTCTTTGGGATTGTCCTGTATGTCAGCGCACGCGTATGTGCAGGAAACCTGCCCTATAGATTTGGTTTTGAACTGCATGAACTGAAAACTTCTCCTTCATAATGATTTAAAAATTCAGTCTATATTGGTAAAATTTATTACCAAACTTTGACATGAGCTTGTCGATTACTGATGGAAATTCCTGCTAAAATAATTATTAAAATAACGGTCTAATGAGCAGCACACTGCTTTAATAACTTGGAATTTAAAATTCAAATTGGACGAGGGCAAGTTAACCAGACACATTCCACGATTTCCATTTCCAATTGGAATAAATGTCATCAGCGACGCTAACAATTTTCTCGCAACATTTTCATTGTTACCTAAAAATCCCAAATAACAACATATTGCCGTCCTCCACCCCCTCACCGCAAAAATATACTCCTTTCATTTACTCCTGCGCTGTGAGCACTTTCGGTGCTGACAGCCACTGGCAACTTCTGTTTGAAAACGGTAAAGACTTGTTCGTGTGTTCGTCGTGCAATTTCTGCATCGCTAGTTTGACAACTCCACACAGTAAATAAAATCGAATTTCTTTTTTGGACAAATTTGGTGAAGTTCTTTATTGGTTCCGTGAATTCGAGAAGTTGAAGCGCGACTTTATGATATGTGATAGACAATTAGGAGGCGCAGATAAGGCTAGTATCTTGATTTTATTGCCGTTTTCCCCGGACGGTTTTCTGGGACGCTGTGAAAGGGCTTCTCGGGCTCGGGGGCGCTTGCTGCAAAAACCACCACAGCTGTGCACTTCTCGCTTTTTGTAGTCTCACGGGTTTTTTTTACAGATTTTTATCTTTAATAATGGCAGAAAATTATTCGGAAATTGCTAGTCCCGGGTGTGATTAAGCTAATTTTGAAGGAGTTGAGTGAAGGATCTGTAATAGAATTGATTTGGTGCCCATTTTTCACTAGGACGGTGTCTCGGGCTGTGTGGCCTAATTTTCACAGTCGCGATCTTCATGCAAATTTTTCAGTACACACAATGACTGCCCGATTTTCACTGAATGTAGGTAAAAGATTCTTTTTTTTTTGTTTCTCTAGGACAATTTGTAGTTCCCAATCATAATTATAAGTAAATCAAGAAGTTCAAAAGTGTGACCTATAATATATGCATGTATTTTTCTTCCGCAAATCCTATCCATAAATCTAACAGCAAACCCCAAAGTAAACCTAAACCCGTCTGCAGCTTAATTTCGATTAATTTAATTTCAGTCATGAGACTTGCGAAGTGAAGAATTGCAGACATTTCGCTGCTGCTGTTAGTCCACAACCAAAAATCCATCTAACTGTGGTGGTGGACGGCTGCGGAAGAGTGAAGAGACATGACAATAATTAGAATTGACCCAGAAATTGCGTACTTCTACTTTTTCCTCCGCTTTGTTCATGCTTCTTTCTTTGCCCCAGCAATTTTCTCAAAATATTTCAAACTTTGGCACTAGTAATTGTTTTTTGTTATAGGCAATCAAAAAAGGTAATGTTTGTGCTCCAAAGGTGGATTGTGAAAGTCTACGAAATGCGCAATGTCTGTGCTGATGTTTTGTAAATTGTTTGCTGAATGAATATTAAAGGTTTTCATAAATTTAAAATAATTTTGCTTGTATTACTTTCACAGGTAACCATGCTAAAATAGTCACTGGCATAAATACAAAAATTGGATTTGATTTCATAAAAACATTTGTTGTAATTAAATATTATTTTGGTAATAGGTGCAAGAAAATGAATCTCTATTAAAAATATTACGACAGGTCTGTTCAGGGACCTGCTCCAGCTTAACCTAGAGCACAAGGGTGACGATACACAGCTCAATGCATTGACTTAATTCTACCCTTATTGATAGACCGAGGGAGGTATCGGAACGACCTTTGCGAAGGAATTATGTCAATGTATTTGGCCGTGTATCATCACCCTTGAACCCCAGGTTGAGCTGGAGTATCTCTCCGAACAGACCTACTAAGTTTCTTCCTCTTTACTACTCAGTAAAAGCATGAACTTTGCTTGAATGATATCCATTCATTCTAATGCCGACGCCTTTTCGGCAAAACCGGATTTTGGACCCACATCCCGGTCTCCTGGTTCATACAGGCTTTTATAACTCTTCCATGACTTCTGATACGCCACGCCTGCTCCATATTATCCCGGCCCTGCCTGAAAAGGCCATCTCCAGCGTCGCGCATATTTTATCGGACGTAACGACAGCTACTCGACAAATGGTCTATTAGAGACCAAACGTCTCGAATAGCTACTGTCAGCCCAAGAACCAAGAGACTGAAACTTATCCGACTTCCTCCACTCACTTCGAGTGTTGGCCGGCAATAGCCGAACCGTCATGGAGGAGGTAATCATTAGATTGTGGGAACGACGCCTCTCTCAAATGATCCATGTCTCGCTAGCACCTTTTGAGGAAAGACCGTTAAGTGAGCGTATAGAAGCCGCCGATAACTTGTGGGAAGTTCTTTTATACGGCAACGCTTATAACGTGTCCGCGGTTCAAGCTGAACGAGCCCGTGAACCAAGGGTGGAGTTTCTTCAGAAAGTCTTCCACAGACTAGAAGCTCTGGGGCTACGTACGGCTTAGCCAGCGCCAGAAGATGGTTAGTTGACGCAACCGAAGAAGAACTCCGGCAAATCGAATATCGACGTCGGGCCAACAGGGCGACCACTAATACCAGTGACTCACCATAAGCAGTACGGTCAAAATGTAACTTTTGCCACCAACCGTGCAAATTGGCCAAAACGACTTCCACGGACAAAAAATCAAAAAAAAAAAACTAGTCCGCGATTGCAATAATCGACTCGGGCTCGGACTTATCCATTGTTCCTGCTTCGTCATTTTTGGCACACAATGGATGTGAAAATTTACTTTTAATTCTAACTTTCGGCAAGATGTTATTTAACTTTATTCTCGTTGTCGAGTCCGAGTGACGTGTATTCTCGTTGTCAATCTTACAGACTTTTAGCTAGTAAATCGACTAAATTCGTATTTAATTGTCGCAAGATGACATGTGAAGTGACACTTTCCTCGATACGTGTGTAGGTATCGACAGTTTCATTTCACCGCGTCCCTTGTAGTCGCGTCACTCGCCAAGGAGAATACCACCGCTTATAACTGCATCTTGGTCTTCGTCGAAGATACATCCATAACTTCATCGTCGCTGACATTTCAAATGCCGTGGGCGAACTTTTTAAAGAAGTTCGAATTATCATTGGATTTTAAATATCGATATTTAGTCGACTCACACACAAACCTTTAAATCAATGTATGTTCCACAAGCTCGTTGTTGGCTACAAGCTCGAAGAAACACAATGTCAATTTACAGGAATCAATAGAGAGCTTTTAAAGAAGTATCCTTCGTTAACAAAACCTCCGAACTTTAACCTTCCTTTTAAACCAATGTGCGACATCACATTGTGACAAATGGGCAACTTCCTTTCGTCACTGCTCTTCGATTCCATCTAGAGAAGCTGATGGTGGCAGAACTTGAATTTGAACATATGGTTGTACTGGAGATTTGTATTTGTCGATCCTCGTCGTCCCCCGTAGCATCTCCACTTCATCTGGTCCGTAAATGGGACTCACAAGATTGGGGGCCATGTGACGACTACCGTCGCCTGAATGCAGTCACAGTGCCAGATAAATATCTTTATAGGATAGGCTCTTCCGCGTGTGGCCAATGTCAAAAGTAACAATGTTATATAGCGGTTTTATGGGATTTTGCATACTTTACGTGAACCTAAATTCAAAGTCGAAGAAACTAATATTGTTTTCATAAAACATCGCCGAATATTGAATTGTGTGAACTGGCCCCTGATCTGTAGATATTTTCTCTTCTTATTTGTGCATAGCTTGTTTGCGGTTCTGCTTTTTTGGTTGAAGACTTCAACCCTTGCGATGTATTCCCAGTGGCTGTAGTTTGTTTCTACAATTGCGGATCTACAGTCCTAATCAAACCAGTCAGTTCTAGTCTGTCTGGAAGCCAGTTTAGTGTCTCTTCTGTTCCCCTTTATGTTGCTTCCATTATCAGTAAAGTCAAATCATCATTTGACGACAGATTGAGAAGTGAGATTCTCAAAACTATATTAAGCAGTAAACATTTTTGGGGACTTACACTCAAGAAGAAATTTTACCTCGTTCACAATCGTCAAAGAGCTTGACACTAATAAATCCACCGACCTTGACAATATACCACGTATGGTTCTCAAGAAATGTGCCTACCTTTGGTTAAACCTTTGTGCAAACTTTTTGTCCTGCCATATTTCCACGGAGCTTATCCTGACTCCTGGCAAGTAGCTCATGTTCAGCCCATAAAATATCTACTGAAGACCTTCTCTGTAGCGAGCCCAGTCTGGTTGCTGTACATATTTGAAGGCTTTAGACAGAGAATGGCATTCCGCTGTTGACTTTAAACTCCAAGCTATAGATATCGACTTAGTTCTAAGTAACTGGATTACCTCCGGACCTTGCCTCTTAGATCATGAGCTAATGTCCAACTCTATCAAAAAGGGGATTTTTTATTGGGGCCATAAGAATCGTGTCGAATTCAACTCATCCAAAACAAAGTACTGTCTTTACTTATAACTGACCCAAGGTTCTTCTGTGTCAGTGGGCGATTGACTCCAAGATTTAGCCATTTTAATACTGTAGCTGTTGACTTTGCTTTGCTGCCAATTTACAATGCTTCAATCGTATTTTCAAACTTTTTGCTATAGGCTGTGAAAGCGTTTTGTTTCATACTGCTGCGAATGCTGTTGCTTACAAGTGCTTGGGAATGCTGGTCCGGCTACGAATGCTTCACATACCCATAAAGAAAAAGTTATCAAAGGAAAAATGACCATGCAAAAAAAGCTGAAGGAAGCAAAGTATTTGACAGCATTTGGAGAAAAACTGTAAGCGAACAGAAAGCATTTCAAGGGAAAGTATGTATTTTAAAGCTGATGCATTTGCTGCCGAAACAGTATGCCCGAAAGCTTAATTTGAAAGTCACAGCATTCACAGCAATGTGAAACAAAAAGCTTTCACAGTCTACAGCAAAGTAAATTTAAAAATATATACTTTGCCTTAAGTTTACTTTGTTTTCAAACCCTGGTTGACTCATCTCTTAACATGACGCTGCAACTCCGGGCCAGGGAATCGAGCTCCTTCTGGCAGTTATCGACCAGCATAGAAGTTATACAGGCCGAGCCTAATGCCTTGATGGCTGCTCGACTATCTGATAACGGAATTACCCTGGTTCCCGGCTTTGGAAATGATTGCATTGCTAGGCAGGCATGAAAAGAAGTTGTAGCTTGAAAAACGCTGGCAAAATTAGGCAGGCGGAATTTTTTTTGCAAGTTAATGCATGGGGAAAACACTCCAGACCCTACACCCGACTCTAATTTGGCTCCTAGACAGACCGCAGCGGTTGGACCAAACGCTAACCTTTCCAAGTGCCAACTTTTTAATCTGACTGATTGTGTGGATGAATTTTTTAGATACTAATATAAGCAAAGGCGAGAGGACTCCACCCTAAGGTATACCGCGGCACGTCGACTTTGTGTCTCTGCTATTTCCCCATCTGCTATGAATGATTCGAGTTTCCAGCATGCGAAGGATCCATTTACTAATTCCAGGAGCTCTCGGATGGCCTCGATACTGATGTTGTTCTATATCTAGCAAGGTTGTCATGGAAAATTGTTTGTATTCTCCATAGTGCGCGTTACTCCGTGATCCTCTTTGTAGTCACATCCACAACTTTTTTTGGTCGGTTTCCAATGTAGTATAAGTAGAGCAACTCAAAAATGGAACATTCTTCCACAATCAGTATTTCCGAACTCTCACAATAATTGAGAGTTCAATCACGAGGTCCAGCGTCTCCTTCTTCAACATCACCTCATTCCTCTCAAGCTAAGTTTACTATTAAACATTGCCCCATGTCGTGATCACCTTCAATTGCGAGATTTTGGGGGAAAATCGAATAATATTTATCCATTATATAAAAGCTTTAATTATTTCAATACTGTTGTTTTCTTACAGCCATTTACGTGATTATAAATCTAAGCAAATCGTCATTATGTGGCCCCAGCGAGAGCCATCACCTCCTCATTCTGATTTTCGCAGTGTTTTCATAAAGAATTTGGAGCGATCAATTGATAACAAAGCTTTATATGATACATTCTCAGCATTCGGTAATATATTAAGTTGTAAGGTGGCCCAAGATGAGAAGGGCAACTCCAAGGGCTACGGCTACGTTCATTTTGAAACGGAGGAATCAGCACAAGCATCGATTGAAAGAGTTAATGGCATGCTAATGAGCTCGAAGAAGGTTTACGTTGGACGATTCATTCCACGCAAGGAACGCGAAAAGGAATTAAATGAAAAGGCTAAACATTTCACAAATGTATATGTTAAGAACTTCGGTGAAGATTTCAATGATGACAAATTGAGGGAATTGTTTGAGCCATATGGAAAAATTACTAGCCATAGGGTAAGTATAGTGTTATTTTGTTTTTATTGATCTTTTTTAATTATCAATAATAACACAATGTTCGTCAATATTTCAGCCATCTTTCAGGTTTTCTTCAAAACATTTCTAATTGGAGATTATTTCGTGTCCTTTCCCGGCCCAACCATGTCAATTATATTATACATATACAAGGGTGGTTTTATAAATAACTATGCTTTAATTAGAAAAAAATTAGGCTTGATTATCTAATTGAGAAAAGTAGAAAAACGATGCACCATGGCTCGAACCACGGATTTCTAGAATGGTAGTGCTTGGCTACCGAAGCCTCTACAATATGACTTGGTGAATGAGAACTTTGTATCATTTTAGAAATTCCAGGTACTTGGGTTCTTGATTTACAATTCGGAATATATGATAATTTTATCGCAGATCCTTTATTAATGTTTTTTTTTGCATAGGATGCTTAGCGATGGATCGGCCGTTGGATGCAAACCGTTAACTAAAAGGGGGCCATATTAGACAGTATTTCTATTTATACGCATTCAATTCGAAATGATACTCGCAGAATGAGTTAAATTACTCTGAATTGGACATAAGTTGGGATATGCTTAAAGCAAGTAGATTCGCCAATGCGACGCATAATCTAGTTGATCGCCACAGTCAGGTTAGATATGGCTGAGCTGTTGGTTTAAACATATACACTTAGGCCAAAATGATAGGCCCATTGTGATGCCGTAGTGACCCCACTTTTAACTTGATGTTAAAGTGGCCTTTCTTCGCTAAACCATCTCGAGGAAGTAATGAGTCATCTAATTTGAGGGATTCCAATCTTTGAGATTTCCGCAAGCGTGTTTAGGAAGCGATCACCAAATGTAGTTAGTCTCCTTCTGTTCAGGGCTGGGCAGTGACCGAGGAGATGTGGTACACTTTCCTCCTCGTCCGGATTCTTTCAGCCCTTCCAAAAATCGTAGGTCTCAAGACCGAAGCGGGCCGCATGCGTTCCGATCAGACAGTGTCCGATCAGCACTCCCACTATAGCTGAAAGGTCTTGACTCTCGAGGCTCAGTATTGAAATGGTCCGCCTGGGATCCTAAGAGGGCCAGATTAATTTGACCAAGGTGCATATATTAAGATGCCTACAATGCTTCTTTCCTTGTTGCATTATGTGCTGTTTGCATCGGAGTTTAAAAGTGGTCCAAGGCATACCTGCCCTTTCCTTTCCTGGAAGGACAGTGGTGGTCGTGCCTTTCGTAACGGTGTTGCCACTAGGTGTTTTGAAATGTTTTTGATAGAGGTTTTTCAAAGCTGCCGCAAATTGAATTTATCTGTGTGGAAATATCCACATCTATTGACAAGCTCCTTCTTGTGTGTGTATACTCAACACCAGGCATGTTTAACCCTGCTAACACTAAAGAACTTAGTGAGTCTCTTGAGCGCCTATCCAGTGTTTATAAAAAATATATTTGTCGGAAGGGACTTGAACGTTAATTTATTAAACAAGCCCACCCTTCAAAATTCATTTTTATATACGATGAATTCTCTGGGTTTGGATGCTGTTAATGTTCTTCCCACATATTTCAAATGTAGGTCACCCTCCAACCAGTCTTGGTGGGCCTTTTTTCATACACAAACACATCATACACATTCCCAAGTGCCCTTCTCCTACCAGCCCCTCCGATTTTCGGCCTATCAGTATTCTTCCATTGCTGCCAAAGGTCCCTGAAAAGCTGATAGCTACTCAAATAATTGCGTATTGTGACCATCTTAAATTTATAAATATATGGCAATCTGGCTTTCGCAAACATCACAGCTGTGAAACTGCGCTTCTTAAAGTCACGACTGATATTCGCAACTCCCTTGAATAACATGACATTTGCTGTCTATTGTTACTTGACTTCTCAAAAGCTTTTGATAGCGTCAATCACGCTCTGTGTCTGTGAAAACTGGCCTCACAAGCACATTTTTCTCTTTCTGCTCTTAGGCTTTTGCAAAGTTTCCTATCTAACCGCTCTCAAAAGGTTAAACTAGTTGGCTCTAGCTCTGTCAAAACTTCGCTACCATTATTGATTGCTGATAAGGGCTCTGCGTTTGAATTTGCTAAAAGCCTTACTATTACCTCTTTTAGTGCATGGCCTGTCCATCTTTCCCTCTCTTGCTTCTTCTTGCGCGCATAAGGTTGAAGCAGCTTTTAACGATTGTGTACGTTTTGTTTACAAGTTACGCTGTTTTGATCACATTTCACCCTACCCGAACTCCGTTTTGGGCTGCTCCTTAAGTGACTACCGTGAGTGTAGGTTTCTGCGACTGTTTCTTGATAACCTACACGAGCGCCAACCTCCATACCTCAACCAGTTTCTGTAATAATTCCGCGGTTCCGCACGTTTCCGTTTCAGTTAGCTCAGCTTTGGAATTTTCTCCCTGTTGAGTTACAATGTGTCGATTCAATGGGCCTTTTCAAAAAGCGTTCTTTTTTGAATTTATTTCTACCAGGGCTGTTTAGAGCATGAATATACTACTGAAGTTATAAGCAATTTTAATGCCAAAATTGGCTCTAGCGTAGAATGCTGCCTTCTTCTTTCTCTTTAACGGCTCTACAACCGGGTTCCGGTCCTGACCTCTTGCAACTGTTCTCTCCACTGGTCACGATTCTGAGCCGAAGTCATCCAGTTCGGCATCCCTAAGCTTCCTGCGAAGGTTGGATCTCCCTCGTTATCGCACCCCATAGGTCTTACCGCAGAGAATGCTGCCTTACTCATGAAAATTTCTGATAGGGCTACAAAAATACAGGGTGATATGTAAACCTCTACCAAATTTCAAAACGCCCTAGTGGCTAAACCGTTACGTCCCCCCACCCACCCACAAAATTTTTTGTTTGTCTAAATAAAATAATCTAGAGCATAATCAAGATTTCATTCGCATATTTTTATGCATGACAATTTCCCTACGCCATTCTTCATTACATAGTCTTCAAGCATTCATGCCAATACATGGTTTTATTATTATACATACTTTAAAATATTAAATTTTAATCTTTTTTTAGGTAATGACTGAAGATGATGGCAAATCTAAGGGATTTGGTTTTGTTGCATTTGAAACACCTGAAACTGCCGAGGCAGCCGTAAATGGCCTTAACGGAAAGATATTACCCGATGGCAAAGTATTGTACGTTGGTCGGGCACAAAAGAAGGCAGAAGTGAAGCTCGAAAGAAAACATCATTTCGATGAGCTACGAAAGAAAATACAAAATAGTTTTCATGGTGTTAATTTGTATGTCAACAATTTGGACAACACCATCGATGATGAGCGGCTCCGCAAGGAGTTCTCCTTATTTGGAACAATTACATCAACCAAAGTAATGACGGATGAGGATGGCCGATCAAAGGGATTTGGTTTTGTTTGCTTTAATGCAGCTGAGGAAGCTACGCGTGCCGTTACAGAAATGAACGGCCGAATAATTGGCTCGAAACGACTTTATGTTGCTTTGGCACAGCGTAAGGAGGATCGTAAAGCTCATTTATCGGCACAATATATGCGTCAGGTATCTGGACTGCGGCTCCAACAGATGGGCCAACTATACCAGCCAGGCGGGGCAAGCGGCTTCTTTGTACCAACAATACCGCAACCAGGGTCTTACTTTATACCATAAGCTGTAAAAACAAAATCCATATTAGCCCTTCTAGAAGCGGATTAATGCCGAATTACATAATTATAAGTAGTAATTTTATGAAATAATAAAAATTACAAATTCCGATAAATTTAATGTTTTTTTTATATAACACAAAAGGTAGAATTAGTATGGCTTAAGTGGTAAGTGGACATTCTTCATATTGCTTGACTTCGCAGTTCATTTTTCGATATTTTTTTATTATTTACTTGATATATTTTATAGATGAAGGCAGAGAATAGGCGAATTTCCGTAAAGAAGGAAGATTTTTGTGGGGGAGTAGCTAGGAGAGAAAAGATGCATCCGTGAGAATCCTACATCTCATCCCTTCTAATGTGACAATTTGTATACACTTTTCTATTGTCAACTATGGTGGCTACAACACTTCCTAAATAGCAAGAGGTCAAGAAGGGCTACCAAGCATGTGCCCCACTAAACAAGTCATTGTACTCCACATGCCTCTATACTATACCACTGGGATAAACCAATAATCACCTTATGTATTGCCGACCTGCCATGTCGTTGCCTAATTGACGCCATGTCTAGCTGTAAACTTAATTCGAAAGGAGGAATGAAGGATAGGATGAGTCTGGAGGCTACTGAACGAGGAGGAGGCTATGAACTTTGCAGTTAAATTCTTGGATGTTGTTCGAGTTCGGAAACACTGATGATTAAATTGAGCAACTCCTATTCACATCCATTGCGCAATGTCGCATACAGAGAACTTCAAACTTTTGTGAAGTTTACACCGTCTTAAACGGTATAACACTCTGACGAAGACAAATTTTATTGACTCTGATGGTTGATACGACTGTTTTTTCGAAAAAAGCTCGAAAATTGTGGTGATTGACTCCGCTGAAGCTACCTTTATCGATTGGGCACGCCAGAATGGTCTTGAATTCAATGCCTCGAAAACTTGCAGCATTTCTCTATCCATGGATGGTGTTAGTTCTTACGGGGCTGACCCATCGATTACCACGTCTTAAGCAAAAGACCTTCGTTGAAAGACCATATATTCCAAAACGCTAAACAAGCGATTTGTTAAGTGCTGCAAGCTCCTCTTCCAGCCATCGGCCTTTGCTATATATAATATACAAATACTGGCCCATGTGCAGAAAGTCGAGTCGTCATGACAAGTCGTTGGGTTAAAAGTGACATTTCAGGCGAATTACCCTTTTGGTAGAGATGCCTTAGCATTTCCGCTCTAGGCCTCTATGCTGAGTCGTAATTCGAATGAAACATCCCTTTCTTCAATTCAAACGACTTGTTACGAAACAGGACTCGACTTTCAGCACAAGGACCACTACATTCGGACTTTCCTCGAATACAACTCTCATTTTCTTTGAAAAATACCTTGGGTACCTTAAAATGGAAAAAGTAACCCTGACAAAACCTTATCGCTACTATCATAGCCGGCCCCGTTTCAACAACTCGACTATGAAATCTTTCGCTGTTAGTATTTCTGATGTTGTAGATCTAACAGTTCAAAGGTAAAGCCCATCGCCACCTCGTTCAACATTCTCCCGACTCCTATTCTATGCCCCAAACTAGGCTTACAAGGCACCACGGCGTGGCGAACTATTAAGAAAACAGGTGATTTCTGTAATCTTCCACATAAAAAAATATCGGCCTGTACACCAATGGCCCCCAGGGACTTATCTGCCTTCGGGATCAGCACAAACTTCGCTTCGCGGCCCTGTTCGGTGTACCGTCCAGCCCAGAGGCTTTTCTACAGGCAATGCGTTTCGCAGCTTCAACAATTTCTTTCTCCCTTTGGAGCACCGAGACAGCCTTGGCATGATATAGGGTTTTCTGGGCAAGCTTCAAATTGGTAGCAGTGTTCATTTTCTTAGGGGATCATGCCCCCCGCCCGTTGCCCGCTGAGGATTTTTGTGATGGTTTTAAGTTTAGGGGTTAGGGACGTTGAGTTGGTGGAGAGTTACATTATAGGAGGCTCCCCTAGCACCAGTCCAAAAAATGCAGTGGTCACCATCCTGACATTCGACCAACTTTCGTCTTCCATTTCCGGAGCAGACTCCTGGGAGGCTTCAGTTGATATTTCTTCTTTCTTAGTGATCGGAGCGGAAATTGTCATTTCTGCTTAGGAGGTGCTGGCCCTCGCTGAGGGGGAAGCGATCCGCTTCGGCTCATGAAGAGACCT
Source organism: Thereva unica (assembly GCA_949987705.1). NCBI lineage: Eukaryota > Metazoa > Arthropoda > Insecta > Diptera > Therevidae > Thereva > Thereva unica. The sequence goes on along the minus strand of OX465281.1, from coordinate 27,662,859 downwards.
TTGGTCCACAGAGAACGTCATTTCTGTGATTTCTGGGAGGTGCTCTTTGTGGAGTACTCTCCACTTCTACATACTTAAGGTCCTGTTTTGGATCTCTTTCCCTTTCAGCCTAATGTCAGTGGGGTCGTCTGTTGCTGCCGGGAATTACCCCTACCAAACCGTATAGCTACAGCTTTCGCTGTGTTAATTTGACCTGGAGAGGATCTAACTCTTATTAGAAATATTGGTATTGCTATTTCTAGGAATGGCTGTAGCGCAGGCTTGAATCGGCTTTCAACAATTCTGCCGGGATGTCACCTTTTCCAGCTGCTTTACCATTGGCCATTGCATGAATTGTGGTTACTATTTCTGTCTTGGGTGGGGCATGGGTGGTGATTCTTATTGGCTGTGCATTGTTGCTGGTTTTTTGAAGTTACCATTCAGGGTGGCGAAGAAATGATATCTTCGTCTTTAGAGTTGCTCCTTGTCGCTGCGCAGCACCCTTCCATTCGCACTCTTTACGGCATGTTTTTTAGCAGAGTGCTTCCCTGAGAGCTGTTTAGTGATTTGGTACAGCACCTTCCTGTTGCCACGTTTTCCGCTTTTTCTGGGTCTCTTATAGAGTTTATCCGCCCTCTCAAAGCGGTTGGTTTTTCGGGTCGCCTCTCCTTTGGATCAGAAGGTGGTGTGAGAAGCTGACTCTGTTCGCTGGACTCTAAGAAGATCTAATGAAGGAATGATCTCAACGTACTCCATCGCTGTTTGCAGCCTCAGTGCAAGGGGGATCCCGAACATTCTCCTTTTCCTACATGGGCTCATAAATATTCAACTGGCCTTGTAAGTTTTTCGCATTCATTTTGGCGCTGCTTGCCACCTGGCGCCTAGAGCGACCACTCCTATCGCTCTACCCCAGGGCCAGCGCTGCCTGTATGGGCGGACGTACTAGAAGATTATATAAGAACTTCGTATAAAAAACTGGAGAGAGCTAGCAAAACCAGCAGCCTTATTCTCGTTGTCGAGTGACGTGACAGATGAGTCATTTCGACCTTAAATTAGTATTCCCATTGTCAATCTAACAGATTTCTGGCAAGCAAATCGACTAAATTCGTATTTAATTGTCGCAAGGTGGCATGTGAAGTGACATTTTCCTCGATACGTGTGAAGACATCGACCGTTTCATTCCACCGCGCACTTCGTAGTCACGTCACTCGCCAACGAGAATACCACCTCAGTTTTATTGTGGCTGTCGCTTTCGGTGACAATTGGCGAAGTGAAACAAAAATGTTCTTTAGCTTTATTATGGTTGTCACCTCACAAAAGTGAGAAATGTTGTTATCATAGTCACTTCCCATATTGTAGACAGTAAATTCAGCGAGGGGAAAAATTTCAGTTAGCATTTTTATCTCACTTCGCCATTTGTCACTGAAAGTCACAACCACAATAAGGCTGATAGTTACGATTGGAGAAGGTGGTAAGCCACTTCAAAGCCCCGAGACCTAAAAACTCTATTTAAGTAGAAATTATTCTAGTCCTCGTCAGGGTAGAAGGAACATGAAGGACGATTAAAATTTCTAAGATCGAATATTAAATTATTTCCTCGTTATCGTAAAGCGGAACGTTTTTTTGCTAAAATAATAAAAATTTAACATTTAAAACTATTTTTTACTTTACGTCTAAACGCGTGTTTTTTATACTATAAATTTATCATTTGCCAAACTTCAGGGCGAATATTAATGATTTTTCTGATCTGGAAGTATCCTTCCCGACTAGTTCATCTTCACGAAAACTTTCCAATTTCCCTTTAATTCCTTCCATTGCTAGAAATCTTGGAACTTAAAAACTTCAACCCGGCTTCCGTAGAAAAGAAAACATTCCACGAGATACATTTCCAACTAGACTAAAAATCATTTGGCAACATTTACATATTCCCTGCAACATTCTCACTGCTCTCGCGCAACAAGCAAAAATTTTCCCCGAAAATCCCAAATAGTGAACCTATCGCCGTCCCCCTCCTCATGACAATGAAAATGTGTCCCTCTCGGTCACTCCTTCGCGCTCGGCCACTCGACTCTGTGTTGACAGCCACTTGCAATCTCTGTGCAAACGCTGAGCCGTGAGGTCGTGTTCGTGTTTCGTCGCGCAATTCTGCATCGCCAGCTTGACAAGTCCACGTAAAAAGAGGCCAATTTTTTTTCGAATTTTAATTGTGAAGTTTCTTGCCATTTAGTGACTTTGAAAAGAGGGAATTCTGTGAAATGTGATAAGGAAACGGCTAGCAGCTAGCTTGAAGGTGAGTAAAGTGGCTAGGATCAAACAAAATCGTGTCTAGGCCTGCTGTAGCAGCATCGCAATCGCGGCTGGCAAACCACCGCAGCGCAGTGTGTACGGAGTGCCTCCGTGCAGCATTTGCAGATCCACGAAGAAATTTGAAAATATTTTACGTCGGAATTTTTTGTTTTGTTTGTTTTTTTTTCGTTTATGGCAGAATTCCAAGTGAAATTCGCTGGCTGCCGTGTAAATCGTGCGAACAAAGGTGAAAAGACACTGAAATTTGGAGGCTTCGCGCTCGCCTCGATGGTAGCAGCCCCGCCGAATGCTGTTCTTTCTTGATCCACAAAACTATCGCGCTACCGTTGGCCTATTTTGCGGCCTCCGTCGTCTCCATGCGGTTTTTTGCAGTATCACCCCAGTAACTGTTCATGCCGACCTCCTGAATGAAGAGAAATGCTCTTCTCGCTTTGGCTGTTCTACAAAAATTTCAAAAATTCCACAACAAACAATAAAACTCGCTGAAGATCAAGCCAAAATCGCCTGCGCGTAATCCGTTTCTACGTTGGCTGATCGCTGGCTGAAGAGAGGTCGTCCGCTCCACAAATTCCGCCGCCGCCTGTGCTGAAAGTCCAAGTCCAAGTACCAAGGCGAATCTAATTTCAGCGAGATTTTGTTAATTTTGTTTTGAAATTTATTTTTCGTTGTAGTCTTCTACCCGCGAAGTGAAGAATTGCAGAAATCCATCCCATTACAGTCCTCCAATGCCCACCTTCAAACTCTCATCTACAACAAAACAGAAGAACCAGAACTGCACATCAACCCAACCAGCGACGAGGTACCAGCAAATAATTGGACTTGATATGACCCAGAAATTCCATACTTCTTACTACTACTATTTTCCAAGCTGCGCGCGCTGCTGTCTCTTGCTTCTTCGCCTTCGCTTATCTTTTACAGAATGACTCAAGGCACAGCCGATGTCTGTTGTCATAAGCCAGCCAGCAATCAAAAAGAAAGAAATACAAAAAAAACACATTTGCAGCACTCTAGATTAGCGGCTAGAGGTGGGCTGTGAAAGTCTCTGCGAAATTCGCAATTTCTATCCATCAATGATGATAGTGTGTTCCGGTGGTTGTGGATTGTTTGCCGAAGATTGCGCGATTTTTTTTTGCAACCTATTTATATTGTAATGAGGATAGTTTATTTTTTGTTTCTCTAGAGAAATTAAGGTTGGAAAATAAAATTCGTTTGTGTCAATGAACTGACTGCAATTATTCCGAAGATTCCCCTACTTAGATGGAAATGCTTGCATGAAACCACGTAAGGTTTGATGAACGGAAACATACGAGAATGCCTGAAGTGATATCATACCCTTATTCAAAAATGCTGAAAGAGAGTGATAAGATTACGATGTGGTTGGATTGCTGAGGGAAAATCTTTACTATTTAAGCCTATAAACGTTCGAGTAGGTTATTTGCTCGAAAATACTTATCTTTCAACAGTAAATCTAGATCGGTGTAAGCTCTGTGGCTTTAACTTCCGGATTTTTTCACACTATGTTGTTTGTTTATACTCAATTTGAGTCTGTTATAGTTTGTTTAGAGATAAGTAAAGCTCCAGCTGAAGACATTAATAGTTCATTTCACATCACAACTGGCTTAAGCTCTTCGGTGTAAAGAAACATATTTTTTCTTTCAATATTGTTAGGTTTTGAGGATTTTATTCATTTGGGAAGCTTCTATAGTTGTTGCGTTCGAATACAGGGTACCCTCGTATAACAACGTTGTTATTTATTTGCTCTGTTCTGTAACCGGGACAAGCCTCTTCTAACTGATACCTCTTCCTGTCCCAAATCTGGTTGAAGCAATCCAGTTTATGATGGCGAAGCTCTGGGCGGCGTCGTTATCTGCGCTTGGTTTGGTCTACCTGATCATGAGGGACAGACGGCAGTCAAAATTAATCTAGAAGAGTTGAAAATTAAATGAAATATCGAATTTCTGCAAAGATCTGTGAGAAGCAAAACAATTTATTTAAAAAGCTAAAAAAATCAGGTTTTTGCAAATATTTCTTAAACCCTAAGACATACCATAAAATATTTTTGACAAAGTTTGTAGGTTTGTTCGATTATCTACAATAAAGCGATTATCTACGTTCATGAGAAATTGCCGGTTAATAATAGAGCACCAAAACTCCGCTTAGGTTCTGTAACTTTTCTACCAAAAATTCTCTAATTGAGGTCATTTTACATCACTGTGCCCACATTTCACCACATCATTCTTACAGTGCCTGTCCCACGTACGTGGGATAGAGATTGTTCTCCATTGAAGTTATAGAAACGAGCTATTGATCTTCATCAAGCGGACGGTGCGCCTCCTTGTTCAACTGGTAGTTTGGTACTGCCTTCAACACAGCCTTTAGCCTGAACCAAAAATGACGTGCCGTATCGTAACCGTACGTACCCTAACGAACGAACATATGCAAGATAGGGTTTGGTACTCAGCCCTGTTAGTTAAACTCAAATCTATTGGAGTCGACACGCTTCTACAGAAATGGATTGAGAATTTCCTTTCCGGCCGTTCAATCAAGGTAGTATTGGATGGGGTCAAATCTGTATCTCACCCCATCTCTGCCGGGGTCAATTTTATTACCTGTTCTATTTTTTATATTTATAAATGACCTCATTTTAATCCCCTCTATCCTACTTCTCAGCTTCGCAGGCGAAGTTACCCTGCGCTACTCTTAAGTTTTCGACAACACAGGAGAAGTACGTGCCAGACCCTGACTTGTTGACCGTGAACTAATGTCCAACTCTATTAATAACGACATTAAACTCATTCTAGAGTGGGGAAGCAAGAATCGTGTCGAATTCAACCTGGTTTTATTTCCAATAAAAAGTGTAACACCCCTCCATCCGTTACAGTGGGTGAAGTTGAACCAATGGCCGACCCATCCCTGCACATCTTAGGCATCTTAGGAATGAGTATATATTCCAAATCGCTAAACAAGGAGGTGCAAGTTCCTCCTCCAGCCATCGGCGCGTGCTAGTTTTTATAAATCCTACATTCGGCCTCTTCTCGAATACAACTTTCTCGTTTGGGGCGGCGCCGCTATAACCACTTTGGCATGGTTAGTTAAGGTGCAAAAAAGGGCACTTAAATTAATTGATGACCACACCGCCTGCTCCACCATCGACCCCTTGAGCCACCGTAGGAATTTAGCAGCACTAACAAAATTTTATCGCTACTATCATAGTGACTGTTCCTGCGAAATAAACGCTCTCCAGCCTTCACGGCAATCTTATAACCGCAACACCAGATTAGCCCACTCGTCTCATTCCCTTCACCTGCAACTCCCCCTTTCACGCACCCAACAAGATATGAATTCGTTTGTTAATAGAACAACTCGACTGTGGAATAATCTCTCGCAGTCAGTATCTCCGAGCTCCTACAACATCCAAGAGTTCAAATGCAGGGTTCATCAGCACCTGCCTGCGAGTTCTTTAACATCCTTTCGAACCCTCATAACCCGGAAATAATCGAATTAATCGAATAAAAAATAATTACTCCACTATAGGCTATAAAATATCAATATTTCAATAATAGAATCAGCATTTTTGACCAATTTATCATTATACCCTGGCTTCAGTGGCGGAACTCCGGAAGTTTGGGCAAATTGGTGAACTGAATTTTAAAATAACCTCAGTTCGCATATACTAATTTCCACAAATTCAACTGAGGATAAAACAGACCTTAGTTTGTCAAACTGGAGTCGACCTGAAGTTAAACGTAAAAGCTCGCTCAAAAGAGAGTAATCAACTGGAATAATGGAATGATATTCCAGTGAGCATTTGCATTTCTAACTGCTGGCGAAAAAGCAACAACCATTTCAAGCACAAACCGAACAGGAACTCGACTTCAGCCTGTGAAGCCTTATGTGGATTGAACTGAGGTGGATGAAGCCGGGGCATTAGCCGGCTTTCTAACGGTATACACGGCTCTAATAACGCATCTTGTCGGCTTATTTGGATAATCGGGACGACATACGATGTTTTTCGAAAGAACTCGCCAATATTGGTGTTTTTTCCACAGCCGTAGTAGGCTGCGAAGGGTTAAGGGGATTGCTTATCGAAATCTCGGAAATATCGGAATAAGAATGGCCGCCGATGATAATATGGCTACGCGAAAATTCAGATACATATATGTATATCAGATTAGTCACTATTATTTGTTAGTGAAGAGACGGCACGGGTAGGGGTGGGAATGCTGTTAGCATTGGTTTTGATGATTTTAAAGTTATTGTTACTAGGAATTGCCCTTCCTTCCAGTTGATCAGACAATTGATTCTCAATTCTACTGTGAACTATTAGGGAGATTATACCAGGCAATTGAACGAAAACAGAACGAATTGAATAATAGGGAAGGTGTTGCCTTTCATCACGACATTGCCCGACGGCACTTTGATAACCCGCCAAAAAGGAGAGTTTGGTTGGAAAGTTTTGATTCCTGCACCGTATGGTCCAGATAAAGCAGCATCAGCCAGCATCATCTGCTGATCATCAAGCATGGTAAACATATCGTGTTTGCGCCGCTCGGGGACATACCACTTCTGCACCGCCTAAGCTAGGCCTCTGGCTAAACCTGACTTTCCATACTATATTACAAGCTTGCTTCTGAAATAGTTCTTCGACATTATTTATACATAGTTTCAAATATTGTCTGAAAACCTGTAAAAGTCAGGGAAATTTACGAAGGTCTCTTCCTATGTTTTCCTAGTGGCCTTCTTCTCTCTGGCGTTCAGAGAAACAGGATTTTTGGAGGTGCTTGTTCATTGTCTAGACGCTGTTCCCTGTGAGAAGAGATAATTAAAATTTCTATGACTTCTAATTTGTTGGCCTTTTTACTGCCTTTGCTATTCAAAATCACGATTTATCTCAGGTTTAATAAGTTCAAACTCAGACCTTTTTCCAGAAAAAATATATTTCATGCATCACATAAATTTCACGAATATACTAAAAAAATCAAAACAAGAATCTTTCCACTGTTCATGGTTCGATTACATAAAATTCTTCGATTCGAATAGCACTGCCAGCGCACCAAGCATCATGAAATCAAGAAGCAAAATAAATCATCTATTCTATGTTAATCTGTTTTGTGGTTTATATTCTTTTTTTATAGCTGGAAAAAAGTGAAATTGTTTCTTGTATTAACTCAACTTCATGAGGAGTTCACTCGTGCAAAAGCTGAATAAACACTTCGAGCTCGGATGCAATTTCACACTGCCTAGTAAACTCCAAGATCACCATCTAGTATCACCATGCGTGATTTTGTACTTGGAATATTCAGAGCAAACGAACGTAGGAAAAGAATGATGATATAGAAGAGGGTATATATAGAACATTAGTTGGTTCGTTGAATTCACTTTTATTGTAATATGATAGATTTACACTGGCTGTGCCTGGAGTAAATTTTAAAATAAATTCTCATAAAAAACAGAGTAATTTGCTCTTTTAAGTTGGAACATATCTTTCTGTGGCAACTGGAAACACATTAGAAACGGTGTAAATTAATGCAAAATGAGTCAAACAAGGTGGCAATGTAATTCGATTAGAAAAAATTAGTTCGGAAATTTGGCTCTTATAATAGAAATTTTTATTTAGAACTATAGGGATTTATTGGTGAAAGTCTCATTATTCACCATTTCGTTTATTACCCACATACACAAACCGGTTTTTAGGCAAAGGGTCGTAGGGGAGCGTGTGTTTTTTCCTCAATTTTGCCTCAGAAAATTCGCAGGGTCACCCATCCATTACACTAACACAAATATGATAATATCGCACTCGAAGCTGCGAGAAAACGCGAAAATGCGAAAACCAAGAGAAAATTCGCATTCGCGTTTATTGTACAACTACAAAGGCATCACAATCGTTTTCACGAAAAAGAGGCAGAAAAATGAATGCTATTTTTCCCTGTGTGGGGTATTGGGTCCAAAGGCACTGCGGCCATTCATTTGGCCTATTGTACTATACCCCTATACCTCATATTTGTAGGCCAGACCGCTTGAACAAGTTCAGTAGTCTGCCTAGTGGCTTGTCGCTTACACTTGAGTGTTCGAGCAGGGACTCCTCAAACAAAGAAACCCTGCTCCTCGCTATTGTGGGGCACTCACAGAACGTGGAGGGTAGACTCCTCCAAAGGCAAAGCCTACATGTGGGGTCCTCCGCCCCTCCTATCCTCCATAAGTGGTAATTTGGGGCACAGTGTCCGTTATTCAAGCCAACAAGTGTCCTGACATCATTCCTACTGCTAGAAAGGAACCGCTTAGAGTTGACCAGTCCAGGCGCGGACCTTCAGCGTTCATTCATCATAGTCCGATCGGTCAGGGCCCTTTGCAGCAAGCTGGACGGTGCTGACGGCTCTGAACCTATGAATGCAATATCAGAGCCCTGTTTAGCCAGGGCATCCGCATTTTCGTTGCCTTTGAAGCCCCGGTAACCCGGCACCCAGACTTGATTGAGAACGCCCAACTTATCAAGAGCACGTTGGCAGTACCAAACTAATTTCGACTTTGTCCTACGGGACCTTATCGCTCTAATTGCCGCTTGGCTATCAGAGAAGATAAAAATCCGTTTATTTTGGTAGGCCTTTCTTAAGTTCTCATGAGTGCATACCAGAATAGCGTACACCTATGCTTGAAAAGAAGTTGCTAGAGTGCCTAGGCTTATCGCCCTGCTGAATGTGGGGGTTTTTACTCCAGATTCCGGCGTCCATACCTGTCTCTGTTTTAGAGCCATCCGTGTTCCATGTTAGTCCACCCGGCAATACTTTAAGAAAAGTCCAGTTTAGCCTATCCTGTATGTGCACAGAAGTTTGTTCAAATTTTGAGATTTTAAAGGGCATGCAGGCCGATAGCATCCCTGCTTCCGGAATCTCTTCTATGATGTTGGTTATTATAGAATGTCCTTATTAATGAATGCCCAAGACCAGCGCCCAAGTGATCATTTGCTTTCAGCTACAGCGCCGCGTCTATGGCGGACTTCTCTACCTCAAGGTGGAGGGGTACCAGATTGAGAGAGAGAGAGTCTCCAGCGCTGCCGTCGGGGAAGTGCGGATGGGCCCACTGATGGAGAAGCAGGCCATTCTTTGAATTTTGCTTAAATTGGTTATGAAACCCTTAAGCATCGTTCTGTGCCACCAAACTAAAGCTCCATAAGTTACCATGGGCCTAATGATGGTGGTGTATATCCAATACATGGTTTTCGGTTGCAAACCTCATGTGGAACCACCAGGTCTGCGGCAAGCCCACAGGTTTCAGTTGAGAGCTGGTCTGGGCTGGTTCCAGTTGAGCTTGGCATCTAGCGTCACTCCTTAATATTTGGCTTGTTGTAAAAAACCTATAGTTCTGCCTGCGAGTGTAGGTTCCAAAAGTCCCGGTAGTGATCGTTTCCTGGTGAAAGGAACCTGAATAGTTTTGTCGGGATTGACTTTTAGTCCTACGCTCTCACACCAGCTAAAGACCAGATGCTTCAGTTTCACCTGTAACTACTATGGCGACATCGTCAGCGTAACCTTGGGCGAAATGATTTCGGCCATTGAACAGCTCTAGGAGTTCATCTACAACAAGTCACTAGAGGAGTGGAGATGAAACTCTTCCCTGTGGACAACCTTTTGCTATAGTGCCCTCCAGAGACCCCTCAACATCTACGAAGGCTGGTATCTGAATGTTTTTGTGAAGATGCTATTTGCTCCATTACGTTGTGTTTCTTCCATTATTGGTTTCTTCTGGTCTGTTGTCCATCTGTTCGTTTTAAATCCTGCTTGGTAATCACCTACTTTATCTTCCAATTGGGGTTTCTGTCTATTAAATAAAATATGTGCAAGCACTTTGTAAGCAGTGTTCAACAAAGATATTAGCCTGTAGTTTTTGCAGCTAATCAATTCACCTCTTTTAGGGACTGAGACCATTGTGCCTAAAAGTGATTCTTCTGGGATTTTGCTGCTTCTCCATAGTTTTCCGATGAGACTATGTAAATCCTGGCATAACTTCTCCCCACCATTTTTTAAGACTTCCGTGGGTATGCCATCTGGAGCCTTGTGATTTTTCAGTTTCTTATAACATTTGCAGCTTCTTCTATTGTAGGATCTGGCGTATCGTGTTCTGGGTGATCTGTACTAGGGTTGTTTGCTTCTCCTTGTGCTAGGTTTATGTTCTCTTTGAAGTAGAGTATGCCATCGATAATATTGTACTAGCTATAGTACCACCATCCTCTCTTCTTACCATAGTACAGCTGGGTTTGTATCCTTTCTTCTTTGTACAAACTCCTAGCGTTTTTATTACTGTAGCTTTGCTTAATCGCACTTTCTGAAGTAGTCACGTTTTTTCTTCCTTAATAACTTTTTCGCGTCTCTTCGTGCTGCCACATATTTTTCATGATTTCTTCTGGTCCTTCTTGCTAGGTACACCTACCTTGCTTGGTTTTTTATTTCAATGCTTCTTTTGCATTGATCATCAAAGCAGTGCCTCCTTCTTTCGTGGTTTTGTGTGCCTAATACATTGTTGTTTGTTTCTGTACTTTTCTCTTTTATCAAGTTTCACATCAGGTTCCGATCAGTTTCCATTTCCGGGCTTCTTGTTATTTCCTCTCGTCAGCTATTCAGCCAAAGCTCTGGAGACCTGCATTATCTCTAAGACAATTTGACCCACTTACAAAAACGAAAGAACAATAAGCCTCTTAAAACACACTCGGAAAGATATATCCAGACATTAGCTCCTAGGAGTCCACCTGGGTATCCCACACAACCTATGTTACTGTAAATGCTAGCAGAAGAGCGAAAAGTAAACAATCCTTCACTCCTGTGCTCTAGCCAAAGCGAGGCACACTAGGCAACTTCTTAAAATGCACAGGATGGCTTTAGGTTAAATAACCACCTAACCTTAGGTACACGAGTTGGTGGCATCAAAATTGTGCGCTGAGGCGCCTTCGATTTCACTAGATCAGACGATAATATTTATGTACATATTCATACTTCTTATAAAAACGTTTCCGAATTTGATAATTCTTTACATTCTATCAAATTCCATTTTTCTGAAGTCCTTCACTGCTGTGTAAATTTGGAGGAAATTTGTTAAATCAAACTAATTTCCTTCTGGAAATGATCATCTAAAAACGAAACCCTTAAATTTGTATGCCTGCAGTTATTAGTTTGAACAAAATTCTCACCAAGATCTTCTCGGTTCAGACAAAGGTCATGGAAATTCCTTCCACAAGAAGTATGTCATAAATAATGAATATGTCGGCAATATTGCAGAGAAATGAAGTAATCATGATGAAATCTACGCCAGTTGTAGCTTCTTGAGGAAAATCAGATGTTTTAATTTATCGATATATTGTAACTTGTTTTTAATAACACCAGCTTGAAATTGAGCACGCACCGATCTTGAGAACATACTGTGATTGTTAAAGATCGCACCTTTCGATCGAAACTTAATGTGACAATAACTTAACATAAATCATAGTGCATTAATTGAACATAGAACGGTTTCTGGTTGGGCTAATCATTTCTGTGAATGTCGTGCTAGCATAAGCTACAAGACAGCCAAAAAAGGGCCAAATAACAGATGAAAAACGCGTGAAAGTTGCGACAAATGTTCTGAAAGAAGTTCGTTGGGCGACATATGGCGATATTTACTAATGTCAGTGTTCTGAATTATGATTTGTGCGAGAAAAAAAATGTTGTGAAAAATATGTTACTGCTTTAGAGCTTTAACAACCACAGAAATTCCTCCTGGGTATTGCGACTTTGATAGTGAAGGTCAAGCATTCTTATATCGAATTGTTGCTATTGATGAAACGTGGATTAGAGACATTGAGTCGAAGTTGAAATCAGATGTTAGGACGTCCGCGTATGAAACGTATGACGTCACGGATGAAATATATTTCGACGCGCTGAATTAAATTTCAATGAAATGATGATCTTTTACGATCACCACGGAATCATGACAGACAGAGGTCCATGTGGACGGAGTGCCGCATATGTGCACAAGTAGATATTATAGTGAATTTATTCAAAAATTTATCAGAAGAATGTTTAAAACTTAGTAAAAAGTACTGTACTAATTGATATATGTATTGGAGCTAACGAAGACAGTGAGTCTATTGTTGTTGTCATTAGTAATGTCATGTAACCTTATCAATCTTACCTCCGTGCTTACCAATCACTCCTAGAAATTGGCTCTCTGTTCTTTGCATTCATTTCCCTAATTAAAAGCTTTATATCATTTGATGGCGATGTTGTGATAGTATTTATAAGCTCCTGATAAAAATAATCCTTAACTTCTTCTGTCTTATCCTTTGTTGGGGCATAACCGTTAATTATCCCGAGGCTTTGGAATCCGGCTTTAACTCACAGTACACACGTTCTATTGTTTCTTCTTCTTCTTCGATGATACGACTAATTCGAACCTTGACCTCAGCTTCTTCCTCCAGACATCTATTTCTTCTCTAGATGGCCTCCAGTTCCTTAGTTGGAACTTTGCCGCATTAGCCTTAACACTGTCTTCCCAATTTGAGCGTGGTTTGCCAACTGGTTTCTGCTTTTTTGATCTTTCGGAAAACCTTGCTCTTAAATATATCCATCTTGTCCGCGGATTTTTGAGAGATACTCCATGCTTCACATCCATACGGAACTACTGTACGTATGATCGTTTTGTAGATTCTGTGTTTCGTGTTGTTGTGGATGTTTCTGGATTCAATTTCTCCCAGTAATGAGAATTATGTTCTACGTATTTGCTGCGTTTATTGTCCTTTGCACGTCTATCGTCTCATCGTTGTCTTCGCTGACTGTGGGCCCAGGTAGGTAAACTGGTTTACCCGTTCTAAGTTATAATGGTGATGTTGTGGGTTCTTCTTTTTTCCTTTTTCGACTAAAACTCTGTTATTATAGAATCTTGCACATGTCTGCATTTGTAGCTGCTCCGTTTTTCCGCTCCGCGTACTCGGGTCTACCTACCCTTACACCTTTGCTACAGAATTGCTTCTGCATTGCTCGAGATTAACGTCGTGGACATGGTGAATCAGACTTTATTGACATTGCTGTGGTGTTCAATCAGATGACCTTTCTTAGTTTTTGTGATCTAATAGTAAGTTAAAATAAGGGTTTGGAAAAGGCGTGCAAATGGGTTTTCCACTATATCTCTGTAACAGTGACTGGTCCCAAGTCCCCATAAATGAGCAAAGTTTGTTGAAAGATTCTGGTCAGTGCTGAGAGCTGTCTCGCAGAACAGAGTCGAATAATTCCGCCTCTACACAATGCGGTGAACGTTTCATTCGAATTTTGGCTTTGAACGTTTGAATCAATACCGACATCATCCCGCACGTGTCCAGATACGAACGTTGCGCGCCTGACATTGGACGCTCGTAGTTCGAGCATCGGCCAAACGATGCGTGCTACCATCAAGCGTGCAACGTTAGAGGGTTTTTCATAGCATCGTATAGAGCCAGTTTAAGGTGATGCTATGTGTTTAATGTGGACTAATAGGAAAAGTTTTGTCTCCCGACCACGTACTTCTTTGATGACAGGCCAGAAAGGAGCGTTTGGTTGGAAAGCTTGGTTACCTTGACCGCAAAGTCTAAATATAGTAGCGTCAGCCAGGTCCATCTTCTCAATGTGGTTATTCTCAATAATCAGTGGTAAACATGTGTCTTAACTCGTTTTAGTTATACCCCTGTTGCATAGTCATGTTCTGATGTTGCAGACAGGATAGGTGGGTCGATCCACTCTGCAACGCTACGCCGCTAGCTATACATGCCTTTCCATATTATATTACAATTTTGCATCTGCAATATTAGTTCGTTGACATTATCTAAATTCAAATATTGCCTGGAAAGCTTTGAAAAGTCAGGGAAATTTGGTCTTCAGAAAACGTGGCCACCCTGAATTCTTTCTGTGAGAAAGACCCCAGAAGTAGATTGATTAAGCTCAATGAATTAAACTAGTAAAGAAATTTAAAAAAACAATATCTTCTCTTATCTTATCGAACGCTTCACACAAAAGATATTTGAAACAATTAATCAATTTTATCAAGCATATCTTTACTATTTAGAAAACATAAAATCTTTCATTATCTTACAATGAAGCACAGCTCGTCTTTAAACACCAGAGATGCCATTAGCATATTTATGATTTGCATTTGAATGAAATTTTTATTTATTAACTATGACCATTCAGACGACGTCAAAAGTGATCTGCTTTTGCGAATTAAATAAACCAAAACAAGAGAAAAAAGCAGCAGCCACAGCGACAACAGTGGAGAATCTACATATATTAAAATATGAATTATTGAAACCTGTTCCCAAGTCGGAGGAGACATCTACACCACATTGTGTAGCATTTTTGTGAAATTTTAAATAACAAAACGGCCCTGACTTAATTAAAACACTTTTTTTTTTGTTTCGTTGTATCAATTCAAGAATTTTCATGTTGAGAACTTTTTAATTTTTATTTTGTAATTAAATGGAAAATTAGTGATCCTCGAAAGTGTAAAGATCGAATTTTTCACACTGTTTTACTTTATTTTCGAGATTATCGCAAAATAACAACAGAAGCAAAAAAAGTAACCTGTTTTTTAAAGGTTGCTGCCAGCTCTTCCGGGACAGAGTATTCTGGCCCACACGGTAAAGATCATTTCTGATGAAGATCGTTTCTGTGTTAATTCAACCAATTTACTTCTCCAAGATCTGTGAATATTTTTCATGTTCCACCTCGATGTATGTATAGAGGAGGATAAATTTATGCACGTTTAGATTGTTTGGGTTTTGCAACATATCAACGATCGCGCGGTTTTTTGGAATGATCATCATAATACAAAAAGAGTGGAAAAAATTACTTTCTCTTTATGCCCGTTTTTTGTGGTGTTTTCGGGGCAATAAACAACAATGTCTGGGAAGTACTGGCTTTTAGTACATGACGGTGGTAGAAACCTTTCTTAAAATCCATTTACCTTTCCCATACACCAATCTCCCCGCGCAATACTTTTCCATTTTTTTGTTCTCTATATATATTTTTGTCTTCTTTTTTTCTTACAGGTCCGACCAACTAGCGTTCATCGACTCTTCGGTTTTGGATAGCAGCAATTCTGCGCCCATGGATATCATCTAACCGATTTCGAGATGAACCTAAATCCGTGATCAATTTTTTCTTTATCTTCGTTTTAATTTTTTTTTATTAATTTTTCTGCTTGAGATGTGTAACATTTAAAAAAACACTTTTTTCCTTAGAACTCTTTTTATTTTAATTTACTAACTTCATCGTGTATTTTATTCTCTAAAAAAAAGTTGTGAGTTGTGAATTATAATATATCAAAGAAATTATCCCAGTTTTGATAGAACATAGTAGTAATAATGTCATCGACATCATCTCTAATGACGCCCGAGGCCAGAGCTGCGATATCTGTGCTTCGTGCTGTTGCAGTATCTCGACGGTATCCTGCTAGTATTAAGGAGATAACTAAGGACTATAGGGCTTTAGAAGGCAATTTATTAAATTATAAAAAATTTGGTTTTACAACATTGGAAGATTTTTTGGCTGCTTCAGGAGAGTTTACTGTTAGTAAAATCAATGGCGAGGTAATTAGTTCAAAATTTATTTAAATAATATAATTAATTATTTTTTTTAAATTAAATATTGTAGACATGCATTGCTGCTAGACCATCTAAAGAGTCAGCACACATCAGTGAAATGATCAGAAGACAAAAATCAAGAAAGACAAAAAAGAAAAGTTCGCCAGTGGTAAGAGTATTTTTTTTTAGATTTATATTTAAGATATTTACTTAATATTTTCGTATTTTACACTTTTACACAAACTGAACCATCGTTAAAAGGCACTTAACTTGCACACGATATTAAATTGTCTGGAAAGTAATTTCATGCACCATTTATTTACAAAGTTTTGATCGTAGTAACATGATTCCATGCTAGAAGAATTTCTGACTTTTCTTTAGGAGAAGCTTAACTAAAGAATTTTTGACATTATTTTTTGAACTAAATGTTTTATCGACTAAATAGTTTTGTATAGGACAGAAGAAATAATAATTTGAAGGGGTTGGATCCGTCGTATATGTTTGCATCTGTAGCACATGTCATTCAAGCTGTAATAGCTTCTAGTAAGTCTATATAATAGGTTTGGAGTTGAATATGGAATCAAAGAAACAACTGCGGCAGCATTACTAATAAATATGGAGTTTGACCTGCCTACCTGGGTTTTAGGATAATTAGAAATTAAATGGTTAGATGGAGTCTAGTACTAATGGCAGAAAGATATAGCAGTGAATCTTGTGTTTTAAGAAGAGTTAAAACTCAAGGACCATTGGTATCTCTCATTTAGTTCTTCCGACTTGGTTGCGTTGTGTGAACAGTCCCGCGATCAATGAGTTGATGGGAATGTTCATACTAAGATGAAAACCTAGGAATGTGGTTGAAAGATAGATGCACTTTGTTGGGGAACCGTGCCTCTGGTTTTTTTTTTTGGTGCACATCGTTTTATCAATCAATATCTTTTTTATGTCCCATGATCGTTGCCGTAATTGGAGTACCATTCTATAGTACGGAATGTTATCCTTCGGCATCTTTTCCTTACTTTAAATGAATAGGGAACCTTACTGGAAATTTCTCCCGCTAGGGGCGCCAATGTATTATAACGTAAACATGAAGTGCCATTTGTCTTCTCTGTCAGACAGTTCTTGATTATTGTGATTTTTCGGTTACTCAATGATAGAATCTTATATTCTAATAAATATGCATCAGTGTTGCGTATTTGGTTGCAATAATATTACGGATTCATTTTATTTCCTAAAGACCAAAAAGTACGGGAGTTATGGGATATAGCTGTACCTTGCAAAAAGTTTAACGGTACAAAACATTCAAGACTTTGTCCAGATCACCTTAGATCTGAAGATTATGTTAAAGAAGCATTTGAGATGGGTCAATAGATGAATATTATATTTTTGTTGCTGTATCTGTTATGTTGTTTGTGTTTGTTTACGTTATACTTCGGTGGCGCCACCTGAGTTTACCTTTGCGTAAGATTCCCTATTGGCCTGTTTTTAGCAACATCAATTCAATTTTATTTTATACATAAGGAAGTACACAAGACTTACATATTTTAGAGTACAATATCATTATAATTTGAATTCTAACATGGCAAAAAGAAAAATACCTAGACTAAGCTTAATACCTAACAGAATAGAGAACAGCTAGAGTTAAGAGGCATATCAAGGTTGTTCAATCGTAAATAGAAAGAGGGGAACTTTGGCTATTAGAAAGTAGAAGAAAGAAGGGAAAGCTATAGAGAAGAGGTGGATAGGAGGAGAGAAACTTGTTTCCTGAAAGTGGTGACTGTGCTAATTCTTTGTAAAGAGGAAGGAATATCATCGGCATCAGCATCGTTCATAATGCCGTCAAAAGGATATTATCTCATGTTTGTTTTCAGACAATGTTTTTTTATACCCAAATATGCCAAATTACTTGTCAGATAATTTAGTTATTGTCGAATTATTGCAGAGTGCGGTACATTCCCTGCGCTTTCACCCCAATATTGCAGGTTCGATAATATAGCAAATGGCGCCATGCTTGAGGAGTGTAATAACATCCAGCCCATGTTCCAAAAACATTAGTATGATTTTCCATAGGCATTTTTTTTATGTGGCATGGTCAAGCTCAGGAATCACCCTTTGTACCACTAGACCGTCATGTCGTTCAACTCATGATGCAATGTCTAGTAGTAAGCTTGACCTGAAAATAGGAAAGGTTAAGGATAGTCTGGTGGATGCATAAGGAGAAGGCAGTGAGCATCGAGTTTGCACTACTGGGTGTTATATGAGTGCATCCATTTTTTAGCAGCCGAGTGAGTCGAAACCGTCAGGCTAGCGAGGGACAGTCTTGTTCTAGTGTTATGCCTCCTGAAACAAGTGAATCCTTTAAAAGATGTAGTGCTTGTGTACTTCTCCAATAAATGGATAATAAATAAATGAATAAATCCCACTAACCAGCCGACAAAGGCTGTGACGCCAATAGTGCCAGACTACCAGGAGGTGCACCGACCGCTAGCTGAAGATCCCATTTAAGCGGAAATTTGGTACCCTATAATTAATCAGTTAAGCCGGCAGCATGCCTTATTAGGGCTACCTACAAGGAATGACATGACTTTCTCAAAAGTGAATTTGATTTTAATATCCAAAATCGCAATTTTCTCTTTCTCACCCTATTGGATGTAACGAAGCCTCGCGTCATATTCTTTTCAAATACGCCAAATTAGATTCCAAAAGAACTGTTTGGCATTAAAGAAAGGTCAAATAAGGTATTTAATCGATATTTCTAATCTGCATCACCAAAACTACATGAATAAAGAAAAGGATTTTCATCTATAATGTGAAATCATAATCTTGACCACACCTTCCTTTACTTACAAGAGGAGGGTGATAACAGAAAACAAACTCACTTCCTACCACCTCGGTTATGTATGAATTCTTCTTCATTGCATGCCATCAATGGCAACTGCACGTAATGGATAGAGTTTACATATAATGCTTACTTATTTTTTTTACTTGGCTCCACAACCGGGTTCCATTTTTGGCCTCCCGGTACTATTCAGATTTTGAGTCGATGTCATCCAGTTGGCCAATGTAAGTTATAGGCGTTGCGATCTACCCTCTTCTTGTAGTGCAGAGCCGGGCAATAGTTTACTTTTGTCGAGTGTCAACAAAGCTTTTGCTTTTTATGTAGTCCGCTATTCATATATCTGTCTCTCTAGTAGCCTAATGGTTACGGCGCACAGTGATGCCAAATCTCGATTTTGTGGCCAAAATTAGAAATCCTGTAAATGGTTTTGGAAATGAGTCCATTAAGGTTGTTGAGATCAGGGATTTCAAATAAAATATTATTTTTTTCAAAAAACAAAATGGCGGACCAAATGTGCTCATTAAATTTGGACAAAAATTGATGTGTGTGTGTGCATTCGAGATCGCTAATGTCAAATTGGATATAATTTTTCGGTAATATAGATGGACATACTGTAGAATAATAAAAATCTAAATAAAGTAAATTTCATTATCAGTTTTTATTAAATGTAAGCACACAAAATGCAGAACAAAGATGCATCTTGCAAAAACAGCTTAATATTCATCATAAGAGTGTTCGGTTTCTTCCTCACTGCTTCCATTTATCGGCATTTCGATTTGTGAATAAAAGCTACGCGGTTTCAGTAATTCAATTGGTTCTAATGATTTGAATTTCCCTCTCGGCAATTTACGTACGCTAGATATGTACATATTAGAGAAGCTGACGATACTAAAAGTCGCCAAAAAACGTCTTGCATATTTTCGATGCGACTTGCTTTGCAACACACCAAACCAGCAACACTTGTTGTTTTAGATAGGTGGGAGTATTCTGCGTATACTGCTACCCAATTCATGGAAGTAGGCCTTCGGGTTACTAAAATACAGGGTGATATGTAAACCTCTATCAAAAAAATTTCAAAACGCTCTAGTGGCTAAACCGTTACGATTTCCGCCCCCCTCTCATATGATTTTTTGTTCGTCTTTCCAAAGCCTATCTACACCCCGCCACTTTGTAACTTTAGGTGGGACACCCTGCATAAAGAAAACAATATATACATACGAAATAATTTTTCATAATTTTTTTCCTTACCCTCCATTTTCCGACCAAACGTGAGGTTTTCCGGGAAAAGCTTAAATAACCTTTTTTGTCGAGGATTTTCATAGCTTTAATTTTGTCCTCTTAACATTTTTCCAATTTCGACGTTTTTCCCGAGATACGGCCGGGAAAGCGTCGGAAAATCCTTTCAATCGGATTTTCTCGTGATTTTCACAAAGTACGGCCCGGAACTCAACGGTTACCTTTTCTCCTATTGCTAAACTCCCACCATTCCAAATTTCATTAACCTACAATTTTTTTTGCAGTTTTAGTGAATTTTTTACTCTGGAAACTGTACTAGCAAAACTTGATTTTGCCTGAAAATCTAGTGCGCAGCTGCGTAAAAAATGTGATTAAAAAAATGGGGGCAACCCGGGGCAAGTTTAGTTTTATTTAAATTGTTTAAAAATGACTGAAGAACACCATAAAACATAATTCAGAGCGGAGGATCGTGGAGGATTTTACTTCTACATATTTGAAGAATGATTTTTTGAAGTAAAAAGTATTAAAAACAACATTGTAAATTATGCGATAAAATTAAAAGCAATCATACGTTATCATATGTTATTAATTGGTCTGAATCTACTTACTTTCTCCTTTTTTGTCCATTTGGAATCACCAAAATATCTTAAGAGAGGAAAAAACTACCGACGATTCAAATTTTTTGAAAAACGTATTGGGTGTGAGCTTCGTAAACGATTCGCTTGAAGGTTATGTTACACTCCACCTCACGCGAGCAATGTTGGTGACTCGGCCCTCGTATCGCTCATTCCAAACACTTAAGGTACCGACCTAACTATTCCGATACATAAAAAGTCCTAAATTGAAACTTCGATTTTTGGATTTTTGGCCACGAAATCGAGATTTGGCATGACTGTGCGGCGCCCGACTACCATCCCATCCCAGTGTTTCGAATTCACTCTGTGACATAGTCATTGATAGTACGGATGAATACAAAACCTCAACACGATAGAATTCAGCAAATAGAAGTCTGTAGCTGAATTCTGTAGTGTTGTGCCAGTGTTGAATTCACCCTACTTCTTGTTTTCAGTAACACGAGCTTCAAAAAGAGCTCGCGCCGTTCTCGAATACTATGATTGTTGAGGATCAAAGCTCGTGCATTAAGATAGGAACTTCACTTGAAAAACCCAGACGAAACAGGGGGCTGTAGAAAGGGTTTTTCGTTAGGCTACTGGTTTCCATGAAGGTCATGTTAGAATAACGACGATCCAAGTACAGAAAGTCCAAAAATAAAGGATGAAGAAATTGTGAAATTTGTAACAGATATTTTAAAGAAGATCGTGGTGCACATGTAAGATCATTTCCTCTTTTTGATTAGGTCTATTGGTATCTCTTATCACCTCCAGAGATGGTTCTTTTTTAGAAATTCTATGGCATTTTATATTTCTTCCAGGACTGTTGCGGTTGTTTTTTTTTCTTCTTCTATCATACTTTCATTCTCGTTCAACAGCTATTTAAAGAATGCCTTCCACGTTTTCTTTACACTTTCTACTGCCCAACTGCCATCTCAGAGGTCTGTGGTTTGATTGCACGCAATGCCATGATAGAATTATCGAGAGTACAAAGCAGTTTCCTATACGGGCTAATCTTTCACATAAGGAAAATCCGAAAAAGGCAAAGAAACAGTACCACCTTGAACCTTTGGGATTTCACGGGTTTAGGGTTCCTCAAAAGTATTGTTATGTACCAGTTTTCGAAAAGATTCTTTACTATATGCTATACATAAATTTTACTCAGCATAAACAAGTTTTTTAAATTAGACTTTCATTAAATACCACATATTTTTATTCTAAATGTGCCACACAAGCATTCACAGCTCACGTGTAAATCTTTTCCTTATAAATTTTAAGGCCAAGTGGACATGTGACATAATCTTTTCGGCTCAAGCACCCCTCAAGCATATTTATCCTCAAGGTCATAAATCCACTGTGCACTTCACAATTTAAATTATATGAACCCGAATATGTCTTATGAGGGCTCAGATTTCAACGCATATAAGTATTTTTTTGGCTTACAAGTGGGCCAAGTGAATATGTCCACTTTGCACTTGGGTTCTTTCACGTGAAGCGAAAGACCAACAAAACGTGATATTTTCAATTCGTTTCTGTTTGGGTTCATTATACCTCTCTTAGTCCTTAAAACAGTATAGAGTTTAAAATAACAACCCAAACAAATTGGAATTTCCCCATGATTTCTTTTTTAATTTAAAGTAGACAGTTGCACAACTGGCCGCCACGTGCCGAATTTTCCATAACATTTTTTACACATTTCTCAGTCGTCAATATTTTGTGTATTAACGGTGCATGCTTTCTCCTTGACATACACCAAAAGGAAGAAAACAAGATCTTCAATGGCCAAATGAGAAAACAGCCGGGGACAAAGGTTTTTGGCGGGTTTTTCTTATGTGTTTAAGAAATTACTTATATGATCTTTTGTAAAGATTACAGTTGTTTATTGCAAAGTTGTCATTTCGTCTGGACCTCCATTTTTTATGTGGAAGAGTCTAAGCTAAGGTGTCACCCTTTATTCTACCAGTCCGTCTTTACTTAGCCTCAGCCTATATAGTTTTTGACCTGTCTGCACCCCCAGGGAAGTTCCAGATGACAACAGTACTAAAATCGAATGGAGCCAACATGATCATAGGGTGTGATGCCAGTGCGAGGCATACGCTTTGGGGAAGCTATTCGATTGTATGATTAATTCAAACCTAGCGAGGTGTAACCGGTGCAACGCGCAAACACCCTAAAGCACAGAGAATTTCCAAGTTGAGAGGAAGTCACGCTGTACGCTGACATCACGCTGTACACGGAAACACTTAAAAGTAGAAAACTGGAGTTTATGAAGGAGGTATACCTTCAGGTTGAAGCTCCTCAACCGCACAGAATACTAAAAAGGACTGACTGGAAGAAGTTCGGCCATGTCCTGAGAGTCTCTAGAGAGTGTCCACATGAAAGTCAAGATCTTATAGAGGAAATCGAAGATAGGTCAACACTTTTGAAAACGCTGTCCACTCGGCGTATAAGGTATCCTTCCCAATAAGGAGGAGCAAGAAAACCTTTTCGCCGTGGTGGAATGAAGATCTCTCGAAACTGAGGAAGTTAACAAGAGAGATGTTCAACAGCTGTTACAAACAAGGCCTCCGAACGGAGCTTGGATAGAATCGCAGGCTGAAGCTATAGAGCTTTTAACAAACACACTTTCCCCGGTTGCAAGGACGAAAACAAGGTTGAAACGCCAGATAACGGAGAGACAAATGAGGACGATTAACAGCTTCTCCTTCAGAGCGGATATTGCCAGTTATGCTACAGAAAGAACCTGAGGTAGTAGTACCATGGTTGGTGGTCATGTTCAAGAGCCTTCACCCCAAAGATAGGGAGAAGAAGTCACGAACCCGCGAAGGACTATAGGCCGATTAGCCTAGCCTCCTTCGTGCTTAAAACACTAGAAAGGGTCATCGATTTCCACATCTGCCAATCGGAAGATGTGACTTTACTGTCACCAGCTCAACATCCCAATTTTAGTGGTAGATCCACCGAGACAGCTCTGCACGTGGTGATGGGAACCATCGAAAAGATCCTGTATTACAATCAAAATACTTTGGCAACCTTTTTCAATATAGTAAGCGCCTTTAACAACTACGTACTGAATAGATTCCTAAACGTAGAAGCAAACGTAGCCCTAAACGTAGAAGCAAGCCTCAGGCAATGGCTGGCATCTTTGCTGAACTAATCAAATACGCCAACAGAGTTACACGACAAGGAGGCGCCATCTCCCTTTTACTGTGTTTTTTTTTAGATATTGGGTCTAAAAGTACAGCGGCCATTCGCTTGGCCTGTTGTACTACGCCCCTTTACCTCATATTTCTGGGCCAGACCGCTGGAACAAGGCTGGGCTTGGGCAGAGCGACGGCTGTCGTGGTCTGCTTCTTGGTAACCGTCCTGCCTTTGGTCTATAGGGAAGGGGCTCACGAAAGCTGGGCTCGGGTGTGTTCCGTGGGGCTCCGCAATTCCACTTCTGTCATCTTTACCTAGAGTGCTGCCAAGAGGAGATCGTTAAACGACAGTGCAAAGCCTACCCACTACTGTGCAGCCCTCGATATGATAACTTTACTTCATCATATCATATTAGCCCACCCCTTTCAGGACAGCTTCCAGTGGCCACCATG
This sequence comes from Thereva unica, assembly GCA_949987705.1. Classification (NCBI taxonomy): domain Eukaryota; kingdom Metazoa; phylum Arthropoda; class Insecta; order Diptera; family Therevidae; genus Thereva; species Thereva unica. The sequence continues at coordinate 27,638,721 of OX465281.1, read as the reverse complement.
AGGAGGTTATGAATGCACTTTCTTCAGATGGTCCTGTGGATGTACACAGCTGTGGTACGCCCTATTCTCACGTATGGTTTGCTAGTATGGTGGCCAGTGCTAAGCAGGGCCTATAAATTCATAAAATTGAAAAGGGTTCAGAGGGCGGCAACGATAGTGGTAACGGGGACCATGAGAACATGCCCCACGAAACCCTTGATGTTCTCTTACATCTAATTTCACCGATCTTCACATCAAACATCAAGCCTCGTGTAGTGCCCTCAGACTAAGGGAATCCGGATCCGGACCTCTAAACCCTACGGACATAGTAATATCTTGAATCGGCTACTCGAGAGTATGGTCGTTACAACCACAGACTACCTTCCCCTAAATTGATCTTCAGCAACGACTTCTCCGACGAAATACCCTCAACAAGAGAGTGAACAAACAGAGATGTCCGGCAAATGTTCGATGTGTGGAGGGCGTCAGAGCAGGGGTTTATCTAGAGACAGTTCCCTGTCATGGCACCGCCGGTGGACGCTAGTGTCTTTCTAGCTGAAGGGCTGGCTATCCTGAAGGCCTGATATACAATATACTTAGAACCTACACAAGGATTTAATATTGGAAATAGATAGCCAAGCCTCTACAAAGCTCTGGATTCAGTAATGATGCACTCGAAGTTAGTGGAGCAATGTAGAGCTGAGCTAGATAGGCTAACTGGAAAGCATAACGTGACTCTCGCCTGGGTTCCCGGTCATAGGAACATAGATGGGAACGAGAAAGCCAAGCCAATAGGTGGAGTAAAAAACGTTATTTTTGACCACCACCTGGAGCCAAAAGTGAAGAGCACTGTAGACCTGCCCTATCTCTACAGGGCTACTTGGCCGACTTATAACAAAGAAAAACAAACCCCGACGATATATTGCCAGAATCATGGTAATTATCACGGGACATTGGCTCATAGGAGACCACGCTGCCAAGTTAGGCATGTCTTTCAACGTCTGTTGCCGTAGTTGCGGGAGACAAACGAGAGAGAAACACTTGTTCACTTCCTGTGTAAGTGCCCGGCTTTAGCTAAAGCCAGGTAGCGTACTCTAGGCAGTTACGTTTTAGAAGACTGGCTTTAGGCATCCGACACACTCGACCAAACGACAACTCCACAACCAAGGTACACGAGTTTTGGCAACCAAATGTTGCGCCAAGGGCTAATTGGGCCTCCGGTCGTACTGGAGGCATCCTTACACCTACCAACCTATTTGTTCTGACCTGAGACCAAATCACTCTTATTCGGGATTCTGTCAAAAACTTAGGTACAATTGTAGTTTGCTCAAAGGGCTGTCCGTATGAATACAGTGAAAACTTAACTGTTCTACCTCATCTAATGCAGAAAGTTTGAAGTAATTCTTAATGATTGCTTACGCGTTGTCTATTAGTTATGCTGTTTTAACCATATCTCACCCTATGCGTAGTTTTACTATGGAACTCTCTCCAGGTTGAATTGCAACGTATCAATCCACCGGTCTTCTCCATTTATTATACTCATGGTTTAAAGAATATACAATACTGTTATTAAATAAACAAAATAAAGAAGAAATTAGTCATATCATGAATTCAAACACGCTTACTACCCCAATTCGTACTATTCGTAACTCAATACGAAACGGATACAAAATTTTTAACTGTTATATCCTTCACAGCAGTTTATCTTTTCCAAATTATAACATGGGGTGGGGGAAATTCTTCTTAAAACGATATCAAATTACATCCAGAAACAAACAGTGTAAACCCCCTGCATTGACTTCGCTTATTTATTTTGTAAACAACTTATGATAAAAAGAAAATTATTTATCACAAATGCAGCAATATAAACAGATATGTTTGCGAGTTAAAGATAAAAAAATCACACAACAATGATAAAAAACTTCAAACCAGTGTGTTTCTACTTTGGTAGTTGGTGGTTGCTGGGATAATCGGGAGTACTTGGTCTTAAAAGTGTCATCGTTGGAGATTTATAATAATATTTTAATTTTTTTTATATGGTTTTGTTTATATTTTTAACAAATATTCTTTTTCTATTTACAGTTTCGACAGCCACAAAGATCAGATCAGAGCTGGAATAAAAGTTCATATTCGTCATATGTTTATCAAACTTTACCACAAGCTTCGTCAACAAGACATAATAATCGTATATCATCACGTAGCAGCAGTAAAAGATCTTCCGACACTAATAGAGGTTCAGGTGATAGCAATAATAACAACAATCAAAATAATAGAAACTCTCAGAGTAAGCCACAACAACAGCAGCAGCAAAGTAGTAATAATAAAATGCAACAAAATGCCAGTTCACAAGTGTCGAACAGAATTTCAAATAATCAACAAACTAAGCAACAATCGACAAGACAATCTAGTTTGCCAGCACAACAGCAGCAGCAAACTAGTGCTGTGAGTGAAAAAAAATCTTCCAATTCAAAACAACCACGGCCTATATTAGGGCAAACGAATGGAAACAAGCAGCCAGATGCTAAACAGCAGTCTAATAACGTTATACAAAATCGTCTACAAACCAATCAACAGCAACAACAAAACACATTTAAATCTGCACAAGGACAGAATAAACAGAACGAGATTAATAATATTACTGGTGTACAATCGAATGTGCCAAAAGCTCAAGTTAATTCAACTTCTTTAAGTAAGCGACTTCAGCGAAGCGGTGGTAGCAATAGTACGCTGCAGGAGAAAGATGTAAATACTAAGCCGCCACCTCCGCAATTATCACAATTAATAAATTCAGCAAAAACTGAAACTGTCTCAAATTCACCTCCTACACAACAACAACAAAATTTAAATTATTCAATGCCATCAGCATCGACGCGATCAAGTCGAATTCAAGATAGATTGAAATTGAATCAAGCACCACCACCACAGGCTGTATTAAACGGCACAATGATGAATAAGAGCGGTAGCGTTTCGCCTGGAGATTCGCCCAATAGTGTTTTAAGTAATAATTTTTCTGTGATAAATAAGGAAACGAATAAGACTAAGGAAACTGAGAGACAGGTATGAATTCATGCATTCATTAGACCCAATTTAATTTTCACAATTTCAGCCAATTCTACCAATACATTTTGAGTTTAATCCAACTTTAAATCCGGTTATATCATTGGCACAGTACTGTATCGTTAAAAAATACGCAAATCCAGAATATAAGTTCCTAAAGCCGAAATTTTCAAATCAATTTCAATGCCGAGTGCTTATTAATGGTTCGATCTACTCAACTTATCCAGATGAGTATGTTACTCGCGATGAAGCTCAAGTCGCATGCGCAGCACTTGCTATTGAACAGTTAAAGATTCTTGAAGCTAAGAAGAATTTCCCAGTTTGTACCGATGCCGATCCGGAATTGGCATTGAAGATTTATCAAGAGCTGCAGAATCATCCACATGGGATATTCTGTAAGAATATTCCGGATATGTTTGAGAAGGCGTTCAATCAATGTTTACCGGAACATTGGCTGGCGATCATACAATCGTCAAAGCAATTTTTACTTGAATCAACAGCTGGTGATCATATGATTGTGTTTGCCAATTCGGATAATTCGGAATCGAGTAAGATATCAAAAAAATAACAAACAAATTCCTTACGAAATAACAAACAAAACCATTTCAGGTGCTGCCTCCACAACATCAGAAACAGAATTTATCATCTTGGATAAAATTACACTCCCGTGGGAAGCGAAATATTGGAATCTATACGTAACCTGCTGCAGCTCAACCATTGAAATATGGGCAAGAATTGTCGGCGAAGAATACAGCGATGCCCTGGACTCATTAATGAACGACATTGATGTCTACATGCTAACCGATAAAACCCGACCAACCTCAATAAGTGTTGGCCAAATATACCTAGTTTGTATCTCCGAATGCTGGCACCGAGTACGTGTTGAAGATATGGATAAAGCAGCTGGTAAATGCTTATGTTTCTTCATTGATTTCGGCGACGAAGAATGGTGTTCAATGGATCAATTATTTATATGTGAAACGAAATTCTTAAAGCTACCACCACAAGCAATACCATTTAGTCTGTTTGGTTTAGAAGATTTTGCCGAAAATCCTAGTGCAAAGCGTCATCTTGATGAGATGCTAATTGGTATGCCGTTAGTTGGTGAGATATTAACGAAGAAAGATTCATTTGAATGTACGAATGGCAGTAATGATGATTTTAATGCGAAAATTCAAGTTGTGCTATATAATACATCATCGGTAGAGGATGTTAATTTAAATCCGTTAATTATGAATAAAATATGTGATGATACTCCGCCGCCAGAGTTGAAGAAGAATGGTGTTACGAATGTTAATATTACGCATGTTAATGATGCGGGGGAGATTTTTTTGCAAGTTAGACATTTGGGACTTTCGTATGTTCAGGTAAGTGGATAGATTTTAGGTAGGAGATCAGATTTCATTTTTAATATTGTAAGAATAAAGACAAGCGAATTGAAGCTGAAATTCATGTAATAAGACATAAAAGGACAAAACTATAGTTTTTGTAAGTTTTAAAACCTTTTTTCGCACGTCGAGAACTCTCCTTGGTATTCCATCCTCCCGTGGAGCTGGCTTTTTAGCATTGCATCGCGGGCACTTTTATTCAACTGCTAATATCCCTGGCGTTCCTTTGGATTTTTGTAATTCTATCGGCTTCTTCCATTGTCAACTTCCTGCTCCCACTTTCTTCCAGACCTCCTCTGATCTCATCATATATGTTCTAGGATGTTTTTCGGTGTTAGTGACGCTTCGGCTAGCGCTTTCACCTCGCCCTCTGATTTCCACCTCGTCTGGGATAAATTTGTGGGTTCACCGAGTTTGACTTGCTCCACTTCGCTTGCCATTCCATTACGGGCTCGCAGGGTGCCATCTGGTCCCACACCGTTGTAGGCTCTCTTCTAGCATATTCGGGATCATAGGAAATGACCTTCTCTGGCCAGTATATCTATGGGGATCATCCGCTTTCATCACACGTGGTCCTGTGCGCGCAGGATGTGCGGAGGACGCTTAGCCTGTATTCGGTCCTCTATTTTCGTTTCTGCCTAAAAACTTGTTTGGCTTAAGTAAGAAAACATGCTTCTGCTGTTTCCATCGCTCGCGAAAAAGTCATGAAGAGTCCCAATGCCTGTTCCAGCAAATATTTTCATTTCGCGTTTCTCCCCTGAAACTAGGTCCGAGGCAATTAAAGAATGCCTAAGGGGGAAAGCTATTAATCCTGCGACAGTTTCTTGTAAGAAGATTAGCAATGTTTCCAAACCGGTTGAATCTGTTGTTCTGAGTGTATTGCCCAAAAACCGCCGAAAAGCTCTTGGACCCCACGTTTTGGTCTCCTCGTGCCTTTTCAAAGTGTTTTGGTCAGAAATATGGTTACACAGTGGGATCGTTAATGCCGAACTTTTCGATACCTTTTACATTTGTTAGCTTTTAGATTCTTGATGACGTTCTCTGGAGAAGAAGTGCGCATATCTGCGGAGTGCTGTTTTTCGAACTCGAATTGCAACTTGCGGATGGTTTCGTTGGCCGAGCAAAACTCCGCCAGGTTTCTTAAGATGATCCTTTGCAGCAGTTTCCCAAAGTTCGATAACAGCGAGATTGGCCCCAGGTCATCTGGGGTTTGCGCTTTACCAGCTTTGGGGAAGTATATGATCTTCGCCTCCTTCTAAACCTCGGGGAAGTAGCCGTTGCATAGGCAGTTGTTGATGATTGTGGAGAGATATTTGCATATTGTTTTTGGTTTCACAGATGATCCACTCGATTTCGGGAGGTATGGTTAGAACTCTCCTCTTGCCATTGGTGTGTCCACACAATTACTTGGTGAGAAGGACATCAGGGGTGCGGCTTCCAGATCGAACATTGACGTAACTTCATCGCTGTTGTCGTCTAAAATATAATTTCTTAGGACCATTTTATACGATGAAACACGAAACAAAAAGTTCCTGCAAGCTTGCTCTGTTTGAAGGGGACAGGTGTTCTCTTAAGCCCTCTCTCACCTCTCCTCTTCAAACCAAGCAAGCTTGCAGAAAACTTTGTTTCGCGTTTCATCGTGTAAAATGAGGCATGCAATCCTATCCTTGTTGAACGCTCTCTCTCTGAAAGTTACGCAGCTCAGCGAATTATCAATGATGAGGATTCCATCAATCAGAAGGGAACTAGAGAGGATACTCGTCCTCCTTGCCCCGTCATCCTGAGGAGCTCCTTAAAACCTTGGGGGTCGGGCTTACTTTTCGAAAGTTGCTGCTTGAAGTAATTGTATTCGTCTATTCTTGAGTTTTCACGAATCAAGTTGTTTAGGCGTCTACCCTTGATGCAAGTCCTTGGAAGCTGGGCGAAACTTGATTCTCTGACCTGTTGAAGTGCCTCTTCAGGGCTTGCACCAAGCTTCTTTTAGGCGTCAACAGCTTAAGCGTACATGTCGTAAGGAATCTATGTATACGTTAATTTCTTCACTGGAACAACTTTAGCGTGAGCTTCTGCACATTCCAGCACGGCAGCGTTAAGGGTCTTGACATGAATCTATTTCTTCGTTGGAGAGGTTCCTTGCTGTGGACACATCTTCCATATGCAGTATCTATTTCAATTCTCTATTTACGATCTTTCAGTCCATGGCCTTAAAAGATTTGGTATATCTCTGTTCCAGTTTCTTGATATGTGGTGAGATCGCGATGGGGAGCAATACATCATGGTGGTCCGAGGGGTACGCAAAAGTCGAACTTGTCAGGTGAACGAAACTGCTAAGGTTGGCAGAAAGATGTGGAAATCCGATGGGAACGATGCACCCCTAGTGAAGGTCGGCGTATCTGGTGCCACAATGCTCAGCTTCAGAAAGCCAGAACCGTGATACCATTCATGCAGAATTCTCTCGTTCGGGTTTATAACCGAGTCTCCGCAATAACATGCCTGGAATTAATGTCTCCCCCGATGATGCAGTTGTCGTAATTGTATAGCAGAGCTTCCAGTCTCATAAGGTCACTCATCAGGCTTCTATCTGCGTTGCAGGCGATGTAAATTACCTCCAGTATGTCCCTTCATTGGAGCACCAAGAGCAGCAGCAGGTTAAATAACACGAGAACGTGTTTGATGTGAAGTCCACAGGCGAGCCCTAAAATTTTTATTTGAGCCCCACCGCAGTACCTCTGCTGCAATCATTTCTCATAAGATTATATTCCTACAGCCTTGGTCGGTTCTGGAGATCAAGTCTGGCTTCAGATAAAAACGCCACATGGAGATTTATGGTTTTGAGATCTTGCTCCATCGAGGTAACTAGGCCATACCCCCGGAGAGAATTTATGTTTATAGCTATAGCTCTTAGTTCTTTTCCTTCAACTCTATAAGGAAATGCACGAATGCATTTATCTTTTGCTCCGTTCTAAGATCAAGTAATCAGATGCCAGCCCTAGGTCTCTTCGGGACTCTTGCCTTCATATACCTCACAGATTTTAGTGATGCATTCACCTAGGAAGTCCTTTGAGGCTTGGTCTTCACATTTGATCACTCTGAAACTCCTGACTATCTCCGAGGAGTCATAACAGGCATTATTCCTCATTTGCTTTGGAAGGTGTGATCCTACACCTTCTCCAATAGTTTGGCTTCCATCTCTACTCAGGTGATGCACAATTGTCGGCGATTGCCTCCAGACTAGAGACAAGCTATTTTTTAGTTTTAAATTTTTCTTGGTTATTCATATAGATCCCACGAGTAATGCGGAAGTCAGTCCAACTTGCCAGAGTCGCTTACCAGGATAAGGCAAATATACATTCCATTCTTGCTCGAGCATCGCACATTGCTATTGCACTTTTTAAACACTAGCTGGCCATGGTAAATACTTGCGCTTAGAAGGTGGGAATGGGGAAAGACGAAAAGGATGAGAATGGGGATGCACATAGCTTCGCCTGGCCTCTTCGAACTTAGCCTGTTCGGCATGCGTGTCCCTACCTTTGGATTACTAGCTCTCTTATCACCACTGGCATAGCCTTATGTTGTAGGTGTCTGGTGATGCCGATGGACGAAGTTTGCCATCTTTCAATCTTACAATCTCATTTTTTTTTGTTATCAACACAATTACAAATCTAATAAAAACAATTTGTTATTACAGAAACTTATCAATCAACTTGTCGAATCGAAATTCAAAGAAGAAAAATACAAAGTAACATCAGACGATATAAAAAAATTGAATCTGTTTCTAGTGCGTGATACTGAAGATAATCGATGGTATCGCGGAGCGCTGGCTAAAGGAGACTATAATCCAAATGATACTCAACTAAGCATTTTCTACGTTGATTATGGCAAGATTAAGCTAACCGATATTAAAAACATTTTCCGTTTAGAATCATTAAGTGCAGCATTAAGTAAATTTCCTAAGCAAGTGATAAAAGCAAAATTGCATAATATTCCTCCTATTAATAATACGATAGTGGCCAGAATGCGTGGCTTACTGCCGCCAGATGATCCAGCAATTGTAAGTTCGGGTGGAATTTTTTGTAAGAGTATGAAATTAATAAATTGTTTTTAGGTGAAGCTAGCAGTTCATGCTATTATTCCACAAATAATTGTTTACAGGCGATTTGAAGCTAATCAAGGATTATTTAATGTTAACGAAGTTATACAAATTGAATACGAACTTGAAAGGTTTGTTCTAATATACATTATATTTTTTTTAATGTTACTTTATATTTTTCCAGCCAATCGGATTCCATCATAGAAATTGGAAGGCAAAGTCCTGTATCAGTTGGACATGAAAAGAGTTCATCGCCTATTGTTGGGCAAAGTTCGACAACTGATTTATCAGCTAACATGAGAGGCATTTCTTTGAAGTCTCCAATAACTGTACCAAATTCACCACAGAAGGGAGAACTTCCAAAAATACCAGAAAATACTAAGATACCTGAAAAAAATAATCTATTTGATGTTTATGTAGCAATGGCATCAAATCCTTCTAATTTTATTGTAAGGATTCATTTTCTTTTTATAAATTTGACTATCATAAAAAAGTAACATTTAATTAGGTGCAACCATATAATCATGGTCCGCAATTGATTTCTATGATGTCGGAACTTCAAGAATACTGTGCGAATAATGACGATTTTATTCCATCAGATATGGTAGAAGTTGGGCAAGCTTATGCTGCCTTAAATGCTGACGATTTTTATCATCGGTAGGTTTTATTTTATTTTTAATTAATTTTGTTTTTTGTTTTATTATTTTATTTAATTTGAGTTGATTTTTGTATTTTTGTTTTTCTTTCTGTTAAAATTTTAGAGTTATCGTTGAAAATATACTTGACTCGTCGATGATTCATGTGTACTACTGTGATTTCGGTGACATTGCTGTTTTAGGCAATGACAAACTGAAGACATTACCTACAAAATTTCGCATTTTGCCAAAGCAGGCTATATCTGCCAAATTATATGGTAAGAGATTACAGCATATAAATTATAATTAATGATTATTTTAGAATAATAATTCATCTAATTATCCATTTATAAGAGGATATTGTAGAATTTAAAGAAGGTTCTTATATTGTAAGCCAATATAATTACCCTTATTTTAAGGCTTAGTATATTTTTTCAAGGAGACACGCGGCAGATATTAAAAAAATACTTTCTCATAGAAACTTAAGTAATATAATACATTTTAATGTTAATATCAGAATTTTATTAAGTGGTAATTACCAGCAACCTTAGAATTATTTAATTTAAAAGCTTAATAATCTTGATAAGAAAATTGCGACCGTTTGCAGATTTAAATCGCGCTAGCTTAGCCAAACAAGCAGTTTTTTATCTTAGTGTAGCACTCTAACTGACATCATCATCACTGGCCCTACAACAGTCTTGACCTAATTAAGAATCTTATTTCATCGTTCTCAGCATTGGGTCTTATTCTTCCAATTGGTAATCTCAATTGTGCATAAGTCTTCCTTCTTCGTCCCTCTGACATCTAGAGGAACAGAAATGTGCGCTTGTTCAGGCATTCTCATTACATGTCAAGAGTTCAACAAATCCACTGGACCCGACAACATACCCGTCATCATCTTAAGAAAGGTGCCTTACCTTTGGCTATATTTCTGCGCAGACTTTTTGGCCTATCATACTTCTCCGGAGTTTATCCACACTTTTGGAAACTTGCATTTGTTCAGCCTGTGCAGAATCTATATGACTTCAGCAATCCCTATAACCATGGAGACGATAATAAACAAGAAGCTTATGAGAACGTAAGAGGATGACTACGTCCAGTGGCGATCTTTTAGCTTGGCTCACTACGAGAGAACTGGATTGAGAGTTTCCTTTCCTGCCATTCAATCAAGATAGTATTGGATGGCGTTAAATCCGAACCTCACCCCATTTCTGCTGGAGTCTCCAAGGGGTCGATTTTTATCACTTGCTCTCTTTCTTATTTTTATAAATGACCTACTTTCAATCTCCTCCCACCCATTTCACAACTTTGCTAATAACAGTTTTTTGCGTTACTCATACGGCTTCTATTAGGCAAAACAAGCACGTGCCGGATTCTGTCTTAACGATCGCGAACTAATGTCCAACTCATTGGAGTTGTTTCGATTTCGAGGCTTCACGAACTGCCTTAACGTTGGACATGGACAGCCGCAATTTGGTGTTAATTGAGATCTCCGCTGATCGCCATATGCGAGACAGGCATGCCAATGCACCTCGTGCTTTATTTATTCTGGAACTGCGATCTTCTGCATCGCCATTTTCGGTAGTAATACTAGGGAGGTAGCAGAATTTTCTACGTTCAAGGGTGTTTGCATTTATCCGCATTTCTTTGGTTTTCGTCGGCCACCATATAAAGCTTCTATTAACCGAGTCGAATGTTTTCTCATAGTCTATAAAATTAAAGAGTAAATATAAAGGGAGGATCGTAATTCAGTAGACTACTATAGCTCCACTATGATTCTTAACGTCAGGCAGTAGGGCTTCCGACCACTGGCGATATTTTACTTTACCTTACAGAACACCTCAACCGAAGCTTGCATCGATTTGGTGAGTCTGGTCTGGTTGCAATAGATATCTCCAAGGCTTTCGATAGCGTTTGGCACTCAGCCCTGTTAGCTAAACTCAAAGCTATTGGTGGTGACTCACTTCTACAGAACTGAATTGAGAGTTTTCTTCCGGCCGTTCAATCAAGGTAGTAGTGGATGGCGTTAAATCTGAATCTTACCCGATCTCTGCGGGGGTCTTCAGGGGTAAATTTCATCTGCTCTATTTCTTATCTTTATAAATGGCCTACTTTCAATTCCCTCCAACCCACTTCTTAGTTTCGCTGACGACGGTACCCTGCGTTACTCTTACGGCTTCGACAATGCAAGACAAGCACTTGCCAGATCTTGTCTTGATGTCCGCGAGCTAATGTCCAACTTCATAAACCAACACATTGAACTCATTCACCTTTTTCAACACCCTCCCGAATTCTCATAACCGTTTCCTCCCGTACTAAGCTTACTTGATGAACTTGAAGTACTTTACCGATACTATGAGATAGGATAGAAATATCTCTCCGAGAATTGCCACTCAATGAGGCGAGTTGGCAGTGATCGACCTAATTGCACGGCCTGACATTTTTCCTATTAACTAACCGGTTTGTGTATGTTAAAGGAATTACACGATAAACTAATTGGTCTGCATTTTTTTCGTGTGACGATTCTATTGTCTTTGTAGCTATGTACAAAACAACAAAAATTATCATGATTTTCCAGCTCTCGAGAACGAAGTTATACGTGTGTTAATGTGGTGCTCGGTGCAGTCGAAAATCTTTTGGGATAAACAAGTGAAAAACTTTCCTGCGACCCCTTGCCTTTAAAACCTATTGGAATTTTTGGGAGTATTGATGGAAGAAGTGATAGGCCGTCTAATTTGGCTCATTAATATTTCGATTTTAGACAGAGCCAACAAAGGATGCAAACAATTCTACACTTTCCTCTAAACTGAGTGTCCCGGCCGTTCTTTGACAGATGTAAACCACCGCCACCCCACCAAAGAAGTCAAAAAGGTACTGCATTGGCTACACTTTGAAGGGAAGACGGGTAGCTAGAGAAAAGCACCCAGTTGATCAATTTAAATGCTGCGAACGAAGATGCAAAGTGGAAGAACCATCATTCTAATATGTATTGAACAAATATTATAGTCCACGGTTTAGGATACATCGCATTAGTTGATTAATACATACTTAGAAATTTGTGTATAGCTTCATTTTCAAGAGTCCGACAAACTTTTTATCTATGATTTTTTTCAAAACCGCTGCTTTTTCGAGCTAGACCCTTTCAAGCACGCCGAGTATACGGGTAATGGTTTTGTAATAAATACATATTTTATATTTAATGGTTTAAAAGCTGTTGTGATGAGAAAACTGAAAATAAAAATGTCCGACAAAAATACTGCTGCATTGAGCCAGTCCGACGCCTTGAATATGCCGGTTATATGAGGTTATGTTTATTAATAAATATATACATCATTTTTGTAGAATTAGTTGCCAATTATTAATGTAATCAAATGGTCATAATGTCCGACAAATTCGCTGCGGCATTTTTGAAGTCCGACAACCTAAATATGTCGTTTATACGAGGTTATGTTTTGCGATCAATACATGTCGGACAGGAAGTCTACACGATGAATTATGCTAATAGTAACTTGAATTTACATTGTCCGACCAAAATAGTGATTCTTAGAGTCAGTCCGACAAAAATAATACAAACAAAATTTAAATAACCTTGCGCATAATCGAATCATTATTATATGCAAGCTAAAATATTAATTTTGAAAAAAAAAAAAAAAAACGTAAAATAAATGATTATTATTATTACTATTGTTCAATATTACAATATAAAATTTAATATACAATAAATATTATTCATTTTCATCATCTTCTGCTTCATCCTCTATATCATCGTCCTCGTCTGTTTTCAAATCTTCATCACCTTCCTTCTCGTCATCGTTTTCAAATTCTGTAATAACATAAAATCATTTTTTTTAAATATTGCAATTGCAATTGTGCCATTGTACTGTATTTATGAAATCATACACACCACTATCCAACAATATTTCATTAAATGACGGGCTCATTTCTCCATCAAACCAATGGAATTGGTATTCTCCGTCAGTTAGAATCCAACCACAATTTTCAGGCTTTGACTCAGTTGGGCATTTCATATGGGCATTGCACTATACAGAGCTTATATAAGCAGGAAGAGTGGTAGCCAATAATCTCATCCTCCCAACTTTCTGGCAAAATGGCATTTTTATTTTTTAAATTTAAATATTTTCTGCACTCTAAATATTCGTTACACTGCAACCAAATGTCTTTAGAAAATTGTTTTATTGCTTCTCTTTTTTCACAGTATCTCGGAACCTCTGATAAAGTGGAACAAATGAAACACTCCATGCTTTTAAAATTTCAACAAAACACGTTTAATTAGAACAGATTTTAATTTCTTGGCACTTCACTTTAATGTGGTTCGATAACAACTAACTCGTTATAAAATTTTGACTCCAAGTACAAATAAAATTGAAAACAGTAACAAAAAAAGGGTAACGTTAATTCTTATTGTTACATGATGAGTTGCAAATATTTTGTAAATGTATTGTCAATAAATTTAAGTGAAAAATGTGAAAGATGTGGTGGAATATGAATAATAGAAAAATTATTTAATTTAAGAATTTACGATAATGCAATTAGATTTTATGTTTATATTAAAGAGCATAATTTTATTTATTTATTTAAATTAGAAATCTGTAGAAAGAAGTTGTTTTCTTTGGTAATGGCTTAACATAATTTTTATTAAAGTATAGCAGAATAATCGTTCATATTTGAAAAATTCAATCAGCGGAAATTTTTATTTTTTTTAACATTTTTTTTTTCATTTTTACAAATTTATTCAGTCGCGAATTTGTCGGACATGATTAAAACTATCTTTTGTTATCAATTATAAAGTAAAAAATATTGAAATAAAATATGTATTGATCGCAAAACATAACCTCGTATAAACGACATATTTAGGTTGTCGGACTTCAAAAATGCCGCAGCGAATTTGTCGGACATTATGACCATTTGATTACATTAATAATTGGCAACTAATTCTACAAAAATGATGTATATATTTATTAATAAACAACCTCATATAACCGGCATATTCAAGGCGTCGGACTGGCTCAATGCAGCAGTATTTTTGTCGGACATTTTTATTTTCAGTTTTCTCATCACAACAGCTTTTAAACCATTAAATATAAAATATGTATTTATTACAAAACCATTACCCGTATACTCGGCGTGTTTGAAAGGGTCTAGCTCGAAAAAGCAGCGGTTTTGAAAAAAATCATAGATAAAAAGTTTGTCGGACTCTTGAAAATGAAGCTATACACAAATTTCTAAGTATGTATTAATCAACTAATGCGATGTATCCTAAACCGTGGACTATTATCAATTTTGCGAATTTTTGGCAGTTTTATTGTAAACTTTGTGACCAGGCGATATAAGGAGTAAGTGCAATATGATAAGAGAGAGATTAGTGAAATATGATAAAAAATTGAATTCTTGTGACTCTACCCAAGTTTTTATTTTATATCTATACATCACCCAGTGTTGATAAATTTTTGGAGTCCTTTTTCATCCATCCTTGATATAAAAGTAATGTTCGGTTTCTGGATTCCTGTTTACAATAATTTTTTCCATACTTTCAACAGAATCAATGTCATAAAAAGATTTCTTCTAGTGATAAATTTAGAGCAAAAAACCTGAAGCAATTCTTAGTGCTGACTCTCAGTCACCACTTGACCAGTTGCATTTCTTTAAGTGGCCTTTGAGTGGCCCTTCACTGAAATGGGTTTAAATATCAGATCACGTAAGAATGTCGCTTGTGTGCGACTTTTACTTAATGGTTGGATAGATCACAAACAATTCAATATTCGATATCAAATCTATTTCACGTTATTTGGGTTACTGTATGTATCGGTATGTTTTAGTGTACGTGACTAAGGGCCAAGGACTCAAATAAGATTTATTTTTTTTGGTACCGTTTAACTTATATTGTATGTTGTATTCACTTGGAAACGGATAATGGTAGGACTGACTTTATAACCAACATCGTCCATAGCCAACGGTGGCGGAGACTGTTCTCAAATTGGACTTTCTACAATTGTCAGTGTATGTATGCAACTTTCTAGGAGTATGTATGCAACTTTCAACATGAGACACCGCTGAGGGTCCACAGTGAGGTGGTAGTGTCAGATTCTTACAAACTAAACTCAACGACATTCAGTCCAGAAAATAACGGCATTACTTCGGCCTGGCGTAAAAAATGTGAACCTTAAAATGATCCTTTGATGGAATGCTCACCAGAGCCGGGCAGTAGGGCAGACGGATCAGCAGCCTTCTGTCTCTACTTTGAGAAATGAGAAATGTATCTTCGACGGAGCTTGGTACCCAATTCACTGTCAACAGTGCTCAGTACTCGTAGGTGCGTCGAAAGTTGGACAGCATGACACCAAGAATCTCCTGCCTATCGGTTCTGTTGGTCTGTAACCTGGCCAAAAACCACCTCCTTGTTATATTATATTTTCCTAGCGTGGATGTTTTGCGTGGATGTGTGGCTGTTATTTATCCTAATATTTCTTTGCTTTTCTCTGTATCTTCGTGCTTTAAATATTAATGCGGGTCATTTCTGCTATGACACATGCTGCTTCATCAAACGTCGTACTGCATGTACAGCAATGCCGTTGCCCACGCTGGCGCTGTATATAGGACCGAACAAACCCTTATCATCCTAAGGGGGTTGTTGGCTTGGCCTGGGCTCCCTTATATTAGTAAACATCTTCACGAGTGCTGTGCTGATGGTGAATACTTTCTCCGCCGAGTCCGCTAAGTTTACTCCGACGATGAGCCTTCGGTCAATATCACCTCTAGATACTTAAGTGACACCTGAAAGGGGTTGACCTTGTTACCTACTTTCTCCTCTATGGGCTGAACTTTTTTAATTTTCTATTAACACTACTTTTGTGTTCATCTTGCATCAGATTGAATTTCCCTAACTTGGTCTTTATGTCCCACATTGCTTCGTTCGCGAATATTTTGCTTTCGTCGAGTCCTGCTACCGCGACCCCGATGTCATCGGCGATCCCTATAGCGACCGCTTCATGCGGCAGGCTTACCGTCAGTACTTCATCGTTCATGATGACATACAAGGGTCTATTCTAGGCTACTTTATTCCAAGTAGAGGTGTTGTTCGATATACTGGCATGCTAACCAGCATATATTTTTCCTATTTGAGCGGCAATCCGAGAGATGAAGTCCAATAGGATCAAGTCTAAATTATTATGGTAATGCCAACGTGCCTTTGATCCGCTACGTACTATCAATCGTGTCACCCTTTTTATGGGCTCGGGCCATCAGGGATTAGTGGGCACTGAGTATTAGTATTATGAACACCAAGTGGTTTACTTTTTCTTTCTTTGATCCATTAGCTGGCGCGGCGGTCCAAGCGGGACGTCTCCGCAATGGATACGATGCTGTCAGTGCCGCTAGGATCGAACTCTATTCACAATTCGTTTTCATTCTCGATTTCTGGTGACTTCTCGAGCCTCGATAGTTATCTCAATTGATCGTCGATTCTTTAAGTCGCCCTCAGCCAAAAGGCGTACTTTCGTTTTGATGGTAATATTTTTTTCATTTCCATATGCACTACTTCCATATGCACCTGTTCGATTTGGGTTCCATAGAGTTGAACACTGGCTTTTGATCTGTCCGTTGTGAGCACTTTGGTCTTTTCCGCATTAATTTTTAACCCGTATGACCGGGCGATGCGGGAAATGTCGTATAAGATGTCCGTTACTTCGGCATCCGTGTTGGCGAAGATTAAGTCGGTTACGAAGTTGTTGTCGTCGAATCGAACTCCGAATCGTCCATCGAATGCCAGGATACTACTTGAAAGGTGATGATTGATGTAATTATCTAAAAGCATCATATATGAAAAATCGGAAGGCCAAAGGGCCCAAGCTTGACACACTCACTTGTAAACCAGAATCTGAGGTAGTAGGACTACTAATGATACAATAGGTTTATTCTGTGGTCCAGGACTTCTTGTATCTAATAAGAGAAGTGAAAATGAATATGTTTAGTTTTGTTTAAGTGCATTATTTCATAAGTATTATTATTTCTAATTTATAACCAAATATTACTAAAAAACATAACTATTATTAAAACAATATTCTCTTCATAGGTGTTAAACCAAAGCATGGTGACTGGACCCTAGAAGACTGCATCCGTTTTAAAGAATTAACAGTTGGAAAAATGTTTGCATCGATTGTTAAGGATGTAACAAGCGACACCTTCAGTCCAAACTCCAATATTTTAGAGCTAGATTTAATCGATGTTGAAACGGACGAGGACATATTTATTCGTAAAATACTCATTGATGAAAATAGAGCGTTGTCGTCGTAAAAAGATACATAATAATAATAATAATTGTTTTTTTGATTATTACATAGTAAACAAGAAAAAAAAAACATAATTAAATCTTAATGGGATTTGCTTTGCGTATCAAAAAGTTAAAGTTGATAATAATAATAATGTATTTTATAAAATTACTCAAAAATTATTAACAACAACAATCAACACACATGCAGTAAGAGCGCGGCTGGAGGTTTATGTTTTTGATTTTTAGTTCGGTCAAATAAGGTAAAAAAAGGTGTCAACCTTGGAATTCGAGGTAATAGGCTGAAAATTGGTATGATACTTGTTTGTTTTGGCATTTTATATGATGTGCCAAAAGTCTCATATAATCTCGTGTCCGCGTCATATGTATAAAAGTGTTCTATACAGAATTTATGTAGAACCAATAGTTTTCGAGATATAGGGCTGAGAAATCTTGGCATTGAGCTGCATTCCTTTCCGCACCACCTTTGAGGTAAAGTGCAAGGGGCGTTTTTTACATGGTGACCCCCGTAGCCCTAATCGTTGGGCTCTAACCGGCATCTTGGTAAAATTTTGTCGATTACCCTCTATATCTTCTATTTCCATTTCTTCCATACTATCATCTTCATCTACAATCATCTCAAAAGAAAATAATGAAATATGGTCGGCATTATCATCGTTTAACTCAGGTTCAATGGTTGTATACTCGGACATCGAATTGAGACACGGCGGGACCGGATAAGAGCCGTACGCAATCGAACATTGCAAACTTACTTTTCTGCATTCACTTGTATGTCACCGCGTGAGAGGTTTATATGTAACATGCAGAGTAGTAGGATAACAATGTTCCCTTGCGTATGGCTCTTGTCGAAGTCCGCCCTGTCTCAATTCGATGTCCGAGAATACAACTATTGAGGCCCCTGTGCTGAAAGTCGAGTCACGACACGACAAATCGTTTGAGTTTAAGAAAGTGACGTTTCAGTCGAATTACGACTTACAGCACAGAGTCCTAAAACCAACTTAACATTACCATTCTAAGCCCCTGTGCCAAAAGTCGTAGTTCGATGAAAACGTCACTTTCTTCAGCTCGTGTCGACTCGTCACGGATCACGACTCGACTTTCAGCGCAGGGGCCTGAGTCTGAGCTGGACGATGATGACGCCAACCACATTTCGTTATTTTCCTCTGAGATGAGTGTTGATGAAGATGGCAATAGGAAAGAAGTGAAAGTAGAAGAGATAGAGAGATAATCAACAAAATTATTTCATACCTTGTGTAATCTATGCACTAGGCCTACTGGGGTATCATGTGAAAACGTCGCTTGAATTCTACTTCAAAGGTGGTAAGGAAAAGAATGCAGCGCGATCGATGCCCGAGTTTTCTCAGCCTCATATCTCGAAAACTATTGATTCTACCTATTCTGTATAGGATTCTTTATAGGACACTTCTATGCAGATTTATCTAACGAACAAAGTTTACCCAACCAAAACCCGATAATTTACGAGATATTCGCGAAAAACTGGGCCTGTACTCTTGAAGACGAGACGACGATGGCGAAACGAAACGATCAACGAGACGAGACGAGAATGTATTTACCCTTACCTGGGTTTTCTCAAAGTAGGCAACCATGGAAATAGAGGTTGAGTGAAGTTTCATTAACCAGTCCGGTTCAGCCGAGTTTTGCATATTTGTGTGATTGAGTATATCCTTTACTGCACATATTCCAACGGCGACGAAACGTAATATTATTTTTCTGTCACTTTCGCTCAGAGCTGCCATGGAAACAGCATCGAATTAGCCTGGGGAAAAAGGTTTCTGCTTACTCAACGAAAACTCTATCTCGGTTCATGGAAATACAGTAATGCACGTGGGGAATCGCCTGTCGTGGGCGTAGAGTAACATTACATTTACACTTAAATAAACACATATGCAAAACCCGGCTTAATTCGACGTGTTTCGTGGAGTTCTCTTGGATTTAACGAAACTTTACTCAACCTCAGTTTCCATGGGCGCTTACTCTGAGCTAACCCATTGTAAACTCTACATGGAAACTCAGTAATTGATCACGTTCGGATACACGCACATAAATCTACTTAGACGACTTTATGTTATTGCTGTATTGCTTAGTAGGCAGATATCTTCAATTAACGAAATTAAATTTTGTGGAGTGTACCGCACACGAATCGACTGATTTGCAATCCCAATTACAAACTGGTTTCACAGTAATCACGACTACAACCAGGGGCCGGTTCGTGTATGGCGAACGACGATAATCGTACGAAAAAAAATTGAAGTCGAAAAATTTTGTCGATGAAAATTTTAGCGTTCGCATAGGTCGAAAGAAAATTGTTCGTGTCCTAATGCAAAAACTCGATAACCCTAGACCTTTCGAGTGTCTTTCGTCGACTTCAGACGAAAATTTTCAATTTTTCGACCTACGCGAACCCGAGACGAAAAGAAATTTTCGTATTCGACATACACGAACTGGCCCCTGATTTTGGATCAATCGGTGTTAGTTTTTAGTCACGAGGATTTGGGAAAATGTCAACTGACATCGTTTTCGATCGGCAAGAACAGTCGAGTAGTTTCAAATGGGGTTCGTTTCCGTTGACCCATGTATGGATTCCCACTTCCGTACTTGGGAAAGATTTCGAAAGAGTTGCGTGTGCAACTGGAATTGGAAATCAGTCGACTCGTGTTCGGAGGGCCTCCATCTATTTTTATTAATACTTTACAATATTGTTAGTATTTCTTTATTAAGTCCCGGTTCTTATAACAGGTGATACAGGTGATTCTACTGCCCAAATCCCGCGAACCCCGCGGATCCCGCATGTCTAGTCCTGCATTTCTGATCCCGCAAAAAAGGTGCGGGATTGAATTCCCTACTAACGTCAGAACGAAGACGATTGCAGATATGTCAACGTTTGTTTAGACGAAAACGACACGATATCATCTTCGACAGTAGCATTTTGACAAAACGTTTTCGTTTCGTTTCGTCTTCGGTAGTACAGGCCCTGATTTTTGTTACCTTTGACCTCTAATATCTCAATACGCGGACACGAGATTATATGAGACTTTTGACACATCATATAGAATGCCCAAAACAAAGGATCATACCAATTTGCAGCTTATTACCTCAAATTCCGAGGTGAAATCCTTATTTGACTGGACTATTTGGTGTTCTTTTATAATTATTAATTTTTTTAAATTAGTATCTAATTTATTTTATTCTTTTTTTTTCTTCTAGTGTTCCTTCAACATTTTTTATAAATATTGAATTCGAGTTTAATGAATTAATTTTTGAGTTATTCAGAAACCAATTACTACTTATCGATATTATATACCTACCTATTTTAATAATAATGGATATAGTTCGGAGTTTTTTTTATATTGGAAAATGAAATCAGAAAAGATTATAATTATTATTACAAGTTAATTATTCTTGAGAGTTTATTATATCATTCCAGAAGTTGTGAGCTTTGGTTTTTTTCTTTTTTTTTATATTTATTTTGTGGGTAAGCCATTGTTTTTTTTTGCTATTCATTAACAATTTGTTAAATAATTATTCAATATTGATATTGAAAAAAAGATATTCTTTAATTTATGAAATTAAAAAAAAATATGTTTAATAAATATATTTATTAAAAAGAGAAACATGAATAACAATATTTGAGAAATATTTAAATGACTTCGAAATCATTTTACTATGCGAGTATATAATATATAAATATTATTATATTTTTGTTATATAATTTAAACAAAAAAAGGAAACAAGAAAACAACAACAAAAAAATTGTGTTAAATTAAAATTAAAACAACAAAAAAAAAAAAAAACAATTTAAAATGCAAAATTTTTATTTTTTTATTCTCTTTATCCTCTCTCTATCTCAAAAATATCTTATAAACTATTAAAAAAAAATAATTAAACAAAATACAAGAAATATATAACCCAAGCTATGTACAACAAAAAAATATCGGTATCCCAAAAAACCCATAATAAAATCTTTGGTTTATAGCATAAACATATATAAAGTAATAGTTGTTTTTTTTCTTTCTTTTTCTTCTTTCCTTTAACATATTGTACAGTTGAACCTCGATTAACCGGGTTACCCGGGACCAAGCCTGATGCAAATAATCGAAATCCCTTTTAAACGAGTTTTAATATATTAATAACTAGCTGGAACCCGATGCGCCTCGCTGCACTCATAAACCAATAGTATGGCGTGCGCCAAGACAATTGGGAATCTTAAAATCAATGGGCAGTGAGAGTCTCAAATCCCGCAACGAAAGTGCTTTCAAAAAGAAAAATCACTCGATCATTTATATCCCCAATCACAATTTAGCGATTTCACTGCCACTCTTGCCGTGGTCAGATGCTATGAGGGAGTATTTTTGCCCGTAAACGAATTTCGAAGAGGAAATTACAATGCACCTCCGCTTGAATTTTAACCATACACGAAATTTTAATGTGTGTGAAATTGTCATTTCCCCGTCTGTGTTTATACTTCAATTCTTTATAGCACTATAGCTATAGCGCTTTCGTTTATTTTGCAGTTCAGGTGATAAGAATTTTAATATACAGTAGGAGACATTGAGGACATTTTTTTTCGTTTTTTTGATTCCAAAAAATAAAATAATAAAATGTTCTGCTATTCGATTGGGATTTCGCCATTTCCAACGTCCAAAAATTGTTTTGATAATGTTTATGCAAAGGCAAATTGTAGCAAATGGACACGCAAGTTGTCGAGTCGAGGTATAACAGCCGTATCAAACGCTTCCGAGCGATTCGGCCATGGTGCATTCGCCCCAAATTATAATTAAGCACGTTTTAATGACTTTGGCAATACGGAAATTTTTGCTGATGTTAAATGTAGATGTTTCTATCAGGTTCAAATTCAATGGGAACTTGCGTGCTGAATGCACTTGTAAATCAAAAGAACCTTGAATTCTATGTCAATATCCAGGTACCATAGCGCAAAAACTAAAAGCATCCGATTATTGAATTTGTCGTCTTTTTGGCTTCGAGATGTTTTATTTAAGCCATACATTGCAATCGGCCACATACAGCCGAAGCTGCTTCAATTCAAGTTAAAAGAAACGCGTCCTTCGCAAAAAATCTGCTTTTTTCAACAAAATTGTACGGAAATCACTTCTGGCATTTTGGGAATCGTATTTTTTTCGGAGAAAAACGAAAACAAAATGGATCTGAGTTTCTTCGTAGTAATTTGAAGAGTACCTCCCATACAAAAGTTTCGAATTGTACTATATCAGTAAACTACAGCTACTCAAAGGATCCGAGATAGATTTATAAATTATAGCCTATATGTTATTCTGATGTATGAGCTATATTATTGTAAAGTTTCATTAAAATCTATTCAGAAGTTTTTGCGTGAAAGAGTAACAAACATCCATACAAACTTTCGCGTTTATAATATTAGTATAATAACGTCCAAGCTGAACAGGGAGTTGTATCGGCAGCCGGAGGTTTCAATGTGGTAATGGAAACCAACCCATTTTTTGTCAAGTTCCACTTCCACTGCTCTGGATGCAAGTAGTTTGCGAAGCATGGTTGCGCCTGATGGATAACTCTAAAGGCGTGTTGTTGAGGAGCAGCTTCAGTGGGAGGTCTGAAAGACATGCTTGTTGATTCTTTGAAGATTGATATCACGTATTGCTTATAGATCAGCTTGTTGAATGTTTTATAGCGCAATCCGAAATTTCTCAGCAGCGACTGTTATTTCCTTTGAATAGGCTGAACGATCAGTGAATTTAGTAGTAGGTACGTACGTTTAGTAGGTAACGAACGCGGACGTAAAGTGGCAGAGGAAATATACAGTGAGGAGTATCAGAGACGCATCGTTGTGGCCAGAAGATCAACATCTTCGCTCGCAATTGTGACACTTTTGTGAGCGATTCTACTTTCACTGCATTTTGTCGTCAGTATGGTGATTGTATCTCCACGGATAGCGTTTCGGTCGATCTCCTCAAGTGCCCCATAGATCCGAGTACCCATCGAACACAATAGTTATGCGCATTCAGTAGCTCACTACGATCCCCACTCTACAAAAGTTGCTCAACATCGAATTGGACCGTTGTTGAAGAAAAGTCTAGGGACTCCATTATCACCTTACCAAGAGCTCGGAAAGCTATTATGTGTCCTCCGATCGCTGTTGCAAGCGTGGCCTGTTATATTATTTTCAAGGCTGTTGGCTGCGTAGATGGTGGCCCCTGTGCTGAATGTCGAGTCGTGATTTGTGACAAGTTTTTTGAGTTGAAGAAAGTGGCTTTTCAGACGAATTGCGACTTTCAGCATAGGGGGCTAAACTCGCACTTGGCACTTCCACTCTAGGCCACTATGCTGAAAATCGTAATTCGATTAAAACGTCACTTTCTTCAACTCAAAAAACTTGTCACAAATCATGACTCGACATTCAGCACAGGGGCCGGTAGCTCAGTGTCTCCCACACCGCTCGCTATCACATCTTGCACTCTAGAAAGGGGTTGATCCACCTGACGAACGTTGTATGCGGCCCCATCGGGTGTGTGCGGACAACCTTGATGTGTATATCGTGTCGTATTCCCTGAGAGGCGCTTTGTTTGGAATATGTTTCGTCCATTTAGAGTGTGTTAAAATCGGCGTTGTCATAGACAATCTGGCAAAGTGCTTATTGGTTAATAATCAAAGAAGGGCATATAATGTTCGAACCACTTCAAATCGATGTTTCATTGTACGGCGAACTAAACCCCATGGAAGATAGATAGGACATTTATTAATTTGCGAGAATCGTATTTTTGCCGATTTGAAGACGTGAAAGGAGTGTCGTAGGTCTCACAGCACTAATCACGATGTGAAGACTTGTGAGATCGGGAATGGTGGAAAGTACCCTTTGATTGGAATATATCTCGTAAAAACATGTTCTGACAAAAATTTCCATGGATATTAGAGTGAAACACGGACACCAGAGCGATCCCGGATAACTCGGTTAAAAGAGAAAAATATCGTTATATAATTTTTGCCGGTTATTATTCGTCCCGGTTAACAGAGGCGCGGATAATCGAGGTTCAACTGTATATTAACCTACAAATGATCATTAGTCAAGTGATATCGCCAATTACGAATTTCTAAATCCTCATCGAATCCGCATGAAATGGAATCTAGCGTTTCAATTTTATTACTATCATCACCAGGGGTTTTCTTCGGCTGATGATTTCTAGAACTATTTTCGGATCGTTGTCGTGGCTTTCGCCATTGTTGCTCTCTTGATAATTTTTCAGTGTCCTTCGGTCGTTTGGTGGTCCATTTTCTCCTCTCAAAGAGCGTTGACCGAAGGAATAGTTTTTGTCATAAGTTCGAACTTAAGCTTGGATGATTCTTTTTTAGGATGTAGACGCATATTCCTAAGATTCCGAGTAGGAGGCATACGATGGATAACATTGAGAAGAATGCGTGCTTGTATTTAATTGCATCTGAAATGAATTGAAAATTTTATTTATTTATTTATTAGGAAAAAACATGTACAGAAGATAGATATAATTTTTGGATGAAACGTACACAATCATTGAAGGCGATATTGAACTTACGGCCGCAGGAGGAATCAAGAGATGAGAAAATGGAGAGGCCATGCATGAGGGAGGAGTAGGCCTTTCGCTAAGTTCATATGGAGAGCTCTACTGAGAAGACGACAGTGGAGCCTAAGTTTAAACAGTTGCCCGTAGGTTTTACGAAGAATATAACTGATGTGATCGCAGCAGGTCATACCACTATTCAAGACGACTCCAAGATTTCTCACCCTAACAACGCAGTCGTTCGCTTTTTAAGCAAAAGCAATATCAGGGAAATCACGACAAACAGTAGGAGAATGGGAGCAGAGAATATAATGAGATTTCACAGGATTGAGTTGCTGAAGGTAGGCGGCTAGCTTCTCAATACATCTATCAAACTGATCTTTTGATGCCGAAATATAAAGTTGCACATCATCTGCGTACTGTGTACAAGTGAATCTTGGAGTCCTTAACTACAATCATCATTAATGAAAATACTTAATAGGAGAGGCCCAAAGAGGGTGCCTTGGGGACGCCAGCATGAAGTAAAGAATCGAAGAACAATTGGCGCCGAGCACGACACTCTGAGAACCGTTAGTTAGAAAGCTATGAATCAGCTTGAGAGCAGAAGGGTGGAAATTTACTCGGTGGAAGAAAGTTTTTGCAGAAGCAAGGGGCCGAGAAATTAGAGAAATCAAGTAGCAACAAACAGCAAGCATGTTGCTCATCAAGGGTCTTACGAGTATCGGAAGTAACTTTAAGGAGCGCAGACTCACAGCTATGGTGCTTGCGGAAGCTAGATTGCCATACATTTATTATTTGGAGAAGTTCACAATATAACGCTATCAGCTTTTTGAGAGCCTTTGCCAAGAAAGGGAGGATACTGATAGGCCGGAAATCCGAGGAGTACTTGGGAGGAATTCGCATAATGAAGGCCGCCGAGGGAAACTTAGATACAGTGGGGCAGGCGTTAAATAAGTGAGTAATAACAACCTGGGAGGGATGTTATCACTACCAGTCACATTAGATTTGATTATATTTAGAGCAGATATTACCGCGAGGGAGTCAGGGAGTGAAAGTAGAAGCTGCCCGGAGAAGTCACAAGCGACGACTACTAAAAATTCCTTAAACGTTTAAAAGATTGAATAGTTAGAGCACTTTTGACTTTTTTTGGCCCCCTTTCAACAATAAGCGACGTATCACGTAGTCGCTTTCCCAGACTTTCGTTCCTCTCCTTGTCCTCTGGGTCGGATTAAGGTGTAATGCCAACCGTGTCTATGAATAACTTGGCTGGGGATCCAGTTTTATAAAAAGAGCTCAGTTGTGAGCAGTGTGCTCCGTATACCTAGCGATCTCCGGTTCAAATAGCCTTACCCGGATGCTGCGGATCTCTACTCGGCGGATCTTGTTTCTTCGCTACTCGTGGGACTAAACATGGACAAATCTAAAAACAAAAGCAACCAACAAAAAAAGGATCCGATTCCCCTAAGCGAAAACCGGAAGGGACCACACATCCCCCTGAAAAAAGGGCTACCGCCCCCCCAGCCCACCCAAGCAAAGGAAGCCACAAGCTTCTCCCTTTGAAGAAAAGCTCCCAAGCAACCACTAACGAAGCTAACGGTCTGCGACAATGCTAGATTTGCAGGGTTGTACAAAGCTGAGGTAGCTACTCTCGCGGAGGGTTACCCAGCTCGATCCAAATCAGTAGAGGCATGTGACTTTACATCGCGTCCGAGGGGCAGAGCATGTGTTCACAGTGGCTCGATTGGAGCCAGAAGAAATCCTCATGATGCTCAAAGCCTTCAACCCTTACATTAAAACCGATAACTCGAAGGTTATTAAAACGGAGCAGATTAACAGGGCCACAGGGATGCAGGTTATTTTGCTCCTAAAAGAAGAATGCTTAGATCAGCTTCCAAAAGATAGAGCTAAAGGTATATAAAACAGACACGGAAGCCCTTGTAAACCGGGCGGCCTGCACTAAGGCCTTAGGCGAAGAGGCCGAAGACATGGAAACCGATGGTGAAGGCGCAGCTCAGAGCGAAGGTGGCGCATCGACAGACTCTGGGCAGAACTCGGCCTCGGTAACTTGTACAAGGAGTACCAGCTCCTTAACACGAACATCGACGAGAACGTCTCCAGCGATGAACAAACTGAGGTGACACAACAAAATGATGGTGATACACGATTTGACTGCGCCTTGAATTAGGCGAAGGCGATGTTGCCATCGTCTGGGACGCCCAAATTGAATCTCTTTTATTCCAAAGGTAAGGGAAAAGCCAGAACTGGTCAAAAATGGTCCTCTCTTTCTATCTAGCCCACGAAGGTGAGGGCCCTCTTCTGTGGCTTTTCAGGACCTGGTAAGGTACACCGATGCTACTACGGTCCTGGGTATGGACGGTGATGCAAATGTATTCCCAAAGAAATCGAATTTTTCATATCCGAGGTTACTTTCACGAAAAACTACGGAGTTCACATCTACTAACGAGATGGCTTAGTAGTTCAAGACTCTCCTCGTACGGGTGCCCGGTTACCGGAATATAGAGGGAAACTGTAAAGCTGACGAACTGGCTAGAAAAGGTATGACCGCCAATCTCCTTCCTGGAAAGGGCCACTTTTAAACTCCGATGCAAACATGATGCATTGGAGGGATTTTAACAAATTCTGCTCGGGCAAAATGACCTGGTCCCCTTACGATTTAAGGGGAACCACTTCATTACTGAGCCTCGGGGGAGACAAGACCTATCAGTTGTGGTGAGAGTGTTCACCGGACATTGTCTGATAGGAACGCATGTGGCCGGCTTAGCTTTCGAGACCTACAGTTTCTGCTGTAGGGATCTGGACGAGGAGGAAAATTTACACCTTCTCTTTGACTGCCCAGCTCTAAGCAGAAGCAGACTAATCACTTTTGGTGCACCCTTCCTAAGCACGATTGTGGAAATCTTGAAGATTGGAATCCCGCAACTAAGAAGATTCATTGAGTCCTCGAGGTGGTTTAGTGAAGAAACGACATTTTAACATCAGGTTTAAAGTGACGTCATTATGGCATCACAATGGGCCTATCCTCTTGGTGTTTGAGTTTAACACCGTCAGCTTAGCTATATCTAACCTAACCTAACCCTCAATCTGAAAATCGTATCGTAGAAGCGTTGATCACTCTGGGTATCCTGAAGTACCTAAAGCGTATATTAATCAACTTTAGTAGGTACTAGGGCGGTTGGGCCTGGGAACTAGGTCCTGCTATTGAAAGAGCTAATTGATTATTTAATTAGGTTTATAACCTGTCAATTAAATATGATAAGTGCGGACGTCGGCGGCACTTTTTAGCAGACTTGGGATACTGGAATGTGATACTTATAGGGACAAAGGAATATAAGACAATTTGTGGTGTTCCCCAAGGATCCTGGCAGAAGTGGTGTCGTCGTGGGCTCAGTAGGCGACATCGGGTTCGCCAAAGTAGGAAAGCAAACGATGAAATCTATTTACAAGGTATCATAATCCTTTGACAAGATAAATGATCTGTACTTGCAATTTTGTAAAACTACGTAAATTTACTCACCAGTATCAATAAATGCAATCTCTCGTCCCGATCGTTCTGTTGAGCTAATATCATCCTTAATCAAATTCGAAGCAGCATAAATGCTCGGAAGCAGTACATACCAGAAGGAGTAAACCTTCTTCAAGTGGTTATAGTATTCATAGTCAATTTTGTTTACCAAATACGAAGCTTTGGCTCTTCTAGATTCAGCATTCAATTCACGGCTCCCGAGTTGATACGGATTATTATATTGATCACGATTATCACCTGTAGCCGATGATCCTGCATTTTTCTGCAGCATTTCTTCAATTTCCGATAGATTATCTTCAAAACTCGTAGTTGATTCGTCTCTTTCACTACTTCGAGGATCTCCAAGTAGTTTTATAAATTTTCGGTCTTTGGTGTATGGATGCCAGGCGTCGTATATTCTGCCTGGAGTTGGGTTGCTATAATAGATTGGTTTTGAAATAATGAATAAAAAATGGGGATGTTTTTGGATACATACCCGGTTTTCATGAAATCAGTGAAAAGTTGCCTCAGCTTTCTACAAAGTTTGTCTTCAGCTCCTGTGAAACGCCTTCGAGCGATTTGCTGGAACAAGCTTGGTCCCATAATAAGTGGGAGATCAGAAGAGTGTGAAGCACCTCCGAAGAGATTTACTTTTCCTCGCATGTCCATCGAGTTTGGTTGTTGGAAGGCGTATACAAACAATCCAGGTGGTGCTTTAGATGCATTGGTCGACTTGGAGTTGTCTTGGTGGAAGCCCTGAGAAAGAAGCTCTAGTGTCTCATAAAACGGTGCTTCAAATTCTGCTTCGGAAATCAAACGTTGCAGGGAATTGAGCAAAAAACTTGAGCTTTTAGGATACTGATCAAAATATCTCCAATTGATCGCTTCAACGATTCGATTCTGATCTCCAGTCAATCCGTACTTAGATAGAATGTTAGGAAGCGTCGTGAAGTTTACATAAGATCGCAAAGGATTAAATCCTTCACGCGCCAGATCCACCCAGAAGTCTCGTATGAAGGCGCCTTCGTTTGTGCACAATCCGAACATAATTGGAATTTTACGAAATACACCCAGCCGTAGAAGCTCTTCAGGATCACGAGAGATGTGCTGCTCGTTGGTTTCTCGAAACGTATCCATTATAGGCCCCAAAAGTGCAGTGTAGTTGCCATGACGATAAATGCTTTCATACGCCTTTAGAAGATCACTTCGGCTCTTCGTTCGCAAGCAGTTAACGATCTGAGCTCCTCTCATCGCTTGACAACCGAGTTTCTGTACTAAATTCAGCGAAATCGTTTGGGAGGACTGAACTTTTATCTGCTTCAGTGGCATGCTTGTCCCCGACATTATGATCGCTTTCGTGAACATTCCATCACTTTTGGGACTTGTCAGGTGGATTAAGGTGCAAACTGCTCCAGTTGTTCCGTGTCCTAAAATTGTCACTTGCTTGGGATTGCCGCCAAATTTGTGAATGTTGTGCTGGGTCCACTTTAGTGCTAGATTTTGGTCGTAGAATCCGAAATTTCCGGGTATGTCGTTGCTGTTTACTCCTAGCCAACCGAAGATGTTGGTTCGGTATTGGATAACTACTACTACGATGCCTTCAGATGCTAAGTCGAGGCCGGTCGGGCGATTTTGTGGCCAATCGAAAGACATTTCTTCGCCGGTTATTATGACAAGAACGGGAAGGTTGCCGTATCGTAGTCCGGCCTGAAATGAGAAGTTGAGTGTTTGAATATAGTGTAAGTAGTGTGAATACAATACTCTTGAAGGTTCGAATCTAATTATTAGCTAAAACTTAATCAAGCTCAGTTCATGTTCGTAAAAACCCAGTAAAGGTCACCATCATATAGATGGAATATCCTCACCAACGTACCTACACCTTGTCGTGGTGGTGAGGCTTACGGATCTCCGTGAGCGTCGGTCTATGTCGGTGGTGATTAGCCAGTGTATGGTCAATTGCCGGAAGGGTTTCCGTTACCGAATAGCCCGGCGTGGAGAGATCTAACAAAGATAGGTACGATCCTCTTTCACTTCCTCCAACATATTTTCCTGTTATCCTTTCCTACTCCAAATCATCCACTTTTAAGCTAATGTATGAAGGTATCGTGACGAGGGCTGAATGGCAAGGCAGTGGATAAAGAGCCTGGTCCTAAATGTCTTATAATTGCATTCGCCGGCAAGCTGCTATACTTGTGAGAATAAACAACAACAAGCCTTGTTACTCCTCTTCGGAGTGTTTTGCCTCCTGAAACAAGTGAATCCCGCTAATCTGCCAATAGAGGCTGTGACGCAGGCAGTACCATACTACTAGAGGGTGCATCGTCCGCTAGATGAAGACCTTGACCTAAGCGGAGCAATGATACTCTGTTATTAATCGATTAAGCCGGTGGGATGCCTTATTAGGACGACCATAAGGTTACTCTCGCGGTAAGACCTATGAGGTGCGACATCGAGGGAGGCCCAACCTTCGCTGGAAGGATGGCGTAGACCAGGACGCTCAGAGTTTAGGGATATGCCAAACTGGATGACATCGGCTTAGAATCGGGACCGGTGGAGAGAACAGTTGCGCGAGGCCAGGACCGGAACCCGGTTGTAGAGCCGTTAAAGAAGAAGAAGGTTACTCTCAGGCAGGATGGAAAATTGGTGTGCTATGCACGAAGCCTAACTGTCGGCCATCTGTACATCTTGTGGGCCTATCACATATCCGTGTCTGGCTGGTTTGTTTCGGGAGCTTGTGGTCTCGAAATCCAACTTGCCTGGAACGACAGACAGGCTTCTTGGCTTAGGAGAGTCTGGAGATTATTCAATACGACAAGGCATGCTGGCCAATGGGAAGAATATAGGTACATGCTAACAGTCTGCAACAAGGAGTTAAGAGGCTCCGAAGAGAATTGCTGCAGGAAGCATTGTGAGAACCTTCAAACTCTATCAGAGGTAACTAGACTAGAAAAGTTTCTGTCGAAAGACAGCTTCAAAGGTGTGGGCCTTAAAAAGGAGGATGGATCATACATCTCTAAACATGAAGAAACCTTTAGGTAGGGCGCAATATCGAACCAACTAACGACGATATTAGGGAGCACACCTTTTAAAGTCTACCAACTCAAGATGTAAAGGTCATCGTAGTTTTTGCACTGTCCCGAAAGACGCCCTCTGGGTCCTGGGTGCACCCAGTTGTATAAATGCCTTATCCTCATATGAAGGCTCTATCAGGATGGATCTTTGCTTTCCCGGCATATTCGTGGGATTTCATTGACCAATCTAATAATATAAAAAAACCAGACAAAGAAGGAAGTTGTGGAACTGGTGCTGTATTCATCAGTTCAGAGCTAGAGAGGAATCTCCTCAGAGGCACCTCGTCCAGCAGAGAAGCTTAGTCTTTGCAATCACCAACAGTGCGCCAGACCATGACCGTGCAACCTAGCAGAAAAAATTATCTGGTGCTGCCAGGAGGAAAAGGTCCAAGGCAAAGAAGATCGTATTGGAATTGGGGAGCTCTAGGAAGCGCACCCGAGCCCCACTGTCGCCACTTCCTTCTCAACAAACGGTCAAAAACCTTGAAGCTCCAAGAAACCGACCCAGACAGCCGTTGTTCTGCCAAAAGTTTCTGTACTCATCAGAAAATTGACAGTACAACATCTACAGTACAGTACTACATCTTCTAGGGGGCAAAGTTGCGTGCCGGACCCATCTGGTGCATTGCTTAAACGGCAGCATTCAGAGGATTCTCCAGCGGAGCGGGAACTCCAGAAGAAGACAAAGGGGAGTCGCAAGGATCGTCATACCGGGTTAAGTTGGCTGGGATCATAATTGAAGTGGTTCTGGACAACTTTCCCGAAGGCAATCCTTCTCAATTCCTGACTCCATCCTCTTAAATAAGGCAGACAAAAGTCTTGAAGGCGATTGGTAACCTTATTTTTTGGGTGTATATGTAGGTGGAAGGGGGCTCATTAAGATTACTTGTGCCACCAAACCTACCAGCCAATGGCTGACGAATGCTGTCAACAGGCTACGGGTTTGCGAGGTGTGCAACCTCAAAGTAGTCCAGATGAAGGATCTTCCCACATTTAAGAGGATCACCTGTTGGGGCCCGGCGTTAGGGCACCGAAATGGGTTCTGCGCAGGATGGCGATTCAAAACGAGAATGAGGTGATCTTTTGGAATGTGATGGGGAGGAAGATCTTTAAGATCTAAAAATTTGATAACCTTCTATGCACATACAAAACAGGCTAAAGCGGACTTATTCTTAACTATCGCCGGGTAGACTAGTATGGTACATGGAAGGCTCCAAAATAGAAGCAGGTGTGGGCGCCGGAATCTGGAGTGGAACTTCCACAGGTGCTCTAGCAACTGGGTTTCAAGCATACACTCATGAGAACTTAAGAAGGGCCTACCAGAACAAACGGAACTTTACTTCTCGGATATCCAAGGGGCAATTAGGGCGAAAAGGTGCAGCCAAGTCTTAATTAGTTTGCGACTGCCAACATGCTCTTGCTGAGCTGAGCTTTCTCAATCAAGTTATCCTTGTCTCGGTGCCGGCTCACTGGGGCTTTAAAAGCAATGAAAAAGCGGATGCCCTGGCTAAACGTGACTCTGACATTGCAGTCGTCGATGCAGCATATTCTAGGGTCAATCCTCGAGATTGCTTATCCCCTGGAAGCGTTGGTTATATTCAGGACCATGGCAGACTGATATTCGCGGAGCCTATCATGGAAATCCTCGACCGAGATAAGGTTAAATGAGTAGTGATCAATTTTCAATCCTAAAAATCCTCGGGAGAAGATGGAATTATTCTGGCAATCCTTCAAAAGTGCCTCGATCTAATTCTCGACAACTTTGTGGTCGGTACCGAGAGCAATGAGTCTGAGGATAAGCTCGCGATGGAGGGTCTGAGACGCTGGACCAGGGCCCAGAAAACTTTTGCGGCATATTAGTGTGCATATCCAAGTCCCTGATAGAGGGCTGTGTTAAGAAACTGGGGTTTACTACATATACATGATGGGTTGAATAGTTGAGTTGAGGTTGAGTTGAATTTTCGACTCGGGTCACAAATCACTAACAAAACACAGAGATACTGCTGTCAACTAAACTCAACTACTGAACTCCAGTCTACATGCATAATTTCAACTCAGATAGCAGAGCTGAGTCAGGTTCGCTAAACCCTAACTCAATTCGACTCGCGTCTACATGTAGTTCGACTCGAGTTCAGCCTGGGTTCAACTCATCATGTATACGTACCTACTACTTAACCTATTGGGAATCAGTCCTAGGTCTTAGGCCAGACCAAAGAATTTCGGTTATTATTTTTAACGAGGCAGACCTTAGCTGTTAGGTGGGATATCTGCTCTGATTTGGCTTAGAAGAAAAATGTTTATCAAAGAGGTTCTGAGCTCCGCTAAAGTCTGATCTTCTTCAACTAAAGACCTTCTTGCGGGGGCTGATAATACTAAGGGTTTTGAAAGTTGCTGCCCCCGGTACCTACCTACCTACCATAATCAATTTCAAAAAACATTGATCTATGAACAAGTAGTAACTTGGTTATAAATCATTTATTATGCGATTGCTTCGCTGGAAGCTCTACTTTCACTCACTTCTGAATTAGTTTACGAACATGACTTCCACACTCCACAATTTACTGGGCGATGATTTTGTGCCAACATTAAAGCAACCAATCATGCAGCTAGCCCCGTTCCATATTAAAGTTTGATTTATAATCTTTGCTTTTCGGGGAAATTCTGTAATTTAAATTTGGGCAGCCGCCCGCACACAACGCGAAAAGATTATGTTGAAATATAAAATGCCGCCCCCTGGCAGAGGATATCGTGACGTTCTAGCATTTCTCACACTGGGACCGTCAGGCACAAAAGTTTAGAGCATAACCATCGCAAGTTTATTATACCTCTGGCGTCCAAATATTCAAATACAGGCAATCTTCGTCCATATATGGGGGCCTACTGGCGGCCCTATCAGCAGTCTCATCATAAATGCTGTTCGTTAATTGTGGGCAGAGCGGCTTCTGGTCCTTGGCGAAGTATGTCTGATTCCATCCGGCATGGGAACGTGGCAGCTAGAAATAGATGTGGAAATGGGGGGAAAATCAATTTAATTTTACACCAATTTAAAATTCAACTCTTTTTTTTTGTTACCGCAAATCGTAGCTCCTTGACTGGTGGCTCGGCATACGGAATACCTAGGAAGGTGTACACTGGAGTTCTAGACGTCTCCGGAAACACTTTAAGCTAAAAATAGAAGTGAGAGAAAAGAAATGGTGGTGAAACAATGAAGCGACATAAAACTTGGTGGTATATATACCCCAACGACAATTCCTTGGTTCAAGGAAACGTGGGTATCCTGGGCGACAGCACCGCCAGCAAGGATAGCTGCAACCAAAACGATTTGCTGAAGACACTCCATTCCTCACATTTCTACTCTAATAGATTCGTTTCCACGATATCACACGGGGCGGGGGCGCTGCTTGACGTCTTAAGCAAGTCCCGCTTTGATGTATTCGTACGAACGTCTCTGTAGGTCCTACTATTCCAGTCGCTGGTGTGTGTCGTCAGAGCACCCCAAGTGGTCTCATAAATCAGATGGACACAGTCCAATGAATTCCTGCAATTTGGCTGTTGTCGTTGTCGTCTTCGTCGTAATCGGGTGTTTTGCCCTTTTCCATCAAATGGATCTCTCCTCTTCCAAGCGATTAACCTGGCCTTGGTCCTCGGTATGTGCACTCTCTTTTCGGGGCTCCTTGCTCTAGTTATATCTTTTTCCAATTTTGGCCAAAGTCCCTGCCAAAGGAGCCAACTAGACTGGGCTCGGCGGCTCGTATGCAACGAAAATTCCGCAGTTGTAAGGACGATGTGACATTCAATGGAGTGAAAGGTCAAGAAAATGAATCTTTTCTGCCTTTCGTCCTGGAAAAAAATTTGAAACTGGAATTTTTCTGTCAGTTTATGGGATTTTCTTTTTTGGCAATGACTCAAGGATCTGGTTTCATTAGAATTTCGCCCAAGGTCATTTGTGAAAGGTTATAAAAGCGTTCCTTGTGTGTGGGCCCTGCATAGAACACGTAGGTGGATTGTAAATGGAAGCCGTATTGAATTTGAAATGACTTCAGCGAAGAGCTCAAAAGGGCAACAAGTATCCTTATGAAAAACATTACATAAAAGCTCCCCAGCGAACTTGCAGCAATTAGGGAAAATTTAATATTTTGTCATGGGCGTATTATTATCAAGCCTCAAGGACATTATTTACCACTGGTAAGACAGCAGATAACCTTCTAGATATTCTTGTCTCTCCTTTTTCACCGAATTGAACTAATCCCAATGTTACGGCCTTGATTCATCATTTATTAAAAAGCCGGCGCGTGGTTGTTGCCTATACGTAGGCGTTATGAAATGTAAGCAACTTCAAGTTCATCGATTTGACAGATGACATTTCAAAGTAATTTTTGTAGCAGTTGCAAGGGCGGATCTAGAAAAGTTTTTTAGGGGGGGCGATCTGAGTAATAAAAAATTTTAAGGATATTTATTAGGTATTTGTAGTGTTTATATGTTAATGAACTTGTAAATATGTATTTAAAAATATACTGTTTGAATGCTTCTACTTCGGGTTTTAAAGACTCTGCTTGCGCGGATTAGCCGAATTTTCCGACCACGAGATTCGCAGAAAGCTTTGAGCATCTCAAGCAGAAAGTTTTTCATGCATGCCCCGCCAACTTCATTCAATTGGCTGCACAATGCGGAGGAATTGTTGAATTTTTCATTACTACTTGACTTTTTGAGTGAGCAGAGCTGTACAATTAAGTGTTTAGTATTACATTTTGAATATTTTACTACTAGGTATATTTCTCATAAAAAAAACTTTTATTTTTTTTATTTTAGGGGGGGCGATCGCCCCCATCGCCCCCCCTGTGGATCCGCCCCTGAGCAGTTGTATCCATCTAAAAATAGATATCAAAACCAGAATCTTTTTCGTTGTTCTTTTCCTTTAAAATGGAGAAAAAATTCAATTAAACTCCATAAAAGATTTGTCATCTGGTATGATGACTATACTTTATCGGAAGGAGTGCTGCCGAAATGATATGGCAAATTTTGTTCTGATTACTTCAAGATTAAAGATGTATGATGGTTTAGGAAGACTAATGGATAGTCAGGGGATATTTTAAAATAATGTGAATTTATTTTTGCACTTGCAACGAAGCAGATATTATTCCAGGATACAGGATACTGATTTCTTCGATTAAGGGTAACAGGTCCCCAAACGATTACTTGCCTTGTAATGTTGCACTCATCATGCTGCAGACGTCCCCAAGGTAAAGAAGGAAGCAATTGTGGAAGACGCAAGAAGGATTACAGTTGCAAAAAACTCGACTGGAGGGTATATCGAACAGAGCGGTGTAGCTGGCAGGCAGGGTGGTATCAGATGGGTTCGCAAAGTATTCGCTGCGAGCTTAAGAGAAGGAGTGTTTCCTGAGAAATGGAAGCGTTAAAATCTTGTGCCCCATGTGGACCCATCAGCCGACAGACCGATATGCCTCCAAAACACTATTGGTAAGCTTTTAGAGAGGATGATAACGATTACTCGCAAAGACGGAAAGGCAATTTGGATTCTAGAAGGCTAGATTGCCGACTGATGCTGTGATTCAAAGTGGAGCTCTAGAGTAGCACTGCTCATGAGGAAAAGACTAACCTACCTTTCTCTTTCGCAGCGGTAGAGGTAGTGCTGCCAAGAGACCTAAGCATGCCTAGACTAGACTTAGCCTCGGCCTACCTTTCTGGATAAAAGCTAATCCCGCCGTCATTAGCTGGCAGGAGACGTGGGGAGGAATAAGATAAATCTTCAGCTGTTCATTGGCTGCGTTTCCAATATCACCTCTCGTGAGGAAGCACCAATACTAATTTTAGGGGCGACTTTCTTGACTTCATTACTACCTAAAATTTACTTGTTATAAGAAACGGGGTACGAATCTACTTTTCCGTGATTAGGGAAGAGGTGATTTGTCTCAAGTGAGCCATCAATTTTTTACCCGCAGACATAATAAGGTTAAACTTGAGAGCTTCTGAAATAACTTCGGATGAATCTAGAGTTGCTCGGCAGATTAACT
The DNA here is from genome assembly GCA_949987705.1 of Thereva unica. NCBI lineage: Eukaryota > Metazoa > Arthropoda > Insecta > Diptera > Therevidae > Thereva > Thereva unica. Next base: position 27,601,097 of record OX465281.1, on the reverse strand, counting down.
AGGAGTCATTTCCCGGGTTGACCTGGATTTGACCGTGGATTGGCCTTAGAAGCTAGCCCTGGATCGTTATTTGGCGCAGGTCCTAAAATAGGGACAAAGGCTTGGTAAACAGGATTTTCACTGCGGGTAAGATCGAATGGGCCATTGACACCTTCAAGCCTTTCAAGGCAGCTGGGAAAGCCCAATTTTTTATGGTTCTTCTTCAGAGGGGCTTGGAAGAGACTCTACCACTACTGCTGCCATTTTTCGGGATACCTCTGCGCTAGCTCATTTTTCGAGGTGGTGGAGAGGCGCTAGGGTGGCGTTTATTCCTAAAGCGAGGAGAAGATCGTATAAGGAAGGAAAATTCTATCGACTTACCTCTCTTCCTTTGTCCTGAAAACGATGAAGAAGGTTTTAAAGAGGCATATTAGGAAGAGTTCTACAGCAAACCTACTACTTACAATTTGCCTCAATCCCTCAACTGACGTGGATTCCAGCTCACGAAGGCTAATTGTAATGTTATTCCCGATGGCCTCGCTAGACTAGGAGCAAACCCCATCACTTGTTGTTCCGGAATCTATCTGTAGCTTAACCAGCTGTGACATAAAATCAGTAATCAAGAATTGTCGACCAGTTATTTCTCCATAGCTGGATAAGGACTCAGGGCACTAGTCAAGCTAAAATATACATACAAAACTAACATATGTAGCTAAAGCGGGCAAACTCACGAACTGAGAACTAAAGATAACAACAGAGCTTCGGACAACAACCGAGACGGCATATATCCGAAAAACACCGAGACGGCATAATACGTCAAATATGAAAGTGAGACTGCTTTTGTTTTGAGAGGAGAAGTGGGGCGCTTAAACACGGATTGAAAATAAACAAACGAGCCGTCGCCCTTATAACCTTATTTGATAAAAATATAGTATTCCTTCCTTTGGGTTGTGGGTTCACCCGGCGAAAGTAGTCGTGTGAATACAGTGACGCGATGTCGTTAGCTACAATCACTAAATTTTTCCATCGAAATGAATTCATTTCGTCATATACAGGGTGTATTGCTGAGACTGTCGAAACGCTCGGCTGTTGAAAGGTCTTAGATAGACGAGCAAAAAATCGTATGGGTGGGGGGATCGTAACCGTTTAGCCGCTAGAGCGTTTTGAATTTTTTTTGGTAAAGGTTTACATGTTACCCTGTATTTTTGTAACCCTATTAGATATGTTATGTGGGTGGGTTGAAACCTTGACTTTTACAGTTTTAGATAGGTGGGAGTATTCTGCGTATTTATTTATGAAAATATCTAATCAATAGTCTTCGTTCGGCCCTTCAAAGAAGTTGATGTCATTTTTGACAGGGCACTCCAACGAAGTCGGTATCATTGTTGGGTCGCGCGTATAAAAATCACATACGTCGTTTAAACAAGAAAGAAGGTCGACCGAATTTTATAAAAAAAAATGTATTTCAGTGAATACGCTTTGAACGACACTTCAAGGAAGTCGATATCTTTTTGGATCGCGCGATATTGTGCAGGAAAAAACGTACGTACACACAAAAACATACCTCTTCTCAAATTTATGCCTAAAATCTTTGAATAGAGAAGATAAGGAACCGAAAATAGCGTACATGTACACGGATTTGAGGGAAGCACTTGGGATCAAGAAATTTTCTCTCTAATTCTCTCCCTCCACTTAAACCACAACAACAAAATACATTCACTTTAGCCACAACAACAAAATACATTGTCAATCCCGGACATAGGCGTAGTGAAATTTGTTCAGGTTTTGCGAAGGGTCTGCTTCAAACATTTAGCCAAGTGAAGGGTTCTCACCGAGATGGTTGCTGAGAAACGATATCCCTCCCGGTTTTTGAATGAATATAACACAGCCACTGACCGGGATTGACACAAATACGTAAAGAATGCTATGCATTAGTGTTGCCAAAATGCTTCCCCGTGTTTAATAAATTGCACTTCCTCGTCTTCTCTATTCAGAGCCTAAAATGCTATTGGGACCTTAAAAAAACGTTGCGTTGAAAATTACGATTTCGATTTTCGGACCGATTACAATAACTTCCCTATAAACTGGGAAGTAAATAAACAAACGAACCGTCGACTTCATCAGGCCCGAAGCAATGGGGGCAACTGGGACGAATTGCCCCGGCCCTCGGTCATAGGGGAATCCGAAAATAGATTGTAAGCCAAAAAGTTAAAATCAATATATCGATGCGTTCCAAACGGCAAGTAGGCAGTAGCCTAAGACCTGTTCCGTTATAGTCCGCAGTGTGTAACTTTAGTTCTATTCGGGAATCAAGAACCGACCGTTCGTTCTGAATAAACTTATTCTTACCACAAATTTAAAAAAGTTTAAATATGTTTTTAATCTAGTTAAAGATAAATCTCTTCCGTTAATCTCCTCTCATTCACAAAACACACAGTTGCATCAATATTAAATATTTGGATATTATATTACCCATAGCTAGCTCGTCAGCAATTTTATAAAAAAAGATTGTATTTTTTGGCACCCATACTGAAAAAGGTTCGCCACCCCTGTACTAGGGCACTTTACGCGATGACTTGGAGGAAGAAACAGTGTTGATTGCATGGTAAGAGGAGATCAGCACTTCAGGGAGCAGGGAGCGTTGCAGGAATCTCTAGTTCACATAATGAGCTGATAGAGGTGGCGACATTGGACCAGTTGGTTTTTTTTGGAAACAGGAGGAGGCGCGTATATGTGGGTAGTCGACAATGTTGAAGCTGATGTGCAAATGGTCCGATAGTGAGACCTCATCCAGAATACGCCAGAATACTGTCGGAGAGTAGCCGGCTAGGGGCGGTGAGGTGCAGCATCTCTTCCCTACCACCAGTGACAAAGACGGATTTTTATCTCCTTAATTTCAAGATCTATGTATAAGTCATAACAAGAAAATCGAGGAGACACTCACCTTCGTTTACATCGAAGAATAGAGTATTGAACATTTGGATCACAATCGATGACGAATTATCGGTTCATCTGACAGAACTCTTGACAGTTTTTGGCAATACACCAAAAATAACAGACCCCTTGGTGAAAAAAGAGTCTTAAAAATGAATTTTAGAAGGGATTCTGTTGCGTGTTGCATATACAGTGGAAAATTCCGTCCGTAGGCGCAGGGCCGTAACGTGGATTTTGTGGGCCCTGGGCAAGACCTTCAAATTGGGCCCCCCTCAATAAAAAAAATTGAGAAAAAACTTACCATGGCTATAGTTTAAGGTATATCACTTAATAAATAAACACAAAATAAGGAATCTTTAAATTGGTCCTGTACATATTTTTTGTAAATTTTTTTTTATTTTATATTTATGAAGAAAAACGAATTAAAAATTTATTTAAATTGCATTCTTCTTGCTTTTTTCTCCGCAAACTCATCAATTATATTATTAAAATCTACCCAGTAAACCACGAATGCATACAAAATGAATTCACAATACATTTCAGGAATGAATGAAATTCATTACAGAAAGCATTTTGTAAGTAATACAGAATGCATTAAAACACATTAGGCATGTCCTAGGATGAAATGCATTGCTTGTAATGCACCCAGCAAACCACATGTAATGCATAGAACAAAGAAATGCATTCGCCGTACATTACAAGTAAGCTATCTGAAAGTTATCAATCAGCGACTGCTTACAAGTGCCTTACAAATACATTACAAGCAATGTATTAAATTGTTAGGATTTTGGGGATTCAAAAGCGTATTATAAAGGGCCAAATACACGAGCACTCTATTCCGCCACTCTAACAAATTTTTGTTGGAGTCTTCAGTAATTAAGTTAATAAAATCGTATCTCATTTCAGATAGCATACATACTGAAAATTATTCATTTTCTATTTTCGAGAGAGATATGAGGGCGACTATACGGACGTCACATGGTAGAACACATATCCAGAAATTCAGGCCATCTAAAATACAAAGTTCAACATATAATTATAATAAATTTTGTTTTAAATAAATATTTTATTATTAAATGCATTTTAGTCGATTAGAATCAATGCATTTTTTACTAGGGCAATCCTAATGCTATTCAATACATTTTATTAGTTTTATGAAATGCCTTTTGTAATGCATTTCCCATATCTATAAAATGTATTTGTAATTTATTATTTATGCATTACATACTTCTATATGAAATATATTGTTAATGCCCAGTAAACCACGAATGCATACAAAATGAATTCACAATACATTTCAGGAATGAATGAAATTCATTACAGAAAGCATTTTGTAAGTAATACAGAATGCATTAAAACACATTAGGCATGTCCTAGGATGAAATGCATTGCTTGTAATGCATTAACAATATATTTCATATAGAAGTATGTAATGCATAAATAATAAATTACAAATACATTTTATAGATGTGGGAAATGCATTACAAAAGGCATTTCATAAAACTAATAAAATGTATTGAATAGCATTAGGATTGCCCTAGTAAAAAATGCATTGATTCTAATCGACTAAAATGCATTTAATAATAAAATATTTATTTAAAACAAAATTTATTATAATTATATGTTGAACTTTGTATTTTAGATGGCCTGAATTTCTGGATATGTGTTCTACCATGTGACGTCCGTATAGTCGCCCTCATATCTCTCTCGAAAATAGAAAATGAATAATTTTCAGTATGTATGCTATCTGAAATGAGATACGATTTTATTAACTTAATTACTGAAGACTCCAACAAAAATTTGTTAGAGTGGCGGAATAGAGTGCTCGTGTATTTGGCCCTTTATAATACGCTTTTGAATCCCCAAAATCCTAACAATTTAATACATTGCTTGTAATGTATTTGTAAGGCACTTGTAAGCAGTCGCTGATTGATAACTTTCAGATAGCTTACTTGTAATGTACGGCGAATGCATTTCTTTGTTCTATGCATTACATGTGGTTTGCTGGGTATTTCTTGCACTATGTTAGATTCAATTGATATAATAGACAGGTTCGACAAACGCTGTTGTGAGAGCGACGATCTTAAATAGTTTTTAATTAACTTCAGTTTACTAAAACTTCTCTCGCAAGAAGCGGTGGTGACTGGTAGGGTTAGAAATATTCTTAAAGCAGCCACCATGTTTTGGTACGATTCGACTAATTCGAAATCATGTATAGTCTTGTAATATATTTAGAGGAGTGGTTTCTTTCAAATTTTCCACCAGCCCACATACTTGAAATTTAAAACTTTCATTCTCACAGCTTAATTCGTGACTATTCAAATCTTTATCATATTTTCTGGATAAATCTGCCGCCGCCTTTTGTAATTCAACAACGCTCATTGATTCTAATGACGAGCCAAAAAGAAAAGAAAAATCTTCACAATTTCTCTGTGAACCTTCACGGATGCACGATTTTTGAATGAAGAAGATTTATGAATGAAGTCACAAGAGACTTAGACTTCATTTGTGTCTACCAAGATAGAGGGTTAATGATAGAGGGATAGAGGGTGAAAATGTTTGTTACTAGCCTTTTTCCCGGTATTTGTAAAATATAGTGATAGAACATATTAAAAATCACTTCATTTGGTTAAAATTCAGAGTTTGAACTAAAATAGCCTGAAAATAAACTTGGTTGGCCAAAAGTACAAAAGATCATGATATATTCGTAAAGTTCAATTAAAACCCTTGCGATTTCATGTAAAACAAAATTTTTTGAGGTATACACATTTTGAGATATTTTAAGTTGAAAAAAAGCTGTTTTTTTTTTTTAACGCCATTTGAACCATTAGATCTAAAAATTTCGCTTCGACAATGTCATAAATCGATTACATAAAATTTGCTATCAGAATAGTGTATTTTTACATTTTTTACTGTTCACTATTTGCAAATTTAGAAGAAAATTCAACTATTGTGAATTCTGACTTCGATAAAAACATAAAATAAAAAATCGATTATAAAAATCAATAGAATCAACGAAAAAATCTTATATTTGGCAAAATTTGTTGTTTTTAAGTGCAGAAAACGCCAGTGAAGTTGAATTTAAAATCCGTGATGGGCGGGTGGACACTCATGCTGAGTTGGCATGGAATTACCCATATGTGATTTGGAATATTCATTAAAATACGAATGAAAATAATTGAGATAATTTTTTATCGGGGTTTCCTGGGCCCCTCTGGGGCCCCCCTGGGCCCAGGGCCCTGGGCAAGTGCCCCTATTGCCCCTGCCTAGTTACGGCCCTGCGTAGGCGACTCACATATTGTCGAAAAATATTTAGCACCGAAAGAGTGAAACGTGTTAATATGACTTCACAACACCTAGATTTATTATATCAGTGAATATAGAAGTTTACTTAGGGTTAACAATCTCAATTATATTATCTGACTTTTCCCGAATACGCTTAACTACCTTTTTCCACCATCAAAAACAATCTGTTCTACTTTTTCACTTAATCCCAAACGCGGAAGTCCACCTCTCAACCCTGTCCCCAAAAAAGTTCTCAACTCCAACTCAAATACACCCACGCATAAATTCATATCCCGCTTTATGTAATGTTCCTTAATTTATTATTCATATTCTTTTGTGAATATAAAAAAAAATCGTATTCAATTTCGGCTTTACATAAATCCGGAGCCGCATAAAATTTCATTCCATAATTCACAAAATTCCACGCGATAAAATACGACGAAAGTCACTCAACCTGCACGCACACATATTCCACGTCGCCATTTCCACTGTAACGGATGGATAAATCCGGGTGAGCAATTCTCCATTTTGGGTGGATTAAGAAGGCTCGAAACTATTTATGGGGATTCTTGGTAGAACGTAAACATAAACATAAAGACACCTTCGCCCCCCGCCCCTGGGTTAGTCGCCATCCGACGAAAGTCGTCGCACAGGTAAACGGTTAACAAGAAACGCTGCCGAGGATTCTAAAGACGGAAGGAACACAAATTCCCAATTAACAGGAAGCTCCATCAGCCATTGTTGTAGCACAGCCCAGATATGCAGGTCTAGCTCCGCATGCATCTAGGTCCTAGTCTGACGTTAGCATTCTTCTCATGATACGAACCTTTTATCCTGGATAAGGTGCCGGGGACTATGGGGATAGGTCTGCAGTCGCCGCTCTTGCTCTCCCACTGGTGGTGGTGGTGCATACGTCGAAATTCCTTTCAGGGGACTTAATCACCGGATTGCATGGCCCCAATCCTTTGTATCCCGAGCTGCATCTGCACCGAGTGCACTAGTGCAATAATACAGCGACCGGCAGCAGCGCTCCTATCTGAATGCGAAAAACAATGGGCATGAGTTATCCCTGCTCCTCGAATGCTATTCTGTTGCAGCCAGAGCCAGCGTCTAAACAATCACAAACATAACACTACCCCGGGTTACTGAGTACCGATCCTTCGGGGGTCAGGATATCCGCAATAATATGGCTGGGTAGTTCACTAAAGCACAGGACTCTCAGGCATAAACGAGAAAATGAATTTCGTCCTTTCTCTCCTCGCACACTTCCGCAGATCTTCTAGGAAATTCTTTTTTTTCGTGGAGATTAAAATTTACCGACTTTAACTCTTAACTTTAACTTCTTAACCCAGTGTCCACGAACTGAACGTTATCAACTATAAACCACCGAACGCACTTCTCCAGAGGATTCTACAAACTGGGGATAGTTTTCGGACTCAACTTCCAACTCTGACGACCAAAGCCCAGGGGTTATTTCTGCTCTTTTTTCTAGTGCTCCACGCATCCAGAACATTTCCATAAAGAACGACAGCCCAGCCGATATGTCAGCGCAGCACCCCAACCGTGGTTCCGGTACTTCTTTTCAGAACATTTCCCCACCGCCATTTACCTTCGAGCTGCGACTGCGCCGATGGCTTTGTTTTTGCGCTCAGCCGTGTTAATATATTATGACGTGCTGTCCAGGGACCATCGTTTGCGGGGCTGATGGTCCGCGAAAATTTTGCCGGGTGAGATGTTATGGTTCGAAAAAATAATGATGGCCTCGCCTATGATTGGAGGTTTCAGTGTTGACTAGGTTCCGAAAGTGGGCAATTAGTTTGGGTTTAGGTAATTACTATTGGGATTTTGGGCTTGCATCTAATGCGGAAGAGGAATGAACCTAAATGCGGTCGTTCGTTTTTTTTGGGTGCAAAAACGGCTGGATTAAAACCTAGACATAATTACACCTGTGAAGGATTTAATGATTAATGTCACGAAGTCGTATGTTTATTCAATAGATACGAATCTAGGAGTACTTCAAATACTGTTCCACTTGTTGCAACTTTGATTTGAAAAACACGACTTAACTTCGCTAGATGAAGTATACATCGTCAGTACCCCTTTGCAGGCTAGGTTCTGCCAACAGCTGTTGGTGCATTGTACGAATCTTAACCGGTTCTTTCTAACAAGGAGCCAGAGCTCGTATAATTACATCACGATGGTGTCTGTACGTGGCCTCAAGCCAAATGTGTCTTTGCTTAGAACCGTATCCTAGCTTTGTTCTTGTTCTTCTTTTTTTGGTGAGGTATTGGGTCTAAAAGTGATCACTCGATGGGTATACATACTCTTGAACAGATGCAGTCATCCTTCTAGAAGCTTGTCGCTTAGACCTGACTGCTCGAAGTAGGGTTACATTGAATTACGTACTACCGCCATGATGATCCCGGCCAACGGGGGCTTTCCGGTATCTGAAGGAGTTCACAAAAGAAGGGTTCGGGTGATTTCCGTGGGGCTTCCCAATTCCACTCCGACCCTCGTTGCCTTGGCTCTCTGTTTGGGCCCAAAAGCTTAAGGTAGAGCTTTAGCTGTCTGGGTCTGCTTGTTATCACGGTAGGAGGGTCATTGCGGCTCTCCCTTTTTTTCTTCCTTTGGGGTCCCTGTCTCTGGAGAATCATGTGACTGTTGTCGTTTAGGCAGCATACCAGATAGGCCCGGATTAGAACTATTCCTCTAGGTTAGGTCACGATCACGAGTGTTACGTGGAAAGATCTCTGGTGTCGTAGGCAATTCGGAAATGTGCATTGAATTAAAATTATGAATAATGTTAAAGCCATTTACATGCGGGCCGCCGGCAGGCCGCGGCCTAAAGGTTATCCGCCTTGAGACCAAGTATAATTACACACTCAAAGGACTCCAACTGGATTGGCCCTGCAGTCCAGGAAAACTGACAAAAATCTTTATGTTTGTCAGTCCGGGCCTGAAGATCTGAACTTCTATTCGTCTGAAAATTTCGTTGAGGCCGTGAGCATTTTAGCACTTGAATTAACAACCTGCTACGCTAACTGTCGTCCTCGCTCGTGTATGGAGGGAATCATGAATTCACCTGCAATCAACGGCCTGTCAGAGGGATCCGTCAAATCCTTATCTCTCAGTCAGACTGAGTAATGTATGGCCTTCATCGGGCCGTGCCTGCCAACTTGGCCAAAAAGCCACGGGTTGTCGACGGCCTATAAGTGAATGCGGACCTTAAAGTGTAACTTTCATCGGGCCCTACCTGCTGACCTGGTCTGAAACGACACAGTCCGCCGGCGGCGTATGTGAATGGAGGCCTTTAGCTTCCAAAGTTGATCCCGAAGGTAGTCAATGTTAATGTTTAATTAATTGATGAGACGCTTAATATGCAGTAGTTTTAATTATCTGTTTTGTGGCACGCTAATGTATTTGCGTTGCCGACTGCTGCTCTAGGTGATGCCATTTTTTGGTAGGTTGAGCAGAGTTGCGGCTATGTCGGTCCTGCTTCTTGGGTTCCCGGAATCCTGACATCCGAGTTATTTGGCTTCGAGCTTCTCTGCAGCTCCATCGTTCGTTCGATGTTGTTCTTGTCTCGATATAGTGGATCTTGTGCGGAAAACTTGAACGCGATTGGCAAATGTAAACTATTGGGTTGTGCGACTGTTACCTTTGTGGGTTAGTGCTGGCGTTTATATGAACCTTCTAGTTTTAATCCGCTTTTCAAAGTAAAAGGTCTGCAAATACTTCGGTCCCTTGCTGAGAATCACAGACTTAATGCTGGTTTTCCATCATTTCGATTGTTCAATTCAAGGCCTCAAACGAGGACAATCAAATGAGGCACATTGAGTTATTTAATCTTCAAACAGGGTTGTTTCTGTAGTACACAAATTGAACCAAAATTGAAGGAGAGTCAAATGCCGATGGGGTTTGTGGACCTAGATTGCCGATTTGCTTCGGAAAAATCTCTTTCATTCTTACAAGCGGAGCAATACTCCATAGACATTCCGTGTCCACAAATGTCTGAGGCGAGAAACAAACGGTCTATATAGGGCCAGACTGCCAAGAAACACTAAAAGCTATTAGATCATAAACGCTGACATCAGAGCAAAATGCCGAGAAACTATTCCAGAGTTTACTAAACACGAACTCAGAATCTTAACTGGTTTTTTTCACGGAACATGCTTTTGCCTTTGATTTTGCCTATTGTATTACACCCATATACTTCATCTTTGCAGGACAGGCCATTTAAACAAGTTCAACAGTTCGCCTAATGGCTTGTCGCTTACAATTGACTGCTCGAAATGTAGACGCATCCTCCTCAAGTCCGACTAAAAAAAAGACCCGTTCGTAGCTTAAAACACGTGTACGTAAGTTTGCGTAGTTCAAGCAGCATTCGACGTTGTTAGTACTAAGTTGGGGGACCGATTCGTAAAACGACACCGCGCCCAAACAAGTCCTTAGTCATATTACAAGACGGCAATTAAGCCCATAAGTGTCCTGACAGCCTTTCAACTGCGCCCCAACAATACCTTAGCCGCGTTAAGAAACGGGGTATGAAGGAACCCAAAAGATTTAATACAGGCCGAAGTGCTTGAAAGACAATGGCCCCTGTGCTGAAAGTCGAGCCGGGTTTTGTTACAAGTCGTTCGTGCGACGTTTCTGCCGAATTGCGACTTTCAGTACAGGGGCCTAGAGTGGAAATGCTAAGTTGAGCCCCTGCTGTTTCAGATGCGGTAGACCAGGTGTAGTCACATGCGGATGTCCCACATGTCAGGGAAACCGAGCCAGGGTTCGAGGCCAATCTGGAGTCTGGTATTTCCTAATGATACCGGGCTTTACGTCCATCGTTTTTCTTTTGTTTTCTTCTCCCGAGCAGGCCAAGCTTTTCTCTCTTTTCCGTTGGAAGGGATATGTCTTTGGTTGTAACAGCATCTTTCGGGGGTCTTCTGGTGGTATGAAGCCATAACCTTCCCTATATTAGAATACGAGAGAAGAGCGATAGAATGCTAACTTCGGTGATCGTACAGGAGATGGGCTCCTCGCTTATTGTGCATAGAGACGATCGCAGAAGAATGGGCAGGGAATTATTGCAAAGAGGAAAGAGTATAAAGAAAGATTTTATCTAGATGGGAGAAGTGGAGATATGAAGGATCATGCAGGTGCGTGGATTCGATCCATGTACCTCCTAACTTCTTATCAGATACCGACTCAAAGCCTCCCGCAATGCTAAAGGCAAGATTGAATCTGTGTAAATAGCATCACAGAGTAGTAGCACAGTTAGAACCATATGTCATCCCTTAAGCTAGTGAAGGGATTCCATTCCCTATACCCAGATCACGATCGGTGACAACGGCGAGGCTTCCAAAACGAAGTACCGCCTGAACTCTAATCATACCTACATGGGCTTTCCTTCTATCTCAGTGAACAGTGTGAATATAACGGTTGACCCATCAGTTAACATCGTAGGCATGGTAACATCTGAATGTTTTGGTTTGATGGGCTGCAATCTACAAGTCCTCATTCGACCACATCTGAACTACAACTCGTTTATCTATGCTGGTTCCTAGATAACCGCTTTAAGGTGGCTCGACAAGTGGCTCGCCTCACCAGTGATGACACCTTTCCTCCTGCATAAATCTGCGGCCATTTATGGTGCCAAACCTCCAATGGAATGATGTCCCTTAGTCGACTCTACACTATGCTATGAACACCCTCCTACGTTGGACGCTTGATGGTAGGACGCATCGTCTGGCCGATACTTGAACTATGAGTGTCCAATGTCAAGTGTCCAACGTTGGTGTTTCGACACGTTCGGGCTGTTGTCTGTATTGAAACGTTCGCTACATCGTGTAGAGCCGGCTTTAGACCAATGGAGGGCACCAATACAACATAAAGCAAATATTTTGAGCTACACTTTATGAAAAGGCATCAAGGGCTATAAAGATAACCTCTGCATGAAGGACTATCTAGAAAAACCATTCAACAACGCTCAAACGTAACGAGGTTCCAGTCATGTCACGTTAACGTTAATAAAAAATCTCATTCATCCATTACCTGCCGTTATAAAAAGAAGCATTGAAAAAGCCCACCTGTAATTCGCCGGTGATTATAAAGAACATTGGACGATGTTTATTATTGCGTGCGTGCGGCGCAATTATCTTGCGGTGTGCAATAACAACCAGTCTAAGGTTAGTCTGCTCTGATGGCCGTCCATCATTGCTCCATAAATCGAAATTGCACTAATCACGGCGAATCCGTGAAGCTCCTTCGTGCCTACCTTCACTCGCCCAGTGTTAACACACACATTCTGTCCTTCGATAGTTTTGAGTTCTACTGAAGTTAAAGCACGTGTGGTAGGATCTGTTTGGGTGTGTGTGTGCGTTAAAAAGTTTAATTGGAGTTGAATGTAGGCCAATCTTTTCATCGTGAGTTTCATTGTGCGAAGATGTTTTATGACCAATTGGGATGGGAAAAAGTTGTTTATTTTGGCGGAAATGTTTGGTGCGTGGTACTTGGAGCGTGGCATTACTTTTTCAAGAATGTCAGGCTGTAATGAAAGTATGGAAAGGTTTATTTATTTATGTACAAGGACTGCTGACCTTTAAAGAGGGTGTAAAAGTTCGCCTTAATATTTTGCTGGTGGCTGTTTGGATTGTTCTTAGCCTTTTGAAGTTCGTTGTTGAAGGTGAGAAATTAAATATTCGTAGGCCGCTCTGACATTTAATATTTTAGACATTCAACCTTATGTATTTTGAGTGCAGTCAGTGGGTGTTGCAGGTATATTACCAATAAAGATGGAGGGAAATTGCGAAGATATTAAAGGTAATCCGGACAGTCCTACTGAGCAAACCGCAATGAAACCTAAGTTTCGACAGCTGCCCCTATGTTATAGTCCAATCAATCTACGCAAATCCATCTAATAATTGCCAACAGGAAACAAAAAATATGGTCATATAGGAAAAAAAATTCTAAAAAAGATAGCGTTTTTTTGTTCGGAATTGGGAATGGCGAACCTAACCTAAAAAATCCCGGAAACTGAAAAAAAACGGTTTTTAGCGAATAAAAGAAAAACGTGACCTCGGATCGAAAAAAATCAAATTATAAAGTTTTAGCTATTCAAATTATCTTTCGATTGATGTATATTGAGTTATAGGTTAGGGCACAAAATATAGAGAAAAATGGGAAAAACTGTCGAAAATCACGTTTTTTTTAATTTGTTAATAACTTTTGTTTAACGCCACTTACATATTTGTTATTTGGTACAAATATTGCTTATTGCTAGCTGAAAAAACGGTGTAATTTTTGTTGCGAAATATTGCACAGTTTCCTTGAAATTTCACTTTTTGCAAAAAAAGGCGTTCTTGTAAAAACGCTCCTCTTGGTCCATGGATTTCGCTGGATCAACGTTCGAGAGCTTAAACTTTTCTTCAAACCTTGTACTATCATGTACAAGTAAAAAATAGTGGATTTTAAAAGCGTACAATGCTCAAAATGGTCCCCAAAAACGTATTAATAATGAAAAAACAGACTCAGAAAGTCAGTTTTTTTCCACCAAACATATGTTTTTTTCATTATTAATACATTTTGGGGGCCATTTTGAGCATTGTACGCTTTTAAAATCCACTATTTTTTACTTGTACATGATAGTACAAGGTTTGAAGAAAAGTTTAAGCTCTCGAACGTTGATCCAGCGAAATCCATGGACCAAGAGGAGCGTTTTTACAAGAACGCCTTTTTTTGCAAAAAGTGAAATTTCAAGGAAACTGTGCAATATTTCGCAACAAAAATTACACCGTTTTTTCAGCTAGCAATAAGCAATATTTGTACCAAATAACAAATATGTAAGTGGCGTTAAACAAAAGTTATTAACAAATTAAAAAAAACGTGATTTTCGACAGTTTTTCCCATTTTTCTCTATATTTTGTGCCCTAACCTATAACTCAATATACATCAATCGAAAGATAATTTGAATAGCTAAAACTTTATAATTTGATTTTTTTCGATCCGAGGTCACGTTTTTCTTTTATTCGCTAAAAACCGTTTTTTTTCAGTTTCCGGGATTTTTTAGGTTAGGTTCGCCATTCCCAATTCCGAACAAAAAAACGCTATCTTTTTTAGAATTTTTTTTCCTATATGACCATATTTTTTGTTTCCTGTTGGCAATTAACGCAAAAATTACATGGAGCTATTTTAGATTGATTGGACTATTAAGCGAATGATGAAACGATCGCAGCAGATCATTTTGGCATTCAAGATAGCTCCTAGATTTCTTACCTTCTCAACTCTGACTAAAGCGACCCCATTCAAAGCGATGACGGACAGCTCAGGACGAACAGTGGTGGAATGAGAGAAAAATATGCAATGGGACTTTGAAGGATTGAGTTGAAGTAGGTTTGAGGTCGACCGGGAAGAAACATGGCGTAGGTCAGCAGCAAGCTTCTCCACACATCTTTGAATTTGATCATTGGGCGCTGAGATACAAAGTTGCACATCATCAGCGAACATATGAAGAATGTGTTACTATCGAAGGAAGATCGTTAATAAAGATGTTTAATAAGATAGGTCTCACAATGGAACCTTGGGGTACGCCACCACGAAGGGGAGCTATCAAGGAACTATAACCACCAAGTATAACTTTCTGAGAGCGTTAAAAAAGCAAATTGCAAGAGTTTGATAGCATAAGGAGAAAAATGGACACAAGAGGAGAGTTTCTGCAAAAGAATACGGTGATTGACGCTATCAAAAGCTTTAGAGAAGTCCAAGAGAGAAGCTTTAGGGAAGCAGCAATAGGCAGCAAACCTGGTGTGATCGTTGAGAGAGTTTCGGAGATCAGTTGTAACTTTGAGGAGCGCGATTTCACAGCTGTGATACTTGCAAAAGCCAGACTGCCACACATGCATGAGTCGAAGTTGATCACAATACTCAAGGATTTGTGTTGCAACCAGCTTTTCAAGAACATTAGCGAGAAATGGAACAATACTAATAAGCCGAAAATCAGAAAGACAAGCAGGAGATGAGCCTTTGGGTATTGGAATTATTAAAGCAAGCTTCCAAGACGAGGAAAACTTAGATTTAGCTTTGAGTCAGGAGTTTGAAATATGAGTTAAGACGGGCAACAGACATGGACTGCGCATATTTAGAAACCTAGGCGAGATGTTATCACTAGCAGTGGCTTTAGATTAGTGAGCACGGAGCAGTAAAGAGGGAGTGCACACAATGAAAGCCATCAGATGAAGTAGTAAAAGGGGTATGGTGAAATAAGAAATCTTGGTTTAGGGTTTCAGGACAGAGTAAACCAAGACTTAGAGCTCACTGATAAAGTTTTACTTTGCAGAGGTACACCTCATCAAACAGATCGAGGAGCATACTGGCAAATGCAGCAATCTTTTCATCGACATCAGTCGTAGTAACGATTCTAGGCCAAGGTAGACAAAGGCATTTTTGGACGAGTCGGTCTCGGTCAATACTGGAGAAATCACGATAACTGGGAGTAACCGAGGTAAGAGGGTCAATACTAAAGCGATGACAAACGAATAAAATATCGTGGTTTAGCTAACTGGGGGAGAGATTTGGTTTTGAAAGATGGTGGAGTTGATATTTGTAAGAAACACGTCGAGTAAGGAGGGTGCACTACGATTGAAATAGGTTGGAAGAACATTGGTAACATCTAAGCAAGAGGGTGAAAAGCGTAGACAAGAACAAGTTCATCAGAAGCACTAGAAATTTCAACACAGATAAATTCAATTCCAGGGAGTTTAAAACAAACCAATCAAATAGGAATCAGTACAAACTACTGTATCAGGACTCGGTAACATGCCAGCCGCATGAATTAGAAATAAGGTTACGCTGCGGTTGAAGGCGCGATACCAGCGATCAATGATCATCTAGCTAGACCGACACTCATACTGAACAAGATCACAGATTCATTAGCCAGCACTGAATACTCTAGTGAGGCTTGGACCGATCTGGAAAAGTAACCTCGCGCATAAGCGCGATTAGATCAAAGAAACTACTGTTGGGCAATGAAAAGACATCAATAACCTATATGTCAAAACCGATACTACAAGCTATGACTTATTGAGCAAGGATTCATCATTTCAGAGCTACTCCGAGTCATGGCCTATCGACATCGATGGCTAAGATTAATCTAGCCAAAGTCTCATAAACCACAATCTAGCATCGAACGAGACCCAGAAGGATTTAACTTACAGAATAGAAATCACACAGGATCTCGAGATCCGTATACTATGATCCAAGCTAACCTTATCCAGCTAAAGCTAATTCCATTGCTTGACCAAGAAGGAATTATGAAATTGGAGATCACATCCAGAATATCAATGTATTCTCACACTGGAGTCAAATATTGTGCTCTGTTCATGTCGAACTTTTCTAATGTGTGGAACCAGGATCCCGGGAGAGGGGTTTCTTACAATATATCGAATATTTATCTCAACGTGAACCATGCTCCGACATATACAGTGACTAACAACATCCTTATGCGAGACAAAATCGAGCTTTTGTCGCGCCACAAATTGAGACTGTCTAGTCGAATCTGTGCTCTCTTTTACATAGATGGCTGCTACCTTTTGTCGCTGTTAAAGTGTCTTTCCTTAACCAGATTTTGTCGCGCCACAAAGTGGGACTGTTAGACCAGTATAAACTGTGCGAATCTTTTATATGGATTATAATGATATGCTGATCTCCGCGTGCCTTTCAATGAATGTTTTATGGTATTTTCCGAGTCTTAAATATATTTTCGATAAAACAGACTTTAGCGATCTCGATCTTTCGGAACCTTACCTGTTGTAACTCCTTTTGGGAGTGTTAAAGAACTTCGTTTTGGTGGATCTCAACCATGAAAATTAATTTTCCGTAAAAACAGCATTTAAAACTACAAAAATCGATCCGAATCTCACTTAATCTCTCGCGGAGGAGAGGGGGGTAAATATCACATAATTTTTTTCCTCAAGAAACAGTGTAAAATGGCTAGAAAACTGGGTTAGATTAAGTCAAACTTGTTTCCCCACTAAATGCCCCCATTCACTTACAGGTCAGGTCGGCAGACACGGCCCGATGTAGACCACAAGTATTCGCCTGACAGGCCATGGCATGCAGGTGGCGTCATGATTCCATACAAACACACAGACGAAGACGACAGTTTAGTATAGCAGGTTGATAATTCAAGTGCAAAAATGTTCATGGCCGCAACGAAAACTGGCGGCTGGCAGAGGCGTGGACAGTGACTGCAAAAACGTTTAAAACACACAGATCACCAAATTTGCTAACACAAGGGCAGGCCGCGGAGAAATTAAATACAATGGGAAAATCTCCCACAGGCGGTCGCCGTCACTGCCTCCGCGTCCATCTGTTTGTGCATGAATTCGTGCCGTAGATTCACGGCTTGAAACTGAAAAAAAGTTCAGCTCTTCAGGCACAAGCTGACGATAAAAGCCCACACAGATGAAGATTTTTGTCAGTTTTCTTGGACTGCAGGCCCCTTCCAGTTGGCGGACGGTGAGTGATACTTGGCTTAAAGGCGAAAACTTTCAGCCCACGGCCTGCCGTCGACCTTTGAGTGAAAGGGGGGTTAAGATATGGCTAAATTCTATACAAAAAAATTTATGCGAGCGCCAGAAAGTAACATAATAACTCCTCGATTGTTAAGCCGCCACCGACCCACCTAACGCGCGACTCGACGAATGCTGCGACGTACGAGCCATGTCATCGATGTTGCAAAATCGCAAAAATCGCCTTGGACAACCCCTACGAGACTTTTATCATGCTTTCCAGGAGCTTTTAAGCTTTTGTTTGTTGCTTGGAGCTTTTGTGACGTCAAGAAACAAGAAAAGCTTGTTGCAGCTGCACCTGATATGTCCTGGTGTGTCTTTCATGAATTCTTTATGGCGTTTTGTCTAGTCTCAAATATCATTGATGTCCCTCTTGTAACATCATTTTATTTTTTTCCCAATCCCCCTGTTATAGGTGGTTAGCAAGTTTTTACAACTCACCCTGTTGCTACTTCTCTAGGTGGCGTCAAAGAGCTTCGCTATGGTGGATCTCAACCAGGAAAGTTTATTTTTATACCGAGTTTGCCTTTTCTGTAAAAAAGTATTTAAAACTTCGACATTTGAATAAAACGTTAAGTCGCAACCTTTAGCTACCTCACGGCGCCGCCGGACCTCTGGGTGTAGAATAAGGATTAAGGATCTCGCTAAATCAACACTATTCCAGTAATCTTTCACTCTCTGGCAAATTATCCATGAAAACTTTAATTTATAAAAAACACGAAAAAATCCCCTCGAATTAAAGTCAAATGCAACTCAAGCTTTATCCCAAGTTAAATTGATATTTTTTTTAATCTAGCACACACAGAGCCGCCCTACTTAACAGAGTTTCCTATAAAAGAGCTTTTAAATTTTTAAATTCACTTTTATAGCTTTCATCACAGCGAAATGCGAAAAAGATTCAAATTCCTGCCAAATGTCGATGCTTAGAGAGGGGGAGAGAGAAGGAGAGAGGGAGAGAGTGGTCTGTCCCCTCCCCACTTTTCTGTTTAGAACTTTTATCTGATTTCCTTTTTTAATGCTCGGAAATTTTCTACGAATGGCTAAACATGGTTGTTCCTGTTGCGATATGTTGACTAAAGTCCTATATACTTTTTTTTTTGAAATAAAACATTCTTTCATCCATTTTGCCTATAGCCAGGAAGCATGGGTGGGGAGGAGGGGAAGTGGTGCAGAGGCAAGAAAAACTAGGGCAGATAGACTGAGGTGTTTTCCTGTCATATCCTTAATATGAAAATAAAATCCCACCCACTTGTGACTCTTAAGGCCTTGTTTTTATTACCTTTCTAGGCAATTGTTGTGGGGGTGAGATTGCCGGCAGCTTTGGTTCCCCCGGTCCCGCTTCGCCCTGGTCCAAGGTTAATTTTTTGCACTCTAGAGACTAACAACTGAGGGACATAACCCGGTGTCTGTTATCCCTTGATCGGTCCCTTCAAATTGATTTCTCAGGACGTCGAACGAAGGAATAATAAAAACTGCTTCCATTACTGGCCTCTGTTTTGTTGATGTTAGTCCGTTAGTCCTGTGTGCTCGAAGGACCTCGGAGCGTCTTTTTATCCCATTTTTGTTTAGGTCTTTTCCTGGATCTACTCTAGCTAGAGGCCTGAGGGTGCTATCCCGCTAACCCTTCAGTTTATCCCATCCTTACCAGTATATGTCACTTACTGACCGACCAGACAGGGTAAGTCCTCTTGTATATGGAAATTTTCCATATTCGTGTCTTGCCTTCATCCCTCTCCCATCCCGGTATATCCATCAGTGTATATCCGGGGGTATGGTGGTGGGACCGAGAGAGGGGAAAATACATGGGGAAATTTCCACTTTTTGTTGAGGTAGACAGGATAAAAATATTGTGTTAGGCATCCTTGTTGCCTTGAGCTGCTAATGGGTTTGGCAAGGCTCAAAGGGTCCTGTTTGCCACAGACAATCATATTGAAATGGTCTTTCGGGGGTTCTAGGGTGGACTTTAATCTTCCCTTTTTTTTCCTTGGTGACTTCCATTTTAAAAATAAGCCCCCGTTGTTGCTCGGGCTCATCTTTTTTTGTGAAAGCATAGCAGATTTGCAGAAAGGGGGGGGGGGTGCTGGTGTAGGGGTGAGAGAAGCCTGTTAGGGGATTGGGTACATGATGGGTTTTGCACATACACACACAAAACGCCATTCATTTATTGCTTTTCTCTAGACCATTTTTGTTTGTTTTTCCTTGAATAAATGGCGAGAAGCCATAAATTGTCCACCCTTAACGCTTTAAGGGATGCCCAGTTTCTCAATGGAGTGCCAACTATCCAAGAGAAAAAAAACCACTCCCTCCTACACCCCTCTACACCAATAACAAAGCCAACAGGCAGATGATGATGATGATGATGATAATGTTGATGACGATAATGCCGCCCCGCCCGCAAGGGGGTAGTTACAGGGTGGAATGTCTGTTGTTAATTTTAAATTAACAGCAACACAACCACTTCTTTTAAAAGTTACAGCAAAAAAAAGTTAAAATCTAATTAAAAATTCAATAATTACTACCCCTGCGCCCACCCCAATCTCTCGTTTCTCGTATATCTCAAAATGGATGGTGGCAGCGGTTTTTGTATCAAAATGGTTGGTGGCAGCGGTATCTGGTGGAATTGAAGTCCGCTCTATCTATTAATAAACTGGCGGGCGACTTAGTTATGAGAAAGGAGCGATTGTTGCAATTCCCCCCTCCCCCCGCCCATGCCCTTACTTTGCTCGTATATCTCAAAATGGATGGTGGCAGCGGTTTCCGTCTCAAAAAGGATGGTGGCAGCGGTATCTGCTGGGCTGCAATTGAAGCCCGCTCTATCTATTAATAAACTGGCGACTTAGTTATGAGAAAGGAGCGATTGTTGCAATTTCGAACTTCTTCATCACAACCCCCTCCCCCCTCCTCCCTCTACCGTCTCCCCTCCGACTGAGTATCCGCTGCTTCATTAATTTGCATATGCCGTAAATTTCAGAACTAATTTCAACTTTTTCCCCGCAATTAAATGAGAGTTCGCGCGATAAGAACTGCTTGAAACTCAACAGTCCACCTCGAGAGTCCTGCTGCCCACGATGCCCACGACATAGGGTGTCCTTGTCGTCCATTGAGATTGGTAGCATGGAACCGCCTGCCACCCACGGGAATTTCCCTGTAAAACGGCGCGCGAGCGAAATTTCGCTGCCTTCTCGATTGTCTACCCCTAAAAAAAGAATAGGGTACAGATGACTACTGGGCTGGCACGGGTCTAAGTGTGGGTTAGTCGTCCCAGCCGATGGGTAGTAGTATATCATCTGCTCTATGAAATTTTTCGTCTTTGATTTATGACACCAACGGGGGGAGGGGATGAGAGAATGAAATTATGAACGAACGAAACGGCAACAAAAAAAAAATGTTTTTGTGATTTTTTTTAATGAAGACAGTTTTCTGCAATAAAAATGTCCGCCACACCCAGGGGGCTGGGGTTGGCAGCAGTGACGCGCGCGGGGCAGATGACGAGGTCGTAATGTTGCCATCTGTTTGTGTCAAGGGGAAAAAAGCTTTCTTAAGTGCTTCGTAATGACCGGTCCTTCAGTTCTTAGCTTTCACAGTTAAACAGATTTTTCCCTTAAGCGATTTTTGGGATCGGGGCAGGTCATTAATTTTTTCCCGCTTTTGTTTTTTATGCCTTGGTGGTTTTATAGGAGGCATTACGAGTGATTCGAAAGAATAATTGAGTGCTTGTAATCATTTTTGTGGGACTTGGAATCTTTTTGAATTTGAAGGGAATGAATTTTTTTTTATTATTATCAACCAGTGTTACATTGGTACTGTGAGTGATTTACCCCACGGGGGTGCTTGTCGCAGGGTTTTTTTTTGGAAATAGAAGCTGGCAGGATTTAGCTGCGTTGTGGTTGACCAAACGCAAAGCTAGAGTATCCATGACAATTAACTTTAACAAATACTTTTTATGTCTGGGGCTAGAGATCTCTTTATGTTGTTGACGGTCCTATAATATCACAAAAAAGAAATTTCAAAAAAACAAGCTTTAGTCTTAAAGAAATGAAAGAATGCCAACAGCAATATTCCACTCCACCGTCTTGCATCTACTATACCACCGCCTCAGATTATTGATTTTGGTTGTTTCTCAGGAGTCTGGTTTCTTCAAATATGCTTATAGGCCATAGTTGAAGAGAAAAGACTATGGGAGTTAAGAGTAAATAAAACGTGAAGAAATAAATTGAGTCAATAAAGTAGAGAAGCAATGTCCATGCTGCTTCCCTAACCTCTGATATTATTATTATCAATTATCACGAAAACAAGAAAAGTGTGAATTAGAACCTAATTTAGCGTTCAGCATTTGTTATTAGCGTGCCATTAAGTGTTTTATCGAAGACACTTACCCCAAGCTTTTATGACATCAATGGATTATTAGAAATGAGCTTTAAGAGCTTTTGATGAAGCTTTCATGACGTAACAAAAAAGCTTTTGTTTTATTAAAAGCTTTAAAGCTTTTGTTATATTTTCTTATAAGCTTTCGAGCTTTTATTATGTTTTCTTGGAGCTTTTAAGCTTTCGTTGAATTACTTTGTAGAAAATTATTTCGAGTGCAAATTTTTTATTGAAAAAATGCTAAAATGTACATAATTATTTCATTTTGTTATATTTAGTTTTATTTTATAAAAAAGGTAGTTTGTATGTATACATGTACCCTAGTTGTGCTAATTTTGAAGTAGAGGATGATCAGACTCAATAAAGTAGAAAATAGAATATAGAAATAAATTCAGAAGAAGTGCTCGTTTCTTCGGTTGTTTTTAACCCCCCAGGCTTCCGAGATTGTTATGAAAACTAGTGGACTATAAGCCACAAATCATTACTTGCTGTAGCTTTTTTTATGTTAACCTTTTGCAGTTGCCGTTTCATTCTGTCGAGCGAGAGTGTCGTTTTACCAATTGGTCCTCCAACTAAGTAGTAATCGCGTGCAATGCTGCTTAGCCGCACAGGTACCAGTCTATTGAGTATGGTACTCTTTATGGCCACCACGATGATTCTCCGTTTTCTTCGTCCTATCCAGCTAAAATTTTGTATTTTTAGGGAAGGACATGACGAGGAGTAAGCTTTACACTATCAGCTGGCGCTTATGTATTCAAACTCTATATCGGTCCTATGTTATTCCTCCTGCTGAAATACTAATCCTAAAAAAGTACAAAAACAAATCTATTGAGGGTATTATATATGGTTGAAGATGTTCTATGTATGCCGCTTCGCCTAAGCGGAACTATAAGTCGTAGAAAGCGACCGTCAGTTGACGTCAACACTAATGCAATTGAGCTGTTGTTGTTGTCTCTACATTAGTGTTGACGATGCAGATTTGAAAGGAGGAGAATCCTTTGTTCGATTTACAAAGAAATACAGGTTGATGGCATTTGGAAGAAAAGATACAAATCAGAGTTTTATGAAATCAGTAAAATTGTCAACGTGTTCAAAATAAGCAGACTACGATGGATTGGTCATGCCGAACGAGCTGTGGAACGGAGCGTGGCAAAAATAGTTTTGGGGAGAGATCAATGTCAGCCTAAGAAGGAATATATAGACGACGTCGAGGAAGATTTAAGACAGTTAGGAATAAGAAACACAAACTCTGCAGTTTCAATTGCTGCAGCAGTTTTAATACTGTTGCTGTTGACTTTGCTTTGCTGCCAGGAAGACCACAGCAATTTACTTTGCTTTGGTGTGAAAGCTTTTTGTTTCATATTGCTGCGAGTGCTGTTGCATACAATTGCTAGGGTATGCTGGCCCGGCTGTGAGTGCTTCACATACACATAAAAAAAGCTCTCACCCCTCTAAACAAAGTTCCATATAAAGTTAGACCATGAAAAAAAACTGAAGGAAATTTCACAGCCTTTGGAGGGCAAAGCTTCGAAAAACTGTGAACAAACAGAAAGCATTTCACAGCAAAGTATTTTAAAGCCGAAACATTTGCAGCCGGACTAGTATGCTCCTGAAAGCTTTTAAGTAATTTAAAAGAAACAGCATTCGCAGCGATACGAAACAAGAAGCTTTCACAGTCTACAGCAAGTTTAAAACTATGTAATTTGCTTGAAATGTAGATACTTTGCTTTCAAACTCTGCTGTGGACAGCGTATTCTCCATGACTTCCTCGGAATCCTGGAAATTCTCCGTGCCTTGGAACATCAAGGCTAAGGTGTTGCTAAATTTACACACTACTTTGAATTAATGATAAAATCGAATAAGTGATTCTCCCACCCGTTATTCTCGGTGGTTCCCCAAAGCGTATGTCTGGAGTTGGTATCGCAACCTACGACCAGTTTGGTTCTATCTGATTTTTAGACTTTTGCCATTTACATGAACACGTTCGAGGGTGCAGACAATGGCGGCGCTTCCATAGGTGCAAATGGGGAACTTGCACCGGGCGCAATTGGACAGGGGCGCAATTTCAGAAATTAAATTTAAAATAAAATCCAATGAACTCATCTATTCATTCAGAATTCATTTTTATTACCACGATTTATTTTTTCAATTTATTATCTCGATAAAATATTCTGTACGTCTGTCTGTACGTCTGTCCCCGAACTCATGGGAATCGGGGCGGAAGAAGTTACACGATATAATTTTATCGGAGCATTTACCTTGGATATCTAATGAAATAAATATTTAAGTGCTTGTGCCTTTGTCCATTGTCCTTCACTTCCACCAAAATATGAACGCGCAATATGGCATGCTGCACCGGGCGCAAAACTATACGTCAAGGAAAAAGAGTGTCGTGGTCAGCGAAATTCTGTAGAATACAGAATATATCGGAAAGTCTCAAAGTTCATAAAGCAATGAGAAGGATGGTGGAGAAGCTGGAGAAAACTAGTAAAATCACGAAGAAATTCCACTCTCCAGGAAGCTTCTTCTCAGGAAGGCATTGCGATTATTCGAAATCAAATGAAAACGAGGCTGATCCGAAGGATCGTGACAGAAGAGGGATTGAAACGTGCTTCCTATTCAAGAAATCGCGAGTTGGCGAAATATTCTCCTTTTTACCCAATGCGACAAGAGGGTCATTGAACTTAAACAGGGGCGGCGCTTTCATATGGGCAAATGGTGCACTTGTACCGGACGCAATCCGACAAGGGCTCAAATTTTCCGTTGACATTCACTGCGATCAAAAAATGAAGAGATTACTGGCATACTGCATCGGCCCTAGGTGCAAGAGGAGCTATGTAGGCTGATGATAAATAAAGACCACCCCCAGCTCCCACCTGAAATTTTGCTACAGTTTGTAGATAGCATCAAAATTTCTTGTTACACACTTATTATCAAAAACAAAACTTATACCGCCATAAAATAAGATGAAAGCTATAAATTAGGTCATTACTCATTGAAAAATACACAGAGTCTGTTGCTTTTACAATTTTTACCACCCCTTTTCCTTAACTATACACCTTTTTCCTTAATATTAATTTTTTATAATCCCCACTCAACATTACCACCTGAAAAAAATGAACCCCCAACGAAAACAAAAAAAAAGACAACAGCCCAGGAGAAGAAAGGAAACCCCATGAATAAAATGCGGAAGAACCCTTTTTTTGTGTGCAAGAGCCAACGTTTCACCTTCCTTATAGTTTCACCTTAATCCGGGTCTCATTCTTAAGAATCGTGAGATGACATCTAAAAATTCCAGGTGTAATTTTTTCTCTCCACATTAATTATTCATAACCGAGAAGAAATCTTCTTAAACTCATCCTTAACCGGACATCCTTCGACCCTTTTCATAAAAATTCCCTCCACTTTTTCAGCAGACAACGTCCGTCGTCTTAATTCAAGCGCAGCGGCGTAAGGACGAAAAAAGGAAATCAACTTGATGTGCCGCAAGGCTTCGTTTACGGTGGGAGGAAATATCCCTCAGATGTCTCCTTACCTTTTGCCTCATTTAAAAAAATGCGAGTTTTTTTTGTTCATTCTTTTAATCAGGAAAGGCTGAAGGCTTTTCTAATTGACCAACGATAAAGGCATGTCCTGTCGCCTTGCGGCCTTGAGGGGGACATTTTCTACATTTTTTGTTATACATATACATTGCTGAATTCGCCGTAAATTCTTGGTCGGTAGCTCTTATGATGGAAACAAGGGAAAAGGCGAAAAAGAGTCGAAAATCTCTGGACCACAGTATTTCCCTGGGAAACCCTCGACAACCTCGAGTGGCTTTGATGTGGCGGCACTTTGTGTGGTAAAGGAGCAGAGCGCTCCATCCTTTTTTAGGTCCTTAAATTCTAAAACGATGGCTGAATGAAAATTCTGGCGTGTATGAGAGATGTGGTGCACACGAGAGATGGACCAACGACGCTTGGATGTGTGTTGGAAGATACAAATTTAAGTGAAGCAGCTTCACACACCCACAAGCACACGCTCGAAGGATAGTTGCAGTATTACAAAACAGTGGCAGAGATTAATGAGGAAGCCCCAACGCCCTGACAGTTGCAGATGAAATGAAAACCATCCAAGGACTAAAAGCCACTGCTCCTCGCTCCTCGCCATACATACATATACCCTGACAGATGTTCCATACCATGCCAGAGGGAATCCTAGATCCAGCAGAACCTACAAAATTAGTCCTTCCGCAGCTTTTAACTCTTAGTCCTATGTTTGCATCAATAAGGTTAAGGCAAGCTTTCACCAGCCCTTCCCCACCCCCCTCCCCACCATACAATCTAGGAATGAGGATTGGTGATGGCATTACAACTACTACGAGATAGGGATGGATGGTGTTGCGCTGGGGAACTTTTAAACTTTGAGTTTGTAGTAATTAATTCGTCGCGTTCTGTATACGTGTTCCTTTAACAGAACGAGAGAAACGGGACGTGGCTTTTGTGTAAATGAAAAGTGAACAAACGCAAACAGAAGCGAATCTTTCTCTCTTTTTCGCCAATTTCAGGTTTGCACAGTTTAATTACCTGCCGAAGGATATTTTTTAATGAATGTTTAACTACTGAAAATCTAGCCTGAACGTTGAACGTAATTATTCTATCACCTCGGCGTCCCCCCGTTTAATGATTTAATTAACAGTGATTACTGCTGTTAAATACAGTTGCGTGAGGCTAAGTATATTGATGATTGTTTCCCATTCATTATTATCTTTCGCGTTTTGCTTCGATTAAATGAGGGATTGGTATTCGATGGTAGAGTTTGCATGATTGGACAATTTCGAAGGTAGTCTTGCATTTCTAATTTTGGAATCATTTTTGAAATATAAATTAACAAAAACTTTGATTTTTATACTAACTTCCGCTATTGGCTGGGAAGTCCTAGCTTTAAAAATTTATCAATTGAAACCGAAACACACTCCACCTGAATTTATTTGAACAACACAATATTTTTGCACAATATTTTTATATAAAAATTACCACTTTTTATAAAACTAAACAAAACATAAAGAAATTCACACAATTATCTCCATTTTTTTTTAAAAATTTGCATTCGAAACAAATTTCTACAAAAAAACAAAAACAAAAAAAACTTAAAAGCTCGAAAAAAGGTTAATAAAAGCTTTAAAGCTCTCAAGTAGTCAAAAGCTTTTTTGTTACGTCACGAAAGCTGCATCAAAAAGCTTTTTTTGTTTTTAATCATCTATTGAATTATAAAAGCACATAACTTTTACTTGAGAACATAAAAATTCACACAATTATTTTCATATTGGGAAGTTTATTTTATAAAAAAAAAGTGTGTTCTAGGCAAATTTCTACAAAATAAAAAACAGAAGCTTAAAAGCTAATAGAAAACTTAATAAGATTTTTAAAGCTCTTGAACAACAAAAGCTTTTTTGTTACGTCATGAAAGCTTCATCAGAAAGCTTTTTTTAATCATCTATTTACGTCATAAAAGCTCTTTGTTAGTGTGATAATCCGCCTTGCAGCAATGTGAAATTAATTTATTTGGGAAATTTCGAAGGGTTTTTGGAGTAAAAGGAGGCGAATTGTGTTTTGTCCGGAAAAAAATCACAAAAAATTAGATACCGCATTTAGTTGAAGCGTAGCGAAAAAGTTGTTGGTAAACCAGGCAAGAAAGTCAAATATATACGAGCGTTTGCGATAACCTGATATTGCGAGGATTCTGTGAAGTCCACCGGCCGTCCCAAGAAAGGGAGACCCAGGTGGGAAGCAGACAGAGGTCCAACGTGAGCTGTTGCGTACAGCGGGCAAAGAAGGCCGCTTATCTATTTGGGAGGTGGCCATAGCGGTCCCTGTAGTTGGAACGACGTGGGAGGACCCCGGTGAAGGTTAGGACGAGGAGGAAGGCTGGAGGAGCCTGGACCAGTGCCGGCGGATCGTGTTGGGCTCGGGTGGGTAATCTGACAAACTGACCCCCTTCGAAATTGTTATTTGGCAACAACCATTCTTAGAAAGTAGACCACTTCATTGTGAATCAGAAGATGGTCCCACGGTGGGCAGAACAACATGTGGAGTTCCGTAGAGATCTATCCTGGGTCCGCTCCTGTGGATCACAATCTATCTACAGCCGATTATAATACACGCGCATTCAGGAACACACGGAAATAGCAACACAATCTCTAGTCCAATCAATCTACGGAATCACCATGTTAATTTCCAGACAATCGAAGGCAGGAAAAAAAAATATGGGCGTGTAGAACACTTAATTTGAAGAATTATAGCGTTTTTTTTTACGGAACTGCATTGGCGAACTTAACCTAAAAAATTCGCAAAAGTCAAAAAACCGGGTTTTCGCCAATAAAACAAAAAGTTGAGCTCGGATCCGAAAAAGTTAAATTATAAAGTTATAGGTATTAAAATTATCTTTCAATTGATGTGGTACAAAATATTGGTTAGTGTCTTATACATGGAGAAAAATGCTAAAACCGCTAAAAATCGCTTCTTTTTCTTTTATTTTTTTCTTTTTATTGAAGCGACCTAGAAACTTTTTACTTGGTAAAAATGTTGCTTTTGGCAATCTGAAAACTTGTCTTTTTTGCCGCAAAAAAACTTGTCTTTTTGCGATGGGGTTTTTTGTACATAAAATTGAAAAACTCCAATTTTAACTTATAGTGCATGATAGTCCAACTCTTAACGAAGAAAAAGAGCTTCGAAAAAATGTCCTACGAGGTCGAGGAGCTGTAGACGAAGGATTTTACGAAAACGCTTTTTTTTACATAAATCGAAATTTCACCCATATTTTGCAAAATTTCGAGCCAAAAAAAATAATGAGTTTTCAGATTGCCAAAAGCAACATTTTTACCAAGTAAAAAGTTTCTAGGTCGCATCAATAAAAAGAAAAAAAGAAAAGAAAAAGAAGCGATTTTTAGCGGTTTTTGCATTTTTCTCCATGTATAAGACACTAACCAATATTTTGTACCACATCAATTGAAAGATAATTTTAATACCTATAACTTTATAATTTAACTTTTTCGGATCCGAGCTCAACTTTTTGTTTTATTGGCGAAAACCCGGTTTTTTGACTTTTGCGAATTTTTTAGGTTAAGTTCGCCAATGCAGTTCCGTAAAAAAAAAACGCTATAATTCTTCAAATTAAGTGTTCTACACGCCCATATTTTTTTTTTCCTGCCTTCAATTGTCTGGAGAATTTCCGTAGATTGATTGGACATGCCATAGCACCCATGTAACTTTAGAAGGCAACAGTTACAAAATAGAAATTAGATCGATTCTGTCGGCATATATACTATTAGTTTTTGACAGTCGCTGTATAAGCGATTCGTCGATCGCCCTTAGCATGTTTATAGCATGAGATCGAATTATGCGCGAACGAAGCTATCTAACGCCTATATTGGAGGTTTGATGATAAGACGCATCGTGTGGCCGCTACTCAAACTAAGAGGGTCCAATGTTCGTATTTAGGTCTGTTTGGGCTTTTATCGATACTGACTCAACCGCTGGAAGCCAACATTCGAATGAAACTTTTACCGCATCGTGTAGAGCCGGCTTCAGGCTGAGGATGTTGAACTGGTTCGAAACTCGATTCGTATATGCTATTTTAAAAAAATACGACAGAATTTAAGCTTATTCATTTTAAAGTAAAGCCACTCCAGAAATTCTTTTATTAATATTTTCTTTCCCTGAATTCCTTCCTTCAAGCGCTTCCAATTGAGCATGAAGGATTCTTTCATTTAATCAGGAAGAACAAAGCATTCAATAAGATCAATCAGATTTGCTAAACTCAATATAGTCGTCGGCAGTCCTTGGTATGACGACGATAAAATGCTAAGTAATTCAGTTTCAAACAATCATCTGAATATTTGCCTTACACAACCCAATCATACTGTCAAGGAAGATGCAATCTTTTACCGGTATGATATATGTGAGGTTTTAGTTGGTACAGCAGCAGCGCCACCCCGCACATACCATCAACCTGAAGATAAACCGATTTCCATTCTAGCATCGAGATCGAAAATATTTTCCTTCTATTCTTGCTATTCACACCATTTCCACAACTAAGCTGCTGCCCGACACTCATGACATAACCAAATGGGATGAGACTGTCGCTGGTGGGTGGTATAAAGGAGCTGTGGAGTGGTGGAGTACAGAAGGATAAAAAAGGCGCTCTGTGAACTTTTCAGTTCTTTACATAAATAAAAAATGAAAAGGAAGTGTTGTTGCCGCTTTCCGTTTGGTTGTGTTCCAGTGATGCAATTTTTATTAAAAAAATATAAAAACTGGTCCTGGTGGTTCCTGTGAGAAAAACAACTTCAAGTATGTAACTTACATAGAAACAACAGAAGTTATGTATATCACACAAGGCACAAGGAGCCACAATTAGGACTTTGGCGCGCCGTTTTAGTGGCCAATACTCCTGTACGGATGTATAAAGCCATTCTGTGGAGTTTAGGAAGTTTAGAGTGATTCGATATTTAACCTGGAAATCTGTTTCAAGTCTTCCAAAACTTCAAGGTCGGTATCGCTAGGGCCAATTGTGTGCTTAAGTCACCCATCAAAACAATAACGTCTCCCCTTGAAAAAGGCGTACGTACTCTAACGATCGAAGTTCATTAAGTCAATTTAGGTCGGTGCCATACTCATGTTCGAACGTTAAGGTACGTATAGTTACGGTATGGCACGTCATATTTGGTTCAGCAGAAAATGTCATTAAGGACGAGTTTTAAGTGTGACTGAATAAGGTTTTTCGCCTTTTTTCAGGGGATGGGGATGCTCACTCTGGCCATTTCTTTTATTGCATCTTCATTGTAAGGTGCTGCGACAGTGAATTTTAAGCAATCTATTCTTAACCCTTCCAATGTTCTGATACAACATATGTATGTCTGCCCTTTAGCAAGTAATGCTGACCTTAGGTGTACCACAGCATGGTCTATTGTACATCCCTGTATTTTAAGGACTGTGCAGGCCCACCACAGTATTAGTGGAAACTGCGTTCGTTCGATTATTCCAAAGTTTCGGAGCGCCGGAAACTGTATTGATTTCGACTTGATCAAATGAATTTCTGCCAAAGTCAATACGAACAGATGTAATGTCGATATCGTACATCTGATCACGACGGAATAAAGGCAAAAAAAAGGAATAAATTTCGGTGATATTGCCCATGTACCATTCACAAATCTTTTGCTCTATATCAACGAGTAAAGCATCACTCTCGCTCTGTTGAAAATATCGAACTTCTTTTGTAATCCTCCAGTCTTGTTGATATAGCCTGACACAATGTTGTCAATGTTTACATTGTCCTCGATTAAAATAATTTAGTGGGCTATTTTCTTACTAGCATGCACGCGCCCGCAGCTAGCATGCATAGCGAACAAATAGGCATGACCCAAAGTACGCCACAGGTATCCACGTTCCCGCCACAGGCACGGAAATCTAAAAATTCAGATATGAACATTTTTAAACGCATCCCCATCGGCACAGGCCATTCCCAAAGCAAGTGCTATTTTACGAAGCAGTCCAGTGCAGTTGGCACCAGGTTAATTGCTCCCTACCTTCGCCCTATACAATTTTTAAAGCCATACGTGCATGCCTGCGGCGGGAGTGTGCATGCTAGGTGCGGGTGAGTTTCATTTTTACACGGGTCGGCATTTTCTTGTCGCATTCATCAGCACATCCGAAGCCCGAATTTTGAAAATTCGCACTTCTTGGGATCAATATCGTTCAGGGACAGCCGTGTCGTTTGCATAAACCTGTGATTGGCGGCTCTTACTTTTGGTATAAACTTGTGCACGGGTTGTGACCACTTTGGTCTTTTCCGCATTAATTTTTAACCCATTTGACCGGGCGATGCGGGAAATGTATTATAAGATGTCCATAGCTTCCATTGTTACGATGTTGTTGTGATCGTATCGAATTCCCCCTGTGTGAATCGGGAAATCCTCAGATAAGTCGCTTCTAATACGAACGCTGCTACGACGCTTAGAGAAGTTCGATGATTTTCAATGGGACGTGTTTAGATTCCCAGGCTCTCCACAAGCTGTTCCAATCTATGCAATCAAAAGAGGATTTGAAATCGATGAAAACGACGACAGTTCGTTTGCCGCAACGAATTCTTTCTTCCATTAACTGACGGAGAACGAATATTTGATTTTTGGAGAAAGCTCCATCCGATTTTTTGCTGTTGTTTTGCTGCCTAACCGACGAATTGTCTGGTAGAAGGCCCGATACTCGCGCTTTGACGCCGCATCTTCCATGTCGGCCACAACGTTATTCCAGTACGTCTTTAGTTCCGATTTCATTTTCTGTCGAACTTCTTTGTTCAATATTCAGTATTGCTCAAATCGACGGTTTTCATTCGTTTCCGCTGATCGACTAGGTTCAGACAGTTGTCTGAGATCCACAGCTGCGTACGATTACGGATAGGTAGACAAAACTCCAGTGTACACCTCACAATGGACTCGATAATTGCTTTTCTTCTACATCGATATATTCCGATATTGAATTGAATTTGTGAATTTTTTGGATAATGCCATTTGAAACTCTCGCCCGGTGGCCGGGTCTCGTAGGCACGTCCAATTCTTCTTTGCAGGTAGTGGCGCCCGTTTTCTTTGCTTTTTATAATCGCATCTGCAATTTCGCTTGAACAAGATAATGGTCCGATACGCAATCGGGCCCACACATTGCACATACGACTTTGAGTGTCGATTGGAATCTTGTGTTGATCAAAAAGTAGTCTAATATCGCCGAGTCGTTGCCGTTTGGATTTCGCCAGATGAGTTGGTGTTTAAGTGGTTTGATGCTCTGTTGCCAACGATCAAATAGTTTGACCCTGCGAATGAAAGGCGACGTAAGCCGTTGTCGTTAACTGTGTCCGAATTTGCCCATCGTTACTTCCTATCCGGTTCGATCTGCTCCTGAATGTGCATTAAAGTCCCTCGCGAGTGTGATTAATTCGGTTCGAGGTATCGTATCCAGAGTCTGTTGAACTTGATGGTAGAATTCGTCCTTGTTCGCTTCCAGGCTGGTCTCGGTTGGCGCATAAAAGCATACGATATGGGTCTTGATCGTTCCACCGATGCCCGTATATTCCACGCGTCGAATTGAATTTACTTTTTCGGTGTGACTAATCTGGGTGTTCGGCCATTAACCCACTTCTTACTAGCATCCTTGGTCCTCAGCGATGGCGCATCGGCTGCCCCGGATACATTGTTTATCTTACATTTATCGAACCCATAGAAGTTACGCAGAGTATCGTCATCAGCAAAGCAGTGAAGTGTGATCGATGGGATTGGGAGCAGATTTTATTTATAAAAATTGGGAAAAGAGCGTGTGATACAATAATTGACCCTTGAGGATCACCGGGAGGTATGGTGTGAGGTTTAGAATTGACACTATTCATTAGAACCTTGATTGAACGCCAAGAAAATACCGAGCTTTTCGAGACATCTATACTCTTTGCGAGGAAGAAAGAAGAAGAAGAAAACTCCCTCCATTAAATGATTGACTCGCTCGAGACCGTGGGAATGGCAGTGTAAAGTCTCCGGCAAAGAAGAGTTCCAAACGAACAGAGATACTATTAAATCGGCATTGGACTTGCTTTATGATATCACCTCTGCCTTGTAGAAAAAATGGGGTGTTGTGACATTCTTGTTGGTGGAAGTTATTCAGGACGAGAAGATTAATGAATTAACTCTTCGATGAAAATACAGAAGTTTCTCTATTTAACATATACACACATCGAGCGAAGGGTGGTTTCTTTCGCTTTAGTTTCTTCCCCATTAAACCATATATTCGGCCGAGAAGCTTTACAAAATTGGTACAATAAAGAAGAAGAATGACACAAAGAGTGACAGATTTGGTGTTAGCCCCAAGGAAACACAAGTCCCAGTCGTTAGCTTGGAATAAGCTCCAGTTTGGCTTTCCTATGATTCAGAGCTGTGATTGCTTGTCGATTCTTGACCTTATTAAAAGAAGAACAAAACGAAAGGTTTAGTTTGGTTATAATTATAAGGAAATGTGAGATTATTGAACTGATTCTGTATTGAGAGCGTCACAATGGTGAGAATGCGAGGAAAGGTTTTCGTGTCAAGGTCGATTTGAGAGTGGTTTGGATATTGCGTTTCGGATCTAATTGGTTGCACACTTATGCCAGTCTACTTGCTATCGAAAAAGTTTCGCAAAAGACCCTCGAACAGCTTTTCAGTCCTCCAATTAGTGTGTGCATACTTGTGCTGAATATTTTTCGAGCACCAAACTGTATCCAATTATTTCTTTAACGAAACCAATTATTTCGATTACTCCGCAGAAACAATTAAAAACTCCTGCCTCACACCTGGCTCCTTCAGAAACTGTACTGACCACCTTCATTTCAACATTAAACGCAGCGTCCTAAAATTCATGACCTTAACACCATGCGGCAACGCTTTTGGGAAAGAAACATTTTTCACACACCATTTAGACAATTGATAAATGACAAGGACCCAAACAAGGAATTGTAGTAGTGTCCACGTGTCCATTCAGTCGAGTCCTTTCAGCCATTGAAAGTTATAATGACCATCACAACATCCATTGAAGGAAATGAACGACCGCAAAACGACAAAAAGTGGAGAAACTCTTGAGAGCACGTAATGATGATGGAGGTACATACAAGTATATATACAAACCACCCCCACACCCCTCCAGTTCAGCCAAAGGACAGCCACAGCACACTCTCTCTCTAAAAAGCTTTGTTTGTCGAAGTGTTAGCATGATACTCCAGAAGCGAAAAGGACACGAATCAATCCAGGGTAAAAAACCTGTGGAATTTTCACAATGGCACCCATCGTCACCCCATTTGAGGGTAGTAAAAATTTCCCGCTAAAGTTTTAAGTACTTACGGATGGCGGGGGTTGAAAATATGCAATTTTTGTGAGTGGCGAACAATTCGCCATGAAAAGTTTATCGGATGAAAAAAAAAAAAGAAAATAGCGTCTGCAATTTGAGCTGCTATAGCGTTCGTTATGTACACCCTGTATTTCTATTACGCTCCCGGGGAAGGACCATCGCGGCGGAGCTGCAGATCACAGGATCCATTTTCACACAAACTTTTTACCATTGCATATCGGATGCTGGTCGGACGGGGGTTGGTGGAACAAAAAATAAATATGACAACCCTCCCACTACCAACCCTCTCCCCCCAGTCAGCCAGGCAATGAGGCCAATCAGAAAATACGGGGAAAATCGTGAATTTCCCATTCTGGTAAGTGCTTATGAAAATGGGGTTATGTAGTTGTTCCGCGCGCAGTAAATGTGATTATCTCGTGTCCCATTTAATTGTGGGTCACCAATTTTTTTCGGGGGAGGGTAGTACCGAGCAGCGCGTTACCGTTCTACTACACATGTACGTGAGCGTAGTCAGGTGTACGTGAGCGTAGTAAAATGTGGGGTCAGTGATTGTTGGGTCTGCCGACTGTCAAATTAACCTGACTTTGTTTACATTAACTGAACTAGTAAGTGGTGTAAATTCATATTTACCCATTATTAATTCAGCAAAAACATAACTTTGACTCCTATATATAAAACAAATTCAGGCTAATTACACCATTTATAACTCAAGAACGGCTGGACCGATTTTTATGATTTTTAATTTTGTTGAATTTGTCTCCGTCCCGAATCCGATCACTGCAGTGTATATCAAGCGGAGGTTCTAGCCATACAAGAAGCTGTTCTGCAAATCAACCAGCAAGGCGATAGGAACCGGACTGTCTACATCTTCTCAGATAATCACTCGGCTCTGAAAGCCCTGCGCTCCTGCACAAACAGCTCTAGAACTACCTCTGAGTGTCGCAGATCTCTTAACGAGATGGCTCAATAGTTCAGGACCCTCCTCGTATGGGTGCCCGGTCACCGAAATATAGAGGGAAATTGTAAAGCTGACGAACTGGCTAGGAGTGGCACGATCGCTACTCACATTCCAGAAAAGGTTGGTATGTTGGTATTGGAGTTGGACCACCTTTAAACTCCGATGCAAGCAACACACAATAACACAAGCGAAAAAGCATTGGAGGGATCTTAATAAATGCACTTTGGCCAAATTAACCTGGCCCTTCTATGATCTCAGGCGAACCACCTTATTACTGAGCCTCGGGAGACAAAAACTATCAGTTATAGTGGGAGTGTTGACCGGACACTGTCTGATAGGAACGCATGCGACCCGTTTAGGTCTTGAGACCTACGATTTCTGCAGAAGCTGTAAGAACCTGGACGAGTCGGAAAGTGTACTACATCTCCTCTGTCACTGCCCGGCCCTAAGCAGGATAAGGTTAACCACATTTGGTGAACCCTTTCTAAGCAACATTGCGGAAGTCTCGAAGATTGGGATCCCGCAACTTAGAAGATTCATTACTTCCTCGAGATGGTTTTAACGAAGAAGCGACATTTTAACATCAGGTTTAAAAATGGGATCACTATAGCATCACAATGGGCCTATCCTTCTGGCCCAAGTGCGTGAGCTTGAACCAAAAGCTCAGCCATATCTAACCTGACCTAACCTAACCTCCGTCCCGAATAGCAGAGCAACTATTAAAACATCGAATATTTCACGAAAAAATCTATGAAGAAAATTCACCTCTTCATACATTTTGTATGATATCTTTAGATGATTACGATATGTGAAACGATTTGGGGTATCCCCGTTCATGAGCGCATACCACTGTTGTACATTTGGCGATTCACCTGGAGAATGGTTATAGCGTTTATTTCAACGCATCATCTAGAATCCAACCCAATTATACACGACAGGCAATACGGCTTCAGACCAAAACGGTCTACTGGCGATCTGCTTGTGTGTTAAACCGAGCGTATCAACCAAAGCATTCACAGCTTTGGTGAGTCTGGTCTGGTTGCTCTAGATATATGAAAGGCTTTTGACAGAGTATGGCACCCTGCTCTGTTGAATAAACTTCAAGCTATTGGTATACACTCAGTTCTAAGGAACTGGATTAAAAGCTTTCTTTCAGGCCGTTCAATCAAGGTAGTATTGGATGGCGTCGAATCCAACCCCCACGCCATTTCGGCCGGAGTTCCCCAGGGGTCAATTCTCTCACCCGCACTTTTTCTTTTTCTAATCTTCATTAATGGTCTGCTCTTAGTCCCCTCCAACCCACTTCACTGCTTCGCTCATAACGGTACTTTGCATTAAAGGCAATGCAATGCATTCAATTTTCTCTTACTCCTTCGACAGTATAAGACAAGAACGTGCCAGACCTTGTCTTTGCCACCGTCAACTGTGGTCCACTTCGATCAACCGGGATATCGAATCAATTCTTCATTGTGGTGAAATGAACCGCGTCGAATTCAATACCACGAAAACGAAGTACTGTCTGATCTCCAACAAAAATTGTACCGACCTTCCTCCTATCTCAGTGGATAAAGACAATCTAACGGCTGACTCAACTCTCAACTTTAACGGAGCATCTGCGATGGAATGATCACATATTCCAAATCGCCAAACAAGCCTCCCAATGCCTTGGATTTCTCAAGAGATGCAAGTTTCTCCTCCAGCCAGCCGCCTTGACTACAATCTACGAATCCTACATTCGGCCGCGCCTTGGATACAACGCGTATATCTGGGCAGGCGCCCCAAAAACCACCTTGGCTTGTCTCGACAAGGTGCAAAATCGCGCCCTTAAACTCATTGGTGATGGCCCCTTTCGCGCCTCCATAGACACCTTAAGCCACCGCAGGAATGTAGCAGCCCTCTCCGTGCTTTATCGCTATTACCATGGCGACTGTTCCACTGAAATTCAGGACCTCCTGCCTGCACGGCAATATTTTTCCCGCAACACAAGACTTACCCGCTCGGCTCACCCCCTTTGCGCACAATACGGTATAGAAGTTGGTTTATGAATAGAACAACTCGACTGTCCAATAATCTCCCGCAGTCAGTATTTCCGAACTCGTACAACACCTTAGAGTTCAAACGTTAGGTTCATCGTCATTTTCTTTTACACCCTCCAGACCCCCCCTAACCTTTCCTATTCTCCTCTATTCTTCAAATCAAGCTTACTACTAGACATTGCACCATGAACTGAACGACATGACGGATTGGTAGTATAAAGGGTTACTCCTAAGCTTGGTTTTTTCATATAAAAAAAATCAGATGTTGTAGACGTACTGAAACACCTCCAGCGACAACTTTGACCAGTTTCTTTTCGATTTTCCAAAGCGATCTGTTTGCACGAACATTGCTCTACTCGGAGATGTGTCAGTATTACACGAGGAAGGCTTTATCAAAAAAAATTCAAAGTAATCATCCGGATGTGCGTTCTTCTGATGCTTTTGGTCGCATTTACACAGTTCATCCGAAGAATGACGAATGCTTCTATATTCGTGGGACGATATCATTTGAATCACTTCGAACTGCCAATGGTGAGATGAGCCCAACAATTCGAGCTGCAACAGCCAGCGCCGGCCCTGGGGTAGAGCGAGTGGAGCGGTCGCTCTAGGCGCCAGGTGATAAGGGGCGCCAAAATGA
The DNA here is from genome assembly GCA_949987705.1 of Thereva unica. Lineage (NCBI taxonomy): Eukaryota > Metazoa > Arthropoda > Insecta > Diptera > Therevidae > Thereva > Thereva unica. The sequence goes on along the minus strand of OX465281.1, from coordinate 27,562,449 downwards.
ATTTCCAGCAAAAAATAAAATTTTGATGGCACTTTTTGAGGGCGTTGTTTGTAGCTAGCCAACTCTATGTACTCATCAATATGACTCGAACACGGCACAAGCAGGGAGCACTGACTCCAAGACCGATCGTACATGGCCTTAGGCCACATCCTGCTCGAGGTCCATGTAGCAGGCTGAATACAGCAAATCTAAACTCGATAAAAACCGCAACTCTTATGTGAAAACAATCGTGCTGAAGTCATGAATGGTACTGCGCGAATGTACTACTAAAGATGGACTAAGGATGAATACCAGGCGAACTTCGGTTTGAATTAGCCTTCCAATGGTGATACCATTAACGCTCCAAACATTTCTGGGGCTTCCACAGCTCCCAAAAGGATGACCACGACCAACAAGGCCAGTTAGATATTTTTGGATCCATACGTCAAGGTGTCGAATGAGGTCCCAGTGAAGGAGAGTTTTCGGGACTCTTCTTCAGGGAGGAGAGTCTGAGCCCGTAAACCCAGGGATGGAGTACGTTGAGATCACTCCTTCATTGGGAGATCTCCTTAGATCAACTGCGGAAGTAAGGGTACCTAATCGGAGAGGCGACTCTAAATTTCAGAAGACGGGGTGGCGCAGCTCGAAAACGTATTACGCGATATCTGGAAGCTGGCTACTCCCGTGTAGAGGCTGGTAGGGTCTGCGTGGCCTCCGAGGAAGAAAAGGATACCGATTTTCTTAATAAGAAGAGAATTAGATCCTCTAGATGTTTTCCAGGGCATAATAACCCGGTGAAAAGGGTGTGGCCAAAGCCTTCGCCTTCGGTTTGAAAAACCTTCAGAAAAGTCGGACGCACCCATAATGAAGTCTAGAACGACTCCAAAGCCGACCTTCTGTCAAATAGCAGAAAGTGTCACAATGGGCGTGCTTGCGACTAACAATCCGGAGACTCTTCTGACCACGAAACAACTAGTTACCGTGCAAGGAAGTCTTTTGGAGGCGATAGCCGAATTGGTCCATGGCTCAGAACAGCTCAGGTCCCTAGAGGTCGGTGCGCCCTCTATAATGGACTGCCTTAATAATAATAGAGTTCCCCTTCTTATGAAGAAGGCGCACTTCTCAGCTGGGCTGAGAAACATTTACCACAACCACGTGGGCTCGGCTGAGACATGCAAACATAAAAAATTAAGTACCCATTGTTCCGTCCTGTCAACGGAAAAATCTGCCGCAGTTGTCCACTTCTGAAAAAGTAAACAAAATTACCACAAAGAAAATAATTCCAAATAAAAACACTCACCTGACAACCCCAAATCCTTCCATCAACCGAAACGCCTTGTTCCATCTTTCCCGCAGCTTCTCCCAAACTCTAAAAATATACAAAAAAACAAATTAGAAATGAATATAAGAAAAAGAAAACAAATCAACAAATCTTACCTCCACAGCCTCCAGAATGACAGATATCAGCAGCTCACCCACACATAAACCAAATCCATGATGGAGGGATAGATTCCGAAGTTCCCCACCAACATCTATTGTCTGCACCAAAATAAATATCGCAGCAAGGTGATGCAAAAATTCAGATCACTTTTGATCTCCGAAGCGAGTCGAGCACGGAGAATTTCAGCATAAAGCTAGTGATCCCAATCCCACTACATCCAACGAGCCGAGTTGATGTAATTATTGGTCACATTAAACGTGTCGCGTTTATGTGAATTCCTGCCCAGATTACATGTTACGAGACGAGTTCATGTAACTTCCCAATCCCAAAATTTTTAAATAATCATTTTTTCTCACCAAAAAATAGAACTTAGCCAAGATTCATACCGAAAAACGTAGGATCAAGATTCACAGCGCCAAGAGGATCGCGTGCGAGTTAAAATCGAACTATAAAAATTACGAAGTGTTTAGAATACCAATGTTATTTGCTATTAAAGAAAAATTTGGATTTTATTAATTGAAAATTGAAATAAAGAGCAGAATTTGGATTTTATTAGATTTAAGATTTAGTGAAATAAAGAAATAATTTTAAGTAGCAATTAAAGTTTGTTTTTCTAAAAGCTGACGGTGTCGCCATCCACTGAGTTTTCCGAATAGGCATAAGAGCCCATTCACCCATAAAAATTGCATGCGAAACACATAAACAGTTATGAGAGAATAAAGAGACTCCTTTTAAGGAGATCTTTACCAATACTCACGCTAAAAACATTAATATTTTTATTTACATTAATGAACATGCGATTAACAGGCTCAAATCGGCCATAGTTGGTGTTACAGGAGTTGATGTGTAAGAGCGGTGGTCCTCTCAGATTGTATCGGCTCTCTCTAAACGACGCACGACGACTTAGAAAACCTGAGTCGACACGTCCATTAAGAAGCTGGTGGACGAAAACAACATCGGCCACCTCACGACGCTTGTGGAGAGCGTTTAAGTTGAGTAACTTAAGTCGGTATTCATATGGTGGAAGAATTAAAGGGTCTTCCCAAGGAAGGTGATTCAATGCGAATCGAACGAACCTACGTTGAACCGACTCAATTTTTCCAATATGCGCAGAATAGTGAGGAGACCAAACCTGGGACGCATATTCAAGTAAAGGTCTGACAAGCGAAATGTAGAGGTATTTAGTGATCAGGGTGCTGTTAAATTCTTTGGACCACCTTTTTATAAAACCCAAGACTAAGCTGCTCTTGGAAGAAATATAGTTGATATGAGTAGAAAAGTCCAGCTTGGTGTCAAATCTAATCCCGAGATCTTTGACAAAATTAACACGGGGGACACCCTCACTAAAAAATGAGTAGTTATAAATTATAGGATCACGTCGCCTACAAAAAGTCATGTCTTCGCATTTACTAATATTAAGAATTAGGTTGTTGTTAGCACACCAAGAGCACAGAGTACTCAACATACAGAGGGAACAACAGGAACAATGGGTTACGACGTCCAAAATGGGTCACAAGTCGTAACCCATCCGAGCTTTTTGTTTTCTTTGAGAGCGAAACTCATCATGACTCTCTCTTCAAGTTTTTCACTGCTAAGCAGGATGTGTGTGCGCAATAACTTTTTTGGTGTGGTAGTATAGTAATGAACTGAAATAGAATCTTTGGAAAGGAAAAGAATATTTTTCTACCTGCGATTGTGATAATAAAATGAAATGGGTCTTTATTGTTTTTAACTAACTTTTTTTCGTAAACGAACGATTAGGCTGGCGCACTAAAAATATAAAAAACAATTAAAATATTAAAATTGCTAATAAGATTTTTTGGGAGTTTAGATGATATAAAAAATTAAGAATTGTAAAATGATTGGAAAATTTTTAATTTTTAAAGATTAATGTGTATTTAAATTATTAACTTTACGAAAAAAAGTTATATTACATTTCTAGTGCTAAATCCGTCCAAAAATATTACAAAATTGTTACAATTTTAATTTTCGTTTTGTTATAAAATAACTGTTTATAATAATATATCCCTTATGGTACCAGGATATACCTTGGCAACTCAACGTTTCCTAACACAATTATAAAAATACTATCCTAATATAGAAAATTTATCCTGTGACGCGATGACGCGGTCGAAAGTTCCTTTGCTGCCTGCTCTAATAGTGGAACCAGGTGGTTTATTTATTAAATTTACACGTTATATCAAAAACAAATATGTTTCCACTTTGTTTGAAACTCCTAATTTTTCAATTTTTTTGGGAGTTACTTAGAATATTTGACATTTTTGTTAGGCGCATTTTAAAACGTAGGCACAACCCACGATTTGTTGTGATCAAACAAGCACAACTATATTTGCATATACGGCAAGAACAAAGAGGATAAGAGGGAAATATGGAGGGCATACAGTACACCAAGCTATTTATTAATCGTTATTAGCAATGTTTCTGTCTTTTCTGGTATAGCACTTTTGCATAGGTTTTGATTTAATGGAATTTCTTGCGACCGTTCACTAAACCCCTTCCCAAAAATTTTGATATGAGCTTTACCCAAATCAAAAAGAAGTTGTCAAGGCGAATGTAAGACCCCGGATTAGTACTGTTTATGTAATTTTTACTATTTAAAAGGGACTCATTTTTAAGTCCAAGCCATTCTCCTTGTTTTAATAAATATTCTTGCAATTATTACAATGTTCAACCTTTGTTTTGAATATATATTAGTTTATAGAAGCCTCATCTGAGAAATTATTTTTTAACACTATTTCTACCACGATTTTGTGTGTACCTATTTTGACCAAACGGTGTCTTTTCAATCTTTGTAACAAGAAAAAACAGTAATCATAAAAACAGCACTGTAATGAAACTTTTTCCTTATTTAATATCACAGTTTTTACAAATCAATGGTTTCTCTACTAAGCATTTTCCACACGCATACTTTGAAACGTGTTTTGGTAGAAATAGTGCTTAAACAACGGTATCAAGTGCCTCTTCTAAATACCAGTACTTTCATTAAAATTTTCATTATCGACTTACAAAGAAAGTAAGTCCTTGACAAGAACACCCCCTACGTTTGTTTAACATTGATTATAATTCACAGCATCTAACAAAGTAAAATCTTCATCTTCATTGCATGTCATTCGGCTGGAAAATTTTAAATGACATTATCTGCGATAAGGATTTAAACGTCCGGACCACTGTCCTTATAGGTCTGGTCTATAATGGACTCCGACCGGCTTGTCCTTTTCAACTTAGTGTTGGAGAAAATAATCCAGGTAGGTAGCCCATTATAGCATGGTACTAGAAATACGCGCACGGCTTCTAAAAGCCAACAAAACCTACTGCAGTGTGTCAAGACACTTCAAATCCAAGCACTCTAACCTCTTAACCTTGTTCGACAGTAACTTCCTTCGGAAAATTGTTGTGAAGAAGATACAACCCCAAATTGTACTAAATATATAAAGAACCTGCCACAACCATAGATATGTCACGCCTACATTAGATAGGACATGTAATGGGAATGCCTGCAGAAGTGCCCCAAACTTCCTGTTCCTCCAAAGGCCAGAGCGATTAGGGTTACAAGACCTAGGAAGAGATATAAAGATGACAAAAAAATGAACTTACAATTGGGTTACCAACCAGAACACAGAGATACAGGACCAAGATCATTGAACGAAAGTTCTTGAGGAGGCCTAGGCTCACAGACGGCTGTAGTGCCAATGATGATGGAGATAAAGGACAATTCCGAAATTTTACAACGACGAGATCTACGAGCGTTATAGCGACATAGATGTTGTGGAGAAATCAAAGCGCGGTAGGTCCCGGTGGACAGGGTATCTAACTCTTATGAGTGAAGATGGACAGGATCGGAAAGTTCTCTACGGTAACATCTATGAGGGCGATAGCGAGGGAAACCCAACGTTCGCTGGAAGGATGGCTGGATAGAATTGGGATTGGTGGCGAGAATAGTTACGAGAGGGCGGGACGGTAAAGCGATTGTAGAGCCGTTAAATAAGAAGAAGTCATTAATGGATGGATGCATACATCGCATAAACCGTATTCACTTAACGACCTCGTATTAACCACATATGAACGACCATCTACCAGAGAAAGTCATAAGCTTCAACCAATTCAATTTACAGGACCATATCAAATCAAAAATGTTTTGGTAACGACCTGCTGCTGATGAGCTTGCAGACAGGGAAACGAAGTGGAAAGCACACCCCACTTAACCCGGATGGGAATGCCCTTGCCTCCTACAAACAAGCTGTGAGGAAAATCAGCTTGGCTCGAGCTGGGTTGAGTTGGATCACAGCAACGGTGTGCCGCACTCTTCATGCAATGTGGCCAACTTTGGACGCAAAGCGTTCAACATCTCTTGTTCAGTTGAACCAAAAATGAGGTAAGCCATATAGTAAAGGTGCTGACCGGTCACTGTACCTTTGCCCCGCACGCCGAAAGATTAGACCTTCCCCACAACGACTTATGAAGAAGTTGTGGTAATGAATAAGAAGAGGAAACTGTCTCCCATATTCTCTGTACATGTCCCGCTCTCGGAAGAAAAAGAGGACCTTCCTTGGCTCACCCTTCCTTAATGGATTAAGCGAGCTGCAAAATATTGGTGCTAACCTCTGTCGCTTTATCAAAAGCTCAAAATGGCTTAAAATGGCCTGAACTTTGTTCCAACACTACATAGGATGGCATCACAATGTGCCCAATGTCGGGCTAAAGTGGGCAGCCATTTTAACCTGACCAAACGACCACTTCAGTGCCAGGATGGCGAGCGCTGTCTCCAAACAAGAAGACAACTTACTTTGTATGAATCATCGTTGCTGGTTGGTCAGCTGATGGGATTCATCAAATAATAAAACTGGTATCGCAATTTTTGCAATTAGGTTTGATAGTAAGTTAGTTAGTCATCTTTAGCCCTGGTTTTAAAAATCCGCACCATATAATTGTAGGTCTTTGACGGTTAAAAATGTATGCTACAATAGTTTCCTTCCATTTCTTGTGAACATTTAATGAAGTTTAATTTTTGTAAAAATTATATATCTCAAAAATCAATAGTTTTCGAGCTAATCATGAAAAACTAAATTTTATCCCTTTTAACCCCCCTAAAAAACCACACCAGGTGAAATTTACATTACATAGCCTGTCGTACATCATAACAAAGATGCCCACAACCAGGGTTGCCACCTTTAGGGGGGAAAAAAACGGGACGATCGGGCATCCATAAGAGACGTTCGGAGTAGTGTTGGGTAGGACACGATTATTAAATGAGTTTGTAAGAGGAGCCTCTTTTTCCTTTTGAACCAGTACAATGTCTCACTTCAAATGAGGCGAGGTGCTATTGTATTGCTAGCACGTCACGTAGTGAATGGCTCAATGGTGGCTGAATGAATGGTTTGCGAAAGAGGGGATACGATAAATGATGAATGAATGAAATTTAATTACAAAAATATTTTTTAAAATTTTTGTAAACTGTATAAGGAAAAACATATTTACAGATTTAAAATGATGTAGCGCAGCCAATGTGGCTGCGTAGAGAGAAAACGTAGAAAGTGCAAGTTTGGTGTGGTGCTGTGATTATTCCTGTTTGCTCTCCTTTGGTGCTCTCCCTAGGTTACTAGCATTTGACGAATAATGACTCTTGTTGAGCATTTAAGTGCGTTGTATACTTAGTACACTAGGAAGCGTTTGCTCCGTGGTGTTTTGAGAGAGTACGAAATCTTGTAAATGTCCCGCCCTATGCCAGTTGGTTGGCCCTGGCTAAAAAAAAACATGAATACCAACAAAACAAAAAAAAACAAATATTTGCATTAGTTTTTAATTTTATTTTGTTAAATACCCACACCCAAAGAAATAACGAAATAGCATTTGCTCACCATGTCCTGGTTTGGCATAGATGTGGCTTTGTCTATTTCGTACAAAAATTTGGCTGTTATAAACTGCCCAGACTCAAATCAAAGTCTGGTTTTAACTTGAACAATAATTGAGTTTTAGTATCTAGTGGACAAATGTTGCATGTGAATCATTTGCATCAAATAAAAAATTTTAACTTTACAAATGTTTTCAAAAATATTTTTTTTTTTATTTTAATTAATTCAGTTTTATTTAATGTTAAGTGTTTTAATTCTAATGTTAAATTGTCTTTTTTAATTAATTCAATTTTTATTTAAATGTTAAGTTTTTATTTAATTCTAAGGTTAAATTGTTGAGCTTAACATTCTCCCCCCCGTTGAACATCCTTGTTCAACATGATATTTTGTTTTTGAAGGCGCTTAACAAGCCCTCTCTTGTGGTAATGGAAGAATAACATTGTATCATCTGCCTTAATGCGAAGTCGCACCTGATACCGATCTGGTAGGTTGATGGTCTTCGTGCGGTTTCGCCGTTTCTTTATTTCTTCCGGATTGATGCGCCTGTTTACCTCGCTTGTTATATAGATGCTGACGCCTTCTTTTGTTACGAAACGTTGAAAGGTGTTCTCCATCCTCATGTGGAACTCTTTGATGGTGGTAGTTGGACGTAGTACCTCTAAATTCGTTCTCCATGCTCCGTTGATCACGGCAGGCTCCTTTAAACAAGGATGGGTATGGGTGGTTATGGTTGGTCTGGAACCTTCAGTGACTTTCCTGCACGTTGATGGTTCATTATCCCTTTCCGAAACGTTGGGAACCTTCTCAGGACTTGTCTCGAAGGCTCTTGGATTAGGACTTCCTGGTGGCGAGAAATAAATTTCTTCTAAAATTGTTACCACTCCATCTGGTCCGTAGTATTCCTAGAAATTAAACTGTTAGATTATGTTTTTTTTTTTTATATATACAAGACGACACAAGACAGAACACGCACACGAGTAACGCGTAACCTTATACCATGTTTGTTGTCCCTTCTAATACTGATGAGGACTCTACTGGCAATAGGCTTAATTTTGAAACTGGTCTTTTGAAGGTACTGTTTTGCGTTCTTACTTGTGCTACTCTAATGAGTCCATCTTGACCTGGGTATACTTGTTCCACTTTACCCAGTGGCCAATATGTTGGAGGAGCATTTTCATTTTGTATTAAAACAATGTCTCCTATCTTTAAGTTTTTCTTTGGCGTTAACCATTTAGGGCGATTTTGAAGCTGATGAAGGTAATTCCTGGACCAATTTTTCCAAAATTGTCCAACTCGCTGTTGGAGATGTTTCCATCTTTGCAGAGGAGGTAATTTTTCATCTGTAAAATCTGGTTCTGGAATTGCATTGAGAGCTTCTCCAATTAGGAAATGTCCTGGTGTTAATATAAATATATCGTTTGGATCGTTGCTGATGTATGATAACGGTCGAGAGTTTAAACAACATTCAATTTGGGCCAATATGGTGGTCAACTCTTCAAATGTGCAAATGGCATTACCTAAGCTTCTACGGAGATGATATTTAATGGACTTTACTCCAGCCTCCCATATTCCGCCAAAGTGCGGGGCCGCGGGTGGATTAAAATGCCACTTTATTGCTTTAGACGATAAGTATTCTGCGGCTATTGGTGTTGATTCTGTAATAGCCTTTCGTAGGTCTTTTTCGAGTTGAGTTTTACCTCCAACGAAATTCGTCCCACAATCTGAAAATATATCAGTACATAGTCCTCTTCGAGAAACAAATCGTTTTAACGCAGCGAGGAAGGCCTCTGATGCCAATGATGACACTGGTTCAATGTGAACTGCTCTTGTAGCCATGCATACAAATATGCAAAAATATGCCTTGAGTTGTTTTGCCTTTCGACAATTTGATGTTTTTATTGTGATTGGCCCGGCATAATCGATACCCACTCTACTGAAGGGTCTGCTTATATTTACTCGTGCATGAGGTAAGTTGCCCATTAACTGGGTGATTTTTTCTTTTCGATGACGTGCACATATGAGGCATCTATGAATTTGGCTTGTTATGACGCGCCTGGCATCTAATATCCAAAATTTTTGACGACTTGTAGCTAATACTAAGGAACACCCTCCATGCATTGTTTCCTTATGAATTTTATCAATGAGTAGGCGAGTTACGTGATGATCCTTTGGCAATATGAGAGGATGCCTCGCGTTAAATGTTATGTTGGCATTTTGTAAGCGGCCTCCAACTCTGATTATCCCATGCTCGTCTATGAACGGATTGAGTTGGTGGAGCTTGCTCTTGCTGTGTAATGGAACGTTATTCGCTAAATTACTATATTCTTCCTTGAAAACCCTTTGTTGTACTAAGCGAAACACTATACCTTCAGCTTGGATCCAATCGTTGGTCGATAGAAACTTGAACTGCTGTACAGATGTTCTTCGACACCTTTTAACAAATCGAAGTATCGTGGCGAGGACTCTTATTAGTCGCGTAAAGGACGAATACCTTAACAATATGTCGTCATCTATCGCAGTGTTGATTGTGAGACATGTTGGTTTCTTAGCTTCTAAATCTGTGTTATTGGAGGTTTTTTCAAACCTTGGCCACTTGTCTTTAGGACAACTTAGCCAGTCCGGGCCCTTCCACCACAGACAATTTGATTGAAGATCTAGGACTGTGGTTCCTCTTGAGGCAACATCTGCTGGGTTTTGGTTTGTTGAAATGTGATACCAATTTTCGTATTTTAGTGTGTCTTGTATTTCCACAACTCTGTTGGCGACATACGTTTTCCAACGCGATGGATGCTCCTTAATCCATTGTAAAACTATTGTGGAGTCTGTCCAGGCAATTGCTGGCACGTTTTCAAATTCCATGTCTTTTCTGATAGTTTTAATAAGTCGTGCCAATATTAACGCTGCATTTAGCTCTAATCGTGGTGTCGTTGTCGGTTTGACTGGAGCTACCTTGGTCTTGGAAGTTAACAACGTGCAAAATGTTTGATTGTTAACTTCAACTCGAAGGTAAACAACTGCCGCATACGCTTTGTTTGAGGCATCACAAAATCCATGCAATTGGACTTGCGCACTTGGACTGTAACGAATCCATCTAGGAATCTTCAATTGATTTAAATTTTGCAAATCCCCTTTGAATTCTGCCCATTTGTTGGCCATAGAAGAAGTGACTTGCGTATCCCAAGAACAACCTGTGATCCACAGTTCCTGTATCAATATTTTTGCTACAATAATTATTGGTGACAGCCATCCTAAAGGATCATAAAGAGAAGCTATTTCTGATAGCAATGTTCGTTTTGTAAAGGTCTTGTTCTGTGGGTATGCTGTTAACTTAAACGTAAAGTTGTCTGTTGATGGGTGCCATCGAATACCTAGGGTTTTTATATGTTCTTCTTCGCCGAGTCGTAGGCTGTCCGATGATTGAAGGGACTCCTTTGGTAAATGACACAGTAAGGCTGAATGATTACTTGCCCACTTTCTTAAATTGAATCCCCCTGATTTCATCATGTTTATCATCTCTAATTGTAGATTTTTCGCATCGGTTACATTATCTGCACCTGTTAGCAGATCATCAACGTAGAAGTTTGTCAAAGTAGCTCTTGAAGCTAGGGGCCATCTAGTTTTTTCATCCTCTGCCAGCTGATGTAGCGTCCTGACTGCTAAATATGGAGCGGATGTTGTGCCGAAGGTGACTGTTTTAAGTTTATATTCTTGTGAACTTCCTTCATTGGGATGTTGCCAAATTATTCTTTGGAAATTGCGGTGATCTGGATGAATCCAAATCATGCGATACATTTTCTCGATGTCTCCTGTTATAACAATTTTATGTTTGCGCCAATTTAACAGAATTGAAAAAAGTTTTTTTTGTAGGGTAGGTCCCCTTGCTAGACACTCATTTAAAGATTTTCCGGTAGAAGTTTTGCATGAGGCATCAAACACCACTCGTAGTTTCGTGGTAGTGCTGTTTTTGAACACAGCGTGGTGCGGGATGTAGTATTGTAGATCTCCGTCTTCTGATGATTTCACCATTTCCATGTGACCCAATTCCAAGTATTCGTTTAGACATGATGTGTAGTTTTTGGCTAGCTCAGGGAATTTCTGAAATTTCCTTTGCAGAGCATTGAATCGTTTAAAGGCTTGTTGTTTGGATTCGCCTAATATCGGCAACTCGTTGTTTTTAAATGGTAGTTTTACTTGATATCTGCCATCACTAAGGCGTTTGTGTGAGTTTTTATACAATTCTTGGCATTGTTCCTCTTCCTCCGTGAGCATGCATGTTGATGGGATTTCTTCGATTTCCCAAAACTTCGAGATCTGTTGACTTAGGGTTTCTGTTGTGACTGCGAAAAGGACGGAATTGTTCTGTGGTACAATAGCTGTTGGACCGAGTATGATCCAACCGAAGATCGTGTTGATAGCTACTGGGGCTGTTTTTGTTGTTCGTATTACTCCTTCCAGTAGACTTTGTGTATATGCGTTAACTCCTAGTAGGGCGTCTATTCGTCCTGGTCTCCAAAAAGATGAATCGGCTAATGGGAGTCCCACTATGTGTCCGAGATCCCATGTTCGGATCTTATATTTTGGAAGTGGATCTGTTATTTTTTGAAGAACCAAGAAGGTTTCCTCGATTTGTGGGGTGTCTGAATTGCATCCTTGCAATTGCAACGTAGTTTGCTTGCTTGCGCTTCCCGCAGTGCTGGTGTTTACCCCAGTGATCGTAATTGATGTCGATGTGCAGCTGGCCCCCAACCTTTGGCAGGCAGCTTGAGTGATAAATGAAGATTGTGAGCCTGGATCTATGAGACACCGTAGAACATGCCTCTCTCCATGTTTGCCCTTGGTTGCTACTAATGCTGTAGACAGAAGTGCGTGAACGTTTTGACTTGTGACGAATGTGTGAGTGGTTTGATCGGTGATAGGGATGTGATCTTCGTTATTTTCTCTTGTTGTGTTGGGTTGATTCTTACTTGTATAAGGTTTATCTTTTTCTCTTTCATTCGCATCCTGTTGTTGTTTTCTATCAACATGGAGCGATGTGTGATGTTTTTGTTTGCACATGAGGCAGCTGAATCTGCTTGTGCAGTCGGCTTGGGTATGACTGTTTGAGAGACAATTTAGACAGCGGCCTGTTGATTTGATAATGCGATATCTGGTGTTTGGATTCATTTGTTTATATATAGGACAGTTGCATACGTAATGTTTACCTTCACACGCTGGACATTTGTTCCCTTTCGTGACATGATATGAGGCTGTTTTTTCCTTTAATTTCGACAGTTTCGAGTTTTCAATTTTTGAAGTAATGGTGTCTGCAATGGATTCCAACACCTGTTTTCGAACGCCTATGAACTGCATAAATTGTGTGAGTTTCGGTAACTCCTTTTGTGATCCTAGTTCCTCTTCCCAATATCTGAGTGTGACAAAGGGCAATTTTTGAACTAAGATATAAATGAGAAGTATATCCCAGGAAGTCGTGTCAACATTGAGGTTTTTTAGTTGCTGTAGACATTCCTCGGTGGTCTCTATCAGCTCCTTCAAACCCTTCTTGGATTCTACATTTAATTTTGGTTGACCCATTAAACGCTTTAACTGATGATTTACAAGGATTCTTTTGTTTTCAAACCCTTCCCTCAACTTATTCCATGCTGGTTCATAATCCTCATTTGTTATGGGAACATGTCTTAGAATGCGCTCGGCATCTCCGACTAAAGACGTTTTCAAATGATGTAATTTTTGTACTGGTTTCAAGCTTGGGTTACGGTGAACTAATGATACAAAGAGGTCATGAAATGATTTCCACGTATCAAAATCACCATTGAATTTTGGCAGAGATATTCTGGGAAGAGAGGAGGATTCCTGTATAATGGCTGTACTGGTGGTTGGATTTCCTTCACTGCAGGTGTTATTATTTGTAGTAACAAAATTTCGAAGGCCTTCTACCAATTCGCTCATGTAATCGGAGAATTTTGCTTCAACCGTGCAGTAATGGTCTTCTGCTATATATGGGCATGCTTGCTTGGCTGGATCTAAACCGATTTGCTGCATGATTTGCAAATCTATGGCTGTGTAGTCTTGCCATGTATTTTTCATCGTAGTAATTTTCGTTTCAAAAAAACCTTGAGTACGTTTTATCAAAGCTGTTTTCTTACCGTTTTCAATCGCCTTATCCAGCCTTCCCCGTATGATTTTCTCTTGGACCAGTAATTCGTCCAGAGAAGCCATATTGTGGATCCCCTTAATTTGATTTATACTTCCTTCAAAAGTGAAGCGCTAAAGAGAATAGTACTAAAACAGAAAAATTCAGCAACAACCGTTTGCACTCCTGGATGGAACCACCAAAAAATGTAGCGCAGCCAATGTGGCTGCGTAGAGAGAAAACGTAGAAAGTGCAAGTTTGGTGTGGTGCTGTGATTATTCCTGTTTGCTCTCCTTTGGTGCTCTCCCTAGGTTACTAGCATTTGACGAATAATGACTCTTGTTGAGCATTTAAGTGCGTTGTATACTTAGTACACTAGGAAGCGTTTGCTCCGTGGTGTTTTGAGAGAGTACGAAATCTTGTAAATGTCCCGCCCTATGCCAGTTGGTTGGCCCTGGCTAAAAAAAAACATGAATACCAACAAAACAAAAAAAAACAAATATTTGCATTAGTTTTTAATTTTATTTTGTTAAATACCCACACCCAAAGAAATAACGAAATAGCATTTGCTCACCATGTCCTGGTTTGGCATAGATGTGGCTTTGTCTATTTCGTACAAAAATTTGGCTGTTATAAACTGCCCAGACTCAAATCAAAGTCTGGTTTTAACTTGAACAATAATTGAGTTTTAGTATCTAGTGGACAAATGTTGCATGTGAATCATTTGCATCAAATAAAAAATTTTAACTTTACAAATGTTTTCAAAAATATTTTTTTTTTTATTTTAATTAATTCAGTTTTATTTAATGTTAAGTGTTTTAATTCTAATGTTAAATTGTCTTTTTTAATTAATTCAATTTTTATTTAAATGTTAAGTTTTTATTTAATTCTAAGGTTAAATTGTTGAGCTTAACAAATGAAATTCCCTAAAATTGAAAATAACACGAACATATTCCAGAAATAATATTTCTATTTTACAATCGCACCTTGCCTAAAAAGAAGTAAGAAATGTCTCTCGAGTGCAAAACTTCACTCCTTCGACAAAGGTAAGAATTGTCTCTTCAATACAAAATTTACGTCCCACGAAAAATGTATGAATTGTCTCTTCAGTACAAAATTTACCTCCCTCGAAAAATATAAGAAATATCTCTCGAGTACAAAAATTCATTCCATAGAAAAATGCCTTCTTCGAAAAATGTAAGAATTGCCTCTTCAGTACAAAATTTCCCTCCCTCGAAAAATGTAAGAATTGTCTCTTCGGTACAAAATTTACCTCCCTCGAAAAATGTAAAAATTGCCTCTTCGGTTCAAAATTTACCTCCCTCGAAAAATGTAAGAATTGCCTCTTCAATACAAAATTTACTTCCGTCGAAAAATGTAAGAAATATCTCTCGAGTGCAAAACTTCACTTCCTAAAAAAATGTAAGAATTGTCTCTTTAGTATAAAATTTCACTCCCTCCAAAAATGTAAGAGATTTCTCTCCAGATCGTATAGTATTTACAATCTCACCACGTCTCTATTTAAATTGGATATTTTACTGCGGCAATTACAATCTCACCTCGGCGCAAATCAAATTGGATATTTTACTGCCGCAAAAGAAGAAAGAAATGTCTCTCCACTTCGTAATTTACAATCGTACGAAACACGCCCATATCCCAGTAGTACATTATTTTTGAACCGGGACATTTAAAAAAGTTGAGGCCTCAGTACAATTTACTTTCGTGTACGGGATAAATGAACCGCCTCTTGTAAGTAAGGACAGCAGGAGGGATACCATTAGGGAGGGATACCAGCAGGAGGGATACCATTAGTGAAATCGTATGGGAGTTCATCAATATGTTTCACGATATCGTCACTGGAAATTGAAAGAGATAATCTTGCAGAATCTCGGTGTGGAGTTATGTGACGAAAATTATTGCCATTAGGCTGAAAGTTTGAAGGAGTGAAAGATTGATGAAAGAATGAAGCAACCATGTTGTAAATCGAGGAAGACTCACTACTAGACCAGTTAGTGTGCTGCATAGTATTTGGGTAGTTATCGACTTTTTTCTTAGAGTTGACAAATTTAAAGAAGTTTCTAGGATCAGTATACACCTGGTCCCTCATGCTGCTGAGATATTCACCATACAGAGCAGAAGAGAGTAAGCGAAATCTGTTATAGCAATCAGTAAATGTAGTAAGACTCGGAGAGTCCTTTCTCTTTAAATAGGTCTTCCAGAGTCTTTCGATTGCATCGATTGGAACAGCTTGTGGAGAGTCTTGGTAACCGAACACGTGCCATTGAGAATCATCCAACTTCTCCAAGCGTCGTACGATGGCTCAACCAGCAGCGTTCGTATTCGAAACGACTTATCCGAGGAGTTCCCGATTCAGACGGGTGTCCGACAGGGAGACGTCGCTTCGCCACTTCTCTTCAACGTTGTGATCGACGCGATTATGCGTGAAGCATTCGGTGGACGACTCGGAGTTCAATACGACGACAACAACTTCGTAACAGACTTAATGTTCGCCGACGATAGCGCTGTTTTCGCCGACACGGATGCCGAAGCAACGGACATCTTATACGATATTTCCCGCATCGCCCAATCATACGGGTTAAAAATCAATGCGGAAAAGACCAAAGTGCTCACAACGGATGGATCAAGAGCCAGTGTTCACCTCGATGGAACCCAAATCGAACAAGTTCCAAGGTTCAAATATTTGGGATCATTGGTTGAGGAAACGAAAGTAGCATCGACGGCCGACGTTCACAGCCGTATCGGCCAGGCAACAGCAACATTCGCCTCGCTCAAGTGGTGCATATGGAAACGAGCAAATATCTCCATCAAAACAAAACTACGTCTTTACCGAACGTTGATTCTTCCGATTCTTCTTTATGGATCTGAAACGTGGACACTGCTCAAACCGGACGTTAAGAAGCTCGAGGTCTTCCAAATGCGATGTTTGAGGCAGATCCTCCGTGTCTCACTCCGTGATCGCCTTCATCTGGTGAGCTTTCTGTTCTTAGACGTATGAAGTGGATTCGCCTTGGTAAGCTTTTACCCTCTACTACACCGGCTTCTATAACGAAATTTGCCGCTGAAAAATTTAATGTTGAGGAAGATATGCTTAAATGCTTTCCTCTTATAAAGAAAGAAGGAAACATTTCAAGTTTGAAATTTATTAATTTTAAATTAGGAGTTCCATCAGAACTTTATGCTAAATTCATGAATGCATCTGCCTGGCCATTGGGTCTTGAATTAAGTTCTTTTGATAATCATCGACCTTCAAAAAACTCCAGTGTTCAGCTACCCATCTTGAATACCTAGGTCATAGCGATACTTATGCACCTAGAAATTTTTCAATTTATTACCAAAATATAAGAGGTATGCGTACTAAACTAAATGACTTCAAACTTGCAGTTTTGGAAAATGAATATGATATTATAATTCTAACTGAAACCTGGTTGACGGATCATATATCATCTTCGGAATTTATTAGCAATCACTATGTTGTCTATAGAAAGGATCTATGTCAGCTTTCATCTGGATGTAGTAGGGGTGGCGGTGTCTTGATTGCTGTACGTGTTGATGTGGCCAGCATAGAACTTTCTTTACCGTGTGTGGAAGAGAATATTGAACAACTTTTCGTTCGAGTTACTGCAGCTTGTTCCAGCTTCTCAATTGTCTTTTGTGTTAGCTATATTCCGCCATCATCTAATTTGGATATTTACATGAGTCATCTACTTAACATAGAATCTATTTCATCAATACTCTCTCCGAATGAAGGAATTTGTGTAGTTGGAGATTTCAACCTGAGTAGCGTTACATGGAGTTGTATGGATGAGGATGATTCTTTGCTTCCATCGAATGTGTCTTCAGAAATCGAGATTTCTTTTATTGACGGTATTTTAGGTCTAGATTTAGCTCAGATAAGTACGATAGGAAACTTTTTTGGAAATTTTTTGGATCTTGTATTTATATCTGATAACCTTTGTGTTGAAATCAACGAATCTTCTTTTCCACTTCTTAAATGTGATTTGCACCATAAAGCCTTGGATTTGAGTATCGCCTCTTATAATTTCTTAAAAATAAATTCTATTGTTTTGTCTCAAGAATATAATTTTAGGAGGGCAGATTTTTCTAACTTAAATTTGCATTTTTCCTGTCTTGATTGGTGTAAGTTGTTTAGTGATTGTTCTTTGGAAGAGACATATGGGAGGTTTCTAGAGTTGCTTCATTCTAGTTTTCAATCTTATGTTCCATTGAAGAATATAAATGGTAACAATTACCATCCAAAATGGTTTAATAAATCATTATTGCGCGTAAAAAATGCAAAAAATAAGGCTCACAAATCATTCAAAAGTTCTGGTGAAGATAAGGATTTAAATAATTTTAAAAGATTGCGAAAAGAATATGAGTTTTTGCATCGATTCTTATTTAAACAATATATTTTTTCTGTTGAGAACAACATAAAAAGTGACAGTAAAAGTTTCTGGAGTTATATGAAGACCAAACGAAATTCTTCTAGTTTTCCGAACATTATGGAGTATAAAAACAAAAAATCTAGTTGTGCTGAAGAAGCGTGTGCACTGTTTGCAGACTTCTTTGAATCGGTATATAACGAAAATACCTTTGTTGATGATTTAACGGAAAATAATTCTGACTATATAAACTTGCTTGATATAGGTTCTTTGTCATTAGACGCAAAGGATGTTGAAATTGCTATCCAAGATCTTAAAATGAATTATTCTTCAGACTTGGATGGTATTTGTCCCGCTCTTATAAAGAATTGTGTTTCTGGTCTTATCAATCCTTTAACTTATATATTTAATTTGTCTTTATGTAATGGTCAATTTCTTGATTCGTGGAAGATCTCAATTATTAAACCTATTTTCAAAAACGGATCCAAACATTTGGTCACGAATTATAGGGGTGTATCCTTAATGAAAGTCATTCCTAAACTTTTTGACTGTTTGGTTGCGAGGAAATTATCTTTCTTGTGTAAGGAAATTATTTGTCCTCAGCAACATGGCTTTCTAAGGGGCAGGTCAACGATCACAAATCTTGCACTCTTTACTAATTTTTGTTTGTTCAATATGGAAAGAGGTCACCAGGTTGATGTAATTTACACAGATTTTTCGAAAGCGTTTGACAAAGTTAATATTACAGTACTTATAAATAAATTACATAAGGCTGGCTTTCATTCAAGTCTTTTGCAATGGATTAGCTCTTATTTATTAAATAGAAAGCAATATGTCGTTCTTGATTCTGTTTCTTCTAGAATAATATGTGTCAAATCAGGTGTGCCTCAGGGCAGTCATTGCGGTCCTTTGCTATTCTTGATTTTTATTAACGATATAATTAATTGCTTCAAGTATGCTCATTGTTTAATTTACGCCGATGACCTAAAAATTTTTTTAAAGGTTAGTGGAGAGGATTGTTGTATTCGCCTTCAAGAAGACTTCAACAATTTATCCACCTGGTGCTCTATAAATGACCTTCAACTAAATGTTTCTAAGTGCCGAGTTATGTCTTTCTTTCGCTCATTGGAAGGCATCGAATACAAATACTCTTTCGCTACTTCTGATTTAGCTAGAGTGTATGAATTTAATGATTTAGGTGTTGTTTTAGATAATAAACTAACTTTCAATAGACACATTGATTTCATTTGTAGTAAAGCCAATAGATTACTGGGTTTTATTAAGAGAAATACTAAAGAATTTTCTGATGTCTTTACTATAAGGACCTTGTTCATTTCCTTGGTAAGGCCAATTCTTGAATATGCATCATGCATTTGGAGTCCACAGTATGCTGTTAATTCGAATAGAATTGAATCGGTGCAAAAATCCATAACCAGATTTATGTGTTTTAAGCTTAATTTATTTAAGGAACATGTTCCTCATTATGCATCCAGAAGATTATTATTTGGTCTTCCTAACCTTAGCTTTCGTCGAGATGTGAGCTGCGCAATTTTCATAAAAGATATATTATGCTACTCAATCAAGTGCCCTGAGCTGTTGAGTCAAATTAATATCTATGCTATAGAAAGGCCACTTAGGTCGAGAAACCTCCTATATGCCCCTTCTCACAGAACTAATTATGGCTCAAACGGAGTTATTACTAAAGGCATTCATAAATTTAATTTTTTTAATGACTTCGTTGATTTCACCCTGGATCGAACGATCTATAAAAATGTAATTTTAGGTTTAGAGAATCATGTTGATATGAATTTTTCATAAAAATATTTTAATTTTATTTTAATTTAAATAAGTTTTTGGAATCTGTAAGTTTTCTAGTCTGTAAGATTGTAATCAGTAGACTATAATAAATAAATAAATAAATAAAATCATCCGAAATGAGGTTGTCAGACAAAGATGCGATCAGCAAACACTGATCGAAGAAGAAATGCAGAAACGTCGACTACGGTGGTTTGGACATGTTTGCCGAATGGATGATAACCGCTTGCCACGTAAACTTCTCTGGCGAGACCGTCCTGCAGACTGGAGAATACAGCGATCGGCACCGAAGAAAACCTGGTTGAAGAATATCGAGGGTGACTTAAAGAATCAACGATTATCAGTTACCGAGGCTCGAGACACCGCCAAAAACCGAGGAGAATGGAAGCGAATCGTGAATAGAGTTCGGGACCCAGCGGCACCGACAGCAGCGTATCCGTTGCGGGGACGTCCCGCTCGGACCGCCAGCTAACGGATCAAAGAAGAAGAAGAAGAAGAAAGAGTCTATTTTTCTGATTCCTTAAATGCTTCAGCTCATTGTTATACCAAGGTGGAGATGAACTGCGCAATTTTTGGGGCTCAAAAGGTACACGTGAAACGATAGCTTCGTATAGTACGGTATAAAACCGTGCCACATCGACATCCAACTCATTTGCGGAAAGTAAGCTGTTGAAATCAATCAAGGCAAGCTTAGATGAGAGTTCATTAAAGTTAGCCTTCATAAAGTTGAAGGAGTGAGTTACCGCCTCCGGACAAGGATTGTTCTTTGAGTTGAAGCAGTAATTTAGCAAGAGAGGAGGGTGGTAATTGTCAACGGACGTCATGACTATTGGACTGGGTTCAACAATCATGTCTCCTGAGTCAGTAAAGAATTCAAGATCCAACTGACCCCAGACCCCACTGTCAGTATGTTGAAAAGGATAGGAGTACAAAAAAATACCCTAAGGGTGAAGTAGTGGAGAATACTCCACAAAGTGCACCGCATAAAATTCACAGAGATGACGTCAGGATGGTCAACACTGCAATTTTGTGCTGATAGTAGAAGAAGCCTCTTTTAACGAGAAGGAGACTCTCTCCACCATCTCAACCTTACTAGCTGGGTAAGCCCTAATGCCGAAACATGTAATACAAACAACCAATTAGCCTCCAAATATGGTGGTGCTGTTGGCGAAACGTGGTGGAAGCAACTCTGAGAAGACATGTTTCCCCTTTAAAACCACCATTGAAATCCTTATGAGGCTCCCAGCCCATAAAGGCTTGCAAAAGGGGTAAATGGCTTTAAGTAAATGGCAGCCAGACGGTTCTCGAAAAAAGTTTTATCTAGGACAACTGGAACTAAAGGGTGTTTTTTTAGAGGTATAGAATTTTAAATTGCAATAAAACAACGATGGATTATTCGATTGACATGAATTTTTTTTATTTGCAAGATAATCTTGTGGCATTACATTTTAAATATAATTTCTGGCATATGACCGCCACGGCTGGCTCGGATGTAGTCCAATCTGGACGTCCAATTTTCGATGACTTTTTCCAACATTTGTGGCCGTATATCGGCAATAACACGGCGAATGTTGTCTTCCAAATGGTCAAGCGTTTGTGGCTTATCCGCATAGACCAATGACTTTACATAGCCCCACAGAAAGTAGTCTAGCGGTGTTACATCACAAGACCTTGGAGGCCAATTCACAGGTCCAAAACGTGAAATTAGGCGGTCACCAAACGTGTCTTTCAATAAATCGATTGTGGCACGAGCTGTGTGACATGTTGCGCCGTCTTGTTGGAACCACAGCTCCTGGACATCATGGTTGTTCAATTCAGGAATGAAAAAGTTAGTAATTATGGCTCTATACCGATCACCATTGACTGTAACGTTCTGGCCATCATCGTTTTTGAAGAAGTACGGACCATTGATTCCACCAGCCCATAAAGCACACCAAACAGTCAGTTTTTCTGGATGTAACGGTGTTTTGACATACACTTGAGGATTAGCTTCATTCCAAATGCGGCAGTTTTGTTTGTTGACGTAGCCATTCAACCAGAAGTGCGCTTCATCGCTAAACAAAATTCGCTTATGGAAATCGGGAACAACGGCAATCTCGTTGTGGGCCCATTCGGCGAATCTACGCCTTGCTTGATGATCGTTTGGCTTCAATTCTTGCACGAGTTGGATTTTGTAAGCACGCAAACCAAGATCCTTCCGCAAAATCTTCCATAAAGTGGATGGTCACATATCCAATTCCTATGCTCGATGGCGGATGGACTCATTCGGGTCTTCCTCAATGCTACGCTCTACAGTAGCAATAGCTTCTTCTGTACGCACCGTACGGCGTCTCTGGGGATGCGAGTTATCAATAAGAGTAAACGTGGTGCGAAA
Source organism: Thereva unica (assembly GCA_949987705.1). Taxonomy (NCBI): domain Eukaryota; kingdom Metazoa; phylum Arthropoda; class Insecta; order Diptera; family Therevidae; genus Thereva; species Thereva unica. The sequence continues at coordinate 27,540,437 of OX465281.1, read as the reverse complement.
ACGTTCCATGGTTAATCAAATTAACTGCTCTGATGGACGATTTTGTCGACGATAAAATGGACGTAGTGCGCGATACGTATTCCGCACAGAACCATTATTTTCGAAATAAAATTGCACTATTTGCAAGCGTTGTTCAGGCGTGAGTCTATTCATGATGAATTGCCAAACCAAACTGAGAATAAATCACTTGACAGCTATTAAATCGGTCGCCGCCATCTTGAACAGTACTGCCAACTTAAAGTTCTATACCTCTAAAAAAACACCCTTTACAATTTATGTGAAGAGAAAGCGTAGACTAAAGGGCGCCGAAAGACAATCTCGCTCCACCCTCGGCGCTGGCAACAGTTTAATTTGCAACAAGATAATCGCTAAAGAAATTATTTCTGCATCTCCATGTCAGATACGCACATGATTTGCTATTATTATTTTGACATGATGAGATACATAACCAGGCCTTGCTTTTGATCCGGCAGTTTTTTCGCCAAGTTAGGAACATCAAAGCTATATCGTTCAATAAACGACCCTTTCAATCGCGAATTGCAACATGAACGTGAATTTGGGGGCCTCGGTGGTCGAGAGGTAAGGCGCCTGACTACTATCCCAAAGGTCCCGGGTTCGAATCCCGGCCAGCCCCACGGTCCTTCGCCTTTTCCACTTTCCCACCCGCATAACTTCCCTTCTTTCTTCTCCCCTCTTTACATTCCTGATTCCTCCTGTCACAGCCTTCGCTAGTCCTTCCCCGCTCCACCAAGCGCATGTCATCGGTTGGCTGATGAGATTCAACTCGTTTCAGGAGGCATAACACTCCAGCGAGCTGTTTCTCAAATGCCCCGATGCCAGGTTGTGGCAGCTCCTTCCTACTTCTTTCTTTCTTTCTACTCTCTATCTTCCGGCTAGAGCTGCTGTTCGACATTCTATACGAAAAAAATAGATTGTCGAACAGTACAAAGGGGCTTTCCCTAAGCCTCTAGTCTATCACATAAAAAAAATACGATCGAGATGTATTGAACCAATCGGTTCGAACGATTGTACCACTATCGAACACTCAACAGAAGGAAGTGTACGATACGTTAATGGAGGCAATTGGTGAATAGTGTGGCTTATTTTTCTTCGATGCGTCCGGTGGAACTGGGAGGACATTGATTTTGGCCACTGTTCGTGCGAGATCCCAAATTGCTGTAGCAGTTGCTTCTTCTGGGATAGGGGCCACGTTGCTAGAAGGATGCCGAAGTAGAAATTGTCGTTAAACCTTCAAACCATTGAAAAACCGACATGAAACATTGCGAAGCACTCAGCAATAGTCAAAGTTTCGGTAGCAAGTAAAATCATTATCTGGGACAAATGCACAATGGCGACAAATGCGCATTGGAAGCACTCACCATGACAATCAACAAATGACAAGGCCAATCTTTTAGTGTTTTTGGCATGAATCTAGGGGTAGTTTAAAATTGATTCGAACTCAAAAAAAAATAGAAGATAGTAGATTTTACTACTCTCAAAATACATCTTACGGTAACATTGGTACCAAGTACCTACTCTGCTCTGTTGTGACAGGAGATCGCCCGAACAGGGGGTGATAACTTTGCATCATGAATACTGAGTTGTCGTTTGCATACTTACTAACAAAAGCGTCCTTGCGCCGCGCGCAATTACGTGCTCCGCGGAGACAGCAGCGATTTTTCTCTAATTTTTAATTAAAAATTTCCCCAAGAAAATAACAGTGACGATAATAAGATTAAAAGTCCTTACAAGTAGATTATGAGGGAAGAAAGTTGCACGTTGCAAGACGTCTGTGGAAGCAGAAAGGGACGAACAAGTGGGAGTAGTCCTCCTGCAGGGAGGAGGCACTTCTTACAGGTCGACACCACTTTAATAACTTGAAAGCCACGAAAAATTAAAAAAAAAAAAAAAACTCCTCACTCCTCACCACCACCAGGCAGCAACAACAATAGCTCAACAACAATAACACAACAACAACACCAACAAAAAGTAATAACAGAGAAAAGAAATAACCACCCCCGCAGGCTAAGTTCTCTCTCTCTCCCCCGAGGGAAAACGGAACGATATTTTTTCAATTTTTTTCCGCCGCGCGCTCATTCCATTAGGAGAGGAACTTCGCCGGGGATGGAAATTCAATTTTACTTACTTTCTTTAATTTTTGCTTGTAAACTTGGAGCGAGTTAATCCTTTGTGTCTGGGAAAGGAAAGTTCGTAATCCTTGCCTCAGTTACTTTTCTCGCAGCAACTACAACGCCCCGGTGAAAATATTTATCCTTTTTTTTTAATTTTTTTGCTTCTTGTTCATTGTTTTAGGTTAATTTCTCTGAGAACTAGAGTTCTTTCTTAATAGGAGGTACAAGAAGATGAGCTAATGATTTTTCATAGAAGTTGTTCTCTTTTGCGAGTAGCTAGAAATGAGCTTTTTAATCACGGATTGTATGGAAGTGGAAATTTTCTAGGTACATTATTCTTTTTAGACAATTACTATTTTCAAATTAATTAGAATAATAGATCAGTAAAGATATTCTAAAGAGATAAGAACGAATTGCCGATTTAAGATATGAGAAAAGTGGTGGCCCACAATCACAACTTTGTGGGACACCATGTGCTGAGCCCGTTTGATGCAGCACATAAATATGCCAGCATTTTTTCCAGCCTTTGAAACGCTTTTTATATGCGCTTTCCGGTTTGGTCTTAGTGTTATAAGGGTTTAGATGCCGCACTGCCATTCCAGAGGTTTATGGTTTGAATCCACTCCTTGGCATGCTTCTTATTCTTTCAGTTTGTTCCACATTGATAGCTTCCTTTATCATTTGTCTTCCCTCTGTACCTTATCTCCATTTTCTTGCCAGCGTCTGTAAACATAACAAGCCAAGGGGGGGAGGGGACGATCTCCTCTGGCCACCGAGTGCACCCATATAGCCTTATCCTGATATGGAGGCTCTGTCAGGATGGACCTTCTCTTTCGAAGAAGAACGAAGAAGGAGGTTGTGGGTCTGATGCAATATGCATCAGCTCAGAGGTGGAGAGGGATCTCTTTGGAGGTACCTCGTCCAGCACAGAAACCTCGGCTCCCTAATCAACAACAGTGCCCCAGGCAGCTGGCGGCAATGTTGTTGAAGAATTAACTGCCAAGGTTGTCGGTACGACCGTGCAACCTAGCAGGAAAAAATCTGGTGCTGCCAAGAGGAGGAGGGCCAAGGTAAGGAAGGTCGCAGCGGAATTGGGGAGTTCCACGGAGCACACGCGAGTCCCACATTTGGAAGGTCCTTCCCAACAAACCAAAGGCAGGACAGTGGTCAGGACCTCGGGGGGCTCCAAGGAGCGGACTCAGATAGCCGCTGTACTGTCAGAAGTTTCTGGACCCACCAGAAAATTGGTAGTACCAGCTCCTACATCTTCTAGCGGGCAATGTCGAATGCCGGATGCAATTGACGCACTGCCAAAACGGCAGCGATCAGAGGATTCACCGGGTGGGTAGGGACCCCAGAACAAAAAAGGGGTGTCGCAAGAACCATTATACCGGGACAAGTTGCATGGTAACACTATGGCAGTGGTCCTGGACAACTATCCTGAAGGCATATTGACGGAAGAGCAATCCTCCTCTATTTGTGATTCCATCCTGATTGAGGTGGACAAAAGTCTTAAAGGCCATTGCCCGCCTCAGTTTTTAGGTGTAAGGGCGGGAGGGGAACCTACCGGCTGACGCATACTATCGCCAGGCTACAGGTTTGTGAAGGGTCCAACCTTATGCCCTTAGCATTGACAAGTGGTCGCTTAAAGAGCTAGATTGACTTAAAACGGCGACCCCTGCTGGCTCACAGCAGCTGGACCAACCCCAGGATGCACGTGGTATAGTGCAGAGCTGCATCGGCAGTCCTTTCAAGGGTGCTGGCCACCCAAGCTGTTGACGTGGCTCTTGTACAGGAGCCATGGGTAAGTAACGCTGTTATACAGAGCTTGCGGGCAGCCGGCTACAGCATTAGGCCAAACCTAAATGGGAAGTGAAGTGAAGTGAAGTTAGGTACCATTGCATATGAATGTATGCGAGTGACCAAAATAGAAGTAAGCGGAAGTTACATCTAATTCAGTGGAAGTAACGTCTACTTCACTTCTGCGTTACTTTTCATTTAGGTTGAGCCTATTGCATGCAGTGTTGTGGTCGGCGACCCTCAGACCTGTGTAGTGTACAATAAAACATGAGGTAAAGGGGTGTAGTACAACAAGGAAAATGAATGGCCGCAGTACCTTTGGACCCAACACCTCAAACAGAAAAAAAAGAAAAAAATAACAATTTTTTTCCGTGGACTGGAAGAATAGACTTCAAAAGACGCGAAACCCGAAAATATCGTGTTGGCATTGTCAGGTTTTTCACTTTTTGTCTGTTATCTTTTTGACTAAAGTTTGCACTCCCTCATTGCGCTTAAATGATAGAACCATTGACAGTGCAAAGGGGCATTACATGATATCGATCTAAATCAGAATCAGGCGTGGATTGGGGTTCATATATTGTAAGAACAACGAGACTATGTTGGAGCAGATCGCACATAATAGAAAAGAAATTCACAAAAGGCTTCTGCTGGCAGGACGGTGCCAAGGAAAGAGGAAGACGCTTTTCAAGAACTGGTAGTCTAAATAAAACGGGGGCATGGGCTATCTGATTGGGCGGAGCAACATTCTTACGCTATCTTGGTCTTGGTCGCTATCGTTCTTCTAACCAAAACGAGAGCCTCATCACCAGAAAGACGAAGGAAACGGCATCCAATGAGCACCCCAAATAGGTAGAGTTTCAAAAAAGAACGTCGCCGAGGTCGCAGAGCAGTCGAAAGAAACCATCGGAACTCCGGAAGCCTGCACTTGGGCAAAGCCCCCGAAATAAGAGGAAGGAAATTGTCGCCTACAAGGAAATACGAAAAACGGTCAGAGGGAGTTCTCAGTGAAAGTGGACCGGGTCCCAAGAATGCAGTATAGAGTTTAGGAAAACATATAGTGCTACACAAACCGCCATCATAAATATGCAGGGAGAACTAGCCAAAAGCATAGAGTGGTCTGTTAAATAAGAGAGTGGACAGCGCCAAGAAGATGCTACAAATACTGGGAGTTTGGGCATGTAGTTGTAGACGTGTGTAGACCCTAGGCTGAGTGCCCCAAAAGGCCAAATCGGATTTGCCCTAACAAAAAAAAAAAATAAATAAAAAATAAAATAAATAAATAATAGTTCGAACTAAACACTGCCATTACAAACAAGTCGTTCCAGCATCTGATGTACTCCGAGCCTCAAGACGGGTCCTGGCTCGGCTGATGGGTCAATGGGGACTCCGGATGTCCCGCCTAAAATTCGTGCATCACCACTTACCTGAACGGGTTAGCGGCAGGGGTGGGCAAACGGTCGATCGCGATCGCGAACACTTCGACCGTTGCTCACAGACAATTTAAATAATTTTCTAGCTTAATTTCAAATCTGTTAATTTCAAATGTGTACTACAAAATTTAGCAGAAGATGAAACATGAATTTAAAATTAAACACGTATTTATATTACTATTGTTGCTACCAATGACATTTTTTTGCAACAGTGTCCATGCCAGTTAAAAACTGTTTGCCACATATGGAACGAATTAGTCCCAGGAAAATCTTCTGGAGGTCGTTCAAAAACCTTACTATGTTAAACCACGAGATAAGCTGTGGTTATGCTGCATTATTTCACTTAACCCCGAAAGTTTATGTTCAACCATGGACTTTTTGAACGCACCGTAGTTAACTACGAGTTAAAGGAATTTGTTTTCCATAAAATAGTATCCGCTATTTCCTTCAATTATTTCGTATGTGTCCATTAATTATTTATTTACAATAATCTCATAAATCTCACTTTGATTTGTTCATGTGTTTAAGATTAAAACAACTGTCAAGGAGTTGTTTTTATTCTTCTTCTGCTTAACTATAGCTAACCATGCTCCCGACTAAAATTTAACTACACCATGGTTCACCAAGGGAGTTTTTGAACGCCTAAAAGTTTTGCTCGTGGTTATTTTGTAGTTAACCACGGAGTTTTTGAATGACAAAAGTTTACCATAGTTAACCATGGTTAACCATAGTAAGGTTTTTGAACGCACTCCTGATGAGCAGCCCATTCTTACATGTCAGTTGTCGCTACTATGAGTGCATATGGCGTAGGACATGTTCCCATAAGCTGCATGCCGCGAGGCAAAGCTTCAATGTTCTCAGAATGGCCAGAAAAATATATCTGTCTTGACACGAGTTTTCTCTCTTACACGCTCTTGCTGCAAAAGTGTCATCTCTTGTTCATGCTGCAAAATCACAGAACTATCAAGTTCACTACCCATCGGGAAAAAGAAGCATTCAAGGATGCATAAAGAAGCTATGCTTAGGTTGCTTGAAAGTGCTTCCTTTCCGTATCCCTGTCAATATCTTTTTAGCATTGCATGTCATTAGGAAGAAGCAGTTTGTTCAATTTTCTTCTAATTAGCTTCCTGGGAAGCAATTTTGAAGATTTAAGTTTTGCAAGTAGCAAAGCTTTCATTTTGTGCTTCTTTGGGAGCAGAAAAAAAGGTTTTGCTCTTCGTTTTTAGGTAATAACAAATAGATTTCAAAAATAAATATTGTGACTAAACCAAATCTTCCAACATGCTTCTGAAGCGCGACCTAGAAGCACTTCCAGTTTGATTCCAGAGCAAGCTGCTTCCACTTTTCCCGCTGGGTATGGCTCCTACTTAATTGGGCGACTGAAGAAGAGTTGGTGTTACAAAAATTATAAAAAATCAGCTGATTTTTAACAATAAGCAGATGAGCCCCATGTGAACGGTAGACGGTAGCGATGTAACAAATTTTTTGCGATGTAACAAAATTTTTAAAAACTGCACGAAGCCGAAATCGAGCTTTTGTCGTTCATTGCAGCTCATTCTTTCATGATCAATAATCTTCAACCGATTTTTGAATTTATTTCATATCATTTTGGAGAATTCGATAACGAAGATAATTCATCAAATCTAGCTCATACTTTTCAATTGAATTCATCGCGTCTAGAGTTAGAAATTTTCATAATACAATCAGATATAATTCTGAAAGCAACGTGCAAAAGAAAATTATTTTTGGAATTTATTACCCGAAGAAAAATAACTAGAGATGCGCCGAATGTTCGGCCGAATATTCGTATTCGGTATATTCGGCGTATTTTTTAATGTTCGTATTCGGCCGAATATTCGGTTAGTTTGCCGAATAATTACCGAATATTTAAATAGTATTATTTTAAGAGTTACATATGTTAAAGAGGATTTATTCTGGAACCGTACATATGTAGGTAGTATTTCTCAATGAAACAAACCCTTCTTTAAGTAACCATATTTATTCACGAAATCAAAAATTTCAAAAAAATGAGAATCAGCGCACGAGTCGACAGAAAAGAGACCGATTTGAAACTAGCTTGCAACTGCTTTCGTACAACTGTTCTTGCCGGTCGGAAGCAATATCAAGCTTATACTTGCGTACTTGCGTTGCATTCAGCGGTTCCACGAAATGCGGCGAGTTTTCACCTTAACGCTTAATTTCGTAGTTTCATTCCGTCCCGACATAACCTAAAAATCTAAGTAACTAGTGTATGATTGTGTGCGCTATTTCGATTGCGGCAATATAGGAAAAGTTGAAAGTAGACAGACATTTGCGTTGCATGCATTCCATTCATGGAATATTCCGTCAAGTCGCATTTGAATTACACACACTTCTATATTGTCTGTCCTCCGCATGCAACGCATGTACGCTTGGAAAGGTCACCAGTTTCAGTTGCGTTTAAATTTATTCAACCAAAATCTGCGTGACCACAGAACACCGATTGATGTGAAAAATCAGTTGCGCTTGCTTGGACAAAGGTTTCATTTTGGTTGCAAACTGGTTGTGTGCGTGATAATGGTGATTTTGATTTTGAGTTTGAAACTGGTAGTACTCACAGGTGATGCACATAGATAGATGGTATCGCGGCGTCTCAGCACTGCAGGCATCCGGGAGAGAGGAAGAAATTATGAAAGCCGCGAAAATGATCTCCGTTGGAAAAGCTCCTAAGCAGGAGGGTATGCGGAACAGAGCGGTCAAGCTGGGAACCAGTTCCTGAGGGTAGGAGTGTTCCCTGAGCAATGGAAGCGTCGAAAGCTTGTGTCATTCAGAAGCCTGGAAAACGGCCCGGGGACCCGTTGATCTGTAATATGCCGCCAAAACACCATCGACAAGCTTTTCACACCGGTGGTATATAACAGATTATTCCCAAGTACCGAGAGGAAAACTAGCTTTCCGTAATGGCAATTTGGCTAGATCGCCAACAGATGCTCCCAAAGTGGTGGCATAGCAAGGGCGGGAATCGATGTGAAACAGAGTTGCGTAATGATAACTCTTGACGTGAAAAATGCTTTCAGCACGGCACAGTTAAAATTCCTTGTAGGTAGGACATTGCATTGCGTGTCAGCGGAGTTACCAGCTCTATCCCAGGATAGAGTTGATCATCATTTATGATAAAGTACTTGCACTACGTCTCTCTCAAAAAAATGGTCGCTATCATCGCTATCGCCGATGAGGTCTGGTTTGCGGCAGTAGGAAGTCCGCTCAACAAATCGCGATATTTGCAAGGCTCAAGAATACTGATATAATGCTAGCTGAGCACAAAACGGAGGTAGGGAATCCAGGTGAAGCCAACCACCGCCGTGTCACGAAAGTGATTAGTTGGGTCCTAGTGTATGCAGCGCCAGTGTAGGGGGCTAAGTGCCCTTTGCGCATTCTGTGCTGCATACTACGTCTGATGAAGGGGAGTATGGGCTTGTACGACCCGAAATATGGAAAGGTGGGCCCATGGCAGTGCCACGGCTTCTAGAGCGTGGGCAGTCCATCATAGTATGACAAAGGACCTCCTCATTAAGCAATGCGAGACTCAGTCAGAGAAAGACGACGAAATGCCAGGAAAGGTTCTTCTTTTTCTTGCGATCCGTTAACTGGCGGTCCAGGCAACGGATACGCTGTTGTCGGGGCCGCTGGGTCTCGAACTCTATTCATGATTCGTTTGCATTCTTGCCGGTTTTTGGCCAGTAAAGGTAGCAGTTATATAGCTGATGCAGGCACGTGACGCAGTACCGTAATCTGGTTACGCAAGGAAAATGAAAGAAGACCCACAAAACCGACAGACAGGAACTTCTAGGTGAAATTCTGTCTGCTATTCCTAGTTCGCAACGAATTTTTTGGGCGAATGACCACGCAACGGAGTGAATTCGAACCACGAACCTCTGCGGTGGCAGTCGGGCGTCTTAATCCCTAGGCTAACGAAGTTAATGGTCGGTGTACTGATAAGCATCCTCAACTTCAATGGCTTTAAACAGCCACTACAGTAGGTTTAAACAAAGACCAAACCTTTGGTACACAAGTATTTAGCGGTTGATCCATCCTCTAACTTTCTATCGCGTGACATTAACTAAGGACCACATATTTCGCAATACCTTCTCCTGCCATCTTATGCTGAAATGTATAAGTTTTAAATTCGACCGCGGTTTAAATACAGGGTCGTCGGAACACAGTTTAGCGATACAAGACATGCAAAAGGTCCTCTTCAAACTTATGGACCCTACGTAGGAATGTAGTTGCTTTGGCCACATTTTATCTATGCCCTACCAAAGTTGAAAACTCCAAGGCGATGTTTCTCCCGTCCCACATGTAGAGGTAGTTTGTTCTATTCAGCTACAGCCTTCGTTTTTGCTCACACTCTAGTCTACAAATTCATGAACAGGACAACTCAAGTGTGGAACAAACTTCCGCCATTAGTATTTCCGGGTTTATACCACATCCAAAAGTTCAAATGCAAAGATTCATCATGTCCTCCTCCAGGGCCTTTGAGAGTCCTACTGACCTTATCGTATAGCTATGTTTCGAATTATGCTTCCTTCTTTATATGTGGATGTGGTACCATGAGTAGTATGACATGACGAGCTGGTAGTGCAAATGCGTATGCTGTGGCGATGCTGTTCTGTGTGTAGACGTTGATGCCAGCATCTAACTAAAAGAGGAAAGCAAAAAAATTAAGAAATCAAAGATCGACCCAAACTCCTCCTAAAGCAAACCCTCTTTCCTGCTATCGTAGTCCCTTCCAAAAAACCCTTTGACATAATTTCAAGTGACGATATTCCAATTGCGTCACCAGCAAAATGCCGAGAGAACGAAATCCTTTTATTGATTAAGTTCATGAAAACACGAACAAGGCCGAAAAAAATTTGTTATAGAAAGTTCGATTAAACTCCCCCACCACAGTTGCCTGATGAGATTCAAGGATAGCATAGCCGCCAGCAAAAAAGCAGCCCCTTTTTGCGGGCTAAAATCCAGGATGCATATTTGATTAGCTTCCGCTGCATTTTGAAACGTGCCTTGAATTGCGCACATGCATTACAAATAAATCGGTTGGGCGAAGGGGGCGCAGCACTACTCCTAGCCCAGCCACAGGAGCGCGTCGGCGGAGGGCGGAAGAACTGAAAGAATAATTTTTGTTTAGTTCATAAAATATCCTTGTGCCAGAGCCCGACGGCCCCGGCAATCACTGGAGCCGGAGTCGTGGGTGGGTGGAGAGCAGCCAGATTCTTACGGGCGGTGCGGGCGGGCGAGGGCAGGGATCTGATCGATTTCTTGCAGGACAATTGAGCGAGGTAATTACGTCTGAAAGATAAGACTCGGGGCAAATTAAGACGATAGCCGAAACCAATAACGGCCATTCATGCGGACGACAAAGGACATTAGCAACAATAAAGCTGCTTTGTGAATAAAACGAAACGAAACGAGTCACAAATCACCCCCAAAGGTGGTGGAAACTGCCACAGCAATTGTCATCGCTGGTAATCCTTGGCAGGACATGGCCCCGGCCCTGCTCGGTGTGTCCTTTCGGCTCTCTCAATTTTCCGTTATGGGATGTGCGGTAATTTAATCGCTGTATGGGGTTGAATAAAGTTTCTTTCGAGATTATGCGGCTGCTTTTGGGGGACAGGTTTTAAGGACCTCCGACTAATTGGATATGGAAATTGGCCTTGACACGTACACGACATATAAAGCGGACCCACAGGCCCCACCGGCGGTTGACCACACTCGTCTATCTTACATCCGAGCTGTAAAATTGCGTAAATCGTATCTGTTCGGCATAAAACGAATGGCGCCACTATCCGAGAGGACAGCCGTGATGGGTCCGTACTTGGGGAGCTCGGGCTCGTAATTAAGTTGTGTGGGACTGGATTTATGCGTGTCGTGTCCCTTTGTTGGCGTTTTTTGATACAGTCGATCCTTTAGCAGCTCGTCCGTAATTATTGGGTCTTATGCGAGGAACAATTACACCTAAACACGGATCGTTTCAAAGGCGCCCGTTTATGGCAGATATTGGACTAAGTTTGGAGATGAGTAGTAAATAGTTGTGCACGTTTTCCAGCTTCTTTCTTGAGGTGGAAAGCAAGTTTTGTGATCACGTTTATCGATAAAAAGTTTGCTCAATGTGTGCTTATGCCTGCATGCTCCTTCAGGCTGCAGCCGTCGTCCATTTTTGTGAAGATCTTGGCGAAGTTGAGTGCTTTTTGGAAAAGTTTCACTTTAAAACACACAACTTTTGTGCAGTTTGTGTTAAATCAAATCAGTTCCAACCTTACTTTATGCCGTGGTATAAATGTCGGTTTCAATTTATGTTCTTACTTTGCTCAGCTTTGAAGGCTTGATCATTGGCCATATACGGGAGTGTATCAAAAAGTCACCGAACTGCGACCGGAATTTGTGCTAAAAGAATGCAACAGTGAAGATGTATGTTCTTTTTAATATGGCTTATTCATTTGAACAACTTTAGGACAACTGTTTACCCAAGTAAAAATACATTAGTTGATTAAATTTCGTAAAAGAATATATGTACGCTCCTGCAACTATCACCTATGCCAAACGGATTTGCACGCTACCGCTACAGGCATGAAGAACTAAAACTGCATCCGCCAGAGGTATGCACACCTCTATTCCAGATAATAATGTACTCATAATTGACCATTCCAAATGCAAGTGTGGTTCTACCAAGTGGTCCCCCAGCTAAGTACTAACAACGTTCAATGCTGCTTGACCTATGCAATTGAACGAAAACAGGCCATTGCTAAAGGCTACACGAGGGAGTGTGGTTATGGGTGATTCTTCCGGAATCATGTTCCCTCGTGTAGGAATGGCCAAATGAGAACTTTCGCGTACACCAGCATGATGACTTGAAATACGAAGCAATGCAACAACAAATTCTAAAGGGAGTTTTGAGTAAAACTAAAGCTTAAGCTTAAAGCTGTACAAAAAGCATTCCAAATACGTAAGGCAGACTTCTCAATTTGATTTGTAATGAGGATGGTCTCAGAGGGCCTTTAATGGAATGCCCTCTTGAAATACTATAATACTAGTGAGAGTTTCATTTATTAAAATATATTCGCCTTCGCTAGCCCAGAGAATAAGAGGACCGACTACCATAGCTCTTCATCTATAAACAACATTTTATTACGAGAGGCTTTGGAACTGCGAAGACTGGTTTCAAATTATTTCGCAAGGACGCGTCATCGGCGCACAGTGGGACCAAATCCAAAAAAGCTGGCCAAAAGTCAAATTTTACACTCGGGGGTTTTCGGGGTCGCTGATGACGAATCCGGTGTCGAAATTTCGATTTTCAAAATGGCGGACTCAATATGGTTAACATAACCCCTCCAAATAGTCAAAAACTTTAGTAAATGATACCAAAACATCTCACTTAGGGGTTTTCGGGGTCGCTGATGACGAATCCGGTGTCGAAATTTCGATTTTCAAAATGGCGGACTCAATATGGTTAACATAACCTCTTAAAAAAATCAAAAAATTTGTTTTAATATAATGTTTAATACTTTTGATTAATTTTTTTTATAAGCAAGTTATTTTAATAGGAAGTTATTGTTTATTAGAAAAACAAAATAAGAATTTTTAAGAATGCAATTACAGAAGAAAATCATTGTGAATACAAGTAAAAGTTGTATCTTTATCTTCTGATGTCGAACATTCAGAGCTATAGCCATTAAAAGAAAATACTGTGACTAATTTTGGTGTTCTAAGGCTTATAACTTCTTAATTATTAAATTTACCCAAAAATGCTAATATATTGTAGATAATTTAATTATAAACAAAAAGTGCCCTTGCAAATTTTCTGTAAGATGTACTGTTACGGAGATATATAATGGAAAAACCATTTGCGCACCCTTTCCAAGATGGCGGCCAAATTGGGGGGGGAGTGGGTTAGAATCCCGAAAACTCAGATTTAAGCTCACACTGACCCCCCCTACACATCCCAAAAATAAAACCTTGTCCCGCATTTTTGTAATATTGAAGTACCATTTCCATGGGCTAGTGCTGGACGTATGTGACCCCTTAAAACACGGAGGGGCAATTTTGGGCAGCGGATTTTTTTTGGAGGTGAAGGAATACACCTTTACCAACAACGCCCAGCAAGTTTTCCAGTGGAGCAGAGTGGAGCAATATTACTTTTTGTCCAAAATATATCGCATTCTTACAATCCTAATTCATAAAAAGCACGTGTAATAGATGCTTACTGTGTATTATATACTTGCTTAATGGGTATAGTGCAATTTTTTTTTATACTCTACATACCTTCCAAAGAAAATTCCACTTCACACGACCACGATTGCTTAGTTACTTAATTTTTTATAGCGTTTTGAAAACGTTAACCTTTTTTCACAATATTAACCTTTAAAAATAAGCAAAAAGAGTAAAGTAGCAACTACAATTTCTCAGTCCGTAGAAAAAAATCTAACCTTCCGTGACTGATTGCTCACTATTGGAAGTGTCCTCGAATCATCCCCCCCAAAAAAACCGCAATCTATAAACTTTTTTTTTAGACTTTTGGCCAGCTTTTTTGGATTTGGTCCCACTGTGCGGCGGTGTGCCAATTTACTTGCGCTAACCCTGTTTGAATACTCCTTAAAAAGCTTGCAGTGCTCCCGTTGCCATGCCAGTTCCATGTACTTTTTAACATTGCATGACATTGCAGGGGAGCATACGTTTTTATGTTCATAAAAAAGCGCTTTGGGAGGATTATAAAAAAGCTTTTTAAAAAAGAAAGGGCGCTTTCAGTAATGCAGGATGCGTGCGCAAGTGACTTATTCAGCAATTGAAAGTGTGAAGCTTTCAATGACTGAATAAGTCAATTGCGCACGCATCCTGCATTACTGAAAGCGCTCAAATTTTCATGGACACCTGTGGATATGTGATCCGGTATCGAAAAGCTTTTATTTTCCAAATCTTTTGCAATTGCCTTTTTACTTTCCAAGCGCAAGCGTTATTTAACAAATCAGTCCCCCAACTAAATTCTAACCACTTCCAAAGCTTCTTGTCCTCGGTATCGAACGAGAGCTGGTTCATTGAGTGTGCTATTGTTAAGCCTGGAACATTAACGCAGTGTGCAGTATGCAGTGTTTTTTACTGCTTGTCAAAAATTACGGCACTGCGTCTTATAACGAAATCAACGTAGTGCAGTGTTTGTCAAATCAAGTCAAACGTCGAATTTGTTGTTAATTTCGAAAACATGGTGCGGAGAAATTTATGAAATATTTTGTTATTGGCGGCTTTAACAGTTTATAGAAATAATTTGTTTTTACTGGCACACTACCACCGTTATGAAAATTTGAAGTTTAATTTTCTAACCTCACACTGCAGAGCAAATTTAGAATTTAGCCTAAACCTGCAGTGCAGTATTCTGCTGCTTACTGCGCTAAATGCAATTGTGTGCCGAGTAATAGAAAAGCACAAAACCAAACTTTGACAGGCAGTGCAGTATACTGCACTGCATTGATTCTGTTTCAGGCTTTACTCTTTATGTTCACGAACATAATCGACCCTTTTTTTAGGTTCTATAAAATTTATAAAAACTCCAGTAATGCTCTCTCGGGAGCATATTTAACAGCGATCAAAGTAAGCTCCCCTGAGCAACACTCCCAATTTTTCCCGCTGGGTTATTAGTAAATTCTTCCGTGACTGATGTCAATGACTGTATTACCCCAGCGGGAAAAATTGGGAGCAGTCCCAAAGGGAGGGAAGTTGGAGGGCTCTCAATGGACTTCCAAGGGAGCATTATTGGAGTTATTTAAGAAATTGAAGGACTCACTTTTATACTGAAAACGTAAAATTACGGAAAATTCTATCAGATTATAAATTGCGTTTGACTGAAATACACAAGTTTTGATTAGAGAGTGAAAATTGCGAAAATTAATTTGTGAATCGTTTTTAAAAGCAAACGTACATAAGTATAGTTGTTTTCAAACCTCGTGACATCCCGCGCATATTCCCCAGCTAAGCTCTTAAAAATGTTTAAAAGTTCAGACAAAAGCTTCAGTTAACTCCTCCTATCAAATCACTTGTTGCCATGTAATAGGGATGAGCATCGATAGAAAAACATCGATGTTGAGCATTGATGTTGACATCGAACTATAACATCGATGTGTGGAAATCATCGACCTCTAAACATCGATGAACATCAATGCCAAACTTCGATGTTTTTATAAAAGTTCCGTAATTTTGTAAAAAAAAATTACATCGGATCCAAACATCAATGTTTTAGTAAAAATTCCGTAGTTTCGTATAAAAGGATAGGTAAACCACAATTAAACACACAACAAATTTAAATCAAACGTTATGAAAAAATGTATGTAATTTCGTCAAGTTATTAATTCATATTACGGAGGCTTTAGGCCAACTCTAACTTATTCCCAGCTCCATAGCATATCTTCAATGGAATTGTGGCAGTGCTAAACCGCTTCGCAGTACTAAACAGCTTCTTCCCTTTTTGGCATTGTTAAAAACCGCTTGTTTCTCTCTTGTTACTCGACCGGCGACGCCACTAATAAAATTAATTATAAACTCGAGAAGTTTTATTTCCTTACTTACCGCACATATACTGGTGACCCCGACAAAAGAGTTTTTTTTAACGACTACAAATACCAAAAAGGGAAGAAGCTGTTTAGTACTGTTTAGTTTAGTACTACAAGAAGGAAAACCACTTTGGAAATCATTTTTCCCTCTAGTCTGTTTCGGGCTTTGGTAAGTGTTTGTCCCACTTTTGAAAACAGTTGCTCAGATGGAACTGACGTGGCCATTATAATCAAATAGGTTTTGGCCAATTTTGCAATTCTGCCAATTCTCGTTTTGAGAGTAGGGGGTTTATTTTTAAAAACTTTCAAAGTGGTAAAAATTAAACTAACAATTCCTTTTCATACGAGTAAAGATATAAAACTGAAAAAAACATAAGTGTACAGTAAAATTCTTAAAACGTCGATGTAAAACATCGATGTACGATAAGCATCGTTAGCTCACCATCGATGGCAAAAACATCGAACATCGAAAGGAAAACATCGATGTTTCGAAAACATCGACCATCGATGCTCATCCCTACCATGTAATCAGTCGCGACTGTGTATTGCTACCGGGAGGTGTATCTTTCTGGGACTTCAATGATTATTTAAAAAATTTACAAATTATGACTGAAAAACAGCCGTTTTTATATATTTTTTTATTTTAAGGTTTTTATATTTTACACATATGCCACAGAAATAATTTGTAGTAATTTCTACTAAAAAATACGATATTTGTGTTTTTATCACTTTGATTACTAGATTTTTGACAGTTTCCGCCAGTCGCAAGCGCGCTTCTGCCTGGGGAGGTTGTGTTGCTTGCGGCTGCGGAGAACTCTCAATTTATGAATGAAAATGCTCATATCTTTAAAAGAAATTTTTCCAGCAATTCTTTTAATTTATTTTAAATTTAGGGATGAGAAATATTTAGCATAATTATAGTAAAATTATGCTTATTACGATGGATAAAACTGCCTTTGTTGAGCAGGAGTTTTACATGTATTTAAAAGCTCTGCTCAATACATATAAAGATTACTTAACTTTATTCATCCGGCATGCGCACATCCCTTCCCAAATTATTTTGTTGAATTTTTTCTGCGCTTGTTGCCTTTTTAAGTTAAAAGAGGGGAAATGATAGAACAAAATTTATGAAATTGGGCAACGAGGTGCGCAGAACCCTTCAAATTATTTGTGTCACGGCGTTTGAAAACTTCTATACCTTTCTCTCAATATTTATAAATAGTCGTAGATTGAATAGGCCGCCAAGCTATTTAAATATTAAATTGTTCTTATGGTACTTTAATGTTGACCTTTACTGTAGATATTTAAAAAATCTCTATAATGCTCCTTTTTGTCTCCAACTACATCATTGCAGGAGTGCTCCTATGGAAGCTCAAATGGAGTGCTAGCCTAGGCAGACATCTAATGTCAAAAAACATATGGAGAGGGAGCGGACTTGTCCTTAGAGCACTCCATTTCCCACTGGGAAATGTATGCTGATGATGTTCAACTATATATCATCGCTTCGCAAGAATAGTGGCACAACTGAAAAACAAATGAATTTACAGGGGAGCCTTTTAAAAGTTGTTAGTTTCATACAAGCCCTTGTTCAGCCCTTGGATTCCCGCGTGTTTCCAGCTGTCATTTTTGGAAGTATTAATATGGAGTTTTACCACATAAAAGTATGAGGATTTAGCTATACATTTTCCAATAAAATCGAAATTGGAAGTTGTGTTGAGTTGTGCCACTCTTCTTGCGAAGCGACGATATATCTGCACCAAAAAGCCAAATCTTTTCTTGTGTGAGATAGCTTGAAGTAGCCTTTATTGATTGCGTACGCTTTGTATATAAGTTCGCCGTTTGGATCATATCTCTCCCTATCTGAATTCTGTTTTAGGTTGCTCCATTAGCGTTTACCGCGCTATTTCACCACTGATTTACAATCCCAGTGAGTAAAAATTTCTCAAACGTATCACTAAAAACCGAAGATTCATAATTTATAGTGAATTTAAGCTTAATCGGTAGGTTATTATGCACACAATCATGCCACGAAAAAATTTTGTTGAAAAAAAAAATTAACAAAGTTATAAACAAATTAATTTTGAGAGCATTTTTATTTTGAAAATTTTTTGTAACCAGCCGAATTAATATTGTTTGCTCATCACAACGTCGTTGCTTAGATGAAAGATTGAATTTTAGGTATAATTGAAAAAAGTATAAAAAAAGTTAATATTTCATAATTGTTAATAACAAAATAAAATGGAAAATGGAAAACAAAGGTGTTCTTCGCTAGGTAAAAATTCAAAAAAAATATGTTTCAATAGGAAATTAAATTCAGAATCATAATCCGTCGAAAAAACTCAAGTGCCACTTTTCTGAACAAAGTTATAGCGATTTTTATTTGCAAGGTAAACCGCGCGTGCCAGGCACCGCGCCGGCCACCGCGCTCCGTGCAACGTGCAACGTGCAAGCATTGTTTATGGGGGTAGGCCTAACTCGCTGCATGCTTGTTCTCCACGCGTGTCTCTTAACACTTCCACCGACTCCGTCGCACGCATTTTTTCCATGGCGTTACACGGAGCGCGGTGGCCGGCGCGGTGCCTGGCGCGCGCGGTTTACCTTGCAAATAAAAATCGCTATAACTTTGTTCAGAAAAGTGGCACTTGAGTTTTTTCGACGGATTATGATTCTGAATTTAATTTCCTATTGAAACATATTTTTTTTGAATTTTTACCTAGCGAAGAACACCTTTGTTTTCCATTTTCCATTTTATTTTGTTATTAACAATTATGAAATATTAACTTTTTTTATACTTTTTTCAATTATACCTAAAATTCAATCTTTCATCTAAGCAACGACGTTGTGATGAGCAAACAATATTAATTCGGCTGGTTACAAAAAATTTTCAAAATAAAAATGCTCTCAAAATTAATTTGTTTATAACTTTGTTAATTTTTTTTTTTTTCAACAAAATTTTTTCGTGGCATGATTGTGTGCATAATAACCTACCGATTAAGCATAAATTCACTATAAATTATGAATCTTCGGTTTTTAGTGATACGTTTGAGAAATTTTTACTCAGTTCATACGCAACTGTTTCGTAACTTTGCCCTTGTAAGAAAATGAGAATCCCACACACGGGTCGACAGAGACTAGACCGATTTCAAACTATTTTGTAACTGGTCGCGTGCGTGGTAGCACTTGTACATGCCAAAGTATTGTAGTCCGGCTAATTTTTGACGTGTGCGACTTTGTTGGTACAGAACACCAATTGATCCAAAATCAGTTGCGCCCATGTGTGGACAAAGGTTTCATTTTGATTTTTTTTTTTTTTATGTGATAGACTAGAGACTTAGGGAAAGCCCCTTTGTACTGTTCGACAATCTATTTTTTTCGTATAGAATGTCGAACAGCAGCTCTAGCCGGAAGATAGACAGAAGAAAGAGAGAGAGAAGGAGGAAGGAGCTGTCAAACCTAGGCGCGATATTTTATTTCACTTATTTCCAACCATTTCGCGACTCTGGCATCGGGGCATTTGAGAAACAACTCGCTGGAGTGTTATGCCTCCTGAAACGAGTTGAATCTCATCAGCCAACCGATGGCATGCGCTTGGTGGAGCGGGGAAGGACTAGCGAAGGCTATGACAGGAGGACAGGAATGTAGAGAGGGGAGAAGAAAGAAGGAAAGTTATGTGGGTGGGAAAGTGGAAAAGGCGAAGGACCTGGGGCTGGCCGGGATTCGAACCCGGGACCTCTGGGATAGTAGTCAGGCGCCTTACCTCTAGACTACCGAGGCCCCGATTGCAAACTAGTTGGGCGCTCTGATTATTGTGAGACCAGTTTGCAATTAAGATTGCAAATCAGTCGACTCCCGGGGGCCTTTACTCATCAATTGTCCGGCGATCGGTCTGTGTTGAACAAATACCGAACTGAACTGAGCGGAGCTCCAAGCGGCTTCTCTCTTACTCTCTTACTCTCTTACAGTACAAGCGGCATAGAAGGGATGCCAGGACCCCGGTTGGCTTGATTATCGGACCAAAAATGAAGGCTGTGCCTCGTCGAGAATGCGTCTGCCCCCATGTTTTCTGTCACTTGCCCTCGAAAGCGGAGATCAAGGTCTTATTGTTTAATGACCTTGCTCGAATAGACAATCCTTGCAACTACGGCATAGGTATGTCTCTGTACTACAATAAGCTAAGTGCTGCGACAGGACTTTCCAACTTGATAACTCTCTCAAAGAAAAAAGGAATCATTCACTTTTCTTCTGGGAAACACGTAATCGCCCTTTTTCTGCTTAAGATTACCAGTTGAAAGACAAATAGCAACTCTACCCAGAACAGCTCCTGATCCCAGTGAATTAGTGTAGTAATAGAGAAGATATGAACACTAATCTTCAACTAATTAGCAAACTTCGTGCAACTCCATAATTTCTGCTCCCCTCCCTTATCTAAAATGATCAACCTCAACCAATGCACCCCCTTAGGTCGTTCAGGAACTGCTCCGCCCTATTGCTGTTGCCACGATGAGGGAGAATCATTTCCTTTCAAGATTATTTCTCACTGTCTACGAATCCTTGAATTCGATAAATCGTGAGGAGCTAAGAAGTGGCAGACAGGGAGTGCTTCGCTGGCTGCAGGGCACAGTAAAATGCATCGCCCCCCTCCTTTCGCCATTGGCATGCAGATAAATATGATCCTTACCCGTGTGTGGTGGGGGGATGTTTTGATTTTATTTTATCATCCCCTGACGTGGAATTTCTCTGGTGAAAAAGCGCTTAAGAAATTGGAAAGGCAATGAACCGTTTCCTGACTAGGAGTACCAAACTGGAATCCATCTCTGACTAGGGTATCTGCAACCCTTTCTCTCTAGGTGCAGCCGGGTCTGGTGAGCTAGTATATTTGATTTGACTCCGGCTGAAAGGCACAAATTGAATTTTCCGAGGGCCTGGTGCATTCAACAAATGCGTTCCATGTATACCTTCTGGATCCATAAACCCGGGGCTGGGTTCGTTCGCCAGACGAGCACACTAGGTACGTGCAGTAGACTCTGCCACGGGAAGTATCGGTAGTGAGATTCGCCGTGTTTCATTGAATTACTGAATTGAGCGGATGAAAGGCAAGTTTCGTCGAACCGAAGCACAGAAGTAATGTCGGGCTCTCCTCACAAGCCAGCACAGCCGTGAACTTAGATCCCTGCGGCACCTGCCACCGCTCCATCTGCACCTTCGGCTTGTCGTGCCTCAAGATTTTCCCAGGTGATGTCATATACAACTCACCGGACTCCCCCCTCCACCTGCCACCGAGCAGACAAATTGTGGTGGTGGGGCTATAATAGAGGCACGTTTGGGGTTGGAATGAAATTTTCTCCCTCAAAGTTTGATGTCACTTCCAAGTTAAATTACTTGGCCAAGTGTAGAGGGGGCGGGGGAGTGTCGGTGGTGGTTACTTTGTCTCTATATCGCTGAGTTGGCAGCTACACAGTAGCGCAAGGAACTAAAACTCTCGACAAGTGCCTTTGGTGATGTCGAGGGTTGTCAATGGCAATTAGGGAGCAAGTTGGAGAGCTTTGTGCTTAGTAATGCGGCTTCTAAGTTAGTTAGAGGTTTGTCTTGCGGTAACTTTTGAACTCTCTACCCAGCCCCGATCCTGGGGAATTTGCTCAATGAACAGTCTTACCCCATCGGCAAAGGTATCTTGTTGTGGCTTTGAAATCTTTTCCTACAAACATAATTAAATTATTTTACAACAGAGCAGGAGGCGTTGCTGCTGTAGTGTTACCCATAAATTAACTGAAAACGAATTGTTTCGAGTTTTCTCTATTAATATTAAATTATGGAAACTCTTTCAAGTGGATTGTTCTGGAGTCTTCTTTACTTTTGATGGATAATAATAGTTTCTCAGATGTCTGAGCAGAGACTATTGGAGCACGTACGGGAAGCAATTCTTAGACAGTCGTGTTTGAGATTTTAGAACTTGTTTACCGCAAAACTAATGAGGTATAACTAATCTTACACAAAGTACTAGTGCCCGAAAAAGACAACTTAATTGGATTATGAAAGCAAGCAAACTCAAAGGAATTGCAAAAGTAATAGAAACATTGAGGCAAGTGCGTTGGGCTTCAAGAGGATATGGTCTATGAAGTAAAAATTTCAATTCGCACAGATAGGATAGGCCAAACCTATGTAGATTGAAAGCTGTATTAGGCGGACTCTCCCTTGGTCACGCGGCAGGTGTAAAAGGGAGTTATTGGTCTGATGCTATCAACAAAACTTTAGGGCTAAAAGGGCACCTCGTCAGTAGTACTGGGCACACATATCACAATATTGTCCCCAGCAACTGGATGAGAATGCTGATTTGCTTTATCTAATGCTGACAGAATAAAGAGGGTCACGGCAAGGAAGGCCGAAAGGAAAGAATATCGAGCTCAAGCTTTGTCAATATTCCTCCCAAACCATAGGAAAGAACTGCGGTTGGAAAATCCCGTGCATGGATGGTATATCGAACGGAGCGAAGAAGCAGCCAGCTAGTGTGGAACCAGTTGCGTTTACCCAAGAATTCATAGCGTGCCTAAGAGAAATAGTATTTCCTGAGCAATGGAAGCATCAAAAGTTCGTGCTCTTCCCGAAGTTGGTAAGCCCCCAGAGGACCCTTTGGCTTGCAGGCTGATCGGTCTTCTAAACACCACGCGCAAGATTTTTGAACGGGGATCGTCATGTATGACGAAATACTAACATTACGCCTCCCGCAAGAAATGGCGGGTATCGAGTTTGCCAAAGACATCTGGGTAGACGATTAAACGAAATTGAGATAATCGACAACGAAGCGATATGAGAGATAGTGAGGACCACACCCTACTAGCACTAAAACGAGGAATACCTCATGCAGCGTATGGGTCGTATGAGGCAAATGGGGGACATGCCACCAGTACCACACAAAAATCAGCGATCTGGTGACCGATAGACCAGTTTCGTTTTGATTACGAAGGTCAAGCATCATTTTAAACCCAGTACTCATTGGGGGACCGCTTAGTAAAACGACCCCTTTGATTTTATTTCGAGACTGCCGCAGTTTTTACTCAAATATCCACGCCAAAATTCTACCACTTTCTTACACAGAGGATCGGTAGCAATCATTTTCCTTACGGCGGCCACATGAGCGTGGACGTGTTTCAAGCTACCACAATCAGTAATCAGAAATTATTGATAGAAATCCCCAAATCCCTAATCATTGATGGACAATTGTTCGAATCCGACAAAAAATTATGAAATATGGGACATATATGTGATGCTGATAAGATGGAGTGATTGCAATAATTGATGGAATTTGAAAAACGCCCTGTTTCTTATGAGGCGTGAATGAAGCACATCGTTTTAGGGTTCCGTGTCACCAGCGCCAAAGCGCAAATACATTCGCAGACTGACCGGCGCTGCCGTTTAACGCGTTCTTACTAATCAGAAAGTGCGAGTGGCCCTTCTTCCTTGAAATTTTTTGGTCTACGTCACGCCGCGTAACAATTTGGCCGCCATTCCATATTCCCATGTCTAGGGGGTTGTGAAGAAAATGCTAATCCGCCCTTTTGAGATGGGCGCCATGGACCAAACGATATATGGGGTATACTATATTGCTTATGGTGTTGTCTTTCATTTGATACCCATGTCGAAGGGGTTGTGAAGAATATTTCAATCCGCCCTCCTGAGACTGCCGCCATGGATCTAAAGGTATATTGATTATACCATATTGCATTGTCATTGGAGCTGAAGTTGTGTGCAAATTTTCAGGGTGATCGGGTAACCGGAAGTATTCAAAAAATCAATTGCAAGATATGTGGACAAACGGACAAACGAGATATGGACAAACAGACTGACAAGAAAGCGAGCTAATAAAAACGTTTTAAAATACATAAAAGGATAAATATATGCATATATCATATATTATTTTACTTTTTCATCGTTGGGTTCCGCCAAATTTTATACTTTGTAGAAAGGTTCCGTCCGAAATAAAGTTTGGGAACCACTGGCTTAGACGAAAACGAGACGATATCGTCTTCGCAGGTAGCATTATGACAAAATGGTTTCGTTTTCGTTTCGTTTCGTCTTCGGGAGTACACAGGCCCAGGCCCTGTCACGAGAGTGGTTAGTTCGGTCTTGAGTTTGGTCGCCAATGAGGGCAGAACGATGTGTAGTCGAATACGTCAAATATGTGACATCGCAGGCGGTACGTATTCAGGCGGTAGTATCCGATTCCTGCTGAATTAAACTCACCATGACGTTTGAGTCCAAATCGTAGAGCCATGCGGATTCATCAACGTGACGCTTGAAAGAGTTCTTCGAAGAGGTGCGCATCAGAGCCGGAACTGTCTGGTAGATTAGCTTGTGCACTCTAGCTACTGTTCTGTGAAGGGCCTGTGCCAACAAGCAGATATTTATCCTCTCTGTTCATTCGGCTGAATTTTTGAAAGCGGCCTAAGTTCCTTATCACTTCGACGGAAATAAAAAGGCTGACGCCGTAGCTAGACAGATACTAGCACTGTTTCCTTCGGTCCGAGACCTTCTATTAGGGCACCCACCCAATTTTGTGGAAATACGATAGGAATTACACTGTCAGAACTTGATTTGGCCCTAATTATCACCTACGGAGGATGGGAAGCTACTCCTCGAAAAGCACGAGCCTGCCTTTCAGATTCTCGGCACTGTCTCGCATTAGTGGGGAACGGGCTCTAGTTCTTCGGCGTGAGCTTGCTTGACCAGATAAGCCTAAGTGACAAGTGTTGAATTAGTTCAAGCGGTCTGGTCTACAAATTGGAGGTAGACGACAATAGAGTAGCCTTTATACGGCATATCGCTGTCTAAACCGGTTAATAATAGAGAATCAAAGCTCGCTTAGATCGGGTGTTGACCTAGCGATCAGAACATCTCCTTGTTCACGTGGTAGCCGGGTTCGGGTAGTTAGCTTTTTTCGGCTGGCTAGCGGAATTCACTCGGAAGCATAATACTCCGAAGAGTTCTTCCGCTAAACCCGAAGGTTGCATTTCGCTTTTATCCGGTTGCTTAAGAAATCGAACTCATCCAACATCCAAGAGTTCTAACGGGAGATTCCAGGGCCGGCACTTGTGGTTTTTGCGCCCGGTGCACTATGCCACATTGCGCCCCATAAGCTGTTCGTTTTTGAACGATGTGAAGGACAATGGAAAAGACACAAACTACTCGATGAATGAGAGAAATAATTTTCATAGTTTCCGCAAAATTTAAGATTGAACCATAATAATGTGTATAGCACAGAGTGCCCAATTTGGATGCGGCCAGTAAAACTCAGCATATAACTACATGTAAACGCCCTGTGCATGAGCCCCCTTTGAAATGCTCGAGCTCATCCCAGTTTCTCAGAATTTTGTCTACTTTTGAAATTTTCACTTTTTTTCCAGGGTTTCTTAGAATTTCTGATAGTTTTGTAGTCGTCGGGATTTTCTGAAATTTAAAGAGGACGACTTTTCAATAGTTTTTTAGCATGTCGCAAAATATTTCACTTGAAGGTTTCCCGAATATTTTCAGGAATTTGGTGGAATTTTCGAAAAATCGCAAATTTGTTTCCCTAGCATAGAAGTGCGCCTTTTGTGTTAGAAGGGTAACACTATTATTATTATTATTAATAAGATTAGATATAAGTTTAATGTAAATAATCAGAGTAATAATTCGTTGTGACTAATAATTAATGTAATAAATGTAATGTGCAATTCATATAAATGTAAATTTTATCACACATGGTAGAAAACTCCCCAAACCTGAAAATATCCGGGAATCCCTCAAATGAAATATTTTGCGACATGCTAAAAAACTATTGAAAAGTCGTCCTCTTTAAATTTCAGAAAATCCCGACGACTACAAAACTATCAGAAATTCTAAGAAACCCTGGAAAAAAAGTGAAAATTTCAAAAGTAGACAAAATTCTGAGAAACTGGGATGAGCTCGAGCATTTCAAAGGGGGCTCACGCACAGGGCGTTTACATGTAGTTGTATGGTGAGTTTTACTGGCCGCATCCAAATTGGGCACTCTGGTATAGCATAAAAAAATGATCCATAGATAGCAAGTTTCACATGGGTCAACATCCAACCAACAAAAATCTGCTGAAAACGTCGTTTGCGGAGAAGAGAGTAAGCGAAACGACGGCTGCAGATTTTTTAAAGCTCTGAATTCCTTTGAATCAACTTTTTGACATCTGTGTAGTTTTTGTGGTTTTTTGTCTCCTTTTTGCTAGGAGAAAGGAAAAGGGATGGCAGAAGGGAGAATTATTAATATTTAAAGGCAACAACAACAAGCTAAAGCATTCAAACTTATAGTTTGATGGAAAAGTTGATTCTTGTGAAACCCCGTGCGATTCTTCATCGAATTTGAGAAGGGAATGGATGATTACAACCAATTTTTGTTGATTAGCCCTTGTGAACCTGGCTGGGTTCCCTAGCGAATTGCGCAAATTCGAGCGAATTGATGTACTGAACTTCAACTTTTCCCTGAGTTCCCATACAGTTTCACATATTGAATTCAGACAATAATAAAGCCTAAGTTCGCCAAACAGAACATGAAATTGAGATTGACAGTAAAAGCTCACTAAAAGAGCGTAATCAACAGGAACAATGAAATGTCATTCCAGTGAGCTTTTGCATTTCTAACTTCTGGCGAGAAAGCAACAGACTGTTTCAAGCATGAACTGAACATGCCAGTCGGTGTGAAGCCACTAATACAGAATGAATTGAACTTTATTGAACTGAGGCCAGTGAAAAAAGGGCAGTTAAAGGAAAGTTCTCGCCGCAAGGAGTTTTTCTCTTCTCATTTCGTTCATTTACCTCTTTTAACAATGATTTGAAACAGAATTTAAAAGTGCAGCAACAGCGCCCTCAAATTTATATCAATCATGGTAAACCGCAATAAACAATTCAGAGCCATCGGAAAAATTTTTCTTTGTGTAAGTGAATATGGTGCTTTTTACAGAATTTACAAAAAGTGCTCCAAATAAATGAGAGATTTTTCTCTCACTTGGATCTCTGGAAACTGCCTGCACGAGGAGAAGTGAAATTCCTCCGTTTTATCTTACATGACCGGTTCTACACATTCAATTTTGCATTCTGCTTTTTGACGTTCAATTCTGTTGCTCGTGTCTACACATTTTCAACTTTTCAAGAAGAAAATCGAAAGGCTCGGCTGTCACTGCTATCCGTGTACACTCATATTCATACATATTCGCACACTCATAAAAATGTTGAACGAAAACACAAAAGTTGAACGCAAATTTCCATTCCATTCTGAGCTGCTTTCCATTTTCCTTTCAACTCTAGTCTGTTTCAAACTTTGCATTGGAGTGAAAGAGAAAAAAAAATTGAACGTCAAAAAGTGGAATGCAAAGTTGAATGTGTAGAACCGGTCCATGGGAAAGTACAGGGACAGAAATTGGGTAAAGTTGTTTAATTTCTTGAATCCGTGAGTATTCTTTTCAATTTTTTTTTTGTTGAAAGTTTTAATTTTTTTTGCGCCCCTGACAAACTGCGCCCGGTGCAAGTGCACCATTCGCACCAATGAAAGCGCCGCCCCTGGGAGATTACTTGCCTTCTCCTCATGCATCCCCTAGACTTCGGCTGCTTTCGGTATCGTCAAATGACCGTCAATCAACTGCGTATTGACTGATGCAGTTTGCAGAAGTGACTAGTTTTACAAAAGCAAGCGCTGAAAATTTGATGATTCCGAACACCTGACTGCAATACCAAACAAATGAGTTGCGTCTACTACCCTGCAAATGACGTTGCCGAACGCAGCCTTCCCTTAATCTATTTTAACTTTTGCGAATTCGAATTCGAATTTTTAATGAATTAAAGTGAATTTCCACTTTGAAAAAAGAATCTCCCAGGTACGAATCATCAACAATGAATTTTTCAATTAGCAAAAGTTTCCTGCAACTCTTCATAAGGCAATTTGCATAAATTTCATCAATTATCCAAAATTCCATCTGACTTCCGGCATCCCCAAAGTCGTGCCTGCCCGGCACCCCCGTGCTGTCAGGCTGCACTGTGGCAAATCCAGTGAAATAGGACAAAGTCAAATCTCTGTGGGGCAAAATTGAATTTCATGCACTTTAAGGCCTTGCCACCTTTTATGCCGCCACTAGATGGCAGTCCCGTCAGAGGCAGGCGTCTTAAAGCTCTCAGGGCCAACTTAATTTCCTTTCAAGTATCACTTTTGGTCTGAGCTGGAGGATGGCACACCTCTCGCGACTCTGAGGTATCTACTCGTATATAATAGTGTGGGTGTGTGCGATGTATTGCCACTGTCCCCGCCAGATAAAGTTAGGGCGAAAAGAGGACCTCTGTGCAGTTTCTGGCTGGTGCTCACTCGATGCTGAAACAGCAAAAGCGCAAAAGGTATTCGTTTTGTTAATAAAACATGCGCCCATAAATATGCAAATGAAATTTTCAGCTTTCGCTGGCTCCAGCCCGGCCTGGATATGCGGAAGGATATGCCATAGCCGTGCCATCCGGACAGGGGAGCCGAACAGGGTGTGTGCGCGCTCAGCAGCAAGGATGTGACGGAGACGAATCTTCATAGGTTTCCGCTAAGTAGATGTGGGCTTAACTGCAAATCCAAAATCCTCACAATTCGGAATGCGAAAATGATCTCCGGATTCGCGTGAGCTTGGCGCACAGTAGCGCAACACTTGTACAAAGGATCTTTCGTGCTGCCGGGAGCGCCGCCAAAGGAGTCCTTAGACATTCAGTCCTCCTTTTTTTCTGTTCAACAATCGTGCATAAGCCCCAGAATACGTGCCGCGTGAATATATGCTCCTGCACATCTTGGAGCAGAAGTAGACAACAATGAAGTCGCTGTTAACACGTCGAAATTGTGAGAATAGTGTCAAATCCAGTCTTCATCTGCTCCTTAAGTAGGTTGATTCTGCACAGCAACGGTGTACTATATCCTTAGGTCGTTATAGTAAAAATCCGAGCTTACAAAGGATATGTCGTCTGTGCTAAAATTGAATGCATTCAGAGCGCGCGGTGCACAGAGGGTGATAGAAAGGGAGAGACACCAGATAACCCCTTTGTTTGCCCTCCCCCACCCCAGTCCCTTGTGTTTGGCAAGGAGTAATGCCATTTTAATTGGTATAAATGTCAGCTGCACCCCAAAGGCAACTGCACATTGCACAAATAGACACGTCATATCCCAGCGACTATCTGAATGCATTTATGCAAACAAAGTCTCTGTTGATAAGATTCCCTTCCAAGGAACTCCTCTTATACCTGAAGACTTGTTGGCTGAATAGGTACCCAGGAAAACAGACCAACGGTAATTTGATTGCTTTAAGATGTTTATCAGAACAGCACAGCTTCAACTTGCCCAACGATGCAAACTTTCGCAAGGATTTAAAGGGATTTACCCTGAATACCGAAAAGTCAAGCATGAATAAAATGAATTCCATTCGCAAGGATTCGGGGAAAAATTTCAGGGTTTTGTACCCGGTTTTGTGTTATTGAAGACGGGTTTTGTGCTGTAAGGAGATGCAAATTAGCACGAGGTACAAACGTAATAATTTTGTTGTTCAATCAGTTATTCTGTGAAGTTTATTTCATGTCTGATTATTATCGAGAGTGGGGAACCCCTGGTAAGAAAGAGCAATCCTGCGTAAAATACGATTTGCAGCAAAAGAAGGGAGCTACCCGCCCGCACCAAGTTTAGACATTCCATTGGTCACCTACACAAATTAGTAGTTCCGTTTCTGTATAGGAATGATAAGAACCCGGTTTCAAAGAACCATTAGCTCAAGATAAATAAGCCAAGTGCGGGCGAATTCTATTTTTAATCAGGTGAACATCTCCAAATGAATCCGCATCGGCATAGACCATTCCAAACGCTGTTGTCGTTTTACTCAGCGGTCCCCCAACTAAGTACTAACCACGTCCAATGCTGCTTGACCTACACAAACTAACAAGAACCGGTCTATTGTGTATGCTAATGACACCCTTTGGTCGTTTTCTTCCTCCTAAAAAATTTCGTAATTCTCCAAGAAAGAAAAAACGTCGTGGTACCAGGGTGGGATTTTTATTTAAATTTTTTTTTTCAATTGTCACGCCACTCTCACATTTAGCACTCTTTAGCTTGACATAAGAATTTTGAAAATTGTTGATTCTCTTTCAGATTGTATTTGGTTTGAGTACATAACACGTGTGTACCATTGGATGAAGTACATTTAAGCTATTTACCATTAGTTTGTTTACCTGTCACGGCTCGCCTGAACTCAGTCGAACCCAAAAGTTCTGGCACTTCTGATTTTATTGCGGCAACACTTAAATTAAACTTTCAGAAACTCAAAAAAACTAAAAGGAAAAACATGTGTCGAGATATTTTCGATTGCGAGCGTTTGTTCGAAAAAGAAAAGAAACCCGTTAATTCTCTTGTTTATTTCTTTGTTTTATGAAGAACGCAGTTTTTGAAATTTTGAAATTTGTTTAGTATGTATTTACACTTCATAAGTTAATGTAAGCTTAAAATTTTTGTTCATATAATATTTTGTAAAAAATAATTGCTAAGGGGTCGTCCATTAATTACATGAGGCGTTTTGGGCCAGGGGGTCGAGCCGAATCTCACTCAATCTCACGTAATTCAAGTGCAAAAATATTCATGGCCTCAACGAAAACTTCAAGGAGCTCTAGACTCACGCAGTGAACACACGCGAAAAGGCGCGAACGCGTACGCGGATGGTTTTCTCGCCTAGCTCGCGCCTTGCTTTCCTTTTCAAGGGGATATGGCGTGAATTTGTGCCGTGAATTCACGGCTTGAGAGTGAATAGAAGTATAGATCTTCAGGCACGAACTGCCGATAAATGCCCAAACACATAAAGATTTTTGTCAGTTTTCTTGGGCTGCAGGCCCCATACAGTTAGCGGCCGGTGCATGTGTGGTAATATTTGGCCTCAAGGCGAAAACTTTCAGGCCATGGCCTGCCGGCGACCTATGTGTAAATGGAAGCCTTAAGATCCTACACAAACTCCAGAAAGTAGCATAGTAGTAGATTGCTAAGCCGCCAACGGCCAGCTAAACGCGCGACTTCGCGAATACTGCAGCGTACGAACCAAGTAGAACTGAATCGCGAAAAAGCCTTTAGAATATAGAAATACAGGAAGGCATACGCCAAATTTTATCGTAATGAAATTCTTGTCGAGTGAGTGATAACGTTCTGGTAGTTGTGTGTTCATTACAAGCGGAAAAGAGAGTGGAACAGAGGATAGGTAAGAAGGAGTTAGTCAGGAGTAGTAAGACCTATAGGGTGCGCCAGCGAGGGAGACCCAACCTTCGCTGGAAGGATGGTGTAAACCAGGACGCGCAGAGCTTAGGGATGTCAAACTGGTTGACATCGGCGCAGAATCGGGGCCGGTGCAGAGAACAGTTGCGAGACGCCAAGACCGGATCCCGGCTTTTTAGCCGTTAAAGAAAGAAGAAAAAGATGAAGAAGTCTACATTATCAGTTATCTCAAATAAAATCTTGCACACGACCAGCCCGATTTGCTGTGGTTATGTAAATACTAGAGATTTTTTAAAATTTGAAAAACCTCATTAGTGATTAGATGGGGGAGGGAGTCAAGCCAAATCTCACGACATCTCACCAGAGGGGGGGGGCTGCCGATAACACATAAATAAATAAGTGGAACCAAAAATGCCAATATCCTCATTGCCACTGATCTCAATAATGGTTATTTTTAGAGATGCGCCGAATATGGGTTCGACCGAATACGAATATTCGGCCGAAAATTCGGTCAAAAATGTACCAAACCGAACATTCGGCCGAATTATTCGGTTCATCTTTGCGTAGTTCATATAAGTCGGCGAAGCGATCTGCGAGTAGCAGCGTTCACCCACCCGTCGAGCACTTCGCGCTAGCTCGACTCGCTCACTCAATACGCCCGTTCTTTCTTTTATTGCAATTTCTCGTGTGATAGAATTATCGCCAAAAAATAAGGGACTAAAGCAAGAATTCCGTAAACATTGACCTCACCGTCAGGGTGGATGCGGAGTACCTATGGGAGGATGTAAGGCACATGAAAAAAACCAGAAGTTCCGAGGCAAAGTATTTCGCCCGCTACTATCTCATCATGTATTTCTCTCTGGTCAAGATAATACAATCAAGTCAAAATAATACAATAAAATCAATATTATTGAAATCCAATGCAAGTGCAATGCAATGCCAGTTCCAAAATAAATTATTTCCCCTAAAGTGTGCCCAAAAAACAAACAACCCGCCCTGGTACCATGACGGGTTTCCTGTGTTGGTTTGACTCACAATTTTTTTCTTTAACACTCGTTGCCACTATAAACGTACAAGAAATGGAAACTAGCATAGTTTACTGCCGCGACAGAACACTGTTTGACTGAATAATAGGAGGCAGGAGACTTCCTTGCGAAGGCAAGAACGAAGGCAAGCAAGATTCCTTATCACCTTTTCCTTCATCTAAATGCGAAAATTGAAAAAGCGAAGAATGATTTCGTGAATTGGAATCGAACCACAGACCACTAGAATGGCAGTCAGGTTCGTTAGACTACTAGGCCACCAAGGCCGGATTGTGTTAGTTAAGATCAGATTAAGGATCTCTTGTCTATTCACAATAACGAACCTTAATTTCACTTTCTGTTAGGCAGGCCAAAATTTGCAGGGTACAGGTTGGTTAAGAACACAAGATTTCGATTAAGTTTTCTCTCATCTCACTTTTATTTAAATTTTCTCTACCAAAGTTTCGCCATAATCAAGTTATTTATCAAGTCTATGGATCACACTATGATTGATGGTTCGGCAGCTTTTCGGCACCCTTTAAGGTCTATTTCAGCTCCAGAATTTTGTCCCTTGAAGTGAAAGAAATCCCCAAAACATAATTGACTAAATCAAAGACTTCCCTGGCGTCGAGATTTCCAGATCCATCACTCCTCGAAAATAAATCTCCGATAGCCACGAAATCAAACGCCACGGACGGAAGCGCTCGTGTTTTCTTTTCTGACGTTGGAAATTTATTGGCCGGTGGGCTTCACTTTGTGTCATTTGAAATCAATCCGAAAGCTTTGATCTCACCCGCCGCCGTCGCGCCCACACCTTTACCCCGGGTTTATTCAAATCACGGCAAGATAGCAAAATCCAGATGAGGATTGGAGTGTAGTGGCTTAAACCATTTCGTGACTTTTCATGCGGAAATTCATCTACCACCAGCCGATTGGACCAAAACTGTCTCTGCAGTATTTGGGGCTTGTATATGGCAATTTCGACCGGTAGTTCGACACAAATCTGACATTTGCGCTACCGTCGGTACTTAATTAGGTTCATTTGGACATGTTCGAGTGGCCCTCGTGTCCCTTGCAATAAATCTGGAATTGGTTCGTTGTGCCAATGACAAAAGGACCGAAATTTAATGGCCGCAAATGGATACGGAGATTAGCTTATGTTTGTCTATAGTGTCCCAGATTAAATGATTTGGCCTAGAGGGAGGTTGGACAATTGCCGTGGATCTTCAGGTTGATAAACATTCGTTTTGATATCCATATTCACTACGAGAAAAGTGAGCACGTTAATAAAGTTTTCATGAACGACTGGGCGATTTCTCACGCTCCTTTCGCCCGGAATTTGAATTTTTCCCTCAGTGAATGGTGGGCGAACTGTGAAAGGAAACTTTATTCAAATCGATTGGCACGGAGTCAGAATGATGAAAATGTGGTCAAATAAAATATTCACATTTTTCATATCGGCCGCCCCAGTTCGAACGATGTACCAGCCATGCATGCTGGCCGCCCTCCCCGGGAGCCGGCTAGATTGACACAAAATCCAGCTCATCGCATTTTCGAGTCTTTTATTTAGGAAAACAGGAATTTTCGAACCGGAAGTCGAAGAAAAATATGAAAAGCAATCGCCATACCCAACTGTCAGCCAATCGGACGGGGGCTGACTGTCGCTCCAATATACTGAAATCCCCACTCTCCAGCGCCCTCTTATCAGGGGAGTGTATAGTAGCAAGTTCCATCCGAGAACCGGAGCCACAAAATGCGATATCAGGGCCTGATGATGATGGGGTCTGGGATTGGGGGGCCCCTAATGTAACCAGAAACCTTGGGATCAGAATCGAACAGTGCCCCATCAGCTCCGCCACAAACACACACCAGACGGGCGGGATTTAAATAAAATGAAAAGATATGAACGAGGGTGACTCCAGAAGGGTGGCGGCTCCAGCGGTATAGGTTCGCCAAGTACCAACAAAAGCGTTCTTCTGTGTCAAGGCATTCACACTGCACAAGCCGTGAGCACCACCATGAATAAATGTATGACGGCGTTACGATGCGTGGTGCTACAGCAGAGGGTGGGGACAGACTCCCCCAGTGTCTGTCTATTGGGAGAAGTGGAAAATTGAAGTTTTTCCAGCGTTTTCTTTTGGGTTTCTATCATATGTGCCATTCGGTGGTTTGGGGTGGTTTAAGGGGGTTTGAGGGGGTTTAAGGGGGTTTGAGGGGGTTTAAGGGGGTTTAAGGGGGCTTCTCTATCATCCACTTGGAATGGGGCAGCACAGAGGGCGATGTGCGATTTAAACATGCACTCAGAGTGGTTGGTACCAGTGTAAACTGAGGATGGAAGAAGGATAACAAAGCGGTAACATCTGAATCTCATGTTTATGCAAAACATTTTCCAAGCATTTTCACATCTACGAGCTGTTCACGCCCTTTTTGGCATCTAGTGGATGCACTACATCAACAGCTCCAGGAAATTGTGGGGGCCTTTACTCTACTCCACTCTCTACTCCCAACTCTACTCAAACCCAGGGGCTTCCAAGAAGGTCGGTCGGTCGGTTGGTGATGATCATTTACAACGAAAAACCATTTTCACTATGGGAACCTGTAAAGAAACGATTTCCCTTCAGGTCGTTTTCTACCCCACCTGCACCCCTCCCTTCCACCCCCTCTTCCCCATAAGGCCACCCTTAAAACTTTTCTTTCACCAACTTCCAGTTGTTGCTGATTTTGACACTGTAGCAAAAATGAAATTCAATTTAGAATTGAGGCGAAGCCTTTTATGTCATGGAATTGCAAAGTGGCAGTTGGTACCACATACGATGACTTACAGCCAATAGGACTTCTTCGGCCCTCTTTACGGAAAATTAGAAAAGTTGGTGAGACATTTTAAGGATTTTCCTTCATCTTTTCATACATATAAGTATGTGTAGGTGTTTTTTTTTATTTTATAAAAAATCTCCTTCGTTGCGAATGTTGACAGTAAAGTAGTTTGTGAATCGACGTTGCGAAAAGGAGATGATGGCATCGTGGTGTAAGTTATATAAAAGTGACACAAGTTTATTACTCAAAGAGAATTATTTATGGAGAAGTGCAAAAAACACAAACAAACATTGAGTGGAATTTTGACGGAATGTGAGATGGTGTAGTCAGTTCCATTTCAATCTTATACAGGACTTGACGGCTAAACGTGAAAAGGATGGCTGATGATAAAGGAATTGTACGTCATTAGATGAGCATTGAAGAAGCTGAGGAAGTTTTAAGTTAATAATGTTTCGCTTAAACTTATCTGTCTTCAGTTTTGAAAAGGGGGATTACCTTAGCCGGATATATGTAGGGAGAAGTCATGCACTTCAATTATCTGGTAGAAAAACCCTTGAGGAGGTACGTGAACGCCTGAACGTACCTGGGGGTACGTGAACGCAGACTGGTAATAAGTAGTTTAGCTATGAGGGTTCCGGCGTTATCGATTGTCGTCTTCTGTGTGGATGTAGTCTGTGGAGTGAGTGAGCTTTTGGGAACTCAGTGGTGGCTGGGGTGAGCTTTCACGCTTTGGTTGTTCGTTTGTGTCTTGGGTGAGCTTTCGCGCAGGGTTAGCTTGGAAGTTTTATGGTTTGTTCTGGGGTACAATTCACAGGTAATCTTACCCAGCGGGATACATTCGGAGCGCTACTAAGGGCAGGCAATTTTAAGCGCTGCCAATATGCTTCTAAAGGAGGTAAATTGGATCTTTAAGAAATTGTATAGAATGATGAAAACGGGCAATGTTGGTGTTAGAGTATATCTCAAAAATTTCATCACAACACCCTCTGCAAGTTGTAGACGACAGAAAATGCAGCTCCTAAACTCCTATAAACACATTCTGCATAACCGTCCTACCGGAAGCAACAAATAATATCACAGACTGTTCTTGAATTTTATCAAACGCACAATGTTCCACCATAAGCAGTTTCTATTGAAAACAAAAAGGAGCAAATTCCTATCACTCAACTCAGTTTTGTAGGGTCGACGTCGGTTATCGAATTTTCGATCGAGTGAAAGCTTTTTACTGGGAAATTTTGATAAGGTTCATGTCTTCGCTGCATGAAGCGTTCAGGCACATCAGCTAAGTCTGTTAAATATTTCACACTTTACTGGGATAATCTTGCTGAAATCGCAATGTAATACCGGCTAAGTTTTTAGAGGTCTAACTATAAATGAGGAGCAATTCAAAGTAGTTTGGGAATGCATTGTAGCTGAGATAGGCAAAACACTGAAAGGTGAATTCTTTGTAGAGAAGATAGCAGACGAATTAATTAGGGTCTATGGGGCCAACCAACTTACTAGCTAATAGGCCAGTCAATAAAGCCTGTAGATTAAGTATTTCTTTCGAGAGTTTAGTTTTTTGATATGGTGTTGGGGACGTAAAAACATAAATGTTTACAAGTTTTCAACCCTCTGGGGTAAATGCTAAGGGTTAAATGGGGTGAAAAAGAGTATTTGTTTATAACTTTGGTTCAAAAAGTCGTAGAAGGTTGGAATTTCAAAGAATGGTGTAATAAATAATTACCTAACTTGAATTAAGTTTCCCACCTTTTTTGTTTACTGCAAAATTTCTTATTAATAAAAAAAGTAAAATTTTTAAATAACACTATATTTAATATTCAAACTCCCCCGTTGCAATCATCTGAAAATCATAAGAAATTATTACTTTTACTATTTATTTGAAAAAATGTTTTTAAGGAATGAGGCACCTTTCTATGTGTTTTATTTTGGTTTTAACATAATATTTACCATCATAAACTTCTTAGCGATTGACAATTCGTCTTTTTTTTCCAATAGAAGGCCCCGGTGAACTATGTAGGATCGCCAAGCGGTTTGTCAGTTCCAAGGACTCAAGAAACTCATCTTGCGGTTCTCCAAATCAATCAGCTTCGGCATTGAACAAGCTTCTGTGAATTCAATCAACGTCGAGATCATCTTCCATTTCATCAATTTCAATTTGCTTCACGTTTGTGCACGAACGTCCATGACAAAAGTTGCAAATCTCGGAGCCCGCATCCTTTTTCGCATTTGCAGGATACCAGTTTTAGCAAATCGTTTGGCGCAGGTTCCAGTGTTTTTAATGTCGGAGTTAACCCATTAGGACTTTCTTTCCAGCCCCATAATGTCGCCGGTATGTTTCGCCCTATAAAAGATTAATTTGAACAAATATCGTTAATAAAGTTGAGCGTTTCTCTGAAATTTTTTTTCAAATCGATTCAATTAAATCTCAACTCACTTCTCCATTGCTGATCCTGATGATAAACACGATACGAATGTTGTGCTGCGGCTGCTTTGGTTGGTGGTAATCCAGCAATGTTGAATTTGCTCTTTGTTATAGAACGTGCAAATCTTTCGTACCGTAGGTCGTTCAGGCATTGCGACGGTTTTCCTCCATACATCCTAACTAAGATTTTTTCTCCGGCATCAGCGACGGTTTGTGGATCTGCATTGGCAACCTTGAAGCAGTCGAGGGAAGTACGGATGTCTTCATGTTTGGCAACAAGGGACGTCAGCCTTTTTTTTCCTTTATTAAAAAGAGCTGAAGTTGTATTGCATCCAGTGAACGCCTGACACGTCTGGATGTACGGTGTGGCTGGTAAATATCATCGATAAGCTGCTGGTTTGGGAGAGATAATTGAGAAGAAGAAACTCCTATAGTCTATGGAGTAAGCGTCTGGCACCTACATAACTTTTCTTCTTTCTTCTTCCCTCTTTGCATTCCAGATTCCTCCTGTCATAGCCTTCACTAGCCCTTCTCCGCTCCGCCAAGCACATGTCATCGGTCCGTTGATGAGATTCAATTCGTTTCAGGAGGCATAGCACTCCAGCGAGCTGTTTTTCAATGCCCTGTTGCTAGAGTCGTGATAGTAATGGTTGGAAGTAGGTGGAATAAAATCTCTGGGCTTGATTGTGACAGTTTCTTCTTTCACTCCTCTCTCTTCACCATCTTCCGACCAGAGCTGCTGTTCGACATTGAACTCTATACGAGAAAAATAGATTGTCGACAGTGCAACGGGGCTTTCCCTGAGCCTCTAGTCTTTCACATTAAAAACAATACAGAAGTTTCTAGGGATGATAAACTTCTTTCACCGATTCATTCCTAACTTGTCTAAAATGTTGGTAAATCAAACAATGAGAATTTGAGATATCTCCTTAATTGCGTACATGCCACAAAGATAAAAAAACAAAGAGGTGTCAAGGGACACCCGGATGGAACGAAGTCCCTTTCGATTAATTAGTGAAGGAATTGTAATAAAAATTTTGTTTTTAAGTTATAATACTATTTTTTTTATTATTAATAAATATAATGTAATATAAACTTAATCAGTAAGCTCAATTTTAGTAATAATTGGCTTGTGGTAACTGAAGTAGGAAACATATGTTTGGGATTCTATTTTATTTAAATGTCTTGAAAAAACTGCATCAATGGTAGTATTATATTTTGTTGTTGATTCTGCTGGATTATTGTTTATTCTTAAATCAAATTCTTCCTCTAGAAACTGTAGTAATGGTTTTGATTTTTCATTACTGAAGTTGATGTTAAAATCACCGGCCAAGATGAGTGGAAGTTTATCTAAATTTTTGTTGTATCTGCTAAGCGTTCGAGATACATCTTTAGAATACTCTAGCAGTGCTCGATGAATGAACTCCTGAAAATCTATTAATTTGTTATTTGGTGAGACATATATGACTGCCATGATTAAGGTAACGCCGTTTTCCATTACACACTC
Source organism: Thereva unica (assembly GCA_949987705.1). Taxonomy (NCBI): domain Eukaryota; kingdom Metazoa; phylum Arthropoda; class Insecta; order Diptera; family Therevidae; genus Thereva; species Thereva unica. Next base: position 27,501,477 of record OX465281.1, on the reverse strand, counting down.
TGCTGCACAAAAAATCTGCAACACTTGTACTTGCAACAAAAGCAACAAAACCAACAAAAACAAAAAAACAACAAAAACAACAAAAGCAACAAAAACAACAAAAACATCAAAAACAACAAAAGCAACAAAAACAACAAAAACGTCAAAAACAACAAAAACAACAGAAACAAAAACATCAAAAACAACAAAAACAACAAAAATAACAAAAATAACAAAAACAACAAAAACAACAAAAGCAACAAAAACATCAAAAACAACAAAAGCAACAAAAACAACAAAAGCAACAAAAACATCAAAAACAACAAAAACAACAAAAAAACAAAAACAACAAAAATAACAAAAACAACAAAAACAACAAAAATAACAAAAACAACAAAAACAACAAAAGCAACAAAAACATCAAAAACAACAAAAACAACAAAAACAACAAAAACATCAAAAACAACAAAAACAACAAAAATAACAAAAACAACAAAAACAACAAAAACAACAAAAATAACAAAAACAACAAAAGCGACAAAAACAACAAAAACAGCAAAAACGACAAAAACGACAAAATTAACAAAAACAACAAAAGCAACAAAATCAACAAAAGCAGCAGAAACAACAAAAACATCAAAACAACAAAAACAACAAAAATAACAAAAACATCAAAAACAACAAAAACGACAAAAATAACAAAAACAACAAAAATAACAAAAACAACAAAAACAACAAAAACAACAAAAACAACAAAGGCAACAAAAACAACAAAAACAACAAAAGCAACAAAAGCAACAAAAACAACAAAAACAACAAAAGCAACAAAAGCAACAAAAACAACAAAGGCAACAAAAACAACGAAAACAACAAAAACAACAAAAACAACAAAAACAACAAAAACAACAAAAGCAACAAAAGCAACAAAAACAACAAAAATAACAAAAACAAAAAAGCAACAAAAACAATACAAAGGGGCCTTCCCTAAGTCTCTAGTGTGTCACATAAAAAAAAAAAAAAAAAAAAAAACAACAAAAGCAACAAAAACAGCAAAAACAACTAAAGTAACAAAAACAACCTGTATACACTCAAAAAAATAATCGTCGCGACACCACACTGTACAATGCGAAATAGAAAGACGAAACGAAAATAACTGGCTTGCTTTCTATGAGAGAGAGAGAGACAGACAGGGAAACATGCGCACGCTGCACGGCACACTATACCAAAAAGTGTCGTTACAACTTTTGGTCTTAATTTTTTCCGTCTAGCCCCCTTTCGCAACGCGCGATAAGGAACTTCGTTCCAAAAATTCCTTGGTCCTCAAAATGTCGTGGACATACTACCTCGAAGTCAACATCGATGGGAGATGCTACATTACAAAACCATCAACTCGATAATGTCAAATCACCGCGGTCCCCCAACTAAGTACTAACCACGTCTAATGCTGCTTGACTTCCGTAATCGAACTAGAACCGGTCTACTGAGTACGAATCTTGAAGTGGACTAAGATAATTGCGCTTTTTCCGTCCTATACAATTTTTAGAAGCCCTATTGTGCCCCTTTTAGCCGAAAAAATTCTGAGGGTTCCGTGTTTCGGTTGGACTATTCCCTGGATATTTTATTGGTATGTGCCTGCAGCGGGGCTACATTTGTAAAAATAGAAGTTTTACTTAGGCGTACTGTGCCTATTTTGGGTGGCGTACTTGCTTGTTGCAGTCCAGGAGCATCACCGCATACCATGACCTTAGATACCAGTCACTTAGGGAAATGCTCAATTCCAAGCACAGCTTATCTCCCCCTGGTATTCTTGCCACATGACGGAGCCATCATTAAGAAATACTTGTCGCTGACAATTAGCAAAAACCGCAATGAGTTTTTTCATTCTTCTCTCGGTTGTCAAAAATCAAAAGAATCTAGACACACGAAGTCTATGCACGAAGCCTTCAACTTTCCGGATAATCGGCTTAATCACCATCCGCCATCTCTAGGATACTAGTACAACGTCGACTATGTCTTCCTTTCGCAAAAGATTACGTAAAAATATCGTCGTGAATTTAAACGTCGGTAAGTTTGCTATATGTATGTAGATATTTCACAACTTGCTAAAAATTGTTTATGCACATCTCGAAAACAGCAACAATGCACAGCCAATAAGAATCGCCACTCGGGCCCCATCCAAGACGGAAATAGTAACCGCAATTCATGCGATGGCCAATGGTAAAGCAGCTGGAAAAGATGGCATCCCGCCAGAATTGTTGAAAGCCGACTCAAGCCTCATAGCAGATGCGCTTCAGCCAATCCTAGAAATAGCATGGAACACCTGTACCTTTCCGGAGGATTGGACGGAAGGTATCATAGTCAAAATACCAAAAAAGGGGGACCTAACAATATGCGACAACTGGAGAGGCATCTGTTTACTATCTACAGTGGGCAAAATTTTGTCCCATATATTACTATCTAGGATAAGTGAGGCAGTTGACCGAACGCTTAGGAGGCAGCAGGCCGGATTCAGGAAGGGCCGCTCCTGTATTGATCATATTAACACCTTGAGAATAATAGTGGAGCAGTCTACTGAATTCCGATCCCCCCTTTACCTTGCTTTCGTAGACTATGAGAAAGCGTTCGACTCGGTTAATAGGAGCTTCATTTGGCAGGCACTACGGCGACGTGGAATGCCTGATAAAATAATAGAATTGATAAAAGCCCTATATAACAAATGCAAGAGTTCTCCATAATGGAAAATTATCCGACAGCTTTGAGGTGAGCTCAGGAGTACGACAAGGATGCCTACTTTCGCCATTACTATTTCTTATAGTAATAAATGACATCCTTGTCGGCGCTCTAGATAATAGAACAGGCGGCATACAATGGGGTTTGGTAGACCGCCTTAAGTCTCGACTACGCCGATGATATCTGTTTGCTGGCCCACAGACACCAGGACCTCAAAAACATGTTGAACAATTTGGCAACAGAAAGTAGTCCAGCAGGCTTAATGCTAAATCCGACTAAAACTAAAGAAATGCGGATAAATGCAAACACCATTGAACGGACAGCGCTGAATAACCGTGACGTGGAACTGGTCGATAAATTCTGCTACCTCGGTAGCATTATTACCGAAAATGGTGGGGCAGAAGAAGACGTCAGTTCCAGAATAAATAAAGCACGAGGCGCATATGCATGCCTGTCCCACATATGGAGATCAACGGTGATTTCCACTAACACCAAATTGCGGCTGTTCAACTCCAACGTTAAGGCAGTTCTTTAGTATGGTTGCGAAACATGGAAAGTCACCCAATTCATAACAGGGCGCCTACAAGTCTTCATCAACAGATGCCTTCGTCGTATCCTAAAAATCCGCTGGCAAGAAAGAATTTCAAACGAAGAACTATGGCGCCGTGCCGGCCAAGAAAGGATAGACGACCAAATCAGGCGAAGGAAATGGAATTGGGTTGGCCACACCTTGCGACGCGAAAACGAAAATCTAGCCAAACAGGCCCTTGATTGGAATCCGCAAGGTTCCCGTCGAGTAGGAAGACCTAGAACAACGTGGAGGAGAACCCTACTAGAAGAAGCCGCAACAACTGGGAGATCCTGGTCGGAGCTGAGAGCTGTCGCGCAAAACAGAGTCCGCTGGAGGGCAACTGTTTCCGCCCTATGTCCCATGAGGGATTAAAGGAGTTTAAAGAAGAAGAAGAAGAAGACATCTCGAAAGCAGCGAAACACTTAGACTTGTCACAGATGAGTTAGCTGAAATCATCCTCTTCTACTGTTTTTCGGGACTATAAAAGTGGTAATCTGAGGTACTAACAATAGTACGTACACATGATGAGTTGAACTCAGGCTTAACCCGTGTTCAACTACATGCAGACGCAAGTCGAGTTGACTTAGGGTCGACTGAACTCGAATCAGCTCTGCTACCTGGATTGAGTTGAAATTACGGGACGCGAGTTGAGTAGTTGAATTTAGTTGACAGCAGCAACTCTGTGTTTTGTTTGTGATTTGTGTCGCGAGTCGAAAACTCAACTCAACCTCAACTCAACTCATCATTTATATGTCGTACAAGTTGAAAAGGTAGTTGACACTAGGTAGTCGAAATTGTCCCACTCCTTTCTGATACCCCTCACGGCTCATCTCGCAAGGAAGCTTACTACCTCACCCATTATCCCTATTATCCCGACACAGACTTTTGTGCGTCGGGGTTTCCGCATCTGCTGCTCTGTATGGTGTGGGGCTGAAAATTGACGCCGTCCAATACTACTTTAATTGAACGACTGGAAAGAAAACTCTCAATCTAGTTTTGTAGAACTGTGTCAGTAGCTTGCAGTTTAGCTAACTGGGCAGAGCGCCAAAACTCTATAAAAAAAGACGGAGATATTTAGAGCAACCAAACCAAACCCACCAAACCAATACATGACATATGATGCGATACCAGTACGTGCCTTCAATGATTTATAAACTTTTAACAATCAATCATCGGAAATGAAGCAAAAAACGATTGTGATCAGTTCAATTTCTTTCAATAATACAAATCAATCATTACGCCACAGCTACATGCCATTAAAATCGAATTCTCGGTTCTCATCCATCTATAAATGATGAAGTAAGGAAGCACAATTCCCCAAATAAAATGCTGACTAACTTCTGCTGGCCGGCGGAAAATGAAAACTCATCAAATTGAAAAGGAAAAAGGAGGAAAATCTTTTAAAGTAAATTCACCAGTAACCAACCATAAAACTTCTTTAATAGAAAATCAAGAATACATTTGGCCCCGGAACATATCGGGAGCTCGGGGATATTCTTTCGATACAAAAGATGCTCTCGAGGAGAGGAGATACCCCGGCATCTTTAAAATTGCATTAAATTCTGTGATAGAGGAGGATTTTTTTCGGGTCTCTCTTGCAATGGCAAAAGTCCTGGGAAACCTGATATCCTTGAACATCCCGAAACGTGAACAGCAGCCCAAAACCGACATAGAAAATCTCTAGAAATTTGACTAAAACTTTGTTTGGGGAAATTTAAGCTTAAGCTCTCCCCCCATCTGCTGTGAGTGTATCCGAAATACGGAATACCCAGCGCTCATGTAGTGCTCCGCCACCCCCGCCCACTGTGCCCCATGCCCCTGGCCTATCGGAGCCCCAGCCAAGTCTCCAGGAAACCCCCTGAGCCTAATTTCATTCAAATCTCGACTTTTTGAAATATACAAATCAAAGCAAATCCTCTCGGCGGGGCTGCATTAAATGTGACTCACCGTCTTAGCAGCGAATTGCGAGAGAAAGATCTAAGGATCCTGTCAATAAAAAGCCGAGAAGGACATGCGGGTGGGGGACGTTGCATCCTGAAATTTCCAGAACACACTCCAAAAAAAAAAAACCAACATGAAAGGAAGAAGCGATGACAAAGTCTTCAAAGGTGACACAGGACGAGAGCAGCAAGGAGGAGCGCACGAAAAAGATTCTGTGTTCTCAGGAATTCTCGAATGAAATAAATTCCGGATGAGAGTCCTTTACAGGATTTGAATCCTTGCTGGCGAAGTGAAAGTTTCTGGCATTCGTAAAAGTCGGGAATCAGATCAATATACGTCGGCTGCCTTAAAGCAGAAGGAGTTCTCTCCGCTTTTATGGCGGACTAATGTTAAAAAGTTGCATTGAAATTTCCTCTTTTATTGCTGCGTCTTAAGAGCTGCCGGCGCTGGAGTGGGACTGTGGAGCCAATACTGTTGCCGAGGGCTGGGGCTCAGGGCAAAGTCGTGCCATTGCAGAGGAAGTAATATTATTGGGAAAATAGCTGCTATTTGGGGAATTTGTTGTTTTATGGAAGAGAGTCGTCCTTTTTGCGCCAAAGTTACAGCGCCAAAGAATTAGTTTCAGTAGCTTGACTCTTTCGTCCATTATTACCTTGGATTTGAAAAGTTCTTCGTGCTGTGGCGCAATGCGATGGAGGATGAAAGGAGAAGTAATTGGATTGCAGTTTTATTACGGCAACAAAGGAGTTCACTTATTGAAAAAATTACAGGAAGATTTGGCCAATAACCGTTACTCCTCAAATCAGCTTTCTGTAAAGTGGAAAAACTCCGATTAACGATCAGAGATCACATCACCTTCCAAAGATCACGTGTAACTTCTACGGGTTCTATCAGTGAGATGTTGGATTCTGGCAGTATCAGTGCCGCAAAGTGTACCTACTGCTACTATACCCTTAGCAGCCCATCACTTCAGAATTGCAAGCAAGATCTCTTAAACAGGATCAGCAGCATGCCTAAAAATTTGCCATTTAGACTCGATTGGTTAAGCAAGGTCGCGCCTAACAATGAGGTCTTGCTGTTCAACTCGCATAATAGTAGGTATGGGGACGGTTTAGACTGAGAACTAGGTCAAGGTCACGCCATTGGAATCTAGGTCAAGGCCATCAATCAATCACCTGTTGGTCGGCCATGGAATCCAGGTCAAGGTCGTTGACCGTGAAACTGGTTCGCTTGGAATTGGGTGAGCGAGTCGGGACCTGGATCAGGGTCGGTGGCTTAGGACTCGGCGAGGAACGGACGTGGCTGGGGACTCGGCGGGGTACCCAGCGTGGTCTTTGGCGAGGCTCGTGACTTGGGATTCGGAGGAGGCTTAGAACTCGGCTGGGGACTCGGCGGGGTTCTCGGCAAGGGCTCGGCAGGTAATAGATTAAATACTTCTTTACACTATCGCCCGAGCCGAGACGGAAGTTGCTATTAGTCGGGCTTGTAAATGCCCTGGCCTCTGCAAAGCACGGATCTTACACTCTGTACAACAAGCCATTGCAAAGAAAAATCGCACATTACTTGGGAGTCGAACTAGCGCCACGGAAATCGCGAACAGAAAAACCAACGCCATAGCGAAAGAAACACATGCAAGACCCGTGGATTTATCATATAACAACATGAATGCCTGCGCATCAGCCCCCTTGCTCCACAGCCAGACACTGTGGATGATGGTAAAAGTACTCAGGATAGTGAGAGAGAACTTGAAGGCAAGACTCGTTTTCTTCGAGGCACCCGTAGCTTTGGCCCTCCACTCTACCGATCCTCCAAAGGAGGCAATTTAGGTTGCAGTCAACCCAACTCGTGTCCTGACATCATTACTACGTCGTCAAACTAAGTACCTGGCCTCGTTGCGAGATCGTCCAAGAATAGATAGTTCGGAATTCACCAAACTAGTGTTTGGTGTTTTTCATTATGGTTCGATCGTGTCCTTTCGCCGAAGTGTGGTGATGCTCAAAGAGAAAGCTCCAGAACGATAAAACAGTGACAGAGTCTTGATTCTACACATCATTCACATAAGAGTGATCCGATTGAGTCGACCTAGACCATCAAGTGCGAGTTGACAGTCCCAAACTAATTTGGTCATGCTTCTATGGGACTTATGCTCTCTGATTGCTATCTGGTCTAGTAGTGAGCTTAGTTCGGGTCACCAGCGAGATAGGCGGAGTAACATATAGTGTACATATTTAAATATTTAAATACGCACGTCCGTAACTATCTTGGGCTGGTTGAAGTGCCGTCATAACCCTCTCGTGGTGGCCACTAGAAGATGTCCTGAAAGGGATGGGATACAAGCCAAGATGTAGAGTTGTCGTGTCGAGGACTGCTTGACAGTGGATAGGTTTTGCACTGTCGTTCAACGATCTCCTGTGGGCACCGGGTGCACCCAGTTTTATAAAGCCTTATTATGATATGGGGGTCTGCCACGATGGACCTTGCCTTCGTATCATACTCATGGGATTTTTGTGGACCAAAAAAGTTGGAGGGCCAAGGCAAGGAGGACCGAAGTGGAATTGGGGAGCCCCGCGGAGCACACTTGAGGCCCGCTTACAGCTCCCATATAATGTAATGGGAGCATTCCCATCATCCAGGGACCCCAGAAGAGAAAGAAAAAAGGTTGGAATCGCCATTACCCTCCTACAACAAGCAGACCCAGACCGCTGCCACTCCGCCCTATGGTTCTGGGCTGACTTAAGGAGTGGAATTGGGGAGCCCAGGGAGCATATCCGAGGCCACTTTAGTGCATTTCTTCCGAACAGCCGGAAGGTAGAGCTACGGTCGGGACTACGGGAGCCTTGAACAGTCAAGTGTAAGCGACAAGCCACTAGGCAGGCTATTGAATTTGCTCCAGCTCCCAAATATGGGTATAGGGGTGTAGTACAATAGGTCAAGCGAATGGCAGCCTTACTTTTGGATCTTACCAAAAAAAGTTTAGTTCGAAAAAAGTAATAGAGGATAGAATAAGGTAAAAGGTGTTTAGTGGTGCTATAGGAGGAGGTTCACAGGCTAGGAGTTCTAGTTATGAATGAATTACCATGAAGGAGACCATGAATTTCCCCAGAAAAGTGGCTCCATAATAGATTCCATCAAGAGCCCACGGTATCTCGCATAAATGGAATCGTATTCTTATTATTATTGAACTATCAAACTCGAGTCCACTACCCTTCCAGGATCACCAGCGCAAAAGATCTCCCGAGGCGAAAGCTCACCCAAGACACAAACCAATTATACAAGCGCGAAAGCTCGCACCAATCACATCGAAGCTACCACAGAAACGCACACCCCATACCAAATCCATACTCGAGGTAACAACCGATGAAGTTATTTTGCTCGTTTTAAAACTACATGTGGTTACCTCGTCCTGGTTATTTCTACTTTTTGTGTAAATCAAAGGCCACTACTTAACTTGTATCACAATTTTTTGGCGACCATGCCTTTCTGAAGCCGAATTGCTTTTCCGACAGGCCTCCTACACTTTCTACCCTAGAGAGTATCCGGTAACAGATCACCTGCTCGAAAGGTTTGCCTATGGCAACAATCTTAGGATGATCAAGAAGTGTTCGGCTCTCCCTAAAAAAAATTTGTTGTTACTTCCAAGGACTTCCGCAGTTTTTCACAATTTTTTCTTGCACGGATTTTGTAGAGCTCTACAAAAACATTCCCACTCGACAAAACACATCACCCACCACTGATTTTCGATCATTGAACATTTAGAAACTTTTCACGATACAAAAGATTACAAATCACCTTAAAACTTTTTGCCTCATCTGGCAAGTTTCTATATCGGTAACTTTCACCTGGACGGACAACAATCACGGCTCCTCTCGTGCCGCAGAAAGTGTTTGTCCCAATTGAGCAAATCTGCAATAAGAAGGGAATCCCTAACAGGATTAAACATCGTCAATACTCTCCACCTAGGCGGCTTTCTTTGTTAAGGTTAATGGCTTCAGGTGGGCCTTGCCGAGGGCAGGTCTCTCTTTTTCCAGGATGTCGCTTTCGGGGTATTGCTTTCGGTATGAACTGGTTTCGTACTCCAGTAATTTGTGGCCGGTATTTAGTGCTTTCTGCCGGATGGCGTTCGACTCCGGATACGTAATTGCAGGAATGAATTATCACGCAGAAGGATAATGGGTTTCCTGGGCTATACGGGTGACACATACACCCATATGTATGTGTACACTCGAACCCAGGGTTGTGCCCGGGTTATGTTGTGCTGTCGGCCCCGGTTGGAACACTTCGCCGCTCACAAGATGACAAACAAGAACAAACCAGAAAAAAAAGAGGTGGAAGTACCCGACAAAGTGTATATGGACCGAGTTTTGTTGACACATGTATGAAATGGGTTCGTACAGGGCTCCTGACAGCAAGAATTAATCGCTTTTGTAAACAGTCTTTTAGTCCTTAATGGGCACCTAGACTCTCACCTGAGTTAATTCGAAGGTGTCAGTTCATTCAATGGCTCAATAAAATAAATTGAGGTCAAAGGTAATAATGGAAGAAAGATGGACACTGTGAATCCTATAAGATGGGCCCATGGAGCAGGGGTTGGATCCATCGAATTACTGTTATAACCCTCTGATGTTGGGGCGTTCTGCTTCCAATAAATTTTCGACTGAAAGCAACTCTTTAGCTTGATGTCTTTCTTTAAGGAAGTTCGGGGATATTTGATGGCGATGGGTGACACAGTGCTCGTTTTATTATTTCTTTTTTTTAAACTAGAGGAGATTTTTGGAAGGCTTTATGCCTTAAAGTGTTAAATTTTGGGAAATATTTAACTATTTAAAGTTATTTGTTGTATTGGATAGAGAGTTTGATTTCTTTGCTCCAGCTATAGCTTTCACCTGTTTCACTTATTGGCTTAACGATCTCATAGGATTAATCAAGGAATACCCTTAAAAATTTTCACACTTCAAGAGTTCACTAATTAATAACCTCTCACTTATAACTAGTATTTATTGCCTAATTCACTACTTTTATCGCTTAGGTTAGGTTAGGTTGAAATGGCTGCCCCCACCAGGGAGCCCACTTACGCACGCCATTGCACAGTGGGCTGGCCCATACGACAAAAATAAAAAAATCAACTCTTTAGTTTGTCACTTTCATGGTTCAATAAAGCTTGTACAAGATCCGTATATTATGAAAATATACAAATTTAGCATTTCGAAAATCATTCTCAGTGTTATTTTGCAACACAAAGCGTACGTATTCTGATTTTTTCAAATTAGTGTTTAAAGTGACTCATCGGACGCCTTATATTGTTTTAAGTTTTTTATTAAAACGGGTATCGTTACAGAAAATTTTTTTATGGAAATTTTACAGCAAGGCATGTATCTTTATTTTGTATCTAAAGTTTAAATGGTTTTTATGTCATATTGTATTTTTTGAGGGTCTGTGGAATGTGTGTATTTGCACATAAAATTTTAACGTAATGCCTGATTGCACAAAGAATTTAACATGTTTCTTAATCTTCTTTAATGATGATTTTTATACCAAAAAATAGTTTAGAGTCCCTTTTATGAAATACATTAGGTTTTACAGCTTACAATTATCTACTCTACTCTACGCATCGGTCAATATGGCATAGCAAACACTGTGAATTTTTTTCTTTTTAGCTTGATCTAATAATTTTTCAATCTTCTGTTGTAGGTACATCATCTTACACGTGCAACCTGTCTAGAATGCATGTGTATGAGCTTTGGAACACTAAAACGGGCACAATGGCTCAGAGAAGTAATAAAGTTTTTCAAACTTTACTCACGAATTTACCTGAGTCGATTGACAAAGAAAATTTGGATTTTATTGGACTTTTGCAGTTACGTGTTAACTATATGTGTACACGAATAGCAGTCATGCTGAAGGGCTGCAAAGGTAACAAGCCCTATTTTATGAAGAAGCATTCAACATGGTTGAATGTTTCTGAAGAAATACATTGTAACGCATCAACAACGATGCCTACTGAGTCTGCTTGCTCTTCTAACGATCGTCATCGCGGCCGTCCACGAAAAGATTTTACTAAATGTAGTACGAGAACCAAACAACGGCGACTTGCTGAGTTGGCAAATGTAGACATGTCGCTCAGTGAACATGTTCGTAATACCAGTTTTTCTGAATCGTCAAGAAGGATCGAATGTAAAGCAAGCGAAGTTTTATCTTTAATTGTTGAAGCAAAACTAACAAAGCACCAATATTTATTGATACGAAATTTTGTAAATAGTAAAGGTCATAATGTGTTTCCATCATATAACCAAGTGTTACTTAGCAAAAAGGAGTGTTACCCTAGAAACATTGAAGTGTCGGAAGCCGGAGCTGAAGTAGAACTTCAAAGACTCTTAGACCACACTGCCAGTAGAATAGCTCTATCGCATAAAGAAGTGTTTGAAAACGTAGTGATCTCTCCCTGTGACCTAAAGTTAATTGGGAAATGGGGCTTTGATGGTAGCACGGGACAGAGTGAGTACAAGTAGGCCTTTAGTGAAGCCGAATTTCGTGACAGCAACTTGTTTGTTACTTCCTATGTTCCGCTGCGCTTGGTGGATTCAGCAAACGATAATATTATTTGGAAAAATCCTAGACCATCACCTGTTTGGTACTGCAGGCCAATACGTTTTAAATTCGTGAAAGAAAGTGTTGATATATCTCGTGGGGAAGAAAATTATTTTAAGGAGAAAATATCATCGTTGACTCCAACAACTGTTACAGTTAATGAACGCGAATTTTGTATTGGACATAATTTACTATTAACCATGGTAGATGGCAAAGTTTGGTCTGCCCTTTCTGATACAAGTTCGGCCAAATGTTACATCTGTGAAGCTAAGCCTTCTGAAATGAGCAACATTGAGATGTGCTTGCAAAGGCCAATTTATGAAGATCGTTTTCAGTTCGGGCTTTCTACTCTCCACACATGGATTCGCTTTTTCGAGTATTTTCTCCATCTTGCTTGTAGGCTCAACATTAAAAAATGGCAAGTGAGGTCTCAAGAAGACAAAGACAAACTTTGCCAAAATAAAGTGCGCATTCAATCTGAATTTAGAAAGAAACTGGGTCTTATTGTAGATCAGCCAAAAATATGTGGTAGTGGAACATCTAACGATGGAAACACAGCACGTAAATTTTTTGAGTGCAGTGCAATTTCGGCAGAAATTACTGGCTTAGATAAAAATCTAATCGATAGATGTTCCACTATCTTGAATACGATGAGCTCAGGCTATGATATAAATGTAGAGAGATTTAAACATTTTACTTTAGAAACAGCACGTAAACTAGTCGAAAGTTATCCTTGGTATTTTATGCCCGCATCCGTACACAGAGTTTTAATTCATGGACCGGATGTTAAAGAAAAGCTTTATTACCTATTGGCGAGTTGCCTGAAGAAGCGGCTGAGTCTAGAAATAAAGATTTAAAGTCTTTTAGATTGAACCACACCAGGAAATACTCAAGAGCTGTTTCCAATCTTGATTTAATCAATAGGCTTCTTTTGAGATCCGATCCATTTATTACAGGACTTAGAAAGCTACCAAAGAAAAAAAAAACTACTTTAAGTGCTGAAGTTCAAAGTTTGTTATTGATATAAATTTATTTTATGTAGTCTTAGGATTTTTTTCTTCCAAAAAATATCCATTTTGATTACTTTTTGACGTCATCATAATTTTTTTAATTTTTTTTTAATAACTTTTGTATTAATAAAAAAAAATATTTTTACATTTATTTTGTATTATAAAGTGTCTTTAAATAAATAGAGTTTATTTTTTCAACTTAGCTCTTGTAGTTTACGGTAAAATGATTTTTGACGCATGCTCCATGCAAGCTAAACCACTGTGCATTGGGCCCATTGTGATGTCATTCTGGTATTGGGACATAGTTCAGGCCATTTCAAGCCATTTCGAGCTTTTAATAAAGCGACAGAGTCTAGAGACACCAATATTTTGCAGCTCGCTCAATCCATCAAGAAAAGGTGAGCCAAGTAGGGTCCCTCTTTTCCTTGCTAGGGCGGGCCATGTACAGAGAAGATGGGAGACAGTTTCTTCCTCTTCTTCATTACCACAACTTTTACATAAGTCGTTGTGGGGGAGTCCTAATCTTTGGGCGTGTGGGCCGAAGGGACAGTGACCAGTCAGCACCCTTACCACGTGGCTTATCTCCTTTTTGTTCAACTGAACCAGAGATTTTGAACGCTTTGCGTCCAAAGTTGGCCACATTGCATGAAGAGTGCGACAAACCGTTGCTGTGGTCCATCTCAGCCCGGCTCGAGCTAAGCTGATTTTTCTCACAGCTAGTTTATAGGTGGCTAAGGGCATTCCCATTCGGGTTAAGTGGGGTGTCCTTTCCACTTCGGTTCCCTGTCTAGCAAGCTCATCTGCCCTACAGTTTCCCCTAATCCCACTGTGTCCAGGAACCCAACACAGTGTTATATCAAACTGAGTGGCAGTCTCACACAGAGACCTGCGGCAGTTCAGAAGAGTCGTGGATGTTGTGACGACAGAATTTAGAGCCTTGAGGGCCGCCTGGCTATCCGATAGAATACATATTCTTATGAGATATATTATTTATCTTCAACCATTCGAGAGCCTCCCAGATCGCAGTGACTTCCGCTTGGAAGACGCTGCAGTGGTCGGGTAGACGAAGAGAGGTATTTATATTTAATGCCTCGGAAAAGATACCAGAGCCTACATTATTCCCAATTTTTGAGCCATCTGTGAAGATACATAATGACCCAGTTGGGATAACACCATCTGTCCAGTCATCTCTGGCCGGAATGATGGTATTGAAACCTTTCCCCAAGGTCCACGTAGGTGTAGTATAATCTAGGTTGTTCGCAGTGGTGGCGAATTTCCTAAGGATGGATGAATGGCCATATGAATATGGAGTCCATCCAAGAGAAGGCTTTGTCCTGGCAGCCGTCCAGGCTGCCATTTGCTCGGCGTGTATATCCAAAGGGGTAAGATGCAATAAGACATCCAGCGCAGCTATAGGGGTGCTTCTCATTGCACCACTGATACACAGCTCAGCTGTTCTTTGGACCTTTTCCAGTATCTTACGATACGTAATCTTCTGTAATGCAGTCCACCATACCGATATGCCATGCATAAGTATAGGTCTGATTACGGCTGTATAGAGCCAGTGGACGATGCGGGGTTTAAGGCCCCAGTTGACTCCGATCGTTCTCTGGCATAGGAAGAGAGCTGTTTTGGCCTTATTTGCTCTTTCTATAAGATTCGGCCTCCACGTTAGTTTCCTATCGAGTATGAGACCTAGAAATTTCGCATTCCTCCATTACAAAGTCTTAAAGAAGGAAAATTGGGAAGTCTATGCTTCTTTGTAAAGAGCACTACTTCAGTCTTGGCTGGGTTGACGCCTAGACCCTTTGTAGTGGCCCAATGAGAAAGAGTATTCAATGCTTGTTGCATTATATCTCTTATTGTTGAGATGTACTTGCCGGTCACCACCAGCACAATATCATCAGCATAGACCACCGTGGTGCACCCAGACTCCTTTAGAGTTATCAATACTTCATTGACTATCATATTCCAAAGGAGCGGCGATAAGACCCCACCTTGTGGTGTGCCTCTTTTGACCCGTCTGACTTCTTCCGAAAGCCCCAGGCTAGACTTTATGACCCTGCACCCTAGCAGCTGATCAATAAAGGACCTGGAGCACCCATCAACATTCAGACGCTGGAGTGCCCTCGTGACCGCAGAGGGTTCAACATTGTTGAAAGCACCTTCAATATCTAAGAAAGCAGCCAACGTGAATTCCTTGAATTCAAGGGATCTTTCAATGACCGCTACCAAAGAGTGGAGAGCAGTGTCTACTGATTTACCTTTCGTGTAGGCATGCTGCGAGGGAGAAAGCAGTTTTTTATCAATGCTTTGCTTAACATGGATCTCCACAAGTCTTTCTAGTATCTTGAGGAGAAAGGATGTGAGACATATAGGTCTCAAGTCTTTTGGATTGTGGTAGGAGATTTTACCCGCTTTCGGAATGAAAGCCACCTTCGCTACTCTCCAGGATGTTGGAATGTAGCTTAGGCTAAGGGAGCTCCTATAGATGGCTGCGAGCCAATTCAGAATTAGGTCACTGACTTTCTGAATTTCAATGGGATAAATTCCATCTGGTCCCGGTGTTTTATAAGGCATGAAACCTTCTATGGACCACAGGAGTAAATCCCTGTTTATCAATCTGTCAATGGTGCCTAAATTATGTGTGCTAGCTGGGCCCTCAAAACCTGTTTCTGCAGATGCAGCAAGAGATGTTGAGCCAGGAAAGTGAGTATCGAGTAGGAGTTTCAATGACTCCTGACTGCTTGTGGTCCATGTACCGTCTGCTTGTTGCAGCATTTCTTGGCACATTGGGCTTTTCGAGAGAACTTTTCTCATTCTTGCGGCATCCGAAAAACCTTCTATTGTCGCACAAAAGGTTTTCCAGGATTCCCTTTTTGAGTTTCGCAGTTCATATTTGAACTCCCTGAGACGACTTTTGTAGACTTTTATCGCTTAGGACCCTATTAAAGTTTAGAGCACTTTGATCGCTTTTTCTAATCAAAACTCACTAGCCACCCTATCTATCGTAGCGCCTCTATTTAAATATCCATGGTCCTTACCAATTCAACATCCACATCATTCCACAGAAGTCTCCAATCTTCTAGAGCATTCGAAAGCTTTTCAAAATCTTAAACTATAAATCATTTCTAATAGATGGCGACACATTACTGCATAAATCGTCACAATATGTTTGCTGAATGCTGTTATGCGCTGGCTTGACCAGCCGAACTGCACAAGTTCGAACAAATTGGTGAACTGAGCTTGATGAAAATATACCTCAGTTTCTATATATGTATTTCAACATATTGAACTGAGGATAACTCAGACCGGAGTTCGCTCAACTGAATACCGACGGAAAAGTTCGCTCAAAGTAATCAACTGGAATAGTGGAATGCCATTCCATTTGGCTGATGTTTTCTGACTATCAAAACTGAAACCAAATGCACATCAGTAAGGCCCGCTTCATACTATCGTGCCGTTCTCGGTCTAGTCTCATGCCAGTCTCGGTCCAGTAAAGTATTTTTACAGGAACATCGATTGGCGTGTTCACAATTTCGCTCCCGTTCAAGTCCCATGCCAGTGTGTGTGTGTGTGTGTTGCTTTTCCTGTAAAAATATTTGAGTGGACCGAAACTGGCATGAGACTGGCCCGCGAACGGCAAGATAGTATGGTGCAGGCCTAATGAAGCTGTCAAATGTTATAAGTCAGACACAAAGCTTTCAAGTTTAAATGAACTGAACAATGTCGGAAAAGCCACTTATGTGGAATGGACCTGGGTATTATTAAACTGAGGTCGCGGAAGCTGTGGTATTATTTCCACATTATCTTAGATATCTACATTTTCCACAATGCGTTTTCTCTCCGGAACTATTTTGGTGTGGAGGTCATAGTACTATAGGTACAGGCTTACGGGACCAGTAAAGTCATCGATTATGAACTAGGGTATGGATGCGGTCTGGGGTGTGAGTCAGCGCCGCCTGTGTGAGATTAGTTGAACTTCGGTGTATCTTGGGTGCGATTTCGCACTTTAGATCAAATCTGCCGTGGAACTTCGGTGTGCCTTGTGGGGAATTTTATCGAGGTTCTAAGAATTGACCGTGTGGGAATCGGTAGAGATGCGGGAATTAAATTAAACACTATGAGGTATGACGATCTATGAGACTAGCAAAGCTCTGCGTGAGTTGGGAAATTGGAAGCTTTAGCTACTTTTATAAAGTTTCTGTCGGCCTGCCGCCTCAATTTTTCTTAAATATCTAACTATCGAAAATGTTGAGACTTTATTGAAGATTTAAATAAACTCGACCCTATTATATTCAGCAATAAATTATATGGTTTCCTGGTAAATGGAGTGCAATAAACAATATGACAACATCTAGGCAATTCTTACGTACAAAAATTTATATTCAAATACGTAAGAGAAGGGGTTAGGCTCAACTCCGATTTACTACCTTCAAATACTCCTCCTCCCCACTCCTTATTATTATTAAAAGGCTCTGCAACCGAGATCTGGTCCTGGCCTCGCAATAAATGTGCTGTTCGCTGAAAAGCAGTGCAATTCCACACTTCAAAACACTAGAGGTTGACCCGAGAGAACGATAGATATGGCAAAATGCGACTCCAAAGCAAATCAACTTCCAATACTGTAAAATACGGAACTACACCATGTTGCTCGTTCCTTTATAGTTATTTTTTCCGGGTGAGGTTATTAGCCTCACGCCAACCATACTTGGAAGGGACCAGCCCAATCATATTAGCCTATCCTTTCTCATAGGGTAGTTACCAGTGGCCCCCGCTAGAAGGCTATGCTCGCACTTCCATCAGTGCAAAATAGTTGCGGCACGTGCATGTTATGCTACGTGGTATTCCCGCTTTTCCGTTGATGACTGACCACCGCACTCCTTTCCTCATCTTAAATCCTATCTCTTCCTCCTTCCGAACTCTCTTCTGGAATGCCTGGTTTATCTCGTCTCGTCTAATTGATCTGGTCTACCTTTTGTATCTGGTCTGGAGTGCCTGGTCTATATGGTCTGCATGGTTTGGACTGCTTGGTCTAGCCTAGATATTGAAATAAATTCAAGTGAGGTCAATCAACAACACGTACGAGCAGCCATCTAACCTGGTCACTAAATTTGTGACCGTTTCGCTGTCTTGTTTCTTGCAGTCTCCAGAGTTAGGTTGTAGGGCTGTCTTTACAAACGCGGATTAACAATCCCGACTCGCGAGGGGGTGAGGAACCGAAAAAAAATAAAGGGGCTTATTAGTTTAGGTATACTCGCCTTTATATGATGGCACATGTGGCTCGACCCATGGCCCCGAGATTAGAGTCTCATGCTTTACCGACTGAGCTAACCGGACTCTATCGAATACGTACTCCATTTTTTCGGCAGTCAATATTTGTTTCCTTTTGCCATTATGTATAATTCGTGCAAGGCATTCCGATCAATGATAACCTCCAGTAGACCTAGTCGAAGAAACGATGCATAGTACGAGATATTGTTCCACACCAAAATAAAATCGATTTACCCACCTATCCAGATTTGGTTCAGGAACCATTGACGATTCTATCGCACTCATATTTTCAGAAGTACTTCTTGATATCTCCCATTATGTTATGCGGTGTACATTAATCCATATAAACCATACAATTTGGCATAAACGTTTTATTTTAACGTCCTCCAAACCCCGCCATACATTTCCCCACTTATCCAAAGCTGAAATAGATAAAAGAACAAACCAATAACTTTTTACCCACTTTGGCAAGATCTTCACGTCCACGATTTTTATCTCCAGTAGTTCCATCGTGAGATGGTGCACTATAAAAACTTAATGTGATTACAGGTGCGGAAGAAATTACAACGCCATAAAATGGCGCTCTTCATCTACGAAATACACAAATGAGCATAAACTTTTCATGGTTCCAGACTGCTCAATATGAATTTCCAACGGGGCGTCATCACTAATTTAATCCCATTAAAGCCGGAAGAAAAGATTCTTGCCTGCCTCGGCTCTGCCCAGGTGTAATTTCCACCCGCCGCCATCAAGCCTGCACCCCGTCCCCGCCCTGCTTCACTTTTACATCACGAGCTAATGAAAACTTACCTGGACCAACTTGCATACGTAATGAAAGCTTGGGGAGCGGGAAGCGTACCTGTGCCTGCCTTGCAACAGGGTTCTGTGAATGTCCCGGATCCCGTAGTGCCCATCAGTCACTGCACGAATCGCCCCCTGGATGTTATTTGAATGTTTAATAATGTCTCTTAGGGTAGCTTCAATGGCAATTAGCACCACCCCCAGCGCCCCGGGCGTGTGGGTGCAGCAATAATTCACAATTCATTCAGTAACGAACGACTCAATTAGCAGATTTACATGTGTTCCGTGCGAGTGCTAATTAGAATCAATGGAACACATGTAAATCCTCCGAATCTTTCCCATCGAGAGACAGGTGTCTCCAGCAAGGATTTGCAGCCACCCCGGCTGCTGGAGCAGCACCTGTCGTGAATGCACATCAGATACGATGTCAGGGAGCACGATAAGGCTGCCTTAGGCCCCGCCGGGGGTGCGGTGCAGGAGATGCCAGCCAGTTCGTTTCCACCGGAGCAGCCCACCCTGCGTATTAAAATCCCATCTATAATACATTAGAACACCATTTACATATCCAGATTGGATCAGCGCTGTATGATATTAACTCAAGGAAAGGCATATCGAGTCCCACTCCCCAAGTGAGGCGCCCACGTCCGTGGCCCTTTCGCTCTCTCCGGCTATGCGGGTGCTGGCTGGAGGGTAATAAGTCCGACAGATATGAAAAAAGGTTCCAAATTGATCCGAGGGCTGCGATAGGTTCCATTCAAATGGCGGCGGTGATGGCTTCCAATATCACTCCGTAATGGAATTGAAAAGGAGGTCTTTGAGTAATGGACGGTGTTGTCACGTTATTAGTTAACAATATGAAAATCTGGTAGACACCCGGAGCGCGTTCAAAAACCTTACTATGGTTAACCATGGTTAACTATGGTAAACTTTTGTCGTTCAAAAACTCCGTGGTTAACTACAACATAACTACGAGCATAACTTTTTGGCGTTCAAAAACTCTCGTGGTTAACCATGGTGTAGTTAAACTTTAACCGTGCTCGGGAGCGTGGTCAGCGATGGTTAAGAAGAAGAAGAAGCAAAACAATTCTGTGACAGTTGTTTATTCGTTAAACAGTTTTTGTCGAAGCAAAACGAATTTAGATTGAAGGAAAAAAAGATTGTGAAGGAAAAAAAATTACAGAATGAATACTTATGAAATAATTGAGGAAAATAGTGGAGGCTATTTAAAGGAAAATGGTAATATTTTAATCTGAAATTTCTTTATTAGACATAATAATATTAAAAAGAAAAATAATTTTAGAACCGTTCGAAACATTTGAGGAGGCGGACGTGATAATACAGGAAGGTCCTGAAGCTGTTGGATCTTTCGCAATAAATTCAGTTTACGAAGGTAAGGTGTAAATTTTTTTAACTGTTTTATGTAATTATATGTATGTTTTTATTAGGTTCGAGGAATTCATGGAGTGCCAATGAAGAAAAGTGTTTATTGGCAGCTTATAAGGAAGAAAAACATTTATTTGATGGCACCTCTTGCAAAAATGACCGAGCGTGGGTAATCATTCAAGGAAAAATGGAAAAGAACGGGTTTCCAGGTAAAACCGCTCTACAGTGCAAAAACAAATTTAATAATTTAAAAAAAAAATTTAAAAGAATAAAGGACAATAATAATAAGTCTGGTGCAGCGCGAGCCACTTTTGAGCACCAAGAGTGGTTTGAGGATACGTTTGGCAGGGACCATGACATTATTCCCATCGCCTACGCGGAATCTAGTCGATTCACCCATATTGCCCCGTCCACCAGTTTACTGGGGGATGATTTACAAGAGGACCCGCCAAGTGTTTCCAAGAAAAGAAAGCGGCTACACAGCGAAAAATTCGCTACAATATTGGAAGATATTTCCAAACAAACAAAGAAATATCGCGAGCAGCGACTGCTCGAAAAAGCGCAGGATAGAGAGCAAAAATTAAAATTGCACGAAGAATCCGTAGCAGCTATAAATAATGCAACAGAGGTTTTTAGAACAACCATGGAAAAATTAATTGAAAAGTTATAATAAATATATATATTTTTTTATTTATTTTTGTTTTAGGATGTAAGTTACAAAAATGAATTCGTTAGTGTTAGTTGGTATTTAATAATGGAAAAAATAAATGAATTATGAAGTATAATAAAAAATACTTGTGTTTTAATTATATATTTCGTCTTCTTCACAGTTTACTTTCCAAATTAATCCTCGGCAATGAGAATCTATCGCCCTGTTTTTAGCCTTGCTGGAAGGATTGCGTCAAGTCCCCTTATATTCAGGCTGCACACCTTGAGTTTTTCTTCATTGTCGTTTTTGTTAATTTCACTATCTGCAGGGAGTGTTTAGGCCCAGTCTTGTGGCATTTATTTGTTCCCTGTCGATGCTTTCGTACGATTGTTTGAAAACGACGAAAAGTTTGCTTATTGCAAAAATATGGTGTATTGTTGATCTATTTCTTCTGAGTCCAAGTTGACGTTCAATTATAGCGGCTTCTGCATAAGGAAGAAGTATAGCTTCACATATGTTTGTTATTAGTTTGAATACTGTGCTTAGAAGATATATGCCTCAGTAGTTTGCACAGTCGAATGTCTTCTTTGCTGTGTATTGGGGAGATAATACTTTGTTCTCAATCTACAGGTATTTTGTCGTTCGCATAGTAATTCAAGTATAGCTACTGAAAGCGATTCGCCTCTTTGGTTAACTATGGTGGAATGCTATTAATTCCTGGAGATTTGTTGTCTTCCTCCAGCGTTGGAACATTTATTTCCCTCGTGTTATTTATCATTTTAATTTAATTTTGTTTCAGGAAATAAGTAAAAAAAAGAATTTATTACTTTCAATTTTTATTTAATATCGACAATAAAATCAATGAAATTGAAAAGTATACAATTAATGAAAAATACTTGTGTTTTAATTATGTAGTTCAGCCGCCATTAAATCTCGAAGAGCATTTCCTGTCGCGTTGTTTACATTTCGAATGGGGTTGTTATTAGTTTCATTAGTAGTGGCAGCATGAACCCCCTCTGTTATGTATGTATCTCGTAAGTCATCAGGGAATAACAAGCAAATGTTGTGCAAACAGCAACAAGCCATTACTGTAGCGGGAATTGCATCCACTCTGTTCATGTCAACATATTTCAACCTCCTCCACCTTCCAAATAAAAGGGCGAAACTTCTTTCAACGACTTGCCTCGCAGTGCTGTGGCACTTGTTGAAATTTTTCTGCTGGTCAGATAAGTTTCCATTATCCAAATATGGTGGGATGCACCACCGTTTAATCGGATAAGCTTTATCGCCTAAGATCACAGAATTAAACGGAAACATGTCATCTGTCGATTCTTCCGCTTTCTCGTATATTACAGAATTTTGAAATATCCGGGCATCATGAACGGAACTTGGATATCCAACCGAGCAATCCAGAAATTGCATTCTATGGTTGCAAATGGCTTGCAGTGTCACCGAATGGAATTTCTTCCTATTTGTGTAGCAATGGGCCTGCTCCTTTGGCGCTTTTATCGCTACGTAAGTACCGTCTATAGCGCCTATACAATTTTTTAACTTTGAAATTAATTCAAATTGCTGCCTGGATGCTGCAATTTCCGTTTGTGTTGGCCATTTAATTATTCCAGATGAAAGCTTATTAATAGCATTAACGGTGCGGAAAAAAGCGTATGATAAGCTTGATTTGGGCATGTCGAACCTTTCACTCACAGACCTAAAATTCCAGAAAAGCATCATGTTAAATATAATTTTTTCCAGAAATCACGTTCTACCTGTAACATTCCTGGTTTGCTAAAAGCCAAATTACTGCAAGTAGTTGCTTTTCGGTATCAATCATTGGTCGTCCAACCTCTCTATTTTCAAAATTTCTAGCAACTTTAGCTAATAGAAACTCGAACGCCTGCCTTGTCAAACGGAAATGTTGTTGGAACTCCGTGTTGTTGTGGTTTCTAACAACTCTTTCTATGAACCCTGAAATACGATTAGGTTCATTTTTGAAATGTGCACTTGCAAGAACCGCCGTATACAACAACTCATCATCGCTGTCCGAGTCTTCGCTTGATTCAGACATATTATCCTCCATAATCTAAATGAATAAAACTAATTAACTACATATAAATCAATATATACATTCATTGGCGAAGTTACCTTGTTCACTGCACTATTCAGGGAACTATGAAAATGACTTCCTAAAGTGGCCACAATCAACAACAATTTTTTTTTCCTATTTTCCATTATATTTATAATCAAAATCTTTTTTGCTTCATTTATTTAAAAATCAACTTGTAGTAATAAGTATTTTCGTTGTACATATAAATTTTGACGTTTTTTCTTCTTCTTCTTTAACTTGTAGTTAACCACGGGGCGTTCAAAAACATCCGTGGTTAAGCATAAACCACCGTGGTTAAGTGAAGTGACACAGCATAACCACGGCTTACCTCGTGGTTTACTATAGTAAGGTTTTTGAACGCGCTCCTGGTTGAACGAACGAGGGGATGAGATTTGAATTTTATTGTAGTTGTACCGGTGAGTGTGCCTCAGAATTGATGTGGAATGTAGCTTGATAGCCGAAATGGCACAAATGGCGAGTCTGAGGTATACAAAGTGAAGGCGAAGAAGAGGATTTATAGATCATCTAGTTACTACAGTATCCAATTATTAAATTGGTGTGTGGAGTTAGAACTCATCAAATCGTTTTGCCATTCATATTTACTAAAACTACTTGCGATAGTTTCAAGGACATTAAACTCATTCTTGATTGGGGGCTTCAAGAATGGAGTTGAGTTCAACCCTTCTAAATTGCAGCCCTATCTTATCAACAATAAGGTCCACCATCCCTTCCGTTTTTGGTTTCCACACTCCACAGTAACCCATATCTCCACGTTTGGGATAAGTCTGTGGGTCCCACTTCCTTATTGACTCGCAGCGCGTAATCTGCCGCCATACCTTTGCTGGCTCCCCTCTATCATAATCTGGATCATAGAGACGCATGCCAGAATGTCTATGAGGATCATCTTAGGGTTTCCACATTTCCATTAGTAGAAATTTAGCCTCCGGTCAATCATCATTTCTAGGTACCTTAGAGCGGGCTGTACCCTTAAATTAATTCTTACGGACACTAGCCTCCTCCGTTTGCTGATCAGCACCGCTTCAGTTTGCGAAGCTCCAACACATCAATGTCCATTGCGATCCACTGGAGAGTGCCCAGGACGGAACCCTGCGGAACCCCGCATGTGTGCTGAACACCTTCAGACCATCTTCTGAATCACAAAAAGCGATCTATCATCAGCCGACTACCATGGCTACAACTTGCACTAGGTGCTTTGGTATACCTTGCTTGATCAACGCCTCAACTATTTTGCTCCACTTCGCCGAGTTGAAAGCATTTTTTACGTCGAGGGTATCAGTGGCATAGCAGTGATTTTTCTCTAAGGCGGCTCTTGCTATGCCCACCACCATGTTGACTGCATCAGGGCCTTTCTGAAGCCGAATTTCTTTTCCGACAGGCCGAATACCCTTTTGAGCTAGATCTAGAAAGCAATTTATTCATTTAGGCCGGGGTATCGAAAACCGACTTATCGTGACTGAAAAAGATACAAAACCACGCCCATAATTTCATTAGCAGCGATTGACACAGCGTTATCTGTACCTCTATAGAAGTTGGCACAGTGACGGCCTGCAGACTTCTTTTTCGCTAACGCACAAGTCTTACTCATGAATAGAACAACCTAATTTGAATCCGCCATCCGTATTTGAGTTTTCGTACAATATCCACCCAAGTTCGAGGTTGATTGCCTTCTCCTCTAGGACCGTCAACCCCACGCTCCTCTTTTCTTTCTGTATCCTCTATCTATCTTATATAGCCTCCTGACTTGTTCGACATGATGGGTTGGTACAATAAAGGGTAACTCCTATTCTTAATTCTGTCGCATAAAAAATTCCAACACAAGAACCAATGCTTATCAACACCAGCATCAGCACCAGAATCAATACTAAAACTATCACCAAAACCAACACCAATGCCAACTTAAACACCAACACCAACTTCAACACCAAATCCAACTCTTACACCAACACGAACTGCTACACCAACAATAACGCCAATGCTAATTCCAAATCCAACTGCAACACCAACACCAACTGCACAACAAACTGCAACTCTATCTCCAATGTCAACTTCAACACCAACATCATCAGTGCCAAAAGCAGCGCCAACTCCAACTCTTATACCAACGTCAAATTCAACACCAAAACCAGCTCCAAATCAAAATCCCACGCCAACATCAGCATCAACAGCATCACCAACTTCAACACCAACTCCAACTCCAACATCAATGACAACTTTAACTCCAAAACCAACTCCAACGCCAACACCAACTACAACTCTAATACCAATGCCAACTCCAACACATACATCATCATCAGCCACAATCATCATGGACCACTATTGATCACTGATCATTGATAGGGATGATTGCATCCAGAAGGGATCAATTACTAGGGGTTGCGCAATTCCGAAATCAAGTTCTGCTCGATCTCTACCTATTTCCCTCCCAGTGTAACGCTTATTGGAAGGCTACTGATCGCTTTTTACCGTGTTCGACTTCGCGATCACAAGTCATTGGTTATTGACCGCTTCAATCTATCATTGGATATTGACTTATTTGTGTTGTTTAAATTCTTAACGAAATGCTTTTGGAATCATTTGACTAACCCGTACGGACTGTTGTTTGAACGTTCGTCACGTTTTCGTAAGCGATCGATACGTACAAAGATGCAGACTAAGTTCTCCTGAGTTGTAAGCAAGTAAACATGCTTTTAAAGTTGTAATCATGCTTTTAAATTTTGCAAGGAAGTTTCAGATTTTGACCGTACATAAGATTTGCTGGTGTGGTGAACATTGCAAATCGGCCTCGAATCAAGGGCGAAGGACATGTATTCACTGCAATGAATAGTGCTGTGCCGATGGAACTTATCAACATAGGGATGTCACGGCGGTAGGTGCCGAGAAGTTTGGCTTAGACTGTTACTGCGTACCTTTACCAAATAGGGACGACACATTTGTTGCGAGAGGCCCGGACCGGATTTAGGTTGTAGAGTCTTTAAAGAAGAAGAAAGAGGCATATATTCCGGACGTTTAATGGGGAGTGATGTGTAACCTGATGGCAGATCCTCAGATATGACGGCTCTTACATCTTACTCCCAATTTCCTACTCCTACCTTCAAGTTATGGCGCAGTGCTGCTCTGATGCTGGCTGGTTAAGGCCCAGCTGAAAGGATGAAAACTAAGGTAGGTGATGGGGAGCACACTAACTGGTCGAGGCAAAACTGATCGATGCAAAATATAAAGTGATCGGGCCATGGGCTACATGGCAATGGGTGGTTTTTGCACTGCCATTTAACGATCTCCTTTGGTCGTACATTGTCGTATAATGTCTTTCACTGATATGGACGAAACTTCTTTTCCCTAGATATTTATGGAACTTTTATGAACCAATTTTACTGTATTCATAGGCCCGAAACCGTCTAATGGGGCACCCACCGAAAGCCTTTGTAGATCGGACTTGGATGAAACACACCGGGCAATGGACGTCCGCACCTGGATTGGACCAATCTAAGCGGTTCCTTCCATGCCGTCTCTTAACCAAGCCAAAAAATTGTTGTGGCGCATTAGAAAGGATGTCAGGATAGTTGTTAGCTTGATTACCAGACACTTCGGCTTGAATTACCACTTTTGGAGGATGTGAAGGGCGACCCCATTTGCAGACTTTGGCTTGAGCAGGGTAAGTCTGCCCTTCATGCTGCCGGTAATTGTCCGGCGATAGTTCGAACAGCGAAGTGTAAGTGACAAGCCATTAGTCAGACTACTGAACCTGTTCAAGCGATCTATCTTACAAATATCAGATATGGTGTTTTGGCCTGAAAATAAAAAATATTAAAAGAAAAAAAATCAATCCAAAACAGACGTAAACAAACCGGTCAGACGCCGACCCGATATAAACTAATAGATTTCAAGCTAAAAAGAAAAAATAATAAATAAAAAATGATTATAAAAAATTACCTGCACATAGTCCTGAAACCCAGTCCGCTTCCTTCCTAAAAATAAATAAAAAATTCAAAAATAATATTTTAAAACAAAAATAGTAAACACTTACCTAAACTTAATGTCACCCAGTTAATAATAAAAAAAGCTTTAGAGAAAGCTTTAATCATAAAATTGGTCGAAACTCCAACCACTGTAAAATGATCGTGCCGTGGTGAAAAAGCTCCACCAAGCGCCATCTTTCATTTCGACAGAGGAAGAGAAATAAAAGTTCTTGCACCGAAGGAAACTGGTCAGTCGATCAGACGAAGTCGTCAGAGAGGCTATCAACGCGTATACGTATATTAGGGATTTAGATATTGTCTGGGTTTTTACCGGCAATCTTAAAAGGTTAGACAGGCGTAACAAAAAAAACTTTTATTAATTTTTTAATTGTACTTTTGGTGATGGATGTCGTATCCCGACAAATTTTTCACAATTAAATATTAGGGCGTAAATAATTGTCGGATTTTCACCGACAATTCCTGTGTCAGGTTTAGAAAAAATATACTGAATATACGTCATAACCACTGGTGGCGGATATCACGGTTTATAAAAAAACTAACATAAAACATTGATTAGGGCGTAGATAATTGTCGGGTTTTCACCGACAATTACTTTGTTAGGTTTAACATATAAAAAGTACTAACAACGTAGTTGTGTGGACGCCAAAGTTGGTGGAGGTTTTTTTTTGCTATAAGTCGAATATCGACTATAATATTTTATCCTCTATCAGAGATTTGCTGTTTAGGAATCTCTGTTGAGGAATTTAAATTAAATAAATCAGCACAAATTCGTGTGTTCGGGTTGTCCATAGTGACTATAACCATTTTATCCTCTATCAGAGATTTTCTGTTTAGGAATCTCTGTTAAGGAATTAAATTCAAACAAATCCCTTATATATCGTATGATCGGGATTTTAAATGATTTTTGATAACTCACAGCTAGTGATTAGCAGAAATCATAAGCTTCCTATTTAGTCAAGTTCTAAACCGTAAGAACTTTCAAGTCGAATCTCGACTAAAAACAAAATTTTTGATAAAAACAAAACTTAGCTAACCAGGTTGAGCGAAATTCGCTCTATTTTAATTATCTAAATTTCCAATATTGAATCGTAACAAAGTTGCGTATACATAGATCCATAGCGTATGAAAGGCTTTGACCCTGTTTTAAGAAGTCCAAACCAGTGGCAGGTAAAAAACATTATAGGCTGTAAATTAAAAAAGGACAGCAAAAAGGGGAGAAGGCTGCGAATAAATCGCCATTTCTCCTGTATGCACTGAATACTGCGAATAAATCGCCATTTCATCCTGTGTGCACTGAATCCCGCAAGGTCATACAGATCTAAGTCGGGTTACAGTGGAAGCACAAGCGATTAACGAAAACAATTATTGGTCAGCTACAGCAGCTGGAATACAACCGGGACACTGTGGTGACCTAATTATATTCTGAATAGAGAAATAAGGAACAAAAGTAAAGAACATTGAATTTGAAATATAGATTGAATGATTTACTAATAATTACATTTTCAGATAAATAAAGGCAGCAGTAATAGTATAAGTAGTTATAAGCAATTTGAAATTTAAAAACTTAAAAATTGAATATTAAAGTAAAGTAGAGTTTAGAGGAATTTAGAATTAATTAGAAGTGTGATTTGTAGGAGATAATATAAGTATTTTAAACCATTTTTATCTTTGATTCCGCAACCTTTAACCATTACAGAAAGCTAAAGTAAAAGAAAGGTAAATATTGTGGGTTCTTCAATTTGGAAGAACTTAAAGTTTATAATAAAAGAATTTTCTTATTATTACGGCTTGCGCCGTAACATTGGTCCTTCGAGCCGGATAAAAATGGTCAAATAGTTATATCCTATAAATTCACAATTAGATAAAAATTAGTAAATCATTCAAACGTTTAAGTATTTTCGGGATTATTTTGGTTTAGTAATTGTAGTTCAATTAACCACAAAATGAAAACTACATTAAAAATGCAAGGCACGTTGGAGACACAGCTAAGGCAGACAATCTCCAACTATAATAAGACTTCCAAGCATAGAAGAACGGCAGGTTATATAAAAGGGAAGATCGAAACTATTAAAATAATATGGGAGAGGTTTGAGAGTAATTACCTAGAATTAGGTGCAGCCGATGTTACTAGCATCAAAGACGAAAGTGTCCGGGATGAAGTAATTCGGTACGTACAAGGCACTCAGTTTCAGGAATTTGAGGAATCATACTCAGAATTCATGGGTGACTTGCAAGATGCGCTAGAGGCATGCATTGCTCAGAAAGCTGAAGAATCGAAACAAAAGGTTCAAGTTAGTGAGCAAACAAGCGCACCCAAGGCCATTGTAAAACTTCCGACCATTGAAATTCCAAAGTTCGATGGCCAATATACTTCATGGAGGACTTTCCATGATCGTTTCGTATCATTGATACACAGTGAAGAACGACTGACAGCAGTCGATAAACTTCATTATTTAAAAAACAGTCTCACAGGGGAAGCTCGAAGAGACTTAGACGCGTTTGATATGACGTCAGAAAATTATGCGCCAGCATGGGAATTATTATGCAAACGCTACAACAAGCGGAGGCTATTAATATACGCCCAATTTAAATTATTATTTAATCAATCGAAGATTAAAAATGAGTCTTATAAAGACATAAGAGCAGTGTTAGATGAACTGCATCGCGTTAAGCATGGCTTACAAGTCCTTAAGGTCGATATTACCAACTGGGATCCCATATTTGTTTATGCAACGGCACAAAGATTGCCGGATAAAACACGAAATCTTTGGGAACAGTTGATTGCTAAATCGGACGATTTGCCGTCGTTAGCAGATTTAAGCAAATTTATGGAAGAAAGGTATCGCAGTTTAGAAGCCACCAAAGATATTAATCAAAATATATCAAATCGAGAAGTTAGAAAGGGTGGCAAGGATCGGAATCGAACTGCGAGTTATCATATAAGCCAACACAATGTTGACAAACAAGACAGAGATAATTGTTGGCGAGAAAATAAAGAAAGGTATCAACAAAGAGGGTTTGTAAATAATAACAAGGGGGATTATAGAAAGTTGAAAGCCAGGAACGTTCACTGTCTAATGTGCAGACAACAACATTTCCTATCTCAATGCCAAACATTCAAGAGTTTGGACATGAACGCGAGACGGAGATGGCTGACAGAAAATAGGGTGTGTGATAACTGCCTGAGGTCACATCCAAATGCAACATGCACCAGCAGCAATAGGTGTCCCCAATGTGGAAAAAAGCATCATGTGTTGTTGCATGATGGATCCACACAAGAGGGAAGTTGTCAGGGAAAAGTAGATAAGAAAGAGGAGAATCCCAAGAATCAAACTGTTACCAACTGCAATTATAGCAGGAATAACACGCAATCAATGCTAGCGACAGCATTGGTAAAAATTAAGGATGATAAAGGAACTCATCTGACTCTGCGGAGCGCTAATCGATCCTGGATCGCAGAGCTCGTTCATAACCGAAACGGCATATCAATCCTTACAAGCGGATACCATACCAGCTGCGTTAGAGGTGACCGGTATAGCATCCGTTCCAGTGGCAACATCAACTAAGATAGCGTGCGTTTCATTGCTGTCCACCATAGACCCTAAGTTTGAGCGCACGTTGCAGGCCTATGTCATCAAAAACATCACTAATGTATTCCCACCGAAAAGAATTGCATGGCAAAACTGGTCACACATTGACGGCCTAGAGTTGGCTGACCCAAATTACACCGAACCAGGTCGAATCGATGTATTATTAGGTGTCGACGTGTACGCAGATATCATACAAAATGGTCTACGCAAGGGAGTTAACCAATCGCCCGTCGCCCAGAACACCAGCTTAGGTTGGATAATATTTGGCAAAGCAGCTACAAGTGTACATAAGCGAAGTCAATCGAACTTATCCGCATTTACCCTTCAGCAGACGGATACTTTGCAAGAGTTAAATAGTCAAATGAAGAAGTTTTGGGAATGGGAAGAGTTGGACACCGGACGACGTCTAACAGTTGAGGAAGAAATGTGTGAGAAGCACTATGAGGACCACACAAAACGCCATCCAAATGGTCACTATGAAGTTAGCATACCGTTCGTGGGCGGTAGCCCACCCGATCTAGGTGAATCTAGAGGACAAGCAATGTCTAGGCTAGTCCAAATGGAAAGAAAATTGTCTCAGAATGTAGAGCTACGCGAAGCCTACACACAATGTTTGAGGGAGTACATTGATTTAGGGCATATGAAAGTAACCACAGGGCAAACACCCCACAGGTATTACATGCCGCATCATGCCGTAGTCAAGGAGAGCACTACGACAAAGGTGAGGGTGGTATTTGATGCTTCAGCTAAAACCTCGAATAAAAAAAGCTTAAATGAGCAGATGTTGAACGGACCAACATTACAACCTAAATTATTTGCTACTTTATTAAATTGGAGACAGTACAAATACGCGGTAACGGCTGATATCGAAAAAATGTACAGAATGATATCTGTAAGTCCTTCAGACAGAAAATATCAAACGATTTTATGGAGAGAAAATCCTAAAGAACCAGTACAAGAATATGAGTTACAAACCGTCACCTTCGGCACGACAGCGGCACCATACTTAGCCATAAAAACTTTACAAAGGCTAGCCACTGACGAAATAAAACAATGGCCAAAGGCAGCCAGAAAGGTTTTTACGGACTTTTATGTGGATGACCTACTTACTGGGGCAGACACATTGCCAGAGGCATTAGAAATTCAAAGGGAATTAATTGATCTATTGAGATCTGGGGGGTTTCATCTAAGAAAATGGGTGGCTAACCACGAATCGCTACTAGAGACAATCCCAGCGGCAGATCGCGAATTACAACTGCCGCTCCAAGTAAAGGAAGATAATCAAATCAAAGCACTGGGTATTTATTGGCACCCAGTCAAAGATTACTTCTCATACGCGATAAGGGATTCTGAGTTCGCGCAACTAGCCCAGACAAAAAGAAGAATTTTGTCTGAGGTGGCTAAACTATACGATCCGCTAGGCTGGATCGCCCCATGTATAGTTATTGCCAAGTTAATCATGCAGAAATTATGGATGAACGGGTACCAATGGGATGATCCAGTGGATCAAGAAATCCAACAAGAATGGACCCAGTTCAAGGAACAACTTCCCTACATTCAAAATCTCCGAATACCGAGATGGTTGAAAACAAGTACAGGAAATAAGAGGTGTCAATTAATGGGATTTTGCGACGCATCCGTACGAGCGTACGCAGCCGTGGTGTACATCAGAACCGTCTTGGAGGATGAAACCATTGAAACGACATTGTTGATGGCAAGAACGAAAGTGGCTCCCATCAAACCAATGTCTTTGCCGCGATTGGAATTATGTGGAGCAGTACTTCTCAGTAAACTAATCCGGCAAATCAAGATAGACATGCATCTCCAAGACATCCAAAGCAAATGTTGGACTGACTCCAAAGTCGTTCTAGCGTGGTTAAAAGGCATGCCTAATAAGTGGAAGACATTTGTAGCCAATCGAATAGTGGAGATCAGTGAAAATGCTGATAGCACATCCTGGCACTATGTCTCCACCAAGGAAAACCCAGCGGACTTACCGTCAAGAGGAGTAATGCCAGCAAAATTGCAATCAGCCTCAATTTGGTGGCAGGGTCCTACCTGGTTGCGGAAACCAGAGGATAAATGGCCAAAAGAATCTCTGGAAGACCTGAAAACAGAACTTGAAGCCAAGACAACCACCAAAACCCTGATGACAAACCAACCAATCATCACTGAATGGTGGATGAAGTTTTCCTCGCTAACAAAAACACTGCGAGTCATGGCGTACTGCTATCGATTTATACACAATAGTCGAAGGAAGAAAGAGCGGTGCAACTCGCAGCTATTAGCGAAAGAAATCGAATGGGCAAGGACGAAACTAATCCAATTAGCCCAGAAACAAATGTTCCCCAAAGAATGCGAACAATTAAGTAACATCAAAACGATCCACAAATCTAGCCAATTAGCCAAACTATACCCATTTATGGCAGAAGATGGTACAATAAGAGTAGGAGGCAGACTACAAAATGCAAATCTAAGCTACGACACTAAACACCCTATCATCTTACAAAGGCATCATCACGTCACCAATCTTATTATTGATCATTTCCATAAGACAACGCTCCACGGGGGAGCACAACTAGTATTAAACACGATTAGGAACCAATATTGGATTACGAACGGGATGCTAGCCGTAAAGGAGAGAATTTATAAATGTGTGACATGCATTCGATATAGAGCTACAGCACCATCTCAAATAATGGGAAGATTACCAAGCGCAAGGATCACGCCAGCCAACCCATTCGAAAACGTAGGGGTAGACTACGCCGGGCCCATAGAACTAAAAATGTCCAAACATAAGGGATCAAAAGTATATAAAGGATACTTCTGTATCTTTATATGCATTTCGTACACATGCAATTCATATAGAGGTAGCATCAGACATGACTACTGAAGCTTTCATAGCAGCATTGAGGAGGTTTATCGGACGGCGAGGATTATGTCGGAATATTTATTCAGACAACGGAACAAACTTCGTAGGAGCTAATAAACAATTACAGTCTCAGATGAAGCAGGTCCTAAATGATGCCACCGCGCAGGCCGCTGATGAACTTGCCAATCTGAACATACAATGGCACTTTAACCCACCAATAACTCCACACTTCGGAGGCTTATGGGAAGCCGGTGTTAAAAGCATTAAACATCACCTGAGACGCATTAATAATGACAGAATACTTACCTTCGAAGAACTAACAACATTACTCGTTCAAATAGAAGCTTGCCTGAATTCCCGACCGCTATGCCAGCTGTCGGCCGACCCATCATACCTAGAGATACTTACTCCTGGACATTTTTTGGTAGGAAGAAATCTCAAGGCAGTACCAGAAGCAACATCCAAGGACAACATGCCATACTTAGATCGTTGGAAACATGTACAGCAACTTTTACAACGATTTTGGACTCAATGGTCACAGGAATATTTATTGGAACTCCAAAAACGAAACAAATGGTTGCTACAACAACCAAACCTTAAAATAGGCCAGGTAGTTATCATTATGGACGACAATCGCCCACCAGCACAATGGCCACTAGGGGTGGTACACGAAATACACCCAGGATCCGATAACCAGGTGAGGGTGGTAACAGTAAGGACCTCCAGCGCAATCATTAAAAGGCCGATACAGAAATTGTGTCCATTGTCCGCATGATGGTGCAGTATTTATTGGTAAACTTAATTAAATATAATATATAATAAAATATATAATCGGAAAATAAAGAAATATATATAATATGAAGTAAAATTACATTAAGCACATACATGAATTTTATAAATAGATTACTTAGATTTAGCATACAAATTGAATTTTATAAATAGATTAGTTAGATTAAGTGTTATATTTTGTATATAGCGAAATATAAATATAACATAAAAAGCAATTAAAATTTTTTGATGAGACGCATCAACGGGGGGGAGAATGTTTTGGCCTGAAAATAAAAAATATTAAAAGAAAAAAAATCAATCCAAAACAGACGTAAACAAACCGGTCAGACGCCGACCCGATATAAACTAATAGATTTCAAGCTAAAAAGAAAAAATAATAAATAAAAAATGATTATAAAAAATTACCTGCACATAGTCCTGAAACCCAGTCCGCTTCCTTCCTAAAAATAAATAAAAAATTCAAAAATAATATTTTAAAACAAAAATAGTAAACACTTACCTAAACTTAATGTCACCCAGTTAATAATAAAAAAAGCTTTAGAGAAAGCTTTAATCATAAAATTGGTCGAAACTCCAACCACTGTAAAATGATCGTGCCGTGGTGAAAAAGCTCCACCAAGCGCCATCTTTCATTTCGACAGAGGAAGAGAAATAAAAGTTCTTGCACCGAAGGAAACTGGTCAGTCGATCAGACGAAGTCGTCAGAGAGGCTATCAACGCGTATACGTATATTAGGGATTTAGATATTGTCTGGGTTTTTACCGGCAATCTTAAAAGGTTAGACAGGCGTAACAAAAAAAACTTTTATTAATTTTTTAATTGTACTTTTGGTGATGGATGTCGTATCCCGACAAATTTTTCACAATTAAATATTAGGGCGTAAATAATTGTCGGATTTTCACCGACAATTCCTGTGTCAGGTTTAGAAAAAATATACTGAATATACGTCATAACCACTGGTGGCGGATATCACGGTTTATAAAAAAACTAACATAAAACATTGATTAGGGCGTAGATAATTGTCGGGTTTTCACCGACAATTACTTTGTTAGGTTTAACATATAAAAAGTACTAACAACGTAGTTGTGTGGACGCCAAAGTTGGTGGAGGTTTTTTTTTGCTATAAGTCGAATATCGACTATAATATTTTATCCTCTATCAGAGATTTGCTGTTTAGGAATCTCTGTTGAGGAATTTAAATTAAATAAATCAGCACAAATTCGTGTGTTCGGGTTGTCCATAGTGACTATAACCATTTTATCCTCTATCAGAGATTTTCTGTTTAGGAATCTCTGTTAAGGAATTAAATTCAAACAAATCCCTTATATATCGTATGATCGGGATTTTAAATGATTTTTGATAACTCACAGCTAGTGATTAGCAGAAATCATAAGCTTCCTATTTAGTCAAGTTCTAAACCGTAAGAACTTTCAAGTCGAATCTCGACTAAAAACAAAATTTTTGATAAAAACAAAACTTAGCTAACCAGGTTGAGCGAAATTCGCTCTATTTTAATTATCTAAATTTCCAATATTGAATCGTAACAAAGTTGCGTATACATAGATCCATAGCGTATGAAAGGCTTTGACCCTGTTTTAAGAAGTCCAAACCAGTGGCAGGTAAAAAACATTATAGGCTGTAAATTAAAAAAGGACAGCAAAAAGGGGAGAAGGCTGCGAATAAATCGCCATTTCTCCTGTATGCACTGAATACTGCGAATAAATCGCCATTTCATCCTGTGTGCACTGAATCCCGCAAGGTCATACAGATCTAAGTCGGGTTACAGTGGAAGCACAAGCGATTAACGAAAACAATTATTGGTCAGCTACAGCAGCTGGAATACAACCGGGACACTGTGGTGACCTAATTATATTCTGAATAGAGAAATAAGGAACAAAAGTAAAGAACATTGAATTTGAAATATAGATTGAATGATTTACTAATAATTACATTTTCAGATAAATAAAGGCAGCAGTAATAGTATAAGTAGTTATAAGCAATTTGAAATTTAAAAACTTAAAAATTGAATATTAAAGTAAAGTAGAGTTTAGAGGAATTTAGAATTAATTAGAAGTGTGATTTGTAGGAGATAATATAAGTATTTTAAACCATTTTTATCTTTGATTCCGCAACCTTTAACCATTACAGAAAGCTAAAGTAAAAGAAAGGTAAATATTGTGGGTTCTTCAATTTGGAAGAACTTAAAGTTTATAATAAAAGAATTTTCTTATTATTACGGCTTGCGCCGTAACATATGGGTTGGACCTTATACCTCACTAAAGAAGAATAAGAAGGGTAAAGGTAAGTTTTTACTCAAATGATCATTAATGTTCTTTGCAATTAAGGCAGCTTTGAGTTGCGGACGGACGCTTTCAATACTAGGCGGGTGTGGAAATTTAGAGGGTACCGAGAAGTTTAGAAACTTCATTTGATAGTTTAGATTCAAATTGCATACCTTGACCTGTAGCAAGCTCAAGTTGAACGCTGTATTGTGGGACGTATTTGATAACGAAGTGTTTTGCTATTGTAGAAATCGATATGTTCCGACTTGAGTAAGCTACCACCCATCCCGAATGATCTAGATGGTGGAAGGGGGTCCAGTATGATGGTCATTTTGGTTATTATTATTAGTTTAGTGGTCGCTTTTGGGATCTGCCACTTAACAACTTAGAGGTCTAGTACCAAAAAGAGAATTGGAGCCAGAAGTTGACGTGGGCTCATACACCACGATCCACTGATCACTGGTCGCGTTGAGTGCATCCAGAGTCTTGACGGTAAACATCTATGTATTGACCAACTTCGAAACTAAGTTGTGCGCAATTGTAACATGTAGGATCTCTAGAATGACCAGCAATAATTTAATTTGGACGTGAGGATCATTGTGCAGGATTCAATAATATATAAGCCTTTTCAATTGTGCTTTTGTGGTAGCAAAGTTCGACCAATGAAAATTCTTTCCATGGTGATGTAATGAAGACAATATATTTAATCATATCCCCACTCCATCCCCACTGGCGATCAATAGTTAAGATCGCCAGAATGCCTGGCAAGATAATTGCTTTACAGCGAACCCTTCTTCCATGGATTAAAGTCGAGCACAATTTCATTTCGTTAACGTAGAGGAACTTGATTGACAAGAAACGTCGAAACTTTCCAACAATTAACGAGGGTCTCCAGTCTTCTCGGCGCAAAAGTATCCAGGCATTTAGGAGATTAATTTTCCTTAATTTTATCCAGTTTTCCCTCGATTTATGACCCTGGATAAATCCAATATGGATGATGGTGTGCTGTACTAAGCGACAGGACAGATACCGGGAATGAACGGCGTTCCACCGTTCACCGTGAAAGCCTTTCAAGCCGGGGTCGGGGCCTCGCTTCTATTCAGGCCGACGAAATCCACCATCATCATATCCCTGTGCAATGCAAAAAGGAGTTTTTTGTGTCCTCCTCCAGCAGGAGAGAGAGAGGCCGAAATTTAAGTGCCTCCCATTTTCTATGGAAGGTCCTTTATGCGTTTTTCATGGTGCTGACGAAGGGATCAAGAGCGAAATTTAATTATTTAGCACCGGAATGATGAAATCTGGTCCCGGGGAATATCCACCACCACCCACCCACCCCCGTTAACCCTTATGCGCTTTGAGCAAGGATCTATATATCCTGCGAGTGCGTGTTGATGTACACATTCATACATAAAGCGTGTGTATAGTTGCTGTATTGTGTATAGGGTCCTGCCTACTAAAATAGTTGATGAGGATTAATTGCCCTTCTGCCATTTTAATCCTCGTCGCAAGGAGCCCTCACACAGGAAGGGGCTAAGGGAATGCTCCTGTTTCCTTGCCATTTCACCGAATTTAACTTTTGCCACGCCTTTTCTGGGAATGGCATTTTCAAAAGGAAACTGTCAGAGCCTTCTCACATCTCCTTGTTGTTAATGGCTCTGCCATTTATTATGAAGAAATTTTTACGTATGAAACTGACACAGTTTTAATGAAGACAGATTCAAAGGTCATGGTTCCTTGGCTTCCACAGAGCATCGTCGTCGTCGTGTCGCTCCTTATGTATTTCCACAAATATGCTCAAAGTCAAAGGATATATGCCAAAGGTGGGGGGGGGGGGGGGGGGGGGTGGTAGTGTTGTGTTCGTTCCATCACAAATTATATTTCTCCCTTTTTTCACCAACTTTATTTCAATTTTTTTTTATAGAAAAGGACGATGAAAGTGAGGTGAAATTTTCTCAAAAACAAACTCGTCGAGAATTTTTTTACAAAAAATATTAAAAATTTATGAAAAGGTTTGTCGGCGCCTTTTGCTTAAGGGATCCGTTACGGATCCGCTTCAGGATCTTTACTTTGTTTTAATATCAGGAATTTTTCGAAAACAATTAAACTTGGCAAATTAATAAGATGAAATATTTGCTGGGAACGTAATAACGACGAAAGCTTAAGTAATGTGTGAGAAGACGTGTTTTCACGTCTTATTATTTATTTTTTTTAAATTTCCGCTCTGCCATGCGGATGATGTGGTTTGGGGATTTTGTTTTGCGGCAAATGTTGTTTTTCTTGATAATTCATTGGTAAACAAACAGCTTTCTTTTATTTTGATATTTATTTTAAGGATTTCCAAAGAATAATAATCATTAATAGCTCCATAGCCTGTTGTTGGTCTTGTATGTCTGCAACACCCGCCTTCAGAACAGTCTAACCCTGGGTTGAAGTCTCCAATTTCTTCTACCTTTTTTATGTGAAATTCTTAGCTAAGGTGTCGCTCTTTATACTACCAATTCACGCAAAGCTGTAATGTCTAGTAGTAGTAAGTTTAGCTCGGAGGATAAAAAACAATAGCCTAAGGGGAACCTCGTTGGAGTGCATGAAAAAGAGGCGACGAACCTTGAGTTCAATCGCACAACAAGTGCTCCGATGTTTGGAGAGCTGAACCCCAGAACCGGACCGACTCAATCAACTACAAGCCCTATTCCGCTTAAATATGGCAGCAAAGAAGGCGTGGATATGTGAGTAATAACTGCGGCGGTGTCTTAAGCTTTATATTTTTGTTCCCCATTTGAAATTACCTTTCGGTTCTTCCAAAAGCGAGTGTCGTTCTACCAAACGGTCCCCCTTCTGAGTACTAATAATATCTAACGCTGCTTGACCTCCGTAGACGATCGATAACAGGTCTATTAAGTATTCTAAATGTTGGTATCTACACTAGTATTCCTTCAGAAGCAGCAGAACTGATTTTACAAGTTAATCTATGTCTAGATTGGTATTCTTTCTAGTGTAGCGCCAATGACACCTCTCTCGGTCACCTACATAACTGGCTGAAATATAAAGCAAGGCAAAAACCAAAGCATTCCGAATACGTAAGGCAAATGCTGGGATTGTCCGATTTTATTAATAATCACTACACTTTTCTTATGAGGACCACCATTTGAAATCTAATGGCAAAATCTAAGCGATTATTTCAAATCCTTTTTTGACATGCCCCTCATTTGCTACTTGGTGTCCACACTCTCCATGAGGCATTTGCTAGTCGGACAGTCCGTACTGTTAGTCGTTTTATATCTATTTGGTTGAACTGCTATAAGTTTTTGTTGATTATTGTATCCACAGTTTTGGAGAGAATAAAAGCAATGTTGGGTAAATGCACGTGTCACAACTATTCCGGACTGATGAAAGTGCTATCATAACCTCCTAGCGTTGGCCACTAGTAACTATGCAATGAGAGAGGATAGGCTAATATAATCGAGCAACGAAAAAAGCAAAACGATCTACGTATGTATTTTCTCAAGGAATGTTCGAACTTTGTACAGAAGTCTAGCTACACAATACCTAGCCGATACCCTGTCAAAGTATAATGCTTACATTATACTAATACTAGATTTTCGCGTAAAGATATTCATAAAACCACCTAGGTAGGTATCTCTGATGGATCCACTCGCAACCAAATAAACCATGTGTTGATAGACCGCCGCCAACTTTCGGGTCTGATGACGATACGAACGTACCGAGGTTCCAACTTCGACTCGGATCACTATCTTGTTGGTATGGTACTTCGAGAGAGTATTACAACGCTGAAAAGCTTTGTATCCGCTGATCAGCCTCCAATCAACACAGATGCACTACGCAACGAAATGGCCAGAGACAGCGTACCGAGCGATGCAGCAGTCTCAGAGTACACGGGCACGCGAGAGAAATACAAAGAGCTCAGAAAAGAAGAAAAGAGAATTCACAGACGAAAAAAGGAAGCCTGGGAGAAAAACCTCGTTTGTGAAGTAGAACAGTACACAGTACGAAGGCCGCACCAAGCGTGGGAGTTCTACTGAAGAGTCCGCTGTAGGACACAATTCACACCACGTTGCACATACTGCAATTTGAGGAATTTGACCACGGATCCTAAAGGCATCCTGGAGCGATGGAAAGAGCACTTCAAGAACTGCTAAATGGCGAACTGACTGAGGAGTTGGACTCTCTACCAAAATCACGTTTCTCATATCTTTTACAAACAAAACGAACTTGTAATGCGACCCTTCTTGTCGAATTCGATTAGCTTATAACCGTCAGCACCTACAGAAACGTTTTTGGAGACATTGTACTTCATTAGAAACATGCGAACCAATTTTGCCCGCAAAATTCGATCAATTGACACAAAATAAAATTAATTGCCTATCAATAGCTGCTAATTTTTTACTAGGGTCGTAAAATACATTTTGTTTGCCTAGTTCGACGAAGAGCGAAACCACTACGGAAGAGAAAATGGGTATAGCAATATAGACTACGTGACCTGGTTGTCGTAAAGAGTACCCAATGTATACCAAGCTCTTGGACAGTTAGGAAGGAAATTATCAAAGTACTAGGAAACGACAGGTATAACCCGTCTGCCGGCTCCCATCTAAACATCAGAACCGCGTTCAAAAACCTTACTATAGTTAACCATGGTTAACTATGGTAAACTTTTGTCGTTCAAAAACTCCGAAGTTAACTACAACATAATCACGAGCATAACTTTTTGGCGCTCAGAAACTCCCATGGTTAACCATGGTGTAGTTAAATTTTAACCATGGTCGGGAGCATGGTTAGCGATGCATGGTTAGAAGAATAAAAAGAACATCTTGACAGTTGTTTTAATGTTAAACACATGAACTTGTAGTTAACCCCGGTGCGTTCAAAAACCTCCATGGTTAAACATAAACTTTCGTGGTTAAGTGAAATGATGCAGCATAACCACAGCTTACCTCGTAGTTTACCATAGTAAAGTTTTTGAACGCGCTCCTGATCATTTCAAGTATTGAAAAGAGATAGAAGAAGAGTCATTATCGGAGGCAGATGAAATGCAGGATGGCCCAATGTAGGATCTGCAACATTGATATCACAGGTCATTCCAATCGAATCTGTTGTTCCCATAGTAGTTGCACCGATTTTGGACATCACTGCTAAAGTTGTTGTGTTCTTGATCGTAACGTGTAGTCGAGGAGCTGCAGCTGGCGCGCAACATTTTGTTGGTATATGTTGAACATATGCAAGTTTCCAAGGGTCTGGATTGACTTCGTGGAAGTATGATAGTGCAAAATGCTTGCGCAGAGGTTAAGCCAAAGGTTGTTGCGAATAGATGATTTGATTCCTGATGGTGGGCTTGGAGGGGTGTCGTTAGTTTTATGTACTCTCGCCAGAATGATTCACTCCGAGAACTCTTATGCTTGGCGGATGGTTGTTACCTGAGATTGAGACAAGAAATTGTGGAAATATCTATGTAAATACAGCACATTGAATAAATTAATTTACCTTTCTTCAGTATCATTGCGGCCACAAAAACAATTTCGAAAGAAAGTCAACTGTTCTTAGAATCATTGGAACCCACGCCGCCCAATAAAGTCTTCAAGCATTTATTTTTCTAGCTTAAAATTATTTAAACTTTAATTAATCCTGTTGAAATGTCCTTCTTTAAAATCAACAAAATTTTAAACAAAAAACAGTGAAGAAAGCCAAAAACAGTGACAGCAAACACCAAAGCCACTGAGGTATAGAACTTGAAGCGAAAAGCTGAAGCCTCCTTATTTAGAAATTCCTTTTTCCACAAACCTCACAGCGGACGTTGTTAATATTTTAAAACTGGCCTCTCTGAAAGGAGATCGAGAGTGGCAGAACAGGGCGACACGGAGGGAGCAAAAAACCGGGCCAAGAAAGGACACTTTGCACTATCTGACATTTATCTAAAATCTCACTCTGAATGACTTTTGAGGCTAGCATTGACGAAGAGGTTCTTTACCCTTGTATTCCAACTGTCGGACAGCAGCCCCACTCCGAATCCGGGTCAACTAACAACGGGGATAGTTTATGCGGGATCCTTGGCTAACAGAATAGAGCAGGCGTCTCCTGGGCATCCTCTTTCGGAGTATGGCGCAAGAGAGTGGGGTGGTGGTTTTTATCTCCGCCACCAGAGGAGCGGCTTCAATCCTCTTAGAATGCAGCAGTCCTTTTCGGGAAATGGGTTGAGTTC
Organism: Thereva unica; assembly: GCA_949987705.1. Lineage (NCBI taxonomy): Eukaryota > Metazoa > Arthropoda > Insecta > Diptera > Therevidae > Thereva > Thereva unica. The sequence continues at coordinate 27,458,708 of OX465281.1, read as the reverse complement.
TGGGTTTTCTAACTTCCCAACTTGACCACTTAAAAGTTTTTGAAGCCTTTTCAGAGTAAATCCATCGTTTGCGGCTGCCAGCAGGACAGCAGAGCCCCGTTGAAAGTCCGTTTGCGGTCGTTGCTTCCTGTTGCATTCTTAAAAATTGTGAATGACAGAAAATGTAATTAAAAGTATTCCCCCCGCCCGCCGCCGGCAGGACGCTCCGGCTTACGTCCTGACCCGGCTCCATTGCAGCAACTCGAAATAAACGAACATTGTCTACCTGTGCGGTAATGCGGGGACACTTGCGGCAAATCGAGCAGCTCCAAATGCAAAATGCATGCAGAAACTTTAAGGATTGAGAGACGGAGTACACACCGTATGCCCGCCGGGTCCTCGCCAGGACACAAAAAGGGACGAATGATTTATTTTTCCATCTGAACGATGCACTCAGCGCTCGGGTAAATATTTATTGTGCATCGCTCCTCTGCTGCGATCCTTTTCATGGTGCAGCTGCGGGGGAGAGATTGTCTGGTGGAATACGTTATGAGCTGTAGCTTGCACTAAGGAAGACGTCGTCGCAGGGTGTGAGGAGACGCTCAAGTATTCTGCATGTTAATTAGGATGTTGGGATGCAAAACAGCATCACGTTGTGAGGTGATTCCGAGACTGGGATGTGGTCCCTCTTTTTCAGGCTCCATACATATGTAAATTGGATCGTAATGAAAACACTTTTTTCTAGTTCTACTAAATTAAGCTGCAATCAGTGAAGCACACTAATAGATGGCGTGCTCTACCCTCTCTGCCAATGCAGCTGAAGAGGTTCGTGCAAATGCACTCTGAAATGGAATCGCTATGAAATGTTTCGCGTTCGTGAAAGATTTGTGCTAATATTAGGTCCAAGTCAGCACACAAACAAAATGGTAAATACTAATGCAAAAGGAAGATTTTTAATGTTTAATGCTTTGCAGGGGTTAAGGACCTTTTGCAGTAGAGAAAATTGTGTGCTTACACATTTTTTTGTGATTGCCTCTCTCTCTCTCTTATGCGATGTCTTACAAACACACGTAAAATTTCACGTTTTATGGATAGATAAGGTACAGAATTAACATAGGCACATACCTGGATTATATTCTTGAATACTACTCCACTTCAAGCTAGATTGGGGTTTAGGGCTGCCTCCAAAGCGACCGCAAGACCAGTTTACGTTTCGACCCGCCTCTCTCTGACTGCGGGGGACTTTTAAATTCATCTTGTGGAGCTTAGGAAGGTTAGCAATGCTACGACCTTTAATCCGGGGATCACTTTTGAGTATTCCAGAGCGTGCTTGCCTAGTGTACGATGCCAAGAGTGTCCAAGTCGCCCCAGAGATAGAGGCTGGTCTCCTGTGCGCTGCACCTTTGTCTGACTAAAGACAGGTGATAGCCAAAAATAGTTATTCGATCTTTTGGGCTGTTAACCATCTCAATTTTCGACCCTCGGAAAGAAGCTCCATGGTTAAAAAGGACTAGACCCGAAAATTCAGTACCGAGTAAAAATAAAACTTGCCCCCGCTCCTAGCCTACATGCACACCCGGCAGCACCCAAAACGCCTGCATAGTACCCGAAACAGGCACAGTACGCCTGAGTAAAAATAAGACTCACCCGAGTTTAGCAATAAACAGGCATGGTACGCCTAAGTAAAAATTCTACTTTTCCAAATGCAGCCCAATAAAAACGCACCAATAAAAACGAGTCCAAATGAACCACGGTACGCCCACACCTTTTCTAGACTAAAGGTAGCAAAATTGGAGCTTGAAAAAATTCTATAGGATGAAGAAAACAGGCAATTATCTTGGTGACCTAAAAAGATCCATTAGCATACTCAGTTGACCGGTTTTATTCGATTAGAGAAGTTAAGCAGCATTGGATGTTGTTAGTACTTAGTTGGGGGACCATTTTGTTAAACGAAGCTCGCCTTTGCAATGTTGGTGCAGGTGCATATATAGATGCTCATGTCTGTAGCGGGAGAGTGCATACCTCTAGCTGGCGCATACCAGTGTGGCAGTCGCATTTAATCGCTAAGCGTGCTAGTTGCGTCGCGTATAGGCTTTTCAAAATATTAATCGACTAAATTATTTTTACTCGGGGACGAACAAGATTAAGCGTAACTATCTCAGCTCTGCATCACTCTACTAGATTGGAAGGCATAACTGAATCTAGAACAGAAGCTTGGATATCTATGAAAAATGCAATACTAATTTTTGATCTAAAAGACCTAAAACTCAGCTTGAAGTCGAACAGAAGGAGGACAGAGCAAAGAAAGCCTACATAGCTTTCTACATTTGTAAAAAGTGCGATGGGGTCTCAAGCCAAACCGCTGGACCTGTGGATGAATACAGTCGTCGTACGTCCAATCCTCCCATACTGCTAACTGTTGTGGTAACGCACTGAGTAAAATCTATAATGTCATACAGTTTGGATAGGTTTAGTGAACGGCTATAATAGGGGCAACAGGGGCCATAGTAAAATGCCCAACGAACGTCCTTGATGGTTTTTTGCACCTGCCTTTCCTGATCTTCAAATCAAACCCCTTACCTGAGGCAGAGCATTAATAAGACCAGTTATAACCAAGAAAAGTGAAAGAGCTCAAGAAACGCCGTCTTTTGGCTACGGGGGCTCTGTATACAACTCCCGCGGAGGCAATTCGATCTGCAGCCACCTGGTCTATTTATCAGGCAATATGCAAATGGTAAATGGACCATCCCGAAATTGAATTTCAACCCAGGTTTCAACACCAGAGTGCTATGAGAGAAGTTCACAGCACCCAGATGGCTCTAAATTAGAGCCGGATTGCCAACTTCTTTGTACAGGAGTCTTAGCCTTGTAGTTGGCCATATGTAGTTAGTCCAATGAAATTATGTAGTGTAGATGTAGGTAGATAAGTAGAGGCGGCCGCCCCGTCCAAGGAACGCAAGGAATAAGAACAGAAAGGAAGAGAACACAATTGGCACTGAATGCACCGTTTGGTTATCGCACTAATAAAAATTCTTTATGTAAACATATGTATAGCAGTATGCTTGCAGTGAGTTTAGATCTCATATACAGGTACCAGATTAGATCTCCTATTTTGAGATTCAAAATATCTTCGTCGTGTAAGAATCATTATTATTTCTTTCAAATGTTGACTGAAACCGTCTCACTGACCTAATTCCCAAGCGAAAGTAACCCAATACCTACTAGAGTGGAATCATTAGCTGCGTTCCTTTTCTACTATTTAGTACTTGTGAGCAGAGCAGAAAAGGAACGCAAAATTTTCTGATTTGAGTAAAATCTCACTTGAAATTTTTGACGTTACTTTAAACTTTACAAATAAAAAATTCTTAAAAGAAGAATTTGTGACACAATGGAGAAATTAATGCGATAATTTCTAAAGTAAAACGAAAGATAATAATTTTTGATAATTATACGACTGAAGTTTTATTTATGAACGTTTTTATATGAGTAAATCAGCTCGACACAAATAAAAGCCATCTAGCGGGTAATGGCGTAAGTGAAAATAATTCACAATAGACTCGAAATGGCCGCTTTCCCCCTAGCGGATTTCAATTGCGTAATTGCAAGTGATATCTACTCGTTTATAAGAGCAAGTGTAGTTGTTAGTACGCAAGTGTAAAAAATAGTAAAAATTAGCAGAAAAGGAACGCAGCTATTGACAGATAATGGTAAAGCTAGTTCGCCATTTATCGTTCCCCGATAGTTCTCTTCGCAACGTTTCACGGTGACTGTACGATCGGTATTCCCATTACGTTCGTCGACCTTGTAGTATGTGTAACTTTGTGTTGGAGCGCCGACTTCACGCTTTAAACTAGGTTCCTTCACATAGGATATTCTTCTCCAAGGCTTTTCTATCTTGTTTGAAAATCCTTTTTCTCCTCCGGAGCCATTCCGTTGATTGGTGCAGTTGTTTTTAATAGAGACGATTCCTAGATATAAAGCTCTCCTGGGGCGTAATGCGGAGATCCATTATAAGTATGTTGCGGGGCTATCATGCCTGGAAGTTGGTGGTGTATTTGGTTATGATGCCTACAACAACCAAGTTCTTGGAAATGTCATTAAAGTCCCCTTTGGCTTCTTCAAAGGAGTCATCTTGTTCGTCAGCTAGGAACTCTACTATAGGCACTTGTACGTTTTTAACTACCTTCGGTCGCTATCTCTTTATAACTTTGACTCGTGCGTATATTAAGCAAAACTTCGGCTGAAAAGGTCGCCTATTCCCTATGGATGCTTGACTGATCGTCAAAGATTCGAACACCTATTGTCCACCGACATTCTTCTTCTTCTTCTTTGGTCCGTTAGCTGGCGGTCCAAGCGGGACGCCCCCGCAACGAATACGCTGCTGTCGGTGCCTCTGGGTCTCGAACCCTATTCACGATTCGTTTCCATTCTTGCCGGTTTTTGGCGACGTCTCGAGCCTCGGTAACTGATAACCGTAGATTCTTTAGGACACCCCGATATTCTTTAGCCAGGTTTTCTTCGGTGCCGATTGCTGGATTCTCCAGCCTGCGGGACGGTCTCGCCAGAGAAGTTTACGTGGCAAGCGGTCATCATCCATTCTGCAAACATGTTCAAACCGAATAGTTAGTTCGTGTACCCATGCGGTTTCTTGCCTAGTTTCTGTGGTCAATTAGACAGATTGACCAGCCTCTTCCTTTCACACCCTGGTCTTGGGACCAAACGAAGGCAGAGTTTCATGTCCACCCACATGGTGCAAACCATCCTATCAACCTCATCGGTGTTCGTACCACTTGTACCCTCATAGACGGATGTAGTACAAAGGGTGATTCCAAAGCTTGAAATAAGTTTTAATGAAGATTTTCGTCGTGACTAAAACACTCCTCATGGCGCTGCACTGAATCGAACCAGAGACCCCTGCGATGGTAGTCTAGTCGGACGTCTTAACCCCTAGGCTGGCGATAGCGACAAAAGGAGCATAACTTCGTTTATTAATTAAATTTCCCATTCTAGTTTTTTTAGTTAAATTATGTGAAGTTTTATTGGATATTGATTTCTTTTCTCGAGTCGCCCAGCTCTGTTGAACATAGCTTAGTTCGATATCCAGATAACAGCAGAAAGTTTTATAATAAAAATTCCTAGACTCGAACAAATTCTCCTAATATTCCCCGGATTATCAGCTTTAATTGCTTTCCCGCATCTAATAGATTCCAATAAAAAGGACTCTCGTTCGATTGCTATCGCGCCTTGGGAGATCCAACTTCAGCCATCATTTCAAATAAATTCAATGTTCAGTGGAGTGAAATCCAGGATAACGAGCAGCGCATTTATCACATTTCTCTAGTTGCACCGGAGCATACTGCACCCAGCACCTCGGCAGACCGTCGGGGTAGGCCGGGGGCAGGCGGGGTTGAATAAGCCATTGGCCAGGACCAAGTAGATATTCATCTGGTTATACTTTGGCTCAGTGATTTAACACATACTTACACATCCCCCAGGAGCACATCCACTGCCGGGGAAGCAGCAAAAACCTCACTGAGAAATTTCCGACGGAGGAAGTTGCTCAGCAAAGAAAGGAGTTTTTGAAGTGCAACTGGATTTCTGCAGGAACAAAAGGATCCAGTTACCAGCAGCCCTGCAACCTTCAAGGATTGGGGAGTGGGGGGCGATCTCTCCCTGAAACCGGATTCTGGTAATTTTTTTATCGCTCCAGCTCCAGCGGGCACGAGGCGGGCCCCAGTCCGGGTCTACAATTTGTCATACTCAGTGGAAGGTGTTGTCCCTCTAGTGACGTCGTCGTGAACAAGTTATTGCAATGGTGATAAATGGCAGCGGCGGGAGCAGCCAATCCCGTCGTATTAAGAGTGGCCCCGAACGTGATGCCGTCGCTACCCTATGATGAGCTGACATCTAGTTTTCCCCATCAAATTAATGGTTAAGGGCTTACAGAATGTCGGTGCAGCTTGAGGGTGGCTTGACGACTCCATCAACCACCAGGTGGCTGTGGCAATTATGGCGAGAGGCGGGGCGGTTAATGTAGTTGTTAACAATATGCTTTATTCCGGCAATTGTACGAGTGGAAATCGAAGGCGTAAATAATTGATTACGTTGCGGAAGTTATTTTTATTTTGTCCTCGACACGCTTCCGGGTCCTTTTATGGTTGCGACTAATGAAGCATGGAACCGATTTGTTTCACAGCTTATTAGTGCGATAACCTACTTAGGGAGGCATGCAGTCATCAATATACCTGGTGGATTAAGCACACTTTAAAGTTTGAAACAACTCCTTAGAGATTAGCAGATGGAGCATAATTATGCCGTATTATTTAATTGTACAAATACTTCTCTTTAACATAAGCCTTTTGTCAACCAGTTTGAAAATAAACTCATTTGAAACTAGAGCTTTAAAGCAGTTTTTTTTTATGTGGCAGTGCCAAGCTTAGGAGTCACCCTTTGTACTACTAGTCCGTCATGTCATTTGTCACGTCATGGTGCAATGTCTAGCAGTAAGCTTAGTACGGGGGAGGGATGAGGGGGGGGGGGGTATAGGTTAAGGATTAAAAGGTACGGGGGGGTATTGAAGAAGGCGGTGATGAACCCTGCGTTTGAACTCTTGGATGTTGTAGGAGTTCGGAAATACTGACTGCGAGAGGTTATTCCACAGTCGAGTTGTTCTATTAACAAACGAATTCATGTCTTGTTGAGTGCGTGAAAGGGGTAGTTTCAGGTGAAGGGAATGAGACGAGTGGGCTAATCTGGTGTTGCGGGTAAAAGATTGCCGTGGAGGCAGGAGAGCGTTTAATTCGGAGGAACAGTCACTATGATAGTAGCGATAAAATTTAGTCAATGCTGCTACATTCCTACGGTGGCTCAAGGGGTCGATGGTGGAGCAGGCGGTGTCGTCATCAATTAACTTGAGCGCCCTTTTTTGCACCTTATCTAACCATGCCAAGGTGGTTATTGGGGCGCCGCCCCAAACGAGGGAGTTATATTCGAGAAGAGGCCGAATGTAGGATTTATAAATAACAGCACGGGCCGATGGCTGGACGAGGAACTTGCACCTCTTAAGAAATCCCAGGCACTGGGATGCTTGTTTTGCGATTGTGACTATTAGAATCAAAAGGGACACATTGTCATTTTGGAAAATTTTTGAGTTAACTATGTCATTTGTTTCTTGTACTAAATATCTATTTTCACATGGAAAACCATTTACGAAAAATGCTTTTTTCCTTATGAAATTTAGTTGTAAATAATTGGTTTTGTTCCAAAATGGGATAACATTATATCACATTTCGCTCTATATCTCAAAATCATTTAGTATGACAATGTGCCCCTTTTGATTCTAATAGTCACATTTGGAATATGTGGTCATTCCATCGCAAGTCTTTGGCTAATGTCACGCCTAAGATGTGTAAGGATGGGTCGGCCATTAGTTGAACTCCATCCACTCTCAAGGGTGGAGAGGTGTTGAGCTTCTTTTTGGAGATAAGACAGTACTTGGTTTTGTCGGAGTTGAATTCAACACGATTCTTCTTTCCCCCACTCTAGAATGAGTTCAATGTCGTTATTAATAGAGTTGAACATTACTTCACGATCATCAAGACAGGATCTGGCATGAGTCTGTCTTGTATCGAAGCTGTACGAGTAACGTAGAGTACCGTCGTCATCGAAGCTGAGAAGTGGGTTGGAGGGGATTGAAAGAAGGTCATTTATAAATATGAGAAATATGGCCGGTGATAAAATTGACCCCTGGGGTAACCCCGCAGTGATCGGGTGGGATGCGGATTTGACGCCATCCAATACCACTTTGATTGAACGGCCAGAAAGGAAACTCTCAATCCACTTCTGTAGAAGTGAGTCAACTCCAATAGCTTTGAGTTCAGCTAACAGGGCTGAGTGCCAAACTCTATCGAAAGCCTTGGAGATATCCAGAGCAACCAGACTAGACTCACCGGATCCATGCAGACTACGGCTGAGGTGTTCTGTAAGACAGACTAAAAGATCGCCAGTGGATCTTTTTTGTCGGAAGCCATACTGTCTGTCGTTTATGAGTAGATTGGATTCTAGATATCGGATTCTAGAGTTGGTTTTCTAGATGAACGAGAGACAGAAGAGAGTGAGAAACGCGGCAAAGCCAGCCAGTGTATGGATTCTTCTTTCGATCAAAAAGATATACTGGCGCCCTTCTTGTAGCAAAGCACTTCAACCAGAGTCTGGCATAGTTGCTTTAGATACCTCTAAAGTTTTCGACACAGTATAACATCCTGCAGGGTTAACTAAACTGGTTTGAGAGTTTTCTTTTCGGCCATTCATTCAAGTTAGCGTCAAATCTAAACTCCGTCCGTACCACATCTGCTATCACATGCTCTATTTATAATCTTCATAAATGATCTGCTCTAAATCCCCACCAAAGTAGTTCACAATAGACCAAATAAAAAAGGTCGCAGTGGCCGATAAAGTGCCCATATACAAAGAATAAATGAAGTGCTGATCATTAACAAAACTAAAGCCCGCGATGTTCTGTATCAAAGGTAATAAAATCACGTCATTCAAGACCACCAATGCGAAAGCTCATCCCAGGCACCAGCCCGAAAGTCCACAAAAGACAAAAACCAAATCGATACTTCAAACAAAGCTTCAATGTAAGGCACAAACTACCTCATTGTTGTATCTACACCTTGTCGCGATGGTGAGCCTTGCGTGGCTCCGTGAAGACGCCCTGACTTAATAAATACACGCAATCCCAAGGTGTAAAACACCGTCCTGGAAGGGTGAATGGTACTTCGTGAGTGTCCTATTAACGATGGACTCCTGCTACCGGGCGACCTTCGGTTTAAATTAGCCTTCCCATGTTCGACCGTCCTTTCTTGCGCAACTCGTCATACCACTTCAAGAAAACGGGGTGGCGCAGCCCAAAAACGTTTTAGGCGATTTCTGGAAGCTCCTAAGAAAGAGAGATACCGTTCTTCCTCTGGATCCTCGCCAGGCCACAATAGCCCGGCGAAAAGGTCGAAGATTCAAACCATACGGTTTGAAAAGCCTTCACTAAATAAGTCCGAAGCGCCCATAATTAAGGCTATAACGGCTCCAAAACCGACCTTCTTGTGTGCTCGAGACTGATTATCCGGAGACACTTCTGACCACAGAACAACTAATTGCCGTGCAAGGGAGACGGTAGCCGAGTTGGGACATGTTGTGGTCGTGTATTTTCCGGCGATAACTAAAGACCCATTGACGGCATGTTGAAGTAGATAGGGGTCCAAAACAGGGCCCTAAGAGTGCAAGACTGGAAAGTACTGCACAAAGTGCACCGGCCACCATTGGATCAAAGGTCTATTGGCGAGCTTAGGCGGACGGGTGGCCAAATTACTCCCTCCGTGGAGAAAAGCCTGCCCACCGCTATCAGGTGTCGGGAGACTTGTGGAAGACTCCGCTAGGAGAAATATTCAGCATTACCTTGGGTGGGAAAGCACCAGCAAGAAAGCACCAATTCTAGGGCGAATCTCTCCCTCCTCCCTTTTACTTATAATTTACAGGTTATGAACAAGGGGCTAGGCAAAAGGTGATTGACTTGTCTCTTGCGCCAGTTCCAGAATACTGAACTGGCATGTCTCACGTGAGTCATCAATGTCTGATCATGAAAATATAAGGTTTAGCCTAAATCGAGGAGAAGAACGCATAGCTAAACAAAATCCTATCGACCTATCAGCCTCTCTTCCCTTGTCCTGAAAACGATGGAGAAGGGTTTAGACAGGCATATTTGAGAGGGTCTTACAGTGAACTCCCTTCACTGCCTGCAATTTGCTTACCGGCCTGGAAGATCTACAGAGACCGCAATTCATATGCTACTGAGAGATATTGAGAGGTTCCTCCGGGCCACGGAAATATCTCTTTACGCCTTTGCAGACATTGAGGGTGCTTTTGACAACGTTACCTTCGACACGACCAGTGAAGCCGCAGTAAAATAAGGCATTCAATATCCCAATGCGAGATGAATCACGTCGCTTCTCAGTAGCAGATTGGTTACTGCTGAGATGAATAGCGAATCGATTACGGTAATGGCTGCTAAAGGCTATACTCAAGGGACATCCTATCACCCCTCTTATGGTCAATCTAATCGAGGTACTTCTTGACGACCTGAATAGCCGGGGCCTTAAGGCACAAATCTATGTAGACGATATCGTCATAACGATTAGAGGCGCTCAGGATGGCACCATTTCAGACCTCATGCAAGTCGCCCTGTCATATGTTCATAGGTGGTGTCGGAACAAAAACTTGGGTATTAACCCACAAAAAACTGTTATTGTACCATTTACTAATAGAAGGGCGCTAAATTTTACAGCTCTCTCTTTGGATGGTATAGAAATGGTTTCCTCAAAGGAGGCTTAATATATAGGTATACGTATAATCATGGATCAAAAGCTCTCCTGGAAACCCAGATTGAAAGAGTAACTGACAAGGCAATTTCATCTCTCAATATACATATATCGTCAATTTGTAGGTAAAACCTGGGGGCTCAAACCGACGTTAATGTTTTGGTTATATACGACGGTCATAAGGCCCATTGTCATTTAAGCATCTATTGCATGGTGGGTCAATATCAAACAAAAGGGTACCTGTGATTAACTTGGCCTAGGTGCAAAAAGTCGCTTGTCTTGGTATCACCGGAGCTTAAAGCACCTGTTCGATTGCGGCTATGGAAGCTGTACTGAACCTCCCTCCACTCTACCCAGTAGTGAAGAAAGACGCTCTGGATGGGGCGCTGGGTCTACAGGAGCCAGAAGACCTTCTGGAACATTTATCGATCCTCAAGGAGCTAAACAAGGAGCCAATGATATCATTGTCCGATACCATTCCTGCCACTCTTGACTTCGACAAACCGTTTACGTTTAGGACGCAGCGCAGGGCGCTCATCAAGCTAAAAGAGTCTTTCACATCGATAAAGCTAAGGCGGGCACACTTCTTCATTTTAAGTAGTAGGAGCTAAAAAATAAAATAGCTCTTGACGGGCCACTGTTCACTTCAGCTTTTATAGGTTTTAATTTAATACCTCACCCCGAGTAAAAATCAGAATTGCTCGTTCTTAACCTGAACGAGGCACCGATAGCATTAAAAACCCCCGCATGGCACCCAAAACAGGCACGGTACTACTCCTAATTTTCCAAATGCAGCCCGCTACAAGCGCGTCTCAATAAAACACGCACCGAATCCAAAGAAAGCAGCGTACGTCTACACCTTAACTAAACAGGAACAAAATTGGAGCTCTAAAAATTTTTTAGGACGAAGAAAACGAGCAACCATATATGGTGCCATTATGCATACTCAGTAGACCGATTTTCGTTCGATTACGCAAGTCAAGCAGCATTGGACGTTGTTACTACTTTGTTGGGGGCCCGCTTGGGACAAAATCACCAGCGTTTGGAATGGTCTATTTCGAATATATTCGTGTCTGTAATAGAAGCATACATCCCTCTGGCGGGCTTATTTTTAGATTTTCATGCTTGCAGCGGGAGCGTGCATACACTTATTTAATAGAGCACTCTCCGCCGACTCCGTATCAAGATTTGTGGCGGCTTTTAGAATATGGCTGACTTCTGGGAGCGAAAAATTAGTCTATAGCGAGTTGGGCTGCTCTCTATGTTTTATGTCGCTTCGTGAAATTGTGATATTTTATATTTGTTTGTCCCCCTCCCCCCTCTCTATAAAACAGAGATATCCTAGGCTATGCAGGAGCTATTCAGAGTAAAATTTCAAACTTGTTCGTCCTTTTCTCATGAAATAAAGCAGTAATATTTAGTATTGTGTTGTAAATCAGAGCGTTTTTTTTGTCGATATTGATATTTTTGGTCTTCGACAACCGCCCCAGGACATATTCCTGGATCCGGCCGTGCTACTCTCTCTGGTACTAGTTTCAACTTCTTGCCCTAATATAGTTTAAGGTAATGTGAACCAATACAATACGGAAGCAGAATAAATAGCAAAAGTAAATCTCCAAACTTGTAGGAAACGAGTCACGGCCCCTCAGTAATACCAGATCCAATTTGAAAAGACCACATGTTCCTAACTAAGAAAAAACACTTTTCCACGTGACTCCTTTGTCGGCTGGTTCTGTCAAATGTTGTCAACATTCCTCGCAGAGTGAGAAATCACAAGTAAGACCCAAAAACATCCTCCGTCTTCCAAGTACGTAGGAGCATCTATCCGGCATACCGAAACAGGTCTCCTCCAAACCGCCATATCATTTTAACACTTCATAAAATATTAAAAAACGCAATCTTGGTGTGCTGTGACAGCGGAACCTGTGTCGCCCCGCTCCTGACATCGCAGTTCATCCCCTCGAGATGGCACAAACCGAAGAGAAATTGAAGTACTTTTGCAATGGTGGGGGGAGGGGAGGGGTAGCATTTGCCGACTCTATTTGCTGGCTGGGGTCCGACTATTGAAAAAGGAAATAAGTGGGGAGTGCCATATATGAGCCCTGCGCCGGCAATAGTCAGGAGGAATATCAAGATGTATCCTTGTGCTCTACAGGATGGCAACAATTTCAATTCCACCCCCACCCTGGAACCCCCACCCAACAGCAGAGCACATCAGTCGTGTTCTCTGCGGTATTCGCTCAAAAATCCGCTTTTATTTCGATGGTTTTGAGGAATTCCTGTACGAGAACCCTTTAAAGTCCTTAAAGAGTCAATCAACCCAAGGAGCAGGATTTCTCTACGCCAATTTGAGTAAAAAAACACGAAATTACCTTTGGCAGGTGCACAAACATGGGCCGGAGTTTTAAAGGGCTCTCTGCGGCGGGGCTGGGGCCATGCTGATGATATTTTTAATGCGAAAATACAGGTAAGTTATCGAAGCAGAGAAGGAGAGGGGGAAAGAGAGTGAAAGCAAGAGAGCATAACTGAAATGGTTGAGGTTTATGGATTGTAGCTTGTTTATGAGCATAAATTTTGTTACACACACATACATACATACTGTACATATTTTTTTTGCAGTCCCCGCGTCGCATCAGGTAAACAGAGGTGTAGGTGGAAGCGCAGATGATTGAAGCCACGGTATTATGGCCGCTGAATAATTCAATTCGGTTCTCATTAGCGCGACGTTTTGTGCTCTATATATTGACACAATGCGGGCACGGGCCGCCAGTGCCGTGTTTTATTGGCTGTAATTGGGCAACTCACCTGTTATTAGGTAAATTGCTCCCCAACTCCGCCACCGTTGCTGCCCCCCACAACTGCGGGCACTTCGCCGGCCAGCTACTATTCATATTTCATTCACAGGACGAGCAGAGATGATCCTGGCTAGATAGAGGAATGCCCTCGCGGGCACGAGCCAAGAGTGAGCAATATTCTCCTTATGACTTGCTCCTTACGCGGATATCCTGCCATCTTATTATGCTAATTTCGTGCCTGTCCTTTATACAATTTTTTTTTTTGGTAACCTCCTGCGCCTGCCGCCAGGCCCTCATCCTGCCGGCGCTGGGCTCAACTAATTCAGAATAATGAGTTTTCTGGCTTTTCATCCGCAAAATAGAGATTCGTTGTCGGCGTAGTCATCGTAGTCGTTGTCGTCAGGCTTAACGCACACAAGAAGCCAATTTGCCGGCTGCTATGGCAGGACTCTCGACTTTATGCCATTTAATAGCTGCCTCCTGGCGGTGCATCCTGCAGGGGCTTCCGTGCAGATGGGCCCGTGCTCTCTCTCTGAATGGAGTCCCTTTTGTTTGTAACCCGCTTGTATTCGTGTAAAGGGCTTATAAAATGTTAATTAACAGCGCTGGCTGAACTACCCTTTTAGGCTGGATCCTCCCTCCCCTCTCTGCCCCTCCTTGCAGCTCCCGCATAACTATATGCAATTTGCCTGCATCTAAAATTCCTTGAACAAGGATCTGCGGCAGTTTCTGTTGCTGGCACTTTACTCGCTGATGACGACGACGGTGAAAAATCCCGAATTTCGTCCTTCCACACGGACGACCGAACGAGAAAAAGGCTACGAAGGGATTTATGCCAGTTTTTGGACACATTGCCGCCGAGATAAACAGGTTGGGGGTGGAATTGTAAATGGCGTCCCCCGGCTTCCTCCATACAGGACCCGCTAAATAAATTGGAAAACAGCAGCAACACTGCCACAGCCCTCCTCCTACATCCCCCCCAGCGATCCCCCACACCCCCACGTACCATTGACTTTCTTTATCGCCCCAAGGGCGGGATTCGCCTTTTGTTAGGCTGAAGAGAGCGAACCTCCACTTTTCTTATCGCCGGATTTGCAGGACAAAAGGGCGTGGATAAGTAGCAGATATTTCCTGTGACTTATGAGTTCATTTCTGGCACAGGTATCCTCGGCTTTAAATTCCGACTTTCTAAGGGATAATCTTCTCGTATTTTATTGCCGAGATTAATCTTAAAATTGGATAGACTTCGTGCATGATGAAAGGTATGAGGGCCAACAACAGGACAATGCCTCATCTTCCCCAGGCGGAGAGTCCCTTTTTTTCGGTACGTAATTACAACGAAAGTCGGAATTTATGACGATAATTGTTGATTCTCGGCTGTGGATAAATTTATTTAGAAAAATTCGGGCTGAACCGAAATTCATTGGTTTCGGTTTGGTGGGAATGGATGTTCATTAAAATTATCCGATTGGGGACCGCCGTTGGACGTGACGGGGGTCCAGTTCATAATTCATTCATTGAGTGAATTTAGGACTATTATACTCGTATACAAAATTAATAAAGAGTATCCAATTTGTAGCTGATACAGGAAATGGAACTGGAATGTCAATTGGAATTCTGTGGTACAAATTGCATTACTGGCGATGGAGGAGGAAAGGGAAAGTTGAGTGTAAAAATAGCTCCACAGAAATTTAATATCTCTTGTATCTATAAATTAACAGTGTCATAGCTCTTAAATATTTTGTTTGCTGAAATGGATAGCTTTGTTTACATTGAGTCTGGAGGGTTTCACTATACATTGAGGTCCGCGAAGTATATCTCCAAAACTCCGCCAACATGAAAGCCCGCCCAAGACAGAAGGTGCCAGATAAAATCCCGCATAAATGAAATATAATTATTGCTATTAAAAGCTTTTAGCCATTCCTCATTTGTCAGCTTAATTATATTGCGTAAGCTTAACGGGGACGCAAACCGAAGCTCGAAGCTAGTTCATTGGAACCCGGATCACTAGTGCACAGCTTTAAGCATTTCGAAGATAAAAACTACGGATTCGATTACGCAATCAGCATGAAAGCCCATCTAAGACACAAGGTGCATGAGACCCGGTCAAATAGCGAAGTTCAATCCAAGCTCAGCCAAGGTGCAGCAAGTTCAAACGCTTATCTAGCGCGAAAGCTCATCCGAGGCATATGCAAGTTCAACCTAATTCCCCAAGCTCATCTGAGGCACATCGATGTTCACCCAATATGGCACACAGAAGAGCACTCATTAATACCCAAGACCACAGCCATGACGCCACTGCGTTGATAGCCGCTCATGATAGGAAATGCGTTTCAAACCCACTGCGATCCTCATCTTACTTCTGATAAAATCCTTCAACACCATATATTGTCCCTGCAAACGACGAGTAGTTTTGACCAGGGGCGCAATAACGGGGGTCCAGGGGGTCCGCATCTCCCCCTGTATATGTGGTAGACCCAACATTAAATAAAAATTTTCGAATCCATGACTCTAAGACGAACCATATCCAATGCTGCTTAACCGAACGAGAACCGATCTGTTGAGTATGCTAATGTTACGCTTTATGGTCACCAAGATATTTGCCAATTTTCTTCGTGCTATACAACTTAGGTGTTTCATTTGGACTATTCCTTTTGCATTTTATCGGTTCGTGCCTGTATTGGGCTGCATTTGGAGAAAGCAGAATTTTTACTCAGGCGTATGGTGCCTGCTTTTAGTGATATATAGTCGTTTTGACGCTGTACGTGCCCTTTTCAGGCTAAGAACGGTTGAGTCGTATTTTTACTTAGGCATCAAATACTGCAGAACATGAGAATTTTTAAGTCATTGTCTAATATTTTTGAAAGTCAATGGTATTGCTACTTTTGCCACGTTCAAACTGACTTAGGATCTAAATTTTTGTTAGACCTCCCCTTATCATTTGCAGTTAATGCGCCACTGGTTGTGACAATACTCAATTACAATGGCTTGCAGACAGTCATTGATGCTTTCAAAGACCATCATGCACTCATGACAAGATTGACGAAGAAAAACGTGTTTCTCATGGTTTTGTTTTGGGAAAAGACATGAAAGATAGGTATAGCTAGGTCACTACTGACGATGAGAATTATAGCTAGGTCGCTACTGGCGCAATGACGTCATTGGTTGAGGGTTCCGGTGTGAGCTTTTTCCGGGACAAGAACCTGTTTGGCGAGCTTTTTTTGAGGTGAGCTTTTGCGCCCCCTGTATGAAATTACCTGAACTTTACAGTAGCGGCTTAGTGTGTCTCGGGTGAGCTTGTATGCTTGGGTGTGATCTTGTGGGGTAATTTGAACCAGGTTCCAATTCTTGGCTGTTCTTTGGATGAGCTTTCACGATGGGAATCGAATGCATAGTTCACACTATAGCGAAGTTCATCTAGTTTCACACAGGTGGCGCCAATACTCATCACATAAAGCTCTTCAAACAGATGCTCGTCCACGGAAAATTTCACAATCTATATGCGCCAGCAGTGACTTAGTTATATTACAGCAATATGTATCTTCATCGTACAAAAGTAAAACTAACATTACCTCACCGCGCACCGAAGCTACTAGCTGGTAGTAGTCTTATGCCAGTGCCAGCAGCTTGGAACCGTGCACCGTACTCGATATACTCCTTACATTTCTGGCTGCCAACAATTGCTGTAAATGGGAAAAGGCAAGCCTCCATTGCTACACCATCTGTGTGATAAGATCGAGCTCCCGATAGCAAGAGAGCATTGAAATAGACAAAGAAGAGACCGAAGAAAGAGACTAGCTGAATGACTTTGAACGTTGTTGAAGTCTTTGCCGTACCTCTACTAAAATATTCATCGTTTTGGTGAATCCGGCCTGGCTGCTCTCGATATCTCCAAGGCCCTTGTTAGAGTATTGCACCACGCTCTATTAAGTAAACTCCAAGCTATTGGTATTGACTTTCTTCTAAACAATTGGATTGAGACTTTCCTTTCTGACTGTTCAATCAAGGTTGTATTGGGCGGCGTCGAATCTAATCCCCACACTCGCCCCCCCACCCCCCAGGACTAAATTCTATCACCAGCTCTTTTCCTAGTTTTTATAAATGACCTGCTCTCAATCTCATCCAACTCACTTCACAACTTTGCTGACGACAATATTCTGCATTAGTCTAGCTTCGAAAAAGCAAGACAAGCACGTACCAGGCCTTGTATGTTTGATCGTGAACTTATGTCCATTTCAATCAACAGGAATATAAATATGATTCCAGATTGGGGCCACAAGAATCGTGTCGAATTCAACGCACGGAAAAGCGAAATACTGTCTTTTCTCTAAGAAAACGCGCTCCTCAATTCCTCCCATCTAGAGCAGATGGCAGAACCATCTCTCAATATCCTAGGCATAACATTAGCAGAAGATCTGCGTTGGAGTAATCACATATTCCAAATCGCTAAACAAACACAGCAATGCTTGCGATTCCTTAAAAGATGCAATTTAATCTACAAATCCTACATTCGGCCCCGCCTCGAATTCAACTCGAATCTCTGGGCAGAGGCACCGAGTACCACCTTAGCGTGACTGGACAAGGTGCAAAACCGCGCCCTCCAACTCATTGGCGACGGTTCCATTTGCTCCGCAATTGATTCATTAAGCCACCGCAGGAATTGAGGGGCTCTGTAGAAATTCTACCGCATCTACCATAACGACTGTTCCACCGAAATGTATAACCCAACCACCTCCACGGAATGTTTTTCCCGCAACACAAGACTAACCGTTTCGGCTCATCTTCCCTAACTACAGCTCTTATTTTCACGCACACATAAGTTTAGAAATTCGTTCTTTTCGAGATCAACTCGACTGTGGAACAACTTCCCACAGTCAGTATTCCCGAACTCATAGGTACAACATCCAAGAGTTCAAACGCAAAGTTCATCTCCATCTCCTCATGCACCCCCAGATTCCCTTTAATCTATCTTATCCTATCTCTATCCTTCGAGCTAAGCTTACTACCAGACATCTGACTTTGACGTGTAAGACATGACGGACTTGGTAGTACAACGGGTGGTCCCGAAAGTTTATGACCCATTCCGCATGGTAACCTAGCCATGAGGTTTAGACTTAACTAAGGCTCGTTTCCCTAATCTCCCATTTTTCCGGTCTTGAAAGCGGCAAGATAAGCTGGAGGGCACATGACTCGATTATTCTAAAATCTAAAAACAGAGGGAAAACATTCAATTGGAAATTAGTCCAACCAATCATTTCGACAAACCGAAAATCGTCTAACTTCCCTTAACTCCGTCCATTAACTCCATTAAATCTTGGTGTTTCGGTTTCACATTTCATATCACCACTATAGACCCCCAAGCTTATAAGAACTTAACGAAAATTTCCAAAACGCTTGCCATCAATTGACTTCAAAAGCACACACACTCTTATTTAACATCTAAGACAACTGACATTTTGGAAAAGGAATTTAAGTTTCACAAGTTAAATTAACATGGGGTTACGCCTTAGAGTATTTGAAGCGTAAAACCTCCTTTTTGTGTTATAGTGCATTGCGATCAGAACCTACCCTCTTCCACCCCCCCCCCCCCCACCGCCACAAGGAATGAATGTTATCCTAGATTTTGTGAAACAAATATTCTGTCGAATTCTGTGCTGAATTTGAGCACACACACACACATATTCTCTATTCACCATTTCGTTTAATTTCGAATTCCATTTGCCATTTCTCTCAAATCTATTTAACTTGTGCAATATTTATCTTTTATTTTCCATTAAGGCTTAGATAAAAGGTTAGAGCTGCCAAAACAAGCAGCATCGTCAGCAAAATTATTATTTTTCTGTTCGTCCCTGGGTAGCCCCTCTCTCTCTGTGCTGCATGGTAGGTTATGGAGAATCTTCCATATTCTTGAATGATTTAATATTCATAAAGAAAAAGCATTCATGTACGAGCTCCTTGTTGAATAACCTTTTCTATTATGATAAAATGCAGTTCAACGTTTGCCCTATGCACAGAGTGAGTGGTTAGGAGAGCTAGGAGCACAAACACATGCTGGAGGAGAGTATATTATCGGTAAACAGCCACAAAATGAAGCAATTTGAGGCGGAGGAAAGGGAAGCGTCGCCCGGTTTTCACCTGTATATTCACCTCTATCCCTGCCCTGATGCCCTGTCAGAGTCACTCACAAACTATAGATTGTGCATGTAACCAACTTAAGAGGACATCATGACAAGACTTTGACATGTATTCAATAGGGTCATGAATACAAATTGGCTAAAGGGAATGTGGGGGGGGGGCGAAACTAGCGTAACATCCTCCATCTAGACCATCGTTTGGAGCACACCTGTAATCGATTCACCTCTGCTTTTCCTCCCCCACCCCCCGGAGGCACCCGAAAAAAATTTAAATTCCTCGAGGGTCGAATGTTTTCCCTTCAAATACTGGGTCTACTGTGCTAGTAACCAAAGTCTATAAAGGTTGAAAGTGTCGGTTGTTCGGGGTCCTTCTTATAACACCGGTATACACCCCTGCCCCAATGCCCCGCTGGTGTAGGGCATGCCCATCCGGAAGAGGGCGCCGTGCTGTCTATGACTTGCTTTATCTGTGCATCATAAGTGCCCTTTGGGGCACGATTTACCATCTGAAAATTCCACCTTCTTCCTGCGCTTTCAAAAGCTGATTTGAAATTTTAATAAGGGAAACTCAGAGCCGGAGTTCACGTCCAATCTACATCGAAGGGCTTAGATCGAGTCGAGGCAGGCGGTGGGTGTGGGGATGGGGACGATGGGGCCAGAGTTTATCGGGACGCGAGGGGGTGGGTAGGTATAACCCGGGTTGTAGTAGGAGCTGCCATGGCGTGTTCCAGATAAACTTCCAGACAGCTCCATCGAACCAATTTGCGGTCTCTTACTATCACCTTTGTGAAAAGGTGGGATTAAGCCATTCTTTAATGCTGTGCTCCTTGACGTTGATATGATTAGGGCGGTGGCTGTTGAGCTGAGTTACGACAGATCAATTAGACCAGAACGGCGGCGCTGTGTTTGCTCTTTCCGCCACCACCACTTCCAGAGATTTAGTAGCCAATTTTGACGGCAATTAGCCCTTATCTGTCATGGCTGTGGATCGGCTCCTTCTTATCTGCTCATAGGCCTTCCACCACTAAGTGAATAAAAGGCCGACTCGTTGCTTGCCGGGGGCTGCTCTGTTCAGCAGAGTCCAGAAATCAGTCGGTTGTGAAGTTGCAGGGTAGTTTTTTCCTCAAAAGATTTAACCATCACAAAAAACTTCTCTCATTTGGACATAAAACAAAAAGCATGTCCTGTGCTGAGCAGAAAAAAGGACCCTGGGAAAAATTCTCAAATGCTTCCTGACTGCTTCTCTCTCCTCGTCTCTGAAGTAGTTTCTGTCCAGAATGCGGTGGCTGAACTGTGTGACCGCGAATGAGCGCTGCTTCCTTATTGCTCACTGCGCCATCTGGAAGTGGGTTGGGGGAAGCAGAAAAAAAAGTGAAGGGTTAAATTATTTTAAAAATGTTTACTCAGAATTTGTCAGCATTTTTCTATGGGATTCTTTAATTTCTATTCTAAAGCTTGAATGTTTGCCTTTCCTGGACTTTCTCTCTTCCTCTTTGTCACTCTCTCTTCCGATTATTTTCACCCTTTGCACGAGTGGACATCAGCGGCGGGAGGGGGGTCTCCGTCCAGTAAATAATGGGGTTAGGGGGCTCATTCCTTGATTCACAGAAAATGGACGTGAACGTTCCACTTTCAAAAATGCTTGAAAATCGTGGACTCTTGAAAGGGTTGCTTGCTTGCCGCTCTCTCTCCCTCTCTGTGTTTGCCTTCTTGTGTTTGCCAGCTTGTTTATATTTATTTGTGTGTAGTGCGCCCTAAGTCCCTTGACTACGTTATAACAACCATTCGGAAATGTACATGGAATAAGGATACACACAACTATACACACATACATACATACATTTAAGCTCTGTTTGTGCGCGAGCTCTCACATTTGTTATCAAGAATGACATAACGCCTAAAGAAACACCCCAAGGCGAGCACTGTTTTTTTTCCTGCTAGTCCTGCTTCTTCTTCTTCTTCTTCTACTTCTTTCACGTTGTGAAGTTTCCTTAAAAGTGCCAGGGTTCAAATAACTTTAAATAGAGCCAAGGAAGTTTACAGTATGCAGGACGATTTCTGGCGTAGAATAATGATGCGATAAGATGATAAAGGGGTGGTAATATTTTACGGTTGGAAACTTGCTTGTTTAATTCAGTTGGTTTTTGCGACAGTTTACGCATACAAATACACACATACAAACGAAAAATAGAAAATTTCAGTTTGGGTAGATTGGTGAACGATTTTGAGATTTGATATATATTTGTATGTACATTTTGGAATTGGAATATGGTGAATGTCACGTCGCTGGTTAAGGATTTTTCGTTTTTCTATAAGGGTTTGTAGTGAAGTGCTGCAAGCTCTTCAAAAGCTACAAAAAGTTACCATACTTACAATGAGTCCTTGACATAATTTTCAACGCAGTTCAGGGAAAAGTGTTTAAGTCGATTACGGTAGGTCTCGGTCAGCATACCTTAAATTGGCAAAAATTGACCATGGACCCAGTCGCACTACGTCGAACAAAGAAACCCTGTCCCTCGAATTTGGGGGACAGTGACAGAGTATTTTAAGGGTAAGCTCGTTTACTTCGAGGGACAGCCTACAGGTTTAGTCCTCCCTTCTTCCAAACCTCCATAGATGGTAATTTAGAGGGAAAGTAGGTATTGCGACACTTGAGCCTGAGAACTATTTCATGACCGTGGAGATCAACTTAAAGGCTGGTGAAACCTAAACTTTGATAAAATATTGTAAGTGGAAGTAAGCAAATCACTGCCACAGGTAGACGCATCTTCCTCAAGCTAAAGTCTGTACGTGCCTGTAAGTGGGGTCCTAGCCTCCATAAATGGTAATTTAGCATGCAGTGTTCGCAAATGTTTCAAATGGAAATGTATGTTCTGTATGTTTCATCAAAGTCCAATCAGCAAGGCCCCAGGTTAGCAAGCGGTTAAGTGCTATAGTCAGTTTCGAGCTGATTAATACAAAATCGAAGTCTTGTTTAGCCCGGGCATCCGCTTTTTATTGCCTTTGAAGACCCGGTGACATGGATCCCAGAGAAGAGTAACTAGATTGAGATCGCCCTGCTCAAGTTGGCACTCCCAAATCAATGTAGAACTGGAGCTTCTCTCCCTGAATGACGCTTGGCTATAAGAGAAGGTATAGATCCGTTTGTTTTGGTACGCTTTTCTCTGTTACTAACCGCAGTAAGAGGGAGATGAATCTTCCTTCTGGTGTACCCCTAGCGTATTTGGTTACCATCTGGATTCGCAAATCCCCTGATGTTATTCTCAAACTCAATGTAACTGCCACCCAGCTTCTGATTACTGCCCAGTCATATTAAGGGTTTTGAGTCTGGATGCAGTGAAGAAGCTACCTGGCGCCCCGTTTTACCTTCGGCTTTCCTTTGCTTTGACATATGAGACAAAACCAAATGCCAAACTTATTCGACATAACTGTTTCTTCCTGTAGTTCATAAGTTCTCCAGCTTACCACAGCTAACATCGGTCCAGTGCTATGTTGACGCGAGCAAGCCCCACCGCCGCGTCAAGGTGTAGATACCTAGTGACCAGTAGTTGCAGTTTTTGGACGTCCCGAAAGTTCATCGTTTCACAAGCTCTCATGGCCACCTTTAAATTCAGCTGGCCAAAATTTCACTGTAGTAAATGATGGTGCAGAGTACACAGAATCCAACTCATCATTTCATCATCACTCATTCACTCATCATTTTCTCAAACACACTCACATAGACTCACTCAAACGACGGTCAAATAACAACTGCTCTTCCGAAATGACTGAAACTTTGGTGAGTAACTGTCAAAAGATGAACAACTACATCTTCACGGTGAGGTCGTTGAGGTCCTACATTCCCCATTGAACCATCAGCATGATGCCTAGGCCGATTCATAGATTTGGTCGATTGTCGGCAGTAGGTACATGGGTATTTTCCTGAGCATAGTTCGCATTGGCACTACGGAAACACAAATCCTAGTCAGTGATTGGGAAAATGCAAATAAGACCCAACCAGTTAGCTTTCCCATAGTGCCAGACAGTTCTAAAACTCGGGCATCCACTAGATGATGGAAATGAGGCATCTGGAACAATCGAAACCATGGAGTAGTGAACCATTGATCACTTGTTGACACGACGATCTCTTAACCGTTTATTTTTTTTTTTTAAGTTTTACGTGTTTGGGGGCCATATTGTAGGAAAAAGAGCTTACCGCATTTTCGATTGTACCAGAACACCAATTCCCTTGACTTGTACTGGCAGGCAGGGCCGGCTTTAGGTGTTATGGCTCCACGTGCGAGATAATTTTATGCGCCCTTAACATTTTAAACATTTCTATATATTACTATTGTAACAGCATAATGGCGCGACTAAGTATTGGGCGCCACTTATGCGAGGTATTGCCACCTTAGCCATAAGCCCGGAAAAGCATGACCAAGGAGTCAACACCATACATAAGAAAAAACAAATTCCGGACTCCTTATCCTCCCCAACCGCCGCTACTAATGCCAGGGGGATGTGCTGCCGGCCACACGGAGTTCACTAGCTCGCCGGGGGGTCGTGGGGTGTGTGGCCGGGCCTATACGCAGTATGGTTCACCACTTACCTGTGACTAGGCAAATTCATCTTCAGTTCCAGTCATCCCTCGGGCCTCGCCTGAGCCGTGTCATTGCAATCCATTTCCCTGACAGCTCATAGTATTGAAGACTATCAGCTTCAGGAAAAGGCCTGTTTAAGAACCCTGAAAAGAAATGACATCCGCCCCAACCATTCCACAAAAAAATCTAACACACGGACATTCTATTTATACTCATTTAATAATCCGGTATATTACAGGAACAATCATCATACCAAACAATACAATGAATAATCATCAACGTCAAACTTCCACGACTATAAATACAGATCCTTGTCAGATATCAAATTAAACACTCAATTTCAACAAAATTAATACATCATTATCATAGGTACATATGTATGAAGACTAAAGAAAAAAACGCGCAGTAATGATACCAGTACTCCCCGCTTCGTACAAACGATATTACAAACAACCGAGTAACTTAACGGAAGAACACATTCCCCGGAAACAACACAAGAAATAAACAACACAGGAATGAATAAAATAGTTCCAACAAGGAGCAAAATAAATTCATAGATAATTATAAATACGATTAACGTTACTACTAACTACCTTTAAAATTATTATTTAGTAATAAATAAAATCATGAACTAATTTTTTTATTTTATTTTGTATATTTTTGTGTGTGTGTGTGTTTTTTTCTTTATATTTATTGTATATTTTGTTTTTTTCTCTTAATTTGTGGCGTACTCACGAATAAAAAAAAAGGAATGTAACCAAAAAAAACAACCTTACTAGTAATCTTGTGTCTTTACTCTCCTGGACTGCAAGAATTTGTTGGACTTCTACCGCAGACAATTATCAATTATATCTTTCGCGTCCTCCGAGAAAAATAATTTTTGATGCTTTCCCTACGGGTTTTTCAGAGCACACGAATTTTCTCCTTCTTGTTTCTCTGTACCAAGTTTTGGAATGGATTGAAAAAAACTAAAACATGAGCCCCAAAAGGGGGTTAAATAGTGCGCTTCGCCTTAGTTTTTCGGGTGGGCAGACAGATGCTGGATATATCGAGCTGTCAAAATGAGTATGAAATTACCTACACTATTGGCATCATTTATGCAGTAGATCATATGCTGGGCAATCTTATCGGTTGTTAGAACTTCTTATGGGTATTCCTCAGGGTTAGTTTGTCGAACCTTGGAGCTTATAATGTCGACTTCCTTGGCAAAACCATCATCTCCGCTTGATACAATCCCCAAATCAACGTTAACATTGTCGAAGGTATGTATCCTCATCAGAATTCTTATTATTTGTAAAACGAACAAAATATCTCCAGTTCCGTTCGCACTCACGCACCCGAATGCGAATAGTTTTCTTCGCAACCAAAAATAAGGCCGAAACTGATTAAAATTACAATTAAAACTTTTCCGGTATTTTCAATTCAACTTCAAAAAAAACAATTCTCCAAAAAAAACTCCAACCGCATCAAATCAATTCCGTTTTTTCTTTCTTTCTCCCAAAACAAAAATCGTCCTCTTCAAAATATTTTTTTCCTCGCCTACCCGTTTAAAATTTTCCTGTTTCCGCAAAGTGATTTTCTACAAATTCCCCATTACACGGTGATTTCAAAATAAATTTCCCAACCAAAATAAATGTTACAACCGACCGTTACACTATGCGCAAATTATACAATAACCCGAGTAAAAATAAAAGATGCCCTTACAACGGGCGCACACTGGCCGCTTGGAAGAACGGGCTCACGACGGCCAAACTTGACCAAAAGATTTAAACGGCCGAGAACTGAGCTGTTCACATGGGCAAACGACGTCTAATGTGAACCAAAAAGAGAATCTTCGCTAAATGTATTGTTGAATGTGCTTTATGTAAACTTGATCATTTTCGTTATGTACTGTCTGCCGTGGAGGGTGGTGATCTGCCAAAATCGCGCAAGGTTTCTCAGAGCGAAGAGAAGAAATTTCTTTTATACTGATCCCAACCTACCGATACTTACCTGAAATATGGGGTCCCAGATCGGACACGCATATTCCAGGATTGGGCAGACGAGCGAACAGAAAAGGATTTTTGGGGACCGAACGTTATGGAATTTTTGGGCTTTTCTCTCCATAAAGTCAAGAAGCTTTTAGCTCCGGCAGCAATATTATCGCAGTGCAAGTTGAAATATAGGTTGTCTAGAACAATCTCTAGATCTACAACTTGATCGACACGGTGTAAGACCATGTAACAGCATAATGGCGCGACTATATCTTGGGCGCCACTTATGCGAGGTATTGCCCCCCTAGCCAGAAGCCCGGAAAAGCATGACCAAGGAGTCAATACCATACATAAGAAAATAAAATCTCCGGAACTCATATCCTCCCCAACCGCCGAAACTAATGTTAGGGGGATATGCTGCCGGCCACACGGAGTTCACTAGCTCGCCGGAGGGGTCGTGGGGTGTGTGGCCGGACCGAAACCTTCATAGTTCACCACTTACCTATATGTCAGTGCCAGTCCTCTTCAGGTCATTCCAGGTTAACGTTCGCTCAGCCTAGAGCGCCACCGTTGGTTTTCTGAGAAAGAGTGAACCTGCCACAAACACAAAAAATCAAAGACTTAGAGCCCCGGAGAGAAACCCGCCAACCATCCTGGAAAAATTTAGCAATTTAGGCTATCATGCCTATTGGAAAAACTGGGAACAAAACTAGAATAAATCAATCTATATTTATTAGTCACCAACAACAATAGTTTTCAACAACCACGAAAATGTGGAATCATACAGTTAAGTGTAAAGGAAAAAAAACGGAATAAAATAAATTCAGTGATAGTTCGAAATTCTACCACTAAGCAAACTCTCACAAAAAAATTACTGGCATCAATAAAAACGTCGTCCTGGGCCCAGTACGTTGTCTTTTTACAACAATACTTAACGTAGTTTGTGTTGTTACTAAATTGAACGTGAAAGTCTCAGACAATCCCAGTAGGAAAAAGTACAAGTACTTTGCTGCGAAGCAAATTTAAAGCAGTAAGACAGTCCGTCTGCTTCCTACAGCAACGGCATCAAAGCACTATCTCAGCAGATGCATATAAATCTATATAATTGCTGCCTAATAAAAGTGCTGAGCTCTGCGGACATGCAATGTTAAAATACCATGAAGCTTCTTACGGAGCGTAAGCGCTTTACTGCTTCAAAATAGCGCTTTAAAAGGCCTTTCGAAGCATTTTTTTTCCTACTGGGATAAGAAAAAAAAATAACATGTGGTAAAGTAATTCATTCGTGGCTAAAATTAATATTATTGTTCAATATTAAAAGTTAATAAGAATTAATAAATATTAGTTAATATAGTAATATAATTGTATAAAATTGTTGTTTTCTCGCTAGTAATTAATCCAATGCCATATAATTAATAAAACCAAATCAACCAAATGTATAAAAAAAAACGCATAAAATGGGTCCTTCCAGACGCTGACGTCCACAAGTTACCTAAACTTTTAGTAAGCGATTTTGGTGCCAAGGTCTTTCTCGTCAAGTATCAACAATCCACGCATCCTGTCGAGCTCCTGACGAAAAAGCGACTGTAGTGTTTATACATCAGCAAAATCACAATAAGTTGTCGTCATCCAATAATTTCCATGAAAACTGCCTCCAACCATCCTTAACGGGATGAGTTTATATCGCTAAACACTCTAGCCAAGTTGGTGGTTATAAATAAAAGTTGTTTTTTTTTATTTTTGGTCGCACGTTTGTGAAACTTCAGATTCCACCCGCAATGCTGCGCGGAGGAAAATTGGCCTGAAAACCGAACCACGGAAACAGTTAGAAAAACCTTTCACCAGCCAAAAATACAAGCCAGCTAATTTCGTTCTGGTGATCTCTACTCAGCTCGACTCTTCTTTTTCATGTGGTCGAACGGACGCTATAAGGATATAAAATGATTAACCACCTTTTAGTGCCAATACAGCTGAATGCTTGAATTCCTGTGATTGTGGTTGCAAATATTTGATGTAGGCTTCTGCTTGATAGTAGGTTGCATCTTCATTATGCGAATACAAGGACCTCAGCCAATCACTGCCGGTTTATCCGCATAGCAATACCATTTCCTGCATACCAGCAATTACTGCACCATAATTCTTTTAAAATTTTTTCGACGAACAAAACAGATATGTGCACTATTTGATTCCCGGCCGGATAAATTAACTGCGCGAATTAACTAAACTGAACGAATCAATATCCGAAAAAAATTTCCACCTCAAAACTGGCCGTCCTTCTGCATGACCAAATCAAAAAACTCTCTTCCCCAAAAAAATATTTTTCTCTCCTATTTTTGTTTTTCCTTTCCCCGCCTACTTTTTTGTTCCCGGCAACTTCTCGATTTCATTCCCGACAGTGATTTCGAGTCAAGTAAGTATTGAGGGATTTCGTGCAAAACTGACCGTTACAACCATAAGCAGCCGATCGTCCCTTTCTGAAACCATTTTGCTGTTCATTAAGACGTGGGCTTTGAATAGAGAAGATAAGGAACCGAAAATAGCGTACATGTACACGGATTTGAGGGAAGCACTTGGGATCAAGAAATTTTCTCTCTAATTCTCTCCCTCCACTTTAACCACAACAACAAAATACATTCACTTTACCCCACAACAACAAAATACATTGTCGATCCCGGACATAGGCGTAGTGAAATTTGTTCAGGTTTTGCGAAGGGTCTGCTTCAAACATTTAGCCAAGTGAAGCGTTTTCACCGAGATGGTTGCTGAGAAACGATATCCCTCCCGGTTTTTGAATGAATATAACACAGCCACTGACCGGGATCGACACAAATACGTAAAGAATGCTATTTATTAGTGTTGCCAAAATGCTTCCCCGTGCTTAATAAATTGCTCTTCCTCGTCTTCTCTATTCAGAGGACGTGGGTAGATCGTAAACAAGTTTCTCGAGAAGTTTAGTACATAATTGTTGATAAGATGGCAATACCCTGTAGCTTTCCACCCAGTGATGATTACATATTTTGTGGATTGGAGTGAGATAGGATTTATTTTTTACGGGTTGCTGAAGACAAGATGCAGAGGAACCAAAATTTGATTTGAACAGCCCAAAGCAATGAGGCAAATTGTTAGGATCATGTCCTTTGCATTAGACTTTGTCAGCAAACATGTTGCAAAATTCTTGGTGGCATAAATATTATTTGTCACAGTCGAAGAAGAAAAGAGAGAATAAAAGAGAGTCATATACCTCGCTCAGTTGAACTCACCAGCAGGATTGGAGGGGAAGGGGGAGGCTCGTGTGGCTCTCAAGAGCTGCTATTGCCCAGAACTGGTTTATTGGTAGAAACTGAAGACAAGTTTCGTAAAAGAACGTATAATAAAACGCCCTGGACAGCTGTATTTTACGTTTTTACATACCATAAGCTTTGTTTACTTCCTATATCGGGCATTGTGTTTTGTATTGTTTAGGTGTTATCATTTAATAACTAAATGAATGAACACATTACTGGATCGCGGTGACGCCCCCTGGGCCATGGTGTCCTCGGGCCGTCGCCCGGGTTCGCCCACTCCTAAAGCCGGTACAGCTGACAGGCCTAAAGGTGAATAACCTAGTTGGTATGCATAGTGGTTCAAGTAGGTGATTACAGCTTTCAGTCGATTTTACTCACATTGGAGTTAGGTCAATGAAGGTATCGATGTGTCGGAAACTGCTGGATGAACGACTGAACCGTCATGACATCAGCGGGCGACCATTTTTGATTGTGGGAGTCTACAGGACCAACAGATCACCATAGGCCTTACCCTCTGCCAATTTTTATATGATCTGGTGAAAGTGGGATGACTTTTGGTCCCTAGATCCAGAGAGGGCGGGAGCTCCAGCTGGAGATTTTTTGTACCATACGAGAAGCCTGAAATTGATCGTTTACTGTACTGTATATGATCATTGATCGTGGCGAGTGGAGTCAGAGCCTTTGTGGATTAAGTTCGCCGGTTTCAAATTGCAATATGATTGTTGATGCTGGGTGTTTTTGATATGTGTGCTTGCCCATATTAATCATCGCTATAACTCCGTTTTATCCAGCTAATATAGAAATTGCAATGAAAAAAACCAATAAAATATTGATACCGCAGCATATAGGGTTTTAAGGAACAGAAATACAATTTTTATTTGTTGATGAATTTGAATGAAATGCACAAAAATCAACAAACAAAGTTTTTACGCAAAAAGTGGAAAAAATGCGAAAACCTCCCCAAATCTCTGCAACATATCTAAAATCATTTATCCAGAAAAAGCAACAAAACACAGCGTATCCAAATAAATTTTAAATTTTAAATAATTGCCACCGGACTGCAGAGTAGGGGATGCAAACATGCACCCCCCAAAAATCGACCGGTATACCAGCGTCGAGCTCCTAAATTCCACTGGTAAACTCGTAATTTGTCTCCTGGATATTCGGAATGCACCGATACTCACCATTGTGTATCGCAAATCCTTTATGCAATCCTGTCTGCTTTAATCTAATCCCGAATCCTAATAGAAGCCCAGTAAACTGCCAGTGATTTGTGCGACCGGTATTGAGTAAATACGCCCAGGACCGCTCCGCTGGCTGGCCTCCTCTCATCACTCATTCATGCACTAACTCGGGTTTTGTTGAATGCACGAAAAATGAAATCCTGCATCCTCTCTCTGTGTTACCATACAAAATTCCGGGGGCATGCGATAGGATCCTTGTTCGGAGAAGCGCTGCCCGACATGCATTCTCCTTCCTGGGGCAGGCCGACGTTAAATGGAAATACACAGGGAGACGACCGTCCGGGACTATCGATTGGAAATCAATTACCGAATTTCGCCTTTACGATAAGATAGTTTGTTACACATCATTAGGTTAATGGAAGGGAGTGGTTCTGCTGCTGCTGGGCATTTCGCAAAGACCATGTTGACCTAGAAGAGCTGCCAGGACCTGGACCTCGAGCAACGTCTTTTTTGACGGCAAGGTCCATGTTTTGAGGGATGACTGCAATTCAAATTATGGGCAGTCGAAATCCGCCCTGTTCAATCCATTTTCGTTATTTGCAAGTTTTTCTTTTCTGCCAAAGAGAGGGGGAAGATGGAGGGGAAATCGTTCCAATGGAGTTATATGAATCGAATTTAAATTCCTTTAAAATGATGAGTTTGTTGTTGGGCAGTTTAAGACTAAACGTTATTTAGTAATGGCTGAAGTTTTTCCTTTAAAAAATTATTGTAATCGTATAATAAGAATCCTTTGTCCTTTGAATTTTGGGAAAAAGGTGATTGTAATAAAAATTCATAGGTCCTAATATTGCTTTATGATGTTAACTAACATTGGCATCTCAGCCAACACCCTAATCTCTCCATGCAGTGAATTGCCCACTGACCCGGTTCTCAGGCCCAAGTATCCCAATACCCACTGAAGAGCAATAGGTTGTGTACGTACGTTCCGTAAATATGTCGGACTGGTGGATGTGCGATCATAGCCTGTACGTGGTGGCCACTGGAAGCTATTATAAAAGGGATGGGCTAATATAATCTGACCTATCAAGCCAAGCTGTGAAGTTATCGTATCAAGAGCTGCTTGGTAGTGGGTAGTCTTTGCATTGTCGTTTAATGATCTCCTCCAGGTATTAGGCGCACCCAGGTGCGTAATGTCTTACCCTGATATTGAGGCGGTGTCTATGTTAAGTTTTTTAGATACAATCTGTTCTATGAGATCTTGGGCTATCTAGCAGTGATTCAGGCTCAGTTGTACAAACCTTATTTCCATTTCCTTCCCCGTTTGAGTGCCTTTTGAAATAGTGCACACTTGCGATCAAGACCAGAGAGGATCGTACCGCGGGCACTGTTACTTTTTCTTCATTTCCTGGAATAACAAGCATTTAGAACAGTCTTTGGTGATATGCCGCTTTTCTCCGCATTTCAGAGTTCCTTCCTGTCTTTGTTGCTGGTGCAGTTCTTTGCTATATGCCGGAACCCCAGCGTCTTCTTGGCGCTGAGCGCTCCCTTATACCGCAGTCAACCAATCCTATGTAAACTTTTTTTAATAGTTTTACTGACAGATTTATTGTGGCCGTCTGCCTAGCCAATACTCTTCGCACACCTCCTCTTTGGAGTCGATCTCGTCCAAGATCCCTGGTCTCAATCGCTACCTGGTTGATGCTTAAGCTTACCTGTGTTGTCTCTTCTCGACTTGTGACTGCTTTTAGAATACAGGGATAGCCACCGCCAGGTTTACCTTGTCACATTGCCTCTAGTACCGCACTTTGCTGAACCTCGCACAATCAACCAAGACGTGCCTTACTTTATCCCGGATACCTGAGCATGCCAGGCACAGCAAGTATTTGCTATATCCTTCCATGTCCACTCAAGAACTGCGTGAAGTCGTAATTTTCTATACCGACCCCAAACAGACTCGCTCCACTATTCTTATCAGACAGTTACTGACTCGTCGTGTGCCTTCTGCCGACACATTGTATTTGGCTACCCTCTAACATATTCTAGATCATAGATAGGCATGCCTTCTATTGCAAGTAGGTTATTGGGCTACATAGTTACATGTGGTCCTTTAGGCGCAAAACGCGCGAAGGGCGCTTAGTTTGCATGCGGCCCTCCGCTTTATACTGTTAGCTGCGGACTTAGTCTGCAGTCAATCAACACTCTAAGGCAGTGATTCCCAAAAGTGATTACGGTTCCACGAAAAAATTTTAGGGTTCCGTGTCACCAGCGCAAATACATTCGCAGATTCACTGGCGCTGCGCCGGCCGTTTAACGCATTCTTGCTAATCAGAAAGTGCGAGTGGCCCTTCTTCCTTGAAATTTGTCTACGTCACGCCGCGTAACATTTTGGCCGCCATTCCATATTCCCATGTCGAGGGGGTTGTGAAGAAAATGATAATCCGCCCTCTTGAGATGGGCGCCATGGACCAAACGATATATTGGGTATACTATATTGCTTATGGTGTTGTCTTTCATTTGATACCCATGTCGAAGGGGTTGTGAAGAATATTTCAATCCGCCCTCCTGAGACTGCCGCCATGAATCTAAAGGTATATTGAGTATACCATATTGCATTGTCATCGGAGCTAAAGCTGTATGCAAAATTTCAGCATGATAGGATATCCGGAAGTATTTGAAAAATCGAGGGCAAAATTTGTTTCGTGAAGAAAACAGTAATCCGTCCTCTTGAGACGGCCGCCATGGATCTAACGGTATATATGAGTATTGCATTGTCATCGGAGCTGAAGTTGTGTACAAAATTTCAGGGTGATCGGGTAACCGGAAGTATTCAATCGATTGCAAGATATGTACCGGACAAACAGACAGACAAGAAAGCGAGCTAATAAAAACGCTTTAAAATATAATAAAGCATAAATATACATATACCTACATATATCATATATTATTTTAGTTTTTCGTCATTGGGTTCCGCCAAATTTTATACATTGTAGAAAGGTTCCGTCCGCAATAAAGTTGGGGAACCACTGCTCTAAGGTACTCTAGAGCGGGTTGTGACTGAATGATCTGATTCCATATCTTGGTCCTTTCGGACATTAGTTTTCGCCGTTAACGCAACCGCTTTCAGGCCACACTTTAATATCCCAGATCACTTGGATCGCACATAATTCTATTTCATGGAGGTGTCGTCCTACGAGCACTGCTCCATGTCATTAGCGATCTGCTCTTTTTAGAAGCCGTAGCCCCCAACACATCATTATCATTGTGATACCCCAGGACAGATCCCTGCGGAACTCTGCATGTTGTTTTGCACACCGTTGGCCCATCTTCCGATTCACAGAGAATTGGCCTACCTACTTGCCTTTTTAGGTAAAATACTGTAACTTATAGTTTCGTAGGGGGGCTGGATTTGTCTGACTACCCACCCGGGCTCAACACGATCCGCCGGCACTGGTGGTTAGTATTTGCACTGTCATTTAATGATCTTTTCTGGTCACTGGGTGCACACAGCTGTGAATGCCCACACCTGATATAGCAGGATGGGTCACCCCTTCACACTCTTCCAACTCATACGTTTTTTTATCGGTAATTCAGCTAGAGATAACCAAGACAAGAATGACCGGAGTGGAATTGCAGAGCCCCATGAAGGACACTAGAGCCCCGCTTTCGTGAACTCCTTTCCCGAAAGCAGGACTGAAGATCAGCGATCCGGTAAGACCCAGTTGGCCGGGGTCACCAAGGCAGTAGTACGATGTTCAACGAGATCCTGCTCGAATAGTCAATAGCGACAAGCCACTAGGCAGCTTGTTGAACCTGTTCAAGCGGTCTGGCCTACAAATATGAGGTCAAGGGGTGTTGTACAATAGGCCAAACTCTTGGTCGCTTATCGTTAGGCCCAATATTTCGGCAAAAGAGGAAAAATGGTCGTCGAAGCTCCGATAAACTCCCTAAGTTCAACAGAATAGCATTCAACATCCACCAATCAATTACACAACCACCAAACCCTAGGTTAATAACGTCTGGTCCCCAAACAATCTAAATGTTTGTAAGAACTGATGAAGTCAATATTTTAAAAAATCAATCAAAGACTATGAAAGAAAAAAAAATTTGGAAGGACTTTCTTAAGACTGAAGAGAATAATGACGACATAAAGAGCGAAACAACTAGGCTAAAGACCGAAACTAGGTCGAACATCCTTCCACGAAGGCCTGTAATGGAAAAGTTCCAATAAAGAGGAAAAAGTTGAAGGACATCTCGGGGAAACAATGCATTACGTAGCAGCCGAGAATGCATTTACTTGTTTCCCTTTTTGCCAATAAACAGCTTTTATGTTTTTCTTAAAACTGTTACGAGTGGATTGTTATCCTTCTTAAGCCCAGCCGTTAAACAAGGACGATTTTAAGGCTGCACTTGTGCTCAATTGTTGTTGTTACATCACTGTTATCCCCACAAGGTTTTCACAGTATCATCGAAACAGAGAGGAGCCTTCGCCCCCGCTCTGCAGATGGAATAAGCCCTTAACTATGTTTCCATAAATCGGCATAGGGAAAATATAATAATCCCTCCCCCTCCGGTACCTTTTCTTATATCCATCAATTCAATCCTGAAAGTTCCCCCCCCCCCCCCACTTGATCCGCTCTTATTTCTCTCTGTGTGTATCAAGGTAGGAGAGAGGTACGTGCCTACATTTTTATCCATTTTCGGAGGCGGTTCTCCTTTGGCCTAAGAACCGGAGCTCGGTCCCAGGCACTCGAAACAATTTAAAATTGCTGAAAAACTTTTTCCACAAGGACAAAGTTTTGAGTATCCTTTTAGTTTGAAAAAGTCATCAGGACCTTTTCAGGATTTAAAAGTTTCCCATCAGCTTGAATACCTGAAATTTAGCCATTCTTTAGCCATTTCGAGAGAGAGAGGGTCCTTTTCCCCCATTAGTATTCCCGCCAGTGCCGCGCCGTGGTCTATGTGGATCCGGGTTATCCGCTGCTAATGCACGTTTGAGAGTGCATCATCAATGGGGGGAGGCTGGCAGCAACATGTGGAAGATGACAATTGTGGATTCGGTGTAATATCCGGGTACGTGGCTCCTGGTGGTCCCCCTGTATAGATATATAACGGAATATGTTGAACCCATGGCTGCCTAATAGGGCATGTACCCTGCAATTTCCTATCAGTTTAGGGTAGGTCACGTTCCGGCATGCCCGAAAGCTCATTCCGACCGCAAAGTGAATTCATTTCGGCTTTGATGCCAGGAGTGGAGAATTTGCCTCCTGGCAGGCAATATAGTCGACGGCAGCCGGAACGTTTGGGGGCCATGCCGGGTTTTCATCCCACTCAAGAAAACATAATGCCAGAAGTGTAGAGGCTGGAGGAGGAGGCCTGGGACCAGGAACACACTTTTCAGCCGAGTAAAATAATTCGACATCGGCAAAGATGGGCGCTCCCTTATGCATATCACTCGATCCTATAAATTTGAAATGAGCCAGGGATGACTATACTATGGCTGAACCCTTGGAAGTAGTTCTGAATGGCAGAATCGCATTTTAAAGATGTCTAGACGGGGGCTCTCTTGCTTATATACATACATATATAGAGCAACCAGCCCGTCACATTCCTGCCACGATGCCTGGCTTCAATTGATTTACCTTTGCCATCTGGGGGATGTGCTTCAATCTCTTAAGCAAAGGCCCCCGGTACGGGAACGGATGTAAGCACGTGATTTTCTGACTTCATTTGAAATTCATTGAATCCGGGGCTGTGAGAGAGCCTGTCACAGTGAGAGATTTGTCCCCAGGTGTGACATTACAAGTGCGTTTCTGATTATGCCGGGGACTGATTTCTCAACGGATTTTTTATTTAGCAAAAGGCACAGCAGTACAGAAGGGAAAATGTGTGTGTGTATATGTACTAGTACATCGTACATCCCTCCCGAAAACACCACAGCCCGCCAACAAGACACAAGAAGAATCCCACAGACAAAATAGAAGGGGATGTTGTTGTGTGGCAGGAATTTATTGCCGCAGCCTCAGAGAGAGCCCACAAAGGATTTTTATTCGTGGTTTTTATTCGATAGGCTAAAGATGGATTGAACTGTCAGGCTTCCCGGGTTTATTACTAATATCAGATAAAATAAATCGCATTTATGGCATTTATTTAATAAAAACCATAACTCGGCAATGCCTGGCAATAAAATGTGCTGCGACACAAAAATATTAAACATATATACTTACATACATACATATACGAACCTTGACGCTGTGACAGGAGCAGAGCATGCCGTAGGAATTCCTTACAAATTAAACATTTATCCCCTTCAAAAATTATATTCGGCTTGTTTGTATGTGTGTGTGTGCGGGCTCATGCTGAAATCATTATGAATTTTTGGCTCAATTTATCCCTCATAAAAATTCATGACGTGCTTGTGTAATAATTTTGTTGCAGACCTCTTCGAGGAGATATGGGAGGGCAAAAACGATTGTAAAATTCCGATGAGGACACAAATCTCAATAGAACTAGCCCAACTCTTATATGGGTTTGGATTGGGAGAGTCAAGAGTTCAGGATGATTTGATACACCAAAAAAATATAATCAAGGATGAGCGTTTCTGTAAATAGAAATCTGGTGGAAATCTGTGAAACGAGAGTTATTTGAAGGTAGAGTATCCTTGCAGATTTATAGTAGTCGATTTGAACACGCTTCACAATCAGAATTCACAGAAATCTATTCCTGACTGGTAACTGATTCCAGCAACTGGCATGTATTCGCCAGAGAGAACGAATTTCAGAGA
Source organism: Thereva unica (assembly GCA_949987705.1). NCBI lineage: Eukaryota > Metazoa > Arthropoda > Insecta > Diptera > Therevidae > Thereva > Thereva unica. Next base: position 27,421,628 of record OX465281.1, on the reverse strand, counting down.
ACCCAGCAATCCTGTTATATTGAAATGCCTTTTTTGGTAAAAGGTTGAAGATTAAGGAAAGACTGACATCAAGAGTGTTGTGGGGTGCCCAGGGTTTAAAAATACATGGGACCTACACACATATTTAATTATAAAAGAAATACCAGAAATATCTTTAAACTTTTATTTCAACACAACTGCTTAAGCTAAACTCGGCACGACTTTACTCTAGGAATCAACTGATCAGACTGAAAAATGACTATCATTGTCAAACGGAGTTGGGGGCCTATTTCCCTAACCGTTAACTTTTTTGTGATAAAATGCTATAGGTCGATTGCGACTCAGAATAATTATTTATTAATAATTTGTGCATGGGGTACGCCACATCACTCCCCCCTTTATAAAAGACTTACTTTCCGTTTCGGAGTCGCAATGCCGTTTACAGAATTTCAATTCAAAACTAATACAATTCGAGTATGTTATGTGTTAATACAAAATATTGTCTTAATTGTAACAAGTATTCATTGTAGTGAACTATTAACTCTTTCCAGTAATTCAAAAAATTCTTATCTTATTCTAGTTTACGTGTACTTCATTTTAAAATTTAGTATGGTTAATTAGAATCTTATTTAAATTTAATATGTAATACAGTGTTTTCTTAAATCTACCAGTAGTTCAGAAATTCTTATGTCAATAGGTAATTTCTTAGTTAAGGAAAAAAAAAATAAATATATATTAAATTATAATTTCTCGCTAACTTATGTAGCTTAAAAAAAATTTATAATTGAAATGAGACTTTTCTTTTTTCTTTTCTATTAATTTCTTCTGTGGGTAATTCTGAATTACATACAAAAGCGGGTTTTAGTCTGTCTATTGTTATGGTTTGTTCTTTGTCTTTTATTAGAATTTTGAAAAATTTCTTGTGCCTTTCTATAACTCTGTATGGCCCACTGTAAGGTGGATGCAAGCTTCCTTTATAAACTTCTTCACGCATGAATACGTACGGTGTAGTAAACATGTCTCGGGGTATGAAAATATTGTGTTGCGTTCGTTTACGTGTGGTTTGGGGTCTTATATGTGCTAAAGTTTCACATATTTCCCTTGCCTCTTGTGTGTTCATTGCTAGCTCCTGTGTTGTATCGTTGGCGATTAGTTCGCCCGGTAAACGTAAAGGTTGGCCATAGAGTAATTGGGCCGGTGCTACGCCTAAATCTTCCATTATGCTAGATCGAATTCCTAAGAGAATCCAGGGTAAACTGTTGTACCATTTCTTAGGATCCGGGCTGGCTCGGATTGCTACCTTTAGTTGTCTGTGGGATCTTTCAATTGACCCATTTGACTGTGGATGATAAGCAGTGGTTCGAATGCGATGGCTTCCAAAAATGGTGGAAAGGTCTCTGAAAAACGCGGATTCGAACTGGCGACCTTGATCTGTTGTCACTGTTCTTGGTACACCATATCGAGCGATCCACTGACTTATGAATGTTTTGGCAATTGTCGTAGCAGAAATGTTTTTTATGGGTATGGCTTCTGGCCAGTGTGAGAAACGATCCTTGATTGTTAGGAGATATGTATACCCGTTAGAAGGTGGTAAGGGGCCTACTAGGTCTAAATGTATATGTTCAAAACGGCCGTCTGGTACCTTGAGATTCTCATGAGGAGCGTTGGTGTGCTTTGTTACTTTTGATCTTTGGCACGGTATACATGTTTTTGCCCACCGATTGATGTCTGCATTTATTCGCGGCCAGAAATATTTGGCTGTTATAAGTTTCCTTGAAGCTCTTATTCCAGGGTGTGCGAGGCCGTGAATGATGTCGAAAACTAAACGTCGTAACGTCTCTGGGACGTAAGGTCTATTGATTCCTGTAGAAATTTCACACCAAATGTCTTGGTTTTCTAATGGAACATTGAGCTTTTCCAGGATCCACTTACTTTTTTCATGCTGTTCTGAGCTGAGAATCTTTTTAAGCTCCTGGTCTTTGGCTTGTTCTGTAGAGAGAATTTGTAAATCTAGTTTCTTTAGTTGGAAAATGTCTATGTGTGCTCTTGAGAGCGTGTCCGCTACAACGTTTTGTTGGCCTTTTATATGCCTTATATCCAAAGCCTTCTACATTTACAAGCCATGCACAACAAAATTTCACACTCACATTCAAAGGTGCATGGGACTTCAATTTTGCTGTCAGACTTCGAAGTGACAAGTGCGGTTATGTTTATTTTATTGTGCGGTTCGGGTGGTTTTTTATTATGCATATTTTATGTGTAAATAAATCTAAGGCCGGGTAATTATATTATTTATTTTAAACCGAAGATAATGTATAAAGTGTTTTAATTTTTAGGAGTATTCGTTTTTAACTGCAAACGCCACTGCAGAAGCTCCAGCAACACCGGAAGCCGGGACTAAAAAACAGAAGTCAAAAAAGACTCCTCAACCATCTTTTTCTCTTCAAGAAGCCCCGGAATTCAATGAAGAAAAATTCAACGAGGTCATCCACACAGGAAAATGCTGAGACAGTAATCACGGCTCTCAAGAAGCAAGTTTCTAAACAAATTACTAACATGAAGAATCAAGTGTTTTCTGTGGTTTTCTGACTACAAGTATCTTATAAATGTCATCTTCCTCAGTTTCTAAACTAATTAATTACTAACATGAAGAATCAAGTGTTTTCTGACTACAAGTATCTTATAAATGTCATCTTCTTCAGTTTCTAAACAAATTACTAACATGAAGAATCCAGTGTTTTCTGACAAAAATATCTTATAAATGTCGCCTGCTTCAAGATCCCCAATTGCCCTAAAAGGATCGTCAGACTGTAAGTGTAAATCTTGATATATTATCTTACTTTCATAAAACAAATTTCTTCTAGGACCTTAAAAAATCCATTGGTTGCCGCCGACGGAAAAGTTTGTCGAATTGTAAAAGATTTGCAGAAAGGCTTAAAGGTAGACTATGAGCCTACAATCCAGCACTACGAGGATCTCTTAAAGAAGAAGGGCGTGAAGGGTATAAAGACAATTATTCCGTTCAATCAGATAAAAACCGAGTACAGAAGCTATGAAATGAAGGATAAACTCAAATTTTTTCGACTGTTACCTTGTCGACGGTGCAATATCGAAACATGTTGGCGCCTTTTTGGGAAGAGTAAGAAAATATTATAAAATGTTAAGATAATAAACTTACAAAATAAAATTCTTAACCCCTTTAGAAATTCCAACGGACAAAGTGTACTCTTTATCCCGTGCGCATGGAGGAGGAGAATCTTGCTCAAGAAATTAAAAAGGCGTCGACAGAGATCAGTTTCAGACAGCTGGAGAAGGGACCTATGATCTCAATTCCGGTAGGAATTGACAAGCACACTCCTAAACAAGTGGCGGAAAATATTTTAGAAGAAACATCTACGCCAGGATAAACTTAAAAGGCACATCTTCCTTCCCTCTATACGTAAACATGGGTAGCCCACCAGCGGTTACGCCATATGTTTGGTGCAAAGCCTAAACCGAAGATAATGTATAAAGTGTATTCATCTCTTTTAATTTTTAGGAGTACGTTATGATATATGTATATATACTTTCAAATCCGAAATTGTAGCTGAAGGATCTGCCATTGAAGACTTATTGAATGCCGATCGGGTTTTGATTGACGGGGAAGAAACTACAGAACGGAATATAGCTGTTGACTCTTTCTTGGATTTATCAACATTGGATTCCAAAACTAAATATATTGAAAACTAATATTTGGAGCTCGGAGCTTGCGAAATTAGTAGATTAGAGTATGCGACGCAACTGGGGCTGATGTATATGAAGTAGCTAGAGCAGTAGGTCTTGACTCGCGAATTGGATCCAAATTTTTGCAAGCCTGTAGGATTTGGTGGCAGTTGCTTCCAAAAAGACATCTTGAATTTGGTTTATATTTGTGAAGGTTGGAACTTACCAGAAGTAGCTGCATATTGGCAACAAGTAATTAATATGAATATCAGAAAAATCGTTTTTATCTAAAGGTATTATTTTATACGTTAAAAAAATTATCAATCCATAATGTATTTTAATATTTAACAAAATACAGATTATTGAAAGTCTATTTAACACGGTATCAGACAACAGAATCTCAATATTTGATTTTGCATTTAAAAAGAATACCGGCGATACCAGAGAAACGCCAACCATAACCGGAAATGTATAAATATAACATCAACTCTGAAAATAGAAAAAGCGACTTTCCACACCACCTCTAGAGGTATCGCAGTAGGGCGCGTTAACCAATTATTTTTAATGGCTGGTTTCCCCAATAGGCCTATTACCATTTTTTCCCGGGGGACATGAAATTAAAAAAAATACACAGTGTAGAATTATGTAATAAAAATATAATATAAAAAATAAATTCTATCTAATATATATTGCAATGTTTTTTTATTATGCATATTTGTTTATTATAATTCCCCGGGTAATCCGGGCAGGTGAAAATCGAAACACCCGGGTATTGTAATTTTCCATTAATCAAACGGGCTCAAGAAAAAAATGCACAATTACTCTTTAAATGTTGCAACCGCCACAAAATATGTTGATATTACCAATTAAAACAATAAAAGAAATGTTTATACTTTTTCGTAAACACTACAATAAGAAAAAGAATAAATTTCTTTTATTGCAACTAGGTAAATTTAAGGGCGATTGCAACTAATACAAAATTACTTACAGGTACGATGCGATAATCCTTTCTATTTCCTATCCTGTAGCTCACTCACTTTATATTATTTTAAAACGTTTTTTAAACTTATTTTTGAACCATAACCACAATAACTTGAAATCATAACCACAATAACTTTTTAACTTTATGTTATATTTCACGAAAATGTACTTATACTGGCATATTTCCAACTTTTTTATATTTTTTTATGCCACAAATTATTATTTTTTATATTTCATTTATGCCACAAATCACTTAAATCGTTTTTAATCGCGCACTTTTAACTTTCTTGCTGCTTCCATTTTAAAATCACTTTGACATTTCGTTGGGACTTCATACAACGACATACACACACCTGCAGCATGGCTTGTAAATGTAGAAGGCTTTGCTTATATCATTTGTAAACTGGGAGATCTAATCTAGTTGTGTGGTTTGTCTTGGAGATTTTTCATTTTTTGAACCTATGGCATTTATGAGGGGCTTATGGTCTGTGAAAATTGTGAGATTCCTGCCTTCAACGAAATGCTTGAATCTTTTAATGGCTAGATATATAGCCAGAAGTTCCCGATCGTATGTGGAGTACTTTTTTTCTGATGGTTTTAATCTTTTTGAAAAAAAACTTAATGGCTCCCATTTGTTGCCCTTTAACTGTTTTAGCACGGCACCTGTGGCGTCGCTTGATGCGTCGACCCATAAACTGACCTTCGCTTTGGGATCTGGATGCACGAGAAGTGTGTGGTTTTCTAGGTCTTTTTTTATGGCATTGAAAGCGATGTCGTGTTCGTTTGACCAAGTGAATTCTATTTTCTTAGCCTTCTGTTTAGGATTTTTTTGAAGGAGTTTGTGTAAGGGCATGGCCACTTGAGCGATGTTGGTCAAGAAACGATGATAGAAGTTTACCATACCTAGAAATCGCTGAAGTTTCTTAACACTTGTGGGTGCGGGAAACTCTTTAATAGCTTTTATTCTACTTTCGGATGGGGCAATTCCGGATTCGGTGATTGTATGTCCAAGAAAATCCAACTTGGGTACACCAAAAATGCATTTTTGAGGATTCGTGTTGATGCTGTACGTCTGTAGTCGTTTGAAAACGAGGTGAAGATGTTTTTTGTGTTCTTCTGGCGTTTTGCTGCCCACTAGAATATCATCAACATATGCAAAAATGAAATCGAGGCCTTGTAGTACCTCATTGATGAAACGTTGGAAAGTTTGGGCTCCATTTTTTACGCCAAACGGCATGCGTAAAAATTCATAGAGACCGAATGGTGTGGTTACAGCCGTTTTATACACGTCTTCCATCGCCACCGGAATTTGGTGATAAGCCCTAACGAGATCGATTTTTGAAAAAATCGTGCAACCGTGAAGATTGATTGTGCAATCATGTATATTTGGCAACGGGTATTTATCGAAACTAGTAACGGCATTTAGTTGCCTATAGTCTCCGCACGGTCGCCACTCGGTGGAGTCTTTCTTGGGCACCATGTGGAGTGGTGAGGCTACGGATGAAGAAGATGGTTGGCATATGCCTAGTTTGACCATGGTTTCAAATTCTTCTTTGGCTGCTTTGAATCTTTCTGGATTCAGTCTTCTCGGTCGGGCTGCTGGAAGAGGACCTGTTGTGTATATGTGATGTACGGTATTATGTTCCACTGGTTGGTTGAAATTCGGTGGTGCTTTAAGAGTGGGGTATTCGTTCAGAATGGAACCGAATTCTCCGGTTAAAGTATACAATTTAGGCGTACAGCATCTAACGAATTTCTTGACGCAGTCTACCGTGAAAGCCGTTTTTTTGTCTCTCAATTTTCTTCCCCGTATGTCTACCATTAAATCGAATTTATACAGAAAATCGGCTCCGATAATTGCGTAATCTACACAGGCTATCGTGAAAGTATATTGGAATTCACGACGAAGGTTCAAATCTAAGGTTAATGTTTTGCAACCGTAAGTTGCGATTGGCGCGCCATTTGCTGCTATAAGCAACATATCCGTTTTTGTTCCTTGATTTTTGAATAACTTCCTAGGTACAACTGATATTTCCGCGCCTGTATCGATTAGGAAATTGATGTTGGTTGATTTGTCTAGTACAAATAAACGGCATGACGCCTTGCCTGGTATCGCTGCCGCGGACGATGAGGCTACTCGTCGTTTTTTGAATTTGTGCTCACTTGGTGTTGACATGGTTGTATGCATTTTTTTGCATTTTTCCCATATTTGTTATGATACCAGCAAATTTTAGTTGGGCTTCGAAATTTTCGGTGTAGATCTCGTCGTTGGCGTGAATTGTCTCGCGATAGGCTTCTTGGCCTAAAATTTTGTTTCGTTTCAAGCCTACCGATGCGGGTTGTGAGATTCTTCACCAAAAGAGTTAGTTGCCTAACGTCTGGTTCATTACTGTAGGTTGGACTACTTCTTATTTCGGCTACTCTTGCAGTGGACGTGGAATCCAAAATTCGATCCGCGATTGAAAAAACTTCTTCCTGTGTATGGGAGTTCTCTATCGCTATTATGCATGATTGGATCGTTGCCGGGAGTTTGTTAATCCATAGCTTCCGTAGAAGTGGTTTATTTACTAGGCTGTTTCCCCCCGCCAGAGCCTCCATCTGCCTATAAAGTTCGGAAGGTTTGAAATCTCCTAACTCACATTTGTGCAGTAGAGCGTCCAGTCTTCGCTCTTCAGAATCTGTACTTCTAGCTAGGAGATGCTTCTTGAGGGTTTCGTATTTTTCATCCGCTGGCGGGTTAAGCAATATGTCGGCCACGACTTCCATGGTCTCTGTTGGTAAAGATGCCACCAAGTAATCATATTTGGTACTCGAGGCAGTGATTCGTTTGACTCGGAATTGAGTTTCAATCTGTACGAACCATAGGTCCGGTCTATTGTGCCAAAAGGGGGGAATCTTTAAAGTGGATACACACCGACTGACATGTTCTTTTGATTCCTGAGTATCTTCACTACTCTTGCCCGTGGTATTGTTTTCGAATGGGTCTGGAGGAAACATTAAATTAGGCACTTCTTTTTCTGTGGCCATGGTTACTTGATTAGTGAAATGTTTTCGGTAATTGTTATTTGGAAAGTTTGTTTCCGAAAGTTTGCTTTGTCGTACTAAAATGCTTGTGGCCGTTGGGTGTGCAGAAATGGGTTATTCCTTTTAGGTAAAAATGTATGCTTAACCTATAAGGGGCAACATATAAGAGAAATACCGACAGAAATACGATTTTAGAAAACTATTAAAAGAAATTGTATGACTTTCACCACTCGTGATGCAAATATCGTGCGTACATGCGAAAAGTTTGCAATCCATAATAAAAAGGAATAATTCGTCCAGTCATTTCTGGCTTATGCTATGTATGTGACAGGCGGCATTGACCTTCCCATTTATACCTATCTATTCCTGTTCACAAAACCAAAGATGTACGAGAATTTCGTTCTCTACTTAAATATTATCCAATTTAAGTTGATTTAAAATCAATAAATGAGCAATAAGAGCAATAAATTTTTGTAATGGTATTATAAAAACTATAAACTTCCGATTATTATTATATTAATCCAAAACTCGATTTGTTGAAACACGCGGTTACTTGTAAGTTATTTCTACTCAAATCGACAAAGTCATTGTACGTCAAAAAATATTAAAAAATTGTTTTTTTTTTTTTTTTGTTTATATACTTGTGATATTTCTTTCAAATTAAATATTGGAACGAAGAAACTAAATGTATACTGTGACTAAATACGGCAGGAATCAAAATCTAAATCGCTCAAGCGCAAAAAAAATTAATTACTTCCTTTCAATTTGGGAAAAAAATCAATTTGTAATTATGCAAAATTCATTATGCCGATTAAAAACTGTCACTATATCTAGTATAATTTTTTTTTCTTTAAAATATAATCCCGCTGGTTAAACCAAAAATCCTACGATAAAAAAAACAATGATTTGCATTCGATGGCAAATTCCTTTGATAAATTCATGACTCACTATGCCAACATTATTTTTGAAATTCCTTAAAATTTTTCTAATTGTTCACAGTTGTAATTGTTCTAATGGTTATCGAAACGAACAATATGTATGCGTATGGGTGTGTAACTGTCTTCACTTAATTTGTCACTTTTTCTTTATTTGCGTAGAAATTTATGAAGAAAGCTTGCACTATATGTATAACGTATCTATGTAACCGTTAGTTTATTCATGACACTTTAAACTGTATATTTTTATGATAAATATATTTACTATGACTATTTAAATTTTTCAAATTTTATATAATATATTTTTTTATACTTTAATAATGTTTTAATTGTTTTATGTATGTACATATGTATAGTAATTCAGAATTACTCACCTGGTTTAATTTTTTTTGTTTTAATATTTATTTCCTTTGTTCCTCTATTGTAGTTTTTTATGTATGTACTATCCTTACACTAGCTAGCTATGTATATATATTCTATTGTATCCCTAAAAAAAAATACATTTTCTGTTATAAAAAAAAACTTTTTATGGTTAAATTTTATTAAATAGGATGATGCTTCCCTTATTCCTGTTGATTTTGATATTTTTTTATATTTTTTTCGGTGCGATTTTGATGATGATTTTGGATGATCATGCGGTCCGGTGTGTTGTACACGTGTTTCCCTGTGGCCTCTTAATGTTCCTGGAGTTTTTGTATGCTCTGCTCTGATGATGATTTGTATGATCTGCTCTGAAAGGTGAAAGCTACGTAGCCAGATGATGAAATTTCGGCGAGGCTGCCCTTCTATTTTGGTGGCGTTATTTTTTATAATTCCCGTCTCAGCAGTTGGTCGATGAATGATGATTCCTTTGTATTTTACATGTGTACCGTTTATTTTAGCATTCACGTATGTGCGTCCACGTGAGAATTTTTTTTTTTGTTTTATTTAATTTATTGGTTAATTTTTAACCTATACTGCCCGTCGGGGTCACCATTTATGTGGGGTGCCCAGGGTTTAAAAATACCTGGGACCTACACACATATTTAATTATAAAAGAAATACCAGAAATATCTTTAAACTTTTATTTCAACACAACTGCTTAAGCTAAACTCGGCACGACTTTACTCTAGGAATCAACTGATCAGACTGAAAAATGACTATCATTGTCAAACGGAGTTGGGGGCCTATTTCCCTAACCGTTAACTTTTTTGTGATAAAATGCTATAGGTCGATTGCGACTCAGAATAATTATTTATTAATAATTTGTGCATGGGGTACGCCACAAGTGTTAATCGAGATAAACTACATAGCGAAAGGAGAATGATAGAAGTCAGATCACTGACATGAAGGAATGGGCTGATCATCAGAAAATTATCATGGGACCAATGCGTTCCATATTGTAAAGTCATTTGGTGTTAAAAAAAGAGGTTACATGGCGAGTTTAGCGGTGAACCCTTAGTTGGTTGACCGAAGAGTCCAACCTTGGCTTCTCATACAAAATAACTAAAATTTGGAGAGTCTGTCTGACGTTAACGTGATGCCGACAGAACGCCTATAAGGCCGTACCGCGGGGCTTAAGAGTGAGACTGGCTCGCCGGATGGTTTGTGGAGAGTTGGGAATCCAGAAGTACTGCCTTAATCTGGTACACTACCACTTCCCTGTACATGTAAGAAGTCAATATAATAAAGTTCAATATATTAAAATTCAAGTTACACCAAAATCGTTATTCATTAAAGTATCTGCAAGCAAATACATGCACATTCCAACATCTTTATGTCACTTAAATAGTGCCTAAAAAACCCACCCTGGTACCATGGCGTGCTCTTTGTACAATTTCGAAGAGCTATGCGTTGATTCTCAACAGGTTAGGTTGTGTGCTCGAAGAGGCCAACCTGAGACTCTCATACACCAAGGCGGTACCCTGGGCCTCCAGGTAGAGGGCTGACTCGTCAAGGGGCTCGTTGTGTCGGAGATACCACATATCTGCATGCATTACCACTTACCTTATTGTGACCGTTTCCATCAGCGCGGTGGTGGAGAACTTATCGGGAGGGAGCAGAGTGCGATACATCGCCCGCTTCTGTTTTGGTCTAATACAAACAAACATATATATTTATTCTATACACCAAACAAACGACCAACAATATTAATGGAATATAAACTGATATAATACTAAACAATAGCTAATATGTTGGATATGTTCGTACCACCAGAGGGTAACGATGAGATAGGTCCAGCAAACCAACAGAGGTAAACACAAAAAAACGTAACCCACCCTGGTGCCAGCGAAGATCGTCGCTTATCACAATGGTTTGCGTTGAGACTAGGTAAATATAGGGGTTTAATGGGGCCAGACTACATCAAGAGTACCATTTGGTGGACAGTATCCTCCATTTGGTTTTGTGGGTCGGTTGGAGACTAAGTCGAATCTCACAGATTAAGACCTCATCTTTTGGACTTTCTCCCGACTTCATTAGGCCACACAAATCAAAGGAGACGTCACCAACACGGAATCCACCAACGCCGTACTGACGAACAGCAAGTAAGTTCCCGTTTCCACTTCTCCCGCTCCCCCAGCTAGACAACGCCGGCGCTGCAGCAATATCGGCCAGCTGATGGGAACCGTCTTGCTTAAGCAGGCATAACACTGCAGCAAGGCCGTTCCCATAAGCTCCGATGGTTGCATCGCCGGCTGAGTCAGCCATAAATGAGGTCATGGACCTTGCACAGGAAAGGCCCCTAAACAAAAACAAATATTTCTCCTTTGTTTTTTGTAATATTAGGGGTCTCCTCGCGAATTTCTATCACGTAATGTGCTATCTCGATCTGCATGCCCCGGCCATATTCGCACTAAGTGAAACTCAAGTCACTGACACCGATTCAGATCGATTTCAGGTGGCTGGGTATACCTTAGTGCACAATTTCTCCGACCATAGGGGAGTCGCCATGTATATTAGGAATGACGTGGCGTTTCAGAAGGTGTACAATAGTACATCTTCTGAATTTAATCATTTATGCATTAAAATTATTCTTCGTAACCACGTCATATTCTTCTGTTTTCTATACAGAAGCCCTAATATCAGTAATGAAGCCTCGACGTTAGCCTTCGATGCTATCTCAGAACAAATCTCCCGATTTTTATCTTCCCACCCGGAGTGTGAAATCATTGTTGCGGGTGATTTCAACGTTCATAATGTCAATTGGCTAAATTACTCCAATGGCACGAGTGTTTCTGGCAAAGACGCCGAGATCTTTGCAGACCTAAATAATTTGCACCAAATCGTGAACTGTGCAACGCGAGTTCCGGACGTTGAAGGTCAAGGAGCCCATCTGCTTGACCTGTTTCTTACTTCTCATCCAACTCGATACTCCGTCGAAGTTAGCTCGCCCCTTGGTAACTCGGATCACAATCTAGTAAGCGCTAATTTCCCATATCCATCTTCTACTCCAACCAACGCAGTTCCTAAAAAAAACTGTCTGGCACTATGGGAAAGCCAACTGGTTGGGACTTATACGCTTTTTTCAAGCTACAGACTGGAATTTGTGTTTCCGCAGTGCCAGTGCGAACTATGCCGCTTCCTGTATTACTAAAATAATACGGGCAGGAATGTGTTTGTTTATTCCTCATTCTACCATATCTATAAAGCCTAGGCCAAATAGATGGTTCAATGGGGAATGTAGGAACGCAATTCAAGCTAAGGAAGCCGCTTATAGAGCGTACAAACATTCCCCCAACGAGCCACTTCGGCGTGAGTATATCAAGTCGAGAAACTCCTGTAATTCCATCATCAGGAAGGTCAAAGCATCACTTGACAACAAACTGAGAAGTAAGATCCTCAACACCCACGTAGGCAGCAAAAACTTCTGGGCCTTGGTAACTTCCATTAAGAAGAATTTTACCTCTTCCTCAACCCCTCCATTCATTAATGAAAAGGAGGTGATAACAGAAAGCAAATCCAAGGCCGATTTACTGGCATCTCTGTTCGCCTCAAATTCTTCGTTACCTCAAGCTGATACGTCACCACCGGTCCTCGATCGCAACGCCCATTCAATGGACGGAATTTTCCTCAGGACACGAGAGGTGTATAAATGTCTCAAAGAACTTGACGTCAATAAATCCACTGGCCCCGATAATATTCCCCCTATGGTACTCAAAAAGTGTGCCTCACCTTTGGCTAAACCTCTGCGCAAACTCTCTGCCTTGTCATATTTCTCCGGAGTTTATCCCAACTCTTGGAAACTAGCTCATGTTCAGCCCATTCCCAAAAAAGGTGAAGCCAGCGACCCTTTAAACTACCGCCCAATAGCATTAACTTCCGTTCTCTCCAAAGTTATGGAGACAATTATCAATCGAAGGTTGATGAAATATCTAGAATCTAACCAAATTATTCACGACAGGCAGTATGGCTTTAGACCACAACGGTCTACTGGCGACCTTCTTGTATGCCTGACTGAACACATCAACCAAAGCATCCATGGCTTCGGTGAGTCTGGTCTGGTTGCTCTATATATCTCCAAGGCCTTCGACAGAGTATGGCATCCCGCTCTGCTGTCGAAACTCCAAGCTATTGGTATCGACTCAGTTCTAAGGAACTGGATTGAGAGCTTTCTTTCTGGCCGTTCAATCAAGGTAGTATTGGATGGCGTCGAATCCAACCCTCATTCCATTTCGGCCGGCGTTCCTCAAGGGGCGATTCTCTCACCTACTCTCTTTCTTATATTTATTAATGATCTGCTCTCAATCCCCTCCAATCCACTTCATAGTTTTGCCGATGACGGTACTTTGCGTTACTCATACCCCTCGACAACACAGGACAAGCAAGTGCCAGACCTTGCCTCTTAGAACGTGAACTCATGTCCAACTCTCTTAACGCGGACATTCAACTCATTCTTGATTGGGGCCGCAAGAATCGCATCGAGTTCAATGAAACCAAAACCAAGTACTGTCTATTCTCCACTAAAACCTGCACCAACCTTCCCTCCATTTCAGTGGGCGAGGATAATATAACAGCTGATCCATATCTTAACATCCTCGGCGTGACTCTATCCAACGATTTGCGATGGAATAATCACATACTCCAAGTCACCAAACAAGCGTATCAATGCCTCGGCTTCCTTAAGAGATGCAAGTTTCTCCTTCATCCAACTGCCTTGGCTACAATATACAAGTCCTACATTCGGCCACGCCTTGAATACAACTCGTAACTTGGCTAGACAAAGTGCAAAACCGCGCCATCAAACTCATTGGCGATAGCACCCTTTGCATTGATCCTAAGCCACCGTAGGAATGTAGCAGCGCTCAGCAAGTTTTACCGCTATTTTCATAGCGACTGCTCCACTGAAATCGAAAACCTCCTGCCTACACGGCAATTTTTCTCCCGCAACACAAGACTAGCCAACTCGGCTCACCCCTTCACCCTTCAGCCCTCCCCTTCACGCACATTACGTTTTAGCAGTTCGTTTATAAATAGAACAACTCGATTGTGGAACTCTCTTCCGCAGTCGGTGTTTTCCGAGCTCATATAACATCTCAGAGTTCAAACGCAAGATTCATCGACATCTACTCATGCACCCTCCAGACCCCTAACCTATCCTATCTCATCTTTCCTTCAGATCAAGCTTACTACTATTCATTGCACCATGACTTGTAAGACATGACGGACTAGTAGTACAAAGGGTGACTACTAAGCTTCATCTTGCCACAAAAAAAAAAACACAAATGAAAAATACAATACTTTTGTTACCTGAATATAACCCAGAAGCTCTTCGGTCGCTCACTAAACCAGTCAGGGTGCCTCTCCGCACAAGCGTGACAAAGTGTCACTCTCCGCACAAGCGTGACAAAGCTATCACTTGGCACTCATACAACGTCTCCTCGCGAAAAACGTGGCTCCCAAGTTCCTTTCGAGATCCTAGAATCCTCCAATGTCACCAAAAATACACCGTCTTTCATCAAAAAAGCAAGTAGTCAAACAAACGCCGCCGTCTTCAAACAAACTTGTTTCTCTTTTCTTCTAAACACCAACTCTAGGCCATCCAGAAAAGTTTCTTCTTTCTTTCAGCTCCCAGTATGTTCCAAAAACTCAAAAAAACGAATGGAGGGAGCCGGGGTGTATAGGCTGGTACAGCGTCGTTCGCGTATGATCCGGCCGTACTGAACACAACAGTGTCCTGACGCAAATGAACTGGTTCATTAAGTTGTACATGTTCTGTTCAGTAAGATTTTTCATCTTTTTTTATTTTACGTAACAAATACATTCAAAATAGCGGACCATGTAAAAAGGCGATGTTGACGGTGGCCTGTATTTGTCAGTGTGGAATTGCTTGAAACACGAAATTAAAAAATATATATATAGATTCAGCATGTCGTTGGCTATCGTCTACTAGAACTATTAAATTATATGCTAAAAAACAAAAGGGCGTCTGTTTAAACAAAGGTGTTCGAAAAACAGCTTGTTTTTTGACGATTTCTCAGTTAAAAAAAAATAGAAAAACATAATATTGTTACATAATTCTAATTCAAACGTGGGACTCTTTACCTATATTCTTATTTTATTTATACCGAAACTTTTCGCTAGCGCCTCACGCTTTTTTACACATCGAAAGGTAGTATGTTGTTACTGGCTGAAACAATAGAAACTTTACATTCAAAATTATTTTTTACTTTTTAGTTAAATTTAAAATAAAGGCGTATTTTTAAGTTTTTTATAAACTAAATTTTTTGCTTTCTACTTTTTTAAGTCTATTGTCTGTCTTCAGCCTTTATAACGACCGAGCGATCGACATAATTATATTTAAAATGACGTCACACAGCTTACTTTACTATACTCGTTATACAATTTCATTAGATACCCATACCGAGCGCGTTGTAAAGAAAAAGGTAATCCATCGTTTTTTGTTGACCGCCATTTGGAATTTGGGATGACACCACACAGTTAATTGTGGGGCTTATTCTGAGAGTCGAATCACTCACATGACATTTGCATGACTGCTGCATTACGACTCTTCCTCTTAAACGCAGTTAACTCACTTAATTACACTTTGGGAATGCCCCATGAAACTGACGGTTTGCAATTTTAAATGTCTTTTGAGTCGACTCGGGAAATACAAGTCCTCGAGTGTCACGTCACTTGCAATGTCACATGACTCTCAGAGTAAGGCCGTGCATTCTGTCTTACTCTTTTATTTGATACCCATGTCGGGGATCGTGAAACACAATTGCAACTGCCGCCATCTTAGGGCAGCTGTGGATTTTAATCACTGCTCATAGCTAGATCTTTTTTTATTTTTAACATGTTGGAACTTCTAGTTGTTAAACCTTGTTAGCCGAACAATATCCCGCGAAGGGCCGCAAGGTTGGCCAGCCCTGGTCTAGAAATTCGTTTAGAGCTAGAATACATAAACTGTGGATGAATTCCTTCAGTCAGCATTCCCGAACTAATAAAACATCCTATAGTACAAAAGTAAAGTTCATCGTCCTCTATTTGAACACCCTGCAAGGCTCTAGTCTATTCTATTCTGTTCTATCGTTCAAACTAAGCTTACGAACTTGAACGACACGACAGACAGGTGACACCTGAGGATAAATTTAAGCATAGCAATCGCATGATCTTTACTTTATTGTACTCAGACTCAAGTTTTCCTTTTCGTTCATCTCAATGTTCTTGTACCCAACACACAATAGCAATCCTGTCTCTCCCGCTTCTATGTTGTATGTATAGACAACACTAAGTGTCTTGATAAACACTTGTCGATAAACACTATACGATAACAGTTCTGCCTTAGGTTCGTTTGTATTATAAAGCTTTAAAGATTCCCATCAGACTGGAAGGCACTGTCAGCATTAGGCGGACGGTTGTGTTTTTAGTGGTTTAACGAAAATGCATTCCAGCGTCTATACTCTACTCTACAATATGCCATAGATCTAGAGAAGACTTCACATTCATTTCTGGTGGGTGGAGATCAAAACCTGAGTTGAATTTGAGCTTCGATATTATGTAGTCAGATGGCCTTTCTAGCATTCCCAGAGGAAGAACATACTGCGCGGGAATTTTTGGGTCCATATACCTGTTTTCCACCCAAAAACCTGCTTTTCCTAGCTTCAAGAAAGAACAGGGCCTACTAGGTGCCTATAGATCATGTGGGATGTGTTTTCAGCAGAACAATTCAACTGTGGAACAAACTTTCACAATCAGTATTCCCGAAGTCATACAACGAAAAAGAGTTCAATGTAGTTTTTATCGACTTGCTAATGAATCTCGCATACTCCCAATAACTTATCCTATCATTGGTCTATCCTCTGAGCTAAGCTTGTTACTACCCATTGCATCATGAACTGAACAACATGACGAGACTGGTGGTACAAAGGATGACTATTAAGCTTAGTAAATGAAACTTCTATTTCAGGGTTCAAAAATGACATAATTTTCATAACGACACAAAAAAGAGTCCACTTCAGAATAGTGTCCAATTATACACTTCCACTTTTCAATGAATTCGACACGAACAAAAGCAACCCCGAATATTCAAAATAAACCATTGGTCGCCACCGAACAACCCCAAAAAGTGTTCAGAATTTATTTTATTTCACTGCTCCACCACCACTAGCTGCCGGCTCCATTCGAATCTATCCGTAAAAGTTAATAGAGCTTATAATAGGTGAACCCTTCTTCGGATTCCAGTCCATCAAATCCTGAAGAGTTTCATTGTCTGTTGGTGGGGCAGCAGCTGTCAAAGGGGTATGCTTTCGTCGTTTTGGGGGAAAGTTTAAATTGCCCGGCATCCATCTAGCGTTGTCGATGGCACTTAGGACTATATCCGCTCTCGAGGCTCGTTCATAGATGAAAACTAAGGCAGTTCATTACTTCGCCTAATCGAAAGCGATTTTCACCTCAATTAGGTCGGATAAACCGTTAATCACCGCCATAATTGCAGCTGCTTTATTCTGTTCTAGAACAATTCGCACAAATTACAAGACTCCCTAAAGTGGTACCTTTCTTGCTACCAGTACTAGCACCAGCAGCAGCAGTGCCGTGTTGGTTGGTTGGTGCCTTTAATCCAGCTCCGGGGACCATGCAGGGCGTTCTGGGCTGGCCCCAAATTAAAGGGAGCGAAACTTTGAAGTGTTTATGGCCCGCTATCAAAAAACTTTTTACGACCATCGAGAGATCGAACAGCGCCCAGGTTTAGGGCCCGGGCAACCTTTGCACAAAGTCACCCTCCCGGCCGCTGCCGATTAAATGAGGAAACCCCGGGGGTGGATTATTAGAGCAATCAAGTGCAGCTGGCGCCGTAAGGCTCCGGTATCGCGCAATACCCAGCAGCCGGAGCCAGCTCATAAGTTACAATCACGTGGGGCGAAATGAGCTCCGGTGGTTTACAACCCATTCCGGGGCCCCGAATATCGGAAATTCCGGAGAAATAATTACCCGCGAGGATCCGGTGCTGAGGGCCTCCAGCAGCCACTCCCCGAGGACTTATGGTCATTTTTTCGTACGGCGCTGGCGGCGGCGGCGGAATCCTTTCTTTCCTTCGTCTTTTATTCATAATCCTCCGTGAGCCAGAGCCCGTGAGATGAAAATTAAAATGATTGCTGGCAGCGTCTTATGACACCGTTCGGAGCGGGCGGCATCCTTCCTGCATTCGCGCCAGAAAAACGAGTCTAGGACGTGGGGATGATACCAAGTTGGCGAAGAGTGGAGAAGTCTGACGGCTTGAAAAGCTTCATATAACTAATGGCGCCATAAATAATCCCAAAGCACAACATATTGCAGCGAAAGATTTTTCGCCCATGCATTATTTGAGGGGTCCTCTGCCGCTTCGCTGTAGCAGTCTCAGCTCTCGGCTGGTCTCTGGCACACCTCTTCCTCTCGTAGCACCAGAGAGAGTATCCTTAACGTAATGGACGGCACCGACTGAAGACTCCGCATATTTTTCTTCCGTTCCGTCCTACCTTGATTCGAGCATTGGTGCAAAAACTACACACCGGTGTCGTACCCACTATTTCACCCCCACCCCGCGCCGGCCTGTCAGCTTGTTATGCAAGGATGGATCGGATTTCATGGTGCTGGCTAACGAATGGTTATTACACGCCGCTAAGTGCTACCCCAGCGCCGTTCTAAGCTATTTCCATTTACAGGAATCCTGTTTCGAGTAGATAGTGGCCCCACCGCCCCCTCCACTGGCTTTCATCTCAGCAGCACGAAATTGGGGCACTGGGCGTGGGACATCGGAATGAGGCACTGGGAGCACCCAAACCCTCCTCCTTCACGACTCAACCATCTAAAAACGTTTCCCGTAATGATTTTTCTCTCTTCGCGAGAGAGACGCTTTCCGGCTAGACCCTACCAGTTTCGGTTGAGTTAGTGCAAAATTTGCATTTTTGCCAAATTGAGTGGAAGAACAGGTGGCATCCGTGGGCCAGCGCCAGCACCCAAAGCGAACTCCAGTTTTTCCTCGGAAATGGATGGTCTATTGGCTGCGGGGGAAAAAAGATAGAAACTTTACATCCCTGTACACCGTGGGGGTCACCTGCAACTGCGGAGGGTGCCGTGAAAATATTCATCCTATGCAAAGTTACTGCATGTTCTAATTCACTGCTGCTAGCCGAGGCATTCCGGGCAGTTTGTTTAGAGTTGAAAAAGTATACTCCGTGTGCATACGAGTTAACTTTATGCGTTTTTTCTCCACGTGGCAATACTATGATAAAAAGTTCGGTATCCTTTCGGGAATGGCTGATGCCTTGTTTGGGTATCGTTTTAGTTTGCATCCATATTAATGAAGCTTTTAGATAAGTTTATGGTGGATGGATTTTGATGGTTTCGTAATGGATTCGGTATTTTGGTTATTGAAAATTCCCAATTTGTGCAAAGAGGATCAACGATCTCTTTGCATTGCAAATTTGTGTGTGTATTTATTTTAAGGGAATTAGTCTTAAAGATTCTGACAACTTGCAAAGTAAAACGCTATACTGTAAAAATAAGGATAACGATTGCACTAACGTTGGAGACAGACTAAAGCTTGTGTAACTTTAGTACGACAAATTGGAAGAAAATTAAGATATGGTGAGGTTCGGATTGGTTTTGGTGTTAAGATATGTCACAAACACAAACTCCTCTCCTTGAATACGATTCCAATATTAGGAGAAGAGTCTTCATAAACCATAAAACTTAGCGTTGGTTAGATATGGGACAAGAAAGGTCCTTCAAACTTATCTGTGACGACACCATTTGATCCACCATCGATCCTTTGAACCACAGTAAAATTTTATTGCTACTATATTATACTGATCTTTCCATTACCCTCCAGTCTCAACCGATACCCGTACCACCATAATAACACGCTTGGTTTATTCTTTTTGGCACCACGTTTTGGCAACTTATTCTTCTTGTAGATCTTCCGCAAGATCACTCGGGTATAATTTCCGGAGTTTTGAGGTCGATCCATACATATCCGTGCCGTGACGACGACTTCAGTGCAGTACCGGTAGTATCAGTGAAAAAAATTTCGGTAAAATGGTATTGCATGGAAAAAAATCGGGAAGGCAGCACGCCCGATTAAGAAAGAAACTCGCTCGCACCTATCATGCAGCAGATACGCACTAGTACGCTCGGTGCCCGCAGCTAGCATGAAGCAGGCACGCACGAAAAATGTCAATTGATTGTGC
Source organism: Thereva unica (assembly GCA_949987705.1). Lineage (NCBI taxonomy): Eukaryota > Metazoa > Arthropoda > Insecta > Diptera > Therevidae > Thereva > Thereva unica. Next base: position 27,401,359 of record OX465281.1, on the reverse strand, counting down.
GGGTGTCTTTCGGACTAGAGCATATCTGCTGCATGATAGATGCGGGAGAGTTTTTTTACTCGGGAATAAAACTGTCCGCTCCTAGCATGCACACTTCCGCCACGGGCATGCACCTTCCTGCCCCAGGTATGCACTTTTTCCAGACTAAAGAGAGCAAAATTGGAGCTTTTAAAATTGTATACGAGCAATTATCTCGATGACTATAAAGTGCATCAATAGCATACTCAGTAGAACGGCTCTCGATCGATTGCGTAGGTCAAGCAGTATAGGACGTAGTTAGTAGTTAGCTTGGGGACTGAGTAGTAAAACTACACTTGCGTTTGGAATGATCTTTGTCAGTGCAGATGCTTTTATAAATGTTCATGCCTCTAGCGGGAATTTTTAGATTTTCGTGCCTGTGGCGGGAGCGTTCATACATTTATGGCATGCCTGTTTGTTCGCTATACGTGCTAGAAGCGGATGCGTGCGTGCTTGTAAGAGAACTAACCAACTAAATTATTTTTAATCGGACTGATACGAAAAAGAGGATGCTGTGTTAATGTCAGGGAAAAATTCATCACAGAAATCACTGATACGGATTGCATTGGTACTAATGCTGTCACCAACATATGTGGATCGACCTTTATGAGTTTAACTCTAACTCCGCTTTAGGCTTTGTATCCAATTTGCATAAAAGCCCAATTATAATTAGAGCAAGAAACATTCCTCGGAACTTTTTGGATAGTGGTTACAATGGCCCAGTCGACACTAGTATTCAGTGCCGGCGGATCGTGTTAGGACCGGGTAGGCAGCGCCAGGTGGTACCTAAGGGGCGCCAAAATGAATGCGAAAAACAATTTCGAGCAAAAATTAAAATTTTGATGGCACTTTTTGAGGGCGTTGTTTGTAGCTAGCCAAGTCTATGCACTCATCATTATGACTCGAACACGACACAAGCAGGGAGCACTGACTCGAAGACCGATCGTGTATGGCCTTAGACCACATCCTGCTCGAGGTCCATGGAGCAGACTGAATACGGTGGATCTAAACTCGATAAAAACCGCAATCCTAAAGTGTAAACAATCGGGCTGAAGTTATGAATGGTACTGCGTGAATGTACTACTAACGATGGACTTCGCATACCGGGCGAACTTCGGTTTGAATTAGCCTTCCAATGGTGATACGGAACTCTGCCAAGAGCAAACCACCCTTCCTCGCCTAGCTCGTGGTATCAATATAAAAATACCTTAAAAAAAACTTTGAAGATGGAGCACTTCTTAACGCTCCAAACATTTCTGGGGCTCCCATAACTCCCAAAAGGACGACTTGCACAAACACCTACACGACCTACATGTCCGGTAAACCCAGGGATGGAATACGTTGAGATCACTCTTTCATTGGGATCTGACTGATCTCCTTAAATCTCCTGCGAAAGTAAGGGCACCTAATCGGAGAGGCTACTCGCAAAAACGATCCTCTAGATGCTCTCCAGGGCATAATAACCCGGCGAAAAGGTCGGAGGCTTTGGCCATACGGTTTTAAAAGCCTTCAGAAAAGTCGGACGCACCCATAATGAAATCTAGAATGACTCCAAAGCCGACTTTCTGTCAAATAGCAGAAAGTTTCAGAATGGGCGTGCTTGCTACTAATAATCTGGAGTTTTGTTGTCTGTAGACGGGAAGAAGCTGCCGCGTAGCTTTTTTGTAATAGGATATTTACCGGTAGAAACAGAAGACCCCACTGGCATTATGTTGAAAAGGATAGGGGTCCAAAAAAGGCCCTAGGGTGTAGGAGTGGAGAATACTAAACAAAGTGCACCGCATAAAAATTCACAGAGATAACGTTGTCAGGAAAGGAAATGGTAGGCGAGCAATGCTCGAAAAAAGTTTTATTTAGGACAACTGAAAATAGAATTTGTGTGAAGTGAAAGCGTCGACCAAAGGGCGCCGAAAGACAATCTCGCTCCACCCTCAACAAGGGCTAGGGCCGGCGCTGCGGGTAGGTAGCCAGACAATCCCGCCCCCTTCCCCACAACCTGTTTTGGTATTTTATCTAAAAAGGATAGAAGGTAGACCACTTCATTTTGAATCGGAAGATGGGTCGACGGTGTACAAGACAACAAGGAAGGTTCGCAGGAATCTGTCCTGGGCCCTGTCCTGTAGATCACAATGTATAACGATGTGTTGAGGCTACGACTACCAAAAGGAGCCGTTCGCGCTTGGAAGGGCTAAGGAAGGCTATGACAGGAGGAATCAGGAATGTAAAGAGGGAAGAAGAAAGAAGGAAAGTTATGTAGGTAGGGAAAGTGGAAAAGGCGAAGGACCGTGGTACTGCCGAGATACTAACCCGGGACCTCTAGTATGGCACCTTACTCCCTAGACCAGTGGTCGGCAACCTATGGCACGCGTGCCACTAGGTGGCACGTGAGAAGTTATCTGGTGGCACGAAGGCAATTTAGAAATGCGCATTAAATCAAAATTATCAATATAATAGGGTCCCATTTCACATACAAGGCGCCGGCAGGCCGTGGACTGAAGTTTACTCACTTTAAGTCCAACGCTCATCGACCGCCAACTGGATGGGGCTGCAGTCCAGGAAAACTGACAAAAATCTTTGTGACTGTGCGTATTTATCGTCAGCCCGGGCCTGAAGTTCTGAACTTCTATTCAATCTCAAAATTTCGTTGAGGCTATGAACAGTTTTGCACTCTGTCTCACAGTCTCTTCGCCTGTGGGTATCTAGGCAATCATCATATCACCTGTAATCCACAGCCTGTCAGACATATGCCTCAAATCCTCATCCCTCAGTCAGACTGAGTGGACTAAATAGCCTAAAGCCAACGGCCTGCCGGCGGCCTGTATGTGAATGGTGAATGGAGGCTTTTAGCTTCCAAAGTTGATCCCCAAGGTATTCATTAATGTTTAATTAATTTTTGGTGACACATTTGCAGTTGTTTCATTTAACTGTCACGCCAATGCATTTGGTTTGTGGACCGCTGCCCTAGACTACCGGAAAAAAATCTACTATAAGGTTCTTCTAGTTATTCAGACAAAACTACTTGATGCAAATTTTCGATCAGGGACTACAGAATTTCTTCATCGATACCTTTTTCTAAAACCTAGTACATAAACTTATACATATGTTTAGGGGCCTCAGTAGGCTAGCCCAATAGGAAAAGGAGGCCACCTCGAGTAATGTTGGATGTCTCCTAGGAGAGGTATTAATACCTCCGAAATGCCTCCCTTTGCCATGATTTTAACATTAGCATGTCATTGGAAGAGAGAGGGGTCCTTCTGACCTCCAAAAAAGCCTAAAGAGATTACTCCTTTAGTACTCCCAATAGGGTTGAGTTGAAGTACTCCCGTAAAATTAACCGTAAACTGAAGTTGGAGATCTCGTCTTCATTTCCAAAGTGGTATGAAATGGGGATCTTCTTTGGTTTCAATAATTTCTGGGAGAATGCAAATAATCCTTTTTTCACTGTGCTTCGCGCTACGGTTAGATGGAGTTTGCTGAATAACGCAGTCCGAATAAAGCAGAAGTGCGAGTACGAAATAGTAAAAAAGCAGAAAACGAACTCGTCACCGAATAAAACATAAGCGCAGTCACAATATAAACTCTCTAATCAATGGCTGAAAACCTATTTGGGATGGCTCCTTTATTCATCCTCTAGGAAGGTCTCCCAAATTTCCTGCTGGGAGGGATTAAGGTGCCCGACTACCGTCCCAGATTTTCGGGGTTCAAGTCCCAGCCAAAACATGGTCGCCTTTCCTTATGTCCTACTCAGATAACATTCCTTGTTCTTTTGTCTTTCCTCTTTGCAGAATTCGTAGCGCTCTCTTCTGCCATAGTTTGTTTGTAAGCATGATGAGCGAGAATCGTTTGATCACCAAGGTCAGTGCTCTATCACGGTGGTATTAGAAGGAATCGGATGGCGTAAAATCGTGTGTTGGCGTTAACAGTTCATTCATTCTTCTCTTTGCTATTCCTTAGGGTCTGTTTATGTTGGAGCTGCGATAAACGAGTAGAGCGGCGATACTAGCGGAGTGGAGATAATGCGAAAACGGTTTTCAATAGGGCTGTTTATATTGGAGCAAAGCGGTGACTCACGCTTTGGTCGCGACCAACGACAAGAGCTGCGATAAAGCTTTGGTCAATTTTCTCCGCTAGTATCGTTAGTATGCAAGCAAGATTTAAGATGGATGTTGACTCGTTACTAAGTCAAGTTTTTTTGAGGCCCTCATTGTGGGACAAACTCGACAACAACCATCATGACAGATATGTGTTGGACAAGCTATGGATTGAAGTAGCACAACAATTTGAAAGCTCATTAGTATATAATCGAAGGTTGCTATTTTCATTCTCATATATTGTGCAAATTTTGTGGGATGCTGTCTCAAATCTTTATAAAGGTGATGGTATTCACCGAATATATTCCTTTCTTTATTGATAGGATGGAAACTGTATTCGCGCTCTCCAATTTCAAGCAAATGATAATTTGTAGAACTTGAAAAAAGTAAGACTTCTTCGTCGGAATCACTCATATTTTCACCTTTCTGTTTGCGCTTTGGTCAGATACTGGTTAGAACTGCTTTATTCTCAGCTCCAACGTGAACACCCCATCTGCACAGCACTACTCACAGCTTTTGTCACAGCTCTTGTCGCAGCTCTCTACTCGTTTATCGCAGCTCCAACATAAACAGACCCTTACGGGGGCAAGTCTTGGTGTTTGACATTAAACTGTAGATAGAATGGTGATAGACATCAGAGAAGGTCTTACCTCTGAGCTCCACTCCTTCATAAAAAAGGTAAATACCTACCTTACCTCCCACCCAGCACGTTATTCCGTTGAGGTCGATTCCCCTATTGGCAACTCTGATCACTGTCTAGTCAGCGCTTACTTCTCCTATCCATCTCCAAACCCAACAGCGCCAGCTCCTAGGAGAACTGTTTGGCATTATGGAAAAGCCAACTGGTGGGGGCTGATTCGCTTTTTCCGAGCTACTGATTGGGATTTGTGTTTTCAGAACCGCGATGTTAATTTTGCGGCTCTCTGTATTACCAAAATTATACTGGCCGGAATGCGTTTATTCATTCCCCATTCTTCCAAATCCATTAAGCCTAGGCAATATGGATGGTTCAATCGTGAGTGTATGAACGCAATCAAAACCAAAGAAGCCGCCTACAGACAGTACAAAAATTCTCCGACCGAAACATCTCGACGAGAGTACATCAGGTTGAGAAACTCTTGTAAATCCACCATCAAGAGAGTCAAAGCATTATTCGATGACAGACTGAGAGGTAAGCTCATAAACTCCACTGCTGGCAGTAAAAACTTCTGGTCCTTGGTAACCTCCATCAGGAAGAATTTCACTTCACATTCAACGCCTCCATTCTTTTATAACAAACAGGTGATAACAGAAAGCAAACCCAAGGCCGATCTACTTGCACTTCTGTTCGCCGAGAATTCTTCCTTACCCGATGCTGTCATGCAACCCCCTACCATCGAGTGTTCCGCTCACTCAATGGATAGAGTTTTCTTCAGGACGCGTGAAGTATATAAGTGTCTCAAGAGCTGGACTCCAACAAAGCCACTGGCCCCGACAAAATTCCCCCTATAGTTCTTAAAAAATGCGCCTCCCCTTTGGCTAAACCTCTGCGCAAACTTTTTGCACTTTCATACTTCTCCGGAGTTTATCCTGACTCCTGGAAACTGGCTCATGTTCAGCCCATACCGAAAAAAGGTGAAGCTAGTGACCCTACTAACTACCGCCCAATAGCAATTACTTCTATTCTCTCCAAAGTTATGGAGACAATAATAAAAAGGAAGCTTATGGAATATCTTGAATACAACCAAATATTGAACGACAAACAATACGGTTTTAGATCGAAAAGATCTACTGGCGACCTCCTCGTTTGCCTAACGGAGCACCTCAGCCGAAGTATACACCGATTTGGTGAATCTGGTCTGGTTGCTCTGGATATCTCCAAGGCTTTTGACAGAGTATGGCATCCCGCTCTGTTGGCTAAACTCCAAGCTATTGGTATTGACTCTGTTCTGAAGAACTGGATTGAGAGCTTCCTTTCAGGCCGTTCAATCAAGGTAGTATTGGACGGCGTCGAATCCGACCCCCACCACATCTCCGCAGGTGTTCCCCAGGGCTCAATTCTATCACCAGCTCTCTTCCTAGTTTTTATAAATGACCTGCTCTCAGTCCCCTCCAACTCACTCCACAGCTTTGCTGATGACGGTACTCTACGTTACTCCTATGGTTTTGATAATGTAACACAAGCGCGTGCCAGACCTTGTCTACATCATCGCCAACTGTTGTCCAATTCAATCAACAGGGACATCGAACGAATTCTTGATTGGGGCCACAAGAACCGGGTCGAATTTAATGCATCAAAAACCAAGTACTGTCTCATCTCCAATAAAACTTGCACCGAACCGCTTTCTATTTCAGTGGACAACAAGACCGTAACGGCAGAACCCTCTCTAAACATCCTAGGCGTAACATTAGCTGAAGATCTGCGCTGGAATAACCACATATTCCAAAGTGCTAAACAAGCATCCCAGTGTCTAAGATTCCTCAAAAGGTGCAAATTTCTCCTTCAGCCGTCTGCCAGGGCTATAATTTACAAGTCCTACATTCGTCCCCGTCTTGAATACAACTCGTATATCTGGGCCGGGGCCCCAAGAACCATCTTAGCTGGGCTGGACAAGGTGCAAAACCGCGCTCTCAAACTTATTGGTGACAGCGCCATTTGCTCTTCAATTGACTCATTAAGCCACCGTAGGAATGTAGCAGCTCTTGCAAAATTTTATCGCTTTTTTCATAATGATTGCTCCACTGAAATAAGTAACCTCATGCCTCCACGGCAACATTTTTCCCGCAACACAAGACTTGCCCGCCCCCACAGTTTACAGCCCTTATCTTCGCGCACACTCCGATCTAGAAATTCGTTTATAACAAGAACCACTCGTCTGTGGAACAACCTTCCAAAGACAGTATTCCCGAACTCATACAACATCCAAGAGTTCAAACGCAAGGTTCATCGCCACTTTCTGCAACACCCCCTTGACTCCCCCTAACCTATTATGTCCTTCTCTCTATCTTTCGAGCTAAGCTTACTACTGGACATTAGGTTAGGTTAGATATGGCTGAGCTTTGGTTCAAGCCCACACACTTAGGCCAGAAGGGATAGGCCCATTGTGATACCATAGTGATCCCACTTTAAACTTGATGTTAAAATGTCGTTTCTTCGTTAAACCATCTCGAGGAAGTAATGAATCTTCTAAGTTGCGGGATCCCAAACTTCGAGATTTCCGCAAGGTTGCTTAGAAAGGGTTTACCAAATGTGGTTAGCCTTATCCTGCTTAGGGCCGGGCAGTGACATAGGAGGTGTAGTACACTTTCCGCCTCGTCAATGTTCTTACAGCTTCTGCAGAAGTCGTGGGTCTCAAGACCTAAACGGGTCGCATGCGTCCCTATCAGACAGTGTCCGGTTAAGACTCCCACTATAACTGAGAGTTCTTGTCTCCCAAGGCTCAGTAATAAGGTAGTTCGCCTGAGATCATAGGAGGGCCAGGTTAATTACTAATTACTGGACATTGCACCATGACCTAAACGACATGACGTACTAGTAGTACAAAGGGTGACACCTGAGCTTAGACTATCACATAAAAAAAAAAAAAAAAAAAAAAATCTGTTGTTTCGTAGAGAGGTATTTGACAGAATGCAATATATTAGTTGGTAGTCAACTCCACTTATTAAAGTTTAGAACAATTGAACGCCACCTACATAAAGTGTGGTCAATTGTGATAACGCTGGCAAAAGCACATTCTATTAGCGTCAAAAACTGAACAAAGCGGATGCTGCTTTCACAACCGACTCCGAAGCACTACAAACAATTTAATTTTAATCAGCGGCAGCATTGTTCTTGCACAGAAGTGTTCAACAACTGCCAGTACCAAGGCGATAACAATAATTTAATAATATGTAGAGTGACTCTGACATCTGAAAGCGCGTTAGTGTTGGTCGGGCGAGCAAGGATATAATTCGAAACTTTTTTGTTTGTATAAATCAAATACCAAACTACCAAAAACAGGAAATAAATCACATCCCCACAGTTGAAAAACAGGACACAAAAAAACACAATTTTCCTGCTTAAATCCTGGATTTTAATTTGGGAGCAGAAAATAAGCCTCGCCTGGAAACAGTTTGAATTTCCTAAAATTAAGCACAGAGGACTGTCGAGGCATGCCATGTCCTGGGCAAAACTAATTTCCATGGCGGTCATGACATATTTCATCTACGTGCCTTCGGTTCGGCACTAATGAAAATCCCCATCGATCCGCATCCTTTGAGTCCGGCCCGGCCATTTACCATGCAATAAATGCTTCATTAATGCTCCCCCACCCCTGAAAACAGGACGACAATATTCGGCGCTAATTATGACCGTTGGACACGGGGCCAAGTTGATTATCTGGCCATCGGTCAATTTAAAAAATCTTGCAGGACATACATCAAAGGATCCGCGGCCGCGAGATAGCAAAGTATGACGTTGCCGGAGTTGGGGGTGGGGGGCTGGCCGTGCTCGGTTGGAGCTTTAAATCCCAAATTAACAGCGTGCTAAGCGCCTCGGATGATGGCAGGACCAACGAAGGACAGCCAGATTGCCCAGGGGTGATATTGTAATATGAAAATTAATAGTGTCGTAAAATCCCCATTTGAAAAGCGAAACGTTGAAGCGAGGGCGGTGCGGGGGCGGGGGTGGACGATTGCTGTTAAATTCAATTCTCGTTCAGGTCCATGTCAGTTTTCATTGTGCAACTTCGTGGCGGGGGGTGAGAAAAGGCTTTGCCGGGGTTGTTGGTGCAAGTGAAGGGCTGCATGGGAGCAGGTCCCTGCCTGTCTGCTCCTTCACGGCTGGCCAAGTCCGAAATTAAACGCTATTTGTCCACTGAATTTAATGCTTGGATAACACTTCGCGGTTTGTTAGGCAAGTTGAATTGTTTGTCTTAGTAGTGGTTTGCGCTCGGCTCTTTTTCATAAACAGGAAAATTACTGAACCGATTTTTGTTCACTTTTGAAGTGGTTGTCAAAATTTAAACATTGAACTTACAGCAGAGGCGGGCAGTAGTTGGCTTTTGCAAGGCTTTTGATCAGTAGCCCTCTATTCAATTTGTGAGGCTGAGTGAGAGAGGAATACGACGATGTGGAGCTCGTAGATACTGTCACCAGCGTTCTATACCTCTTGAACTAGCGCAACCTCGACTTCGCCTGATGCCAGGTGAAACATAAGCGCAGCGGATTGCTCTACAATGGTGCACGTTTATCTGTATCACCTGCACCATTTTCCGGGTGGCTTGCTTCTTCGACAGTCACATCCGCTTCTTCATTGCTGGAGATGACCTCGTCTGCTTTGCTATGAACTGCGCCTTCACCATCGGTTTCCATGGCCCCTGTGGTGAAATTCGAGTCGTGATTCGCGACAAGTTTTTTGAGCTGAAGAAAGTGATGTTTCAATCGAGTTACGATTTTCAGCATAGTGGCCTATAGTGGAAGTCCTAAGTTCGAGTTTCGCCCCCTTTGCTGAAAGTCGCAATTCGACTAAAACGTCACTTTCTTCAACTCAAAAAACTTCTCACGAATCACAACTCGACTTTCAGCACAGGGGCCCATGTCTTTGGCTGAGGCCTTGGTGCGGCCGCCCAGTTTACTAAGGCTTCCGTGTCTATTTTATCGGCCTTTAACTCGATCTTGAACTATGGCTTCACGGCTCTTTATTTGGGAGAGGAATAACCTGCATTATTAGCCTGCTCTTTTTAATAACCTTCCAGTTATCGGTTTTAATCTGGCGGTTGAAGACGTTGAGCATCGTTAGGATTCTTGGCCCTCGGACGTGACGGAATGTCACATGCCTCTACTGCTTTGAATCGGTCACCGGGGTAAGCCTCCCCGACTCTATCTACCGCAGCTTTGTACAGCTCTGCGGATCTGGTGTTGTCGCAGGCCGTTAGCTTAAAGCCCATGTGCTGAAAGTCGAGTCGTGTTTCGTGACAAGTCGTTTGAGTTGAAGAAAGTGAGTTTACAGTCGAATTACGACTTTCAGCACAGGGGTCTGAAGTGGAAATGCTAGGCCCCTGTACTAAAAGTCGTGATGCGACTGAAAACTCACTTTATTCAACTCAAAGGACTTGTCATGTCGTGACGACTCGACTTTGATCACAGGGGCCTAATACTACCTTGAATGAAGGGGAGGTCCTGCGTCATCCTTAAGGACCTCCATGGCTATTTAGGCGATTGCGACTTGCACCCATCGCTATTGATGCTTAGGGATCTTTTCGTTCTCGTCGTTTTCGTCCAGGACGCCGATTATTTTGCGACCCTTTGCAACTTTCATCGTTTTGGCTCCGTGCGTCTTCGACTTTTTTGGAACTGGACTGTGGGTGCTTGGTTCCTCCATAGATCAATGGCGTTTAGAGCCTGGTTTACCCCTGGACAGCTCTGTGTGAAGTTTGGAATGACCTGCTTTACCCAAGCAATCTCATTTTGGTAAAATCCTCCTTCGACACTTGGTCTTCCCTGATCGGGTTGGTAGGCGAAGGATTCTGCTGACAAGCTGGAGTTCTTGCTGACCTGCTTTCACCGGATCTGGCCTTTTTAGGATCTTTGGCTCCTCTGCAGACCATTTACTCCCCTGATCCCTGCAGCGGCCATGGCCGCAGGTGTACTCTTGGAAGCGAAAGTGACGCATGGAGGGGCAGGGTTACAAGTGCCGTAGTTCTTTTTACAGCGGGTTTTTTGATCCCTTCCGGTTTTCGTTTAGGGCAGACGGTCGACACTGCTCGTTCCAATGAAGAATAAGTTCAATGTGCTTGTTGATAGAGTTGGACATGAGTTTACCATATAAAAGGCAGAGTAACGTTCAGTACCATCACCGGCCAGTTGACTCTTCGGAATCACGGTGGAATTTAGATTCGATGCCATTCAATACGACCTTGATCTCCACTAAATACTACCTTAATGATCAGAAAGAAAACTCTTAATCCAGTTCTTTAGTTTTAGGTAGATATTAATAGTTTGACGTTAAGTCAACAGACCAGGCTGCACGTTTTTGCATTTGGACACTAGTTTGGCCTATTGTTCTACACCCCTATACCTCATTTTGTAGCCAGGTTCAGCACTCTGCCTAGGGCTTGTCGCTTAGACTTGACTGTTCGAGTATGGTCTAGTTTAACAATGGTCCCTTTGCCGAAAGTCGAGTCGTATATCGTGACACGTCGTTTGAGTTGACAAAGTGAGGTTTCAGTCGAATTACGACTTTCAGCACGGCGCCATAGAATGGAACTGTGAAGTTGAGTTTATGGCCCCTGCGCTGAAAATCGTAATTCGACTGAAATATAACTTTCTTCTACTAAAAAGACTTGTCACGCACACGATTCGACTTCCTGCACTGGGGGCAACATACCACTGCCTGGTGATCCCGGCTAACTGGGGATTAACACGTTCCTAGCTGCAGTCCTGCCTTGGGTTTGCTGGGAAGAAGCTCACGCAAGCGGGCTCAAGTGTTCTCCATGGGGTTTCCTAATTCTACTTCGTCCTTTCTTGCCTTTGCACTCTGGTATGTCGACAAACTTAGGGCAGAACAGCGGCTGTCTAGGTTGCTTGTTGTGTCCTTAAGAGGGTTCTTGCGGCTTCCGCTTTCTTCTACTGTAGCTGGAATTTCTCTGGCTGCTGTGATTTAGACAGCACACCAGATGATCTCCACATGGGACTGTTCCCCCTAGGTGATACGGAAGCTGGGGGCACCAATTTACTGGTGGGTCCAGCAACTGTAGGCAAAGCGGTGACTGTGTGAGTCCGCTTCTTGGCTTCCGTTCTCTGACCGCCGTCCTTCCTTCAGGTGTGCTCCCCAATTCAATTCCGAATCCCCTTGCCTTGCCTCTCTACAGCTAAATTGCTCCATAAAGGTTCCATGAGTATGGTGTGAAAGAAAGATCCATATAAGGGGATAAAGCATTATGCAAGGTGCCCAAACTGACTACCTGTGGCTGGGTGCCACAAATTCTATCAAAAGTTTCGGAAATAACTAGAGCAACCAAACCACACCCAACTAAGTAATGTATACTTTTGTTGAGGTGGTCTGTGTTAGACATACAAGAAGGTTGCCAGCAGATCTTTTCCGGCTAAAGTAGAACGCACAACTTGTGCTTAGTATTTCTCATTGGGTTCAAGATCTATATATCTATATATATAAAAGTCAATGTTTGTGTGTGTGTTTGTTTGTGTGTTTGTTCCTTATGGACTCCTAAACCTTTCAACCGATCGTCACAAAAATTTTACCATATCTGCTTGATAATATGGAGAGTGTTTATACGTTATCAGCTTTGCTCTACCTACCCCTAAAAGGGGTGAAAGGGGGTGGAAAAGGTTGTATGGTGAATTTTTATTTTTTTAGTCAGATTTCTCTCAAAATTGGTATAAATATTCTACAACATAAATAACCGAACACGTGGGGTGGAATAGGTTGTATAGTAATTTTTTTCTTTTTGGTCAGATTTTTTCAAACTTGGTATAAATAATCTACAACATAAAGAACGGAGCACGTGTTTCAGCATTTCTCAAAATTCATCCCCTAAAGGGGTGAAACGAGGGAACAGGTTGTGTGGTTTTCGTCTTTTTGGTCAGAATTTATTGAAACTTGGTATAAATACTCTACCATATAAATAACGGAACACGTGTTTCAGCATTTCTCAAAATTCATCCCGGGTTAGGCCACTGTAGAATTTGTGAAAAATCGATTTTTTTTATTGGCTTAAAAAATAGTTTGAACCCTTAAGAATAATATGCCAAAGGTCCCGCACCCGTGAGAAATCAGGAACATAGAAATTTTGACCTGTCCGTCGAGCGCGTCAGCCCTGCTCCTATTCTATCCTTACTAATATTATAAATGCGAAAGCAACTCTGTCTGTCGGTCTGTCTGTCTGTTACGCTTTCACGCCTAAACCACTGGACCGATTTTGATGAAATTTGCTACAGACATAGTTTAGACCTTGGAGACGGACATAGGTTCCTTTTTTTTGGAGAAACAAAGAGTTGAAGGGGGTGAAATGGGGTTCAATAAGTTGTAAGGGGATTTTTTTTTCTTTTTTTCTATTGTAAAAAAGTAAATGACTGACAGACAACGCAGAACCTAAACCGCTAGAGCTAAAGGGCTGAAATTTTGACAGTGCATCCCTAGCGATTTTTTGAAATTCATCCCAAATGGGGTCAACTCAAAACCGCTGGAGCTATAAGGCTGAAATTTTGACAGTGCATCCCTATAATGACGTGGACATCCACTAAGATGCGATTTTACGAAATTCATCCCCTAAGGGGGTGAAATGGGGTTTACCCAAACCGCTGGAGCTATAGGGCTGAAATTTTGACAGGGCATCCCTATAATGGCGTGGACATTCACTATAAAGCGATTTTTCGAAATTCATCCCCTAAGGGGGTGAAATGGGGTTTACCCAAACCGCTGGAACTGTAGGGCTGAAATTTTGACAGTGCATCCCTATAATGACGTGGACATCCACTAAAGAGCGATTTTTCGAAATTCATCCCCTAAGGGGGTGAAATGGGTTTTTCCAAACCGCTTTAGCTATAGGCCTGAAATTTTGACAGTGCATCCCTATAATGGCATGGACATCCACTATAAAGCGATTTTTCGAAAATTTTCCCCTAAGGGGGTGAAAAGGTTTACCCAAACCGCTGGAGCTATAGGGCTGAAATTTTGACAGTGCATCCCTATAATGACGTGGACAACCACTAAACAGCGATTTTTCGAAATTCATCCCCTAAGGGGTTGAAATGGGGGTTATCCAAACCGATAAATTTATAGGGCTGACATTTTGACAGTGCATCCCTATAATGGCGTGGACATCCCTATAAAGCAATTTTTCCAAATTCATCCCCTAAGGGGGTGAAATGGGATTTACTCAAACCGCTGGAGCTATAGGGCTGAAATTTTCACAGTGCATCCCTTTAATGACGTGGACATCCACTAAGAAGCGATTTTTCGAAATTCATTCCCTAAGGGGGTGAAATGGGTTTAACCCACACCACTGAAGCTGAAGGGCTTTAATTTGGACCGTGTAATCCCTCCCTATAATGACGTGGACATCCACTTAGGAGCGATTTTTTGACATTTATCCCCTAAGGGGGTTAAATGGGGTTAACCCAAACCGCTGGAGCTAAACGGCTGAAATTTTGACAGTGCATCTCTATAATGACGTGGACATTCACTAAGAAGCGATTTTTCGAAATTCATCCCCTAACGGAGTGAAATGGGGTTAACCCAAACCTCTGAAGCTGAAGGGCTGAAATTTTGACAGTGCATCCCTATAATCACGTAGAAATGAATGACTCGAAATTCACTTTATTTAATATTCATTTGTGATTGCTTCATAATTTCTTGCACCCACGTAAATAGGCGAACAAACTTAACGAACGTTCGTCCAACCCTAAAATGTCACTTCTCTTGATGACATATGTATACATGCCAATCTCTGCTTCAAAACTTGCAGATTTGTTGAGCAGAGGTGATATACGCAGCAATTTGTTTACCATATTTATTAAAAAAATGCACTATAATAAACCCTTTTTAGGGATAATAACAGCTGACTTTTTTGTTTGTTTTTTTTTTTTGAAGGAAAAAACATTGCACATAATAAACAGTTTTTATTTAAAGGCGTTGCAAGGCACGCGGGTTTTATGCTAGTATGTATATAAAACTGAATGTGTTTGTGTATTTATGTTCACAATAGGCTCCTACACCGTGCAACCGATCTTACTGAAATTTTAACCATGTGCTATTTAGAGTAAAACTTAGAACATATGCTATTCTATTACTTTCTAGAGCCCCACCTAGATGGAAAGCTTCGTTGAAAATTTGCTACAAAGCGCAAATTGTATTCCGATTCTAATAAAAATCTTATAAACTTATAAACTAAAAATGGTGGCTCAATAAGACGGACGAATTTTGCCATTTGTGTTCCGATTTCAATGAAACGAATTTATGATCAAAACTTATGAATTCAAAATGGCGGCTCCAATATGGCGAAGAGTTTGCCAGTTTCTTTCCGGTTCCAATGGAAATCGGTATCTAGAAGATTTTTAAGGTAGCAAATAACGAATTTATTATCACAATTTCGGGGCTAATATGGCGAACGAATTTTGCCATTTGTGTTTCGATTCCGATTAAATTCCCAAATTGCCTTATTGACGCGAGAAAACTCAAATTTTTTACGCATGGCCAGAGGCAATTTGTTGGTGTCGATATTATTAAACTGTGTTACTCCCATAGTATGTTGATTGTTCTAGAGAAAATCTAAAAATCTTAACATCCTAGCTCCAAATGGAAGAACATTGAACATAGTGTATTCCGAAGCTATCTAAGCAATCGACCTACCTGTCTCTCCACCAAAAAAAAATACCTTGAATAATACTGTGGGTCTGACATATTTTCCGGAGATTACACCATTAGCAACAGGGGCCGGTTCGTGTATGGCGAACGACGATAATCGAACGAAAAAAAATTGAAGTCGAAAAATTTTGACGACGAAAATTTTAGCGTTCGCGTAAGTCGAAAGAAAATTGTTCGTGTCCTAATGCAGAAACTCGATAACCCAAGAGCTTTCGAGTGCCTTTCGCCGGCTTCAGACGAAAATTTTCAATTTTTTCGACTTACGCGAACCCGAGACGAAAAAAAATTTTCGTTTTCGACATACACGAACCCGCCCCTGGTTTTAAATACTCTATCACTAATTTTTGTTTTTGGTGGAGGATTACGTTTTTGAGTATATTTCATGTCACAACTGAATACTCCATGTGAGTCACTTAGGGCTTACGTGGATAGAACTTCTACGTTGTCCTAACATTTTTACCTACTTCCTTTTTATCAATGGGTGCAGCGAGGCGCAACGGGTTCCAGCTAGTATTACATACAGCTTTATAGGTAGAAGGGTTGTTGAAATCGCCTTTTCTGACTATTAGCTGAACGTGAGCTAGTTTCCAAGAATGAGGATATTCTTCGATGAAGTTCAGCAACAAGGATTTTTTAAAGACCATTGGAGGCAGTATATTATCAAGTCCAGGGGATTTTTTGACATTAAACTCATTGTATGTAGCAGTGGCGTAGCGTGGTGGGTGCCGAGGGGGCCATTGCCCCGGGGGGCGTAGATGTTGGGGGCGGTGGCCAAACTGGACAGAGCTAGAGATGCTGCTGGTAACATCAGGCCCTAACCATTGCCACATCCAGCACGATGTCCTGGCTGATGGTGTCTATCAGTGGCGGTTCCTCTTTGGAAGCAAAGGAAGCACTGCTTCCTTTGACCAAATAGGCAACTTCCTAAAAAAATAAATTTAAATACTTATATCAAGATTAATCACAAGAAAAATCTTAATATATTTCCTGCTCTGGAAACACTAAAGCCACGGTCATGATATGAGCGGTGAGCGGCAGAGTGACAATACTAAAGTGCCGCTCTCTGCTAATTCGAAATTTTAAATTTTTCTGGTGGCGCTCTGTTCGTGGCTGAAGCCTTACACAACATGGAGAAGCTGTAATATCTCCAGCTTATTTGGCCCAGAAAATCAATGTGAAACCTCCAACGCATTCACTTTAATTGAACTAACACTCACGCAAAGGTTTGCGTTGATACAGTACCCTCAGAAGCTGAGCTAAACGCAGCTTCTTCGGAACCCAACAGCGGGATAAAACAAGAGAAATTTTCTGTATACACTATATTCTCTTCGTTTTCTGCTAATCGGTTCTGGCTTCGAGCAATATTAGATTTGCTCTTAAAATTTTGCTTCGTGACTTTGTTTTTGACTCTTCTTAAAATATGAATTTTCGTTTGTATATTGAGTCAAGAAAAAAGAGATCTAGGATAGGTGAAGTTTCTCTTTATATCTTGTTGATTCTAATTGGAAAACAGAGGGTTGTGTTGAATATAAAGCTGATAATTTTGTAGCTTCCATTATATTTTTTATGATTCTCTTTAAAGATGATTTAAAGGGATAGAGAATATTTTTATGAATTTTATGAGCATGGGTTGCCTGAAAGTTTTTTTTTTGCAAGAAGAATGTATTGATTGTAAGCGGGTGTATGCGAGGTATGCATGGTATGGTGTTATCAGTACTACTTTTTTTAAATTTTGACCCAAAATTATGGATTTGTATGAAAAATTAAATAAGGTGAAAGTAGTATTTGCAGTTTTCCAATGGCTTTTTCTTTGGAGGCTTTAATTATCCACAGAATCTGAAAAAAGGCGCAAAACGCCCACTACCAGCGAAAATATTTCGAAAAAAATAACGAAAAAATGCGATTAGATTTTTTTACTTTTTGGAAGTTTAAACAAATTTTCTTGAATATATAACTTTGGAACCAAAACACTAAAATTTAGCTGGCAGTTTTTTAAGTTTCATTTTTTTTTAGGCTGTGTAGGTACAGATAAAAATTTCATATTGTAATCGCTGTTAGCGCAATATCATAACGAACGCCTCTATTTCTTTTGCTTTTTCCGGACCTACACATGTCGAGATATACGCATCTATAATTAGAAAGAACGACCAAAATTATAAAATTTTCACAAAATGGTCGATAACTTGGTTGCTAGAGCTAAAAATTAGCCATTTCGTATAGTATTCGATGTAACTAACATGTTCCAAACGAGATTTTTTAGATTGCAAACAATTCCTTATGTTTTGCTTATCTGACTCCAATATATGGTATTTTTCAGTTTTTTTAATTAAAGGCTTAGATACTTTTATCGTTCACCTTGCGCATTGCTTCCCTTATCCTGAACCTTACGAACCGCCACTGGTGTCTATAGGCCAAACCTAAATGGGAAGGGAAGTGAAGTGAGGTGAAGTTAGATACCATTCCATATAAATGTATGAGAGCAAGGGCGGCGCTTTCATAGGTGAAAATGGTGCACTTGCACCGGGCGCAATTTCAGAAATTAAGATTTAAAAAAAAATTTAAAAAATTGAAAAAGTGATCCCATTGTCATATATTACACGAAATGCACCTTCTGTGCGTTTTACCATTGTCTTCTGCAAGGTGTGCCCAATGCAATTTCATTTAGTTCGCCTGATTTTGTCGTCTATTCTTTCTTGGCTGGCACGGTGCCATAGGTCATGATTTGTAATTCAAATTAGTCGTACTATTATAGATCACTACTTCGGCGAGAAACACCTGGATCGCCTCTGTTCTGAAGGTTTTGAAAGCGGCTTCTACGTGCAGTAAGGCTGTTAAGTGGACTGCTTTGTTATGCAAGACTCTACCGTAGAAACCAATATATGCAGTGCAGTGACCACCTATTATTCTTCGAAATATAAAGGATTGGAGAACGACATAGAGACCTGGAGATTCGAGTTTATAGTATTATTAGTGCTGGAAATAGTTAAGGAAGTGCAGCTTACAATGAAAATCATCGGAGAGCATTAATCAGCATTAGCGGGAGAATTTTGTGAACTTAAAGCGTAAGTAAACTCAGCAAAAAAGCAAGATCGCGAAGCAAATCCTGATTGAACAAAGGCAGTGGCGCGCTTTCATAGGTGCAACTGGTGCATTTGCACTGGGCGCAATTGGACAGGGCGCAATTTAAAAAAAAAAGTGAAAGAAAAACTCCGTGCTTTCATTTTCAATGAGTGTTTGTGTCTTCTTTCATTTTCCTTTACTGCCATCAGAAAATGAACAAAAATAAAGAGGGCGCAATATGTATATGGCATGCTGCACCGGGTGCAAAAAAGCCAAACGCCGGCCCTGTATGACCAATATGGAAGTAAGTGGATGTTACATCTACTTCAGTGAAAGTTACGTCTACTTTACTTATATTCCTTATGATTAGAGTCCGTGCCAAAGAAGGGAAATGAGCGCGCATATGAAACACGATAGGTGTCCATTGGCAGCTGACAGCGAATTGCCAAATTTTGAATAAATCAGTCGGTTAGATTGTGATGAAAAAATGATTCAGTTGTTTATTTTCAGCTGAATTGTAGTTTTGTTGTAAGTTCGTTCGCAATTATCTCAAGAAATAAAGCAAGTTTCGCCAAAAAAAATAATCTCGTATGTTAAATTTCTCATTGGTGTACTTCTGAATGGACAAACAGAGTGACGTTGCTCTCTTGTATGAGACTCTCTATGTGCATGGAAACAGCAATTTCAAGATTCCCTTCTTTTATGACGCGGGCTGTAAATGCTGAAGTTTGAGAAGGGCTCCAACAGCTGCCGCATTTGTCGGTAAAATCCCCTGTAATAGTATTGGGCTACGATGATGGGAAATGAAACCTCCAGATATTGGACAGAGAAGAGTTTAGCTTAAGCTCAATCACCCGCTCATTTATATTTTCAATCCCAATTTAATCCGTCTCACTACGACTCTTGGCCTGGTCAGATGCTATGGTGGAGTGTTGTTGCCGGTAAACGATAGTTTCAAAAGGGAAATTAAAATGCATGTGCGCTTGAATTTTTTTCCATACACGGAATGTTAATGTATGTGGAGTTGTCATTTCCTCGCCTGCGCGTAAAACTCCCATTTATTTTGGCGCGCCCTATACCGAACATTCATTGCGTTTACATTACTGAGTTTCCATGAGAGTTCAACCAGAGTTGAACCCGAGTTGAACTCCATGGAAACAGTCGCAGTCAAGAGTTTTCGTTAAAGATTTTCAACTCTGCTCAACTCAACGAAAATAGGTAGATTGAACAGAGTTCACGCACACAACTACAAACGGGATTGTCAAATGTTAAAAAAGTCAAAATGTCGCGCCTGTTTATAACATTTCTGTTATACAACGAACACAATAAATTAATTTTATGGTCCATGATCACTATTTTATAATAACAAAAATATTACGTCAAATTTAAAAACAGCTGCTTGCTTAATACAAGTACACATTCAGCTGTCTGTACACAGGCAGAAAAGTCAGCCATGGAAACGCATAGAGTTGAGTCGTTGAGTTGAAGTGTCATTTCAACTCAACCTCAACTCAACTCGACTCCCATGGAAACTCGGTACATGATGCCTTGAATTCTTGTATTGAAAATTACTTGAAATTCAAGTTGGGTTTTCGATTCATTGATTAAAAATTATTGAAAATCTACAATGTTCACGTTGATATTAATCTAGCTCTACAGATCTAATCTAGCTATCTTACTAATAGAACAAGTGGTACCAATTCAATTCGAAAGTAGGGGGCAGCAAATTTATGGTTCGCCCCGGGTGGCAGAAATCCACGCTACGCCACTGGTATGTAGCTCAAACGCGAATCCTGAATAAAATCCCGTCCATTATAAGTAGGGGTGGTACACTCGATAATATTGTAATTATTCGAATTTATTTGCAGTCTATTTAAGTCAAGAGTTGTTTTATGATGTATTTTCAATCACACAGATAATCCATGTATGAAAATAATCCTTTAACCCTCCTCATTGAAATAAAACACATTGTACTTATTTATTTTCATGGTTTTTTTCCTCCTCTTTTTTATTTTAAAAATCATTTTACAATTAATAATTTCAATAATATTTTTCCATTTTTGTTTTGTTTTTTTTTTATTTTAAACTGAAATTCATATAATAAAATGACGTACAAAAATTTACAATTACCTTGTCTCATTGTTTATGTTTTGTTTACATAATTTCCTTTTATTATTATTATTTATTTATTAATTTTTTTTTTATTTAAATAATTTCTTGTTTTTACAAAATACAACTCGTTACATGTTGGATCATCCTCTATACATTTTGTTTTGTTATTTGTGATTTCATCCTTTAATTTTTGTTTTAATAATAACGTGTTTTCACAGTAATGTTTTTTGTTTTTCTTTATTTTATTTATTTTTTTATTTATTAAATTTGTTTATATGAGTATGTAATTTTGTTTGGTATGCTGATACAGATTTATATATGCGCGTTTTTTTTTCTTTTTTCCAAAAATCTTGAGTAGGTAATGCAAGTATAATTCTATTTTTTAATCTATTTAGTTGTTTTTTTAATGAGAATTTTTTTAAGTTTCTTGTCTTGATTTTAGTTTTATTTTTTACATTTAATTTTATCTCTAATAGTTTTCTTGTTTTGCTTTTTTTTCTTTTTTTTTTTGTTTACTGGCATTCACACTGATAATTTTAATTAATTTTTTTTACTGTACACAACATTTTTAACAATTTTTTTTTTTAATATATATTTCATTTTAATTTGTTTTTAATTTTTATTGCAAAAGTTGTGAAAAAATAATTTAAAAATAAAAAACAATTTACAAAAAAAATTAAAAAAAAGTAATTACAAAAATACTCCTAAGGGGTCGTTCATAAATTACGTTAGGCTATTTTTGCGATTTTTCGACCCAAGCACTAAATAAAACATGGTCTGCCAGAGACTTGGCACCGGCACAAACCCGGCAGATCTTTGTTTTCTAGTATAAGAATGTTCAAATTTTAATTCGATTGTAGGTTGAAAGTCTTACTCGATAGGTCAGTTGCGGTCCCAAAACAACAACAACAAAAAAAAGTGGTATGCCAAGACATTAGCTCCAGATTTTACCAGGCAGACCGACATATTTGCTGCGGTCCCAAAAATTTTCCGGAAAACGGACATACTAAATTTGGACACTACTTCCGCGCCCAGGCAGACGACGATTTTTCTTATGATCGCTGAATATTTCATCCTCGTACTTGATAGGCACGTTTTTGTAGCTCTTGGTATAGTAGTACATCCACATTTTACTTGCAACATCGTCATTCTGGGTTTAAATTCTTTACGTTGGTGATTTTTTTATAACCCTCATTTCTTTTACCAATACTGGCTCTTTTGCGTTGTGTATGCTCTTCTTAGTTCGTTTCTTTTCTTTATGAACCTATTGTTCTGTGTCTACATAGCGTGAATTGGTATGCTCTGTTTTTATCAGCTGTGGCATTACATGGTTAAGTTTATTTATTCTTAAGCCTACACTACTCTACTCGCAAAGTTGAACAAAGTTGGTCGAAGTCGAGAATCTAGAAAGGCACTTCGATATACTTTGTGTAACTTTACTTCGCCTCGGGTGACTTGGCATCTTTGACGGTTTTTGCGACCGAGTCAAAGGTGAGGTCTGAGTAAACACCTCGCCAGGTTGCAGGAGTGTTTAGTCCCGCACTTCGGACCACGGTATACAGAAACAAAGTAATGTAAAAGAGACTGACAGCTTCGAATACGGTAAAAAAACGTCCCCTAGTGACGTCAGCACTGACAGCAGAAACAGCAACAGCTTCGATTTTATATAGAAAGGGGTCACCAAGCGACTTCAGCACTAATATGACATTTCTCTTTTAGATTGCCTTGTTTCTGTATAACGTGCTTCGGACGTTTAGATCAGCTTCGAGAAAAACTTCGCCGAAGCAACTTCGCAAGTAATCGAGTGCAGGCTTTACGTCTTCTTTTTTTTTATGTGAAAGACTAGAGTCTCAGGAAAGGCCCTTTATACTGTTGACAATCTATTTTCTTCTTATAGATTGCAATGTCGAACAGCAGCTCTAGTCGGGGGAGGAAGGAACTGCCATAACCTTCCCGCGATATTTTTAGTCCACCTAATCCAACCATTACCATCGCGACTTTGACATCGGGGCATCGAGAAACAACTCGCTGGAGTGTTATGCCTCCTGAAACGAGTTGAATCTCATCAACCAACCGATGACATGCGCTTTTGGTAGAGCGGGGAAGGGCTAAGGAAGGCTATGACAGAAGGAATCAGGATTGTAAAGAGGGAAAGTTAAGTAGGTGGGAAAGTGGAAAAGGCGAAGGACCGTGGGGCGGGAGTGAAGTGATCTTTGTTTTGTTTGCTTAACATCCGTGAAGTCCAGTGTTAGTGGTGTTAGTTTTGTCTTCGGTGTTTTTGCTTGCAGAAATAAACAATTATTTCGTTCTGAGTTTTTACGAATCTAAAAATGAGAATTTCGCACAAAAATTTGAGGTTATGTTTTGATTTCAGTTCAACTCTATTTCAACCCAACTCAACTCGACATCATATACGGTGGTCGAAATTTCAACTCAGCCTTGACTCAACTTTTCAACCTAGTCTTGAATGGGGTAGATGTAGATATTTTTACCCTAAGTTTCCCAAGTTTCTGTCCTGTCCGAGGTTGTGTCGTAGGTTTCATAGCAAGTAATTACTGCCTGAAAGAGTTTCCAGCCCTTCGCTAAATTTCGTTAAATTTAAAAAAAAAGGGTGTCCAGGGAAAAATCAATTTCACCCAAATGTCCGGGGTTTTGCAGTTTTTGTCCGGCCTCCGCAATTTAGGCAATGGCAGACCTAGTCAAATCCATCTTCTGAAGTGGAGTGAAACCAGAAATACCAACAGAAGTATTTCTATTGGAATAATTGGCCGGCCATTGTCCAGAATAAGTGAAAGTCTAACCTTAGGTGTAGAGGATAGGTTAGAGGAAGTCTAAAGATGCAGGTGGTGGTGGCGCTGAACCTCAAGCTTGAGCTCTTGAAGTTGTATGAGTTCAGAGACAACCGTCGAGGTTAGCGAAAGATATCCTCGTTGAAAATGGTGGACCCCACTAACCAGCTGACAAGGGCAGTGACGCCAGGCTAGTGCCAGCGGCCCAGACTACCGGGCGAAACAGGCGAAACAAGGAGTTGTGTCGTCCGCTTGGTAAAGGCCCAACTTTAGTGGTACTTTGGTACCCCGATTAACCAGTTAAGCTGACAAGAAGCTTTGTTAGAGCCGTGTATAGTCCTAGAGTGCTGGCTAAAGCCCAGACCTCACCTACCTCAGTTAAATAATGTTCAGCTGAATTTACAAAGCTTCACCGGCTAAAGTCCAGTTCATGTTCAGGTCGTGCTCGGGTTGTTGCCCTTTCGCCAGAAGTTGAGGCACAAGCAAATTGGCACGGCGGCGGTGACAGCGGCCGCCTGCGAGAGAATTTCCCATACATTTAATTTCTTCGCGCCGCCTGCTTATTGTGTTAGCACATATAGTGGTCCGTGTATTTTAAATAGCTGCGTTCCATTGGGCGATCCGGAGTATTCCGGAGTGCATCGCAAATGGAACGCGTTTTTTGATATCAGAAGTAAATACGAAAAAAACGGAATAAGTGCAGGGGTAGTTGCGAGTACTCCGGAGTACCTGGGAGTAGAAAATATCTCCCAATGGAACACAGCTAATGTTTTACGTTTAACTTCAGTTCGAGTCCAGTTGGGCGAACTGTTTTATCCTCAGCTGAATATATGGAAATTGTATGCGAACTGAGTTAAAAGAACCTTAGTTCGCATGCAATTTCTATATATTCAACTGAGGGTAAAACAGGCCTCAGTTCGTTTAACTGAACTCGAACTGAAGTTAAACGTAAAAGCTCAGTTCACCAATTTACTCGAACTTGCGCAATTCGGCCATAATGCTGATTATGATGCAGTCATTATTAGTTTGATTATATCCGCTTAAACAGAGACTATCATCAATTAATTTAAGGGCGCTGAGGGAGTTGTGGATGAAGTGAAATTCTTCTTAATGGAACTTACCAAAGACCAGAGAAGTTTTTGCTACCAGAGGTTGCATTAAGGAGTTTACTTCTCAACTTGCTGTCAAATGAACTTTTGACATTCCTGATTTTGACTTTACAGGAATTTTTTAGTTTTATATACTCGAGGCAGAGCGATTCACTCGGGAAACTCGTGTAAGCTCGGAAGGCGTCTTCTTTGTTTCTAATTGGGTTCATACACTCCTGATTAAACCATCTGTTGGACCTAGGTTTCACAGATTTGGTAGGATGAAGAATGAATAAATGCATTCCTGCCTGTATGATCATGGTGATACGGATAGCAGCAGAGTTGACGTTTTTGGTTCGGAAACACAGGTCCCAGTCAGTGGATTGGAAAAAAATGAATAAGCCCCAGCCAATTGGCCTTCCCATAATGCCAAAAAGTTCTCCTAACTGGTTTGGGAGAGGTGGGAAATTTAAATGGGAAGCTAGCGCTAGCGTCCGAATTGCCGAGAGGTGAATCAACTTCGACGAATCCTTGGTGAGATGTCGTGAGATTTTGGTCGACCCCCTCCCCCTAATTTTATAACTCGCTTTTCCGCTTGTAGTGGACACACGGGTCAGTGTGGCTCGTACGCTGCAGCATTCGTCGAGTCGCTCATTTGGTCTGCCGGTATCGGCTGAACAATCGAGGGGCTACTTTGTTTCTGTCGCGTAGCGTTTCTGTCAAGTATCACCAAACACCCTTCTGATCGCCAACTGGATAGGGTCTGCAGTCCAAGAAAACTGACAAAAATATTTAAGGTACAATTTCGAACAAGGTGGCAGACTGCAAACCGCAGACGACGCTACTGATTTGTATGATCAAATCACACAAACCAGTAGCGTCGTGTGCTGCAGTCTGCAGTCTGTCGCCTTGTTCGAAATCGTACCTTAAAGATTTTTGTCAGTTTGGATCCGTACTTTTATGTGTGTGTGGCATTTTTCGTCAGTTTGTGCCTGAAGATCTGAACTTCTATTCAGTATCAAGCTGTGAATTTACGGCATGAATTCACGCGGTATCCAGTCAGACCTGAAAGCAAGGCGGGAACTAGCCGCGAAAACCATCTACACTGACATTCGTGCTTGTTCGCGGGGGTTCACGGCGTGAATCTGGAGCCGCCATATGATGTAAACATGCTAAAGGCGAGGGCGTACACGGCGAATGGCCCTACGAAATTTGCTGTATGCACACACTAAGAGCGACGGCGACAAATATTAAAAACACACACGCATCGGAATTACCATCTTGCACAGCCAAACACTCGCACCCAGGAACACTGGAGAATAGCAAAACACAAATCCATGGCAGGATTCGGCCACGAATTAGAAATTAGATTGATTCGGTAGTGGAGCTTGTCGGCGTAGCCGTTGCAGTAGTCTGTATTGTTGTACATTCATACAAAGGCCGGGTATTCTATTCGTTTTTGACAATCACTGTCGAAAGCGATTCCTCGGTCGCCTACTTAGCATGTTTACAGCATTATATTATGGCACAAACATATTGGCGCGGAGGCGGTGACGGTATCAGCAAATTTGGTGGTCCGTATATTTTAAAGGTTTTTCCAGTCACCAATCTGTTTGTGCCTTTAAAGTTTCCGTTGAGGCCATGAACATTTTTGCACTTGAATTAATAACCTGCTAAGCTAAACTATCGTCTTCGCCTGTATCTGTAGGGAATCATACCGTCACCAGCATTCCACGGCCTGTCAGGGGGATACCTAAAGTCCTCATCCCTCAATCAGACTGATTATTGTATGACCTTCATAGGGCCGTGCCTGCCGATCTGGCCTGCCGGCGGCCTGTAAGTGAATGGAGGTCTTTAGTGGAGAAACATTTTTCACCAGTTTTCTAGCAATTTTACACTTGAGGAAAAAAAATACGGGATATTTGCATAGACCCACCTCTCCCTCACGTGGATTGGGTTGAGATTCGGCTCGACCCCCTTCCCCCTAAACGCCTCACGTAATTAATGAACGACCCCTAAATATAAATTAAAAAACAATGTGGCAGCATTGATGCTTATTAGTTCATACAACTATAACCGGAGCGGTTTTGTCTTTTTTTTTTCTTTTATACTTTTATTTTTATTTATTTTTATTTTCTTTAATTAACATTCAACATCAGCTGTATTTTTTTATATATTTAAGCAAATATACAAACATTTACTTATCTGCTTGATATGTTTTTATTTTTGTTTTTTTTAATTTTTAAACCCTTTTTTGCAAAATTCCTTGTTTTTTGTAGTTTTACTTTTATTTTACAAATAGGGGTTTTTTGTTTTTATTTTATTTGACGAAAAATATGTTTTATTTTTTTTTTTATGTTTTTGATATATTTTCATTTTTATGTGTGCTTTTTTTTGCTTTATTGTGACACTTATTGCCTGGAATTCGAATTAGACAGTCTCGAACATTTAAACTAAAAAAACATTTATTGATGAATTTATTTATTTGCTTTTACATTTTCTCCTTTATATTTTATACTTACACTTATATCAAATATCCTTTTTTTAAACACTTTTTTTTATATACTTTTACCTTCTTTCTTTGCAGTCGTTTATTTTTTTGTTTTGAATATTTACATTAAATTATTTTTTTATTTACAGAATTTTACTATTTCTTTGGGATTTTATTTTTTTTAATAATTTTTTGCATTTTGGGTTTTGATTTTAATTTTTTTTAATATTTATTTTTTTTTAAATAAAAGGGAAGTTATGGTTTTTTTTTTAATATATAAGGCTGGTTGTGCTCGTGAAAATGGGGAATTGAAATAAAAACATCGTTTAAGGTTGAAATTAAAGAATAATGAAATAATTAAGGGTTTTCGAACTTAAGAATTATTTAAACATAGTTAGATAAACAAATTCACATTTTGGAAAGTCGATTTAAAACTAGATTTTTTTAAATGTTCGTGATCCTTATGGAACATACCACCTAACTAAACTATAGGTATAAACCGAAAGAGCAGCAGGTACAGTCGAGGGAACGATTAAAACTAATCCTCCCACTACTAGTGATGAAAAATAATAAATTTGCTGGTATTGATAAAATTTAGAAGCATATCCAGCCAAAGTAGCGCCAAATGGGAAACCCTGAAATGGCACCTTTATTTAAATTAATTTTACATTGAGAAGAGTAAGATCAGACAGCCAATCTTTACCCATGGAACCTCTCAAATACGCTAAAGGCCCCCATACACGGTCAAATTGGAGGTACATCGAAGGGCTGATGTACAACCAAAACTATCGATTGTGGGCCGGTCGGCCGATCAAAACTCGCTTATGCGCTTATGGGTTTGATGAAATTCTGGACGAACACCCAATTTGACCGTGTATGGCGGCCTTAAGATTATTTTCAATTTGCTGAGATATTTGCAGAGATTCGAAGATTTCTACTCAAGTAAAAGTTTTAAAAGCTCAAATAAAAGCTTTAAACCCCCAAATATAAACTTTTAAAGCTCAAGTAAAAGCTTCAAAAGCTCAAGTAAAAGCTTTCAAAGCTCAAGTAAAAGCTCTTAAAGCTCAAGTAAAAGCTTTTAAAGCTTAAACAAAAGATATTAAAAGTTAAACAAGAATTTTTAAAATATAACCCCTTTGAATTGCTGCCGATTTTTAGAGAGTTTTGTACCCGACCTTTTTTGGATAGGAAATTGTTAAGCAACTTCTAGGGAGCCTATGAGCTAGCTCAGTCTAGCTTTACGCAGTGCCAGTGTGGCTAACAGTATTGAGCAAGAGGGCTAACAGCAGAAAATGGAGGACAGATAGGCACTGCTACCCACCATACCCACATTATCCGTCGGCTATGACTGGACCGATAATCTTACAGATTCATTCTTTTTTATTACGTGATAGTCTAAGCTCAGGTGTCAATCTTTGTACTTCTTCTTTAACGGCTCTACAACCGGGATCCGGTCCTGGCCTCGCGGCCTCGAATCTTTGTACTACCAG
The DNA here is from genome assembly GCA_949987705.1 of Thereva unica. Lineage (NCBI taxonomy): Eukaryota > Metazoa > Arthropoda > Insecta > Diptera > Therevidae > Thereva > Thereva unica. The sequence continues at coordinate 27,372,876 of OX465281.1, read as the reverse complement.
CTCCTTATGTCGTACAAGTCATGGTGTAATGTCTGGTAGTAAGCTTAGCTCGAAAGAAAGAGAGAGGGATAGGATAGTTTATGTGAAGCCAGGGAGGTGTTGGAAGAGATGGCGATGAACCTTGCGTTTGATTTCTTGGGTGTTGTATGAGTTCGGGAATGCTGACTGTGGTAGGTTGTTACACAGTCGAGTTGTTCTTATTATAAACGATTTTCTAAACCGGAATGTGCGCGAAGATGAGGACGGTAAACTGTGAGAGTGAGCTAAACCGGCAAATCTTGTATTGCGGGAGAACAGTTACCATGGAGGCATAAGGCTACTTATTTCAATGGAGCAGTCGTTGTGGTAAAAGCAGCAAAATTTTGCAAGAGCTGCTGCACTCCTACAGTGGCTTAATGAGTCAATTGAAGAGTAAATGGCGCTATCACTAATAAGTTTAAGAGCGTGGTTTTGCACCTTGTCCAGCCAAGCTAAAATGGTTGTTGAGGCTCCGGTCCAGATATACGAGTTGTATTGGAGGCGGGGAGTTGTAGATTGCAGCTCTGGCCGACAGCTGATGGAGGAATTTGGACCTTTTGAGGAATGCCAGGCATTGATTCGCATTGGTTATTCCAGCGGAGATCAAGGATATTTAAGGATTGAAAGCCGTTAGGTTCTTACTGCTCACTGAAAGAGAAGTAAGTAAGCTTTCAAGTTTTATTTGAGGTTAGACAGTACTTCGTTTTTAATGCATTAAATTCGACACGGTTCTTGCGGCCTCAATCAAGAATTAATTCGATGTCCCTGTTGATTGAATTGAGATCTGGCACGTGCTTGTCTTGAATTATCGACGCCATAAGAGTAACGTAGACACACGTCGTCAGCAAAGATGTGGAGTAAGTTGGAGGGGATTGAAAGGAAACCATTTATGAAAACTATGAAGAGAGCTGGTGATAGAATTGAGCCCTGGGGAACACCGGCGGAGGTGGTGTGGGTGTTAGATTCAACGCCATCCAATACTACCTTGATTGAACGGTCAGCTCTTTAGAACAGAGTCAATGGCCCCTGTGCTGAAAGTCGTATTTGCTGTCATATGAAGTGACGCTAATATAGCGGTGTGCTGATAGTCGATTCTTGTCGTGTAAAATCTGCTGACATAAACGACAGCTTATTTGGTGTGCTGACAGTCGTTTTTATTGCAGTTTTTTTTTTGTCACTTTTCGTCGGGCTGTTTGCGTTAGTGACAAAGTAGGAAAATTTGTAAGGAAATGCATATTTGTTATTTTGGAGTGTTCCTAAAGGGCAGAGATATGCTGATAAATTACACAAATGTTTCGGAAGAAATAATAACATAAAATTTGTAATTCTTCGCGTTTGCTATCTTCATCTTCCGAACTACTAAACCACAACTCAGCAGAATTTAACATTTTTAATCTCAAATTTTTTATAATTTATTAAAATTTTCGTGAAACACAAACTCAAAAATGTTTATTCTTCAAACTAAAAATGTTTATTCCTCACGAAACACAAAAACTTAGCACATACACTATGTACACTCTCTAACCCCTGTGCTGACAGACGTAATTTTACTGAAACGACAATTTGTTCAACTCAAACGACTTGTCACGCCAACCGACTCTCAGCACACCAACTAAAAAACGAGCCGACAACGACATATACATACATGCGACTGTCATATGACTCGACTTTCAGCACAGGGGCCAATACCTATAGCTTGTAGTTTGGCCAACTCATTACTTGTTAACCCGGAAACTTTCTACAGCTTCGTTACATTATAGCTCGGCAATGACCCAAGTTAAACGATTCATTGAAATCTTGGAACAAAACTTTTAAACTTCAAGATAACAAGATAATAACAGAGCTCCTGGCTGGCCACTGTTCGCTTTATTATCATCAGTAGTATAGGGCTGGCTGTTGATCGTAGCTTTAGGTTCTGCAGAGCAACTCCCGAAACTGTGGAGCACTTGCTGTGCGACTATGAGGCTACAGAGAGGAGAAGATCGAGTCTCGACGACGGGGCTGGCACCTTACACCAAATAAAATAGGTTGCATTGCGCGATAAGACGCTCCCCACCCTAAATGGATGAAAGACTCTGGTGATTCAGAGAAGCGCAGAATTAGAGTTAGCACTGCGGAAACACAAATCCCAGTCCAAGAAAAAGCTAATGTGAAGTCTTGAAAGCTATGCATAATCGCCAGCCAGATGCACTTTCGAAAATACCTGATAGTTCTTTCAGAAGCTTTGTTGGCTCGGGCAGAAAGTGGATATGAAGAATGTTCACAAGGGAAAGTGGTTCAAGGTTAATCAACCAAGACGAAATACCTTGTTTTGTGGACGGTAAGATGCTATGATTTAGGGGACAAATTTGAAATTTTTTATTCGGGTTGATACTCACATTCTACACTGACCCAGTCCATTGAAGCAAGTTTGATGACCTTAGTTACATGTGGTTGTGCAATTGACAGGTGTTTTATATATATATAGATTTTCGAGGGATACCGAATCAGACCACTATCTGCGGGTCCCTTTTCGTCCCTCTGCCTAGAGTCATCTTATTGGGGTTGCAGTGGGTTGTCCCATTCCTCCCTTACTTCGACTCCCCTAGTTATCGCAAGCAGCTGATTGAAGGGAGTCTGCCTCATGTCCTCCATCCAATGGAGTCCAGTTATGGCAGCCCTTTTCCTCGCCACCGCCGGACAGTGACACACTATGTGTGTGGCCGTCTCAGGTTCCTCCAGGCACATCCGACAGGTGTCATCCTCCAGAATTCCCATTCTTTTTAGGTGATACCTGAAACATCCGTGTCCTGTAATCAGTGCCACCAACCATCTGAGGGTTCTCCTTTGCATATGCAGGATCCTTCTTCTGGCTGCGGTAATCGGCAACGTAAGCACCATCTTAGCCTGCCTACACGTGGTCATAGCGTCCCACCGTCTCCGGTGTTCCTCAGCGACCCATTTCTCGATGCAGTTCCTCACCAATCCTCTGCCAATGGCAGAGTATGGCTCCGGTCCCCAGAATTCCGAGGTTGACCCCTGTTTTGCCAGGTTGTCAGCCTTTTCGTTCCCATCGATGCCTGTATGTCCTCTAACCCAAGCTAGCGTCACGTTGTTTTGTTTCGCACACCTGTTCAGTTTTTGGACACATTCCAACGCCAGAGACGCATTAATCTCTGTCTGATTCATGCGCTTAATCACAGCCTGATTGTCCAGTGCTATAAGGATACTTCTTCCCTGCACCTGACCCTCACTTATGTGATCCAGCGCGTGCAGCAGAGCAAGCATTTCCGCCTGGTAGACTGAGGTGTAATTCCCCAAAGCCAGAGAGCAGGTCAGATTTAAGTCCTCCGAGAAGACTCCCGCACCTGCTCTGCCGTCAATCTTGGATCCGTCCGTGAAGATATATATGTCTTCCGGTCTCCCTTCGGGGAGCGTTCCGTTCCCTATGAGGGTTTTATGATACCTTTCGGTCACCCTCATTTTTGTGATCCCTTCCATGGGCATCATGAGCTCCCTAATCCCTTTAATGCGATCCAGGATCTTCATGTGCCCATATAAGGTTCCTGACGCCTGCCATGCGGCATCACGTCTCATCCGAATCGCTGAGGCTGCCGCAGTCTTCATCACCTGGAGATCTAACGGCAGCAGACCTAACAGCGCCTCCAATGCCGCGGCGGGTGTGGTGCGGAAAGCACCGCTCACACCTACGCAGGCCATTCTTTGCACCTTGTCCAAATGCCTCTTGACGGTTTTCTGTGTGGCTTTAGTCCACCAGACCACCGAGGCATAAGTTATGATGGGTCTCACCATCATGGTATATGTCCAGTATGCTAACCTTGGTGAGATACCCCACCTTAGTCCACATACTCTTCTGCACTGGTGAAGCACCCTTGTCGCCTTCTTAATCTTCTCTTCAACGTGGTATTTCCAGGTTAGTCGCGAGTCCAAGTATACACCCAGATACTTGACCATCCCAGACACCTTGATCCTCGATCCAAAAAGCATGAGGGGCTGAAAATCCAGATCTTTAATCTTCCTAGTGAAGATTATCGCGTCTGTCTTATTGGCATTTATGGTGAGGCCCTGTTCCGTACACCACTGCTCAACCACTTGGAGTGCATTCCTCATGATATCTGCCGTAGTGCTCATAAACTTGCCACGTGCCACAATCGCTACATCATCTGCATACCCAACGGTATGCACGCCCATTACCTCTAGCCGCCTGAGCAGAGTGTCCACAGTGATGTTCCACAGGAGGGGCGATAGGACCCCGCCCTGTGGGCATCCCTTGCTGACCCTCCCTCGAAGCCGCGAGTCTCCTGTCTGAATCCTTACCGCTCTGGTGTTTTAGTAAAGAACCAAATCTGGATTATTACAACAAATTCAGGAGCCAAATATTCCCTTTTGAGGTTGTTAGAAGGATAGAAACTTTTAAACAATTAAAATATGAAATAAGTTTGGTTCAGATTCTATTATCAAATTGAAATCAAGGAAACTGTGAAACATTTTTAATAAACACATTTTACAATAAAATCTAAAATTGCCAACTAAATTCAAATCATATAAAAGCACACCCCCGAAAAATTCCACAAAACAATTGTCCCATTGCCCTAAAAAATTCAAAGAAAATGAAAAAACGTTTAAATTTGTTGCTTTTCTACAAGAAACGTGTCACGTACACGAAGCACAGTTTGGGCTAAATTGTCCCAAGTTCGTATTGAAATGAATTTTTAACTAAAAACTTCAACAGTTCGGAAAACACCAATTTTCATATCCAAGAAACTTTTTCAAAATTGTTTTGTTTTGTATAAAACTAAGGGAAATTTAAAATTTCCCTCTAAGAACAAGTGGAACACAGAAAGTTTGGGCTTGGAGGGTGGGGGAGGAAGGGGAAATGAAACGCAAAGGAGAAACTATGTATATATTTTTCGGGTTTAAGTAATTCCTCATAAAAGAAACTCACACTGTCACAGTTCGTCAACGTTTCATGTTTGTTTAACTTAAATTAGTTTCACATAATTTCCTCGAAAGCAAATAACATATTCCGTTTTCGTTCCACCATTTTCTATTCCCCCCCCCCCCCTCCCAATAAATCTGGCGCTGGTTGGTGGACTGCAAAGCGTGAGATTCCAATCTTGAAGCGAGGAGAAACAGGAAAAAAAAGTAGAAATCCTTAAATACTGAATGTGTTAGGATCTAGAAGGACGACAGTTGACGCCTAGTGGGGCCTAGGAGGACCAGAGTGAGAGAGAAAAAAGAGAACTTTTCCATTAATTATCACATACTGTGAGTCCTGACAGGGAGTCCATCAACAACGAAAATGAGTTTTCAAGGTACACACACTCAGCGCCGCCACTCGAGCCCCACTACCAAAGGATTCCTTTCATCTTTACGTCGCCATATCCTTAACAACTCTGCAATTTATGAAAACTACGCAAACATGCCGCCTATCAAGTGTTTACACGAGCTCGCACATTACCCCAGAAAGGAGGCAAAAAAACACAAGAGAAATTCAAGGAAAATAGACGTAAGGACATTCGGGGAGGCCGGCAAGGCACCGCCGACCAGGCCCCGCCGGCAGTCTCTGCCCGTCGGGGGTGAACCTTTTCTTTCCTCGGTCGGGCTTCTTTCGTCCTGGCCAGGAGCCACACAGTTCATCAAAATTGCTTCGTTACGCACGTAAAAAGCTTTGATCTTGTCCACTGCAGGCGTGTCCTAAATAATTCTTTTTGTCGCCAAGGACTTTAGTATAATATGGGCTTTGTGTTCATGTGGGCTGTGGACCGTGCCCGACCCCCTCCCCCAGCCATCGTCAACCTACTTGGAATATCCTTAGGAGTGGAAAATTGTTTTAAGCATTTATTTTTTTCCCTTCCACCCACCAACACCTGTTCCCGTCCCACATTTCCCGTCATAAGAATTGTTTCCGTTTGTGAGAACCGGAGAAGAGTCCCCGGTCCTTGCGCGCTCAAGGATAACAACAACAACAAAAAATATATATATAATTCAGAATTTCTCCTCAGCTGCCTCTCGCATACTTTCTTTTCTCATAACGATGACATTTCTACAGCGGATGTCATTTGACCTTCATTTCGAGGGCGCGAGGGCGGGGGTGGACGGAGGGAGGAAGGAGCGCAAGGAACAGAGGATGATTTAAGGCGGAAAGATATAAAACAAAGAGGAGAGATTTAAGCCCCATCAATTGTTGGGATAAAGATTCTTGAGATTGTTTTAAACTGGGATTTATTTGTCGGTTAATTAAATTCGTTCGAGTTACAGGACGATTAAGATTTTAGCCCCCGAAAAGGATCAAAAGCTAAAGGAAATTCGATTTACTGAAAGAAATTTGTTCTTTATGTGTCTTGGGCGATATTCGTCGCGTAAATTTACAAAACGGACAAGGAAATGCTATTCGAAATACATAGTTGACATAAGGGAAGGCATAAGAGAGCCTGAGATGGGTGAAATATAGCCATACCGGACTTTTAAGTCACCCTGTGTGGTATCCTCGGTGGTAAACCTGCAAGCAACGAAACCAACTCTCTGTGTCGGCCAGCTCTGAGTTGAGTATATCCGTGACGCCGAGCTTCACTTCTTATCGGGTGCTGCAGAGCCCTCTAACAAAGAACAAAGAAAGTGAAAAGCAAATGCAGGAAGCAGACAAAGTGGTCGAAAGATCGGCAACTCTGATCAACCATTATGACCGAGGTCACTCCGAAGGACGCCGACCCAAGGTAAGAATGAACAGCCTGAAATTTCAATTTTAACCCAATTGATCCTACTCGAATACCCAAATAAAAATAAAAAGTGGCATTACAACGGGCGAACGCCGGCCGTGATTAACATAAAGTTGTATCAGACACAAAGCGGAAAAGCAGAACCGTTGGCACAGAATTGTTTCTATTGGCTTACGCTGGTAACGTGACAAGAAAAGCAGCAGAAAGTTCTGCCGTTGTTTTTGCATCTCAAATCCATCACTTTCGCTTCCCAACAAAACTCAAAACTCACCGAGGATTTATTGAGAAAAAATCCGGAGCTCATATCTTCGAATTCGAACATTTTAAAATGTTTATTGAAGAACTGCAATTAATTCACTTCACGTAAAACAAGCCGACGACTGGTGAGCTTGTTTCTCTTGTGCGTCGGTTTGGTAGTCTTTAAGTAGTATTATAACCCGAAGGCCGATTGCACATAACGAAAATGTTATACAATTGGCCTTTATATGCCCGTGTATACAGCTCAGTACTCGGCTATTTAAATTTTTTGGTCAAGACTGGCCGTCGCATTTTGGGCCCGAATGTGCCTCATTAAAAATGATAAAAACTCAAGAGCCATCCTATGCCCCTTAAAAAGTCAAGTGCCCAGTGTCCGCCCGTTGTTAAGGCCATTTTTTATTTTTACTCTAGAAGGTAAAGCGCAATCGAGCCAACGCAAAAAGAAGATCGCAAAACAGAGCCTGATTGAAACCAACAAGATGGAGGTCCTGTGGGTGGGCCCTGATGTGGGAAATGTAGCCATAGCAGGTTGTGGCATCTGCATGGGAATAAAGACCCCCATACACGACGAGCTATCCATTAGCCCAAATGGTTCCGTGCCAAGCTAAAAGCTCACTATGAGGCTAAACCATCAAGCAATTTATTGGCTTGGTCGTGTGTGACATAACTTCGAGCTGAATGGCAACCATTCGCTGGACTAAGATGTATGCGCAATCCCGATCCAAACTACTTCAGGTTTTTTCTTACACCTCCTCACTCGGACTCACAAGCATATTAGAAGGACTCTGGAAGTGCCGGGACCATTTGGATAGATCGTGTGTGGGGCGCTTATGCATGGTGGCAGAGAGAAGGTATTACTCTTGGCAAAAATTTGAAAGGCTAGACCTCAGAGGTAAGCTGCTTTGAACTGTCGAATGTTCTATCATAGAATCTAACGTCAAACAGCAAGTTCTAGTCTAAAATATAGTAGAAAGAAGACGCAAACAACTTCTAACGACATTATGCAGTTATTGGAGTCCTCGGTAGCTTAGGGAGTAAGGCGCCTGGCTACCATCCCAGTGGTCCCGGGTTCGTATCCCGTCCAGCCCGAAAGTCCTTCGCCTTTTCCATTTTCCCACCTACATAACTTTCCTTCTTTCTTCTTCCAGCTTTATATTCCTGATTTCTCCTATCATAGCCTTCCTTAGCCCTTTTCCGCTCCACCAAAGCGCATGTCATCGGTTGGTTGGTTGGTTGATGAGATTCAACTCGTTTCAGGAGGCATAACACTCCAGCGAGCTGTTTCTCGATGCCCCGATGTCAAAGTCGCAATAGTAATGGTTGTGAGTAGGTGGACTAAAAATAACGCGGTTAGGTTGTCGCAGTTCCTTCCTTTCCGGACTAGAGCTGCTGTTTGACATTGCACTCTATCGAGTTGGACATAAGTTCACGTTCTAAGAAACAAAGGTCTGGCACTTGCTTGTCCTATGTTGTCAAAGTAACGCAAAGTACCGTCATCGGCAAAACAATGGGGATTGACAACAGATCATTAATGAATATAAGAGAGTAGGTGAGAGAATCGCCCCTTGGGGAACGCCGGCCGAGATATAGTGAGGGTAGGATTAAACGCCACCCAACACTATCTTGATTGAACGGCCAGAAAGAAAGCTCTCAATCCAGTTCCTTAGAACTGAGTCAATACCAATAGCTTGGAGTTTAGACAGCCCAACACAGACCATATGCTCAGAAAAAATACGACGAACGATTTTCAACAGCCTTCATAACCCATCTCATCCCAGTACAAGGGCAAGTAGTAAATTAATCACGGCCAAATACTTCTGGGGGCCTACTATGTATTCAGATCGGAAAGTTTTATAATTCCGAAATCCATTTCCGATTGGAAAGTTAATTCGTACTATGTAACGTTTTCGGAACGAAGCAGTGTTACCAACGAATTTTTGCATTTGAGATCTGAATTTAATTGTCAAGTCCGTATTTGACATTTGCAAAATAAAAACAACAAATAGCCAATTCTGTAATTTATAATTAAAAAAATAATGGATTGTGTTGATGTTTACTTTAGCAGCAGTGATGATAGTGATAGTGAGATTTGTATGGCTGTACAAAGAAGAGTTCTCCGCGATAAATCTAATATATTGGAAATTCCCACAAATCAGTAAAAGTTCCCACGAAATTGTGTCATATGAGAATAATTGTTATATTTATAGATTTATTAGTTTATTCAGACTTTCAAAACAATCTTTTGTTTATGTATTGGATGAAATAAAAGGAAGCTTGTCCACACCGCGTCGATCTACAGCCATTCCACCAGTAATCAAACTAGGAGCAGCTCTGAGATTTTTCGCCCAGGGAGATTATCAACTAGGTGTTGGTGAAAACTTTTCTATTGGCATGTCTCAACAAACTGTGTCCATGGTGCTGGAAGAAGTGGCAAGTGCTATTGAAGAACAGTTGTGTCCAAAATGGATAAAATTGGAAATGACCGAGCTAGAAAAGAGAGACTCAAAGAGGTATTTTTACGAGAAATATCATTTTCCGGGAGTAATAGGTGCTATTGACGGCACGCATATTCAAATTATTAGGCCCAACAAAGATGAGCATTTATTCTTTAACAGAAAATTGAAACATAGTATAAATGCCATGATGGTGAGTCGTACTAATTCTAATATAAAACGATATAATTGAGTGTTTTCTTTCAGATATGCGATTATAAAATGAATATACGAGCAGTCGACGGTCGCTTTGGAGGAGCATCCCACGACAATTTCATTTGGTCTCTAAGTTCGGCAAGAGAACACTTCAGGAGTAAATATGGTAGTGGTGATACATCTTTCTTATTAGGTATGTCATATATATGAAAAGCATCTGGTTATTATTTTTCAAGTACTAATGTCTTTTCAGGCGATTCAGCTTATAAGCTTGAGCCTTGGTTAATAACACCTTATCGATTAGCTGCAGAAGGAAGTGCTGAAGCTAAATTTAATAAAATTCACTCAAGAACAAGAAGCATCATTGAAAGGACTTTTGGGTTGTTGAAGGCGAGATTTCGATGCTTGCTATATGCAAGACAACTACATTATTCTCCACAAAAATCTAACAAATTTTTGAATTCTTGTTGTGCATTACATAACATTTGCTTAGCGTTCAAAGTTGAAAGTTTATTTGAGCCCTCAATTGTTGATGATAGCTTCGCGGAAACTACACAAGAGAATGAATCCTTGGGAAATGTGACAAATGAAGCAATTAAAATAAGAGATAATATTAAAAGGATTTTGTAAAAAATAATAGCATTCTTTATTATAAATTCAATAAAACATAAATAAAAAATAAAACTAAATATTACACTTCATACCTTAAATGCATTTGCCTAATCGACAGTAAGAAAAATTTGAGTATATAAAAAAAACACTTTCTCTAATCCGAATTTTTATATACTTCACAAAATAAAAGAAAAAAAATATTACACACGCACCTATTATGTTAATTCGAACTTTCACTGCTTTCAGACGATTTTGCAAATGGTACGCTTTTCTCTTGAATATCTACTATTTTCTTTTTAAGCTCCAATTTTTGCAAAATCAGCTGGTTCCTTTCTTTTTCTATCAATTCCATATTTTGAAAGTGACTTTGTAGAAGCCGGTTGGTTTTCTCGATTAAGTAGCAAATGTCCTTAAGTGGCCGCCTGATTCTGTCCAATTTTTCCACTACATTTTTGTGGAAATCTCCTTGGGAGTTAACTTGCTGTTGCAGTAATTTCCCTCTTTCGGCTTGATGCCACTGTTTTTTTGTCTGCCTTGTTGACGTTGACGTACCCCTTCTATCTAGAGGTATATCAATACCGCTCTCATCACGAGTCAATAAAGGTACACCCTCCTGGCTGCTGGTTTCAATCACGTCACTTGCCACTAACTCATCCATCGATTGATTATTTGCTGGATCGTTGTTGTTATCTTCGACGGTACCGAATTTTCTGCAAGTGGTCATTCCAGAAAAGCATTTTTGGTATTGCAGCAAATCTATGACTTTTTGTTCGGTGGGTGAAAATGATAATATTTTACTAGGCCCACCTCCGGTAGCAGACATATTTAGCCTATTTCTCTTCATTTTATTTTTTATGTGGTCTTTATATCCAGCCCAAACCTAAAAATTAAATATTTCAAATAATATAGTCTGTTTTTTTAAATAATTACACAAGAAATATAAAATAATAAATGCTTAATTATTTTTGTTTCACCTTACCTTCTTCCACCCTTCAACATCTCGGGTAGGTGGTCCCAATATATTTAATTCTTGTTCAATTTTTTCCCATAAAGCGTTTGATTTTTTCTTCCCATCAAGACCTTTGATGTACCCTTGAGCAAAACTTTCATTTGCCTCCATAATAGTGACAAGAGCCTCAAATTGCTCTTGCTTAGTGTTAATATTTTTTGTAATTACCTTTTTAGACCTAAAATTATTACAATTTCAAATTATTTAACCAAATATAAACATACCCAAAGTACTTACATGATGTTTCCGACACTAAAATGCATTCAGATAACTAAACGGGGATTTTCTGATATTTTTTTAGAAAAATCCGAATACTTGGTACTGCCAAAAGAAAGTTTATTCCGAAAACTAACGTCATTAGACTTTCGGAAAGAGTGCGTTCGGAATTCAGAAAACATAGTACGAAATTTCCGAATTCAAGTAAAACTACTTTCAGATCCGAATACATAGTAGACCCCCTGGTCCAAAATCAATTAAGATAAAAACGTGTGGGCAAAGACATATATTTCTTGCCAAAAAGCAAAAGTACAGCGACACCTGTTATTCCCGCATTGTAGCGTGCAAAGTTGGTGTGGAAAGTTTTAACACGCCCTCATGGATATCGTGGGACCACTACCTTCTTCCAACGGACACACGTATCTTTTGACACTGAAAGATCGTAACGCACACTGGCCCGAAACCATACCTATTATTAAAAACATTTCAGCTAGTACGGTAGTAAACAATTTTCTACATCAGTGGATCGCACGTTAAGGAGTTCCACAATCCATTACCACAGACCAATAAACTTAGTTTGAATCGTCGTATCCACAGAACTTTCGAACTTTTTATGAAGTAATCGCATACGAACGACAACATACGATCCACAATCTAATGGTTTCGTGGAAAGATTTCCCAGGCATTAGAAGCACCAACCTACCGTGGATATTATTGATTATTCGTTCTGACATCATACACGATCTAGTCTTAGCTCCATCACAAATACAGACAGACAGACGCTACGTCTACCGAGACAATTGCATGGCTTGTAAATATAGAACGCTTTGGACCGCAGCCAACGAGAATTAGAAAACTTGTTCACATTTGTCAGAGACTCTCATTTTGAGCATTTATATATTTAGTAATTAGTAATGCGAAAAATCTGAATATCAAAATTAATGCTAGAAATCAACTACGTTTGATAACCCATCAGTATTTCTATTTGATTTCACACCATCCCCTATATCTTCTCATCTATCACATTAGCATCCCTTACAATTCCCGATATATGGTTCATCGAACATCACATCTGTAACATCAGTAATGCCTGTAGGAGTTAGTTAAATATTATCGGAATTATCACATGGATATTAATTTCTATAATTCCATTATAATTTCAAATTCTAGTTCATTGTTTTAATTATATATCATTCGCCATATCAGGGGCTGTAAACTTGATTTTGAGATATAAAAACGCTCGATTATAAATCAAAATTTGATAATCATGAATTTTGATAGCCGAGGGCTAAAGTGAAACAAGCCCATCACAATAAATAAGACTGATGTACGAAGAAATCACATTAGGCGGAACACAAATTCATACATTTGTGTAACTAGAATTAATTATATAATCCAATAATATTTGCATTAACATCATGACGGAGCAGGAGAGTGTGAAAAGGGTTTCACTCATTATTGTTTTATGAATTTTAATACCATAATTTTACAATTTAATAATAATTTAATATTAATATTTGTGAAACAAACAAGAGAAGGCCTCTAGCCGTTTTTTATATAAATTTTAGCTTTTATATTTCGAAATCAAACGTTTCACTAGTTCACTAATACTTAACAGAAAACCAATCTTCTTGGTGAAATAATGAAATCTGATCTAGAAAAAAAGATTTTCTTAGTTATAGCAATCTACTTGATAAAATTATTTTTGTTGTTTGCTAATATTACTTACTTATTTACCTTCTTTTGTTTATTGATTTCAATAATATAGAAGTAATATATAGAACCTTCAATGATATAGAAATATCTCTTAGGGTGCCCAAGCCGCCAACACTTTCAAAATGTGAAGTGACTACCTAGAAAATGTTAAGTGAAGAATTTGACATACAACAGGGATAAAACAAGGAGATGCAGTGACCACCACTAACTTGCCCACATTCTCCAACAATACCGTTAGTAGAAACATGTTAGCCTCTAGAAAACAGACACAGTTGTGCGAGTAAAGAAGGAAGTCGACCGTGGACCCGCATCCGCTTGCGGAAAAGAGTCATTTGCGCATGCATGCAAGTATGCATTAGTGAGCTTGTTTCGCCATAGTTTAATATGGCGCTCATTAATTATTGTAATTTTTGATGTTCTTTTTATAATAATAATAATAATAACATTTATTGGTAGAGTACAAAGATTAAACATCTTAACTGTACATAAAAAAAGAGGAAATAAAAAATATTTGAACAATTGCTAAAATAGAAAATAATGAGAGCAGAAGATAAGAGAGAAAGAAAGAGAAAGAGTGAAAAGAAAGAAAGATAGAATCAACTAAAGTCTACAGTACACAGCCAGAAGTGCTTAAGTGCAAAATATGCGTTTTGAGAAAATCGCCCTCAAAGTTTTTTTTTTATACAGAATTGTGCACAAAACCACTTTTGCCGGTTCTATAACTTAGAAACCACAGCTCAGTTTCAGATAAGAATTATAGCAATAATTAAGAATAACATACTGAATACAAAAATGCAATAAACTCAAAATCGTCAAATTTGCACTTAAGCACTTCTGGCTTTTTACTGGAGAAGTGGTCTTTTAACAGCTTGCTGAAAGTTCGGCTAGATGTCGCACTCCGAATACCACAGGGCAAAGCATTCCATTTACGCGCAACTTGGACAAAGTAAGAACGATCACCAAATGACGAGTTACACCTAGGAATCAATAATGTTACCTGTCTATTGGATTGTAAGAAACGTAGTTTCTCAAACAAATAACGTGGACACATTTTATTCATAAGCTTAAAGATAAATTTTAATTCGTGGTACGAGCGATGGTTTGCAAAAGTAAGACCCAATAAGCTAGATGCATATGGTGCAATATGATCATGCTGTCTTAGCCTATAGACGAAGCGAAGACAATCGTTAAATGCAACTTCCATTTTTCTCATACACACTGAATCAAGTTTCGGGAAAATTACACTACCATACCTCAGGTGAGGCATGATTAGAGCAATCACAAGCATTTTACGCATAACAGGTGTGAGAAGGCTAGAGCTTACCCATAGTTGACGTAAGCATCCATAGACTTTTTGAAGAACTCTGCTCGTATGACTACAACAACTAAATTTAGAATTAAACACAACCCCTAGGTTTCTGACTGAGTCAATATAAGGCAAAATGACATCATTTATTATAATTGGTGCGAGTGTGCTTAATACAAAGGGAGTCTTACTAACCACCAGACATGAAGATTTCCTAGGATTTAAGGGCAGTTTATTATTAACAGTCTATATTTACCGCAAGCTCTCAATATTCTCCTCATCCATTTTATGTTGTCAACCAATACTTTGACTTTTGACATCGTAGCGCCTTCTCTTCTGCTTTGAAAGTTATTCACAGGACAATCGAAAAACTTGCAAAGCTTGTGCTCATTTGTTTAGCATGTTTGCAATTATGAACTCTGTGCGAACGCATACTTGGTTTAATGAAACTAATGCAAAAGCAAATAAGCGCAAACTGCATTACAGAAAGCATCCGTATTTTTCGCGGTCTGCGCCCTCGTACGAGTATATTAAACGAGTTGTATTCAAATCAATGCTAAATGTGTAGGACCTGAAGCCAGGGCTTGTACTCCCGAATACGAGACGATGAGGAAACGAAACGAAATAACGAGAAGAGACGAAAATATATTTCCTACTCCCGAAGACGATAATCTCGTACTGCCTTGCATTTGTAATTTTTGACCTATTATGCAAAATAAATTATAGTTATCGAAATAATTAACAATTTCAACACACAATTTAACAAGCACTAACGTCTAAACGAAGAAGATTACAAATATGTCATCGTTTGTTTAGACGAAAACGAGACGATATCGTCTTCCAAGGTAGCATTTTGATAAAACGGTTTCGTTTTCGTTTCGTTTCGTCTTCGGGAGTACAGGCCCCAGAGTTCGGAAGCGCACACGATCGACTCAAAACTCATTTTTCGACTCATATGCGCATACGATATAATTCAAGCGCTCACAGCTCACGTGCGTGAGTAAAACGTCAAACCTAGCAGAGTGGAAGCATAGGGCGAGATATGATCAAAACGACGCAATTTAAAGACAAATCGAAAGGTGTCGTTGAACGCGACTTTTGTTTCATGAACAAACAGCATCAAGTGTTGAAAAAATGGACTACCGTAGGTGAAATAGGGCATTACCAGAGACTTCGACAGTCGTATACGTAAGGCAAGAGGCAATAGATTATACAACTTTGGAGAATTCAGACAGACTTCCAATTGCTGAATTCTGCAATGTTGCTGCAGTTCTGCGTTTAGGAAAATGCCCACATCCAGATTTGAAGAAGGCAGGCATAAATGTTACAAAGCACAGTTCTGGTTTGTTACAGTTACAGAGTCAGCATGGGATAAAACATTGCCAATTTTAATTGAGAACAGATTTTGGAAATCAATAGGTGTTCTGCTGACGACTTGATAGTGTTCAGCGGTAATTTATACTTAGCTAACCATTCAGTCACGCGTTTCATATCACTGTTTAGCTGAACAGTGCAATCCTTGACAAGTTCAAAAAGTTTGCTTAAATAGATCTGCTCGTCATCGGCATTTAAATGAATAGAAGAATGTTTGACTACATTTGCAAGGTCATTTATATAAAGGCTGAAAAGCAAGTGGCCCAGGATAGAGCCTTGAGCTATTCTACAATGAAGAAGCGCAGGTTCGGATTCTTGTACTTAACAATTTTAAAACGCTCCTGGGGATAACTTTCAAAAAGTTTGACGGTAGTAGGGCCGAGTCCAAACCGGTTTGCGCTCCTGTAGGATACAGTCACAGAAGCCTATACTCCCGATGGTCATTTAAGGCTCAATTACATTGAGCGAGCTTACAAGCTACTAGCCGGTGAGTTTAGAAGCTGGCAAGTCAGCTAGTGTGATAGTGACGATGACAATCAAGACTTTCCACTCGCTCAATAGTCAACTAGCTGGCGCGAACTAATTCCGTCATTTTGTAGTCAATAAAACCAAATAAAAAGATACTCGCAGCTAGTACACTAGCAACTATGATGACACACGGCAGATTATTTACAAATTAACACGCATAGTCCTTTTCAATAACCCACAATGATAACGCAATTTAGATATTAGTCCGTATGACTTACTAACAATGGAACTAATGTGATCGCAGCAGGTCATGTTGCTATTCAGTACCACCCAAGATTTCTTACTTTGTTAACGCAAACAAGAGGAACCGAATTTAACGCGATAACAGAAATGTCAATACGAACGCAGAGTGAGAGATCATAAAAATACACTGGGATCTCGAAGGATTAAGCTGCAACAAATTTAATGTCAACCAGTAGGATACATGATGCAAGTCAACAGCAAACTTGTTCACAGACATACGTGTATTTCATCTCTTGGCGCAGGGAAATAAAACTGGACAGCGTCTGTATACGTAATATGAATCTTAGAATATCGTTAGTAAAAATACTGAATAAAAGAGGCCCAAGAATGGAGCCTTGGGGGACTCTAGCGTGGAGTAGAGCACTTGACGAGCTTTAGCCACTTAGTTTAACCTTTAAAGAGCGATTAGATAAGAAAGTTTGCAAAAGCTAAAGAAAAGAAAGAACAAAATGTGCTTGTAAGGTCAGTTTTTGCAGAAGCAGGACCTGATTGAAGACTGTGATGTTTACAGAAACCGGATTGCCATATTCATATTTATAAGTTTGAGAGGCTCACGCTCATACGCAATTATATCAGTAGCCATCAGCTTTTCAAGGAGCTATTCTAGAAATGGAAGAATACTGATAGGCCGAAAATTGGAGGGACTGGTAGGAGAAGGGCACTTAAGAATAGCTTTAATTAAAACATGGTTCAAAATCGAGGGAAACTTTGGTACCATGAGGCAAGAGTTGAGAATGTGAGTTAAAATAGGCAATAGACCACGTATGGGAATATTTAAGAGACCAGGCGAAGTGTAACGGTGCTAGTTTTTGTCAGACAAGGTGGCGCGGTATTCATTTTTCGTGAATTTCATTTTCGGAAAGAAACAATTCGCAGTTGAAAATTGAACCAAGTTGTCCCGAACATCACAAATTACAAAACTTCGAAAGTCGCCCAATTCATCACAAGGCGCCTTCAAGTTTTCATCCTAAAAATCCGCTGGCAAGTTAGAATTACAAGACAGGACAGGACAGGACAGAACAAAAAGAATCCCGCACTCATAACACGCTAGCTCGATGTTGACAAGCTAGTAAATATGCTTGTTTTCTCTACCACCTCCATGGCACTCAATTTTGTTGCGGATGCGGACTTTATTTTGAATTTTTATAGAGAAAAGCAATTGCTCGGATTTTTATGTATCAATCCGAGAGCTAATCTCTTTGGCAGGCTATGAAGTTTAATCATTGCTCCTAGCTGGCTCTTTTTTACATGTTGGAACCTTCTAGTACAAAATGTTTTGTTAAATCTTGTTGAATCCCGCGGGTCGCACATTTTCCCGCAAAAGTCCGAGGGTTGGCCACCCCTGACATAGGCTTTGGCCAATTGCACTGGAATTGGTGAAAATAACGAAAGAGAACTGAAATGGGATTTGAATACCACAGTATGTTCTTCTAATGCATTTCCAACACTTTCTACTAAATAATAATCATGAGCACAACAAAATAAAAATAAAACAAATAATATAATTTTGAAATTGATATTGTTTTTCATTGTTCTTTCATTTTAACACTTACATATATATAAAAAAAAATTTCTCTTTTAAATTTTCTCAAAAAATAATAATAATAATGTACACGTAAATAAAAAAAAATATAATTAACAACAACAAAATAAAAAAAAATATGTAATAATCTTAAATATACATATGTAAACAAGTTTCCATCCATACACACTTTTTATCGCGCATCTACAGAAACGTAAAAGTAGCAAAACCATAGAAAAGCTACCTATCAAAAAATGCACTTCCTTAAGACTTCTCAATAATTATTAATAATTATCATTAATTACTTTTTATTTTACAGTAAATCATCTTCACTTTCTGACGTATATACAATATTTGTTGTCTTATTTAGTTTTTTGTTTTTTTTTCATTAACTTTTTTTCTACTTAGTTTTAAACATTTACAATTTTTGGACTTAGCATATATTCCTAAAGTGATGACACACACCATCTCAGCGATAATAAAAAAAAATTATCCTTAAAAATAATAAAGAGATTTTCGAAAATAAAAATATAAGAACAATTTTTGTCTGTGTTTTTTTTTAAACTTAAAATTAAACGTTTACACCTAGGCAGTTTGTAGTATGACAACGTAATGAATGGCAAATAAATATTACAACTTTAAGGGAAAAATATACACACATACATGTAAAAAAAATATATATAAATTTCTTAACAGGTTTGATTTTATAACTTATCTGTAGGTGATGTACACGAATCGCTAGCTGCCCACCAATTCGATTTGACGATATTTTTTCCTTAGATTCGAGACTGGATCCCTGTACAGGACCGGATCTAGACGCAAATTAGATCGCAGTAATGGCATATACCTGGAATTAAATGATTTAGAAAAAAGAAAACAGGTGAGTAAAGAGAAATATGTAAATTAAAAATAATAAAATATGTAAATTTTCATGCAAGGTGGGGTGCGCCATCTAGACCTTCGGTTTTTCAACATTGAATAACTTCGACTTTTCTCAGTCGATTTTGACAAATGAACAAGATTTATTTAGTTTATTTTCTACCATTTATGTCGATTAAATGACCTCCATTCGATAGGCAAACATCAGCTGTTTTCGGGCGTTATAGCGGCTACTTCGGCTGGTATGTTAGCATTGAGTTCGTCAATGGTCTTGCTGGCATAAACTTGACTTTGGTAAAAACTTCATCGTAGTGGCTGCGGTGTGGCCGTTTTGTTGAAAAAAGGTTCGTCAGACCTTTTTCACCGGTTTTTGGACCGACAAAGTGTACCAACATACAACGATAGCGTGCATCGTTGACGGTTTCTCGAACTTTAAAGAAAAATGGTCCGATGATGAGTTTTGAGCACACTTCTGCCCAAACAGTAACTTTCTCGTGGAACGGTGATACGACACCGATACGACAAATTATCGGTAGCACTCTCTAATACCGCTTCAACAACTTCACTGACTGAAGAGTCGCAGGCGTCCAATGGGACACTGCCGGGTCGCTACAGACCCGTACTCAAAGAAATTCTTCACCAAACAACGAATTGTGTTGTCTGAATCTGAAGGCGCCGAATTTCTCCCATAGTTAAGGGGTTGCTCTGATTTTTGCTTTAAAAAAAAAAACGAAATTTTTTTTTTGCCTTTTTATATTTATTAATATGTGTAGAATACGTTCCTAAAATATTAGTACGAAATTTTTTTTCGTTAAAAAGTTATATGCAGTATTGTAAGTGCAAAAAAAACTGATTTTCTGTCGGACGTTCAGCGCGTGGTAGTTCTACTGTTATAGTTTATATACATAGTACCTGATGTTATTGTTATTTACACGAATGTAAAATATACATACGCATTCGTGCAAATAACAATATCAGCCACTATATGTATATAGTAACGCAAACATACGTTTGAATTTACTTACATTATTTCGGTTAGTTCGGCTATAGTGAAACGTAAAAAAACTTTAAACGCGTTTTTCTCAAAATGCCATTTTTCAAAACGGTTCCAGCGATTCAAAAGAAACTATTTAATAAATTGACTTACCACTTATGTCAATTTATCGAAAATGATGTTGTCGAGTTCGCCTGTGTAAAATTTTTTTTCAAAATCTTACTATTAGTATTTTATCCTCCCATTTTGGGCCAGAAAAGTTGCATTTTTACGTTTTTTCACTAAAATGTCCTTAAATTTTGTTTTTTGATGCAATTTTTACTAATGTTGACATAAGCGAACTAAAGGACATAATTTTTAACAAAACCGTTTTTCACTTTTCTGGTTCTGACCAATGGGGACGGAGCTATCGATGGAACCGTTTTCCATGTTATTTTTGAGGTGTCAACTTCAGCGCGTGCTACATATTTATTTATGACGGCAAAAAAAAAATAAAAATTTTTTTTGTGATCTCTAAAAGTTATCTAATACTATGAAAAAATTTTGTATATAAAAATAATAAGGGTTTTCTGTAAAAAAAAATCCAAAAATAGTCAATTTTTTGCCTCAAAAATCAGAGCAACCCCTTAAAATGGCACTTTCAGAATCGGCTCGAAATCTAGACCGATGAGCTGTATAATAAAAAGACACAATAATATTTAAGTAGAAATCAATAACTGAGTCAAAAAATATAAAATCATGCCGCCCCTCCTATGAGCTATAAGCGCCCCCAGATTGGAAACCGCTGGTGTATGGGGTTGGTTGGTAGTATAAAACCGAGTTTTCGGGATCCGGAGAAGTGACGTTCGGCCGCCATCTTGTTTTGAGTGGTAAAAAATGGCTTGTAGTATATCTCGGAAACTGAGAGGTGCCCCCTGCGGTACGCCTTCGGAAGTAGCTAACGGGAGAGCTCTCTGCGCCACAAAACAGAGTCTTAAGTCTTTTGGGCTGAGGGTTAGCAACTCACTGCCATAAACACCATTGCTACGAATCGGTAAACAATGCCTCGGAACCGGATGGTCAACACGACGACGACCTTTGCTTTTCGAACAAGGAGACGAATCGGATCATGAAATGTGAGAACACTGCTTGCTGAGGAACGGCTGGATGTGATGAATCGATATAAAATTAAGATCATGGGAGTTAGCGAGACCAGATGGCCCGATGTGGGGGAACATATCTGACCAAACGGTGAGTCCTTCTTATATTGCGGGAGAAACTAAACTGAAAGCCGTAGGAGTGGCGTTAGCGTAATACTCACCAAAGAAGCCAGGTCCAGCCTCATTAGCTGATCACCATTTTCTGAGAGGATTATTACCGTCCGCTTGCGTACCAGATTGAGGAGTACTACGGTAGTCTAATGCTATGCTCCAACTGAAGACGCAGAAGATGACATCAAAGACGAGTTCTATATGCGACTGAATGAGGTTTTCCGCTTTATTCCAAGGGAAAACATCATTGTATTAATGGGTGACTTTAACGCACAGATCGGCTGTGACAACACGGGCACGTCAGCCGCAGATGGAGAACTATTCTGGAGGATGTCAGGAGTTTCAGAGGACACTGGAAGCGACCATTATTTGGTTGTAGCAATTACTTGCCTTAAAATTACCGTAATCAGAAACGTTCAACACGATGCTATTAATCGTAGACGGTTAGGACGGAAATAGTAACCGCAATTCATGCGATGGCCAATTGTAAAGACGGCATCCCGCCAAAATTGTTGAAAGCCGATTCAAGCCTCATAGCAGATGCGCTTCAACCAATCCTGGAACTAGCATGGAACACTTGTACCTGGGGATTGGACGGAAGGTATCATAGTCAAAATACCAAAAAAGGGGACCTAACAATATGCGACAACTGGAGAGGCATCTGTTTACTATCTACAGTGGGCAAAATTTTGTCCCATATATTACTATCTAGGATAAGTGAGGCAGTAGACCGAACGCTTAGGAGGCAGCAGGCCGGATTCAGGAAGGGCCACTCATGTATTGATCATATAAACACCTTGAGAATAATAGTGGAGCAGTCAATTGAATTCCGCTCCCCCCTTTAACTTGCTTTCGAAAATTATGAGAAAGCGTTCGCCTCGGTCAATAAGAGCTTTTCATGGCAGGCACTACGGCAACGTGAACTGCCTGAAAAATAATAGAATTGATAAAAGCCCTATATAATAATTCCAAATGCATTAATGGAAAATGATCCGACAGCTTTCAGGTGAGCTCAGGAGTACGACAAGGGTGCCTACTTTCGCTTTTACTATTTCTTATAGTAATAAATGACATCCTTGTCGGCGCTCTACATAGTAGAACAGGCGGCATACAATGAGGTTTGCTGGCCCACAGACACCAGGACCTCATAAACATGATTAACAATTTGGCAACAGAAAGTAGTCCAGCAGGCTTAAGGCTAAATCCAACTAAAACTAAAGAAATGCAGATAAATGCAAACACCAAACTGCGCTGAATAACCGTGGCGTGGAACTGGTCGATAAATTCTGCTACCTCGGTAGTATTATTACCGAAAATGGCGGTGCAGAAGAAGATGTCAGTTCCAGAATAAATAAAGCACGAGGCGCATATGCATGCCTGTTCCGCATATGGAGATCAACGGAGATCTCAACTAACACCAAATTGCGGCTGTTCAACTCCAACGTTAAGGCAGTACTTTTGTACGGTTGCGAAACATGGAAAGTCACCCAATTCATCACAGGGCGCCTACAAGTCTTCATCAACAGATGCCTGCGTCGTATCCTAAAAATCCGCTGGCAGGATAGAATTTCAAACGAAGAACTATGGCGCCGTGCCGGCCAAGAAAGGATAGACGACCAAATCAGGCGAAGGAAATGGAATTGTGTTGGCCACACCTTGCGACGCGAAAACGAAAATCTAGCCAAACAGGCCCTTGACTGGAATCCGCAAGGTTCCCGTCGAGTAGGAAGACCTAGAACAACGTGGAGGAGAACCCTACTAGCAGAAGCCGCAACAACCGGGAGATCCTGGTCGGAGCTGAGAGCTGTCGCGCAAAACAGAGTCCGCTGGAGGGCAACTGTTTCCGCCCTATGTCCCATGAGGGATTAAAGGAGCGTAAAGAAGAAGACAACACGATACAATACGCAAACAACAAGTAACGTAACCGTTTTTCACTTTTAAAAACCCACATGAACACGATAAGCCAAAAACATCATAGCCTTGTTGAATGAAACTGAAAAAAAGCAGAGCAGCTCAAGGCAGCTTAGAGAAGAGCAGCTGCCAAAAAACTAGAGCACAAAATCTTGCCTGAAGTTGCTCTACCAAAAAAAGTTAGAGCAGAAACCTGTCCTTAAGTTGCTCCAGTTCAGGTTAAGTGGCCCCACACTCTCAGTTTTAACTGCGTAAAAAAACTGTACGATAAACTGACCTGAAAGTGTGTGGGTTTGTCAGTTCGTTGCACGTTTTTTTTGCTCCGTCCAAACGATAAACCGTTTGACCTGCGCAGTTTATTGGAGCAAAAGAGGGTCGAGAGGCTCAAGTCAGGGTATTGAGTGAAAATAGTTCAAAACTGCATAATTCACAACGTAGCCGGTCACCGCTAATAAAGAAATACATGATGATTTGGATATAAAATGGATCGAGAAGGTCATCCGCGAATATGCCATTAAACACGAGAAGAAACTTCTTGCCCACACCAACGTTGAGGCTATACAATTATTGGATGCCACCAACGAAATAAGACGGCTCAAAAGAGTAAAACCACACGAACTGATGCATAATCGAGGAGTACTACATACTACACACAACATACTACACACTACAGTTCCCTAACTGGACACTGATCCAGAAATCCCATATAAGTTATGCTTACTTTAAGAATCCTTAATTTAAGTGCTATTGTCAACCATATTAATAAATGAATATTGTTTAGGATTGCAGTAACCATACCAATAAAGGAGTTTTAAAAAAAAATATATTTTTTTATATTTATATTTATTTCGCGCATAGTTACTTTGTAAAGTGCATGAGAACACGCAACTACACTACTATAAGGATCTAGAATGACGGGGTAGCGCACAGCACAAAGGGTCCTTTTTGTGCGGACTCCGTTTTCTGAGTAATTAACTAACAAAAGAGTTATGGCTTATGGGCAGTCGTTAGGTTTACATACTCGTGAATAATGGTCATTGATTTTCGCTTAGCGGACATGAAAATTATGGCTAAGCGTATTATGAAAGTATGTGTTGATAGCTCAGAGTAAACGATTGATTAGATCTGTTGAAGACCGCACAACTTCAACAATTTGGAGCGGTTTGACTAGATAAAAATAAAATAAACTGAATGTATGGTTACTGACGTGTTTATTGTAACTGAGCGCTAATGCTCGTATCTTTTACATATTTATACAATTCTTTATTGCTTAATTAGCAATAATAAAGTTATTGCACCTGAATGCGTGAGTCAAGAGTTCATTCACCAATTTTTAATTTTCGTTTGTTATTGCTGACATTGCAATTTGATTGCGGGTCGATTCCGTTCAGGTGAATGAGCTTTTGATTCAGCATTTTAATTTATTAATTGTTTTTCATATAATAACAGAAATTAGGAATTGGCCTAAATCTTAATATTATGTGATGTTTTATATGTGCTGCGCACATTCTCCTCCGTCGAAATTGAGAGACGATATATCGCAAGAGAAGTCGTCGTCCTTGATTTTCTGCGACCTTCTAGGAGCTGGCTGCGGACGCTTGTCCCTCGGTGTTCTTCTCTGAATCCTTAGAACCCCCTGCTTCTTATACTTGCAGTATACCAGTATGAGGATGACAATGGTAACCAGCGTATACATGCTGAAGTAATGATGTAGGTGGTGGTGGTTTAAGGTTGGCAGATCGTTGATATGTTGCTGCTGTTTCTTGAGTGCACCGCGTAACTCGTCTAGATCCAGGTTGTCCACCTCCTTGACGATCTGTGGTGCGAAGGATACATTTCCTTCCCTCATCTTGTAGGTTAGATTAAGATGAGCAGAAATTACTTGTGTTTCAGGTATGAATGATGTTCTGAGCCTTCCCGTGACCTTGTTGTCGGCTTGTATAGACAGCGTCGGGTGGTTGATCATGCACGTTGGTTGAAGTTGGATAATACCAGACTCACTAAGGGTTAGCGGGTGCACAGCTTCACGACAAATTATATCGAAGTGAGTTTCTTCATCCATGATGAATATCCATGTACTTGGTGCACTTAGTTTGATGAACATCTTCTTCGGATTCGTACTTCTGAGACGGCAGTAAGGTGACAGTTGTTTCTGGTTACTAAGTAGACTGATCTCACAGCGGCTTTGATTCGAGCTTGTGGTGAAAATTGGCTGTTTCAGATGGCAGGTTAACTGATGGATCGCATTTAGTTGACATGCACTAAACTCCTGCTCATTTATCGGACTGAAGCGGTCTCTGTGATGATTTACAGCTAAATAAGTAGTTGACAACTGGATAGAGATAAATTTGTCCGAGCGATGTACAGGAATCGGTATTAATTTATATAAACGATACGATTCCGATTTTAACAATGGAATTCGAATGTCAAACAAAACCCTTGTTTCCGTTATTCTCATTCGCACATGCATTATGTTGTATATTTCTAATAACGAGGAAGATCCGCCTTCTCCCGGCAGTCTTACGTCCTGCGGTAGGTGCTCTCGGATGAATTTGATCTGTTCGGTGAGCTGCGATGGTGTTAATAGTAATGTGTTGAGACGTCCGTGTTTGGTATCTGTTACAATCGATAGGATGTTTCTTTGTATCTGCTGGAAGCTTATTATGTTTAGCGTAATCAGAATGGCAGCAGAAGTGAATGTTTGAGATACCATGAGCGTTTGTTGGGAATCATTCATAGCGTTGGTAATTGCTTCGAAATGACGTTCGACTGTGTGGAACTGATTCTGTATAGTGTCGTGATTCTTGTTGAAGACATTTAGAGAACTCTCTATAATTGTAGTTTGATTTCTCAAGAGTTCGCGAAGAAGTGTTTCGTTTTCGTTTATACCACTGATTTGTTCTTCAAGGTTTCTAGCGTATTCCTGGTCAAGAATTCCGAATAATTTATTTGCTATAGTTCCAACTATTTCTAATGGAGCTCTCTTACTTCGAGTCGTTGTCTTCTCATTTTGCTGATAGAGAACTTCGTTTATATGTTCTGATTCCAGAATGTGGTGGTGTAGTTGTCTAATTGTGGCACTACATAACTGTTGAGATGTATCTTGCTTTATCGTCCCATTGCATAGTTCTGAGAGTCTTCTTACGGATTTTTTAAGGCCGCTGAATTCCTTCCAATAAGTGGAGAGGTCGTAATAGACCAGTAGGTTCCATTCGCTTGTGTATAAATTCAGCTGTCCTACGTCATCGAAGTAGATCCCTTCTTGGTTTTTGAATCTTGTTATGTTGTACGGCGACCGTGCATCCTCCCCACCGACTATGAGGAAGAATAACGCCAAAATCATCAAGTACGCGATACTGTTTGTGTTGAAAGTTCTTGCGGGAGCTGATGTAGACGTTCTTTCGTTGCGTTTGGGCTGCTTTTTGTAGTCTTGTGTTAGGGGCTCTTGGCTTGATCGTTTTCGTGTATCTTGCTTCCCTGTTCGTGTAGTTTTCATATCATTGTTATGTGGTTCGTTGGTCTCGTTGTCATCTTGCTCGATAGGCGATGTTGCGACTTCCACATCAACATTTGCTTCCTTCTTGTTATCGCTTACTGGAAGCAATGAGAGCTTGGTTATCGGCCTGCGCATTTTGCCATTTTTAGTCTGTAACGTCACGACTCTCGTTAGTCCATCTGCACCTGGATGTATCTCTATCACTCGACCCAACGCCCAGCGGGATGGTGGAAGCTGTTCATCTTTAATGAGAACGAGATTCCCTTCTGTTATTGAGGGATTTTCCTTGGTCCATTTGGGTCGGAACTGAAGACGTCCAATGTATTCAATGGACCATTTCCTCCAAAATTCTTGGTGCATTCGTTGAACACGATCCCACCTTGTCAGCAAGCTTGGCCTGTCATCCAATTGATTTCGATCCGGAACAGTGAGTAGTGGTGAACCAGTGAGAAAGTGACCTGGCGTGAGGGCATCTAAGCTTTCTGGATCTTCAGTTAGTGGGCATAGCGGACGTGAGTTTAAGCATGCTTCAATTTGTGTCATCAACGTACACATTTCCTCATATGTCAGTCTCGCTTCTCCTACTACTCTTCGCATATGATGCTTGATTGATTTAACACCAGCCTCCCATAAGCCTCCAAAATGTGGAGATGATGGTGGAATGAAGTGCCATTGAGTTCCGGTTTCTTGTAAGGCTTGGTTGACATCGGATTTGTAGGACTGTTGTTTATGAAGGTCAGTGATTACCTTACTCGCCCCAACGAAGTTTGTGGCGTTATCACTGTAAAGGTGAGCTATTGGTCCTCTTCTGCCTGTAAAACGTCTGAAGGCGGCAATGAATGCAGCAGAAGTTAGTTCGGTGACTATCTCTATGTGTATCGCCTTTGTAGCGAGACAGATGAAGATTGCGATGTAGCCCTTGCGTGTTTTCTGACCTCTAGCCCTGTCCAATAATAAATCAAAGGGTCCAGCATAATCAACTCCAGAATGTGTGAATGGTGGACTGGTAATGACCCTGGCTTTTGGTAGCATGCCCATCATTTGTTGTGACATTTGTGCTTTATAACGATGACAAATGACACATTTATGAATGTGGCCCTTTACTGCCTTGGGTCCATTGAGAATCCAAAATCTTTGTCTTATCACCTGGTGGGTTAATGAATTTCCTCCGTGAAGCGTATCGTTGTGTGCTTTGTTGATTATGAGAGCAGTCAGCTCGCTCTTGTATGGTAATATTATTGGGTGTTTTCCATCGTATGATAACTGTGCGTTTTCTAGACGACCTCCAACCCTGAGGATTCCATCCTTATCGATGAATGGAGTAAGACTTAGTATTCGACTTTGCTTAGGAAGTTCTTTCTTCTTTAACAGTTTCGTTATATCATCCTTAAAATGTGATTCTTGGGTAACCTTTATCAGCAATAGTAGAGCAGCATCAATTTCTTTGATTGTTAATGGAGCGATAATTCTTAATGCTCTTTGAGTTTTCAAGTTTGTGACGAAGCGAGTACAGTATGCTATTATACGTTGAAGTTTGCTTAGAGATGAGTGATTCTTCATTAGTGTCTCTAAGATATTTTCGCTGTCTGTAGTTATCGTGGCTACCGTTATATGTTTTTCTTCTAAGTCTGTTTGTGGTAGTTTCGTTGACGGGAATTCAATTTTCTGTTCCTTTAGCCAATGTGGTCCCTCCCACCAGATCTTGTAGTCGTTCAGGAGGGCAGGATAAATCCCTCGTGATGCCACATCTGCAGGATTTTCTTGTGACTTCACATGAAACCATTTGCTGCTATCGGTCTGTGCTTGAATTTCAGCTACTCTGTTTCCTACGAATGTTTTCCATTTATGTGGGTCTTCCCGTATCCAAGCAAGAACAATTGTGGAGTCTGTCCATGCGAAGTATGGAATCTTTTCGATTTCTAGGCTGTCTCTAACCTCCTTCAGTAGATTCGCTAGCAGTGTTGCACCGCATAGTTCCAGTCGTGGCAGTGATAGCTTGGATTCTAGTGGGGCAACCTTCGTTTTGGCAGTGAGTAGATTTGATGAGACCGTTCCACCTTGTATGATTCGAATGTAGACGGCTGCACTATATGCTCTCTCAGATGCATCTGAGAATCCATGTAGCTCACATACGCCAATTCTTCCTAAGTATCCGACCCACCTAGGAATTTCGATTCGTTGCAGAGCTGGTAATTCATTCAGTATTCTGCTCCAAATCTGCACTATATTCTGTGGTAGAGCTTCGTCCCAGGAGGATTTCTGGATCCAAATATCTTGTAGCAAAAGTTTAATTTTGATGGTTACTGGAGAGATAAGTCCGATTGGATCAAAGATTTTTGCAGCCTCGGATAGTATATTGCGCTTTGTTGCTGCACGCTCTGGGTGTATGGTGATTTGAATCCTGAATTTGTCTGTGGTTGGGTTCCAGTACAATCCCAACGCTTTAATTGTCTTTTCTTGATCGAAGTCACGATCAGTTGCGGCTTCTCGTAAATCCCATGGTATGTGCTTCATCAAGTTTCTGTTATTACTTGACCACTTTCTTAACTTAAAACCACCGCCGTCAAGCAGTTTGATCAATTGATCGCTTGCAATAGCTGCTTCTTCTAGTGAGTTTCCTCCAGATACCACATCATCAACGTATGTATCATGTAGTATTATATGAGATGCTCTAGGATATTTGCTTTCGTCATCCTTGGCCAGCTGCTGAAGAGTTCGGATTGCTAGATATGGCGCTGATGCGGTTCCGTAAGTGACGGTTGTTAACTTGTATTCACGAATTGGGTCTTTGGGCGATTCTCTCCACAGTATTCGTTGGTAGCCTTGATCTCGAACATCGATTCTGATCTGGCGGTACATCTTTTCGATATCTGCGGTAAATACGATCTTGTGTTTCCTCCATCTAAGCAAGATTGACAGTAATTTCTGTTGTATTTGTGGGCCGACCATCATGAGTTCGTTTAAGCTTTTCGTATTAGTCCGTTTGGCTGAGGCATCAAATACAACTCTTAGTTTTGTCGTAGTGCTGTCTTGCTTTAGTACGGCGTGGTGTGGCAAGTAATATGTCCCCTGCAGAGTATCCTCAGTTGGTACCATGTGTCCTAGACGTAGGTATTCGTTCATGAAGTCCTTATACATGACCTCAAATGTGTGGTTATTTTTAAATTTCCGTTCCATTTGGAATAGTCGTACGAGGGCTAGTTCTCTTGTACGGTGCAGGTTTTCAGCTTCGTCAGGATTTTCTCGAAATGGAATTCTGACTGTATATCGACCGTCAGAGTTTCGCTTATGTGTCGTTCTGAAGTGTGTTTCACAGGCAATCTCCTCGCTTGTCATGATTGGCTCGCGATGGAGTTCCTCCACCTCCCAAAATTTGCGAAGGTCCTTGTTGATATCTATTTCTGATATCATGCAGTGTAATCCTGTATTGCTTTTACGATTTGTTTTAATTTCACCAGATAGAATCCAACCCAGTTTCGTCTTTTGTGCAATTGGAGACCCTTCGGATCCGAGTAGAACTTTCTTCATCATGATCTTTCCTAGAACTCCAACTCCAAGGATTACATCGATTCGTCCTGGTGTGTCGAAATGAGGATCTGCTAGTCTTAAGTTCCGTGTATGTTCCCATACCGTTGGTGTTACTTTCTCTGATGGTAAAACTCTAGTTAACTTCTTGAGTATAAGTGCCGTGGTTACAAGCTCGAACTTTGAAGCGAATCTTGGTTTTATTGTTAATTCTACACAAGTGCGGATGGTTCCCAATTTTACTTGTCCAACTACAGTCAAGACTCTATTAGTTTCTAATTTTGGTAATCCCAGTCTCTGTACTGCGTCTTCAGTTATGAAAGAGCCTTGAGAGCCTTGATCTATCAGTGCTCTTAATGCGATGACCTGACCACTTTTTGTGGATGCATGGATGACTGCTGTAGGAAGCATCTCAGTGCATGGTCCGTTGGTTGCTGCTGTGTAAGTACCAACTTCAGTAGAGTTCGATGGTTGGCCTTTATTATTAGCTGGTTTATCGGCTTCAGTCGGGGCGTTTGTTGAGGTTGGATGAAGAAGTGTATGATGTTTCTTCTTACACACTTTGCACAGTCTCCAGCTTTTGCATGTATTTGTCATATGCCCCTTGACCAAGCAATTGGTACAAAGACTTGATTTTCGTACTGCATCATTTCTTTGTTGGACAGACATTTTCGCTAGTTTCTCACAGGAGTATATTTTATGATTTCCCTTGCAGATTGGACAGAGATTTTGCATTGCGATGGAGCCATGATGTATTTTTAACTCCTTGCCCTTCCAGGGCGTAACCTTTTGTTTGGTCGGACCTTGCTTTAAGTCCTCGATAGGGTCGATCACTTCTAAGGTGTAGAACCGCCTTTCCAAGAACTCGATTAATTGGCTAACGTTCTCTACTTCTCTTGGATCTTTTAAAGACTGTTCATATAGATTGCGGCTTTCCCTGTCCAGCTTCTGTGTAAGTAGGAATACTATGAGTGGATCCCAATTCGATGTGTCAATCCCAAGGTTTCTGAGTGCTTGCAGACACTCTGTTGTAGTGTCGTGGAGTCTTTTGAGGCCCTGCTGGGATTCTTTATTGAGAGCTGGTTGATTCAGAAGGAAGCGTAGTTGAGCGTTTACTAGGGCTCTTTCGTTTTGATATCGCTTGTTGAGGATCTTCCAGGCGGTATCAAAGTTTTCCTGCGTAATTTGTAGATGGTCCACTAGTTCACTTGGTTCACCCGTCAGATTTGCTTTCAAGTAGAATAGTTTCTCAGTATTGCTCAGATTCGTGTCATTTCGAATTAACTCGGTGAATATATTTTTAAATGTTGGCCATTTTAAATAGTCACCATCAAATGTTGGGACATCTATCGGCTTTATTTTCATCTTGTTTCTTCCACCGTTGTTAATGTGTACTTGTGTTGGTGGACCGTCTGCTTGTTGATTCAGTTTTTCTTGAATTTTAATCTGGATGTCCTGGTATAATGCCTCCGTTGCGGCGAATGTATCCCTCTCAAAGTATTCGTCTTTAAATGTTCCCAGGCTCATTATTTCTCCATGTAAGTCAACCACACGTTCCCAATAATCACTTATTATTTTGGCTTTCTGCGAATAGTATGCGGTTGACCTCGGCGATGTAATTTCGCTTTCTGTTTTCTCAATCGTCCGTTTTAAAGAATTTATCATGGCGTTCTGCCTTTTAATTCTCCTAAGTTGATCTTCAACGCGTTCTGATGTTTGTTGCTTCTCAACGGCTGCACGAAGAGCATCTTCCATCAAATCTCTAGTTTGCTCGAATAAACTTTCCACCTTTTCGAAGTAGTTCTCTTTGAAGTACTTATGTTCTGGATTCTCGCCTTTTAGCTGCTCCAGTTCACTGTGTTGATTCTCGAACTCAGCCCATGCCGATTGCAGTGAATGTAATCGAATTTCGGCATAGTCCTTTGTCTTCCTACTTTTGGAATCCTTCCGGAAGTTGGTGTTCAGCCTTTGGATGGTCTTTGATGTAATATTTTGCAGGGTTAATATCTTTTCCATGGTTGCGCAGCAATGGTGTGTAGATCGATGTAGCTGAAATTAACGAGGATTTTCCTCAATTTAATTAGTTTACAGAGCCTCAAGACACGATGTTCTAGAGGATGTGTTTTTTGTTGTTTTTGTATTGCCTCAAGACACGATGTTCTAGAGGAATTTTTGTATATTCTAAAGACACTTGGTTCTTTAGAACACTTTTTCGCTCGAAGGACCAATGTTGATAGCTCAGAGTAAACGATTGATTAGATCTGTTGAAGACCGCACAACTTCAACAATTTGGAGCGGTTTGACTAGATAAAAATAAAATAAACTGAATGTATGGTTACTGACGTGTTTATTGTAACTGAGCGCTAATGCTCGTATCTTTTACATATTTATACAATTCTTTATTGCTTAATTAGCAATAATAAAGTTATTGCACCTGAATGCGTGAGTCAAGAGTTCATTCACCAATTTTTAATTTTCGTTTGTTATTGCTGACATTGCAATTTGATTGCGGGTCGATTCCGTTCAGGTGAATGAGCTTTTGATTCAGCATTTTAATTTATTAATTGTTTTTCATATAATAACAGAAATTAGGAATTGGCCTAAATCTTAATATTATGTGATGTTTTATATGTGCTGCGCACAGTATGAATTTTTACTTTGTTCCTTTATAGCATTTGTAATAAGGACGCGTCAACAAGGGAAGGGTTTTAAAGTGATTTACATTCGAGACAGCTATACAATGACTACCATTTGTAGTATTCTTATCACATAAGTTAGAACCGTGAGCTTATCGCTGGGAAATGACACTTTTACGGTCTAAAAAAAATTATGATCATCCATTTGTTTTCGTTTTATCATTGCTAAAAATATGAAGTTGTTAGCGTTAAGTTATCATTATGCCATAGCTAATTATACACTCAGGTGTTTTATTGCGCAAATTAGTACACATAATTCTTCTTCTTCAATGGCGTATTTTCTTCCAATTGTCACTAGGTTGTGCTAGCCTACGTACGTAGGTTGAACGGAGTCTTAATTTATCTTCTAGATAAGCATATTTTCTTCTATTCTTTCCAAATCCAGCAATAATGAACAGCAATTAATAAAAACTTCTGAAATATCTTAAATCAAACTAAATTCTGCATAAGCAATACATATTTAGATGAGAAAGATCTACTACGATGTTGTGTTTCCAACAGAGCACTTTAACTAAAACATCCGACTCTATGGAGTCTGGTTTAGTTACTCTATAGATATCTCCAAGATTTTTATGTAGGCCAAATTCCAATTACTGGATAAAGAGTTTTCTTTCCGGCTGTTCAATCAAGGTGGTAATGAATATGATAGAATTTAAGCCTCACATCATCACTGTCGGGGTAACAGAGGGTTCAATTCTATCACCTGCTCTCTCCCTAATCTCATGTCAAATTCAATAAATAGGAACATCGAACTCAAACAAAAATCATGCCGAATTCAATGTCAACAAAACGAAGTACAGGCCTTTGAGCTGAAAGTCGAGTTGTGTTTCGTGACAAGTAGTGTGAGTTGAACAAAGTGACGTTTCAGTCAAATTACGACTTTCAGCACAGGGGCCTAAAATTAAGTTGAAGCCCTTGTACTGAGAGCCTTGAATGGTCTGACTTTCAGAAAAGGGGCCAGAGTATCATCTTTATCAAAAACCTTCACCTTTCCTTCCTTATATCTTGAAGGTAGGTCAGATGAGTCGAAGCCGGGCACGTCGGGTGTCGAAAAAGTTTCAGATTTTCCTGGTTTTTGAACCCAATCAAGGGTTTCCAAGGTCATGCAGGCAGAGGCCCAATTTTCCTTTACAGGCTCTGAATCCTGAAGCTTATTCGGCAGTATCGCATATTTTGGCGGACATCAGGTCAGCAAAATATGACGATGGCAAACAGAACTTGCTTGAGAAATATGGCCTATCAGAGACCGGACGTATCGAGCGAAGATAGAAAGACCTCCGACTTCCTACAGTCCTTACGAGCTTTGGCTGGCAATAACCGAACAGCCACGGAAGAACTTATCGTGAGATTGTGGGAGCGACGTCTCCCGCAGACGATCCAAGTCTCGCTTGCCCCTTTAAAACGGTTCTACCACACGGCCACATCTCCTATGGGTCCACGGTTCGGATCAAAAGAGCCCGCGAACCAAGGTGGCATTCGCTACAGAAAGATTTCCATAGGTTCAAAGGCCGGGTACTAAGAATTAAGGCCATTTTCCATCAAACGCAAAGTGGAAATGCAGAACTGGAGCTCTTTTATCACACAGAAATTT
This sequence comes from Thereva unica, assembly GCA_949987705.1. Lineage (NCBI taxonomy): Eukaryota > Metazoa > Arthropoda > Insecta > Diptera > Therevidae > Thereva > Thereva unica. The sequence continues at coordinate 27,338,365 of OX465281.1, read as the reverse complement.
GAAAACGTTTCTTTCTGTTGCATAAAAGTTTCCAATTGGGTTTGGGATTTATAAATGTGCCTTTTGTCAGCACTAGGGGTCAGATAACCAAAAAACCCTGATCAAAACTCCGGCAAAACGGCGAACGGCATCTGCCAATAGAGCTACCACCAGTACCAGTCAGGGGATACATAGCTGGTACCTATTGCTTTGGGAACATAGCTTGAACTTGTCACTAGCAGTACAAATTTGCCAAAATGATCTCTACCCGCCAAAAAGCCACCAAAAAACTAGACGACATGCAGATCGTCTTGTCGAAGACCGACCAAGTGATAATGAGCTCTCGTTGGCTTTTGGTCTGCGATTTCAATGATCGACACGGGTGCGGAAGTACCCGCTTCGTTCTTTCCGGCACACAACAGATGTGCCAATTTACTTCCGCGGGCCGCAAACAGTAATTCATACTTTCGGCACGAAGTTTTTGGAACTGCATCTCGGTCTTCACCGAAGATATGGTCCCTGTGCTGAAAGTCGAGTGTTCCATAACAAGTCGTTTGAGTTGAAGGAAGTGACGTTTCAGTTGAATTACGACTTTCAGCATAGGGGCCTGGGCGTGATTCAACTGCAAAGTCACTTGCTTGAACTCAAACAACTTGTCGTGTCGTGACGACTCGATTTTCAGCACAGTGGCCCATAACTTCACCGTCGCCGACATTTAAACGATCATTCTCGGGGTGGAATTCTTAACGAAGTTAAAGTTGTCGATAGATTTCGACTCACACATAAACCTTCGAATCAATTATGTCCCGCAGTCGACTACACAAACCCTATAAATACAATGACAGTTTACCGGAATTTATAAAGAGCTTCTAACGAAGTACCCTTCGTTAACAAAACCTCCCAACTTTAACCTCCCAGTTAAACACAATGTGCAATATCACGTTGTGACAAATGGGCATCTTCCTTTACTCACCGCTCGGCGACTCCATCCAGAGAAGCTAAAGGTGGCTGAGCTTGAATTTGAATATATGGTTCAATTGCCTATTCGACTGTGTATTTGCACGGCTGTTCAATCTTCGCGAAAGTAGAATTGATACGCGCGTACCATATACTATATATGTAGTACCTATCGCTCCAGACGACATGCATAAAACTGCGTTGATTATGACGTTGATTAGATTTAGATTTTATTTTAGTGAGGTCGTCCTTTTTAGTATGAATTTTATCAATCTCGCTAGTTTTGAGGATATTCTTAGATCTATTAGAATTTCTACGAGTTTTCGCCCGTGTATAGACTATAGAGTCGTACGCTTCCATTGCATTGAAGCTAGCAAAGTCAATGAGTCTACTGCCGTTGTCTTTCGCAATGTTATGTAAGCCATGCCATGTACACTCTATTCTATTGTTTCTTCTTCTTCTTCAAAGGCTCTACAAACGGGATCCGGTCTTGACCTCTTGCAACGAATGTGTTGTTCACTGCAAAAGCGATGCAACTCCACACTTTAAAACAGCATACGTTGACCGCCTCGGAGTCACATTCTGCCACATCTCCCGCTACAAAACTCAAAGCAACTCTGCACTTCTATTGAAGCCACTTCAAAGTCTTTACTTGAGGTTCCCCTAAAGATGATTGTATGTGATTTCAGATCCGTGATGTTGCTGTTGTTCCAACTAGTTTCTTGTCGTGTTGTGTGATGATATCGAACGTAGAGCGCCGACCCTTCCTAGCGTTCGGACATTCCATGATCCAATAGCGAAGTCCATGTTTCGTTGCGGTAGTCTTTCATCATCATTCATCATTGCGCTCCTTTAATCCCTCATGGGACATAGGGCGGAAACAGTTGCCCTCCAGCGGACTGTGTTTTGCGCGACAGCTCTCAGCTCCGACCAGGATATCCGGTAGTTTTTGGCAATGAGGAATTGGAGCAACTAGTTAAACTATGAGAACGTCGTAAGCTTAAACAAGTCGCAGAGATTAAGATGCGTTGGTAAAGGATTCCAAAGCCCAGAACACCTAAAGTACTTGGTGCCATATCAGCAGGTTGTAGAAAGGTCAGAAAACCTAGCAAAAGATTATTGAAAGCTGTGGAAGACGATCTATCAGAAATGGGTGTACGTTATTGACGCAATATCACTAGCTACCGCAAATCCTGAAAGAAAATTGCTGAAGAAACCAAGGGCTGTAAACTACAAAAAAATAATAATAAGATTTCTTAAGCGGCAAGAAATCGTGAAACCAATCTCCATTACGTACGAAGTAGTTGGATCAATATTTATCGACTTTTTGCACAATAAGAGAAGTGTTTTTGTAGCCACTAATATTGATTTAAACTCGTTAAAACTTACCCAAAAACAGCAGCAAAGGTATTAAGGCAACTTTGCCGTTGTATAAAATGATCAGGATCATTCCATGGCGATCGACCACCTTCCCGATCCTTATAACCCTTACGCTGTGTCACTTTAATTGGTGGCTTACGTGTTACATGTGACACCAGAAGATTCATGAGAATATCCTCACAATTGGAAGATTGTTGAACAGTCTTTAGTAAAAGTAATGATAGCCAATTTGTATAGAGGTAATTGTAATAGCGATGATAGAATGCAGCACCAGTCAGCACGATTGAGTAATAGTTGGTCCACTTTGATGTGTAGCCCCAAGCGTTCTAAAAATGATAAAATAATGGTTATAGTTAAGATGTTGTTTGTAATAATAATTTGAGTACTTTTGAATCATCCCAGAAATGAGCTCTTGCAGGATATCCTACAATCCGATCTGGAAAATCTCTCCACACAGTATAGGCGAAATCTAACTCATCAGTATTGAGTATGGCATCTTCGTCCAAAGATAGGACGGCGTCAGTTTTAATCTGTGAATAGGGGAAAAATCTTTGGGATATACTAGGCCGCTCATCAGTCGTTGCGCCCGTTATCACATTCAGGGGGATGCCACCGGTGTTGGGCCATCGTTTCTTTGAGGGAATTGGACGGTCCGCCGCCCATAATACTATTATCTGTGAAGAAAAAGGAAACATCAATTATGGTTTTATTTATTTATTCGCCAAAAAAGGCACACTTAAATTAAGTACAAAAAAAATTACACTTAAGCCTGCTGATATTGTCAAGAGAGGGGAAGTTATGTTAGTATGGATCTGAGCATTTTCTTATAGGATGCCTTGTTGAGTGAAGGAGAGAACCAGGCGCTATGACTATGGGAAACCATACAGCATCTGTTGACGGGCTCGTTCTTCACATAATTGGTACGGTGTGGATATTCCCTAAATAATTGTGTCGTGTATGTCGGACTACATCATTGAATTTGATCTTGCCCGACAGAAATTGCACTCCCGCTCCTGCTGAGATCAAGCACATTGAACCTGTCCAAGTAGTGCGATAGGGTTTGGTAGTCATGGGAGTTGTGTTGATGTCTCAGGGCGAAAAGGGTAAACTTCTTTTCAACAGATTCGATCCTCCTGCTGCTCACTTGGAATATGGGATCCCAGATAGGACACGCATATTCCAGGATAGGGCAAACTAGAGAACAGAAGAGTGTTTTTGTTGCCCATACATTATCGAACTCTTTGGCCCTCCTCTTTATGAAAACAAGAAGTTTGCTGGCTCTGGCAGTAATATTATCGTAGTGCAGGTTGACCCAGACCCAGGACATAGAAAAACGAGTCAACAAGTTTGAGAGAAAAATTATCTGATGCATAATAGGCCCAACCAGAGAGGATACAACAGCGAGTTGCGTGAGGTTTTTGGCGACCCACAACTCTCAACTTTAATAAAACTCAACACACTGAGACTAGCCGACCACGTAATCAGGATGGAGGAAAATCGTATCCCAACACGGCTTATAGCCTCAGATATTAGCCTTTTGACCTTTGAACCTAACATTGAATCGGAGGTAGTATTTGCCAACCGGTCCTACAATGGGAACAAGGCCTAGCAAACAGGATTTTCACTGCCGGTAAGATTGAGTGGCCCATTGGCACCTTCAATCCCTTCAAGGCTGCTGGAAAGGACCACATCTTCCCAGCGCTCCTTCAGAGAGGCTTGGAAGAGATCTTACTAATCCTGCTACCACTATTTCGGGGTCTTACAACGAACCCACTTCACTGCCTGCAATTTGTCTACCGGCCGGGCAGAACTATAGAGACTGCCATTCATGTGCTAGTGAGAGATATTGAGAAGTCCCTAAGGCCTCGGTAGCCTAGTGAGTAAGGCGTCTGGCTACTATCCCAGAGGACAACGTTGCCTTCGACGCGATCAATGAAGCAGCAGTAAAAAAAGGCATTCATTCCCCCACTGCGAGATGGATCACATCGCTTCTCAGCAGCAAATTGATAACTGCTAAGATGAATGGTGAATCGATTACGGTAATGGCTGCTAAAGGCTGTCCTCAAGGGGGCGTCCTATCACCCCTCTTATGGTCAATCGTGATCGACGAACTTCTTGCCGATCTGAATAGCCGGGGATTTAAAGCACAGGCGTATGCAGACGATATGGTCATGACGATTAGCGGCGGCCACGATAACATCGTTTCAGACCTCATGCAAGCCGCTCTCTCATATGTGCATAGCTGGTGCCGTAGCAAGAACATGGGTATTAACCCACAAAAAACCGTCACCGTACCATTTACTAATAGAAGGAAGCTAAATTTAAAAGCTCCCTCTTTCGACGGCAAAGAAATGGTTTTCTCAAAGGAGGCTAAATAGGCATAATCCTGGACTAAAAGCTCACCTGGAAATCCCAAATGGAGAGAGTAACTGCCAAGGCAATTACATCTCTCCATGTTTGTCGCCAATTTGTAGGAAAAACCTGGAGCCTCAAACCTAGGTTAATGTTTTGGCTATACACGACGGTCATAAGGCCCATGGTCACGTATGCATCCATCGCTTGGTGGGCCAAGACCAAAAAAAGGGTGTTATGTTTAAGCTGTCCAGGATGCAAAGACTGGCCTGTCTTGGTATCACAGGGGTGAAAAGCACCTGTCCGACTGCGGCTATGGAGGCCCTACTGAACCTCCCTCCGATACACCTAGTAGTGAAAATAGAGGCTCTAGCGGGAGCGCTGCGTTTACGGGAGCTATTCTCCTTTAAGCCGAAAGAACTTTTGAATCATTTATCGATCCTTAAGGAGCTGAACCTGGAGCCAATCGTTGTCCGATATCATTCCTGCCACTCTTGACTTTGACAAATCGTTGACGACGATTATTCAAAGCAGGTCAGAGTAGCAACATGGCAGGCCTCTCTTCAGAGGAAGCACGGTCTTTTGGTATACGGACGGTCTCAAAACCGATAAAGGGGTAGGGCTGGGTGTTTATGGCCCTAGGAGCAAAATATCCATGGCTCTGGGCACTACCCCCACTGTTTTTCAGGCTGAGGTACTCGCCATCCAGGTGTGTGCTCAGACTTGTATTGATAGAGCTCCAAATAGCTCTAACATTGTTATTTTCTCGGACAGTCAAGGTGCATCGCTGGCCATTAAATCTCACAGGGTGTCATCGAAGACTGTCCTGGATTGTCTCCAATCTTTGAAATTCCTCAGCAGGAACAACAGTGTCACACGAAGGGCCACGAAGGTCACATTGGTAATGAAATTGCCGACAGCCTGGATAGAGTAGGCGCAAACTCATAACCTATTGGTCCGGAACCTTACAGCTGGATAAGGAGCCAGGGCACTCGTCAAGCTAAAACATTCATCCAAATCGATAAAGCTAAAGCCGGCAAACAGTTAAATCTCAAGGGGTGGAAGCTAAAAATAATAACAGAGCTCTTGCCGGGCCACTGTTCGCTTAACTACCATCTAAACAAAATAGGTCTGGTGGCCGATTCTGGCTGTCGGTTCTGCGGGGCAGCTCCCGAAACTGCGGAGCACTTGCTGTCCGACTGTGAGGCTATAGTGAGGAAGAGACTGAGTCTTCTCCATCGTGACTTCCCTACTCCCAGGGAGTTTTAGGCTACCTTAGAAGCTTTAACCTTGATGGTTTTTAAAGACGGGGATGGCACAATAGACCAAACAAAATGGCGCCCCTCAACAAGAAATGAATTCAATTGAATATTTTCAAGTGCGATGTCTTGACGTTTTGTAGTAAACGTGATCCTATAATTTATGATTATACTTTTCTTCACAACATAATCGCTCACGTAAACTCTGTAACTGATCTTGGGGTTAGGTTTGATTGTAACCTGGATTTTTCCACTCACATCAATTATATCTCTTCCAAGGGCAGTTTAGTCAGATTCAACTGTGGAAACTACAGAGGCATATCTCTTTTAAGCACAGCATATAAAATAATGACCAATATAATTAAGGCCAGACTGGAACCTTACGCAGAAGCTGCAATAAGTGAATACCAAGCTGGTTCAGAAGAAATAGGTCAACAATGGATCAACTTTTTACAATAAGGCAAATCCTCCGAAAATGCTGGGAATACAACATTGACGTGTATCAACTTTTCATCGACTTTAAACAAGCATACGACAGCATCGACAGGGAACAAATGTATGTAACAATGCTGGACTTAAACATCCCCCCAAAGATAGTGAAACTGACGAAAATGACAATGTAAAATACAAGATGTGCAGTCAGAATACAAGGAGAATTGACGGAGTCCTTCCCAGTCAAGCAAGGCTTAAAGCAGGGCGATGGGCTGGCACCCATGCTATTTAATCTCTGCCTAGAAGGAGTAATTCGCAAGGTTAACATTGATGCGAACGCAACCCTGCTTAACAAATCCAAACAGTTGGCAGGATATGCCGACGATATAAACTGCCTTGCAAGATCACTGTCATATCTTAGAGAAACATTCACAGAATTAGAAGATGGAGCAAAACATATAGGGCTACAAATAAACGCAGAGAAGAGTAAGATTCTAATTCAGTCAAGGGTGGAAAGAAGAAGAAGAAACCACAATACCACCTGGGGGGAATATAACTTTGAACGGGTAAACCAATTTAACTACCTGGGGTCCACAGTCAGCGAAGACAACGATGAAACGATAGACGTACAAAGAAGAATGAACGCCGCGAACAGAACATACTTCTCACTACTGCCAGTAATGAAATCCAGAGACATCCACAGAAAAACTAAAATAAGAATCTACAAAACCATCATACGTACAGTAGCTACGTATGGATGTGAAGCTTGGAGTATCTCCCAGAAATCCGCAGACAAGCTGGATATATTTGAGAGGAAGGTTCTCCGAAGGATATACGGCCCAATCAATGAACACAGTGCATGGAGAATATGTTACAATCACGAATTGTACGACTTATACAAAGAATATAAACTTTCGACCCATGCCAAACTACTACGTTTACGTTGGGCCGGCCATGTCCAAAGAGTGGATGACTCAAGGATACCAAAAAAAGCCCTGTATCTACTACCAGATGGCAAAAGACCAGTTGGCAAACCACGGTTAAGGTGGGAAGATAATGTTAAGGCCGATGCAGCAAAACTACTCAACACAAGAAACTGGAGACAAGCTGCGGAGCAGAGAGACGTCAGGAGGAAGAAGCTGATGGAGGCCAAGGCTCGAATTGGGCTGTAGAGCCATCGAAGAAGAGGAAAAAGAAGGTGTAGAAGAAAATGACGATGAACCTTACGTTTGAACTCTAAGGTGTTGTACGGGTTCGGAAATACTGACTGCGGGAGATTATTCCACAGTCGAGTTGTTCTATTCATAAACGAACTTCTAGACCGTATTGTTCGCGAACGGGGGCTGTAGGGTATGGGAGCAGTCGCTATGGTAATAGCGATAAAGTATGAAGAGGGCTGCTACATTCCTACGGTGGCTTAAGGTGTCTATTGAGGCGCGAAAGGGGCTATCACCAATGAGTTTGAGGGCTAGATTTTTCACCTTGTCGAGACCAGCCAAGGTGGTTTTTGGAGCGCGCCTGCCCAGATATACGAGTTCTATTCAAGGCGGGCCGAATGTAGGCTTCGTAGATTGTAGCCAAGACGGCTGGCTGGAGGAGGAACTTGCACCTCTTAAGAAATCCAAGGCATTGGGAGGCTTGCTGGACGATTTGGCTGTTAGTGAATAATATCGATTGTGACTTAAAACTGGGATTGAATTGATTTTATTCGCTACACCTATAACTCTATCAATTTTTAATCTATTATGATTTTATGTATGACATATTTCAATGATACTTACCCTATCTACAAATTGACTTTTAGTTATACTTTTGACTAGTTTATAAAGGGCAGCATTCGGAGTTAGTACCGCCCCAATTTGCACGTATATCACGGCTGTATAATTGTGCCTGGGCTCAGAACCCACGGTATCTAATAGAAATGGCATAAACCTGTGTAATAAAAATGAGAAAATAACCTCGTTATGGGAATATACATTATTGGATCCATATAGCCCCGCCATTCAACAATGTGTTGATGGTGGGTGCTCTTATGGATATATACATAACTACTATATGCACAAAAGTACTTACCTAGAGGAATCCGAGAACATAGGAAGTGTTAACAGAGCACCAGGGGATGAGTTCCATACCAAACTGCTGCGTATTGGATAGTCCGGCAGACGTTCACGAATGATCTGCAAAAGGATGAACAAAATATAAAATAAAGAGTGAACAAAATGAACATTCACCAGCGACTCATAAAAATCAGAAAACGATTTAGGGGTGCAAAAGGTTATGACTGGACTGGGGGTGGGGGGGGTGTAAAGGGGTTATACTGTGTAGGGTAGGTCATAAAATTTTGTGGATGGAAAAATTCGTATTGAACGTAACGAACATCGATTTTTTTGAATGTGTAGGTATGTAAGGATATATCGATATTTGTGAAGCAGGAGCGCACACGGCAGGATTATCGGTAAGCTCTTTAGTCAGTGCACACGAAATTCCTTTATAGCTTCGTGTGCTGGCGAGAGCGGTGGCGGCGGCAGTCCTTTCCACCTTAACCATAGAGAAATAAGTCGGTAGTCTTAACAAATTTTTATCGTCCTGTGTTTAAGGAATATTGGAGCAAAATGAATTTTATGGCAGTTTTATGTTGACTTTTACTGATATTTATATTATATCGATGTATTCGAATATGGCGGCAGAAAGGATGAAGAAATCATTTCGTCCCGTTTCGTCCTCTTTATTTCTTTATATTCTGTTCTGGTTTGATTATATAGCTGCCAAGAATGAGTGGAATTAAAATGTTTTCCTTTTTTTTGGAAACGATAGGACTTAATATTTTCTTCCAATATTTTTCTATATTTTTTTTTTTTTTTTTTGAAAGACTGAATGATTTCTACGTGAGCAGATTTTTATTTGGTATGTGACAAACATATTTACTGGGCAGAAATACACATATACAAAAGATAAAGATTCGTTTTTACTGGAATTGCTGGGATTATGATAGTTTAGAGAGGGTATTAGAAGATAACAATTCAGGAAGAAAAAAAGGCCAAGGATTGTATAAGGACTATATAGAGAAAGAAATGATTTTTTCTGGTGATTTTTGGGGGTGGGTTAATATTTCTTTTATTGCTTTTAAATGGTGATTTGATTTATTTTGTACGCATGTTAAATTTTGGTCCAATCTTCGTAGGAAATCGGCTGGACATAGGCGACAAAGATTATTGGTGCGATGATGTTGGCTGAATTGTGATGAACGAGAGAAATGATGATTATGAATATTATTGCTGATTGAGGATTTGTGGGTAATGTGAAATAAAGCTATGAATTAATTTGAATAACATTCGTATAATAATAATCATTAGAGAAAGCGTTGCTTTTATTACAGTGGAAGAACCAGCTCTTCCATATCAAATTCCAAATCAAATACAAGATGGAGTTTCGAAAACCAGAATTGTAGAAAAATTATCTGAGTTGTAGTTTTAAATATAAATAAAGGAGCTAATAAAAGTGTACGATATCCCTGTTCATTATCATTGCTATTGCATAAAAAAATTGAGAATCCATACTCGAGTGGACAGAAACGAGATCGATTTGAAACTAGTTTGCAACTGCTTGCGGGCGACTGTTCTTGTCGGTCCGGTCGGAAGCAATATCAAACTGGTGACAGACCAACGTACCTGGGTTGCATACAATGATTCCATGATATGCGGTGTGCTTTCACCAACATCTTATAGCGAAGTTGCATTCTGTCCCGGCTTTTAAACATACCCCAAAAATCTAAGTAACGAATGTATGATTGTGTGTGTGCTATGTCAAATGAGGTAATACAGAAAAAGTGTAAGGTACACCGATATTTGCGTTGCATGCATTCGAATATACACACTTCTATATTGTCTGTCACCGAATGAAACGCTTGTACGCTTGGAAATGCCACCAGTTTCAGTTACATGGTTGAATTTGTACGTGTCAAAGTTTATTAAACAAAATCTTCATGAGCACAGAACAATTGATCAAAAATCAGTTGCGCTTGTGTGTGGACAAAGGTTTCATTTTGGTTGCAGACTGGTTGTGAGCGTGATAATGGTGAAACCAGGTTGAAGCTCGGATTGCAAATCAAACGACTCATGTGCGTAGGGCCTCAATGTTTATGGCAATAAAAGAAAGAGCGGCGCATTGAGTAAGCGAACCGAGTTAGCGCGAAGTGCTGGAGGGGTGGGCGAATGATGCTACTTGCAGAACGCTTCGTCGACCTATATGAACCTGTTTACTGCGTAAAACTGAACCGAATAATTCGGCCTAATGTTCCGTTTGGTACATTTTTGACCGAATGTTCTGCCGAATAGTCGTATTCGGTCGAACCCATATTCGGCGCATCTTTAGTATAAAGGGATTTTACTTCTGAATGGCAATGTTTCACAGATTCGAGTCAAATTACAGTTTTTTGGTCAATGCAACAGTTCATCCTGTTTCGTAAGGGTTGATTGAATTACATTGATAAAACACAGTGTAGTCTACGGCCCTGTGCTGAAAGTCGAGTCTTCAAAACGGAGAGAGACAAGATAAGTCGTTTGTGTTGAAGAAAGTGACTTTTTAGTCAAATCGTGACATTCAGTATAGGGGTCTAAACTTAACTTAGCATTTCCACTATAGGCCCCCGTGCTGAAAGTTGTAATTCGATTGTAATGTCACTTTCGTCAACTTAAATGACTTGTCACGAAACAGGACTCGGCAAAGGCATGAAGAGGAAGAAAACAGAAATTGTGATGGGCCGATCTATTGTTTTGAAGGAATAACCTTGTAGAAATGCTTTGAGGAGTTTTTATATGTAAAATTGCTTTGATTTCACTAGAGTTGTGGCTATGGTAATGGCGACAGAGCACTGCAAAAGATGTTACATTGCTGTGACGGTATAAATGATCAACAGTGAAACAAATGCTCTTATCCACAATGTGTTAGAAACACAATGTCACACCTGATCCAGTCGAAATCCAATACAAATAAAATAATTATAGTCTAGGCGGAATTTATTGTAGGTTTGGCAGATCGTAACCACATTCGTATGGAAAGATGTCACATTATCCCCCGGGTTTCAAGTCATATATGAGTTAGTGTGCATAAAAACTCTCACATGTAGTCCCTTATGGCAGAAATGAGTTAAGAAGATTATCCTTTCAATGCCTCATTAATTTTTCAATGCCTTCTTGTAAAACACATTACTAGCATTTTTTCTGGTTTCAGATGAACTGACTCTTGAGCACGCCGCATACAGTGGCCCATGTGAGAAACAGTCACTCTTTAGATCCGCATTAGTCAGTTTCAAACTCGGTCCATGGGTCTCGGTTGATGCTTATGGCGTAACAAACTTTAACGGGAAATTGCAGAAGTTTGAAGTCAAAATGAAGACGGTTCCTCCCTGTTTTACGCCTGTGAAAATCTTGGCTTCAACTGTATTTTGGTACATAGTTTTTAATATTGCCCAGTTTCGGAAGGTTTAAATTGCCCAAAAGTATGATTGGAACGCCTACCTTCAGGTAGAGAACATGAGGTGTTATTCTTGATGGGTTAAGAGTGTGCAAGAATTCTACAGGGTAACGTACAACAATCTCGACCACCTTCACCGAATCCATAGAATCAAACTACATATGCTCAGTCGGCAGCTATGCTGATGAATGTTGGGGTATATTCTGTCGTCAAGCTACAAGATGCTACAAGTGGTGGGAGATCGGGCATATAGCAAAGAATTGCACCAGTTCCAAGGATTGGACGGAATTACGCCTGAAGTGTAGAGAAAAAAGGAAAATCGCCAAAGACTGCGATAATTCAAGAAGGCACTAAAACGAGGAAGGAGATAAGGTTCACACAAATGAACCTAAATCACTGTCAGGCGGAACAAGATTTGCGCGCACAGATTGGCTACGAAAAGGAAATCGAAGTGAGGAGAACAAGGACTTATACAGTGGAATTTGGCAGGCGAACAAAAGCAGAAAAGCCGCAATTCGGGCATTTGGAAACTGAGTCATTGAGGAGACGATGAGGAACCCAGAAGATGACTTCGCTCGGGCAAGGATAGGTGTATACGTCTGCAGTTGCTACGCCGCGCCTAGTCTCATGATAGAGGAGCACGTGGCAATGGTAGAAATGCCCTCGATTAAATGTAAGCGGTCCTCAACGATTACCTGCCCTGTAATGCTGCAAAACATCGAGCAGACACTGCTCCCACAGTACGGGAGCACAGTCTGCCTGCCTGATCCCAAAGGTAGTGGAGAAAGAAATTGTAGAAGCCGCGATGAGGATTGCCGTTGGAAACGGCCCTAGACTGGACGGCATACTGAACAGAGCGGTGAAGCTGGCAGCCGGTTTGTAACCACGTAGGTTCGCCCTAGTATTTACGGAAGGAGTAAATAAGGAGGGAAGGAGTGTTACCTGAGCAATGGAGGCGTCAAAATCTTGTGCTCATCCCGAAGCTTGGTAAGCCCCAATAGACCCTCGGCCTACAGACGATTGATCGCAAACTCAACTTCGGGGTGCACTTGGCGGACTTCCTAAAAGCTTGCACCATCAGTGTCAAATCAAGGAGATAACAACATGACTGGAAAGTATTGGTTTGCAGTTTGCTAAGCACGAACAGAAATTGTGCTGATCAAAAAATGAAGAAAACTCGCGAACATAACGATCAATGTATAAAATGGAGTATTCCGCTCACAGTTTTCTGTCAGGTATACTGATAGTGATAATCTACAAGAGGCTAGATTTGCACTCACTTTGCAGACGATGTCGAACTAGCAGCATTTTAAAGGTCTCTATCCCAACACTTCCACAACGTAGTTGCCTGACTTTGGCTGAACAAATATTAATAAGTTGAACCAGCCTTTGGAATAAACATAAGCTCAGTAAAGAGGACCTTTGATGTTCGGATTCTGAAGAAATATACCGAGAATACTGGAGGTTAGCGCCCGATTTGACTAACGGAAAGCTCACCGTTGTACTCGGACGATAGAATGTTAGAGAGGAGGAAGAACATGTTTTCTGCTAAGTAAATGGACGAATTGGAAGTGATGGCCCAGGAATGGCTAATTCTAAACAACATTGGTCTTGGATGAAGTGAGAAAAGTGGGGTAACGCTCAAGGTCATACACGGTAAGGTAAGGTGGGAACAACTGGATGAAGGATAAGAAGCCCTAGAAAACCATAAAACATAGTAGCAGCATAGTAGCCCCGACGCATTGATTCCTAGCCCTAGCCGAACTAACTTTGATGAAGCACGCTGAACGCTTGAGGCCCTACGACTGGATTGGCCAGCTCTAAGCGATTCCTTCGTGTGTTGGCTCACCATTCCTAACCAAAAGAAAGAGCGTAAGATCGTCTCGCGAAGAGTAAAATAGCAGGAAATAAGTTTAGTTGGTTGAAGCTCTACGACACCAACAGGCAGGTTTGGTAGCAGTGGTACCTATCGATTTCAAACCGCAAAGAAAAGATGTTATAGAAGCGCGTTTTGTCCACAAATATCTTATAGCTTGCGTCAAGAACGGCTATTTTTTTCTAATAATCAACAATTTTTTAGATAGACCCACTCTTACGCACTATTGTCACAATCATTCATCATCTTTAAGACAAGTTATTTAGAAAATCAATCTGCAAATTATGAAAAGACATTAACATTATATTTAATAAAGAAATTTAATAAATGCCTAATGTCTTTCGAGTTGATTACTTGATCCAGTTTAAGAAAACTTTCGTGATTTTAGTAACAAATGCTAGTAGGTACTGCAGCGGTTGAGACTGGGAAAATAAATCGGCCTACAGCATGTACATGAAGCTGCACATTGAAGATGGAAATCAATATTATTATAACGAAATTCTACTTGTTACGCTTTAATGGAGAGTTAATAATTATAATATCTTATTTTAGTTTGGAAGCCATCGTCCTTGAAGTTAATTATATCTGCGATATAATGTCTATAGTAAGAATTTACTTTAACCAAAATAACTCTTTAAAGCTAGCTTGGGAAAGATTAATACCAACAAAACCACTTCCAGTGCCCCAAATGTATCCTTTCAACCATTCAAGGTGTGGCACGTTGATCATCATTACCTACCGCTCGTCTGTTTGCGACATTTTTGCACGAAATACTCGTTTTTTTTGGGCTACAAGTCCTGCATACTAAAGCATATTTTGTCATGAATGTCTGTACTTTTCCCATTATTTCTTCCACAATTAATATTAAATTTGGTTTAAAAATACAAAAAAAAAGGGAGAAAGTTTCGGAATTTTTGAAACAATGAAGCATGCACGAAAAAAGTTCAAGCAATAAAATCTAGCAGAGCCGCAAGGGAGCCTAAAACAACATGAAATGCACGTACGTGTATGTATGTATATAATGTTATATAATAAGATATTTTTACAATTTTTCCCCAGTAGCTCAAAGGCAGAGCCGAGAAAGAAGAAGCCGCCGCCGAAATATTTTATTTGAAAACCCTAAAAAGCGTAGAGTATATGTATATCTAAAAACAAGCACACAACCCTCGAAGCGGGGAAACTTCATATCCTGAAATAACAAGAAATTATTGAAGAATTTGCAAAGCAAATTTTTCAAATTCCCCCATATTTCTCGGTTTGTTTGGGTTTCCCTGCCAGCCATATGGCAGAAGAGAGGAGCTATTAAATATGGGTTCATTGCCATTGTTACAACGCTGGCATTTTAGAGACTTTCGTTGTTGGTAGGTGCCTCCTCGGAGTTCCTCATCCTTTTTCCAGAAAGGAAGAAACGTAACTGCCGTGCGTTCATCTTCATGTAAAAATGCACCCAGAGAGAGAGAGAGAGAGCGTGCGTATTTATCCAGCGAAAAACGTTTCACTTGTGAAAATTCCATGAATATTATAAACATTTGAAACGTTTCCAGCACACCCCAAAAACGAAATTGGGTTTTCACATACTCTCTGTCTCTCTGTGTTTTCTGTGCGAAATTCCTTTCAGTTTTAGTAGGCCAATGGTACGAACATACCATACACCATACATGGTAAGGTTCTGCTATTCCCACACGTGGCGGAGGTAAGGCACTATGGGTTATCTACATCCTCTCTACTACAGCTGACGGAGAAGGTATTAATCAATATTACTGCTGTCAGTGGCTGAAGGATCCCTCGTTTTGCGTGGAGCATCCTTGTAAATGAACGCTGAATCATGTTAATTGGAGCACGGCAAATACAGGAAGAGTTACACCGTTTTAGGAGGCCTTCCTTGCCTGCTTGGGTAGACCGACCGAGTATACTCGCATAGAGTCACCGATCATTTTCGGGTTAAACTGGGACATGGATGCCCAACAAAGTGGACACCCCGAAGCCGAGAAGGGGAATGCTAATAATTGAGTAAACTGCCGCATTTCCTGCCCCGGTGTTACACAACCAGGAATAAGTTATGCGGACGTGAGGAAGTTATAACTCATTAATACCTGGGATGCCAGAGGCTATCAATAACATTTTCACCCTATGATTATGTACAATACATATAGCGCAGAACGCGGAGTGGGGGTATGGGAAGGAGATTCATTCACATAAATCTAGGGCCACATCATCGAGCCCCTTTCTAGCACGGAATTTAATAGAGAGGAATTTGCCAGAGTCATGGCACATAATTATCTCTGCTTGAATTGGTGCGTTTTGTAAGTCACTGTTTAAGGAAAGGGTCCCTTCCTTAATCGCGGCCGTTTTCTTAATAACTCAATTTTATTCATATCCGTCCTTCCGCTATTAAACTGCCGTTATTAACCGTATCCGAAATCGGTTACAACACCACCCGTTGCTAGCCTACTTCCCTTATTCTCTCGGTGTCGACGGCGGTGGGGTCTAGGGTATGAATCCCTTCGCATTCCGTGGAGGGATAAATATGGGCGCCCCGACCTCCCTTAAATAAAATGGAAATTCGCCAAAAAAGGAGAGACGGAGAAAGAGATAGAGAGGCAGGGTAGCATTGCCGCGGTTACTGCTGGTAAAGTTGGGGGTCATATCTACGGGTGGGTATAGGGGCGTATCAACCAGACAACCAGGAAAGTCGTTAAAATTCCGAAACGTTATTAGGATCCACCTGCCCTTTCCGAATCCTCAGCGAGAGAGAAGAGATTGTTGCTGGTTCCTTCACGTGACTCAAAGGTAAAGCAGCAACAACAACAATAACAACAAAAAAGAAGAAGAGGAAGTCGAAAGAGGCTAGGGGTTGGGGTTTTGGGACAATTATTGCAAAGTTAGTTACCCACTGGACTGGGGGACTGGGTCGAGTTTCTGCTTTCGTGACCTGCCCCAATGATTGAATTTTTACCTTAAGGGCTACTCAACGGTAGTCTTGCAACCAAACCCCCCCCCCCTTCTAGTCATCCATCAACACACACACACACACCACCCTTAAGCTACTTTCTGTATTATTTTTCTAGCTGGCTGCTATTTTCAGTATTTCGTCCGTCGGCTTCATTTCATTTCGCCATCCATCCCTGGATCCGTAACGAGTACTTCCCCGCCAGCTATATGACATCCATGATGGGAAACCTATCTGCCAGGACACAAGAGTATAATAGCAGAGAAATAGCTCCCATTCACTGCTGCTGGGGATGAACACGGATCAGGACGTAGCCAGGACATTGCTGCTAGGCTGGGGGACTAGACGACCAGAGAACCGTATCGGTGGTGGAGTATACGGCGTAGAGCATTCTCAGTATTTGGATTCGATTTAATTTATGTCCACGTTGCATATGCTTCCGGGGGAACTCCCATGTTGTTTCCCGTGTAGCTTTTCAGCTGTGCTGGTTCTGGTGGTGGTGGGCTCCGGCATCGTGTTTATTTTTGGATGATTATCGGTTCGGGGCAAAATATCTGGGATACTATATATCGCCGCAGTTGCCATTTGACGACAAATTGGTTATGGAATCATGTCCTGCGTCACTCCCTCCGTGCCTTTATATCACAGATCCTTTGCTGCTGCTGGACGGGTGATGAGAGGCGGAGGGAGTATTCAATTAATTTTAGTGACCTGTGAATAGACTGAAAATTGTTCAGAAGTTTACACTACACAGCAGCTCGGTTGTGCAGAGTTATTTTGGCAAAAGGGGCAGGAGGATGTCCCCTTCATTAACTTAATTCAAGGCGAGTATTTTTTACTACAGAGCACAGGTAAATTTGTTGATGTTATCCTACAACAAAAGGGTTATTGGTGGTTTATTGATAATAAAAACAGCTGGGAAATTTAGAGGGTGAGTGAGTTTGATGTTGTGGCTATCCGGTTGTAGGTGATATCTGGATTGTTTCTTTTACTGTGGAGTTTGGATGAGCTTTGCGAGTTTGTAATACTGTTCAATCACTTATTATCCATTTTTAAAAGAAATTTCAAAGTCAAGTTTGAGTCGGTAACAAGGATATTTTCGGTGGTTGGAAAGAATTAATCGACATTAGCCTAGCTCTAAATAACAATTTCCTTATGCTCAGTCACTGGAGGGTTCTACACACTAGAACATTCTTAGACCACTTTCTCAGTATATCTCCTTTGATATAAATCTGGGGGAGAAAAGACAGAACCTTACAGAAATACTAAGAGCGAACTAGGAGCAGTTTAGAGAGATCACAAAATCTAGACTGGCATACGCACCTAAGGACAGAATCAGGTCGAGCAATGAGTTAGACAAAATGCTTAAAAGTCTTAGGGGGACCGAAGAATTATGTGATCTTTGGAGGGGTCGTTGTTATGCTATAGAAAGTCTTAGAGATTTGGCCAGGATGGCCAAGGTCTTCTCTAACCAAAATAACAAATATTTTTTATCAATCTGGGAGACGGCACATGGACAGCGTCCGCAGGGAAATCCCTGAAACTAAACCTGCCAAGCTGTCACTCAGGAAAAGTTGCGATGTGCTGTACAGTTTCTTCTCGTACAAGTCTCCAGGCATGGACAACATTGTGCTTCAAAATATGTATGCCATTATTAGCACATGATTTATCTCAATCTACAAGTACTGCCTACACTACAGTTACGTGCCGCGCTCTTGGAGGAGGGTCAAAGTGATTTTCCTCCCAAATATCTGCAGACGCGAGGACAGCACGGCTAGAACCTACAGGCCAATAAGCTTGCCATCCTTTGTCCATAAAATATGTCACAATTTCTAGACGGATGGACACTGCTCTAAATAAGTAACGCGCACCGGGAATACTCCCTAGAATACAAATAGTTTTCTCTTATAGCCTTTCACTGAGATTATGGAGATGGCACTTGGAAAGGTTACCGCTTGGTGCAATCACTGTGGGCCTTCTATCAACCCGGAAAAGATAATAATGATGTTATTCAACAACAGGACTAAAATACCCTCCACCTTCACTTAACGATCGAATATACCGAAGCCTCTATGAATGCTAAAGAGAGACATCTCCAAGTAATTCCCCTCAGTAGCTGACTCCAGATGGAGGAGTCAATCATCTAAGAAGACTTGGCCTTTCTCTATGCATGATCAAGCTCAGGAGATATCCTTTGACCACTAGTCCGTCATGTCGTTCGAGCCATGGTGCAATGTCTAGGAGTAAGCTTGACCTGAAAAATAGAAGAGAAGGAAAAGGTTAGGGGTTAGGTGCGTGAGTAGATGTCGATGAACATTGCGTTTGAACTGGCCTTGTTGCAACAACCAGTGAGCGCGAGATCTCTTGGTAATGCCACGCAAGGGCTGCTTAATGTCACTTCTCCCGGGTAAAACTAAAACACGCCCGTTCTTAGGTTGAAACTATAGGTCGCATGTATGACCCCCCACTCACATTTTTTATAGTCTAAAAGGCACAAAATTGAAGCATTAAGAAATCGTATAGCACGAGCAATTATCGTGGTGACCATAAAAGGTGCCATTAGCAGTTCGTTTGTTAAGGTCAAACAGCATTGGGCGCGGTGAGTACCAAGTTGGGGGACCGCTGTGGTAAAACGACACTCCCGTCTGGAATTGTCAATTTCGAATACATTCATTTCTGTAACAGTGGCATGCATACCTCTCTATCGGAAGCATTTGTTGATATTCGTGCCTGTAGCGGGAGGGTGCATTCCGTGTAGCAGGCGCATGGTTGCCATGCATGCTAGTTGCGGGCGCATATATTCTGTTAAAAAAATTAACCTTGCTAGTTATCTCCAGTTTGTTTGTTTGTATATCTTTTGGCAAGTCATCCATCTACCTATTTCTTGGTCGTCTAACGCTTATTTTTCCTGATGGTCTACCATTGTATTAGTATTTCCGAAGAACTGACAACTTCTCCGTGCCATCGTAGTCTGTTCTATTTTTTTAGGTACCTATATTTATTTCTTAATACATTTCTTTAAGCTGTTCGTTCGTTTTAAGGCCCCAATCGTTAATGGTAAACCTTTTCTTTTTGAAGATTTTGAAGTGATATTCTGTTTGTTTGGTCACAACGTGTAAGCCTTAGACCAGTAGCATAGAACTTTGCATTGGTTTAGAATCGGTACTAGTACGAAATAAGTTTAATTTGCGGCTACGATTATCTGTAGATGTCATCCTTCATTTTCGGTCAGAATGGAGCTTATCTCAATCTTTAATCATTTCTCAAATATGCCCATCTTACTACAGATTAGTGAATACTGCATGTAGGTTTTATATATTAGGTTTTCTGAGATTACTTCTCATTTATCTTTCATATCTTTACAGCCATTCTCTTCCGTAAGCATAACCGAATAAACCATCTCCTGCTCGATCACGCGAAACGATTATCGTTTCATCTATAATATCTAAACCTATCTATCTATTAGCGGTTGGTGTTTAAATACGCGTATTGGCGTTAATATTCCATTAATTTCTTCTCGATTAGGGATATTTGACATTTGATCTTATTTGTTCAAACGGATTATACCTTTGAATTATAGTCTTACAGATTAAACTATTCCAGGATTGTTACCAAAACTAGTGGGATGTTGTGCCTAGAGACTAGCCACTAATTACGCTTTTTCATGGTATTCTTTCTGTTGAATAACACTTCAGACTGGATGACAATATATTAAGTGCAGATTGATCCGCACTCACTTCCAACCCGCCGGATCTGGGAATCGAGGCCAATAATTCGAATGTGTTAAATTGAAAAAAAAAAGCACATCACACATGTAAACACTATATAAAACGAATCTAAACATTTTTCTTTGGATTGGAGGCAAATCTAATGTGAAGCACTTTGCACAACAGAATTAGGTGTATTATTTTACTTAAACATACATGTATTATTGTTAAAAATTCGGCTTACCGCACCTTTTGTATTAATTTACACTTCAATGTAATTTTTTTTTATTTTTAAAGAAAAAATCACGCACGCACTTCACTTTTCTTTAAGGCATCTGTTATCCATAGCATATATGCACGTGCACACACACAAGTGCCCCCACCTCGCAATGAGACCAACACCAATAATTACCCGCCAAGAATTTGAAAGAATTGATATATTTTAATTGCACCCCATCTATGACAAAGAATAGTGAACACCATCTATGGCAATATTACATTACTCTTCGTTTTACCTATGATTATCAATTTCCATAAAATATACAAAATACATTTCATAAATAATAGAAAATCTGTTGTCATAATTCAGTTGTTTACTTCCTTCGAAACTTTATACATATCTAGCACTGGAATGTACCTTTTTGCGTAAGCATAAATAAATACATATGTTTATTGCCACATACCTACAAGTTAGTGTTTGGAGTAATGGGAAGGCGCTAGATCGGGGTGCGAAGCACCAGGGTTCGATTCTTGATGAATTTGAGTACTTTTTTTTAGCTATGATGATTTATTGTAGTATAATAAACTAAGCCTGCGTTGATGATAAAATCTCAAAGCGGCGACTAATTAAAACCTTTGGGACATATTCAATTGTGAGCTATAACTCAATCTATAATAAGCTAAATAAGCCAAATCCGTTTTTAACTAAAACTTTTATTTCACGTTGCATTGATTTAATTATTGTCATAATGCTGTATCCTAGTTTGGCCATGGAGATTCATAAGTATTACACTGACCAAGGCTATATATAATTAATCTTGAAAAGTTTTTGTTAAAGGCTTATGTAGGTTATAAGTTGTAAGACCTTGCGTAATCTAAAACTTAACAAAGTATTTAACAAACACTACAATATAATCATCATAGCTTAAAAAAAAGGAAATCAAATGTAAACAATAAAATTCTTTGATTCTTCACCCACATCATGGTATATTTCTTTATTCAATATACCTAAACAATAGTTTTTGAGCTGCAAATAAAAACTATATGCCATAATTTCGTTATCATCGGTTTTTGTTCTGGAAGCAAATTTAGAGTCGTATTCATGTCAAAAACTTGTTTCATATGAAACAAATCCCCGAAGGAAATTAAAAAAAAGTTATTATGACGAAAAAAAAAGCACCGCGAGCCGGAATCGAACTCGCAGCCCTACACAGTCCGCAGACGACGGTACTTCGCCTAAATCATTTCAGAAAGAAGAAAAAGAGAAAAAAAAAACAATCTGCCCGACCAGGGCTTGAACCTGCAACGCTACGCGCCGCCGGATCGAGGATCCAACGCGCTACGCACTCTCACACCGACCTTCTATCAGTTTTGCAGCAATAAAGTAATTTGTTCGGTGCCTATGAAATGTTTAGGTTGAACTAATTTTAACAGTTTTTATGCCTAATACATACAAATTTAGTTAATAAAAACTTAAAAATATGCTTTTAAACAAAGGGCTGCAAAATTTTTTAGATATGGGGCAAATCGTTTGTAAAATTTTTGTAAAATATTAAAAATTCTGAGAAAAATCACTTCCTTATATTGATGGACTATAAGGACGGTCTTAAATACATCGTTCGTGCAATTAAATTTATAAATTTTCATTCATTTCAGTAAGCGTTTATATGCCCTGGTAAAAATTAGATATCTACTTTTCGTTTTAAACCTACCAAATGTTTCGTTTACATATTTTTTGTGACAAATCCACAGCGAAGTTCGATAAAATTGAATTTTTGTTTTGGTCTACAGCACCTCCTACATGACTATAAACAATAATAAAATGAACAGCATATAAAATATGCATATAAACAAATAAATACTTTATATTATTTCCGCGAAATTTCTTAATGATTAATAAGGCCGCCGAAGAGCCATAAAACCTCAAGAAAATGATTTTTTTGCACTTTTAATTAAATAAATGTTTATGTTCTCCTGAGTATCATTATTAAATAATATAATTTAGTAAGAAATAGAATTAAAACATGTTACACCGAAGTAAAAAAAAAAATTTTTATTTCACCATTGTGCGGTCGGGTATTGAACTTGGTTCGCCTGGGATAGGACTCCAGCGCCTTACCTCTAGGCTACCGATATATGGACTTTATTAGAAATCTCTTTTTTGTTGTTAAATATACTTCTGGTTGAAATTTCCAGACCATTTTCTCAGTTTTTGGTCTTTTGACCAAGAGCTACATTTTGAGATATTTCCCAAGTCTGTAGCTGCAGTACTTTCAGAGATGAAAGTAGGCTTCAGACGGACAGACGGACAGACGGAAAGAGCCTCTGTATAAGCTTTTTTTTTTTGAAAAAGCTAAAAAGCTAGAACTACATCTCCCATAATAACTGGATCTTCTATAAAACGTTCAAAATCAATGACTATTTTTTTTTTTTTCTTTTTATGATTTTGGTTTTTTTTTCTCATTAATTTAATTTGTTCTACATTTTACATATTTTTACATATTTTACTTTTTTTTGTCTATTTTATTTTGTATTGTATTTTTTTTTCCTCTTTCTCTACTTTGTCTTTTCTCACTATGTACTTGCGCTTTAACACAATTATAAAACTTTTTTTTTCCTTAGTCGTCTCTCGCTTCATAAAAGTGTTTGCTGTCTCGCGCTTCTGATTTCTTTTAATGTCAATTAGCCTAAGTCGCGAGGACCGGGTGAGAACGTTGATCAAGATCTTTAGTGCTAACCAACACGGATTTAACGCTTGCTTATTAAATTCGCGAAGCATTCGTTCGAAAATTGGCGAATTATATGAAATTTTTATCAATTCAGGTACGCACGCTGTACTTATCACCGAAAGTTGGCTTAACCCCTCCATTTCTTCCTCTATGGTTGCAATTAATGGTTTTAAATTATTCCGTAATGATCGTCCAGGACGGATTGGTGGTGGTGTGTAGCTATCTACGTGCGCGAAAACCTCCAATGCAAAATCGTTGGATTTTCTAAGTGTCCGGGAATCGAATTCATTTGCATTGATATATCTAATACTGCCGACAATACTTCCTCTCAAGTGAAAACTCTGATTTATCGTGATTTCTCCAGTGTTGATCGTGTTGAACTCGTACGCAGATGTTCTTCCCTTGCATGGGGGAATATTTTCACCATGATTGACGTTGATGATAAAGTTGCTGAATTTGATAGGCTACTGCTCTGCTTATTCGATGAGTTCGTTCCTTTGAAGTGCAAAACTCTTACCGCCAAATCTAAACCTTGGTTTACTACGGAAATAAAATCGCTTATTGCTGAACGGGAATTTCTCTATCGGTGGTCTAAAAAAGTTAAAAGTGCTACTACCATTCGTTCTTTCAAACGTATCCGGAATATTGTCACTTACTCGGAATATTGTCAGGGCCTCGGTAGTCTAGGGGTAAGGCGCCTGACTACTATACCCAGAGGTCCCGGGTTCGATTCCCGGTGGTGCCACGGTCCTAGCCTTTCCCAATTTCCCGCCTACATAACTTTCCTTCTTTCTTCTTCCCTCTTTACATTCCTGATTCCTTCTGTCATAGCCCTCCTTAGCCCTTCCCCGCTCCACCAAAAAGCGCATGTCATCGGTTGGTTGATGAGATTCAACTCGTTTCAGGAGGCATAACACTCCAGCGAGTTGTTTCTCGATGCCCCGATGTCAAAAGTCGCGATAGTAATGGTTGAGAGTAGGTGGACTAAAAATATCGCGGGAAGGTTGTGACAGTTCCTTCCTCCCCGACTAGAGCTGCTGTTCGACATTGCACTATATAAGAAGAAAATAGATTGCCAACAGTATAAAGGGCCTTTCCTGTGACTCTAGCCTTTCACATAAAAAAAAAAAATTCCAAAATCCAGGAGGCTAAGAGAAGTTATTATGCTCGTAAGCTTGATCCTTCGCTTCCAGCTAAAACTGTCTGGAATAACTTACGGTCCTTAGGCGTGCATTCTAAAAATAACTCTGCGGCTCATAATCTTTGCCCAGAAAGCCTCAATCAACATTTTATTGGAAACCATACGACTGCCGAGGTTAATACTTCCCTGACTTATCTCGTGATGGCTTTTGCTTCCGCTGTGTTGATTACCTTGAGGTTATATCTGCACTAAAAATAGTTAGGTCACAAGCGACTGGTAGTGACAATATATCTCCTAGATTCCTAAATATGCTTATACATTGTCTCTTGCCGGTTCTGACCCACATTTTTAACACATGCCTCACAGTTTCTAAGTTTCCATCGTCATGGAAACTTGCTTTAATCACGCCTATTCCTAAATGCCCATCCCCTGCCACCCCCGGGGATTTTCGTCCCATCAGTATACTTCCTTTTTTGGCTAAGATTCTTGAAAAGCTTATTGCTGCCCAAATACTCGAGTTTTGTGTACGAATTCAACTCATTAACGAATGGCAATCTGGCTTTCGCAAACGCCATAGCTGTGAAACTGCCCTCCTAAAAGTGACGTCTGATATTCGAAAGTCACTTGACCAACATCACATTTGCTGCTTATTGTTGCTCGATTTCTCAAAAGCTTTTGATAGTGTTAATCACGGTTTGCTTCTAAAAAAACTCGCCTCCCAAGCTAATTTTTCATTTCCTGCCCTTAAACTGATACATAGTTTCTTAACCAATCGTTCCCAGAAAGTTCTGCTCGGTAACAATTCTTCCTCAATTGCTGCTCTTCACGCTGGTGTGCCTCAAGGCTCCATCCTTGGTCCGCTTCTATTCGGGATTTTCATTAATGATCTTCCTTCTGTAGTCAAAGATTCCAAGATTCACATGTATGCAGATGATGTTCAAATTTATGTATATATCTTCCCCAAAAGAACAATTCCTCAGTAGTTTGGAGAAACTTAACGAAGATCTGCAGCGTGTTTCCTTTTGGTCGACATTGAACCATCTACTACTTAATCCTCAGAAATCAAAATGCATGTTTCTCTCTCACTCCGCCTTTAACTGTCCTAATGTATCTGATATTGCTTTAAATGGAGTTCCCCTCGCCCGCGTTGATAAAGTGAAAAATCTTGGTGTAATCTTGAATAGTAGTTTAACATGTTGCGATCACATTAGCTTAATTGTTCAGAAAACCTATGGTCAGCTGTCGAAACTTAGGTTTCACTGTAGTTTGCCGACTAGCTCTCTGCGTATGAGTTTAATGAAAGCGTTACTGCTCCCCCACCTAATGCATGGCCTGTCTATTTTCCCTTCTCTTGACTCTTTCTGCGCCCGTAAGCTTAACATTGCCTTCAACGACTGCGTACGATTTGTCCATAAACTTCGTCGTTATGATCATATATCTCCCTACTCTAATTCTATCCTTGGTTGTTCTTTCAGTGACTATCGGGAGTACAGACTCTTGCGTCTACTCCATGATATCCTGTATCACCGTAAACCGGCTTACCTAAACCAATTCGTAATACCCTCACAATCTCTCAGAAATAATAATTTAATTATTCCACAATTTCGTACCTTGATTGGACAACGTTCTTTCTTTGTCTTCGCGGCGTTGCTTTGGAATTGTCTTCCAGTTGATCTCCAGCGCATTGATTCAGCGGGCATTTTTAAGAAGCGTCTTTTCCATCATATCTCTAACAGGGTTGTTTAAAGCGCAAATTCGAGTATTCTTTTATAAATTTTCTTTCTTTTAAGCTATTTATCTGTTATACTTTTTCAATTATGTGTTTTTTATGTAGTTTTTTTTTATTTTATGTAGTTTTTTTTCTTTATTTTATTTTATTACTCTTTCATATCCTCCTATCCTACCGATGTATTAATAAATGTACTAGTTATAAGATTCTATCTTGTGTACATGGTATTAAAATAAATAATAATAATAATAATTTAAATCACATTACAAAACTAATCTGTAAACGAAACTAATTACTGAAAAAGTTAGTGTTATTTAACAGAGTCTATGTTTTCAACAATTACAACAGTAGCATTCTCAATTAGATAAATAATCTCCTCCTTTTTTGAAGTCGGCTAAAAATAGTTTAAGTCAACAATGACGAAAATTAATTATTCTCACGTAAAATAATAATAAAATTATTCAAATGAATTGTTCTTGCATAATTAAAAATTGTGAAACATATAGCAGACCGTGATTAAAGGATTAGTCACAGAAACAAGTAATAATAAACAATGGCTGCAATTTAATTATGCAATTACCAATCAATTAGGTTCGATTGTGGAAAATGTGATATGAAGTCTCTGGGGAGCATCGTGCTGATGCATGAAATACTTCGTAAGTAGTTAAGAGTATATTAGTATCTGACCACTTTACCTCAGATTTGTAGACTAGATCGGTTGAATAGTTATCGAGGAAGAGTGATATAGAGCATGAAAGGTAGATTAATCCTATTCTAGATGAAACATACTTTCTGGCCGCGTTGCGAGATGGTACAGATAGAAACGGTTTGGAGTAGGCCAAACTAGTGGTAAATGTCCAGTGTTTTTAGTATATTTCTTTAGAGTCCAATTGTCATGGATCCTCCCAATTGAGCAGGTGGGTGTTTAAATTCCCAGGTTTAAATGCAATTAATAGAAAGTCAAAGCCATGTGTCGGATACGCTCCAAGCTAGAAGCTAGATCGGGCCAGCCTTTTCGTTGCCTTCCAAACCTCAGGTTTTCGCAAATTCATCAGGGGCACTTTGTTAGTCTCAGATTAAGTGCTAGCATGCTCAAACTGACCGCTCCACTAAACTTGAGGCTTTCACCCTAGAACTCAACGCTACAAGTTGTCGGCCTTATTGTGGTAATAACAATAATCCAATATAGGTCTTTGGGGTCGTCCATAAATTACGTGAGGCGTGTAGGGGGAAGGGGTCGAGTCGAATCTCACCCAATCTCACATGGGGAGAGGGGGGTTTCGCCAAATATCACGCAATTCTTTTTTCACAAGAAACAGTGTAAATTTGATAGAAAACTGGATTTTTGAAGTAAAACTTCTTTAGGGACGTTTGCTTAAAAAAATTTACATGAGAGTGAATCAATTTCATTCGCATAACGCTCTCACACATGAAAAATCGTCAGAACTTTCGTATAACGATGGGAAATGGGGCGGACGGGGTACAAGGGGGTACACACTCGGGGCTGTGTGTGCAACAGTTAAAATACAGTCTGCCTTACTGCATAAATTTTCTGGCATGTTAGCTACGTTGTCGCCTAGACTTTGCTTTATCTCATTATAGTAATACAAATTCACCATTATGTAGAGGTGAATTATTTGAGATTTTTCTTGTGGTTTGGTCACTGGCCGGGCTTATGCCGCGGACACTTTGGAGTTGACTGACATGTTGGAAGCGGCATATACGACAAGAATTTTCGGCGCAGCCTGAGCAAGTGGATCTGCTTTTTGGCGAGGCCAAACATGTAGCACTGCCGGGAAGGTTACGGTATAAACACTTGAGACTTTCTTAAAATGCCAAACGATGTAAACAAAAATGAAAAAATAAAGAAGAAATGAACAATACATCTTTCTTACGTTTATTTTGTTATTGTCTCCAATATAAAATACTTTTTGCATGCTTCAATTGATAAAACCGAAGCTGTTAAAACCGTATGTCCAGTGGTTTGGGTGCTTATAATACCAAAAGGGAGTGGTGAATTAAATGTGTGAGGTGGTCTTGTTTTAAATTGGCACCCACTTCCCCTTTGGTGAGATGTGCTGGACCTTTCCCCTTTTTAAATTACAATTTTTTTAACTTGCACAAATCGACGAATCGTTTATGTCAAAACATTACACTGTGGTGAAAATCGTTCCTGATATGTTTTTCGGGTCGCTGATTACGAAAATCGGGGTCCCACAGTCTTAAAATATGCATGTCACCTTTAAATATGCTTAAAAATCCCTTTTTTAAGGATTTTCGCGATAATTTTAATTATAATCAAAAACAATCCAATAAAATACATTTTTTGCAATATTTATATTCAAAAGTGGTTGATTTATAACAAAGCAAATTTTATGATAAGGGATAATAGTAAAGGGCTGAAACTATCCCTACATCGTCTGAAAATATAAAGGTTTGAAAAAATGTTTTTTCAACTTTATGCTTCAAATGCGGTTTAATCAGCTAAAATAAATTATTTTCAACTACGCCTAGAAAGAAGAATTTGAAAAAAGGTTGATTGTTTTTTGCATTTCTTTTAGCTCCCTTTAAAATTAATTGGCTCCCTAAAAGATTGTATGGGACGAAGAAATCAGGTAATTGGCTAGGTGGCCATAAAGGGTGCCAATACCATACTCAAGTAGACTGGCTCTCGTTCGCGTAGGTAAAGCTTCATTGGATGTGGTTGGCGGACTGCTTGGTAAAACAATACTTGGGTTTGGAATAGTCTATGCCGATGCGGATGCAATTATTAATGATCATGAATGTAGCGGAAGCGGAGCATCCATACAGCTGGTGACATATCCAAGCGTACATGCGTTCAATTCTTTGATAAATAATATAGAAGTGTGTGTATTCAAATGCGACCTGACGGAATGTTCCATGAATGGAATGCATGCCACGCAAAGGTCGGACTACTTTTAACTTTTTCTGTAATGCCGCATTCGAAATAGCACACACAAGTATGCACAACAAACACAGGCACCTTGCATGCACTCGTTACTTAGATTTTCGAGCTATCTGTGAAAGCCGGGACGGAAAAAAACCATGCAATTTTATGAACCTCTGAATGCAATGCATGTACGCTTGCATATGTCACCAGCTTACTTCCATGAGGTGAATGTTTAGATTTTCGTGCCTGTGGCAGTAGTATCCATGCCTGTGGCGGAAGCGTGCATACCCGTGTGGGATGTGCACTTATATGCTATACGTACTAGGTGCACCGCGTGTATGCTTTTCAGAAAATTAGCCAATAAAAATTATTTTTACTCGGTTACTTTTAGGTTTTAATGTAAATAGGAATTCATAAATATTTATATTTTCAAATAGACTTTGTATCAAGTCCGTCAGTAGATTCGTCACTATTCTTCCTGAATCTGTCGTTGGCCTGAATTTTCTCAAGCGTACTAAAGATCCGACAGACTTTCCACTATATCTATTGCATATTACTAGTCGATGGGCACAAAAGTTTTACTTCTAAAGTGTGGTCTTAAACACACTCATATTTTTTTTAAATAAAACATGTTTCTCCACAAAAGCCCCCATTTACCAACAGGCCGCCGGCAGGCCAAGTCGGGAGGCACGACCCGATGAAGGCCACAAAATACTCAGTTTGACTGAAGAATGAGGACTTCACGTATTCGCCTGACAGGCCGTGGCAGGCAGGTGACGTCATGATTCCCTACAGACACACTGGCGAAGACGATAGTTAATTTAAGTGCAAAAATGTTCATTGCCAAAACTTTAAACGCACAAACAGACTCAAGCCGTGAACACCCGTGAATGCCCAGTGTGAGTGGTTTTCGCGCCTTGCTTTCAGGTCCGACTGGATACGGTGTGAATTCGAGCCGTAAATTCACGGCTTGAAACCGAATAGAAGTTCAGATCTTCAGGCACGAACTGACGACAAATAGCCACACACAAGGATTTTTGTCAGCTTTCTTGGACTGCAGACGCCATCTAGTAGGCAGCCGGGGAGGTGGGTGGCGAAACCTGGCTTTAAGGCGAGAAATTTCAGGCCAGAGCCCGCCATCGACCTGTATGTGAAAGGGCGCCTTAAGATATGGCTAAATTGTACACAAGAATTTTTATGGGAACGCCAGAGAGTATCATAGTAGCCCCTCGATTGTTTCGCGGCCACCGACCAGCCAAACGTGCGACCCGTCGAATGCTGCGGCGTACGAGACTAGTAAAACTCACCTGCGAAAAGGCCATTCGAATATAGAACTACAGGAAGGCACACGCCGCATTTTAACGTAATGAAATTCTTGTTATAAGTCCGAATGCTCACGTTTTGCTAGTTGTGTGTCCACTACAAGCGGGCAAGTAGAAGTTCGAATTATCAGTTGCCACATAAGCCATCAATTCGGCCTGGAATTTATAGACTTTGCAGAAACTGTACAAACATATTTCTATCTGTACAACTCTGGTGACGATGGAAGCAACAAAGTTGGCGTTCGTACTGCCAAAGGCCAAATCCCAGACAAAATTTGGAAGAAGGAAATAGTCTTATTGGCTTTACCATAGTGCATAATGGGCTTGGCATTCTTTTCGTTCAGTATTTGGATATCTTGAAATACATCCCTTGAACCTCGGAGTATTTTCTGGTGTAACAACGGCTATTGTTAGGTTATAATGCAATACTGATACAAGTTCATTCCTTTTATCCTCGGATTTTTGATTGTTTTTATAGAAGCTTAAAGGAGCATACCTTTGTACTACTCCAATAAAAGCAAGATTAACTTCCTAGAATAGGAATACAATAGAAAATAGTGTTAAATGACTGATTTTATAATATCGTAAAAACAAATACCACTAAATTGTGATAATAATTTCTATTTTTAATATTTTTAAATTCCAACCAAAAATTATATAATGTTACCATTTTTGAAAATGTTTAGTCATTGTACGGGGAAACATGGAACGAATCAACTTTTTTCCCCTGAGCAAAGAAACTAAAATCAATGTTTAACTTTCTACTTATTATATTCCTACCAGGCACCATTACAGGAGTGGGTTTCTGTGTTCCTTTTAGATGTGGGGCAAAAGGCAGATGTTCTTAATTATAATAATTTAGTTTAATATTTTTATTCTACAGAGTAATATGCGGATATTTAATTCAAACTAGGTCATGTTTTTTTTTAGTTGGTTAAATTAATTAAGGAAGTAAAAAGTGGAAAGCTATTTGCAATAACACATGTGAAATTGGGAGTAGGAGGAAGGTTAGAAGAGAAATTTAGAAGGTAGAGGGCTATGATTCGTTAAGGTGTGATAGGCTGTATCAACCAGTTTTCATCAAAATGTATCAAAATGAAATTTTGATAATGTCTTGATTCAATTTAAAATGGTTTCATCGATCAAGGATTAAGATGCCATACGACATTAAGTGCTAAGGCTGCTTTAGTAATTTTAAGGGTGGACATTTCCCGTTCATCCTGTTAAATTCCTCCAACCTTGAGCGTTTATGGATATGCTCCTCATCGTTTCATCCACGTTATTCTAGAGTGCAATGCCCCAAACAGCAAACTCTAGTTGAAAAGATAGTAGATAGAAGACTGAAATGGTGAACGTCCAACATTCGATATATACTTCACCACGTTCCATAAAATATTACCGTGGTTAGAAAATTTGTGAAGAGAGGAAAGACAAGAAAAAAGGAATGCTATATAGAAAGAGGAAGTGGAAAGACAAGGGCCGTGCCTGTGACGAACAAAATCCCAGTCTTTGTGCTGGTAGTCTACCTTGCCGCGGTGTGGGGGCTTGAGTAGGGCGGCTAAATACCTACTCAGAGGTGGAAGGGTCAAAAGCTAAAATATTAGCAAACAAAATGAATGACCGAAAATAAAGAAAAAACTCGGGCTGAAAAGGGAAAAGCAGTAGGGTTGGTAAAGGGAAAAAATGAGCTTCCGACTTTAACCGAAGCACCCCAATCCCTCTAGGCCAGTTGCTTCAACAGAAGCAAGCCCCTCAACTGTACCCGTGCAGATCCGGAGGTTAACAAATCTATTATGCGTTCCGACTCTAAAGGTGCTCCACCAACAAGGATCAACTACCCAGAGCAACGTAACACCTAAAGAATTCTTGCTAGATTCAAAGGAATTGCGAAAAGTGATATCATCGAGAAGCAACAAGGTTCAATAAGGTGGGCGACGCAGATTGTCAGCGAGCATACTTCGAAAACTGGCGACCTAATATCAAAGCGGTGGAGGTCCCTTGAGGAACCGAATCACCCTAAAGCTAAGCGTCGTAGGAAAAATAACAATTCACTTCCTCCTACTACTAAGACCTATAGCCAAGTGCTAAAAGGTCAGATGGTGATTCTTCCTGATAAATGGAAGAAAATTGAGGCGACGATTTTCCTCCCAATTTTTCAGGAACATCCTAGCAGCGCTCCTTACTGTCGCGATGGCGGATGGCACCAGGGCCGTGGGAAGTGATCGAGATTGATCCCGTTACTCCCTCAACCATGATGTTAAGAGTAGCGCAGATTAATCTTCATCACAGCAACGCTGTATCCGCCATTCTCTGCTTACGCCTTTTGAAGGTTGATTTGGATGTCGTCCTGGTACAGGAGCCTTGGATTCCCCGGGGCCTTCAGGACTCCGAAATACAGGTTGCTGAATCCTAGGAATGGAGAAGGTAAGGCCGTTTTAATTGTTAATAATGACCTTAACGCTTTTATGTTGTCCAAATATAGTAATGCAGACTCGGTAGTAGTCTGCTTGGACAGCAGAAAGGGCGGCAAGGCTATATGGATTGAATCTGCCTACCTACCACATGAGGAGGACCTAGACAGCTTCAGTTTATCCGATGCGGCAAAGGAAGCGACTATTTATGGGGCCAGCCTGCAAACGCTCCGAACTCCATTTGGGGCAGTTCAGGCACTAATTAATGTAAGAAAAGGGTGAATTGCTTTTTGACCTTTTACTCCAACATAATCTCTTGGACAGGGAAAATGAACCTACGTTCGTTACATGGGTAAGTTATGAAGTCTTAGATATAAACTTTTGCTAGACTCTCACCTACTCCCACATGGAAAAAAATATAACTCGGTTTGCACCTCGAGATATATTGTATCCTATAAACTTTATATCATAAATATATCTGTGATGTAATTGATGGATATATTCTTACCGCTTATAATCCATATGTATCTAGGAATATGCGAAAAATATATCTCAATATATATTCTATATCTGAGATATATCTGAGATATAAAAAAGCGGCCAAAAGTTAGATATCCACGCTATATTTTTGTTACTTTTAGTATATATTTTTGGCTATATTTTTTTCCATGTGGGCTCACTGGTAGCGGCCATTCAAAAATCCCTTGAACTCAAGGAGTTTACTTTGACTGCTTTCTTAGATATTGAAGGTGCTTTCTACTATTTTGAATCTTCTGCGGTCACGGTGTCACTTCAGCGTCTGGATGTCGATGGGTGCTCCAGGACCTTTATCGATCAGCTGCTGAGGTGAAGGATCATAAAGTCAAGTCTGGGGCTCTCAGGAGCAGTCAGAGGTGTTGGAAGGTGCACACCGCAAGGTGGAGTCCTATTACCGCCTTTTTGGAATATGATAGCTAATATATTGTTGATAAGCCTGATGGAAGTCTGGGTGCCCTGTGCTGTGCGTTAACCCAGCTAAGACTGAAGTAGTGCTGTTTAAGACGACTTTCCCTCTCTAAGATTCTGCAGTCAAAGATTGCAGCTTAAGGAGGATGCGAAATATGTAGGTCTATTTTTTTCCTCAATCACTAACTAGAATGGCATCTCAATGGGGGTTCCCTAGTGAGGGAACAGCTATTTCAACCTAATCTAATCTAAGTTTATGGAGCAGATGTAAGTGAACCACAGAGTCGAATGCTTTGGAGAAGTCAAGAAGAACTAGTATTGCAATATCATCATGGTCAAGGGCGGAACGAAGATCAGTTGTTACCTTCAACATAGCAGTCTCGCAACCGTGGGATTTATGGAAGCCAGATTGGAGCTTAGAAATGAAATTATAAGAATCAAGATACCACAAGACTCAAGTAAATATAATTTTCTCAAAGACTTGTAACGGTCGGAATTATTATTTATTTGGGTGGGGAAATTTATTTTGGAAATCACCTTGTAGGTAATGGGAAATTTATTGTAAATCACTTTGTAGGAAAAGGAAAAATTTAAAACGAGGGAGGCGAGGAAAAAAAATAATTGGATTTAGTGAGGAAAAAATTGGGAAGTCAGTTAGGAAGTCAGTCCGGAAAGGAAAAAAAGTATATAATTTGTCCACAAAGGATTTGTAAAATTTGGAAAAAAAACCATTCTTAAGAAAGGCAGTTGTGTAATTTTGAATAAGGGATTTCGTTGATTGGTATACTCCGGGTAAAAGGAAGTTTTTTGACGGCGATTCCTTATTATGCACATTAATTTTGGATCTGGTGCTGAGCATATGTGATTGCGGCTTATGAAGTAGAAGAGAGTATCCACGAAGCTGAAATTTTGCATGGGCGTGTTCCAGCTAGGATATCCAGAGTCTCAGAGGGTACCGTTGCAGACCTAAACTGGTGTTTGGAAGTGGACTGTCGTCCTGGTGCAAGGCGAACAACCCATGAAGATATAAATAATATAGACCTTAGTAGCTGCAGATTATTGGGTAGTAGGAGGAGATCTGGAGTAATTCTTTCTTGTCCCTTGGGCCAATGCCCCGAAATACCGTTCATCGACGGGGAACAATTCTGAAGATTTTTTTTGAGGCATATTAGGTGCTGGAGAAGAGCAACGGTGGCTCATTTTGGGTGTTAGTGGTATCAGAGGCGTTCCAGAGGTAAGAAAAATGCAGTCCTTGACCGACAGCAGCTAATTACTAAAACAACGGTCGCAGCCATTTTTCAGCAAGGTTTTTCGGATGGTATTACTAGTAAGAGGTTTCTGATTATATTTTTCGTGAGTACGAACCTTATGAAATAAGTAATTATACATTAAATATAAATAATACAAAACAAAACGCAACAAAAGAAAAACAAAAATACACAAAATAAAATAAAATATTCGTACATTCTTTAATTTAACACTATACCATAAATTTTTAGCGCAATTCATATTAATTTTTTTAATCTTAATCACATTATTTTGTCAGTTTGTGTGCTCATTTGGTGAAAATAGTTTTTCTTGTTATTTCCGGGACAATTGTTTCCCGTATCTTGAACACAATAATTGTGATATCATTTGTAAGAAACTAATCGTATTGGTACCAAAGTGACGCGTTTCCATATCTAGTATCGACCGGATTTATCTGGGCAGTTACTATTGTAAAATACAATTTTTTTTTGAATTAAATACGTGGATGTAGTTGTATCTGACAATGATTCGAGTTCATTGCCTTTATTATTATTGAATATTGATTTTTAACTCCTGTTGTTCTTGTATTGATGTATGTACCTGAAATAAACAAAGAATTTGTAATGGTTGTAATGATGAACGTAATGTGCTAGATTTCTTCTTTTTTGAATAGTTGGGGCGGATGGCGTTTCTTTTTCAGGAGTCTTAGGTAGTGCCTTTCCTGGTCAGCTGGTGGTTATCCATACCACAAGTTGGCACGGGACCGCACTACAGTGACACGGTTCAGGCGATGCCCGAAGGATGGAGTCGGAAGATGAGTGTTATAGTCACAGGTAAGTGGTGAACCACCCGCGGTAAGCCCCGGCCACACACCCCACGACCCCTCCGGCGAGCTAGACAACTCCGTGTGGCCGGCGTAGGAGTTCCGGATTTTCTTTTTATTTCTTATGTATGGTGTTGGCTCCTTGGCCATGCTCTTCCGGGCTCGCATAAGTGGCGCCCACTATTTTTATCGCGCCATTATGCTGGTACAGACTTTAGCGAGAAAAAGAAGAATACTGACAGAGCAAAAGTCACAAGGACTTTTTAACTAGGAGGGGAGTGCATGAGAGGAGAAAATCTTAAGAAAGCGTGGAGTTATTCCAAAATAGCCAACGATTGGACGAAATGGAAAGCAAAAATCCAGGAACTTCAAGTGAGTCAACACAATGAAAGATTACCCCCGCGATTCTAGATGTTAGGTTTTTGTTAGATCTAACAACGCTTCCCCAGATTACAAAAAGAGCTTTCGCGTAAAGCTTTCCCTCGATTTTGGAGACTTTGAATAGTCAGACTTCCCCTTCAGCAGTCCCATGATTGTGATTAGGTGGTGTTTGTTTATATTCGAATGCCGGTTGCGCGAAGTTAATAAATAAAAACAAGGTAAGTAAAATGCGTACATATAAATATTACCAGTTAATACCAGCTGAATTAACTTGATCCGTGCACCCAAAATCATGCTCGGTAAATACGAAATATCTACGATATTTATTATCCAGGTTGGTGAATGCTAGCCTAAAAATATTTTAAAATACGCATTTTACTTACTTTTATTTGTTAACGGGCGCAGACGTCCGGTTCAACAGCCCAACAAATCAATTTTTTTTATTTTAATTTTTTTACTTTGATTTATTTATTGCTGAGCGTTCAAGAGTGAACGAGCATAATCATCACGCGGAGGAGCTGACAAATAATATTTTTATAAGTAATACCCAAATTTATAAGTAATTGCCAATATTAACCCGCTTGTATATGGGTTCATGCTTTCAATATTTTTAAGCAATTACTTCACTTTTAAAACACCCCGTTTTGATGAAATAATCAAAAAATCCATCACAGGCAGCTAGCGAGTCGCTGGCTATAGACAGATTTTCAAAGCTTCAAATTCCCCTCCATTTGTTAGATCTGACATCCAGAATACCAAATCCTCGTTTTTTCTAACAAAAGCACATAGTCTCCACTAAAGGGCAAGAGCTTTGAGCTTTTTCCCCGTTTTCTGTTTATAGTCAGATTTCTGGGATCTAGAATCGCGGGGTACAATTAGTTAATTATGTAGAAATCTGTGAATTCAGAAAATTACTCATAAATAAACAAACTAGTCTAAAACTGGTCTAAAATTAAAAATTAACACCTGATTAAATTTTAAACTCATTTTGATTGTTGTTGTTTGATGATTTTCTTGCATTTTGAGTTTGTGTACGCAATTAAAGCTTTTAAGCTTTCATCATTACACAAGAAAAGCTTTAAGCTCTTGAGCTTGAGCGTCAGAGCAAATTTTAAGCTTTCATGACGTCATTCGGAAGTTCTTTTTATTTTTAATATATATTGCATATTTTGTGCCTATATATTGTTTTTTTTGTGTGTATAGTAAAATAAACTCATCAGGTTTGAAGTTATTTTTATCAAGATCCAATTGTTCAAAAAACTGAAATTTGGCGGATTCATTTTCAATGTTAAATATTCAAATTCTTCAAAAATCTAAAAAGAAAACAAATTAATAAAATAATAATGTAAAATTAGTTATTTATAATTGAAACCTCTTTGTGACTTCTTGACCAATCCGGTACTTGCCAATTTTACTTGTACATTTTCATTTCATTTCGTGGTGGCAGTTGATTAAGAGTACCTATTGACCTACTGCACTTATAGCAATCTTTGAGTTTAGTACCGTCAACTCTTCTACTTTTATAGTATGTATATTTTTAAATATCATCCTCATATCCTTCAGGCCTTAATTTTATATCATTTAGTTTGCTCAAAAATTTGCCCTGTGCATGTGTGTATAGTATCAACATCTGCTACGCAATAAATCACAAATATTCCATTTTAATTCTTCATGATTTTTTTTTATTTTATGATACTTTTAACGACAGTTAAAAGATATATATGTCATCTAGATAATATATATATGATATGAAAAAAATGTGTGCTTGCAAATGTCATAAATCATCAAATAAAGAAATCTTGATCTCAACGTTTACCAAAAAAGTAAAATCGATTACAACCCCCTCGGTGTTCTTCAAGGCCAACTCAACATCAAGCATCCGCATTAATAATTCCCGCGTGTAGATGTCGTTACATACACTCGGTATTTCTGAATCCATTTATAACACCTCCGATACAGGTTGAAAAAAAAGGGTGTAGGTAATAGTAGTAGATGTAAGTAGAAGATGTAGGAAAAAAAGATTAGAGAGAAGGTTAAGGCGCGCCTAACATCAAGGATAAAAATAAATTGGGAAGCACTTATTTACCTCTTTTGAAGCGAGGAACACAAATTTTTTTTAAACACTCCCTGCCTAAGCCTTTTTGGATGGAGCACATACCATATACCTTTATCTGAAGGGAAATATAAAAAAAATACCCTTTAAAACCCTGCTGAATCCTGACAGCTCTAACGGTGGTACTTGTCGCAATCGTTCAAAAACGTCCCGCATTTGGCCCGTAACTAAGAGAGCGAACATTTTCCCTCTTCTTTGTAAAATGTCGGATTTAATGTCACGCCCCAACACTTCAGAGGGCTCTACCTACCCCCAAATGCTCCTCTTGTACTAGTACAAACCAGTTTAGGGGTCTCGTGTAATTTTCTCACACTTAAAATCGTCCGTGCGTAAAGGAGTGATTTACTAAAAACTTTTCTGCTCCCGCACCGCTGTCTGCCCCCCCGTGCTCCGCCCGTGAACGTTTCATCATGCATTTGAGGAGGAGGAGTAGGACGATGAGGAGGAGGAGGATGAGAATAAGGACCAGCAAAAATATCCTCTCTCACATAATGCCGTGGAGTCGTTGGCTGTAAATTTCCAGAAAATCTTGCACAGCTCGACAAGCAGGAAAAACGAGCTCATGAGCATCATACAAACCAGAAATAAGTCGGCAACAGTAATCATCCTAATTAGCGTTGTACAACATCCCCTCCACAATTTTCCATGGTACATCCCTTCGCTATATCTTTACAACAACCCCCTCGTTGTGCCGGCAGCCTCTGGCCCTACCATATTCCTTGTGCTCTGTTGATGTAAGTCCCGTCGTTGTTGGAGAGAATACTCTGCATTCAGGCGACTGGTGGTGCATTAGAATGCAGCGGAGTTCGTCAGGGTAGTTTCGGGTGAATTATGTACGATAGGAAGAGCGAATCTGAAGTGGAGCTTGTAATAGGAGCAGTGCCAGTGGGGTAAGAGGAACGAGAAGGATTGGCTGAGGGCTGGGTGTGGGAATGGAAAGAATCCCCAGGATACTCCTTGTACTAACGCAGAACTAAATAAAATTAACAAACTTTGTCGGAAGACAGAAAACAGATGCCGGAAGTTAAGAATGAATTTGCACCGCTTGGAAAGTTGTTGAACATCAAATTGAAACGCGAATTAATGTACGTAAACATGGGAATTAAGCCACCCCGAACCCCCGCCCTTGGTACAGCAGCTACCCGCCAACTACTACTTCTACTGCTGGTGCTGGGAGCGCAAGAGTTTTCCTACAAATTTTCCTCATTTGTGACGTTGACGCGGAAAGTTTCACTTTGGTCTTGGGCTGGCACAGAGAAGGTCCCTTAATGGAGAGAGAGATCCCAGAAACAGGCAGGTTGTCATTTTCGTTTTGTTATAAAACTATTATTCGTGTGCCCGATGCTTGTTTACAATCTTAAAGGAGTTGCGGCTTGCGGAACAAGTGCCAGGGCCATCTCGTCGTTCCTAGGGGTATACAAGACCCAGGACCCAGGACCACCCACCACCACCATCCACTAAGCACTCCGGGAAGGACCCTTGAGGAAGTCTAGAGAGATACAGAAATGTTGTTTCTAAGCACGTTCTTTGGCTCTTGACTCGACAATCGTTTCCGTTCTGACGCCACCGCCAGAGAGACCAGCCAGAGCAGCACACTCATCTCGTCAAACCGAAAAATAATTTCCACACAAAAATTGTTACCGAAAAGTTTCCTCTT
Source organism: Thereva unica (assembly GCA_949987705.1). Taxonomy (NCBI): domain Eukaryota; kingdom Metazoa; phylum Arthropoda; class Insecta; order Diptera; family Therevidae; genus Thereva; species Thereva unica. Next base: position 27,298,372 of record OX465281.1, on the reverse strand, counting down.
GATAGAATTTTCCCTCCTAGTTACCGCACACATAAACATACTGTAGATGTATAGAGACTCAAGCATCTTGCGTAATCGAAAAGCAGTGATCCTAGAATTTTCCTCTTTTCACACTCCTTTGGAAAATTTTCGTCGTCCTTAAAAAGCGATTCTCTGACAAAAGTCTTATCGGTAAGAAAACAAAAGAAAATTAGATTTCGCCATTTTGTTTACATCGGCCATAAGGGGCTATTTCTTGACATATACACCAGGGGGGCCGCAAGGAACGACGAACGAACGAACCAACGAAATTGCTTGGTGTTAGTGGTGCATGGTTCTGGTACCGAAAGTGGTGATGTTTAATCGAAGTCCTCTTAGCGTTGATGAGCGTTATAACATTTCTGAATCTTACGTTATTAAGGACCCATTTCGACCTGGACTTTTCTTTCTACACTATACTCGAACGTCGTTACTATAGTGCTCTCTATGGATATATATCCAGCACGGTAACCAAAGAAACAGAGCGGAGGTGTGGGGCAAAGGAGATCCTGTTTGGACAGTATAGAGAGAGAACAGGTCCATATCTAAATAAGCCTCAACAAAAACGGAAACGCTTTATTCTGTATATGTGCGGCCTTCATACAATGGATCACTCAGGACCTCTTCAAAACGACGACAGGATTTACTCGCCGAGAGGAGAAGGGGAGATGAAGTAGTAACTGAAGAAGATGTGGATAAGAACGAGGATGAGGGAATATAGCTTTGATGGGGATGCGATAAGATATAACGACTTAAGAGTCAGAGAGAGGCAGAGAGAGACAGAGAGACAGAAAGAGAGAGTTCGCCATTTTTTTTCTTTTTTTTTTTCGTAAAAAGGGTCACTGACTTCTATTGTAAATTTCCTTCAGTTATTTCGTTTGTTGTTCTTGTTGTTGTATCCTTCCCCTCCCTTGCTCCACCCCCCCCCTCCCTTCATCCAACATCCCCTTATCATTTCTTATGGCAGACTTGACCGAGTTCTTGTTGTTGTCTTGTATATTGTATGTTTTTTTTTGGTGGTGGTGCTTTATCAGTTTATGAAAAATTCAATCAACGTTTTATAAAGTTTATCGTCGTTAGGATTCCAAGGAGCAAAATGCTCCTTTAATAGTACTTGAGAGTTTGTGTTCATGTTAACAAACACACACACACACTTATACAAAAACGAGAAAAGTTACTTTAAATTGTTTCAAATAAATCCTGTTTGTGAAGTTAGTTTTCTGATACTGATTTGAGAAACACGATTTTTTTTTCTTTTTTTTTTGGTTGGCTGTTGTTGTTGATGTTGTTTATTGAATTAGATTAAGAAGTTTGAGGATCGTGGTTACAACTCAATTTTATTGTTTTTTTTTTTATTAATTTAGTTTTAAATTAAATTTTTGTAATCTCATATAAAGTGTGGTGTTGTATTTGGTACAAAATAAAAAGTTTGACAAATTGTTTTTTTTTTTTTCTCTTTGTTTTTGCGAAATGAATATTAAGTCATTTGTTGGTTGTAGGGTTTTCACAAGAAGACAGTGTAGATACTCGATATTTTTAATATTTTGACAGTATAAGCAAATTGTTGTCTGGTTTTCGTGAATATGTAATCTTATAAGTTGTTAGTTTCAAGTAAAATCAAAATTTGGGTGACGTCACAAAAGCTCTAAAGCTTAAATTTTGTTAATATGTAACAAAAGCTCAAAAGCTTAAAATTGTGGTAAAAATCACAAAAGCTTAAAGTTGTTTCAATATATCACGAAAGCTCAAAACCGTGGTGGTACGTCACAAAAGCTCTAAAGCTTAAAAGTTTGTCAACACGTCACAAAAGCTCAAAAGCTTATACATTTGGTCAATAAGACACAAAAGCTTATGTTTTATTTGTTTTTACATCATTAAAGCTTAAAAAGAAAAAAAATTAAGGCAGTACTAATTTGGTGACCCTTCCTACGCTAATATCTGCGATGCAATTCTACTTCAATTAAGCCCGCCACAACAAATGTCGTCAGATTCTTCGGTAGGATGCAAATGGCCTTTCATGAATCCTCTACAATACCACCGGAGCTGGTACCACTATATCTGCTAATTCATCAGAGAGTAGATCGCGCTTGCAAGAAAAGAGGATCTTTGACGATGTTCGTTTGTTCCTGGCTTATATGTACAACTGTACTGGATTCGACCTAGACCAATGGTAAGACCAGGACTAGTCTCATTATTTTTATTCAGCAAGAGGGTCTACCTACAGAACGTAATACCCTCCTTGAACTCTTTACAAAATTCCATGAACAATTACAAATTTCCCCACATCAAGTTAGCAAGGAACTTCCTACATATGCGTTTCATATCAGAGCAAAGCTTATCTCCCAACTCCAAAGACGACGAGACGAATCAAATAAATATTATCGTCCTTAACTAAACTCCTCCGAAATTCTAACCGTCTCCAAGCCTCACATTCTAAGCCAACGTCATCCAGACGAGTGTCCCCCCAGTTCATTCGAAGCCAAGACGACTTTCGCCGGAGCAGCTGAAGATCGCAAATCTTTCAGTTTAGGTATGTGCGGTCCGTCAACAAGCAATTGGTCCAGCCCGTTACACCTTTACTATGTGTAAAGGTAAAGAAGAGCAATGGTGACTGGAGGCCATGCGGGGATTATAGGAGGTTGAAAGCGATCACTGCTGCTCACTGCTCATATTCAAGATTACCAGCTAAGTGGGAAAAAGGTGTTTAATACTGTTGATTTAACGCGGGGGCTGGCGTTCTACATTATTGACAGACCACAAACCACTTGTATTTGCATTCAAGCAAAAATAAGAGAGCACATAACCTAGGCAAATCAAGCACTTGAACTACATTGGCCAGTTTACCACGGACATCCAACATATCTCTGGGAAGGATAATGTGGTCGGAGACGCATTGTCGAGGGTCGAGGCCTTAGTTAGATTATGATAAATTGGCAGAGGAGCAGGGAATGGATGAAGAGCTCCAACGTCTGCGTGGATCAGCAATAACAGGCTTGAGGCTTTCCACGTATGAACTGGCAAGCGGACAAGGTTTGTACTGTGACATGTCCACTAATAAGATACGCCCCTACATACCAAAAGGGCCCCACTGAGAGATGTTTGATGCGATGCAAAGTTTGTCGCATCAGGGCTTAAGGAGAACTGTGTCGGTAAAAGGTTGGTGTTGCCGAGCATGAAGAAGGATTGCCGGATCGGGTCGCAGTCTTATTTACACTGTCAAAGAAGCAAGGTGCAGCGACACGTGAGAAGCCCAATTTGAGACTTTCCGCAATTGAAGGGACGGTTCCAACACGTGCACCTAGTCTTAGTGGGGCCCTTGGCTGGCAGCGAAGGTTACATTTATGCGCTGACGTGTATAGACCGGTGTGCAAGATGGTTAGAAGTGGTTCCGGTGAAAGATATCGCGGAGGAAACGGTAGCGAAGGCATTTGTATCAGGTTTGATCGCAAGGTTTGGTACGCCGAAGAAGATAATAACGGACCAAGGACGACAGTTCGAGTCTACGCTTTTCAAGGAATTAAGAAAAGTATTAGATATAAAAAGAAGCAGAGAGTCCCCGTATCATCCACAGGCGACTGGAATGGTAGAGCGCTTTCATAGGACATTGAAAGCGACGATAAAATGTCATACATCAAGCCAATAAACAAGCAAACTTCCTAAAGTGCCGCTTGGGTTGAGAGCATCACTTCACGACGATATCAAGTTATCACCAGTAGTTGGTATATAGAGCAAAGCTCAGACTTTCGGGAATATTTTTTTCAGTAGAGGAAAGTTCGGGAAATATAGCTACATTCGTTAAGGGACTTGAAGACTACATGAGGGACATCAAGCCAACTCAGCCACATGCAGACATGATATGCAAAAGATTTGGAAACGTGGACCCATGTATTTGTGCGAACAGGCACAGTCAAACGTCCTTTGCAGCAACCGTATGAAGGACCCTATTAGGTGGTAATGAAGAATTTCACCTTACTTATAATCGGCCGGCAGAAACTGATATCAATTGATAGACTGAAACCAGTCCTCCTGATCAGTAACGAAGAGAAACAGGCGGAGCCAGTGAGCAACGGAAGAAAAAGCAACAACACCAAACCCAAGGACAACCAGGTCTGGAAGGAACGTGCGATCTCTGGACAGATACCATTGTCACTGAATAGAGAGTACTGTGCGAACCATCAAAAAAGAAATAATACACTCGTTGCTTCATTCTCCAAAGTGCAGCATCTCTCCGGTGCAGGAAGGACAGGGCCCCATCTCCAAACCATCTTCACCTAATTTTTAACAGGACCCTATCTGCCGATAAATTTCCTTCGATATGCAAGAAATCCTTCCTCACACCAATCTTTAAATCAGGTGATAAACATGCGATGGACAACTATATGAACGGCCATTGCTGTCCTATCTGTTATCCCTCAACTATTTTAAAAACTTATCTATGAGAAGATTGGCCCTCTAATTGTTCGGAGCCTAAACGATTAGCAACATGGTTTCAGAAAAGGTCGTTCCACCTAATACAATCTTGTGCTACTGACCTCCGAACTGCTATGGGGTACGGAACAAGGCCACCAGTTTGACGCTTTCTACACTGATTTCATCCGGTCCCTTTTTAGATTGGATAGCATCCTATCTTAACGGGAGAACTCAGGTGGCAAGATTTCAGGGTTTCCTTTCAAAAGAAATCAATTTAACCTCAGGTGTACCGCAAGTCAGCCACCTAGCACCACTGCTATACAGCATATCCATTTTCGATCTATCTGAAAAATTAGATGGAATTTATGTTTCAACGGAGATTTGGACAAGACATTATTTTGCATTTTAGATCATGGTTTTCTAAGAAGATGCTTTGCAGGATTTAACAACCTTTCCATCATCGTGGCTATTCGCAGCTCGATGACTGCAGCAATAAAGACCTTATTCGACTTGGTACCTATTCACCTTGAAGTAGAGGGATAAATTCACCAGGCCGAAACCGAATGGCCACTTGGGTGATGCTCATAAATATAGAGATACTAGTGTTATGGAAGATTTCGGAAGTGGGAATGCTATCGAATCGTATGGTCTCGTATTTAAAGCCATCTTTATTGATCACTCAGGATGGACTGGTATGGGACATGCCTAGGGGTGGGTACCAGGATTGGTTGTCCGAAGTTTGCGGAGTAATGTAGTTGCCACACTTTATTCATGGATTGGAACCACCAGCACCTACGAGCTTGATAAAGAAGGCCTTTTACGATCGAGATATGATGAATCATACTGACCTCTGGAGGTCTACACAACTTATGGATAATCAAGGCCGGTGCTTGGATTTTTTGCGCCCGGTGCACTATGCCACATTGCGCCCCATATGCTGTTCATTTTTCAAGGACAATGGAAAAGGCACAAACTCCTCGCTGAATAGGAGAAATAATCTACATAGCTTGCACAAAAATTTAAGATTGAACCATAATAATGTGCATAACATAAAAAAAATATTACATAGATAGGAAGTTGCACATGGCTCAACATCCAACCAACAAAAATCTGCTGAAAATGTCGTTTGCGGAGAAGAGAGTAAGCGAAACGATGGGGCGGCAAATTTTTTGAACCTCTGAATGCCTTTACGAAATTTTTGAATCAACTTTTTGGCATCTGCGTAGTTGTTGTGGTTTTGCTAGGAAAAAAAAGAAAAGCGATGGCAGAAGGGAGAATTAATATCTAAAGCCAACAACAAAAAGTTAGCTCTTGTGAAACCCCGTGCGATTCTTCATCGAATTTCAGAAGGAAATCGACGATAACAGACAATTTTTATGGGTTCCACTTATCGAACTGCGCAAATTCGAGCAAATTGATGTACTGAGCTTCAATTTTCCCCTGAGTTCCCATACAGTTTCACATATAGAATTCAAACAAAAATAAAGCCTGGGTTCGCCCAACAGAACATGAAATTGAGATTAAAAGTAAAAGCTCGCTAAAAAGAGAGTAATCAACCGGAACAATGAAATATCATTCCAGTGAGCTTTTGCATTTCTAACATCTGGCGAGAAAGCAACAATAGTTTCAAGTATGAACTGAACATGCCAGCCATTGAAGTCACTTATACAGATTGAATTGAACTTTACTGAACTGAGGCCGGTGAAGAAAGAGCAATTAAAGGCAAGTTCTCGCCACAAGGATTTTTTCTCTTCTCATTTCGTTCATTTACGTCTTTTAACAATTCTTGAAACATAATTTAAAAGTACAATAACAACGCCCTCAAGTTTATATCAATCATGGTGTTGACCAATAAACAATTCAGAGCCATCGGAAAAAAATTTCCTTTGTGTGAGTGACTTTTAACAGAATTTTCAAAAAGTGCTCCAAAAAAATGAGAGATATTTCTCTCACTTGGATCTCTAGAAACTTCCTGCACGAGGAGAAGTGAAATTTCCCCGTTTTATCTTGCATGAGAAAGTACAGGGACATAAATTGGGCAAATTTGTTTAATTTCTTGAATCCGTGAGAATTCTTTTCAATTTTTTGTGCAAAGTTTTAATTGTTTTGCGCCCCTGACAAACTGCGCCCGGTGCATGATCGCCTTTCACTGTGTTATGGTTGCAGTTCCGAATAAGTATGTACATATTTAAATGGATAGTCGCTTTTATCTGCAACATCGATCATCTTATCATTTTAAAAGCTCAGTAGCACCGAAATTCGTAAGCATTATATTCCTTCACAAAATAAATGTCCTTAAAACAAAAATCATTGAACCAAGCCCAAAAAACACCTTCAATTTTACTAATTTCCCTTCCATTACATTTTAAAGCTATTCAAAATCTGTGTGTATGTATGTATATGTGTAGCTAGATAAATGCTTTGATTAATTAACAAAATGAAGATTTTAATCAAGATGAAGGTATGGTATATATACCATACAGAAAATGAGGAGTAAGGGAGTTAGGGCCGGGTTGAGCGCGTGTAACATCTGTGTTAGTTGAAGCATAAAAGTGTCTCTCAAATGATAAAAGAAAATTAATTAATTCCCTTTAAAATGAACTTAAAATCCTTGGGTTATGTATATGTATGTGTGTGTAAATATACTCTTTAATATATTCTCAGCGTGAAATTGATGGATATTCTTAAATTTATCCAACTGTGGTGCTATACACACATGCACATAAGAGAATATGGAAAATATCCTTCAATATCCCCCTCCTCCGTCTTCAAAGCGTTCCAAATTTATCTTGAATAACATCACATTACACCCGAAAACTCTATTTTCCACGGTTTCTTTTTTTTTCGTCGTCGTCGTTGTACTTTCCAACACTCCAAACCAGAAGAAAAAAAAATAAAAAAATATATAAAAACGACATCCCGAGTCACAACTGAATTCGCATTTTTTTTTGTGTGATTTTTTTGGTGTGTAGTGTAGTGTCGTTGCTTCCAGGAACTCTTGAGGATATTTCAGTATAAAAGTGACAAATTCCCTTCAATTTTTCACTTTTCACATGCATTGTTGGCTCCCTTGCCACCAGGCCTTATCAGTTTTATTGCATATTCTTTCATGAGAGACGACAAGGGATGTGTATGTAGTAGAGGTAAATACAATTATTGGGTGGAACGAGGGGGGAGGAAGGAGACAATATCGCAGCGAATACCCCAAAAAAACACGGCCAGAGGGGGTGGTTTTGGTAAAAAAAAGAACTGCAGAGAGCACCAGGACAAGAGAAGAGATGAAAAACTTTTAACTCAAACCAAGGTAAAAATTTCTGCACCTGGTAACCCAAATCACTGTCAGACATTGGGGAAAAAAAGACTCACCGAGCATTTCTCTCGATTTCTCCATCCAAACCCTCTCCCCTCCATAAATGGAAATTGCATGTCACCCCAACAAATGTTTCGGAGGGGGGCCCTGAGAAACACCGGGAATATTCCCTGAAGGGGTTTAGGCTGCTAGAATGGTGTTAGTGGGTAGTGAGGGTTTTCGGAGGAGGTAGAGGGGGGAGGGGGGGGGGGACATACGGTAGTGGAAAAGCTTTAGTCCTGTGAAATACATGTTGAAAAAGTTGACAAATCCCGAATCCAGAAAGGATTCCGAGATTGTTTGGTGGATGGATAACATAGAACCGGAAGGATGTTTAAGGACGTGAGGAGGAGAGTGTATATATATAAATGTGGGGGGTATATATATACATATATATGTATATACAGGTTAACCCTGCAAACATTACGAGTCGAGATCGATTTGAAAACGAGTCGCGAAATCTTCGAGAAGACTTCGCGAGACGAGAGTCGATATCGTAACGGCATCGATTTGTAAACGGCGAAACTAACTCCGCCTTCGCGTCTGCTCCAAAGCCCAGGGTGTGAAAGGAGGAGGGTGGTCAATCTGCCGAATTGACCCGAATCGGAAAAAAACCGAAGAAACTAGGCGAGAAACCGCATGGATACACGAACTATCTATTCACGAAATAATGCTACTGGATCCGGGACAGCCGATGCGGCAGCACTGGAGACCAGGTATGCTGGTGAGAAGTGGGTTACTGGAACTACGACTATCGGAACTACGACTCACCGGATCCTAGACTTGGCGATCGTCCCGCCAGCACTCGACGAAACGATGACGCTTTACTATTCCGGTGGTGAGAGACGAGAGGCCGGTATCGGTTTTATGGTCCATCGACGGGTTGCCAGCAGTGTTATCGCATTCCAACCAATATCCGAGCATTTGGCGGTTATAGCCATCAGTGGAACGATCAAGACCCATATCGAATCCGTTTATGCGCCAACCGAGACCAGCAAGGGCGTGAACAAGGACAAATTTTACGTTCAGCTTGAACAGACGCTGGATGTGATACCACGAACCGAATTAATCATACTAGGGGAGTTCAATGCACAGGAGAGGACAGAGCGAACCGTCTGGGAAGGAGCAGAACGACCGTCTGGGAAGGAACGATGGGCAAATTTGGACACGGAGTAATTAACGACAACGACTTACGCCTGCTTTCATTGGCATCGTCAAACAACTCGGTCGTTGGCAACAGCATTTTCCGCCATCCACTCAAACACTAACTCACCTGGCGAAATCCATCCGGCAACGACTCGGCGATGTTAGACTACGTTTTGATCAACGCAAGATTCCGACGCTTAAAGACGTACGTGCAATGCGTGGTTGTGGATCGGGATTATTTTGTTCGAGCGAAATTACAGATGTGATTACAAAGAACAAAGAAAACGGCACCACCACCTGTCAAGAAGAATTGGGCGTGCCTACGGGAAACGGCCATTGGACGAGAATTTCAAATGGCATTATCCAACAAATTCGCGGCGCTCGCAATACCGTATGATATCGATGTAGAAGACAAATTTCGGAGTCTGTTGTGGAGTGTGCAATGGAGTTGTTTCCAACCATTCGTAAATGGACGCAGCCATGGATCTCGGACAGCTGTCTGGACCTCGTCGATCAGCGGAAGCGAATGAAACATGTCGACTTTGAACAATACCGACGATTGAACAAAAAAGTTCGACAGAAAATGAAATCGGAACGCGAAGCGTACTGGAATAACGTTGCGGCCGACATGGGAGAAACGGTGTCGAGGCAAGAGTACCGGACGCTTTACCAGACAACCCGGCGGTTAGGCGGCAAGACAACATCAACAAACGATAACATCAAAAAATCGGATGGCAGGGTGTGTGTCTCTGTTTTCCAGACTGAAATACATGTCATGAGCAAGGTGGGAAGGCGTCAAAATTAAAATCTTTTCTAACAGCTAAGCTGCCATCAAGGGACTCTCAACGTGGAAATTTTCTTCCAAAATAGTAGCAGGGTGTTTTGACGTACTACAGAGCCTAACCAGGAGAAATTAGGTTTCGCTCTGCTGGGTGCCCGGGCACTAGGTCATCAAGGGGAATGAGGCTGTAGATAACCTCGCGAGGTAGGGGTCTAAGACGTTGGTCCAGGACCCAGAACCGCTCTGTGGCATCTCTTGGTCCACCTTCAAGTCCTTGGTAGAGGATATTGGCAGTCAGTCCCAGGTGTTAGACAAGCTAAAGATCTTATAAGACCCCTTGCCTTAAGGGACACTATCACTTTAAACAGAGCGGACCTAAGGCTGCTGATGGGTTATCTGACTGGGCATCACCTCCACAACCTAGGACTGTCTCAAGAGACAGAATACCGACTCTGCATGGAAAGCATGGAAAAATTCGAAATGCTTCCGTTACTATGTTCACATTGAACAGAATAGATCAGTCACGTGAAGGCACGTCGCGTCAAAATATAGTTTGAAACTAATCTTGACGTGCCGTTACGTTGACGGTCCGTGACGTGTAAAGCTCATTGAAGAATATTTTGACGTTCCGTTGCCGTGGCCGTTACCGTGACGTTATCGTTCCGTATAGTGACTGAGCCGTGAGAGTCAGTGCGGCACACCGTTGCTGTGTTCCATCTCAACCCAGCTCGAGCTAAGCTAATTTTCCTCACAGCTAGTTGGGACGACAGAATTAAGAGCCTTGAGGGCCGCTTGGCTTTCCGATAGAATACATATATTCTTGAGATATATTATTTATCTTCAGCCATTCGAGATCCTCCCAGGTCACAGTAACTTCCACTTGGAAGACGGTGCAGTGGTCGGGTAGACGAAGAGAGGTATCTATATGCAATGCCTCGGAGAAAATACCAGATCCTACACTGTTCCCAATTTTTGAGAAATCTGTGTAGATACATAATGACCCAGTTGGGATAACACCATCTTTCCAGTCACCTCTGGCCGAAATGATGGTGTTGAAACCTTTCTCCAAGGTTCACGTAGGTGTAGTATAGTCTAGGTTGTTCGCAGTGGTGGCGAACCTCCTAAGGATCGATGAGTGACCGTATGAATATTGAGTCCATCCAAGAGAAGCCTTTGTCCTAGCGCCGCATTTGCTCGGCGTGTATGTCCAAAGAAGTAAGATGTAATAAGACATCCAGCGCAGCTGTTGGGTGCTTCATATTGTATCACTGATACACAGCTCAGCTGTTCTTAGGACTCTTTCCAGTATCTTACGATACGTAATCTTCTGTAATGTAGTCCACCATATCGCATAGGTCTGATTACGGCTATATACATCCAGGGGTGGCAGCACGTAAGTTGTTTCAATCGACCTCTTCATACAAAAATTCAAGTGTTACAAAAATTTTTATATGAAGAGGTCGATTGAAACAACTTACATGCTGCCACCCCAGCAAACGATGCGAGGTTTAAGGCCCCGATTTATTCCGATCGTTCTCTGGCGTAAGAACAGAGCTGTTTTGGCCTTATTGGCTCTTTCTAAAAGATTCGGCCTCCACGTTAGTTTCGTATCGAGTACGAGACCTAGAAATTTCGCATCCTCCTTTAGATGCAATGTTCCATTGCAGAGTCTTAAAGAAGGAAAATTAGAAAGTCTATGCTTCTTTGTAAACAGCATTACTTCAGTCTTGGCTGGGTTAACGCCTAGACCCATTATAGTAGCCCAATGAGCAAGAGTGTCTAATGCTTGTTCCATTATATCTCTTATTGTTGAGATGTACTCTCATCTACGATCATCAGCATAGGCCACCGTGGTGCACCCAGACTCCCTTAGAGTTATCAGCACTTCGTTGACTGTTATATTCCAAAGGAGCGGCGATAAGACCCCACCTTGTGGTGTGCCTCTTCTAACCCGTCTGACTTCTTCCGAAAGTCCCAGGCTAGCAATTATGACCCTGCACCTCAGCAGGTGATCAATAAAGGACCCGGAGCACCCATCAATATTCACTGACACTGGAGTGCCCCGGTGACCGCAGAAGGTTCAACAGTGTTGAAAGCACCGTCGATATCTAGGAAAGCAGCCAACGTGAATTCCTTGAATTCAAGGGATCTTTCGATGACCGCTAACAGGGAGTGGAGAGCAGTGCCTACTGATTTACCTTTTGCGTAGGCATGCTGCGAGGGAGAAAGCAGTTTTCTATCAATGTTTTGCTTAATATGAATTTCCACAAGTCTTTCTAGTATCTTAAGGAGAAAGGATGTGAGACATTATAGGTCTCAAGTCATTTGGATTGTGGTACGAGATTTTATCCGCTTAGCGAGTCATTCTCAACTCCGTAAACGAGTCGTTAAAGCGACGAATCGATAAAATGTTTGCAGGGTTTGATTTTAAACCCTTGAAGAAACCTACATACATACCTATACATATATAAGAAAATGAAATTGGAATGTTTTACTTACCTCGAAAGTGGTGAAAACGATTTTTTCAATCGATCCAAAATACCGTTCCCAAAGTATTTGGGTCTGTTGACGAAGGGCCAAAATTCGATTGACGGGAACTGACCGCACCACCTCAGGAACCTGTTCGAAGGAAAATTCCATGAAATGAAAGAAAAGAAAATCTGTTATACACAAATACAAACATATATACAGTTTCAGTTAACAATATTGCTACAATCATGGGTCCATTTGGAAACACGAAATGGAAAGCAGATCTATGCTTCTTTCCACACGGTGTACCCCCCAAACGAAACCCAACCAAACCAAACCAAAAAAGAAAAAGAAAAAAAGAAAATTCCACCCAACACTTACCTGAAGTAGAAGTCTTTCATCAGCCCAAATAGCCGCCTGTTTCCAATCGATTTTCGATTCGAAGGGCAACACCCAGGCATTCGACAACAGAACCGGTATACATCCAGCCTGAAGGGCCTCCAGAAATCTGTTATGGCATAACGATAACAAATTAGATAACTTCCCAAGGACCATTAAGAATCTTCAAATTGTTCTGGGGGATTTGATTTGATAAAGGACGAACATTCAGGCTCGGCATCTTGTCCCTTCGGTTCCCCAGCAATTTTTACCCCCTCAACCCCTAAATCCATGCACATATACATATACAGTATAGTATAGTGTATATAGAGTACAAACAAAGGGACAACAACGACGAACCGAATGTTCATTCTTAGATCTTTCGATTGTTGGCAAACAACTCACCGGAATGAACCCAATCGCCTCCCACGTGGAACCAAACAGAACGTCGAGTTCTGCAATAACGTCTCGTAGTCGTATCTGGAACGATAGAACAAGAAATAAAAAAAAAACTCAAAAGAATTACGAAAAACTTTAATTTAATTGCTTAAAACTTTTGTCGAGTTGATAAACGTGGAGGGGGAAAGCAACAAAAAAAACGGTAAAGAAAAGTTTCTTTCTTGTTACTCTCTCAACCCTCTCTCCTACCACCCACCACTATCTAAAAAAGAACTCTTTCCTTTTTCAACCACCCCCAAAAAACGTCCTATCTCCCCCACTCCATCCACCTGATGCTTTTGTTCTTTTATATCACGAAAAAAAAATTAACTTCCTTCTTCCTAGTAGATAAAGAGGCGCTCTCCTTGCAACAACAACAACACCAACAAAAAAAAGGAATCCTAACTTATGGCACAAGCACAGGAAAACAAGTGAAGGATTTTCCAGGAGTTCAGACCTAGTTGTCTGGAAAATTGCAACCAGATTCCCTCCCGCTGGCGAAATCCTCTTCCTAGTTTTCTTTTTTTTTATCTCCAAATGTTTTAAATAAGAAAAAAAAACTTGACAAAAAAATATCCTCCAAGGATATTAAACTAGCCATGCATAAGCCCTAGTTGTGGGAGGGAGCTATCTCTCCCCCTCCCCCTATACTAGATGATTATCCACTTTTAACGAGTTTAGTAGCATCCTCCTCCTCCTATGCAAGGATTTTGTTTCAAAAATTATGAGCAAAACAATTCCCTGTTTTTGAAGGAATATAAGAACAAAAAAAATTCCCCTAACCTCCTACCCTCCCCTCCATTGAGGGAGATGTGTTTTTTATGCCCCCTAGAAAGAGCATAAACTTAACTAAAACTATAAAGGATCTTTATGTGCATGATTTTCTTAGTTAAATAGAAGATGGAATCTTGAAAGATTTTGCAGTCCAAAAAGCGCTTTTTAATGAAGGATCTGAGGAAAGGACGAGATTCATGATACTTGGATATGAAACTAGGTAAAGCAGAGCATAAAACTCGGACTTATGGTCTCGAGATGGGTTGCATTCTTGCTGGCTGTTTGTTACGCTAAATTGCATTAGGAGCTTTGAATGGGGTATTGGCGGCTTAAGTGAAGCGAAGTGGTACTTCAGACTGTATAGGGGTTTTTAAATAAGAAGATTTGTTGGGGGTTTGAAATTTAATTAAGTAAGTTGATCTTTTTTGATGTATTTGTAAGTCAAAGCACTCGTGAGTGTCGGCCTTGGCAGTCTAGAGCAGTGATTCCCAAAGTTCCCAAAATTGTAGGGTTCCGTGTCACCAGCGCCGAAGCGCAAATACATTCGCAGACTCACTGGCGCTGCGCTGGCCGCTTAACGCGTTCTTGCTAATCAAAAAGTGCGAGTGGCCCTTCTTCTTTGAAATTTGGTCTACGTCACGCCGCGTAACATTTTGGCCGCCATTCCATATTCCCATGTCGAGGAGGTTGTGAAGAAAATGGTAATCCGCCCTCTTGAGATGGCCGCTATGGGCCAAACGATATATTGAGTATACTATATTGCTTATGGTGTTCTACTTATCATACCGTTGCATTTGATACCCATGTCGAAGGGGTTGTGAAGAATATTTCAATCCGCCCTCCTGAGACTGCCGCCATGGATCTAAAGGTATATTGAGTATACCATTTTGCATTGTCATCGGAGCTAAAGCTGTATGCAAATTTTCAGCATGATAGGATATCCGTAAGTATTTGAAAAATTGATTGCAAAATTTGTTACGTGAAGAAAGCAGTAATCCGTCCTCTTGAGACGGCCGCCATGGATCTAACGGTATAATGAGTATACAATTTTGCATTGTGTCATCGGAGCGGAAGTTGTGTGCAAAATTTCAGGGTGATCGGGTAACCGGAAGTATTCAAAAAATCGATTGCAAGATATGCACCGGACAAACAAACAGCTTTCATCGTTGGGTTCCGCCAAATTTTATACATTGCAGAAAGGTTCCGAACGAAATAAAGTTTGGGAACCACTGGTCTAGAGGTTTGCGGCACTACTACCATCGCCGAGATTTGCGGTTCCGTGGATTGGTCTTCCGTCTATCAATTTCTCTCATCTTAGATAGGTTTCTTCCTTTCTTGTCCTAACTTTTTAGAAAATAAATACCCTTCGCTCTTTCCTACCATCGCCTACAAGCATAACAAAAGGGGTAGTCAAGAGTAGCCGTAATAAGGTATCTAGTCGGTTTAACCGATTAATAATAAGGCGTCAAAATTCCGCTTAGGTTGGAGTTGCCAAATCGAAGACCCGTTTCAAAAATTATTTGTATTTATTTTTGTATTCTTTTACTTCGAACCAAGCCTTGCACAGTAACGAGTTCGACAGGACGAACTGATAGTACAAAGGGTGACTCCTAAGTTTGGGCTTTCACTTAAAAAACGAGAGTAATTTCCTGTTCAATACGCAAATTCAGCGTTCTTTCGCCTTGTAAAGGATGGGAGCCAATGGAAAGAACCATGTGTAGAAGGTGTCCTCTATCGACAAGTTTTATTGCAATTTGTTGAGACAACAATAAGATGGTCTCTGGAATGCCGGAAATGAGTAGTACGCGAGGCGGGTCTGATGATTTGTCCTGGCTCAAGAAGGACACTTTTTTGGCCATTTGGAATGTGTGATCATCGCAGACATTCAGTTAAAGTTGTGCCTACGATGTCTACTGAAGCTATGGGAAGCTAGCGGTTTAAATAATCAGCTTTGTTGTCATTTGCATTTTTTTAACGAAATTTTCAACCACAGTTTGGTATAAATATGGCTGGGCCTAGGTGTTGCAGCGTAAGCAAAACCCTCTAGAAAAAGAGTTCGTATGATCTAGACGGAAAATTTTGGTCGACTAATTAAGAGAATACGCGACTATGAAATGCCTCCTGCAATAATGGTATTATTTCAGTTGATGTGTGGTAAATGGCATGGTCCTTTTGGAAACACAGGTCTTCAAAATCAATATAATTTATTTGAGGCACAAAAGCGGGATTATCATGTTTGTGCATTTCTGATAGCGTCTACAAAGAAATCTCATCAATGTACAGCGGCTTGGATGGCTCCGTGAGGCGCTGTGTTATAACGGTGGTGGCGGGCGATTAGATAGTGTGTGTTATTACAGACAGGGCTTCCCTCACCGAATAGGCCAACGTCAAAAGAGCTGAGCAAGTTAGGTACGCTCCACTTCTCCCAACATCGTTTTCCATAACTTTAATTAGCGCGTATAAGTGTCTTACCCGGTGGCCTTCTTTCTTCGACATTACTCGTGGCAATAGACCATGAATACACACAATAAATCCCAATCACTCGACTAGAATTTAAAGAGGACATGCCTCATGTCACATGCGGGTCCCATGTTGCAAAGAAATGAATGCCGAAAGAGGGCTTGCCCCTTAGATTTCTCATAAGAACCACACAAAGAAAAAAAAAACAGCGATAGTGTAGTGAGGGGTTATGCTCTAGCAATTTCTCATAAGGTCCCTATGAATTAAATCTCTTAACAAATGGAACGGGCAATCCTAGTATCTGCCTTACGTATTTGGAAAAAGCAAGAACATACAGAGGATACACTGCCTTCGTTTGACTGGACGCAGATAGTGAGGGGTTTTCAAGTGATTGTGCGAGGATGACTTTTCCAAGAAATTTTTGATGTGGTACACGTTGCTCTTCTACGGGTTCTATTAAGCCACATCCCGGCAATAGACATTTTTAAGAGACTAAGGGCGGGAGCTTGACTCCCTAAAATAAAGGAAGGACTAGGCAACCTGGCAACACAATAGGGACATTCCCATGGCCGACTAGAAAATCCTCAAGATCGAGAAACCACAGTGGAACAGCAGTACCTTGCTGTTTTTGATTATCGTCATCGACTTGATCTTCTTGATCAGTCTTCAGGCATCGATAATATGATGTCAATTATGCCCCAGAGGACTGATCCATGGCTGTTTTTTTTTGTATGTGAAAATCTAAGCTCAGATGACACCATTTATGCTACATGTCTCTCGTTTACGTCGTAGTGTAATGTCTAGAGTAAGCTTAGCTCAAGGCGTGCATACCGTTGGGTATGCAGATGATGTGGCGATTGTGACACGTGGCAAGTTTATGAGCACTACGGCAGATATCATGAGGAATGCACTCTAAGTGGTTGAGCAGTGGTGTACGGAACAGGGCCTCACCATAAATGCCAATAAGACAGACGCGATAATCTTCACTAGGAAGATTAAAGATCTGGATTTTCAGCCCCTCATGCTTTTTGGATCGAGGATCAAGGTGTCTGGGATGGTCAAGTATCTGGGTGTATACTTGGACTCGCGACTAACCTGGAAATACCACGTTGAAGAGAAGATTAAGAAGGCGACAAGGGTGCTTCACCAGTGCAGAAGAGTATGTGGACTAAGGTGGGGTATCTCACCAAGGTTAGCATACTGGACATATACCATGATGGTGAGACCCATCATAACTTATGCCTCGGTGATCTGGTGGACTAAAGTCACACAGAAAACCGTCAAGAGGCATTTGGACAAGGTGCAAAGAATGGCCAGCGTAGGTGTGAGCGGTGCTTTCCGCACCACACCCGCCGCGGCATTGGAGGCGCTGTTAGGTCTGCTGCCGTTAGATCTCCAGGTGATGAAGACTGCGGCAGCCTCAGCGATTCGGATGAGACGGGATGCCGCATGGCAGGCGTCAGGAGCCTTATATGGGCACATGAAGATCCTGGATCGCATTAAAGGGATTAGGGAGCTCATGATGCCCATGGAAGGGATCACAAAAATGAGGGTGACCGAAAGGTATCATAAAACCCTCATAGGGAACGGAACGCTCCCGGAAGGGAGGCCGGAAGACATATATATCTTCACGGACGGATCCATGATTGACGGCAGAGCAGGTGCGGGAGTCTTCTCAGAGGACTTAAATCTGACCTGCTCTCTGGCTTTGGGGAATTACACCTCAGTCTACCAGGCGGAAATGCTTGCTCTGCTGCACGCGCTGGATCACATAAATGAGGGTCAGGTGCAGGGAAGAAGTATCCTTATAGCACTGGACAATCAGGCTGTGATTAAGCGCATGAATCAGACAGAGATTAATGCGTCTCTGGCGTTGGAATGTGTCCAAAAACTGAACAGGTGTGCGCAACAAAACAACGTGACGCTAGCTTGGGTTAGAGGACATACAGGCATCGATGGGAACGAAAAGGCTGACAACCTGGCAAAACAGGGGTCAACCTCGGAATTCTGGGGACCGGAGCCATACTCTGCCATTGGCAGAGGGTTGGTAAGGAACTACATCGAGAAATGGGTCGCTGAGGAACACCGGAGACGGTGGGACGCTATGACCACGTGTAGGCAGGCTAAGATGGTGCTTACGTTGCCGATTACCGCGGCCAGAAGAAGGATCCTGCATATGCAAAGGAGAACCCTCAGATGGTTGGTGGCACTGATTACAGGACACGGATGTTTCAGGTATCACCTAAAAAGAATGGGAATTCTGGAGGATGACACCTGTCGGATGTGCCTGTAGGAACCTGAGACGGCCACACACATAGTGTGTCACTGTCCGGCGGTGGCGAGAAAAAGGGCTGCCATAACTGGACTCCATTGGATGGAGGACATGTGGCAGACTCCCTTCAATCAGCTGCTTGCGATAACTAGGGGAGTCGAAGCAAGGGAGCAATGGGACAACCCACTGCAACCCCAATAAGATGACTCTAGGCAGAGGGACGAAAAGGGACCCGCAAATAGTGGTCTGATTCGATATCCCTCGAAAATCTATATATACAGGGTGTCCCACATAAACTTACAAAGCGGCCGGCTGTGGATAGGTCTTGGATAGACGAACAAAAAATCGTATGGGTGGGGGGGGGAAATCGTAACGGTTTAGCCGCTAGGGCGTTTTGAAGTTTTTTTGCTAGAGTTTTACATATCACCCTGTATTTTTGTAACCGTGTAACCCATTTTCATGATTATGGTACCGGTGTACGCAGAATTCCCCCACCTATCTACGACGGTAAAAATAATGGTCCTATCTTATAACCTTTTGGAGTTATGAGTCGCCAAAGTCAAAATTTTGTATTTTTTTCACTAAAATTTCAACTAAAACCACCTTTTTCTCCAAAAAATACGTGATAAACCTAAACTTTTTTTTCCAAAATTAAAAAGTTTGGACAATTTCCTATAAATAATGTATTAGAAGTTTTATTTTAGGGCCTTTACTTTAGAAGTTATAAGCAATTTTAAAGTTAATATTGGCCTTTTTCGATGCTTATTTGGCACTTTTCGACAAAGCTCAGATGGAAAAGTACTAAAAAAGGACGAAATAGAGCCAATTTCAACATTAAAAATGCTTATAACTTCAAAAATAGAGGCTGTGGCGTAAAAGTTGTAATACATCATTTATAGGAAATTGTCCAAACTTTTTAATTTTGAAAAAAAAAGTTTAGGTTTATCACGTATTTTTTGGAGAAAAAGGTGGTTTTAGTTGAAATTTTAGTGAAAAAAATACAAAATTTTGACTTTGGCGACTCATAACTCCAAAAGGTTATAAGATAGGACCATTATTTTTACCGTCGTAGATAGGTGGGGGAATTCTGCGTACACCGGTACCATAATCATGAAAATGGGTTACACGGTTACAAAAATACAGGGTGATATGTAAAACTCTAGGAAAAAAACTTCAAAACGCCCTAGCGGCTAAACCGTTACGATTTCCCCCCCCCCACCCATACGATTTTTTGTTCGTCTATCCAAGACCTATCCACAGCCGGCCGCTTTGTAAGTTTATGTGGGACACCCTGTATATATATATATATATATATATATATATATATATATATATATATATATGTATATGTATATGTATATATATATATATATGTATATATATATATATATATATATATATATATATATATATATATATATATAAGCTTAGCTCAAAGGATAGATGATCGACAGTCTGGGGCTGCATGAGGCCGATCTAATAGAAATGCCTTAACTACTGTCACGTCCACCACTCTGGTGATCTTCATTTGGAAAGCAGGTAAATGCGGGCACAAAAAAGCAAAGGATTAAAGTTCGAAAAACTTTCCATCGTTTATCATAGACACGCTAGACTTATATAAATTGTATATTAGAAATTCTCCCGACTATATTGCTTCCAGAATGAATATTGCAAAGGAAAATTGCTTAAAACCAACGTATCGTACCGTAGAATATTACCTAGAACACAATTTGCCTTCGTAGTCATCTCCGATATGGAAAAAACTTTCAACAACAGTTCCAGAACTGAGGCATCTTGGGCGAAGATCGAGATTAATAATGGTATAAAACCAGTGATGATAAAAACTACAATTATCGATACCAGCTTAGGCAAAATAGGACGACGTGTTGATCCTAGTATACAGAAACTTTTTCTTTACACTCTCGAGAAGAGAAGAGGCTTTAATCCAGCTCTAAATAGCAATGGTTTGGCAAGTAAATTTTTCGTGGTGGAAGTTATCAAGAGGCAGAAGTTTTTGCTGCTAGTAGTAGCATTCTTGTCTTCAAATTATGATTGATCTCTCTTAATGTACTAGTGAACAAGATCTTGGATGAACGATAACAATAGGCTGCTTATTTAGTTTTTTTTTACGATTTTACTTCTTCAATTTATTCATTTAACTTTGCTTTAAAGACTGATTAAATTGGAAAACACACAGTCGCCTGGAAATTATACTAATTAGAGAGCGTTTTTACTGTAAAAACACAAGTCCCCGTCAGTGTCTTGGAAGAAGTGAATATGACCAGCTAATTGACATTCTCTTCATACCAGATAGTTTTCTTAGCAGCTTTTTCGGGTGGGATCCAATTGGATTGAATACAACTTAGTGCTGACTTGCCGATCCTTCATCAGGTTTGATCGTGAAGATTATTAGTGTCGGTAAAATACTCAGAGGCTTTTAAAAATAATCGAATCGTAATTATTTAGAAAAAAAAAACTTTATGGGAGGTGAAAACAGTCACCAGCGAAAAAGGTCGAGCAACTATCTCAAACTGGGGATGTGCGATCATAACCTCCACGCAGTTGCCACTGGAAGCTGTCCTTACAGGGATGCACTAATATGATCGGGTAGCTCCCAATTGTACAGTGCCTTATTCAGGATGGACCTTACTCTTCCTACCATATATTTATGGGTTATCTGAAGAGGGCCATATAATTAAGGTCCGGAGTGGAGGGGACCTCGCGGAGCACACACGAGCCCACTTTCAAGGAGTTCTGAACAGTCCGAAAACAGCACTGTGTTTAGAAAACCGGGAAACTCCAGTTGGCTGTAGTACGTTGTTCAAGTTTAGCTCGTTCAAGATGTCTAAAGCAAACCCATTTTTATTACTAAATAAAAACCTGAATCTGGTTCACTTAAGGCCGATCCACACATATCCGTAACGTGACGGCGACTTCAGTGCAGTACTAGAAGCATCACTGGAAAAATTTAGAAAAACCCAAACTGGTACCAGGACGGGAAGTTGTTACCTACCCTTTTGCTTATGTTTTTTTTTATTTTGCACTTAATGGTCTATGGAGTGCCTATGAATTAGTTAGACGTGGTCTTACAAGCAGGTTAAAAGGTTAAATGTTTGCAGGTAATTTTAGGTTTTATTAAATCTAATTGTCTATTATAATTGTTTTTGCTCTGAATTAAATAAATATAGTCCGGATTGTCCGGACGAACATTGATGGCGTTTAGTGATATTGGTATTAATTTTTTCGGGATGATGGGCTAGACACCCGAAGGGTATGGCATAGCAGCAGGCGACAACCTTAACATTGAGAATGTTGCTTCAGGTGTCCTACATTGTTCCCTACGTCTCTGCGTTCGCCCTGACGGGGGCGTTTCCAAGTAGGTAATTGCTGATTCCGTTGTCCTGGTGGTACTTTCGGAGTGTCATCTACCCACGACCCCCCTGACGAGCCAGCCTCTATTTTGATGTCTGGGGTACCGCCGATTTTTTCCATGTGTATGTTTTTGAGGGCTGTGGTCTATCCGGTTTTTTGTATTTTGTATATGCATCTGAGGTTGGCCTCATCGGGCAACCAGCCCCAAGTTGTACCTTACGAGAGCGTTTCCACTGTGGAAACACAAGTCCCAGTCAATGGCTTGGAAGAAGTGAATAAGACCAGATAGCTAACCTTCTTTTCTTTCTAGCTTTTTTTTTTAAATACCGGATTGAATACAAAAAATGTATGTTTACTAGCGTGTAGTTGAATTGCCACTGAGCCTCATCAGGAACTCACGTAGGATGATCTACAATTTCGTGAATATTATTAGTCTCGGCAAAAAATGCTTAGGGTACGAAGTTTTTTTTTTAAAAATCATGATTGGTGAAAGGATAATTTACGGGGACAACCATCAAACTTGAAATGAAAGCAACCATCAAAGAAATATTCGATCTTTGAAACGATAGTCCAGAAGTGATGCTATTTTTCGTAAACAGTGGTACGGAGGATCTACCAACTAATCAACTGATCTAAACTGATCACACTTATATTCAGCAAATCAACAACAAGAAACCTGGTGCATGTCTCAATCTTGCTGCCCAAATATCAATGAACTAGCAGAAGAGGTTCAAATCTCAATTCGGAAACGTCATCAGAAATAATTGGCCTTCATCGAGTTGAGGCATTGTTTGTGTTTCTCATTTGACTTCGTCAAAAAAACGACGATGATCATTTAAATGATCATGACAGAAGACGAGGGTTGATTTTACCGTCTACGAAATTGGGGCCAAAAATTCAATACTAACAGTGGGCTACAAAAGAACACGTCAGAATTTGATCGTCCTCAAGGTGAATCTGTATAATTCTTTTTTTTTTATTTCAATGGAGTTATTCATTTGAAATTTTTGGCTTAATATCAAACAAGCAAAAATATGTAAAAGGTTGCTTTCAAAAAGGTTACGGAGAAAAATTAGCATAAATACGACATAGTTCTGATTCATAACCATTTACCCCTATCAATTCGTAAGTTTTGTGCCAAAAAACAGATGACTGTCCTCAAGTAGACCTTGCTCTCAAAAACTTTTATTGGTTCTGAAAATTAAAATCAATTCCAAAAGGAAGACGTTTCGGCACTATTGATGCCATTAATAAAAATTCGTCATCGAAGGATTTGGCAAAAGAGTTTTCTCAGGACTGGTAAAGTGGGAATTGGCCGATGAGGCAAGTGCGTGATTAGAGAAGGGGATAAGGGTTGAATCCTGTGAGACAACGCAATTTTGTTAATTTCCCAAAGACTATTGATCATAAATTTGACTGGGAATATACATATAGCATGAAAAAATTTATTCTGCTATAAAAAAATTTATGATCCAAATACCAAGAAGATAGCAAAACCATAATCCTGTTCCATAATAAATTTTGAATGCTCTCTATATACAGGGTAATACCAAAAAAATGACTTAATCTGGAACAAATACCATGAAGCACACAAGAAAAGAACCTGAAGACAAGGATAACAAGGAAATGCTTGCGTACCATTTAACAAACAAGGCAAGTATAAATGTAATGTCCTTGGGAATTGACTTATCTCTCGCTCTGCCTGGAGATGCGAGATGTTCCGCAATCCTCCACGAAATTTTCTTTAGTTACAAACAATGCCTTTTAATTATCTCTCAGAAAAACAATTCGAAAGAGATTTCCATCGTGCAGTGCGCATTGACTTTGTGATGCCTGTATGTGGTGGCTGTGTGTGGTCCTTGTGGCGTACAATAGAGCTAGAGAGGCATAGTTACCACATACCAAGGGGCAACAAAAAATACAGAAAGAAAATAGGACAAACACAAATGTAGTTGCTGCTGGGCAGGAGTAGAAGTAATCCAATCCAAAACACACATCCATATCAACCACACAGTTGAGCCATCCTCGTGGCGGCGGCTAATGCTGGGGCCCCCGTAATCGCATCTAATCCTGAAGTCAAGTCCTTTTGCTACAGTTGAGCTCTCTCGAGTGGAAGAAGGACGAGAAGAGAGAAGGGCAGAGAGAGGGAGAGAGTTGCTGAAACTGAGTTGCTAGCAACTTTCTTTTGCACAAATTAAAACTTAAGACAGGACTCATTAAGATGTCATTGACTTGCGGCTTCTGCTATCTCCACATCTCCTTGGTCGTTCATGATGTAACGAGGAGGGCAAAGGACGAGGTCATTAAGGAGCCTCGCATGCTGAGTGTACACCAACAAACTTTCCCCACATCCACCCCCCCCCCCCGCGGCCGTTCTACACAAATTTATTTCACGTTCAGTTACCCCCTTTGTCTAGAGCAAGTCCTCCTGCTTAACTAGTGGTGAATCTGGGCCACCGCTCTTACAAAGTCAATCCCTTCTAGAGCTTGCGGCGAAAAGTTTCTCCGGACACCTTAACAAGATTTCCAGATGGGGGCCAACGGGGGTGTACGAGTATATCTCCTAGTGTTGTGGGTCACTTACAAATGCGTGCAACATCATCTCCTCTCCCCCTCCTAACCCCACCACATCTCCTGTCACACACATAAATACCACAGGCTTATATTAAAGATCCTGAATTGCAAATTTCAGCAGCTTTTGTGTGACTCTGCTTAAATAAATTTTAAAACACTTGCGTTTGGGTGGGGGTAGTGATCGTTAGACCTCAACTCCTCCCCACTCCTCAATAATCCTTTTTCGCTCGACGATGGCGGCATTCTCTTAATTTTCATTATAGTCGTTGAAGTGGGGGAAAGGGTGCGTAATGAAATTTCTTAATATAACTTTTACATAATCTTCTTTTAAAAAGGACAAAGAATCCTGACGGAGAGAATAAAAGTGCGCCTCGGTTCACAGGGGTTTGGGGTGAAGATCTATTGTGCTTCCGGAGTAGACCTCAGCGCAGAAAGGAGCAAGGTTAAGGAGTACTTAACAGGAAAAAGGGACAAACACAATTACTTCTTTTTGGGATATTAGAAAATTCCTTTTTTTTAATTTTTATTATTTAAGGAGTGCTTCCTTAATTGAAGATTAATTTTTTGGGAGTTTTTGATGTGTGTGTGGTTTTTGGGTTCTGGTGTGCTGAGTCTTCATTGCGAAATAATAAGTCAGGTTCTACTGAATTTTTGATAGAAGGGAGTTTCTGAAAATTTTCACTAAGCAGATTACGATTGAGCATTAGTGGAAGGCATACTGAACAAAAAGGAGTAAGCTACAGAGATGGAATACAGAACAATCCGGCGTTTCGAGCGAGTGATCTGTAACAGTATATTCCGTAGCGTTGAAATGGAAAGAGGCTTGTCGAACTGGCAATTCGGCTTTGGAAAGACAAGACCAACGACTGATGTATTCAGAATAATAGTGGACATGGCAAGATCAGTCATAGAGAGAAATCGCTACTATGCATTGATAACCCCGGACGTCAAAAATACATTGTTCAACTCGGAAAGATGGAGCGAAATAGTCGAGGCGTTCATAACATCAAAGTGGCGAGTAGTAATCGACTACCTCCGAAGTAAGTCGCTTCATTGTGAATCGGAGGATGGGTCGATGTTTTACAGGACAACAGGTGGTGTTCCGCACGGTTCCGTCCTGGGCCCTTTTATGTGGATCACAATTTATTAAAAAAGAAGCAGCAGCTATCGTTCGTTCGTGGATGGCATTGGGGTAGTGGCCCTAGGGCGACACCTCGATGAAATCGAATTGCGTTGGAACGCGGCTATCTGACAAACTAGTGGCTTGAAAAAGTTGTGTTGATCAGTAAAGATCAAAGTAGTAGAAGCGATCATTTACTCACAGCCCGCCCTAAGGTACCTGGGAGTGATGGTCGATCGGGGGCTAAATTGTAAAGCGACCTAAGATGGCATGGTGAATCAAGCGTCCGCCATTTGTGATGATCTCCATAGCGTGAAGATCGCATGATAGTGATAGCGGGGATGATCCTCGGAGACATACTGCCGAGAGAATGTGTACCTATGATCTATAATATCCTAGAGTGGAGCCTCAAATGGTACGGCGGCAGGATGGTATGGTGTAAGTCCGTAATGGAAAGACAAGGCAAGTGAGATGAATCGGTTAAGTGTCGCTGGACCCCAAAAGTTATCCCAATTGTGGAGAGATGAGAAAGTGACGTTTCAGTCACTCAGTTAAATTACGACTTTCAGCACAGCGGCCTAAACTCATCTTGGGCTGAAAGTGGTATTTCGACTGAAATGTCACCTTCTTCACGAATTGCCCCGACTGGACTTTCCGCACAGGGGCGAATTTTAGAATTTTAGGGTGTTGGTATTCTAAACCACAGGCTTACAGTAGACAGCAGCTAGTCGATATCCATATAATTCTGGCTAAAAAGTGAGATAGACAAGAAATTGTGTCTTGCAACAAATAGGATCATGGTGAATATTGAATTGTTTGTGCTCAGAATAGGTTTTATGGATAGTAGAAGGATGAAACTTACCGTTAACTCCTTTAAACTGATATACAAAACATCATGTACATTTCTCATACCAGGTGAATTTAACAACATAAAGATCATAAATATTCTTGCATCTACAGAAAAGTCCCTGAACGGTGAAGTAAAAGAATTTGATCAGCAGTCAGGGCTATAAGCTACAAGTCTTACATTCGGCCCCACCTCGAGTACAACTCATTTATCTGAGCTAGCGACGCCTCAACCACCTTAGCGTGGCTGAGCAAGGTGTAAAACCTCGCCATCCAAAAAATCTGAAATGACACTTTTTGCATCTTCATTGACCCCCTTTAAGTCACCGCTGTAACGTAGCATTATTATCATAGTAACTATTCTATTGAGATTATCACCATCCCATCTGCAAGGCAATATTTTTCCCGAAACACACGACTAGTCCACTCGGATCATACTCATCCCGTGCAATCCCATTTTTCGCTCACACTAACATGTAGAAGTTCGCTTATAAATAGAAAAATTTGGATGTGGAACAACCTCCCACAATCAGTTTTTCCGAACTCCCGAACAACCGAAGCTTGCTACTAGACATTACACCATGACCTGAACGACATGAAAGATAGATTCTTAAGCTGTCAGAACGATAAAGTTCGAAGTACAAGTCAAAATTAGTTTGGGTCTACTAACCTGTCCTTCACGATCTAGGTATTTTCATAAGGGAGACATTTATGTGGACGGGATTGAAGATTTGTATGAAAAGGCTTTGGCCAGACAATGTGCATCTACCAGTTTGGTGTAAAGAGGCATATACGATCGAATTCTGATAGAATAGACCGATTACTACAAGTCCGCGCTTGATTTGATGATTGTAAAGGGTTATTTTTGTGCCTACAATATGGCTTGGACAGACAGAGACCAAAACGCGATGCAATCTAAAAGTTCTACATTCATCGCACCTTAAGGGTAAAGGAGCAAAATCGTGCCTTCACGAGCTTAGATTTACACATAGAATAAAAGCTCGGTAGGCTGCGTTACGGAGGACCAGTAACTCGTATAAGTGAGGAGGAACCTTCCCAGAAAGTCTTTTGCGGCAATATTTATAGGATGCGAACACGAGACTAAATTTACGCTGGAAGGATGCAAACATCAAGACGCCAAGAACATAGGGATGACGTCGACTAGATTTTCGAAGGTAATAAGCAGCTGTATATAGAAACGTATGTTCAAATCTGAACCATAACTTTCGAAATCATTAAGATACAGTCCGGGATAGGTTAGGTGTAATGCCCAATTACCGCGCCGTTTTTATACCACAAACTTAATCGGCAGAGCGAAAGTAGTCCGTGGTTTTGGCAACCATACCCATGTTGCTATGACCGTCACATTTTCAGACGCAGGCCTCGGATTTCCTTGCTCCAAGGGCATTGAACGAGCCCCAGGTGTTTGATGTAAAGGCGGGAAGGGAGCAGTTGTAGCACTACATCAAAGGCGATCGTGGGACGTGTTTTCATGGCGCATGTTTCCTCTATTATTGATGTTCTCTGGATTCTTACTAACTGTATGACATTTTAGTTTCTGCTTAGATATGTCCGAAACACCAGCGATCCGTAAATGAGAATTGGACGTACCACGGATGTATTTCTTCACAGGACCCACGGCTTTTTTCACCCTTTCTTCAATGTTCGATTTATAGTTAAATTTTGAGTCCAGGATACGCCCCTATAATTTTACCCTGGGGAATAGGGCGATGGTATGCCCATTTGAAACCAGTCGGCAGTCATTTCCAAAGACTTGCTTTTATGTTTAGGACGATGAGATCTTTTTGAATTACACGTTGTTAAAGATGTCTTCTATGTCTAAATGGTTTGGTGTCGAAACTTGTCAAAAGGAGTTTTTTTCTTGGCTAAGAGGTACACGATCACTTTTTAGTAGATACCTCGTCATAGGTACGACAAGAGCAACGATAAGGCAGACGAATTGGCCCAAGAACAAATTTTGCTGGCAAAACAGTGGAGAACGTATAGAAGCCAAGTGGAGGTGGGTGCTCCAAGACTTGCAAAACTTAGCCTAAGTACAGCCAGCAAAGATCACGCGATCTCCTGATTTTTTTTTCTTTTTTTTATATGAAAAAACCAAGCTTAGGTGTAACCCTTTATACTACCAGTCCGTCATGTCGTTCAGTTCATGGTGCAATGTCTAGTAGTAAGCTTGGTTTGAAGAATAGAGGAGAATAGGAAAGGTTAGAGGGGGTCTGGAGGGTGTAGAAGAAAATGACGATGAACCTCACGTTTGAACTCTAAGGTGTTGTACGAGTTCGGAAATACTGACTACGGGACATTATTCCACAGTCGACTTGTTCTATTCATAAACGAACTTCTAAACCGTATTGTGCGCGAACGGGGGGCTGTAGGGTATGAGGGTGAGCCGGGCGGGCAAGTCTTGTGTTGCGGGAAAAGTGCAGGCAGGAGGTCCTGAATTTCAATGGAACAGTCGCCATGGTAATAGCGATAAAGTATGGAGAGGGCTGCTAATGTGTTGATGCTGTACTTCCAAAAAGGAGCCGCTGCGATCGGCTGCGAGGGTGGCATCTGAGCAGTGATCGCAGGACGACGCTTCGATGAGATCGAATTGTGTGCAGACGAAGTGATCTGGGAGATAAACAAGTGGCTAGAAAGTGTTGGTCTAGCGCTGGCAGAGCACACAGCTGAAGCGATGCTAATCAGCAAACGAAGAAAACCAGTGCCTATCACGATCAAGATAGGGGAATCGATTATTCGCAATTGCAAAAATACTGTAGGCCTCCATCGAGTCGTCGTCTCCTGATGGTCAGAGTGGTTAGAACATTGCGAGGATTATCATAGCATGAGGATCAAATGATCGTAATAGCGGGGATGATCGTCATAGACATACTGGAGAGCGAATACGTCTTTATGATCCATATTATGTTAGAGGGGAGTCTATATTGTTACAGATGGTGTGGTACAAGTCCGTACGGAGTGGGAAGTGGGACGAGTCGGTGAACCCACAGACCTATCCCGAGCGTGAAAATATGGGCCTTTATTAATTAATAATCTACGACTTCCTAACCGTTCATATAAATTCAGCGTTGGGAAATGAGTTATAAACTTACTTAGTTCCTGAGCGGACATGAAGTCTATAGGAAATACCTTAATCGTATCAGACGCAGGACTCATCTTCTTTCAAGTAAGGTCAAAGACAATACACAGGAAGTTGAGACTAGAAAAAAGCCGAGAGAAAGGCAAAAAAGGTTCCAAAAGTATTAGCAGCTAGATAAAAGCCGGTGCAATACTAAAAGCCAGTCCCGCGTGGAGAGTGGAATACTAAGGTTCGAGAATGATCGCGTTAGTCCTTTACAAGAAAGGTTGGTGTGTGTGCTTTATAACATCAATTTGAAGGCATATTATTACGGCATAAGGAATTTTTCTCAAGGACCAGAATGAAGGACAGAATAGAAACAAGTGAAACGATCTAAGAATTTTCTCATGGAGCGTTAGCATTCTGAGCACTAGCTAGCATTAGACTGCAACTAGTCGATGCCCATATAATTCTAGCATTACAACTACCTAAGAGGTGAGATGGACAAAAATTTGTCTTGCAAAATTTAAGATTATGGCAAATATTTTACATCGTCTTTCAACAAGATGTGTCATTTTTATTTTGGCGCCATTTTTGAACTGTCAATATAAAACTGTCATTTCGATGACATTTGACAAGAAAATCTAGGAGGTTTTTAGATACGGATCGACGCACACTCCATTGTAATACTGATAATTTTAAATAGCGCCGCTGAAAGTGTGTCTGAAAATAGAGGTTTGCCCCTGTAAGATAACTACACGGGGTAGATTGTATGGTAAGCAAAATTAGGACGCCGATCGTTAACTCTGTTGAAGCAGTAAAGAGAAGTCCAATCCGTATCCCGCTAGCTTAACATGTGAGCGAAGAGTAAGTTCTAAAAACGACATCCTATAATAATGAGTAGGTATAATTTTTCAAGCGGAGATGAACACTATATAGCCATATAACGACGAAATTTTAAAAAAGGGCTCATGCTAACAAGCAGATCTTTATTTTATAGGAATGCCAACCGGCAATCAGGGTGATCAAATTCGTAAGATTAAGTCCAAATTATTTTGGGAGTTCCAACCCGCCTTTGATGAACTGGGTACTCTTTTATGTGGATCCCCCCTTTATGTGATAGCTTAGGTGTCACCCAGGGCCGACGCTACCATTAAGGCGAACTAGGCGATCGCCTAGGGCGCCGATTTTCGGGGGGCGCCAGATTTCCGGCTTTCAGTTTTTAACAAAATTTATGAAGAGCAAAAAAAGAGAAACAGAGAAAAGTGGATTTTTTTTTATTTACTGATTCTTTTAACCATTTTGAAGGCGTAATAAAATTGAATTTATGAGGTCCAAAAATAATTAAACTGGGTCAACTTTTTTCTTTACTGGTCACTTCGTGAATGGATAATAATTTACGAGTTATTTTTTTGGACAATTCTTAAAAAATTGTGTTGACTGTTGAGCGCGCGCTCGTCACCGCCGCACTCACAAGTACTATCAGATGACTCAATTCTAAAGGGCGCTCCACATTCACGCGAGACATTCACGCGAGAATCTCCGGAGATTCTCTGCGAGAACTTCTTTTGGGTACACACTCTCACAAAGTTCTTAAATAGTTCTCACTACAGTTCTCGCGTTCGATGACGATGGACGCAGAAGTAACCGCTGCGACAAGTTTATTGTTATGCGCATTCTTGGAAATATTCCAAAAATTTCAACTCAAGTTCGTTTGTCCAAGTTACGCTCATATTGACGCCACAAGGTACACAATTACTTCCGTTCAAGTCGGCGGCGCGCGCGCTACTGAGAAACATGCGAGTGTGGAGTCAATACACGTTCTCGCCTGTTCTCAAGTTCTCGCGCTCCTTTGTCTCGCGCCAAAAAACCGACAAAAAGTGGAGAAAAGCTGGAGAACAACGCGAGAACTTGAGAAATCGCTTCCACATTCACGTTTCTCGCATGTTTCTCGCGTTCTCGCGAGATTCTCTTGAGAATGTGGAGCGCCCTTAAGGATAATAAAACGATGAATACATTCCGATACTATCATGTTACTTAAAGGAAATTTGTTTTAGTGTCAAAGTTAAAGGAAATTTATTTTTGTGTCAAAGGTGTAATGTATTTAATGTGGTCCATAGCAAGGGGCGCTAATAATTCTCCTCGCCTAGGGCGCCAAAAACGGTCGCGCCGGCCCTGGTGTCACCCTTTGTACTACTAGTCCTTCGTGTCGTACACGTCATAGTGCAATGTCTAGTAGTAAGCTTAGCTCGAAGGATAGAGACAAAGATAGGATAGATTAGCCCCTTTAGGGCTATGTCGAAAATGAAAGCGATCGGTCTTACACAATCGAACTCTGATAAAATACACCGAACCTGGAAATCCGCACCTCGCCTGGTGATTGTAAGGTGAACGAGAGTCTCACCCAAAGTAACAATTTTCTGCTACGGGAGGCCTTAAACTTGCGCAGAATGGGACTGCTGCATGCTGTTGCTACGAAGGATGCACTCGTGTGCATAAAAAAAAAGAGAGCGATGCTCGGGAAATCATTGTGCGTGACTTAACCGAACTAGAATGCCCGTCGGTGGATACCCTGGAGCATAGAGGTTCAAGCGTTTAATGGTAAATTATTTTATCTTGTTTTTGTACCATTTATTCTTTTTTGGATTTTTTTCTATTCTTCTATCTTTATTTCTATTCTTAATTTCAATTATTATTTCAATCTTTAATTTAAATTCTTAATTTCAATTTTTTATTTTATTTTATTTTATTTTTTTTTTTATTTAACTTTTTAATTTCAACCTTTTATTTTTGGACATGTTGCTTCTTGATCATCAAATTTGTTTGTTCTGGTATTCGTGCTTTACTTGGTTTGCCTATTCTACTACTATTCTACTTCTACTTATTATTGACACATCTTTTGAGGGTGCTCACTGCTTCGATCCTATGAAGTTATTTGCATGAACAGGGAGCTCAGTTGTGGGGAAAAAGGTAAGTGTGTTGCTAAAAATATTCTGTTCTGTCAATACCGGGTTCAACATATGCCATTTTAACTCTCGAAGTATCAAACCGAAAATTGCAGAGATCAACGAGATATTTATAAATGTTAATGTCCACGCGATTTTAGTGTGCGAAAGTTGGCTAAACGAAGCCATCCCGTCGTCCCTTGTATCCATAAATGGTTTTCAAATTTTTCGTAACGATCGTCAAGGTCGCATTGGTGGTGGTGTGGCTATATTCCTTAGGGACTACCTAAAATGTAGGATTAATCGGTCGCTCTATGAACCCTGGTATTGAGTTTATTTGTGTGGAGGTCTCAAATGGTTCTGAAAAACTTTTACTAGTCAGTGTTTATTGTACTCTCCCCCAGGTCTATTTAAACTTGATAATTCCGCTGAACTGGAGGAGACCCTGGAGCATCTTTCTCACACGTATGCACATATAGTTGTCGCTGGGGATTTCAATGTAAACTTATTAAAATCTTCCAGTCAAGAAAAATTCTATAATCATACAATGAAGACCTTAGGCCTTGCTCAAATGAATACCTTGCCAACCTACTTTAATGCGTCGAACCCATCGCTACTCGATGTCTTCCTTTGTTCCGAACCTAGCATGATTCTATTTCAAAATCAAATATCTCCTCCAAGTTATTTAGACCATGACATCCTATTTGCTAGTTACAATTTTCAGGTTGACGCAATTCCCAGGAAAACTATAGTATATCGTGATTTTAAAAATCTTAACCGCGATCGGCTCCTGGAACACTGCCAATTACTTCCGTGGGATAATATCTTTGTGGTAGAAGACATAGATGATAAAATTGCTATCTTTGAGGAGTTCTGCAATGAAATCCCTGGTTCTGCAATGAAATCAAGTCCCTTATCGCCGAAAGGGAGTATCTATATCATCGTTTCTTGAAATTTAAAAGTGAAAATACTAGAAAATCATACACTCGGGCTCGTAATCTAGTTGTAACGAAAATCAGGGAAGCCAAACGTAATTTTTATGCTCGTAAGCTTGATCCGTCACTTCCAACTCGAACCTTCTGGAAGAACCTGCGTAACTTGAGCGTCTGCAGTGATAAAGATGATTCACAAGTATACGCCAACTGTGACCCTGAAATTCTTAACAATCATTTTTCTTCTTGCAATATAGATACTCTTCCCCATATGCCAGACTCATCTATTGAAGGGTTCAGCTTTCGCTGTGTAGACGCCATTGAAGTGAGCTCAGCCATTAACTCTATCAAGTCTGAGGCCACTGGAACTGATAATATTTCACCTAAATTTTTAAAAATACTTCTTCCGTTATTACTACCTTTTATTGTCCATATTTTCAATGCTTGTCTCACTGTTTCGAAATTCCCTACTGCTTGGAAACATGCTCTGGTAATCCCTATTGCCAAGTGTCCCAATCCTAGTAGCCCCTCGGATTTCCGTCCAATTAGCATCTTACCATTTCTGGCTAAAGGTCTTGAGAAATTAATTGCAATGCAAATGATTGCTTACTGCGAGCACCGTATGCTTGTAAATCCATATCAGTCAGGCTTTCGGAAACATCATAGCTGTGACACTGCTCTCCTAAAAATCACGACTGACATACGGAATTCTCTAGATGCAAACAAGTTATGTTGTCTACTCCTGCTAGACTTTTCCAAAGCTTTTGATAACGTCAATCACTCCGTCCTGTTACGCAAACTCAGTACACAATTTGGTTTTTCCTCTTCTGCCCTCACGCTCATATATAGTTTTTTAGCTGCTCGTTCACAACAGGTGAAGATTTCCCATTCAATTTCCCCCCTGCCGTGCTTTTTGCTGGCGTTCCCCAAGAATCTATCTTGGGCCCTCTACTGTTTAGTATATATATAAATGATCTTCCACTAATAGTGAAGCATTCTTACGTGCATATGTATGCTGATGATGTACAACTCTACGTTAGTGATAATAAAAATCAATTAGAGCGGTGTTTAAATAATCTCTCAGAAGATTTTCATAACATAACTCATTGGTCCTTCTTAAATTCACTAAAACTTAACCCATCTAAATCTCAATGCATTATCTTCTCCAATTCTAACGCGTCACCAACCGACCTCTTTCAAATTACCTTAAATGGGACCCCTGTCTCCTGCGTCAACCGGGTCAAAAATCTTGGTATTGCTTTGAACAGAAATATGACGTGTTGTGACCACATTACCTATATTTTGGGCAAAGTATATTGTATTTTAAGGCGACTTCGTATTCATAGTAGTCTCTTGTCACAAGATGTTCGCATGAAGCTGGTTAAAGCCATACTCTTGCCGCACATAATGCATGGCCTCAGTGTCTTCCCTTCGTTAGATACATCCTGTAACCGTAAGTTAGAAGTAGCCTTTAACGACTGCACCCATTTCATTCATAGCCTTCGCAGGTTTGACCACATTTCACCTTACCGGCACTCAATTTTTGGATGTTCCTTAGGTGACTACCGAGATTTTAGGGTTTTGTGCTACTACCACAACATCATCAATAACCGAACACCCTCTTATCTAAACGAGTTTATCCAGCTCTCACAATCGCGAAGGAATAATAATGTGATCATCCCCCGTTTTCGGCATCTTTTAGGACAACGCTCTTTCTTTGTTCACGCAGATCAATTGTGGAACTCCATCCCTGTCGAGATACAGCGAATCGAATCAGTGGGCATTTTCAAAAGGCGTCTTTTTGAATTCATTTCTGGCAGAACAAACTGAAGCACGTGTATCACTTATTCTTTTTCTTTTTTCTTTCTATTGCTACATTATTTTAATTCCTTTACATACTAGTTTTTATTTTCTTTTATTTTTTAAGTTATAGATCTATTTTGATTGTAAAGTTGAATATTTAGTTTTCCGTTTCTCTATGTACAAATTTAAGATTTTAATCTTGTGTACTTATGTTTTTTATAATAAATGTAAATGTTTATTTTTGGGACGTCTTCACCTATGGAGGGTTGAAAGAGTGATGAACCCCACTGTATCTCGAAAAGGAAGAGTCTAACTTGGATGTTTTCTGTCACTCTTTCACAAACTCGATATCTTTTCATTGTGCCATATCAAACAAGTCCAAACAAATTTTTAGGCAGTGTGATGAATCTGTTTTACTAATCTGGCCGACAAATGTTTGGTGCAGGACATCGGGTCTAAGTTGCGGCCTCGGTCACATATCTCACTAAAAGAAGGAACAGAAACGAAGAATTCTCATGAATTTTCATGTGCGTTTACATGATGAGTATTAAAGCTGTGGCTTCAGAATGATTTTTCTTCTCGCACTGCCAGTTTGTTATTTTCATTTGTATTTTCATCGCTATGCCAAAAAGACGGATTTTTTTTTGTGATGTTCGGGTTGTAGGTCGAAGCAGAAAGAACAGTCTTGTCAAACGTTAGGCCCAAGCAAATTTGGTTAGAACGTAATAGCAGAAATGTTTTTGAAAGTTTAATGGATCGGCTGAAGAACGAATGAGAGGAGTTTCATAAAATGTATGCGTGGCTGTCGGACGTGCGATTTGGTTTTATCCACGCCCGTATATACACTCCGCGACAAAAGTTTGACCTCAGGTAGAAAAATAGGAAGCAGGTAAGGTGGGGTGTACTGACAGCAATGTAATTATTTTTATAGAATTCCGGGTTGATTTTATGAGATACTCATGATTTGGTGACCTACTTTTATTTATTGTTCTAAGAAATAATGAAAATATTGTAAGAAATGGGATAAAAACGCCGAGACAAAAGTTTGACCTCACCAGTTTTAAAACACTTCTGTTAAGACTAAGAGCGAGTGGTTGTTAGTGAAGTTGTAAATTAAACTTTTTTAGTATTTTTTTTAAATAAATCGGTACAAATATGGGCAGTGGAAAGCGCTTATCACGTGAAGAAATCGAGCGAATCAAAACGTTGAAAGAAGAAGGGTACTCTAACAGGCAAATCGCCCTTAGATTGGGTAGAAGCCCCCGAGTCATCAATAACTTGCTTAAGGACATCGAAAATTACGGTGGAAGCCGATACCAGGGAGACCAAGGGCCACAACAGAGAGAGAAAGGAGTAGGATCCTGCGAACCGCGTCAAATTCATCCATGACTGCCAGGGAAATTGGAGATGAAGTCGGAGTAAATGCAAGTTCACTGTGCAGAGGATTTTGAAGCGCTCACCAGTTCTACAACGTCGCTGACTCAAGAAAAAGCCGCTATTATTACCTAGACACAAGGAACAACGCTTGGAATTCGCTCGCGCTCACATGGCCTAGAAAGACGAGTGGAACCAAGTTATCTTTTCAGACGAAAAACGGTTCTGTCTTGATGGACCGGACGGATACGCATATTATTTCCATGATTTACGGAAGGAAGAGAGGTTTTTGACTCGACATCACCGCCGGGAAGGAGGAATAATGATATGGGGAGCCATTTCAGTTAGAGGACCAGTGAAGCTCAAATTCATCGAGGGAACTCAGACAGGAGTACGTT
The DNA here is from genome assembly GCA_949987705.1 of Thereva unica. Classification (NCBI taxonomy): domain Eukaryota; kingdom Metazoa; phylum Arthropoda; class Insecta; order Diptera; family Therevidae; genus Thereva; species Thereva unica. The sequence goes on along the minus strand of OX465281.1, from coordinate 27,261,434 downwards.
ACCGGGACATGTTAGAAGAGGTTAAGCCGTTGGTGGAAGAAATAATGGAAGGTCCAACCATGGATTTTCCAACAAGACCATGCAGCAGTTCACACCGCTAGGGTGGTTCGGGAGTGGTTTAGGAACGTGGTAGAACTGGAGTGGCCATCGGTGTCTCCAGACCTAAACATTATAGAGAACCTATGGGGCTGGCTCACGAGGAGAGTCTACCGCTCTGGACAACAATATGGGACTATCACAGAACTGAAGACTGCAATAAGGACAGCGTGGGATGAAATTCCATTAGATTTATTACAAAACTTGTACAGTAGTATAGGAAATAGAATTTATCAAGTAATATTAAACCGGGGAGGCCATACCAAATATTAATAAATGGAATTTAAAGTTAAAATTATTCTTTCTTTTATTTTTCTTATCTTCCCTTGCTTAATTTTCAAAATAGTTCCCAAAATTGAAGGTGAGGTCAAACTTTTGTCGCGGCGGTTTTTATCCCATTTCTTACAAAATTTTCATTATTTCTTAGAACAATTAATAAAAGTAGGTCACCAAATCATGAGTATCTCATAAAATCAACCCGGAATTCTATAAAAATAATTACATTGCGGTCAGTACACCCCACCTTACCTGCTTCCTATTTTTCTACCTGAGGTCAAACTTTTGTCGCGGAGTGTACAAAAAAATAAAAAACAGGAGACACAATAATACGTTGGAAAGAATGCATTCTCACGCTTTTTAATTGGAATGTTGTCACACGCCACCTATTTACACGTATGAGAAAAGTATTCTCATGAGAACGTTTGAGAATACTTCGATGAGAACAAGAACCTATTCTCGTGCTTATTTGAACGTGCATGAGAACGAATTTTGGTTCACGCGAGAAGATTTGCATGGGGATATTCTCATCGTCTATCAGCACCTTAAGGCAGATGAATTGACCAGAATAAGAACTAATCTTGTTGGCAAAACAGTGTAGAACATACAGAAGCCGATGTGTCTGTGACAGTCAGAATCGTACGAGATTTAGAATCCCATTATCATCCACTGGCGTAGCTTTATCGATGAAAAAGACAGAGAAACAACCGAACATTGTAACTATCTCTTGAACTAGTTAAAAATAGATCTCTGGTTTTTGAATTTTATAACAATCGCTTTTTATGTACAAATATAGAAGACACATTTCCTCCCTTTAGAATTCGTATTTGTAAACCAAGCAACTTGAACCAGATCTTGACACCCCTAAATTCTCTTTGCCGCAGATAACCTCAAGAACACCCCCAATAAAACCCACGGTAATAGTAATACTCGGGTTGTATTTATAGGAAAGCAATCCCCTTTAAATTCTTTCTCATTGTAAATGTTCTTAATTTAAAACCGAGAGATTAAAAACATTTTTTTTTTATTCGAATAAAAATCCAATTTTCTTCCCTCTGGAAAATTGTGTTGGGAAATTTTCTTCTTTTTTTTTTATCTAAAAAACGAGAAAATTCTAATTTCTGCTTGTAATTCAGATAATCCCAGGAAACCGCAATATTTCACAACATTCCACCGCGTATTTTTTAAGATGGGTAAAAGTAAAGTAAAAATAAAAATAAAATACCGCGGCGTCATCCCTTACCTCTGTAAGGGATGGTGGTGGTGGTGGAATGCCTGGAATATCTCACATATAACCGATAATTACTGGTGCTGCTGTAAATAACATGGGTTTTGCCGCAACCGCGCACTTCTGACACAAACTTTCTGTCAATCACTTGGCGCGAAGCTTTTTACCTTTCATACTTCGCCCAGATAAACGTCATCAGCCCGAAGGAATCTGCAGAAACTTTTCCCATCCCCTGCAGCTGTTCACACAGGGCACACAGCATTCTTGGAGCATATATATATTCACACAATAGAGGGTGGAGGTTTTTTTGGGTGGTGAGGAGGAGATGTGTGTACTACCACGTTGTACCGGTACAAGGAGGAGGAGGAGGAGGAGGAGGGTATAGGATAACTTCAGCATATGTGAGGCACGGCGTTAAACTTTTTCCAAGTATTTACTACCGCAATTTCTTGCTAAGCATCTATTAAGACCATCTGGCGAGGCTTCTGCAGATTTGAATACAGGTCTCCCCCCAGCATCCCCCCTCCATGGTCCTTCGAACCCGCCAAACACAAGAAGAGAGTGAGAGCGTCAAGCTTAACGGGGCCTGATGCCGTGATCTTGAGGGAAATGAGAAAAGTTTCAGCATTACACACAGCAACCCCCCCCCCCGTGTTACCCCTGGAGCACATCCTTTACCCCTTCTACTTTTTCTTCATCATCATCATCATCATCGTCGTTGCCGTCGTCATCGTCATAGTCGTGCTCATGTAGCAGCGTGAAGTATTAAAAATTTTTCATATAAGGAGAAAAGTTCCTGTCATTATGCCAGATTGCACGTCCTGCGTGAAGGATTGCCGTCGCAGGATGCAAATCAAAGGTTTTGGAAATACTAATCACTAATCAGTGGCAGGATAACAAAGGCCGGGCACACCGAGCAAGGGAGCAGATTGAATGGCGTCGTCTACCCTAAGGCGATGGTTTCGTGTCCTTTTAAGTCGAGCATGTCTGAGTGGGGCGCAAGGAGAGGTGCAGCCGGAGGGCACCGAGAGACCTACAAAAAGCGCGCGCGAATAGAACAAACACACAGAGCGAGCACAATGAACCCTCTTCCAGTGCTTAAGTCCTGAGCAAAAGGATAAAGCGGAGTCCTGAAAATTAAACCAATTCACCGAGCGCGGAGATTTCCTTTCTCTAACTTTACTTAACCCTTTCTTTCGCCAGTTGTTCCCTGTCATCGCCCTTCGTGTGCCGGGTTTTGAGGCGGCTAAAAAGCACTTTTGTATGCGATTCTGGATGTTTGTGCATGCAGAGACCCTCCGTGCCTTCTCTTCTCCTTAGTCTTCATATTCATCTGCCCCTCCAACACCGAGCTCTCTTGCTGTATCAAAGAACGCGTGATTTCCGTTTTGTGCAGGATCCTCGAAACCCTGCACAACCTTCTGCCCCTAGCCCCCATCTCCTGCACTGTCTTGACGGTTAATTGCATTTCTCTCAAAAAGGATCCTTGCACCAACCAGGAAAAGAAACCTTATTGCGAGGACCACCACCATACAACATCATTCCGCCAGGACTAAAAGCTCAAAACTAGTAAGGAATCTCCCACTCCCATCCACATCCCCCACCCAAACTACCTCCACTTAACCAACCTTACATCACGGCAAAAAAAATTGATCTAAGGACACTTAAAGCCATGTCCTTAGGAGAACGAAAAAAAATGCTTAAAACAAGGCGAAATCCCTTAAGGGCGGGTCTATTGTTTTCCTAGTCAATACTTGATCCTGTAAACGTTTGTTAATGTAGCGAGCAAGGAGTTCGGGGATTCATTGGGGATTTCAAAAATGTCGAGCTGAAAGCCGAGAGTTAATTTTTGTTCGTTTTCGTCCTTTTCGCTGGGAAATTGCGCTAAAAGCCATGGAAATCCTTATTTGCTTAGGGAATTTTTGCTTTTTTTTTTTGTTACGTATTTTTTTTAAGACTCCCCCTCTCTCTATTTTTGTAAGCGGAAGCGTTAAATGTTTTTTTTTTTTTAAACAAAATATGTTAATTTGGGTTTTCTATAACAGAAAAAAAGGATCAGAAGTGTAAACAAGGATTTTTGTTAAAAGTTACAAGCAGGATTTGATTTTTGTTTTGTATTGAAACATTTCGTGGGCTTTTGTTTAAGCTGTGCTACAAGGATTATTGTTGCTGGTTGATTTGTTGGGCGATTTTTGTTTGGATATCAAATGCCTTTCAGCTGGTTTACGAGGTATTTGAATACAGTTCAGGTCCACTTGGAAATAAAAGCTGGAAAATATAAACCTAGTAGGTACAACATCACAACAAAAGGTCTAGGCAAAGCCCGAATCTCCAAGTCAACATCGTGGCCTCAAGGCAATGCTGAACCTCCTACATAGCTGCGGGAGTGCTGTAAAGATTTCAACCCCGCGCGTAAATGAAAGAATTGTTTATTTTGTTTATTATTAACTAGTAAGCTCCGCATGGCGTTGTTAGTAATAAACCTATGGGTCTTTCTAGGAAAACAAACACGCATGAGATATCCGTAAAATTGTACCACCCACCAACAATTAAATATTAGTGAAAGCTTTTAGTGCTCAGCTATAATGTTAACAAATTAAATAAATAAAGTCTGTTCCCGAACATAATTGGCAAAATTCCTGAGCTATATATATTAGCGTCGCCATTTTGAATTTATAAATTTTGATCATAAATTCGTTATATGCTATCCGAAAAACTCCCAGATACCGATTTTCATCGGAATCGGAACACAATTGGCAAACTGATCGGCCATATTGGTGCGGCCATTTTGAATTTATAAGTTTTGACTTAAATTCGTTATTTGTGATTTGCGACCTTGAAAACCCCTACATATCCACTTTCATTGTAATCGGAATACAATTGTCAAAATTTGTTCGCCATCTTTTGACCGGCATTTTGAAATTTTAAGTTCGGACCACAAATTCGTTATTGGCGCGACCTTAAAAACCTTCAGATACTCACTTTCGTTAAAATCGAAACACAATTGGTAAATTAAACCTTATTCGTGCGGCCATTTTGAATTTTGGACATACATATTTACGCGGCCATTTTGAATTTCGAAAATCGAACTTCGCGGTGTATCATGGGAGATCTTCACGAGTGTTTATGCAAAATTTCGAAGCTTGTGCAATTTGGGAATTTGGCAGTTCAATCGGAATCGGAACACATTTGGCAAATTCTTTGGCCATATTGGCACGGCCATTTTGAATCTATAAGTTCTGATCATAAATTCGTTATTTGCTGCCACAAAAACGCTAGATACCAATTTTCATTGGAATCGGAACGCAATAATTGGCGAATTCAGATTTTAGGTGGCCATTTTAAATTTCGGTCATATTTCGGCGGCTATTTTGAATTTCAAAAATCGGATATCGAGGTGTCTTGATGCAAAATTTCGAAGCTCTGCGATGACTGATGCCGCCTGCTATAGCGCAAACAAGCGAGCACACATATACGCAAAAATACATACATGCAGAAATTTTCTTTTATTAATATATAGATAGATATGCTGTGGTGACTGATAGTGCTGCGGTCTGCTCTCTTCGTAGAGAGAAAATACCCTTGAAAGGTGCTAAAATCCTCCTCGTGGTGCTCCTGGATAACCAACTCGGAACAGAGTACGAAGCACACCCTGCAAAGCCTACAAAGCCAATATGTGAAGTCATCCCTTCGAGGGCATGACAGTGAGTAGTTTCAGCAGTATCGTTTGAGGATATCCTCTTGGAACCGGGCGCATCCAGGACCTATCCTTCTTACTATGCTCATAAAACATCTAGGGACCAATCGTATTAAATTCATCGGTCGGAAGCCGGATGCTGGGCATTCACCAGTTGGGCGTAGAGTGTCCTTTCCGATCGGACCTAGATGAAATACATGCATCGAACCCTGAAGTTCTCTACTCTACCCGTATTGGCCAATTCAAAGCGGTTCCTTCCAGTGCAGTCTCTTAATGTTGCTAGGGAATTGTTGTGGTGCAGTACAATGGAGTTGACTTCGTGACAGATGAGTCTGCCCTTCGAACAGTGGTGACTACAGCGTCAAGTGATTAGGCAGAATGCTGAACCTGTGCAAGCGGTCTGGACTATAACAATATGAGATATAGGGGTGCAGTACAATAGGCTAAGTGAGTAGTTGCGCTACTTTTGGACCCTAAACCTCACCATAGAAGAAGGAGAAGAAGTATGATGTCAGAAATACCTCTGATGATTCGCAGTGATTCTAAAGATAAAGAATTTGGTGCGCTATCGGAGCACAACGAAGCTCAAGAAATTGTATAGAACGAAGAAAACGGGTAATTATTTTGGTGACCATAAAATAAACCATTACCATACTCAATAGACTGGTTCTCGCTCGATTATGGAAGTCAAGCAGCATTGGCCTGGTTAATAATTAGCTGGAGACCGCTTGCGTTTGGAAGAACGAAAAGACAATTGCAAAAAAAGCTTTTCCACCCTGAAGTTTATTCACACATCCACAGGCCGCTTTGAATTCTTTATTAAAACCGCTTCGAAATTGCTTCTACAGGAGCATTAAAAAACTGGTGCGATTTAGCTAATGCCCATTATGAACGTTAAAATAACCCACAAGGGAGTAGGAGTACTTTGGTGGGAAAAAAGCCTTGGACTGGTTTGTGACCGAGATCATTAAGGTCTCATTAAAAGATGTGTTAAATACCAATTACTAGTGACCACACAATTTTTAATGACCTTAGTGAGATTGGTCGCAAACCGGCCAAACGGGTTATATTCCAGGCCAAAGTTCCCCAGCCCCTACTGAAGGGGATTGGAGTGAAGTTTGCGGGATTGACCACCTTTGACTGGCCTATTAACTGGCACTTGACTTAGAAATTGAGTCAATGCATTGAGCCGTGCACCATCCGCTAAGACTTCGCACACCAATTCCTCCATCTGGAGCTTGTAATTGAAAGATGATGTAATGACTGAGGAAGATGCTTGCAAGGGGACATTGCAAATTTGGTAGGGAGCAGTGTTGGTCATGGACTTTTCTGCCTCCCTGGTCCTAAGAGGTACCTAACCAAACTTGTAGCCCATTTGACCATCCATTGGATTCAGCCTGTCAATAGACCTTTGGTCCACAGAGAACGTTATCTTTGTGAATTGCGGACGGTGCACTTTATGGAGTACTCTCCAGCTCTGTGCTCATAGAATTCTGTTTTGGACTCCTATCCACTCACTTGAACATTATGTCAGTGGCGACTTCTGTTGCAGCCGGGAAGTACCCAACCGCAATATTATTGTACGACAGCTTGTGCTCGTCTACAGCGACGAGGCTTTCTCCTTTCAAGGCGCGCAGCAACCCCTAGGCTGTTCTGAGCCCTATCCCAACTCGGCTATTTCTACCAGAAGACTCCCATGCACAGCAACTATTTATTCCATAGTCAGGAGATGGTCCGGATAGTCCCTAGCAAGCACAACCATTTTTTTTTTTATATGAAAAAACCAAGCTTAGGTGTAACCCTTTGTACTACCAGTCCGTCATGTCGTTCAGTTCATGGTGCAATGTCTAGTAGTAAGCTTGGTTTGAAGAATAGAGGAGAATAGGAAAGGTTAGAGGGGGTGTGGAGGGTGTAGAAGAAAATGACGATGAACCTCACGTTTGAACTCTAAGGTGTTGTACGAGTTCGGAAATACTGACTACGGGACATTATTCCACAGTCGACTTGTTCTATTCATAAACGAACTTCTAAACCGTATTGTGCGTGAACGGGAGGCTGTAGGGTATGAGGGTGAGCCGAGCGGGCTAGTCTTGTGTTGCGGGAAAAGTATTGCCGTGCAGGCAGGAGGTCCTGAATTTCAGTGGAACAGTCGCCATGGTAATAGCGATAAAGAATGGAGAGGGCTGCTACATTCCTACGGTGGCTTAAGGTGTCTATGGAGGCGCGAAAGGGGCCATCACCAATGAGTTTGAGGGCTAGATTTTTCACCTTGTCGAGACCAGCCAAGGTGGTTTTTGGAGCGCCTGCCCAGATATACGAGTTGTATTCGAGGCGCGGCCGAATGTAGGATTTGTATATTGTAGCCAATGCGGCTGGCTGGAGGAGGAACTTGCATCTCTTGAGAAATCCAAGGCATTGGGAGGCTTGTTTTGCGATGTTAAATATGTGATCATTCCATCGCAGATGCTCCGTTAAAGTTACCCCTAGGATGTTAAGAGTTGAGTCAGCCGTTAGATTCTCTTTATCCACTGAGATAGGAGGAAGGTCGGTACAATTTTTGTTGGAGATCAGACAGTACTTCGTTTTCGTGGTATTGAATTCGACGCGGTTCATTTCACCACAATGAAGAATTGATTCGATATCCCTGTTGATCGAAGTCGACATCAGTTGACGGTGGTAAAGACAAGGTCTGGCACGTGCTTGTCTTATATTGTCGAAGGAGTAAGAGAAATTCAGAGTACCGTCATCAGCGAAGCAGTGAAGTGGGTTGGAGGGGATTGAGAGCAGATCATTAATGAAGATTAGAAAAAGTGCGGGTGAGAGAATTGACCCCTGGGGAACTCCGGCCGAAATGGCGTGGGGGTTGGATTCGACGCCATCCAATACTACCTTGATTGAACGGCCTGAAAGAAAGCTCTTAATCCAGTTCCTTAGAACTAAGTGTATACCAATAGCTTGGAGTTTATTCAATAGAGCTGGGTGCCATACTCTGTCAAAAGCCTTTGATATATCTAGAGCAACCAGACCAGACTCGCCAAAGCTGTGAATGCTTTGGTTGATACGCTCGGTTAAACACACAAGCAGATCGCCAGTAGACCGTTTAGGTCTGAAGCCGTATTGCCTGTCGTGTATAATTTGGTTGGATTCTAGATATTTCATCAGCTTTTTATTGATTATTGTCTCCATGATTTTGGAGAGAACAGAAGTAATTGCTATTGGGCGGTAGTTTAAGGGGTCGCTGGCTTCACCTTTTTTTGAGATTGGCTGAACATGAGCTAGTTTCTAGGAGTCGGGATACACTCCAGAGAAGTAAGACAGGGCAAAAAGTGTGCGCAGAGGTTTAGCCAAAGGTGAGGCACATTTTTTAAGTACCATAGGGGGGATTTTGTCGGGGCCAGTGGATTTATTGACGTCGAGTTCTTTGAGACACCTAAACACCTCGCGAGTCCTGAAGTGAACTCCGTCCATTGAATGGGTGGTATTCTCGAGAGTGGGGGGTGACATAGCATAGCATCATCGAGCATCATCGGGTAAAGAAGAATTTGCGGCGAACAGAGAAGCTAATAGGTCGGCCTTGGGTTTGCTTTCTGTTATCACTTCCTTGTTGTGAATAAAAGGAGGTGTTGAGGAGGAAGTAAAATTCTTCTTGATGGCAGTTACCAAGGACCAGAAGTTTTTGCTGCCTGTAGTGGAGTTAAGAATCTTACTTCTCAATCTCTCATCAAATGATGATTTGACTTTCCTGATGATGGAGTTACAGGAGTTTCTCAATTTGATGTACTCACGACGAAGTAGCTCATTAGGCGAACGTCTGTATGCTTTATATGCGGCTTCTTTAGCTTTGATTGCGTTCATACATTCCCCATTGAACCATTTGTTCGGCCTAGGCTTCACAGATTTGGTAGAGTGAGAGATGAACAAGCGCATACCCGCTCGAATAATTTTGGTGACACAGAGGGCCGCATAGTTCGCATTGGCATTACGGAAACACAATTATGAAACTTTCTGCCATTTGTCAAAAGATCAGCTTTGGAGTCGTACTAGGTTTCATTAAGGGTGCGCCGGACTTTTTTTCTTAAGTCTCTTTGAACCATATGGTTGAAGCCTTCGAGCTTTCGACCGGGTTATTGTGGCCTGGAGAAGATCCAGAGGTTTTAACTCTCTTTTTATTAAGAAGATTAGTATCGATGTCTTCCTCGAAGAGTTACGGAATACCAAACAACCAACCCCTTTTTTCCATCATCTATTCACATGTTGAATAAATCGCAATGGTAGACCCCCTATTTTCTTTAAAAGCCAACTAGTCCCCAATCTAAAAAATTCCAGACCAATCAAACTTCTTCATGTCAATTCCCCCCAAACAAAAACCATCATATCACCATATAACTAAACACCTCAATCGGATTAGACCAACTATAAAAAAGAAAGAATGACTACCAATAAAAACGAACTTTCTATTTTCATTTCAACAAAACTCAAATAGTATCATTCAGACAGAAACAAAAAGAAAAAAAAAGAAAAGAAAGAAACAGCAAAAAACCGATAAATAAAAATGAAGCCACAACTCTCACCTGTCATACTCTCGATTATCCTCATCGCACCTGGCATCCTGCAGTTCTCTCCAGCTTTTCCCGTGTCTGCAAGTAGTTACTAGAACCAAATCCCTGGCGTTGTGCAAATGAAATAGAGAATTTCGAGTCTCCGATCCGATTCCATGAACGTATCTGCAACAACAACAAAAAATGAATTTTTATTGAGTTTTAATCAATTCGAATTTTGTATGATTGAATTTCTGTGGTATTGAAATGAATTGACCCTCAGTCGGGGTATTTGTGGTGGTGTGTGTGTGTGAAAAATTCATTTATTTTTTTTTTTTAATTGTATTGTAAACGCAATCAAAAATATGAAATTACTTTGGGGGTATAGCACGAATGAATGAATTTTAGCACCGTTTTAATGAGTGCAACCAAATTAAAGTTGATTCATACAAAAAAAATGTTGGATCCAACAAAATTTTTGTATGATGTGATTTTTTTTTTTTTTTTTTTTCAAATTTGATTTAATTGATTTTGATTGTGCCATGAACTGATTCTGATTCTGGCAATTGATTCTGGAATTTTATTCAATCTACAAAACAGACATTTGTAGAGACAAATGGACAGAGTGATTGGATGGTGTGGACTGTGGCCAGAGTCAAAGCCCCCTTGGGTATGTTTAATACATATATCTAGATACATATATACATAGTGACTTAATCAAATAGAAAGAAAAACGGAAAACTTTCCACAAACTGCTCCTTCTGCTTGTCGAAATCCTGCCAGAACGAGAGCAACTATCAAGGAGTCCATAGGGTATTCATGCACGATCCAATTTCATTCTATAAACACCATGTGAATGGAAGATGGACTTTTATGCGCTTAGTTTCGTCTTCCCCTTAGTCTTCATTGCATGTTGTCTGTCCAACTAGGATTCCCTAAAGCGCAAAAAGGGTTTGTCTTGTGTATACATGCATATATATTCGGCAAAGGAGAAGGGATTTTCATGAATTTTAAGAATCAGCCACAAATCCCGCAACTGCAAATGTACGAACGGGGGGAGGAGGGACATCCTGACCATATCCAACCGCCAGATTACAGGCACTAAACAACGAAGTAATGCTGCCGTTCATATTTTGTATTCATTGTAGGGATAACCTTAGGGATATCACAGGGTAAGCGCAACAAGGACACGAGAAACTACTCCTAGGAACTCATAAAATTCTTGAGAAATGAAAACTGTTTAACTTGTGGGGGTTTGACTTTCTTAAAAGGTTTTCCACACACAAGTTCTGCCTCCAAAGCACATCCTATATATTTCAACCCCCCACCCCAGCCCTCGACCCCACATCAACTCTTCTAACCTCGTCACTAGAAGCAATCAAAACTGGAGTACGGAAGAAAGGGCGATGTCAAGGAGTGGATAGCAGTAAATTGCAATGGTTATCAGACAGTTTGAATCGTAGTACGAACTTCCTCTGGGGGGTTGGAGTGAATTTGTTTGTTTTTTGTGCGCGCTGCAACCAATTCACTTGTTCCAACCCCCCGTTCCAAAAAAGGAGTTTCCTGCGAAAATTTCCTCTTGTGAGTCCAAACCAACCCCGAACCCACCCTAACCCTCTTCCAAACCAAAATCTTATACCCTTTTCTTCATGCAATGGAACAACATCACGATCCCGAATCGTATTGAAAACTATTGTTTAACTGCGAATTGTAAAGGAAAAATGGGAAACATTCATGAGAATTATGAAAGGACTCGTGTAGGAGGATTTCGTATTTATTGAAATTTTTTTTCGTATTACGAAGGATCTAGCCAGGAGCAGCAGCAGAGCTCAACCTTTTGTTGTGGGATTTGTGGGTTATATGTTGCCTGCCTGTGTGTAGGGGGTTAAAGCTAGTAGTATTGTTTTCCCTAGGAGGAGAGCAGTTGCTGGTGATAAGGGGTTATATTGTGCGGAGAATGTGTTATTATTGAAAACATGGAGTAGTGCATTAAAGAAAATATTGAAGGGTTCATTCTTTTGCTAATTGAAAATTGGAAGTAGATTGAAAATGAAATGTTTCTTTGCTGGATGAGAAAGAAATTTGATAGGAAAATGATGAGGGAAGAGGGGGAGAAGGTATATATGATTTCTTTCCTTTCTCTGTTCGTTACAGATGGGAATCGATATTTTATTATCACGCAAAGTAATCTTTTTGCAATATTAAAAAAGAAAAGATGTATGAGTATAGAAAGAACAAAAGTAGTCACTTATACGAACGATATGGCGATCCCAGCATCTGGGAAAGTTTGTCTTCACTATTAGCACGAGATTATGAAGATGGATCGTGAAAATGTGAGCAAGTGGTTCAATTGCGATAAGCTTTTCATTTTAAGCTAGAATAGGCAGAACTGATGCTTTCCAACAATACAACAAAAATTCTGAGACACTAATCTACTAAATGTTTGAATTTTATTTTAGATACAAAGCTATACTGGGGGCACAACATCAGGGCAAAGAGGCTAGAAAAGTTGTCTATGCCAGAAAATTGAGACTTTTTGGAAAGAGTTCGGACTTGAATTCACGCATGGTGCGCTGGTAGGTAGGAAAATCACGTCAAAAAAGTCCTTTCCTGAGTAGCCCTAAAAAGTCTTCTCGTAGGCTTCACTGGTTAACCTTATTGAGTGATCCGCTTAGGCAACTTTCCTAGTGAATGGTACACCTCTTTGTTTTTCTTGGTCGTCTGGGTCCAAATTTTCATGCCTTACACATCCTCTGATACTAGGTCCCCTCGGGGTCCTCGGCCGGAATTATGTGGCCTTAGATCTTATTAAAGGGTGACGTCCTGGACCAACTTCCGAGAAATCCACAACATTTCTAAATTTTCTTTCTGTTTTATTTTTCGTGGTATTTATTAGCGCCCAGCTAACTCAGTAGCTAAAACTCTTAATTTTAGGGTCGTGTGTCGAGCCACACGTAAAAATTTAAACCTCAGAAGACCTACGTTTTTGTTTTTTCGGCTCCATCCCAATTTGAAAGTCGCTAGTAACAGGGCTTTTGGGGCGCAATTACGAATTCAAAGAAGGGAATTCTAAATGACTGATCGTGGTGCATAACACCTTTTGGGAATTTGGATTAGAAGGACGCCAAGAGTGAATGGTACACCTCTTTGTTTTTCTTGGTCGTCTGGGTCCAAATTTTCATGCCTTACACATCCTCTGATACTAGGTCCCCTCGGGGTCCTCGGCCAGAATTATATGGCTTTAGATCTTATTAAAGGGTGACGTCCTGGACCAACTTTCGAGAAATCCACCAACGACGACTATCACAAGCTTTTTGGATCCATACATTTCCAAATATTTCTTTCTGTTTTATTTTTCGTGGTATTTATTAGCGCCCAGCTAACTCAGTAGCTAAAACTCTTAATTTTAGGGTCGTGAGTCGAGCCACACGTAAAAATTTAAACCTCAGAAGACCTACGTTTTTGTTTTTTCGGCTCCATCCCAATTTGAAAGTCACTAGTAACAGGGCTTTTGGGGCTCAATTAGGAATTCAAAGAAGGGAATTCTAAATGACTGATCGTGGTGCAGAACACCTTTTGGGAATTTGGATTAGAAGGACGCCAAGAGGAAAGAAAATGAAAGAAAAAGAATTTTGTTAGGAAGTTCGGATTGAATCTTGAGAAAAAAAGTTCAGTTTTTTTGGCAAAAGGTTAATTTTTGAAAAGAAAAATCAACATAAAGATAATTGTTGAAAAAAGTGCAGCTGGAAATTTTTTGAATAAAAGTTAAATTTTTGATTTAAAAAAAAGTATGCCAGAGTTCTGATCAGTAAGTTTGAAAAAGAACCAATTACCATCTTAATTTGGTGGAGTGTAAAAGAAACACGGCGCATACTCAAGAACGGCGGCTGTGTGTTCATGTATATCCTCCGTTGCAGTTAGTTACGATGAAAGAAAGGTCATAGATCTCGGAAATAGTCTTACTGGCTCGAAGAGGTAACCTGCATTTAACCTCATACTGGCCATTTAGCTGCTTGTAGCAGTAGGTAATGAGAAAGGTAAGCAATGTTACCAGACAGGGAGCAAATCGTCTAGACACGCCAATGAACAATATGCAGAAGCTGCTGTGAATGACGAAAGGAGATATCACCACGCACTTCCTTTGAATAAAAAACTCCAGGCGACAATCAAAGATTACTCAACCTCTTGACGACGCCGCGGAAAGATATCGCCAGAATCATATCGATCATAACTACTCAATTGTAAAACAATGCGCCCAAATTGAGAACTCGGCAAAAAACAATCGAACATTTTCCATGAATCTTTCCGGCTCTCACTACGATCAGAGATGTTTGGAAATCTTTTTGCTACAGAGCTTGGTAGAGGTTTTGAAGCTTAAAATGGGAGATGTGGTCCGGTATCTGAATATAACAGGCCATCGGTTGGAGTGTGGTGCTATCTGTCCATTTAACGGCTAAGTAATAAATGAATCATTCAACAAAAAGAATATAAAATCACCCGATTGTTACTACATAGGTCAGCACTTTAATAGGTTATTATAGGAACTCCATATTTCATCTTCCAACACAATTTTAGCCTAACTCGAGCCTCAAGTCCACCGTCGACTGGTCCTAAGGCTAGGGTGTTAAAGGAGAAGGGTGGTCGACCTGCCGAATTGACCAGAATCGGAAAACCGAAGAAACTAGGCAAGAAACCGTATTTTTTGAAGCGGCACCAATAGCAGCGTATCCGTTGCGGGGACGTCCCGCACGGACCGCCAGCTAACGGATCAAAGAAAAAGCAGATTTCGAGCCTCAGTCTTCTTTATTTCTCATCTTCAGTCCTTTGCATTAATGTCAACGCGCAATTTTGTTTTATCTACTTCCATCCAATACTACCGCAATAGAACGATGGCTTCGGTGACCGAACAGGAGCTGGCTTTATAGCTTACAATAGTATATGGCTGTTGTTTTCTTTTGATCGCAATAGCATTTTTAAAATTTAAATGTATGAGTACTGAGGCACTTGAGCCTGAGAATCTGTGGGCGTCGCTGTGAACTGATTTGTGAACCTGGCGAAAAAAGTAAAAAGTAATGCCTTACAGTCACATAGAACCCAGTCTAAATTAGTTTGGCACTAGCAATTCGTTTTATTCTTACAACGCTTTATTTTTTGTTGGCGCCTTGCTGGGTATTTCAAGCAATTATGTTAGTTACCGTGATGGGTGTCATTTAGCATGCTCAATAGGCCAGTTCTTGTTCGATTACAGAAATCAAGCAGCATTGGACATGGTTAGTACTCAGTTGGGGGACCACTTGGTAAAAGCAAATTCGTGTTTGGAAGGGCGAAAATGCAATTTCGAAAAGGGATTCAAATCCCGAATTTTTCATTACGGGAGCTACATACTGGGAGTCGAATGAGGCAAGGCGTTTGATGCCTTTTGTGGGACTTATAGAGCAATCCATAGCCTTATAGGCCTAGTCGGGAATAGGTCCAGTTGTGACAGCGGTATTTCTTCGTTTCGTCATTTCTTACTAAAAGGCAGCACTTCTTTTTAAAAAAAGAAAGAAAGCAGTGGCCAGAGTTGCCGCAAGGGGAATCAATTTTTATGGATGCAAAGTAAGAAATAGCTCAAGGGAACGGGCTTCTTGGCCTGCAGGTTAGGAATTCGATCCACAATTTGGACCAGTTTACTGGTGTCTTTGCCAAAAGGTGGAAGAGGCTTCGTAATTTATTTTGAGGGATTGAGTACAGGAGTAAGAAGGATGTTCAGACTTTAATCGGTGGGGTGCAGAACCACCAAAAGATTGAGTATGGTTGTGACCTTATCTGTGATGAAGAAAGCGAACTCTAGCAACGAACTTTTACACATAATAGACAAGATTTAAGTATACATCCTAAATGAAATAAAATCGTCTAAACATTAAATAAAAAATAATCCATTAATGTAAAATTTAGTTCCTAAGGACGCCATAAACCTAAAAAGGATAGAAGACGAAGAAAAAAAATACAGCAAATGACTTTGTTAAATTCCTAAATAACTTCACTTTATTACACAGAACCTTTTACATCTTTTGCATCTTTAAAATTTCTTTTTGAACCCTTAATAAATAAATAAAGTAAAAAACAAAAAGTTAAAAACAGAAAGTAAAAAAAAAAAATGGAAGAAAAATTAGAAAATATAACGGGGAACGCCCGGTTTTTACTGGAAATTAAATGGACTCTCTCCATGAATTTCATTAAAGCCATCAAAACGCTTTGAGGTGGGCACTTTTAATATTTAAAGTCGCCCCCACCGAAAGGGAAACTCGTTTTAATCTCCTTTCGAGAGGGCAATTAGCACATCAAGAGTCAATTTAACTAGCAGTGAGCATCCTTTCCCGTAATTAAGTACTTGCAGGATATAGCCGAGCCCCCAGATACTATACTTGTGCTATATAGGTGGATTGTCCGCCCCTGGAGTGGTGGTGAGCAGCGGCCTCCAGAAACTGCTGCTGCTGGGTCCACATTGCCCCACTGGACAGTAAATAAAAACTCAAAGATTACGTGAGTAAAGGATTAAATCGTGAAATTGGTGAATTTCTGCTTTGACCCGACCTTCTTCGGTAGGGGTGACCAAAAATGATGGTGGTATGGTGGAGGGAAGGGAGCGGCGTGGTGGAGGGGTGGTAGGGTGACAGGCTGGATCGAGAGGGAGCGATGGGATGAGAGTTTGGAAAAAACCAGGCCATTACAGACAACTGACCCTTTTCCCAGACCACTTATCTGCATTGAAAATTTTCCGGCCGAGGGTAGGAGGAGGGGCGGGGCGAGCGAGGTTCAAGCTATGAATAACGTTACTGCTTAGTATTTGGGCCTTCTTATACGGCATGGGGTCCTGTTGTTCTTTAAGAGCTAAGGGCGCGACTGTGTGTATGCCTCTATGCTCCTTGGAAGTAGTAGCACCCTTTTCTACCTGTTATCGTAAGAGGATCCTTCAAGTTTAAGGAGGTGGCAGTCACCTCTCTGTGGAGTGGATGCAGGTAGGGGAAGTGGTTCGGGTCTTGTACGAAATAAATTAAAATCCTTGCCCCAAGGGAGGTTACAAGGATGCTCTCGAAAGAGGCTTTCGGTTATAGATGAGTTGGGCTTTGGCAGTAATTCGACAATTAGTCCAAGTCTTCGGATGGGATTAAGGGTAAAGAAGGGCTTTCTTGAGTGATCAAAGGATGGATATATAAGGGTGAATTTCACTCCTTACGTTCTTTATGGGACGTGGGCCCCGAATGGGAGAAGAACGGGGGCGGAATGGGGGTGGGGCTTCAAGAGAGAAGCTAGCAAAACTGGGTGAGTATAATTATAAGATCTAGGATCTGAATTTATGTATGTATGTATATGCGCGTATACCCCCTTGTGTGTGATGTTCATCCTTGTTGAAGCAATTATAGTCTAAGTCGATTATGCGGAAGGTAAGCCGGCTTCGATCCAATTCAACCGGCAATCATTTGTTCAAATTACAAAAGGGGGAGCACACAGCAGAATTAAATTTAAGTGCTTTGGAATTGCCCTCGAACTACATTGAATTTTGGTGAAGGATGCTGCGGTCAGGCCATGAACAAAAGCACAACTTTTATCTGCTTAACAAGGACAATTGCTGGTGCTGCTGTGAGAGAGAGTTAAGTAACGCCATCTATTCTGGCAGCAAATTACACCGGAAGAGTTGTCGTCGTTGGTATGATGGTGCTATTTTTTGCTCTCACTCTCCATCTCTCTCTGTTTCATCCTTTTGCTTGATTGTACAAAGTTTATCACATCCAGAGCTTGGGTGGTCGATCGTTGGTCGGTCATCTGCTCCTCGTCACTCGTGGACACACGGGATGAAAAAGGGATAAAAACGAGGATGAACAAGGATGCCCCCAGCCTTCTGTCCGTGGCTTGTAAACGGTGAGAATGCAATCAACTCCGACAAGGAACTTAATTGGGTGACACTCCGATTTGTTCGCCTGTTATGTGCGGTGGGGGTCAGGCGGGGGGAGTTCCTTTGACGGGGCAAAAAAAAACATCGCTTGTATCACATGTTGCTGGTATTAAGGATAAAAGCACCGAAAGGTCCTCTTCTGGAATGTGTCCTGTACTGGTCCCTGAATTTATATCCACAACAAGCGTCGACCTCCCACTCTCTACTTTTTCTCTTCGCTTCATCGTCCTGTTCACCCAGCACTCTCGGGTACCCCCATCCCCCGCCCCCTAACAACCGGCACCCGGGTTGGCCTAGTTCCGTCGTGATATACGGCCCCACGTGATTGATGGATCTTTAACTGACTTTTTCCTTCTGAATTTCCCCATTAGCCCCACTCCTTCAACATTTTCCGCATATATAACTTTTTCCCCTGGGGGGGATGTTTGTTCGGGGTGGGCGTTTAAATTCGTCACTTAAGGATGCCACGCGATGTTTTACGGCCCTAATTTGACAGTTTTATGGGCATTTTAACGCGTTGTAACTGATATCATCGCATCATGTTTTTAGCCTCACACTTTCTTATTATCGGTTACTGATTTCCATGCGTAATATGACAGCCCATCAATTCTCTGCTGGGGAAACGGGGCGGAGTAGGTGCCTAATGAGGGGGATATTACCCCCGAATAAAGGAGAAAAGAAAAAATATATAATATCCAACTGATGAAACACAAGCCGTCGAAGCAGAGTCGGGGGGACGAAGGGGGGTTGGTTAAGAAGTACAACGCTTTTGAAAAACGCGTCCCACAATTTATTGACAGTAAAACAAAATTGTTTCGATAAAATGAAATTGTAATGATGAGAACATTTCCACATTTTATTTTGTTGCTATGAAAAAAGACTTTAGTAGACGCGCGTTGTTTGGGGAACGTTTGGTTTAGGGGTGATGTAATGAAAAACTCAATTCATTTTTTTTTTCTTTCTGAGGCGTTTTATTATACATTTTATGATCATTTATTCCAAATAATTACGCTTGGTTGGTTCAATTTCCCACTGGAGACTTTGTGTTTTTCTTTAAATAACGAAAAAAAAAAAATTAAGTAGATTCTCAAGTGTGTATGTGTGTGTTTTTCTCGCATAAATTATGGTGTGCAGGATTACTAGGGAACATAAAAAATCTCTAAGGTTTGAGAGAAAATTCCTCATGCAGCAATAAACATAAATTTATACCCTTGAAAACTTATTTGGAACTCGAGGGTGGTAGGGGATAATCTTTTTAATTAATTTTTCGTGGTTGTACTGAAATAACAGTTTCTAAGGCTTTGAAAGCTTTTTTTAATTGTATTTGATAAGCTTTAGTAGCCAGGGCGCACACCTTAAAGCACTTTGTTATTGGAACTCGAAAGACATTTTTAGTAAAGGTGCAAACCAAACATTTTTGAGAATGAGGAAACATAAAAGCTCCATTCTTTCTATTACCCCGTTTATGACTAGGTTGAAAAGTTGAGTCGAGATTGAGTTGAAATTTCGACCACCGTATATTATGTTGAGTTGAGTTCACTTTGGGTTGAAATCGAGTTGAATTGATATCAAAACATAACCTCAACTTTTTGTGTAAAATTCTCATTTATAGATACGTAAAAATTCATAACGAAATAATTTATTTTTCCTGTAACAGAAAAAACATCGAACACAAAACTAACGCCGAATGCGGACTTCGCGGATAGTAAACAAACAAGATAAATGTCACTTCAACCCAATTTCAACTCAACCTGCGTATATGAGGTAAAATATCAACTCGATCCAGGTAGGAGAGCTGAATTGGGTTGAGTGAACCCAGTTTCAACTCGACATCCGTTTATGACGGGGTTGAACCCGGGTTGAACCTAGGTTGAACCTAGTAATAAACGGGGTATATACGAGATCAACACGCAATGAAAGCTGAATAAATCCGCACAAGATCTACGACGATGGTTATACGGATTACACCTTTTAAAGCCTACCAAGTCAAGATTTAAATCGTGTCGAGGGCTGAATGGCAGCGGGTAGTATTTGCACTGTCGCGAACGTTCTCCTCTGGGTATTGGGTGCACAGACTTATCCTTATCTTGAAATGGAGGCTTGTTCTGGTTGTACCTTTCCTCCTGCCATACTGGACTTTAATGGACCAATCAAATAATCTAAAAAAACATACGAAGAAGAAGGTTGTGGGCCTGATACCATATGCATCAGCTCAGAACTAGAAAGGGCTCTCCTCAGAGGTATCTTAACCAGCACAGAAGCTTCAGCTTCACAATCAACAGCAGTGTCCCTGAGAACTGGCGCAATTTTATTGAAGATCTATCTACCTGCAAAGGTTTTCGGTATGACTGTGAAACCCGACAGAAAAACATTGTCTGTCGAGGCCAAGAGAAGAAGAACCAAAGCAAGGAAGATCACCTTGGATTTGGGGAGCTTCGCGCACCCGAACCCCACTTTCGCAACATCCTTCCCAACAAATCGAAGGCGGAGCGGCGTTCAGGAAATAGGGCTTTCCAAGAAGCAGACCCAGACAACCGCTGTTTTGCCAAAATGTTCTGAACCCAGCAGAAAACTGGCCCATCTGGTGCAATGCCTAAACAGCAGTGGTCAGAGGATTTTCAAGCGAGGCAGGAATCCTAGAACAATAAGTGTGGAGCCGTAAGGGCCCTCATATCGGGATAAGTTGGCTTGGATAGCAGTGGTCCTAGGCACCTTTCCTGAAGGTAGTCCTCCTCAATTTGTGACTCTATCCTGACTGATGTGAACAAAAGTTTTGTAGGCGATTGCTCACCTCAGTTGGTGGATGCAAAGGTGACCGGGGATTCATTAAGATCACTTGTGCCAATATACCGAATGCGGTTTTCAGCCGCTGAAGACGAGTCGTTGGATGCACAATCGGTCTGCAGGTTAATTCCGGAGCTACTAGCATTACACGAGGCTTGGAAAATATGAAGTTTGACAAGAATTCGCTCAGAGGAGAAAACTCCAGAAGGGCCCCAAGACCATCAAGTGGCCCGCTCGCTGCACCTTTTGGTAGGTGGTAAGCAGTGTCAACCTTGGTCTTATCTCGACTGACTTATTCAATCACCCCGTTGCACCTGAGCAATTGCCACAGCTGCATGGTGAGATCATCGACGATTTCCCTCAGACTCATGTCATTCGAGGTTACTTCACCCAGAGGCTACTCTAACCAATGAGAGTGTGCTGACGACTATAACCGCACACAAAAGACGGTTCTCACCTACAAGTGGAAAGTGTTCCAGAGGCGGGTAAATGAAAATATTCGCTGCTAGGTGGTGGTAGTAGTCAGGGGCTCCATGGCTAAGTTGATTAGTCTGAAGTGGAAAATCGGCTATCGGTTTTCCCATATCAGGTTAATCCTCAATGATAAGGATCCGGTCACCGGAATCGGTCACAAGCACAAGAATCTTTGGCTAACGAGCATATCTCAGGGTCTGAAATAGTACGTTCCAATGCTTCTATAGTAACCGTATGCAATAATGCCGATAAAGAAATGTCCTGGCGGCCTTGGGGTCGGAGCAACTGGCAAAACAGAGCTCCTCCAAGACGAAAGGCGATTAGTATAAAGGGTCCTAGGCAAGCCAAGAATATCGGGCTTGTCAAACTCTCAGGGGACTCCAGTCCAGATCCTAAAGAATCCCACTCTAGTTTGGTCTGTTCTGGACGAGGCCTCACTGTCGGACCCTCTGCACATTAGGTTTGATATGGTTGGCCTCTCACATATCCTCGACTCTTTCCTGGTTCCTAAGAAAACGAACTGGTCTAAATTTCGGAATGAGACCTGCTCGCGGCCTCTATCAGTTCATTGTGTTACCTAGAGATGGCAGGCTCACGGTGGAACTCTAAAAGTCCCCTCCAAAAACTCCTTGAACGGAGTGGTCCTTCTCAATTCAAGCATGAACAAACTTGGAGGTACCTACTCCGCGAGTACTTGCCAGGCTCCATTCTCCTCCCTTGCATGCAGTGTGTAGTCAATGAACCACCCCAGACCGTTATTCCCTGTAGTGCCGGCGGATCTTGTTAGGCATGATGGGTAGCCAGACAACCCACCCAACTGTTATTTGGTATTTTACCTAAAAAGGCACTTCATTGCGAATCGGAAGATGGCTCGCCGGCGTTGCACTTTTTCTAGAATAAAGAGAGCAAAATTGGGGCTTTTCGAGCGACATAAATGAAGCGAAGTATGATTCGAAATACATAGTGGAGAGACGTTTCTCACTTATTTTGAGGCAGCGAAATTTCCATCTTGAACTAAGAAGACCCGAGATTGCAATATACACATAAATATAAATTGTGGAGGCTTACTCTGAGGCTGTTTAATGCATATTAGAATCAAACTTGTAATAAAAGTTCTTCAATCGTAATTATTTTCTCTCTCTTCTTAATTTGCTTGTTGGCAAATTTTGGCATTTCAATGGCACTTCGCCTCATTTGAAGTATGTATGACATTGTACTGGCTCGTAAGAAAAAAGAGGCGCTTCTTACATTTATGTATAATCGTTTCCTATCCAACACTAGAGGCGACGAGACTTCCACACATATTCTATGAGAATTTTCCCTGCGTCAATCTGGCTTAGAAGACGAACATTTAGAGGTTCGGAGGCCTGGCTTAAGTCTGGTCTTCCGCAACTGTTCAGAATTAGCAATTTAATTTCTGACTTAATAAAAAGATGCCGCAAGGGTGTGATTCAAATTGAAAGATAACTTTTTCCAATAATCAAATTACTATTTATTTGCAATCAATTAATTAGATTTTCCCAAATATAAATTCAATAAAATTCAACCGTAGATTTACAAATTGCCAAAAATATTTCAATTCAATCTTCAATTCGTTATTAATTCGTGATTTATTACTTGAAATTCGTAATTTGTTCTTTATTTGTTTTGTAAATAAGAATTACCAAAATATTGCTTGCTCTGATAGCTTAAATGGATAACGACACCTATCTGTCAGAGTGATGATTGATGTTTTGCCTGATGTGTTCTGCAGTTAGAACAGCCAGGAATAACCTTTGTTGCGCTGCACTCTGGTTTCGTTCTTGGGAATCGCTTGGGATTTGCTTGCTGCACTGGTTGCTGCTTGCTGCACTGGTTGCTGCTTGCTGCACTGGTTGCTGCTTACTGGACTGCTTTGCCTGGTTTCTTTGCAAATTCGTCCCTCTATGGTTGGTTAGAGTAACTGCTGAAATCAATTCTGATGATTAAGTTACTGCTGTATTAAAGACTTCAAAGCTGTCTTTAATTCGGGCTTTACTGGGAAAAGACCTCAATTCTGTCTTTCCAGAATGCTAAGTTCGATACTTGAGCTTTGAAATTGCTTTATTGCTAAAACCTCAATACAGATTTTATCTTCTAGTTCAAGACTCTAGAGTCTAGAAAGATTAAAAGCAATCTGGTTTGACGCCAGCTGTGCGTCGGTATTTATTTTCTATTCGAATAATAGCTGCGGCTACCCTGTGGTAGGGGGCTTCGTTTTCGAAGTATATAATTTCGGGTTTATGTACTTGATCTGTGTTCGATGTCCGATCAGCTGTTCCCTTCTGACTCGTAGACGTCAAATGGGGTTTCTTGTATTTGGTAAGTATTTTATTCATATTTTTAGTTTATTTACTATTTTTAGTTTATGTTTTCAGGTTTTAGTGGGGGATGAACGAGGAGGAGCCTGAGATCATTCCATTGGGGTTGACAGGTGAGTGTTTTTGTGGGACCTGTTTTGTATTTTTTATTAATCTTTTATTTGTTTATAGAATGTGTCGACTTGCCGACGGCTTTTTGCGTCTTCGTTGGAATGGATTTCTGGTTGGTTTTTGTCATCGCCACTTGGATTGTTTTCAATTTCTAAACAGGTAAGTGCTTGTATATTTAATATTTGTATTTTAATAACTCCTTTCCATTTTCAGGTATAAATTTCTTGTTGTTTTTTTGTGTAGTGCTGTCCTTTAACGTGTGTGTTTTTTTGTAATTTTGTGTATTCATTTAGTTTGTTTGTTGATTTTTAATAAAGTGAAAGAAATAGTAAATTTGGTGTTTTTATTCATTGATCCCTTTTTACTTGGTTTTTGTATTTCAGTGTAGCCGGAACACAACTATTTTGGCAGGTACAGAAACAGCCTAAGTTGGCCGCAGTGTCCACCACTTCTTAAGTTAGGATGTTTGAGTTATCTAGACATCCGCGACTGTTGCTAAATCCTTCTTAGCTGACAATCTACTTTATCCCCAATTCTACAAAGCCTTATCGAGGCCAGTATTTTAGATACCATGTATTTAGTGCCACAGCGTATGGATTTGATTACACCGAACAAACTTCAAGCAAAACTTCCTAGTCTCGAAACATATTGGCACACCCTCTCTCTACGCCCAAACTCTTCAGACACTTTTATTCCATTTATTATGTTCAGACCTTTTTTATATATATTAATAAATTATTTTGTTGCCGTAATACGTTTCTGCTAGGGCCTCTCTAATATCTTTCCCTTGTTCCCATTTAACGCTTTTTTATTTCAACAATATAATTCTCCCCGAAATATCTCCGAAAATAATTTTTCAAAATCTGTCACTTTACTGCCAAATTATCCCCAAAAATAAAAAATAAAGCGCCGAGAGAGATAGAGCGAGCGCGCCGAGAATGAATGAATAAAATAAAAAAAATCTCTCCCGGGCCAGGGCGCAATAAATATTAAAACATCCATGAAATTAAGGGTTCCGCACTCTTTTATCTAAATTTAGCACCTAATATAAATTTAGCCCATTTTCTACGATATATTAAGGGGAAGTTGGAGTGGGGGTTTGTAGGGGGTGAAACAAAAATTCGACGGGAAGAAGGAGAGTGTGTATTCTCAGGCCCCCCCGGCCCTTTACCCGCGCTAAGGTTATTCTCTTTCTTTTATTCCGAGTCTTTTTTATATTCTTTTGATTCGTTCATAAAAATTTCGTTATGCCGGGAACATGACCCTTGGAAAAATTCCCAGCATGCGTTCGCAATTTGTTTGACTTGACAGAAAATGCCCGACCAAGGGAAAAAATGTGCTAGGGCTGTGGGAGTGGGGGTTGGACCAGCAGCAACAGAAGAAGGAAGTAGTACAGCGATGAGCAGAACGAACTGTTGGTCCGTCTGTCCGTTCGTCCGTCTCATCTGGACTTGGACTAATCCAGGAATACTCCTGTACACACGGAAGACCCTACTCAGCTGTTGGACTGAAAAGTGGGGGTATTTTTTTGGTAGGACACAGTAAGACAAAATCTAGAGTTGCTGGTCTCCGTTGCGAATGTGCCCACCCACAAGCTCCCCATTCCCGCCCCCAAAGTTAATGATTTTTTTCTTGTTATGCTCTTTTTTTATTTCGTGTGGATTTCATCCCCGAAAACTGAAGGCATTTTCTGACAGAAGTCTTTGTTTTCGCAGGAATTTCCTCCCGTATTGTTTGGACCTCTAGGTTTGGGTGGGGGTGGAGTGGGGGTGGGTAGATTACTGTATTCCGCGCCGGCAACCTTCCCCCTTTTATTTGTCTTGCTTGAAGCGAGCTTATCCCCTCCAAATGGCCCCTCTAATGCCGACAAGATAAATCGGCCGGCCTTTAGCGAGATTGAGCGGCGTGGCTCGTGAATATCCTTGAATACAGTGGCGGCGCGGGCGAGATGGCCTTCTTAGCTGTCCATTTATTCCGTTTAACCGGGCTTAACTACCCCGCCCTTATGAATATTTCTCAAAACGGGATGTAAATCGGGGCGGTATGCCCCCCATCGGTCTGTCAAGGAGAGAGAGAGTGTACGACCAACCCCCTCCCTTCGTTCCACAGTTTGACGTGCAACGAGGGAGGGGGATTTCTTCTTAATTTAATCATGAGATGACTTAGTAATGTGACTCGAATGTGTCTTATCCATTACCGGGCGGGTAGTTACTTGGGTGGTGGTGGGGAGGACCGGCTAGAAGATGATCCCCTGTATTAAGCGTGGAGCTCGCCTTTAAGGATTCTCGTCGCTCTTTCACTGTGAATGGGAACACAAGGAACACAAGGCACCAAAATCCCATCGACTTGCCTCGGCAATGTTTATGGTCTTCAAGGCTCTCTCGTGTGGGTGTGGTTTTGCGGGTGTATGTGCTGGCTGGATTATAGTATGCTTTTGGCTTTAAGAAGATTTCCCATGATTGACGAGGATGTTTGTGTGTACCAAAGCTGGAATCTTTGTGATAATGGTGGGGGGCACGAAGTCTCGTTCGTCCCCCCGGCCAGGCCCAGCGCTCGGCTCTGGTTCATTAACATGCTGGCAATTAGCTTTTAGTAGGAGTAGAATTTATTTAAGCGTATCTGGTTGTGTGTCATCCTTGGATAAATCGCTGCTCTTTATCCTATTCAACCGACAGTTAATGCCTTGCCTCGTCTACCCTCTAATTATCATGAAATTATTGGCTCTATTGAACGTGCCGTACATAAATGGGTTGTATAGGTCCTCTTTAGTGGCAGTATAAGTAATGGATCCTTTACTATTAGCCCCTAATGACTTTGTTGGGTTTTAATACTATGGACATCGTCGTCGTGGTTTTTTTCCTGTGTTGTGTGGTTGGTGGGCCTTTGGTTTTTTTCTTCTTCTTCTGGTTAGCTGCTGTTTTTGTGTTTTTGGGGCTATTTTTATCCCGGGAGGTTACCTTTGAGGATGGTTTTTTATTAGCTTCACTATAAGTAAGTTTAATTGTCTAATTTGTAAATGATTTTGTTTGGAAGGAAACTTTTAAAAAATTTACCACAGAAAATGGGTGGTAGTTTATTTGTAATTTTATGGAACACTTGTTTTTTTTTGGTGCTTTGTAAGGAGGGAATGTGTCATTACACACAAATTAGATCTTCTATCTAGGAGTTGAGATTCGATTTCGTTCGTTTGTTATCCATAATAATAAACTTGTAGGCCTTCACACCAATCTTACTTCTACCTGGCAGATCTATAGACTGCCATCCAGGCGCTGGTTAGAGATATCGAAAGGCCCCGGCGGACCAAGGAAATATTTTTATGCGCCTTCGCAGATATTGAGGGTGAAATATTGGCCCCTGTGCTGAAAATCGAGTCGTCACGACACGACAAGTCGTTTGAGTTGAAAAAAATGACGTTTCAGTCGAATTAACACAGGGGCCTAGAGCGGAAATGCTAAATTGAGTTTAGACCCTTGTACTGAAAGTTGTGAGTCGATTGAAACGTCACTCTCTTCAACTCAAGCGATTTGTCGGTTCGCGACGACTCGACTTTCATCACAGGTGCCATTACTTTCGATGTGATCAACCAACCCGTATCAAAAAAAGGGCATTGCGCCACCCACTACGAGGAGAACCATCTCGCTTTTCAAAAGCAGATTGATAACTGCTGATATCAATGATGAATCGGTTACGATAACGGCTGCAAAAGGCCGTACTCAAGGAACCGTTCTAGAGTCCTATCATGGTCAATCGTCATACTCACATAATAACAAGGGAGCTACCCATATGGTAAACTCCGTGGCCAACTTGGGCCTATCGTGTGCATGGCCCACCAATGTGAAAGACCGTCGGCCTTTGGGAAGAAGACAAGAAAGTTTTTAGTTGAAGAAAACTAGACTCAGAAGCTCTTTGATAAACATTACTTTTCTAAACTAGATTAAAGCAGGACATTCCCAGAGAACATTGGTAGAACTCTCGCACCTTTTCAGCATTTTGTCCCCTGAGGCAGTCAGGTTGCGTGGGTGATACAGCAGTCCCACGTGGTCAGCCAAATATCGCAACAACAGCCTAAGGCTCGCCCTGTTTAGAGTGATAGTGCCTCTAAGTTCTTTAACCTGTCTAAGACCTCGGACCGATTACCAACAGGTTTGGTTCAGTCCCGAGTAAAAATAAAATTTACTCGTTCTTAGCCTGCAACAAGCACGCACAGGATGACAACTCCTGCATGTCACCAGAAACAGCCACGGTAAGACTTGCCCGCACTTAGCATGAAACCTGAAACTTTTCCCGACTAAATGGAACAAAAGTGGACAAAGAAAACAGGTAATTGTCTTAGTGACCATAAAGGGTGTGATTAGCATACTCAGTAGATCGGTTCTCGTTCGATTGCGTAGGTCAAGCAGCATTGGACGGGGTTAGTACTTAGTTCGGGGACCGTTTGGAAAAACGACACTAGCATTTAGAATGATCGATTATTTTCATGCCTGCATTGGGAGCGTGGCACAGAAGGATTTTGGGCCTTGAACCAATATCACAAACCACTTCCTCGGGAGCGTATCTCCAGCCTTATTGTCGGGGCTGTCCGGGGACCTAGCAACGTTAGAATTTATTTTTCCATTCAGACTTCGGAGTACGTCATAGCACTCTGCATTTATTTGGAAAGAAACTTCCACACTTACAGTGCCTTGATGGCAGCTTTACTATTTCGAACTGATTCTAATGTTGGCGCCTCTCAAAGCTTTCTTAACGTTGATCCTAGGGCAAGTCTCAAGGACATGTCTTTATGTTTAGAAAACAGATGGTCACCTAATCATTGGTAATGACACTTTGGAGTCGGGACCTGCGTCACCAGTTTTTGTACCATGTTTCATCTTTGATTCGTCTAAACTAGTGACCCCCTTGGAAGGAAGAGTTCTTCCCAGTCTGAGCAATCCAGTATAACCGCGTTGGGTTTCCTCTAGAGCCGCAGTTCACCAACCATATGATCGGATATGCGGCCAATTGAAAGCTTTGGAAAATATCATTTGATTGTCTAGATGAGGATGAGGTCGGGGGAGATTGGTGACAGAGCTGCTAAGTGTTCGTCTGCAGTGATTCCTCTCGGGTTTTAGTAGCAGTGAAAAATCGGGTGCCACCACCTTCCAAGGTCTTTGTTAGTCAGTTGCCCCCTTCCCCTGCACTCCACACTGCTCTTAAAAGTTTTTGCATTCGTCTTTACTTAGCCTCTTGATATGCTAAAAGGATGTTCTTCTTAAACTCATATTTTCCTGTTACATGCGGGTGTTGTGGATGAAATCTCGGACCTCTGTGCGGATGTCAGCGTTCAAGTTATCCAAGAGCGTATAGTACTTTTTGTTATCTTGAGTGATGCCGCTTGGATGGGAGTACGAATCCTATAAGTAGTATAGCTATACCGCTACGGAGCTGATGACTTCATCGGTTGTGGACTTGGATATGGATGTGGTTTTGGGTGTAAGTGAGCGCCACCTGTGCGAGATTAGTTAAATTTCGTTGTTTCTTGCATGAACTTACGAGCTGGATGACGGATCGAATATTCTGTTTTGAACTTCCTGATCTATCTGGCCTGTGTGAAGACCACGTGCAGCACTACATATTCAGACTACCACTTCCTAATATTATTTAAACAAGATTTGAACCAGTGAACAGGTAGCGCTGTGGTTGGTCGTCACGACTACTTTGACAAAATGTTAGTTATTATCATTACAACAGTTCTATTCACATGAAACCCCCTGCAGAGCAAGACTAACCCGCTCGGCTTACATATAGGCCCTGTAGTCCCCGTTTTCGCGCATCTCGTGATTTCAAAGTGGAACTAGTATTAACTATGAATGAAACAATCTTACACAATCAGTATTTCTGAATTCGTGCGTCATTCTGTAATTTAAAAGTAAGGTTCATAGACATCTGGTGAAGCAATTTCAAGACCCCTATCTTCTTCTATCCTTCAAACTTAATTTTCTACTAGACACTATGACCTGAACCACACGACTGACTGGTATTGCAAAGAGTGTTTCCAAAGCTTGTTTTTTTCATATAAAAAATCTGTTAATCTGTTACTACCTCAACCTATGTCTATAGCGCATATGCTAAAAGTCGAGTCGTGTGACGTGAGAAGTCGTTTAAATCGAAGAAAGTGGCGTTCCACTCAAATTACGACGCCATAGGGGCCGCAGAGTGGAAGTGCTAAGTTGGGTTTATATGGCCCCGGTCCTGAAAGTCGTAATTAGACTGAAACGTCACTTTCTTCAAACCAATCGACTCGTCACATCACACGTCTTGACTTTCAGCAATGGGGCCTATGAAAAGCTACTAAGTATGTCACTCTTTCCTTTGTGGAGACGGGACTGATCAATTGTAATTGGATCGATTGACTCGATTGGATCAATTGTAATTGGATCGACTGTTTCAAATTGCTCGACGTCTTAAGAAGTAGCAGAAATTCTTTATTACTAATGTTAACTTGTCTCAATTTGCTCTGCCATGCCTAAATTTGGTTCGTTACTTGAGATAAAGCCCAAACACGACTTCGCTCCGCCGCACCCCCTCCCTCATCAATATCGAATATAGAAGAGCAATATTTTGGCATAAACACGTCTTGTTAGGTTTTTAAATTGAAAAAAAGCGGAGCAAAATAGGGTGCTGACGTGGAATGAGGATGTGCTCCTCTCACCCTGACGATAGCGATACAATAAGATGCCGGTGTGGAATATTAAAAAAAAATTGACGGCACATGATACTCGTCGAGGGATGGGGGCACAACGGCGGCGGCATTTCGGCAGGCTCGGCCGAACCGTAGGAGATATGATAGAGCACAGTGTGAAAAATGAAAAATCGAGTTCCGCCGGGGTGAAATCTACCTCTGGACCTGGAGGCACTAAATAAATGGAAACATGTCGCCATACCAACAAATTCCCGTTCACTCTCCCTTTTACCTGTCGCCCAATACATCACCGACTCACCCCTGGTGATGCTCATGAAATTGATAGGGCACGTGTACCTCGGGGTTGTGGATGAAGGATGGAAGGATGTGCCAGGGCCTCTTCCTTATTTTTGAAATGTAAAAGGCACATCTCAAGGTGGCAGCTGCATGTCATAGTCGTCGCCGCTTTCCCCATTTGTGTGGATGGAGGGTCTTTTTTCGAGGGGCGCGCGAGGGCGGAGAGGCAAGTGACCTCGGAAGTCGATCCTGTGGGATTGATCCCATCGCTGCCGGTGTGCTACCCGGGATATATACGTCCTGCCACTCCTGCCGCAGAGTTGACAAATTTCTGTCAGTTCGGGGTGCAAGTGAAAAGAAAATTATCAAGGACGTGCTGAGTGGATTTCATTTTTTAACAGGAACAGGACAATCACAAAATCCTCGTCGAGTAGATTATCCCTGCGCCTTCCAGGCAGCTGCAGGTGAGCGAAGGCACCCCAGGAAGGATCAAATTAAATTGTTGTTTGGTGACATCAACACGGGCTCGGTGCTCTGTGCTCTGCATTTAAAGTGCTCCGCCAGTCCGCCCCCGCCCACCCTCTTGGTGACTTAGCGAGTGCTGGTGGAGGGGAGGGGGTTGGTTAACTCTTACTTACGTAGTAGTAGCTCCTGTAGCTTAACGCTGTCTTTACTGAAATGGGGGTAAAAAAGG
Organism: Thereva unica; assembly: GCA_949987705.1. Taxonomy (NCBI): domain Eukaryota; kingdom Metazoa; phylum Arthropoda; class Insecta; order Diptera; family Therevidae; genus Thereva; species Thereva unica. The sequence continues at coordinate 27,230,306 of OX465281.1, read as the reverse complement.
ACTCGACTGTCTTCTTGATCCGGACGGGTGGGTGGGTTCTGGACGATGTCGACGACGGAGCGCAGTGGAGGTGGGTCGAGAATTTTCGATGTCTTTACTGCGGAGTCCTTGTATAATCAATTTGCGCTGCTTTATCGATGAGACGTGCGATTTATTTGACTTTCGGGAAGTTGCTTTGAGCGCTGATGACATTTCAAGTGTCTCCTCCCCGCCCCACGGGACAGGCGCCGACGCGGGTGGGGGGATGTCGACTGAAATGTCAGTCAGCTAGCTAGTCGCAGAGATGGCACCGTGGGCGGGATACAAGTATGTCCTCAAACGGAAGAATTTTCATTGAGTCCCTTTATTTTTTTCGGGGGGTGGCCGTGGAGTGGGGTGGGGGTGGCGGCGGAGTGGTGCGGGGGTGGCAGAAAGGCTCTGAAAGAAGTGTTTTTGCTGGGATTTACACGCTATTTATTTTGAGATTTGGAATTATTGATGGCGAAGGCTTTAGTTATAGCTGTAAATGTGTGTATTTTTTGTTGTTGTTGCTGCTGCTGCTGGTGCTGCCAGAATGATGCGACGAGGGACACACTGGGGGGGGGGGGGGGGGGCGAGGGACAGAGGCAGATTTCAGTCCTTTTTCTTGAGAGTGCCTTTGACAATATTGAGTGGCTTCTATCAGTGGATTTTTGTAGGGATTTCATGGCATTAAGATTTTCTTCTCCCTTTGACAGACAGGGATTGGGAATTTAAAATTTATCGATTCTCCTTTAAATTTGATGCCTTTAAGATGGGCGAAACATTTTCTTCATTCATTGGTATTTTTCTTTGCAATTTATTTATTTATTTATTTTTTCTGCTGGATAAAAGTTAACAAAAAATAAAATAAACGAAAATTTAAAAAAAAAAACGGGAATTGGATTAAGTTTTGGAGATTTATTATGTACATTTTAGGGATTCTCTTAGAAAACGATTTTCTTTATTCTTGTTCGATTTCAATCCTGTTTTTTGCTGTATAGAGATAGAATGTGTCTTCTTCTCGATGTTGATGAACTACATTCACGATTGACAGGTCTCAATGATCGCCGAGCACAGAAAACGAAAAAATTGTGTGTAACGTAATCGTTAATCTAAATGTGGCATTTTGGACCATCTTCAACGACGCATTTCTCTTGTGTTTTTTTTGGAGCTGCAATGTTGGTTTTTGATGAATGTTTTTTGGGAATCTTTAGTCTTTCGGGACTAATCTGGATTTTGATCTTTTTTCTTGAAGTCTTAAGAAAGCTTAAGCTTTGATTCTGCTCTTGGATGCTTTTATAGAATTTGTTGGTTGAAAGTTGTTTTTTTGAAAGAGTATGATATTGCTGGTGGTATCTAACCACGCCAACGTAGTTCTTGAAGGCCACCCCAGAATATGGCAGTTGAAATCTTGCAGTTTTTTGTTGTTTTTGGAAAATTTGGACTACGTTTAATGCCGTTTTATTTTGGGTGGAAGATTAGAGGCTCAGGAAAAGCACTTTTTATACTGTTGACAATCTATTTTATTTCTAGCGTGCAATGACGAACAGCAGCTCTAGGAAGGAAGGAATTGCCACAACCTAGTCGCGATATTTTATTCCACCTGCTCCCAACCATTACTATCGCGGTTCTGACATCGGAACATCGAGAACAGCTCGCTGGAGTGTTGTGCCTCCTGAAACGAGTTGAATCTCATCAACCAACCGATGACATGCGCTTGGTGGAGTGGGAAAGGACTAGGGAAGGCTATGACAAGAGGAATCAGATATGTAAAGAGGGAAAAGGAAAGAAGGAAAGTTATGCAGGTGGAAAAGGATTCGAACAAGCCTTGCAACTATACTACCTTGAAAGGATTCGAACAAGCCTTGCAACTAGACTACCGAGGCCCAATTACATGGAGTAATTGGAGTACTTCTTGTAGTACTTGGCCTCACGATGCTCAAAGCCTTCAATCTTCCAGATTAAAACCGATAGCCGGAAGGTTATAAAAACGAAGGAGATTATCAGGGACACAATGCAGATTGTTCTGCTCCTAAATAAAGAGTGCCTAGAGCAGCTGGCGAATGATACGCCGTGAACTATGGCTTCCAAAAGATAGCGCTAAAGGTCTATAAAGCAGACACGGAAGACCTAGGTAAACCTGGCGGCCTGTACCGAGGCCTCACGCGAAGAGGCCGAAGACATGGAAATCAATAGCGAAGGAGCACCTCAGAGCGGAGCTGGCGCATCGACATATACTTCGAGCTCCTTAGCACAGACATCGACGAGGACTTCTCTAGCGATGAAGATGCGGTGGTAGCTTTCTTCGAGGTCAACAAACAACAAAATGATGGTGATATAGAATAAACCTTTATCATTGTAAAGCGGCGTCTGCTGCGCTTTGCTTCAATTTGCCCTAGTCCAAGAGCCATGGATCGTTGGTGACAGGATTTGTAGCTTAAGGACACCAAAATTTAATATTTTTTCTACCAAACGTAAGGGAAAACCCAGAGCAGATATTATGGTCAACATTCAGGATGGCCTCTTTCAGCCCATGAGGATAAGGGCCCTCTACCTCCTATGGATTTTCAACACCTGGTGGTCACGGGTGATACCATGGTGCTCCTTATGGGAGGTGATGCACACCATATACACTGGGGCTGCACGGACACCAATAACCGATGTGAAGCTATTTTAAACTACGTGCTGAACACTTAGCTTGCAATATATGAAGGTGCTGAACTCTGTCAACATCCCTTCGGAAACCAACTTTTGCACTTTTATCTTCACGAAGAACTACGGAGTGCCCATCCGTTCACGTCATGAATGGAGAAATAGATCACAGTTTTCAGAGTGCCACAAACTTCTTTACTGATGGCTCTAAGCTCGTGGGTTCGGTGGAAGTAGGAGTCTTTTCACCGGAACTTGGGATTGAAGTCTCCTTCCGACTACCTGATCACTGCAGTGTATACCAAACGGAGGTTTTAGCCATACATGAGACTGCCTCTGAATGTCGCAGATCTCTTAACGAGTTGGCTCAACAGGTCAGGTCTCTCCTCTCATGGGTGCCCGGTGTCCGAAATATAGAGGAAAATTGTAAAGCTGACCAACTGGCTAGGAAAGGCACGAGCGGAAAGCACTTTGCTCTTGCAATCGTCGATTATAGTTGCTTAGTGAGCATTTGTTAGATGCCCAAGTCCTGCAAGGACTGCATAGTAATTTTAGAAGTAAGTAAGGGAGCTATTGTAACTCACTTATTTGCCACTCCACTCTTATTTGGCAGTCTTAAAGAGCTTTCTTCAGGTGCTTCTTATCTTGGAGAGTTCAAGGACTATGAGAAAATATTTCCAAATACTGTCTGGTGTGTGATCTTAGACAGAGCCGGACAACTGCGGAGTTGTTTGTTCTGGCTCGTACCTCTTGAGACCTACGACAGTTGTTGTTGTATGAGATTATCAGTCCGGCCGCATGATCTTTGCTTGTTGTAGTCAGGCCAAGCCTTTTTTAGTCTTCTGGCTTGAAACTGCCCCACCAGAAGGACGTGGACCACTGGAGACACAACGGCCTCTGTACTTTGTCGTTCATAGTCTGTCCAATTCTTCAACCTTTTCGTTACTATAAGTGTTTGTGTAACTTGGTAAGTCCTTAAGAGTGACCCTGTATCTCCTAGCCAAGAAAAAGAGCTCCTTTCGACCACCTAAACTGCGTCTAGTGCTTTGATATCCGTTTGGCTATCTGATAACAGTATTAAGGCTAGCTCTTGGGTTCGTATGTGTAAGTGCATATTGCAAATTCCCCCTGCAAGGCACTGAAAGAATTAGGCAAGCGGTAGTATATTTGGAGGATTAATAATAACGAGAAGCTAAACACATAGGGGTTACAAATAAATGCCCGTTCTAAGAATAAAACAAGCACGGTACGCCTGAAAAAAATTCTATTTTTACAAATGCAGCCCGCTACAGGCATGCATCATTGAAAAACGCATGGAATTGTGTAAACGAAGTGTGGTACGCTTACATTTTTTTCTAGACTAAATGTGATAGGTGAGGGGGAATAGCGTGCAAAACTGGAGCTTTAAGAAATTCTATAGGAAGAAAGAAACGGCCAATCATCTTGATGACCATTAAGACTGCGATTAAAATACTCAGTAGACCGGTTCTCGTTCGATTGCGTAGGTCAAGCAGCATTGGGCTTGGTTAGTACTAAGTTGGGGGACCACTTATTAAATCAACTCTCACGTTTGGAATGGTCGATAACGAGTAAATTCATATCGGTAAAAGAGGCGTGCATACTTCTACAGCGGAAGTAGATTTTTGGCTTTGGGTGCCGGTAATGGGGGGGGGGTGCATACCCATGTGGTAGGCGCATTTTTCGCTATGCAGGCGCAACTACATGAGTTTTACTACGGAAGGTGAGATACCATGCCGCGGAGTCGATTCGAAACACTGGTTTCTGCGATGGTAGTCAAGCGACTTAACCCATACCATAGAGTAAATATATACATAGAGTCTCAAAGCCCATACAAAATTTTCGCCCGGAATGAAATCTAAAAGGCTACTTCTAAATACTCCATCTGGTGACAATTTTGGAAACTACTTAATCTGAAACACAAACCATTTTAAGTCACTCTAGTTCATAAGCGCTTTATTTACGCTTTACGCATGCGGAAAAAAAAGTCAAAAGCTTTACACATATCTATTACAAACTGCAAATGGGACGATTCAAAAACAAGTTTTTACAGTTAACCCGATTGTAATACTTACAAACGAATATTCCAAGAATTTTTTAATAAGAAGTAAATCAAATAAAAAAACTGGCAATTTTCTTATATTTAAAATTATTACTTGTGTTGCCTTTCAATAAAAAATCATTTATTTTTTCAAAACAGTCAATTTTTAATTGTGTCATTATTGTAGTCGATGAGCGATATTGTATCTAAACAAAAGTAGATTTCTGCGTGGTTTTACGTTGATAATTGAAAGTAAGTTTTTATTTGTTTAATATTATTTATTAACTAATTAATGACATAAGTTATATTAATCAAACTTTTTGTGCTGTAATTAAATTTATAGTTCCCGAGCGCTTCAAAATTGCGTTTACATCTAAAATTATATACGTACAGATATTTATATACATATATTCATTTTTGAGTTTTTTCCCAAAATATGGGGAAAAAAATAAAGTATATGTATTGCAGTTTGAAATTCTGTGAATCCTTTTCAAAGCGCAATACAGATATGAAATTTTCAACTTTTCCTGCATATGGATCTAAAAGATTTTTCGACTGGTGCAAGCAGACCAACTTAGAATTAGGGCCTGGAACGCATTATAATGGTGGAGATTTTAGTGGGCTCCGGGTCAAAAAATAAAAGATTTTTATTTTGTTAGCGACGTTTCGGGCATGAATACACCCTTCATCAGGCCTTTAATCAAAAAGAAAAAACGTCAATATACAAAATAAATATAAAAGTATCTACACACTTACAATACAAGTAAAACATAAAATAAAGTAAAACATTAAAACAGCACTAACACATTTATAACACGGCGGAACTAGCAGATGCACGAACACGAAGCTTGTTGTCAATAATCTGTCCTTGCCCCAATCAGCTGTTTATATGCATAGCTGAGGTTGTCACAATCAGAACGCCGGTTAACTGCATCTCTCATTTTGTTTATGTGGAGCATCTCTAGCAGCATTCTCTTATTATAGTGTCTCTCAACTTCCAAAATTGTGACGTTGTTGAGGTCAGGTTTGTGGTTGTTCTCTATGCAATGGAGAGCTAGAGCAGTTTTCTGGGAGCCCCCATTGTTGATGTCAGATCGATGACCTGACAGGCGTTTACGCAATTTTTGTTTGGAGGTTCCCACGTATACAGCTGGGCAGGCTGTCCCTCCTCCCCCTAAACAAGCGATCTTGTAGACCGTGTCAGACTTGTCCATTTTATCCAGCTTCCCTTTGGTATTGGTAAACAACAAAGACTTAAGTGTATTTACCGATCTAAATGCAATCCTAGTGGTCTCTCGATTGCGTATTGGTGCTGCCTTCATACGGTTGGAGAGCCAAGGAATGTAAAATCTCCACCATTAAGAACCCCAGGGGTCACATCAAAAATTCCTACTGGAACGCATTATATTTGCCACAAACATTTTTGTGAATCTGATATTATAAATAGGCGCTTATCAAAATTTGCCATTCCTTCACGAAATCTTTCGGATGATATCGAATATTTTCCGAATGGCGAAGAATTAAAGGTTAATAAAGAAGGCGGCAAAACATATATCAGAAAGGTCGACAATCTGGGAATTAATTCCCAAGATGATTCTTCAAGTGATATTGGTGAACATTCTGAAAACACATTATTACCAACCATAAATTACATCAGAACTCCTGAAAGAAGTAATGCAATATTTAAAGACGGAAGTGTAAGCCCTTTGGCAGAAGCGGTATGCAAGGCTTGTTTAAAAAAAGAAAAGTCAATAGAGTTTTGGAGAAGTAAATATTTTAAATTAAAGCGGAGTACATGCTTCCAAAAAAATATCACAAAAAAATTAAATTATTATAGAAACCAAGTATGTTTTAAACGTACCCAACATAGTTTAACGAAAGAAATTGATAATCTGAAAAATGTATCTAGCGCGCCGAAAACATTTTGCCAGATGCTTTTAGGACGAAAAGCGAAAACAACTTTATGGCCTAGGAAGCAAAGGTTATTAGCACATTCCCTTTATCACCCAAATTGTACCAATTCTTACGTGATTTAAAGTTCAGATTGCCATGTCCAGCTACTCTGAAAAACCATATGCCAATTAAGTCTGTATCTCCTGGAATTTATAGCGAACTGCTGAGGTCGTTGAGACCTATTTTTCAAAGTTGTAGTGTAATGTCCCGACAAGCCGTTTTAGTTTTTGACGAATTCGCAGGGAAATCGAATATAATCTAAAAATGGATAAAATAGATGGGATTGTTGACAATGGATTAAATCGTGAAAACCGATTAGCATCTGAAGTATGTACATTTTTAATTAGAGGCTTATTTGATAGTTGGACTTTTATTGTTGGTCATACCTTATCTGCGAACTCTGCAAAGGGATCTGATTTAAAAAAACAAGTTATTGAAATTATAAATGAATGTAAATTGAATAATATAGAAATAATAGCAACAGTCTGTGATCAAGGCTCTAACAACAGGAATTTATATAACATGCTTGGAGTAACAGAAGATGAACCCTTTTTTACAAATAACGGTACCACAATTGTATGTTTTTTTGATTTTTGTCATTTAATTAAATCTTGGCGCAATATACTTCTTTCTTCAAATTTGAAAACTCCAGACGGTTTAGTTTCTTGGGAGATTGTTCGCATTTTATACAATATGGAGTGTGATAAAGTTACGAAAATGTGCCCAAAGCTCAAATTTGAACACATTTCTGCCGTGCAAAGGGGAAAAGACCTATATGCATTATAGGTCAAAATGGCTTTGTATGGATTTTTTGATTTAAAATATTCATATTTATCCCTAAAAAAAATTTCAGACTGATAGCACTTTTTAATAAAAAGTTTTCTTTTTGGACATTTACTTTATATGCGTCGGTTTGAATTATTTTCAAACCGAAAAAAACGCACAAAGCAGCCATGATCTCTTAAATCTTTTGACCATTGCACAAATTGTGGACTCTTATTTCAAGAAAAAGCTCTATAGTCTTATAGAGTGTTTGCCACTTGTAAATTGAAAATATATTTGATGGATAGAAAACGACAAGAGATTTCCTGGTTTTTGGCCGTTGTCTTGCGAAGACAATTTACAAGTGGCAAACTCTCTATAAGACTATAGAGCTTTTTCTTGAGATAAGAATGCACGCTCCGCGTAATGGTCAAATGATTCAAGAGCATATTTATGTTTTTTGTTTGGAACAAATGGAACGAGGGAGCATGGGAGAAACGATTTATGAGAATATAATTGTTTTCTCCTTTGTTTGCAACAAGACTCTGGTACAGGAATTGTAATGCAAAAGTATTTCTCCTTTCATAACTTTTTATTTAAAAGTGTTGGAGGATAAAATATTATATTATAGAATTAGAAAAACGTTTTAAGTCATATTGTTTAGATAATTTGTATAAAATTCATTTACATTTTCTTATTTTACGGAAAGAAGCATAAAAAACTTTGAACGCGTTTTACTCGAATCGAGCTTTTTGCATTTAGGTCTTTTGCCCTTTGCACGGCAGATTTGTCCCAATAATTTTCAAAAGATGAAAGTTAAATATGCCACACAAGTTATGAGCTGGTCTGTTTCTGCAGCTATAAAAACTTTAATTAACAATAATGAAATTGAAGAATCCAAAATTACTTCAGCGGTCGCTACAGCCAAGTTCTTTGAAAAAGCGAACAAATTGTTCGATGTTATGAATGTAAAAATTGTTGATTATAGTCAGACCATTAAGAAACCCCTGTCGCTAGAAAATACTGATACAATGAAATTCCTTAGAGATATGGTATTATATTTTAAAGTAATCAAAGCGATCTCAAGGTCAAGTGGGAAAAATGTTAAAGTCTTTGCATTGAAAGGTACAGTTCAGAGCATTAATGCTGTTTTGAAATTATTAGAACTTATCAGATCAATCCCAGAGTGCAAATTTTTATTGTCAGCGAAATTGCAACAAGATATTTTAGAAAATATGTTTTCTTTAATTCGTTTTAAAGGTGGCTTTAATAGATATCCTTCAACAGCGGAATTTCAAACACATTTAAAGCATGTACTTTCTTCCATATGTATTAAGCGAGAAATGGTATCAATCAATTCAAACTGCGAACCAGTCGATGATCATTTTTCTGAAAATGTTATTGAAATTAATAATGTTGGCTCGCAGAGAGACATGGGAAAAATATTTAATAATGATTTATTTGAAAAAAATTGGTGCGATAATTGGGAAAATGAATCTGAAAATAATATTGTCCAGGAGGAATGGATAGATGAAGCGCATGTCATGAACATCATTTCAGAGGGTACTGTTACAGAACATGCCAAAGTGAAATATGTATATAGCCGGATTCATAACAAATAAAATCACTTGCGCGAACTGTCTGCAAGAAATTGTTCATTCCGAAAGAGTTTTAAATTTACCTTCAAATAGCTTTTTAAAAATCAAATCATACAATGTTTTAAGTAAGGGAGGTTTGAAATGGCCAACGGATATATTTCACAAAGTGTGTTATCTCCATGTCCAAACTTTTGAAAATTTCTTCACGCAAAATTTACATAAGAATAATTTTAAAGAGTCATTATTTAAAGCATGTGTTAAGGTTACGAATGCTCACCATCCACAATGGTTTGCTGAAAGCGATTGTAGAGAACATAAGTTGAAATTATTAGATTCCTTGCTTCTTTTGTTAATAAGGAAAAATTGTCTCTGGCTTAGTCTTAAAGCCAGGCAATCGGGAGCAGCAACCAGCAGATTGAATATCCTTCAACGTTAATTTTTTTCAAATAAGGTATTCACGTTTTTTCCAAAGGCTGTACAGAAAGGATAATTCTAAGAAGAATGTGTGGTGCTGGAGAATGCTAGGCAGGATCTTTAATGGTAGACTGCAAGGAAAAAGAAGCCTACGAGGGCCAGGCACCAGTTAAGAATACAAAAAGGTACGAATTTTATTTCTTTTTTTGAAAATAGCGAATAAATGAAGATTTTTATTTTCAATGCTCAAGCAGTTTCGATTTTGATATTTTAATGCATTATTGAAAATCACAAATGTGCAGTCAGGGCTCAAAAATATTTGTATTGTTATATTTTGTTTTGTTAATTTCATATTTTAAATTTCAATATCATGAAATTTTTTTACAACAAATACCATAATTTTTTAAACAATATGAGGTCCCCCATACAATATTCCTAGATTCAAATAATATTCAAAAAATTAAGTCGGAACTGTTCTTGAGAATTTCCCATACATTTGCATCTCTACTATTAAATTTTTTTTCAAGAATTCGTCCCATGGAGCTTGGCCGATTTCTAAACTCCTTTTCTCTTCCTGCAAAAGCAAAAGAATAAACACACAGAAATCTATTTTTAGATCAAATATAAAGCTTTTGACTTTTTTCCAGCATGCGTAAAGCGTAAATAAAGCGCCTATGAACTAGAGTGACTTAAAATGGTTTGTGTTTCAGATTAAGTAGTTTCCAAAATTGTCACCAGATGGAGTATTTAGAAGTAGCCTTTTAGATTTCATTCCGGGCGAAAATTTTGTATGGGCTTTGAGACTCTATGTATATATTTACTCTATGCCCATACACTACCGAGTCCGGCTGTTGCCAGCTAGTCCAGTAAATCCAATTAATTTACCAATCAAATAAATCTTCCTCTTTTTGGATCCTATTTCCTCCCTCCTATAAAATCTGCCAAAACATTTCATAAACATTTCCAAGAAGAGCTTAATTTTTTCCAATCATCACTAAACTACCACTGCAGGATCCAGCATTGTCCTTTTATTGATATTATACGATATAACACACTTAAAAGCTGGTAATGACATCAATATCACCCCCCCCCCCCCCCTCCCATCCCCCCGAAATTACTTAAATGTTGTTCTTATGCTCGATCACAAAACATGCCAGAACCACGGCACAGCAGCAGCAGCAGGCAGCAGTTTTCTTCTTGTAATAATTGTTGCAAAGAATGGGGCCCAAAAATTCTGTTGAGGATTTTCACCAATTTCCACAGACGTGTCATCATTTCCAGCTGCTCTTTCTTTGCACAGAAATCTTGAGAAATTTTTTTGTATATAACATTTCCGTTCGTTTTTCCTTGTGGGTGTGTGTTTGTGTGCAGTAGAGATGTGGAGGAATGACGATGCAGAGGGATGGGAGTCTATAGTGGTTGCTCGAGGGTGGATTATTTCATTTATGTGCCACAACCATACCAGAGTTAACAACAATAAAATCGATTTTGCTCGACGTTCTCAAGGCTAATATTTTTGTAAAGATTTTTTTGTAGGAAGGAAAATAATAATAAATTTTTTTGGGGGATGAAAGTGTGGAGTAGAGGTATTTACCACACAAAATGAATCCTAGATATTTCCGATTTGAGGGCGGGGAGGGAAAAATACGTTGAAAACGATTAAGAAAAAAATTTGAAACTTTGTAAAGTTGAAGGAAAGCCATTAAAATGTTGTTGAAGGAAGCATTCTTCGCCGCTGACAAATTGTAAACAAATTTTTCCCTCTGCTGCTTCGGTAGTGACATTAAAATAATTTTCATAGCATTCCGCCCCCTCGCTCCTCCGGCCACCGCCGCCGCCATCTCTCCCCCGATATCCCCCAAATAAGCGCGCACAAAAATTTCACACAAAGATTCCATTTTGTGAATTTCGTTCATTCCACATTGGGAATGATTTCTTCATTAAATTTACGTAAAAAGAATTACGGCAAAATTTCTGTCCGTAAGTAAGCTGAGGCCAGAGCGCGGACGGAGCGCTCCGCGCCAGTTTACATTTATTGGAACAAATTTCCGGCATTTTGGCGAAAAATTTTTGAATTTCATTCCTCCAATTCTCGACATAACCAGAGAAATTATTTTCCTCTGCCATTCTAGGAAAGTTTTCTCAAGTAATTCGTCCTTGAGGGAAAAAATGGAATTTCATGGGATACCCACCCCCGCACCACACACCCCCGCATCCACCCTTTTTACGGAATTGGTGGGCTCCGTGTTTTCTTCGGGGTTTTTGTGTTCCTTTTTCGTCGTCGTCGACTCTCCTTAATGGTTACAGCCGAGAAATACTTCCAGAAGGAATAACTCTTCCATTGAGGAGGGCCTCCCCAGTGCCGAACGACGAAGCTGTAGAACTCTAAAGAAACATGAAATGGCGGTGAACAACAGTTTCAAGGAGTTCTATTAAGTAAAATAAATGGTTACTTTTGTCTACGGACGGAATGTAAGTACTCCGTTTTGCCACCCCCGTTCTAGTTCCCCAATGAACTTCATTGAATCCTTTTAGGGGTATATCCCCGTTCTGGTACTTTTGGGCAACAGAGAGAGAGAGTGAGAGTTCGTTTTCTTTTAACGGGGAGCATTAATCTTTCGTCCTTTTTAGTGTGTGAGAAAGTGCGGAGGGAGGGTGCTGCTGCTGCTTAGGGTATGCCCACACCGGCACTTTTCCTGTAAACCAAAGTAACGGTCCGCCATTACTTAAGTTCGGGGGTGCCCCCCCCCCCCCACCGTATTCACAAGGACAACAGGCACAAGCCAGGATCAATGGAGTATGAAGCCATTTGGCCCTGGGCATCGTCGTCTCCTTTGATATTCCTGCCATTTCATCCTGTTCAGGCTTTCCCACTTCTTTTTCTTCTTCTTCTTATATATTTCAGTTCTTATTTTCACCGAGGGTCCTTCTACTCCACTACTATATATAGACTCCCACCCTGACTCGATGATTCACTTTTCGCCCAATAGATGTCGACTTAGTTGCAAAATTTATTGAGCCGGATTTGACTTTTACGACCTTCAGCGCAAAATTGACTGTCTCTCGCCCCCCTTTTCCGGTTTTGTGGATTCGATTTAAGGACTTTTTAGATTTGTCTTAAATGCGTTGAGTTATGCCATTTTAAATCGATTTGTGGCACGTGATTTGCACCCAAAACCCAGGCCAAAGTGCCTCCCAGAATCTTAAGTTATGAGACAAAAACTGAAAGATTACTCTCACAGCACTGAAATTTATCGCGCGTCCTTTTCTTTTTCTTAGGTGTTTCCCAAGGATGCGGAAGGACACGAATATTATTATTATCAATCTTATCTTCATTTTTTTTTCTTGTTCACTCTGTGAGTGGTTAATGATGGCAATTTCACTGGTGAATGCAAAATTTACGGAATGAACGTGTAATTAGTAGGAAATTTGCCTTAAAATCCATTAATCACAATTAATTTTTGGGGTAGGGGGGCGAAGATTAACATTGATCAAAATAGACGACGTGGGTGGTCCGCCGCTCAATTTAGGGGAAGTGCCTTTTGTGTACTAGAGGATGAATGGTGACTATGTGTATTCTTTGGTATCTTTTTGGACGAGGGTTGCACGACTATGATTAATTTTTATGGGCTCATTGCACCCAATTTTTATGACTTAATAGTCTTGGCAAGTTGTTAATGAGAGCTTAAATGTCCTTGGAAGTAGAGAATTTAATAATCGACTACTAGATCACTATTTGTCTGAATTTTTACCGTGGACTAGTGTAGCAGATTCTCTTTTATGGTTCAAGTAAGTTCGTCGATCTTTCGCAATAAGTTGTATTTACCAGATTTATATGCACAAAGCCCTCCAAAATCTCTTTAGTTTTTTTTTATGTGGCAGCTCTAAGCTCAGAAAGCAGACTTTGTATGTACTACAGATCCACCAGGTCGTAGACATAGTCACAGCTGCCCTCCTGAGAATTTTAATGTAAATTATATTTCGTATAAAAATTGGCAAAACTATACAAATACACCAGGCAGATAGACCAATATACACCAGTCTATAACAGCGAATTTCAACTAAATTCACACAGATGGCACTCACATCCAAAGCTCGCCAAAAAAGCTTATCACGCAGGTTCTTGTCCCGAATAAAGCTCACACCCGAGGTCACAATCGATTACAGCAATGGTCCCGAAACGTTATAATCCTACTACTAAAGTTAAAGCGGGCAAAATTTTATATTTCAAGAGATGGGAACTAAAACGTATAACCGAATTCCTGAAGGACCACTGTTTGCTCAATTATCATTTACAATGGTAGTAATGGTGGTAGCTAATTGTACCTGTCGGTTCTACAAAGCAGCTCCCGAACCTCGGAGCACTTTCTGTGTGTCTCTGAGAGAACAGCGACGAGGATATTGAATCGCCTCAGTTGCGACTTACCTGTTCCAAGGAGATTTAGAGTATCAATCGCAACTCAACACTGGGCAATGTCAAAAACTTTATAACATGGAAGGTTTTTATGGTCGAGATTGGGGCAGTAGGCAAATAAAATAGGTCGCAATTCCCGACGCCACATTCAAACAGCTACAAGGCGATATTCTTGTGAGTTTGAGTAATAGGGATATAGGCAAAAACTTTGAAAGCTTTTTGGGGCGCTGAAAAATTTAGCTGTTGCCTACCACTGCTCTACAACGACGAGATCTACGAGCGCTATCGCGACATAGATTTTGCGAAGAAAATCAAGTTTGGTAGGCTACGGTTGGCAGATCATAGGCATATCCAGCGGGGTGTTTAGAGTGTTCAAACACGGGACGAGGTGGGGCCAGCAGCATCAAGCGAACTGTTTCATGATGGTAAAGCTATGTAGGCGAAGAATGTTTCTTAGCACTGCAGTGCTCACTCACTGAGTCTGACAATATCAGATTCTTATTCCTAACCTTTTTTATATGTGGCAGTGCTAATCTCAGGAGTCACCCTTCGTACTATCAGTCCGGTATGTCATTTGTCACTTCATGGTGCAATTTGTATCAGTAAGCTTAGTACGGGGGAGGAGGGCGGGATAGGTTAGGGGGTATAAGGGTAGGGGGGTGGGGGGGGGGTATTGAAGTAAGTGGTGATGGTGATGAACCCTGCGCTTGAACACTTGGATGTTGTAGGAGCTCCAAAATACTGAGTGCGAGAGATTATTCCACAGTCGAGCTAGTCTATTGATAAACGTATTGCTATCTTGTTGAGTGCGCGAACGGACGGCTGACATAAGCAATTGAGTTGGTGTAGTGTAGTTCATCGGTAGCTTCTTTCACATATCAGCTCAACAACCTGATATCCTGAAAAGGCAAGTTCAAAAGAACGAAACTGTGGATGCACAAACATGATACAGTAATTCGCTTCAAAGAAATGTACGCTGCTATTGTGCCAGCGCTGGAAGAGACGCAATAAATCCGCAAGGTTCACACAGCCCAAAAGGCATATCAAAGGTTGAGTACATTGCGATCCACCAACTTCGCAATAGCCTAGTTTAGCTTTTTAGTTTCAGCGTTTAGTTTCATTAATGCTGTAGTAGCTATCTTGAAATGTATTAAAAATAAAGCTGACAATGAGCTCAAAACTGTTTTGGACTTAATTAAAGCAGCAATAATACAAGCACAGTTACATATATATTTTCGAATGACAGTATATGTATATGCCTCTGGAGCGGTAGCCTACACAAAGGCCCAGATAGCATCAACTTTCTGTATGCTAAGCCTCGAATAGCTTCATTGAAAAGCGGAAATCAAAAGGTTACATTACAGAAATTGGAGGTAACGACAGCTCTTCTCGCTGCTCGATTGGTGAGTTAGTTATCTACCAAAAAATCTCAAGACAATCTTAGAACGAATTCATCTATGGACTGACTCTAAAATAACGCGGTATTGAACACTGGGCAATGATAGAAGGTGGAAACAGTATGTCGGTCATCGTGTTTTTAGGAGATGCAAACGATTACGGAAAAGGTTCTTTGAAATCATTGTCCAGGAACTCGAAACCTTGCAAGGTAATACACCCTGCAAGGAATATACGTGATATAGCTTTAGCGAAATTTACTCTTTGGTTAACTGGACCTGAATGGTCAAAGGAGGATGCGCAATGATCTTCTACTCAAATTGGAAGTTTAGGAGAGGATATCTTGGCATTTCTTCCACTTTAGAAGAAACGGCGTCGTTGGAACAGTTGAACCGCATCTATTCAAGTAAGGACAGTGAGCCCATACTGTAATGTTCGTCGTGCAGTACTGTCCTTACCGGAATATATCTGCTTCAACTGTTCCAACGTCGCTGTTTCTTGTGAAGTGCAAGAAGAGTCAAAATATCGATTGTTTCGGTTGCCGTCTAACGAATAAGTGGGAGAGTAGTATAGCTATAGGTGTTTTGAGCCAGTGACGTCATTGGTTATTGATTTGGGTGTCGACTTTGTGAGATAAGTTGAACTACGCTGCGTCTTGGATGAGCTTTCGTGCAGGATGAGATTTCAAACTACAGTGTACCTTGGCTAAGCTTGGGGAACTTCGCTATATCTTGGATGAGCTTTAGCTCTAAGAGGGGGATCGAACCTGGAATTTTGATTTGATTTACCAAAAATGTTTGCCAATTATTTTGCATACTTTTAGGATTGCTTTGAAATTGGCTTCAGCTAGTTTTCAGGATTGGAAGGTGACGGTTGTAGTTTAGAGCAATATTTATTGAACTTCAGCATGATTCAGGGAGTTGGTTAAGCTGTAAAAATGTCATCAAAAATCATCTACAGCCAACGAGATATTGGCAATTTTTGGTTTTTGTTAATAAGTCTAGTTAGTCCAGGGGGTGTATACGATAGGGGGTATAAAAATATCATCTACACCCAAGCCAACAATCGATGATGTCCCTGGCTCAGAACACCTATAGGATATACCTAACTTTAACCGAACTCAGAACATCTACTACTTAGGAGCCGAAACATGATCCACTTGCATGACGAAGAATAATCTCAGAAGACCATTACTGAACATTAGGCTGAAATCGGGTAGAACAAAGGTCTGCTCTGAAGATCTGGATCAGGTGACGGAATATAACATCCAAGGGTCGAAGGACCAACGCTCTACGGGACGAATGGAGTAAAATTGGAGTTCAAGAATATACAAACTAAGTGTAGTTCACTGAATAGAACAAATATCTTTAAACTTTTTTAGATTTAGGTTTTAGAGCTTCATTTCCACAGTTCAATGTCCTGGTACCTTCCGGCACACGATACTACCATTCAGGTGGAGGTACCATTAGATAATGAACCTCTAACCTATACAAACATAACATCTTTAAGCCTGTAGATAATGCCCTTTAAGGTAGTTGAGCGATACAGAGCTGAGCTAGATAGGCTTGGTAGAAAACATAATGTGACTCTCTACTTAAGAACATAGATGAGAGCGGGAAAGCCGACTCCCCAGCAAAGCATGCAGTAACAGGCTAACGCTATTTTTGTAGCCCACCTGCCCCTAGCCAGCCAAAGCCAGCCAGCGAGCGCACTAGAGACCAGTATTATTTCTAGAACGACTTGGCCTACTCTTTTGCCTACAAAGGAAGAGCAATGGCCCTTATAAGCAGACCTCGAAGAGAAATTGTCAGAATTACAGCAATCATCGCAATCGGGATTGTTATCATACCGAAGAAAATCTGAGGGAAGATAAAGATTTTTGTATCCCTCTTAAAAAAATATTGAATGATGAAAAAATCTTTTCAATTGCCACTCAGATTTAGTAAAGAGTTATTCACATTTACATCTACATCAAACACGCCAGATTATTTTTTCATCCCAAAAAAATGCGTGGAAGAAAATCTCATCAAATTTGCATTCATTCAAAAAAATAAAAATTTTTACAAAATTATTACCGAACAAATAATAATGGTCATTCAATCCATCAACAATTAATGCACATCCTCTTGAAAAGAGTTTAAAATATAAAACAAAAAAAAAATCTCTACCCTTCATCCCTTATTCTTTTCACCAAGGGAAAAACTGAAAATATCCCACAAATAATTCCCCAATGAACGCCGCGCCGCTGCCACCATTATTGCGAATTTCCGATAAAATATTGAGCTTAAATATGGCATAGAGGGAAAAATGGACAAGGAGGAATGGAGGAGGAGCAGGAGCAGGAGGTGTCTCGTTTTGTCTGTTTTCTGGACGTTCAACGTATTGCAGCACGACGCTATTCTCGATATCGCGAACATAAATTAAATTTTTGCAATACACAATTTTCCATGGTCCAGTGGCAGCAGCGGCCGAACACAACCCCGTAACTATGGTGTCAGAAAACCATATGCCTAGGGTTTCATCAAGGGTTGAAAATTAAATTAAATTTTATTCATCAAAAAAAAAGAAAAAAAAGAAGATGAAGCAAAACAACAGAACAGAATTAAAAAAAAAATGAATGAAAATAATTGAAAAAAATAAATAAAATAAAATAAAAGAATTGCGCTTGTGTGAATCCAAATTACCGTGAATACTGTGTGCTGTGCATTGAGGGTGGATTATTTTTTTGCGCGAAAATTCAATATAATATAATATACAGGGTGTATATAAATACATACATACAACAACAACAGCAGAAAATAATAACATGAAAAACCATCATACGAAAAATCCCACACCGCTGCCACCAATAAAATGTGAAGTGAGAGGAATATTGCCGAGAGTGCTTTTCACATCACTTGGCATTTTATTGTTGTTGTTTTTTCGTGCTGTTGTTGTTATCATCTCCTTTTTGACTATTTATTCCCGTACGAATGATTAAGCATCAACAGGAGCCATCTATGCCGCCTTATGGTTGCCATAGTAAACACAGAGTAGAAGCTTGGGAGAGAGACAAATATTTATATGAAAATTGTGTGTGAAAAGTCTCGGAATCCCTTAAGGGCGTGCTGGTTGGTGGTGTGTGTTGTACCCCCGGTGCCCTTCTGTATTTTTTTTCTGCCTTATTCCCAGTACCTAGTGCCAGGTACAAAAGAATCCAATTTTATCAACACGATGGTTTTCAACAGCGCCCACTCTGGGAATACGAGAACTAATGAACTGAGGGGGAAGGCCACTCTCGACGACGACGTGTGTCGGGTCTTCGTTTCTCATAAAGCAATAAATCAAGCACAGAGCTCCACTATCCTGATTCCATTACAAATACTCACCCTCCCCCCCCCCGTATATATATCCCCAGTCAACTGTAGCAAAAGATCATCCACCGTGAAATGGCACACGTCATGCATTGTAATAATCCCCATCCACCCTCCGGGCGGCGGGCCGCATTGGGAGATAGATAAGAGTCAAGGGAGGCCCACCCCCCCTTCACATACCATACAGACCATGTTTGCCCCGACAACGCACCCGTCAGGTAGGCGCAGGTGCGTCCACAGCATTCATTCCCATTCCCCATTGCCGTACTTAAATCAATTAATCAAAACTCAACAGCGGAAAGCTTGTATACTGCTTAATTTAAGTTGGGATCCAATTAGTGTGGGCATAAAGGAGCTCTCGCCGAGGTGCCCGGGGCGGGGGGGCAACACACAGAGGCGATAAAATGGGGCCCTTTTAATAGTTATCCTTGTCCTTCGCGAGATCCTTCATTCATACAGGACATCTCTCCTCTCTCGCAGCATTAATCTCACCGGGAAAACACAGCACATATTTGCTACACAGACTTAACCTCAAATAATTAGTGGCTGGGTGCTCTTCGTGTGTGTACCGCTTGGCCCCATTATGGGGTTAATGTGGGCAATTTTTGTTGTGCTACCCAAGACCAACTGTAATTGCTGGAGAATGTAATTTTCCCCAACCCCTAACCCCAACCCTCAACCCTAAACTTTTTTTACTGCGGGATTTAAACCTTAACATGAGAAAATCATGTCTGATGCACGGTTTCGTGGCTCGCCTTTGTTCACGGCGTATTTCTCCTTTGAGAAGAGAAAGCCAAAACTTTCTCCTTTATACATATATGAAATGAAAATGTTTAGCGCTTGCTTGAGCAACCTTTAAATTACTGTGCAGCATTAAAGGAACACACAATTGTACAATTGTAATTGTATCTCCTCCAATGTGAAAATTGTGCTGGGGCTGCGCTTCGTTAGTTGTTTGCCGTGTAATTATAAGCCAACGAAGATGGAACGAAAGGTTCGTGAGCTATTTTTTGGTGGTCTGCACGTCGTAATGTTTGTTGTGTTTGGTTGTTGGTTTTTATGTTTGTAGTTGTATTTTTGAGGTATGTTAGAAATTTTCGGGGGTGGAAGCAATGAACGTTGAAGATGGAACCACAAGCACAGGGCGAAACATAATGGTAAGTCCTATCTACAGTAATTTCTACGCTAATTTGAATTTCTACGAGGAAATTCAACCTACATCCTAGCCTTTTAAAACACCATTATTTATCTACAAGTATCCTCCAACCATTAGTACAAAGTATTGTCGGAGACGGTTTCTCGCCTATGAGAGATACCTCGTCGTTCTTATGAATCAAGGTGAAAATACTATAGTCGACACCATGAACCAGTGTTCTTGACTAAAATCCAAGCGGTGCTTCTGATCTTATGATCTTCAGTCAGTTACAAAATCGCGATCTCCAGCTTATGCCTCCTAATAAAGAGGAACGGTAGTCTACTTCACAGCGACGTGAGAAAACGACTTGTGTGGCAAGCAATTCAGCTTCAAAAGGTATAAAGTATGATGATCGACCGAATGATCAGATCGAAAAGTTCATGGCTGGTATAGTGTCCACTATCAGTGCACCAATTGCAAGGATGCAGCTTAATGTAGAGGGCCCAGGCCAAGGGGTCGCTTTATTAATGTCTCCTGAAGCTGAATGCACGAGGTCCAATGTAGACTCTTCAGAAATTGCGGTAAAGACAATTGTCTCCATTATCCGGATTGTGTACGCTTTCAGTCTACCAAAAAATGACGAAGATGGGACGAATCAACAAGAGGTGAAGTACCCTTATACTCTTACCAAATGTAGAAAAGTGGATCACGATGGCGATCGTGATTGACCGAGCTGTTGAGCTGTTCACGGAACATAAAAGCCGTAGGCCATACCTACGTTATTTCAAACATGACGACCCACCATGTCATCCGGAATGCTCACATGAAGAAGAGACATGTCAGAGGATCGCCGCACAAAACCTACGAAAAGAGTGATCAAGATCACATAACGATGGCTGCCAAGAGTGACCCGATCGATGTTCGATCTTAGCAAGAAAAGATCACTTTTGCTTCGATCATCAGCCAGTGTAGATCTATCATTGTCATCATTTTCATATAATCAAATTAATATAGTGAACGAAGTGAAGTATTTTATAGGATATCATGGAAAAACAAAGTGCGGATCCTCGGTTTCAACCCAGAATCATTCCAAACATTCGTTTCACGTAGTTAACGAGCCAGGTGCAGTCCTTGTAGTACAATTCCAAAAAACAGACACGACTTTGTAGTTTGGCCATGGCTATTGGTTAGCAAAAAAAAAATCTCCAGAAAACCATTCAGAGCAATCAATATCAATTCGGCCGATATTCGTTCAATTTTTTGGCCTAATCACTCTATTTGTTCATAGTTAGAGTTCAGAATATGATGAGCTGGAAGTACCCCATAGTGGACGATTTCTTTCCAATCTCACCCCACGTAAAGCATCACCTTTATCGAAGTCATCCTTACCTTTACAAGCGCCGCTGATGGTGCCACCTTAATCCACGATATTTGACGCTTCCGACTAAGGTGTGCGACCTATTTTCCACCACCGCCGGTAATGGGGCGGCTCAGAAATAGATAGATTTAATTTGATGATGTCAATTCGGCCCATCATTTTTTTTCGCAAATGCAAATTCTTTTTGTATTCAATTAGCGAGAAATCGAGCGCTGAAACATCAATGATAGAACACTCCTTAGGAAGCATGCAGCGCAGCCTACCAGTTCTATTTCTCTTTTAGTTTTACATGCCCGCAGATGGGAGTACTTCTTTTAATGCTGTTTTGGACGCATTTTTTCACACATACCCCCACAGTCACAAAAGTAAAAAAAGCTTTCTTTCTAACGCTCCAATTTATAGCTCCTGTAGATATCTGAATAGTTTCGTCCTTTCAAAGGCGAGTGTTGACGATTTTACCAAGCAGTCCCTAACTACATAAGTACTAACGACGTCTAGTACTACTTGACCTTCGTAATCGAACTGGAATCGTCATGACTTTTTGTAAGAGACGTGGACCTATAATTCATAACTTCTCCTTGGGAAATGAGTGTTTACTATAATAAAGATCTCAGGATTACATTTGATAGTTAGTTGGATTTTTCCACTCACATGAACTATATTTCCTTCAAGGATAGTTTACTCCTTGGTTTTAGAAAATATGGTCCACAGAATTTAACAATACCTTGGTCACTAAATACCTAACTATAAGTTTCTCTAGTCAGACCATTAGTTGAATATGGGCATTTTCGAGAATTCACCATGGTAGTTACCAGTCTAAACAGAAGTTAATCTACCACGTTCAAAAATTGATTACTTGCCATAAGTCACCACTCAACATGTTCTACTATTCACCGGCATGGTAACCAGGGTCTCACCAACAGGATAAAAGGGTAAGTAATCGATGGTAGATAAACTTCTGGTTCGATTGGTAGCTACCATGGTGAATTCTCGAAAATGCCGTATGTTACCCAGGATTGGCTTCGTCACGTCTCTTCGCACGTTGGAAGAATTGAATCAGTTCAACGTAGGTTCCTTCGATTCACACTTGGCAAGACCCATTAATTCTCCCGTCATACGAATACCGGCTTAAGTTACTCAACTAAAGCCCTCTCCACAAGCGTCGTGAGGTTGTATTCGTTCGTTCATCAGCTCATTAATGGAAGGATCGAATCAGGTTTTCTAAGACCCCGTGCATCGTTAAAAGAGAGCAGGTATAATCTGAAGGGCCACCTCTCTTACTCATCAACTCCCCTAACAATTACCCCAGATTTTATTTGATCGCATATTCATTAATGTGAACAAAAATATTGTAAGGCTCAGTACGTTAACCCAGGCCTCTAGCAGCGAATTGGAGGTGAACCATAAGATCGGGTCCAAGATCCTAGACAAACGGCGCAGATCCCTCCCACCCGATCTTGTCCGCAGCCATATTGTCTTCGATAACCCAGGATACGGGGATCCAGTAGATTGAAATCGTTAAGGAAACTTTATATCCTTTGACTGTATAGGGCCAGTTCGATGAGAGCTGAAGACTTCTATATGGAAATGTGCAATTAAGGCAATCCAATGAATGGTTTCATCGCAATATTGTGACAGCTCTGCCTAGCTCCAGTAATGGGAGAGGCAAGCAAGCCGTTGCAGTATGCTGCATCTGAAGATCCAGCGTGACCTTTTTAGTCTTAAACTACCAGACTACAGCGGCATAAATGACAATTGGTTTAACGATCGTTTTGTACATTCAGTATATCATTAGAACCAAAAATACTTTTACAGGACCATAAAGCCTTAGTGGTTTTACTGATGGCGTAGTACGATTGAGCGTTCCAGTTCAGTCTCTTATCCAGCATTACTCCCAGATATTTGACTGAGTCTAACTATTCAACTGTTGTACTCTAGATAGAAGTAGGATATAGGTCCAATTTGAAACGTTCGTTGTTACACTATCTTTGAACTTGTCGGATTATTGTTCTCGTGATCTCTCTAATGGTGCAGCCAAACTTCCCCACGACAATGATCGCATAACCATCTACATAGCCAATGACATCGAAAGCAGATTCTCTCGTCTCGATTCATCAAGTCGCAAAAAATGTTGCCTTGAGCTTGAGTATCACGTCTCAGCGGACTTCCCCTCCAAGTAATAGGACTGGCAGAAACAGAGCTATTGGCGCAGAAGGTAAAGTGATCTTCAATGATCTCTGAACACGGATTGTCAGTTGGAAATCAGTTGGGTTGCTTCCATTTTATGTGTGAAAAAACCATCGGTTTTCTTTAGCGTCCCTAAGTGCCGTTCAGAAGTGCTTGCTAAAGTTTTGCCGAGGTTCTATGCTCTCTGCTGAAAGAGTTTCCAACTGTATATTTTTACACTTTAATCAAACGGTTAAAGGTGGTGGGCGAGCTCTTGTAACTCTTCCAGTTATATTTCCTTTTGGCAACATTAATTAATTATTAACAATACTTTAGTCAGCTGCTGGTAGGCCCTGGCTAATGTCGCTTCTTAACAATCGCTTTTGCACATGGTCAAGAGCAATATTGACAGCTAGTGAACGCTACCCTTCGATGTTTCCTGCGACTGTGCGACAGTGGTTTCTCATTCTTAGAGCCGACCTTCCTGTATTTTAAACGAACCCAGTCTGAACGGTAGACCAATGAGCAAAGAAGAGAGTAGAGCAAAGAACACATCAACGAGCTTTTGTCAATTGACGTGGAAAACATTTGATCGTTCTGGTAAAAGTTCCTCCCCATCACATGATTGGAGGTCGTCGTGGGTTGCCAGCTTGTGGAAGAATTGATATCCTTAGCTAATTTTATTAGGAAGTCCGAAGCTTACCTTTTTATATGTTGGGGTGTCTGTCAACTCATAACTCAACTACTCAACTACTTTTAGGCCTCCCAAAATCCACAGCTTTCCTAAATCCAATCCGAAATCTTGTGCGGAGAGGCACTATGCTAGATGTGCATCTGGGGCCCTACCTGGTTTATAAATACTTTAGATCGTATATACCGAGATATACAACCTGTTCATTGGCGGCGTTCATTGATATTGCATCATGCCGTGACCAACGGCATGGCGGTCCAGTAATATAAAGGGTGAGATTCCCGAGCTTAGAGCTGCTACATAAAAAATCTTCTCAATATTTTCCCCCCTTTAAAAAAAAATAACTTCCCGAACCCTTTACCACCAATTTCAACTCACTCGAATTGTCAAATTTCAAATGGTCGTTTAAAGGTGTCGCTGCAAACAGTGGTTCGTGACTTATTTGCAATTGATGTCATCTATCGGAAAAGTTTTATTTGTTTTGTAAAATGCTTAAGTTGGAGTGCAAAATCTGCATTTTATATAGCTTTAAACTGGAACTTTTATAGTTTTGATTAAAATGTTAATTTCCCTCAAAAACCAAGGACGTCACAAGCATCAGTTCCAACAAAAACTGTCCCCAAAAACAAAAGAACTCACAGCCATGCCCCAATATGGCACATAATGACACAAAGACGACAAAAATCGCCCCTGATTCAAGTAAATAAAAACAATTAAAAATTTAAATTTCAACGAAAACTGCGCTGCTATCATCGAACACAACGAACACAACGAAAAAAAAACATAACGAATATTTACAACAAAATCGTTATCTGCAGAAAAACATCACCACTGGCATTCCCCGCGGCTGCCTAAATAGGTAAATAATGATTGCGGCTGCTGTGAAAACACCCTAGCATTTTTTCCCCGGGTGATTATTTCGACACAAAGAGGTCACCACCAGCCGATAACCCATCGAAGAAAGTCCGATATGAATAGATGGCGCGATCTCGCGGCCAATTCGAGAGCAGACTCCGCCATCCGGATTGGGCATTTCTGAGATTCTGTGTGAATTTATTAAATGCCAGACCAGACATTCTCCGGAGTGACTAAACTCCGTGTCAAGCGGCCATTTCGAGGCAGATCACGTTTTATGCACCAATCGATGTCGGTGATAAAGAAGCAGAATCGATGATTTGTGAGAGGTATTTTTGTCGATTTTAATGGCGTGGGCGCTCGCGGGTTATCAATGACGGACAGACTACCAGCAGCGGAGGAGCCAAGATATCCAAATGGCGAAGAAGACCCAACAAGAATCTCGCCTTTTCTTGCCTTGTTTCAACCACATTCGAATGCAGCGCTGATAAACCAAAGCCGGAGACGCGCGGCAGTATTCTTCGCTGTGGCACATTCCTTTTTTCCCCGAATACATTTTCGCCTCGTTATAAAAATAGAAGTGATTCGATTCTTGTGCGGGTGGTGGTGGCGGCGGTCGAGGAGCCTCTTAATTGGAATTCACCAAACGAAATTGAATATGAATTGTTTAGGGATAGAAAGTCCGGAGATTGCGGCTGCATACGCCTACTGGAATAGGATGCTAATCAGGAAATATTGTAATAAAAACGCCACACGCGACTCGAATGGGCGAACGATAAACGTCGTGAAGGTCCGCTGGTCGCGCGGTGAAATGCGGTCAAATCGAACTTGTTGCGTCAATGATTGATAAAAGATCGCGCTTTAATTTGACTCTGGGAATTTGTTAATCGCTTCGATTTATCAAAACTGTGAAATGTCGGAACATGACAAAGAAGCAATTGGATTGGGTGTCGGGGAATTAACTGAAATGGAATGAGTCAAGTATTAGGTCAAGGAGTTTAGCCGATAGATGGCGTCGATTGGGGATAAGTCACGATCGCAGCGACACCACTAAATGTGTGCTCGTTTGGTTGACAGTTCGAGTGACGTTTGAAAGTGGACTTTGAGGGTATAAAAATCGAAATTTATGAAGTGGTTAAAAAGTTGTTTGTGTTTGGAAAAAATAATGTAAAGTTGCGATATATTTTGGAATATTATTAGGACAAAGAAGTGCTTGAAAAATTTCGGCAAATGGGCATGGCAGAAGTGTTGATATTGGTATTGTTAGACATTGACCACAAAACAATTTTGAGCCATCTGAATACAAAAATAAGCTCCGTTAAGTGTTTGGAGTCCAAGAAGTAGACATCTAGCGATGCATGTTGGGATCTTGCGTAGAGAATATTTCGAGAAAAGCTCGGGATTTAGTAATGATGCCCTCGAAGTTAGTGGAGCGATGTGCGAGTTCGACGGGCTAGGTAAAAAGCACAACGTGACTCTCATCTGGGTTTCCGGATAGCAACATAGAGGGGAACGATAAAGCCCAGTTCCTTGTCAAGCAAGGAGCCTCTCTCCGAAGCTCGGAGACCAAAATGGTCGGTAGACCAATAGGCGGAGTCAAAAACTCTATTTTTGGCTACCACTTTACGCTAAACAGCTAAAAGCGGAGAACACTGGAGACCTACACTAACAAGGGACTCTTAAGCAAACTCCGACGAGATATTGCCAGAATCCCGGCAATCATCGCGCTATCTTCAATGTTGCGTGCATTCCAACATTTCCTAAAATAACAGAATCACACATATATTCTGGTTATGTTATTCACATTTTTCCTATCGTTTTCATCTTCTCCTACGAATAAGCATCTTAGAAGTTTGAAGATCAATTTCTGCACGTTGTCCTGCGCTTATTTTGCAATTATCTTCTCTTTTACTGAAAATTAATACTTGATTACGTATCGACGTTTGTAATACGTATATGTATTTAATGAGTCACACTAAAAGTACCGTCCGTAGAATCTTCAAACAGCTTAATTTTCCAGGCCCCGCAAGTGCAAGGCATCGAAGGAGAAATTACGTAACGCCGAATTAACGTAAGCCGGATTATTAGTGGACGTGTTTTAACATATGGCTTGAGTATTAAATGTTAAGTCCGCATATGTAAGTCCTTCAGACTCGGCTAAAAGGAAACGAGTGACGCATACATGAGTCATTCGAATCTGTTCATTTGATACCTGCTCTTCCCCCAGCTTAATTACTAAAAAAAAATCGAATTATCTACACATGTTCTGTAGGCGATGATTTCGACCTCCTTTCTATATAACCTAAAACAAGTTACGCCTCCTTTAAATCCATTTCTATTAATTTCAGCTAAAGTTCACGGTAGACCGAAGGTTATCCTATAATCGTGGCTTTATTCCATCAATTGTTGAAGGACTCGATCCAATCCCACTCCAAACCCCGACTTCGCCCACCACCAAATTAGAAACTGAATTACTTGAATGGAAATTATTTTTCCCAAGAATTTTTAACTTTTCCCCGAACTTGGTAAAAGTCTTCCATAAATGATAAACCCCCAAATTACATAATCCATCACAAATATTTGCTATTCACTTAGTTCCACTAATAATTGAGCTATTGAACGGTTACGGTGGAAGCAATTCCCCCAGGTGTGTAGCTGGTAATTTTCCGGGAAAAAGAAACTTTCTTCATTATTTTCCCCTGCCCTCAGGATCCACTTATGTGTGTGAAGGAAACCGCCTGCGATAAGGTCTCTGCCACAAGAAAGGAGTCAGCCCCATAACCATAAAAACCACCCTTTCCTTGCGTCATACACATTCCCACGCCCAGAGTGACACCGCCGAACTATGTCTGAAGTTTCCCTAAATCACCGCCGCCGCTGCCACCGCAGTTATGTCACCGGCTGATAAAGCCCGAATAAAACTCGGGCGAAGTTTAAAATTAACAAAAGCCAGAGCAGCCCTCATCCAGTCCGCCCTCAATCTGGTGGTAGCCCTCAGCCCTGACCTTTCGGGGAGAGCTGCCCCAATAGTTCTCGACATCCGCCACGGCGCGCACCACTGACAGCCGCCATCAGAGCCACCGCCAGTATTGCGTGATTATCGGCTATCAATAAAAAAAAATCTCCTGTTCATCGACCACAAGGACGAAGCCAGGATGTAGCAGAGGACGGAGGGTGCCACAATCGACAGCGGCAGGGCTGGAAGGAGACGGGGACTTTAAATTTAATCAATCGGAAAATTCCTTCGCTGGGGCTGGGGGCGCCTTTAAATGTGGCGATTAATCACCGACGATTATTCATGCCCGATACCATTTCAGGGCTGACTTCTGATTGCTTGCCGAAAAGGGAGCGGGAAAGGATTTCGTTCCTCGTCCCGCCGCCCCGCCCGGCAGCTTGACGGGGCCCCAGCGAAACACTTGGCAGCGGAGGATTGAAAAGGGTCAATTAAAGGTAATGAACAGCGGCTTAGCGGAACGCGATAAGGCAATTAAAAATATTCAAACAAAATGATTAGGCCCATTTTTTTATTAGGTTTAAATTTGATTTGAGGAGCTCGGGTGGGGGTGGATGGTCGGGTGGGAGGAAGTCGGTTCTAAATTTGGAGGGGCATGTGTTGATTTTGTGGGGAAGGAACATTTAGGAGGAAATTGTAGCTAATAAGGCTCTTGGCATGCACTTAAGCCAACCATCTACTTCCCATTTTATTGTCAGGGAGGGAGGGCCGATAATATTACATCAGTAAAGCAGTAGGGGATGTACGCTTGTTCACCTGTACTGCCAGTGGCCAAAATAGGACACACCGCCGGGGGCCCGCACACAGACAGTATCATAGGTAGGTTACCACGGGCTAAGCTTTTCTTCTTCTTTAACGGCTCTACAGCCGGGATCCAATCCTAGCTTCTCGCAACTGTTCTCTTCACCGGTCCCTTGTGCTGAGGGTCGAGTCGTCACGACACGACAAATCCTTTAAGTTGCAGAAAGTGGCGTTCAGTCGAATCACGACTTTCAAAACAGTTGCCTACACTCAACTTAGCATTTCCACACTAGGCCCCTGTGCTGAAAGTTGTAATTTGACTGAAATGTCACTTACTTCAACTTAAACGACTTGTCGCGAAACACGACTCGACTTTCAGCACAGGGACCGATGTCTTTCAGTTTGGCATCCCTAAAATCTGAGCCTCCTGGTCTACGGTCGGTTGGGTCTCCTTGCACCCCATCGATCTTACCGCAGAGCATTTGACGAACGGGTTCGTCGTCATCATTTCATGTCATTCAGACTTTCCTGTTCGACCCAGGTCACATGAAACAACAAGATCCCACCTCTCGCTATCATGGAACAGTGACGGAGAACTTGAAAGGCAGCTTTTATCCTACTGAAGGAAAACCTTGCAGTATTTGTTGCTGCGGTAGTATAAGTTTATAGCTACGTATCTTTCTTTCTTTTAATCAAGTATCAGAACTGCGACAGCCACCATTTGGACCTATACTACTATTGGCTACCCCGATACTTCAAATTTTCGAGGCAGGACACGTGAATAAGCTCATCACCTTGCCTACAAGAGTAAAAATAATTTACTCAAGCATAGCGAACAGATGTGCCTGCCACACGAAAATGGATGCCCCCGCTATAGGCATATAGGCGCTATAGAAACGTTATTTTATCAAGCGGTCCCCCAACTTAGTACTAACCAAGTCCAATGCTGCTTGACTTATGCACCAAAGGATAACCGGTCTATTGAGTATACTAATGGAACTCTTTATGGTTACCAAGTTAATTGCCCGTTTTCATCGTCGGTTGTAGAGCCGTTAAAGAAGAAGAAGAAGACAGGTGTTTTGGCGCTGTGCGTGCTTGTTTCAAGGCTAAGAACGAGCGAGTCTCTTCTTGTCGGGTTGAGCTAGGTCGAAATGCATAACCATCGCTATCGCGCCATAGAAACACCACGAGGAACAGGGGCATTTTCCTCAAGCTAAAACCTCGTTATTGAATCCTTCGCGCTTCCGACTCTAACGAAATTGCAATTTATAACCCCGCGTACGTTGCTACGCCTTTCAAAAAAAATTATCTGTGCACACTACGCGGTAGGAAAAAGATATAGTAAAAAAAGGACGAATCTGCAAAAATTGATTTTGGTTATTAAGTTTTTTTTTAGATTTTTTAGGATTCGATAATGAAGAATTTTGTACCTACTACGTGCACAACAGACATCTAGCCAAGCTCATTCAGAATCGTCCGCATAGATTTTGCTATGTCGGGTATTAGAACTTCGCTCATGGCGCCTTCCTCTCCTCCGAATTGTTCTCAAAAAAAAGCGTAATCAATTTTGCTGGCACCCACTGGGCACCCCAAAATGGAGACCGAATGTGGTGCCCCAAAAAAACATTTCCTTTCTGTTTTTTTAATTTCGGCTTGAGACGTACAATCAGACAAGCAGCAGATGTTTCAGCATAAACTATAATTAACGGTATTTGGAGCTAAAATGTGAAGATTTTTGGCTTTAGCAACTCTTCAGCAACCCACTAACAGCTGTTCGTGGGAGAAGCATAACTTTATCAGATCGACTTCAACAACTTTCAGTGATTGTTCTTGTGTCTGCATAGAAAATAAAACATATAGATTAAAAAAAACTAAAAAATACGGTTTTATTTTCAAATGAAATAAAAAGTAAAAAATAATTTCGAATGCAAAGTTGTTATTGCTCACGTCTGTATATGGGAGCAGCCTACCTTTCCAAATGTAAAAAAGCGTGAGACTCTTTACCCATTTTATTAATACGCTTTTATTAGCTTCACTTGTAACTATGTAATAAAATCTTGTAAGTTAAATTTGACCCGCTTCCCGGTTTCCGATTGAGCTGAAATTTTGCACACACGTTTAGTTTGGATGATAATGCAATCTGACTATTTTGTAAAAAAATCAAGATGACGGGTCCAGGATGGCGGCTGAATTTTGCAATTGTGTTCGCCGACCCCCTGACATGGGTATCAAATGGATGGGTATGCCAACTACAATACAATTAGCTGCGTAGCGTAATTCTAAATTCAAAATAGCGGCCAACACATGGTGGTGACAAGAAAATGGTAGAAGCCATATAATAGACTAAAAAGTAGAAAATAAAATATACCTATAGTTTAAAAAAAAACAAAAAATACGCTTTTAATTTAAAATGAACTAAAAAGTAAAAAATAATTTTTAATGTAAAATTTTTATTGCTCCAGCCAGTATATGGGAACAACCTACGTTTCGAAATGTAAAAAAGCGTGGGGCGCTAACGAAAAGTTCCAATGTTAATAAAATAAGGAAATAGGTAAGGAGCCCCACGCTTTTTTACCTTTCGAAACGTAGGTTGTTCCCATATACTGGCTGGAGCAATAAAAATTTTACATTAAAAATTATTTTTTGCTTTTTAGTTCATTTTAAATTAAAAGTGTATTTTTTGATTTTTTTAAACTATATATTTTTTTTATTAACCCTGGAACTTTTCGTTATTTTTTTTTCCTACTTTTTAACCTATTATATGTCTTCCGCCATTTTTTGGTGATCGCCATATTAGATTTAAA
This sequence comes from Thereva unica, assembly GCA_949987705.1. Taxonomy (NCBI): domain Eukaryota; kingdom Metazoa; phylum Arthropoda; class Insecta; order Diptera; family Therevidae; genus Thereva; species Thereva unica. The sequence continues at coordinate 27,198,926 of OX465281.1, read as the reverse complement.
ATGACGGCCCATAGCTTACTGTACTATCGTCATACACTTTCTTGCTACCCACACCGAGGGCGTTGTAAAGGAAAAGGTTTTGTGTTGGCCGCCATTTTGTGTTTGCCGCGAAACACGACGGATTAAGCTGGGTTTTGCATATGTGTTTGCTTAAGTGTGTTTACTGCACATACTCCAACGGAGACACGACGTCAAATTATTTATCTGTCACTTTAACCCAGAAATTTCATGGAAACAGTATCGGGTTAACTTTAGGAAAAAAGCTGTTTGTAAACTCAACTAGTACTATATCCCGGTTCATTAACACAAAGTAAATGTCAAGTTATCCTACGTCTAGTACAGGGGATTCCCCATGTGCATATGAGCGTACAAGGATTACCCTAGTGGCTAATTGTATTGTATATCAAACGAACTACTGAGTCTGTCAAACAAAGTATTCAAGCAAATTCTTAGCTACGCTAGATTTGATTCCGCTGGGATTAGCACCGCTGAAATTTTCTTACATCGGTAGTATAAACTCTGTTGTAACGGAAAGTAATTTGGAAATAAAAATTTATGTTACTAAGTAAGCAAACTTCCAGCGGAGTCAATTCCAGCGTAGTACAGAATTGACCTGAATACTTTGTACTGAATCAGTAGTTTATTAGGCTCTTCATAAATTCATGAACGTAACTACTTAGAGCAAAATTTTATGATGTCCAAGATACCAATTTTTTGTGATGTCCTACCCCAAGCTATATTCTAATGCAACAAAACCTATTTAGCTTGCATAACAATAACGACTGCAACTCCTCTAACCGTACATAACTCAACACACGAGCAGAAAAGTTGTCAATATATAATCGCATTTAAAATACCTCGACACCAATCAACACTAATCAACCGGAGCGTTCCGATCAATGAAGGAACATTCCTCTCGCAGTTGATCAAATCAGCATTCATCAAAAGCGGAGAATTTATTACAAGTCACGTTCCTCGACCAGCCTCCAAGTAAGCACTGCAATAAATCTTCCACCATCGAGATCCTTGTCCCTTTGGTGCAATGCCATACTCCACACAGTGCACTCTGGAGTGAGTGCTAGTCCATAATCTATACTAGAGTTTTTCTTTTAACAAGAGACATCTTGTTTTTTCTTTTAATATTATTATTGCAGAGCACGACGAACCCGGCACTAAACAGAAAGAATCCTTCTCACAACACAGCAGTACAGTACGGAGGAAAATCTTTGTATTTGCATTTCATTGAATTGAATCAACAAAAGACAAGACTAAGGCGGCTGCAGTTTGTGCCTCGCTTCCTTATTGCATATTGAATGCATCTTGCACTCTTGACACTTATGAGAATAGGAATGGAGGACGAGTGCTACTCCCCGAAAGGGCTGAAGTGATACGGTACTATTAACCCAATATAAACAGACCATAGAGGGAGCAGCACTTGTGTTCAACATGCCAGGGTTGCACAGTAGACACTAGTCTAGTATATAGACCCCTCTCCGCCGTCGTCGTCGTCTATGGGCCCAAGTATCCGAATGGAGTGTGGAAATGCCGTTCTAATTACAATAGCGCATTAACTGCTGGAGATGCTAGTGTCTATTTGTGCTTGAACGTAAGGTAAACACATCCTCGATGCAAGTACGTAGGCCCAGGAGCAGGGGAGGTGTGTGCGGACTGAGGCTTCCGGAACAGTCGATAATGTGCCAATTGAAGTACATTCACCGGCGAGCAGAAGGTTGTGTTCCAGTTGAAAGCTGAAAGCGTTCTTATTAGGCTCTAAAGAAGACTCATTAGACGAGCATCGAGGGTGGCTGTGGAGCTATTTTGATATAGTTTATAAACAGGAAGATTCTGTTACCATGAATCTAGCAGCACACAAGAGGCGAACTCAAGATGTACTGGCTGCATGTAGACACTTGCGAGTGCTCTAAAGTGATGTGCCGGGGGCGTGAGGCGAGGGGCGCACACAAGAGTAATGTGGCTCATCGTCAGCCCCATTGCGATTGTTTACAAGGCCGTGTGGACGACAGGAATTTTTATGGCTCCGAAAAGTTTAATGGCAATAATTTACGACAATCAGCGAAAAATCTCAACAAGATTCCAATTCCCCTGGCCATAATCTGTGCAGCTGCCAGGAATCAGAGGAGACAACTGACGACGTACCCTGGCCAGCGGGCGCACACAACTCTTCTGCCAATTGGAGCCAATTTGTCTTATGAGGCTTCTTCAATTGAAAAATTGTTCAGTGTCCCGCATTTTGAGCGATTCTTGGGCACTCTTTAAGAGATTGTGTGTGTGTTGTTTTTTTGCCATTTAGAGTGGCTTAAATGGCGTAGAGAGACACTATGCAGGGGTTGTCTACTGGCCTGTGTCATCACACATCAATTTAGTGCGGCATTCATGGAATCGAGTTTGAATACAAGGAGGAAGCCGATTTGTGCTGCTCTTGACTAGAGTCGCTTCGGTCATAGATCTCCAGCGAAAAACAATTCCCGACGATGAAAGATGAAATGCGGTTCAGCAGGCTCCAGTGGCCCCTGACCCCGTGTGTCCACTGACGTCGGCTCTCATTAGGAGCCATCATGTCGTGCGAGGATGAACCTATTAGCGCTGGCGGGGCGGCGCTGCTTTGTTTGTGTCGAATTAGTAGCAACAGCTTCAGATCTCATCATTTATCATCTCATACCGAAGTGGAGGACCAAGAGCGGCACCGATGTCTCAGGGATTAAAGGCTGCGGTAGATATGGGCGACCATAGTGTCTCTGGGCCTCCTCCACACACTCTCTCTCTCAAGACCCTGACTTGTCGTTGTCGTTCCAACTGCCAACATGACCAGCGACTTTATTTATAGAGCTTTTAGTATGGTCTCGAGTTTTAATGGAGTTGTTGTGAGGTTATCCGCAAATCAGGGACAAGAATTTCCATAGAAGACGACATATAAAACCATCAGTCATCTTATGGAGCCCCAGCATGGGGATGAATGGCATGTTCCAGCTCTCAAGGATACCGGTTTCCTAGTTCTTTAGTTCTCCTTCTTTTTACTCATGGCACATCGTTGTCCTCTTATATTCTTTAACATATTTTCTTAGTCTCCCTTAAGCCTGTGCTCAGTCAATCACTGCGTCATCTACACAACATGAAATGGGAACAGGATCACCGCGTCGCCACACACTACATACTGAATGGGGGCCGTGGCCCCATGTTTTGTAGATTTTCATTTCACTCCCCAACAGGCCTCGGCATTTGCATGATGGACATGTGTAGGACTTGGGGTTTATTCGGTCTGTTGTTGTCCAGTATAGTGTGTAGTGTTCCGGGGCTCGTGTGGTCATGGTAGCATGCCAGGGTCTAGCCTCCATTACTCCATTTGTCTCTTGTCACTGTCAGCCAGATGGACTCACAGCAGATTGGGTTACAGGCGAAATTGTGAGGGAAAAAAATTTCTCTGGGATTTTTGTTCAGAGGTTGTTTTTTTTTATTTAGATTTTGTGTGGAACATAGGCAAAACGATGCTAAAGAGAAATGCTTGCATTAATGACCAAAAATTGTAGTTTGAAAAAGTGGTCGTTTCCTTCAGTTTGAGTAGTTTTTTATTCTTGTAAGTGATTTAGAGTTCTCTACTAGAGAATGGGAGCTGAGGAAGCAATGTTTCATGTCTGCCTAAGAGCTGCAGAAGGCACTAGGCAATTTATCTTTATAGGAGTAGTTTAGTTTGTGTCGCTGCAGTAAATCCTCACTTGTAAGCATGTTAAAAGAAATAAACCAAAGTTGATTTGAAAAATAACGAATAAACGGACAAAGAAAAGAAGATACGGACGGGCCAACAGATTTTGTTATCTAAAAAAAAGTAGAATCCCAAGATTGTACTTAGCCCGAGTTTCTAGAGGAAGATGGATCATGTATCTTTTATTGATATTGTGATGATTTATGCGCCATCTATTAGAAGTTTGAACGAACTGTTATTAGTAACGTTTTAGACGACAGATTTTGGACGAACGAATTTGTAACAACGATTTTATGCAGTCAGTTAACATTGCGCCATCTATTTGTTAAATTTTGAACGAATGGTAATTGAAGTCCCTAAGCTTATGTGTATGAATCTCCAATTCTCCAGTAATAGAGGGCCTCCAGACTGTAGTGGAAGGATCTAGAATTTGGATAAGGGAGAAGATAGGATATATAAATGCAGTGGCAGCGGGATTTGGAGTCAGTTTTGATTATAAAAGGCATCAAAATGTTTTACGTGATCAAAGTGAACTTCGCTGGAAGATAATACAATGATTCTTTGATTCGATCATTGCCAGTTGTCAGATCAGATGAGGGGAATTTTAGTGATCAACTAAACGGAAAATTTGGACGTATTTGCCACACAAGTAGATCGTATAGGTGTATAGGATTCGTAGGAGAAGTACTGCGATCTTAAGTTAACGCCGTGACGGGGGTGCTTAGAAATGAACAGAAACGCTCACTGGAAACCCTGACCAGAAACAACACAACGGACAAAAAAATGTAGATAGAGCTGAGGTGAACGAGTCGCGGAAGGCATTCGAAGTTTTCATGCAGGAATGTGAAATGTCCGATTAAGATCTAGAAGTAGGTCGGACCAAACTAGAAGTCGCTGTCGGTCGAAGGCTTCGCGAACGCCATGGAAGAGACCAGATTAAAAAGGTTGTACTATTTCCACTACAGGGTCGACTCCGAATTATACTAATGTCGCAAGCCGTGCACATGAAAAACCCCTTTTTGGAAAACTAAGCACACCGACGAGAAACGGGACGTTCGACGGTATTCCAGACCTTTCAAAGCACCTCTCAATCATGGACCGGAAGAGAAATATGGAATTTTTAGTAGACACGGGAACCGATGTGTCTGTACTACCCAAGCACTGCAAAAGCAAATATCTAGCTGGATACCAACGTACGGGGAATTAAAGATGACTTTTAACTACCATTTCCATGGAATTTTATTGCTACCAAAGTTTCACAGCCCATTCTAGGTAACGAATTTCTTTGCACTTTACAACCTGACCACAGGAATCGTAGGAATAACGAATTTCAGTGCACTAGATACACTTACTCGAAATACCACGGGGAGGAGAGAGGAGAGGATTTTCAAAAGATATTGATGGTAAACTTAGAAATCACGTTCCGGGCTATACGACTATGTACGGCATTACATCATTACCACAGGACCTCTTTCTGCTGAACGAGCACGACGGCTCCGATTAGGTTGACTAAAAGGCTAGGACGGAGAGAAACGAGTGAATCAACGAAAGTATAATCAGTTCTTCGTGCCAATGCCGTTGAATTAGAAGAAAGACGGGACATGAAGATTATGTGACGACTACCATCGATTGAACAAGACATCAATACCGTACAAATATCCGTACCAAATATTCTCAAGAACTTGCCCATCGTTTACATGGATGTACACAGTTTTTTCAACAACGAACATGGAAAGTGCTATTTCCAAATTTTGAAAGCACAAGAAGACCGAGAGGAGACCCACCCTCTCTAATACGACCGTCTAGAACCTTTCCATCCTTTTCAGGAGAAAAAAAGGAGAAGCTGATGGGTCTATAGGATTTTGCTTCCTAATGCGATTTTCTCTCCGCCATTTAGGAATAAAACCCATTCTAGTACCTCGAAATGTGAACCAGCGCAAAGCTACCCCGGAATAATGGCAGCAAAAATGGGAAGATATCCTCCAAGCCCGTTATAAAAGAGAACTGTGCTTGGGATTCAATGGCGCAATCGATCTGACCAGCAGTAAAAGTCCTGTTTTCTAGGCCAGGACCGTTGGACAAGAACTACTTCCGATTTAGTAGTGTTAGGTTTTAAGACAAATCTAGGGTCAGTTACTTGAAAACCCGGGAAATGAGTTGATAGCTCAATGGAATTCCTGATGTGAAGGACCTTTCAGGAGTTCTGAGAGAGACAATACTATTGGGGTGATAATTAAGGGCCCCATTCACTCTCAGTCTATCACACAGTTTTAATAGAGCAAACCAAAACTGCGCAGTTAAATGGGTGTGTGTGTGTGTGTGTGTGTGTGTGTGTGTGTGTGTGTGTGTGTGTGTGTGTGTGTGTGTGTGTGTGTGTGTGTGTGTGTGTGTGTGTGTGTGTGTGTGTGTGTGTGTGTGTGTGTGTGTGTGTGTGTGTGTGTGTGTGTGTGTGAAAAACCCCGAGTACCGTTCAGCTCAAATTTTTGGACTGTGTAAAATTTGTGGGCCGTAGATTTTGAACTGCCCAAACTAGAACTGTTCAGATAAAACCTGAGCGTGAGTGTGGATGGCCATTGTGTATTTGCTCAGTCCATATTAGTTTTGAGCATTGAACGGATGGATTTTTAAAAAATGTTGTGGAGCAAGGAATTTATTTTGTTGTTTATCCAATCGCAACTTGAGTCAAACTGAACTAAAACTGTGTAAAATCTATGTAGTGAGTGTGATGAACTGAGTAAGCTAGAAACTGCACAGATTTCGTTGCGATTTAACTGCGCAAACCAGAACTGTGCGATAAAGTAAGCGTGAATGGGGCCCTTTAGACAAGACTTTAAGTTTAAAGCTTGTCTATTTCTTTGCAGAAGGCTTACTATGACCTTCGTTTGGATTTTCTCAAATATATATAATAATTCCTAAGCGCTTTCTTCTAGAGGTCCAATTACCCCAGATTTTAGGCCTATTAAAATAATTTTCTAACTTCGCTTCTCCTGCCTGCAAAGATCATTGTTCCACCACCCAACCCTTCGGTTGCTGCTTCGTGATTTAGCAGCAGCTACTTTCAAAGGCTATTATGATAGTTTCCTCCAGAGTGACAGAGTTAAGATCGAGATCGGCCTCAATGATGGGATTATCACGAACGTGGCTGACTCCTAAACCGATGGCTGTACGATAAACCTCCTAGTTAGTCTGCCGAGGAACTCTATCTAAATGCTTCCAAGCATATGGCAGAAGCTCTTAACTTAAACCTTATATATCTATTGTCAGACATTGATGGCTTACTCAAGACGTGCCAGTTCATGGAGCTGACGAATGTGTTGGCAACAGACAAATCACTCACCTTTTGCATCGTCACATTAGAGGGGGAAGGTTCGTGCCTATTGTTCATAACCTGTAAATTATACGGAGTTATGAAGTCAAGAAGGTATTCGCCCCTAGAATTAGTATTGGTGCTTCACCACGCAAGGTCGCTTTGAGTTCGAAAGCAATCACTAGTTGAATGTTTCTCGTAGCGCAGTCCTCCACAAGTATCCTGACATCTGATGGCCCTGGGACAGGCTATTCTCTAGGGAGATAGGCCGTGGGTATGACAAGCCTGCACATTCCTATGGGCCTGTTTAGACGGTTCGCTTCCAGGAACAAAAGGGGAAAGGGGATCATGAGGGGTACTACACAACTTCTACCCTCATCCACAAAGTTCGCGTGGAACTCTCCTAGGAGCGAAGCGTCTAAACAGGCTGTACGTCTTCGGGCTGCACTCCCTCCGCCACCACTCGTTCTCTGGATACGAACTGCGAAAGAAGTTAGCCCAGCATTGGTACTGAGGCCACATTTTTTTCCTCGGTCCATCCATGGCTCTTGTATTAGGACCACATCTAGATTGACCGAGATAAGCCTTTTTTCAAGCACTTCAAAGGCAGCCTTGGTGTGATGAAGGTTTATCTGGACAAGCTTCATAATGGAAACAGTGTCGCCATAGTTTTGTACGGATGATCAGGCCATCGAAAGAAAAAGTGGACGCCATGATATTGTAGCTTTGTTCCAGTACTTTTCCTGCAAAAATTTGTTGGGCAAAAACTTAGTTGAATGGTGGGGATAATTTTGTCAAAAATTCCGAAAGTAAAGAAACGACTTTTGGGCATTTTCTTGCAAATAAAGAAGAAGATAATATAAATGTCGATTGTCTAGGTGTATACCGCTATTTAAGATACCCACACACATACAAAAAATTGTCAATTGGCAACTTGCAAGAAATCGCAGGACCGAAAACCTCCGGCTAATTCCTGCACGAGGGGAAGTGAAAATTTCCCCGCTTTTTCTGTCATGAGAAAGTAAAGAAACACAAATTGGGAAAATTTTTGTCCCGCGGGATCCCACATTCGAGTTCTGGAACAAAGCTTGTATTCATCGTGTGCACCCGCCAGCTTTTTAATAGACCATTAAACATACCGAACACTGAATTCTCACATCATGTTTGATCAGCTCCAAGCGGTTTATTCGTGCGCAGCCAGATATCGCGGCTGCAGAATTGCGTTGTAGTATTGAATAAAAAAAGTCATTCTACTGGTAGGCCGCCGTTAGGTCAAATAGCTGTGGCTCGTGGCGGTTCGTAATGTTCAGGATAAGGGAAGCAATGCGCAAGGAGAACGATAAAAGTTAAAGTATCGAAGGCCTTAACTAAAAAAACTGAAAAATAACATATAGTGGAATCAGATAAGCAAAACATAACAAATTGTTACCAGTTTCTAGTTATATCGAATGCTATACGAATCGAAAATCGTGGTTTTGCAGTTTTTCGAAATAATTTCGCCGCTAGAGGGCATTTTGCGCCTTTTTTCAGATTCTGTTGATAATTAAAGCGTCTAAAAAAGCTGTTGAAAGACTGCAACTACTACTTTGAGCTCATTTAAATTTTCATGCAAATGCATAATTTTGGCTCAAAATCTAAAAAAGATAGTAATAATAAAACCCTACATACGCCCCTATTTTCTTTTGTAAGCTTCGCTCATCTTCATTACAATCTTCCTGCAAAAAAGACTTCAGGCAACCCGAGCTCAGAAATGCAATTCATAAAAATATTCTCTATCCCTTTAAATCAACTTTAAAGAGAATCATAAAAAATATAATGGAAGCTACAAAGTATCAGCTTATTTTCAATAAACGCCTCCTGCCACCCCAATAGAATAACCAATAAATAAAGAGAAACTCCACTTATCTTCGATCTCTTTTTTCTTCAGTCAATATGCAATAAACGAAAATTCATATTTTAAGAGTCTCCAACAAATTTCGAAGCAAATTTGCAAGAGTAAATTTAGTTCTTAATTGAAACGAGAACATTACCAGAAAATGAAACCAAGAAAACAAAAAGAACATGGAAATTTTCTCTATCTTCGACTTGCTATATCCCACTGTTCGGTTCCGAAGAAGCTGCGTTTAGCTCAGCTTCTGAGGGTACTGTATCAATGCAAACCTTTGCGTGAGTGTGGGTTCAATCAAATGAATATGTTGGAGTTTTCACGTTGATTTTCTGTGGCAAAGAAGCTGGAGATATTACAGCTTCCCCATGTTGTATAAGGCCTCGGGCACGATAAGAGCGGCGAGAGGCACTTTAGTGTTTGCCACTCTGCCGCTCACCATTCGCCGCTCGTATCGTGGCCAAGGCTTTACTCTTTGTATACAGTAGTGTAATAAATTTGAATTATACATTTTGTATACAAAAATCTGCACATTGTATCCTTAGTGTTTCCAGAGGAGGAAATATATTGAGATTTTTCTTCTGATAAATCTTGATATATTTCAATTAATTTTTATGAAGTTGCCTATTTGGTCAAGGGAAGCAGTGCTTCCTTTGCTTCCAAAGAGGAACCGCCACTGGCTCGAAGCTTTGTATTTGGTGGGACCAAGTCGGCGCGTTATTTATTATGAGTTGCTGCAACTGGGTAAACCCATCACAGGAGCTTACTACCGAACACAACTATAATGCCCTAAGTTGAGCATTGAAAGAAAAGCGTCCAAAATTCGAGCAAAGACATGACAAATTGATTTTGATGCATGACAACGCCCACCCAAATATTGCTAATGTCGTTCCAACCTATTTGGACCTACTGAATTGGGACGTCCTACCACAATTGCCGTATTCTCGAAACAGCGCATCTTCAGACTACCACCTACTCCCATTGCATATCCAAACTGCAATTTTGGAACAAGGTGCATTTAAAAACATAAACTATAACTTTAGGGAACCTAATTGAGATTAAGTCAAACTTGTTTACCTGAATTAAAATCTAGAAATCAGGTACAGAAAAAACTATATAGTTCAAACAACAAAACAAACTCTCATTTCAAACAAAAAGCAGTTTCCAGAATCGCTAATTGCTTAGTAGAGCATAAAATCTCATAATTATTTAAATAATTGTTTTCTACCCCCGACTTCATGACGATCCATCTCGACCCATTAAGGTCACAAGCTTCCCTTAACCCCGGCACAATAGCGCTCTGCGGGGGCACCTCTCAGCTTGAACGTAACTTAGCTTAATTAAAGAAATGACAAATCTGCAGTCGGGTGACCCTCCTACCACCCCCGCTCGGTCGCCGTGTGTAATTTATTTGAGTAATCGCAGAATATTTCCAAAGTTAATCAAGGCAGAAAGAATTGCTCCATCTCATCTCTAATCTTCTTGCTGACATGTATTTTCTGATATCTAGATTCTTCGGTCTGTAGATCTACGTACGAGGGATTATGTTGCAGCAGTTCATGAGACTGCAGAGTTAAGTACGGGTTTTCTTGATTTTGCACCAATTACAACAAACTGAAAACCCGAGTCCAAAAAGATAATCTTGTTTATTAAAACTAGAGCTCAAAAAGCGCCGCTCGTATCCATCCAGCTCCACTAGAACATATCGAATTAAGCATATTCAAGACTTCCCAGAACTCGGCCGGGGCATGCACCAACAAAAGCCCTGCCGTATTTCACAGGCGTAAATACAGGTGAATAGCCTTTCCAATTAGTTTATCCTCGGCCACTTAACGAATTAACAAGAATTATGGCGTTATAAGTTATTTGAGCACGTAACCGCGCGACCTTTATCCCCGCCGCTCTGGCACTCGCACACCGTCGTCGCCACTTCATCCCCCGGCGGTGGTGGAGCCGTAGAAGGGTCCGCATTTGTCGATTTTTATTCGGCTACTGGAGAGCGCTTCCACTGGGGATTTTATTGTAGAGAAGAAACGTAAAAAAATATTTTTTTATTGGATTCAGTGTGAAAGATTACGTTCATTGCTAGTTCGTAAATCCCTGGCAGATAGTGGTGGTTCGGATTTATGTCAGCGTGAGGTGATATAAAAAATATGGGCGATTTGCAAAAAAGGATGAAGCGATAAAGCCATGACAGCGCTGGCAGGATTAAGGAAGAAGCGGGTTATGGGTTTGATTTGCAGTCATCTCAAGCACGACTATTGATTGGTGCAGGGTTTATATTACGTCTAGGAAAAAGTTCGTGGCTCTTTTTTATAGTAAAATTCTGGTTTTTTTATAGTGCGAAGAACTTCTTTTGAACCCAGCTTAATTCTATTAAAGGAGTTCTAAATAGATGGACTGTCTGGACTATGCTGTCGATGCATCAAAACTTCCCAACCGAACTCTCCTAAGTTTTAGCAGGCCATAAAAGAAGTGTGTGGTCGACTGTTATTGTGATGGAAGACGATATCTTTTCTATTATTAAATTTGACTAATTTTCGTTCAATTGCCTGTCGTAATCTTAATTGTCCACAATAGAATTGAGTATTGCCTTACAACGGGCGAACACCGGCCGCTTGGCTTTTTAAGGGGTATAGGATGGCCGTCGAGTTTTTAACCATTTTTAACGGGAGCACATAAGACGGACGGCCAAAGTTGACCAAAAGATATAAATGGCCGAGTACTGAGTAGAACGCGCGGACATACGGCGGGCATATAAAGGCCAAGTGGATAACATTTTCTTTATGGATAATCGTCCTTTGGACTATCGTACTTAAAGGCTATCGATGCACAAGAGAAACAAGCTCGCCAGTTGTCGGTTTGTTTTAGCCGATTGAACAATCGAAAAAACTAACAAAATTAATGCTAGTGTGTTGATAAAAATTCCAATTGCAATAGGGTGTGTAACAATATCGGTTCGTGTGTGTGGTTGGTGTATGGCCATAAAGTCCTGCAAACAACCTCCTGATGCCCGCACATGGCCGAGGACTATATGTTTCAATCACGGCCACTGATCGCCCGTTGTAAGGTCATTTTTTTATTTTTACTCGGTCCTTATCCTTAATCTTTGACCCTTACGATTATGGTACATGACCAATTTTTCATCACCAGTTACGACTCGTTTCAGAAATGGGTCGATTCAATTACGTTTCAGCAACGCATGGCAGATGTTAATTCGGCCTATTATGCTTTTCACCCTTAACTCATGAGGAACCAGCCAACACATGTAAATTTTTAGTGAATTGAAACACTAAAATATCAATGATAGAACGCTCCTTAAGAAGATTGTAGCGCTGTTTTTCTCATACAAGTTTTATTTCTTTTTTAGCATCGCTTGTGTGCAGATGAGCAAACATCTTTAATTGTTGCTTTAGACTCACTTTTCAAGCACTTCACGTCCAGAAATATCTCAAGGAAGGCAAAATTGGCACTTTACACAACACTAATAAGGCCTGTCCTACTATATGGTTCGGAAGTGTGGACATTGAAAAACGCAGACGAAGTATTGGTATTCATTCGATCAACAAAGGAATACAGGTTGATGGCGTTTGGAGGAGAAGATGCAACTCAGAGTTGTATATGAAATCAGTACGATTCCAAACGTTGTTAAAGTGATCAAAATAAACAGACTGACACGGATTGGTCATGTCCAAAGAGGTGCAGAACGGAACCCGACAAAGATAGTGCTGGGGAAAGTACCGCCAGGAAAACGGAGACTTGGGGCCGGTTCGTGTATGGCGAACGACGATAATCGTACGAAAAAAAAATTGAAGTCGAAACATTTTGTCCACGAAAATTTAAGCGTTCGCATAAGTCGAAAAAAAATTTTCGTGTCCTAATGCAAAAACTCGATAACCCAAGACCTTTCGAGTGCTTTTCGTCGGCTTCGGACAAAAATTTTCAATTTTTCGAACTACGCGAACCCGAGACGAAAAAAAATTTTCGTTTTCGACATACACGAACTGGCCCCAGGTCGTCCTAAGAAAAGATACATAGATGAGGATGACTTGAGGTAGTTGAATATAAGAAAGTGGAAAAGTCGGGCCAGGGATCGAGAATCATGGAGGCGAATGCTGGAGGAGGCCAAGGCCAACAATAGGCTGTGGAGCTCCTGATGATGATTATAAATTCGTTTTTCACCCACAAACAGTCATAAAAGCAGAAAACAACTTTGAAAACCTCTCTCAATATTTTCGTCCTACAAAACGCGAGTGCCAATAGCGGTTTTACCAAACGGTCCCCACACTAAGTATTAACCACGTGCAATACTGCTTGACCTCCGTAATCGAAATGGAACCCTTAAGTATCACTAAATGATCCAGAAGTAAGTGCCTCCGCCAGAGCCTCCTTGTTCACCACTAAGTAGAGTGGAAGAAGGTTCAGTAGGGTCTGCATAGCCGCAGTCGGACAGGTGCTTCTAGCTTAGATTATATCAAGACAGGCCAGTCTTTGCACCTTGGCCAGCTTAATGATAGCACCCTTTTGTTTGGTCTTGGCCCAAAATGCAATAATGGATGATTACGACCGTCGTATATAACCAAAACATTAACTTCGGTTTGAGGCCACAGATTTTACCTACAAATTGACGACGGAAATGGAGAGTTGTAATTGCGTTGGTACCCCTCCCAATCTAGGGTTTCCAGAAGACCTTTTGATCCATGATTACGCCTAGATATTTAGCCTCTTAAGAAAACCATTTCTTTACCAACCAAGGAGGGATCTTTAAATTTAGCTTCCTTACCGCCATTAATCGTTATAACTATATCTGTGCTTTAAAGCCTCGGCTATTCAGGTCGGCGAGCAGTTCGTCGATTACGATTGACCATAAGAGTGATGGGCCGCCCCTTTGAGGACAGCCTTTAGCAGCAATTCCAGTAATCGATTCGCCATTCATCTCAGCAGTTGTCAATCTGCTACTGAGAAGCGTCGTAATCCATCATCTAGCAGTGACGGGTTGAAGGCCTTTTTTTATTGCGGCTTCATTAATCGCGTCGAAGGTAACGCTGTCAAACTCCCCTTCAATATCTGCAAAGGTGCAGAGAAAGATTTCCTTGGCCCTTAGGACTTCTCAATATCTCTCACTAGCACACGAATCGCGGTCTCTGTAGATATGCCTGGTAGGCAAATTGCAGGCAGTGTAGTGGGTTCGCTATAACACCCTACATCCGGCCTGTCTAAAACCAGGGGGAAAGGATGACAAGTCATTATCAATAATGAATTTATGTTTAATTTCTTGAATGTGCGAGACTCAGTTCCCTTCCCGACTAGCCTAGGCGTTTCAATACCTAAATAAGATTCAGGCGTCAACCAATCCACTGGGCATGTCAGTAAATAACTTATGATTCTAAAGAAATTGCTATAACCTTAGGCAAACCCTCTGCAAGGATCCCGTCGAGTAGGAAGACCTAGAACAACTTAGAGGAGAACCATACTAGAAGAAGCCGTAACAACTGGGAGATCCTGGTCAGAACTGAGAGCTGTCGCGCGAAACAGAGCCCGATGAAGGGCTACTGTTTCCGCCCTATGTCCCATGAGGGATTAAAGGAGAATAAGAAGAAGAAGAAGAAACCCTTTGCGAAAATCTTAACCTTTTTCGCATTCGTACTTCTCCTGACATTATCCAGACTCTGGGAAACTTGCATATCTTCAGTTCGAACCAAGAAAAGATGGCGTTGCTGAAGAGCTAAATTTCTTTTTGATCGAAGTTTGGCTTAATCTCAAGTTTTAGTTCCTCAAGTTTTAGTTTATGTTTTTAAATGCACCTTGTTCCAAAATTGCAGTTTGGCTGTGCCATCGATCATTGATCGGAGTAAGCGTTAGTCTGACGAGATGTTTGGAGAATACGGTAGTTGCGATAGGACGTCCCAATTCAGTGGGTCAAACTAGAGCTAAATTTCTTCTTGATGTACCTTATGAAGGATCAGAAGTTTTTACTGGCTGCAGTGGTATTGAGAATGTTACTTTCGAATCAATTATCAAATGATGTTTAACTTGCTCACAGGAGGTTCTGAACCAATATAATCGCAATGAAATCACTCATTTAACGAACGTCTGTACGCTCTGAAGGAGTTTTTTTTAGTTTTAGTTGCGTTCATCTATTCGGCCTAGATTTAATAGATTTGGAGATTGAGGAATGAACAAACACATGACACCGAAAGCGACAGAGTTAGCGTTCGTACTAAGAAAACACAACTCCCAGTGAGTGTTTTGAAAAAACGAATAAGTTCCCATAGTACCAGACAGTTCATTTATGAACTTTGGTAGTTGGACCAGAAGATTACTTTTTGTAACATTTTATTTATTTATTGTTCGATAGTTACTTAATCAATATTGAATTTCCCTAGCTAAAAATGGCCAGAAAAATACACTGAGGAATTGTTGACAAACGTTGTGAAGTTTATCCAGCGTTGAACTATGACCTATAGTTATTAACGTGCCAAAACGATAAAGGAGATCAAATGAAGTAATAATACACAAACCAATGTTCTTCAGTAGTACAGTTGTTAAATGAACAGCACTTAATTCAGTTATTTTACGGATAATACTCCCTTTTGCTGCTTTAATTTTAATATTGATCCTTGCAAAATCCAACTACATTTTTAGCACCTGCTTTATTAAAGTTAAAATTTTTAATCACCCACAATTTTCATGTATTTATTCGAGGCACTTGTTTTGTCCCCGGCATAAATTTCACCAATTCGTGTTCGTCACAAACAATTTTTTTTTAATTTAGTCTTTTCAATTTAAAGCCACCAAAGGGAGGCCATTATGCAGATATGAAATCCATTTATTTTTTCGGCGGCGCTCATTCATTTCGCGATCAGCGTTATTACAATTTCATGGTTTTATCTGGCTGCGTTAAGTGATGGTGAATTACGTCTGTGCTGCGGCGTAATTGAAAAAAACAACAACGCGCGGAATAAATACTTTTAATTATGTCATTAATTGGAGCAGTTTAGCATTTTCAATTTGTTTAATAAAATACTGGATTTTGGGTAGTAATGCTGGAATTGGGGGAAGTTTGCTGTGATGCTGAGGGGTGATTTTTTTTCATTGGCATTTGTTTAAGTTTGTAGCTACATTTTATGAAAGTGTTTAATTGTATTTCACATTTGAATATGTAAATTGTTGCTCAGTCGTTTCAACAGATTCCGTATAAGTACAAAGTGCCAAGCGATATAGTTAAAAACAATAAAACCCCAGGAACATTCCAGCAGAGGAACAAAAAATTCCTGAAAAATGGGAGCAAAACATTATCTGCCCAATAAACAAGAAAGGAGACAAATTCAAACGTGCAAACTGCCAGACTAGAACCTAGCAATTACTAAGTATACCAAGCTGGATTTAGAAGAAGTGAATTTCAATGCTGGATCTAAACACCCCCTTAGAGATAGGGAGCTTCGTAACCTTTGACCATCCCTAACGTTTATAGGCGTCCAGTTTGCTTTAAGGAGTACGACAAGGATGCCTACTTTCGGCTCTACTCTACTAAACTCTAAATAGTAGAACAAGTGGCATACAATGGGAGTTGCTAGATCGCCTTAAGGATCTCGACTACGCGGATGATATCTGTTTGCTGGCCCACAGACACCACAACCATATTAAACAATTTGGCAACCGAAAGTAGTAGAAAATAGGTTTAATAGAAATAAATGTGCGAACTGCAGTACAAACAGACGCTTTCGAATAAACTGGAAAGAACAGACACCCAAAACGACAACATGGACAAAGACGAGGAGTGGAACATGATAAAGACCAGAATTATGCAAACAGTAAGTAAGCGAAACAATTGTCACAGAAACCATTAGAAGAAACGCAGACTGGTTTGACACGGCATCCGGTTGGCCATACAAGTGAAGAACGAAGCGAGAGGCAAATAAATAAAAGGTCGAATAGCGTATGAACATAGAAAACCTGTAGCCACAAAACTGTAAAAGGAAAAGAAAAGAATCTTAGAAATCCAAGGGGAATGTAAAAATAATAACTCCAAGGAAGTATACAAACCAATCAAAATAGAAATTAGCGAATATCAACCAAGACTAAATATATTTAAGGACAAAAATGAATCCCTACTAGCGGAAGAAAACGAAGTTCTTCGAAGATGGGCACAGCGCTTTGAGGAACTTTTAAATATACCAAATAAGTATACAAGATAGTAACCAAGAAACGGAAAGAGATTTTATGATAGTTGAAGCTGTAGTGGAAACGCCGACAATTGGAGAGATAGAAATTTTAAGTAATACATAAAAGCGTCTGGGCAAGACACAATTACAGCGAAACTTATTACGTACGGCAGCGCAAATATGACCGGCGGCCATAAGTGGACCGAGTCAGCTGTCTTGCCTACAACAGATCATGGCTATGCTACAGGAACATAACTATTGGTTGGTTAAGATTATTGAGAACATCCACATTTAGAAGATGGTCCTGGCTGACCATACGGTGAAGGAATCAAAACTTTCCAACCAAACTCTCCTTTTTGGCGGGTCATCAAGAAGTACGGTCAGGCTTTGTAGTGATGAAGGACAACTTCTTTAACGGCTCTATATGGCAATATGCACATGAAGGACAACACCTTTCCTATTATTCAATTCGTACCGTTCATTAAATCGCCTAGTCCACAGTAGAGTTGAGAGCAGTCATCTGATCAACTGGCCTTTTCATAATTGAATGGTTGCTTGCCTGCTGCAGAGGAGCAACGGACAGGTAGATTAGTTGCGCAACCTAGAAACTTTTACTAATAAAATCAAAAAACTTAAGAGTTCGCTGCGAACGGCGTTTCCATTTTCCCACATTGATTATTATTTTTCTTTGGGCCTGATCAAGATTAGAGCTTGAAGTGAAAAATGCTGCGGCGCCTGTAAAACAGAATTATAATTCTCGAAAAAACACAGACATTTATCGGAAAGTTGGCGTTTTGAAGCTAGACAAAGTGCTTTTTTGACGACTGTCGAATAATTGGTTTAAATGAGCATTGGCCATTATTTTAAAGAGTTTGCCCTGCAAAAAATCAGGCAGAGTGAATTAAGTTTTAATTCAGGACAATCGATTTTGTTTTCAATCCTTTTAAATTGGTGACAGAATATTGCAGACTTTTGAGCAATCTTTTTTAAAAATAAATGTAGGTTTAATGAAATTTAGGGTTCACCCAGGCTGACACAAATCCGAAAATCAATCCCCTCAAATATCTCGCAAGCAACCAGTTTTACGTTAATTTTGGTTAGTAAGTAACTATACAATTTGATCGTGAAATAAATCTGCATAAAAAGGTCCTACACAAAATTTGCGTAGATCCAATAGTTTTCGAAATAAGTATAGGGCTGAGAAAACTCGGGCATTGCACTGCATTCGTTGCCGCACTACTTTCCACCTGCTCTATACATCAGGCAATAGGTACCTACCAGGTAGGCTCTAGATGGCGCTGAGGCTACGAAAAGCATATTGTTGGATGGAGAAGATGTATTTAGGTCCTTGAATTCTCTGAATCTTTACGCTTTTCTGTTGTCAATTAACAGTTCTCCCTCAGATAAAGCGTTTCCATGTGAAAGAATCGAAACCATTTTCAGGAAAGAGCGAAGCTCTCCATATTCTATTGTTTTTGTAATAATGTCGAGCCAAAAATCGACCTGCTTTTATCTTTATTTGTTTGAGAGCTCGAGAGCCAATCGTTCTGTACAAAAAAATCGTGACTTATTCGTTGGAGTCAAAGCTTAGATGATACCAGAGTCGAAGCAAGAAAGCTACTTAGGTAGCCCTAATAAGGCATCCTGCCGGCTTAGCTGGTTAATAATAGGGTACCAAATTTCCGCTTAGGTGGGGTCTTCATTTAGCGGTCGGTGCACCTCCTTGTTCACCTGGTAGTCTGGTACTGTTGGCGTCACAGCCTTTGTAGGCTGGTTAGTGGGATTCACGTGTTTCAGGAGGCATAACACTCCAACAAGACTGTCTCTCGCTAGCCCTGACGGTTGTGACTCACCCAGTTGTTAAAAAAATAGATGCACTCTTATAACACCCAGTAGAGCAAACGCGAGGCTCACTGCCTACTCCTTATGCATCCACCAGACTACTCTTAACCTTTCCTATTCTTTTTCTATTTTCAGGTCAAGCTTACTAGTAGACATTGCACCAAGAGTTTAACATGACGGTCTAGTGGTACAAGGGGTGATTCCTGAGCTTGACCATGCCACATAAAAAAAAATTTCTCTTGTTAATTGGTATATTAGTAAAATGGTTCGACTTCCGAATGAATAGTCTGGAAAAATTCAAGTTTTTCATGGCATATGAGTTATGAACTGGTAGATAAACCCCAACTTCCCAAAATAAGTAGGGCTGGTCCATTCGCATTATTTTTTGATGTTCGGATTTTATTTCTTGTTTAAATTTGGTACGTCCATTGAAATTTGCAGTAGGATTTGTAAGGGCAAGACCTTTTGAAAACGGATCTTATCAAGTCAGCTGGAATCACATGGCCCAGAAATGATTATCCATAATATGTCGTAGAGACTTGATTATTTTTACAATTCCAGAAACGGCAATTTGTCCATTTTGGGCTGCCTTGATAAGTGATTCATCAAAAGCAACTACAATACACTGTGTTGCAAATTTATAAATCCACTCAACAAATGGAGATATTTGCTATGTCTGGATGGAATTCTGAGAACCTTTTTTTTATGAAAATTTCTCAGTTACCAAAAAAAGAACGTATGTAAAGATGAGCATCTAATAGCGGCAAAAACCTTAACGTTTTCTGAGAATTTAAATTTTTGTACTGTTGCATAATTATAAATCCACGTCTATGTGAAGGTTTTGCAGAGTTAACACGAATTGTTCTGTAAATTGTAAGTCTGTAAATTTAGCCTAGTATTTCAGAAATAAAATTTTTGGAAAAGGCCAAGAGGAAAAAGTTTACTAATGCGCTGGTTTAACCGACCTCAGTTCAATCCACATAAGTGGCTTCACCGGCTAAAGCTGTTGTTGCTTCTTCGCTAGAAATAAGAAATGCAAAATTCCACTGGAATGGCATTCCACTATTTCAGTTAATTACTCTCTTTCAAGCGAGATTTTACATTCAACTTCAGTACGAGTCCAGTTGGTTCGTTTTATCCTCAGTTAAATATGTGGAAATTGTATGCGAACTGAGGTTAATTTAAAGTTCAGTTCAGATAAATCCTACTGTAGAGATTTGATTATTAATGAAAAAATTCCAAGATTTGAATGAAAATGCCCTGATTTTTCAGGTTTTTCAGTAAGTGATTGATTACAAACAATGTCAAGGAACACCTCAATATTTCCTCTTTTCCATGCCTCCGCAACCCCATGAATATAATAGTCCAAATTAAAGACGATTGACTAAAGTCAAATGTCCTTCTATTGACAGAATATCATAGATTATCTCTGGTTATTTTATTCCACGTTTTTCCAAGTTATTCAACTGTTTCCTTTTTTATAGCTTACAAAATAATAGACGGTAACACAGTACTAGGCCTTGGACCTTACAATTATCCATAAAATTATTAACCTCCCCCATTCTTCATAAAAAGTATAAAATTGAGAAATTAATATCAAAAAAACAAATAACTCCAAAAATACCTTAACCTGATTGTTAAGCTTCCTCCTCCCTCGCTTAAAGTGCCGCCACTAACCCCTTTTCCAACCGCTTTAGATATAAAATATTAACAATCAAAACTTTTCCCCGTTGAAAATTACGGCAGCCGTTATAAAAATAAAATATTTAACAGTTTTCCCCACATGTGTCTTCACCTGGAGAACATCTTTCGTGCTAATGAATAAATTATTATCATAATAAAAAAACGAAAAAAAAAAATATTCCAAAACTAATTAAAACCGACACAAAAACCTCGGAAGTCTTTAAAGACTGATGGAGGAATTGAGTATATTAAAGGTGATGATGTCGGGGGGTTTCAAGACGTTCAAAATGTTGACCCCAAAATTATGGAGAATAGTCGTAATGCGTCTTAAGTAAGTCTCCTTGAAGAAATCTTGGATTGGATTGAAATTGGGGGATTTTTTCCTGGGGACAGGGGGTGCTCCTTGTGCTGTCGCAACACAAAATTCAAGCGCGATTTCGTGTTCTTTCTCTATGGGTTGTGGCAAATCGATAAGGAGCACATGAGAGGTGAATGCCGCGCGCGTATAAGAAGAAATTTCCATGTTTCAAGCAATTTTACCTTTAGCATAGTGAAAAGGAACACGGCATAATACACAGAGTCCCTAGAACAACACAGTCTACCGAAGAGCACCCCCGAACACAGGGGGGGCCCTCAGTTGCCCGTTCTCTGGAGGATTTTTTTTGTTACTGGCTGGTGGTTGGTGGTGGTTGTATTGTAGAGAAAACACAGAAGAAACGCATGGAGGAGGACAAGAAGAAGTTGGATTTTCGTCAATGGCATGTTTTTGGCTTCAATTATTCAAGGCACGAAAGCCACGAAATCACACACCCCTAGATGAAATTAATATTGAAGAAGAGTCGGCGTTCATTAATTACCCGACATAAGACTTCACATGAAAAATTCAATCCCCCCCGCCCCAGGCTGGAATGGCAGAGCCGGGGGCCAGGCAGGGACACACTCTCGCACACAATGCGATAAGGTAAGTGTAAGGATAAGGTAAGGAATCTGCATTTTAGATGTTCCCAAAGCAGCCCCTAAGAACATGAAGATGGTATGTAGTAAGACTATATAGAGAGATTGGTGTAATACTCACCGTTTTCCTTTGAATGCCAGCAGAAACTTCTTATTAGTTGGAAAATTGTTGCTCTGGACAAATCCTGTATTGCCTGCCCTTAGCGGAAAATGCTTATGAAATAGCGGAATGCTAACATCGAACCCCGGTCGCATCTGCTGAATGCTCATGCTAGCCTTGGCCAATATCGCCTCACCAGGATCAAATCCCAGAGCATTCTCAACATAATCCGGCCAAGTACCTGAGTATAAATTAAATATAAGATGATTCCTGCCATTATTCCAGTACGGCAGTCTAGCTAGTCGTGATGGCACATTCCTAACGTAATCCTCCGACAGTGAATCTCTGTCCAGTGTATCAATACCTAAAATGTATAGACAAGCCTTCTCCGGATCTGGTGTATAGTATCGACTCTCGCGTATTGCTGTTATTATTTGCTGATAATTAGAGCTGATCGGTGGGGCAGCACCCAGCGAATTAACCGGTTCAGGTGGATAGACATAAACTAGAAATTGATCAAAGCATTTTGTATAATCGAAGCAAGTTTCCATACGGCATGGCTTGAATTTGTTGCTGCTGGTGCTGCTGCGGATAGCACCACCAGCACCACCACCGCCGCCGACTCCACTACCAGAATTCTCAGCATAAGTTTCTGGCAATTGCAGTAAGTTGTTGTCGCGACGACTTGCCTTAATATCGAGGAACGTTGGTAATTCTTTGGGGCTGCGTACAGCCGGCTTTGGGGCGCCTTTCAGGCGGTAACCACCAAAGTAACAGTACGCGAGAAATGCACATGACACAAACACTAGAATATAGCGCTTCTTAGCCTGCATTTTATAGAACTCTCGTCGCGCGGATTACACTAATTCATTTAGCCGGCGCCACTGTGGAATATTTCGGTTTTAACTTTCAGCACTTTAACAACAAAAATAATAACAAAATAAAGACTTCCTTCCAGCCCCGGCGGTCGTTTCTTTCTTCCCTTCTTTATTATTTTCAAATCAACCCCGAAATTTACAAAATTTTCACATCATTTTTCTTCCCGAATTCACCACCGCGACATTTATATATATTTTTGTGTGTACCCTTTGTGCGCGCCCGTGGGGGCAAACACTTTGCAACTAATTCGCCACAAAACACTGCGGCATTTTTTTTATTAATTTTCAATTTAATTTCAACATTTTTTTACTTAAAAATTAACCCAAAAAATGAAACATGAAATTTCTTTGATTTTGTGTCGTGACAGCCAACGTCAAGCGCCATCTGTCATTTTTGACATATTTGAGAGAGAGATTCACACACCACACACACCATATACTCGAAAAAAAAAACACAGAGCACTCTACAGAACACTCAGGGCGAAAAAGGGAAATCCTCTGGCACTTCCGCGATATTTTAGAGAAAAAAATTTGCGCGGATTTTTTCTTAGGGCGCCTATCACACTCCCTTATCAGCTTTTATCAGTTTTTTCACACCGGAAGCTCGCATTCGGATGCGGATTTACCTGAGTTTGATCGCGTTTTTTAAGTGTGAAAAGTGTTCAGTTACCGACAGATGAGAGAGAATGTCCGCCGCCGATGGTGGAACGCGTTTTGAAGACGGATTCCGGACAAGAAACTCGCAAAGAGGCGAGTCCCCTCGAAAAATTTTCTTCTATTCAACTTTCACCACGGTGTGTAGGTGTATATAGGCGATGTGTGGATGCATACCATGTTAAAGGTGGCATGTCGCGATAGGGATTTTACGCATACAGTGGCGGGTTTGTTTTGGAAATTTTGCAGGAATGTTGGGGTCGTTGAGTGTGTTTTACACGGGTGGTTCGTTAATGCCCTTTTTTTGGTGAGTATGCGCCGTGGAGATTGGGTTTTAGCGCCAGTGGACCGTGTGGGAAGTATTTTAACTAGAGTTGGTCGGGCGAAGAGACATCTGATTGTGAAATTGAGATGTGTTTTAGGTGAATTTAATGTTGAGGTGAATTGGAAAACCGTTATAAGAAATTTTGTGATTTTTATTTTGTAAAAACAATCGTGCGGATAGAACTTGGGATAGAGGAGAGTTCTTTACCACACCGTCTGAAGTTGAGTGGATCATTGATGGGGCTCGGCGGGAACGGATCGGATGTCCAATTTTCTGATAAAGAAATGAGGCGACACAGTATCCAGTTATCTCTTCAAAATCATTAACAACTGTAGGTTTGTTCTAGTGCTTTTGGACAAAAACTTACTTGAATGGTGGGGATAATTTTGTCAGAAATCCGGAAAGTAAACAAACGCTTTTTGGACAATTACTTGCAAATCAAGAAAAAGATTTATGCCGCTTTTTGAGCTACAAATACATACAACAAAATATCAATTGACAACTGGCAAGAAATCACAGGACCGAAAACCTACGACAAAAATTTCCCCGCCTTTTCTTGCATGAGAAAGTAAAGAAACACAAATTGGGCAAGTTCGGGTGAGTTCTTGCTCCCGCTTGATTCCACATTCGAGTTCTGGGACAAAGCTTGTATTGGGAACGGCTACTTTCCTGAGGCCTGGAAGGTGACGAAGACCCATCCCAAAGGCTGCCAAAACGAGAACCCCGGGGGACTTGAGGCCTATCTCCTTGCTCTCGAATTTTATAAATTTAGAGGACTGCTGTTTGACCAACGAATGATAAATTCCAATTCGGGTTTGAAAAACAGCATTCTACGGAACATGGGCTTCTTCTCCAGAAGAACGTCATTAAGAACCTAAGAGCAAAGAAGTGCACGGATAGGTGTGCACTTGACTTTAAGAAGGCGTTTGATAGTGTTTGGCACAAAGGCCTTACCTTCAAGATGAATAATTTTCAGTGCTCCTTTTGCATTACAAGGATAATACATAGCTTCCTATCGAACAGGTCAGCTTTTATCCAGCTGGGCGAGTCAATGTCAACCGAATTTTCGATCAATTCTGGAGTTCCGCAAGGATCCATCCTAGGTCCGAAGCTGTTCAACATTTTTGTGCATGACTTTCCACATGAAATGATAGATGACAGGATCACCTACCTGGGAGTGATGCTTCACCATAGATGGAAATGGAACCCTCATGTTAGACTGAAAAACAAAAAGGTCAAAACTGCGGCGGCGGCACTGATACTGCTGACCAATTTGATAAATCTC
This sequence comes from Thereva unica, assembly GCA_949987705.1. Taxonomy (NCBI): domain Eukaryota; kingdom Metazoa; phylum Arthropoda; class Insecta; order Diptera; family Therevidae; genus Thereva; species Thereva unica. The sequence goes on along the minus strand of OX465281.1, from coordinate 27,174,130 downwards.
TACAGCAGCACAAAACTTCTTCTGTATAAAACAATGCTGAAACCCATATATGCCTCTGCCTTCCAAATATGGTGTACTTACAGGAAGCTGCTGGAAATACAGGTCTTGGAACGTAAAATGTTAAGGCACTGCACTGCACTCTCCACATTAAAGAAACAAATAAATGTTCTCGAACCAGGTACTATATGAAAGACTAAGATCACCCCAATCATGCTTTACCTCACAGAATCAATGTTAAAAAGAATTCCCAAGATTAATGATCACCTGAATGAAATGATTAAAGGCCTCGCTCACTCTCAGCCCGTGGATGAAAATACGTACTTGTCCCCCTTCCAATTGATCAGGCAGGATTTGATGCACTACCTGCAACCTAACGTGGAAATGACCAATAATTAAACTTCACAGCCTGCCATAGAGAATTAGCTCTCGGAGTGCACTGAGGACCGAGTTAATGGATAAAAATCCAAGCAACTGCTTTTCTCTGTAACAATTCAAAATAAAGGCCGCATACGCAGCAAAATTGTGTGTCATGGAGGTAGCATAGAAAACAAGCATATTTACAAGCAACCACACATTTTTGGTCAACATCAAGGAGTGAGTGCAGGAGTCTATTTCTTTTGATCCTTTAATCCCGCATGTGACATACTGTAGAAATAGTTGTGGCCTTTTTTGGTAGAGTTCTGCTCCACGTTGTTCTAGATCTTCCAACTCGACGTGTCCGCAAAGATTCTAGTCAAGCGCCTGTTGGGCTAGATTCTCGTTTGCCCCTCACAAGGTGTGGCCATCCCAATTCCATTTCCTTCGCAGGATTTCGTCATCCATCCTTTCTTGGCCGGGGCACGTTCATTTATATTTCAATCTTGCCAGCGTATTTTTAGGATGAATACTTGAAGGCGCCTTGTGATGAATTGTTGGCGACTTTCCATGTTTCGCAAATATACAAAAGAATTGCCTCAACAATGAAGTTTTGTAATTTGTGATGATAGAGTGGAGCATAAGCGCGCATACTCGCTTATAGAACTCGGAATTGGGTTTAAATGGGTGTGTACATAAAGTCGCTCGCTTTCCTCTAGCAGAAAAAGCGAGCTGCGTTATGCACACGTCACAGTGCACTTACCTTAAGCAATTGTAGATGTGGGCCCATCTTTTGCTCTTCTCTTAGAAAACAGTATTTTGGCCTAAAGGCATTCAATTTTAAAGGTACAGCTCCCACCGGAGAGCCAAATAGCCTTTGGGATCCATCCATGAAATCTTCAAAGGAAGTGGACTAGCCGTTAAACGCTTGAGCGTATGATCTTCCTGGAATCCGGGTGGCGTTTGCTAGACGCTCATTTTCTTTCCTAATACTTTTCTCATTAAGTACCCTCTTTTTTAGGTAAGCACGAAAATTCGGGCAGTTCTCAAAGTACGCAGAGTGTTTGAACGCGCAATTAGCACATCTTGATTTGACACCAGTATTAATAGTCTCCTCGAGTTTGGGGCACGCATCTCCACAATTGCCTCTGCATCGAATGCTTGACATCGAAGGCATTGTGTATGAGTTCTCTTGGGAGGTCTCTCAAATTTCACGACATGGTACGCTAGGGTGCGGATCCTAGTCAACTCTCTGTTCACTCCAGGTTAAAGTTTCCCAAATTTATATCCTTTAGATGAGGTCTATTTGAATTCAACGGATTGACTCAGCAGATCTTTAGGATCTCATTAGCCAACATTAGCTCGTCCTTAACTTCTTCCGGTGAAATGTCTCCCATAAACCCTTGATAACATACGTCTCTTCCCTACGATCTCGTTCCAAAAAGCTTCACAACCTCTCTTTATAGCCAGTCGGTAACAGAAAGGTGGCGAGACATACGAGTCGGCCTTACCCCCAAGGTGCGTCAATAGATGTTTCATATCAAAAATTTCAAGTTAATGGATACGATTTTTCTAGGTTTACTCCCTTAAAAGGCTTCATAGTAGTATATATTTGCAGTGCTTAAAATGTACGCATTAGTGTTTTAAATTTACACATTTTCGCGTGTTCGATATTTACACATCTTAAACCCATAAAAAGTGACTACACGATTTTACACGCGAAATGCGTTTTGAAATCACACACTTGGGATTTGCACTATAGATTTGGCCTCCTCTTGAATACATCTCCCTTAGGGCCGATTTGCAATGAAAACTTCCAGCTTCAGTTGACTTTTGCTTCATTTGAAGCCTTCAACTTAAAGCTGTGAATGTGAATCGTTGTACATAAACCCTAGCAGGTTGAAGCTGTCAGTGTGAATTAGGTCTTATTTGGAGCGGGGCTACGGAAATCACCTTGGTGTGATTAGATAAAGCCCTCAAACTCATTGAAGACGACACCGGGCCACGATAACCGTCTTAGTTTGGCTGGATACGATGCTTACCCGCGCTGTCAAACTTATTAGTGATGGCGCTATCTGCTCTTCAATTGACTCTTTGAGCCATGATAGATAAAGGTATATATAATATAGATTTTCGAGGGATACCGAATCAGACCACTATTTGCGGGTCCCTTTTCGTCCCTCTGCCTAGAGTCATCTTATTGGGGTTGCAGTGGGTTGTCCCATTGCTCCCTTGCTTCGACTCCCCTAGTTATCGCAAGCAGCTGATTGAAGGGAGTCTGCCTCATGTCCTCCATCCAATGGAGTCCAGTTATGTCAGCCCTTTTTCTCGCCACCGCCGGACAGTGACACACTATGTGTGTGGCCGTCTCAGGTTCCTCCAGGCACATCCGACAGGTGTCATCCTCCAGAATTCCCATTCTTTTTAGGTGATACCTGAAACATCCGTGTCCTGTAATCAGTGCCACCAACCATCTGAGGGTTCTCCTTTGCATATGCAGGATCCTTCTTCTGGCTGCGGTAATCGGCAACGTAAGCACCATCTTAGCCTGCCTACACGTGGTCATAGCGTCCCACCGTCTCCGGTGTTCCTCAGCGACCCATTTCTCGATGCAGTTCCTTACCAACCCTCTGCCAATGGCAGAGTATGGCTCCGGTCCCCAGAATTCCGAGGTTGACCCCTGTTTTGCCAGGTTGTCAGCCTTTTCGTTCCCATCGATGCCTGTATGTCCTCTAACCCAAGCTAGCGTCACGTTGTTTTGTTGCGCACACCTGTTCAGTTTTTGGACACATTCCAACGCCAGAGACGCAATAATCTCTGTCTGATTCATGCGCTTAATCACAGCCTGATTATCCAGTGCTATAAGGATACTTCTTCCCTGCACCTGACCATCATTTATGTGATCCAGCGCGTGCAGCAGAGCAAGCATTTCCGCCTGGTAGACTGAGGTGTAATTCCCCAAAGCCAGAGAGCAGGTCAGATTTAAGTCCTCTAAGAAGACTCCCGCACCTGCTCTGCCGTCAATCATGGATCCATCCGTGAAGATATATATGTCTTCCGGCCTCCCTTCCGGGAGCGTTCCATTCCCTATGAGGGTTTTATGATACCTTTCGGTCACCCTCATTTTTGTGATCCCTTCCATGGGCATCATGAGCTCCCTAATCCCTTTGATGCGATCCAGAATCTTCATGTGCCCATATAAGGCTCCTGACGCCTGCCATGCGGCATCCCGTCTCATCCGAATCGCTGAGGCTGCCGCAGTCTTCATCACCTGGAGATCTAACGGCAGCAGACCTAACAGCGCCTCCAATGCCGCGGCGGGTGTGGTGCGGAAAGCACCGCTCACACCTACGCTGGCCATTCTTTGAACCTTGTCTAAATGCCTCTTGACGGTTTTCTGTGTGGCTTTAGTCCACCAGACCACCGAGGCATAAGTTATGATGGGTCTCACCATCATGGTATATGTCCAGTATGCTAACCTTGGCGAGATACCCCACCTTAGTCCACATACTCTTCTGCACTGGTGAAGCACCCTTGTCGCCTTCTTAATCTTCTCTTCAACGTGGTATTTCCAGGTTAGTCGCGAGTCCAAGTATACACCCAGATACTTGACCATCCCAGACACCTTGATCCTCGATCCAAAAAGCATGAGGGGCTGAAAATCCAGATCTTTAATCTTCCTAGTGAAGATTATCGCGTCTGTCTTATTGGCATTTATGGTGAGGCCCTGTTCCGTACACCACTGCTCCACCACTTGGAGTGCATTCCTCATGATATCTGCCGTAGTGCTCATAAACTTGACACGTGCCACAATCGCTACATCATCTGCATACCCAACGGTATGCAGGCCCATTACCTCTAGCCGCCTGAGCAGAGTGTCCACAGTGATGTTCCACAGGAGGGGCGATAGGACCCCGCCCTGTGGGCATCCCTTGCTGACCCTCCCTCGCAGCCGCGAGTCTCCTGTCTGAATCCTTACCGCTCTGTTTTTCAGCATGCTGTCCACCCACCTTACAATCATGGGGCTGACCTCGCGCCTCACCAGAGCGTGTTTGAGTTTGTTGAACTGTATCTTGTCGAAGGCGCCTTCGATGTCCATAATTACGGCCATCGCTATGCCTCCGGTATGCAGTTCCCCCTCGGCTACTCGCACCAATTGGTGAAGTGCCGTTTCTGTAGATCTGCCAGCCTGGTAAGCGTGCTGGCTTCTACTTAAAGGGTGCCTCCTTAGCATAGTACTCTCCAGGTGGTCTGCCACCACTCTTTCCATTGTTTTCAACAGAAAGGATGTTAGGCTGACCGGTCTGGAGGACTTCGCCTCGGTGTAGTCCTTCTTGCCTGGCTTAGGGAGAAATACCACTTTGGTTTCCCTCCACACCGCCGGAATGTATCCTGTTGCTAGACAGGTAACGAATATTCCCCTAAGCCTGGGTGCAAAAGGTAGCTAACTTCCTTGCTTTTTACGCTTACTAGAACCGAAGGACCATAAGCTGCATTAGCTCCAATCGCAGACTTCTGAGATGCACCTTAATTCATAGACGAATCTTTTAAATGTCGCCACTTCGGTTTCTGAAAGACCAGTGATGATCGCTCATTCAATGATATCTTTTTCCAGAATGGTGGTACGCGTACGAATATTACTGATATTGGGCCTCGCTGTTTCTTCCAGGATACTGAATGGAGCTAGTGGCCTTCCAGTTCTAAAAATTTAGCTCTTTGTTCTTGCGCACTACAACTCACTCATTACTATAGTTGCAGGGCCAACATTTTAGTAGATATTCTTGTAGTATTCCAAATTGCCTCTATCCCCTATCTCTTTGAAGTAATTTAGCATCATAGGAAATACTCCTAGAAATAAAAACATTTAATAAAAATTCTTACTACCACAATGACCAACCATCACCTCTTCCTCCTTGAACTTTCCAATTATAAAAACCCCCAAAAACTCCACTAAATCTTTTCGATAACCGCTCGTCGTCGTTTGTTTACACCGAATTGAATGTCCTGAAGGGAGTGATTTATTCCCAGCGTTTTTGCCTCTCGAAATAACGTCCTATAATTAGCAATCCATATTTCCTTCTGGCGACAAACTAAGCCTTGTGTGTGTGGGAAGCCCACGTTGAAAACGCTCCAAACAATGATTGATGACGAAAGTTAATAATTCCGAAATTTATTTATTTTGATGTTCCAAATTTAGTGACAATTTTCTATGCAACAAATTGGTTAAAAATAGATTTTCGAGGAGTTGTTGTTGACAATGAACTTTGGTTGGAGCATTTTTTGGGAGAAGAGGGAAGTGGAAGAAGTTTGGATTGACATATACACACAGTTGGTGGCTTGAGCTTGCGTAAGGCTCTCTTGTTTATTTTGGAAGCGCCGTAATAGACAAACAGTGTGCCCTACAGACATGTCTATCTATTACATATATTTTGTGTATCCTCTTTAAACGTTTATTATCCAAGAACTGGACTTAGGCTATTGATCAGTTTTAAGACAGCTCTTGGATTAGTGTTCAACACTTCTTTAGGCGTTATTCCCGATTATTCTGTGGGACGAAACTGCGCCTCTCAAGTGTGACACAACTGCAGAGGACATGTTGTGCAGTATCTGTTTCTACCTAATAGCTTTTGCTTTTGGGGGTCTTTTTCTTCCATACTTTGGGTATATGTATATCCTAGATATAAACTAGCTCTGAAAATGCTGCTCAGGTGTGATAAAAATATGTGAATTCCCTACTGTAGTAGAGCGGGGACAATGTCATTACATCAAGGTGCTTTAAATTGATGGTATTGATAGCCTACTTAATTTGGGATGATTGACGACGACCTCCAAGTATGCATAACGAGTCCATCACATGCACTTTTAGCAAACGTAAAACATAGGAGATAGTCGGCCTCCCAACCTTGCCCTCCATTTCTTAATACCATCCGTCCCACCTTATCCCTATCCCCATTCGCATTCCGTTTTATGAGATCCAATTGTAAGTTAAGGCCTAAGGTGTCAAGTCACCGTGCTGAGAGCTGAAGTAAAATTCGCTGGTCATATAGTGGCAGTTGTGGCAGACGCAGACGCAATCGTAGAGTCACGAACTCCTTTGCTACCCCGCCCGTCCCCGCTGTTTCACCTCCAATAGGTTCTAGCCCTACCCCTGAGCCGGATGTTGCATCAACCAGCTCTACTAGTATTGACAGACACTCGGTCACTGGTAATACTCGGTCTTCGGCAACCTACGCCAACCTGGTAACGGTTCCTAAGCCACAAAGTATTTTCATTTCGCGTTTCTCCCCTGAAACTTCGACCGAGGTAATAAAAGAATACTTAAGAGCAAAAACAATTAATCCCGAGACTGTCTCCTGTCGGAAAATCAGCAACGCTTCCAAACCGGTCGCGTCTTTTGTTCTAACTGCACCGCCTCATACTGCTGAAAAGTTACTGGATCCCACATTCTGGCCTCCCGGTGCTTTCTCTAAGAATTTTGTTCCCCGCCCACGTGTGCATCGTAATCCCGACACTCTAGAGGTTCCAAAAAACTTAAGACGCTTTCCCTCTACTATCAAAACGTGAGGGGTATGGTATCAGATCCAAAACCCGCAATGTATTTCTGGCAACTTCGGCTAGTGATTTCGATATAATCGCTTTCACTGAAACATGGTTACGTAGTGGGATTCTTAATGCCGAAATTTTTGATTCTTCCTTCCAAGTTTTTCGGAAGGATAGGTATACTGACTCGGAGGTTCGCGGAGGTGGTGTACTACTTGCCTGTAGTAACCTTCTCAATTGTTGCTTATTAACGCTTCCTAACTTCTCCAACTCTTTGGACATTGAGATTATTGCTCTTAAAATTTCCCTTGTCCACAATAACCTTTTCGTTATTTGCTGTTATATCCCACCAGATATATTCAGTACTCTTGATGACAGAGGCCAAAACCTCTATGATATCTTAATCTCTTGTACTAATCATATCCATGATATGATGGACTCTAAGGACGAGCTCCTACTTTTAGGTGACTTTAATTTACCCAATGTACAGTGGGTATCTTGCGATAACGACGATAACTACCTTCCTGAAAACAACCTTAACGATAGGGAATCCATTTTTCTGAATTCTTTATTCTCATGCGGTCTGAACCAACTGAGTGGTGTGAATAATATTTTAGGAAGGCGGTTAGATCTTGTATTCTGTTCGGACTCAGACAACATGACCGTTGAGCCCAGTTCGATAGTCTTGTTGCCTGTCGACAATTATCACCCTCCCCTCTTACTTAATTATTGCTCTGCCTTCGACGATAAGCCAATTCCGGGGGAGTCAACATTTGCCTTTAATTTTAAAAAGGCCAATCTCAATGAACTCTCATCCAAGCTCTCCTCCATCGATTTCGACAGGTTGCTTTCCTCAGATGAGTTGGATGACGATGTAACAAGATTTTATTCCGTCTTGTACGAAACCTTTGCATCCTGTGTACCCATTGAGCCTCTAAAGTTATCTAGGTCATCTCCACCCTGGTACAGTAATGAATTGAGGCAAACCAAAAACCAGAAGAATAAACTCTGGAAAAACTACCTTAAGAGGAAAGACACTGCGAGTTTCTCTGCATTTGTCAATTGCTTTGACCATTTCCATGCACTCTCTGAAACTCTCTATAATGAATACCTCAGTGATATGAAAGATAAACTGTATGGTGACCCGAGATATGAAAGATAAACTGTATGGCGAGTGATATGAAAGATAAACTGTATGGTGACCCGAGAACATTCTTTAAATTCATCAACACCAAGAAAAAAACTGATAATTACCCTAACACCATGCAACATGAGAACTCTTTCAGTACCAATCCATCCGAGATTTGCGACATGTTTGCATCGTTTTTTCTCAAATCTTTCTCGTCTCCCGTTTTTCAACCCGACGAAAACAATTTCCGTCATATTAATCCGATACAGATGTCTCAAGACTTCTCTATATCTATAACTAGGGATGAAATCCTGAAACATATTAATGAACTCCCACATGATTTCTCGTCCGGTCCTGACGGTATTCCTCCTGCTATTCTAAAATCCTGTGCAGAGCCCCTTCTGTCTCCTCTTTTGTGTTTATTTCAAAAATCCCTAATTACAGGGTGCTTCCCAATCTTATGGAAGAATTCTTTTATAGTCCCCATTCATAAAAAGGGTAGCAAGAACGAAATATCTAATTATAGACCTATTGCGAAACTATCCTGTATCCCAAAACTTTTCGAATCTATTATTTATTCTGCTATCGCCCCAATCTGCAAGAGACTTATCTCAACTAATCAACATGGTTTTCTTGCAGCTCGTTCTACTACTACTAATCTACTTGAGTTCTCTTCTCACACAGTTCGAGGCTTTGTTAGCGGCTGCCAAACGGACTGTGTTTACACTGACTTCAGTAAGGCTTTTGACAAGCTCTCCCACTCTATTATAGCTCTCAAACTGAAAAAATTTGGCTTTCCGCCTGCCCTTATGGTATGGTTCCAGTCGTACTTAGCCGACAGAACTTACCAGGTTTTATTCCGCGGGGCTAAATCTAGAAACATCGAAGCGTCATCTGGAGTCCCGCAAGGTAGTCACCTAGGCCCTCTTCTTTTTATTCTTTCAATTGATGACATTGTTGCCTTGTTAAAGAACTGTCAAATCCTTATTTACGCTGATGACATTAAACTCTACCGTTATGTAAGAAGTATTGAGGATTGCAAACTTTTACAAGTTGACCTGAACACCTTCTATTCTTGGTGTTCCAACAACAACCTGGTACTCAATATTAGTAAGTGTGAGGTCATGACTTTTTGCAGGAAACGTGGTCCACTAACTTATGACTACACTTTCCTTAACAACACACTTTCCCGAGTTAACTCTGCGATCGATCTGGGGTCAGGTTTGAAAGCAAGATGGATTTTTCCACCCACATTAATTATATTTCCTCCAAGGGCAGTTCAGTCCTAGGTTTTATAAAAAGGTGGTCAAAGGAATTCAACAGCCCCCTCATCACTAAGCATCTGTACATATCATTAGTGAGGCCTTTACTTGAATACGCCTCCCAGGTTTGGTCTCCCAAGTTGGAAGAGTCGAATCGGTTCAAAGAAAATTCGTCCGTTTCGTACTCAGTCATCTCCCTTGGGATGACCCACGCATCCTTCCGCCTTATGAAAACAGGCTTAAACTACTCAACTTAAGCTCCCTACATAAACGTCGTGAAGTTGCTGACGTCATATTTGTTCATCGGCTACTAAATGACAAGGTAGACTCAGGTTTCTTACGAAGCCAAGTGGCATTCAGAGTGAGTAATTATAGCTTGAGGGGTGTACCTCTCCTGCATACTAACTCCTCTAATACCAATTACGGCAAGTACGAACCTGTTAATCGCATGCTTATTAATGTTAATAGAAATATTAGGGTTTTTAGCATGCTTACAAGTGAAGAGGCTCTCAAAAAGAGTCTTCTTAATGTGACGTGAGTCCTTGGTGTACCCACTCGCTGTTGCACGCTTCTCTGTTTGATTTAATATTTTATGTTTGCATGTCTCAGCTGAGCCACGGCAGTGGTAAATGTTCTCAGCCCTGCTGAGTAGTGCACCTTCTGAGCTAGAAGGTTTAATTCGTTTTTTATTTTTATATGTTTGCATGCCTCAGCAGAGCCGCAAAATCTGTGGTAAATTTTTCTCAGCCTTGCTGGGAAGTGCGCCTTCTGTGTTAGAAGGGAAACTCTATATATGTATATATATACATATACATATATATATATATATGTATGTGTGTATGTATATATAGATTTTCATGCTTTGCTGAAAAGTGCGCCTTCTGTGCTAGAAGGGTTAACTCTATAATAAAAGGTCCTCGCCGATGCCCCGGCAAGGTCGATGTGTAACAGTGCCTTACCCTGGTAAGTGGCTTTGCCAGGGTGGACTTGTGTTTCTGCAATATTCGTGGGAGCAAAAATGTAGACAAATACAAACAACAAAACAAACAACAAAAGACGAAAATGTAAGAGGTGGACCTTCCTCCTCAAATTAGTAAGCTGTGAGGATACCGATCGTGAAGGCCATCGACGGCAAACCTTTTCAGAAGGAGCGCTGGACTGGCAAGGTCGCTACCGGCATAGCAGGAGGAGATGTAAAAAATTGGACCGGACTCGAATCAACTGCGAGGCTGAGAACGAGAGTAATATCCCTACATTTATTGAGGGAGCGCCGATACTGAAAGAGGAAGACATTTTCAAGAAACTGGGAGTTCAAATGAAAGATCTCATGCAGGATTTTAGTGGGAGGAACAAATCGCCCACGCCGCCCTAGCCAGGATGAAGAAGCTGAGATCAACCTATCTCGACGCAGTTAGAAAGATTAGAGGAAAAAAGGGCACAGAGAGTGGCGGATACAGCTACACAAACAGTGTCTATAGAGGACTCCAATAAAGAAAATCCTAAAAAGGACGTCATGGCGGTGGCAAAGTCGCTGGAGGAGACCATAAGAACCCGGTAATTAGCCTAACGCCCAACCCCACTGCCAGGAGGACTGGATTCGCGAGTTATACCTCATCGGATAGGGTGGCCCAGCTATACCCCCTGGCACTGGGTACGTCGGTCGCCGATTGGTTATCCAGGAGGTACCAGCGAGGAGGTGACGGTACGATTTTGCCCCCTTTATTCTAAGGGCTGCGATTTCCCTTGTCACAAGGTTCAAAGGAGGGAGGTATAACATAGGTAAGTGTGGAGTGAAATGTCCCTGTTATGAGTAACTCCGCACATCTTTGCACTTTCTGTATTTTGTTTAGTACGGTGGACTCACCCAAGGTTGGCTACCATAATAAGACCCCATATAGGAGTATCGGGGGACAATCGCTGTGTAGATCCATCGCACTAGGAGCCCCATTTTTTTTGCAAGCGAACAATTTGAGCCTAGCATTGTTCAGCCGGAGGTGTTAAGGTGGGGTTTTATACCTCCTTGTGAAAAGGACCAGTTTCGATTTTACTGGGTTAACGCTGAGTTTGCGTTCCAGCTTGAGAGGGTTTGTAATGCCGTCTCGATGAAATCACAGAGGACTTGAGAAAATTTTCCTTTTATGATGATAGCTATGTCATCCCCGTTCGCCAGGACGTCGTGTCCCATTTTCTCCATGCGTCCATGCTGATTCACACTCACGACCCATAGAAGCGAGGAAAGTACTCCCCCTTGCGGGGTGCCTCTGTTAACGGCCCTTCGGCCGAGCAGTCGCCAAGGCTTGAGCTCACCATCCTGCCGGTAAGAATTTGATGGATAAGAGACACCAGCGACGCCTCGATCCCTAGTTTCGCCAAGGCCCAATGACGCCTTGGAGCACGTTGTTAAACGCTCCCTCTATGCCAAGGTAAGCTACTAATGTAGAGTCTTTGACCTCGAAATTTAAATGAAAATCTATATTCTGAAGCCGTTTGTTATTCAGTAGTCACACTAAATCAGACGGGCACTAGTTCGCTTAAAAACCATACTCCAACACATTTATGATTTGGACGTCGAATGAAACTAACAAACTGGAGAAGTTTTGGAGGTAATTGTTATATTTTAATTCCAGATCACAAACAAGGCAAAATGAACAGGAAATCAGAGGGTATTTTAGTCGGATATGATTTGAACTCGCCATGCTATAGGATTTACAGAACAGACAAATGTGATGTAATATGTTCGGATAGTGTCATATTCGATGAAGAGAGTAATAATGCGGAAAAAAATGAACAGATCCTAACGTCAATAGAAGACAGGCAAGTCGATATTCCAGATGACTCTGATGCCAGTGAGACAAAAGAAGAAAGGAAGAAAGATTCTGAGTTATTCGTAGACGTAGAGCTCCAGACGACCAAGAAGAATCCACAGAAATTGATGTAATAACGTGACAGATGAAGGAGACGAAAACAACTTAGCGATGTTAGTATATTTAGCAACCATCTATCGCTCAGACATTACTTGAATCGATTTTGCAGTAAACCAATGACCAGTCATTTGAAAATGATGAACGAATTTTTCAATATCGAAGAGAGACGGAAAAATTTGGCTTATTCGCTTCACTTGGTTAGGTTCAAGGTTTGAAAGGTCACCCCCATTCGAAGCTAATACACCGACCTCCATTGGAATCCGCATCAGAAAGTTCCCGCCTAAGGCCCAGTGAAGTTCAAAACTACTGATTCGATCCCCCACTCACCCTACAAAAGCTCATCCGAGACACAGTGAAGTTCAACCAAACTACCCCAGCTCAGCCAAGACTCAGTGAAGCTCTAAAGCTCATTCGGCGAGAAAGCTCTTCTCAAGCATATGGAAGTTTAACTAATCTCACAGAAGCGCTCACTAACACCCAATATCACAACCGCACTCAGGTCAACAACCGATGATCGTTGGCTCGCATCTCTATAGCTATACTACTAAACAGTTTCAGAATAGAGATTTCTTCCTTAAAACGACGAAACTAAACACTGCGTCTCATCTTCGACTTTCTGTAGTTTCTATTGTTGTAATTGATTTCTACTTGATTACTATGTATCAGAAAATGAATGGAGTGGAGAACCCTTCTTTATCATCAACCCCTGCCCCCGAATACAAAAAGACAAAGTTGATGCTACCTTTTGCACAGGTGTAATCATAATCCTCTTGCAAGGTAACACAAATTCAGTGTCTTAACGGTAAATTTAAAGGTAGCATATTTTAATTTGCTTTTAATTCATCCTAAATACCTATAATAAATTAAAGGGATGTTATTCAATTAGGGTGCAAAGTTGTTAGGATCCTCCGAAAAGCCAAAAAGACGCGTACGCGCAACCCCCGAGCTTAATTGTATTCAAATGAAGCCACAATGTCAATACCAGCAATTTGCAGGCAACTTTGTTGGCAATAATCGATAACCAGCACACTGACAGGCCCCAAGAAGGATGGCGCAAGAATGGGCGAACTTTCCGCGAAATCAATCCTGGGGGAATTTTAATTAAACTCCTAAGGAAGGCGCTCAAAGTATCCTAAAGCTTCAAAGAACCACTCAAGGTGCAGGTGATTAGAAACGGAATTGTAGATGGCTGTGCGAGAGGGTAAGGGGTGAAGGTGGGGGTTGGGGGCAGCAGCCAAACAGTGTTGTTGTGCATCTTGGCTTAGTTGAACGTGATGCTGGCTGGCGTCATAAACTTTTGAGTACTTAAAACTTTACAACACCATGCACCAAGATGGTGCTCTCCGCTAACTGGAAACCGCCAGCAAATCTTAGACTTTTGACGGAGCAAGATTAAACGTTGCTTCCGGCTACGGGCGGGGGCGAGGGGATGAGGAGCTAACGTATCAGATCTAGTAGTATTTTGCCGAGAATAATTGCTCAACCTCAAGTGCACACATGAACTTCGCCCTTTTTGTTCGGTTGGACCGTTCACCTCCGTGCAGGATTCCTTTCTTCTTCGATAAGGTCGGGGGGTGGTGAACAGACCTGAGCCCCGGGGTGCCCCAAAACCAGATTACACCTGCATGTATAATCAATTTGAATACTTAATCGTCTTTAAAACTTACACCCTGCTCGGGGGAATTGGGGCCCTAAACCTAGGGCTAGAACAAGGGGCCCCGGAATGGGTGTCCATTATCCTGAAAGCCCTGTGCACACATCCGTGCACTGCAGCCAACCGGGTCCTGCTGACATTGTTCCGGGGATAATTAAAATTCTAATCAAGGGGCTCAATTAAGTATTTACAGGGATTAATTATGCGTTGGATTTGTGACCGGGGAGAACTCGGCCCGACTTCCGACCCTACGGCTCTCACCATAAGGGCACACACCGTACCCGTCCGTCGTCGTCCGTGCCTTTTCCGGGGGCGCACCGGGACCCTATGGACAGACAGCGGGAGCAGCGCGCTCACTGCTGCTGCTGCTGACAAGGCACTTCTGTGTGGCCCAGTGAAGAAGGTGGTGCTGCCCGAATAACATTACAACCAATTCCAAACACGTAGTCCTTTTCACTCCTTCGTCCTGCGGACCCGGGGCCCCCCGATGATTGCTTCTGGGGGAAACGGCGAACAGGAAAAATTCCTTCCCAGGAAAAGTTCCCATGAAGAATATCAAACGCCCTGCGATAAACGTTTTTCCAAAGGAGTACGTGCCCGGGGGGCAATGCTTCTTTCAGGAGCTCCATAATGAGACATGAGCTCTGCTCCTGCTTCTCCTGCTGCACAGGGTCCTTGACTCAGGCATGGTTTTAGGCTTCGGGATGCCTGAAAAGCGATCTTTTATGGGATGTTTTCTATATATAAAAAAAAATAAACGAAGGCGCGAATGTGCCTAAAAGGAGAACTTTATAGCTTTTGAATATCTGAATTTCTACGATTTCCACGCCAGGATATTCCTGGAATTCCTTTTTACAGCGCGTATTTCTTCCGGTGTGTGTATTGAATTACAGGAGGTGGAGGGGCGGGTTCAGGCACAAAATGGAAAAAAGGAAACGTCGGGATGTTTAAGAATCACTTTTCCCCCGTTACTAATGGATCGAGTTTGTTTATAGAAAATTTGTTTCTATGGCGGCTGAGATTAACGACGATTCACCTGCAGGAATTTTAGATAAGGTGAAAGATTTTCGTTCGGGCACGAAAATAGGGAAAAGTTCAATTAAAATTGTATTTATTAAAAAATAACTTTATGGTATTATTTAACAAAATGTGTTCTTGTGTAGTTGGTTTCCCATATTGTGGAAAAGGAATTGGAGCGAGCCTATCCGCCTATCATCTCATAGGTCTGTGGTTCGAATCCGCTTCGTGCGCTTCACTCTTTTCTTCTCTCCATTTCTCCCACCAAGATCATTTTCACACTTGGTTGCAGCAGCAGAGAATGACTGCGACCGCCTGACCAAGGCTTCCATGGCTGCGAAAGGAGACATCGCTGGGGGTGCGCAACAAGACGATGGTGTCAGATTCCTCTTGACTAAATCCACCAACCCTTTTTTATATCACATTCAAGTCCATACCTGTACAAGCCGTAAAGACATCATTTCAGTCTGACATCATCTGCATGATCCTTAAAAAAAGGGGTGCTTCAAAGGTGCTCACCAGAGCCGGCACAGTCTAGCCATCTAGCTATCTAGCTGGTATCTCTCCTTGCATTTCTTTGCCTTTCTCTTTCTCTATTTTTTAGGCTTCGTAATGCTTCTGGTGGATGGCCTTTAGCGCCACTTTCATCACTCCCACACATCCTCCGATCTTATCATACGGTCCAAGATGTTCTTAGGTGCTAGCTGCACCTCAGCCACTGTTTCCAGCACAGTCCCGAGCTCCGCAAACCTTGCGCATTTGAATAGGACACACTGTAAAGGTATACCCTACAACCTCCATTCCCACTCAGGAGCTGCGGGAGGTAGTAACTCACTCTGCGTAGTACAGTATCCACAGTATGCCTAGCCAGAGTTTATTTTCCTCCGATTTCGTCCACCCGATGCCATCGGCGAAACTAATAGTGGCTGGTTCCCTTGGAATGCGTAGCATTAATACTTCATCATACATGGATCCACAGGAGAGGGCCTAACACGGAGCCTTGGGGCACTTTGTAAGTTGTTCTGTGTTACCTTACTCCCTCGTCTGACTCGCAGTGTAGTGGCCTACCTACAAGGAATTCTATCACAATGCGCCCTAGATACTCAATAATCTTGCTTCTCCTGGCTGTGTTGAAAGTATTTTTGACGTCAAGGGTTATCAATGCGGAGCTCTTATTCACATCCATTGCTGTCCTGCAAGGCTAGTCACAATATTGGCAGCATCTGCTGTCGATCTAGCCTTCCTGAAACCGAATTGCCTATTCACCCTTTTACCCATATCGGCATATCGGTCTGTAGGCCGACTGGTCCCCTGGGGGCTTACCGGGCTTCGGGATGAGCACAGATTTTTGATGCTTCCACTGCTCAGGGAACATTTCTTCCCAAACTGGCTGGCAGCTTCACCGCTCTGTTCGGTATAGAGTCCGTCTTCTTCAACTTCTTCCTCCTTCACCTCTGAGATGTCGGCGTCATCCACGTTTACTGCAGGCAGGCTCTTCGTGTTCCCGCTCCGTGAGAACAGGGTCTGTATGATATTTCGCATTACAGGGCAGGTAATCGTTGGAGACCGCTTACCCTTAATCGACGACATCACTACCCTGTATGCACCCCTCATGGATTACTATACTCTTCCGAATGGCATTTTTAGCTCTCTTCTTGCCTCCATATATTCCATAAGGTCCTCGTCGAGATCTGCCAGTTACCGCCCTTATAGCCTTCTTGCTCTTAGGCAAACCCTTCGACGCTCTTCAATTTCGCCGTTCCACCAGAAGTTCGAAGGACATCTTCGGAGTTTTGGATGCTGAGGCACAGAGGCGTCACATGTCCCTTTCATCGCTACGGTGATGTGTGCATCTCTTTCGTTAGCGCATCCTGTCTCCTCAATATTCTTCTGCAAGATCATCTCTTTAAACAGCTCTTCATCTAACTTGTTACGCTACAGCCCAGATAGAGCCTTGGTCTCCTCTAGGGCATTTCTCTTAGTTCGTCGGTCCCTTGCAGCATGTTTCCAGTTCCGGATGTTGAGAATTGCCTTTGCGTCAGCCTCATTCACAGAGTATATCTAACTCCTCCTGGGTCTACCTACTGGCCTATTTCCCGAAATTTTTGATGCCATAAGCCGTTTTTGGATACGATTTCTCTTCATCCTGATTACGTGGCCGGGCGGCGTCTCAGTCTGTTAACTTTCATAAGAGTTCTGGGTCGTCAAAAAAAAATTCCTACAACTTGTTGTTGTGTCTCCATCACCATATTCCATCCTCTCTAGTTGGGCATTTGGAAATTTTTCTCTCAAGCCTGTTGACTCGTTCCTCTATGTCCTGGGTCATAGTCCAAGTCTCGCTACCATTACACAGTACTGGTCGTATTACTGCTTTGTAGAGTGAGAGTTTGGTTTTCTTGTTTTTCTTGTTTTCTTGTTACTTGATTTAGTTGCTTTAGTTGCTTGCTTTAGTTGCTTTAGTTGCTTGCTTTAGTTGCTTTAGTTGCCTTGTTTGCTTTAGTTGCTTGCTTTAATTGCTTTGATTGCTTGCTTTAGTTGCTTTACTTACTTTAGTTGCCTTGTTTGCTTTAGTTGCTTTCTTTAGTTGCTTTGATTGCTTGCTTTAGTTGCTTTACTTACTTTAGTTGCTTGCTTTAGTTGCTTTACTTGCTTGCTTTAGTTGCTTGCTTTAATTGCTTTGATTGCTTGCTTTAGTTGCTTTACTTACTTTAGTTGCCTTGTTTGCTTTAGTTGCTTTCTTTAGTTGCTTTGATTGCTTGCTTTAGTTGCTTTACTTACTTTAGTTGCTTGCTTTAGTTGCTTTACTTGCTTGCTTTAGTTGCTTGCAAGGAAGTTTTTTCAATGTGAGGTATTGGGTCCAAAGGCACTGCGGCCATTCATTTGGCCTCTTGTACTGCACCCCTATACCTCATATTTTTAGGCCAAATTGCTTGACAAGCTCATCAGTCTTCCTAGAGGCTTTCGCTTAGACTTGTATGATCGAGCCAGGCCTCCTCGAACAAAGAAACCCTATTCCTCGCTATTGCGGAGCATTCATAGAGAACGTGGAGAGCAGACTCATCCTCTTTCAGGTAAAGTCTGCAGCTGGGGTCCTCCGCCTTTCCTATCGCACATAAGGTCGCGGTAACTTAGGTCGCAGTGTCCGGTAATCAAGCCAACAAGTGTCCTGGCATCATTGCTAGTGCGCCCTAACAAAGCCTTGGCCGTGTTAGGAGACGGCCTACGAAGGAGCCGCTTAGAGTTGACCAGTCCAGGCGTGGAGCTCCAGCGTTCAGTATGTTTCACCCAAGTCCGATCGGCCAGGGTCTTTTGCAGCAAGCTGGTGGGTGGCCCAATAGCCGGTTCTGGGCCGATGATTCACTATCAGAGTCTTGTTTAGGCCTATAAGGATAGCTTGATTAAGAGCGTCCAGTTTACCAAGAGCACGTCGTCCCAAACTAATTTTGACTTGGTCCTAATGGCCCTCAATGTCCTAATTGCCGCTTGGCTATCAAGGAGAATAAAGATCCGTTTGTGCTACTAGGCCCTTCTTAAGTTTTCATGAGGGCATGCCAGTATAGTATACACCTCTACTTGGAAGATAGTTGCTAGGGTGCCTAGGCTTACCGCAAACCGACGACTGGTGAGCTGGTTTCTCTTGTGCATCGATAGTCTTTAAGTACAATAATCCAAAGGACGATTGTGCATAACGAAAATGATGAAGTTTTTGCCGTCGTATGCCCGTATGAATAGCCTTTTGGTCAAATTTGGCCGTCGGGAGCCCGTTTGTGCTCCCAAGCTGCCAGTGTTCGCCCATTGTAAGCTATGTTTTATTTTTACTCGGGTTATTGTATAATTTGTGCAAAATAATGTAGGCATATCGAAAAGAAATGTCTAAAAAGTTAAGGGCGCATTAAAATATCTCGCACGGGGCACTAAAATTCCTAAAGCCGGCCCTGATCCAGGGGCAGTGTGAATGCCCTCGAAATCCACAAGAAATGATGAAAACTAATCCAAATTTGTTTGGATAATTAAATTTCAATTAAAAAAAACCAACCAATCCCGAAGGACTCTATGGTGCTCCACTAAATTATTGATGTTAACAATATTTACAAAAACTTTTTTTACAAGCAATCCACTTGACTCCAGCCTGAAATATTATAAAATCGCTTTGCAGCACCGCAGCCATGTAAACTCAGCATCGTCCATTCATTCTTTACCGCTCAGCTAATACCTTTTATTATCCGAATGCAGTAATAACACGGCCCCAGCAGCACTGCACACGGCGGCCACCATCAAGTATTTAAACTGGTTTAATTCAAATTAAAATCCGCCAAGGGATTTACGGATTCGGGATTACACATTCGCAAACCAACTTAGCATTGCTAGCCACGTCCGCCATCGGGAAAACGGACGCCCGATGCACAAAGGATCATGGCCCCGATGTTGGGGGATATTAAAGTGTGAATGCTGCCGGCCCGCCCTATTAAATTCGCGGCGCATATACCCTATGGACACTACTAATTAAATGCTCCGTGCAGAGGTGTGGTTGCAGGAGACTTTGATAATTAAAACCGCAGGAAATTAAAATGGGGGAAAAAATAAATAAATAAATAAAAAATAAAAAAATAGGAGCTCCTGACTGCTGGGGCTGTTCACGCGGGCATTGGCAATCAGCAGGAGTCCGGTATCCAGCCGCCCTGGTTTCATCCCTTGCACGTCCATTAAATTTCATTAAAACTGAAATTAAATTCGATCTGTCAGGCTAATTTCGGCGGGGGTGGGAAAACAAAATCACCGCCGCCGCCGCGGCCATAGGTCGGCACGTAGTGGTTGTGGCAGGGATCTGCACCCGGGTCTGTCTCGTCTCGGGCATCCTTTACCTACGAAAAAAAACTCGACTTTAAACACTTCTTGGCAATTTCGCTTGTCTTATATCCTTGCGAATAATTCTGCCTTCTCAAAGAACCCTGGAATTATAGGGACGAAGGGCAGCACACAAAGGGGGTTGTTGCTTTCTGATAACAACCAGCAGGGTTGGTATCGTGGGTGTCCCGGCGTGGGGCAGGAGTGGCAGTTTTTTGCATTTTTACTGCACTCCTGAGTACATGTAATGGCTGTATTTAGCTGCTCCTTATTCCCCATGCAGAACTAAAGGGGTTACCCCAACCCAAAAACTAACTCCGGCATTAATGCTCTGTTTACTCTACTATGGAAGAAGGGAGAAGGCGCCAACTACAACCGCCGGCATTTTTAGTCCTTTTCACCGGCTTTAAAGTTTCTACTTTGTATTTGTTTTCCCTGTTCAAACCGGAATCCTTCGTGTTTAGTTAAAGGCGAAACTCAACTCGACTCCATTCTTTCCCTTTTATTTCAGATGCATAAAGGGCATTACGAGCTAGTTAATATTCTACGGGAAAATTACGAATTTATTTTCGCTTGTTTGCAGGAATTCTTTTAAAATATGAATTAAATATTAAGATGAATACTTTGAAGTACGCTCGGGGATTCCAGATTATCCTATCCTAGCCTTGGGACGACGTTGGCTTTTAAGTTTCGCTTAGTTACTCTTAAATAAGATAAGGGAAGTTCCAGGAAATGATAAAGATACTTGCAGAAGATTTATTTCCCACCGGCATTTGCTATCCAATTATATGGTAGCAGATTGTTAGAGTGGGGGGAGGTAACATCTAACATGGTAGTATGTGAAAATATGTAGTTGTCGTAACTATTCTGGACTGATAGAAGATGATTAAAATTTTCAAGTATGGTGGTCATCGGTAACTTTCCTAAAAGAATAGACTAATTGCGATTGGGGCTAGACCCTCCCAAGCAAGGTATACGTGAGACTTGCATCTGAGCAATCCAAAATATGAGATGGCCAGGAAATGAAATATTGCAACAAGTGCCATCTTGTATTTAAATCTGGATAAAATCCGTGGCGTTTTCCCGATAGATGGCGTTGATTGCAAAAGTCGCGAGCCACTGATCGAAGGCACCTTTTTAAAATCTGCTGCTCAGAAATGATTCGTTCGCTTTCGTTCTAATAACTTTAATGTGAAAAATAAGTAACGAATAAATAAGTCACTCTCAGCCAAAATTGAGGCAGCATGGCTGGGAAGGTTCGATGCAGTCACCGTAAGGTTCAGACATGTCCCAGTGCCGGACTAATAGTCCATTCAAAACGCGGTCCTAAAGGGTTGAAACTTTAGGAGTACCCCTTACCATTAAGTTCGCCTTAATTTAGTATAAATCAACCACCTTCGCAAATAAATATTGAAAAAAGTGCATTTCATCGCATTAGTTTTCATTATTATTGAAACAATCGCGAAACCCCCTAGAAAGGGGTGTTTTTTGCATTTTTAGGGGTGACGCCCTAGTTTTAGGACCGCGGGACCTCGATTTTCGTGATCAGCGACCCCAAAAACCTTTAGGGTTCGATTTTCTTAACGGTGTTATTTTGGAACACCATAACGCGCGTTTTGAATGGACTATAAAGGGTGGGCCAAATGCGACACCAACTGGGGGCCACCACCAAATACCAAGTGTTAATATAGTAAACAATGCTATCATTATCAATAGTACAGAGTTAACGCGACGAGCAAAATTTTTTAGTTCAGAATTCGAAGCTGGATTTGAATTCGGCAGTTGCAGCTCTGAAGTCAATGAGAATGTTCATTGAGAAGGAAGACGACAACTTTGAACACTACGAAGAAGCAGGAAGGGAACGCGCCGGAGCCTCAAAATATGAGACCTCCGAAATCTCCGTCACCGAACTCTTCGCTTAATCCTATTAGATTACGGACATGCACCAGAAGTGAACCTGTCATCATCTCAAAAAATTTTCGTCGATTTCCGCTATTGACCAGTTTTTGACATCATTGGATCAACGGCTAACGGCGTATGTACTGGTGTCTGCGCGCTTCTGATTTCTGGCTGAACTTGGAGTCCGATCAGTTGCACGAACAAGCACGGCTTTTAGCCGAAATTTACAAAGACGATGGCGACGAAAACCTTGGGGTCGAGCTTGTACAATATGCAGCGTTTTACAGACAGTTTGTTGGAAATGTAGACCAATACCTCAGTCGCGGACATTTTATGTAGTCTATAATAATTGAAAAAAAGCTGCAGGATATTTTTCCAAATGTTGAAACAATTTTGAAAATGTATCTTGTGTTAATGATTACAAACTGCTCAGCTGAAAGATAATTTTCAAAATTAAAATTAATAAAAAAAGATTGCGGACGGCAATGACCCAACAACGCCTCAATGGTCGCGTAATTTTGAGCAGTAATAGCGACATTTTAAGAACTTTGAATTTCGATGATGTAATCGACGATTTTGCGACGAGTACTGCTGATTCCATTTTAGGCAGAAGTCGTAAAGATCGGAACGACTGCTTCGATAATGAATGCAAGCTGGCAACTGAACGTAAAGGCCCAATTACAATGACCGGATCTACGCGGATTGAAATGTCAAAAGAACGCATTAGAACGGATAGGAAACTGCACTGATTACAATGAACGGATCAGTTCGCATTTAAACGTCAAAGTTTTTATATCCACTTTTTGCCTTGTTGTACAGTACTTCGTAATCTTTCACCTCTGCGATTAACTGCTCGTCCGAAAACATTTTTAAAAACATAACAAACCAAACAAAATAAAACCTTAATCATTCACAGCTTTTGTTTACCAAAATTTTGACAGCTCAATCCGGCGATTTCTAAACAAACTAAAACGAATCCGGCACAGATGCGATCAAATGCGTTTGAATCCGTTCATTGTAATCGGTTAAATGGAAAACGCATGCTTGGAAAACAACTTTGACAGTTCAATCCGATTTTGTTCCGCTCTAATCCGGTCATTGTAATTGGGCCTTTAGAATGCTGCGTACCGAGCCATGCAGCAGTCTCAGAGAACACGGGCACGCGAAGAGAATTATAAAGAGCTCAGAAAAGAAGAAAAGAGAATTCACAGACGAAAAAAGGAAGCCTGGGAAAAAAATCTCGTCTGTGAGCTAGAACAGTACAGAGAACGACGGCCGCACCAGGCGCGGGAGTTCTACCAAAGAGTCCGCAGTATGACGCAATTCACACCACGTTGCACATACTGCAAGGACAAAAAAGGGAATCTGATCACCGATCCTAAAGGCATCTTGGAGCGATGGGAAGAGCACTTTCATGAATTGATAAATGGCGAGCTAACTGAGGATTCGGAGGCTCCACCAATATCTGATGCTGCCGCCACCAAGCATAGAAGAAGTTAGCAGAGCCTTCAGCCGGCTCAAAAACAACAAGGCCTCGGTTGCAGACGGCATCGCAGCGGAGCTGGTTAAATATGGAGAGCCTACATTACACCAAGCGATTCATGAATTAATTGTGCAAGTATTTTTTTTTTTTATTTCCCAATAAAATATTACACCTGTCCTAGAACAATAAGTAATTGTTTTAACAGTTTAGGGATTCAATTTTAAGCTTAAAGACCATTGTCTTTTATACTTAGTTTTTACATTTTTTTTACAATAATTATTAATTATACATAATCATGGAGTGATAAATTGGAGATCCACTGGTCTGCGTCTATTCAGTCTTCTTCTTGTGTTGGCTTCTTGCTGGGGTAGATCACGTATTTCCTTGTTTTGGTGGGATGTTATTGTGATTTGATGCTTCTTGCTGTATCTTTTAATCTCGTCCCTGATGCTAGGTATTTTGAGGTCGCGATGTATATCATCATTGGATATGTACCAAGGTGCATTCATAATATAGTCCTGAGTATTTTTGACTGCTGTCTTTGAATGATGTCGATGTTTGTTTTAATGGCTGTTCCCCATATTTGGATGCCATACATCCAAATAGGTTTTATTACTGTGTTGTAAATTAATAATTTGTTATAAAGCGAGAGTTTCGAATTTTTGTTTAGGAGCCAGTAGAGTTGTCTAAACTTATTTTTGATTTGGTTACGTTTTCCAATTATATGTTGTTTCCAAGTTAATTTGTTGTCAATTAGCATTCCCAGGTATTTCGCTGAGTTGACAGGGTTAATGTTTTTGTTATTTAAAGAAATAGCTTGATTTATGGAGGTCCTTTTTGTTGTATATATAACTTGAACCGTTTTGTCTTCGTTGATTTGTATTCCCCATTTGTGGAACCAGTTTGACGTTTCCTTTAGTATTTTTGCTATTTGTTTAGTAGCTTGTTCTAGGCAGTTGTGAGAGGAAAGAATCACCGTGTCATCTGTGAATGTTGCTATCATGGTTTCACGGGACACAGGTTTTGGTATATCTGCTGTAAACATAAGGTATAAGGTAGGTCCTAGGACGCTTCCTTGTGGAACACCAGCTTCTATTTTACGTAAGTCCGAGCATTCGTCATTATATTGTACGTAGAAGTGGCGGTCATCCAGGTAGCTCTTGATGAGTTGGTGATAGTCAGGTAACATTGTGCTAAGTTTGAGAAGGAGTCCTTCATGCCATACACTGTCGAAGGCTTTTGCAACGTCCAGGTAAACTGCGACACAATATTTTTGCTCGTTCAAATCATTTAGAATTTTATTTGTTACTCGATGGACCTGCTGTATAGTAGAGTGATCTTGTCGAAAACCAAATTGGTGGTCTGGAATTAGGTTGTTTAGTTTCAATGTCACGTCAATACGATCAAGCAGGAGTTTCTCGAATAATTTAGAGATGATCGGTAGAAGACTTATTGGCCTATACGATGATGGTTTAGATGCATCTTTGCCTGGTTTCTGGACAGCGATTATCTTAGAAACCTTCCAAACTTTTGGATAATAATTTAAACGTAGTATGGCGTTAAAGGCATTCCTAAGATAGACTAAGGCTTTTTCTGGCAACTGCTTTAGTATTTGTCCTGTTATCAGATCATATCCAGGAGATTTTCTAGGTTTTAATCTGTTCTTTATATAACATTTTATTTCATTTATTCCGATTTTCTTTATTATTTTATTTGGAGACGTATTATTTATGTTTAGGAATGAGTTATTTCGGTTATTGAAGGGATTAGTAAAAGTTGTTTCAAAATAGTCTGCTAGCGTTTTCGCTTTGTCTAGATTTGTTCTGGACCACGTACCGTCGGTTTTCGT
This sequence comes from Thereva unica, assembly GCA_949987705.1. Classification (NCBI taxonomy): domain Eukaryota; kingdom Metazoa; phylum Arthropoda; class Insecta; order Diptera; family Therevidae; genus Thereva; species Thereva unica. Next base: position 27,149,174 of record OX465281.1, on the reverse strand, counting down.
TAAAGGTGTTTGATGCTGTATTCCTTTTTTGAGCCTCTTGTTTAGTTTCCAAAGTGAGTAGTTTGTTGCTTGCGTTGCCGAAAGATTTGTCAGAAACTTGGTAGTATGTTGGTTGTTATGTAGTCTTAGGAGTTCCTTTAGTTCTATAGTTGATTTGTTATAATTAGCTTTATCTACTGGTGATCTGGTGCATTGCCATATTTTCCTGAGTTTTCTTTTTTCTTTGATTTTTTGTTTGATTGATTTTGGTGTATAAGTGTCTAAGTGGTTATGTTTGATTGGAGGCGTTGTTTGTAATGCTGCGAATTGAATTGAGTCGTTAAAGTGTACTATGCTGCTTTCGATATCCTCGTGGGACTTGAGGGGAATTCTAGTTTCCAAGTTTTTGTCTAATATTTTAGCAAAAAAGTTCCAGTTAGTTTTATGGTTAGTAAGGAAATGCGTTGGCCGTAGTAATTTCACATTAGTGATGTATTCCAATATTATAGGGGAATGGTCAGATGATAGTTCAAAGCATGATTTCATGGCAATTTGACTTAGGTTAAAGTTTTTAAGAACACAGAAGTCAATTAGATCTGGTTTTTTGTTGGTATCAGTAGGCCAATAAGTGGGCTCTCCAGTGCTTATAAAGGTACACTTGTTTTGCCTTATAGCATCCATTAGATTTTTTCCTCTTTTATTAGTAAGTCTTGAGCCCCAGTCAGTGTGCTTTGCATTGAAGTCACCTCCTGCAATAAAGCGCGGGCCCAGTGTATGGAGGTATTCCGTGAACTGTAATACACTTACATTGAATTTGGGTGGGCAGTATAGTGCAGATACTATGAGCGGTCCGTATGTATCATCGATTTGGACTGTAGTAGCTTGGAAATAGTCCTTCGTGTATTCTTCTAGCACATTGCAGCTGATGTCTTGTCGAATTATGATTGCTGTACCACCGTGAGCACGTCCACTAGGATGGTTTGTGTGAAAAACATTGTAGTTAGGAATCTTGATATAGCTTTTATTGGTAAAATGGGTTTCAGATATTAGCAGAATGTCAATAGAATGGTCAGTTAGAAATTTTTTAACTTCTAAGGCATGCTGGGATAGTCCGTTTGCATTCCAGACGATTATTTTTAAATTTGTATTATTATCCATTTATTTTAGTAATAAGCAGAGTTAGGATGTTCATCATATTAGAGATTTGTGTTATAAGCTGCTTCATCATGTTCTTTAGTTCGGATAAGTCGTCTTCAGGATTGATCACGTTTTTTTGGCTTTCGCCTTGTCCAGTGTTACTTTTTACGACATCTGCAAATGTTACTGGAGTATTCGTCATGATCGGGCGAGGAATTGGCCCATCAGTGGTTTCAGGTTTGCAGCTCTTTGGGTCTTGAGTACACTTGATAGTTTTGTGCTTTCCTGCACACTTTACGCAGATTGGATTTAGTGTACAAAAGTTCCTGGTGTGCCCATATTTTTGGCAGTTTAAGCACTGAAGTATGTTCCTATTTTGTCGAGGTGGTTCAAAAGATATTCTGCAATGTAATAAGTTGGTTATGTTATATATTTCTTTATTGTTGTGCAAGTATGGGAGCAGGAAGTGGTGCCAGAAGACTGGAGAAAAGGCATCCTCTGCCCGGCACACAAAAAAGGAGATATCACAGCGTGCACAAATTATCGCGGTATAACGTTGTTGAGTACCGTGTATAAGACATTCTCCGCTATCCTACAAAACAGGATGGCCCCATACGCCAGAAACATCATAGGCCATTACCAGTGTGGCTTCAGCCCAGGCAAATCAACGACTGATCAGATTTTCACCTTGAGGCAGGCAATGGAAAAATGTCTAGAGTTTCAAAAGTCAATTCAACACCTCTTCATAGACTTTAAAGCCGCCTATGATAGCATAGCCAGGGTAGAACTCTACAAAGCCATGAGAGAATTCGGCATCCCCGAACTGACAAGACTATGTAGGTTGACCATGATCAATGTGTCAAGCCAAGTAAAGGTATCCGGAACACTGTCCAGACCAATCAACAACTATAATGGACTCCGACAAGGGGACGGTCTGGCCTGCCTCCTTTTCAACCTGGCGTTGGAGAAAGTGATCCGAGATTCGGGCGTGACATCAAGGGGTACAATCCTCCACAAGTCCACCCAATTTCTGGCTTACGCAGACGACATTGACATCATTGGAAGAACAACAACAGCTGTACAAGAAGCTTTCACTCAGATTGAGCAAGCGGCAGGAAATCTGGGACTGCACATTAACGAAAGCAAAACAAAGTACATGGTGGCCTCGTCTGGAAGAACACCTAACATTGGTCCCACAATCAAGGTAGCGGAACACGAGTTTGACGTGGTAAAATCATTTACCTACCTTGGGTCAATAGTAGCAGCCGACAATAGCATGGAACCAGAAATACGCGCACGACTGCTAAAAGCCAACAAAGCCTACTATAGTCTGTCAAGGCCCTAAAATCCAAATATCTAACCATAACGTCTAAACTTTTACTATATAAGACGATGGTCTTACCCGTTCTCACATATGCATCCGAAACGTGGGTGCTTAGCAAAAAGCGCTCAAACCTCTTGGGCGTGTTTGAGAGGAAAATACTTCGGAGGATTGTTGGCCCCGTATGTGAGGAAGGACAATTCCGGAGACTCTACAATGACGAGATCTACGAGCGCTATCGCGACATAGATGTTGTGAAGAAAATAAAGCTCGGTAGGCTCCGGTGGGCAGGGCATCTAGCTCGTATGAGTGAAGATGAGCCTGCTCGGAAAGTTCTCTGCGGTAAGACCTATGGGGTGCGACAGCGAGGGAGGCCCAACCTTCGCTGGAAGGATGGCGTGGACCAGGACGCTCAGGGTTTGGGGATGCCAAACTGGATGACATCGGCTCAGAATCGGGACCGGTGGAGAGAACAGTTGCGCGAGGCCAGGACCGGATCCCGGTTGTAGAGCCGTTAAAGAAGAAGAAGAAAGATCGCCGTTAAAGAAGAAAGAAGAAAGAAGAAAGAAGAAAGAAGAAAGAAGAAAGAAGAAAGAAGAAAGAAGAAAGAAGAAAGAAGAAAGAAGAAAGAAGAAAGAAGAAAGAAAATGCAGTTGTAAGATGCATTGATAAATGCGTATAATATAGTACAGAATATATATTCAGCGGGTCTCTTCGGTGCTCCACACTAGGCTTCGATGCACACTTTTTCTGTCGCGTTTTCCTGCTATCCTTCGTCATTTTTGGGTTGAAAGTATCTTTAAAATTCATTTAACGTTTGACCATCTATTAAATAAAATATAAAACGAGCCCCTATCATAGGGGCCCCTACCAAACTCGTGCCCAGGGGCCTACACCAACCTTAATCCGGCCCTGGACATAGCACCCTCTGAAATTAAGCCGGCTGCAAAGGAAGACTGTGATAACTACTTGATGCAGAGCACTTAAACGAAAGATAATATAAAGGTTATGTAGGATCCATATTATAAATAAACATATATAAAAAAACGCTATAACGCTTTCATTTTGGAATGAACCAAAAAGTAAAAAATAATTTTGAGTGTACATTTTTTATTACTGCAGCCGCTTACTTAATTGAAAAAAAGCGTGTGGCGCCAATGAAAAGTTCCAGTATTAATAGAATGAATATAGGTAAAGAGCGCTCCACGCTTTTTTCTTTTAAGCAAGTGGCTGCAGTAATAAAAAATTTACACTCAAAATTATTTTTTACTTTTTGGTTCATTTAAAAATAAAAACGTCTTTTTTTTAGACCATTAATTTTTAGTCCCCTCAAGATAGTTTAGCGACTGAACGCCGAGGACTTACATTACGTACTAAGATACGAAACAGTCTTGGTCCATACCCAGAAACATCCACCCACATCTAAACAAAAAACCTTTGCAACGACTCTAAGTCGGACGTCCGATTTATCTACTAAACGACATATTTACGACCATTACTACATAGTGTTACAAATGTTAGATTTAACCTATGAGATTTCATCTGGGGCATAAAAATTCCGGAATTATGATGATTTATTGGTGTGCTTGGTCGCTCAACTCTTTTGCCAGGGATATGCTCTTAAATGATATCTGCACAGGACCTTCCATAATTCAAAGGCGAAGCATTCGTCTTCTATAAAAGTTGGCCAAAAGATTTCTCCGTTTGGTCGTTTGGTGTGTGGCCGGTGATGGCTAGGCTTAATTAATGCCAGTAGCATCAGTACAAAACGAATGGAATTACTTAATGGATCCTTTGAAAGTAATTTATTATTGCGTGGGGGCATCGCTGTATATCCTTCATGAAAGCCAGTTGACGAATGGAACCAGATTGTTTCTATGGCAGAAAAGAATGCGACCGGGAATGGTCAGTTGATGCTGGACAATTTTTTTAGTGTGGTGATTTTTCGTTCGGGCATTTTTTGAATTCATAATGATAAGAGAAAATATGAAAATATATGCGAAAGGATTTTAGTGGCTAAATTGTGTGTTGGAAGGTCGAAAGGATAGTCAGTGAAATCACATACAAATAGGAATCTAAGGGCCCTGTTCTGACTTCCGTACGAAACCGAAAACGAATACGAAATTGATTTTCGTATGAAATTCATTTTGTTGTTCTGATTTTCGTACGAAATTGAAAATTCAAGTGGGCAACATAAAAACCAAAACAAGATTTTCGAAATCAGATGATTTACTTTTCGCAGCTGTCAAATATATAAAGTGAAATATAAACAAAGAGTGGTTAGAAAAAAAAATTAAAATAATAAATAAAAGTGAGTGTTATAAAGATAAAAATGGATCCTCTAATGTTAGTTTTATCGTTGGAAACTCTAGAAGAAGAGGAAAACGAAGAAAATAGAGCGGAATACACTGCATTACGCAGGCATCGAAGGTACCTTCGTGACAACTGTAATCCTTTGGATTTTCCATCTTCAGTGTATGCACAAGAAAAATTTGTTGTTGTTATTATTTATAAAAGAATTATTGTAGATTTAAGGAATTTTTCCGGATGTCCAAGGAAGCTTTTACTTATACTTTGAGTGAAGTAGAAGGTGAAATAAATAGCACCGATATTCCACCAATATTAAAATTAGCTGCTTCTCTCCGCTTCTTTGCTGAAGGTGGTTATCAGCGAGGTGTTGGCAACGAATACGATGTCGGCGTAGGCAGAACAACTTTCTGCAAAATACTTAAAGAAGTTTTAATTGTTTTGGAAAGAAAGTTGTGTCCGAAGTGGATATCAATGGTTATGTCAGAAGAGGAAAGACAAACAACCAGGCAAAATTTTTATGAAAGAAGTGGATTTCCTCGCATAATAGGTTGCATTGATGGCACCCATATTAAAATAATAGCCCCAAAAGAGGATAAACACCTCTTTTATAATAGAAAAGGTTTTTATAGCTTAAATGCAATGATTGTAAGTAATCGCGATATATTTTTTTCAAAATAATATAAAATTTATTTTACAGTTATGTGATAGCCATATGCGTATTCGAGCTATTGATGCAAGACATCCTGGATCCTGCCACGATTCCGCCATTTGGAGAACAAGCGATGCCAGGGGATACTTGAACGAGCAGTACAGAAATGGGGACAACAGTTTTTTAATCTTAGGCGACGCCGGCTATCCTCTGGAACCTTTTATGATGACTCCTTATAGGGAGCCATGCTCTCCTGCTGAGAAAAAATATAATGTTAAACATGCCAAGGGAAGAAATATCATAGAGAGGACCATAGGTGTGTTAAAAAACAGATTTCGTTGCCTTTTACAAGCCAGGGAACTGCACTACAGCCCAGAAAAGGCTATACAAATTATAAATGTCTGTAGCGCTTTACACAACGTATGCATATTTTATAACGTTGAAGTTGAAGATGCAAATGAAAGTACTACTCAAATTGAAGAAGTAGAGTTACAGGCAATAGAAGACAACAGCAACGACGAAGGAAGACGAGTTAGAGATACAATAAGAGACTCCTTTTGTAATTAACAAAATTTTACAAAAAAAGTATTTATTTCAGTTTTTTCTTTCAATTAGTACATAAACATAAATATATTCTTTAAAAAAGTAAAAATAATTTAAAACATATGGCTAATTCAAGGTTACCATTGAATATTGTGCTCTGAGGATTTTAGTTCAATTTCTTTTATCTCTAGCAGTCGTTTTTTAATAATAATTTCTTCAGACTTCTGTCTTTCTTTTTTTTCATTGTGTCGTTTTTGCTCGTTTAACTCCATTTTTTTTAATTCACCCAGTTTTTCTAGACCATTTGCTATTTCTTTATTCGATTCTTTTAGGTCGTCCACGGATTTAGAAATCTCTGTCAATACATTTTCATATTTGCAGATATGTTTGGTTAAAATTTCTAAATTGTTCTTTTTTTGTGTACGCTTTATTCCCCCGGTTTTCTTTCCCACACCCGTTTTTTCTTTACTTCCACTATGTTTTAGCAGACAGGCTGTTGTTTCATTTGAGGTGACATCGTCTTCAACAAAAGTTATAATATCCTCATTATCTAATGATTCAATATTAAAACATTCATTATTATCTAGTTCCACAACACTAGATGATTGAAACTCTCTTTCACACGACGATTCTGGATTTCTTTCACTGGAAGCAGTTTTTGGGACGCCAAATGACTTAGTATTTTTTAGGCCGTCCACTGCTTTATATAAGCCAGTTAAATTGGCCACCGATTCTTCAATAGGTGTGATGTACAACAACTTATTTGGTCCACCACCAGTACTAGTTAATTCTTGCTTATTGTGTACTAATTTTTTCTTTATATTCACTTTATAGTCCGACCACACTTTCTTCCAACCGTTAACATCGCGAATCGGCGGTCCTAATGAATTCAATTCGGCTACTTAAGTATTCCATTGGTCAATATTGTCTTCAAAAAAATTGCTAAACAAGGGCACTTCTGGATTTTTTTCCATGAAAGCCACAAGAGCTCGAAACTGCCTTATATTTGTGTGCTTACCCCTAAAATACAGTTGTTAAATACTATTATACTAAATTAAATCCAAATTATCAACAAAATTCAAATAACTCACATTTTTTTAGCAGCCACAAACGAATTCGCAAACAAAAAACCCACCGAAATTACAACTGTCAAATTATGAAAATTTTCGGTTTCTTACGAAAATAAGAACACCTGAAGCCTACTACAATTTCGTATCATATTCGCTCGAAGCGAAAGTAAGAACCCGAAATTATACATTTTCGCCCGAATTCGGTTTCGCACGAAAGTCAGAACAGGGCCCTTAATAAGCTTTTAAAAATGTCCTGGCGAAGAACTGTTAAAATTAAAAAAAAAAGGAATTAATTCAACATTTAAATGTCTCTTACCTCTAGAAAATCCTCCTTAATGAGGAGGGTCATTAGTGCCAGGAAAAGGACGACAACTTTATTTAAGTATACTTTAAAAAAAACATTACTTTCCACCATTTTAAATTCTCCACATTCATTTTCCTCTCGTTCTATAATTTATTCGCCGTGAAATTAGCATAATTCGAAAATCGGAAATTATCCTGGCGGATCCTGTTGAATCGTCCTGCATATGGTGTGGGCACCACCGCACTCTCATTGGGCTGCATCGCAGATTCGCGGCCATATTTACGGAATTAATAAATGATGAGCGCGTCGTGCCCAAATTGATTGTGTGCCCCGCAAACAAGTGTAAATAATAAATTTATCACTGAGACTAATTTATGTTGGTAAAAGACGGTTATCCATATTTGCTGAATCGATTACACCCTGGTACACCGCATTGTTGACATTTTCTTGTATAGTCTGTGGTCGAGGGATTGTACACATGTATGAACAACAACAACAAAAAATATGGGTTATCTCTGGCAGATTGGAGTTCATTAAAATAATGGTAATGCTGTGAAATCGGGATTTTTTAAGCAAGATTTAACACTGGTTTGGTATGGTAATATATTATTAAAAACAAATATGGAGAATATCCTGTTTATTCTGTGTTGTCATGATAATTACAAAATGGAAATACAAGAATATGTTGAGTCGTTTTAATAACCACCACCGTTCGTTTGGCTGGCAGTTTTCGTATGGTCCCCCATTTTTTTACTACTTCGTCATATGCTGCTTGAGTTCGACAATTGGATGGAAGTCGATTTTTCATCTATTCTGACAGGTTATGTCAAACTATCATGGTGTTTTTGTTCAGTATTATTTCACATTTGATCATGGAAAGACTTAGTTCGACACAGCGTCTAAAAATTATTCACCTGCATTTTGAAAATCAGCGTTCAACGAAGAATATGTTGTTTCATATGCGCTTAGAAAAGCTTATGGTCCACGTAATGCGCCTACAAAACTTGAACTTCGCCATAAGCTTGAACAATTTGAAATATTCAATATTCATTTTTGGATATTGTGTGACCAAATAGATCACATCCAGCAGGTAGTGAAAAAAATTTAGGGGCGGAAGAGAGTGTACGCGATGACCACGATGAAACGATTCGACGCCGTTCTCAACAGCTTGGCTTGTCGTATGGAATAGCTTGGTGTATTATGTAAGGTTTAAAAGCATACAAAATTTCAACTCGCGCAGGGATTGAAGCCAGCCGATCTTCCGAATTGTCACCGGTTCAGTGTTTGGCCTCTTGAAAAGCTTCAAGAAAATCTATTGTTTTCGACCCAACTTTTGTTCAACAAAATTTTCAACGATAATATGAAAAATTGTCGAATTTGGGCTGAAGATCGTATAAATTCGAGAGCTGCCATTACATACAGATTAAACAATGGCTTGGTGTAGTTTATGGGCTGGTGGAATTATCTGTCACATATCTTTACAAATAAGGCATGCTGGAATGGAACTGCTTTTGGCGTTCGTTATCGCGCCATGATAATCGACTATTTGCTGAATGAAATCGATGACATCTGGTTCCAACTAGACAACGTTACTTGCCACACAGCTCCGTGAAAGTATAGCTCCTTTATTGCGAGAATAATTCGGTGAGCAGTTAATTTCCCATTTTGGACGAATTGGCCGGCTAGATTATGTAATATCATATCTGTAAGTCGCTCTCGATATATCTTTCCTTTGCAGCTACTACAAGGATAAACCGGCTACGATTGAGGACTTGGAACCCAATATTACTCGGGTCATTGGCCAAATAGTAACGTAGTGAAAACTGTAATAGAAACACCCCAGCTGGGAAAGTGGAGCAATTAGGTCGAGATAGGATTAGAATCCGCGCCTTGTGGTATATAGGACTTGTTTCGTTTGAAGAGGTATAACACTCTGAAAAAGCACCATTCCATTTGATCCTTGTTCTAATATCGGCATTGGCAGCTGTCGACCAAGAGATCGAACTTGAATTATATGGAAGTATACCTTTAAATCAGCGCCTAAAGCCTAGGGGTTAATAGGCACGACTACCATCACAGAGGTTTATGGTTAAATTCCACTCCTCATAGTTCTTGGCCCTTTGCTCTTTTCCAGATACATAAAATTTTTTCTCTCTTGTCTTCCTATTTTGCAGCACTTCCCTGACTTCTCCTATGCCGTCACCTCTAAGAATCTCCTATTTGATTACCGAAGTTAGCGTTCTGTCGCAGTAGTATTGGAAGGGAGGGGAAGGCATAAAACCGCATGCTCATGTTCATAGTTCATTGACTATTCTACTAGATATAGTGGAAGGTCTGCCTGATATATAGCACGCTATGAGAAAAGTCAGGCCAACGACAGATGCAGGAAATATAGCGATGAGCCTACTGAGAGCCTTCATACAAATACAATTTGTTTAGACGCTTCGCTCCCCGGAATGTTCCTCACGAACTTTGTGGATGAAGGGAGAAGTGGGTGGTACCTCCCTACGCGGCGTTTCTGCGTTTCATTGGGGATTAAGTTTCGACCTAGTAAAATGGAACCTTCAGAAGTGGAATCTGTCATGTATAATTCCATGCACCTTGCACGTTCGCATGCTACAGGCACGAAAAACTAAAAATTCGGTAGCTAGAAGTATGCACGCTCCGCTCCCACTACAGGCATGAGCATTGATAAATGCATCCGCATCGGTATAGACCAATCAAAACGAGAGTTTTGTTTTACTAAGCAATCCCCAACCGAGCGCGTTAACTACGTCAAATGCTGCTTCATCTACGCAATTGAACGATAGTTGGTCAAATTGTCCGTTTTCTTTGTCGTATACAATTTTTTAGGGCCCAATTTTAAAGGGAGGAAAAAGAAATGCAAAAAAATCAAGCTTTTTTCAAATTCAACTTTTCTCTAGGGCTAGATTTGGCTCGACGACAAATTGTAAAACATCTCTAATATTTACACTAAAAATAAGTATTTACGGGCTTAACCACAGCAAGCCAGGCCGGTCGTGTACAAGATTTTATTTGAGATAACTGATAATTTGGACTTCTTCTTGTCCCTCCTCTATTCCACTCGCTTGTAGTGGCGTGTGCCTTTCTGCAGTTCTACATTTCTACATTCTAAGGGCCTTCTCGCTGATCAGTGTTACTTGGATCGTACGCTGCAGAATTTGCCGAGTCGCGCATTTTTATTCACTCTCAAGCCGCGAATTTACGGCAAGAGTTCACGCCTTATCCACTCGCACGAGTTAGGCACGAAAACCACCCCCATCGCGTTCGCGCTTGTTCGCGGGTGTTCACGGTGTGTGTTTGGAGCCGCACTAAAGTTTTCGTTGAGGCTATGAACATTTTTGCACTTGAATTGTACCGGGAGAAACTATGCATCGCTCTGCACGCACCTTTTCCAGGGTAACGGCTTGTCAGGTTTCCTCCCACGGCCCTGCCCCTTCCGCTAGAAGCTATGTGCACCTTTTGAGGGCAACTTCTTGAAAACCGGTTAAGTGGGTTTTTGAGAAAAGTTCCAGGGCTTCACTTCAGGACTCTATCCATGTGCCGTCTCCCTATTGGATATAGGATGGTTGACTCACCCAAACTCTCTATAGCATGAGATTGATTGAGTTTTTGTGGTCCTCGCCGCCTTCTTATACAGCCTTAGACAGTCCTAGTAGACTTTCCAATATTTGTGTCTATAGCAGATATTGACAATCTCTCTGGTTAGATGGCTAACCCATCCTTTCTATTCTATCCTTCAGATCAAGCTTACACTATATATTGCACCATGACTCGAACGACATGACGGACTAGTAGTACAAAGGGTGACTCCTAAGCTTCATCGTATCACCAAAAAAAAGGTTTGATAACTCTTCGGTCTACCACGGTGAAAAAACTTTCTTACTATATTTAACTGGCCATGACACCATGTATTCTTTATGCCTGCTTTAGTCCAAAATAGAGTCTATAGTCAACTCTTTCGAGCGCCTCTAGGCACCCCTCATTGATTGACAGTACCAGTGTTTTACTATTTCGCTGGGGTTCCTCGGCCTTGAGTATCTTCCAGCTGTCCCCAGCAATGACCCTGTTATGGCGCCGAAGATAGTCGAGCAATTTGTTTGGCTCTGCTTCCATTATTGGAAGCCAGATACTCGCCCTTGGCCTTTTGGGAATATCTCTCGCCGGAATAACATTCAGGCGGACCCCTTCGCAGGCGTCGCCTGACAAGCAACGTATTTTAACAACCTGCTAAGCTAAGTCTGTAAGAATCATGACTTCACCTGCATGCTACGGCCTGTCAGGCGGATACCTGAAGTATCATCCCTCAGTCAGACTAAGTAATCTGTGGCCTTTGTCTCCTGGTCTGAAAGGCCACTGCCTAACCGGGCGGCCTGTAAGTGAATGGGGGTCTTTAGTGTAGAAACATGTTTTACTTAATTTAACCCAGTTTTCTCGCAATTTTACACTGTTTCTTGAAAAAAAAACGTGATACTTGCCAACACCCCCCTCTCCTCAACGTGAGATTGGGTGAGATTCGGCTCGACTCGGCTCGGCTCTCACCGCCTCACGTAATAAATGGAGGACTCCTAAGTACATTTTTTTTTGGAAGAATCTGCTTAAGCGATCTGGATTACAAATCTTAAGAACTTGGACTGCATATGGACTAAAATCCCCAATGAAGGCAACTAAGCTAAATACTAGATACTGCATCATTACCTGAATAAAATGACGAACTGGTAGTACGAAGAACGATTCCTAAGCTTGTTTTACCCACACAAAAAAAACAAATCTTTCTACCACCTTAAGCTTTTAGTGCAGCACATTTTAAATTGCTCACATTCCAATTCATTACACTAGACCCCCCCCCACAAAATTTTTAATCTCCAACTCCCTGAAAATGTTAAAAATTCCCATCTTACTTTCGATTGAGACTTCTCTCTAAATGTTTCCAAACACCCCCACCAAATTATAGATGTACAAAACCACAGATAGGAATAACAATTTCATTTATACAACCAACCCCCAACAGTAGCAGCAGCAGGCAGGCAGGCAGGATGGTATCTGTGTGGTGGTTTTTTGGCTACAGCAGCATGATATCTCGGCTGTACAACAACAATACAATTCTCCAGCAATTGCGCCGCAGGGGCATAAGCATCACCAGGATACTTCCTGGCCAAGTTTTTGCTAAATTTTGCTGCTTCTCTCACACTAAGTAAATAATCTAAAGTTTACGAACATTCCAGATGTTAAAAACGAGGAAAAAATCGATAATCTAATCCTGGCACCCCCTCCCCGATGGCAAACAGGACTTCATTATTAAAATTCCTTAAGTTCAACAAAAACAAATCTTCAACTACGAAACGAAAAATACAAAAAAAAAAGATTTTTTTGGAAAATAAAAAAGGAAAAAAATATCCTTAAAGACCACAAATTTCCGAGGAGCTTTATTGCAACTCGTAAAAAACCATTTTTTCTTCCGCTGAAGACTTATTGTTATTGGTATAAATTCCCTCAGAAAAGGAGCATTAAAATCCCGGGGTGCTGATGAATTTCTCCTTCGCATTTATTTATTTTTTTTTACTCCGTCGCTGGCTTCCTTTTTCACAACTCTTTCAGAAAGGATACGCTCTCTCGCAAATGATTGGTGCACAGGACCTCCCATAATTCAACGCCGGCAGCATTCTTCAATGGCGCGCCCCCGACGGCGGGGGTGCGACGACGACGGCGGAATCTTCGTAGTTGTTTCGTTAGGCTTAATTAATGCCAGTAGTATCAGTGCAAAACGAATGAAATTACTTAAAGGATCCTTTGAAAGTAATTTATGTGGCGTAGAGACCCTTATCCTTCATGAAAGCCACTTGACGAATGGAGCCAGATTGTTTCTTCTGCGGTAAAAATAATGCCTCTGAAAAAAAAAAAAATAAAAATGGTCATTTCAGGGTTGACAGCTTTATTTTTTTTTATGTATCCTTCAAGGACGAAAATTTCATAATTGGCGACGAATGAGAAACTACGTATACACAACGAAAATGTCATATTTCATATCCCCCCCCAAAAACATCCTTAAAAACTCTCCACAATTTTTTAACAAACAGAAAATCTTGATTTGCTTTTATCAAAACTGCTCCTGGGCAAGGATCATTTGTTTTTCCTGTAATTCAGATTCGTAAATGACCTGTTCGCCTCTAAGGAGTCATCCCTAATGAGGCGGGTCATTAGTGCCAGGAAGATGATGGCAACTTTGTTTTAATAAAAATCGTCCTTTCACAATTTTTCACCGTTATAAAAATCTCACTCTCTGCATTGTGAACGGTCTCCGCGGAATTAGTGTAATATGACCCGAGGAAATTATTCCGGGGTGAATTATGCTTAATCACTGGCATATGCAGGACGAATGACACTTTTATTGTTGCATTCAGGTATGTGCCCAGGTAATATTATAAAATTATGAGTGTTGTTCCCAAATTGATTGTGCCTCCAAAATGAGGATAAATAATGAATTTATCACGTAGGCTAATTAATGTTGGTGAAAAAATGGTTTTGAGTACAGGTGAATCGATACAGTCGTGGTAAACCGCAATATTGACATTTTCTTGTGTGCTGTAACCTAGACAGGAATGCGAATCACTGATATCCTTTCGTGTATATAATATTATTCAATTGAGAATCACTATCAAAAAATTTAATTGAAAACTCTTTGCATCAAGCCATCAGCTTAAACTTGTGGAATAAGTACTAATCGCCAGCCAAAGTCAGTCAGGAAAGTCAAATCATCGTTTGACAGAAAGTTGAGAAGTACACAACCTTAATGCAACCACTGGCAAAAAACTTATCCTTGGCCAGTTCCATCAAGAAGCATTGTACCCCTACTTTTATCTACAAGGCGAAGGTGATACAGACTGCAACTCGAAAATCACTTCTATACCGTCGCTGCCCCCAACCCAGCCGTCACAAAATAGGCGACTCAAAGAGCTCCTCGACAAACAAATCGACCAGATAATATACCGCCTATCGTCTTAAATAAGTGCTTTTTTTTAAGCATTTTTATTTTCATATCTTATATCTAACATACTAAAAATGTAGCTAATGCTTAAAGCTACTTATTCTATCCTATTCTAAACTATCTAACTTACTGACCCTCAGCAGGCGCTCTAAATTACTCACTATCTTATCTAGCTTATGCCTTTCGGCTAAAAACTTATAATTTTTTCCTTTAAAGATCTTTATTTTATTTTTTGCTTACTTCTAAGAAAATTTAGTGGAAAGTAAAAACTTAGAAACTATGTATATATATTTTTTTTTGTATAAAATAAAACTTAGACTAACTTAACTTACTTAGCCTAACTACCTAGTTATCTGGGCAGGAGCTGGCGGAAGCAGTGTTGATTCAGCTGGCCCCCGTCCAGGCGATGGGGTTCCATGGACTCGAGATGTGTTAGGCGTTAAGAGTTCATGGAAGCCCACCCTACTCCCCTAATAAAACATAAATCTTAAGCTATTTTAATGCTAAAAAGAGACTATCTGGGCGGGGACAGCGGAGGTGTTACTGCCTCAGGTGGCCTCCGTCCAGGCGACGGGCTTCCATAGATCCGAGTTTGAGAGAACAACAGGGGTTCATGGAAGTCCGCACCGTTAACCTAACTTACTTAGCCTATATTTATTACTACCGTAAAAACTAGAGCTAAATCCTATATAGCCTAGGCTACTCCTTAAAAATAAACTAGTCTATAAGTAATACTAATCTATATTATTTGATAGGGCGAATACGCAACATTTAAACGTCCTCCAACCACCAGTACCAACTACTAGCATTGGAGGCGTCCGTGTGCATCCGTGTGCTGAACCTCAGGAGATCCTGAACCTGCATTTCTTCCTGGCTGAACGCATAACGTTTATCACACGCGTTGCGTTTTAAGTGATATAAGAGAGGAACCCCTGATCTATCCTGTACCAACTGCTTGGAATCCAGGTATACAAATGCCTCTGGGGGAATATAGCCGCGTTCACAAGCTGCTCTGTGGTAAAGTGTGTTCGGGTAGAACGCTCCCCGAATAAGAGGATTGCTGCTTTCCATCGCTCTAGCAACGTGGTTTCGAATCAACTTGATTATGAAGTTGTCGATCCTATTAACAAATGCTTTGTCATATAGGACATTGTTGGCGTGAAACTTAGTGAAGCCAGATTCGGGCGTTCGATACAAGCTTAAGCACGCCCTTAGGCATTGTCTTTCAAAGACCCGAAGCTTTTCCATATATGAAGGAGATATGTTGAACCATACTGGGCAACCGTAGGTCAAAATCGGTCTGACCAAGGCTTGATAGCAGATCACTTTGACACGTGGGCCAAGGTGTTTGCTATAAAAAAGCCTTTTTGTCATGTGAAACGCCTTGTTTGCTTTGGATAGAGCGGCACCTACATTCTTATTGAAATATAAGTGTTGGTCCAGCCAAAGCCCAAGGTATTTCACTACCGATTTGTTTTCCAATGCTTGTCCAGCATTGTTCGAAATTCGGAAGTTTTTCCAGTTCCTCCTCACATCGCGTGAAGCTTTGTTTAGAGTAGTCCGGAAAAGGATCGACTCGCATTTGCTAAAGTTGATCTTCAACTTCCAATCATTACTATAGCGTTCGATTGTTTCGAAATCACGTTGCAGAAGCGTTTGGATTACGTCAATCCTCGGCCCTGTCCTGTACATAATCAGGTCATCCGCATACGCTATCGCGGAGCGGAGTGAACGTATAAGGTCACTCGTGTAGATATTAAACAAGAGCGGCGAATTTACCGCACCCTGTTGCAAACCATTTTTAATGTCAAAGGTCCTACTTGAAGTGAAGTTCCCACTTTTGACAATGAACTTCTTTTTTGAAATCATGTTGTAAATCATGTATAGCAGAGGCCCATTCATGCCATATGTGACTAGCTTGTAGAGAAGACCTTCGATCCATACTGTATCGAACGCCTTCTCAAGGTCAATCAGACATGCTCCTGTACACTGGCTTTTCATGAAGTTCCACTGTATGTCTGATACCAGTTTCGACGCGGCATGAATAGTGTCATGCCCCGCCCGAAATCCGAACTGGTTATCAGGAATTATTTTCTTGTCCTCAACCCATTTAGATAATGATCTATTGACCACTATTTCAAGCACTTTGCTGATGTTCGGAAGTAAACTTATTGATCGAAGATTCGCAGGGTTACTTTTGTTTTTGCCTTTTTTTGGAATCGGATACACCACTGCTGTTTTCCAATGGTCTGGAAAATGAGCATTGTTTAACGCATTGTTAAACAAAGTGGTGTATATATCGATGGCTACTAGGGGCAAATGCTTTAGGACAATGATCGGAATACCGTCAACACCTGACGACTTCTTACTATTTAACTGACGAAAAATTAGCATGAGCTCGATTTTTCCAATGAGACCGGAGTTCGCTTGTGCCTCTGGGATATCATTTGCTGGACAGTCTTCATTGAATTCGAGAGTTGCTCGATTCTCGGTTTTCCAAGCTTCGATTTCATTGGATATTCTGAAGTGGTTCAGCAAAGCCCTATTATCAAGGTCAGAATTCGCGTGGACAGAAGTGTTCACGGAATAAATTCCCTGGTAATAGCTCCCCACAAAATCCACTTTCTCCTGCTCGTCTTCTATATAATAATTGTCGTCAACGCGACTAGTTTCCTTAAATAAGTGCTCTTCGACTTTGGTTGAACCTCTGCACAAACTTTTTCTTTGGCCTTTCAAACCTTTTCAGAGTTCTCAGCCCATACCGAAAAAGGTGATAACTACTAACAATCCTTCCAACCAACGCCCAATAGCGTCCTCTGGTCCCAGGTCCAGGGTGTGAAAGGAGAAGAGTGGACGACCTGCCCAATTAACCAGAATCGGGAAACCGAAGAAACTAGGTAAGAAACCGCATGGATAGACGAACTATCTACAAAATAATGCTACTGCATCCGAGGCAGCCGATGACCTAGTGCTGGGGACGAGGGATGTTGGTGAGAAATGGGTTACTAGGCGAAGACCTAAATTAGTCACACTGAAAATGGAAATTCAATTCGCCGCGTGGAGTGGACATCAAGTCGGTCAAAAGGAAATCATAGCATCATGACTTACCGAACCCGGAACGTTGAATCGACGAAACGATGACGCTTTACTATTCCGGTGGTGAGAGACGAGAGGCTGGTGTTGGGTTTATGGTCGATCGACGGGCTTCTAGCAGCGTTTCGCATTCCAACCGATATCTGAGCGTTTGGTGGTTATAACCATCGGCGGAACGATCAAGACCCATATCGTATCCGTTTATGCGCCAACCGAGACCAGCCCAGACACAAATAAGGACGAATTTTACGATCAGCTTCAACTGACGCTGGATAAGATACCTCGAACCGAATTGATCATACTGGTGGGGGACTTCAATGCACATTCAGGTGCAGACCGAACCGACTGGGAAGAAACGAGGGGCAAATTTGAACACGGAGTAACTAACGACTACGGCTTACGCCTCCTTTTATTCGCAGCGTCAAGCAATTTGATCGTTGGCAACAGCATTTTCCGCCATTCACTCAAACACCAACTTACCTAGAGAAATCCATCCGACAATGACACGGCGATGTTAGACTACGTTTTGATCAACACAAGATTCCGATCGACACCTAAAGACGTACGTGCAATGCGTGGGCCTGATAGCGGATCGGACCATTATCTTATTGTTTGAACGAAATTACAGATGCGATTACAAAGAGCAAAGAAAACAGCTTCGTGAACGACGGCCATCAGTTTAAATGACGGAGCACTACACAGCAGTACTACTCACAACAAGTCATATGATAAACAAACTTCCAACAGGCATTATCCAACAGGTTCGCACGAATGAAATACCGGACGATATCGATGTAGAAGAAAGGCAATTGTCGGAGTCTATTGTGGGGTGTGCAAGGGAGTTGTGTCCACCTATCCGTAAACGGACGCAGCTATGGATTTCTGACCGCTGTCTGGACCTCGCCGATCAGCGGAAACGAATGAAACACGTCGATTTCGAGCAATACCGAAGATTGAACAAAGAAGTTCGACAGAAAATGAAATCGGAACGAGAAACGTACTGGAATAATGTTGCCACCAACACGAAAGAAGCGGCGTCGAGGCACGAGTACCGGACGCAGTACCAAACAATCCACCGGTTAGGCGGCAACACAACATCAACAAACGACAACATCAAAAAATCGGATGAAACTTTCGTGACCTTCAATATTTTCATCAATCCGGAAAAGACCAAAGTGCTCACAACGAACGGATCGAGGGCCAGTGTTTACCTCGATGAAACCCAAATCGAACAGGTTCCGATGTTCAATTATTTGGGATCATTGGTTGAGGAAAAAAAAGTTGAATCGATGGCCGACGCTCACGACCACATCGCCCAGGCAATAGCAATATTCGTCTCGTTTAAGTGGTGCATATGGAAACGAACAAATATCACCATCAAAACGAAAGTACGCCTTTACCGAACGTTGATCCTTGCGATGCTTTTTAATGGATTGGAAACGTGGACACTGTTCAAGTCGGACGTCAACATGCTCGAGATCTTTAAAATGCGATGCTTGAGGCAGATTATCGGTGTCTCACTCCGCGATTGTCTTCGTAACGAGACAGTTAGCCAAAGATGCGATCAACAGACACTGATCGAAGAAGAAATACAAGAACGTCGGCTTCGGTGGTTTGGACATATTTGCCAAATGTAATGATAACCGCTTGACACGTAAACTGGCAACAACCTCGCAATATTTTTAATTCAATTTGCAAGGCGGAACAATGCCCGCGACTAGTATGAGTAAGTCTGGTCTGGTTTAGCAAGACCAAAGAAAGCCCAAGAAAAGGCAGCATAAGACAAAACTGCAAAATAAAGATAGCAGGACTTTTGGTCATCACCAAAGCCAAAAGTCTTGCAGTGATGAACAAAAGCAGTCTTGTCTTCTGATAACAGTAGAACTCTGATGCCTGGTCTTGAGTTTGTTCGAATTGTTTGATAGCCTTTGAAAATTGAGAGACAGACAGGCTAGAGTTTTAGGAGATTTATCGATGATGACATAAAATCCATGAATATTACAAAAGCCTACGAAGTCACCACAATTTTGTTTGGAGTTTTTCTCGGCAAAACAGTCGCTGCAACCATCAGTCAATAAATCTTGTTCTTGTCAGAATGTTATGCCTACTAATTCGGATCTAATTTCATCGACCGATAAATATTGGCAGCGCGCGCCGTTCGATGAATTTAATCAGTCTCTGAACTTCTGTATGCCCGAAAAGCTACTTATGTAGTTTTAATTGTAATCATACATTTCCGATCCAACCTAATGTTCAGATCACTGGAGTAGGGCGGCACATGACCTCTTAACACAGCTCTGCACCGCGAAAGGCACTGATATAGTACTTATCAGCGAACAGTACCGAGAAAGAGCTGGGTTGCGATGACATGGCGACGACCTCGGCACTGCGGCCATCTGGATCCAAAACCCACGGAACTTTTGTATCGAGGGAGTGGGATCCGGGTGCAGCTTCGTGAAACACAACGCCACGGTGTATGGGAGCGTGTATCTCCCCCAAGCGACCGGATAGAAGACTTCCAGGAAAAACTAGATGGTCTGGAGGACGTCCTTATGGAGGCACAGGGCGATATGGTGGTCGCAGGGGACTTTAAGACGCCAGACTTGTCAAATGGAAGGAGGCCCGGCCTAACTTCCGTGGAAGGAGTGTGATGGACATGGTGTTCCGGCTGGGACTAGTTGTGGTTAACACCGGCTCCAAGCTAACCTTCAGAAGACCTGGTCACAGTGGGACAATCCCAGACGTCTCCCAGCGAACGAACATCTGGCAGCGTGGGTGGTAGGCTGGAAGGTGATCGAAGACTTCACGGGAAGCGATCACCAGCCCATCATGTTCCAGGTGCATGATATGCGGCCGGTTACCACTGTTCGTAATGCGTCCCCTCCAAATGGAAACTCAGAGGATTAAACTCCGGGACGTTTTCCGCAGCTCTGGAACGTTGCCAGCAATCCCAGTCTGCCATTCCCGAATGTCTATTGCCATCTGAGTGGGTGGAACGGGTGACAATGCGAATCATCCGGAACGCTTGCGAAGAAGGAGTGCCAATACGTGGGTCGAGCTGACGAAGTCCTCCTGCTTACTGGGACGGACGAGATCGCGGAACTCCGCAGGGCGTTCCTACGACTCCGTCGGCAGGTACAGAGGGCGAGAGTTCGCGATATCTTCGGAAGCCCTTTGGCCGCGCCATTCCAGCGGCCAAAAAATCCCTGAAGCTAGCCATAAAGTCCAGCCAACGGCGATGCTGGAGGCCCCTCATGCGGGATGTGGACTGAGACCCGAGGGAATTATGGTAAAGAATTGTCACGAAGAGGTTGGGATAAGGATCCAGCGACTTTGGGTGATATCGTGGAGACCCTCTTCCCCACCCATCCTGCCTGCCTGAGGGCGGGTAGTTTTCCTGGTTGCTGGAACATCGCGAGTCTTGTACTGATCGACAATGGAGGGAGACCGGCAGACACGACGGCGTCTTACAGACCCAGACCCTTACAGCCGGGGAAGGTACTGGAGAGGCTACTGAGGCCACACTTTCACGAAGCCCTACAGGCGTTGAGAGACCTGATCGACAGAATGTTTGGCTTCCTTCCGACAGGTTGTTGAAGCTGTCAGATCGACCGAGCGAGGAAATCAATTTTCCCGACCCGCGTGCCACTCTAGACGTAAAGAACGCCTTCAGCTCCGTTAGGTGGGGCAGGGCGCTTGGGGTGACGAAGCGCAACTTCGGACTCTCTCAGTACCTGCAAAGGATACTGGGGGACTACCTGATTGAGCGCTTCATAGAATGAAACCAACGATGGCTCGAAGGAGGGAGGTAACATCTGCGGCTGACAAGCGGCGAACACATATCGACTGATGTAAGATTCTCACTATCCCTCGCCAAAAAAAATAAACCTCCTGTTCGGATTAAAGTCGAGACATTATAACTCACGTATTGACAGGCATCATGACAATTGCTTGGACTGCTGAACTATACCACCCAGTCCAATCACTTGAAAAAAGCAAAAGTCTTGACCTTAGAACCAATGTCAGACAGTTTATTTAGAGCTTGGTTTGGTTGCGATGGAAGAGTGTGCTTGTCGAGTACGCCATTTCCATAGATTAGCAGCATCCGTTCCTTTGTTTATCCGTTGAGATAAAAGTGAGCTAAATAATATATCACAAATGGCTACATAACCATCTTTAGCGTTGTTACAATTTCTGTACGCATTTTAATACTCTATTAAGGACACCATATAAATCCAAAATAATTCGTTCCCATATTAAATTGAGTCCAAAAACCCAGGCAAAACCCTTTTACTATCACTAAACAATTTCCCCATCCAAATGGGGTCCAACCAACCAGCAATTTTCCGACCATATCGCTCCCTGAGAAACGTTTCAAATCATTAAACATCAGAGAAATCGCCTCTCCAACAACACACTTAAATACGGAACGAAAATTCAGTTTTCTTTAAGGAAACGCACCATCAACCTTGAAGCTCCTCAGCACACACTCAATTTATTTTTGGACGAATCCAGTCATTAAGCATAATGTCCAAAAATCAGTTGTGGAGCGGCCCGCAACGTCTTGAACTGATGAACTACAACGCAATCCCGGGCAGCAGAAATGGCAAGAAAAATTGCCCTAATGCAAAAACGTTGAACCTCTATCAATTCTCTCATCCGGGGATGCTGCTATCTGGCTCCGTGCTGTGCCTCTCCGCAAATCCGATTCTGATTGTGAATTATGTCCCCCGAAATCCTCCAAGGACTTATCCAGCTCCGAGGATGTCATTTTTTCTATAATTCACGGCCTGATTGCATCTCGGAGAGGAAGCATTGCGCCCTTGTGGATCCGAACGTCTCCATTCGAGCGGGATTTCCTCCGTGTTGACATATAAGAAATGCCTCTTATCGATGAGGCACTTCAAATTAACTACTCTTATCCGTTGATCGTCCCGCCCACTCTATTTCATACATTTCACCCTTTTAGCAGAGACTTGGGGCCTATGTCCTCGGCACGACAGCAGCAAATCCTTTACAAGCAGCAACGTAAAACCCTCCAAGAAAACTGTTTTGGACCAGGAACGAAATCCGACGTAGGAGTTCTTATCGTGATGTTGCCCCGGGACGAGGCGAGGCGGCGAGGAGCTGGGAGCTGAGCCAACTTTCGGAAGGGATACAAAAGTTCTTCGCAAAAATACCAGACGGTGATTCAATTAAATGGTCCCTTTTTTGGTCGGATGGAAATAGGACCTAGATTTGGTAGTTGCCTCCTAGGGACGTTCAGCAGGTGATTGGGAGAGAAAAAACTTTTGAAATAATCGCACTCTCAGGGACGTCCTGCCTCCTTTGGGTGGGTCATGTAAATAAAATTATTTCGAGGTCCTTAAGGCCTTAGAACTTTCGTTGCCCAAAATAAAATCAAGGTAAAAGGGGCTTATGTTGGTTGATTGCTTGAAAATGTTAAAAATATGGGCTTATGCTTAACTCAAGATTGATTCCAAGGATTCTAATAGCTTTTGACAGTGGGAGTTCTTCGAGCAGATTTTCAATTAAAAAGATGGTTATTTTTGTGTAAAAGATGACATATGATGAATTTCTCGAAATAGCATCGAGCTGGTTTCGGCAGCTATTGGTTGAGCTGATACATTTCTGAACAGAAGGATTTTTGGATCGAAACCCACCTTAGTAAATGTATGTTTGTACGATTAATGCTCTCGAACTCTCGGCACAAGCAGCAAAGCAGAATAGTCGAGAGAGAATTGTTCCTATTGGCTTCCGATCTACGATGATCACGTGCAGGGCCGGCGCTTGGTTTTTTTGCGCCCTGTGCAGAATGCCATATTGCATCAGCTGTTCATTTTTTTTACAGCAGTTAAGGGCAATGGAAAAAGACACAAACAGTCTGTGAAGTTCTTCTAATATCTAAAAATGAAGGCACGGGAATACGTTTTAAATTTTTCAAATTGCGCCCGGTGCAAGTGCACCATTTGCACCAACATCGCAAAACTCTCCCGCTAATGCTGTTTCTTTGAGCTTCGTACTGCTTAAGCTTCTGGTAGATGGAATTTGACGCCACTGCCACTATTCTTCACAAATCTACCAACGTCATCATCTGCATCATCTGGGCACAATCCTGAGCTTTGTCGTTCTCCAAGCCTTCAGTGGTGCATGGATGTATTAGTTTCCACTGTGATATCTTGCATAAAATAAAGACAGTGCACCTTGGCAGTCTTTCTGGACAAAGAAAGCGCAGTTACAGAACATAGGCGATCCAGGTGTCTCTTGCCGAATTTTTGATCTATAATAGTACGACTAGTACGAACTGCAAATCAAGAACTCTGGCATCGTGCGGGCAGCACCTGATTGGACACACCTTGAAAAAAGACACCAACATTCGCCTTGAACATTCGAAAATGAAGGCACAGAAACACTTTAAATTTTTTTAGACCTGCCCGTCCAATTGAGCCCGGTGCAAGTGCACCATTTGAACCTATGAAAGGGGCGCTCCTGGTCACGTGACAATACAAAAGTACAAAAGAGAAATGAGCAATAAGTTTTCACCTATTATTTCCTGCAAAGGTTTACCCGTGTCTTCTTCTTTTCTTTGATTCGTTAACTGGCGGTCCAAACGGGACGTCACCGCAACGGATATGCTGCTGTCGGTGCCGCTGGATCTCGAACTTCATTCACGATTCGTTTCCATTCTTCACGATTTTTGACGACGTTTCGAGCCTCGATACCTGATAGTCGTTGATGCATTAAGTCGCCCTCGATATTTTTTAGCGAGGCTTTCTTCGGTGCCGATCGCTGAATTATCCAGTCCGCCGCACGGTCTCGCCAGAGAAGTTTACATGTCAAGTGGTTATCATCCATTCGGCAAACATGTCCAAACCACTGTAGTCGACGTTTTTTTATGTTTCTTCTTCGATCAATGTCTGTTGATCGCTTCTTTGTCTACCTGTCTCATTTCGAAGGCGATCGCGGAATGAGACATCGAGAATCTGCCTCAAGCATCGCATTTGGAAAACGTCAAGCTTATTGACATCCAAGTTGGGCAGTGCCCACTGTTCAGAATTAGCAATTTAATTTCTGACTCAATAAAAAGGTGCCGGAAGGGTGTGATTCAATTGAAAGATAACTTTTTCCAATAATCAAATTACTATTTATTTGCAATCAATTATTAGATTTTCTCAAATATAAATTCAATAAAATTCAACCGTAGATTTACAAATTGCCAAAAATATTTCAATTCAATCTTAAATTCGTTATTAATTCGTGATTTATTACTTTAATTTCGTAAATTGCTCTTTATTTGTTTTGTAAATACGAATTACCAAAATATTGCTTGCTCTGGTAGCTTAAATGGATAACGCCACCTATCTGTCAGATGACGATTGATGTTTCGCCTGATGTGTTCTGCAATTAGAACAGCCAGGAATAACCTTTGTGGTGCTGCACTCCGGTTTCGTTCTTGGAAATCGCTTGGGATTTGCTTGCTGCTTGCTGCACTGGTTGCTGCTTGCTGCCCTGTTTGCTGCTTACTGGACTGCTTTGCCTGATTTCCTTGCAAATTCGTCCCTCTGTGGTTGGTTAGAGTAACTGCTGAAATCAATTCTGATGATTAAGTGACTGCTGTATTAAAGACTTCAAAGCTGTCTTTAATTCGGGCTTTACTGGGAAAAGACCTCAATTGTGTCTTTTCAGAATGCTAAGTTCGATACTTAGGCTTTGAAATTGCTTTATTGCTAAAACCTCAATACAGATTTTATCTTCTAGTTCAAGACTCTAGAAAGATTAAAAGCAATCTGGATTGACGCCAGCTGTGCGTCGGTATTTATTTTCTATGCGAATAATAGCTGCGGCTAGCCTTTGGTAGGGGGCTTCGTTCTCGAAGTACATAATTTCGGGTGTATGTACTAGATCTGCGTGCGATGTCCGATCAGCTGTTCTTTTCTGACTCGTAGACGTCAGATGGAGTTTTCTGCACTTGGTAAGTATTTTCTTCTAATTTTAGTTTATTTAATAATTTTTATTTTATGTTTTCAGGATTCTAGTGGGGGATGAGCGAGGAGGAGCCAGCGATTGTTATATTGGGGTTGACAGGTGAGTATTTTTTGTGGAACCTGTTTGTAATTTTCATTAATCTTTTTTTGTTTACAGAATGTCGATTTGCCGACGGCTTTTTGGCATTTTCTTGGATGGATTTTCTTGTTGGTTTTTCATCGCCTTGGGCTTTGAAAAAAGGTAAGAACTTATATATATTTCAATATTTGTATTTTACTAACTCCTTTCTATTTCCAGGTATAAATTTCTTGTAGTTTTTTTTGTGTAGTGCTGTCCTTTAACTTGTGTGTTTTTGTTTGTATTTTTATGTAGATCCATGTAGGTTTGTTGATTTTAATAAAATAGAAGAAATAGTAAATTTGGTGTTTTTATTTATTTATCCCTTTTTACTTGGTTTTCTTTTGGTTTTCAGTGTAGCCGGAACACCCACGGAGAATCGGAAGGATCAACTTTCGATAAAGGCGTACTTTCGTTTTGATGGTAATATTTGTTCGTTTCCATATGCACCACTTGAGCGAGGCGAATGTTGTTGTTGCCTCGCTGATGCGGCTGTGAACGTCGGCCATCGATGCCACTTTCTTTTCCTCAACCAATGATCCCAAATATTTTAAAATCGGAACCTGTTCGATTTGGGTTCCTTCGAGGTGAACACACTGGTCCTCGATCCGTCCGTTGTGAGCACTTTGGTATTTTGCGCATTGATTTTTAGCCCGTATGCAGGAAGTGTCGTATGCGATGTCCGGTGCTTCGGCATCCGTGTCGGCGAAGATGGTGCTATCGTCGGCGAACATCAAGTCGGTTACGAAGTTGTTGTCATCGTCTCAAACTCCGCGTCGTCCATCGAATGCTTCAGCCATAATCGTGTCGATCACAACGTTGAAGAGAAGCGACGTCTCCCTGGCGGACACTCGTTTGAATGGGGAACTTCTCGGAGAAGTCGCTTTGAATACGAACGCTGCTGGTCGAGCCATCGAATGACGCTTGGAGTTTGGAGAAGTTGAATAATTTTCACTGGCACGTGCTCGGTTTTCAAGACTAACCACAAGCTGTTCTAACCGATGCAATCGAAAGTGGATGCGAAATCAATGAAAACGACGACAGTTCCTTTGCCGCCACGAATTCTTTCTTCCATTAGCCGACGGAGTGCGAATATTTGATCAATGCATTCTCGATGTGGTCTAAATCCCGCTTGTTCTTTCCGGCTCGTTTGCTGATTGATGATCTTCGTAAATACTTTGCCGACAATCGAAAGAAAGCTAATACCGCGATAGTTCTTGCATTCGCGACTGTCACCTTTCTTCAAAATTGGCACAACGATAGCTTTCTTCCACACCAACGGAACACGATCCGAATGCCATATGTATGTTATGAGGATATGAAGTTGTTGTGATAAAACATCACCTCCGGCTTTCATCATCTCGGTGGTTATTAATCTATTCCCGGCGCCTTTCCATTTTTCAGCGATTTTATTTTCGTTTTAACCTCGATAATTGTCGGATCGGTATCAACAAACTGATCCGTCGGTTGTTTGATAATCGCTGGTTCGGGTGCTGCACCTTGTGGCGGATTGTGGTTGTACAGCTGGTGGAATAGTTATCTCCACCGCTGCAGATGGTGGAAGATCACGAAAGTTCCATCCGAGTTTTTAAGGTTGTCGATATTGTTTTGCCGCCTAACCGCCGGATTGTCTATTACAGCTTCCGTTACTCGTTTCTCGACGGCTCGTCTTCCATGTCGGCCGCAACGTGAGTTTGGCCGCTGAGTTTGGCCGTGGATAGCAAAGTGTTCGGACGTGTGCTGATCCGGTCCGTAAAACACGCCGCGTTAAAAAAAATATATATAAAATAAAATCCAAATTTTTTTTTTGTGTGAAAGTGGAAACATCAACGTCCACAAAAAAAAAAAACAACAACAACATAATCAGTGGAATATACGCGCGCAGTGTAAAGCGAAGGCCTCATCACCCTTCCAAAGACAAGCGACCGACGAACAGTACAAAGTAAGTTCCCTTTGCTCCCTACCCTCACTCGATTCACGGACCTGCAAGTGTCGCGCCCAAAATCTGTCGGTCGATGAAATTTGCCCCGTTTCAAAAGGCATAACACTTTAACGCAGGCAGATTTCATTGACTCTGATGGTTGCGACGGTTGTAATTCCGGGAAATATCAATAAGAATGTGGCGAATGAGCCCGCGCAACCGAAGTCCCGTTACAGGTCATGCTTTGTTATTGACTTTTGTAACATTCGTGGACCTCATGCGAATTTCTCTTTTGTTGAGTGCCACTTATCTAATTATAAACCCCCAATCTTCGCACTGAGTGAAACCCAAATATCACCCGATAATGACTCGATGTTGCCGGTCAAGGAAACCATCTCCTTGATCTTTTTCTCACTTCCCATCCAGAGCGATACTCCGTCGAAGTTCATTCACCTCTCGGCAATTCGGACCACTGCTTAATTAGCGCTAGCTTCCCATTCGAATTTCCCACCCCTCCCAAACCAGTTAGGAGAACTGTATGGCATTATGGGAAGGCCAATTGGCTGGGGCTAATTAATTTTTTCCAAGCTACTGACTGGAATCAGTGTTTCCGAACCAAAAACGTCAACTCTGCCACTATCCGTATCACTAGAATCATACAGGCAGGAATGCATTTGTACATTCCTCATTCTACTAAATCTGTGAAGGCTAGGCCCAACAGATGGTTTAATCAGGAGTGTATGCATGCAATCAGAAACAAAGAAGCCGCCTTTCGAGCTTACAAGAGCTCCCCGAGTGAATCGCTCCGTGAAGAGTATATAAAACTAAGAAATTCCTGTAAAGTCACCATCAGGAACGTCAAAAATTCATTTGACAGTAAGTTGAGAAGTAAACTCTTTAATGCAACCTCTGGTAGCAAAAACTTCTGGTCCTTGGTAAGTTCCATAAAGAAGAATTTCACTGCATCTACAACTCCTTCATTCATTCACGATAAGAAGGTGATAACAGACAGAAAAGCCAAGGCCGATTTATTAGCATCTCTGTTTGCTTCAAATTCTTCCCTACCCGAAACTGATGCGCTACCCCCAGTTCTCGAGCACAATGCTCACTTAATGGACAGGGTTTTCTTCAGGACTCGCGAGGTGTACAGGTGCCTCAAGGAGCTCGATGTCAACAAATCCACTGGACCCGATAATATACCCCCTATCGTCTTAAAACAATGCGCGTCACCTTTGGCTAAACCTCTGCGCAAACTTTTTGCCCTATCATACTCCTCCGGAGTTTACCCAGACTCTTGGAAACTTGCCCATGTTCAGCCAATTCCGAAAAAAGGTGAAGCCAGCGACCCCTTAAACTACCGCCCAATAGCAATTACTTCTATTCTCTCCAAAACCATGGAGACGATAATCAACAAAAAGCTTATGGGATATCTAGAATCCAACCTACTCATAAACGACAGACAATATGGCTTCCGCCAGAAAAGATCCACTGGCGATCTTTTAGTCTGTCTTACAGAACACCTCAGCCGTAGTCTGCATGGATCCGGCGAGTCTAGTCTGGTTGCTCTAGATATCTCCAAGGCTTTCGATAGAGTTTGGCACTCAGCCCTGTTAGCTAAACTCAAAGCTATTGGAGTCGACTCACTTCTACAGAAGTGGATCAAGAATTTCCTTTTCGGCCGTTCAATCAAAGTAGTATTGGATGGCGTCAAATCCGCATCCCACCCGATCTCGGCGGGGGTCCCCCAGGGGTCAATCTTATCACCGGCCCTATTCCTTATCTTTATAAATGACCTTCTTTCAATCCCCTCCAACCCACTTCTCAGCTTCGCTGACGACGGTACTTTACGGTACTCGTACAGCTTCGATACAAGGCAGACTCATGCCAGATCCTGTCTTGATGATCGCGAACGTATGTCCAACTCTATTAATAACGACATTGTACTCATTCTAGAGTGGGGAAAGAAGAATCGTGTTGAATTCAACCCCGCCAAAACCAAGTACTGTCTTATCTCTAAAAAGAAGTTCAACACCCCTCCACCCTTGAAAGTGAATGAAGTTCAACTATTGGCCGAACCATCCTTACACATCTTAGGCGTGACATTAGCCAAAGACTTGCGATGGAATGACCACATATTCCAAATCGCCAAACAAGGATCTCAGTGCTTGGGATTTCTTAAGAGGTGTAAGTTCCTCCTCCAGCCATCGGCCCGTGCTGTTATTTATAAATCCTACATTCGGCCTCTTCTCGAATATAACTCCCTCGTTTGGGGCGGCGCTCCAATAACCACCTTGGCATGGTTAGATAAGGTCCAAAAAAAGGCCCTTAAATTAATTGATGACGATACCGCCTGCTCCACCATCGACCCCCTCAGCCACCGTAGGAATGTAGCAGCACTGACAAAATTTTATCGCTACTATCATAGTGACTGTTCCTCCGAGCTAAGCGCTCTCCTGCCTCCACGGCATTCTTATACCCGCAACACCAGATTAGCCCACTCGTCTCATTCCCTCCGCCTGCAACTCCCCCTTTCACGCACTCAACAAGATATGAATTCGTTTGTTAATAGAACAACTCGGCTGTGGAATAATCTCTCGCAGTCAGTATTTCCGAGCTCCTACAACATCCAAGAGTTCAAACGTAGGGTTCACCACCACCTTCTTCAATTCCCTCCCGTTCCTTTATAACCCCTCCAACCCCCTCCCCGTACTAAGCTTACTGCTAGACATTGCACCATGACGTGATGACATGACGGACTAGTAGTACAAAGGGTGATTCCTGAGCTTAGCACTGCCACATAAAAAAAAAACGTTATTCCAGTAGGCTTCTCGTTCCATTTTCATCTTCTGTCGAACTTCTTAGTTCAATCGTCGGTATTGCTCGAAATCGACGTGTTTCAATCGTTTCCGCGAGGTCCACACAGCTGCATGGCTGCGTCCGTTTTCGCTGGACACAGCTCCATTACAAACCCCACAATAGACCTGACAATTGCCTTTCTTCTACATTGATCTACGTCAGATATTGCGAGTGCCGCGAATTTAATGGATAATGCCATTTGAAACTCTCGCCCGATGGCCGGGTCCCGTTGGCATGCCCAATTCTTTCCTGGTGGTTTCGCCGTTTTCTTAGCTTTTTGTAATCGCGTTTTTAATTTCGCTCGAACAAGGTAATGGTCCGATCCGCAATCGGGTCTACGCATTGCACGTACGTCGATGGGAATCTTGCGTTCATGAAAACGTAGTCTAAGATCGCCGAGTCGTTGCCGAATGGGATTTCGCCAGGTGAGTTGATGTTTGATCAAATTGTTTGAATGCCTTTTATACAAAGAAATGTAGTTGAACACTAGTATTACCGTGGTCAGCACAACGTTCTTCAGATAAAAACGGGCGATCTAAAAACTTTTTTCAATGCGATTCAGTATTATACCAAAATCCGTCAAGCAAATATGACGTTATTTCCAAAAGAGTGTTATGTGATGACTAGAACTAGTACCTATTCTTCTCTTACTAAATCTACCTTGTTGGTCTGAATTTGGAAAGTATTGTTCAGCATTTCCTCGGATATAACCAGTACAAACCAACGAAAGTATTCGACAAATTGAAAAGCTGCTTCGTGTATTATCACATATTCCCGGAAATATCTGCATCTGCAGCTGCATAAAGTTTAGTTCGTTCTCATGCGTTTTTCAGTTATTGAATGAGCTACAATAAGAAGCTTGTAAGTTGGTATCACTTTGAGAAATTCTCATGGTTTTTCCAGCTAAATTCAACTACACTGGAGCTTGCCAATCCATCGTGAATAATTTAAACAGCAAAATCTTTTCAGTGCTCGTAAAAAAATCAACAAAACCAGTTGCAAACTGATTCAAATTTCTTCCAAGAACTCTGAAATTGTAGATTTACCATCCGAAATGAAAAAGCAACACTCCAAACTACCTTAATCCAGTTTCTCCAACATTTTCCTAATTTATATGACACCTCGTTCTGCCCGACAAAAGCCCGTCAACATTTTATAGAACTGCTCCTTCAAAATTTTTGCTGCCATACATAGGATATATGTCAGAGTCTGACTTTTAGCAGCGCTATCGCATCAAAGCGAATCGTCCCCAGTGACATAAAACCGACCCGTGTCTAAAGTAGCTCCCATGGCTCCACAGGACGACACACACCGGGGCTTCACAAAAGGATATATATATTCAGCGCCGAAAGTTCGAGAGTCGTTTCTATAATTTCCTGCCAGTTGAATATCCTTGAATGGTTCCTGCAGAGTGTTAAATGTGCACAAAGCTGGCGCCCAAAGGTCCTACACCCAGCTTAGAAGATAACACCCGAGATTTATGCTCCGAGAATATGCCAGGAACGTGGCCAACCCGGATCCTCTGACTTCGTGTCTCTATGTCATCATTACGTTAATGAAACTTTTCCTTCCGGTTCCTCTGTGCATCCTTCATCTTATCGCTGCCCTGATCCCATGCCCCACTCTTTCCCACTTTCTAATTCCCCTGGGTGGAGAGAGAAGGAGAGAGCTATGCGAGCTACAAAGTATTCTTTGGTATTTGATATGGAGCTCGTTCAGGTCGCACGTCCACCTATTGAGAGTGCAACTATTTGAGTTTCCAGTTTTCAATTATGGGGCACAAGGATGCCTTCCTGCTTCCTGCACTGGCCAACCATGCACCCGAAAAATTCTTAAGGATATTCTCTACCCATTGGAATTCCAGCAGCCAGCTGCACACTTAATAGCATGCAAGGACGAGCCAAACTTCCCCAATCAAACACGATACGTTGTACGTGGACAATACGGGATCGGGTTGGTTAATGTACACAACCCCTCACCACTCACCACCACCACCACCCATCGAGAAGTCCTTTGGGCAAAAACTTTTGTGTCATCCGGAGCAGCAAGGATCCTTCACAGGTGCTAGTTTGTCTGCAGTATGCTCGGATATTCAAAAGATTTTTGCACTTTTGCCGTGCGCCCACCCGCTCGCCCGGTGTGTGTCAGTTCCTTAATTAATAATTTCTGTAGTAAAGTTAATTAGCCGACATCGCCCGGCGGCCAAGTTGACAGTTGGCAGAGGCTCCTTCATCGGGGCGGAAATTAAATTAAGCCCCGGTCCGGGCAAGTTTCGAACTCATTTTAGATAAATTTCCCTAATTAAACACTGGGATTAGTCGAGAGGTGGCGCCGCCCGGGCACTGGAGGCAACGCTCACTGTCTACGGGGAGATTTAATTTGCCCAACTGTGGATGGCGATTATTGAATTACCGAAGTTCTTTCACTCCTGACGATTCTCAATTAAATCTTGCGTCAATATCTTTTAGCTCCTCATAAATTCGTTTAGTTGGGCATAGTGGTGTCTAGCTGTGAAATTGTTATTTAAGGGCGTCGCGGGAATACCTTAAGGGCACTTTAGAGTGTAAAATAGGGCCTGAGTGACACAGACGTATATGCCTCATTAATTGTACCGAATGGCTTTGAAATATGAATCGCTAGTATTAGTATGGGTGCATTTTTAACAGGTATATTGAAAGTGATAACATGGGCATATTGCTCGAAGCACTCTTGTGATTGAACGTCACACTAACAAACACTGGAGGAGTAAACACCTTCCGAAAGGCAGCAATAGTCTCCATTATTGACACACTAGCCATGGGCCTAAGATAGCGAGTTTGTGAGGACTATACACACAATGACCTTCAACATATCATCCCCAGTGCGAGGCATCCCTCTAAAACGGAGCAGACCAAAACCGGATGGTCATACAAAACAAACGCCAAGGATATGTTAATGGGGATACTGCTGAAATAGCTACATTCGACCACACGTTGAATCAAAGTGATACATCTGAGCAGGCGCCTCTAAAATCAACTCAGTTTGCCTCGTCAAGGTGCAAGATCATGCCATCAAACCCAGGTTTGGTTTGGGGTAGCAAAAAGTGCGGATTTGTGCTGTTTCATTAATGCACAAGGAGGATCCCATTGCAAATTAGACAGGCTGTAAAAATAAGAATTATGGAAATTGGAGATACTTAATATTATAGAAAGAATAACAAGTCTTTCTGAATGGATCTCGCATTAGTGATCATCAAAAAACAAAACTAGTTGGGATGTGGGTTTGGTCCCTTCGTTCCACACGATCAACTTCCCAGTATGATGAACGCAGACGGAATAAACTGACTTCTTACAAAATAGTAAGACGCTTAGCACTAGTGAGAAATTGACTAGTATCAGAACTGGTAACAAAGTAATCCTGAGGGAACGTAAGCAAACAAAACATTTCCTTAGTACTTCGTTCGCTACACTAAAGCGGGTGTTCGTATTCGTATTGAGCGTGTTGAAGCGCCGCTGATAAACTGTGAAGCGAATGATTTCATTTCGAAATTCCAAAGCGTTCCGGAAAACTAATCAAATAGGGGCCTCGGTAGTTTAGAGGTAAGGCGCCTGACTGCTATCCCAGAGGTCCCGGGTTCGAATCCCGGCCAGCCCCACGGTCTTTCGCCTTTTCCACTTTCTCATCTATATAACTTTCCTTCTTTCTTCTTCCCTCTTTACATTCCTGATTCCTTCTGTCATAGCCTTCCTTAGCCCTTCCCCGCTCCACCAAAGCGCATGTAATCGGTTGGTTGATGAGATTCAACTCGTTTAAGGAGGCATAACACTCCAGCAAGTTGTTTCTCGATGCCCCGATGTCAAAGTCGCGACAGTAATGGTTGGGAGTAGGTGGACTGAAAACTATCTCTGGTAGGTTGTGACAGCTCCTTCCTTCCCCGACTAGAGCTGCTGTTCGACATTGCACTCTATATGAAGAAAATAGATTGTCGACACAGTATAAAGGGCGTTTCCTGAGACTCTAGTCTTTCACATAAAAAAAAAAAAAAATGTAAAGTACTTGTCAGACTTGACCAAAAAGAACAAATTTTTCGGTAACTACTGAAAATCCTGGGATGAACCGCAATTTCCAGGAACTTTAGGACGTAGAAAACAATTCCCCGTAAAAAAAGTGATGATCCAAGCTTTGAAAAATTCGTGATGTTTGTAAAGAGTAACGTAATATTTGAACAATTTTCAAAGATTGTTGGATTTTGACAAGTGATGTTTTGTTGGAAAGTTATCACTGTGCAAAATCCAAAAAAGAACACTTTGTTTAGCACGGGTCTCATTCCCTCGAGTTTGTTAGATATTAGCAAATCTTATCAATGTAGGTCTTTCTGACACTTAGCCGTAGTTCCCGATCGAATGTTATGAAATTTTTATTTTTTTTTTCAGAGCAGTTTTTCGTTAATATTCTCCTTTTGTGGTTCGAGCGATATCGTGCAAGCACAAGAATCACTTATGTCGTTTATACCAAAAAACGGCCCGACCAAATTTTATAAAAATCTGAAAAAGGACTGTTGGCTATTGTCTTTGTTTGTACAAAACTATGCTTTTTTATCTATGGAAGGACTATTGAAGTGATCACTGACCATAAGCTCTTATCGGGGATATTTGAAAATGATATTGATAAGATACGAAATGGTAGACTGCAACGAATGATGTTAAAACTGTCTAAATACGATATAAAATTAAAGTATTGTCCAGGGAAGGATATGCATATAGATCTATTGTCGAGACGTCCAAGTAAAGAAAGATTAGAAGAAATTCCAGATTTGAATTGTGTTGTGTGACTACTTAACAAAATATACAGATATTATCCTTATGACAAACAACACAGAACTTATTCAAGCTAGAAGGAGTACATGGAATACCAAAAACAGTAGTTACTGACAATATGCCATTAAACTGACATGAATTTAGAAAATTTATGAAAAACTGCGACATCACGTTGATAGCCACAAGCCCCCACTATCCGCAATCTCATTTGATCAGTTCGGTCAGATCAGAACGATCAGTTCGAATAACAAAAATACTGTTACGAGAATTATGGTACTTATTGTTAGAATACAGTAACACACCCATAAAATGTACATACTAGCATATTATCGCCGCGTGAAGCGTTGAGAGCAGAAGACGTAGGACATTAATGCCACAAAGAAATTCAGTATATAGATCATCCCCAGACCCCCTAATCAGCGCCGTAGCGAGGGTCTCGGGGGCCCTTGTGCAAGATTTCGTAAGGGGCCCTTGAAAATAAATTTCTAAAAAAAAAACTAGTGGGATGTTGTGCCTAGAGACTAGCCACTAATTACGCTTTTTCATGGTATTCTTTCTGTTGAATAACACTTCAGACTGGATGACAATATATTAAGTGGAGATTGATCCGCACTCACTTCCAACCCGCCGGATCTGGGAAACGAGGCCAATAATTCGAATTTGTCAAATTGAAAAAAAAAAGCACATCACACATGTAAACACTATATAAAACGAATCTAAAAAATTCGGCTTACCGCACCTTTTGTATTAATTTACACTTCAATGTAACTTTTTTTTATTTTTAAAGAAAAAATCACGCACGCACTTCACTTTTCTTTAAATGTAGAACATCTACTGGAAAACATAGGCACCTGTTTATCCATAGCATATATGCACGTGCACGCACACAAGTACCCCCACCTCGCAATGAGACCAACACCAATAATTACCCGCCAAAAATTTGAAAGAATTGATATATTTTAATTGCACCACATCTATGACAAAGAATAGTGAACACCATCTATGGAAATATTACATTACTCTTCGTTTTACCTATGATTATTATCAATTTCCATAAAATATACAAAATACATTTCATAAATAATAGAAAATCTGTTGTCATAATTCAGTTGTTTACTTTCTTCGAAACTTTATACATATCTAACATTGGAATGTACCTTTTTACGTAAGCATGATAGTCCAGTCAAAATAGACTAAATTATGATTCCAGTTTGCATTAATTCCCAACAAGCTGGATTTTTGTGCAGGCCTTGGATGCGTCATTACAAATGACATGTCAAAAGTCCCCATCGATCCCGCTTGTGCGTTGTTTTTTATTCGAGGTCAAAGGTCACAAATTTGCGTTTTTTGCGTATATCTCTGAAACAACGCGAGCTATCGAAAAATGGTTTAGACAAAGTTTGTAGATCGTAAAATTGTCTACAAAAAAGATCTCAACACTTTTCTTCTACAAAGCATCGTTTTCGAGATATCGTGACTTTAGACCGCAGGAAAGTCGAATTTTCGAACATATGCACACATTT
This sequence comes from Thereva unica, assembly GCA_949987705.1. Lineage (NCBI taxonomy): Eukaryota > Metazoa > Arthropoda > Insecta > Diptera > Therevidae > Thereva > Thereva unica. The sequence goes on along the minus strand of OX465281.1, from coordinate 27,112,563 downwards.
CCGCACCACCTCTGAGGTAGTGTACACGGCGCTTTTTTTTTTAACGTAAGATCAGCATGTCGATGCAAGGGATTCCCGCGTAAAGAGAGATACTGGAGACATCAAGAAACTTCGTGAATGGTTTTCATCACATGATCCTTTTCCTGAATTGAACAAAATCATGTCCATTGCCAATGGAGTCGTGGGGATGATAAAATCAATTGCCATAATGCTCGTGAAGTGGGTATTGCATCTATGAGTAAAATGATGGGCCAAACATTTAATAATATTAAATTGAAACGTGCTGATAAAGTACTACCCCTATTATCTATAAACAGTACCATGAAGATTCATGATGAGAAGGTCCCAATAGATCCTGTATTATTATTTCAACGCATGAGTATTACGAAGACATTTGAAGATGAGTTTGAAAAATTCTTCGAGTACGAATTAGCCCCTTACCCTTTATCGCTCTTTGATGAAATTGGAATGCGTAAGACACAGAAGTCAGCCATTTATGATTGCTTTGAATGTGTGAACATTGATATCGAAAGTGCAAATGCTACCTACATCATCGATGGAGGATACCTGTTACATCGCGTTGTGTGGGATCGAGAGAACACATTTGAGGATATTTTGGACAAATATCTTTAGTATGTTCGTAGACACTTAGGTCACAACGTTACTATAATATTTGACGGTTACACTGACTATACAAAAAATATCAAAGCTGCAGAACAACGTCGTCGAGCTAAACAAACATCTTCATCGACTGATATAGTTTTTGATCGATCAATGACTGTTTCGACAAACCAACAGCAGTTTCTTGCTAATACTCACAATAAATCTCGTTTGATTTCGATGTTATGTGAAGAATTTGCAGCTGCCAATATTTTTGTGAAACAAGCTCAAAATGACGCTGATGTCCTCATTATTGAAACCGCAATTGAACAATTCAATAGCACCAATCCAACTATCGTTGTTGGAGAAGATGTAGATTTGTTAGTAATATTAACTGCACGAACACCAAAAGATAAGATCATTTACTTTTTAAAACCTGGGAGAGCTCAAGTTCAAACGAAAATATATTCTTCACAAAGTTTAACTGCATATCCAAAATGTCAGCCTCATATCGTCGCTTATCCAGAATAGTGTCACAACTCAAAAATTTCCAATTTCGAGTTTATTTTATGAATGTATAGCTAAATATGCATATTTTTATGTAGCAAAAATCCATATTAATACTTCTAAAAATGACCGCTGGAAACCCGCTGGAATCCAAGATCATAACATGGGCTTGTATGAAACTAAAAACTTTCAAATGGCTCCCCTGTAAAATTCATTGTTTTTGAGTTGTGACACTATTCTGGATAAGCGACGATATATTATTCCTTCATGCGATAACTGGCTGCGATACGACATCAGCAATTTTCAAAAGAGGCAAAAATACAGTATTCAAATTGTTTGAAAAACGTAAAGACTTGATTGATAACGCAAAAGTATTTACAAATATTAACTCGTCAGCAGATGTTATCCTCACCAATGGAATTCGTGTTCTCCTTGCAATTTATGGAGCTCCAAAAAAAATAGAATCGATAGATAAGTATAGAAACCACGTTAAAAAAAAGCGCCGTGTACACTACCTCAGAGGTGTTGCGGAAATGTGTGCATATGGTCGAAAATTCGACTTTCCTGCGGTCTAAAGTCACGATATCTCGAAAACGATGCTTTGTAGAAGAAAAGTGTTGAGATCTTTTTTGTAGACAATTTTACGATCTACAAACTTTGTCTAAACCATTTTTCGATAGCTCGCGTTGTTTCAGAGATATACGCAAAAAACGCAAATTTGTGACCTTTGACCTCGAATAAAAAACAACGCACAAGCGGGATCGATGGGGACTTTTGACATGTCATTTGTAATGACGCATCCAAGGCCTGCACAAAAATCCAGCTTGTTGGGAATTAATGCAAACTGTAATGTCTATTTTGACTGGACTATGAATAAATATGTTTATTGCCACATTCCTACAAGTTAGTGTTTGGAGTAATGGGAAGGCGCTAGATCGGGGTGCGAAAGGGCCCGGGTTCGATTCTTGATGAATTTGAGTTACTCTTTTTTAGCTACGATGATTTATTGTATAATAAACTAAGCCTGCGTTGATGGTAAAATCTCAAAGCGGCGACTAATTAAAACCTTTGGTACATATTCAATTGTGAGCTATAACTCAATCTAAAATAAGCTAAATAAGCCAAATCCGTTCTTAACTAAAACTTTTATTTCACGTTGCATTGATTTAATTATTGTCATAATGCTGTATCCTAGTTTGGCCATGGAGATTCATAAGTATCACACTGACCGAACGCTATATATAATTAATCTGGAAAGGCTTTTGTTAAAGGCTAATGTAGGTTATAAGTTGTGAGACTGCGTAATCTAAAACTTAACAAAGTATTTAACAAACACTACAATATAATCATCATAGTTTAAAAAAAAGGAAATCAAATGTGAACAATAAAATTCTTTGATTTTTCACCCACGTCATGGTATATTTCTTTATTCAATATAAACAATAGTTTTTGAGCAGCAAATAAAAACTATATGCCATAATTTCGTTATCATCGGTTTTTGTTCTGGAAGCAAATTTAGAGACGTATTCATGTCAAAAACTTGTTTCATATGAAACAAAATCCCCGAAGGAAATTAAAAAAAAATATTATGACGAAAAAAAAGCACCGCGAGCCGAAGGATCGAACTCGCAGCCCCACAGACGAGGGGCTTTCCCTAGCCCTTTATAGTCCATGGAAATGGTACTTTAACATTGCAAAAATGCAGGACAAGGTTTTATTTTTGGGATGTGTAGGGGGGGTCAGTGTGAGCTTAAGTTTGAGTTTTCGGGATCCTAACCCCCCCCCCATTTGGCCGCCATCTTGGAAAACGTATGCAAATGGTTTTTCCACTATATCTCCGAAACGGCACATCTTACCGGAAATTTGCAAGGACACTTTTTGTTTAGAATTAAATAATCTACAATTTATTACTTAGAAATTTTGTGGTAAAATGAATAATTAAGAAGTTATAAGCCTTAGAACACAAAAATTAGTCACAATATTTTCTTTAAAGGCTCTTTTTTGTTGTTTAAATATACTTCTGGTTGAAATTTCCAGACCATTTTCTCAGTTTTTGGTCTTTTGACCAAGAGCTACATTTTGAGATATGGCCCAAGTCTGTAGCGGCAGTACTTTCAGAGATGAAAGTAGGCTTCAGACGGACAGACGGACAGAGCCTCTGTATAAGCTTTTTTTTTTTAAAAAGCTAAAATGTGATTTCGAAGCCTTTTCGAAGTCCATTAAAAAAAGAGTTCAAATCAAATCATAAGCTCTCTAACAAAGCAGCGTTCATTAAAAAAAGGGCTCTCGAAAACATTTTCTATTAGATACTAATAAGAGCGTTCTAGAAAAAAAAGTTTCCCAGGGGCACTTTCCATAAAAAAGTAGATCCAATTTTATACAATGTTATAAAACGTTATCGAAGATCTTTTCTAGCTCATACTTTAAAACGAATTCTAAAAAAAAAAGAAATCTTCGGGGGCCCCTCAGGGCCGGGGGCCCTGGTGCGCCGCACCGCCTGCACATGCCTAGTTACGGCGCTGCCCCTAATCCTATCATTTTCTTTTCTATCTTTCAAACCAAGCGTGCTACTAGACATTGCACCATGACCTGAACGACATGACAGACTCGTAGTGCAAAGGGTGATTCCTAAGCTTGGTTTTCCCACATAAAAAAAACCTACCATGTTAACGGGTGTTATTTAACAATATGACAAATGAAAATATATAATCAAAAACGAAACGTCATGTTACAGAATTAGTCCAGGAAGAATAGCAAAAAAGTTGAAATAAATCTACCCTGCGATTTCTTGACGCTATAATTAAGAGAAAAATCGTAGGAATTCAATGAATGTGTTTTGGACAAAATTGGTCCAGGGCAACAGGTGGTAAAAAGCTAATAATTATAGCGAAAACACGTTTTTCCACGTTTTGGGTACGAAAAAAAATGTTTTCTTTGTAAGCTTTTTCTTAAAAACAAAAAAAAATGCGATTTTTCAACACTATAATTAAGAGAAAAATCGTAGGAATTATATGAATATATTCCAAATAAAATTGGACTTGTAGAACAGGTGAAAAACAAACTAATAAAACTATCGAAGAACGATTTTCACGAAAAAGCTCAAAAGTAAAGTTTTTAATTCAAAAAACTGGAAAAAGGTGGTTTTCAAACGAGGTATTAAGGTGTTAAATCAAACCTTACATACATTTCATGAAAATGGGGTTGTAGAGCAACCCTTTTCGAGCCAAATGGTCAATCAAAAAATTTCTAGGACCATTGTGGGCCTTGTTCAACCTTTTTTTGTGAAACAGGTGTTTTTACATTTTTGAGATTTACTCCAAAAGTTACCATTATTTCTCCATGAATTTTTTATTGTAGGTAGGCACCATCAGTGGCCACAATTTAAGCCCTGACACAAGGTTCTACGATAATTACACTCCCTATAATTAAATGTCAAAAACGGCCATTTTTAATGGTTTTTGAATTTTTCTGCAAAAACCTGTTGATCGATTTCAATGGTCCAAAACTCATAATTTTCGTCTTTTTAAGCACTATTATGTAGTATTTTTTGTTTTCCAAAACAACATTTTTTTCGTACCCAAAACGTGGAAAAACGTGTTTTCGCTACAATTATTAGCTTTTTACCACCTGTTGCCCTGGACCAATTTTATCCAAAACACATTCATTGAATTCCTACGATTTTTCTCTTAATTATAGCGTCAAGAAATCGCAGGGTAGATTTATTTCAACTTTTAAATCTTTTTCCGCTATCTCTCCTGGACTAAATATAAAGAGAAAGACAAGCTCCGGGTCAAGGGAGAACATAAATTTTTTTAAGAAAGGGAAAATAGAGACAAAGCATAACTCTCCAAGATCATACTTGGTACAAAAAGAAGGTGGATCAATAAATAGAAAAAACACAGACCTTAAAGAGATATTGCCAGAATCATGGCCATCATCACGAGACATTGGCCCATAGGAGACCACGCTGCCAAGTTCAACGTCTGTTGCCGTAGCCAGACAGCGGACACTAGTCAGTTAACTTTTGGAAGACTTAAAAGAGATCTGCAGATTGAAAATCAAATTACTGATCCTAAATTCCACAGTATTGCTCAAGCCATCCGTCACACCCTACCAAACAACCACAGCAAAATGCTGTACCAAAAGTTAATTGGGCTTCTGGCTGCACTGGAGGCAGCCCTTCACCTGCTTACCTACGTATGTACTTGCTTAGACCAAGGCAATAAACAGAGACGTCATTCCGTCTGTTGTTGACGTCGTCACAATCTTGGTTCGTTCTTATCATGGATAAGAAAATAGCAAGGTAGCAGATAAGAAAACAAAATAGGGAAGAATGTAATAAGTAGAAGAGGGAATGAATATGTTACAAGAAAATAAGGCATGTTTAAATTATAAAACTTAAAATATATTTCATAAATTTTATTTTCTACTTCTTAGTCTATAATATATTTTCTGCCATTTTGTGTTGGCCGCCATTTTGAATTTCGAATGACCCTACAACGCTAATTGTATTCTACCTTTCAGGCCCTCTCATTTGAGACCCATGTCGGGGTCTGCGAACACAAATGCAAAAATTGCCCGCCATCTTGATTATTTTCCAAAATGGTCAATTTGCATTTTCAAGCGAGCAAAATTTAAAGTTGATCTGTTGTATGGAAGTGGATCAAAATCAAGTTAAAGATTTTTTTTGTTAAAGAGCCAAAAACAAGCCAGTAAACCAGTCTGTAAATGGAATTCAAGAAGTAAAGATGGAAATCATTCAGACTTCGTGTTTCATTTATAACCCATAGTACAAAAACAAGCAGTAAAAAGTGGTACAAAAAAGTCAGCCCTGAAAAAGGTTAGAGTGTATTTCAATAAACTTTAGTTGAATTCTTTTTCGTTGCATTTTAAAGCATTTGTTTCAGGTCCGGGATAAATTAAATTCACGGACGCCTGAAGGGTACTGAGATTGCGTCAGATGTGCGGGAACAAGTCGCACCTTTCCCAATTTGTTTCCATGGAATTTCATCGTAACGATATTTTTTTTCACTGATGCTCCCGGTACTGCACTGAAGTTGCCGTCACGTCACGGATATGTGTGCGACCTTAATTCTCCAGAACGGCAAAGTCGCATTATTATTCAATTTATATTTCGGAATTTTATCTGTTGGGGAAGTCATACAAAACTGATATTGCTATTAAGTTATATTGAAAACTTTTCTCAGCGGGTAGGTATATTAAATAATACATTGTCCCACCGTTAATGCATCAATACAATTTACTCAAAATACATATAACCAAAAATTGTTGCTAAACTACAAAACTTCTCTCCTCTCATCCTGGATAAGCAATTTCGATTTATTTCCTTTCCAAACAAAAAAAGAAAAAAACAAAAAAAAACCCTCGATCCGCTCCCCTCCGTCCGGCCACCCCTAGACCAACAAAACGAGAAAAACCCCTAGAAAATTTCACCTTTAAATAAAGTTTTCCCTTTAGTTCTAGTTTTTCCACGTAGTAAAACTTTAATGCAGCTTAATTTCTGTTTCGACTCAATGAAAACGTGCAAAGCTTAGAAGGATAACAAGGATATGTATTTCACTGAAAACACACAAACTCTGTTCGGACACCCGAAAAATTGGCATCCTTCTTCATTCGTTTTCTGTGTATGTTCATTTGTAATTCTATCACGTTGATATATATGTGGGTGTATGTGTGTATGGATGGATGTGTATGGACACAACCCTTCGCTTTCATATTGTCTCAACTTGCCACATGGCTGGAAACTTTGTGTTATTACTACCAACTTATCTCCTTGTTGATCCTGTATCCTGCATGTAGCAAAAACACCATCCTTTGCCTTCTGCCTTTGCAGTCGTAGTTGGCAAGTCCGCTCCCCCCACCCCCAAGTCAAACGAACCGAACGGTCCACATCTGCTTCCGTATTTTATTGTGTCCGTTCGAAGTCAGTATAGTCCTTTCTGTGTCCTCAACGCTGGGGATACCTCAAAAAAATATAAAGGAAGAATATGGATGTGTAGAGGGAGGGGGAGGAGGGGAAAGAGTGGTTAAAAAACGAGCTTTAAGTTATACCGAAGCAGAGAAACATCGGGGACGAAATGATCCAAAGTAGCCAAAAAACCAGGACTGCGACTAAAAAGGAGCAGCACCGGCTTTTGTGGAGGAGAAAGAAAAAAACGTTCATTTCCAGGACACGGGTTTCGCCCAATTTTACAAAATGCTGCACAAGTTTAGTCTCCAGCCCCGGTGTGTTCTCCAGCAGGCAAAAGGGTTAAAGTGCTTCAATAAAGCCGACGCTGGAAGGGCAGGCAGCCAGCAAAAAAATATCCTTCTCTAATTTGAGCCATGGCAGGACACAGAAATTTTTTAAATTGCGTACAGAAGGATCAAGCAGGAGTTAAAAAATCCCAAGAAATTCCGCCTTAATCACCGAACAAACAGCGCCAAAGTTCAATTGCTTAAGGATTCTGGTCCTGACGAATTTGGACCGATGAAGTTGCTTCCACCCCCAACCCCCGCTCGCCATCATCCCCCAAGATCCTTTGGCTGCCATCAAAAAAAAAAAATGTCGACATCCTTCTAGGAAAATCTCAGAAATAAAAGTGGACACAAAAAAATCGTTTAAAAATTAAAATTCGTCTGTCATGAAAGGACGAGAAACTTGTTAGAAGGGTGGCGCCCCGGCGGTAGACTGGGGCTGGCCGGGGGGGGGGGGCGGGGCTCCTTCTAGTGTCAGGACACCACGACCCAGATTTCCTCGCCTTGTCAGGAATTTTAAAGAGTTTCCTCGGTCGTCGTTTTTCGGCAACGTTGACTTTCCTCAAAGTCTGCCGGCTGGCTGCCTTCGTGGGAAAAAAACGTTTTTTTTTGTTGGTAACTTTAAAAAAAAAAAGTTAAAAAAAAAAGTAAAAAAAGAAAGTTGTGAAATTTGTCTGAAAATTTTCTTAGAAATTTTGAAAATTAAAAGTCGAGAGTACGTGATTTGTGGAGAATTTAAGATAAACTTTATTGGATTTAAAACAAAACACATACAGCGGGGCTCCTTCGTCCTCGTCCACAGTCTGCTCCTTTTTTTGTTGCTGCTGGTTCCTTGATGGATGTAAAGAAAATTCCTTTTTTTTTGCTACATTTTTTTTTTGTATTTTTTTAAATTTTTCATAATGCTATGAGTGAGGAGAACATTACCAGCAGCAGAACCGGACGGGAGCTGGAATCCTTGGGTTAGGAGGCAGTGCATACAAATTAGTTGGAGTAACTTTATTTTTGCTTGATGATTTTTTAACTTGTAGCTACTTGAAATTCTGATAATTTTAAGACATGAAATGGTCGAGAGGAAATAATGAAAAATATGAAGATTTTTTTTTTGCATGAAATTATTTGAGAGAGGACATTTTTCATTAAACTAGCGGGGGAAGAATGTTTTAGCTTTATCGGAAGATTTCGTTTTGGGTTTTTTTTTGTATATTTTTACTGGATACCAATACTCTTAAATAAATATAAGGGAAGCCTAAATTAAAATAACTTTTACATTTACGCTCGTCAGCTTTCATAAAATCGAAAAATACCAAGGTAGCTCATTGGTTTTTTAGAACTGCTACTCCAGTTAATATATACCATTTGAACCGTAAATCGTAAAATAATTCAAACCACTTCCATTGACCAAATAGTGGGAAAAGTAGAAAGAGCAAGAGCGATGTCGCGGACTCGAATCACAGACCTCAAGGATGGTAGTGAAGGGTTTAAACTCCTAAACTACTGCGAACTCGCATGTCTGCACAATACGAAGAATTATTAACATGGCCGTAACTAGATAATTTTTCTATTCTAATGGCATTGTCTCTCTCAAGACCTCTGAAGGGTCCTTTACGGAGAACACCAGGGATACCATGGAGCTATTAATGAGCACTCATTTCCCTGGCTCTCAGGTAATTAACCCTGGATTAGCCTTTGAACCAAACATTGAATCGGAGGTAGTACCTGCCCATCGGTCCTATAATAGGAACAAAGGCCTGGCAAACAGGATTTTCACTGCCGGTAAGATTGAGTGGGCCATTGGCACCTTTAGTTCCTTCAAGGCTGCTGGAAAGGACCACATCTTCCCAGCTCTCCTTCAAAGAGGCTTGGAAGAGATCTTACCGGTCCTGCTACCACTTTTTCGGGGTAGCTTTGCGCTGGCCCACATTCCGAGGTGTTGGAGAGAGGCTAGGGTAGTCTTTATACCTAAATCGGGGAAAAGATCAAATAGAGAAGCAAAATCCTATCGACCCATCAGCCTCTCTTCCTTTCTTCTGAAAACAATGGAGAAAGTTTTAGACAGTCATATTAGAGAGGGCCTTACAGCGAGCCCACTTCACTGTCTGCAATTTGCCTACCGGCCAGGCAGATCTACAGAGACTGCCATTCATGTGCTAGTGAGAGATATTGAGAAGTCCCTCAGGGCCAAGGAAATCTCTCTCTGCGCTTTTGCAGACATTGAGGGTGCGTTTGACAACGTTACCTTCGACGCGATCAATGAAGCAAAAAAAAGTAAAAAAAGGAATTCTTCGCCCCACTGCGAGATGGATCACGTCGCTTCTCAGCAGCAGATTGATAACTGCTGAGATGAATGGTGAATCGATTACGGTAATTGCTGCTAAAGGCTGTCCTCAAGGGGGCGTTCTATCACCCCTCCTATGGTCAATCGTGATCGACGAACTTCTTGCCGACCTGAATAACCGTGGATTTAAAACACAGGCCTATGCTGACGATATCGTCATAACGGTTAGCGGCGGTCATGATAGCACCGTTTCAGACCTCATGCAAGGCGCTTTGTCACATGTGCATAGCTGGTGCCGTAGCAAGAATCTGGGTATTAACCCACAAAAAACTGTCATCGTACCGTTTACTAATAGAAGGAAGCTAAATTTAAAAGCTCCCTCTGTGGACGGCAAAGAAATAGGTTTCTCAAAGGAGGCTAAATATCTAGGCATAATCCTGGATCAAAAGCTCTCAAATTGAGAGAGTAACTGCCAAGGCAAATGCATCTCTCCATGTTTGTCGCCAATTCGTAGGAAAAACCTGGGGTCTTAAACCTAGGTTAATGTTTTGGCTATATACTACGGTCGTAAGGCCCATGATCACATATGCATCCATCGCATGGTGGGCTAAGACCAAACAAAAGGGTGCTATGATTAAGCTGGCCAGGGTGCAAAGACTGGCCTGTCTTGGTATCACAGGGGCCAAAAGCCGCTATCACTGTGGCTATGGAGGCTCTACTGAACCTTCCTCCGCTACACCTGGTGGTGAAAAAAGAGGCTCTGGCAGGGGCACTGCGTCTACGGGAGCTATTCTCCTTTAAGCCAGGAGACCTGCTGGATCATTTATCGATCCTCAAGGAGCTGAACTTGGAGCCAATGATATCTTTGTCCGATACCATTCCTGATACTCTTGACTTTGACAAACCGTTTACGACGATTACACAGGCCTGCAAGGTTTTTTTCTTGACAATTTAATAGTCGTATTTTAAGTATTTTTTCGCGCTGAATCCGAATCCGTTGGCCAAATTGCCCTATCACGTCAGGATTTTGAGCAATCCTAACCTAAAAGTGCCAAAAAGCGTGTTCGCTTTTTGGCACTTTTAGGTTAGGATTGCTCAAAATCCTGACGTGATAGGGCAATTTGGCCAACGGATTCGGATTCAGCGCGAAAAAATACTTAAAATACGAGCCCCCGAAAAACGAGGTGCAACGATGATAACATGTCTTAATAAAAATCGTCGATTTCGCGCCAAGAAGTTTTTCTTTTCAGTATTACAAAAAAAGTGTTGTCAAATTTCACGCTTCCGACATGCTTTTCTATAGATTTTGGCATGCTGAAAACGATCCCGTTGTCAGATTTGCCCTATCATTCCATAGTTTTGAGATATTTAACGCGCAAAAGTGCAAAAAACACGCTTTTTGGCACTTTTAGGTTAGGATTGCTCAAAATCCTGACGTGATAGGGCAATTTGGCCAACGGATTCGGATTCAGCGCGAAAAAATACTTAAAATACGACTATTAAATTGTCAAGAAAAAACAAAAACCGTTTTTTGCAGGCCTGTGTTATTCGAAGTCGGTCAGAGTGGCAACATGGCAGGCCTCTCTTTAGAGGAAGCACGGCCTTTTGGTACACAGATGGTTCCAAAACCGATAAAGGGGTAGGGCTGGGTGTTTATGGCCCAAGGAGCAAAATATCCATGGCTCTGGGCACTACCCCCACTGTTTTTCAGGCTGAGGTACTCGCCATCCAGGTGTGTGCTCAGACTTGTATTAATAGAGCTCCAAATAGCTCTAACATTGTTATTTTCTCGGACAGTCAAGCTGCACTGCTGGCCATTAAATCGCACAGAGTGTCATCAAAGACTGTCCTGGATTGTCTTCAATCCCTGAAATTCCTCAGCAGGAACAATAGTGTCACGCTGATGTGGATTCCGGGCCACGAAGGTCACATTGGTAATGAGATTGCCGATAGCCTGGCTAGAGCAGGCGCAAACTCATTACCTATTGGTCCGGAACCTTTCTGTAGTTTAGCAAGCTGCCACGTAAAAATGGCCTTAACGAATTGGGTTGACCAGATGTTTCTTCAAAGCTGGTCCAGGACCCAGGGTGCTCGTCAAGCTAAAAGATTCATCCAAATCGATAAAGCTAAGGCGGGCAAACTTTTAAATCTCAAGAGGTGGGAGCTAAAAATAATAACAGAGCTCCTGACGGGCCACTGTTCGCTTAACTATCACCTAAACAAAATAGGACTGGTGGCCGACTCTGGCTGTCGATTCTGCGGGACAGCTCCCGAAACCGCGAAGCGCTTGACTTGACTGTGAGGCTACAGCGAGGAAAAGACTGAGCCTTCTCCATCGTGATTTCCCTACTCCCAGGGAGATTTGGGACAGCAACCCTAAATCAGTTTTAGGCTACCTAAGAAGCCTTAACCTTGATGGTTTTTAAAGAATGGGATGGCACAATAGACCAAACAAAAATGGTCGCAGTGCCCGCTAAAGCGCCCCTCAACAAGAATAATAATAATGGGGGGGGGGGGAGGGGCAGGTCCTTTGTGTTCGAAATGCAAAGTACTACTAAAAGTACTATTGTTAAGTACCAGGAATTGGTTAATGAAACACAAAATATGTATTCATCATCCAAATTTATTGTATCGCCTTCAAAGTAGGCCCATTCTGAAAAAATTTACTTACATCAATAAATAGACCAAATGGCAGAGAGTGTCAGAATGGGTGTGCTCGCGACTGATTATTCAGAGACTCCCCTGACCACGGAACAACTAATTGCCGTGAAAAGGAGTCCTCTATTGCCGAATTGGCTAAGGCCACGTAGCTGAGAGGTGTGATGGTCCACCTTAAATCCTGGGAATGAGCTAGTCTCCTCGCTCTAGACGAACGAGGACAAGCTGCCTCGTAATCATGTTGTGTTCCGGTGCTTTTTAGATGCAACTGAAGACCCCACTGACGTCATGTTGAAGTGAATAGGGGTACAAAACAGGGCCCCAAGTGTGCAAGAATGGAAAATACTCCACAAAGTGTACCGTCCACCATTCACAGAAATGAAGTTCTCTGTGGTCCAAAGTTCGATTAACGAGCTAAGGCGAATGGGTGACCAAATGCGGCAGAAAAGCCTATGACCATAGCTGCCCCCAGCCAAACTTGCAATGTCCCTCGGCGACTGCTGTCGCAACCATTTCCGCTCGTATCACCAAGGAAGCATAAACCCGGAGGTTATCTGAGGCCTCGAAGGAGCCTACTCCGGCAATGGAAGAGGAAAGTTCAAATGTGAGGATGCTGAACCCTGCATTCTGTGGGCTGACGGTTGGGATCGGTGGCTTCTGCCACAATCTCAACATTGCAGGTGGCTGGGGAAAGGACTAATCCTCCACAATCCCACACAAAAAACCTCATAGTATCCAGAGAGGCTATATTGCTGGCGGAAGAGCAAATGCTTCCTCTATTGCCGTTAGAGACGGGGTTGTGCACCTAAAACCACCACTTCAATTCTCAGGAGGTTCCCTCAACCCAAAAAAGCTCCGAAAAAGGAGCATGGGATATAATCCCTCAAGGAAATGAGCACTGCTTCCAATATGACGCTTGTCCAGATAAACCTTCATCACGCCAAGGCTGCCTGTGCAGTATTTGAAAAAAGGTTTATCTCGGGCAACCTAGATGTGGCTCTAATCCCAAGAGTCATGTACCTAGTTTATGCGAAAGTCGAATTTCGGCTTAAGATAGAATCCGGCTCTGTATAAACAGGCTTAAGCGGAAATTCGTCTCAAGCTTAATTTATTTCAGCTTAAGACGAATTTTTGTGTCTGTATATGTGTAAGTTTTAAAAATGGCTGATTTACATTCCAACAAGCTGCATAGAAAAGTCACGTTCAAACTATCGTGTTTGTTTGTTTGTTTAAAAAAAAATTAGAAATATCAAAATAATTTTAAGAATAGAGTGCTAAAAACTGGACGTCAAAAGAAATAAATGAAATGCTGTCGATTGTGAAGGAAAGTGTTTAATTTCCTAATTTTAACCAAATTAGTGACATAACCTTTCGTGTTGTTTTAGGACAAATCATTGATTTAACGGATGGGAAGAAATACAGGTCTTTGGAGCTATTCAAAGCTGTGGCAGACGATTTTAAAAATAAAGGTTTTCAAAGGAGTCCGGAACAAATAAGGACAAAATTGAAAAATTTACGGGCTGCATATAACACTGCTGCTAAAAATAACATGAAATCAGGGTCATCCCGAATGGAAATAGAACATATGGAGTTATTAGAAAAAAATATTACGCGGGAGACCCCAAATCATGTTGCAGCAGACATCTGGTGTTGATAGCAGTTCAGGTAAGTGAAATCTAGCAAACAAATAGCAATTTTTAACAAAAATATGTCATATTAGTGATAGATAAGGATGGAGGACAGCCCGGAAGCGAAAATGATATACATTTTGAAGACATCACTTTAAGGGGGGCGATACCTGTAAAATTTTGAAATTTTTTTTTTCCATAAAATGGTAGTTAATCCTTTAAGAATATGTCTTGCTGCACAAAATGAGTTCTACGGAGCTACAGAAGGCCAGTATACGGCGCTGGAATCGCTGATTAATTGGTAAGTCACTGTAATCATTCAATCTTCCAGTACTTTAAAAGCGTTTTTTTTCAAAATCATATTTTTAGAATTTGTAACAACGATAACTCAAAAAGTTATCGATCGATCTTCCTGAAATTTTGCACATATCTTTTCAATAGTATTATTTTCCATATGAACCTACATGTTTTTGAAAATTTGTTAAATAAATAATTTTTTTGAAGTAAAAACAGTCGAAAAATTCTACAAAAAATTAATTTTTTTTTCGAGTGCTCAATATCACAAAAAAAAAATTATTTTTCACTCATTTTTAGGTTCATCTAGAAATTATGACATTAATAAATAAAAACAAAATTGGTTTTTCACTTTGAGATCAATAAAACCGAAGCTACAATGGTTACAGATTGAGACGTCTCATTGCGACCCTCCCGAAATAAATTAGTGTACATCCCCCAATTTCAAAAATTAAAATAAAACAAAAATGTTTTGTATTATTTTAAAATATAAATAAATCGTATGCTAATTTTCAAAAATATATAATACCTCTTTCATTTAAAAAAAAATTTATGAAAATCAAGCAAAATTTGAGTATTTACAGGTATCGCCCCCCTTAACTGAGCCTGAACCAACACCGAGGGTAAAAACGAAGCAAAGAGAACGGACCAATACCATTGACCAACACCAAAACTGGATGACTGAGCAGTTCGCAATTCAAAGGCAATTCGAACGGGAATTGTTGGAACAACATCAGAAAATGTTTCAGGAGTCCATTCAATCATTAATAAATATCGTAAATATTTGGGATAAGTATATTTTATTAAATAATTTAATCTCATTATTTAGGTGGCGAAGCAAAATAATGAATCATCGTCTGCGTCTTTATCAGTACTTCAAAATACAAATATTTGCAATATGAAGCTGACCGAGATGTCATTCCAAAATCGGTCTAGAGTTTCCTCTTGCAGCGATGACAGTTCCATACCAAGCACATCTAGCGGTTCCTCAATAAACGTCTCTCAATATTTGAGCTCTTTTAATGCTGATAGTGATGTAGATGATGTAGTGATGTACTCCGCCTTCGTCTGGTCCCAAGCCCAGAGTGTGAAAGGAGGAGGGTTGTCGACCTGCCGAGTCGATCGTAAAAACTAGGCAAGAAACCGCATGGATACACGAACTAACCATTCACGAAATAATGCTACTGCATCCGGGGCAGCCGATGCGCCAGCGCTGGGGACCAGGGATGCTGGTGAGAAGTGGGTTACTGGCCGAACACCCAAATTAGTCACACCGAAAAGGGAATTAAAATTCGCTGCGTGGAATGTACGAACAGGACATCACGTTGGTCAAAAGGAAATCATAGCAATGGAATTGTTGAAATGCAAAATATCAATTGCTGCGCTATCGGAACTACGGCTTACCGGATCCGGGATATTGACAATCGTCCCGCCAACAATCGACGAAACGATGATGCTTTACTATTCCGGTGGTGAGAAAAGAGAGGCCGGCGTCGGCTTTATGGTCGACCGACGGGCTGCCAGCAGCGTTATCGCATTCCAACCGATATCCGAGCGTTTGGCGGTTATAACCATCAGTGGAACGATCAAGACCCATATCATATCCGTTTATGCGCCAACCGTGACCAGCACGGACACGAACAAGGACGAATTTTACGATCAGCTTCAACAGACGCTGGATATGATACCTCAAACCGAATTAATAATTCTCGCGGGGGATTTCAATGCACATTCAGGAGTAGATCGAACCGGCTGGGAAGAAACCATGGGCAAATTCGGACACGGAGTAATTAATGACAACGGCTTACGCCTGCTTTCATTCGCATCGTCAAACAACTTGATCGTTGGCAACAGCATTTTCCGCCATCCACTCAAACACCAACTCACCTGGCGAAATCCATCCGGCAAAGACTCGGCGATGTTAGACTACGTTTTGATCAACACAAGATTCCGATCGACGCTTAAAGACGTACGTGCAATGCGTGGACCCGATTGCGGATCGGACCATTATCTTGTTCGAGCGAAATTGCAGATGCGATTGCAAAGAGCGAAGAAAACGGAGCCACCACCAGCCAAGAAAAATTGGGCTTGCCTACGGGACCCGGCCATCGGGGGAGAGTTTCAAATGGCATTATCCAACAAATTCGCGGCGCTCGCAATACCGGACGATATCGATGTAGAAGAAAGGCAATTGTCGGAGTCTATTGTGGAGTGTGCAATGGAGTTGTGTCCAACTATCCGTAAACGGACGCAGCCATGGATCTCGGACAGCTGTCTGGACCTCGTCGATCAGCGGAAGCGCATGAAACACGTCGACTTTGAGGAATACAGAAGATTGAACAAAGAAGTTCGGCAGAAAATGAAATTGGAACGAGAAGCGTACTGGAATAACGTTGCGGCCGACATGGAAAAAGCGGCGTCGAGGCACGAGTACCGGACGCTGTACCAGACAATCCGCCGGTTAGGCGGCAAAACAACATCAACAAACGACAACATCAAAAAATCGGATGGAACTTTTGTGACTTCTGCCCATGAACGCCTGGAGCGGTGGAGAGCATTCTTCCACCAGCTGTATAACCACGATCCGCCGCAAGGTCCAGCACCCGAACCACCGATTATCGAACAGCCGATGAATCAGTTTCTCGATACCGAACCAACAATTATCGAGGTGAAGACAGCAATAAAATCGCTGAAAAATGGAAAAGCGCCGGGAATAGACCAAGTAACCGCCGAGATGATCAAAGCTGGAGGTGATGTCTTATCACAACGACGTCATGTCCTCATAACACACATATGGCATTCGGATCGTGTCCCTTCGGTATGGAAGAAAGCGATCGTTGTCCCAATTTTGAAGAAAGGCGACAGTCGGGAATGCAAGAATTATCGCGGTATTAGCCTTCTTTCGATCGTCGGTAAAGTATTTAAGAAAATAATACAATCGAGGCTACAGAAACATCGAGAGCAAACGAGCCGGGAGGAACAAGCGGGATTTAAACCACATCGAGGATGCATTGATCAAATATTCGCCCTCCGTCAGTTAATGGAAGAAAGAATTCGTTGCGGCAAACGAATTGTCGTCGTTTTCATCGATTTCAAATCCGCTTTCGACTGCATCGATTGGAACAGCTTGTGGAGAGTCTTGGTAACCGAACACGTGCCATTGAGAATCATCCAACTTCTCCAAGCGTCGTACGATGGCTCAACCAGCAGCGTTCGTATTCGAAACGACTTATCCGAGGAGTTCCCGATTCAGACGGGTGTCCGACAGGGAAACGTCGCTTCGCCACTTCTCTTCAACGTTGTGATCGACGCGATTATGCGTGAAGCATTCGATGGACGACTCGGAGTTCAATACGACGACAACAACTTCGTAACAGACTTAATGTTCGCCGACGATAGCGCTGTTTTCGCCGACACGGATGCCGAAGCAACGGACATCTTATACGATATTTCCCGCATCGCCCAATCATACGGGTTAAAAATCAATGCGGAAAAGACCAAAGTGCTCACAACGGATGGATCAAGAGCCAGTGTTCACCTCGATGGAACCCAAATCGAACAGGTTCCAAGGTTCAAATATTTGGGATCATTGGTTGAGGAAACGAAAGTAGCATCGACGGCCGACGTTCACAGCCGTATCGGCCAGGCAACAGACACATTCGCCTCGCTCAAGTGGTGCATATGGAAACGAGCAAATATCTCCATCAAAACAAAACTACGTCTTTACCGAACGTTGATTCTTCCGATTCTTCTTTATGGATCTGAAACGTGGACACTGCTCAAACCGGACGTTAAGAAGCTCGAGGTCTTCCAAATGCGATGTTTGAGGCAGATCCTCCGTGTCTCACTCCGTGATCGCCTTCGAAACGAGGTTGTCAGACAAAGATGCGATCAGCAAACACTGATCGAAGAAGAAATGCAAAAACGTCGACTACGGTGGTTTGGACATGTTTGCCGAATGGATGATAACCGCTTGCCACGTAAACTTCTCTGGCGAGACCGTCCTGCAGACTGGAGAATACAGCGATCGGCACCGAAGAAAACCTGGTTGAAGAATATCGAGGGTGACTTAAAGAATCAACGATTATCAGTTACCGAGGCTCGAGACACCGCCAAAAACCGAGAAGAATGGAAGCGAATCGTGAATAGAGTTCGGGACCCAGCGGCACCGACAGCAGCGTATCCGTTGCGGGGACGTCCCGCTCGGACCGCCAGCTAACGGATCAAAGAAGAAAGAAGAAGATGTAGATGAATTATAATTTGGGCCTGCTAATATATGCAAGGGTAGTAGCACGTAAATTTTTTCAATTTTCCTTTCCATACAAAAATTTTGGTAACACCTGAATTTTTTTTGGAATTTTCTAAAGAGGTGGATTGAAACAACTTAGGTGCTACTACCCCAAAAGCAATTATGCATTTATGAACAGATGTATGAAGTATTAATTTGATTTTTTAATTAGATGAATTATGTTATATGTTCTTATTATGAATTATGTTATTTTTATTGTATGTTGAATGAATTATGTTATTTTTATTGTATGTTGAAATGAATTATGTTATTTTTATTAAAAAACTTCGAATTTGTATTGTGTTGTTTTTATTAAAAAGTTTTAGTTCTACTTTACATGGTTTTTACTTTTGCTTGGTTTTAAATTATTTCAATTTACAAAAAATTACTTCTTCTAATTGGGTGAGTTCTAAGGTGGTTTTTCAAATGTTCCCTTAAAGCAATTGCAGAAGTGTCATGTGACCTTAACGATTGGACCGGCTGTTCATACAACCGATTTAAAATTGCAGCATCAGCCCTCCATATTTCTAGAAATTGCTCATTATGACTTTCCACTATATTGTGAAGGACACAGCAAGCCGCTACAATTGTAGGAACCAATTCATGATCAACATCCAACTTTTTTCCTAAAATTCGCCACCTTCCTTTTAGTCGACCAATGGCTTGTTCAACTACCACTCTTCCAGAACTTAAGTAAGTGTTAAAAGACTCTTGTTCTATAGTTCTATTTCCAGTGAACCCCTTTATTAGCCACGTTAAGAGTGGGTATGCAGGATCACCTATTAAAAAAGGTCGGATAGCAACACCTTCTACAATTTCTTCATACTGAGGTACAACACTGCGGAAGGTTTTTGCAATTTTTGAATCTTTGAATACAGTAGCGTCGTGACAAGATCCAGGATGTTTTATGCAGATGTCACGAAACATCATTTTATGATCGACAACAACCTGCAAAACCATTGAAGGCCTGTTTTTCCGATTAATGAAATCACGATATCCTTCCTGAGGTGGCTTTATGGGGATATGTGTTCCATCAATTGCACCAACAATTGGCGCCAAATTTGTTTTTTCTTTAAAAGACTGAGCAATTTCTTTTACTTCGTCAACCGTTCTTGGTAGATAAATTGTAGTTCTACAATTTCTCAACTAAAATTCGACAAAACCTATCTACACACTTTTTTACAGTGCATTTATGTACGCCAAAAGCAATTCCTACTACTCTGTATTCTGCACAGCTGGATAATTTGAAAATTGCAATAGCAACAATTTTTGGCACATCCAAACACGGTGTAAAAGCATTTTCTGATGGCTTTAAAAATGGTTGCACTAAGTCCACTATATATAAAAATGTTGATTTCTTCATTCTTAAATGTGTTATCATTTCGTTACTGGGATAATCCTGAGAGACTACATCGTACCACCACTGCCCATTACGTTTAATGTTTCCTATTCTTTTCTTTCTCATACGGTGTTCTTTAAACTGTTGCAATAATCTGCAATATATCACACATTATTAGATTTACATTCATATTTAACCTTACTTAAAATTAGAAGCAGCTAATCTTTGCATGAAACACCTTCTAGAATGCAAAATTCTTTCCACAAACGATATGTACATAGTATAGTACAAATTTAAAACTATAACCATAACCTGGACTTCCATTTTTTGAATAAAATATTCCGGTATCTCCTTGATCTGTATTTTATTGAAGGTTATGTCATGATGTATAGTATGTGCCGTATATTTTCTATGTGTGCAAGAGAATCCGAATCTGTTTATACGAGGAATTCGTCTTTTTTTTTTTTTTTTTTTTTTATATGAAAAAACCAAGCTTAGGTGTAACCCTTTGTACTACCAGTCCGTCATGTCGTTCAGTTCATGGTGCAATGTCTAGTAGTAGCTTGGTTTGAAGAATAGAGGAGAATAGGAAAGGTTAGAGGGGGTCTGGAGGGTGTAGAAGAAAATGACGATGAACCTCACGTTTGAACTCTAAGATGTTGTACGAGTTCGGAAATACCGACTGCGGGAGATCATTCCACAATCGAGTTGTTCTATTCATAAACGAACCTCTGAACCGTATTGTGCGTGAACGAGGGGGCTGTAGGGTATGGGGGTGAGCCGAGCGGGCTAGTCTTGTGTTGCGGGAAAAGTATTGCCGTGCAGGCAGGAGGTCCTGAATTTCGGTGGAACAGTCGCCATGGTAATAGCGATAAAATATGGAGAGGGCTGCTACATTCCTACGGTGGCTCAAGGTGTCTATGGAGGCGCGAAAGGGGCCATCACCAATGAGTTTGAGGGCACGATTTTGCACCTTGTCGAGAAAAGCCAAGGTGGTTTTTGGGGCGCCTGCCAGATATGTGAGTTGTATTCGAGGCGCGGCCGAATGTAGGATTTGTATATTGTAGCCAATGCGGCTGGATGGAGGAGGAACTTGCACCTCTTGAGAAATCCAAGGTATTGGGAGGCTTGTTTGGCGATTTGGAATATGTGATCGTTCCATCGCAGATGCTCCGTTAAAGTTACCCCTAGGATGTTGAGAGTTGAGTCAGCCGTTAGATTCTCTCCATCCACCGAGACAGGAGGAAGGTCGGTACAATTTTTGTTGGAGATCAGACAGTGCTTCGTTTTTGTGGCATTGAATTCGACGCGGTTCATTTCGCCCCAATGAAGAATCGATTCGATATCCCGGTTGATCGAAGCCGACATCAGTTGACGGTGGTAAAGACAAGGTCTTAAGCCGATTTTGAGCTTAAAACCGTCTTACGCATAAACAAGGTAATGGGTGTACCGAGGAAGAATATTTGGCCTGCTGGCAGACTGATCTACTCCAAGTGATCCATTAATGTCTCATCATAGACATATAAGGTTTAACTGGAGACCTCGAAAGCATTTAGGGTTTTACGGCAGACTGACTAGGACGTAGGTAATAACCTCATGATTGAAGCCGGCCAATCTGCAGGAAAGGATTCCGACAGGCTTTAAAAGTAACTGTCCCGCGAAACCATGAAGTACCAACTGAAGGATCGTGTGGTGGAACAATGATCTCTACAGGCAAAGGAGAGAAGTCAGAAAACTACTTAATAGGGCTTAGGTCTTGGGAAACTGGGACTTCTACAAGAAAGCTCTTACCAATTATAATAAAGATTTAAGAAGATCCAAACGAAGGTCACGGAAGGCCTTCTGCGTAGAAAAAGACAAGGTTCCAGCCTCCGCAATGTTACACAAAGTCTTGTCTAAGGATCAACACTCCAGAAGGCTATTAATGAGCAATTTCCGGGTCTTCAACTGATTCTGGATTGGCCCTAGAACCTGGATCGGTGGTATACTTACCTGCACTAGGAAAAAAGGCCTTGCAAACAGGATTTTCACTGCGGGTAAGATTGAATGGACCATTACGATTTTAAGGCTGCTGGAAAGAACCACATGTTCCTGGCTCTCCTTCAGAGAGACTTGGAACAGATTTTACCTAATTTCGAAAGCTAGTTGGCCCTCATTCCGAGGTAGTGAAGGGAGGCTAGGATAGTCTTTACTGCTAAATCGGGGAGACGATCGCATTGAGAAGCAAAGTCCTATCAACCTATCAGCCTCACCTCCTTTCTCCTGAAAATCAGTATGTCATTGCGTGAGTAAGACGTTCTTTCTGTGCTCCGTGTTAAAACCGTTTTTATTACACAATTTCCACCAATTTAAACCTAATTTGAAAGCACTAAACCGTCCATCTAATCTGCAGTTTACGTAAATAATACTTTGTTGCTGTTTTTATCCACAACAATGTCCGATAAATCGAAAAATTCGTCCGCGAAAGTGTTGAAAAAATCCACACCGTCACATAATCCTTCTCCCGTCATCACCAGAGGCTATGCGCGGACGTGTCCTGAAAAGGCTATGGGTGAAGGTGTTGATGAGCTTCTTGCTTCTCTCGAATCACGAATCTTTGAAAAAATTGATGATATCTTCACCTCCATCAATAAAACTGATTCAAGAATTCAGGAATTTTGTGACTCAATAAAAAATTTAAATGATCGCCTTGATTCTATCGAGCTTCGCCTAACGGATGGGCTAAAGTCCATTTCGTTAGAAAACAATAATCAGCTGGAGGTCATCAACAACAGCATCGAGTCTCTGCATGCTAGAGTAACTGTGCTGGAACATCAAGTGCCAACAGATCACTCGGATCATCTGCAAATTATCAACTCGCAACTTGCTAATAATGCACTTCATCTCAACGACCTACAGCGTGTACAAAGACTAAGCGACGTCATCATTCGGGGTATCCCCATGAAAGCTGATGAGTCCCCAATGAAAATCATCACCAACATCGCATCTATGGTGAATCACCACCTCTCCATCTATGTTGACGCCTTTCGGCTGCGATCACGTTCGGGCAAACAGAATGGACCAATAATTGCCAAATTTTCTGGACAGCGCGAAGCAAAGGCGTTCTTGCTCGCATTAAAGGTAAAGGAAAAATTAAAATTCCCACTGTGTGAGCTGGATGGCTTCACGGCAGACTCTCCAGTCTTCGTAAACGAAAGTCTTTCGCCTGCTAATAATTATCTGCTGCGGGAGGCTTTAAAACTTCGCAGGCTTGGGTTGTTATATTCTGTTTCGACCAGGGATGGCCTTGTTAGGATCAGACACTGACATATAATAATGGACTGCTCATCAGCAATTATTCCCATACAAACCGATGGCACCAAAAAGGTATAGTCGCTCGCTCATCCATAAGCCCCCAAACTGACAGAAGCGCTCAGAAATAAAATCAATTAGAAAAAAATAGACGGGTATAGTGATGTTTATTAGGGTGGAGTGAAAAAACTGTTTTTTTTACAACGGCTAGGGCATACCTGCAGAAAGTTGTCATTTTAGCTTACAAATGAAGACAAAAAATATTATTCACCTCATTGCATGTTAAGAGGTGCCCCAGATGGTATAAAGATTTAAAAAAAATTACAAAATCAGCCTTTTACCCACCTCGAAGATTGTTTTTTTTTATTTATGTTGTAGTCAAAATAAACATTACAATTCTTAATTTTGGCTCTTTTTAAACACAAACAAAACTATAACGCAAGTTTTAGAACAAAACTTATCATGCAAACTACAAACAAGATATTTTTTACCATTTTTACAAATTTTAAGAAAACCTCATATTTATGTATAAATGGGGCACTATATGTTTATAACTTTCATATTTGACCCTAAGATTTTAGATAATTTAGATTCCCGCACTCCCGCATTCCCGCATTCGCGCATTCCCGCACTCCCGCACTCCCGCACTCCCGCATTCCCGCATTCCCGCATTCCCGCATTTCCGCACTCCCGCATTCCCGCACTCCCGCATTCCCGCACTCCCGCATTCCCGCATTCCCGCACTCCCGCATTCCCGCACTCCCGCATTCCCGCATTCCCGCACTCCCGCATTCCCGCATTCCCGCACTCCCGCATTCCCGCATTCCCGCACTCCCGCATTCCCGCATTCCCGCACTCCCGCATTCCCGCATTGCCGCATTCCCGCATTCCCGCATTCCCGCATTCCCGCACTCCCGCACTCCCGCATTCCCGCATTCCCGCATTTCCGCACTCCCGCATTCCCGCACTCCCGCATTCCCGCACTCCCGCATTCCCGCATTCCCGCACTCCCGCATTCCCGCACTCCCGCATTCCCGCATTCCCGCACTCCCGCATTCCCGCATTCCCGCACTCCCGCATTCCCGCATTCCCGCATTCCCGCACTCCCGCATTCCCGCATTGCCGCATTCCCGCATTCCCGCACTCCCACATTCCCGCATTCCCGCATTCCCGCATTCCCGCATTCCCGCACTCCCGCACTCCCGCACTCCCGCATTCCCGCATTCCCGCAATCCCGCATTCCCGCACTCCCGCATTCCCGCATTCCCGCATTCCCGCATTCCCGCACTCCCGCATTCCCGCACTCCCGCATTCCCGCACTCCCGCATTCCCGCATTCCCGCATTCCCGCACTCCCGCACTCCCGCATTCCCGCACTCCCGCATTCCCGCATTCCCGCACTCCCGCATTCCCGCATTCCCGCACTCCCGCATTCCCGCATTCCCGCACTCCCGCATTCCCGCACTCCCGCACTCCCGCACTCCCGCATTCCCGCATTCCCGCATTCCCGCATTCCCGCACTCCCGCATTCCCGCACTCCCGCATTCCCGCACTCCCGCACTCCCGCATTCCCGCACTCCCGCATTCCCGCACTCCCGCATTCCCGCACTCCCGCATTCCCGCATTCCCGCATTCCCGCACTCCCGCATTCCCGCACTCCCGCATTCCCGCACTCCCGCATTCCCGCATTCCCGCACTCCCGCATTCCCGCACTCCCGCATTCCCGCACTCCCGCACTCCCGCATTCCCGCATTCCCGCACTCCCGCATTCCCGCACTCCCGCATTCCCGCATTCCCGCACTCCCGCATTCCCGCACTCCCGCACTCCCGCATTCCCGCATTCCCGCACTCCCGCATTCCCGCACTCCCGCATTCCCGCACTCCCGCATTCCCGCATTCCCGCACTCCCGCATTCCCGCACTCCCGCATTCCCACACTCCCGCACTCCCGCATTCCCGCACTCCCGCACTCCCGCACTCCCGCATTCCCGCATTCCCGCACTCCCGCATTCCCGCATTCCCGCACTCCCGCATTCCCGCATTCCCGCACTCCCGCATTCCCGCACTCCCGCATTCCCGCACTCCCGCACTCCCGCATTCCCGCATTCCCGCACTCCCGCATTCCCGCACTCCCGCATTCCCGCACTCCCGCATTCCCGCATTCCCGCATTCCCGCACTCCCGCACTCCCGCATATATATATATAGTGCCCCATTTATACATAAATATGAGGTTTTCTTAAAATTTGTAAAAATGGTAAAAAATATCTTGTTTGTAGTTTGCATGATAAGTTTTGTTCTAAAACTTGCGTTATAGTTTTGTTTGTGTTTAAAAAGAGCCAAAATTAAGAATTGTAATGTTTATTTTGACTACAACATAAATAAAAAAAACCAATCTTCGAGGTGGGCAAAAGGCTGATTTTGTAATTTTTTTTAAATCTTTATACCATCTGGGGCACCTCTTAACATGCAATGAGGTGAATAATATTTTTTGTCTTCATTTGTAAGCTAAAATGACAACTTTCTGCAGGTATGCCCTAGCCGTTGTAAAAAAAACAGTTTTTTCACTCCACCCTAATGTTTATATCTTTTGCTCTTTTCCCCATAAGCCCCCGGACAGAATGTCAGTTGCTAAGACAGGCGTTAAGAACTTAAATCAGATACACATAAAATTTGCAAATTAATGAAAAAAAGGCATTTTAAAAGGTGAAAAAGTGAAAATAGTGTTTATTAATTTGTTTAAACAAAATATTTGTGTTGTTTTAATGTTTTACGTACGTATTTAAAAAAATGTAAATTTCAAAAGTGATTCCGGTGTTTACATGGAGTGAAAAAAGGTTTGTAGCCTATGGAACAAATTGGTGCCATGAAAAATTTTCTCATAAGCAGTCCATTCTATATATCAGTGGGATCAGACGGAAGAAAGACGATAATTTTGTCATTGTGCGTGATACGAAGCAACTACAATGTCCATCGATAGGAGCAGCGCAGTGCTAGCGTCTGACGTTTTCGTGTCTTGTTTTTCGTTTTGTTCTTGTTTTCGTTTCTATTTTCTATTCCTTCTCTATTTATTTTTAATTTTTTTGGCTTTTAATTTTTTAATATCGATTTAATTTTAATTTTTATTTTTATTTTTAATTTTTATTTTTATTGCAGTCAATTTTCTAGTTACACTGTTCGTTATGTATTCATGCTTTTACACGGTTAAATTTTCATCCATCGTTTTCTGTTGCCGACCTTCGTTTCTTGTCAATGTTCATTGTTTCGTGTTGTTAGTGATTTTAAATGCCATCAAATTTTAGTTGCAAAGACAAGGTGAGAACGCTAGTCAGGATTTTTAGCTCGAAATATTCAGGTTTCAATGCCTGTCTTTTAAACTCGCGAAGTATTCGACCGAAAATTGGAGAGTTGAATGAAATATTTATAAATTCTGGACTGCATGCTATTTTAATATCTGAAAGTTGGCTTAACCCCTATATTCCCTCCTCTATCGTATCCATTGACGGTTACAAATTATTCCGAAATGATCGACAAGGGCGCGTTGGCGGAGGAGTGGCAATTTATTTGCGTGAAAACTTAGTGGCTAAAATTGTTGGATTTTCCAAGCAACCGGGAATCGAGTTTCTGTGTGTCGATATTTCTAATACTACTGATAATCTGCTTCTTGTGTGTCTGTATACTCTCCTCCGGGTCTGTTTATCCCTGCTAACGCTAAAGAGCTTATCGAAAGTCTCGAGCACCTATCCAGTCTGTATAAAAACATACTGGTTGGAGGTGACTTTAACGTTAATTTATTGAAAGAATATACCGTACAAAGCTCATTCCGGTACACCATGCGTACCCTTGGTCTTGAGGCGATTAATGTGCTGCCTACCTATTTTAATTGTAGGATACCCTCTTTGCTTGATGTGTTCCTTACAAACAATACCAGCTCTATTCTTTTCCATAACCAAATCTCTGCACCTAGTTACCTGGATCATGATATCATCTTCGTGTGCCATAGCTTCAATGTTGACCCTCCATCGGTGAAAACAGTTATTTATCGTGATTACTCTAATATTGACCAGGAATGTCTTCTCCAAAGATGTTTTTGTCTACCCTGGTACAACATCTTCGGATTGGCAGAGGTTGACGACAAAATAACAGAGTTTAATAGAATATTCCTTGATCTCTACGATGAGTTTGTGCCTCTGAGAAGAAAATATTTATCAGCTAAGTCGAAACCTTGGTTTACTACTGAGATTAAATCGCTTATTATTGAAAGAGAGTTTGTCTATCGTTGGTCCTTAAGAGTAAAAACTGCTTCAGCAAAGAGATCTTTTAAACGTCTTCGGAATTTAATTGTTACAAAAATTAAAGAAGCCAAGCGTAATTATTATGCTAGAAAGCTTGATCCATCCCTATCCACAAAAAACTGTTTGGAAAAATCTACGCAATCTGGGTGTCCACTCCAATAATGATGCCGTTGCTCACAACCTCAGTCCTGAAAACCTCAACCATTACTTTATATCCAACCAAGCGATAGTGGAGGCTACTATCTCTTATACACCTTCATCAGATGGCTTTTGTTTTCGTTGCGTTGATTCTCTTGTAGTTATCTCTGCTTTAAATTCTATCAATCTACAGCCACTGGTAGCGATAATATTTCACCACGATTTCTAAAAATGTTACTACCTTGCTTGCTGCCTATTTTAACCCACATATTCAACGCGTGCTTCACTACTTCGAAGTTTCCCACTTTGTGGAAGCATGCATTAATTACGCCCATACCTAAGTGCCCCTCTCCTGCTCTTCCATCGGATTTTCGGCCCATTAGTATTCTTCCCTTTCTAGCAAAGGTTTTTGAAAAACTGATAGCGACTCAAATCCTTGAGTTTTGTGAACAACTTCAATTTATAAGTGAATGGCAATCTGGTATCCGCAAGCATCACAGCTGTGAAACAGCACTTCTCAAAGTCACAAATGATATTCGCAATTCTCTTGATGATCGTCACATTTGTTGTCTGTTGCTACTTGATTTCTCTAAAGCCTTTGATAGCGTCAATCACTCTTTGCTCTTGCAAAAACTCTCCACTCAAGTCTCTTTTTCTTCAACTGCTCTTAAGCTTTTGCATAGCTTTTTAAAGAACCGCTCGCAAAAAGTTAAACTCGGAGACTCTAGTTCCACCAGTTCGTTACTTACCTCGGGAGTTCCTCAAGGTTCTATTCTTGGGCCACTTTTGTTTAGCGTTTTTATTAACGATCTTCCTCTAGTAATAAAGCATTCTAAGGTTCATATGTATGCAGATGATGTGCAGCTTTATTTCTCTGCGCCAAAAGATCAAATCCATAATTGTGTGGAGCTGATTGCGGCAGACTTTCATAATATCTCAAGCTGGTCAACACTGAACTTACTGCAGCTAAATCCATCGAAGTCACATTGCATTTTTTTCACTCACTCTCCAATTTCTCAATCCGACCTCCCAGTAATTTCCTTAAATGGGGTTCCTCTAGCTTGCGTTTTTAAAGTGAAGAATCTTGGAGTGGTCCTAAATAGTAGTATGACCTGCTGCGACCACGTTAATTTAATTGTTGGCAAAACATACGGGCTCCTTTCAAAACTTAGATACCACTGCGGTTTGCTTAAAAGGGCTATCCGCTTGTATTTGGTGAAAGCCTTGCTCTTACCTCTTTTGATGCAGGGCCTCTCCATTTTCCCCTCCCTAGATTCTTTGTGGGCTCATAAGCTCGAAGTAGCCTTTAACGATTGTGTACGCTTTATTTATTACTTACGCCCGTTCGACCACATTTCGCCTTATTCAAACACCGTGTTGGGCTGCTCCTTTAGGGATTATCGTGAGTTTAGGCTTTTGCGCCTACTTCATGATATATTGCACCAACGCAAAACCCGCGTACCTTAATCAGTTTGTTCAGTCGTCACAATCACTCAGAAACAACAATTTGATTATTCCGCGTTTCCGCACACTAGTTGGGCAGCGTTCTTTCTTTGTCTCCGCAGCTCTATTATGGAACTCCCTCCCAGTGGGTTTACAACGTGTCGATTCAATGAACGTTTTCAAGAGGCGGCTTTTCGATTTAATTACTAACAGGACGAATTAAAGCATGAATATTTAACTTTTTTTTTTCTTTTTCTCTGCATTTAGGTACTGTTATATTTTAATTTGTTTTAGCTAATTTTCTAATTAATTATCTTTTTTCTCTCATTTATTTGTTAGTTTTGAATTTTTTTAATTAATTTTTTTTTCTTAAATTGTGTCACCGTACTTTTATGTATCGTTTTTTTAATGAATGTACTGAAATAAGATCTGTATCTTTGTACATATTTTTGCAAATAAACAATAACAAGGTTTTTAGACAGGCATGTTAGAGAGGTTCTTACAGCGAACCCACTTCACTGCCTGCAATTTGCCTACGGGCCAGGGAGATCTACAGAGACTACCATTCAAGTGCAAGTGATAGATATCGAGAGGTCCCTCCGGGCCAAGGAAATCTCTCTCTAAGCCTGTGCAGTTAGGAAAAACTAGTTGGCAAACTACGGTCAAGATTGGAAGATGGTATTAAATCTGATCCTGCAAAACTGCTCAACATTAGAAACTAGAGGCAATTTACGGAGCAGAGGTACGTCTGGAGGAAGAGGCTGATGGAGGCCAGGTCTCGAATTCCCTGTGAAAGCAACTTGATTAAGTTTGTCAACAAAAACCACAGGAGTTGTTCACTGATGGCATGATGGCTCTATAGAAAAAATAGCGGCGCTAATAATTTAGCATATTGGGGTTCCCCAAAGCTTTCTAAAAAAAATCGTTCCCGACTACAATTTTGAGGGGTACAGAAGGGGCCACTATTAGGCTAACCACATGCCTCACATGGGCCTCATGTGGATAGCCCACAAGGGGCATCTAACATCTTGTCCTATTAGGATGATAGCAAATCCCGAGTGGAACAGGTGACTACAAAATTTGAGATTTTCGGCGTGGTCATGTGAGTAATAAAACTGCGACAGTGTCTAAAGCTTTATGATTCTAAACCCGAGTGTCGTTTATCCAAAACGGTCCCCCAACTGAGTACTAACCGCGCTGAATGCTGCTTGACTTCCGAAATCGAACGAAAGCCGGTCTACTGAGTGTGTTCTATAACACTCTTCGCGGTCACCAACATAATTTCCTGAAATATGAAGCTAGGCAACTATAAAAAACTAAACCTTTTTAGAAAGCTTTCCGAATACGAAGGCAGATATTTGGATTGCCTCATTTCTAATGACGTTCGCCTCATGGGACCCTTATGAGGAGGAGGATAGGCAATACCTCACTTCACTGCCATATGGAGCTCAAATGCTGCATGAGGCATGCTCCCTTTAAATGCTAGTCGGGTTATGGCGATTTTTTTTATCGATTATGATTGGAAAAAATCCTTTTTATCTAGGAGAAAAACTTATTGGAAAAAGCTTTTAAAAATGTTCAATAATTCTGATAAAACACAAAATATCCTTTTTGAAAGGAACTAAAATTATTCAAAGGAAGTTTCTTAAATAAGAGTTTCTGGAATTTAAGTTTTTTTTTTTCAAATAAAACAGAGCTTCATACTGCTTCCAATTTATTGGTTGCTCCGAAGGAGCACTATTGCCCAGAGCCAGAGGTCCTTTTGGAGCTTCAACTAATTAGCATTTCAGTTACATTTCCGGAATGAATGGAAAACTATTCATAGAGAATGGAGAGGCAAAAAAAATATCCCTCTTCAGCGTCCTTTTTCACACAACGCCAGAAGAATTTCCAACTTCCATTCCATAAAATTTCAATAGAAGCAATTCCCCCCCGGATCCTGGCAGGGACTGAGGGCTAGACCACATTGAAAATGGAAATGAATCCACTGTCGATGGGAGTGTAAGCCCGTATATTTTCATTAAGGATTAAGTAATTAGGACATGAATTTGGTCAGTTTTGATTTGAATAAGTCCTGCTCGGTACGTAGTCCACCACCGAAAAAAAAATACAGAAAATATGCAGATTTTTTGTTGTTGTTATTTTTCAAAATAATCCCATACAAAAAAAATAATGAACGAAAAACTTTCCGCTGCCACCCTGTGCGATTTGGCCTGCTGCTGGTGCGGGGGCGGGCGCCACACTTTCTGGCCGGGCGAATTCAATTTAAAGCGATTTATTTCTACCTATGCGAAAACATGTTGTTTATTACTCGGGAATATTATCTTGGATCCGGGCCTCTGTACATATTTACGAACGCGCTGCCGCCACCCCCGCCTTGCCCCGGGATATTACGCTTTTCCTTTTCGCATTACATTTTTTCATCAGGCAGATTTGGAAACTTTTCCAGGACCACCTCCGGACGAACTCGATTATTAAATGTCGGTTCAGCCAAAAGCACGTGAAAATATTTGGCGATGGTGTGTTTTTGTTTTATTATATTTGTTGTGCTGCTTCTCCAACAACCCCCATCCCCTCCCCCAAAACCCCCTAGCATTCAGCTCATGTTATTTATTAGCTGTCCTAGGCAAATGAGCAGAGAGCGTCTAGGGCGGAACGGAAAAGAAGGATGTGAAAATAGAAAGGAATCTTCGGAAGGAGAAAAGTGATTGAATTATGATTAATGAATGATTCACTTAAGGGCAGTTGGAGGGGAGAACGGGCGGGGGCGGCGGTGGTATTCTATTCGAAATTCCCGTTCGTATTGATTCCCGCTTGTTCTACTCTCGTATTTCATTAACAATTCAGCACGGATCCTAGGTGGAAGGCACTGAAGAATGCTTGTATTGATTTTATTGTTAATCTGTTTAGAGCATTGGACCGACCGTCGACCCTCAGTCCAGGACACAATATCCTGCACAAAGGGAGAGAGAAATCTGAGAGGAGAGACAATTGCATTTCTTGAACCTTCAGGAAAATCGTTCATCGTCTCGGATGACGACGGAAAAGTGATTAAAGATTGTTGCTTAGTAAATCTTAATTTCTTTAAGTAATTGGTTCTTTTGTCATGATTGAGGAACTGTAGTTGGCATGATTGAGGAACTGGAATTTTGAAGCTTAATTCAGGATATATTGTTGAAGTTTTGTTCATTAAGGACATTATTATTTAATATACTAACATTGTATAATTGTCATTGGCTGACACAACCTCTATCTTTCCCCAAAGTCCATTAAGGTTCCTTCTTTATGTCTTGCTTTACCCAGAAGATCTGACTACACTCGCCCCTGAATACAACTCGGTCGGCCTTGGTGGCCTAGAGTTTAAGGCACCCGACTACCATCCCAGAGGTCCATGATTCAAATCCACTCCAGGTCATGCTTCTTGTTCTCTTTATTTCTCCCACATACATAGATAACTTTTCCTCTTTGTTGTCTCCCGAGTAAAAATAATTTAGTTGGTTAATTTTCATACAAACTTGTACGCGCCCGCACCTAGTACGCATAGCGAACAAATAGGCATGCTAGCTACAAAAGTATGCACGATCCCGCCTTAGTCACGAAAATCATTTATAAATGTATCCGCATCGGCATAAACCATTCCAAACGCGGGTGTTGTTCTACCAGGCAGTCTCCCACCCAAATACTAACCACGTCCAATTCTGCTTGACCTACGAGAACCGCTCTACTGAGTAAGCTATTGGCACCCTTTAAGGTCGCCAAGTTAATTGCCCGTTTTCTTCGTCAAATTTTTTAAAGCCCCAATTTTGCTCCCTTTAGTCTAGAAAAAGTGCAAGCCTGTGGTCACAGCGTGCATGCTAAGAGCGGACGAGTTAAATTCCCGAGTGTAAATGAAACTCGGCACACACTAGCCTACATGGCCACAGCCCATGTCAATTGACACTGTTCGTGGGTGCCTGCTGCATGCTAGGTGCGGGCGATTCTGCGAGCCATTAAGAAACTCGGCATAGAGATGTTCGCGGGAGTATTCCTGCGTGATGCCAAGAGATACCTGCGGTGACCGCAGAGGAGATTCTGGAGGCCGGTCAATGAGGCCCCTGGCAGAAGCTAGCAGCTACTATAGCACTAGAGAGGTTCGCTGAAGTCTTTACAGCTGAAGAAATAGCAGAAACTCGTGCTCCTACCGAAGCCGAACAAGACTTTAGGGAACCCATCGTCCTACCGATATTCCTCCTTAGTTTCATAGGCAAACTCTTCGAGCGGTGATCTGTGACGGGATTCTCCCTAGCGTCGAAAGGAAGGGTAAGTGGCTTGTCAGACAAGCAATTCGGCTTCAGAAAGGCAAGGTCGACAACTGATGCAGTCAAATCACTGCAGAAAAATCACTGCTGCGCACTGATAACCCTCGACGTAATAATGCCTTTAACTCACCGAGGTGGACCAAAATTGTTGAGCTGATTAAGCTAGGCATACCAAAGTACCTAGTGCGATAGTGGCTGACTAGCTTCAGGGTATGTCGCTTTATTGTGATTCGGAAGATGGTCCGCCGAAGGTGTTCTGGAAAACATGCGGTGTTCCGCAAGGTTCCGTCGGGGGCATTATCCTGTTGATCGCAATGTACAATGATGTGTTGGGGCTTCGTCTTTCAAAAGAAGCAGTGGCGATCAGGTAGTCGGGGACATCGGGGTAGTTGTCGTATTAAAACGCCCAGATGATATCGAACTGTATACGAACGAAGTGAAGGCTAGAACGCGCTGGAATGAAGCTTGCTGAGCACAAAACTAAAGCGGTGCTGATCGGCAAACGGAGAAAGCTAGTGTCCGTAAGGATTAAGGTAGCGGAACAGATCATCCACTCAGAGTCCGCTCTGATGTACCTGGGGGCGCACTTGGAGGGCGAGGCGGACAAAACGTCTTGCAAAAATGCTGCCCAATGTTTGGGGCCCTAGACGGAGTCGCCGCCTCCTCTCGTGGGGGTGGTCAGCTCAGTCTTCGTCTTTATACGCAGCTCCAGTGTGGGCAGCAGCGTTAAGCAGGACTGCACAGTCAGATAGTAGGAAATGGAGGACCGCATGTAGGTTAAGTGCACTTCGCACGTGCTTCGCGTATAGGACCAGGTCCGACGGTGCGGCGTTTGTGATAGCGGGGATGATCCCTATAGGCATTCTGATGAGAGAGGGCATAAGTATCTATGACCCAGAATATGATAGATGGGAGCTAAGAAAGATACGGCGGTAGATTGTACGCTGCGAGACGGTAAGGGAATGGCAAGGGAAGTGGGACAAGTCTGTCAAGGGAGTTGGACCCATAGACTTATCTCTTACGTGGAAATATCGGTTACGAGCGAACGTGGGGAAGTGAGTTACAACCTCACGCAGTTCCTGAGCGGACATAGGGGTATAAGAAATACTTCCACCGATGATTCACCGTTGTGTCTGGTACGCCCAGCGATGAAAGAAGACGCAGAGCACGATTTCTTTACCTGCTCGAGATTCGCCGATGAAAGGCGGAACTAAAAGAAATGGCTGAGTCACCACTACGTCTGGAAAATAATCTAGACCACGTGATGAGGTCCGAGGAGATATGGAAGAAAGTGGAAGGAACGCTGAAGGCCATCCACAAAAAGTCAAGGCTAGAAGAGGCCGTAAGAAATAGAGTAAGGCGAAGAAATGCCACGAGCAGTAGCAGCTAAAGAAAACTGAACGACCCCCGTGATGTAATGCTTACTAACTAGTCCCGCGAGGGAGGATAACGTCGAGGAGGGTTTTTAGTTTCATGTATACATAGTTCCACATATGCATGTATTTGTAGGTGTGAATGTGTGTATGTTTATGTATTCATAAACATAACCGTCATGTAGGATCGGCCAGTAATGGGAGCATGAGTCCGGGCGGAGGTACAAGCTTTTTACCTTCTGGTCGTGACCCAGTTTTCATGCCCAATCGCCCCAATACCTACTGTCATGGACTTCGCGATTTGGAAGAATTATTGCAACTCTCACTCCACCGGTCCCGATTCTGAACCAAAGTTATCCAGTTTTGCATCCATAAGCTTGAGGCGTTCTTGTCTGGAGATCTTACCGCATAGAGCTTCCCGAACAGGTTTCTCTTCGCTCATACGGGCCAGATTCTCTGGCCACAGGAGGTCACCGAGCTCTATTTTCTTTACAACATCCATGTCGCGATTACGCTCGTAACTTTCGTTATCGTGGGGTCTCCGGAATCGTCCTCTCTAAAATTGGGGGCCAACAATTCTCCAAAGGACTTTCTCCTCCAACACGGCTAAGAGGTCAGCGGAATTGTAGATGGGAAGCTCTTTGAGACATCTTTACATATCGCGAATTCTGAAGAACACTCTGTCCTTTGAGTGAAAGGGACACTAGTAATGAAGGGGTAATGAAGATTTTGAGGCGAACAGAGGTGCAAGTAGTATTTTAGTGGTGGTTGGTTTAACTTTAACTGAATTGGAAAAATTCCTGAATTTTCGAGACTCTTAAGCTTTACTCTTTAAAGCAGCTTTTGCTCCATATATCGAAATTCTTGAAACTCCCACTCCCATTTTTTAAATTGTCTGAAAATGTTTACATTCCAACACAGAACTAACAAAATTTCCGAAACCGAAAGTGTAAAGTGTAA
The DNA here is from genome assembly GCA_949987705.1 of Thereva unica. Classification (NCBI taxonomy): domain Eukaryota; kingdom Metazoa; phylum Arthropoda; class Insecta; order Diptera; family Therevidae; genus Thereva; species Thereva unica. Next base: position 27,076,919 of record OX465281.1, on the reverse strand, counting down.
AAATAAACACGTCAATCGCGAAGACAACATTTGCAGCTCAGCACAACCCCAGAGCCACACATCCTTCCATATTTGCCGAATGTCAACGTTCTTAAATTTATTTGCCTTAATCCGCCTTCGAGTTTGAGAGCGTAAACATTTCACCAACAATTTGCCTACTTTGAAATTTGATAACTGCAAAATTCGGGAACGCCCTCGTTAAGTGCCGTAAACCCGAAGAAAATCCCGGATCCAGTCAAATACACTCTCCTTATGGGAAAATGAAGCGATTGCGGAGGAGATCCTGAGAAGCTGTCTTAAGTTGCCGAGCGGCGTCTCTAAATACCTTAAAATAGTTAAAATCTTCTTGAGGTGATACCCAGCCTCCGACGACGCCCGCCCGGTGGCGCCCCGTTAACAATCCAGTCCCCAAAAAGTTGCCACGTCAAAATTAACTTTACATGAGGCTCTGCCAGGAAAGTTGGAGTTAATTGAGGAAGTTGGCGGAGGGCAGAACGGACAAAGTTTGGCGCTAAGATTATCTTGGCAGAGCAGGTCCTGAGACGTTCTGCTGCTGGGAATAGGGATTACCCGAAGAAATCCAAAACCGGGGCAGAGTACGTGTGGCATGGAGTGCTCATATGCATTGATACTTGCGGGCGAAATTACATTCTGAGGTCATTAGGAAGCTCAGCGTAATCTGGTCCTTGTTTCAACTTCGGTTTTTAGCATAACAAAGGACTCGAGCACCTAGCCCTTATTAAGCGCCTGCCATCTAGCAGCTTGCATGAATGTTGGAAGTGTCACACCGACTACGCCATAAAGGAGAGTTAGGAGTTCAATTTAAACAATGGCGGCCCGAACTATGGCTCGGAATATTAAAGTCCTGATGGCGACGAGAGGAGGTCTCCTCCTTGGATTTTTGTGTCGTTTCAGCATAATGCGAAAATCAGGCTAATGAAAATGTGGAAAGTCTCTGCGGCATGAAAATTAAAATGGAAATTCCTTAGCAGAGGCCCAGCGTCGAGTGCCGTTGGCTTCTCCCTTTCTGCGAGAGTAATAAAACAGGAAGATTTGCCGGGATTTTCGGTGGTGGGGTTGGATTCGCTCGGAAAAATGTTTAACTTGGAAGGACATTGGCAGTTTTCGTTTGTGTTATTAGTGCGAAAGGGATTTTGTATTATATAATTTTGCATATTATTTTTTAGTGATGTTTTTGCGATAACAAATGCAAATTTATATAATTTTCTTCATAGAATAGCTTAAAGGCGACCAGCAGAAGTGTTGTGCGTTTTCAATTCGACGTATGTAATAAAATAGCGAAGGCAATCAAACACCAATAGTAGAAAGTTATATCTAGTCTCAACGGGTGGGTAGAAACACGCCATATGAAAAAATCTACAACAGCGAAATTATCTTCGTAATAGTTGATCCACTGCTATTGACTACTCTAACAATTTAAAAGAATGACGAAGATATGAGGGCAACGACTTTCTATCGTTTTCAGATGAATGATTTGATACTAAAAGTAAATAGTTTAAAACAATTAAAAAATACGCTGAACCAAAAAGTAAAAAATAATTTTGAATGTAAAGTTTTTATTTCTGCAGCCACTTACTTAAATGTACAAAAGCGTGGAGCGCTCTTTACCTATATTCTTATTTTATTAATACTGGAACTTTTCATTAGCGCCCAACGCCTTTTTACATTTAAGTAAGTGGCTGCAGCAATAAAAACTTTACATTCAAAATTATTTTTTAGTAAAAGCGTATTTTTTAGTTTTAACCATTTATTTTTATTTTCTACTTTTTAGTCTATTATATGTCTTCCGCCATTTTGTGATGGCGACCATATTAGATTTAAAACTACGTCACATAGCTTACTGTACCTGTCGCACTCTTTCATTTGATACCCATGTAGTCGTGGGCTCTGTGGAACACAATTACAAAACTCGACCGCCATATTGAAAACGCCTTCTTGATTTTTTTACAAAATGGTCAGGTGGTATTTAGTATTTATACACATAATGAGTTGCATTCAGGATGAACTCAACTCCAACTCGGCATTCCTGCGATGGGGTTTGTGGAGACATTTTTCATCCTACCTGCCTCTATACTAAAGTCAGTTGCTTCGGCCCATAGGGGGTTTACTTGTATACCGAGTGCGCTGACTTCAAGCCCTGTCATGTATAAAGACTGAGGAAAGACATCTCTGACTATTTTCTAGTTGGCCATGAGAAAGTCATGGACCGTCTTAACTCCTTCTCCGGCAACATCTCGCATTTTCAGATGTTAGCTGATGACGTTCAATCCATCAACGTCCATCTTGACACGTTGCCTGACACCCTGGCTTCTGTTGTGACCAATTCGGGTTCCTTGATTGATAAATTTCTTTCCGAGCAGCAGCGGCATTAGAGTCGTTAAGCTGACAGACGCAGATGGAGCACCATGGGAAGAGTGTCGTCCGTAAACGCGGAAGACCTCGGACCCCACCGAGGCCTAATAAAAACAGCATCTCTGCTAACGATAATCTTTCTGGTCTTTGGATTGTATAGTCGAAATCCTTTTGTTTGTTCGATGTATCCCATGACTCGTTGAATTTTTCAGCCAAATATATTTCGGTATGCAGGCCATGACCTTGTAACCAAACACACGTAGAGATGACAGATTCGGCTTTGTATTTCACCAACGTTCTTCTGTTGTGAGGCTCTTCATGCCACGGAGCTAACATTGTTGCCTCTGCCCAAAACTTTCGACTCAAACCGCTGTCTATGAGCATGCATCGCAATCTTTCCCATAAAGGTACGGTTTTGCTCCATCTCAGGTTCAGCTCATCTTGCCTGCTGCTCCATTTTGTTCAGGTGTGTGTGATACTGTCGTTTGATTTCGAACGAAGATGAAAGGCTTGTTATTTCTAGACTCCGCATCGACTCGCGGCCGATACTACGCACCGCTACAGACTTGCCTGGGCCTTCACGGACGATATTCTTCCCTGCAGGAGTAGAGGACATAGCTTTAGTGTAGGTAATTGACAACAGCCATATGAACCAATAATGTAATGAATCTTCTGGAGCGTAGTTGGTATTTTGTTTTCCTTACCTGATGATTTATTTATACTGAGAGATGTCTATTTAGTACGTATACATGATCTGTTGAACTCAAGTTGAACCCAACTCCAACTACATGTAGACGTGAATTAGGGTAGGTTTTTATGGCTTCACACTTTTAAATCATAGACTTAAATAAATATAGGAAATTTAGCGCAAGATATCTTACGGAAAGATAATAGGGGAAGAGTGAACGAAACAACCGCAAACAATCAGGTTTTGTACATCACCGCGCAGAAGAATTAGGCGATAGTATTTTTTGAAGTTTAACGGGGAGGAGCTCTTGGAAAGCTGAAAGTTTTCCTATACCTACGGTGCGATCGATCTTACAATGGTTTGGAAGATCGCTAGAGGATCACGCGTACATTGCTTTACTCACATTGTGAAGAATACGAAGACAAGGTGCCAGAGAATTATCCGTTGAATCGTTCATTTTGATCGTTCTGATCGTGGAAGTTCATTTGCGGTGACTTCTATAACCTAATAAATTATGTTGTATGCAACCGCCATATACCTTTATGAACGGGATCTGGACATCTAAAGCTGAGTTCAAATTCAATTTTGATATCATGTAGTCAGATGGCTCATTTACCATTCTACCAGTGGTCGAGGTACGTCTTCTTCATCTAGTAGCCCATTTCTGAGCAGGATCCCTGCGATCTCATGTCGATCAGATGGCAACAGATCTAGGATCCCATTTGCTCCGAGACATTTCACTTTTGTATTTTTGCAGTATTTTCGGACATGAATCCATTTCGTTGCTGGTCAAATTCTTGCTCGTTGGAGGTAGAAGTCGGTAATTCTGTATTTCCCTTTAAGAGACTTTTGAATTTGGCCGGTGCATCTTCCGACAGGGACAATAATATGCACTTCACAATATTCAAAGAGTTTCATGGAATCGCCCGGGTGTATTGCAGTAGTAGTATGGCAATGTCCATACTGAGCCCTTGTAGGGTTTGTCTCTAGACTAAAGCTTTTTTGTGTGTGGGTAGTGATGACCCCATAAGGGTTATTCTAGACAACAACCTTTGTGAGCTTTGGGATTTGTTTTACTTTTATGGTGAGCTTTAAAGCTTTAGGTTAGCTTAGAAGCTTTGAGATTTGTTCTGGGCTACAATTCATAATTTGACGATCTGCAAACACTCTCAATGCTTGTCAAAATTCTGACTGTATAACACATACAGATCACAAGAGTATAAAAATCAAGCTTCTAGCATATTTTACATTACATTTTCACAGACTGGATAGACAGACAGCGTAGGTGAGAGGTGCTCGGATGTTACTATACACTCTGCCCCACTGCACCAATATTTTCTGGTGTAATAGAGCGGGCAACCATGCGACGGAACCGTATGTCAGCACTAGTCTAATCACGGCTGTTTAGAACCAGCGCACCATGTATGGCTTCAAGTCCTATCTCTTGCCGAAGATTTTTTTATTTTCGTGCGTTAGGGGTTGTAAAGCTACTAATGGATAGCAACAGGCTCCGTCATGCCGATTATGTAAGACTCAAACCGATCCTAAAACTCCCTCCTGCTTTTTAGCATTCAATCGTGGAGGGGCTGGATCAGCTTTGATCTAGCTGTTAATGCTCATGTAGTTTATTTGCTTCTCTTTCTCTTGGTCTCTTTCGGCCACAACTTCTTGTATATGGTCTTCAGCGCCGCTTCCGCTTTCTTCCACACATCTTCAGATCTCAAAAGTGTTTCCTAATATGTTCCTCGGTGTTAATGGCACCTCGGCCATCGCTTCTAGTTTCGTCCTATATTCGGCGAATGTCACATCATGAAAGAGATCTTGTTCGGCGTCCTCCTGAAAACACCTGGGCATGCCGGCAACAGTGTTGAGTCATCGTGTCTGAAACTACTCTATCTACTCAAGAACTACGTAGTAAGCTTATAAATCTGCTGCAATATCTAGCAGTAAGCTTAGCTCGTTCGATAAAGAAAGGTTAAGATAGGTTAAGAGGAGGAAGCGACGAACCTCGCGTTTGGGTTTTTTATAAAGCCGAAATTTGCGGGAGACAAATTTGCGGTGTGTTGAAACAAGCAAATCTCGCTAGCCAGCCGGATGGGCCGGCAGTACCTGACTACCAGAGAGACAAGGAGAAGGAGGATTGTAGTTAGGTGAAGAACGGACCTTACTGGAGCTTTGGTACCATATTATTAATCAGTTGATCCAGCGAGATGCCTTATTAGAGCTAGTTTAAAGATAGGTCCACCATCCTACAGAAACTTGTCCCACATCCCTGGCATTCCGTTACGGAAGTCTGGATCAAAGTGGCCCATGTCTTCTCTCGTTAGTATATCCTGCTTTGGCTCATCTCATCTCTGACCATACTGCTCCTGCGTTTTTAGGACCGAACTAGCCACTATTGCTTTCGATCGATTTTCACTTCCAAGCATCTTAAGGCAGACTGTAAGTGAATGATCTGTTCCTCTACCTTGATATTCAAGAATAGTGGTTTTCTCCGTTTGCTGATCGGATTTAGTTTTGTGCTCAGCAAGCGTCAGACCAGGACTTTCTAGCCACTCTTTCATCTCCCATATCGTTTCGTTTGCGCACAATTCGATCTCATTGTCGCCCCCTCCAATGTCATCCGCGAACTCCAACGGAACGGGTCCTTTTGAAAGACGTAACCTGAACACATCATTATTATATTGTAATAAAAAGAACGGACCAGAACGGATCCCTGTGGAACTCCGCATGTTGTCCTGTACACCTTCGGCCCATCTTACGATTCACAATGAAGCAATCTACCTCGAAGGTAGTCGATTACTACTCGCACTAAATTCTTTGGTGTACACAAGTTGATCAACGATTCGACTATTCTGCTCCAAATTGCCGAGAAAGCATTTTTGACATCGATGGCTATTAATACGCAACAGTGATTCTTCTCTATGGCGGATCTTGTAATGCCCACCTTTTTTAATGTAAAGGATCAGTTATGTTTTTTTTCGATTAACGAATAGACCACAACGCTTAAACCACTCGCTAATCTTTCCAAAAGCTACCTCCATAGGCTAAAGTCGACTCAGCTCTGCTACCTGGGGTGAGTTGAAATTATGCTTATAGACGCGAGTTCAGTAGTTGAGTAGTTGAATTTAGTTGGCAGCAGCATCGCTGTGTTTTGTTTGCGATTTGTGTCCCGAGTCTAATATTCAACTCAACCTCAACTCAACTATTCAACTCATCATATATACGTACTAATTATTCACTACCCGAAGCTAATTTTCCATGGTGGTGGGTTGGCCTGCCTCCTTCCATGATAGATGATTCTGTCATATTCGCTTGTCATCTAGTCTGGGGCCACTGGCCTGGGGCGCTGCAAGGCTTATCCAGAAACTTAGGACAGTGCAGCGCTTATTGTCCCAGTTGGAGGGGCATTGCGGTACTCTCTTTTATTTTGTTGTATCCAGATACTTTGGGCCACCTTGTGTTGGCTCTTTCCAGCTTAATTGGTCCATAAACCATAAAGGTAGAAAGAGGGTAGGTCCATATCAAAATTAGGCATTATACAACTGGGTGCGCTCGGTACCCAGAGAAGATCGTTAAACCTCAGTGCAGAAGCCTCCAGCTTGCATACAGCCCCGATGGGCTTAGAGCATGCTCGACGGTAGGTTTGTTGTTTAACCTCTTTGAATTATACACTAGTAGTCTCTATTCGATATGTTCATAATTTTTATATAAGGCAAACTAAAACTGAATCGGACAATTGATTTAGATTTTATGGTTACTTAATGTTATGATTTTATTCGGAGATATTTGTGCGCATGGATCTATTAGCTGTCTCATTACGCCACTGCAGCAATTCCTCGATCAGCATCTTTTTACCAAGAGTTCAAAACCATACGACCTTCCACTCAAGCATTTTCCTTACACCCGTACCTTAACCTCATTCCGGAAAAGTCTTTACCCTTGCATACACAAGCCAAGCCCGCGATAACCTTGTAATACAAGCACGAGATTAACCTGTTGCAAACACACTTTACCTGGAGGATATTTTCCCTCCCATATAAAAAGATTTCCGCTGATTTTCTCGCCTGTACAAGCAAAACGAAAATACCTGAACATCCACGACGACGACATTCGAAAGTATCATATTTTGTTATCGTTTAAATTCTTCCCGATAAAAAAAACCGCACCTCAACCCCGCACAAAATATTTCCTCACTTCCGTCGACGTGTTTTCCTGCCGATTACCGGCTTATCAGGGGCTTCCCAGAATTGACTCGGGCTGGCTCATCCCTTTCGAAGGGCATTATTTGCATAACTCGATTGAGGTGTTATTCCCCGTCGTCGGTCGGATGGAAATCTTCGATAGAACGCCCGCCTGCCTCTGTGTGTGTATTTTTTGGACCCTCTTCGTCTGGCGAACTTATTTCGAAACAATTTGCAAGGAAATGGCCCCCAAAAATTGTGGCCCTCGAAGAGCCTGACTGCAAATTTCCAAAAAAAAATACATTCCCTTTCCCGCCGGCCTTGGTCGTATTACTTCACAATATTTCCGCTCCACTCAAGGACACCCGAGGAAAATTGTAGTCCATAGATGCTTATTTACAATTGAAGTTTGCCTTTTGCTAAATTTGTGGAAAAGTGGATTTCCCGTCTGAGGCCGAGAGATGATGCCAGCCCCATCTAGCTATTACCGGAGATTTCCCTTCGTTCGTTTTACTGTGTGTTGTCGCAGGACTACCATAAGCGATCCTTGAATGGGATAGAAACGTTACAGCATTCCACCAGGACTGGCAACAACAATAAACACACAAAGGGATGTACAGAAATGGATGAAACCAGGATAACTGAAAATTCGTTTTCAAGTGGTTTATGCTATTGACGACGATGAAGATGACGACGGTGACGACGACGACAACGACACCGAACACCACCACGACGACTAGGACGAGGCTAGCGATGGCTCCGAAAGAGCTCTGGTTGGAGTGGCAAAGGATTTATGGCGAGATAAAGGATTTAAGACTCCTCCGAGGAATATCAGCTAACAGTCAAAAGTCAACAGAACGAGAGGAGGACATATCTATCCGATATCGCTGCTCCTTTTTTAAGTTGGACGTTCTTCCTTGGGATTCCCTTAAGTGGTATTTTGCCTGATTTTTAACGAATTTTTGAGAAGTGAAGACGAATGGCCCAGAATGAAATTGGATTTGAGGCTTTCGACGTGATACAAGGAGGATGAACGTGTTTTTCTATATAGACCAGGATTCAAGGATTTCGAGTCATGAAACAAAATGTTGGGATTTAAGTTTCGCAGATTTAAACAAAACTTATCAAAAAAAATTCTGGAAAACAGACACGAACGATGATCATTTTATGGAATCATAGAAGGATTTGGAGAAATTGGCGGATTAGGCGGTTTAGGACGATTTCCTGCTAATTTGAAAAGGTTTTGTAAGGAGCTTAGATTTGTTAGACAATTGTATGATGGTTTTACCAATTAGTCTAGGTTTCTGCGCGATCAAGCTGCCTTTAAACCGTTCGAGGTTGTCGGGACAAATACTCCCTAAATCGTCTCAAAGATTCCTTTCGCAGGCGTAACTGCATTCTGTGTGCTGATCCGGTCCGTGAAACACGCCCCAAAAAAAAAAACACGAAAAAGAAAAAAAAAATAATAATAATAAAAATAAGATAAAAACGGAATAAAATTATTGTGGAAAGTGAAAAAGTGCAACAAAAACAACGTCCACAATAAAAAAAACAGTGAAAAAAATCGCGCGGCAGGTTAATGCTGTAAACATGCTAAGGGCGACGGTGCACACAAATTAAAAAGCACACACAAGAATCTTCGACATCCGAATGCTACACACGCGCACAGGAACATACGAGAATAGCAACACAATCCCATGTCACACCGCCCAGGCAACTTTGAGGGACGACGGCTACGAAATAGAACTTGGATTGATTGAGTCGCCACTCTCGGCGACCTCGTCGTCGAGTGGTCTGCATATTGTGCTGCACCCTTCATACTCATAGAAAATCTGTGTGTTCTATTCGTTTTTGCCAGTCGCTGTGGAAACTATTTTCGCCCTTAGCATGTTTACAGCATAAAGCGAAGGCTTCATCACCCTTCTACAGACCAGCGACCGACGAACAGCACAAGTAAGTTAACTTTGCTTCCTACCCTCACTCCATTCTCGGCCCTGCAAGTGTCGCGCCCAAAATCTGTCGGTCGATGAAGTTTGCCCCGTCTCAAAAGGCATAACACTTTGACGAGGACAAATTTTATTGACTCTGATGGTTGCGACAAGTGTAATTCCGGGAAATATCTCCAAGAATGTGGCGTTTGAGCCCGCGCAAACGAAGTCCCGTTACGAGTCACGCTTTGTCATTGACTTATGTAACATTCGTGGACTTCATGCGAATTTCTCTTTTGTTGAGTGCCACCTACTGAATTTTAAACCCCCAATTTTTGCACTTAGTGAAACCCAAATATCACCGGATAATGACTTAAGTCATTACCAGATATCGGGGTACACTTTAGTGCATAATCTCTCTCCCCATAGGGGCATTGCCATCTATGTTAGGGATGACGTGGCTTATTATAAAATATATTCAAGCACGACTTCAGATTTTAACTATCTTTGGATTAAAATCATCTTCCGAAACCACGTCATATTGTTTTGCTTCCTATACAGAAGTCCTAACGTAAGTAACGAAGCCTCCACTTCTTCATTTGATTCTATTTCCGAACAAATCTCGGGATTTTTGTCGTCCAATCCTGAGTGTGAAATCATCGTTGCGGGTGATTTCAATGTTCACAATGTAAACTGGCTGACTTACTCAAATGGCACCAGTGTTTCTGGCAAGGACGTCGAGCTCTTTGCAGACATCAATAATTTGCATCAAATTGTGGATCATCCCACGAGAGTCCCTGATGTTGCTGATCAAGGAACTTATCTCCTTGATCTTTTTCTAACTTCTCATCCAGCGCGTTATTCCGTTGAAGTTCATTCACCTCTCGGCAATTCGGACCACTGCCTAGTTAGCGCTAGCTTCCCATTAAAATTTCCCACCCCTCCCAAACCAGTTTGAAGAACTGTATGGCATTATGGGAAGGCCAATTGGTTGGGGCTTATTAATTTCTTCCAATCTACTGACTGGAACCTGTGTTTCCGAAACAAAAACGTCAACTCTGCCGCTATCCATATCTCTAGGATCATACAGGCAGGAATGCATTTTTTCATTCCTCATACTACTAAATCTGTGAAGGCTAGGCCCAACAGATGGTTTAATCAGGAGTGTATGAATGCAATCAGAAATAAAGAAGCCGCCTTTCGAGCTTACAAGAGCTCCCCGAGTGAATCGCTCCGTGTAGAGTATATAAAACTAAGAAATTCCTGTAAAGTCACCATCAGGAATGTCAAAAATTCATTTGACAGCAAGTTGAGAAGTAAACTCCTTAATGCAACCTCTGGTAGCAAGAACTTCTGGTCCTTGGTAAGCTCCATTAAGAAGAATTTCACTTCATCCACAACTCCTTCACTTATCCACAATGAGAAGGTGATAACAGACAGCAAATCCAAGGCCGATTTGTTAGCATCTCTGTTTGCTTCCAATTCTTCTTTACCCAAAACTAATATGCTACCCCCAGTTCTCGAGCACAGCGCTCATCTAATGGACAGGGTTTTCTTCAGGACTCGTGAGGTGTACAGGTGCCTCAAGGAGCTCGATGTCAACAAATCCACTGGACCCGATAATATACCCCCTATCGTCTTAAAACAATGCGCGTCACCTTTGGCTAAACCTCTGCGCAAACTTTTTGCCCTATCATACTCTTCCGGAGTTTACCCAGATTCTTGGAAACTTGCCCATGTGCAGCCAATACCGAAAAAAGGTGACTCCAGCCTTCCCTCCAACTACCGCCCAATAGCAATTACTTCTATCCTCTCCAAAACCATGGAGACGATAATTAACAAAAAGCTTATGGGATATCTAGAATCCAACCTACTCATAAACGACAGACAGTATGGCTTCCGACAAAAAAGATCCACTGGTGATCTTTTAGTTTGCCTTACAGAACACCTCAACCGAAGTTTGCATGGATCTGGCGAATCTAGTTTGGTTGCTTTGGATATCTCCAAGGCTTTTGATAGAGTATGGCACTCAGCCTTGTTAGCTAAACTCCAAGCTATTGGAATTGACTCGCTTCTGTATAAGTGGGTTGAGAGTTCCCTTTCTGGCCGTTCAATTAAAGTATTATTGGATGGCGTCAAATCTGAATCTCACCCCATCTCTGCGGGGTCCCCCAGGGGTCAATTTTATCACCGGCCCTTTTTCTCATCTTTATAAATGACCTACTTTCAGTCCCCTCCAACCCACTTCTCAGCTTCGCTGACGACGGTACTCTACGTTACTCGTACAGCTTCGATACAAGACAGAGACGTGCCAGATCCTGTCTTGATGATCGTGAATTAATGTCCAAATCTATTAAAAATGACATCAAACTAATTCTAGATTGGGGAGAGAAGAATCGTGTCGAATTCAACCCCTCCAAAACCAAGTACTGTCTTATCTCAAAAAAGAAGTTCAACACCTCACCATCCTTGACAGTGGATAACGTTGAACTAAAGGCCGTCCCATCCCTACACATCTTAGGCGTGACATTAGCCAAAGACTTGCGTTGGAATGATCACATATTCCAAATCGCCAAACAAGGATCCCCGTGCTTGGGATTTCTTAAGAGGTGCAAGTTCCTCCTCCAGCCATCGGCCCGTGCTGTTATTTATAAATCCTACATTCGGCCTCTTCTCGAATATAACTCCCTCGTTTGGGGCGGCGCTCCAATAACCACCTTGGCATGGTTAGATAAGGTCCAAAAAAGGCCCTTAAGTTAATTAATGACGATACCGCTTGCTCCACCATCGACCCCCTCAGCCACCGTAGGAATGTAGCACTGACAAAATTTTATCGCTACTATCATAGTGACTGTTCCTCTGAAATAAACGCTCTCCTGCCTCCACGGCAATCCTATACCCGCAACACCAGATTAGCCCACTCGTCTCATTCCCTTCACCTGCAACTACCCCTTTCACGCACTCAACAAGATATGAATTCGTTTGTTAATAAAACAACTCGACTGTGGAATAATCTCTCGCAGTCGGTATTTCCGAGCTCCTACAACATCCAAGAGTTCAAACGCAGGGTTCATCACCACCTTCTTCAATACCCCCGTACCTTTTAACCCTTAACCTATACCCCCCACCCCTCTCCCGTACTAAGCTTACTGCTAGACATTGCACCATGACGTGACAAATGACATGACGGACTGGTAGTACAAAGGGTGACTCCTGAGCTTAGCACTGTCACATAAAAAAAACGGATGGTTTTCTATTTAAGTTTTCGTCATAATGACGTAAAATTTACGCCGTTGGGCTTCGTCGTTGCGATGGTGAATATTCAGTACCGACGTCAGCAGGCTGGAGCGACCAGCAACGGACAACAGCGTACGGTGTGCGAGAACATGAAATGAATTGCAATATGGAAACGCAACCTCTCACACCCCTCGTAGCTATTTGGCTTCGCACATCGTAAAATTATACGCTGCTGTCCCTGTGGCTGGGGCTCAACCAAAAGTTGCTATGCTCCAGCCAGCTACATGGCTGCAACATTTAAATATTTTGGTTAGATTAATCGCTTTCGGCCATGCTCTAGCCAGCTAAATGGCTACAAATGCCCAAAAAAGTATGCGCAACAAAAGTGCGCGTGACACGAATTTCTAGTTTTTACCCCAGGCCAAAAAGTGTCAGTCGTGCCTAAAGAAGTTATCACTTCAAAAATGTATGATCGGATGCGATGAGAAATCAAAAGTTTTCAAGAGGATATTCTATAGTTGGCAGCGTTATGGAAAATATCTCACAAGCTGAATGTGTAGGCCTTTTGTTTGAACATACAGGAAAGACAATCCCCAGTTTTCCTTAGAATATCAAGCGTGGCCTCGTATGGTGCACAGCTGCCTCCCAGACAGACGTTGGTATGGGTATGGTATAGCGGCCAAAGGCTTTGGTTTAAGAGAGAGAGAGTTCAGCTTGGTCTACTGTCTTTCACGTAGAAGATCACGCTATATTGGTATGCATCTATGAGATCTTACGAAGAGCCTATGTTCCCTATGCTGAAAGTCGTCATGTTGCAAGACAAGCCGTTTGAGTTGAAGAAAGCAAACACGACTTTCAGTACAGGGGCCTTAACTCAACTAATCATTTCCACTCTGGGCCCCAATGCTGAGAGACGTAAAACGACTGAAAAGTCACTTTCTTCAACTCAAACGACTTGTCACGAAACGCGACTCGACTTTCAGCACAAGGGCCTATGCTAACAAGCAGATCTTTATCCTATCTGACAACAAGAGTGATAAAATACAGTTCCCTAGTACCAAGTTCAAATTCATTTGGGAGTGCCAACGAGTCCTTGGTGACCCAGATACTCTTAGGTTATGGGTTCCGGTTAGGGCTTCTAGAACAAAGAAAAGTCGTCTGCCTCTTCCTGGCAGGAATCTGACACTTTTTTCTCGGGCCAGAACCGACCACCGACTACAACGAATTAGGTGAAAGGGTTCTACACGATCTTATTCTGCCGAAATATACCGATCATTGGATTGGACTGGTCCTGATCTCCAAGTGGTTTATTCAAGCCGCCTCTCAATGCTGTCAGAGAATTTTTCGCCGGCAGAATCGAGGGTGTCAGGACACTGGTTAGGTTGATTATTACAGACACAACGCTGAAAAACTACCGCCGACTGAGATTCGGAAGAGCAGAGGACTAAATGACGCATTTCATTTCGAGTATATTGCACACATGTTAAGAAGTCAACCTCTGGTCCTTTTACCATTTGCGGCCGCTGTTTGCCGCAAGCCAACAAATCACTTTTTGCTGCCTCAAGGCCGTGTAGGTTAAAATGAAAATATACAAAACATTAATCCGTTCAGTTCTATGGTTTTTGATTAGACTGCTGCATTAGTCTAAGCAAGTTTTTTTGTAAAGTACATCAACCTTCTAAAACCCAATCTCGATCGCAACATGCAAATATTTGCATTTGTAGCAAGCTGACCCCCAAAACCCATCAAACCCAACCATCATGCAAATTATCCTATCCGAAATCAAACGTAATCGAACCATCAAACGCTGCTGGTGAAATTTTGCATTTCACTTTGGCAAAACTAAAATTTTACGGTGAAATAAAAAGAACGTGGTACGAACAGTCCACTGCCGGCAGTCCTGCATCCAAATGAGCGAATTTACTCTCCGACACAGAAAAATCGCAGTACAAATTTCAGCATACTTTATTTACATGTAAAACCCCACCCTAATGCTCGTCCATAAATCCTTGAAGCTCAATTTCAGTAGATTCTCGATTGAAAATCCGAACTGGCCAAATGCACACGGCATGCACCCCCGCCCCCACCCGAAAGTCCGACACAACAAATTGTTCACTATAAATTAATAAACCCCACCCTCCGTCTCTGTCCACGAGAGTCTACAAAGAGTGGAAGAGCGCAATACACATAAATTTTTATGGTTTAATGCACTGCCGGACGTCCAGTTGAGCGTGTGTGCGCCTTAAAAGGACTAAAGAATGGCCCCAATTCCTTCTGGTCGGCACCTTCTAGATGGACACCGCACACCGGCCCTTAGCCGGGCGACTGTAACTGCAGGCGAGCATACCGGATGCAACTGTGCACATTCGATGTGGCTGCAGCAGCATCAGGATTTGAGCTGGCAGGACGTTTTGGGGACAACCAGCTCCTCGTTCCGGTCAGCCGCAGTCGAGCTATGTGCAATTTGTACATGTGTTCCTGCGGTCCAATTGAATAAGAAATTTCGGAGAATGCCCTCCTGTTCACGTGCACGTGCTTATTACAGGAGGACCTCGACCAAAAAGACAAAGCCCAGTGGTTTTGGGAGTGTTGCATTCTGCTTGGACTTAAATTTTATGCATGGACCAACGTTTCAGCTTGAATCTATATTTTCTGAACTGAAACCGTCAAACTTGGATCTGGGAGATCTGCAATTGTTAAATTTAGCTCGAATTAGGTCAAATTAGGTCATCCGGTGGAGAATATGAAAATGTATGTTGGGGCTCATGAATAATGGATTTTTTGTTGCATTAAATGCAATTTGGGAGCATCTGAAATGATTTTAAGACAAGTTGGAAATGAGCAAGTTTCCACTTGATGCTCTTCTCGTTAGAATTGAAACTTAAATTTTCATTAAGAAAATCGAAACTTACTCAAACTACATGTGAAAAGCAGACGAGCTTAGGAGTCATTCTTTTTACTAGAAGTCGGTCATGTCGTTGGTCACGTCATTGTGCATTGTCTAGTAATAAGCTTAGAACGGAGGATAGCATAGATTTTGGGGTTATGAGGAGTCAGCAAGTCGTTGAAGGAAATGGGGATGCATCCTGAAATACTGACTACGAAAGATTGTTTCACAGTAGAGTTGTTCTAGGGAAGCAGCTCGTGGCATCGTTAATTGCAAAATAAGTCACGCACCACTGATCACAACGACACTGCTAAACGCTGACACCACTCTGCTTGGACTATCTGATCTATCTGGTTTGACCTAAATGGTCTATAAAATAGACTACAAACCCACGGCAATTTTTGGGGGGTCATGTGAAACAGCAGGAATTATATGCAGATCGATACCCTTAAATGAGACTTCAGGGACTATGCCGTCATTTTTGCGCGGTACATGTGATCACAGAGGTAAGTTGAATATTCCATACGGAAGGATGCTTTTCCAACTTTTTCGAGCTTATCCACGATGCAGAATGAAGGCCCACCCAAGACACACTACCCTCAAGGCCCCCACCCGATCCCACCCAAAACCCTAATTCTTACCGCAGACTCCGCCCATAAAAGCCCAACTAAGACCTAACTCGCCGCTATGAATTTCAACTAAAAAAAGTTGAAAGCTTAAAAAAGCTCGCCAAACAAATTCTTGTCATGGTTAAAATTCACACCCAAGCTCACAACCAATGACGTGACTTTGCTCGGAGCGCTATTACTATACTACTCTCATTTATGTAGGATTCTGCGGTTGGATTTGGCCTGGGTTCTAATTTTTGATGGAGTTTGCATATTTTGTGTTTCATTTTAAAGTTCTACGAAAAAAACATTAATATATTTGAGAGAAAATCTTTAATTTTGTTTTTATTAAGCTTTCATTTTGGGTATGACCACTTGCCTCGAAAAATACAATAGCACCAAACCTAGAAGAGCTTGGTTTGTGCCATATCTTGTTCTAGACTACAACTAGATGTAGTGGGTGAGCTTAGAAGCGTTTAAAGAGCTTTTGAGAACCTTGCTATGAGCTTTCGCGCTTGGGTAGTTGGTTTCTGTCTTGGGTAGGCTTTTGTTCTGGGGTTTTGGCTGAGATCTTGTAGGGTGATTGTGGCAATATGGGAACCATCATATTATTATTTTCTGAATACGAGCTTTGATCAGCTTCGCGAATTGAACTTTTCTTGGACATATAGCTGTCTGAACCATTCGAATTTTCATTCTCCATAGGGTTCTAGATATTTATTTCAACATGCATTAGTGTACGATCTTTACCTTTATCTGTTTTGCTTCTTATTACATTCAAGGTAGTACTGGATGGCGTCAATACCAAACTCTATACCATCTCGGCCGGCGTTCGGCAAGGGTCAATACTATCACCCACCTAATTAGTAGGTCTTCTCTCAATCTTTTCGAATCGAAATCACAGCTTCGCTAATGATGGTACTATGCGTTGCTCTTATGCCATGACAATGTTTGCCAAGCACGTGCCAGAATATGCCTTCTTGATCGACATATCTTGTCTATTTCAATCAACTTGAACATTAAACTTATTCTTGATTGGGGCCACAAAAATCGGGTAGAACTTAACGCATCCAAAACGGCCTCCTGTCACCCTCATCTTGTAACGGCCTAAAACTGGAGAAGCATTAATTTTCTTCGCCTAGAGACTAAGGTTGCACCAGGACGGAAACTCGAAACCATAAGATCCCAAAGCTTTTGACCAGCCCCCGTCTAAGACGTAACCATTCGCTCCTGGAACCAGACTTGGTATACAACGTACAGTATCAGGTGTTGTCCTAGGTAAACAGCTCTTACCACCCTAGGAGGTCTAGAGCAACAGTAGTTGAGAGGAGATGTTTCCTATGTGGTCGCAAGAAACAATTCGCCACAAATTATCAGGAATCCAGGTGCTCTAATTAGGGTACTCGAGGGACAACTTGCTCAAACTGTGATCGCTGTAATTGCCAACAACCTCTTGTTCAGGAACAAAGCCAGGGAATGGGAAAATAACAAGGAGCCCGAGCCTAAGCGGCGAGCCGAGTAATCCACAGAGCGCTATAGCCACCGAGCATCTACTAGCACTTAAGCGACTAGAACCATTCACAAGAGCAGAGGTTGCACAGCACCTGAACATGGATTATGTTTTCAACAGTAAGGAAAACTATGTGCGATCTTACCCTACAGTTGAAGTACTAGCAGAAAATTTCGCGGGTTACTCGAATCTGGGGCAACAACGACTGTAATCGTTGGCGGGGGTGCGGGTGCTGGGAGTCAATTCTGGTTCGGTGCAGTGAAAACGTGAAAAAAAGTTTACACTTGACGTTTTACACACCTTTTTTCACTTTATCACTGCACTCAACCTGAAAAAGCGATTCTCGTTGCATTCGTGTAAACTTAATGCTGAATAAAGGCTGAATTGAATTTTTATACTAGCAAGTGACAGTTTATCAAATCTAGTAGGTACATATCTAAAGTGTAAACTTTTCACGACTTCACTCTAAATTTCACGGTGTAAAAAAATTTTATACGTGCAAAGTTTTTGACAGTGGTTTGCACGGTATAAGAATCGCAAACTAAGGTGTAAACGTGTAAAGTGTTTTCACGTTTTCACTGCACCGAACCAGAATTGCCCCCCTGGTTAGGAAAGTTGCAGAAGTTGACGATGGCGATCAATGGCGGTCCTATCTATTTCAGTGGAAGGGCCAGTCAAGGTCTTAGAGGTCCTGATAGTTCCGGAATTACCATATAATATAATTTTGCTAATGGATTTAGCTGGCAGTTCGGAGAGGGGGATACCGAGGTCCGGGCACATATGTACGTTGGAAAATAAATCGAAACTTCCCGCAAGTCAGGAAAGGGAATTGGAAGAGATAATCGGGGAGGCGAAGCGTGTAATGGGGGCGACGTGGGATGTACCAACATGGTAGAGCATGTGATTGATGCAGCCCATCAAACAACGTCATTACCCTTTATCACCAGCAATGCAAAAATAGTGAACGAGCAGCTGTAAGAAAATTTGGAATCTGGAGTAGCGGAACTTTCTAACAGCGCTTGGGCCTCGCCGGTAATATTGGTGAAGGAAGAAGGATGGAAAATCTCGTGTTCAGTAAACTTTGGCAGCACATACGACGGAAGTACCCAGAGTTAGCTCAGAACGATTTTGACTGGAAAAAGGTGCTACCTAAAGCAGAAAGAAAGGAAGCTTTGCTAGAGGCACTGATGTCCCAATAGCAGGACATGGAGGAGACCAAAAAACGTACGTCCAAATTGCCGACTCTATTGACCGAAAATCAAGAGCGATCTAACCTCATATGTCAAACGTGGAACAGGATAGAGCGTAGTGTATCCCAGCAACTAAATAGCGATTGATGTCCACATTTTCTCCTCGGTATCCCCTCACATACAATATGATACTACCATGCCTTATATTAACTAGAACATTGGCAATTTGGTTATGCTATCTGCCATCTGGGCCATGTCATTTTGTCTATATTCTTATGACTACAAGTGCTAGCTACTGCTGCAATGGCGAATTCATCCATTCTGTTCCCATTGTCGTTTAACTGCTCGTACAGCGAGAACTCTCTAGCGTAGGAGTAGTAACAGAGCTCTTTACCCACTTTTACCTTAATGTCACCTAAAGTTACGTGAAATTCATTTTTATAACTTTATAGAAAGTCATCCTTTTCTTGTAGTATTCAATAGCCCCTAAAAACTTCCTCTACAACTTCTTCTGTAGGAGTTTTGTGTCGAATAAAGGACAACTTTAATGAAGTAAACATTGACTACCCTCCTTCTACTTCAATAATGCAATTTCTCCCTTGATAGACCAAAACTTAACTAAGATCAATCTTATTGTAATCCAATGCACCTGATCCTCCATAATGCATCCTTACAACTCCAAGAAGTTTCTCATTCCGTGTTCTCATGAGATTCGCGCGGACTGGTCCATGTCCTGTTACTAACAAGGAGAAAGTTTCAAGGGAGATTTCATAGAAAGTGTATTCTATGCACTTCTAACTTTCTCGGCGCCAACCACCTGTCACACGATTTTATTCCCGCCGCCCTATGAACGTCACGTAAATCCTTCGAGTGAGTCCGACATCGCACCTTTCGCTGGGCTGGCTGGCGGACATCCTTTTTATCAAAAATCCTCAAGAATTCTGCCATCGTGTGCAAGGATTTATTTTCAAAAAAAATTGGTTGTCGACCAAAATCCGCCACAGACACACACGCTTGTACACGCTTGTGCCACTCTCTCTCGTTATAGTGTAGTTTAGTTTCGCTTTTCATTTGTGTCACAGTTTGCGTGGTATGTAAGCTTTTAGCAGCAGGATCAGGATTTATATCTTCTTTTTTTTTAGTGCGATGGTGTTTTTTTTTCGCCTGGCATTTTTTTCGTCGTCGTCCTTTCTGTTGTCGCTTGGCTGTCGCTATTAATCTCAGTCAGTGTAGCTATTCTGCGTGTAATTCTCAGGCGCTACTGGCCCATTCCTCGCAGGTTCTTGATTTTGTATGGACTTCTTTTGTCGCCTTGGATCCTTGCTCGTTCTGTGTCACCCTTTTCTGGGCCTCCGCTCTGGGTGGCGGTGTTCTGGACTTAATGAGCAGGACATGGGCAGCAGGAAAAGTTTTGTAATTACGACCGCGCTGAAAATTCCTTCTGTAGTGATTCGGTGTTTTTGGATATTTTTTTCGCTCGCTCCTATAGTTCTTGCATTTTGTCCTTTTGCTCACCTTCCCCCCCTTCTACACGAATTTTAACGAGAGTCCTTGTTGTTTATGGAACAAAATTTAGCACAATACTTGTTGTTGTTGTTGTTTTTTCTGCCTGGGAAAGGTTGTCTTCAACTTTCGAGCTGAGAAACAAGAAAAAGGATTAATCAGGCTTAGATGGGGCGAGAAAAACCCGACTCGAATCCCCTGCGTCTCTGCTTATGGGAGAGTCTCTTCCTTGCTGGATTTTTTTGTTATCCTTATTTTACAGAACTCTCGGGCACAGTGACCATTCAGAGGAGTTTAAGTTTCCCTATGGAATTTTAACGCGCTTGGAAAAAAATAAAACGATTTTCAGGAAAATTGCGCATTGAAGAACGTCGTCCTTTGGGGGGCTGGAAATAGTGATGAATTTTTTAAACTACGTTTTTAGAGCAGTTTTTTTTTGCATCAGCATTCAGTTGATGTTTTCAAGGTAGTCGTTGATGTGTAGTGAACTGCAATTTACTTAAAAGCTTTTAAAAATCAAGGATTTTCTGCATTTTTTTTGCATTAATGAAAACATTTAAAATGTTTTTCCATTCCGTTTATTTTGTGAACATTTCTTTTCATATCCAAATAGACTGCACTCCAATCCCATTGCTTTTGCTACCCTGTGTTATTGTCGACCCTTAAATGTAACAAATTACTTCCTAGACTTCAATATTTAATCTTATATCCCTATCTGTCTCTCTCTTCAACATTTAATACAACTAGTTATCACCGTATTTTCTTAGACCAATTCCTTTTTAATTAATTCAGCAATTAAAAACTGGCAAGCACCCAATCTCCAACAATAAAGCGCTTGAGCTTAAGGAACACGGAGCACCCAGTGCCACAGCGTTGACATAATGTAGGTTGTTTGCCATTAGATGCTTTCATAATTAAACGTCATCAGCACAATTAAAATTAAATGAGCATAATGTACGTGTGCAAACAAGGCATGAGGGATTTGTATCATTAAATTCAACCTGTATACATATTCATAGACTTTATTATTTTTATGCCACACACAATTTAAATTATTATTAATGTTGTCTGCCTTTAAGCATTCGAATTTAGCACACGGGGAAAAAAGTAGAATTAAAGTTTTTTCTTATGTATTGTTACGATATCGTACAAGGAATCCTCAATGACGTAACTAACAAAAATGCCCTTTAATGACGAATTTGGATGAACTAAAAAAAAATAAATGTCAAGTTTTATCAAGTTGAGAAGTAAACTCCTTAATGCAACCTCTGGTAGCAAAAACTTCTGGTCCTTGGTAAGTTCCATCAAGAAGAATTTCACCACCTCCACAACTCCTTCATTCATCCACGATGAAAAGGTGATAACAGACAGAAAATCCAAGGCCGATTTATTAGCATCTCTGTTTGCTTCAAATTCTTCTCTACCCCAAAATGATACGCTACCCCCGGTCCTCGAGCACAGCGCTCATTTAATGGACAGGGTTTTCTTCAGAACTCGTGAGGTGTACAGGTGCCTCAAGGAGCTCGATGTCAACAAATCCACTGGACCCGATAATATACCCCCTATCGTTTTAAAACAATGCGCCTCACCTTTGGCTAAACCTCTGCGCAAACTTTTTGCCCTTTCATACTCTTCCGGAGTTTACCCAGATTCTTGGAAACTTGCCCATGTGCAGCCAATACCGAAAAAAGGTGACTCCAGCCTTCCCTCCAACTACCGCCCAATAGCAATCACTTCTATCCTCTCCAAAACCATGGAGACGATAATTAACAAAAAGCTTATGGGATATCTAGAATCCAACCAACTTATAAACGACAAACAATACGGCTTCCGACAAAAAAGATCCACTGGTGATCTTTTAGTTTGCCTTACCGAACACCTCAGCCGTAGTCTGCATGGATCCGGTGAGTCTAGTCTGGTTGCTCTAGATATCTCCAAGGCTTTTGATAGAGTATGGCACACAGCCTTGTTAGCTAAACTCCAAGCTATTGGAATTGACTCGCTTCTCTATAAGTGGGTTGAGAGTTTCCTTTCCGGCCGTTCAATTAAGGTAGTTTTGGATGGCGTCAAATCTGAATCTCACCCCATCTCTGCGGGGGTCCCCCAGGGGTCAATTTTATCACCGGCCCTATTTCTTATCTTTATAAATGACCTACTTTCAATCCCCTCCAACCCACTTCTCAGCTTCGCTGACGACGGTACTCTACGTTACTCGTACAGCTTCGATACAAGACAGACACATGCCAGATCCTGTCTTGATGATCGTGAACTAATGTTCAACTCTATTAATAACGACATTGAACTTATTATAGAGTGGGGAAAAAAGAATCGTGTCGAATTCAACCCCTCCAAAACCAAGTACTGTCTTATTTCAAAGAAAAAGATCAACACATCACCATCCTTGACAGTGGATGGCGTGGAAGTAAAGGCCGACCCATCCCTACACATCTTAGGCGTGACATTAGCCAAAGACTTGCGATGGAATGACCATATATTCCAAATCGCCAAACAAGCATCCCAGTGCTTGGGATTTCTTAAGAGGTGCAGGTTCCTCCTCCAGCCATCGGCCCGTGCTGTTATTTATAAATCCTACATTCGGCCTCTTCTCGAATATAACTCCCTCGTTTGGGGCGGCGCTCCAATAACAACCTTAGCATGGTTAGATAAGGTCCAAAAAAGGGCCCTTAAGTTAATTAATGACGATAACGCATGCTCCTCCATCGACGCCCTAAGCCACGGTAGGAATGTAGCAGCACTGACAAAATTTTATCGCTACTATCATAGTGACTGTTCCTTCGAGTTAAACGCTCTTTTGCCTCCACGGCAATCTTATACCCGCAACACCAGATTAGCCCACTCGTCCCATTCCCTGCACCTGCAACTACCCTTTTCACGCACTCAACAAGATATGAATTCGTTTGTAAATAGAACAACTCGACTGTGGAATAATCTCTCGCAGTCGGTATTTCCGAGCTCCTACAACATCCAAGAGTTCAAACGCAGGGTTCATCACCACCTTCTTCAATACCCTCCCGTACCTTTATAATCCCTAACCTATTCCCCCCACCCCTCCCCCGTACTAAGCTTACTGCTAGACATTGCACCATGACGTGACAAATGACATGACGGACTAGTAGTACAAAGGGTGACTCCTGAGCTTAGCACTACCTCATAAAAAAAAAAAAAAAAAACATATTTTCCTCTTTTATTCCATTAGGAGCTAGAATGTAAAGATTTTCAGATTTTCCAACTCTTTAACAGCCTACATAATGTACAGCTGACCATGAGAGAAACGCGCTTTAATAAGATCGAGACCAACAACTTAGAAACCATTGTAAGAGCCTGCCACCCGCAGACCCAGCGTTAGCCCCGAAAAAACACAATTAGTTCTCTTCACGAGGAGGTATAAAACTCCACCCCTAACTCCTCCCCGGCTTAACAATGTCAGGCTCAAATTTAGCAACAGTTTCAAATATCTGGAAGTAACCCTGGAGAAGAAGCTCCTCTGGAATGCAAACACAGAAGAACGCATTAAGAAAGCGAACATAGAGCTTTTACTTGTAAAAAATCGATATGAAAGAAATGGGGTTTCTCCCCTAACATAGTACGATGGATCTATACAGCGATTGTTCGTCCAACACTCCTATACGGGGTCTTAGTATGGTGGCCAACCTTGAATAAGTCCACTGTGTTAAACAAACTACAGAAAGTGCAAAGATGTGCGGAGTTATGCACAACAGGCGCACTTCGTTCCACACCTAGGAGGAGACTTCTCACCGGAACTAGGCATCGAAGTCTCCTTCCGACTACCCGATCACTGCAGTGTATACCAAGCGGAGGTTTTAGCCATACATGAGGCTGTTTTGCAAATCAACCAGCAAGGCGACAGGAACCTGTTTACTGTTTACATCTTCTCGGATAGTCAGGCGGCTCTGAACGCCCTACCATCTTGCACTAATAACTCCAGAACTATCTCTGAATGCCGCAGATCTCTTAACGAGATGGCCCAGCAGGTCAGGACCCTCCTCATATGGGCGCCTGGCCACCAAAATATAAAGGGAAACTATAAAGCTGACGAACTGACTGGAAAGGAAAGGGTTGGGGTGCCTTGGGACACCTTTAAACTCCATTTCATTGGGGAGATCTTAACAAATGCACCTTGGCCAAAATGACTTGGCTCTCCTACGATCGAGATCTCTCAGTTAGAGCCCCCGCACACTACAGACTTTCCATCGGCAGATAGTTTGGTCGGGTTGGACTTGTAAGCGCGCACACTGGACCAACTAAACCGTCGGGTTGGTGGTGAGTGCGCAGACTAGACCGACTGTCGGCCGACTGTTCTCGAAGGATTTGCTAGTTAGCTAGCTAGTAGCTAACTAAATAAAAATAAACATGTCTTGATACGTACCTTGTTTTGTTTTATCCTCGGCACTAAGCTGATTCCAATCAGGCACAACTGCTTCACAGACTTCCTCCCATAATTTTTTTTTTCTGATTCACATCAGAATACTGCTTTAAGTTTTTTTTAAATAACGCGGGCCCTTTCTCAACTTCCTCTATTAAATTAATTACAGACGTTTCGACAAGTAGCGATGCCATCATGAAAATAACCACAACCATCCAACGCAAAAATATGAAGCCAAGTGAACTATCGGCCGAATTAGCCGACTAAATAATAGGCTAATGTGCGCGCGTGGAAGAGCTCCATACTGATTAAGGAGTTGGCCGATAGTTTGCCGACATTATAGTTTGAAGGCAATCGGGTAGCCCATCAAACTTATTTATCGGCCGATTCTGAATCGTTGTAATATGCGCACTTGCATACATGTTAATACTGATTAAGAGCCCGACTAAACTATCGGCCGATGGAAAGTCTGTAGTGTGCGGGGGCTCTTACAGTGGGAGTGCTGACCGGAGACTGTCTGATAGGGACGCATGCGGCCTGCTTAGGTCTCGAAGCCTATGAATTCTGCAGAAGCTGTAAGTATCTAGACGAGGAGAAAAGTGTAAAACACCTTCTCTGTCACTACTCAACCCTAAGCAAAAGGGACTTAGAGGTTCCGCCAAAAGAGTTGATGCCGGAGCGCGCAGCTGGGGAAATTAAAGCTGCACACAAATAAAAATTGCGCACATATTTATAAGAAATGCGCTTATGTATTTTCAAATTTCCCCTTCGAAATTTGTTGGACTAGGCTAAGGGACGGGAACGGCATGCGGGGATTCTACCGCGCATGGAAAACGCGACTTTCTCGGCATCAACTCTTTTGGCGGAACCTCTACCACCACGTGTGTACGCTGCAAACAATTTCACGGAGGCTCGCTTTCTCAAACCATCCTCCATTCGCGAATGAAATTACCTAGAGGTGGCGCTGATGCGAATGGAATATGGCCGACATAGAGGATTTTCGTTCAAGTTGTCAAAGTAAATGTTTGCAATTTTTTTTGCTTATTTGTTTTTTTAACATGAATAAATCACTGGATATTGGTGTTAGTGATATATTTAAGCTACTTGGCGACTCACAAAGGCCGTTGATCGAAGGAGAGGCTATTTATCGTTCCAAAAACTTGTTTTTCTGTGGTATTCAATCGAAGCAAAATAATTGTTTATTAATCAAATCTTCATGCTTGCAAACGTCTAAAATTACGGAGACACCTCATGAGATCCAAATCAAAGTGTTTTTTGTCAATGGCAACAAAAAAATATGCTCGGTTTGAACAATTTCAAGTTTTTGATCTACTTTTTCCTCAATTTTTCGCATTTTGGAAATGTGTGAAGACTTATGTCTTCAGATCTTTTTCTCCCACACTGGGGAACACCACACTGTTTTTTATTTTCGATAATTTCCATCTCAACAACAAAAACATTCGGCACATGTGTAGCTGCCAAAATCCTCTATACTAGTTCCACTAGTCCTCACTGCGCGGCGCCACCGTTTCTTGCAATCGCGAATTCCGGTGATCTTTTTTATGTGGGAAAACAAAGTTTAGGAAGCTCCTTTTGTTCTACGAGTCTGACATGTTGTTTAGGCAATAAGGAAATTTCCAATAATAATCTTGGCTTGACGGGTAGAAGAGAATATGATAGATCTCTCTCGGGTGTTGGAGCAGATGGTAATGAACTTTACGTTTGAACTCTTGGGTGTTGTGCGAATTTGTAAAAACTAATGGTGGGAGATTGTTCCACCGCAAATCGTCTATTTATAAACAAGTAGGAGTGTAAAACGAACGGGATAGTATTGTATTATAACACAGGGGCGGCGGAGCGCGTGGGGATGGAAGGAAAAGCGCACACGCACCTTCGCTTTGAGTGGGGAAATCTACACCCTAAATATTTCAAGTTTACCTGATAAACTAAAACGTTGGAGGGCTATCTCAGTCGCTGGCGATGAAGAAATGTGGGTGAAGGGCCGCGCACAAGCAAAGCTTTTCATATGAAAACTAAATATATTATATATGAGATATCAAGACCTAAGTTTTTGAAGCCCCGTCAGATTAGCATTTAAAAGGGGGATTATCTCAGCGACAAGCCGAAAGAAAGATTTCCCTGTAGGTTTCTCATGAGAACGCCATGTAGAAAATTACGGGCATGCCGATGCTGAAGCGATGTATGCGTTATCAGTTTTTCATAATGGCCGTAGTAGGCAAATCTTATTTCAAATGAAATGATGTAATATCAGCCTTACGTATTCGGAAAGCTTTTTGAAAAGTTTTAAAGAAATACCCTAGTACCCGGCTTCACCGGCCGAGCTGCGCAGGTTCCAGCAAATTGGCGTACTGAACTTTAAAATAACCTCAGTTCGCATACAATTTCCACATATTCAACTGAGGATAAACAAACCTCAGTTCGCTCAACTGGCGTCGAACCGAAGTTGAAGATACAATCTAGCTCAAAAGAGAGTAATCAACTGGAATAGTGGAATGCCATTTCAGTGGGCTTTTGCATTTCTGACTTCTGGCAAATAACACAACAAAAATTTCAAACACGAACTAAACATGAACTGGGCTTTAGCTGGTGAAGCCCCTTATGTGGATTGAACTGGAAATTATTGAACTGAGGTCGGTGAAGGCGGGGCATTAAGCTTTGGTTTCACTCATACAAATCTTAAGTTTTTATTGTTGCATTGCTTCATATTTCAGGGTGACCGTTAATGGTATAACTTAGCATACTCAATATGCCAGTTCTAGTTCGATTATAGAGGTTCTTCTTCTTCTTTGATCCGTTAGCTGGCGGTCCGAGCGGGATGTCCCCGCAAAGGATACGCAGCTGTCGATGCCGCTGGGTCTCGAACTCTATTCACGATTTGTTTCCATTCTTGCCGGTTTTTGGCGACGTCTCGAGCCTCGGCAACTGATAAATCGTTGATTCTTTAAGTCACCATCGATAATCTTAGCCAAGATTTCTTCGGTGCCGATCGCTGGATTCTTCAGCCTGCGGGACGGTCTGGCCAGAGAAGTTTACGCGGCAAGCGGTTATCATCCATTCGGCAAACATGTCCATCGTAATCGACATTTTTGCATTTCATCTTCGATCAGTGTCGCATCTTAGTCGAACTGTGTCGTTTCGAAGGCGATCGCGGAGTGAGACACCGAGGATCTGCCTCAAGCATCGCATTTGGAAGACCTCGAGCTTCTAAATGTCCGATTTGAGCAGGTTCCACGTTTCACATCCATAAAGAAGAATCGGAAGGATCAACGTTCGGTAAAGGCGTACTTTTGTTTTGATGGAAATATTCGTTCGTTTCCATATGCACCACTAAAGCGAGGCGAAGGTCGCTGTTGCCTGGCCGATGCGGCTGTGAACGTCGGCCGTCGATGCTATTTTCGTTTCCTCAACCAATGATCTCCAATATTTGAACCTCAGAACCTGTTCGATTTGGATTCCATCGAGGTGATTACAGAGGTTAAGCAACATTAGACGTAATTAGTACTCAGTTGGGAGACCGTATTGGTAAAACGACACTTCCGTTTTAAAATATGAAGTTTTCGATGCTGGCGCAGATGTTACTCACATATCCAAATGGCGCATTCCTTATGACGAAATGCGAATGAGGGAAAACGTTCGATTCTTTGTGTGGGACTATAGAGCAATCCACACGGGGTCCCCAAAAGGCTATCTGCACCTCCTGCCATAATGATGGTCGGGGATAACCCCATAACCAAGGGTTTAAAGCTCAACAGACTGCTGGTAATTCAATTGACCGGTTAACTTTTTACATTTTAACGGTTACGTGTTCGCGTGCTCCCCATCTACAATGATTATGCTCCGCCGCCCCGGTTATAACATACATGGCAAGAGAGCGACAATTTCAGTCGAATAGTCGCGATGAAAATAACAATACAACTTTGTCAAGGCCGCTATAACTTTGCGGCGGCTCAGAGAGTCAACGGAACTGCAAAAGCAGTCATCTCCGACTATGTAGATTGCACAGTTTTGCACCTTGTCCAGTCACGCTAAGGCGATTTTCGAGACGCCAGCAGAGATAAATGAATTCTATTTGAGGCAAGGACGAGTGTATAACTTAAAGATTTTAGCCCGGGCTATTGGTGGAAGAAGAAATTTGCATCTCTTAAAAAATCCTAGACATTGGGATGCTTGTTTGGCGATTTGAAATATTTTCAACCGACCGATTCAAGTTGTGACGCCGGCGTTGTTGAGCTGTCGAATGGGGCAAGGTTCTTTGCGGAATATTTCAATTCATTTTACGTTTCTCATTGCAAAAGACAGTCTCACGCTGTGGGCTGTGTTTTATCATTATTGTTTTTACTTAAAGCAAATGAATCACTTTCTGGCTGTACATCACCAGCAGAAACCATTTCCCATAACTAATAACCAAACAGGATTTTGCTCAACCATCCTTGAATAAAACCGTTAACGGTAATTTGAAAAAAAAAAAACCCCTTAAACAAAGCAGGGAACACTTTCAAAGCACCAGAATTGAAATTAATTAGAGGAATCTGCCAAACGACGACCTTACGTCGTTTTCCCTCATCAGGTTTCCTTCAATTCTTCTTGAGGGTCAAAGCAAAAAATAAGAATTGAGGCAAAGCATCCCCCAAACTCCCCCAGAAAGCTTACATACAGCAGAAACAACGAACAATGCGGAAGCCGCCCCTCCCCTCCGCTTTCGCAATTCCGACATACAGTGGCATAAACACGACCCCAAACCCTCACGGAGACGGTAAAGGGTGCCCTAAGCCTTCGCTCAATAGAAGCGTGTTAATAATTATATCAGCCCTAATTAATGAGCGTTTTACGTGATGGGGCACATATGCACGACTCCTCATCAGGGCTGGAGGAGGATCATGGTTGCCAACGGTGATGGTACCGGAGCGGAAGGCACGTTCTACATGGTACCGCTGCTCTCGTTTACCGTTTGAATTGGTTGCCCTTGGATTTTTGGATTGAAAACTCTCTGGCCCCCTATTCCCCAACGTGTGCTCCATCATGATGACGATGACTTTTGGAAGATGCCTTCAAGTCTTCGGAGCCATCAGCATCATGGGGCTGCTCCTGGTTAATGAACTTGAGACGTGATTAAGGTGGCTGCCTTGGTCCTGCTATTAATTAGCAGATTTCGCACTGCTTTTTAATTCAACAAATCCATTGTAGCCGAGCAGCACAACCAACGAATCAACTATTCTGTGTGTGTATTTAATTAGGAGTATAGAAGCGCATGGGAAGCATGTCGCTCCACTTAGGATGGGAATGTGCAACTCTCTCGGCAATCCATCATGATACCCGATCTTTACTTCAATGTCGGAAGACACATTAAGACGCAAACATCCCAAACTTCTTAAGCCATTACAGTATCAGTTGCGAGAGAACGGAGGGTTGAAATGTTTTTATTGCTGATGATGACTTTGCTCTGGTATAAGCGATTTCGTAGCGAGAGTTTTCATTGGATTGTCACAGCCCTTATTGTGAATTGTGATTCCTGCAGTGAGGGTTCTACAACACACCTCCACGTTCTCGATCTAAATTCAGCAATTATTAATCATCATACGTTCTACAATTACTCTTTTGCTAACGACAGAGATGCTTAACCTTTTGCTTAGCATACGCCAGTTTTGTGACAGCAGAGTTCAGATTCACGGTACAAGTTAGGTTAGGTGTAGGACTGTCTCTAGTACTCAGTACAATGAGGGGCCCATTTATGGGTTTGGGGTACCGTTTTGATGCCACATTCTCATTTACCTAGGGTTAGGTGGTTTTCTAATCGACGATGGTGGATGTCATATCACTGCCTCGACCCCTAGTCAGGAGATATCTTTCAGAACGTAAATGCCTAAAATGCAATGTCTGGCTTTGGCTACAACCGGGTATTTCTCTATTGGACTGACAGCCACCTTGAGGATCTCTGCTTCACTAGATAGACTGGTTTCTCGTTTCCATGTTTCTCTAGTCCGGGAACCCAGACGTGAATCAGGCGATACCTTCTACCAAGCTTATCAGGCTCAACAACTCTTCTAGTGGAGCGAGTGCAGAGTGAGCGGATAGTGCATCGTCACTGAATCTAGAGCTCTTATAGATACCTGTCTATGAAAATGCCAATCTTTCTTTAGGATTAAGGTTTATTATCTGGCAGGCCTTCTGGATTGCCAGTACATCTACTTCGAAGATACTAGCATCCATAGGAAGATGCCAACGCATTGAACTGTCTCGACGCCCTTCGACCTATTGGAGTCGTCGGTTTATTTCTTCAGGACGTCTTTCTTTCTTGACTCTTTTGAGGACATTCGCCGTCGTTCTTTTGAAGTTCAATCTAGGTGAAGGTAGACAACCACAGTCACAGGCGATCATATCCTCGGATGAGGAGAGACAGGGGCCCTAGTACGGAGCCTGGTAGGACTCCCCAAGTTATCCTCTACTCTCTTACTCCCTCGTCTGACTCGCTATCTACTTAACCTACCTACTACGAATTTTCTCACAATGCGCGCTAGATACTTCGTTGTATCGAGCTTCAATGATCTTGCTCCACTTCACGGTGTTGAAAGCATTTTTCACGTAAAAGGGCGATCTACCTTGTCGATCTAGCCTTTCCATTATCGATCTAGCTATTCTAATATGGAATTGCATTTCAAACACGAACTAATTGCATTGGAATTGCATTGACAAGCCGCCTTTCTTTCGACGCCGAGGGGCCTGCCCTGGGGCTTGCTCATGGTCTTGGTGCTGGGGTTAGCCCACTCGACTATCACCCAGATCCTTGGATAGAATCCATTCCGTGACATGCACCTTCGTCTTTCTATTTTCTCCCACTTAGAAAACTTTTCCTCTTTCCCTTTTTGTTGGTTCCCTCTTTACAAAAATAATCCACGCCCTTCTCCTGCCATCGCCTATAACCATAATAACGAGGAAGCCATCTCCTTCGATACCCGGAAGCAGCGTTCTGTCGATTGTAGCTAGTGGAACAAAACAACCTGTTGGTGTTGGAAGTTTTTCTTACTATTGCTATCTACTATCTTTCTGACAAGAGCTCGCACTCAATTATATAATCGCCGACAGTATGAAGTGGCGCTAGTCATAAGAAATAGTGTTGCTGTCCTCTGGACCCTTCCCAACATAATGACATTATGGAGCCCTGTTCAGGACTGACAACCAAATGTACCACTCCCACGACTATATACATCCCCGTGACCATCTTTTGGTATTTTTAAATAAGTAGAACGCTTTGCAGGCTTTCTTTGGCTTTTTCTCTATGTTCGATTTCCAGTTGAGTTGGGTTGCAGGATTAAACCCAGACCCAACCTGAATTAGAGTAAGGGAGTGTCCATCAAACTTAGAAAGGTTGAATAGGGGTTCGTACAACTCAAGCCCCTTTTTTACTAGGTATAGAGGTGAGATCTTTTTCACTGAAGGGGAGGAACAGAAGTAACTGAATCACGCGACTTTAAAATGGCATATGATTATTGGAGCACCAATCTAGCAGAAATGATCTTCGACGAGAGTTAACATAACTCTGGGCGAGAGAGAGAGAGACCTCTGAAACAAGTAGATTTCACTGGCTTCTTTTAAAGCTAGCTTAATCCCATTGAGGGAGTTCTGTGGAGATCGGAACAGGAGATAGTCACAGTGTGCTATGTCAGGACAATACTTTGGATGAATCAGATCTTCCCAAACAAACTCTCCCAATTATTGACGAGTCAAAAAAAAGTGTGTGGTCGAGCGTTCTTGTGATGGATGCTACTATTCATTTCGGCCCATTTTCGCTCAATTGCCGGACGTTATTTCTCTAGCCATCCGCTGTATAGTTGAGAATAAATTGTCTGACCACCTGACTCTGTGGACAATTCCCTTCCAGACCCACACACATACAGCATCGTGCGTCGTCAATCCTCGCTTCGAGAAAGCTTTTGACGGCTTACCATCAATTGTCCACGATCTTTGACGGTTCCGATTGTCGTGCGTGTCCAGTTTCTATCACCAGTTATGAGACTTGTTATCTATTGTGTTTGAGTCGATTTTATCTATTGTGTTTTTCGCGATCGACTCATGAGTAATCCATGCATCGAATTTCTTTTTGTATTCAGATTTGAAAAAAACATTAACCTAAAACGTCAAATCCTAGTTTTATACTAATATACGAGGTGTGACAATTAAGTAATGAGACTATTTGCCAGCGCTCTACCTTGTTTAGTTCGCCTGCTCTGTCGTGTTGAGTAAACGTGTGTTCGTGGTGCTAGTTCGTTCTTCTTTTTTCGGGCGGGGGGCGTGCGGAGACAACCATTGTGAGCTTTGGCGTTTGGTTTCCGGGTCGTATTGAAAAAACCAGCTGTCATCGCCTGTAATAACTCAATCAAGCAGCGTGGGATCGTTTTCCACTTGTTCCAAACAGTCTTCTGCGACGGTCATTCGATGCTGCTTTTGCTCCTCGGAAAGGTTCCTTGGAACCATCTTCGCGCACAACTTTCTCATCCTTAAATCGTCGGTTAAAATTTGTCTGACTGTTTCACGGTTCATACCCAGTTCCGACGCCAACATTCGAACTGTTAAACGCCGATCTTCACGGATCAGGGCGCGCACACGCTGGGCATTCGTGTCAGTACGCACCTCGACTGGTCTCCCGCTCCGCGCCTCGTCTTCCACGCTTTCACGCCCCTCCTTAAACTCTTTATGCCATCGAAACACCTGGGCACGACTAAGAGCACTATCACCATGCACTTTTACAATTTTAGCGTACGTTTCCGAAGCTGTTTCGCCCAATTTGACGCAAAATTTTATCGCGACGCGTTGTTCTTGATTTCGTTTTTCCATTTTCGTGACGAGCACCACGAACACACGTTTACTCAACACGACAGCGCAGGCGAACTAATGCTGTAAACATACTAAGGACGAAAATAGTTTCCACAGCGACTGGCAAAAACGAATAGAACACACAGATTTTCTATGAGTATGAAGGGTGCAGCACAATATGCAGACCACTCGACGACGAGGTCGCCGAGAGTGGCGACTCAATCAATCCAAGTTCTATTTCGTAGCCGTCGCCCCTCAAAATTGCCTGGGCGGTGTGACATGGGATTGTGTTGCTATTCTCGTATGTTCCTGTGCGCGTGTGTAGCATTCGGATGTCGAAGATGATTATTCTTGTGCTTTTTAATTTGTGTGCACCGTCGCCGTCGCCCTTAGTATGTTTACAGCATAAACAAGCTAGAGCGATGGCAAATATATCAATGGAGAGGGGAAGGATGCCGAGAGAAGGGAAAGGGAATTTCAAGGTCGCAGGGTTACCACAATGGCGGCAATATAATCAGTCTCATTAATTAATTGTCACACCTCGTAGATAGAGTTGAAGAACTTCATCAAGTTTTTCAATGATTGAACGCCCAAAGCGTAAAGTTGAATTTACGGCCCCTGTAATTGACAAGTGGTTTGAGTTGAAGAAAGTGACGTTTTAGTCGTATCACGACTTTCAGTACAGGGGTCTAAACTCAACCTAGTATTTCCATTCTAGGCCCCTGTGCTGAAAGTCGTAATTCGACTGAAAGGTCACTTTTTACAACTCAAACGACTTGTCACGAAGCGCGACTCAGCTTCAGCACAGTGGTATACATATCCGACGTTTTTCTGTCTCGCCGCTCTTTTTTAAGATTTCAACCAATCACAAACAATTTGGTGTCGGAGAAATTGTTTGTGATTGGTTGAGGAAATCTTAAAAGAGAGCAGCGCGACAGTAAAACGTCGGATGTGTAAACTCACCTTAACCTATCTTTCACATCAAAATTACCAGAACAACAAGTTTTTAGTTTTGTCGCTGCGATCTGATAGAGCCTCGTGCAATTGCTGGGCCGACATACACGGATCATAACGTCAACACTAAAAACCCGGTTTTCTGGACAGAGGGGCAAAAAGAAGAGAGAAAGTTGTAACTTTTTGAACAGAAACAGCACAGCACCTTACCCAGCTTCAGGTGAGCACAATCACACATCAATAGATTCGTTATTATATAATATTTGTAGCTTATTGTTTGGATGCAACTCCGTATCCTTCAAGGAGGCTTGGGTAGTCTTTATGCTTGATTATAAAGCCTTGTGTACATTTATATTTCCATCCATAATTGCGGGTGGAGCTTGGGGAAATTGGGGATTATTGCAAGTGCCAAAACTAATACGGTCTTTGATAGCAGCTTTGTTTCCACAGGACAAAATCTTTCATCAATAAATTTTAATATTAAGAAGTTCAATTTGAAAGGAGGAAATACTTTAATCTGTGCCCCACAATCCGGTTAAGGAAGAGTAAACACTCAAACTTTTATTTAAATTACTTTCCCCAAAGTTTGACGCAGCAATAAAACTTTCCCAAACAGCGCCGTCACGTCATCGTCATGCAACAAAACAAAAAAAAAACGCCCGCCAACAGAGGGCGCGCGATACCGCGTCAGCAGCAGTCATAAATCACTTTAAAAAGTATCAAATTCACTTAAGTCATTCCTTGAGCCCCGTCCACAGATGCCCGCACAAAATGACTAAAGGATCGAGTCCCGATGGTAATAAAACGTCACACTAGCAGCCCATGAAGCTATTATCTTCCGGCTTCTTTTTGCGGCTGATGCCCAGGATCCGGGGCCTATGTTATAGTCCAGTGAGTCCAATAACACGCTGATTACATGGCACTCAGGCGAAACCAATCACCACTCAATACTTCCGCCCTCTCTCCGCCAACGGCCCCATGATGCCCTTTAGACGACGACGCTCTGTACTCCAGAGCAGCCCGAGGCCATTATTAGTTTTCAGCGGACAATGTTACTACCACCAGCCATCATGACCTCCCCCCACCCTCGGATATATACTGATGCCTGGGACTGAAGGCCATTTCGTTCCGTAATGTATGACCCGAATGTGCGTGCTTAGCCTCTGGCGAGCCCCAAAATTGCTCCTTGTCCAGACCAAGGCGGATTACAGCATGATGATGATCACGACGATTACTCTGAAGCCTGCCGCACAGTTGGGCACCTTCTAGTATATTTGGAGCACGTACAAATCGGATTCCTCCCACTCACATGTATCGGAGCGATATTGACGTCTCCCCGTGCTGTTCTGGCCCTGCTGGCAGGGGGTTGGTGGTGGTGGGGGCTTCCCAAAAGAAAAATGCCTTTCAAGACGATGTGTGGTGAGCTTTGCATGTTAAGCGAACTGTGAAAGCCGAGAGGTGAGAAATGGGAGCTGAAGGAGTCGCTTATATGTATGAAGGTCGTTTTCCCAGGGATTCTAGCGTCGTGTATCGGCGTATTTCCCCCTATTTCGATTCAGGACGTTGCTAGCCATCCTCGCTCTCGACAAAAGCCTCCAAAAGAGGAGCCAAACTGTGATTCCTTGGCAATTTGGTAACGTTTTGAATTTTTAGATTTTCTCCATAAACTCTGGCTGCGATTTTACTCATGTGCTGTGTGCTGCTCGATGGATTCCCATTTTACGTGGCAGGATTTCGGGATTACAGCAAAAAAAATAAAGAAAACAGGTGGGTGTCGACCAGGCAAA
Source organism: Thereva unica (assembly GCA_949987705.1). Taxonomy (NCBI): domain Eukaryota; kingdom Metazoa; phylum Arthropoda; class Insecta; order Diptera; family Therevidae; genus Thereva; species Thereva unica. The sequence goes on along the minus strand of OX465281.1, from coordinate 27,040,836 downwards.
AAAATTTAGGGGCCAACGCTCAAGACAAATGTTGCTGGCTTGGCCGTCTCTCTCTACAAATTTGTGCTGAGATTCCTCTCCTCTCGATCTTATTACAAGCCGCAACAACATTTTGATGGGCCCTGGGATATCGCCTGAATTCCAATGAGATATCCTCGGGCCCTGGGTCTGGATGGGGGCTCATATGTAAGTGCCCCATTAGGAGCAACAGTTCAATATAGTTCCCCGGCAGGCAGGGCATCGCATCGGGCCTATCTATATACACACGGAAGTTTTTTTTATCCCCATTAACTGCTCCAAAACCCGACCAACATGTGGCTGTGCTGTGCTGCTCGAATGTTATGTCTTGTTATCGTTGACGCTTCTTCAATAGCACAATCGGATCCCTGGAACTCCAGTGCTCAGGAGCTCAGTGAGGCGGAATTGGCAAGCTCTAAAATCCAATTACCTTAATGAGGATCCGAAAAGCACATCATCCCCGGTGCACAGTTGTTTGAAATTGCAGCCCACAAATCTGCATATATGCTAGCTGGTGCTGCTAGTATCGTTGGGGACTTGTTGGCACAAAACCGATCCATACCCAGAGAGCCTCTGTTATACATGCCTCTGGTCCGGGGGGTAGGTGGGATAACAACTTCAATAAGGCAAATCCCACTGGTTAACTTGAGTTTGCATATGGCATAGGATATGCTATCGAACTCTGGGTAGGGCTGTGGAATCTGTGCCATGTGCAAACACAAGCTATCAGCTCCTGGAAAACATAAACCAAAACATTGAAGCACCCCTGGAATCGTCTCCGGCCGAGGCCCAAAGTGACAGTCAAACAATATAAAACACTTTGAATCTGGGCAGATTTATGCGCTTCGGTGGCCGGAATACATTGTGTCCCGGTAAAGCGATATACACAGCGCCGAGATATACTATATCATTCCTCTAGGGGTTGGATGGGTCGACGTCATAAATTTTCTGTTTCGATATCGAAAGGATTCGGCTTAAACTTTCCTTCGATGGCCTCCTTCATATCTCTGTTCGGGGGGCGAAGGGGCTCCACTCCAACTCCACAACAATTGTTTCGGCGGGCATTTCATCACAGGCAACGGTAGTCAGAGTTGGTACCCACCCGATCTAGGAAATATTTTCTTTCTACATCAAGATAAGAAATTCCACCCTTCTTAGTTGGAGCGGGGAGAGGGGGAAACAATCGGGGCATCGGGGGCGCACACAAAACCAATCGATAGCCCCTCGTAAAACCATTGAAACGGTAACACGATAAGAGCTTGATGGAGTGTCTTGAGTGTCCTTTGCCTCTCCCTGTGTGATATGATGGACACATACGGAAAAGAGTCCTTCGACTTCGGGGGTTGTTTTTTTCTTTCCCTTATTTTTTTGTGTATATCACGAATACTACACATACTAAACCCTGATACAGTTAGTTATTAAGAAGCTCAAGTGCTCATCCTTTTGGGGGGGGGATGTGAAATCAACGTTGCGCCACCCACCCCCGAACACGGTATCCTTTACCCAGCATCAAGATATCCCCTATCGGGAGATACGTTCATAAAAAGTGAGCCAAGCGATAAAGGAACGGCGTAACAAGGGTCCTTTGCCGGTGGAAGGAGTTTACACGTATGCAGCCAGAAATTTTCTCTTTAACTTTTCAGCTTTTTTCACACCCCCCCTCCTCTTTATGCGCTGTTATCTATGCGGGGGTGTGTATATGTATTGTGAAAAGTGTCGACTTTAAAGAGGTTTTATAAGGTTTAATGATGATTAAGGAGGTGTTAAGGAACGCCTTCACACTGATGGAATTCTGTTCAATATTTCAGAATGGAGGATGGATTGGTTTCGAAATGATGTGAGAATAACCGTTAGATTTTCTATTATTTTTTCTATGTTTTATTTTTTCAGTGGAAAATACTTGAAATTCTTTTCAAACGCAGCCAATTGCAGTACGTGAGAGCTTCTCTCTAGTGTGTACTGAAGTGTTTAGTCCTTTCATAATTTGGGAATTCAGTTTGAATATAGAGAAGAAATGTTATTAGCGGTACTACTCAGGTTATCAAGGAGGAAATGGAGCGATGGAATATTAAAAACACCAAAGCTCTAGAATGAAACTTCATAGGAATTTCGATGAGTTATTTTCAAGCCTGTAAACAGAATTACTCTATCAATGAATGGAATTTTATTTTTAATAGGAAAAACCAAGCTGATACACTATCAGCTGTGTTCTTTTTACAACCTGATCCAGATCAGATTAGCCGATCATAAAAGAACGGAGTTGAACATGTCATATTACCAAACACTAGCAACGGCGATAGAAAAACAAATAGCTCCCATTCTAGCGAAAGTGAATTAACAACCACGAACATAGGCAGCTTAAAATTACCAACATTTTGGCAGAATAAACCGGACTTATGGTTCCTACAATTCTAGAACCAATTAAAAATAAAAGGCATCACGACATCGTGCACCAAATATCATTATCTGGTGGCATCCTTAACTCCTGAGGTAATGGAGATAGTAGCGGGTGTCCTTTTAAAACCGCCTCAACAGCAGAACTACAAAAACCTCAAAATGTTGCTCCTCGCCCTCAGCATAGACTCCGAAGAACAAAGGTGAGATGCACTCTTTCATAAGGTCGACTTAGGTGGCACAAAGCCCTCGGAACTATTTCGCCAAATGGAATCTTTTGCGGGGAGAAACAGTTTTTTTATGTGTAAGTCTAAGATCAGGGGTCATCTTTGTACCACCAGTCCGTCATGTCGCACCCGTCAAGGTCACACGTCTGGTAGCAAGCTTAGCTCGAAGGATAGAGAAAGGATAAGACAGATTAAAGGGGAGAGGGTTCATAAGGAGATGGAGATGAACCTTGCGTTTGAAATCTTGGATGTTGTATAAGTTCGGGAATACTGACTGTGGGAGGTTGTTCCACAGTCGAGTTATTCTTGAAAAGAACCAATTTCTAAACTGATGTGTACGTGACAATAAGGGCTTTAGATAGTGGGGATGAGCCGAAAGGGATAGTCTCTTATGTTGTTGTAAAAACATTGCCGTGAAGGCAGGAGGTTATAGTATGGAACAGTCGTTATGTTAAATGCGGTAGAGTTTCAACCAGAGCCGCTACATTCTTGCTGTGGGTTAATGAATCAATTGCGGAGCAAATGCCGTCGTAGCCAATAAGTTGGATGGTGCGGTTTTGCACTTTGACCAGCCACGCTAAGGTGGTACTCGGTGCCCCTGCCAGAGATATGAGTTGAATCCGCGGCAGGGCTGAATGTAGGATTTGTAGATTATAACCTTGGCCGACGGCTGAAGGAGGAATCCCAAGCATTGTGATACTTCTTTAGCGTTTAGGATATGTAATTACTCCAACGCAGATCTTCTGTTAATGTTATGCTTAGGTTATTGAGAGATGGTTCTGCCATTAGTTCTAGACTGTCCACTGAAATGGAAGGCATTAAGGAGCGCGTTTTCTTAGAAAAGAGTTTTCCGTGCGTTGAATTCGACACGATTCTTGAGGCACCAATCTAGAATCAGATTTATATCCCGAAATGGACATAAGCTCACGATCAAACTGACAAGGTCTGTCGTCTGTCACGTGTTTGTCTTGCTTTATCGAAGCTATACGAGTAACGCAAAGTACTATCGTCAGCAAAGCTGTGAAGTGAGTCGGATGGGATTGAGAGCAGGTCGTTTATAAAAACGAGGAAGAGAGCTGGTGATAGAATTGAGCTCTGGGGAACGCGTGCAGAGGTACGGGGATTATATTCGACGTCGTCAAATACTACCACGGCCAGAAAGGAAGCTCTTAATCCAGTTCTTTAGAACAAAGTAAATACCAATAATTTGGAGTTTAGCCAACAGAGCTGTATGCCTTACTCTATCAAAAGCCTTGGAGATATCCAAAGCAACCAGACGAGATTCACCAATTCGGTGTATACTTCGGCTGAGGTGCTCCGTTAGACACACAAAGAGGTCGCCAGTAGATCTTTTCGATCTAAAGCCGTACTGTTTGTCATCCAATATTTGGTTGCATTCAAGATATTCCATAAGCTTTCTGTTTATTATTGTCTCCATTATTTTGGTGAGAATAGAAGTGATTGCTATTGGGCGGTAGTTTGAGGGGTCGCTAGAGTCATCTTTTCTCGGTAAAGGCTGAATATGGGCCAATTTCCAGGAGTCAGGGAAAACCCCGGAGAAGTATGAAAGAGCGTAGAGTTTACACAGAGGTTTAGCCAAAGGTGAGGCACCATAGGGGGATATTATATTAAGCCCCTATACTTACTTATACTTACACTTATAAACTCTGCCCATTGAGTGAGGGGAACACTCGACAAAGAGAGGTTGCAAGGAGGTATCGGACAAGGAAGATGCGATGCGAGTAAGTCGGCATTGGTGTTGCTTTCTGTTAGCACCTTTCCTTCGGTAATGAAAGAAGGGGTCGACGATGACGGGAAATTTTTCCTGATGAAAGTTATCAAGGACCAGAAGTTTTTACTGCCAGCAGTGGTGTTAATGAGTTTACCTCTTAATCTGTCATCAAAAGACGCCTGATGGTGGTTTTGCAGGCGTTTCTCAACCTGATGTACTGGCGTCGGGATGATTCGCTCAGGGAATGCCTGTACTCACTATAGGCTGATTGGTATGAGAAGCTTGCGCTGACCAGGCAATGGTCTGAGTTGCCTGGAGGTGAATCAACTTCGATAGAGTACCGCCTTGGGTGGGAGGTAAGAAAAAGATCAAGGATATAGACCCCTTGGCCTAAAGCGTCAGGAACTCGTATAGGGCAGTTAACAAATTGTTGTAGGTTATTAGTCTCTGCAAAAAACTCGGCTTCTCGGCTAGAAACAGTGGTGCCATTTGAGTAGTCAGCAAATTTATGTTATGAAATCACGCATAACAATGACTCCGGATGTAAGGATATGAATTCGGAATATGTTCGGAGATAGCGAAGAAAATGACGTTCTGATGAAGTAAAATTTTCAGAAATGGTCGGTCTGCGCCAGTTCTCTCTTTCAATTAAGGCTTTTGGGTCTTCTATCACAATCTTTATGTCATTTTGAAGGGGCCGTGTCATATACGTGTTCAACGTTATAATAAAGAATGTCCTTGGTCATGTCTACTTTCTCTTCCGTCTCCACAAATGCGTTTGCAATCGAAAGGGTGAAGAATTTTAATCAGAGTCGTATTGAAGATATGTAGTTATTTACTTATTGGCTTCAATTCTATGACATTATCTATAATTGACTTATATAATGACGCCAACTCCTAAGTGATGCGACCTTCCGCACCAATTTCACTTGTCTCGTCTCCTATCCATCCAATCTCTTTGCTTCTGTAGCTAGCCGTAACGCCCAAACCTACTATTAGGAGGACCGAGTCCGTGAGTTATACAGCATTGGATAGGCTGGCCCAGCTTGGTTATCCAGGAGCCACCAGCGATGAGATGATGCTACGATTTACGATACCCATGTAGGGGGGGCGGGCAACATTGCGAAATTCGGCCGCCATTTTGGAATCGCCATCTTGATTTATTTACAAAATGGTCAGATTGCATTGTCATGCGAACTATACATATGTTGAAGTTGATCGGTTATGTGGAAGTGTGTCAAAATCAAGTTGCAAGATTTGTGTTTAGTTTGAAAATATTCCAGTGAAAGTGCCATCCCAATCGGATTAGCCATTTCCGAGATTAGCGCGGCCAAACAGACAGACAACAAATTTTAAAATATTTGATTTTGTTTTGATATAATGTAAATAACCATATGAGCTTAGAAAAACACAATTATTTTGAAATCACAGACAGACACTCCAATTATCCTTACTAATATTATAAATGCGAAAGTAACTCTGTCTGACTGTCTCTCTGTTACGCTTTCACACCTAAACCACTGGACCGATTTTGATGAAATTTGCTACAGAGATAGTTTAGTCTTTGGAGAAGGACATAGGCTACTTTTTATCGAGAAAAAAGGGTTGAAGGAGGTGAAATGGGGTTGAATAGGTTGTAAGGGGGGTTTCTTTCTTTGGTCAGATTTTCTTCAAACTTAGCAAAAATATTCCTCACCATAAATAATGAAACACGTGTTTCATTATTTTTCAAAATTCATTACCTAAGGGGGTGAAATGGGGTTCAATAAGTTGTAAAGGGAATGTTTTTTCTTTACTTTTTTTTCTATTGTATAAAAAGTAACTGACTGACAGACAACGCACAGCCTAAACCGCTGGAGCTAAGTGGCTGAAATTTTGACATTGCATCCCTATAATGACGTGGACAACCACTTTTTTTGAAACTCATCACCTAAGGGGGGAAATGGGGTTGAATAGGTTATATGGGGGAAGTTTTTCTTAAGTAAATTTTTTTTCGAACTTTACAACATAAATATATTAATAAAACACGGCACCATGTATTTTTCGGAATTCAACCCCTAAGGGGGAAACAGGGTGCAAACAGTTGTATGAGAAGTTATTTATTTCAACAAATTTTCTTAGAACTTGGTATAAAAACTATATAGCATAAATAAGGAAACATATACATATTTTGGCATTTCTCGATATTCAAAATTTGTGAAACTCAAAATTCATTTGCTTTAGGATTCGTTTATGATGGCTACATATACTGAGTTTCCATGAGAGTTCAACCAGAGTTGAACCCGAGTTGAACTCCATGGAAACAGTCGCAGTCAAGAGTTTTCGTTAAAGATTTTCAACTCAGCTCAACTCAACGAAAATAGGTAGATTGAACAGAGTTCACGCACACAACTACAAACGGGATTTTCAAATGTTAAAAAAGTCAAAATGTCGCGCCTGTTTATAACATTTCTGTTATACAACGAACACAATAAATTAATTTTATGGTCCATGATCACTATTTTATAATAACAAAAATATTACGTCAAATTTAAAAACAGCTGCTTGCTTAATACAAGTACACATTCAGCTGTCTGTACACAGGCAAAAAAGTCAGCCATGGAAACGCATAGAGTTGAGTCGTTGAGTTGAAGTGTCATTTCAACTCAACCTCAACTCAACTCGACTCCCATGGAAACTCGGTAATAGTTTCTTGCACCCACGGAAATGGACGAACAAATTTAACGAACGTTCGTCAAACTCTAAAATGTCACTTCTATTGATGATACATGCCAGACTCAATCCCTGCTTCAAAACTTGCAGATTTGTTGAGCAGAGGTGATATACGCAGCAATTTGTTTACCATATTTATTCAAAAAAATGATAATATATTAAACCTTAAATAAATAAATAAAATAAATTCATATGGTCCATTTTACACGATGAAACACGAAACAAAAAGTTTCCTGAAAACTTCCTCGGTTTGAAGGGGAGAGGTGACGGATGGCTTGGGGGAACATGTTTTCTTTCAAGCCCTCTCTTACCTCTCATCATCAAATCGAGCAAGTTTTTAGGATACTGTTTGTTTCGTGTTTCATCGTGTAAAATGGTCCTATCTGTTCCGAGGCTGACTTTTCGATTCCATAACAAGAATTGTTTTCCGAGGAGAGGTTGTCAACCTTTCCCCAAAACCCCAACATGGAGGACCGAATCCGTCAACCCCATCGAATAGGGTGGCCCAGCAATACATGCGATAAATGTAGGTATATAAAGAAGCTCATAGTATTTTACTTTTTTTCCATTTGCGTTGCCTGCTCCAAACTTGCCACAGAACCAAAAAATATTCATCACAAGAGAGTACTTACATCTTGTCCGTGACCACTGCATTTGTAAGTATCACAAAATTCAGGCTCCTTTTCATTAAATAACTGCACTGATTGAGCCGTGCAATACCAAATTGCGCTAATTTGCAATTAGCTTGCAGTCCTTGCATGTTAGTAAAACACTGCAATCTGCAGGTTCTGGTAAACGACTTTATTTTGAGACTGCTGAAATCCTTTCCCTTTTGGTACTTGTAAATTTCATCTAATTTACGTATTTACTAGTTAAATAGATAGTTTTCCTATATTCAGTGCCTTTCCGAGTAGAATTCCTTACACGAAGAATAGTCCCCAATTGGTTTCACTTTCACATTCTTCCACATTCAACAAGTCCACAGAAAAATTATGGTAATTACAATTCATAATAGCCTAAAAAACTTATAAAATTAATCAAACATTAGTTTTTCACCAATAAATAAATTATCACAATAATTCTTCTATTTTTCTGCGCATCAACTACTTTCCCCAAAAAATACCATTCAAATTCGCAACAGAACTTCCACGGTATACCGTGAGAACTTCCAACTGTCAAATTAGTCAGTTTCTTTCTGTGAATCATTTCTCTGCTATTACCTCGACATCTGTCCGTCATTTGCTGCACTATGAAAAAGATGAAAATGCTTATTAGAAAATATGTTTTTAATATATTAGTAGAAATACTATCATTTCACCAATATTATTTATCTTGTTTAATTTTATTATTATTTGTTTTAATATAATATAAAAAGATATTTTTAACTGATAACAAATATTTTATTTGCTTTTATCAAAACAAAAAAATATTGATTCAGTGTAAGAACCATCCCCAATTGCCACATACACACCAATTTGCAAATGTGTAAATGCCGCGTAGCCAAAAATTTTTTGCCGAGAGTGAATTGAACTGTGAAACGTCAGATTCTTGTTTTTGGTGAATTCGTGGTGGTCGGAAGTCGGTTGAGGTTTTTGCTGGCTATCCTAGGTGGAAAAAGGCTCCGTGAATCCGCAAAGATAGTCCTTAACAGCCTCCGAAAACGGTACTATGAGAACTGGTAACAAAAACTACAGTGCTGTGCTAAATTCCCGCAATTTGTAAATCGTTACGAGACAACAACTTGTTTCTAATCAACACGGAAAAAGGTCACTCGTGTCCGTGTTGTGTTTTATTTGTTCTTTATTATTTTATTGAGTATTTTTCGGTTAATTAAAATCACGACAACATAATGGCAATTAAGCCAGGAATGGGACGCAAAGCGTCGTCCAAGAATCCGCCTATTTTGAGTCATGAATTTGTTATACAAAATCATGCAGACATCATTTCTTGCGTTGCTATGGTTTTCGTTGTTGGTCTGATGATCCAGGTAAATATCAATTAAATGGCATTAAAGTAATTGCAATGGGTGTATGGGGGTGGTGATGAAAGGAAATCCTTGAATCTATAAAAAAATCTGGAGTAGAGCAAGAGTTTCTCTGGAAATGCAAAGGGGGAAAAAATTCTGCCACGTACTCGAACATAACCTTAAACCTGTTCATTAGGAGTAGAAAGTGGATTCCGATGTCGTAAAGTAGATGAAGATTACCTTAATTGCATCTTGTTAATTGCAGGCAACCAGCTCGATTGCGACTACTTTCATATCACTACATCATAATGTGTCGGGAGAGGATCCAAACCAGGATTATCCTAGGTAAGATTCAGCACTTTAAGTTCTACCTACCAGTTCTACCACTGGACGTGAATTAATTTCTTTTATTTTTCTTCCTAGAGGGAAAATGTTCCTCTATGAATCTGGAATCAAGGATTATTGTGCTATTTTCTTCTACACCCTAGTATGCATTATAATGCACGCTATTCTACAGGAATATGTTCTAGACGTAAGTAAACACGCTAATAACAAGTGCTTTTCCCCTCATCCTCTTCATTAACAATCTATTTCACAGAAAATATCCAAGAAACTTCATTTATCAAAGTTTAAGCTATCATTATTCAATGAATCCGGACAACTTGTAGTCTTCTATGCCATGTCATTCCTCTGGGGACTTGATGTTATCATCCGCGAAGGATATTTCGCGCAATTTTCCCTCTTATGGGAAGGATTCCCCAATCATCCGATGGGATTCCTGCATAAATTGTTCTTCATCGTCCAACTTTCATACTACCTGCACATGCTGCCAGAATTGTATTTCCAGAAGATTAAGAAGGAAGATCAACAGCCGAAAATCATTCATGCTGTCTGCGGCTTCTCTATCATTGCTCTGGCCTATTTCTTGAAGTAAGTTTTTTTTAAATTAATTAAATGCTGATGGATGTTTTGGTGTGGGTTTTTTTATATCATCAAATTGGACTGAAATTTCTTCTAGATGTAAAGATAGCTCATAAATGAGGAGTGGGCGAACAAAACGGCACATGTCCATGGTTGGCCGTTTTCAGTGTTTTGACGGAATCGTGTTCATTACACTAAACTGCAACTAATTTCAATCTCAGACACTTCAAAAATCACTTTCATGCAATATTTTTTTGTTAGCAAAGTAACGGTTTCCCTGCAGAAAGGCATATGTCCTACGAATATTCATATTTTTTAACCATTCGTTAATGTGGATTTTCAAAAGGGCACGTATTTCATACAAAAAAGTTTTTAATCAACAATGGAAGTTCATTGCATCTCACCTGGGGCTCTAATTACATCGATTTGTATGTGCATCATAAAATGCACTAAAAATGCACTAAAATTTACCTCAATTTTGCCTCCCACGGCCCCAAAACAAGCCGTAGGGGGCACTATGACCCCTTAAAATTTGCGTAACAGTCCCTACTATTAGGAAAAAATACCAGAAAAATCCCCCCTTGGCTCTAAGGCGGCCAGGGAGCTCCCCAAAAGGCTAAAAACATAAAAAAACATGTCCAGTTGGGTTCCTGCAAAAGGACACATGTCCATTCAAGGGTTCAAAAAAACGGGACATGTCCCAGTTGTGTCCCTGCAAAAGGGCACATGTCCATTTTTGTTTTAATTTTTTCTCTTAAAGTATTAAACATATTTAAAAATTTTTTTTTCCGTCTGAATGAGTTCAAATAGTAGCACAACCTACCATACTCATAAATAGTTAATGTGATCAGTTCAGAGGCAGAAACAGTTTTTTGCGATTTCTGAACAATTTGCAAAACTGGACATGTGCCGTTTTGTTCGCCCACTCCTCAAATAATGTGATAGCTTTTATGATGATTGACCTTGAGGTTAAAAACTGATATCTGACTGATTGGATTGATTTATTCAAGTGAGGCTATCCTGCAGCAGTGCAAGCATTTTTGATTGAAAATTTTTTCTATGTTAATTCTTTATGAACTAGAAGAATATTAAAATATTTGGAGCGGATAGTAGAGCTTTGCTTGTATGTCTAGAAGGCTCGAAATTTAATTTAGGTTTATAAATGAGCTTTTCAGAAAGCAAGAAATATTTCAAGGAGTTATAATCAAGTTTTGTATCTAAGCAAATAGACCAAGGATATTATTATCTAAAGGATCAGAAAATGTATTGTATTATTAGTAGGATTGTAATTTTGATTAGGAGCGTTTTAATGAGGAAAAAACAAGTTCCTCCTTTGCACAATTAGTTCCAAATCATGTCGATCGGGTCATGGTGCAGTGTCTAGTTTAAGATTAGTTTGAAAGGATAGTAGAGAAATGATAGGTTAAAGCCTTTGGGTGTGCTCAAGTATATGGCCTCTGTGTTTGAACTCTTGGAGATTATACGAATTCGGAAAATCTAACTGCGGAAAATTGATACACAGTCGAGTTTTATACCTAAAGAAATTTCTCAGGGTGGCCACCTTCTGGAAAAGCGGAAAAACTCGGGGAATTTTCGTTGAAATCATGGAATTTTTTATTCATAATATTCAAATTATTTTTTGATGAAATTTATAACATATCTGTACAGTGGGATTTATCTGTCTCTATTAATGCATGTGGAGAGATGCACAAATTTACTCTGTGGAGTAGCGAGGAAAAGGCAAAAGTTCAGCTCTACTCATGTCTGAGAACACGCAATTAATGGAATTCGTCAGTTTAGAATTAAAATAAATCGCTTGATATGTTAGCGTGCTAAAAGTCTCACCTTAGGCCCTGACATATAGAATGTCAGTGCCTTGAGGCCAAATATTACCACACATTCATCACCCCCCAACTGGAGGAGACCTGCAGTCCAGGAGAACGGCCAAAATGTGTGTTGTATTTATCCGTCAGTCCGTGCCTGAAGATTTAACTTCTATTCAGACTGAAATTTTCAAAAGTGTAATCAACCAGAATTCCGGTTTATGGAAAATAAAACCACAATGCTATTCTAGAAGTTTTTGCAGGTTGCCTACGGCTTGAGGCTAAATACTTACTTTACCTATGCTCCTTTAATCCCTTATGGAACATAGGCGAAATCATAGTTGAAAATTTAAAATTTTCAAAACTGCGTCTTGTTGCAAGAAATCTTAGGGTAGCAATTAATCTCTAGTGCCCCTGTTTGATATGTGCTCATTCACATTAATGCTTATATTTTTGTTTTTAAGGAAAGGTCGTCAAAGTTGAATTATCCTTAAAATTTTTGATCAACTCTCCAGGAGTCGCATAGGAGCAGTCTGGACGATGCTCGCTATCTTTGTTCCATTCTGCTCTTCTACTAGACTTAATCATCCACGCTGGTTTTATAAGGGCTTATTTTTCAAGGATGAAAAATGCCAAGAATAAAATGCTTAGGCGGTACACCTTAGGGAGAAGGGATGAATACTATATTATTTTCTCCAGGTTGAGGAGGGAATACACAGATTTCTTTTCAAGCAATACATCGTGTACATTGAAGCTGATATTAAAGTAAATGCAAGGGCCTTTTCGTCCTTTAACAATATCCCTGGCCATGCAATTTAATGACGTGTCTCATGATCTGTCAGTTGCATCTTTTTTTAGCTCTGTCTATAATCGTAATATCAATCCCTGCTAGATATTTCTAACTTATCTCTTAATCCAAGTGTCTAGTATAGTTTTTTCGGTAGAGTGTACTTGTGGTGTGTACACTACAGCGCGTCTCTACCACTTCACCGTAGAGCTGCTCTAAAGAGTATGAGTAGAGCTTTCCCACGCGCTCTCGTAGAGTCGTATGTTAGAGCGCGCAACTGCGGCTTCTGGGGCTCCACAAGGAAGCAACTTAGGGACTCTTTTGTTTATCCTATTTGTAAACTCTGTTTCTACTCGTTTTTGATCATGCTTCAGTAATCCTTTATGCGGACGCTCTGAGTCAGACTATGACTTCCTTCAGGATGAACTTAATGTCTTTCTTGATTATTCTCAACACATTGGTCTGGAGTTAAGTAATTCTAAATGCAATGCATTTTCTTATTTTCGCTCAAAGGACCCTGTTATCTACCCTTACTCGCTCGAACACTGCATACTTACTCGTCCGGCAGCTATTAGAGAGGCTGGAGTTTACTTTAACCACAAGTTCCACTCTACGGTCCACTGGCTTACAATAAAGATAATAAAAATGCTTGGTTTTATTAGGAGAAACGCTGTAGCTTTTAAGAATCCCTTGACACTAAAGACTTTTTTTCGTTTCCATGGTCAGGCCGATTCTTTAATATGCTTCCGTTGTGTATACCAAAGTGGATGATAAATTGGGCATCGCAGGATCCATTTTACAGCGCTAAATGTTAACTTCTTGGACTTGAAATACTTATGTAAATGTAGACGTATTTTGTCATTTGTTTTGTTTATGAGAGATACTCTTTTCTTTATAGCTACGTCTTCCTCTCTTCTCGTTTTGTTCAATATTTATGTACCTGAGACACGCCTTAGATCTTTACCTTTGTTGTTTGTATCGACGCACAAAATCACGTATGGCTCGAATGAGCCAGTGTTGAGAGAGGCGCCGTATTTCAACTCAGTCTGTGATCATCTTAATTTATCAATGAAGAGACAAATTTTTAAGGAAACTAATGTTGCACTTGCAGTCTGTTTCTTGCCATGGTTCCACTTGATTTCTCTTTCACAATATTATGGTCATTGTCTTTAGTCTGTAAGTTTCATACTGTAGACTATATAAATGAATAAGTGGGGTTTTACAAGATGTAACAATTTTTGGAAATACTCGAAGATAGTTTTTTAAATCATCTATATTGGTTTTCGCAGATTTTCAATTAGCTGTATGTGACCCACATTTTTTCCCCCAGAAACCAATCATCTTTCACCCGAAATAGTTTTGTTTGTTTAGCTGGTCTCTTCAGTAGTATTAAAAGTATAAGCAGCCAAGCAGTTTATCGTTTTTTTCCTAATTAGTAGTTGTTGGTGGTAAAATTAAGCGATTTATAATTTTTTTTTAATTTTAATAAAACACTGGTTGATAACTCTAAATTTGCTGAAAAATGGTAGAGCCCTTAAAAACATCATTATAAAAACCAGCGTTGCAAAATATGTGATTTCCGCTCACATCACTGATTACGATCAGAAGCTGATTTCCATCAGAATATGGTAGGAATCAATATATGAGCGGAATCAAAATGCATACAGTCTGATTCCGCTCACATTGCTGATTCCTATCGGAATTGATTCCGCTCAATTTTTGATGTGAGCAGGATGGGATGTTGATTTCTTCGCTCGATGTCGCTCTTGTACAACCATGCGAGAGAACGTGAAGATCAGACTCTCTCCAACGTTACCGTCGGCGATATCCGAATAGGTATTCGAAAGGGAGGCCATCCTTTGAATCTTTTTTAATGTTGTAGTTTTGTAGCAAAGTTATTAAGCTTGGTTCTATGCCACCAAATTATCAGTCCGTATGTTATCTTTGGCTTTATGATGGTGGTATCTATGTAATACACGGTTTATCCGCAATCACAGCGCGAGATTAGCTTCATCTGCTGGTACCAATAGTATTGGCATGTAATGTTACTTTTAAGTACAAAATGGGGTAAAAGTAATGTCATAATAGTTGCATTGGAACTCGATTTTTGATATCAGAAGTAAATACGAGTAAAACGTAATAAGTACAGGTTTAATTGCGAGTACTCCGGAATACTCAGGAGTAGAAAATATCGCCCAATGGAAAACAGCTAATGTGAATTGGCTGTTATTTTTTTAGAACTGAAAAAAAATTGGAAGTTTATTTGAAGGTGTAAAATTGATGACATTAAGTTAAAAAAATTATGTCGGTTAAATGTCGAGTTGTGATTTGTGCTCGTTTTATGGATTTGGAATTTTTTCTCGCAAAACTTCTGGCTCCAAATTGGTGATGCCGCACCAAAAAATCACTTTTTAGAGGATGCAATGGCTCTTTGTGGATACTCCGTGCACCATTATTCACATAGCCACTCAAGAAAAAAGGAGCTTAGTCATTACAAAATTCACACTGCATTAAAATAACATACCGGGCATTGTTCAAATAAGCAGAAACAATAAGTCCTCGTTCTTCAGGTATGTATCGTTCCATTGCTTGTTGTCAACTAATTCTCTATCTGTCGACAACATAAATTTCCAAGCACAATTATATTTGGCACCATTTGCAAAAATTGTGGCACATTCACATTATGACATTACCCTCACCCCACCTTGTATTTGGTTTGTGAGAAGCCTACAATGACCAGATCAGTCGATTGTTCCACTGACTTTTATGGCGAATGGTATTGGAACCGTCGTGAGCAAGTCAAGTGTGTTGTTGGGCGAAAAAGCTTTGTACGTCGAGAAATACTAGGAGTTCATCCGCAACCGCAGAATAGAAGTTATAACTCAACCTTATGGATATCCCCATGCTAGGTGCCCTCCAAAGACCTCTCAAATTAAGTGGATAGTGTCTTAACCTTACCAAAAGTGTCGTTGATATCGTCTCGCAACTTGGAAAACGGATCGTGAAGGATCCTCTAAGTGGACTTTCCTTCTTGGTACGCATAACGAAGAGATATAGCATGCTTGGTGCACAAGATATCTCCTCGTCGACAACTTTTTCCATTCGCGAAACACGGAAGACTTGCACGAACGGATAACATCCAGTGTAATCAGCACAAGGGTGGAAATGAATGTGGTGATATTGACGTTCATCCACACAAATGGGATGAAACCAACTACGAACGAAGCCCTGAATATTTTAATTAGGTCGTATACACAATACGTCTTAAAGACACATGAACCTACCTATTGAAAGCGGCTTTGTTTAGGGTTTTAATGCAAAAGTTCTTATCGTTTTTGTTGTTAAGAAAAATTAAGATAAATTTTAGTGTTTTGCGATATCGAATGGGGAATTGTAAAAGAGATAATTTTTTATAATATCACATTAAAATCTATTTAGTATATTGCAAGTTTTTTGACCAATATATATTTCCTTACAGATTCCAGAGAATTGCTCTAGTCTTGCTCACCCTTCACTACTGCAGTGAATTAGTAGCTCACATTTTCCAACTAATTGACGTCTTCGACCGAGAAGAAAAATACGCTGGTCTACGCTTCATCAACCGAGCAATCTTCGTAGTAACCCGCTTTGCAACCATGGTACTAGCAGTGCTCACCCTCTTCTACGGTGTCGGCACCACAGAAGAAACTAGTCGCGGTCTAATTGCATTGGCTGCCATCACCGTTCTACAAGGATACCTGATCTTCTCGTTCATCACCGAGCAATTGCGGGCGAAACGGGAAAGACAGCGCGAGGCTAAGCAAGCTATCAAGAAGGCAAAACAGTCGGCCAAGCCAGAGAAGGCGAAAAGGAAGAAGGAGAGCGATCTGCCCGAAGCTGACCAATCACCAAACCGACCACAGGGCAAGGTCAAAACTAAGTAAATCGGGGAAACTAAACCAAGAGGAGACTGCTTGAGTTCGTCTTGAAGGGGGCTGCAACAATCCCCCTTTTTTAAGTTTATTTTTTGGTCATCTTAGTTTAAGAGAAGAGAAATGTCAATTTTCGTTATATTTTGTATTGTTCCCGTCCATAAAATGGGTATTTGGGGACGCAGTTTACTCCCAAAAAACGTTCTTTTTTGTTTGATTTCAGTTTTTTTATTTTACTTTATATTTTTCACAATTTTTTTCTGTGTTACAATTTTTTCCGGTTTTGAGAATGTTCGCGGATCCGCCGATGGGCGGTCTGCGGACGTGATTTTAGAGAGAAATTTCACAAATTTTTTGTACAAATGAGAGCTTTTTTATAAAAACGAGAAAAAAAACTGAAAATAAAGTTTAAATTTTTTTAATAACCATGTTTAGATTATTCTCTAGAATGTACGATTTATGCAAATTGTTGTTTATACACTTAATGGTCCTAAAACCGGTTTGAGTTCTGGTCTCAGCGATCTGAAATAGTTATGGGCTATTGGAATTTTTAGTTTTCTAAGAATATTTCGACGGTTTTAATTGGTGGTCCCGGTGGAATTTGAATATTTTACGTAATGGCAGAAGATTGAAACTTTTCAATCAGTATAGCGATAGGTTAACGCTTCTATTGAAGGTTAACAGATATATTTTGTTTTTTGGGAACGGTTATTCTGGTTCAAGTAAATAGTTTGGATTTTTTCCATTCTTGTTATCTCTTGCGGAGGATATTAAGGCAGCAAAATGGTCATGATTCTAATTGAAAAATAAATATATTGCTTTCTAAGATTGTTAAAATAGAAACTAGCAAACCAAACTTTATTGATTAAAAAAGTCAAGAACATCGTTAAAATTAAAATAAAAAATTTGATCTTAGAAGAATAGAAATGTCGGAAGATTTATAGATTTATAAAGTTAGTAGAGTGCGATCACCGGAGTGTATACCAAGCGGAGGTTCTAGCCATACAAGAGGCTGTTCTGCAAATCAACCAGCAAGGCGATAGGAACGGGAATGTCTACATCTTTTCAGATAGTCGGGCGGCTCTGAAAGCCCTGCGCTTCTGCACAAACAGCTCTAGAACTACCTCTGAATGTCGCAGATCTCTTAACGATATGGCTCAACAGTTCAGGACCCTCCTCGTATGGGTCCCGGTCACTAAAATATAGAGTGAAATTGTAAAGCTGACGAACTGTCTAGGAAAGGCACGACCACCACTCTTCCTCCTTGAAAAGGAAGGGTTGGTATGCCTTGGGCCACCTTTAAACTCCGATGCAAGCAACACACAATGCAACAAGCGAAAAGGCATTTCAGGGATCTTAATAAATGCATCGTGGCCAAATTATCCTGGCCCTCTTATGATCTCAGGCGGACCACCTCACTACTGAGCCTCGGGAGACAAGACCTCTCAGTTATTGTGGGAGTTCTGACCGGACATTGTATGATAGGGACCCATGCGAACCGCTTTGGTCTTAAGACCTATGATTTCTGCAGAAGCTGTAATAATCTGGACGAGGCGGAAAGTGTACTACATCTCCTCTGTCACTGCCCGGCCCTAAGCAGAATAAGGTTAACTACATTTGGCGAGGCCTTTCTAAGCACCCTTGCGGAAATCTCGAAGATTGGGATCCCGCAACTTAGAAGATTCATTACTTCCTCGAGATGGTTTTAGCGAAGAAACGGCACTTTAACATCAGGTGAGTAGAGTGCTTCTACAACAACGGAAAGAATTTAAACCTAGGGTGACAATGAGCAAGGAGAAAAGTGGGGGTATACTATGTAATAAGGATAAAATATTGGAAAGATGGGCAGAGCATTTCGAGAAGATACTGTTAATGAACCAAAAGCAGAGGCATATTCGTACCCGAAATGTACAGAATATGAATGGGGAGAATGAGAATGACACAGCACAGCAACCCCTACTTTAGAAGAAATATGATAAGCATTAAGTGTGGGCATTAAAAAATAATTAGGCATTAGGGTCAGACAGCATAACTCCGACGTCTGCTGTCCACTCAAGAAAAACGAAACAGCAAACGAGACTGAAGACGATACTGACAGATGTTACGAAGGAAACTGTAGGCTACAGACGCACAGCCAGACCCAGTGAATGGTACGACGAAGAGGGCAAAGCAGCTGTAGAAGCCAGAAATAGAAATAGGAAAATATACATAGAGAGACTGACGAGGAGCAAGAAATTGAAATACGAGAAAACAAGAAGAACCGCAAAAAAAATAACTACAGGAAGAAGAAAAGACAATTCCTCAACAATTATATCCTGAGAGCTGAGGAAAACTTTGCACAAAACAAGACACGGAAAGAATACAAGGAAGTAAACTTCTTCAAGAAAGGCTTCAAACCCTCTGGTATATGAAGAACAAAAGAAAAAACTACAGTCACAGGTAGCGAAGATGTAAAGAAACGGTGGAAGGAATTTGTTATTGAGCTGCTGAACGCAAATAACGATGACACCAGAGAAACAAATGCACCAACCCTGGAAGAATTACAGAGTGTCATACAATCCTTAAAAAACAACAAATCTCCAGGAGTTGATAACATCCCAGCAGAGTTGATCAAAGAATGCGGCGAATCGAAGCTGGCTCAGAAGAAATAGATCAACAATGGACCAACTTTTTTCAACAAGGTAAATCCTCCGAAAATGCTGGGAATACAACATAGACGTGTATCAACTTTTCATTGACTTTAAACCAGCATAAGATAGCATCGACAGGGAAATTATGTATGCGAAAATGGTGGACCTAAACATGCTCATAAAAATAGTAAAGTTAACAAAAATAACAATGGAAAACACGAGGTGCACAGTGCCGACGATATAAACTGCCTTGCCAGATCACTGTCATGTCTTAGAGAAATATTCACGGAATTAGAACATGGGGCCGAACATAAAGGGCTGCATATAAATGCAGACAAGAGTAAGATTCTAATTCAATCAAGGGTGGAAAGAAGAAGAAGAAACCACAACACCACCTGGGCGAACATATAACTTCGAACGGTAAATCAATTTAACTGCCTGGGGTCCACAGCCAGCGAAGACTACGATGAAACAATAGACGCGCAAAAAAGAATAAACGCCTCAAACAGAACATACTTCTCACTAATGAAATCCAGAGACATCCACAGAAAATCCAAAATCAGAATCTACAAAACCATCATACGCACAGTAGCTACGTATGGATGTGAAGCATGGAGTATCTCCCAGAAATCAGCGGAAAAGATGGATATATTTGAGGTGGGAAGACAATGTCAAAGCTGGTAAAGCCAAACTGCTTAATACAAGAAACTGGAGACAAGCTGTGGAGCACAGATACGTCTGTAGGAAGAAGCTGATGGAGGCCAAGGTTCGAATTGGGCTGTATCCATCGAAGAAGAATAAAAGAAACTTGACTGCTGCCATCCAAGATTACTCACTAAGAGATTATGTTCAGATTGATAGGGTCCAAAAACATGTACACAGGCGGTTCGCAGAAAAACGTCAGTCAAAGTTTAATGCTTATCGTTTGTCGCACACAGATTCAATGTCGGTTTCGTTAAGGAATTACAATATATCCTTAATCTCTTGGTGGAAATTTTCCTTGTGGCTTTGGTTTGAAGCGCTCACTATAAAGGGGTTCGCACATAGGCGAAGCATGTTTCTTCTTACACTTGACACAGCTAACGTTAATGCCTCTACAAAACTTTGAAATGTGCCCTTTTTCGTGCAGCAAAAACATCTACCTTCTTTCTCCAAAAGATCCAACCACTAAGCTCCTATTAGGATGAGTACCAGGCGGGTAAGTCTACTGAGACAACACTGCACAATCTGGTGCTCAGGCTGGAATACGCAGCTCTAAACAAAGGAGTTGCACTGACGGCCTTCCTCGATATCGAGGGAGCCTTCGACAATACATCCTTTGATACTATAGCTAGGGCTCTAAGTAGACGTAGATTAAGTAGCACTTTCTTCAACTGGATTGACTCTGTGCTGAGAACTCGCAAACTAATGGTCTCTCATGTTGAGGGGCCTCTTGAGTGCACTATAGCAAAGGGCTGCTCACAGGAAGGAGTTTTATCTCCACTTCTCTGGTGCCTTGTTGTAGATGAGCTTCTAGAGCTGCTCAACGGTCGAAACCTTTTCGCCCAAGGCTACGCTGACGATGTCGCCATAGTAGTTACAGGTGAAACTGAAGGAGCCATGTCAAGGCGGCACGCCCTAGCTCTGGTCTCTAGCTGGGGCGAGAGCGCAGGACTAAAAGTCAATCCCGACAAAACGATTCTGGTACCTTTCACCAGGAAACGATCACTACCGGGACTTTTGGAGCCTACACTCGCGGGCAGAACTATAGGATTTTCACAACAAGCCAAATATATTTAGGAGTGACGCTAGATGCCAAGCTCAACTGGAAACAGCACATGGACACTCTGCTGAGCAGAACGCGCAGATCCCTGTAAATAAACGTATTTTTATCTTCTCTGATAGCCAAGCGGCAATTAGAGCGATAAGGTCCCGTAGGACTAGGTCGAAATTAGTTTGGGACTGCCAATGTGCTCTTGATGAGTTCGGGGTTCTCAATCAAGTTACCCTTGTCTGGGTCATCGGGGCTTTAAAGGCAACGAAAGTGCGGATTCCCTGGCTATTGCATTCATCGGTCCAGAGCCGGCTATTGGGGCACCGCCCAGCTTGCTGCAAAGAGCACTGGCCGATCGGACTTTGATGAATCATACTGAACGCTGGAGGTCCGCTCCTGGACTTTCCAACTCTAAACGATTCCTTCTTGTGCCGTCCCCTAAGACATATCGCGAGATATATGGCTCCACTCTACTTTGAGGTAAAGAAAGAGGTAGCTAGCAACGCCCATAGACTAGTAGCGGCAAATAAGTTTAAGCCTAGAGATCAAACAGTTCATCTAAGTATACTGAAAGTAATTTTAGACTAGTCCCTGTTTAGAATCACAGAATTTACGCCGATTTTATACATTTCCGATTCTCAAATGAAGGTTTCGATCAAGAGGCACCCTAAGGAATTTAATTCGCAAAAAGGGTCGCAACTGTGATATATAGATGGATCGAAAATCGAAGAAGTAACAGCTGCAGTTGGGTTTATGGACCTAGATGCCAACTAGCAGTAACTCTAGGCCCATCTTTAGTTTTAGAAACAGAGGAATATGTGAAAGACAAAAGGCACAGCTGGCTCGCATCCACTGTTTATCAGTATAGAGCCTTTTTATAGAACATTCGTTGGTTGCATGAAAGAGACACTTCAAATATGAGGTGAACGTGAAAAGTGCTTGTCTCACTATTGGACTCATGCACCGACCAACCAAGTAGTTGTTCAAGCAAAAGCTGCGAAACTTCTCGACCTTCCAAACCCGAACTCAGAATCTTAACAGACCTTTTCACAGGGCATTTTCCTGTCAAATATAATCTGAAAAACATGGGTGGAATTGATATGGATATATGCAGATATTGTCAGGTGGAAACAGACACCGTATAACATGTCCTCTGCAATTGTACTACAGTTGAGCTATCTTAAGTTTGATCAATAGCCTAAGTGCAGCTCTTGGATAAACATTTGAAAGGGATACACAAATGTCAATTACAGGTTAAAGTAGCAGGAGCAAGACAATGATGAGTGGAATTATTGTGCTGTGGCAGTTAGGACTTGTGACTGCTAATCTTCAGCTTGGGCGACGTCTTTTTATGAATACATTTTTTCGAATAGAGTATTACCTAATTTCGTAACACCAACAACTCGATCTACCGGATTCCATTGATATATTTTACAACATTCAATTAATTCCCGCTGTTCTTCCTTGATTAATACCTTTCAATCGTTGCTTACTAATAGACATTGTTTAGCCTAATAAATCAAACAGGCTCCCATAAAAATGAATCACCTCACCTCGCCAAAAAAAAAGAAGGTGCTTATCTAAGAACAAATATGCAAAACCAAGAACGTTTTGCGTCAACAACTTCAGTAGCAGGTTTCACATGTATCAAAATAGGTAGCCTCTGGGTGATGCAAACAAACAAAGTCGTGTGGCGGAAAGGTGAAAGAAGAAATCTTCTTCAATCTCCTTCTTGATCCGGCTAGAAAGCGAATCACCTGGGTATGAAGACGGCCGAACATTTTCTTGAGGGAATCCAACGAGAACCAGAATCTCCCAGGGAAAATATGTTTGTTTGTGTGTTAAGAACGAACGGAAGAAGCACATATAGTAGAAGTCTCCCTAACAAGTATAAGAACAACATGTGAAGAACCGAAGAATCCAAGAGAGCGTGTCTTCAGGTGGGGCCATCGAACGTGGTGAGCATAGGTCTCCCAGAATCCAGTTATAAAAGACAAAAGTCTCAGCACCCGGCGAATATTTGATTGCGACGCGCAGAATCGATTGGATTAACTCGACTCGAACTCGTTTGATAAAAATCTAGAAACAAAAATTTTTCCGTGTTTTTCGCTTTCTCAAAATTTATTTTGGGAATTTCCGGACAGTTTTGAAGTGACTTTGATAAGGATTAGTAGCAGAAAAAATCAAGTGCATAAAAATGAAGATCGCCTGTGCAGTGTTTTGCATTCTAAGTGTTCTAGGAGTGACTCTAGCCACAGGTAGGGTTTCGTGTGCACACTTCCTTGATCGTGAGAGAATCTCAAGAATGTTTCAATCAACTTTTCCTGTTATTATGTTGATTACTTAGAATTAGTGAAGTTATTCTTGGTACCATTATGTATAAAAACCAGTGATCGTACTGCTGCAATTATTTAAAGATCATCCCAACAAGTCAAGTACATCGACCCAGTTAATCAATACCATAGTTCTTTATCAACAATTCTTCTTTGAGGTGTATTCTTCGAGCTATTTTTATCATCTTGAGGATCACCTAAGTACCGTTTAGATTAGGTGTAATGGATCAATGAACGTCAAAGTAAATAGAATGAATGATCGTGTAATGAATAGGAGATGTGTTCTTTGGTCTGTGCCTTTGTTATCTCCTCATTTTCTACCTTTGCAGAATCTTATAGGCTTCCGTCACGTGATGGGGTGCCATTAAGCTGGATTAAATAAAACTGGATTTTGATCTTCTTGTGATCTCAAACGATCGATAACATGGTTACTGGTTGGGGATGTTGCAAGTAGAATTGCATAATTTTAAAGTGGTTATTGATACATATGCAAATTTATATTTAAAGAAGAGAATTTTAAGTTTTTATTTGTTTTGTAATTTTGTTTTTGGTTTGGTTGACAAAATTGTTTGGTCTAAGTCCTTGGGGTACGTTTCCAATCGTTTGAAGGTTAAAATGACACAAACTATACAGGCAATAAGTTCGAGTTGGTCTAACTTTGCGGCAGACCTTTCTCTTAACATTTTATTTTCTTAAATGATTTCTCATTGGAGCATGGCTATCTAAAACTGGTATCTGAATTGATAACTCGAATGGGACAGTTAAAGTAAAGTACCAACCAAACCAGTCCAGTCTTAAAGCGTCTCAACGATGATGAAAACTTGTGCGAATTCTTGATTGATAATGACTCTTCTCATCACTTAAAAGTGAGTTTTAAGATCATGCTCAGTCTCAGAATTAGTTATAACGAGTTTTAAGTTAGTATTTTTGAAGTTTTACTGGTTTACTCTAGAACACTTGTTCTTGTGGCGTCAAATATAAGACAATATATAATGGTTCGGACTTTTCAAACAGTTCTAGGGTTTATAAGTAACTTTATTCCTTCACGGCAAGTTTTTACCACACCACAAACCTAGCCGGCTCGGCTCACTCGATCAGTATACAGCCCTTATTTTGCTCGTACTTCGATCTAGAAATTCATTTATAACAAGGACAACTCGACTGTGGGACAACCTTCCACGGTTGCCAAACACACACAACATTCAAAGTTCAAACGCAAGGTTCATTGCCTACTTCTCATCCATTTCTCAGACTCCCTTTAATTTATGCGATATCTACTATAAGATTATGGGCAATCATGCGATACTATACCAGGCGGAGACGATGGAAGAAGGAGATCACCGATCAGTGATCTGTATTTTTGATCTACAGCTTTTTGGGCAGTGGTTTGCGTGAACTTATCGATGCAACTTTCATCTAAATAGGTCAAATGGCAACTATAGCACATTCTGTTTCATCTTATATATCAAGACGATGTCTACTTTATTATACAGGGTGTATCAGTGAAAATGTCGAAACGCCTGACTGTAGATAGGTGTTAGAGAGACGAATAAAAAATCGTATGGGTGGGGGGAATCGTAACGGTTTAGCGCTCGGGCGCTTTTTGGTAGAGCTTTACATATTACCCTGTATTTTTGTAACCCTATTAGATATTTTCACGAATAAGGTAGTAGTCTACGCAGAATACTTCCACTTATTTAAAACTGTAAAATTCAAGGTTTCAACCCAAAATTTTGTTTAAGACTCTGCTCTTCGCCATCATTAGACAGTGACGGCAAACTCATTCTTCTCAAGGCAAATCCTAGAGGTTGGGTTGTCTATATTTACGAACCTCAATCGGTAGAGATAGATATGGCGCAGTGTCCGGTAATCAAGTCTGCTTGAGTTCTGATATTTGTGTAGCCTTTCCATTGCCTTCTATGATCTGATAGCCCTGAACCAAACAAAGATAACCCAGTAGTAGATTGACTCTCAGCTTTGTTTACATGGAGGCCTATTGCAACTGAAATTGTTCAATCGTGTCTGGAGGGTTGCAGTATAAATTTAGCCTTGCGAAGTAAACCGCCAGCACATATCGATGACAAATATTTACTATTGTTAACAAAAATAAAAAATTCCGTCACAATATATCACCTAATGGTATCCCCATCATGAAAGCCCATCTAAGATACATGATGAAGTTAAACTAGTTCCGCATAAGTGGCGCCCCCTTTCAACCCAATACAATTTTCCAAAACGGTAAAAGCTTCATCCAATTACGCAAACCAAAAGCTCGGTTATGCAATATTGTGAAATGGGTAGCCCCAGAATTCTGTAGCTATACGACTAGAGTGTCTTATCGCTCTGATATCCGGATAGCTGTCAGAAAAGATACAAATTGACCCTTCTTAAGTTCGCTTAGGTGCATACCAGTATAGCATTATGTACTCTTGTTTAAAAGACGGCAGCCAGATACCAACGCCAAACCCTCATTTTTCGTGAGGGAGTGTTGAGAATCTTTCATCAATCGAGTAGCAGGGGGATGTGTGCTCGATCGCCTGTAAAATGCCTCAAAGTTCAACGGTCCCTTGCACCATGTCACCATTTCCGGATGTTCAAAATCGAATTGCATATTCCCTGGCTGGGGTGGTTGTCATTGAGTCCGTCCTGTCCAAGGCATGACTTGAGGATTAGTGACAAGTGGGTTTTTACTATGGTAGGTTGTCAACCTGGCACCCAACCCGCAACCTGAAAGGCCAGTTCGATGTTTGCTTCGTTTTGGATCGTATTATCGGATGGCGTTACTCAGGGTTTATCTCTTTGGGGTACCGGCACCACCAAAGGTCCCTGAGGCCGTTACTACCATTTGAAAAGCTCGAGGGCCACATTATAAAGGGCCAGCTAAGTGCGCCTCCCTTCCTAGTAGCCATTATCGGAGGAATAGTCTTTTCTGTTATCTTAAATACAAAAGACGATAGGCATATCGACCTGAAGGATAGCGCTTGGATGTAATGATGAATATAAATGCAAAATTAAGATTAAGGTCTATACGGTAAACATGGCTGATAGCGATCTAAACATTGCCGGCGCAAATCTTGCTCCTTGGTGATCTAAGAAATTTAATTTTTAAATACCGGAAAATTGGAAAGTCTTTGAAAAGATTTGAACTCATAACTCACTCCCTGGACCAAAGAGGTCAAAAGAGTAATCAAGAAGCTATGTCATTCTCAAGGATCCGTTATGGGCCCTCTCCTGTTGGTCTTCGTGTCTGGTCACCACAGCGAATGGTCCATAGCAGTAAGAGGATCACGGTAGTAATAAGGCGACACGATCAGATCGAGATAAACATGAGTAAAGCAATATTAGGATATCTAATCGTATCTAGAACGTACAAGCCCAGCGCTTGCAGAGTACAAATCAGAAGTAGTGTTAATCAGCAAACATAGGAATAGTGAAAGTAACTAAGATCCCCTCGTTATAGCCTCTTTTCAGCCTAAACACCTCCAATTTCACTCTAGTTGTATTTCTTGAACAAACTGTTATTACTGTTGGGTTCTGCTGATCGATGAATATCTTGTGCTCATATTGATCCTCGTGATAAGGCGACTTTGTATAAAGCTCGTACCTAGACCCTGCAACTAACAAATTTTTATATTAAACCAGCTGTTTTAAAATGTATTCTTAATTATTTTCACTTGTTACAGATTCCGGTCAGTACATCCCTAAGGGATTCTATACCATAGATGAAGAAGGAAACCAATCACCAGTATTTTTAATAAATGGCGAAAGTGTAAGAAATCAAAACCAAAAATTTTATAATGAAAAATTTATAAATAAATTCAAAAATGTCCCAAACAGGAAAAACTACTCCACCGTGCTAAGAGACAAGTTTTCAGCAGCTCATCATCTAGCTCAAGCTCAACAGGGCCTGGAGGAAAAACTTTCTTCTCACAAACTTCAAACAACAGGTAAATTCCAC
This sequence comes from Thereva unica, assembly GCA_949987705.1. NCBI lineage: Eukaryota > Metazoa > Arthropoda > Insecta > Diptera > Therevidae > Thereva > Thereva unica. The sequence continues at coordinate 27,013,671 of OX465281.1, read as the reverse complement.
ACCGCTGAGTATAAAAAGTGCGAATGATTTTTAACCCTTTTTGAATTAATTTTCTTCCTTCAGGGTTGTAGGTAGATCTGGAAGGCCAAAGTCTGCCTTCGCTGCAACAGCTGGTTTTATCGATAAGTACGGTCGGGTATACTATAAGACAAAGAAGGGGCAATCATAAGTGTTTTTATAAGTGATCTACCAACGTAATCTTATATAATGATGTTATATATTATTTTATTTTATATTTACTAGAATAATTTAATAATAAATATTAAATGCTTGTGAGTATATATGAATGTAAGAAACAAACACACATTAAATGTGGTAAATACAGTGTAATGTGACGTAGAATATTTGGTTTTTATTTTTATTTTTCGTGAATTTGTTTTAAGATTTACAGGTTTTTGAATGACGTCATAAAAGCTATTTTTCGTTTAATTCACATAATACGAAAGCTTTGTTCTGAGGAGCTTTGAAGTCTGCATTTCAAGCTCGATTTTATCCACTATCAAATATTTTGTTTTTCTGTGGGCCATTATAATAGGAGGACCTTTGCTTCCAAAAGCCAATACTCTTTAGTGCAAGGGAGAAGTGCAAATATGGCTATTAGCCTTAGGCTATTTGTGGATGTCGTTCATAGTCATTTTACTTTCCTCCAAACACCCTACATTACATAATTTGGCTTATATTTTTGAATAGCGTTCACTCGAACACAAGCACGTTGTCGTATTTCACTTCGGTATCTTGTTATTTATTTTTCGAACATTCGATATGAGTCTATGGGTTCATCGACTTTGTTGATTTGTTACAATTATTTTACAATGTTGATATGAACTGCTGGAGTGCTGTCTGAAGTCCCACGATTTTAGGGCCTCTGCCTATATACTATAAATTAGATTGTAGAGCCGCATGTTTCAGTCATGAATATGTCTACACAAGCAACATGCACCGAGAACAATGCCAACCTTTTGAAGTCCTTGTCATTCCTGATCGAAGGTCGATGGTCTCACTTGCCCCTCTTTCAACTGGCGTCGGAGAATCAATTACCCCGCAAGAATTAGGGTGCTTTTCACTAAAAAATTGGCTTTGGATGTTTGTGTACAAGGTAATATAATGTCAGATGGACTGTCTTTTGATGGACTGAACTCTTAATTTTGACAGTAAAGTCATATGACAAATCCCCGTTTATGACTAGGTTGAAAAATTTAGTCCAGGTTGAGTTGAAATTTGAACCACCGTATATCAGGAGCGGGATCAGGAGCGGCGGAGCATAATCATTGTGGTGGGGCGCATGCAAACAGGTAACCGTATGTTGAGTTATATATAATTTTAAATTAATTTGTTATAGGGATATACGCGACTAGCATTTTGGGGGGGTGCAGATAGAGCCCATATGAGCCTAGCCCGACTGACCCATGTGGACTTCGTGTGGATTGCCTTATAACACCCACAATGGAATATCCCATTTGGCCCCCTTGAGGAAAATTCATTGCTCCTCGATTCAGAGCGGTAAAAGAAGGCCGAAAATTTTGAGATTTGAGATATGTGAGTAATAACTGCGCTGGTGTTGAAAACTTTATATTTTTAAACGCGAGTGTCGTTTTACCAATATGGTCGCCAAACTGAGAGCTGATCACGTCCAATGCTGCTTAACCTCTCTACTAGCCTTTTGGGTTATCAGCAGCCTTATTCTTGTTGTCGAGTGACGTGACGGTTGTGTATGCGTGGTATTCTCATTGCCAATCTAACAGATTTCTATCAAGCAAATCGACTAAATCCGTATTTAATTGTGGCAAAGTGACGTGTGAAGTGACATTTTCCTCGATATGTATGAAGGCATTGACAGTTTGATGCCGCGTCAAGTCACTCGCCAACGAGAACATTTAGGTTGTGGTTTTCCCAACCCAGAACGAAAGTGCCTGTGCTCTTTTCCTTCTATGCCCATGTGCTCCGCTGCCACTGCTTTGGATTTAAATAGAGTTAATCAAAACCTAACCTCAAAATTTTGTGAAAAATTCTGATTTATAATTTTATATTCCTGTGCAAGCAAAAACACCGAACACGAAACTAACGCCAAGGGCGGACTTCACCGATGGGAAACAAACAAAACAAATGCCACTTCAACCAGTGGTGTATTTTAAAATTTGGCGCCCTGGGCCTATAAAATTTGCCGCCCCGTATATTAATAAAAAAAATCCTAAAATTTTTTGATAATGGGAAAAATTCGCGGTACCAAAGAATAAACACCATTTACATATTAAATATTTTACATTTTTTACGATGGACAAATTGGTTGACAAATTCATAAATAACATTATCATAATTTAAAGATTTGGTTGAATCAGCTTCTATATTAAGAATGACTAAATTGTTTAACCGCACTTCGCTTATCCGGGAACGAAGATAATTTTTTATTCGTTTAAGTATGGAAAACGAACATTCTGCACTACAATTTGTCACTGCAGTGCAGAGGAATATACGCAAGGCGATATTTATATATGGGAATGCTTTCTTCAAATCCTTGTTCTTAATGAATAGATTGAGTTGGCTTAAGCTCATTTTATTTTCATTAGTCATTAAAAATTGTTTTAAGAGAATACATTCTTCTTGAAGATCTTCTGCAAGATCAATGGGGTATATTTTTTTCAAATACATGGCGCTAACTCTAACTTTCGCTTCAGGCATTGCATCCAATTTGCATAAAAATGCAAAATTGGCAGTTACTACGTCATATGATGATTTGCGCCTCCTAAGCTCGTTCAACAATAATTGGTCGCATATTGGGAAAAAAGTATTAACCCTCAAATCGCCACGTCCTTGTAGCAATACTTCTCCCTCACAACATTCATCGTGTCGTTTTTTCCTTTTAACAATTCTCTTGCGATCGCTCCTGTATTCTTCTGTCTTGGATTTTTTCTTCCCAGCGTCCTTAATAGGAAAGATTCTCGCTTGCTTTGGATAAAAGACATAAAGGATTCGTTCAGCTTGGAAACTACCTCTATGTCCGTGTCGACACCTTGAAGAATTTTGGAGACTATATTAAATTGTTTTAGTATAGATCCCCAAAATTCCGATAATATAGCCGTTTCTAAACAAATTAATTGCGATAGTAGTCCTTTCGTAACATTTTTAACCAAAGCTGTTTGGTGGACTCCACTTTTTACAGCTTCAAGGGCGGCTATTATAACATTCCAATCTTTATTAAGACTGGCATAAGCATCGTCTATGGCTGATCATCGCGTAGTTGACAAATTTTTCACAGTTACATTTTCAGGCTTAGTCAAAAAAGGTTGCAGTAATTTTGTACGCTCCGTTGATGCTGAAAAAAGACGTATAGATTTTGCAGCAACCCGAAAAACTTTGTGGCTTCTGGGTTTCTGAGTTTAACGAATGTGCAGCGCAAGGCACGTATGTTGCATACTAATATTTTCTTTAATTTTAGCTTGTAAGCCATTATACTGCCCAGCCATATTGCTAGCGTTGTCATAAGATTGCCCTCTATAGTTGTTAATGTCGATATTCAGAACTTCAAAGGTGTCTTTAATGGTCAGCAACATATCTCCTGCTTTATGACCAGTGTTTGGCAAAATACAGAGGAATCGTTCAATTGGATCTGCGTTATCTTGAGTAAATCTCACAATTAGCGAAAGTTGATCTACATTTGTTATATCAGGGGTTGAATCTACACTGAAAGAAAAGTATTTAGCCTTCTGAAGTTGTTCCGTTAATATTGTTGTCACTTTAGTTGCCATTATCTGGATTATTTTTTCGTAAGTTGCAAAAGACAAATATGACCTTTTGTCTTGCCCAGGATTGCCGGATTCTCAAATTTGCACAAAGAATTTTCAAATTATTTTCTCAGCGCATTTACTAATGTCTTATTAAAGGCTTCTAGTGGTAAGCATGGGAGCAGCTAGCGCCGCCCCTTATAGCTTGCCGCCCCGGGCCATGGCCCCCATGGCCCTAGGGTAAATACGCCACTGACTTCAACCCAATTACAACTCAACCCAGGTATATAAGACGAAATATCAACTTAACCCAGGTAGGTGAACTGAGTTGGGTTGAATGGACACAACTCGACCACCTTTTATGACTGGGTTGAACTTGGATTGAAACTGATTTGAACCTTGTCATAAACGGGGTAAGAGTAAAGATACCTTAAGTTGTGACCAAATCTTTGATAACGAAGTGACGTAATCCAGCATGCTTCAGAGCTTAGCGATGTCAAACTACATGATATCATCAATCAGGACTAGATAGGATAGATAAGGACCGATCTTAGTCTATAACCAAAAAATGTCTTAGAGCAAAACAGTATTTAACAAATAAAATATAGACGAACTCTTATTAAAAAACTGTTTTAAATCGCCAACTTTTTGCTGTGAGTAAATGTCGTTTACCTTAAAAAAAATTAAATAAATTAAAAGAGTCTCATAAATTTAGAATGCAGGATAATCAGACAATGAATCACCTAATGCTTAACCATGAATGAAAATCACCATATTAAAATTATCTACAAACTTTGTATCCAAGGCTAGTTTTTTGTTATCTTAAAATATTAAAAATTCTTTAAAAACTTTTTTCCTCTTACCAAAATTTTATTATTTTGTTTTCTTAATACGTCATTACCATTCTACCCCACAAAGTGTTTCTGAAAACACACTAACAACATAAGATCCACGATGAAAGTTTTATGTTAAATTTAAAAAATAAATTAAGATTTTGAAAGCGATTTGAGTTTTTTTATAATTGATTTGGGACTGAACTAAATCATGGAGAAAAATTTAGTCTAATTTATTCCTTAAACAGAAAATAGAACCGGTCTTAAAAATGGACAACGATGCAACAACATCACCTCGAAAATTTCGCAAATCAACGCAACTTTAAAAATAAATTGAACTTTTTTTTCTAAATTTTGTTTTATTTTTCAGTGGGAGTCTCCCATTTTTTATTTTCAAAAAAATATTGTCATGTGATATCGTTTTTCACGCAGTTTAAGACGTCATAGTGTGAATTCAATTTAACATAATTTTTAGATAAAACAACAAATTAAAAGTGATGAAATTTATGAAAAATAAACAAAAGCTCTTAGGTACTAATAAAACACCTTTAAGAAAAACATAAAGTTCGTGCCTTAAGTCTTTCGTTTAGCTTTAATCTTTTAGTACGAAAATTACGTAAGAAAAAATGTGGTAAAAAGATAAAAATCGCGATAAAAGGAGGAAATGCTTAATAAGAAAATTATTTTTAGATAAATTGCTCATCAATTTCCAATCATCATCAATAATCACCGGTTTTGATACTTCTTAATCGTGATGAGGTCACGAGGTCGTCGGTTTTGTTTCTGCTGCTTTGGAAACTATTCACCTGTTAATGGTGCAGGAAATGAAGAGGTGAAATGAAACACGTAAATGTTTAGAATAGCCATGATGAGGTCAATGCCGGCAATATTTTTGTGCTTATTGGATTGTTGGAGGAATATGCACTTGAATGCTGATAAATAAATAGTCACAATTTTTGATGATTCTAACTTTATTTTCAGGTAGAGATGTCACTGCAAACTAAACTTAATGATACCAAAGCATAATTTTTATAGCTTCGAAGTTGTGGTCCTTTCTAATTGAAAAATACAAATGTAAAATTTCATGAACAGCCTTCGAAAGACATTTTTGGTGGATATCTCTCACTTCTGGCTCATAATTCATACTCCTAATGTTAAAGGAAATAAAACTAAATATTTACACACAACTATCTTAATATTATTTGTGATAATAAGATAAGGATAATAATGAGTTTTACGGTGCGTTATGATATAATGATAATCCTATAATCAAAACAAATAGTATAGTGTTCGTGGGCGTTGATGATGTAAAATATAGCGATAGATGATGAAAAGTTATTTCCTATGAAAGACGGAATTTGGATAGCTGTTTGCAATTTATAAAGCATAGTCAATAGGTGGTCCAAAGTTATCGTAATTGATAGTCGGTTTGGTTAGGTGAAGGGCTGCCTTCAATATGGTATTGGTGCGCCGTTTTGATGCTACAAACTGGTATACCTAAAGTTTGGTGATTATTTAGCCGCTGTTTAAAGCTCTCTTGTAAAGTTTAAGACGTTTATCAGCGCCTTAACCCTTAGTCTGGTGATCTCTGGTTAGTCTTTCGAACCGGATATTTTCTCAGTATGTGAATCCAGTCGTCATCTTCTTCTTCTTCGATGGCTCTACAGCCCAATTCCTTGATCTCCATCAGCTTCTTCCTCCAGATGTCTCTCTGCTCCGCAGCTTGTCTCCAGTTTCTTGTGTTGAGCAGTTTTGCTGCATCGGCCTTAACATTATCTTCCCACCTTAATCGTGGTTTGCCAACTGGTCTTTTGCCATCTGGTAGTAGATACAGGGCTTTTTTTGGTATCCTTGAGTCATCCATTCTTTGGACATGGCCGGCCCAACGTAAACGTAGTAGTTTGGCATGGGTCGAAAGTTTACATTCTTTGTATAAGTCGTACAATTCGTGATTGTAGCGTATTCTCCATGCATTGTCTTCATTAATTGGGCCGTATATCCTTCGGAGAACCTTCCTCTCAAATATATCCAACTTGTCGGCGGATTTCTGGGAGATACTCCATGCTTCACATCCATACGTAGCTACTGTTCGCGGCGTTCATTCTTCTTTGTACGTCTATCGTTACATCGTTGTCTTCGCTGACTGTGGACCCCATGTAGTTAAATTGGTTTACCCGTTCAAAGTTATATTCCGCCCAGGTGGTATTGTGGTTTCTTCTTCTTCTTTCCACCCTTGACTGAATTAGAATCTTGCTCTTCTCTGCATTTATTTGCAGCCCTATATGTTTCGCTCCATCTTCTAATTCTGTGAATGTTTCTCTAAGATATGACAGTGATATTGCAATGCAGTTTATGTCGTCGGCAAATCCTGCCAACTGTTTGGATTTGTTAAGCAGGGTTGCGCTCGCATCAATGTTAACCTTGCGAATTACTCCTTCTAGGCAGAGATTAAATAGCATGGGTGCCAGCCCATCTCCCTGCTTTAAGCCTTGCTTGACTGGGAAGGACTCCGTCAATTCTCCTTGTATTCTGACTGCACATCTTGTATTTTCCATTGTCATTTTCGTCAGTTTCACTATCTTTGGTTTAGGTCCAGCATTGTTACATACATTTGTTCCCTGTTGAATCTGTCCCCTTTCTTGTGTATTGGTCTTTGCTCCCATTCTTCAGGCATTTTTTCATTCCTCCATATGCAGCATAGTAATTCGTGTATAGCTGCTGAGAGCGATTCGCCTCCTTGTTTGATCAACTCTGCTGGGATGTTGTCAATTCCTGGAAATTTGTTGTTTCTTAATGATCGTATGGCACTTTGTACTTCTTCCAGAGTGGGTACATTTGTTTCTCTGGTGTCCTCGTTATTCTGTAGACGGGACCAGTCGTCATCTACTTTTGCTAATTTTACCAACTACCACTGTTGCGAATATGTAAACGATTGAAGTTTCTGCTGCCACCACCTAAACTCGGATCAATTTCTCTAACCAGTTGAAAGAGAAGGCAGGTGAAAGCATCCACTTGTTGAAATCCATTATAAATACCAATTGGCCTAACCGAGCACATACACCTTGCCGTGGTGGTGGGGGTGGCGAGCCTCGAGGTAGCATTAGACTATAAAGGCTGCAAGCTAGAGAATTAGCAAGCCTGACAAAATTTTATCGCTACTACCACAGTGACTGTTCCTCCGAGTTAAACGCTCTCCTGCCTCCACGGCAATCTTATACCCGCAACACCAGATTAGCCCACTCGTCTCATTCCCTTCACCTGCAACTACCCTTTTCACGCACTCAACAAGATATGAATTCGTTTGTTAATAGAACAACTCGGCTGTGGAATAACCTCTCGCAGTCAGTATTTCCGAACTCCTACAACATCCAAGAGTTCAAATGCAGGGTTCATCACCACCTTCTTCAATACCCCCCCCCGTACCTTTTAATCCTTAACCTATGCCCCCCCCTCATCCCTCCCCCGTACTAAGCTTACTGCTCGACATTGCACCATGACGTGACAAATGACATGACGGACTAGTAGTACAAAGGGTGACTCCTGAGCTTAGCACTGCCACATAAAAAAAAAAAAAAAGCCAATGATAGAGCCAAATTACACGACCTATCACTTTCCCAGACTCACTTTCCAATCACTTCCAATAAACCGGTTTTTTAGAGAAGGGGGCGCAGGGAAGTGCATGTGTTGGTCTCACTTGTGAATCCAAGAAAAATTTCGGTCTCACAGCAAATTACACTAACACAAGTATAACTTTCTTCGCTGGGACTGCGATAATTATAAGAATTTTTGTTGTTTTGTGCACAACCACATAGACAATAGAATTGTTACACGGAAAAGAGGCAGAAATTTAAATGCACCGTGTAATACTCAAATTTTACACAGACAGGTTTGACGTGAGTCCCAAGTGAATGGCCGTGTAATTTCACTCATAGGGACTCCCATGCCGAATAGGGTAGTTGCGAAGATGCCAGAGACTACGTGCATCCCCTCCTCCTCTTCTTCCCTTTTTCCCATTTCTCCACTTCTAAGCCGAGGTGTTAACCGTGCCGAGGGCTACGGGGCCAGCTTGTTGTTAAAGAGTGCTGGTCACCGGTTCCGTCCGATGCCGGAGTAAGGTCGAAGTGCATAAGTATAATCGACAGTTATGCAGGTAGTACCAGCCTTATTACACCTTCGGAAATACCACATTCAACCTCTCCAGAGAAAAAGTTACTTACCTCCAGCCTGGCTGCTGCTCGAGTTGGTGAGAGATCATCTGTAAGTAGCTTTGATAGATGAGAAGGCTTTGGGGGACGCGTCAGCTCCAAAACCTGGGTTGAGGTGGAAGCAAAATTATCGGAGATGGTATTGGCCTACATCCTCTGAGGCAAGGGAGGAACAACGCCTTGCTATGACTCCTCTGAGGTTGTCGGAGAGTTCAGGGTAATCAGATGTTAAAACCAGCTCTTATGAGACTTCCTAGGCTGGATCTATGACGCATAGGAAAGCATGAGGCTCAAGTTAATCGCAGCTGCAAATATCCTGAGAAGACCTAGAGCTCGCATCTTGTTGCCAAAAGTAAATCTTTTTTTTTATATGAAAAAACTAAGCTTAACCCTTTATACTACCAGTCCGTCATGTCGTTCAGGTCATGGAAAGCTTATCCAGTGCTTCCAGGCACAAAACCCGACGGTTCCAATGGATAACTGGGTGGTCATCAAAGCAGAGGAACCACTGAAAAATAGCAGTTCTTTCTTTTTCCTTATAAAGGAGGAGTCCCTCAAGATATTGGCAAAGAATGAAAACCGACTGGTGGCGGGATCGATTTTGGAGGATGGCACTCAGGGGCACCGGAAAATGCTTGAGATCGTTCAGATCAACTCTCTAAAGTAGCCACAAACAACCTCAAAATTTTCCTAAAGGAGAAAAATCTGAATGTTGCCTTAATGGGGGAAGGGACATAAAAGGGTTCTCGGACAGGCAATACCACACTTTTTACCACCGGTCGGATCCATGCAGTACTGTTGTTTTCTGGTGTTTCAGTACTGGTCTATGCTCTGCTTGTACTGACACTGCACCAAGAGTGGATTCCTTTGATGTTTTACTTATATAGGAAACTATCTTGCCATTACCTACACTCTTTTCCATATTGAGCCTTCGACCAATGCTTGTGTCCTCTCAACAGCGCAAGGTCTAATACTCAAATACTTAGCTGATCAAGTATAGGCTCAGTGCTCGATCATTAATTGTAGGCAGACTGGAATCGGCAATTTTTGTTCTCTTAGTGTTTTCCTGGGTCAACAGATAGCCCACAACGTTCATAATCTCATTGATTGACTAATGTCTTTATCATGGCTTAATGCCTTTAGAATCTTAGCCATAGTTGTAAGGCATAGCTCAGCGAGAACACTAGGATGTGCAACGACACCGCATCTTTACCACTTTACCTAATGGGCTGAAGAGGATTACAGTTCTCAGCAAGCGAAGGATCCATTGTCTAATACCATTAAACAAATTCCGCCAAGGCTTGCTCGATAATTGCGGTGCTGTTGTTGTTGAAAGCCCCAGTAAGCATATAGGTAGTATTCTATGGTACCCACTTGGTAAAATCACTATGACAAAATAGAAATCGATGATTGATTGATTCTCAATCCAATGTCGTCTTCGTCGAAGATCTTAAGTAGTAAATTTGTCTTTGTTGCCATGATCTGCCACAACGCTAGCATTCGAGTCGTTGATAAATTCAATAATAGAAATCGTAACCACAAATGATAAGTGTTTTGCGTAAATCTCTAGTGGGCGGAAATGTACACCTGCGAAGTACTAATGATGAAATCTTTGTTGTATTAACCACGATGATAGAAAGCTGAAGTGATCTTTCAAGTGAAAATGAAAGTAAACAAAAACTGCGATTATCCAACCACTATCCACAAAGCACAGAACCTTCATAAACTCTACAAATAAACACAAAACGGCATAAATACAATTTAATTCTAACAACTAACAAAAACAAAACACTAAGCCGACTCCGTATGATCTAAGCCATCCAATATCCTAGCCGAAGCTTCTGGAAATGTTTGGTCTGTCGTCGGCGGAGGATAAGTCATCGGATTTGGGGGTTTTGGATAGTCATAACCACTGAAGTTGTCGACTTCCTTTTCTTCAACACCCTCCAGGACTCTCTCCTCTATGCCTGGAACTGTTTCCGTTTCGAAGGGAATGTCCGGTTTGTTGTAGACGTACCCAGAATCGTCCGAGTATGTGGTGTCGATTTCATTCAATTGCGGGTAGAGATCGATCTTGATCGGACCAACGTGCGGATCTTCTGGAAGCTCATCGATGAATCCACTAACTAGAGACGATCCTGAGTCTAGATTAGAGTATGTCGTTTCCTCGATGGAGCTGTCTTTCAGGGCGTTTATCTCCGATACATCACACAAAACTATCGTAAAAATGTCAGTTTTTAATTAGCAATTACGCGTTATTTAATTAGCAATTATATAACAAGCACACGTACCTTCTATCACGCAGTTGATCACCACCGCGAGATGAAGAATTGATGCGACTTTCTCCTTTTTCATAATACCTTCTTCGACGACTTAACCCTTTTCCTGGTCAGATACTGCAGTGCCGCCCGACAATGGCTGTGATGTACTTAACTGATTTGGAAGATGGAGCCTAAATACAAGATGGAATGCAAATCGCGTGACTTTTATACTACATTCGGTTCTGCGGACGCGCGATGATGGGGGCAGCACTCTTTGGTGGTCGTCTTCTTGGCAAGTACTCGCGAACGTAAATCGGGAAGAGCTTCAAATTGTGGAGATGAACAATAATAAACCATCGATGCAGATGAAAAAGCGTTCGATATTTTTACCTTTTGGTCGGTCTGGCTGTCTTCTGCGGTCTCTGATGTTTGACTTAATTTAACGATGTTTGTTCCTCTTGAGGTGTTAGTATGCTTAACAGCTTATCTCAGTACTGTTGTTTTGCAAATAGTGGAGTGTCTGAAGGTGCTTTACGTAACCTATAAAAGATGGGACGGAAGAGCCGGTGACGATTAATGCTGCGACGATGATGATGATTCTTCATAAAACTTCAATGGCTTAATTAGATCTGTTCGGAGTCGACAAAGGAAAAAATGAAATCTCGAGTTAATGGAGCTTAGATGATTCATTATTATCATTCTGATGGTGGTCTGTTGTTTTTTTTTGTGCCAAGGTAGTAATATGTATCTAGTAATTATTTTTTTATAGTTCTGTTAAATCTATTTTCTAATTACTACTAAACCGATGCATGTGTTCGCCAACTGCGCATGCTTGATCTGACTGCGCAGATCTTGATGATCGTGAATAAACTTTATTAGTGTACTAGTAAGCTTTGATTGAGGGTTAGTATAGATTCTGAGCAGTTAGCGGACGTTGAAGAAGATATATAGGTTGGAGCTCGGGAATATTCAGGGCGAAAGATTGTTCCATTGTCCCAAAAGATCGTCCATGATCGTAGAGACAAAGTCTGGGGCGAAAGTGTCTTACGTTATAAGAAGCGTAAGAGTAACGTATAGAATTTTCGTAAGCGAAGCTGCAAGTGTGTTTGATCGAGCCGACAGTAAGCTATTTATAAAGATTAGAAAAAAAGTTGGTGATACAAATGAGCACTGGGGAGTACCTGTCGAGATGGACCCCAGTCAGTTGAATTTGAAGACCGTTCTCCTATGAGCTGACTTGATTCCGGTAGATAATTGGTGCAAGAGATTAGCGCTGACTAGGCAATAGTCCGACCTGCTAAGAGCCGTATCAGCTTCGACGAGTGAGAGGTAAGGAATAGATGAAAGAGGTGCGTTCCTTAGTTTGTAATGTCAGGAACTGGTGAACGTTGAAATCTCCCGCAATAATATAATATCGCTTCTGTGACGGAGGACGTCCTAGAGAGTCCACAAACAATGGCGACACAACGATGCACACAATTTGGCATTAGCAGACGATCGTTGCGTCGAAGGTGATGAGGCTTCTACACATGTTCTCTGTGAATTTTCTGCTTTGATCTGGTTTAGAAGAAGTTTGATTCCGGAGAGTCTACAACAACGAGATCTATGAGCGCTATTGCCACACAGATGTTGTGAAGAAAATAAAGCTCGATAGGCTCCGGTGGGCATTTGCAGCGTCAAACAATTTGCTCGTTGACAACAGCATCTTCCGCCATCCACTCAAACACCAACTCACCTGGCAAAATCCATCCGGCAACGACTCGGCGATGTTAGGCTTTGATCAACGCAAGATTCCAATCGACGAGATCGATTATCTTGTTCGAGCGAAATTACAGATGCGATTACAAAGAGCGAAGAAAACGGCGTCAGTACCAGCTTTGGGGGCTTCGGGAGCCCAGGGAGTAAGGCGTCTAGCTACCATCCTGGGTTCGAATCCCGGTCAGCCCCATGGCCTTTTCCACTTCTCCCCTCTTTAAATTCCTGATTCCCCCTGTCATAGCTTTCGCTAGTTCTTCCCCGCTCCTCCAAAGCGCATGTCATCGGTTGGTTGATGAGATTCAACTCGTTTCAGGAGGCATAACACTCCAGCGAGTTGTTTCTCGATACCCTGATGTCAAAGTCGCGATAGTAATGGTTAGGAGTAGGTGGACTAAAAATATCGCGGGTAGGTTGTGACAATTCCTTCCCCAATGACTAGAGCTGATGTTTGGCATTGCACTCCATTCAAAGAAAATAGATTGTCAACAGTATAAAGGGCCTTTCCTGAGACTCTAGTCTTTCACATAAAAAAAAAGAAGAATTGGGCGTGCCTACCATCTGGCCATCTGGTGAGAGTTTCAAAAGGCATTATTCAAAAGGTTCGTGCAGCTCACAATACCAGACGATATCGATGTAGAAGAAAGACAATTGTCGGAGTTCATTGTGGCTTATGCAATGGAGTTGTGATCCGTAAACGGACGCAGCCACGAATCTTGGACAGCTATCTGGACCACGTCGATCAGCAGAAACGAATGGAAAACGACGATAATAGGGACAATAGACGATTGGACAAAGAAGTTCAACAGAAAATGAAATTTGAACGGGAAGTGTATAACGTTGTGGCCGACATGGAAAAAGCAGCGTCGAGGCACGAGTACCGGACGCTGTACCAGACAATCCAGCGGTTAGGCGGCAAAACAACATTAACAAACGACATCAAAAAATCGGATGGAGCTTTCGTGACTTCTTCCCATGGGTGCTTGCAGCGATGGAGGGGATTCTTCCATCAGCAAGGGTAGTCGGGAGGATGCCGCAGTACGCCTTGGGTTCGAACTCTTGGATATTGCATGAGCCACAACAGCTGGCAGAGCCACAAGTCGGGGTTAGCAGAAGGCAGCCTCAGGGGAGCAGAAGACATCCTCGACCTCCAGAAATAAGAAAATCCCGCTACCCAGCCGGCAAAGGCTGCGACGCAGACAACCAATTACCAGGGGAACAAATAGGTGCACCGTCCGCTAGGTGAACACCAGACCTAAGCGGAACATTGGTACGCTGTTATTAACCGGTTAAGCCGGCGGAATGCCTTATTAGGGTAACTTACCAGAGAGCAAGCAACTTACCTCTTCCAGGAAACTCCCGCGAGGCTTCAATTGATATCCTCGGGGTTTTCGCTTTCTTGGTGATAGGAGAGGAAATAGTCGAGGTTGCTCGTCAGGTGTTAGCGGTTGCTGAGGAGACATTGCAACTTTGGCTGGGGGCAGCTTTGGTCATAGGCTTTTGGGCTGCCCTGATCCTAAGCTTTGACCAACCGAACTTGCAGCAAATTTTGCTACTCGTCCGCCTCAGCTTATCAATAGACCTTTGGTTCACAGAGAAGATGGATGACTGGTGGACGGTGCAATTTGTGGAGTACTTTCCCCTCCTACACCCTTAGAGTTGTGTCTATAACCCCTATCTTTTTTAACAAAATGTCATTGGGGTATTCTTCTCCCCCGGGAAGGACCCGAACACAACATGGCTGCGCGGCAGCTTGTCCTCGTCTACAGCAACGAGGCTTGCTCCGCACAGGGCTGAAGGCGGTCCATCATAGGGGCGGCAGTAGCCCTTAGGAAACTGGGCTGTTACAAGCCTTGCCCCAATTCGACTATCGCTTCCAGAAGACTCCCTTACACGCCAACTCGCTGTTCGGTTCTTAGGATAGTCTCCGGATAGTCAATCTCAAGCTCGCCCATTTTGACACTTTTTTTCATTTAGAAGAAGGTCGGCTTTGGAGCCGTTTAGGGTTCATTGAGGATACGTCGGACTTCTTTATTGAAGACTTTTCGAAGCCTTCGCCCTGTGGAGTGGAGAAGATCTAGATGATGTAGTCAGGTTCGACTCGAACTTCCCTAAAATATTTTCGGGTTGGAGCCACCCCATCTTCTCAAAACGGTCGATTTTTTGGGTCACCCTTCAGAAGGAGTAGAAGTTGTCCTTAAAAGGACCCTTCTCAATGTGGCGTGACTCTCTGCGTCCCCACTCCCTTTTTAGTTTTGCACGCTTCTCTGTTTGATGTTTTTGATCTTTTATGTTTTTTAATCTTTTATGTTTGCATGTCTCAGCTGAGCCACGACGGCAGTGGTAAATGTTTCTCAGCCCTGCTGAGAAGTGCACTTTCTGAGCTAGAAGGTTTAATTCGTATGTAAAAGGTGCTCGCACTCTTGCCGATGAACCTTTATCGAGATCCTCTTCCAATGAAGGATAGAGATCTCAGCGTACTCCACCGCGTTTTCGGGTTCAGATTGCCCTCCTTGAAGAGGAACCCCGAAAATTCCCCTTCACTGGGGCCAAAAATATCCAACTGGACTTGTAAATTGTTCTTTTGGGGACTATGGAAGCCCTAGAAGTGTTTGGAGCGTTGAGAGGTGCTGCTTCCTCAAGAGCTTTTTCTGAAGGTATCTTTATTGATAAAGAACGGTCGCCGGTTTAAACTGAAGGCCGCCTGGTATCCAGAGACCATCGTTAGTAGTACATTCACGCAGTATCATTCATCACTTCAACACGATTGCTTACACCTTGGAATAGTGGGTTTTATCGAGCTTGCTTCCCCTAGACTAGATCAACCGTATTCAGTCTGATCCATGGACAGCGAGCGGAAGTTTGATGACCTGCCGTCACCTGATGATAATGAACACATAGACTTGGCTGGCTACAAACAACGTAAAAGGTGCCATTAATATTTTATTTTTCGCTCGAAATTGTTTTTCGCATTAATTTTGGCGCCTAGAGTGACTGGTCCTTTTGTTTTACCCCAGGAACGGCGCTGGTCATCGAAGTCAAAAATAAAATTTGCTTTCAGTTACAGGGAAATAAAAATATTGCGTAAAAATTAATTTATTAAATCAAATATTCACCTGAACTGAATCTGACCTAGACTCACTCAACATGAATCAATTTCCTATCCAAAAAAAGACACGATCCCACAACAGACCTATTTTATTACCCATATGAAATCCATAAAAAATGTAGTCCTCCAAGGATCAATATTGAATAACTTATACACAAACCACATCTCAATAGATTAAAGGGGCTGTCCTCGACTGTATGCAGGAGGAGGAGGACGATAACAAATCAGCAACAATCACCCGGGACTGTTAAGAGCTGCTTTCTTTATAAATTAATTCTTAACCCAAAAAAGCCACTTCCTCCTATTTTGTATCCGATGCACGTAAATTTGGTTCTGAATGAACAAAAAGACCAAAAAAAGAATAGAGATGTTCTCGAATAGAAAGTGAGAATAAGCAGCATCCTTAAAAAAAAATAAAGGATACAAACAGAAAATAAAAAAAGGTCGATGCAATTGTCCTGGCGCTGATTTTTCCCTTTGTTCGAGGGTTGGTCGGGGGTGGTGTATTTTTTCTACCTCATTACAAACCATCCTGCTGTTAAGAGCCACAAAGGAGCAAAACACGCTTCCTTTTTCTCGGTTTTTCGATTCGTTTTTTTTGTGTTGGGGCGATATTCATCAGGACTGAAAGGAATTTATGAGCTTTGGATTAAATATGCAAAGCACGAACATATCAAGAAAAGCAGATACAAATCCAGTGACTTGACCACAGCTCTGACAGGCAAAGGACGAGTGACTTTTGTAAGGAAATTTAATTTCCTTTAAGGATTGTGAAATTAAGAAGAGTTTTTCGTGTAGTACTGGATTTAATTTCCATCTGCAAGGATTTAAAATATAAAGTTTTTGATTAGAAGGGAAAATTGTTGTTTCGAGGTGAAAAGTGTTAGTTTTGTGTTTTTAATAAAAATCTTAGAACATAGAACTACAGGAAGGGCCGTCGTTGAATTTTAGCGTAGTGAAATTCTTGTTGTGTGAGTGCTCAAGTTTTGGTAGTTGTTTTTCCACTGCAGGCGGAAAAAGCGAGTGGAATAGAGGAGGGGCAAAACAAGAAACTTAAAACTTTTGATAATAAAATAAAATTTTATTTTTTGCTTTTATAATGATTTATTTAAGTACTAATGACATATAGGGATTCATTAAGGTACTAAATATTGTGGAAATATTAAGAAAACCATTAACCATAGCAAAATAAAATAATAAACGTGTTCAAAAATTTACAGGAAATAAAAAAGCGTCATCACAAGCTTCAAATCATATTGTTAAAAATAAAGTTGACTTTTTAAAATAAAAATTTACTTCGATTTGTAACTACCCGAGAGAAATAAGTGCTTCCACTGGAAGCTTTAGTGATGTGCATCTAGAGTATTACCAATCGGAAGTAGGTTTAGTGCAAACTGCGAATTCTCTTTGTTCTTTGCAGACACCTGAAAATTCTTTGTGGATTTGACTTTTGATATTTCAGTTTTCCTCGGGTTGCGCAAGTGGTGAGTAGTGATCAGTGAAGGAGCATAACTTGATGACATATTTTCTCTCTCTTTAGCTCTTTTCCTTTCCTTTTCAATTAAAAAAAGCTAAAAGGCTTCGCATATCCAGAGAGAGAACGATTGCGATTATCAACTGCTTCCCGCTGCATCCATTTAACAAGCTTCAGAAGCGCGTTTCGCATCTCGCATAATTTCGCGAGGAATCGCATCTTTCTGATGACATCCCCATGTAAAGTTGCAAAGAAGTTGAATGGAGCAAGCAAGCACTCCATGCTTAACTGCGGCGTGGGAGCGCCCTTCTTCCCCGCTGGGTGTGTATTTATTGTGCTATGTTACCAGAAAGAAGAGAAATTCTCACATGTCCCCAACAGCCTATAGTCTTCTAAATTATATTTTTTAATTACCCAGTGGGAAATGGATTGCTCCAATAGCCATGTTTGAGCACTCCTTAAAAATCTTGCAGCGCTCGCGTTCCCATACCAGTTCCATATACTTTTTAACGTTGCATGGCATTGGAGGGGAGCATACTTTACGGCTTTACCAAAGCAGTCCCTAGGGATGGGCGATTATCAAAAATGTTACGATTAATCGCTACTCGATCAATCGTTCAATTCGATTAATTGTAATCGATTAATTGCATTACAACAATCGATTATTAGATAATCGAATTATTTAATTAGGAATGTTTGAATATAAATAAACACTCAAAATTTCATTGAAAACTGAACATTTTTATTTTGATAATTAAAAACAATTCAAAACTAAACTTTCATTTTACATTTATAGTAACATTTCGTTGTTAAATTAACATTTATTGTTATGTAAACATTTGACGATTAAAATCGATTGAAAACAAAACTTTTCTCTTACATTCCTAGTGACTTTTCGTTGTTAAACTAACATTTTTTAACTTTTTTATTCGCTTCGAGTTTGGTAAAATATTTCCAAATGTCGCTTTTCCCGGGAGGTGCCATATTCTCAAACAGCAAAACTTTTTAACCGAGTATCGAATTCCGCGAAGTTGTTGTGACAATGCCAACTGACCAAGCAATATTGATAGGGAAAACTAGGGCTCGCCAACATTTAAAACTGATCTAGGAACTTTGTTACTACAGCACTACCAACAAAAGGTCTAGTTGTGCTTGAAAGAAACCGGTGGTCTTAAAAATAATTAAACAGATTTTTTTTTAAATAAATAAGTAAAAATATGTATAATCGTATCAAATAATCGTATAAATTAATCGATTTGCCGATTAATTATATTAAAACTAATCGATTCATTTTTAACGATTAATCGTTTCGACCAATCGAATGATCGATTAATCGCGATATAATCGCCCATCCCTAGCAGTCCCCCAACTAAATTCCAACCACTAACAAAGCTGTTTGTCCTCCGTATCAAACGAGAGCCAGGCTATTGCTTATGTTAATGTCACATTTTATGGTCACGAAGATAATTGGCCGTTTCCTTTTTTTCTATAAAATTTATGTAAACTAAAGTAAAGCTCCCTTGAGAGGGCTAGGGCGTTTTGAATCTATTTTTTGGAAGAGGTTTACATAGCACCCTGTATTTTTGTAACCCTATATGATATTTTTACTAGTAAGGTAGCAATCTACCCAGAATACTATCTATAACTGTAAAAGTCAAGGTTTCAACCCACCAACTTCCAGAGTTCTGAGTCATATAAGTCAAAATTTTGTTTTTTTTTTCACTAAAATTTCAATTTCAACCATCTTTTTCTCCAAAAAATACGTAGTTAATCAATATTTTTTTTTTCCAATATTTGTAAGCTTGGCCATCTTTACTTTGAAGTTATAAGCAATTTTAATGTTAAAATTGGTTCTATTTCGCCCTTTTCCACCTGAGCTTAGTCGAACACTAATATTCATTAATAAAAGAGCTCATATTTTATTTTATTTCACATTAGTTCTTTTTTAGGGTCCAAAGCAAATCTAATAATTCTAAAATTATTTTCAGCTTACGATTCAGAAAATACCGTACGACCAAGTTCGCGAGGGATCTAAGTCCGTGTAGTGAGGACGGCCCTTAAAAGAGACCTCCGTTCGCCAAGCTGGACTCGAACTGAAGTTCTAGAATTCCAGTAAGCTTTTGCATTTCTTGCATCTGGCGAAAAAGCAACAAGCATTTCATGCATGAACTGAACATAAACTGGACTATAGCCGGTGAAGCTATGTGGATTGAACTGACCCGAGGTAGGTGAAGCCGGGGCTTTAGCCGGCACTCTAAAGCTAAAAACGGTCCTAATAACGCGTCTTGTCGACTTAACCGGTTATTCGAAGTACCAAAGTTCCACTAAGGTTCAGACTTTACCTAACGGAAGACACACCTCCTTCTTCTGCCTGGTAGTCTGGCACCAGTCAACTTGTCAACTGGCTAGCGAGATCCATTATTTTCAGCAGGCGTAAGACTCCAACAAGGATATCTTCTGCTAACCCCAAAGACTGCCTCGGATCTGCTACAACATCAAGAGCTCAAGCTCGAGGTTCAGAGCTAACTCCTCGTGCATCCCTAGTCTTCCCTCAACCTATCTTACCCTTTTCTCTTCTTCGAACTAAGTTTCCTACTAGGCAATGCAACCACGACATGAACGACGTTAATAAAAAGGGTGACACCTGAGGTAAGACTTTCATTTGTTCTTGATAATGTTCACGCTCCTAAAATTGTTAGTATTTTTGGTTTCATTCCACTTCAGATGATGCGGTGGTGTGAACTTAAAAAAATTTCCTACATTTTAAATTTTGATCATAAATTCGTTATTTGCAAACTCAAAATCGCCCGGACTTCCATTATCATTAGAATCGGAACACAATTGGCAAACTCATCGGCCATATTGGTGCGGCCATTTTGAAAATTTATAAGGTCTGATCTTAAATTCGTTATTTGCTACCTCAAAAAACCCCAGATACCGACCGGGATATTTGGGTGGCCATTTGGAATTTCGATCATTTTTCGGCGGTCATGTTGAATTTCAAAAATCGGGCTACGAGGTGTTTCCTAGAAAACCCCCACGGACCTGCAAAATTTCGATGCGATGACTGGTTCACCCGCTATAGCGCACACATACAATACATTCATACATACCAAAACTTTCTTTTATTAATATAGATTACTTGCCCGCAGAAGGAAGCGTTTTAATTTAGCTGATTTGTAACCGCCAACAATGAGATTTAAACGAACGAACAAGTAAGCAATTCTACGCACATGTTCGGTTTGATATGGATCTTTTAACTAAAGTTTCGATAGTTCCATCTCAAGCAAAAAACGTAAAAAAGCAAAAGCAAAATTTGCCTTAAGGAAGAAAAAACCAGTGCTGCGAGTAATTTTCCAAAGTCGGCATATAGAAAGCCCTTTGTTTTTGGTTACAAATGTGCACCTAAGAAGCGCTTGGACCTTGCTTTTATTTGAAGCGGTGATAATATTTCCTACTAGGAATATAAAAGTTGACAGTGAACTAACAAGCAACTAACCCAATTTGACAGTCGATTGCCCCCAGATTTCACTACGCTCGCATACGCGGATTTTATACACGAGGGGCTTTTCTGTAATTCTCTATTCTAAGAAAAAATGTCAGTTTTGTTGATAAAAATCGATTTTAAAAAAGTGACAGCGATTTCAACTGCTTGAGGCGCCATCTGTTACTACATAGAAAAATGAAACAAAAATAAGTAATATACTACTAAAAAAGGATACGCCAAAGGGCACAATCTGAGCATGTGTTACACACGGTACAAGAACATATACAATTCAAAAAAAGGCAAAAAGAAGTAAAAGAATAGTAACAAAGCTCTTCAAGAATAAGGATAAAGCTCCCAAACAGTAGTCGTCCTTTGTACATCTTCTGGATATATACCGATAAACATCAAAAATGCCCTCAGAGCATCACCCAAGGGAGGTGCCTGCCGTAATAAAGTTCTGTTCTGAAGTTCTTATATCATGTCAAACCTAGTGATGAGGGTGATATAGATTTTTCCCCTTTTGCGCGCTGCTGCCTACTACTCTATCTCGAGGAGGGACACCCCATGAAGACATCAAAACAATAGGGCGACAACAAAAATCTAACAAGAAAAAAAAAAAATAAAGGAAAAAAATAATATAAAGAAGGACTAGTCTAGAGAGTTGTGAGTGAGTGAGTGGTGAGTGTCGCTTCTCACCAGGTTACCAGGATACAATCATCAGGCAAACCTCAGCGAAGTTTGGTGGAATGTGAAAAGGATATATAAGATGATATAAAAAAATAAATAAATAAATAAATTCATCTATATCTACATATATTTACATATAAACAAGGACTTTTTTTTAAAGTTCTGTTGTTTAAGTCCTGTGTGATCCTTTTTCCTGGTTGAAGCAGCAATGGGCACCATCACCGGCCTCTTCTTATGGCAATGTCGATATCGATAGGATTTAATTCGGGAAAAGGGACATCAAGGATTATATTGGTGATAAGCCGTGAAAGTAGTTTTTGTCATGCATTAAGAACATTTAAAAAGGACATCGGGAAGTTAGAAACGAGTGACATTTGTGTTTAGAGATTAAAAGGGAAAAAGAAAAGATATATTGTGTATATATATCGAGATAATTGGAGCAGATAAAGAAGTATATTTTTGTGTGTTGAAAAGAAGTGTATGCGTGATATTTGTTGTTTTTGTTGTTATTGTTGTTATTGTTTATTATCATTTTTGGTTGAAATCCTGTGTGTCAGTGACGTAGTTTCACGCTCAACAATATGTATAATTGGATATTAGTGGTTAACCTTGTCGTGGGAGTTTATGTGGACCACTCAGAATCCGGAGGTGAGTTTTGTGTTTTTTTTTTGTATCATAGACCCTATTTTTTTATTACTATTATTCCTGCCCATATCCTTTTCGTTAAAATAAACAAAAGATGCCCCCCAATCATATCATAAGGGTTTGTAACCTTCCCCTTTGTATATGTGCGTATATTTTTACAAGGGCTGCATCACTTCTTTAGTCGTCCTTTCAGAGAGAGATATAGGATGTAAGACGACGACACACACACAAAATAATAAAAGAAAAGAAACTGTAAAGTGCCTTGTGTCCTCATGTCCCAGATTCACTTAAAGTCGTTTATTGTCTTCTTGTTTTTTTTTTGTGCATAAGGATTTATTTAAAATATATACAACAATTTTTTTTTTTGCCATTCAAAAAGAATGAGTAACACTCGACAGTGACTGCTTCTATGGGTAAGCAGGATTTTTTGTTGTATATACAATCTATATATATTTTTCGTTCTTCATCTGCTTTTATCCCTGGTAAATCCCTTTTGCATTCATCTTACTTTCTCGTACAACCCAGACAAATGGAACGGAAGAAGGAAGCATTAAGTTTTGTTTTCTTAATCCGGATATATTAGCCCCCCCCCCCCCTTCGTATTTCCACTTGAAGCCCACTACCCCCGCCCCCCTTCCTCCAACCACCCGTACACCCGCCCGTCAGCCCAAAACCCCGTTCTCACCGCTTTCCCGGTCGCAAAAATCTCTTCCGTTTTTTTTCAGATCACTGGGCCGCTCATTTCTGATGGTGGCAGCGGTGGGATACGAGGACTTTGGATGGAGGTATAAATGGAGGAGGACGTAACATTAGCATAAAACTTTTTTATTTATACTTCGGATTAAAGGCTTCATCCAACTCAGACATTTAATATTTCAAAATATCCTGAAATTCTCTGTTATTCCTCTTTGTTGTTGTTGTTATTTTGGTTAGCTTGTCTCTGTATCCTTCCTCTCATTCCTCTCTTGTTTTGATATCTTGCACATACATATACTCCTCTTTAACCATTATATAACAACAAACAACAACAGAAGATGCACTTCAACAGCCAACAAGAGCTACCTACATACAAGACATCAGGATATCCTTTGAGAGAGCACACAGAAACATCCTTCAACCAAAAAGGCAATCATCTCAACTGGACAAAAGCCAACTAAAAAAAATAAACAAACAAAATTATTAGATATATGTATGTGTATATGGTAAAAAGACCCCGTGTGAATTGTTGTAAACATTTTCAACTCGATGATTGGCATTTTAGACCTCATTTTGAATCTCTCTCCCTCTGTGTTATCCTTAAGTGACCTTTCAACAATCGTGTCTACCCTCTGTGCTGATCTTCTATCAAACTTTCTCCATAGGGATGATGTCTTCTTTTCTTTCGTCCTTTCTTCTTCTTCCAAACAACTTCTGCTGCTGACGGTGAATATTTTTGACTTAAGACGACTACAATACAACAACAACAACAATAATACACTGTTCTATTCTTTTTCTTTTAGCGCCACTTTTTTTTGGCCAGAATTATTTTGAGATAAAAATTGAGAGATTATATTGGATCTGGCATTTATATAAATTTATTGCCCCCTTCACATGCTCTAACGTCTATCATCCTCATGCAGCTTCAGCTTCACCAGCTTCGGCTTGGTTTGTTTACGTGTGTTTATTGAATAAGGCTGCTAACACACGAGTGGAGAAGAAGTGCGCTCTGCCGTTTTATTTGGCCTTTAATGGATTATGGATTATTAAGGAGATGTAAAATTAAATCGGGACTTAGAGTGGTTTGGTATTTGATCGTATAGGTATGATGTATGGTATGGTGGAGACGATTTTTTTGATGTTTGAGCTATGTTCTATAATATATAGGTATTTCAAGCGTGAAGTATCGATTTGATAAACTGTTTAATATTTTTGGTGATATTTTAAGACATTTATAACACACGTTTATCGTTTGGTCTGGCACGTGCAAGATATGCCGGCTTTTGCGTTTACCTTGATTTTATGTCGTTAGATTTAACAGAGTGTTTTTTGTATTGGCACTTGGTCTTTGGATGGTTTCTTTTCTTTAATCTGTAGATATGGTGAGTTTTAGATAGGTACTTGGGTGGACATTTTTGAGATATTATAAAAGGTTATCCAATAAGAATGATTTCAAATGACAATAATAAAAATGTAATACGTTTTTACCTTTTTATTTTATTTGAAAGATCATTTAATGCCAATTGTTTTGAAGAAATCTTTCATTCTTATGGCTCCTACAGCCAATGAAAATCCATCCATCTTCTAATGGCACTACTACAACCCAAATCGAACATTCGCCTCTTCTAGGGAATTTCTTCAAGTTTATTCCTAGTTTCGTTCATCTTTGGACTGTTGCACCACTTCTGTTTTTTCTTCGTTGATGGTTAGGCCTATGTCTTTGGCGCCTCTTTTGGTTCGACATAAGCTTTCTCTCAGCGCCTTCGCACGATATCCAAATAATTGTACAGAGTTTTTTGCTATTGTCGCATTTCTGACGACTGACGTTTTTCTTATCACCTATTCTAGGCCGAAGTCGAAAAGCAATGGTGCCAGTCCATCCCATTTTCTAAGACCTTGTCGTTCTCGTCAAACTCTTTAGATTTTTACCAGTCGTCAGTGAGTTATTCGTTGCGCATTTGATCAGTCGCACCAGCTTTAAGGGGACACCTAATTCCGGTAATATCTTGTACTAGCTTTTCTCTGTTTATAGAATCATGTGCCTGTTAAAAGTCGCCAAACATTTCTTACACATCATACATGTTGAGCGCCATGATTTCAAGCCAGCTTATTTTATTTCACAGTGAAAGCTTTCTTCTTCTGTTTAATGATTCACTGTAGATCACCTTGTGAGTTTTGAGATCTATTATGCCACTGTGAGTTCATTTGGTTTCATTTTTTCGCCACCATTCAACGTTCTGACGTTCAAAGCTACTAATTAAAATTTCATATTCCGTTGCCTGGATGATTCCTGTTGAGTATGAGTACGTTCTGCCTCCGGGTTTGAGACGGCGCACAGTGCGGCCGATTCCCAAAAAGCTGGCCAAAAGTCGATAAATCAACTAATTGATACAAAATTTCTTACCCGGGGGTTTTCGGGGTCGCTGATTACAAATTTGATATTAAAAATTAGAAAAGCCATCCCCGTCCACCCCTATTAGCCACCCCCTCGCGTGAAATAGCGTATATTATTCAACATAATCAAGATGCATGTCAATTTATAGGTTTTCGGGGTCGCTAATTACGAATTTGATATTAAAAATTAGAAAAGCCACCCCCTTCAACCCCTATTAGCCACCCCCTCGCGTGAAATAGCGTATATTATTCAACACAATCAAAATGCATGTAAATTTATAGGTTTTCGGGGTCGCTGATGGAAGGGGTGGCTTTTCTAATTTTTAATATCAAATTCGTGATATTAAAAATTAGAAAAGCCACCCCTTCCACCCCTGTTAGCCACCCCCTCGCGTGAAATAGCGTATATTATTTAACATAATGAAGATTCATGTCATGGCATAAAAGATGAATAGGCAGCTCTTGGCAGCTGAATCTTGTTTTATTTGGTAGATAATATATTTAATTATCATTTCAATAAGGTTTCAAATCAGCGTTTTGCAGCGTTTTAATGCAGTATCATTTGAAAAGTCTAATTTTCGGAAAAAGTATGTGAAAAAATGACACTATTGTTTATGTTTTCCCTATTTCACTACTTAACAATTGATAATTAGTACTTTTTTTACATGTTCTACTTACCTTCAGAAATGGATTCCATTTGGTCTTGTTTGATTTTCTGTATTACATAAAAATTTTCACCTGTATAACCGTTCTCGGTGTATTAACTGTAGAGAGACGCTCGAGCGAAGGCCACAATCCAACTGAGCCTGAAGCTGCACAGCAGGTTGAACTTGCAACTTGGTCATTGTTTATTTGTAAAGCGTTCGGCTCTGTGCTTAAAAAACGTTGTGCAAATTGATTACAGATTCGAAATATTGAAAATGGAGAATGTTTATCCAGGTATTAACTAAATTTTAAATGCTTTATGACTTCTTAAGCGACGTGTTAACATTTGTTATTGAAATAAACAATAATTTTGTATAATAACGAGAAAAATTTATAAAATTCAATCGAAATTAAGAGATAAGTTATGAGTTCCACGGAATACCACTAAGTCAAGTATTTTTTTATAAACTAGGTTATGTTTACTTCAGGATTAAAAAAGAAAAGCCGCAACTCTCTTAGTAAACCACATATGCAGATAACGGGTGCTATATTTTAGTTTAAATGAAATGTCTATAAAAGTGCGGGAAAATTCTCCATATTGTTAAATCTGCGCGAAATTTGGTGGTATTATGTTATCGACGTCGCTGATCACGAATTTTGATGTCAAAATTTTAAAATTCAAAATGGCGGACCCAATATGGCGGACATAATTTTTCAAAATTTATAGAAATAAGTTGAAAACTTGTAACTATATGTTTTTGATCATGCCGATTACGAATCTGATGTCAAAATTATTAAATTCAAAGTCGCGGATATACAGGGTGTCCCACATAAACTTACAAAGCGGCCGGCTGTGGATAGGTCTTGGATAGACGAACAAAAAATCGTATGGGTGTTTTGAAGTTTTTTTTGCTAAAGTTTTACATAGCACCCTGTATTTTTGTAACCGTATAACCTATTTTCATGGTTATGGTACCAGTGCACGCAGAATTCCTCCACCTATCTACAACAGTAAAAACAATGGTCCTATCTTACTAGGAAATTGTCCAAGCTTTCCACTTTTTTTAAAAAATATATTGGTTTATCACGTATTTTTTGGAGAAAAAGGTGGTTTTAGTTGAAATTTTAGTGAAAAAATAACAAAATTTTGATTCATAACTCCAAAAGTTGGTAAGATAGGACCATTGTTTTTACCGTTGTAGATAGGTGGAGGAATTCTGCGTGCACTGGTACCATAACCATGAAAATAGGTTATACGGTTACAAAAATACAGGGTGCTATGTAAAACATTAGCAAAAAAAACTTCAAAACGCCCTAGCGGCTAAACCGTTACAATTCCCCCCCCCCCCCACCCATACGATTTTTTGTTCGTCTATCCAAGACCTATCCACGGCCGGTCGCTTTGTAAGTTTATGTGGGACACCCTGTATATACTTATAAATATTAGTTCAGTCGTCAGAGCACAATTCGAATGCAGATCTCTAACTAAATGTTAACTCACGAAACTTTTTCTTAAAAAAATAGTTTTTCGTGTGTAGAATATGTTAAAAAAATGTTTCGGAAAATTGGTTGTGCGCTGCTCCTAAAAACAACCCCCTAAAAACGGGAAATTCCGTTTTTGGCTAATATCTCTTCAACGGCAAGTCCCATCCTAAAATATTGTTTACAAAGTTTTTAGATCACGCGATTATCTACAAAAAATGATATTATACATTTTCCCGTACGAATCGCCGTTCATGAGATATTTAAAATACTCATATCCTCTAATTCGCAACTTCTATCAGACTGTCATCAGACTTTCAATAAATCCTCTGTTGGACTACGTGGCTAATATTTTCAGGTGATTCCTGGATGGTTTGAGAGAAAAAAGTGTTCTAGAGAAGGGGCTATCCCCATTATCCACTAAGGTACAGGGTGTTTACAAAAGAAAAAAATTTATTTTTTTAATATTTACTTAAAATTGACTAATTATCGTAGAGCAACGTAATTCGATTCGTCTTTTAGGTACATGTGTATTCCTTTATATGATATTAAGAACAGGAACGTGAGTGACTCCGTTTACAAGATATGTAATTAAAAAGTTGTGATCTAAATCGCAATATTCTTGGTTTTTTCAGAAAAATTCCAATATTTCCGCATTTTGATCATATTTTGAACCTACATATCTTGTAAAAGGAGTCAATCAAGTTCCTGTTTTTAAAGTTTTCGAATTCAAGTATCAAATTCGTATTCAGCATGCTCAAAAACATATGAATACAAGTTTTGAACTTATTTATACAAATTTTGTAATTTATGTCCGCCATATTGGATCCGCCATTTTGAGTTTCCGAATTTTGACATCAAATTCGTAATCGGCATGCCCAAAAACATCTAGATACAAGTTTTGAGTTTATTTCTACAATGTTTTAAAAATGATGTCCACCATATTGGATACGCCATTTTGAATTTTCAGTTTTTGACATCAAATTCGTGATCAGCGAGGTCGATTACCCTATAATACCGAATTTCGTCCAAATTCATCAATATTTAGACTTTTGTCCACGTTTTCGGCAATTCGTCCCACTGTGCGGCGGGCGGTAGCTTGTTAGGCTGCCGCACAACCCCGAATCTGGAGGACCAATCATGTGCCTTTTTCGTCTTCAGCACCGAAACACTCGCCTTTCACCCTCCTCCCCCAGTTACTGTTATATAGACAAGACTATGTAGGGGTTACCCGATGTAGCCTGATACTGCCTGCGTCACAGCATTTGTCGGCTGGTTAGCGGGATTCTCTTGTTTCAGGAGCGACGAGGTAGTTTCCTGATCATAGCGATCGCGTTACTGTTAACGGGATTGCATCAGAGATGGGTATAAGAGTTGGAAGTGTACATGCTATGGCATGGGTGGCGAACCTTTTTCAGTATGTGTGCCAAACAAAATCCGATCTGTTTTTATAAAATTTCTGACGTGCCAAGCAAGTCACGTAACGGTGTGTTTTGTGAATAAGAGGAGATTTACAGAAGGAAGGAATTATCAAGTGAGTTTATAAGGACTACGGCTTCTTCGTGTACCTTCAGTCCTTCTGTAGGCGCACCACTTTTCCTCTCGAAACGGTCTCACTTTTATATTTGTCGTGTTATCGAGTCCGATATCGATATTTTTCTTTTTCTAAGGGCGAAAGTTTAGGCGTTCCTAAGTCTAATAGTTTTTGATACTACCGATGGGAAGCGATTGAAAATAAATGTACTGTGTTTGATCCATCTATCAAAAAACTCAAGAAAGACAATAAAAACGAATACCTACTGTTTTTTCATAATTAGGACTATTTACTTTCAAGTTTTTTCCTATGGTATGGCATTTCTTGAGTTAGTTTTCCCGCAATGGTGAGCAGGGTTAATGATATACATCTTTCGTGGTTGGTTGAAGATCTAAAATAGTTCTTTACACGACGCAGGATGGAGAAGGATCTCCTCACTCTCGCGAAGTGACGAGCAGACCTAGAGTTGAGCCGGACTTACACGAGGCAGTACATTTGTCCCTTACACGATGGTAAATTGTACGAGGCCTCAATTTTTTTAAATGTCCCGGTTCAAAAATAATGTCCTATTGGTATATGAGCGTGTATCAAGATAAATAAAGCGAGGCGTGATTGTACATTAGGGGTCGTCCATAAATTACGTGAGGTGTTTTTGCGATTTTTCGACCCCCCCCTCCCCCCTCGGTGAGATATCGTAAGATTTGTCCCGACCCCTCCCCCCCCTAATCTCACGTGAGATTTTTCAAATTTTATAAAATCCATAATATTTACATTAAAAATACAAAATTACGGTCGTAACCACAGAGTTTGAATGTAGAACTGCAGGAAAGGCCCTCGCGGATAAAATCCGTGTACGTAACCGTAGTGAAATCTAGTGAAAGGTGTGTAAAAAAATCATCTGTGTGAATGGGGGGGTTTGGGTACAAGATTTTATTTGAGATAATTGATAATGCGGACTGCTTGCCCTCCTCGTTTTTCTGTTTGTGGTGGACACACAACTACCAAAACGTGAGCACTCACCCAACATTTCATTACGCTAAAATTCGGCATGTGCTTTCTTGTAGCACTTAATTCTAATGGCCTTTTCGCGGTTCAGTATTACTTGGCTCGTACTCTGCAAAATTCGACGAGTCGCGCGTTTGACTAGCCTTTAGCAGCTAAACAATCGAGTAATTTTTTTGTGTGTCCTACCTTACCCACGTCTTAAGGGCCCAATTTACACACAGTTCGCCGGCAGGCCGTGGCCTGAAAGTTTTAGCCTTGAGGCCAAGTATTACCATACAATCACCGGCCGCCAACTGTATGGCCTGAAGTTCAAGAATGCCTACAGCTCAAGAAAGCTGACAAAAATCGGATTTATCGTCAGTTCGAGCCTGAAGATCTGAGCTTCTATTCACTCTCGAGCCGTGAATTGAGGGGAAGAATTCACGCTGTATCCACTCGTAACAGAAAGCAAGGCGCGAGCTAAGCGTGAAAACCATCCACACTCGCGTTTGCGCTTGTTTGCGTGTGTTCACGGCGCGACGTGAGGCTGGAGCCGCCTTGAAGCTTTCGTTGAGACCATGAACATTTTTTCGCTTGAATTAATAACCTGCTATGTTAAGCAGTCGTTTTCACCTGCGTGTGTAGAGAATCATGATTTCATCTGCATGCCACGGCCTGTCTGGCGGGTACCTGAAGTACTGAGTCAAGCTTAGTCGTGCTGGTCGACCTGGTCTGACAGGCCACTGCCTACCGGCAGCCTGTAAGTGAATGGAGGTCTTTAGTGGAGAAACATGTTCGACTTAATTTAACCCAGTTTTCTCGGCATTTTACACTGTTTCTTTAAAACAAAAAAAATTACGTGATATTTGCCGAGACCCCCCCTCTCCCCCACGTGAGATTTGGTGAGATTCGGCTCGACCCCCTCCCTCCCCTAAACGCCTCACGTAATTTATGGACGACCCCTTACGTAGTGGAGACACATTTCTTAATTTTTTTGCGGCAGTAAAAAATCCAATTTGAAGTGCGACGAGGTGAGATTGTAAGCAGGAACAGGAGAGACATTTCTGACTTTTTGGCAACAACTAAAATATCCAATTAGAACTACAACGAGGTGAGATTGTAAACAGGAGCTAGAGAGGAGAGACATTTCTTAAGGCCCAATTACAATGACCGGATTAGAGCGGAACAGAATCGGATTGAACTGTCAAAGTGGTTTTCCAAGCATGCGTTTTCCATTTAACCGATTACAATGACCGGATTCAAACGCATTTGATCGCATCTGTGCCGGATTCGTTTTAGTTTGTTTAGAAATCGCCGGATTGAGCTGTCAAAATTTTGGTAAACAAACGCTGGGAAAGTTTAAGGTGTTATTTGGCTTGGTTTTCTATGTTGTTAAAAATGTTTTCGGATGAGCAATTAATCACAGAAGTGAAAGATTATGAAATATTGTAAGCCAAAGAGTGGATATAAAGTGACGTTTAAACGCGAACTGATCCGTTCATTGTAATCAGTGCAGTTTCCTATCCGTTCTGATGCGTTCTTTTGACATTTCAATCCGCGTAGATCCGGTCATTGTAATTGGGCCTTTACTTTTATTTTGCGGCAGTAAAATAACCAACTTGAGATTAGGCGAGGTGAGATTGTAAACACGAATTGGAGAGACATTTCTTGCTTCTTTTACGGTAGCAAAATATCCAACTGATGAGGTGAGATTGTTAATACGAGCTGGAGAGACATTTCTTACATTTTTAGAGGGAGTGAAGTTCTGGGGGCCTACTATGTATTCGGATCAGAAAGTAAAATGATCTGAATTCGGAAATTTCGTACTATGTATTCTGTTTTTCCAAACGCACCTCATCCGAAAGTACATTGACATTTATATTCGGAATTAATTTTGCTGGGGGCCTACTATGCATTAGGATTTACTTAGAAAATATCCGAAAACTGTTGCTTCAGTCGTCGGAATGCAATTTGCTATCGGAAACAAAGAATGAAAAACTTTTGAGCATCAAGGCAGTACTTTCTTTATTTAAATTAAAAATTAAACATGTTAATACGAATTTCAATAATATTGTTTAATATTATAATTTTAGCTTTAAAAAAATAAATAAAAGTGAGTGAGCCCTAAGCAAGAACGATTTGAAACTGATCGAATATTCATTTTACAATCAGATATAAGAAAATAGATTCCTTATTAAATTGTTTTATATTTTAGTAACTACGGCTCACTATCATGACATTTATAATATGTTTCAATTTGCTGTTTGGTAAAGAATGTTCATCTTCTTTAGTCCTAATTATATGAATGTGTGCACCAACAATGGCTTTCTTTTCTAGCTCTGTCCTTCCCACAATGTTATCTATTTTGAACACGAGGTTTCTTTGATTGCACTTCTTATTTCTTATAGTACAGTCAACACTATTTGATAAGCCAAGCCGATGCAAAAATCTTCGACAAAATTTAGCTGCGCGAAAAATCTCAGAGTTGCCCCAATTAATATTTGGTGAAATGACTGTTGATCGACGTGGTATTGGCAATTTTCCTTGATTTCATCCAGCACAAACAAAAGCTTCTCTCGAAAGTCTGAACAAACTAATGAAACTTGAAGCATACAAATAATGTTCGTATTTCATAATAAAGTTGAATAACCGTAACGTGGAACTGGTAAATTAATTCTGCTACCTCGGCAGTACTATTACCGAAAATGGTGGTGCAGAAGAAGATGTCAGTTCCAGAATAAATAAAGCACGAGGCGCATATGAATGCCTGTTCCGTATATGGAGATCAACGGAGATCTCAACTAACACCAAATTGCGGCTGTTCAACTCCAACGTTAAGGCAGTTCTTTTGTACGGTTGCGAAAAATGGAAAGTCATCCAATTCATCGCAGGGCGCCTAAAAGTCTTCATCAACAGATGCCTATGTCGAATCCTAAAAATCCGCTGGCACGATAGAATTTCAAACGAAGAACTAGGGCGCCGTGCCGGCAAAGAAAGGATAGAAACGAAAACGAAAATCTAGCCAAACAGGCCCTTGACTGGAATCCGCAAGGATCCCGTTGAGTCGGAAGACCTAGAACAACGTGGAGGAGAACCCTACTAGCAGAAGCTGCAACAACTGGGAGATCCTGGTCGAAGCTGAGAGCTGTCGCGCAAAACAGAGTCCGCTGGAGGGCAACTGTTTCCGCCCTATGTCCCATGAGGGATTAAAGGAGCGTAAAGAAGATAACTAGAGTAAAATAAAACCCGCTCACAGTTTTGTCGAAATTTTTAATAAATTTAATGAGTTCCGAATACTATTTCTTCGTAATAGAATACAATTCCCGTTAAAACTTACTATGTTCATATACGATCTAGGTCCTTCTTGTGTATCTAACTTTTTTAAGTAATTCTTTGATGGATGCATTTTTCTAAGATATATGCTGAAAACAAAGAATTTTGAGTTGTTCAGATGCAAAATAACTATTTTAAACACCTACATAACTTACAAACGAAGCCAGTTTCTCTTCTTTATGCCGAATTGAAGAATACACAATTACCCAAAAAACCTTGAATATGTTGCTCTACGATAATCGGTATAGGAGTTATTAAAGTTTAAGTAAATTAAAAACTTTTCAAAAGGTACACTCTCTATCTCCGTGGACAATTTTTTTCTCCAAATATACCCTGGAATCAGCCCTTAATGGATTAGAATTTCAGTCTGAAGCACCCTCTATATAATTTAAATTAATTTAAACAAACTTTTAATTATAAAAAGGCCAATACTTCATACTTCAAAAATTTGAATATCTAGATATGACAACCAAATTCAGATTTCAAATCCGAATATTAATGGTAACACTTTGTTCAGATCCGAAAATTTTACATGGTACCAATTAACTTTCCAATCGGAAATGAGTTTCGGAAAAATAAAACTTTCTGATCCGAATACATAGTAGGCCCCCTGTACTGAAGAGCCATTTCTTACATGTTTCGAGGGAGGACAATTTTGTACTGAAGAGACATTTCTTACATTTTTCGAGGGAGAAAAATTTTGTACTGAAGAGATATTTCTTGCCAGCCAATATGTATGGCAGTAAGTTGTCCTCCCCTTACTAACGCTGAATATAGCAAAATCTATATAACTAACCTTGTAAACAGTAGCTGACAACTCAGTCTTGGCCCCCCATATTGAGCAACATTCTCGCATTGTTGCACTAATATCAGTCAAGTGCTCTTTGAAGCTGAGCCTTTGATCGATCATCTCTCCTAGGCACCTGAGTATAGGCTATGAACAAATGGCTTATTTGCCTATTTTCACATCTGTGATCTCCACGTTCCTTCGCTTGCTGATTAGCCTACAACACTTGACGAGCGGCCACGACTATACCCCTCAAATGGTTTCGTTCCCGTATACATATTTCGGATTCTTATTACTACTAAATCGATGTAGTCTACATATTTGTAATATGACAGCGACCGCACAATCACAGGAGAAGCCGCAGAACAAATTTTTCGGTAATATTTTTACACCTAATTTGGAACTCGATCGCAGGTGCTAGGATAACTTGTTTGGCGATTTGGAACATGCGCTCAACTTATGAAGAACGTATACATCGAGCTTCTTTTGTAAATTGCACCTTTGTGTAAATGGCTCAAAGCAGATTTGTGGTCAATGCCTAAGTCTATATACAAATGTTGAGACTGCTGACATGCCTATCTTGCAAGGGGAAAAATCGGACCATTTCCGCGCAGTAGATTTTTATAAAATGGCTTCACCGTACATATTTTTTCACACGCCTGCGCAGCATTCTTTCTTTTGTTATAGTAAGTAATATTGCAAATTTTTATTATTTTTCTCCATTTTCGATGAGCGGTTAGTGATGACGCTGCGAGTAGTTTCCCGTGACTTATTTGCAATTGACGTCATCTATTGGAAAAATACCATGAAATTTTTTCCACACTTATTTATTTTATGTGAAATGCTAGCGTTAAGAGATAAAGTGAGGTACAAGTACGCAGCCGAACATACGAAATCAGAAAAGAAAGAACCAAAAAGGCAATTTGACAATGATCAAGAAAGATCTGTTACAAGATCATGATCAAGAAAGATCAGAAGCAAAACAATACTTAAATTATCGAAAGCACTTCTACTTCTTCCAATATCGCTACAGCTCGAGCCTTGGCCTCCTATAATCATTTCCCGCAGTATTTTCGATTTCTGGCCCAAGTTCGTGGATAATGTGCAAATATTATCGAGTTCAAAAGCTACTCCGAATTGACGTGTCCCTGTCGTGCTTGTGTTTGAGAGGATGGTATGAGTACTAACATCATTTATAAGCTTTGCTGCGATTTTTACTATGTAAGAATAGAAATCCTACAGCGCCTGCTCTGTTCATTGTCCTTACTTTCTGTTTCTATGTTGCCAATTCATAAACCATTTTTTCCCTCTTGTGTCTTAGCCGTGTGGTTAATCCGGTTGTTAACCTGGTGTCCAACCTGTAAGTTTAGCTTTTACGCGGCGAACTTGTTCGCCCTTTCACCTCTGGTACAATTAATTTGCATTGCTCGGGGGTTATGGCTTGGAAGTGATGAATCGGACTTGGCTGTCATATTTGTGATTGTAAGTTCAGTAGACGATACTCCAGTCCAGAGTCCTGGAATCTCGGGGAACCTGAAGGCTAATATAGCTCTTCAACACCCAACATATGCGACCAAATTTCATAAACAAGAAATATGTAATTTATCGATGAAAGGAACTCCACAATGATACGCCATACCAGCCCACATGGAATGGCCGATTCAGCACAGAGTTCTGCAGTCATTTATGAGTTGACCTAAAATTGATCTTGGCGCAACAAGATCTGTGAAGTAACATTGGTATGAACAAATTGACGTAGAAATTCTCAGGGTATTTGAAGCACGGAACTCTGGGATGATATTCGGGCGCCCTAATACTTAGGTTACCAAAGCCGACATAGTATAATTTTGTAAAATCTCAGAACAATTTTGGATAATCTTAAGTTAAAAAGATGTTAAACGTCCAATTTAAAGAAGCATTATCTTAAAATTTAAAACTAATTTGTAAGTAGAGTCCCTTAATTGCTTAAAAGATGTTTAAAGAAGTTAACAACGTCGCTAATAGAACCACAAAACTCCTGATAAAATTCGCCATTTTTTTACCTCTAAACAAGAGTCGGGAGCGTTAAGAAACTTTTTCTACTACTGCACCATTGGGGGATTATGCCAGAAATTTCTAAAAGTGGTCGCGTGCTTTGGGAGAACTCCACGAAGAAAAGAAAAAAGAATAAGAAGAATAAAAATCAAGATTCAGCCAACGTTCAACTTTCTCTTTACTGCTGTTTTTCTCGAATGGCCCCGAAATAAAAGTCCGGTAAAAATATTACGCAAATGCCTCGGAATTTCGGAAAAATGGCCGCGAACAAATTCATAATACGATGAAAATTTATAAATAATTCCGTAATTTAACTTTGCGAAGAAGTTGGTGCCCTTAACCTCTCTCGCAATTTCCTTGGTCGAAACTTTCCCTTTCATCCAATTTACTTTCGAAGCTAATTAAACTTTCCTTAATTTACGTTTTCCCGCTTGTCTTGAACGTCTTCTTCCTTTTTTTTACTCATTTGCTGGTTTTTTTTCGCCCTTTGGTATAGAGAACTTTACCAGCCTGCCGCAGAACGGCGAATTGGACAGCACTTTCCTGAACAGCATTATAAACGCCTCGAACTCGGCACCGGAACTAATTGAGTACTACGAGCTGGTGGATGATGTCCTTCCATCCAGCACGCCGCCGCCCGACATTTACCCAGATCCGGAGGAGGTAAACCGCAAAATAAAAATTTTGAATGTCAATCACATCATACACAAGCCCCTGCCGGGATCTAGGGAACAGGATTCCAGGGACGTGGACTTTAAGGGGCACGATCTCATCGATAACATTATGTACATCTACTACGGCTCCAACAGCAACCTCAAGA
This sequence comes from Thereva unica, assembly GCA_949987705.1. NCBI lineage: Eukaryota > Metazoa > Arthropoda > Insecta > Diptera > Therevidae > Thereva > Thereva unica. The sequence continues at coordinate 26,976,787 of OX465281.1, read as the reverse complement.
ACAGCATCGGCAGCAGCATCGTTATAGGTGGCTCCGTTCTAGCATTGGCTGCACAAATCCTCTGCGCGGTCCTTATGATCCTGAGGAATAGGTAAGTCCGCCTCCTCCCTCCAGGTCGAATCCTGGGGACTCCCCTAGAGGTGAAATTCAATTCAAATCCATGAATGGTGCCCCCATTTGAATTGGTGATTCTTTTTGCAGGAGGCTGAGGCGCCAGAACGCGCTGTTTACCATATTTTTTAACTTCGTCTTAATCCTGCTGCTCTCGAATTTGATATTCGTGCTGGGCGTCCAGGCGAACAAGAGCGAATTCAGGTGTGGAATGGTCGCCATTCTGCTGCATTACAGCCACTTGAGCACGACCGTTTGGGGTCTTATTTACATTTACATCATTTACGACTACATTGTGAACGACTGTGGCATAAATTTGAAATACAACTATTTTATGGCCTACGGAGCTCCTGCCATTTACGTTTTGGTAAGTTCCTTTTCAATATTACGCCCTCGCAGGCACAGCATGTCCTTACACACCACTCCTATTCAAGTATTCAAATTGATTTTTTCCACGTTTTTTGATTTTCTCGCAGTTCTCCTGTGCCATTTCTAGCACCAGCTACGAAATCGTTGAGTACTGCTGGATGTCGGTGCAGCGCGGCATGATTGTGAACTTTATGATTCCAGTTTCCGGGATAATAGTGGCGTCAACTGTCTTGGGAACGCTGTGCCTGAGGGAGATCGCTACCAAACAGAGGGAAGTTATTGCGGAGAGTATTGAGAATATTTTGGAGAATGCAGCCAAATGCCATGAGATTAATGCTGGCAGCGTTATTGAGACTGACAAATGCTGTGAGGTGGATGAAAAGGTAAGAAACGTTTGTGATTTGGAAAATTATATTTAATGAGTTTCTTTTAAGTTGAGAAAATTTTTAGTTTTGAAGAAAGGAACCGGAACGTTTTCTGTGTGTTCTTACGGCATATTTAAAGAGTTATCACCTTCTCCTTCAACAGCCATTTAGTTATTAATGCCTTTCGCTACAGGCACGTACCAATTAAAAACACACACAAAATCGTCCAAACGAGCACGGTATGCACACACCTTTTCTATACTAAAGGTGGCAAAATTGAGGCATGTATGACGAAGAAAACAGACGATTATCTTGGTATCACAAAGGGTGCCATTAACATACTCAGTGGCCTGGTTCTCGTTCGATTCCGTAGGTCAACCAGCATTGGACCAGTCTAGTACTAAGCTGGGGGACCGCTTGGTAAACCGACGCTCGTGCTTGGAATGGTCTATGTCAATGTTCATCCCTGTAGCGGGAGCAAGCATACCTCTGGCGGGCTTATCGGGTCAGAATCTATCATCAGTCGATCAGATCAGCAGGAGAATGTGTTCTCGACCGCCTATAAGGCCGATGTCTAAGACCGGAAAATCCCTGGGGGTCCGCATTCAGACAGTAATGCCAGTTTCCTACTGACTAAACTCGCCAACCCTTTTCAATGACTTTCAAGTCAAGGTCGCCACAAACCATATAGACAGGCCTGGCTTCAACAACGTGACCCTTAAAAGAGTCCATCAACGGGATGCTCACCAAAAGAAGAACAGCGACTAACTTTTCGACTCTCTGGCTACATGAGTGTCCCTAGGTGCGTCAGAAGCTGGGCAGAATTTCACCGAGAAGTGCTTTTCTCATGCTTTTTGTTTAAGTGGGTTTCTTATTCTGCCTTAAAAGCCGTCTCCTTCTTATCTTCCACTCTGCCGGCGTGAACGACTTACGGCATTGCGTGCCAACTTACCTGGTGTCTTTTGCGTTTGTCTATTTACATCTTTGGGACTCGCATTACTTAAGATTTTGGTGGGTGGCCTTCACCATCACTTAGACATTTCTCCTCACATCCTGCAACCTCATCATCTGGTCCAGGATGGTCTCCGACGTTGGGCAGTACTGTGCTCAACAAACCTCGGTCATTTAATGAAGACGGCCTCACGCCGTCGTTATCGACCTAGCCCATTGCCTTATATGAGTTCCAGGAATGACCCATGTGAGAAGCTCGGTATGGATATGTCAGTATTAACTGCGGCAGTATAGAGATTTATATTTTTAAACGCGAGTGCGTTTTATCAAGCCGTTCCCCAACTATATACTAATCACGTCCAATGCTGCTTGACCACCGCAATCAAACGACAGCAAAAGCTAAAGTTTGGTGCGAGTAAAACTAAAACTAAAGAATATTAGTTTAAAGCTTTTTAAAAAACTTTTCGAATACGAAAGGCAGACGTTGCGATTCTCTCACTTCATTTGTAATGAGGTTTGCTTCGTAGGGTCCTTATGAGAAACTGATAGGGAATACTTCACTTCAATATCACTAATTTTTCTTTGTGTGGTACTTATGAGTAATCTAAGGGGAAAGCCCTATTTCGGCATGGCCCCGAGTTACCGCATGGGGACCTCATAGCGAACTTTTGAGGAAATCCTTTTTTCGACATGACCCTGACATTTGCCACATGGGGCCCACACGTTACATGAGTCATATCGCTTTAAACGCTAGTCCGAAGTGAATCGCCCAACCTGAAGCGGTGAAAGTGTGCCCTATAGCCTTCATGCATACTCAAGAACTGGAACTAATTACGCCATGTTCCATTATAAACCCACTTCCCGGCCCCCGTGGCGAGTGTTGTACTGATTTTGAAAGCGAACTCGGAAATTGAGCTTTCGGACAATCATGAACATGAACAATCATTGCTCCTAGATTGCTAAGTGAGGGCTTGAAGCGGATGACCTGTTCCGCTTCTTTCACCGAGATGGTCTCTACGTTTTTCCGCTTGAGGATTAGAACTACTTCCATTTTGAGCTGTGATGGCATAAGGCTAGCCTTCAGCTACATCTTTATCTTGTATACGCTTGGTTCGCGAATATCTCGATTCTGTCGAGTCCTTTTCCTACTAAAGAGACCCCGATGTCATCAGAATCCCGATAGCGACCGCTTTTCGCAGGAGTGGTAGCACCAGCACTTCATAATGCATAATATTCATAGGAGGGAGCCTAATATGAAGCCTACGGAGACTCTGCGAGTTATACTGTACTCCTAGTGCTTAGGAGACATATCGACCTGCAGGTCGACAGCTCCTTTACGGTCTTACCTAGCTTTGGGATGAGCGAGCACACGATTTTGATGCTTCCATTGTTCAGGGAATTCTCCTTAGACAATACTTGGCGAACCCGGGTAGACGAACAGAGCTATCTATATTCATTGCCTCGGAAAAGATACCCCAACCTACATATACATACACTGAAAAATGTGTTGCAATGTCCGATTTGGAGCCGCTGGTGGAACAGTTACAACCACTCCGCTCTGCTTAAGGGGCAAGATATATTTCTTAATAGGCCTCAGAATTATGAAGGAGAGACCGTAACTTATGACGCCACCAGATTTAGCCAAAGGTCCTAGCGACTCCTTGCCAATTACGAGTCTGACCGCTCGACCGTCACCTTTCGGATCCTCCAGTTTCATAATCTTCCACGATGACGCCAATAGCTGCGGGTTACACAACCGAATAATATCCAGAATAGCCTGAGGCTCGTCTGGTTTTGCTGGGGTCCAGGAATGCACTCTTGGTCGGCTCGGAATCTCCTCCCTCATAACGACCTTGAGTTTAGCGGCTGGTCATGCTTGCCCGATTCTGGATACGGCAATTTTATAAAGATCGCAGAGCTAATGCACACAAATGCGCCAAAGTCGGAGCTCGCAGCCACAGAGTTTTTCTTTTTGCTCATTCATATTTTTCGCTAATCTTTTGGTTTTCGAGCCAGCCATCTCCGAGTAGGTATCTAGCCTTACTTAAGCCCCCCCGCCCCCTAAGGTAGATGCCTCCCATGCTGCTACTCCTCGCAGCTTTCTCCTTTGGGCAGGAAACTCCCCCTCTTACTTTTTGTTCCCCACAAGTATTGCGGAGACAAGTCCACCCTGGCACTATTACACACCGAATTTGTACGGGCATTGGCGGGGACCGATTGCGAACAGCCTCTTTAAACTACTGGCTGGCCATTCAGCTCAGGAGCATGGTCCTTTGACGCCTTAGTTTGAAAGTGCCACCCATGAAAGGGAATGTTAATAGGGATAGGGGTAAGGTGGAATGGATGGTGTTAAGGAGAGGAGAGCAAGGTTAGGAGGACTGTCTGTTACGGTCTAGAACACATCGCACAGAGTGAACACGCTACACAGACTCGTTGCTCATACTGGAGGTCTTGGTCTGCCACTTCAATTGAAGGAATAGAGACTGCTAAAAGTACCAAAGGTTTAAGTGCCTGCCGCGGTGCTCCCTGGACCGATACCTCACTAAAAAGATAGAAAGAAGGAACAAGTTTTCAAGATTTCTACTTTTCATTTATGTAAAGTTTTATAGTTCAATAGTACTTACCAAATTTCCATAACAATAGTTTTTATATTTTTCCTCCTTCTTTCAGGGCAACGAAGGCTACAAAAAGAACGATTTTTACGATTCGAAATTTGATCTAGGAGTTCTATCAATTGTGGACTTATCCCTACAAAGTTCAGCAGACACCCAAGACTTCACAGACTTCAAACGTGCAGTCAAATTTTGGCTTTTCTTCCAACCCATGTTCGCCATCTGTTGGTTTTTCGGAGCGGTAGCTTTAGAGAATCGACAATCCTGCGTCATGCCAATAATATTTGTTATCTGCTACAATATAATGGTAATTATTTTAACGATACTATACCTACTATATACTATACTATACTATATTTACCATTTTAGAATTGGTACCTCCTTGTCCGATCACCATATATCTGCCCAATAATACAGGATCAACATCAAACAGAGAAATTCCAAACGAACGATACAAACGAGGAGAACAATCATCAATCAGCGTGCACAGATACTATACCGCTTCTATGTGCGCCATCGGCTCTACAGCCAAATCAGAAGGCGGCCGTTGTTGAGGATAGCATGAATGAGATTCATGTTGGGACAGCTTGGGCCGATTCCCTTGGGGATGTGTCCTGCAATTTGGACTCTATCAGTACCATAAGCAATTAATAATTTGTGATTTTTGAACGATAGTATAAGAGTTAAAAAAAAAGTTTTTATAAGCCTTAATTATAAGAGATTTAAGGAATGTGATCAATAATTTTCGGAATTGTAGAGGGATTCATAAGTAGGGAATTTTGTTTTTTTTTGGTTTGGGAGGTAATTTTATGTTGATTATATCCTTTTTAAACAAACAGTCGATGAAGTGCTAAATAGCCCAGTCACTTTATACAAAAAAATCCAAACCTCTAAAAAAATGCAACTGGAGATTTATCGGATTCTCTTTATTTTGGGCTCACAAATAATTTCCCAAAAGTCCATAAAGCCAACTAGCCGGCTACTCGAGTCAGCGCCGGCCCTAGCCCTTGTTGATGGTGGAGCGAGATTGTCTTTCGGCGCCCTTTTCTTCGACGCTTTCACTTCATATAAATTGTGTTTGTCCTAGATAAAACTTTTTTCGAGTACTGGCGGCCTGCCATTTCCTTACGTGATTATATCTCCCCTTTTGCAAGCCTTTATGGGCTGGGGGCCCCATAAGGATTTCGATGGTGGTTTTAGGGTCACAGTTCCGCCTGTAGCGGCAATAGAGGAAGTATGTTTTCTCAGAGTTGCTTCCCTGATGTTTCGCCAACAGCAGCACCTTCTTTGGAGGCTATTTGGTTGTTTGTATTGCATGGTTAGGCATTAGGGCTTGCCCCAGCTAGTAAGGTTGAGATGGTTGAGAGAGTCACCTTCTCGTTAAAAGAGGCTTCTCCTGCCATCAGTCCAAAAGTGCATTACCATCCTGAAAACGTCATCTCTGTGAATTTTATGCGGTGCACTTTGTGGAGTATTCTCCACTCCTACACTCTTAGGGTCTTTTTTTAGACCCCTATCCTTTGAACATAATGCCAGTGGGGTCCTCTGTTGCTGCCTGAAAGTACCCGATTACAAAAAGGCTCCGCGGCAGCTTGTTCCCGTCTACAGCAAAAAGGCTTACTCCTTCCAAGGCTTAAGGGGGCCCATCATAGAGGGCGTACCGACCCCTACTGACCTGGGCTGTTCTGAGCCCTGAGCCAATTCGCCTACCGCCTCCATAAGACTTCCTTGCCAATTCTGATACTTTTCGCTATTTGAAAGTTGGGTTTGGAGTCGTTGTAGTCGTTGGTTTTAAACCGTATGGCCAAAGCCTTCGCCCGTTTCGCCGGGTTATTATGCCCTAGAGAACATCCAGATGATCTAACCCTCTTCTGATTAAGAAAATCGGTATCCCTTTCTTCCTCGGGGGCCACGCAAACCGTACCAGCCTCTACACGGGAGTAACCAGCTTCCAGATATCGCAAAAAACGGTTTCGGGTTGCGCCATCTCGTCCTCTGAAGGCTGTCGTTTTTTCAAGTCGCCTCTCCGATTGGGTGCCCTTACTTCCGCAGGAGATCTCCCAATGAAGGAGTGATCTCAACGCACTCCATTCCTGGGTTTACGGGCTCAAACTGCCCTCCCTGAAGAAGAATCCCGAAAACTTTCCTTTACTGGGACCACATCAGTCGACACCTTAAAGCATGGATCCAAAAATATCTAACTGGCCTTGCAGGTCGTTCTTTTGGGAGCTGTGGGAGCCCCAGAAATGTTTGGAGCGTTAAGAAGTGCTCCATCTTCAAAAGTTTTTTTTAAGGTAATTTTATATTGATACCAAAAGCTCGGCGAGAAAGGACGGTCGCCCATCTCAAAGCTCCGTATCACCAATGGAAGACTAATTCAAACCGAAGTTCGCCTGATATCCGCAGTCCATCGTTAGTAGTACATTCACGCAGTACCATTCATAACTTCAGCACGATTGTTTACACATTAGGATTGCGGATTCTATCGAGTTTAGTTCGGCCGTATTCAGTCTGCTCCATGGATCTCGAGCAGGATGAGGCGTAAGGCTATGTACGATCCGTCTTGGAGGTAGTGCTCCCTGCTTGTGCCGTGTCCGAGTCATATTGATGAGTACATAGCCTTGGCTAGCTACAAACAACGCCCTCACCGCTCCAATCGCTCTCCTCTCGTACTGTTTCATGATCTTGCCCGTGTACTGAGTGAGAATCCATACACGGGTCGAAAACCATTTGAAACTAGTTTGAACTGCTCGGATGCGATTGTTCTCGCCGTTCGGAAGCGATTTCAGTTGTGTGATTGCACTTAATCAGAACTACTTGACATTTTGCCAAAATCATTTGTGCTCGTATGTGGACAAAAATTTCGTTTTCGCCTGGTTTTGCTCGTGATTATTGTGAAACCAGCTTGAAATTGGGCTTACAAAATCAGTCGACTCGCTTGCCTTATATTCCACAAAATACATAAATATTTAAATTCGTTAGTTGAAGAGATTTGCCTACTAAGAAAGTAAAGCAATAACACAAAATCGTCTAACTATATTTAATATGCGGGTATCCGAACGTGATCAATTACTGAGTTTCCATGCGAAGTTTACCCTGGGTTAACTCAGACCTAGCGCCCATATACTGAGTTTCCATGAGAGTTCAACCAGAGTTGAACCCGAGTTGAACTCCATGGAAACAGTCGCAGTCAAGAGTTTTCGTTAAAGATTTTCAACTCTGCTCAACTCAACGAAAATAGGTAGATTGAGCAGAGTTCACGCACACAACTACAAACGGGATTGTCAAATGTTAAAAAAGTCAAAATGTCGCGCCTGTTTATAACATTTCTGTTATACAACGAACACAATAAATTAATTTTATGGTCCATGATCGCTATTTTATAATAACAAAAATATTACGTCAAATTTAAAAACAGCTGCTTGCTTAATACAAGTACACATTCAGCTATTTGTACACAGGCAGAAAAGTCAGCCATGGAAACGCATAGAGTTGAGTCGTTGAGTTGAAGTGTCATTTCAACTCAACCTCAACTCAACTCGACTCCCATGGAAACTCGGTAATAGAAATACGGATTGAGTAAAGTTTCGTTAAATCCAGGAAAACTCCACGAAACCCGTCGGATTAAGCCGGGTTTTGCATATGTGTTTCTTTAAGTATCAAGTTACCCTACGCCTACGACAGGGGATTCCCCACGTGCATTATTGCGTTTCCATGAACAGAGGTAAGAGGTAGAGTTTTCGTTTGGGTAAACAAAAAGCTTTTTCCCTCAAATTAACTCGATTCTGTTTTTTCCATGACAGATAAATAATTTTGCATTGAGTCGCCGTTGATATACGTGCAGTAAAAGATACTTAATCACACACCTATGCAAACTCAGCTTAACCGGATTAGGTTATTTGAATTTACTTGGATTCAACGAAACTTTACTCAACCCCCGTTTCTATGGGCGCCCTTATTTTGAAAAAAAAACCCCAGGATAGACTTTGCATGGAAACTCAGCCGGATTGAGATTTTGATGCGGGATTGGATTCCCTATTCGTGACCTTTAACCCACCATAACTCGAGTAGCCGGCTAGTTGGCTTTATGGACTTTTGGCAAAATTATTTGTGACAACAAAATAAAGAGAATCTCGCTGATAAATCTCCAGCTGCATTTTTTCTGAGGTTCATGTATAAAGTGACTGGGCTAAAAAGTGTATAAGACTAAAGTATAATAGTAAAAACTTAGCATAAAATTTCTCTCTCTCTCTATCTTTATCTTTATCATATAAACAAATAAATACAACAAATTTTCTCAATAACACAAAAAAAAATATATAAACAAAATTCAAAAAAAAAGTTTTAATTTATAAACAAAAACAAAAAACTTATATAAAATTTTAAACAACACAAAAAATAAAAAGAAAAACGTTTGAATTGCCTTCCATTCACACCGATATTAATTAAGAAATCAAAATAAAAATGACGACAGAATAATTAGTGAAAAAAATAAATAAATTTTGTAGTACAAAAGAATGTTATATTTAAATAAATAAAAAAAGGAGATAAACTGCATTTCTTTGCAGGTGAAAAACATTATTATTAAAAAAAGGTAAATCGTTGTTATATCCCAGAATAATAATAATAATAATTAATAATAATCAGAGTATGAATCCGTTTTTTTTGTATTTTAAGATCTTTGTTGCTATATAATTATTTATTACGTTTAACAAAATAATAAACAATAATATTATTCGGCTTATAATAGTATTGTCTAGACAAATAAATACGTAGAAAATTTTAAAATAACTTAAGGTAATTTGGTTTTTGATGTAATATGATTTTATTTTTGATGTGATTGGTCCCTAACATAGGCTAATTAAAATAACGGACCATTAGTGTGGTATAGTACGCGAAGATCTATCAGGCCAAATAAATACACTGAAAGAGCTTCAAGATGGGCCCCTGCAGAGAATAACGTACTGCCTGCCGGTTTCATGAAAGTTTAATTACCAATTCAAGATTTCGATCGAGGCGCGCTCTAAAATTTGACCCGTATTCAGTCGCAAATATTGAACGCACATCTAAGGAGAAACGGAGTTAGAAGCACGTTGTCATTGCGATCTAATGTGGCAAAGTGGCATAAAAGATTCGATGGGAAGAGCTGGCAAACTTTTCTTTCTTATGGTGACGCACTAGGTCCAAAAGTTCCGCGAGCTCCAGCTTAGCCACCCCTATATCTAATTTTATAAGTCAAATCACTTCAACAAGTTCGGCAGTTTTTTTTTAACGCGCGAGTGGTGAGAATCTTACATCGGTCTAGTAGCAGGTAATGTATGTGACTTCTTGTCTAAATTTTTCAAGCTCCTGGGGGTCCGCATCCAGACAGTAGTGAGTCCTACTGACTAAACTCGACTTCATGACGTTTCAGGCCGCAACACGGTGCGAGCGGTACCTTTAAAAATTGGTCTTTCAAAGGTGTTCACCAGAGCCGGTATAGTGGGGCTTGCGGATCAGCGACCTGCTAACTATTAATGTCTTGCTCTCAATCCCCTCCAACCCATTTCACTGCTTCGCTGATGACGGTACTCTGAATTTCTCTTACTCCTTCGACAATATAAGACAAGCACGTGCCAGACCTTGTCTTTACCACCGTCAACTGATGTCGACTTCGTTCAACCGGGATATCGAATCGATTCTTCATTGGGGCGAAATGAACCGCGTCGAATTCAATGCCACAAAAACGAAGTATTGTCTGATCTCCAATAAAAATTGTACCGACCTTCCTCCTATCTCAGTGGATAAAGAGAATCTAACGGCTGACTCAACTCTTAACATCCTAGGGGTAACTTTAACGGAGCATCTGCGATGGAATGATCACATATTCCAAATCGCCAAACAAGCCTCCCAATGCCTTGGATTTCTCAAGAGATGCAAGTTCCTCCTCCAGCCAGCCGCATTGGCTACAATATACAAATCATTCGGCCGCGCCTCGAATACAACTCGTATATCTGGGCAGGCGCCCCAAAAACCACCTTGGCTTGTCTCGACAAGGTGCAAAATCGTGCCCTCAAACTCATTGGTGATGGCCCCTTTCGTGCCTCCATAGACACTTTAAGCCACCGTAGGAATGTAGCAGCCCTCTCCATACTTTATCACTATTACCACGGCGACTGTTCCACTGAAATTCAGGACCTCCTGCCTGCACGGCAGTACTTTTCCCGCAACACAAGACTAGCCCGTTCGGCTCACCCTCATACCCTACAGCCCCCCCGTTAACGCACAATACGGTTTAGAAGTTCGTTTATGAATAGAACAACTCGACTGTGGAATAATCTCCCGCAGTCAGTATTTCCGAACTCGTACAACACCTTAGAGTTCAAACGTGAGGTTCATCGTCATTTTCTTCTACACCTTCCAGACCCCCTCTAACCTTTCCTATTCTCCTCTATTCTTCAAACCAAGCTTACTACTAGACATTGCACCATGAACTGAACGACATGACGGACTGGTAGTACAAAGGGTTACACCTAAGCTTGGTTTTTTCATATAAAAAAAAATACTTACTTACATCTGATCTTCGGGATGGGTTCCCGGACGGCCAACCCCAGACCCTAACGCAAAAATTACGAAAATTTGGAACCATACGTCAAACCGAGACTTTTGAAAACGGTACCACGGGCCTCCTGAGAAGGGCAGCTCGTCGAGAGAGTGGTGGCGTGGAAGACTCTTGGAATATCACCTAGTGTCGTGCGTCGAAATCGTGAATAGAGTTCGAGACGGCACCGACACCAGGATATCCGTTGCGGGGAAGTCCTGCTCAGACCGCCAGCTAACAGATCAAAGAAGAAAGAAGCGTCGTGCATCACCAACGAACTCGGCGACCCCATCCAGCCAGTTACGGAGTACTCATAAGGAAAGCAGAGCCCCCCTGAAAAGAAAATCCTCTTAGATTCAGGTCGTCCGCCGATCGGCCATCCTGACGTTTAGTACCTCATCCTAAACAAAATCTTATCCGTCACAACTTGAAACTATTTCAATAATTTTTCCTTCTTTCAAGGCCTCTAGTTTCATTCATCGACAAAAAAAACTAAACCAAACAGCGTGAAACCTCCCTAGTACCAGCGTAATTCCTCCCGTAGAACTATGGCAATTAGTTACTCGACACCACCCAATAGCCGTTAGTCCCGGCCCAATTTACAATGAAAATGTTCTACTGACATACAGTATAAACGATGATTAAATTGCTATGGAGTAATGCTACAGAAATAGCCACGAAATTCATCACATCAAATCGATAGTAACAAGAAAAAAAGGAGTAAATTAATTGACAAACAATGTTACAGTCAAACGCCTCGGAAGGTGCTGGCATCCGATTTATCGCTTCATTAACACCCGCGAAGAGTCAGACGAACACCTAGCAGCTCTGTTAGTAAGTCCTTCTTTCTTCTTCTTTGATCCGTTAGCTGGCGGTCCAAGCGGGAAGTCCCCGCAACGGATACGCTGCTGTCGGTGCCGCTTTGAAAAATGCGGTTTCGTGCCTAGTTTCTTCGGTTTCCCGATCCTGGTCAATTGGGCAGATCGACCACCCTCCTCCTTTCACACCCTAACAAGATTATGTCAGGTGTTCTTACAGACCGGCTTTCTATAAGGGAAAGGTAACTTAAATGAAGCTCACTACCCAATACTATACAGCTAGTGAGTTGGGTAGTGGCCGGAGTTGCCCCTATCTCAGCCTAGGAAAAGAATCATCTCCTTCTTTACTTCTTCTCGCTTGGACGATTTACGCCACACGAGGCTGGGTCAGCTGCTAATTCTCCTGACATTCCTTTGCCTTTCTCTGCTTTTTTGGGCTAAGTTTTGCTTAATCTTTTCGATGAATCGATGGAAGTTTAGCAGTCTGTCTGGTGACTTGTGGCTCTAGCAGAATCACGAGACCTTGCTCCTAGCTATCGCGAGGCACTCACAGAAAACATGAAGAGCACACTCATCCTCCTGTCGACATTTTTCTACATTGCTTTCAAGGCATAAGACATCGTCCTGAGAGATTTTGCCAAGCTTAATAGATAAAAAACATCTGCTCCAGGGGACTTGTGTGGTGCTTTGAACGATCTAATCGTCTCCCTATTAGCTTCTTGGTTAAAACAGTAGCTTTGCCTCACTCTAAAAAGTGTAGTAGTTGCGTTCTCATTTCGATAAATGGTTGCGCCTTGGAAGTATGGTGTTATAATATTAAGGTTTCTTCCCTCGGCTGTCTTAAAAGATCTAACATCTCCCGACCTGTGTTTTACTAAAGCTTTGTGGATTTTTGCTGCGTCTCGAATGTTTTCCATTTCCTCCAGATATTTTTTTTGCTCGTCTAATCGCCTCATTACAAGTGGTTAGCGAGCTTTTATAACTCTCTTAGTTGTCCCTCTTCTTGGCAGCATTGAATAGCTTCCTTAAAGAATCAACGATTATCAGTTATCGAGGCTCGAGGTGTCGCCAAAAATCGTCGAGAATGGAAACGAATCGTGAATAAAATTCGAAACCCAGCGGCATAGGCAGCAGCGTGTCCGTTTCGGGGGCGTCCACTCGGACCGCCAGATAACGGATCAAAGAAGGAGAAGAACTGCTTCCGCTTAGCAAATTCCAATTTCATAATTCTACTATGGACTACTACTATTTCGGGTCCTCATCAGAACAGGGCAGTTATTACTGTAAGTGGCAGTAATAACCTCCGTAAGGAAGTCCACCGATAGTTCCACATATATCGTACATTTAATTGAGTGTGCATGGGACCACTCAATATACCGAAAGGCTGACCTGTTTGCCATAAAACCAGCTTGATAGTCTCATATAATGCATATCACCGTAGGTTTTGGCTTTTGTTTCACAAAAATTGTGAAGGTTTGGTAACTAGTGTTGAGGAGTGAGATGCTTCTGAAATTTTTACAGGTTAATTTATCTCCTTTCTTGTATATTGGACATATAATCGCTTTCTTTCAGTCATCTGGTATAACTTCTTTCTCCAAAATATTGCATATTTGGTAGCAGCCGTTAGGACATCTATTCTATACGGTCCAGAGTGCTGGTTAACAGCATAAAATCAGGAGTAGAAACTCCATATCGCAGATGTGAATATGATAAGATGTATGCCAAGAATTAAAAAAATCATTCATTTGGCGCTGGATTTGAAGAAGAGCCTTGACAGACAATAATAGGCTTCGGTGGCTTTTAGGAAGACCGTGCATATTTCTAATTCAATATAGTTAGTTAATAGGCTGTAATATCTGGTGACAATAGTTATAGTACTCCAGATTTGGTCACAACATAAAAGTGAAAACAAGAAACTATCATTGTTTTTTCTTTCAGGTTCTAGATAGAGTTACCACTTCTATCTTTTATCTATCTAAAAAGAATACAAAAAATATATCAAACCTAATTAAGTAAGAACACCTATTACTACCTTAATTTGATTAAAAAGTATCGAATTTCCCAATTTTTTCTCGATTCAACTCAAATTGCTTTCTTCCACTTGTTATTGTTTATGACAGTTCTCAAATTACAGCTGATAGTGAAAGTTGATAAGAAAGCTGGGATTGTACCCGCACTGAAGTGAAAATATATTATTAACAAAATCAACCATAATTGTGTCATATTATTATTTAAATTTTTAATACCTTTACAAATATTTATAAAATTTCATATAAAATTAATTTTTAAAAGAAAAAGTGCCATCTAGTTGAGAATGTGAAAAGCTGCTGAGTTCTACTACTTTAAATTCGCTCCTTTAAAATACTGATTTAAAACCATTATATCATTGATTGCAATATTATTAATTAAATAGAAATTTTTTATTATTAATTAAATACTAAATTCGAAATTGTTTCTGTCCCTAATGAGTTTGTCACCGAAATGGGGAAAGTTTCTCTTATATTTACTTTTGTACTAGAGGTAGAACTTGTTTGTAAAATTTTGCTGCTTCCGCTTTGACAGTTGGAGTCAACCGCTTGCTAGAACGGTTTTCGCGGCGAATGTTTTCCCGCAATTGAAAAAGTATGTAATTATTTAATAATATATTAATAGAGATTAATTTCAATTAATAAAATATCGGGTACCATAGTTTTATTATTAAATTAAAAGAAAAATTTAAATTGTTTGATGTGATTAGAAGTTCTTATTGGAGTTGTCAAGTAAGTTCCCATTATTTAATTTTGTATTACCTTAAGGCTCAAACACAACCAATCCGTTCCGCCCGCTCCGCACGTTTTTCCTTTGTTCTGTTTGACATTCCGTCCGCTTGATTGTGTCTACCGCTCCGTTCGTCTCATGGAAAGTTTATGGAAATGTCAAATTTCCAAGTTTTAAAAACGGACGGAACGGATTGGTTCTGTTTGAGCCTTAAAACTATGTAGATTATTTGCTTTATAATTTGTACATCTTCAAGATTAGTTCATTCAAATAAAACAAAAAATGGGGCAACCTCGGAATTTGAGTTAATAACCGGAAAATTGGTATGAACCTTTGTTTTGACATTCTATATGATGTGTCAAAAGTCTCATATAATCTCGTGTCCGCGTCTTGAGATATTAAAGGACAAAGGTACTGCTTTTTTGGCGACCTTATCATGCTTGCGCCGCCGCTTAAAATTACAAAATTGACATCTGAATAGATGCTTGCGAAAATATGCTTCGCTTGGGCCATTAGCCGCGTCATGACCATAGTAACGGTGGTACTAAGCATTCAATAAACATGGAGCATCTAGTAGCAGTACCGGCGGATAGTATTGGGCCCGGGTGGGTAGTCGGACAAACACAGCCTTCCCCGGAAACTGTTACTTGCTATTTTACCTTATAGGGGAAATAGGTAACCTTCGGGTTTACCTTCACTATAAATCGAAAGACAGACCGACGGTGCCTAAAACAACAAGCGGAGTTTCGTCCTGGGCCCTCTTGTGGGGATCACAATGCAAAATGATGTGTCGATTCATTTCCTCTCAAAACGAGCAGTTTCGATCTAGAACGGGGCTGCCATTGGGGGTGGGGGGAGTAGTGTTTGTATTACAACTCCTCCATGAGATGGAATTATGAGCGAACCATAGAAATATAAACGAACATGGAACGGCGGTTTCGTGTAAAAACCCTGTACGTGAGCGACCACCCTAAAGGTAGCTTGTTTAAAAAGACAGAAATAGTGTGGAAGAGGGATAAAAATTCGAGCACTGTCAACTGAAATCTGCTCAATTGATTTAAGTTGCAAAAAGTGATAGTTTTTACGGGTTTTGTCTACCGTTTGTAAACTAGTTGGGATGTGGGTTTGACCCCTTCGGTCCACACGATAAACTTCCCAGTATAATGAACGAAGATGGAATAAACTGACTTCTTACAAAGTTAGTTATACGTTTAGCACTAGTGGAAAATTGGCTAGTATCAGAACTGATGACAAAGCAATCCCGAGAGAAGCTAGTTCAAATAACTATAATAGTAGTAAATCCACAAGATTTTTCTAGAGAACTTGTTTTTCCTGAACTGCACTAAAGCGGGTGAATGACTTCATTTGGAAATTCCAAAGCTTTCCGGAGATTTTAGCAAAACTGTAACTGTTAAGTACTTGTCAGGCTTGACCAAAAAGAGCAAATTTTGCGGTAACTACTGGAAATCCCGGGATGAACAGCAATTTTCTGAAACTGTATCACGGGTAGAAAACAATTCCCCGAGGAAGGGGAAACGAAATTTTTGCACGATTTTCAAAGGTTGTCGGATTTTGACAAGTGATGTTTCGTTCGAAGGCTATCGCTGTGCAGAACCCAAAAAAGATCACTTCGTTTAGAACGGGTCGCATTCCATTGAGTAATATTAGCAAAACTTGTCAATTTAAGGTCTTTCTGACAATTAGCCGAAGTTTTTCTATTTAAACAAAAAAGGCCCGACCGAATATTATGAAATTTTTTTCAGAGCATTTCTTCGTTAATATACATACTTTTTTCGGCACCTCAATGAAGTCGTCGATATAGTTTTTAGTTCGCGCGGTATCGTGCAGGTACAAAAATCATAAACGTCGTTTAAACAAAAAAAAACGGTTCGACCGAATTTTATGAAAATCTTTTCAGATCATATTTTGGTTAATACTCTTGGAACGGCACGTCAACTAAGTCGATATCTTTTATAGTTCGCGCGATATTGTGCAGGTACAAAAATCACTTATGTCATTTAAACCGCTCGTCCGAATATTATAAAAATCTTTTCAGATTATACTGTCGCTAATACGCTTCGAACAGCACCTCAAGTAAGTCAATATCTTTCGTGGTTCGGGCGATATCGTGCAGGTACTAAAATCACTTACGCCGCTTAAACAAAAAAACGGCTCGACCGAATTTTATGAAAATCTTTTCAGATCATATATAGGTTAATACGCTTCGAACGACACCTCAACGAAGTCGATATCTTTATTGGTTCGCGCGATATCGTGCAGGAAAAAATGACCACATCCGTACGCACATACACACACACACATACTTCCTCCCAATTTTTTGCTTAAAATGCTCCTGGGACCTTGAAAGATGAAAATACGTCGAAAATTTCGATTTCGATTTTCGGACCGATTACAATAACTTCCTATACTGGGAAGTTAATAAAAGTGCATAACAACTGTGTAAAAAGCCATTTTTAGTGAATATTTGTTATTGTTACAGTGAATTTAACTTATAAAAGACGCAAATTAGCGAAATGAAGTGCTCCGTGGTGGATTGTGTTAATAATACCAAAGTTCCGCGTGGGAAATCGTTTTTTAGGCAAGTGGAGGGATAGAAATTCAATATAGTTGCTATATTTAATTAAGTATCGTAAGAAGGAGTTATATTAACTTCAGAAAATTAAGCAAATCGTGAAATTTTTCACTTGGTCGGTTTGTTTACATTTCGTAGAATCAGGGTAGCTTATTTGGTGAATGGTGGCGTGATAAGTGAATATAGTATTCGGGGGGCATAAAGTTTATGCCAGAAACTTGAAAATTTATTTTTATAAGTGGTGAAATATTCTATGATTTTGTTGTTGTTATCTTATAATTATGCTTTTGAAGCTATATATTATTTTAGATTTTGTTGTTATGATTATAATTATGCTTTTAAAGTTATATACATATTATTTTAGATCGCCTTATGATTTTGTTGTTATTTTTTAATTATGCTTTTAAAGTTATATATACATATTATTTTAGATCTCTTTATGATTTTGTTGTTGTTATTTTATAATTATGATTTTAAAGTTATATATTATTTTAGATTTCCCAAAGAAAATAATAGAAGGAAGGAGTGGTTGGAAGCATTAGGAAAATCAAACCTTCCAAATTTGTTTTAAAACACCCCACTAATTATTTCTACATATTTACGCCTGCACTGCCTGACCACTACTAGCCCAATGAATTCAAACATATGAGGAATTGTGGTACGCTTATTTTGGCTTACAGCCATTCCATGTTTAGTTTATATTTCTATGGAGCGAACCAAGTGATCTGGGAGATTAAAATTCTGACGCTTACTGAGCACAAAACTGAAGCTGTGCAAACGTAGAAAACTAGTGTTCGCATGGATCAAGGTATGGGAACAGATCATTCAGCCACAGCCCGCCTCAAGGACCTTGGAGTGATAATCGATCGTAGGCTATTTACGCAGAATTCCAAAGTTTGCTGCCAAACGGGGACTCTGGACCGAGTCGTCGCCTCTTGATCGCCGAGGTGTTTAGCTCAGTTTTGCTATACGCACCACCAGGACGGTTAACACCAGAAAATGGAGGGGCGCATGCAGACCAAGCGCTCTTCGCGTCGTGCGCATATAGAACCAAGTGTAACGATGTAGCGGGCGTGATTGTGGGAATAATCCCAATAGGCATACTGGCGGGAGAAGCCATGTGTCTATATGATCAACAATATGTTAGAAGGGAGCCAAATACGGTAACATTATAACTGAAAATGGCGGGGCAGAAGAAGACATTGTCAGTTCCAGGACAAATAAAGCACGAAGCGCAAATGCCTGCCTGTTCCGCATATGGAGACTAATGGAGATCTCAACTAACACCAAATTGTGGCTGTTCAACTCCAACGTTAAGGCAGTTCTTTTGTACGGCTGCGAATCATGAAAAGTCACCCAATTCAGCGCCTACAAGTCTTCATCAACAGATGCCTGCGTCGTATCCTAAAAATTCGCTGGCAAGATAAAATTTCAATTGAAGAGCTTTGGCAACGTGTCGACCAAGAAAGGATAGACAACCAAATCAGGCGCAGAAAATGGAATTGGATTGGTTACACCTTGGGATTCGAAAACGAAAATTATCCAAATAGGCACTTGACTGGAATCCGCAAGGTTCCCGTCGAGTCGGAAGACCTAGAACAACGTGGAGGAGAACCCTATTAGCAGAGGCCGCAACAACTGGGAGATCCTGGTCGGAGCTGAGAGCTGTCGCGAAAAACAAAGTACGCTGGAGGGCAACTGTTTCTGTATAATAAGCCATGAGGGATTAAAGGAGCGTAAAGAAGAAGAAGTACGGGTCTGAGGTTTTGGGCTCTATCTAATACTACCGCAACAGAACTCTGACTTCAACAATCAAATGGTAGATGGCGTCCTCCCTTGTAATTACAGGCAATGGCAGAAGAGTGGACAGGTAATTCCCAGCGAACGAAACGAAAATAGCTAGAAGAATGTTATTTAGGCGGAGAGGTTGAAAGATAAAGGACGATGCCTGTGCCAGGAATCGAATCGAACCACTGCGATGGTAATCGGGCTACTTAACACCTGGCTATTGATGCTATTGGTAGAAGTGTGATAGTCTAGGAGTCTCCTGTTTTTATAACTTCTCTGCAGACGACCAAATTTGTTACAATTTTATTGCCTGCGGATACGTCGAATAATCTAGTGCGCATTGTGATAAACCACCTTTTTGGTAGGACACTGCCCGCGAGTTAGACCATAGAGTAAGAGAATACTGGAAAACTTGCGGAGTCCCCCAAGGATACGTCATAGGCCTCTCTTGTGGATATTCCCGAACGAGGCGATATGGGAGGTAAAGACGTGACTCGAGTTCACTAGTCTAATGCTAGCTGATCGCAGAACAAAATTAGTGCTAATCAGCAAGCGCACAAAATTGGAGACCATAGCGCTCAAAGTAGGTGAAATAGTATAGCTATGAGGGGTACGAGATCAGTGAAATCATGGGTTGTGGCCTTCGGTGTGGTTGTGGTCTTGGGTGTGAGCTTTTGGGAGCTTCGCTGTGTCTCAATGATGAGCTTTCGTGTCGGATGAGTTTTCACGCTGGTTGTCGTCGATGGAGATCCAATGAGGAATTTTATCTCTGAATTCTTTATGGAGTTTGCTTATTAATTTTGGAACCTGGATGCGTTTTAAAACTGACATGTGCAAGTCCACGACTTCTGTAATCTTTCTGATTCATGGACGGCACAGCATAACGCCTTCTTTGATGTCTCTTACTCTCATACTTAGACCAAGGTGTCTAATCAGTATCCTGAGCTCCTCAGATGCTTGTATGCTAATGCAGCAATATGAATAGGTCTGATCCTGTTGACACATCTAGCAGGGTACGGCTACCTCCTCCGCGAGGCGTTTAATGGAACAATTCGATCTTTTCCATCTTTTGAACTGTTTATGACCAGCAATTTCATAAATCAAGCCACTATAAAATTAATTGCTTTGCTCTGATTGGATTTCTGCATTTCTTTAACAATTTCGACATTTGTGCAAAATGTAGTTTTCAGGGCCTGCATCTAACCCCCTCCAAATTGAACCAATCCTCTATCACCAAACAGCGATCCTGGACGAGTTGCCAATAAAAACTCACACTTACATTTCTCTACTGTAGCCATGATTTTTTATCCCCGGAAATTGCCTCTACTTCCTCCACGTATAGAAGGCAATTCCAGATCCGCTTCTGCTCCTATGGCCCTAACTACCATGATTTATGGCCTAATAAATATCTGCCTCCTCCCCTTCTCGGCCGCCGTCCAAGTCCGTAGGTGATTAAAATATTTAAAGTGCCCTTTATCGCTTCCTGATAGCCATTGACTCCGTCCACGAGTGCCAGCGCACTCGTCATCACTATCCTCTACTTTGCCACGACAGAGGCGCACGTATTACATAAGGAGCAAATGGGATTCTCAACAGCAGCGTCGTCCTCGGCTCTCCTCTAAATGTTAATTCCTAGGATTTGCGTTCATCTTCGCAACTTTCCAATTAGGACTTTCCTTTACTGTGCCGAAAGGACACCCATCAAGCGGAGAACGACGGTCCATCAGGATGCTCGTAGCAGGAGCGGTGTGGTAGTAACAATCTGATGAGCCGAGGCTATAACTGTATCCTTGTTGTGCAGTGTTTTGAATTTATTGAGCGGTGCAGTGACGTCAATCGTGAAGCTGGAATGTATGACGTCACGGAAACACCAACAAAGCACCGTGGAGCTGCAGGAGAATCCTTGGTGGTGGGCAACTTTTGTCCATTGGTGGGGGAAAAGGGTTCTTCTGCGAAAAAGGTGTTTGTTCGCAGGGGCAGCGGTGGGATAGTACACCGTGTTAAGGATAGTGGCATAAAAGGAAGAGCGGCGAAGTCCGAGGGGCTGGGGGCTGCTTGTCATGTTAAGGTATTCTAGGCATGTGGAAATGAAAATTGATGATAAAGAATGAGATGGTTCGGGTTTTCGTATTTATTAGACCTGCTGGGGTAATAAAATAATTTCACGGAAAAAAGGTGGGGATATCGAGGATAGGTGAGAAAATCGTCTGGACACGTGCTTTTAAATTTTATTTTACTACGTGAATTATTATTATTATTATTATTTTTTTTTTGGTTGAGGGAATTGTTAATAAATTTCCATTTTAAATTGAATACGAAATATGGAAATTGTTAGTTTATCTTGTGCAGGTTCGAAAAAAATGTGTGGTTTATGAAAGGATCTAGCTTTATAAAAGTTAGAGTTGGTGTTTCATTAGTCATTCTGCAGCCCCTGCAGCATACGTATATATTCAATTTATTAATTTCATGAAAGCATACCAGTTTGAAAATTGGTTTCATAGTCAACTTCATGGTTAGGCAATAAATACAACAGGACTGTGCTTCTAAAGCAAAAGCTTTTTGCGTAAATCCTCCCTTGCAGCACAAAACTTTCAAACCCCAGAATCTTGCCTTGACTAAATAAGCTTTTGCTTCGGAAGCATGCGTCTTCGTGTATTTTTAACAAGCCTTTTTTATGCTGCAGTTCAGAAATTATATTTTGTACTAGTTCATCATGTCGTTGGTTGCGTTATGGTGCAATGCCTAGTACTGTAGTTGGCAAACTCATTAGTCATTAGAGCCAAACATCAACAGCACTCATTTGTTTAACATTAGCTATGTAGGTAGGTATACATTGTTACTAACCTAATTAAGGTACTCCTATGCTAAAAGCGTCCTCAATCTAATTGAGGTATGTTCACTAATGTCGAATCCTTTCCAAATTCCCGATTCGCACTCCTTTTGTATATTTGTTTTGTCTATCTCTTTCCGTTCATCCTCTGCAACGTTTAACTTTGGAAGACAATGCCACAAGCAGTAAAAGCGGTGCGATTGGCAACGGGTACCCAAATCTGGCTTTTCGAGTACCAACCACAAATGGGAAAAGCTCTCAAGACCACTCGGGAAAGCTTCTACTTCAGGAGCCTAACAATCAGGATCAATGAGTAACAGGACAATGAGCGAAGTAGTGAAGGACCACCTTCTAGTGGCACTAACCGATACCAATTCTAGTACCGTTAGACTCCTGGGCCTTCTCTGGGTCGACATCGAAGCCAAAATATCAGAGATGGTCATGGAGTTCGTGATGGGGCAAATTGTTTGAGTACCTTCGGTGCCACAACAGGGAAAACTAGCAGGTGCTCAAGGTCGAGGAATCCCAGCGAAATAGTAGAACCTTGGTACTAATCAACCTAACTAATCAACGACGAGTTTCTAGAGGGACTGGAAAGAGTTGAGTTGCATGGATAAAGGGTTTCAAAACGGCTTTAGCTAACGAAGAGGCTGACTCCGATGAAGAGCTCAGTGAGTGCTTGGATGAACTAACACTGATCAATGCTGAGAGGCTACTATAAGCTCATCTACAAGCTCAGGTGTAGCGGTTGACAATGTAGCATTGTATAAGACAGCAGGCGGCCAGTACCACCCTCCGCCTGCGTGAAGCAGGTTGCTAGATCGAGAAGACCTAATTGTTCCGATTCTCCTTACCTTTTTTTTTTTTCTTAATTCCTACACCGACAGAAAGGTATTTTTGTGGCTCTCACTTTTATGGTGTTAAAACATGACCGTTTTCGATAATCTGTTTGCCATTCGGTGTTTTAGCTGATGGTCCAGCGATGGCTTATTCTCTTGTCCCCCTTTTTTTAATACGCTTTTATTAGCTTCACTTGTAACTATGTAATAAAATCTTGGAAGTTAAATTTGACCCACTTCCCGGTTTCCGATTAAGCTGAAATTTTGCATACATGTTTAGTTTGGATGACAATGCAATCTGACCATTTAAAAAAAAATCAAGGTGGCGGTTCCAAGATGGCGGCCGAATTTTGCAATTGTGCTCCCCGACCCCCGATATGGGTATCTAATGAAAGGGTATGACAAGTAGAATACAATTTACTATGTGGCGTCATTCAAAATTCAAAATAGCGACTAACACAAAATGGCGGACTATGGCTTTCTTTACAACCCACTCGTTATGGGTATCTAATGAAAGGATATGACAAGTAGAATACTATTATCTATGCGGAGTCACTCCAAATTCAAAATGGCGGCCGAAACAAAATGACGACGAACCCAAAATGTGGATCACCTTTTTCTTTACAACGCGCTTGGTATGGGTATCAAATAAAAGCTTATGAAGAGTGTAGTACAGTCAGCTGAGTGACATCATTTTAAATCTAATATGGGGGAATACATATAAAAATACCTGGTTGCCTGTAAAGTCCGTATACGGGCGAAATTTTTACGTGACAACGTCTTGAGACTTGAGAGTTGAGACTTGAGACTTGGGACTTGAGACTTGAGACTTGAGAGTTGAGAGCTGAGAGTTGAGAGTTGAGAGTTGAGACTTAAGACTTGAGACTCGAACAGAGCTATGAGTCATAAGGTAACGGAGAATTTGCTGATAACTTTTTTGCGAATGACTTCCAGGGTATACCGATTTATAAGACGTTGTCACGTCAATAGACTAAAAAGTAGAAAATAAAAAAAATAGTTAAAAAAAACTAAAAAATACGCTTTTATTTTAAAATGAACTAAAAAGTAAAAAATAATTTTGAATGTAAAGTTTTTATTGCTTCAGCTAGTATATGGAAACAACCTACCTTTCAAAATGTAAAAAAGCGTATATGCGTACGTTCATTTTAAAATAAAAGCGTATTTTTTAGTTTTTTTTAACTATTTTTTTTTTATGATATGCTGCTTGGCAGTTTTCCTTTCGGTTTTTGTGATGCATTCTGACATGGCAACTGAATACTCTGAAACAACAGACGATATAATACTTTGGGTATCATCACTATAATTTGGTAATTCTTCATTGGCTGGTGTTATAGGAGGAACTTTGCTATCAGCTGGATGTGCATCGTCCAAAAGGATAATTTTTTACACGCTTCTTTTTTTGCGACAGCTTTCTTAAGTGCAGCGAATATTTCTTTAAATAGCTCACGATATTCTGGCCTATTACGGAATCTTAAATCGGTCAGACTTGCATCATCGAAAATACTGAATTTACAATCTTCACCATCACCAATTGAGCATAAGAAGTATCCTTGACGTTCATCGGTTTGTGTTGCCTTGTTGCTAGTTTCATTTGAGAAACCTGAGCCTGAAATTCCCTTGCCTGTTTTAGCTTCTGAAATTTTCCTCGGGGTATGACGGCAGTTTTTACGTCGTGGTTGAGCAGAATTTGTGATACCATTCGATTGGGTATCATTGTAGCTGCTGCCATTATAAATATTATTCGTTAATGTTGTATTAGCATTCTTTCCTTGCTCGGAATAGTTTTCATCGCTTTCCTTATTTGTATTTATTGAACTGTATTCACCAGATGTTTGTACTTCTTCATGCAATGATTGTGGAAAGCTTGGTCTATTTCTTGCCTTTGAACTTCCAGTAGTGCTTCATATTTTTTTACTAATTCCCGATACGGATTTTGGCTTGACTATGTGGTCAGATCTAGCGTGTTCGGTTTGAGAGTCATCTTTATTGTAACAGCTAATCTATAAGCTTGTGTAGAATCTGCCGATGAATCTACCATATCCTTTCGACTTCTATTAACATCATCTTCTGTTTGTGCTATTGATGATCCTTCTTCAAGTGCATTACGATCTTCAACTGATCGTGGAAAACGACTGTTTTACTTCTTCTAATATAGAAAGTTCCTCGTGCACAGATTTCATTTCTTCATGTGTACCTGTTTAGGAAATTCGACCTTACAGTGTTTGAACTATAGCAACAAGTTGATTTTCAAGGTTAGCCACCCTATGGTGTGTAGACTTCTTTGTTGTTTCCAGATCAGTCATCAAACGAATCATTTCCTCATTTTCTTTATTAGCATCTTTCGAAGAATCACCCCTCGGAGAAAGGAAGCCGTAAATGCAATTTGCTGGTGCTTTATTATTTAGCTCATATCCCACTTCCGATCCAAAGCAGGAATTTCCATCTTGTGTTTGAACATGCTGCAGCCGTACTACATGCTCTTCGTTCTGACTATTTGTCTCCTCCTCCTACGTTCATTTTTCCGCCTTTCTGCACCCAATAGTTTCTTGGTATCTTCATGGTTCTTACTAAATTCCTCACCGCGCGACTCAAGTGTTTCAATATTGTGTATAAGCGATTTAATGTACTTCTTATCAGCGGTGTTCTCTACTCTCAGCCTATGGTTCGCCCTTCCTAGATCTTGTATACCAACTTCCAGTTGCTCATAAATTCGAAGGCGGGAGTCGACAGACTAGACAGACCAGACTGACCAGACAAGAAGAAATGCTACCTAGACGATAGTGATGCCTGCAATCAAACCACGGACCTCTAGCATGCTAGTTAACCTACTTAGACCCAAGGCTACCAAGTCTAGGAGTTTGGAACAAGTTTGATTGTTTCTGAGTTCTTTAAAATAAGAGGTATGCTGTCCCGGTAACTCTTTGTCCCGATCAGGAAAAGGGAAAGCACTGGCACGAGCTTATCCCAACCAGGAAGGAAAAAGCATAAATTTCTGGTGGCAGCGGTGGGATACTGAGCAAATATCTCCAGATTGTTCCTATTATTGTACAGTATTGGGACGACTCAACTACAAGCACCCGGATAGACAATAGCCTACAAATTTGCAAATTTCTCATCGCTCTACAATCGTAGCTTACTGAGGTACCTGCAGCTTGACTACTAGTATAAGTTGCTGGTGGTCACTGAATTTTTGTCTGCTGCTTTTGAGAATGTAACCCAAAAATCTACCAAAAATTTAGCCCAAGAAAAAAGAAAAAACCCAAAAAATAATTTCTTTTAGTCATTAACTTTTAGCAGCATTTCGCAAATAGCTTCCCCCACTCATTTCCTTGGCCTTAATTCAGCAATTTCCTTCCTCCCAGCACAAAAGGATGACAGTAAATTTTCCAAATATCTGACGCTAACGTTACTATTTCGGCCGCTATTACTCACCAGGTCTAATATATATACGCAATAAAACAATCACGTCAGCAGTAACTGCCTACAAAATTCACTTGTTCCCTCTTCAAAAGGATTTCTTTCTGCTCGATGTGTCACAATGATCAATTTGGGTCTCTCCTTCATGTCCGTTTAAATTAATTCCACGCAATCCGGGGTCTCCCAGGCGGTCATTCATAACAAAATGCTCCCCGCAATTAGGCACACCCTTAAATCTGCTCCTATGTGCCGCCGGGATTACCTCCACATTATGCCCGCGCGCGCCATACACGTTTGATGAAAACGGACACCGGTGACAGAGTAACAACAATGCCCGGAACTTTCATAATATAAGATGGCAACGTGCAAAACGGACATTTCTGCAGGAAGCCCTACTCCCATTGTTGTTGGTGTTCCCGTGCGACATGGAAAAAGTAACCGGGCATAGCCCCATCCTGATCTCCCAGGTTAGTGCTCAGCCCAACCCCAGCCATGGGACCAGCACTCACCTAGATGTGAGATATCTACCTTCCAGGTAATTTAATTAGTTTTTCAGATTTTATACTCGGTACTCGTCGCTTCAGGTTCATGGCTTTGCGGCTGGTTTCTGTTTTTGGGTCGAAGTGTTGATGTTGTGGCCATGGCTATGATTTGGTCGACCACTCCTTGATTCTTGCTCAGTTGCGAGTGGGTTATTTGGCTTTGAAAGGTCACGCTACTTGACATGGAATGTAATTTGCGGAATTTTTCATTTAACCAAAATTAGATTTGCCAAAAAAAGTTGTTGAATTTGATTTTTTTAATGAAATTGTTTAATACGCATTTGGAAATTGTGAGGAAAATAACACCAGTGATTTTTTCCAGCCAAGTAGGAAAATCCCTAGGTCCTTCATCAATTCAAGGACCATAGTTTGGTTTAAAGTGACTACCAGTGGAAGGTGTGAAAGAGGGTTTGCTTTTTAAAAACTATAAATATAACGATGTATCAAATCTCATGAATACTGTCGTCGCCATTTGAACCGAGTATACTTTTGACAGGCCTTATACCATAGAGTTGTACGCCAGACCGCTTGAACAAACGCAGCAGTCTGCCTATAGGCTGGTTTGTTAGACCCTAATTCACGTCATACACCAAGATCGCTATCGCTGTATAATTATAGAGGACGTGTAGAGGTTCTTACATAGTATCCCATCGCTGCTACCAGCAATTTGTGCTTAGCCGACCGTGCTTTCCCCCTCTGATTGGAAAAAGATACCCACAGGCACCCTGGAGACTATGCTATTTGGAACCGCTGCATCTTGAAGAAGAGAAAATCGGGCATCATTTAGGTTGAGAACGATTTGCACCGTGGACCCTGGTCTATAGCGGGGAAACTCTTTATGTTACCTGCCACTGTCCGAGGAGAAGGGGGGGAATATGAGATTTTTGGTTGCTAACTGTACAGTAGGTCCACGAAACACAGTGCAACGATTCCATAAATACAAATACAACGTTGTGACCTCTTTACTGCATGATCATACACCTTACTAAAAAAAGAAAAGAAGACACCGGATCTTATTTGATGACATTTCTCGTGACAGTATAAGAGCGAGAATTGGTTACAGAAACCGTGTGACGACTTCTTTTTCTTTTTATTTTTCTCTCTCTACCCTCTCTTAGTTGAACTTAGCGGCAGATGATCTACTCTACTCATGCCATGATCACAATGACATAGTGATCGAATCGCCACAAAGTAAGTCCCTCTCGAAACTCTCGTTCTTCATTCTAAAAAAAACATTCGTTCCAGCTATGTTTCTCTCTTCCGGGGCAGCTCTGACCCATACCCCGAAATGCTGGAGAGGGGCCAGGGTAGTCTTTATCCATAAATTGATTGTATACTTACATTACGCTTCTCCAGCGGACTCTATTTTGCGCGACAGCTCTCAGCTCTGACCAGGATCTCCCAGCTGTTGCGGCCTCTGCTAATAGGCTGCTCCTCCACGTTGTTCTCGGTCTTCCGGCACGACGGGATCCTTGCGGGTTCCAGTCAAGGGCCTGTTTGGCTAGATTCTCGTTTTCATGTCACAAAGTTGGCCAATCCAATTCAATTTCCTTCTATCCTTTCTTGGCCGGCAGGGCGCCGTAGTTCTTCATTTGGAATCCTATTTTTCCAGCGAATTTTTAGGATACGACGTCTGTTGATGGAAACTTCTAGGCGCCTTATGATGAGTAGGGTGGCTTTTCAAGTTTCGCAACCGCACCAAAGAGCTGCCTTAATGTTGAAGCTGAACAGCCGCAATTTGGTGTTAATTGAAATCTCCGTTGATCTCCACAGATTTCCATCCGCACATTTACGGCATACTTTTTGGTAGAGTTATATCCGGAGAACTGTTTAGTAATTTAGTACAGCACCGTACTGTTGGCTGTTTGCAGCGTTTTCCGCTTTTTCTGTGAGCCCGTTTACCGTTTAAGGTTTGTTGTAGTTTCCCAGCAAATTCTCGCCTTTCAATGCTGTCCCGCTTTGGACGTTTCCGATTGCGACGATTTTGAGGCGAATAGTTGCTACTATCAAATGATGGTCATTTCCAGTATCTGTTCCCATAAAGCTCCTGACATCTTCTAGAATAGTTCCCCATCTGCGGCTGATGGCCACGTGACCTATTTGGTTTTTCTTTCTACCATTGGGCGATACCCAGATCTCCTTGTGTATCTTTTTGTGACAAAAGTAAGTTCTGCCTACCACGAGTTGGTGGGAGCTACAAAAGTCAACGAAAAGCTCACCGTTGCTGTTAGTGACTTTAAATTGTGTGTTCAAAACCGGTGTTGTTGGGGCCGATCTGTGCGTTTAGGTCACGCATTAAATCAATGATGTCTCCCCTTGGAATAGAGCGAAGAACCTCATTTAGTCGCATGTAGAACTCGTCTTTGATGTCATCGTCTGCGTCTTTCATAGTCTGGTACGAAGGCGCACGGTAATAATCCTCTCAGAAACTGGTGACCAGCTAATAAGGCTGGGCCTGGCTTCTTTGGTGAGTATTACGCCAACGCAACTCATACGGCTTTCAGTTTCATTTCTGGCAGAATATAAGAAGGACTCATCTTTTGGACAGATATGTTCCCTCCCATCGTGCTATTTGGTCTCGCTGAGTCCCATAACCTTGATTTTATATCGGTTCATCTCGTTGAGTACTTCATCCAGCGGTCCATCAGCAAGCAGCGTTCATACAATCCATGATCCGATTCGTGTCCTGGTTCGAGGTCGTCGTCGTGTTGTCCATCCTCCTCCGGCTGGTTTTTATTGCTAACCGGCTTAACCGCAGAGAACTCGCGATTGTCTCCCGTTAGCTTCTTCCGAAGAAGAAGAAGGCACCGCGTGGAGATGAGATTAGGGTTTTGCTAACAGAGCTGCTAGGTTTTCGTCTGCAGTGACTCTTCTCGAATTTTGATAGAAGTGACAGCTCGGGTGACATCACCTTCCAAGGTGTTTGTTAGCCGTTTTCCCGCCAAAGCAAGCAAAGCGTGGTGTGTTTTAATATTTTGACATACGAGAAATATTTGCTTCATTAAAAATAATTTAATTTTTTCGTTGATGGCTTAGAACTGTCAAAACTTCTATGTATGTGTAAATTACAGTTCTTATTCGAAAAAAGCTCATCATACTTTTGTTACCGTGGATAGGGGCCTAGGGCCGGTGCTTAGGTATTTTGCGCCCGGTGCAGTATACCATAAAGCGCCCCATAAGCTCTTTAGATTTTAATCGCAGTGAAAACTGTACATTTTCCTGTTATTTAGAGGTGTTTTATTAAAACTCATTCTCAAATCGCGGCGTCACGGTAATCTCCCGTGAGCGTAGTTCGATTAAAAAGTTTTTAAGCTTTAGAAAGGTTTTTATTTTTAAATTCTTTTATTTAACTTCAATCCAGACTGATCAAATCTTTGAAGTTAAATTTGACCCACTTCCCGGTTTCGGATAGAGCTGAAATTTTGCATACACGTTTAGTTTGGATGACAATGCAATCTGGCCATTTTGTAAAAATATCAAGATGGCGGTTCCAAAATGGCGCCCGATTTTTGAAATTGTGCTCCGCGGCCCTCTGACATGGGTATCAAATGAAAGGATATGACAGGTAGAACACAATTAGCTATGTGGCGTCATTCCAAATTCAAAATGGCTGCCAACACTAAATTGCGGAAAGATTATAATAAACTAAAAAGTAGAAAATATAACCGATCAATTTCCAATTTTGCACACACTCGTAATTCGGGTGGTTAATGTGTATGAATGATGAGATGAATAGTTGAGTTAAGGGTGAGTTGATAATAAAGAAGCAATACACGTTACAAAAAATCACAAACAAACACAGAGATGCTGCTGTCAACTAAATTCAACTACTCAAATACTGAACTCATGTCCGTATGCATAATTTCAACTCAACCCAGGTAGCAGAGCTGAGTCGAGGTCAGTCAACCTCAACCCAACTCGACTCCCGTTTACATGTAGTTAGACTTGGGTTCAACTTGAGTTCAACTCATCATGTATAAGTACTAAATGCAATCTGACCTTTTTGTAAAAAAATCAAGAAGACGGTTCCGAGATGGCGGCCGTTTTTGCAATTATGTTCCACCGAGCCCACGACATGGGTATCAAATGAATACAGTAAACTGCGTGACGTAATTTTAAATCTAATAGAATTGCCATCATAAAGTGGCGGAATACATATAATAAACTAAAAAGTAGAAAATAAAATAAATGGTTAAAAATTTTTTTTTAAAAAAATTCTTTTAATTAACTAAAAAATGTACTGAAAAGTAAAAAATAAAAAATATTTAAAAGAAATCGTGAAATTTCAATTTTAATGAAAAAGTTAATTAAAAGAATGGCGCATTTTTCATCAATATTTTTTACTTTTTACTTTTCAGTACATTTTTTAGTTAATTAAAAGAATTTTTTTAAAAAAATTTTTTTAACCATTTATTTTTATTTTTAGTAAAAGTATGCGGGACAGAATTGCTTAGCCTAATCCTACAAAATTATCATCCGTCCGGATAAGTTATTTGAATTTTGTTGTGACCGTCGATCAGAGCCGGCGCTTGAGTTTTTGGCGCAGCAATATACCCAATATAGAGGTATCGGAATATTTTTTGCCTTTGTATGAGTTGATATAGTATAATATAAATGCATTCCGTTCATAGATGAAAATGAAGTGTTAGGGCTTAGAATGCCTAAAACTCAGTGGACTACAGGGCAGCTTGAGAAATAAACCTTGTTTGACGATTCGAACTTTTATTTAACAAACTTCAATTCTTTAACAATTTTAAAATTCAATATAATTTCACTAATTCAAATAAACATTAAGTTAACTATTAAAATTCAATAAAGTTCACTAGATAATAACTTCAAGCTATTTAGTAAAACATTTATCAGGTTTAGTTCGGATAAAATAACAATTCAAGTTTATTTATATTTCACTTAATTAAATCAATACACTTAAAATTAATATTAATAGTCACCCTTGGTTAAATTGCTTTATTAGGCTTTACTTGGTTCTTCTTAATTTCCAGCAATGTTGCCGTTGCTGAATCTGAGACTGGATGTCCTGGAGCTGCTGTTGTGGGTTCGTTTAGATACTCGTATTAGATGCTGCCTCTAAGTACGCCAATATTGGGAGGGCTGAAATTCAATGTTAGTTAGAAATATTTTAATGTAAACGCCACTTAATATTTCAGGTTAACGTGATTTGTACATTAACTCGTTGCGTAAAATGTACAAGTTGGATTTTGATTAATTTACACCAGCTCGATACGTTAGATGTAAATTATTATTTGATATTACATGAACTCGAGACGTTCCATGTACCTTGGGTTGAGATCACTTGTTTATTAGAATTTCTTCGAGCTCGAGTCGCAACGAAGATCAATTGTGATCTGAAATTCCCGACCGACTGGCTGCGTTATTTATTTCGTTCCTGACAATGGCAATTTTTTGGAAGGCAATGTGGGGGGGGGCCATTGGAATTGGAATTTTGCTTCAATTATTGTGTATATGTCCCTTCTTGTTATGTATATCAATTTTACATAGCAGCTGATTTATGTGTTTTGTTGTGACATTTGGCTAATATGGATGCGAATCGGTGAGTTTGTCTTATTTGATTAATTATTTTAATATTTATAAATTTACTTCTCTCTTTTTTATGTTTTGGTGGATGCGGAGCCAAATATGCTGGAATGGAGTTTGTATTGCCTGTAGGGTAGTCAGGTTAGTAGGTTTTTTATATAGAATGTTTTTCTTGGTGATAAATTTGTTTGTTTACAGGAATATGATAGCTGCAAGACGTCGGTGGAGTATAAACTTGGTTTCCTTAAGATTGTTCATGGTAAGTATATTGATCAAAGATTGTTTACGATATTAATTATTTATTTTTAGGATATTACGACTGAACATCCTCCCGGGCCTTGAAGCGTTAGCTTCAATATCTTCTAGGTGTTGTTGTTTTTAATATTATTGTTGTTGGAAGGGTATTGTTAATAAAAAAAAGTTTTTACATGCTTATATGAATATAGGTTTATTAATTAAATTTCCCTCTTTCTTTGGATTCCCGGAAGTTGTTCAGTGTTGTGCCGTTTTTCTTTGATTGTAGGGTGATGCGGCATCGTCTATCTTTAAGGAAGGTGAATCGTAATGTTCCCTCCTTACTTTTGTGCCGGTAGGATCGCTTGGCTGCCCAAATTTTAC
This sequence comes from Thereva unica, assembly GCA_949987705.1. Classification (NCBI taxonomy): domain Eukaryota; kingdom Metazoa; phylum Arthropoda; class Insecta; order Diptera; family Therevidae; genus Thereva; species Thereva unica. Next base: position 26,944,023 of record OX465281.1, on the reverse strand, counting down.
TCCATGGCAAAGATAGATTTTTAATTTTTCGCCACAATGCTGGTTCCACAATGATGTTGGGTGGAGGTTGACGTGCCCTATACTCGTCCAGCGATATTCGTTTTTTGGGTGGTGTGACACTAGGTGCTTGGGCAGTGCGGTGGGTGGATGTCGGCACTTTATGCGGTTGAGTGCGCCTACGAATTTCCGGGCCGCACGGTATAGCCTCAAAAGGTCTTTTAAGACGTGGTGGCTGTGGTGATGCTGGCCTGGCTAATTTGGTCTTAATTGACGCTGACTCCGCTCTTGGTGGTGTGGACAATTGTGGTAGATCGTCGATCCACAAATAATCCATGATTTTTTTTTTTTTTTTTTTTAAAAAATAAAACACTTTGACTTTCAGCACGGTTGATATACTAATGATAGAGATGATCTTGCAGAAAACTTTGTAGAAAATTTAACGGGTTTTCTTAGACGTTATTGTTGTAGTATTTCGGAATTTTGTTCGACATGGTTTTGATCCTTGCTATATGATATAGAATCTGAAGCTTGGGTTTCATTGACATGGTTGCGTATTATTTGGTTATCGCTGTCGTTAATAGGAAGTAGGGCTACCTTTGCGATTGGTCTTCGAATTATAGAGTTCTTTGTTTTAATATCAACTACCCGAATTAGGTTATCGGTGCCTGGATAAACTTTTACAATGCGTCCTAACGCCCATTGTAGCGGAGGTAGACGATCTTCTTTAATTAAAACTAAGTCTCCTATTTTTAAATTAGGTTGTGGCTGAAGCCATTTAGGACGTTGTTGAAGTCTAGTAACATATTCGGTGGACCATCTCTGCCAGAAATGCTGTGTAAGTTGCTGACAAAGTTGCCATCGATTCAAATAATTGGGTTTACTCTCTAATAGATCTTGTTGTGGTGGTGCTAATAAGGCATCGCCGATAAGAAAATGGCCTGGAGTTAAAGCACTCAGATCTGTTGAATCTTCGGTCAGTGGGCATAACGGCCGTGAATTCAAGCATGCCTCAATTTGACTTAGCGTTGTGGCCATTTCTTCGAATGTTAATGTGGCGTTTCCGAGGATTCTTCTGAGGTGATACTTTGTCGATTTAACCCCTGCCTCCCAGAGGCCACCGAAATGGGGTGTATGTGGTGGATTAAAGTGCCAATTGATGCCTTCATGAGATACGTGGTCAGCGACTTGATTCTGTTGTTTGTGAACTTCTTTGAGGAATGAGTTTGCACCAATAAAGTTGGTGCCGCAGTCACTGTACATGTGTTGACATTTTCCTCTTCTTGAGATAAAGCGATAAAGTGCTGCTAGAAAGGCTTGCGTGGTAAGTTCACTAACGAGTTCGAGGTGTATGGCTTTTACTGACAAGCAGATAAATACCGCAATGTATCCTTTGGTTGCCGGAGCTCCTCGTCTCTTACTGGTTTTGATACTGATTGGTCCGCAAAAATCCACACCCGTATGCGTAAAAGGCCTTGACATCGTGACTCTTTGAGCTGGCAGATTTCCCATTAGTTGACTATTGACTTGCGCTTTGAATCGAAAACATGTCATACATTTGAGTAATAACCGTCGCACAGTATTACGCCCGTCTAGTATCCAATACCTTTTTCGTAGTAGTGATAAGGTTAGTTGAGTTCCGCCGTGCATGCATGAATGGTGATACTGGACAATTAGGAGAAAGCTTAAGTGACATGAATTGTTTAAAATTATGGGATGACGTTCGTTATGACTTATAGGAGCGTTTTGTAGACGTCCGCCGACTCTTAGAATTTTGTCGTTGTCTAAATATGGGTTTAAATTTTTTAGTTTGCTTTTTGGATGTACAGTCTTGTGTAATTCTAGATGACGGAGATCATTGGGAAAGTGTAGTCGTTGATGAAACTTCACCCAAAGGTTCGTGGCTCGTTCAAGTTCTTGTGTTGATAGCCAAAGTTGTCTTGGTCCGGGGCGTTTGATTGTACGGAGACAATATGCCGTGACGCGAATTAATTTTGAAAAAGAGGAGAACCTTTTTAGTAGCTCTAACATAAATGGATTTTCATCATACATGGTATGTAACCCGTGAATATGTTTCCTGGTTTCTAGTTCTGTTTCCTCGAAACTCGGTGAATGAGGCCAGTGGCTGGGATCTTGAATTAGCCAATGAGGTCCGCTCCACCACTGTGTTGTAGTGATCAGTTCGTTTGGTAGAACTCCTCTGGAAGCGAGGTCAGCTGGATTGTCTTTCGATGAGACATGATGCCATGGTGCATTCCCTATTAATGTGAAGATTTCGCTTGTGCGATTTGCCACGAAAGTGGTCCACTTTCTTGGTTGTCCTTTTAGCCATGAGAGGACAATTGATGAGTCTGTCCACATGTGTGCTTCGATGTTGTCAAGCTGTAAGATATTGCGAGTATGCCGTATTAATTTTGCGGCTAATACTGCACCACAAAGTTCCAATCTTGGTATAGATATTTGTTTGATCGGAGCGACTTTAGTTTTAGAGGTGATGATCTGGATTTTCACGTTGTGGTCCGGGGTAGAGATTCGACAGTAGATCACGGCTGCATAGGCGTTTTGCGAGGCGTCACTAAAGGCGTGGAGTTGAATGTCCTGAGAGTTCTGAGTAGTTCCTAACCATCGTGGAATGCGAAGCTGTTCAAGTAGGGGGAGTTGAGCCTTTATCATGGACCATGAATGTTGTATTTTCGAAGGCACGGGCTCATCCCAGGTACTGCCAAGGATCCACAATGATTGCATCAGAATTTTTGCAGTAATTATCACTGGTGAAATCCAGCCTAATGGATCATAAAGTTTGGCAATCTCTGATAGAAGCTCTCGTTTGCTCAGCATATGATGATCTTGAGTTATCTTTATTCGGTAGCTGAATGTGTCAGAGGAAGGGTACCACATAACACCTAAAGATTTGATGCCTTGATCTGGGTTGATGTCAATAGGCTCAGACACTGCTCTATCCTCTTCTGGGATGGTGGCTAGAATGGAATTGTCATTTGTAAGCCACTTTTTGAGCTTGAAACCGCCGCGGAGGAGAAGTTCGTTTAAGTCCTTGTGGATTGTTATTGCCTCATTGATCGAATCTGCACCCGTGAGTAGATCATCAACGTAGAAATCGTTAAGAATTATTTCGGAAGCACGTGGATAGGAGTTACGTTCGTCGTTGGCTAGCTGCTGTAGTGTACGAATTGCTAGAAATGGAGCGCAAGTGACTCCAAATGTTACCGTGGTTAAACAATATTCTTGCAAGGGATCTGATGGGGATTCTCGCCATATGATTCTTTGGTAAGTCACATCATCTGGATGCACCAATACTTGGCGATACATTTTAACAATGTCTGATACCAGCACGAATTTGAATTTCCTCCAACGAGTAAGGACCGCTATGAGTTCATTCTGTAGTGTAGGACCGGTCAGCAACACGTCGTTGAGAGAATGTCCGGAACTGGTTTGTCTCGATGCATCGAACACAATTCGTAACTTTGTGGAAGTGCTCTCTTTGTAGACTGCATGATGCGGTAAGTAGAAACTTTTGTAAAAAATGGAATTGCCTTGTTGTACTTTGGTCTCGTCTTCTGAAGTTGCTGCTGGAATCATGTGTTTTAGTTGAATGTACTCATTGATGCACTGAGTGTACTCGCCCTTTAAATCTGGATTTGACAAAAACCGTCTTTCGAGGTTCAAGAAACTTCCAATGGCGGCTGCCCGCGACCGTCCTAGTGATTGTTGGTGTTGTTCGCTGATGAAAGGTAACCGCACACAATATCTACCATCCTTTAGGCGTTGATGTGATTCCTGATAGATTGTTTCGCATTTTCGATCATCTGGATTTAATGATGATGTAGTGGGAATCTCTTCAATCGTCCAAAATTGTTGTAGCTGTTGACTGAGAGTTGTTAGAGATGTAATGGACGTAAAGGTGTTGGGTGAAGAGAATTCACTGGTATTACTTGATGTTTTCCCGCATAATATCCAGCCTAATAGAGTCTCTTGTGCGATTGGTTGGTCTGGAAGTCCTTTTCGAATGTTGGGTAATATTAAGGATCCGTAAATATCAGCTCCTAATATTACATCAATTCGTCCTGGTTGATTAAAGGTGGGGTCAGCCAACTGTATCCCTTCAATATGTTTCCAGTTGATGGGTACAAAGGGTCTTGATGGTAAGAAGGACGTTAAAGTTTTTAAGACAAGGGCTTGTAGATTCAACTGATAACCCCCGGGTTGAATAACCAGGGCCGTTTCCACCATTGACCGGGAGATTCCAGCGTCGGATTGTTGTACACCCAAGATGTTCACAAGGACTGGCTTCTTTTGTAGTGAAAGTGATTGGGCGGCATATTCTGTCAGAAAGGATGTTTGCGAGCCTGGATCTATGAGTGCCCGAAAGGTTTTGCGTACTTTCCGGGGTCCTTCTAAGGTTATGATTGCAGTAGAGAGAAGAACTTCTTTATACATTGCTGAGTGTAGAGAATTAAGCGTGGTTGTGGTCTGCATAGATCGTGGCGGAGATGCTTCGTTCTCTGGTTTCGTTGCGGTATTTTGCGGGGGACCTCTATCGGCGTTGTGCAATAGAGTATGATGACGTTTCTTGCAATGTCGACATGTAAACTTGCTCGGACAGTTTGCTCCCATATGTCCTCGTCCCAAACAATTGATGCACAGACCATTTTTGCGTGTTATGTGATTTCTCTCTTCTATTGTTGAATTCATAAACTTGGAACAATTTCTCAAGGGGTGATCTTCTCCACATGTTTCGCAAGCATGATGATGTCCTGTGACGAATGACTGAATCCTTGGTGGTGTTGAGAGATGTCGTTGGGTTTTACTTAATGATGGCCCCTTTTTTCCTATGGCTTCTAGCGTTCGGAAGCGTGCCTCCAAGAATTCGCGTAGCATCGTCCATGATGGTACCTCAGTGCTCTTACTATTGCCTTGTTCCCATAGCTGGAGCGTTTCGGTTGGTAGCTTTTGTCCTATTATGTAGACTATCATCGCGTCCCACTTGTCCACTGCCACTCCGAGATTGTTTAGCGCTTGTAGACATTCTGTTGTTACGTCCATTAAACTCCTGATTCCTTGTGCCGATTCAGAAGATACGGAAGATTGATTAAGTAGGAGTTTCAGTTGTGCGTTGACTAACACTCTCTTGTTGTTATACCTCTCTTTTAGGAGATCCCAGGCTGGAATGTAGTTATCGTTAGTTACTTGTACCTGTCGCAAGAGACCTTCAGCTTCTCCACTTAGATGTAACTTCAAGTATTGAAGTTTCTGTGCGTCAGACAGATTATGATTCTCATGGATCAGGCTTGTGTAGAGATCATGAAAAGTTGTCCATTTCCGATAATCTCCAGAGAATTTTTCCAATGAGATTCGTGGAAGCTTGATAAGATGCTCCTTACTTGACATAGCTATCTCCCTTTCCTGTACTCTGGGAGACTGACTGCCTGCTGCTATTGGTGGATACTCGGTATCATACCGAGATTCTATTGCTGCGTAGTGTGCGTAGAAGAATGACTCCATTGCTTCGTATAGTTCGTCCTGGAAATATTTGTGGTTTAATATTTCCGAATCGACAGGTTCGTTGTTTTTTGCCACGAGAATCTGGATATGTGCTCGCTTTATTTCGTTGAATTGCTCTTGGAAATCCTGCAGTCGTTTTTTGTAATATGGTTCCGTTCGCCTTGCGGAGCCATCCTTTTTGTAATTCTTGATGAAATTTTCCAAGAGATCCTTTCGTGCTATTTGCAATTTGATTTCAGCTTCCATCTTTTAATTTGATGTCACTGGTTAAATTTCTAAGCTACGCTGCGACCACTGAGTACTTTTATACCGTTTATCCGGCTCGAAGGACCAAAATGTTAGGGCTTAGAATGCCTAAAACTCAGTGGACTACAGGGCAGCTTGAGAAATAAACCTTGTTTGACGATTCGAACTTTTATTTAACAAACTTCAATTCTTTAACAATTTTAAAATTCAATATAATTTCACTAATTCAAATAAACATTAAGTTAACTATTAAAATTCAATAAAGTTCACTAGATAATAACTTCAAGCTATTTAGTAAAACATTTATCAGGTTTAGTTCGGATAAAATAACAATTCAAGTTTATTTATATTTCACTTAATTAAATCAATACACTTAAAATTAATATTAATAGTCACCCTTGGTTAAATTGCTTTATTAGGCTTTACTTGGTTCTTCTTAATTTCCAGCAATGTTGCCGTTGCTGAATCTGAGACTGGATGTCCTGGAGCTGCTGTTGTGGGTTCGTTTAGATACTCGTATTAGATGCTGCCTCTAAGTACGCCAATATTGGGAGGGCTGAAATTCAATGTTAGTTAGAAATATTTTAATGTAAACGCCACTTAATATTTCAGGTTAACGTGATTTGTACATTAACTCGTTGCGTAAAATGTACAAGTTGGATTTTGATTAATTTACACCAGCTCGATACGTTAGATGTAAATTATTATTTGATATTACATGAACTCGAGACGTTCCATGTACCTTGGGTTGAGATCACTTGTTTATTAGAATTTCTTCGAGCTCGAGTCGCAACGAAGATCAATTGTGATCTGAAATTCCCGACCGACTGGCTGCGTTATTTATTTCGTTCCTGACAATGGCAATTTTTTGGAAGGCAATGTGGGGGGGGCCATTGGAATTGGAATTTTGCTTCAATTATTGTGTATATGTCCCTTCTTGTTATGTATATCAATTTTACATAGCAGCTGATTTATGTGTTTTGTTGTGACATTTGGCTAATATGGATGCGAATCGGTGAGTTTGTCTTATTTGATTAATTATTTTAATATTTATAAATTTACTTCTCTCTTTTTTATGTTTTGGTGGATGCGGAGCCAAATATGCTGGAATGGAGTTTGTATTGCCTGTAGGGTAGTCAGGTTAGTAGGTTTTTTATATAGAATGTTTTTCTTGGTGATAAATTTGTTTGTTTACAGGAATATGATAGCTGCAAGACGTCGGTGGAGTATAAACTTGGTTTCCTTAAGATTGTTCATGGTAAGTATATTGATCAAAGATTGTTTACGATATTAATTATTTATTTTTAGGATATTACGACTGAACATGAAGTCATCGGAATTTTTAATATTTTGTGAAAAGTTTTCAATTTTTTTAAACACCTTAATTTCTGGAATTGCGCCCGGTACAAGTGCACCATTTGCACCTATGAAAGCGCCACCCCAGGGCCTATAGACACTTCATTAGAGTCTGTTCAATCGCCATATCGTTCAGGTGCTTTAACACGATTTCGCACTTCTACGAATTCAACAAATTCACAATCTTTCATAATATATTTTTATTAAAGTGGAAAAAGTGGGGTTTTGTGCAGAAGGCTGAAGAATCCACTTTTTTTAAAAATACTTTTTTTGAGCTGTGTTTCTCTGAATTTTCTTTCTCTCTTGTTTTTTGTTCCCACTAGTGCCCTGCTTGTTCTCTTTTCTTTTTGCTTTACATGTCGCTCGTTCGTGAAACCCTTTAATTGGCAAAACCGTCTATAGAAGGTCTTTATTCTGACCCAATTGTAATCTAAATAAAATTTTTTTTCCACTCGGATAGGCAAAGACGTTTTTCGCATTGAATGTACGAATCAAACGGTGGCGGTTTGAACGTAGTAACTTGATTCGTTTGATAGTTACAGTCATTTCTGTGAAACATTTTTGGTAAACAGACACGTAAATTACACAGGCCTGCAAAAAACGTTTTTTTTTCTTTTCAATTTAATAGTCGTATCCTAAGTATTTTTTCGCGCTGAATCCGAATCCGTTGGCCAAATTGCCCTATCACGTCAGGATTTTGAGCAATCCTAACCTAAAAGTGCCAAAAAGCGTGTTTTTTGCACTTTTGCGCGTTAAATATCTCAAAACTATGGAATGATAGGGCAAATCTGACAACGGGATCGTTTTCAGCATGCCAAAATCTATAGAAAACCATGTCGAAAGCGTGAAATTTGACAACACTTTTTTTGTAATACTGAAAAGAAAAAACGAGGTGCAACGATGTCTTAATAAAAATCGTCGATTTCGCGCCAAGAAGTTTTTCTTTTCAGTATTACAAAAAAAGTTTTTTCAAATTTCACGCTTTCGACATTGTTTTCTGTAGATTTTGGCATGCTGAAAACGATCCCGTTGTCAGATTTGCCCTATCATTCCATAGTTTTGAGATATTTAACGCGCAAAAGTGCAAAAAACACGCTTTTTGGCACTTTTTAGGTTAGGATTGCTCAAAATCCTGACGTGATAGGGCAATTTGGCCAACGGATTCGGATTCAGCGCGAAAAAATACTTAAAATACGACTATTAAATTGAACAGAAAAAAACCTTGCAGGCCTGTGTTATTGGGGATTTGATAATAAATTCTAAATTGAAAAACAGTACATACCAGTGACTCGATCGTGTTCGGATTTTTTTTGGTAAGTTGCTGCAATGTTAATTTTGATAATTTGTATCTTTGTGTTATTTTACCCTTTTTTGCTTTTTATTTACCTGAACGTTTTTATTGTTAACAAAGGTGTTTTCAATATGGAAGAAGAAGTAGAAATACGACGAAGTCATAGAGAGTCTAAAAAATTCAAGCTTTCTTCAATGAGTGATGAAGAAATTGAACTGTTGAGCCATTCGCAGTGAACACGAAATTCAAGAAGATGATGATCACAGCGTACTTGATCCCGATTATGCTTGTATGATATCACACCTGAAGAAGATGCAATGATAAGCAATTGCTTAAAAGTATTGAATACCACAGCCTTTGTAAATGCAGGTAGCTTATCATTGAATTTAAGTGCAATTAGTGATGAACCAGTAGTGAGTAGTCGTACAACACTAATTATCGCGGTGTAACGTTGTTGAGTACCTACCGTGTATAAGATATTCTCCGCTATTCTACAAAACAGGATGGCCCTATACGCCAGAAACATCATAGGCCAATACCAGTGTAGCTTCACCCCAGGCAAATCAACGACTGATCAGATTTTCACCGTGAGGCAGGCTATGGAAAAGTGTCTAGAGTTTCAAAACTCAATTCAACACCTCTTCATAGACTCACATCCATGGGGGGAGTAAAGTTATTTCTTTTGTGTGACAGTAATGGCTACTCGTACCGATTTGAAATATACACTGGAGCTCAGAGTGATGATATCATTTTGCCTGGTACACCAAACATTGGATTAACAGGAAATGTAATCAGGTTGTCACAAACAGTTCCAAATTTTACCAATCATATCTTCTACTTTGACAACTTTTATACATCCCTCCCACTTTTAGCTTATTCAATCGAATTCCAAACTGCACATTGGTTCAGCTTATGGTATCGATATCTGTACAGTTTTGTGGAAAGATACAAAAATGTGAGATTGTGTTCAACATATGTTGGTACGAAACCTTTTCTCCAAACGAATGCAGTCAGCCAAGCAGCAAAAGCTCCTCGCTATAACCGAAAAACCAAAAAATATAATATGGTGGTTGAATGTCCACAAATAATTCGAGAATATAACTCTCATATATGGGAGTGAGTTGATTTAATGGATTCTTACGTCCCATAATAGACTTCATATAAAAACAATGGATATGGCAACCAGGATTTTTTACCATCTTCTGGATATGGCTATAACAAACGCTTTCGTTCACTATCGAAGAGCGAATTCTGAAAAAATCCTGACATTTCTGGGATTGAAAAGGAAAAAGACATGACGATGTATTAATTTCGTTTGAAAACTGCTGTGTGTCTGTTGAAAAACGACCGGTTGGCTGTCCACCATCGCTAACGCAGCCATCTACTAGCGGTAGTAATATTGGTAAAAGAGCAGTTTATTCGGTGGAGAGTGTAAGGTACGACGAGATGAATAAATTTTCCTGATTGGAGGCAAAAAAGTCGTTCAAATTACGTAAAAAATCAGATACGCACATCTTTTGTACCAAAATGTAACGTTCATTTATGCTTTTCAAAAGCCAAAAACTGCATTAAACAGTACCACATGAATAAATGATTCTTTGTTTATCATTATTTACCTGTTTACCTGAATATGTTCAGTATTTTATTTAAATAAATTTTGTTTTTTGATAAAATAATATGTTTAATTTTTTCCCTTAATCCGGCAAGACCGTCTACAGACGGTCTTCGACCTTTTGCACCTGGCGGCTAAACCAATAAAATTATCGCCAACCGGTCTTTGGATTCGTGTTTCTCGTACCAAAATCACCTTAAAACTAAAATTCTCATAATACAAAACCTGCTATTTCTGTCTTGCCGATTAAAGGGTTAAAAAACTTACTTCATCAACAAAAAGCGAACAAGAGAGGCCTTCATATCGAGACACAATTTGTCCCCACCGAACTCTCCCCGCGTCCAGAAATTTCGTGTTGAAAGATCGCTGCAACCACCCGTTTTTGCAGGATCAATAACAAAGGACTCATGCGATACTGACCTACCCTGCTTGTCAATGGTATCATGCAATTGTCATAGTAGGAAGAGGTAGTTTTTCGAGTCCTTTACTTCCAAGTAAAGTGCTAAAGGTTCTTTGATATGTTTCGAGAGAGAGATGATCATAGTTATAAACAAAATTTGTGCAAGAAACATTAAGAAAATGTTTTCGTAACTAAATAATCGTTAAAAGTAATTTTTTTATCATTTTCCTCCCCGGTTAAACATTACCAAAACCCGCACAGTCCGTCTCCTTTATCACTCACAGAAAATGCTCTTAAACTTATTTCTGCCACATTTTCTAATTATACTAAAGTAATTAACTAAAACGACAAACAAGTGTCAGATAGGTACTTAAACTGTCTGACCCTGTGTCCAGTACGGACTTGTGCCAAATGTGTATATAACAGAAATATAAAGACCGAGAGTCCATAAACAAAAGTTTTGTCGGGGGGTAGGACTCCTTCGTCCCCATAAGCTGCGGATGATCGTTTATTTTCCTGTTCAAATTTTGTCCAAATGAAAAGGACGAAAACTGTCAAAAGGGTTTTTTGTTGCAGTTCGAACGAAATGCTTCCAGTGAACAAACACAAATCCTGTTTTGTTGCCGGTCGCATGATGCTGGTGGTGCTGGTTTTAGTACACGGCCGGTGGTTTTATAAAGTTTAAAATTTTAGTAGTAGTCGATTTAGCACTTTTCCAGGACGTGACAGTTACATGGAGTCTAACCGAGAAAGGAGGAAGCCAGGAAATTGAAAAGCCACCCGAGAACCTGAACCAGGGATAAACAGCGCCTCCCCGCATGCCTTTATTTATGGCTATTTTTTGACAATGTGCCAAATAGTCCTTGCTGCTATTATGGCCATGCCATCGCTAAAAGGATTCTGTTCATTGGCAGCGCGCGAGGTGAACATCGAACGACGTAATTTTTGGTCGACTTTACACTTCTATCAGCGCTGTTAGTCAAAACCACCGCCACATTTCCCCGCCCTGCCCCCCCCCCGTTCTGTGTGTAGTCCTGCGGCACAGAAACTGTCACATAAAAAATTCGATTTATTTCTCCCCGTAAAAGCCAAAAAAGGATACAGGATAACGCATATCATGATGTTGCAACTATAGAGTAATCAGGGACTCTCTGCCTTGTGTGTAGTGTGGAATATCGGATTGACGTCACATCCAGAGGGGGATGCCGCCACCAAAAGGGGAGATCCTGAACCTCTGTATTTTCCTTTTTTCTTGGTTAAATAGAAATGAGGACACACACTATGCTTTCCAGATGATATTCCAGCAAAGGACCTGCGCTGTTCGACGGTATTGATTTGGTGGAGGATTTTATGTTTACATTTCTTTACGGGGGAAGAATGCCTTAGCGTACTAGAAGCTGCGGTTTTTAAGATGAAAGGATAATGCCCTACGGCGGCATGAAAAACTGGTAAGCAGGGCTAGAGGATACCTCAAAGTTAACAACTTTTTATCGCTTTAAATAGCTAATTAGGCCAAGGTAAATATTTTAAACGTCTTTCTTTGCAGTTTTATCCAAATAAAATCAACATTACTCGCTTTTCTGATGGTTTCTTTCCGAGATCTCTAAGCAAATTACTTAAGGATGCTTTTTACTTGTTTGTAAATAGAAGATTCCTCCGCTTTTATTTAGGCTAGAAACATTGACGTGTGTAAAGGGCTTAGGTTTAGTGGTTTAATTCAAAGGTTTTATTTGTGTGATTTTTTTCGGGGCTGGTCTTTCAGATATGGAATATGATTGTCCTGGGGTAAAAATATTGTATGTCTGTGGAGATTTTCTTTTGTTTTCATTGTTTCATTTCTGACACCGTTTAACTTTTGAATAAATGTAATATGACATTTAAAATTTTACCTATCCTCCATAAGTAGAAATGCATGGCGTTGTGTCCGGTAATCAAGCCAACTAATTACTTGAATATCACCCTAACAAGTGCCCTGACATCCTTTCCACTGCGTTACAAAAGTTTCTTAGCCGCGTTAAGAGACGGTACAGGAAGGAACCGCTCGGAGTAAACAAACTTGAGTCCGGGCCTCCAAGGTTCGGTGTGTTGCATCTATGTAAGTCTGATAAGCAAGGCCCTACTTCACCGAACTGTAAGGTGCCCTAATATTTCGTCCCGGATCGAGAATCTACCCATAGATTAGACGGTAAGCAGTACGAATTTAAACCGAAGCGATCTACTTGCGATCTTCTTGCTTGTCTTGCAAAGTTCCTCAACCAAAGTATCCATCGCTTCGGCGAACCTGATCTAGTTGCTACGTTTATGCCTCAAGGTTTTGACAGAGCATGACACCGTTCCATGTTAGCTAAACTCTAAGCTATTCAATATCGACTCAGCTCTAAACGACTGGATTGAGAGGTTCATTTCTGACCGTTCAATTAAGGCAGTATTGGATGGCGTTGAATTTGAAAACCACATATAGAACTCTTTCATTTCTAATAAGACCAACCGTCGTTGGTCTCGAGCGAACGTATAGAAGGTCATGACTTTCTTTAATTGAATCTGTTCGTGAATCTTCATCTTCAACATGTTTATTTCTCGCCTATTGGCCAACATAGACGATCTAAAACCCGTATAATATTCGTGGGGAGTTTTTTTGTTTTTTGTTTTTATTTTTATTTTATATATTTTTTTTTTTTTTTTTTTTTTTTTTTTTTTTTTTCAAAAAGCCTACACAAAGCATTTACGCTTATTTCTGTTGACCCAGATTGAAAGTAGACGAACGAAGTTCTGTTTCTTTACCCGTAAGCGATTTTCCGTCTGGATTCACACCTCTTCGTTTACAGTGGGACTATACCTCATATTTTCGTTAAAGAGCTACCAGTCAACAATTGATCTATGTCTTAAAATGTTCTTCTTCGTAAATGGTAGTGTTTCAATAACTGTTTCTATTTACTTGACAAATATTCGATTCCTCTTAAAGACTATGCTGAGCTACCAAATTGATGCTAATTAACTTGATAGTCAGTGGCGTAGTATCAAATAGTTGCAGGGGGGGGGGGGGTTAAATCGGTATAAGTCGAGTCCTTAAATTTAGTCTTCACCGGCTAACGTCCAGTTCAGGTTCAGTTCAGTTTTTTGTCCTAAAAGTAGGTAGAATAAATAAATAAGATTTGATTTCAAACTTTTAATTTTTTTTAATTAATTAATTAGTACGATTTCTCACAATTTTTTACGCTCTACGCCTCTTGTAACTTGATTTTGACCTACTTCATGTAACCGATCAACCCCAAATTTTGGCCATATGCATAGTTTGCGCGACAATGCAATATGACATTTGTCTAAAAATATCAAGATGGCGACCGAATTACGCAATTGTGTTTCCCGATGCCCGGCATAGGTGGGTATCAAATGAAAGGGTATTACGAATAGATTACAGATACCTGTGTGGCATCATTCAATATGGTGGCCAACACAAGCTGGCGGAATAAAATAAAAAATAGAAAATATAACCTATCAACTTGAAATTTTGAACTTATGCATAGTGCGCGTGACAATACAATCGTACTCTACTTTGTAAAAAAATCAAAATTGCAGTTCCAATATGGCGACCGGATTTCGTAATTGTCTTTCCGGACCCCCGGTATGAGCATCAAATGGAAGGGTATGACAAATAGAATACAATTAGCTATGTGTCATTCCAAATTCAAAATGGCGGCAAACACTAATTGGCGGGCAACACAAAATGGGGATAACCTTTTTCTTTACAAGCCACTCGGTATGGGATCAAATGAAAGTGTACGATGAGTATAGTAAGTACAGTAAGCTCCCCCCCTTACTTAGTAAGCTCCCCTACAAAGCAAAATCTATACGAAAGATTCTGAATATGTTTGTTAAGGTGTCTGTAGTATACGATTTCAAATCAATTTTTGCAGATTGCAAATATGACATTCTACCCTACTTTTGATATCAACTCAGTTCTTAAGAGCTACATTGAGTGTTTCCTTTCGTCGAAACTATAACCAATGTACCCCAGAGCTCACTTTTTCTTTATTTTTATAAACGATTGGGTCTCAATTCCCTCTAATTCAATTCACAGCTTCGCGGGGACGTAAACATCATCGAGCGAGGTGTAAAATCATTATCTTAGCTTCAATCCTAGTCTGATATAATCTTGGTTGTTATTTCTGATAAAATTCCAACTAAGGGTTATCTCCGTTGATGTATAAGGTACTAAGTGTAACACCCCCAAAAGGAGCTATGATGGCATGACTACACGTTCATCAAATCCAATTTGGAGCTAAACATGCAATCGAATCCGAACCGCGGCTGGCATAGTGTTCAACTGCACAACGCCCCCGAAAAAAACGTTTGCCAATGAAAACAGTAAATTATTTGCATTTTCACTTCACTTCAAATCAGTATCCCAGTAGGACCTGTAAGCTTACAGAAGTACTGAAATAAGCCTTTACCAGTAAGGGGTTGGCCTTACTATACCCCTTATAGAAGTGCTTATTTTTACACACGATGTCATAGGAGGTAAGGCTTTACTTTTCTACTTACCTTAGAGTAGTTACATATGTACTTACCTTAGAGTACTTACAGAACTGCTCATCTGTAAGGGGTATAGTAAGGCCTACCCCTTACTAGTAAGTGCTCTTTTCAGTACTTCTGTAAGCTTACAAGTCCCGCTGGGGAAATGGAACATTGCAAAAAGAAATATTCATGGGCGCCTGTGGATATGTGATCCGGTATCGAAATGCTTTTATTTTGTTCATCTTTTACAAATGCCTTTTTCTTTCCAAGCCCGAGAGTGGCTTTACCTAAGCAGTCCCCCAACTAAATTCTAACCACTTCTCCAAAGCTACTTGTCCTCCGTATCGAATGAGAGCCGGGCTATTGAGTATGCTAATGTCGCATTTTATGTCGACGAAGATAATTGCCCGCTTTCTTTTTTTCTATAAAATTTATGAAAACTCCAGGAAAGCTCCCTTGAGTCATCGGACAGATTCTCACTTGTTTGGGTCTAATTCTAGACTACACCTTACCATCTGCCTTCTCTTGTAATGGGTTATATAAGGGCTCATCTAGCACCAAGAAAATAAGGGGTACCCCTTACCAGATGAGTACTTATTTCAGTGCTCCATCGGTAAAGCCTTCCTAGAATTCCTACTGGGATGGGCCACAAAAATTAGCATATAGACCACATGACACCAAATCGCACAACACAAACGGCGCAAATAGGGCCCTGGCTGCTAGAGCTTCTGGCTGAATTTTTGCGCAGGGCCTCCAATTGCCTGGCCGCGGCACTGAATACGACTCGTTTACTTAGTTTTATCTAGGCCTTTAAAG
The DNA here is from genome assembly GCA_949987705.1 of Thereva unica. NCBI lineage: Eukaryota > Metazoa > Arthropoda > Insecta > Diptera > Therevidae > Thereva > Thereva unica. Next base: position 26,928,270 of record OX465281.1, on the reverse strand, counting down.
GTGTAAATCGACAAGATACAAAACCATTATGATTGTGTCTCTATAGAGTCATTGAGTCACCGCTTTCTTGCGTAGCAGCAATGAAATTTACCACTGAAAATAACGCAATATTAATAATTCAAGACTGGCACGATTTGACACCCACATTCTTGCGAGTGTCCCCTTTTCCTCGCCGACCTCGGTAGCCTACCTGGGCTAAGGCGCTCGACTACCATCACAGAGACCCGTGGTTCGAAATCACTTCGTGGCATGGTTTTACACCTTTTCATATTCAAATAGTGTTTGGAGATATGAACGGCAAAACAGGAAGAGAAGAAGAGTTGCTAGGAGTCATAAGAAAGTATGAGATTATTGCGTCTCGGCTAATATTTCACATAAAAAACACTACGGTCTAGTTTAGATGATTGAGTAAAATTGAACAACTTGACTGCAGAACAATCCTACGTTTTCAGTATTCCCAGACTGATACAGCATCCTCATGTTTAAATTTTGGTTCATCGCCATCCCATCGAAACCCACCTAATATGTGTTTACCTCTTCTGTCCTTCAATCTAAGCTTACTAATAGATACCACAACTAAGAACAACGCAACGAACTGATACACCTATACAAGAATAAAAAGTTAATTAAAGGTCTTTTTAATGGCTGTGCCCTTTCCGTGAATTTTGATCCAGAAGACACCAGAAGAAAAGTTAAATTTTTTGTTACCAGCTGTCTAACCTACAACAATAACTCTCAAATCACACAACTCGAAAATCTCCAAAACTCTCCTCAAAAAATAAACTTCGCTAAAAATTTTCAATCTGCAAACAATATTCTGCCCCCAAAACGTTGGCTTATCCTAAGTAAAAAAAAATACTCCCGTCTATTTGCATATTCAATAAAGAAATAAATTCTAGTCCAATTCTTTCATCAAATTTAGTACAAATATTTTCTAGCTACAAAAGTTGGGGAAAATAGTTGGCACATAGAGGACAAAGGAAACGTACTATTTTCCCCCTGCAAAAAAGTAACCGTATCCTTCCAGTCAGATTCGAAGAACAAAGACGGAAGGTTCACACTGACTCGGGTCCTTTGCAGTGTTTTTGCTCTCTGCCTTCCTCGGGGCTTTTTCAGTTATCCTTAAGTCAACAACAATAATGCGTCGAGCATAAATATAAAATAATGTAAGTGTGTATATATAAAGAAGAAGAGAAAAAAGTCCTATGTGTCAATACTAGGGAAAATATCAGAAAAAATATAAAAAAAATAAACAAGGATTTTTTAAGGACACAAACATTTAATTGTTTACGCGCGCGATAAATTTTCCTGCCCGTTGTCACTTAATTTCAGTTTACAGTGTAGAAAAATGATATAGTAGTGGGGGTGGTAGTGTGGGGTATCTATATATCTCTCCCACCCAAGGCTCTCTCTCTAATTAGCGGGGCTGTTGTAGGAGTTACAGTTTCAGTGCTGTGCTGTAGTGCGATAGTTAGATCCTGTGCGCTCCTCTTTATATTGGCGAGTAGAGGCGAGTCCTTAAGACTCGACTCGTTGTCGTTGTCGCCGAGGACAGTAGTGCCAGTACACCACTTACATACTACTCTCTACATACAACAACAAGGCAGAAAAACAGATCCTTTTTTTTTGCTGTTGTTGATTTGATTTTTTTTTCTGTGATTTTGGGGACGTCGGACGGGGGTGAAATACACTGCTAAAAATTCGAGGATTTGTGTGACTCAAGACGAGTGTGGGCGATGATGTAAGGGTACTGCTAATCCTGCCCAAAATAATAACAAAAAAAAAAAAATATAAATTGTCCTTTCTCACGTGCAAGCTTAAATTGTGAGTGATTTTTATTATCCTTTTTTTAAAGGTTGAACAGAGATGAAATGTTGTGATAGTCTTACGTGATTTACAAATGTGATAAATTACTTCTTTGTGTACGTGCAAGTGTGTGAGTGGTGTATATGTAGTGGGATTATAAACAATTTACCCAGCGACAGCAGTAACAGAACGACTACACGAGACCGACAGCAACAACAATAGTGCATCAGGCCGCCGCAACATCAGCAACAATAATAATAATAATAATAAATAAAACTTGCTGCAAGTAACTTGCAGGAAGTTACACAGTAACCTTACAAGAAAGAGTGCTAATTTCTAGGCCAAGGATCTCTAAAGTGACAACATCAGCAACAATAATAATAATAAATAAAACTTGCTGCAAGTAACTTGCAATAGCTTGCAGCAAGTTACACAATAACCTTACAAAAGTGCTAATTTCTAGTCCAAGGATCTCTAAAGTGACAACATTAGCGACAATAATAATAATAATAATAAAACTTGCTGCAAGTAACTTGCAGTAGCTTGCAGCAAGTTACACAGTAACCTTACGGGAGTGCTAATTTCTAGGCCAAGGATCTCTAAAGTGATATCCTGCGGGTGAATAATGCTGAAAAATTGTTTTTATGCCCACGGTGACAGTTCCTCTCCACACGCAGATTAAGGACATTTTCGTGCTGAGTTTTAAATTTTTTTCAATATATTTTTACCCTGCCTCTTCCCACCTCCCCTCCTTAATTTTTTTTTTCATTTTTTGCATTAATTTTATTTTTCTTATCTTCGTTGCGCACACAATTTCTCCGGATACTTCCGGGGAGGATCTTGATCCTTTGCTTCGTTTTTTTTTTATGCTTCTTCCTAATTTATATAAAACTGTCAAGTCACAAGATTTTCTTCAGTCAGCGAAAAAAAAACCTTAAGTGGGGCTTCTCTCTTAAGAAGTTTTTTTTTTCTTTGATTAGATAAGAATTTTTCCCCAACGAAAACCACGAAAAAAATTTCACATATTTTCATTAGTTTATGTCCTTAAAAAAAAATTGGCTAAGAGCCTCGCTTGATGATATCGATTCCTTTTTCTTTTCTCTGTTCACATTTTTCCTCAACCGAAAAACACTTTGTGTCCTTTGAGTGTAGTCCTGTTCTCGATATACACCAAAAACTCGATTTAGACATGAAAAAGGACTTTATCCTGAAGCGTTGTATAATATAGCAACAAAAATTCAAAGACGTCATTTCATCCTTGTGATATTTCGTCACAACTAATAAACGGATAAGCGCGCTATCATCATCCGGTGCGGTGAGGTCCTTATTAATACATATACATATTCACTACCGTCACTACCGTCGTCACTGCGCGATTTTATTATTATTTTGCTTAATCAATTCTCGCAAATATATGTAATGAAGAGAAAGGTCCTTTTTCGGGGAATTTGTTTTTATTTTTAGGAGAACAAACCCCCCCCCCCTGCTTTGTTGTTGTTGCTGTTGTTGTTGTTATGCACACGCAAACTCAGTGAGAATTATTGTTTTCCAGCTAAAAGGTCTAAGGACTCTAATTTCTGTTGACATAAAATATTTTAATTCCTCGTTATTTAATGATGGAATTAATTTGAATTTTCTGGCAGGATTTTATATTTATATGTGTATTGTGGGGGTGGGGGTATATACCGAGGCCTAATTTTAGAATCTTAATAATTTTCACGTTTTATGTAAGATTTGTAATAAGGTTTATGTGTTTGAATGTAATTTTGATGGTATTGCGAAATTAGTTGCTAGGAGGCTCGACTTTAATTTTAGAGAAATTTCTACAATTTCGAAAAGATATAAAATGCTAGTTGTTCTTTAGTGAACTTGCTCTTTCCCACAACCCACTGACGAACAACGTACGTAAGTTATCCTAGTTCCCTATTTAAATTCAAAACTCCGATCAGCATACGAAGCGGCCAATACCTGTCGGTCGATGAAATTTACCCGGTCTCAAAAAGCATAACACTCTAACCGCGAGAAATCCCTGAACAAAAAATGTATGGCGATTGAACCCGTTCCAAAAATTTTGGTTTTGATTTTTGTAACATTCGTTGACTTTATGCGAATTTTTCTTTTGCATATTGGTACCATTTATTAAATTTTAAACCGCCAATTTTCGTACTAAGTGAAACCCAAATATCAATAGGTACCCACTTGGTCTTTACCACGTGTCAAGGTATACGTTAGTGCATAACCTCTCCGTCCGTAGGAGTTTTGTCATCTATATTAGGAATGATGTTGCTCTCCATAAAATATGTAACAGTACGTGTAGTACGTTTTTAACCACTCCTGGCTTAAAATCATCATTCGAAACCACATTGTATTCTTCTGTTATACAAAATTCCTAATATAAGTAACCCCGAGTAAAAATAATTTTGTTGGTTAAGCTTTTGTAAACGTACCCCCAGCCAGCACGTGTAGCGAACAAATGTGCCTGCCATATAGGTATGCACGCTTCCAGGCATGAAAATTTAAAAATGCACCCGCCACAGGTATGCATGCCTCTGTTTCAGATATGAATGTATTCGTAATCGATCATTTTACGCTAGAGTTAGTTGTTTTACCGGATGGTCCCCCAACTAAGTACAAACCACCTCCAATGCTGTTTAACCTACGCAATCAAACGAGAACAGGTCTATTGAGTCTGCTATTGGCACCCCTTATGATTACCAAGATAATTTATCGTTTTCTGCGTTCTATACAATGTAGTGCAAGTGTACCGTCCTTCCTTTGGACTACTCTGGACATCTTTTTGATAAGTACGCATTTGCAAAAGTAGAATTTTTCCTCAGGCGTACCATGCCTATTTCGGGTGTCATGCAACCGTGCCTGTTACAGGCTAAAAACGTGCGAGTCTAATTTTTACTGGGGCGAGGGCTCAATTTCTCAGCATTTGTTATAATTTCCGAACAGATATTCTGATTTGTATGCTTTAACCCGGAATGTGAAATCATTGTTGTGGAAGATTTCCATATTCACAATGTAAATGCGAACAAATCTCCGGTCTCCTTTCTACTGCACCCGTTCAGAGTCGGAATAGGAATGAACCGCGTCGAGTTTGCCAATATACGCACGAATCTCTACCTTTCGGTGTATTTCATCAAGCTCCCATCAACAAGGCTCTCTTCACCAAATTGGTGTATGTCTTATTAGCAGTATTATTTATCCTTGGATGTATATGAGAGCAACTAAGTGCGCCCACTGCCCAATACAACTGAGTGTGCCCAGTGCAAAAACTAACACTGCCATTCAGTCCTCGACATGACAACTTTAAAACTTGGCTTGTTAGGCCAATAGTTAGTAATCCAGGGGCCCCATGAGAAAGTAACGGTTCAATTTTGTCCGCCACATGGTTCTTAGTAAATTGAATCAAAAAGAATTTCACTACATCCGAAACCCAAATCTAAAGCAGACTTACCAGGATCTTTGTTCGCCTCAAATTCTTCTTTTCTCGACACTCCTACCCCAACTGTTCGACGAACTAAATTGATAAAGCCTTGTTCAGAGCTCGTGACAGATATAGCTGCCTCAAAAAGCTTGATGCCAACAAATGCAATGGAACATGGCTCGATGCCATGACGTACCTAGAGTCTATCTTAAATTACAAATAGTACTGTTTTATAACAACAGATCTAGCAATATATCTCAAAGACTTTCGATGGAAGGTTATATTGGACAGAGCTTCCACAAGGGTCAATTTTGCAACCTGCTGCATTCCTTATATTTTTAAATTGACCTACCTACTCACGTAATCGGGATGGAAGACAATCGTATCCCTAAACGGCTTATGATAGCGAAAATTTCGGGAAATAGACCTCTAACCCAGTGTTGGACTCGATTATAAAATCAGTTATGTAAGAGGTGCCTCTTTTTTCTCTTGAGCCAGTACAATGTCATGCTTCAAATTAGGTAAGGTTCTATTGTAATGTCAAAATGACAAAAACAAACAAATTAAAACTTTAAAAAAAAAAACAGAAGAGCCTGTTTTACGCATTTGATTTTAGTATGTATTGTATTAAGCTGCCTCAGAGTAAGTAAGAAACCAATGCCTTCACGATGTACATATATTTATATTTTACAATCTTACTTCGCCTAAGCTCAAGCTGAATTTTGGAAAATGCACTAGAGGAGGCCATTAAATGTAAAATGCAGTACTCTCTTGTTTCTAACAAAACCTGCAAAACTTTTCCATCTGTGTCAACGGACTGCGAGGCGTGAAATTAACCAAATATTTGCTATGGTATGACTAAATATTCTGAATGGTCAAACAAGCATACCAGCGCCTGGGATTTCTTAAAAGAAGCAATCTCTCGTGTCGCATGAAGGACTGTAATCTACAAATCTCCGGGCCATAATCTAGAAATCCTGCATTCGTCCTCGCATTGAATTCAACTTGGGTCGGACATCTTTAACTTATACTTAGATGATGGTGCCATTTGCTCTCCTCCAATTTCTCGATTAATATTTTTTCATATTCTTGCCTTGTTTCTTTCATTCTTAATTTTTCTATATGTTCACGCGATAATACAATCTGACCATTTTGTAAAACTAGTTGGGATGTGGGTTCGACCCTTTCGGTCCACACGATCAACTTCCCAGTGATGTGGGGGTCTTGAGATTTCTTAGATTTTATTTTATTTGAAAACCACGTCACACCATTTTATTTTAATAAATCTTATATTAAAATATTTTTGTAGATTTAGATTTTTATTTTTAATGAATTATATTTAAATTAATTTTAACAAATACGTTAATTATTTTAACGGTTTAAAATCCGGATATGTATAATCTTTTAACTTCTAACTAATACTCATACATTTTCAAATTTTATTTTTCATGACAACTTTTTGTGTGTCTATGTTTTTTTGAAAATCGTTTGTGTGTTCAGTGTCTACGTATATGATATCTGATTCAGTATTCTTAAAGTGTATTTCTAAGTAGTAGTGAAAATATAATTTTTGACATATTAAAAACACTGTACTCAAAAATTACTAGTACAGGAACTGAACTGAATGTTGAATAAACTTGCTACAGTAACGAACATAAACTAATAACAAGTAGCAACGAACGTAAATTAATAACAAGTAGCAACCGCTACACCCAGTATGATGGATGTTGAATATTATGATTGGATATTTTAATAATAAATGAACAATTCAATATAGAATATACATATGTATAATACCGAGAATTTGTCACAATTGTTTATCAATATTTTCGCTAAAATGTCAAACTAAATGTGCGCACTTACAAGATTAGGATGACGAAAATGTATATAAAATTGATGTATTAATGTTATAGCTCACACTTGGGTAATAAATGAAGAATATGTTGTTATTCCAAACTTCAACTATATTGTTAAATTTTAGCCACCTCAAGTTGCAGCTAATGGTGCTACGACTATAAAGCGAATTCATTTTGAGCGTGTTGACGCGCTGATGATAAACTGCAATGGTAAAAACTTCATTTTCAATTCGAACGATTTCAGGAGATAGTACCAAAATTAATCAATGTAACGGATTTGTCAAACTTGTCCGAAAAGGCAAAACTGTAATCACTGGAAATCCCGCGATGAACTCAATTCCCAAAACTGTAGGACATGGAAAGCAATCCGCCGTTCAAACAGTTCTGAACTAAAGTTTGAAAATTTCGTCATGTTTGTAATGGTTAACGTATTTGTTGAATGGTTTTTAAAGAAAACTCGGATTTTGACGAGTGATGACTCTTTGGGAAGCTATTGCTCGGCTGAATCCATAAAAGTGAACTTCATTTTGAACGGGTGTCATTCCAACGCTTCGATCGGCACCTCAATGAAGTCAATATCATTTTTGGTTTGCGTTCTATCGAGCATGTACAAAAACCACTTACGCCCTTTAAACATAGATACCGCTTGATCGAATTTTATGAAAATCTTTTCAAAGCGTACTTTCGGTAATACGCTACGATCGGCACCTCAAAGAAGTCGGTATCATGGTTGGTTCGTGCTATATCGTGCAGGTACAAAAATCACTTACGTCGCTTAAACAAAAAAACGGCTGGACCGAATTTCATGAAAATATTTTCAGATCATATTTCGGTTAATACACTTCGAACGACACCTCAACGAAGTCGATATCAGTTTTGGTTCGCGCGATATCGTGCAGGAAAAAATGACCACATCCGTACGCACACACACACACACACATACTTCCTCCCAATTTTTTGCTTAAAATGCTCCTGGGACCTTGAAAGATGAAAATATACGTTGAAATTTTCGATTTCGATTTTCGGACCGATTACAATAACTTCCTATACTGGGAAGTTAAAAAATCAAGATGGCATGGCGGTTCCAGGATGGCGACCGATTGTTATGACCACTCATTTATGTATTTTGTTGTGTATTTACGTTCCAATTAGTCTTCAATAATTGATCTTCGTAGTTAAACATACTTTTTAACATTGCTCTCGAAGCAATAATGAGAGAAACATAGCTTAATGGAGCAAATAGCATCTTCACAAGGAACATCCAGATACTAGCCTTCGCAGATGATATAGTCATAATTGGACGCAAAGCATAAGAGATAAAGGAAACCTTTTTCAATATTGTAGAAAGCTCAGCAAAGTTCAATCTACGAGTAAATGACACAAAAACAAAATATATGATTGTATCAAAACAAGGACATCGGCTAGGACGAAGTATCAGCCTTGGCGATCATATTGTGGAAATTGTAGAAAACTTTATCTACTTAGGGACAATGCTTACTGCACAAAACCATATAAAGGACGACATCCATAGACGCATCGTAGCCGCAAATAAAACCTATTTCGCACTAGTCCCCGGTCTTTAAAAACAAAGAAATTTCAAGACAGTGCAAAATCAGACTATACAAAACGTTAATCCGCCCAGTTCTATGCTATGGGTCTGAGGCTTGGACATTGACCCAACAAACAGAAAACCAGCTTAAAATCTACGAAAGGAAGACCTTAAGAAGAATATTTGGTGCTGTAAGGGTTAACCAAAACGAATGGCGCATTAGGACAAATGAGGAACTTCAACAAATGTATGACGAAATAAACATATCTACATACATAAGATTGAACAGACTGCGATGGCTTGGACACGTTCTACGGGCTCCAGAAGAAAGAATGCTAGCCAGGATTTTCAATGGAAGACCATCTGGAAGAAGAAGAGTAGGACGACCAAGAAATAGGTGGATGGATGACGTGCTAGAAGATATACGAAAACTTCGTATATCAAACTGGAGAGAGCTAGCAAGACGTAGAGAAGACTGGAAGAGGAGACTTCAAGAGGCCCTAGTCCTGCAAGGACTGTAGCGCCATTTAAGAAGAGTTAAACATATTTTATTTCTTGGATAAACAATATCACATATTGAATACCCACATAATGCAGGGCTTTGTAGCTGAATGCAACTGAAGCTGAACCCTATTGAAAACCTATGAAATCTCCAAAAATCCAGAATAAAATGCACAATTACAATAACAACAATAATAACATAAAAAAATCGCTATTTTTTCTGCTATCACAAACACATAAATAACTACAAAATCGATTTCTCTTTTCAATAACTTCCTGATAACAAAATTTCAGCATTTTCCCGATTACCAACGTCAAATTCCTATATCTGTATTATTATCAAAAAAGGTGCCCTGATAAAGTTTTGCCCATTCTCTACAACCATATATGTATGTACGACATAACCTGAAGATTAAGTCTCATATGATAAAGATGAATCGATACTAACTTTTTAACCATTGATTTGTTTGTTTTGTGTAAAACGATACCAAAATCAATACAACAAAACTCAAGCTTTGTGTTTTTGGAATAGGCATTTTAAAAAGGACGAGACTGGGAGACGACGTGATGCGTCTCTATTCAAGTTTGATGTGTTGATCAAGTCTTTTATATTTGAATTCTTTACTGTTTTTTGGATGTATAAAAAGTGCAAACATAATATTGACAGAATGATGGAAAATTCGTTGTCGTTGTTTTGTCTTCAAACTCTCAGTTTTATTTTTAAATATCTAAGGAGCAATCTATAAATTCAAGAATACAAATTTGGTTTTGCTTTTGATTATTAAATATTAACTATTTTAATCGAAATAAATTTTGTGGACCCTTATCTGGTATGTGTATCAAACTGAAAATATTCAAAACCCCCAGCTCAGAGAAGGATCCTCCCAACCTGTACGAAATGGTGGAGGGGCTTAGACTGGAGGGTAAGCATGGCGCTCGGGGGGTATCTGCAGATACTTGAGATCGCGGAAATCAGTCTTCAACGCCCATATAACGTTTGAATCCTTCTAAAGCAGAAAAATCTGGATTTTGTTGGAGGCCTGTCTACAAAGATAAAAAATCAATGGGCCTTCTGACAGGCAATATAACCCCTATTATAACCTCACAGACCAAGATAAGCCCAGATATTATATTCAGCTTAAAAACAACAATATAGTTTGCCTCTTCTCTAATCCATAGTTCACCGGGTTTAACTGCAGTTAAATTGGAGAATGACCAAGGGAAGGGCCTTTACTTAATTTCATGATCATTACCTGCCTTAACCGCTGGAGGAGTTTATATAGATGATAACAGCCCTAAAATCAAATAGAACTAAACTATAGAGCGACGAGATCCATTATTCGATTTTATCATTAATTCTCAAACTTAGAAGTTTAAAACTTGGGAGATACCCTAACCTTCATATTCACGGAGAATTTCCAGGGCTGGCAGGAAGGAAAAAGGAATTTAGGCCTGGGTGAGCATATCCTTACTACAGGGTGAAATTTCTAAGTCTAATTCTAAACCCAAAACTAGTCCTGTGGGTGAATACAGTTTTATCAACGGCTCGATGATCCACTTTGTGGCGCTGAAAGCATTTTTCAAGTCAAGAGTCATATAATTGAGCATTATTCCTATCCATTGCGGCCCTTGTTAGGTTAGTCCCCATATTGACAGTATCCGTTGTCGATTTAGTCTTCCTGGAGCTGAATTGCATTCCTGACAAGCCAGCTCGGCGTTTGGGCGTGTTCGGTTATACAATCACGGGTTCGAAAAGCTTTGCCCTAGTTGTTACGAAGCATATCGGACTGTAAAAAGACATACCCACTGGGGCTTACCCAATTTCGGGATAAACATAACCTTTTGACGCTTCCATCATTACTCAGCAAACACTACTTCCCTCAGGTACGCTGAGAATACTTGGGCGATTGCAGCTGGTGGTAAACTGCCTGCCAGCTTCACCGCACTATTCGGTATATTGCCCAGTAATGATGACCAAACGCAAGAACAAGACAAGACTGATAATGATAAAGTCTTGGTCTTGGTCTTGCAAGTATGACTTAAATCATGGTCTTGCTTGCAAGACAAGACCATTTTTCCTTATTGTCCAGCGCTTTTCCAATGGTAATCCTTTTTCGGTCCTCCATATTTCTTATTCCCTTACCAGAGTCTGAAAGCTGACTTGCACCAGAAATCACTACCCTACCCCCCTCATTTGACTATTAGCCGCTTCGTTGTACCGACTTACTCGACCACATTTTTTGCCCTCTTTCCATCTCCTCGAATTCTGGCCATTATCGCCTTCGCTGGCAGCGGCTTCTTGTCTTGAGGCAAATCCTTTGACAATATTCAAATGTAACATGGAGGCGTCACATGCGCGTTAAATCGCCGTAGTTTTGCGTGCCTTTCTTTACGACAGTCAGTCTAGCAGCGTTATCCTCGAAGATTATCTCTTTGAACAGCTTTTCATCGAGGCTTCGAGCGCAGTGCGACATTTACTACGTTTCCATGACAGCTTGAGTACTCGAAGGCTTGAAAATCTCAAGAACTCGAGCGCGTATATGCTCTGCCTACTTGAAGCGGCATATTAGCTTAAACTGAGCTTGAGTTCTTTAGCTGTCATTTGAAGTTACTATTATATTTCTTTTATTTCTTCCTTTTATCGTGCTTTTATTTCTTCATTAATATTTTGTCTCCTCATATTCCCACACATTACCTTTTAGACACATTTACAAGCCTAACTTTCGCAATTTCGAGCACTCAAGCTTTCAAGCTCGGTTTACATGACAAGCACTCGAGCCGATCACAAAAATTTTTTTGATCGACTCCAGTCGAGCTGCTTGCGTTTATTGCATTTGTACTTGAAGTACGCTTCAAGTAAGCTTCAAGCTGTCATGGAAACGCACTAATTGATTTTAGGCTCGACGTGATCTTTATTCGAGACAAGAACCTGTGTGATGAGCTTTTTTGTGGTGAGTTTTAGGCGTAAGCGCCAGCTGCGTGAGTCTTGTGAGAGATCTTATGTGTCGTGTGGGCTTTTATGCTGCGGGGCTTGAATGGGATTCTTTGGGGCTTTGGGAAGTCGCAAAAAGTTTTCAGTAATAATAATGATTATATTTATTTATGTGGGATCGAGTATAGGGGTGCGACCTGGGTTTCATGAACCTTGGGTCTTGGGTCGGGTCTTTTTTTTAATGAATGAGAAGATAACCCACATGATGACTGCGGCCAAGTTAGGTCTATTGTGTGCGTACCCCACCAACGGACGAAGGCAAGTAGGTATTTAATTGACGAAAACCGGACTGGGGCAGGGCTCATAAATTCTCTGATAAACCTTCACGAGGTTGTCTGCAGCCTCATTGTCCGGGGACCCAGCAGAGCAAGACCTCATTGGATGTATAGGAAGAATAAATTCCTCCCATTCAGAACGATTCGGGATTCCTTTGGAACCGCAGCTCATCCACCATATGGTCGGATACGCCGCCAGTATTTGGGATACTGTTATGGGTACCCATGTGTACGTTGATCGTAGTCTCATGGGACTTATGGCGGCCGATTTCCGTATGAAGATTTGCGTTGAGGTCAATCCAATGATTCCCTCCATCGCGGCTGTGGCAGAGGCTCGCATAGCTCCAGTAATAGACACACAAGCAAGCCCTTCCAGTTTTCTGCACTTTAGGATCGCCGCAACCTGTTTAATCTTGGGCCACAAGACTATAGCGAGATAAGTGACCACATGATTGACGATCCTAGTGTAGATCCAATAAATCATTTGGGGTGTGAAACCTCATGTCTTACCCAAAACCCTTTTTCAGATCCATACGGCCTTAGTGGCTTTACTGATGACGTAGCCCGGTTGAGTGTTCCAGTTGTCTAGCTTCTCTTGTTATTGAGTTCACTTTGGTACCTAAGTGAGTTATTGAGTTCACTTTGGTACCTAAGTCCACTTTGTAACCTTTGGAGAAAGGCACCAAAACAGCCTTGTTTGGATTGGTTTCTAGGATAGGATTAATAGAAATAAAATCATATCCAGTGTCATCGAAAGCACCTGCGATGTCAAGAACGCACATAAAGCAGTTTCCTTAGCGGAGAAGGCATTCTCGATTTTGCTGACCATGTGGTGTAAAGCAACCTTTGATGACAAGCCGTCTTCCTTCTCGGCGCTTGGGAGTAATCTACTATATATCACCACTCTTACGTAAAAGCTTGCCCATGTCGTTCAGAAAGCATATTCCCTGGAGCTTACCGGAATTTGATACAACTTTTTGACGCTCCGTTTGCTCAGGAAACCCTCCTTTCTTTAGGCACGCTGTAAATAACTGGGAAACCCCACCTATTACCGCGATGATAGCCAGTTTCACCGCTCTGGTGTGACTCATTCTTTAGTGCTTCTTATCTTGTCAGTGTTCTCTTGCAGGATTGTCTCTTTGAACAGCTCTTCATCAAGCTGTGTTGATTCAATGCCGTTCTAAGGGCATGGTATTGATGCACTCTTCTGTTCTTTTTCCCGTCCCCGTGGAACCATTTGACGTGATAGTTGCTATGCTAATGCACTTTTCTCTTGGAGGTCTCTGGCCATCGCATCGTATATATTCTGCCAAAATCGTGAATTTCTTGAAATAATATTAACATAAAATTTTTAACATTTCCTTTTTCTATTCAACTTCCCAAGCCAATTTTTATTTTATTTATTTACACCATTTCTTTTCTTTTCTCCATTTTTAGATAAAAATAAAATAAATATAAAAAATATAAGCGCTAAATTGTGCGCCTGACAAAACAAAAAAAAATAACTAAAGTGATGTGAAATATGAAAAAGAAGAAAAAAATTAAAGTAAAAATCAGTGAAAGTTCGGCACAAACAAAAATCAAAAAAGTGGTGTAATCCAGAGAAAAAAGAAAAGGATTCCGTTTCGTCCGTTTCCTTTGTAAAATATCTTCTAAATTTCTTCTTCTATCTCTCTAACAACAACAACAACAACAACAACAACAACAAAAATATTATTATTAAAAAATAAATTTAGAAATAAAAAAAAATAAATAAAAATCCATCTAAAATGCCCTTCGGACGAAAATCTCCACTGGAAGCCTTGGCACTTCCTGGCGTTATCCTTGCCTACAAATACAGCCAGTTCCGCCAGCGGAGAAGGGAAGCAGCCAGCCGCAGAGTCACAGAACGTGAACTTTCAGCTTTGCATCATAAAATCGTAAGTTTTGAATTTTTTTCGTCCTGATTTTAGATCCTTTTTTTTGATCCTTTATATCCTTTCATCAGGTTATTCACACTTTTTAAGAAACGAAAAAAAAATAAATAAGAAAATAAACAAAAGAGGACGAAAAAAGTGAATAAATAAAAAGCCACAAAGCAGCCTTTAAATACAGTCAAACGGAAAGCAATCAGCTCCTTTTTTTATGTCCTTGCAATCTCCTCCTTAGCAGAGATGCACACTCATCGCCGCTGGTTTTATCCTTTTTCTTCTCTTCTTCTTTTTTCATATTTTTTTTTTTGAATTGTTGCAATTTTGCATGTAAAAAACCGGCGGAATTGAAATGCAGCTCGAGATCCGAGGAGGGGCGGGCAACAAGTGCATATATCTCAAAGGACTCCTCTCTCCAATGATGGTGCTTCAGCCGAGCTCATCTGGTGTCCTCTCAGTGAAGGAAGTGCATTTGTTGAAATGTTGTTGGTGAATAGAACTCATCACAGATTGGATGCGAGCCTGTAAAATGGGATTTTATTACATTGCTCCTGTATATGAACCCAGGAGTCGTCACCCCAATGTCCATGTATAATTCACCCCAACCCCTACCCCTTCCAGCTACAACTTGTCGGTTAGCAGTTTGGTTTGAATGTGATAAAAATATTATGTTATTTTTTGCCATTTCAATTTTGTGGTTGGTGGAGTCCTTTTGTGGTGGATGGTTTAGGTTGAGTTTATCATTCTTGTGCAGGGATTATTGTGTACACGTGTGCTCTTTTTTGCAAGAATGCAGTTTTCAATAACTAAAACAAATTGCCATTGCAATGGCTTTTGGATAGCATAGCATATATCCAGAATAGAATAGAATTGGGCCAAGAGTGTGCACTTGAAAGAAGTATTAAAACTTTTTCACTCAACAAAATAAAATTCATTAATTCAGGAAAAAGTTGAATACACGACGAAATACAATGCAAAAATCCTAGGAATAGGCGGCAGCTTCTATGAGAACTAGGGCACAACATGTGTCTTTTCCATTACCTCGCGTTTGCTTGCTGCTCTCATACTTCGCAATTGTTTTATTAATTTCTAGCCGGTCGTACCCGATAGACTTGTTATTTCTATTTCAGTTTGTGGCTATATTAATTGCTTTTAAACTTGATGGCGTCATCATTAGATTAGAGTCTACAACTCCTCAGTTCGCCATCTAACTATCAATTTGTAAAAAAGGGGTTTCCCATCGAATAAAGATTCTTTCGGGATTGATAATAGAATTAATCTCTTCACTCATGCGTTATACGAAAAATTGACTAACTCGCCCAATACTTCGACGGGCTCTTTGGTGGTGCGCCCAGGCTCGATGCTGTCCTCACTCTCTGTACTATTCTATTTTACATAACAGACTTTTCTCCTAAGCTCATTTTTACGTCTGCGAGCTAGATTTTTTTTCCTGGACTCGCTATATTCTTCGTTTTACAGTTGTAAATCTATTCAGCGCTGCTGAATTAGTATTTAACACGTCAAACCTATTATTTGAGGCAGCTCGATTGTCATTTGTAGCTGAATAGTATTTTAGCACTTTGATATTACAATTCAGGGCAGCTGAATTCTTCAACTTGTATATAGCATGAAAAATGTTCCATTCACATCAGTATTTTATTCATTCCTTACTAAATTTCCTTCGTTGTTGCGGAATAGCGCAATTCTTCGTGATTTAATCCTACCACGCCCACTGGCCTAGCGTCCAAGCGCCCCATTACCTACTTTCTTTGTCTGCAGTTTCATATTTCATTCCTGTTTTTTATGAAGAATTTTGATATCGTTTCATTCTGCATGCGGAGTTAATCTTTTTTTTGTTCTTGTAAGCCTTATGCCTTATGATCATCATAGGATGTGATGCGAACGCCCATCATGATGCCTGGGGTAGCAGTGGAGTGAACAAAAGGGGCGAATACCTTTTTGATTACCTCTTAACTACTAACCTGGACATATTAAATCGCGGCACGGATCCTACCTTCGACAACGGTAGGAGACGTGAGGTTATAGACATCACGCTAGCTACTCAACAAGTTGCCACTTACGTGAGTGACTGGCGGGTCTCAGATGAGCCATCGTGCTCAGACCACAGACACATTTACTTTATGGTGGGTGAGTCTTTGGAAAATGTGAGTACATACAGGAATCCTAGATATACGAACTGGACAGACTTTCGGGCCGAACTCAGTAGCATATTCAAGGGTTCCATGCACTCAATCAAATCTACGATGGATGTAGAACTATCCGCGGACTTCTTTACGGAGGCGGTTACTGCTGCTTACAGCAATAACTGCCCTGTTCTGATGAGGACGCGTAATAGGAAAACTCCATGGTGGAATAACGAGCTCTCCAAGTTAAGATCCGCTACGAGGAAACTGTTCAACGCAGCTAAGAAGAGCGGCAACTGGGAGAGTTATAAAAGCTCGCTAACCAGCTATAACAGGGCAATCAGACGAGCAAAAAGAAATAGCTGGAGGAATTTTTGCAAGAGTTTCGAAGACATTCGAGACTCAGCAAAAATCTATAAAGCTTTATCAAAGGGCTTGTCGGTAGATCTTGGATCCATCAGGAGAACCGATGGCTCTTTCACACAGTCTAGGGAAGAAACCTTGATAACATTGCTCCAGGCACATTTCCCAGGCACAACCATTTATTCAAAAGAGAACATAACTTCTGCTGGGCAGCGTATAGGCCAACTTTCTAAAGTGCCCAAAGCCGCCTGGACAGAAGCAAATACCTTGTTCAACCATGAAGCTATCAGGGAGGCGATTAGATCGTTCAAACCATACAAGTCCCCTGGAGCAGACGGAATCTATCCCATTCTGCTACAGGAGGGCTGCGACCTAGTCACTCCCTTATTATGCAAATTATTTAGGGCTTCCTTCGCACACGGCTACATCCCATCCGTCTGGAGGAACGTCAACATAACATTTATACCTAAGCCAGGGCGTTCGGATTACACCCTGACTAAATCTTTCAGGCCGATAAGTCTCTCGTCTTTTGCCTTGACGACAATGGAGAAAATTGTCGACCGGGCGATAAGGGAAACTTATCTTCAAAGCCAACCACTAAGCTCCTATCAGCATGCGTACCAGGCGGGCAAGTCTACTGAGACAGCACTGCACAATCTGGTGCTCAGGCTTGAACAGGCAGCTCTAAACAAAGGAGTTGCGCTGACGGCCTTCCTCGATATCGAGGGAGCCTTTGACAACACATCCTTTGATATTATAGCTAGGGCTCTAAGTAGACACAGTCTAAGTAGCACTTTCTGCAACTGGATTGACTCTATGCTGAGAACTCGCAAACTAATTGTTTCTCATGTTGAGGGGTCTCTGGAGGGCACTATAGCAAGAGGCTGCCCGCAGGGAGGAGTTTTATCTCCACTTCTCTGGTGCCTTGTTGTAGATGAACTCCTCGAGCTGCTCAACGGTCGAAACATTTTCGCCCAAGGTTACGCTGACGATGTCGTCATAGTAATTACAGGTGAATCTGAAGACGCCATGTCAAGGCGCCTGCAGCAGGCACTTGATCTGGTCTCTAGCTGGTGCGAGAGTGTAGGTCTAAAAGTCAATCCCGACAAAACGATCCTAGTTCCTTTCACCAGGAGACGATCACTACCGGGAATTTGGGAACCTACATTCGCGGGCAGAACTATAGGCTTTTCTCAACAAGCCAAATATTTAGGAGTGACGCTAGATGCCAAACTCAATTGGAAACAGCATATGGACACTGTGATGTGTAGAACGCGCAGATCCCTGTGGGCTTGCCGCAGAGCTTGTGGTTCCACCTGGGGTTTGCAACCGAAAACCATGTACTGGATATACACCACCATCATAAGACCCATGGTAACTTATGGAGCTTTAGTTTGGTGGCACAGAACGAAGCTTAAGGGTTCCATAACCTTTTTAAGCAAAATTCAAAGAATGGCTTGCCTCTCCATCACTGGGGCCATCCGCACTTCCCCAACGGCAGCGCTGGAGACTCTCCTCAATTTGGTACCCCTCCACCTTGAGGTAGAGAAATCCGCCATAAACGCGGCGCTGCGGCTGAAAGCGAATGGTTACTTGGGCGCTGGTCTTGGGCGAGGACATTCTATAATAATCAACATCATAGAAGAGATTCCGGAAGCGGAGATGCTATCGGACGGCATGCCCTATAAATTCTCAAAATTTAAGCAACCTTCTGTACATATACAGGAAAGGCTTACCTGGACTTTTCCTAAAGTTTTGCCGGGCGGGCTAGTATGGTACACGGATGGCTCTAAAACGGAGACAGGTGTAGGTGCAGGAATCTGGAGTGAAAGTCCCAGATTCAGCAAGGCTATAAGTCTAGGCACTCTGGCAACTGTCTTTCAAGCAGAGGTGTACGCTATTCTGGCATGCACTCATGAGAACTTAAGAAGGGCCTACCAAAATAAACGGATTTTTATCTTCTCTGATAGCCAAGCGGCAATTAGAGCGATAAGGTCCCGTAGGACCAAGTCGAAATTAGTTTGGGACTGCCAACGTGCTCTTCATGAGTTGGGCGTTCTCAATCAAATCACACTTGTCTGGGTCCCAGGTCACCGGGGCTTCGAAGGCAATGAAAGTGCGGATGCCCTGGCTAAACAGGGCTCTGATTTAGAATTCATTGGTCCAGAGCCGGCTATTGGGGCACCGTCCAGCTTGCTGCAAAGGGCCCTGGCCGATCGGACCTTGATGAAACATATTGAACGCTGGAGGTCCGCGCCTGGACTGGCCAACTCTAAGCGGTTCCTTCCAGGGCCGTCCCCTAAGACGGCCAAGGAATTATTACGGCGCAGCAGGAGTGATGTTAGGACACTTGTTGGCCTAATTACCGGACACTGTGCCCTAAATTACCACTTATGGAAGATAGGAAGGGCAGAGGACCCTACATGTAGGCTTTGCCTAGAAGAGGATGAGTCTGCCCTCCATGTTCTCTGTGAGTGCCCTGCAATAGCGAGGAGCAGGGTCTCTTTGTTCGGGAAGTCCCTGCTCGAACACTCAAGTCTAAGCGACAAACCACTAGGCAGACTGCTGAACTTGTTCAGGCGGTCTGGCCTACAAATATGAGGTGTAGGGGTTGTAGTACAATAGGCCAACTAAATGGCCGCAGTACCTTTGGACCTAATACCTCACACAGGAAAAAAAAAAAAAAAAAAAAGCCTTATGCTTCCATTTCTTTATATTATTGAGCTTTTTCGTTACTATTCTGAGTTAGGTATTACAGGCGGCAACCGCAACCAATTACCGAGTACTGGAGCGCAATTATCGCTGAAAAGTCGCTGTTTGCAAACCCACGCTTGAAAAAGTTTACGACGGTGTCCATTGAGTGACTTTAGATTCACCCTGTTATATTCAGGTACAAGATTATATTTGCTATTTAAAGCTTCAAAACCTTTCCTAAGCCCTGTAAGATAAAGTCGGACAACTGCAAAGAAAATGATTGTTTGTCTCTCTGGCTTTTTTCATTCTACAATTATATCAGTATGTGTTATATGGCATTCTTAATCTGATTTCTGCTTGTTGTAGTCAGATCAAGTATTTCTAGTCTTGATACCTGATGTAAAACAACTCCGCTTTGAGCTTGAAATTAACAGAAACTGTACGGTGATATCTCTCTTCGGAACGCACGACAGCTTTTACACATTCTCAATTCGTTCTTTCTTGTTTGGACAATTCATCCCCCTTCTCAAGACAAGAAGACATCTCCTAGTAGATCAGTGGCTGATTATCTATAAGACAAACAGATTACTCTAGATCGTGGCCAAAGGTTGAGCTGTATGGTTAGGAAGTCGTTGAAGATTTCCATCAGTTACCCCATGAGAACACTGGCAAGATTAGCCAAAGCGGTAGCATTTTTGAAGGTTTGACGACGAAGACTACAGCGATAGTTTCTAATAAATTTTCCTTTTAAAATTTTCCACAATACAAAGTCTTTCCTCAATTTACAGTTTTTAAATTTCGTGTAGTCAGATGGCTCACTAACCATTTCCAAGTGGTAGAAAGCGTAATACATTGCTGTGATCACTTTCCGCAGCCTCGGGCCATGCTAGCTACCTAATGCATAAATTAAATGGCAACAAAACGAGAAATACTTCGGGCGCTTTCAGTAATGCAGGATGCGTGCGCAATTGACTTATTCAGTCATTGAAAGCTTTCACTTTCAATTGCTGAATAAGTCATTTGCGCACGCATCCTGCATTACTGAAAGCGCCCATCCATTGTTGCAGTGAGAGTTCACACTCATACGAGATTCTACTCCCAAGCTTCTTTTTTTATCTGTAGGTCATCTATTCTTGTTAGATTTCAATTGTGATCTCATTCAGCGCTGCTGAATTAGTATTTAACACGTCCATGTTTCTATTTAACGCAGCCAGATTCTTATTTGCGTTGAAAAATTTCTTAGCGGTTTGAGATTACAGTTCAGCGGCAGCTGGATACTCTAAACTTAGTTTGTGGTGTTGCCCGAGAGCTGCCGGTACACCATGGGCGCCGTTCTCGGTGCGCTCCTTCAAATTTGAACCTTCCAGTTTATCCAGATTGAGACTCTGCCTCTGGAGAAAGTCTCGTAAAAATTTTCAGTTGGACATAAATGATGCCAAATTCTAGAGGGATTCCTTGTTGATAACGAAAAAGATGAAATGCTCTTCTTCAGCGGTTCTGATTTGATGACCACCCAGTAACCTATAGGAACCGACCAAATTTGATCTGGAGACACTGGATAAGATTTCTAGGTTCCAGATTTACTTTAGGCAATTAGATGCGAGCTGTAGCTCTCCTCGGGATATCTGCAGTGGGGATTAGATTGACGCATTCGCCTAGGAAGCTCGTTGAGGTATGGTCTGCACATTTGATTACCCTAAAACCTCTGACTATCTCCGAGGAGTCGGGCCTTATTCCTCCCTTGCCTACAAGATGTGGTCCAACAACATCACCGATAGTTTGTCTTGCACCTTCATCCAATTTTCGAAGCTAATGCGTCTCCCAAAACCCTCTCGTCCATCATAACTCAAGTACTCATGCACAAAGTACTCATGCACAGTACCAGCCTTCTCATTCCTAGCAATCTTGTCAAGAATAAGAGGGCCTGTCCGGTACTGGCATTGCATGCTCAGAACATCGGATCTGCGCTTTCCAGGATTCGGTTTTCCTGCCGGTCCGGAAAGAATGTGCTATGGCTGGCATTGGTAGTTATCTCGCTTATCGTCTCAAAGTTAATGGGAGTATTTGTGCAAGTGGATTATGGCTGGTACCTGCTGCACAGCTGGCGATTACCTGCTTGATTACGATTACCGATTTGTTTTTATTGTTTTTTTCGTTATCTACATAATTCCCACGAGCAATGCGAAATTGAGTCTATTCTGCCAGAGTCACTTACCAGGATAAGGCACTTATACGACGCAGACTTCCGGGGCTTCGGAGGGAATCGTTTGCGACCAGCACTCTTTAACCAGTAGATGGCCCGCAGCCTGTATAGAGTTAGCGAAATCTTCTTAGCTGCTGCTTCGTCGTTTGACACCGTTGAATGACGATTATTCGCTTGTTTAGTCGGTGTGGCGCCTTCGGTTTAGTTTACATTTTTGCTTTGGTAACTGTCATTTCCGCTGCCACCAATATTTTGTGCAGGATCTAGACTTACTGCTATCCTGTTTGTTTTCATAGATGTTGTGTTATCTTTACGGGAGATCCTTAATGGCCAATAACCTAACCCAGGGCTCCTACACAAGAACTATGTCGAAATTTTCCTCACTGAGCACGACCTGCAGATTATCTGAGGTGCAGAGACTGTTCTTAAGACAGGTAGTTCCACATTTTGGTTTTCTGACACTGACGCTGCCCCTAAGACGTCCTTGGTAGACGCCACCACCACCGCCTCCACAGCCCGTTGTATGGCCTCTTTGCGACTGCTGCTGAGGTAACATAGGCTCAGACTGCAATATCATCCACCGCATCTGAACTTGAAATGGCTAGCTCCTTCTCGACGTCCATTAAAACGTATACATGATGAGTTGAACTCAAGTTGAGCCCGAGTCCAAGTGCATGTGGACGCCAGTCGAGTTGAGTTAGGGTCCATTGAACTACTAACTGGGTTGAGTTGACATTGTGCTTATAACCAGGAGTTCAAAAGTTGAGTAGTTGAATTACGTTGACAACCATATGTACCGTCAATCGCCCCCATAATCTGCGCGGTATTCACTTTTCTTTTGGAATCAACTCAACCTCAATGCAACAATTCAACTCATCATGTGTACGTAGTACATGACTGTTGTACATCTTCGTTAGATGTTAGATGACGTTTGAGCACTTTTATCTCCACCGGTTGCAAAATAGTCGTCATAGCAGGATCAGTTAAACGTGTTGTAGTGTTCGGACTGTTATGTTTCTTGAGACGAAGGAAATCTCATCGGCGACTGATACCGGCTGCGGCGCCTATGGGAGCGAGTTTAATTTCAAAAGATTTCTTCTCTCGTTTTCCTTCTCCTGGCTAATTCCCGTTCTGGATTATTATTCGACGTGATTACATAAGGTGTTACCCATTTCTTCTTCTTTCGCCTCTTACACCCGGTAACAACTTCTCCCCACATTAAACTTTTAAAACAATCTAAATTCAACGTCGATTAAGCTTCACTTCATTAACTTAAAATTCCCTTTTCGCTGCCGCAATCATTTTTCATTTCCCCCGAAAGGAATCAGCCTGGGCATGCACTATTCCCGACATTTCTACTCTTTTGTGAAAAAAGAAAACGACATTTCCCATTACACTTTCTACAGAACAGGATCGAAAGGACTTCCACAAAAGCAATCAATTACAGCTCAAAAAATTTTACAAATCCCCAAAAGGAAATCCTTTCAGATCGCACCCGACGACGACGTCGGCGGCAATCTAGAAATATTGCTCGGGACCATTCCGAGGAGAGCAGCAATTTTCAACCCTTTCCTCACTCAAATTAAAAACTGGTCCTGGCCAGTTGGTTGGGTGGTGGGGGGGAGGGCGGTGGCGCTAGTAGCGGAGCGAGCGAATTTTGTCTACAGCTCAACAATTTCC
Organism: Thereva unica; assembly: GCA_949987705.1. Classification (NCBI taxonomy): domain Eukaryota; kingdom Metazoa; phylum Arthropoda; class Insecta; order Diptera; family Therevidae; genus Thereva; species Thereva unica. Next base: position 26,904,864 of record OX465281.1, on the reverse strand, counting down.
GATAATTCCTGATTGCATCAGCGCCGGGGTCCGTGGAGGCGTAATCGGGAATCGGGCATCGATTTTACATTTGGATCTAGAATAGCGGACGGGGAGGGCAGCGCCAACGCCAGAGCAAGTATCCTTGGCCCACAGAGAGATCGCCCGCTTTATTTCCACAGGACATCGGGGAGGTGCGGCGGTGGTGGTGGCGCAGCGTTAAGAACAAGAACAAATCACAGCCGCTTTATTGTCAGGCTAATCAATATCCTTCAGTTGTTTTTGGTGTATGTGTGTGTGAGTGAGGGTATGTCCTGGCAGCGGAATTTAGCTGGATTGAGTAAGGATTTCGGTGGCAAATGACAAAATCAATAAGGATTCGAAAAAGGATGTCGGGCAGTCCGTTTGCCAGCTGTGATTTGGGAAAGGTCTGCAGTCCGGCAAGAGGTAGCATATCCTTGTCCGACCGCCACCACCACTACTACACCACCAGCAGCGCCAGTCAGACAAGATGGAGACAGATTTGGGGATTCGGTCTCTGTGCGGTGCCGTTGCTGGTGGCTTGATTGATGGTTATTAAAACAAGGTCCTGATTGTAATTTGATATGCTAACCACGGAAATGACCAGGTACCGTTTGAGTTGCGGCTTTCTTTCGGCTATTCTTGTGCCCGTGCACAATTCACCTGGCCCAGGACATGGAGAGTCCATGTCTAGTGTGTGGCGTGACTAGGACTATAGGATGTGGAGGATCCATGCAGAAGGCTCTTTCCTTAACGAAGGCTGAGAACCCATAAATCGACCACGTCGCCTGTCGGAATTCCTTAACCCCCGCACCCCCCACCCCTCACCTTAATATTATTATTTTTTCTTCTTCTTGTTTTTAGTCTCCGGAACTTCCGCTCTCGGCAGCGCAGAATAATCAACCAAATTGCAATGTTGCCTAACCTAAGCCAATTATTTTCGGCCGGGGATCCTCAACGCCGAAACACGCCGTTGATTTATTATCGGATGATTTCCGAACAGGCATGGCAAGGTTACGCCAAGGCTAAATAAAGGATTCCCGCTTTCGTAATTTGCATGGATTTTTCACGTTTTATTCCTTTTCGGGATTTTTGTTTTTTGTTTTTGCAGCAATTTCGGTAATGGTTGACATTTCACGAAAATTATATCAAGACGATAAATGGTCGTTCAGTGCGGTGTGCGCCAACAGACAAGAAACATAGAACGATCTGTTTTATAGTTGCAGTAAAAATATTACGTTTATTTTTTTACTTATTTTTATGTTTATTTGTTTGTGTATATGTAACAAGGCAGTGTTTGATATTTGTGTTGGTTACCTAAAATAAACTAATCAAAATATTCGCTTTCACAATAGTAGGTACTAAGCTACTACAGTTAGCCAATAAACTATGCTGGAAGCGCTAGTGTATTGAAAATTCCCACGATAAAGACAATAAGGCCAACGAACAACTGCCTAACTGAAAACCGAAGTCGTTAAAGGTAAACCATTCGGTTCCAAATTCCGGTAGGCGACGGAAAATTATCTAGAGTTACAAAACTCTTCAATCGCGTAGTTAGAGTAGAACCTCCCTCACAAAGCCATGCGAGAACTAAATTGACACGACTCTGTAGGTTGACAATGACCAATGTGACGACCCAAGTACAGTTCTTCGAGGCACTTCGACAAATGGTCTGACCTACATTTAACCTATCTTTGGAGCAAGTGAATCGAGATTAGGGTGTGTGCACAAACTTGGGCTTTTTGTATGTAAGCTTAGGAATTACGCCTTTTATTGCATACGATGAGATACTGAATAGTAAGCTTCGTTTGAAACATGAAATCTAAATAGAACTAATAAGGCATCTCGCCAGTTCAACCGTGCCGAATTTAATGCATTAAACGAAGTACTGTCTCATCTCCAATAAAACTTGCACCGACCCTCTTTTTATTTCAATAAGATTGCAATAAGATCGTTACGGCAGAACCGTCTCTAAACATCCTAGGCATAACATTAGCCGAAGATCTACGCCGGAATAACCACATATTCCAAATTGCTAAACAAGCATCCCAGTGCCTAGAATTTCTCAAAAGGTTCGAATTCCTCCTTCAGCCGTCCGCCAGGGCTATAATCGACAAGTCCTACATTCGTCCCCGTCTCGAATACAACGCATATGGGCAAAAACGCGGAAAAAGGCATATGCGTGTCCGGAGCCGATGACCGTTTTAGAGTCGGAAATGAGTACCCAAAAAAAAATGCTTTCGGTGGATACCGACCTAGACAAAATTTTTCCACAAAAAAAACGGCCATCCAGCCAGCCATAAAGCCCGGCAGGCCCCAGAAACTGTGCAAAATGTCCCCTCCGTGGCATGTCCCAACTACAAAAATCCAGATTAATTGCGCATATTAAAGGGACCAACTTGTGCGATTCGGGATAGGACGTTCACGAATGGTTTTTGGGGCCTAAAACTTTGATTTTTTCTCTTTTATCGCAAACCGGAACGCCAGAATACAGAACTTACACGTATTCGAATTTTGTCCGAAATTTTCCGTTAAAATTGCGAACCGCAGTGCTGCTAGAGCCTGCATGCGTTCGAATGTTCTGTTGTGGCTCCCTCTGCTCGGGGGATGTTTCATGAACCTGCAACAATTCGAAAACCCATTTGGCGCGTTCGATTTGAATCCCTAACTGTAAAATTCGCTTGCTCTAAAATTCAAAGTGCAAACGCATATTCAAACAAGTCCCCACCGAGGCAGTCGCGGTTTCAACTTCAAACCGAAAAAAACCCGTCAGAAGTGGAAAGTTCAAGTTGTTCTAAGAAGCTGTGGTCACCGGTAAGCGGAAATTCACTCAGGATTCTTCCTGAACTCAGAAAAGCGATTTTAAGTCAAATAGTCCCCTCCGTGGCGGTCCCCTCCGTGGCAGCTTTTTCTTGAAATCTTCAATAAAGATAGAAATTCTGAGAAAATTTCCCCAAGAAAGTTCCAAAATGGTAGACGGTCGCCTTGTAATAGTCCATGGAAATGCTACTTTAACATTGCAAAAATGCAGGACAAGGTTTTATTTTTGGGATGTGTAGGGGGGGTCAATGTGAGCTTAAGTTTGAGTTTTCGGGATTCTAACCCCCCCCCATTTGGCCGCCATCTTGGAAAACGTGTGCAAATGGTTTTTCCACTATATCTCCGAAACGGTACATCTTACCGAAAATTTGCAAGGACACTTTTTGTTTAGAATTAAATAATCTACAATTTATTAGTTACAAACTTTGTGGTAAAATGAATAATTAAGAAGTTATAAGCCTTAGAACACAAAAATTAGTCACAATATTTTCTTTTAAAGGCTATAACTTTTTTTCCTTCAACTTTAACAAAAAAAATAATAACAAGTTTTTTGTAGAGGGTTTCATTAGGAATAATTTTCATTCATTACTTTTTTAATTTCCTTCACTACGAAGGGTTTTACAGCGCCCCGAAGGTATGAAAGTGACAGATTTTCTGAATATTTTATTACAATTTTACCTCCTAGAAATTAGCATTAACAGCTAGCAAGTAATAATTATGAATGAATGACTATACGTTATGAGAAATGCCGATGTTTGAGTAATGTAATAAAATTTTTTCGCATTTTTTTGCGGGTTTTTATTGCTGTTATGCCATGTTTTATAAGGTACTATATGGTTTAAAATGAAATTCTTTGAATAATAACATGCGTTACTCCAATTTTTTAAAATAATTTGTTTTAGGGCTGCACAAAAAAGTGCTTTATTCAGTTATGTTAACTATCTAGCAACATACGGGCGTATTCATTTTATGACAAACGTTTCCAAGTTGTATAACTCTGCTGTTCTATCTACTCTATTCCTGGTCTTTTTGAAGGGCTGTGCAGCGGTTCATGATCAATTACTGGACATTTTTAGATTTGCTGAGGAATTATAGCAGAGTACAAAGGTGTCAAGGCTGAAAGTTCAAAGAGAAAATGAAACAGTTGGTCAGGAAATTAAAATCAATCAAGGGAGCTTCTACTATACAAGACAGTATCGTCGCTGTTGCTGGTACTATGACAACAAACGCTGTTATCCGTACGACTATCAGAATAACTTTTATAACAAATAGAGTGTAAACTATCCTCCAAAACTTGTGTTTTGGTAGTATGCGCAACTGAATATCTATTTACAAAGTTATAAATATGAAAATTTAACTAAGCTCAAAATGAAATAACAATTTTGAAATAAGAATAAGATAATTCCAACTTTTATCACAAACTGAATACGTCCATATTTTGCTAGATAGTTAACATAACTAAATAAAGCACTTTTTTGTGCAGCCCTAAAACAAATTATTTAAAAAAATTGGAGTAACGCATGTTATTATTCAAAGAATTTCATTTTAAACCATATCGTACCTTATAAAACATGGCATAACAGCAATAAAAACCCGCAAAAAAATGCGAAACAATTTTATTACATTACTCAAACATCGGCATTTCTCATAACGTATAGTCATTCATTCATAATTATTACTTGCTAGCTGTTAATGCTAATTTCTAGGAGGTAAAATTGTAATAAAATATTCAGAAAATCTGTCACTTTCATACCTTCGGGGCGCTGTAAAACCCTTCGTAGTGAAGGAAATTAAAAAAGTAATGAATGAAAATTATTCCTAATGAAACCCTCTACAAAAAACTTGTTATTATTTTTTTTGTTAAAGTTGAAGGAAAAAAAGTTATAGCCTTTAAAAGAAAATATTGTGACTAATTTTTGTGTTCTAAGGCTTATAACTTCTTAATTATTCATTTTACCACAAAGTTTGTAACTAATAAATTGTAGATTATTTAATTCTAAACAAAAAGTGTCCTTGCAAATTTTCGGTAAGATGTACCGTTTCGGAGATATAGTGGAAAAACCATTTGCACACGTTTTCCAAGATGGCGGCCAAATGGGGGGGTTAGAATCCCGAAAACTCAAACTTAAGCTCACATTGACCCCCCCTACACATCCCAAAAATAAAACCTTGTCCTGCATTTTTGCAATGTTAAAGTACCATTTCCATGGACTATGTATAACCCCTGTAGCAGAAACGGGCTTGTTTTGGGGCCATATGGGGGGAGAACCCACAAAAAACTCGGTCGGTAAACTTTTTTTTTGCTGGGTTTTGAATGTGCAAATATGCCTTTTTTCGCGTTTTTGCCCATATATCTGGGCCGGGGCCCCAAGAACCATCTTAACTTAACTGGACAAGATCCGTAGGATTTTAGAAGCAAAATTGCAAAGTTTTATCTCTCAAAAGCAAAATTGCAAAGTTTAATCTCATTTGTCCACGGCAACCCGCTCGGCTCACCTGCACACTTCGATATAGAAATTCGTTTATAACAAGAACAACTGTTCTCTGAACAATCGTTTGTTCAGCAACCTTCAACTGTCTGTTGAACAACCTTCCAAAGTCAGTATCCCGAACTCATACAACAACCAAAAGTTTAAATGCAAGGTTCATCGCCATTTCCTCCAACACCCCTTGACTTCCAGTAACCTATTCTATCCATCTCTATTCTTCGAGCTAAGCTTACTACTGGACATAGCACCATGACTTATACGGCATGACGGACTAGTAGTACAAAGGGTGACACCTGAGCTTAGAATATCATATACAACGGCTAATAAAATATCACATAAAAAAGGGCTAATAATAGGGTACCAAAGTTCCGCTTTGATCGGCTCTTCACCTAGCGGATGATATTTTTCCTAGCTCATCTGGTAGTCTGGTACTGCCGACGTAACCGCCTTTCTCGGATGCTTAGCGGAATTCAGTTTTTCAGGAGGTTTAACAGTCCGACAAAGGCTGGCGTTACAACAGGCGAACACCCACCGTAATTGTAACATTGTCTTAGGCTATGTGCCGGGCATCACAAGGTTTTTTGCAGGACTGTACGCACACTACACATACTCATACCGACAGCTATACATTTTTTAAAAACAGAAAAGTAAAAAAAGGTTTTTCCAATTTGATCCCCCTTGGTGAGATGTCGTGAGATTTGGTTTGACCCCTCCCCCTAATCTCATGTGAAAATTTTAAAATTTGAAAAAACTCTAGTACTAACATATTTACGGGCGTAACCACAGCAAGTCGGGCCTTTTCTTAGAATATGGAACTGCAGAAAGTGCCCTCTGGGCCTGTTGACTGTCAAATTGGGTTAGTTGACTTTGCTTACATTAAGATAAAATGCCATAAGCTGATTAGAATTCGGAGTTACGGCTTTTTAAAGAGTTCCTTTGATTTTGAGTTCATTTGATTTTATTTGAGATAACTGATAATTTGGCCTCTTTGTCCTCCCTCTAATCCAGTCGCTATTCCCACATGCAGTGGACACACAACTACCACAACATGAATACTCACTCAACAAGAATTTCATGACGCTAAAATTCGGAGTGTGCCTTCCTGTAGCTCTATATTCAAAGGGCCTTTTCGTGGGTCCTTTTTACTTGCATCGTACGCCGCAGCGTTCGCCGAGTCGCGGGTTTGGCTGGCCGGTGACGGCTAAACAATCGAGGGGCTGCTATGCTACTTTCTGAAGTTTGCATAAACGCGTAAAAATTGTTCTGTAGTATTTGCCCATATCTTAAGGCCCCCATTTACACAAAGGTCACCGGCAGGCCGTGGCCTGAAGTTTTCGCCTTTAGGCCAAGTATAACCACACATCACCTGCCGCCAACTGTATGGAGCCTGCAGTCCCAGAAAACTGGCAAAAATCTTTATGTATTTGGGCATTTATCGTCAGTTCGTGCCTGAAGATCTGAACTTCTACCGTAAATTTAGCGCAAGCATTCACGCCGCAAAAGGCCACCGCCTACCGACGACGGCCTGTAATTGAATGGGGGTTTTTAGTGGGTAAAATGTTTTACTTAAGTAGAACTCGATTAAGCTTTGATTTGAATCAGAGACGACGGAGGGAGCATAATCATTGCAGATGGGGAGCACGTAAACAAATAACCGTTAAAATGTAAAAAGGGTCAATTTATTTACCAGGTTCTGTTAAGTTATATGTGGGCTCGGCTGAGACATGCAAACATATAGAAATAAATATAAGTACTAAAACACTCTAACAAGGAAGCGTGCTACAACAAAGAGGGAGTGGGTACATCAAGGACTCACGTCACATTAAGAAGACTCTTTTTGAGAGCCACTTCACTTGTAAGCATGCTAAAAACCCTAATATTACTATTAACGTTAATAAGCATGCGATTAACAGGTTCGTACTTGCCATAATTGGTATTAGAGGAGTTAGTATGCAGGAGAGGTACACCCCTCAAGCTATAATTACCTGAAACCTGAGTCTACCTTGTCATTTAGTAGCCGATGAACAAATATGACGTCAGCAACTTCACGACGTTTATGTAGGGAGCTTAAGTTGAGTAGTTTAAGCCTGTTTTCATAAGGCGGAAGGATGCGTGGGTCATCCCAAGGGAGATGACTGAGTACGAAACGGACGAATTTTCTTTGAACCGATTCGACTCTTCCAACTTGGGAGGAGTATTGAGGAGACCATACCTGGGAGGCGTATTCGAGTAAAGGCCTCACTAAGGATATGTACAAATGCTTAGTGATGAGGGGGCTGTTGAATTCCTTAGACCACCTTTTTATAAAACCTAGGACTGAACTGCCCTTGGAGGAAATATAATTAATGTGGGTGGAAAAATCCATCTTACTTTCAAACCTGACCCCCAGATCGATCACAGAGTTAACTCGGGAAGTGTGTTGTTAAGGAAAGTGTAGTCATAAGTCAGTGGACCACGTTTCCTGCAAAAAGTCATGACCTCACACTTACTAATATTGAGTACCAGGTTGTTGTTGGAACACCAAGAATAGAATGTGTTCAGGTCAACTTGCAAAAGTTTGCAATCCTCAATACTTCTTACATAACGGTTGAGTTTAATGTCATCAGCGTAAATAAGGATTTGACAGTTCTTTAACAAGGCAACAATGTCATCAATTGAAAGAATAAAAAGAAGAGGGCCGAGGTGACTACCTTGCGGGACTCCAGATGACGCTTCGATGTTTCTAGATTTAGCCCCGCGGAATAAAACCTGGTAAGTTCTGTCGTCTAAGTACGACTGGAACCATACCATAAGGGCAGGCGGAAAGCCAAATTTTATACCATGTGGTATAAGGTAAATCCTAGCACAAAAAATTGGTGGCAGCGGTTCAATAAAAATGGGATCCTGCTACAGGGTTGTCCCGAAAAAATTGGCATTCCTAACCAAAAAGGCGTTTCCTTTGTCTTTAATTGCCTTACATAAGTTTTGTGAATAGATAGATAATAATGGAAGAGTGATACCGTTTGTTACAGGGGACTTGCTTGCTTAAAACGAACGAATCGCTTTCCTACATGAACACTGCAATTGCTTCCAACTTTCAGACCAACGCTTCTTAGAGGAAAAGTCCTTTTGTATTGTTGAGGATTCTTTCAACGAGTGTATTGTCGGGCTGCAAACTCTAGTCGGAAAGATAGTACATAGAAGAAAAAAGAACTGTCAACTCAAATGTAAGGTTTTTAAGCCATGCTGCCATCCATCCAAAACTTCCACGACTTGGAGATGGCTTCTTCCCTCATTATGCCTAAAGGTGAGGGCAGGAGACAAGAATGGGAATTTCCGTAAAAACGGGCAACAAGAATGAAATAATGTTTTCTACGTGGGAGAAATTGAAACATGAAAGATCATAACGCAGGATGGTTTTGAACCGGAAACCTCTGGTATGGTAGTCGGGTACCTCAACCTCGAGGCTACCAAGGCGGTCAAGTGTGCTTTAAGAATTTCCGCCTAACGAAGGTCAATTTTTCGCAGCATTGTTGGCAATATAGTTTCAATATCGAACGATAGGAGAGCACCTCGTAAGCCAAAATGTTACCAACGTTTATAAGTTTGGTTGACATTAACAACCCCATGAATCCGAAGCAATAATTCTGTAAAATCTGACTATACATTTATATTAAATCAATAATTTCCCAGAATTCCATTCTCCTCTCGAACCTCGGCCAACATCTAACCAAGACCTACTTTAACAAGGCCCTGATTATTATTTCTTTCTCATATTTATATTTACACGAGCGTTTCCTTTCCGATGGTTGTATGTAGCGACGAAAGCGAAAAAAAAATGTTGGGAAAAATTATCACACATGAATCAAGGTCGAAGGATACACAAAAATTGTAGCAACAAAAAGGAAAAACGTTAATTTCCCCAAAGCAAACTCCCAGAGCCGGAGCGCCTCCTGCCAAGGAAATATGCTGGCGTGGATACTTTATTCCCACAGAAACCAGCAAAATAAACACGGGGAAGCGGAAAGGGAAGCTGAAATACAACGTTCTGCATCCGGTGGATATGAGCTTTATCACTCGCCATTACTTGTGCCTCCGAATCCTGGCTGCAGGACACATTTGCCCGCGCCCCATTCCAGGTTGTCGTTGTTGTCGTTCCACCCGGGGTAGACAGGATTTCGCTGTCGAATACGTACTATATGAAGAAAAAAACCACACATTTATAGGTCGATTTCAGAGTTATCAAATCATAAAATGTGCAAGTGTTGGTGTCGTCCTAATAAAGCATAGTTTCCCCCCCAGCCCCTAGCCAGCAACACATGAGTATGCAATCTCCGAGGACGATCTATATTTACGTACTCCGCTCTCTCCACGAGGGCACCCATGGCAGGACGCCGCAGTGGCAGGAAACTTGCCGTCAGATTTTTCATTTGGTTCGAATCTGCGGCCGCAGGTTATGAAGCGGCGCACAAAAGGATATTCATAAGGACGTAAGGCAATCATGTGCTTGCTCCTTGTATTGGCGTTGCCGTTTGTCTGCCCCCACCCTTTCGTCGGCCGGGGAGCAGCAGGCCCGCTCGTGGGTCTCGACACAGTAACTTTTTGGCTTACATGCCCTTTGGGGGCTAAAGGATCGCGGCAGGAATATTAATAGGGGAGCAGTGGGCATATGTTAATGAAGGTGCGAATTATTATTCCGCAGTGGGCCCAGTCTATATTTCTCGGGTGGGGCTTTGCAGGGGCCGAAACACACTTGCGGACATGCTGTGACGGCTCGTCACGGGCTAAGGACGGGAACGGAATGCAGCACGAGCCTTGCTGGCTTGAAATTCTTAAAAAGGGTTCTTGGGGCTTCGCTCTTTTTTGGTGTTGGATCTAAATTTCCTCCAGTAATGTGAAGCGTGGATTTTGGGCAACACGAACGTGACTTGGCGTTAGTTTAGAGTTAGTGCGGGAGTGGGTCGCCTGCAGTTGAGCTGTTGCTGGGGGCAGAAATAGATGTGAAAACGTCCTGCCAGTTTTGTTTAAATGTTTTCTTTTAAATGGCACTTGACCATGCTAAGTACATGGGAATGTTTACTTAAGTTCTTTGTTTCGGCTTCATGACGTCTCGGAGCAAGTTTATATCTGCGTTGGCAGATGGATATCTGATTTTATTTTTATAGAAATTGGTTGGGTTAATGAACTTCTCTCATTGCCATTCGTGTCTAACATAAAATAGTAGTAACATGAAGTATAAGCAGCAAAGCAATGAAGTTGGTTAGAGGAGATTGAGAACAGATCAGTTATAAAGATTAGGATAACAGGGCTTCTGGTGGACGCCGGCTGAAATGGTGTGGTGCTTAGATTCAACATCATCCAATGCCACATCGAAACTATCAATCCAGTTCTTTAAAATATAGGGGGCACAAATAGAATACCACTCTGGTCGAAAGCTTTGGCAATATCTAGAGCTCTCAGCATAGGCTTGCCAAGGCCATGAATTAGAACAGACTAGTTAAGGTGCCCTGCTAAACACAAATGAAAATCGCCGGTAGATCGCTTCGGTCTAATGCCGATCTTGGGTCTAAAGCCGAGACTAGCGTTCGCCCTCAAGCTCGTCTGCGTAGGTTTGGCCTGGAGGATTTGGCGCCCTGTGCAGAGCTCGCCCACGGTGCCCTTGAAAAAAGTAAAAAATTTAAAAAAAAATTAGCAACCACTATGCAGCTCAAATATTCATAATTTGGCGTCCAAAAAAATCTAAAATATAAATCCCTTTTAGCTTAAAAATGTGTGTCATATGTCCCGTATGCTGAAAGATGAGTCATGTGACGTGACAAGTCGTTTGAGTTGAAGAAAGTGATTTTTAAATCGAATTAGGATTTTGAGTCCCAGGGGCAGAGAGCTGAAAGTTAAGTTCATGGTCCCTGTGCTGAAAGTCGTAATCCGAGTGAAACGTCACTTTTAACGACTTGTCACGTGACATAACTCGGCTTTCAGCCTAGGGGCCTATGTTTTTAGCGCGGAGACACTACTGACACTAATTTGATACTGAAAAGGGCCGCTGGTGTTTATTCTTTTCGTGTATAGTAGTTTGTGTTGTGAGGTGCCCATTGGCTTGCTTGTGCAGCTTCCACAGATGGCCACACTGCCTGCACGGCACTTGCAATACAAAAATGGCCGAAATATATTAACGTACTATCGGCAACCCTATTGGGCCAATAACAAAAGGTTGCCTATAGTACGATCAAGTACGTACATAGTACGATTTAAGCAACCATGGATATTTGAATAGATCTTTTCTCGGTTTACAGTTGGAATGATAAAAAGAGTTTTCACTCGCTATCCTGAGGCTATCAAATGTCGAGTCCGATTGTCGCTTCAGAGTGAAAATTTATGCTCAAACATTTCCAAGAAAATACTAAATCTTCCCTTCTACTAGTCTGAAACTCCCATCTGAATCCGTTTCCGTGATTCTTCTTCTTCTTCTTCGATGGCTCTACAGCCAAATTCGAGCCTTGGCCTCCTTCAGCTTCTTCCTCCAGACGTCTCTCTGCTCCGCAGCTTGTCTCCAGTTTCTTGTGTTGAGCAGTTTCGCTGCATCGGTCTTAACATTATCTTCCCATCTTGACCGTGGTTTGCCAACTGGTCTTTTGCCATCTGGTAGTAGATACAGGGCTTTTTTTGGTATCCTTGAGTCATCCATTCTTTGGACATGACCGGCCCAACGTAAACGTAGTAGTTTGGCATGGGTCGAAAGTTTACATTCTTTGTATAAGTCGTACAATTCGTGATTGTAGCGTATTCTCCATGCACTGTCTTCATTGATTGGGCCGTATATCCTTCGGAGAACCTTCCTCTCAAATATATCCAGCTTGTCTGCGGATTTCTGGGAGATACTCCAAGCTTCACATCCATGCGTAGCTACTGTACGTATGATGGTTTGGTAGATTCTTATTTTTGTTTTTCTGTGGATGTCTCTGGATTTCATTACTGGCAGTAGTGAGTAGTATGTTCTGTTCGCGGCGTTTATTCTTCTTTGTACGTCTATCGTTTCATCGTTGTCTTCGCTGACTGTTGACCCCAGGTAGTTAAATTGGTTTACCTGTTCAAAGTTATATTTCCCCAGGTTGTATTGTGGTTCCTTCTTCTTCTCTCCACCCTTGACTGAATTAGAATCTTGCTCTTCTCTGCGTTTATTTGCAGCCCTATATGTTTTGCTCCATCTTCTAATTCTGTGAATGTTTATGACAGTGCAAGGCAGTTTATATCATCGGTACATCCTGCCAACTGTTTGGATTTGTTAAGCAGGGTTGCGTTCGCATCAATGTTGACTTTGAGAATTACTCCTTCTAGGCAGAGATTAAATAGCATGGGTGCCAGCCCATCGCCCTGCTTTAAGCCTTGCTTGACTGGGAAGGACTCCGTCAATTCTCCTTGTATTCTGACTGCACATCTTGTATTTTCCATTGTCATTTTTGTTAATTTTATTATCTTCATGGGGATGTTTAGGTCCAGCATTGTTGCATACATTTGCTCCCTGTCGATGCTGTCGTATGCTTGTTTAAAGTCGATGAAAAGTTGATACACGTCAATGTTGTATTCCCAGCACTTTCGGAGGATTTGCCTTATTGTGAAAAGTTGATCCATTGTTGACCTATTTCTTCTGAATCCAGCTTGGTATTCACTTATTGCAGCTTCTGCGTAAGGTTCCAGTCTGGTCTTAATTATATTGGTCATTATTTTATATACTGTGCTTAAAAGAGATATGCCTCTATAGTTTTCACAGTTGAATCTGTCCCCTTTCTTGTGTATTGGGCAGATAATGCTTTGTTCCCATTCTTCAGGCATTTTTTCATTCCTCCATATGCAGCATAGTAATTCGTGTATAGCTGCTGAGAGCGATTCGCCTCCTTGTTTGATCAACTCTGCTGGGATGTTATCAATTCCTGGAGATTTATTGTTTTTTAATGATCGTATGGCACTTTGTACTTCTTCCAGAGTGGGTACATTTGTTTCTCTGGTGTCATCGTTATGTTGTAGACGGGGTTCTGGTACATGTCTGATGCTCTCGTTTGCGTTCAGCAGCTCGCTAAAAAATTCCTTCCATCTTTTCTTTACATCTTCGCTGCCTGTGACTATAGTGCCTTCTTTTGTTCTACATATGCCGGAGGAGGGTTTGAAGCCTTTCTTGAAGAAGTTTACTTCCCTGTATGCTTCCCGTGTTTTGTTTTGGGCAAAGTTTTCCTCTGCTCTCAGGATGTGATTGTTGAGGAATTGCCTTTTCTTCTTCCTGCAGATATTTTTTGCGGTTCTTCTTGTTTCCTCGTATTTCACTTTCTCACTCCTCGTCGGTCTCTCTATGTATATTTTCGTATTTTTATTTCTGGCCTCTATAGCTGCTTTGCATTCCTCGTCGTACCAGTCACTGGCTCTGGCTGTGCGTTTATACCCTACAGTTTCCTTCGTGACATCTGTCAGTACCGTCTTCAATCTCATCCATTTTCCCTCGACTGTATCTTCATTATTTATACCTATCCTTTCTGCTAGAGTTTCCTGATATCTCTCCAGCACGAGCTCTTCTTGGAGACGATCGACGTCGAATTTCTTTTGTTCGCTGTTTCTTCTTTCTTGAGTAGACAGCCGACAGCTTTAACTAGAAAGTGGTCCGATTCACAATTTGCACCCCTACAGGTTCTTACTTGCAGGATACTGGAAGCTGCCCTTCTGTCTATTAGAATATGGTCTATTTGATTGCAGTATCTTTCGCTGGGGGATTGCCATGTGTATTTGTGAATGTCCTTTCTTGGGAAATATGTTGAGCTGACGATCATATTTTTACTCATTGCGAAACCGATAACACGTTGTCCGTTATCGTTTGATGTTTCGTGAAGACTTTCCTTTCCAATGGTCGGCCTGTGCCAGTTCTCTCTTCCAATTTTGGCGTTGAGGTCTCCTATCACCATCTTGATGTCATTCGAAGGGGCCGTATCATATGCGCGCTCAAGCTTATAATAGAAAGTGTCCTTTGTCGTGTCCGCTTTCTCCTCCGTCTCCGCATGTACGTTTATAATTGAGAGGGTAAAGAACTTCGTTCGGAGTCGTATTGAACATAATCGTTCACTGATTGGCTTGAACTCCGTTTCCGTGATTAACCCGGGCAAATAGACATACATACGGACAAAAATTCTAAAAATATTTGAATTTGTGTTAATATGAAGTAAAAAACCATGTGAGCTCAAAAATGACAATTAGTTTGAAATCACAGACAGACACGCCAATTATAGTAGCGACAAGATGACAGAGTTAAAATCGCTCCAAGACCCAGCAACTGCTCACGGGCAAAATTAATGCTACTATTAGTAGGTCTCATGCGAAACTAGCGCTGGCATTCCTAGACCTTATGTACCCATTTATTTGGGCAAGCTCGCGCTCAATCACGAACACAACTTGTCGGGCCACAATTCATACCACTAGATGATTTATGTCAAAGAAATACATACAGCAAGTAACATAGCTTGCAAGGAATGGTATCTATCTTGCCATCAAATCAAAAGTTTAGAGACGCGTAAAGTCTCAACTTGAGACACTGAACCAAACGAACAAGAGATTAGACAATATACATATGGTTATAGTAGCACCACTTTCACCATCTTACGGATACTCCATTCGTCGTACCCCTGGAAACCACAATGGTCAAGGTGCAATTTGGCTCTAAATTGTTCAATAAAGTTACCAAATTACTCATCAAATTAGGTCCACCAACTAACATCTGAAGACAAACGGGATGGTTGAACGCTATGCTGCCGTAATTTCAAGGAACAACACTACTCATTAGACTGTAAACTTTTTCTTCGTTAGGTCAGGCATCCGTATGGATCTATCTGTAGGATCGGGAATTTATATTCTATGATCGTCAAGGCTGATGCTTGATCATGTACTACTTGGCTTTCGTGTCATTTAATTGAGCTTAGCTTTCGAAAATTTATGAAAGGGCTCCTTACGTCTTATGATTATGTCACGTTGACTATCCGACAACATTATTACCGTGAATCCTGATCTTGGTTTCGTTTGTATTGCTGGACAGCCTTTGAAGATCGCCCAATAATATATTTCGCTTGGAAGACACTGGCAGAATTAGATAAAAGGTAGGATTTATAGAGCTTCAGTGAAGAGTAGAGACTCCTCTGTGTATAGAACTATTTCACAATTCTTGTTTTGGAAGTTTTTCCACTACTCTCTGGTGCGAACAAAGAAACCAGGATAATAGGTATTGGGGCGTTTGGGCGTGAGAACTAGGTCACGACCTTAAAAACCGGTTCGACTGCATTTACCGTGATTTATTGAGTGGCTCCTGTCTTTTTTACCTCCTTAGCGTGAGGCGTCATTGCCTTGCATACAAGTTACTGGCCTAAGGTAGATGTACCATATTCCGGGCTATTAAGGGGTTTTGAAAATTGTATATTAGTTTGTAACTGTTGGAATGAAGGTAGCCAAAAAGTGTTTGATGATAATTATATAACTGTTTTTTTGACAATTTTATTCATTTCAGGCATATTAAATGCAAAACAAAAATACAAAATTCCTTAATTCCGGCCTAATTTTAAATGACAGTTCTGCAAATAATCATGCCGATTATACAACTCGCCGGATCGTCCGCGGAGGGAATTTTATTCGGATTTGACGTTTGGCGTATTATAGAATCCGTCGAATGAAAAATAACCAAATGACGGTAATGCAGTGTGTAAAATTTATATTGTAGAATCCGCTCGTGAATCACACTCTATACAAAAATTTTCATTACAAATCCGCATCAAATTTACTGCGGAAGTGAAAAATTTCGGCGTAGTTTTTTTCAATGGAGACTTATAAAATATGAATTTAAATGTTTTTAATTATACTGTCAATTATGAACAAAATAAGTTTACAAATAAAATTCTTTACGCACAACGGAACCGAGTTCAGTTTGAAGAAATGGTTCGAATGATGAAAACGCATCCGGATATATCTGTGAGAGGAAAGCAGTTGGTGTTTTTATTGTAAACTACACAGGTCCGAGGGTCGCCGTCCACATCACTGCATGCAATGCTGTAGCCGGTTGCCCGCAAGCCCTGTATAGCACCGTTACTTACCCATGGCTGCTGTACAAGAGCCACGTCAATAGGCACTGTACCACCCGCACCCTGGGGTTGTTCCTGCTGCTGTGAGCCAGCAGGAGGCTCCTTTTTTGAGCCAATCTCCTTGACTCTAATTCGGCCGAAGCCGTAGAATAGGGACATGCCCTGCTCTTTAAGCTGCATGAGCGACCTCTTATTTATTTATTTAATTTTTTTAGAGAATTAAGTGACATTGTCAAAGTCTGCAATACCATCCGACTAATACTAGGATTTCTTTTTAAAAATTTCTCATTTTGGTGCCTGCCTGGACTTTTCAGCTAATTTAAAAAAAGAATGAGCAGCTGGTCTTTGGTTATTGGAAATCCCATTTCTGCCAATTGCTTCGCCCATTAACCAATTAGGTTATTTTTATTTAAATATAGAGGCCCTGTATATTATGGAAGTGTCTTATCGGACGCAGAGTCGACGACAGAGTTGACGACAGTCGACCGAGTTGACGAAAGAGTCAGAGAGAGAGAGTTGGCTGACTCTTTCGTCAACTCGGTCGACTCTCGTCAACTCTGTCATCGACTCTGCGTCCGATAAGACACTTCCGTATATTATCACAGTTCCACGCTGGAGACTCCAAACCTTTTGTAAACTGTTGTTCAGTGTATTTTTTTGGTCATTTTTACATGGGAAACAGGTGTCTCAACGAACTTGCTGTCAGTAAATGCACTGACTTGGACAATATACCTACCCTCTATGGCTCAAAGGAAATGTGCGTAACCTCTGCGCGGTAATATTTCTCCGGAATCGATCCAGACCGCCGGAAACTAACTCAAGTTTAGCCCTTACAGAAAGAAGGTGAATCTAACGACACTACCGCCAATAGCCAATAGCAATTTCTTCTATTATCCTCAAAATGATGGATGCAATAATCAATAAAATGCTTATGGAATATACTGAATCAAGTGTTTTTCGTCGTTCTGTCAGAGCATTTCAACCAGAGTATTCTTCGTTTTATTGAGTTTGGTCTGGTTGCTCTAGATATCACCAAGGCTTTCGACAAAGTATGGCACTCCGTTCTGCTGAGTAAAGCTCAAGCTATAAGTATCGACTTAGGAACAGGACTGAGAATTTCCTTTCTGGCCAATCAGTCAAGGTGATATTGGACGGCCTCAGATCTGATACCACACCATTTCTACCGAGGGTTCCCGGGCCCTAAAAATAAAGTACTCTCTCATCTCAAGTAAAACCTGTAGAAACCTTCCTTCTGTGGACGGTGCGAATTTAATGGCTGATCCATTTCTTATAATCTTCGGCATAACTTTAACTGAGGATCTGCGATAGAATAATCTCATGTCATTGCCAAAAAAGTATTTTAATGCATGCCAGGGTAGTATTGGTGATCCTGGTACAGATTGGTTATTCCTAAGATTAAATTTTTCACAAAAAAATTAATGGTCTTGGATGTGAAGTATCACGTCCGTATTTTAACGTGACGTCTATTAATTTGAACGTGACAACGTCTGTTATTACGTTTTGTAATTTTTTCTCAATTAATAAATTATATATTTCGAAGCAAAAATTTTTTTTTGTGTGCGGGACATTTTCACACGCGCGTCCTATCTTAAACCGATTTAATAGATGTTGTCACGTCAATAAGGTGAATGAATGTATTTTTCCCGTGTAGAGGATAAATTAACGAAAATTTTGAGCCATTAACCACCCCCCTAACATGTATGGGGGCGGAGATATGATTTTTTTTGTGTGCGGGACATTGTGCGGGACATTTTTACACGCGCGTCCTATCTTAAACCGATTTAATAGACGTTGTCACGTCAAAAAATTTAAATTATTAATTTATTTGGAGCAAAGTGCGCTTGAAATATTATAATTGTTTAAAACTTGTTTAAATTCCTTAGCACGAAATTAGCTCTCGCATCACCACACACTATGTTCTCAATTCCGTTCTAAGAACGGAATAACGTGCAGCATAATAAAATTATGAACGTAATTCCGTCCTTCAAACTATTGCCTTTTTTATATATAAAAACACCTAATAAGAGGTTCAAATTATTGTGAGTTATTAAATATTATTGTATTTACTAGGAAAAATTAAAATACTACAAAAATATACATCCTAGTGCTTGTTATAATCTTAGGACGACAGTCCCACCTCTTTCGTAGTTTACATAAGGAAATTGCTTTGGATGACGTGTTCGCGTCGACCGGCTGATTGAAAAGGAGTTTATGTACTCCAAATGAAAAAGACTATTCACTAAGGTGAATTATTTTGCTCCTAGAATATCATACATTATTGGTGGCTATTTTTTATTCCAAAATATTCAACGGTTTCCTTATTTCATAGCTTACAACATAATAGACCGTAATTATGTACTAGGCCGGAATATGGTACATTTACCTTAATTACCGAGATTTAGGGGTAGTGACACTCGCTTTGTTTACAAATTACTAACTTAATTCCCAGGAGTTTTCGATCTAGTGGCAAGCAACTTCTTCACAAATTTAAGATCGTGATCTTGAACCGGCTTTCAAGTTCGTGACCTAGTTCCCATGCCCAATCGCCCCAATGCCTACTCAGGATTAAAATTGAGTTTCGATATCACGTAGCCAGATGGGCCAACAACCATTCCAAGAAAATAGTATATTGTTATGTCCATACGTCCGTTCTATTCAAGTTGCATGCTGCCTGATACATATAGTAAGTGAAAACATATCAGCTTCATTGCTCGCAAGATCTGTTTTTCTGAGACATGCTATTTGTGGACTTTGGATTTGTTGCATTATTTTGCACGGGCGGCCCACTACACGGCAGAGATATACATATATGGGTGATTGTCATGAAATGGGGGTAGTGGCTGGCTGGCCGTTGTTCTCTAGCTACAACGCCTCAAACAAATTTTTTCTGGGGTGAAAATCTCCATCCAGTAATAAAACACTCTCTCCTTCATCGCCTCCCGCGGCAAGCACTCTTGAACAAAATGGCGGCCCTTCGACCACCGAAAATGTCGCCTCCGTAACCTGTCCATTTTCCGCTTTTACGTCACGGCACTACGTTTACGGAAAAACAGTGCATTATTGCCGCGCGCCTAGGGTCTCAAACGATAGCAGCAGTGTTCCGAAACTGATCACCGGTATGTATTACGCGGGCGGATACCTGCTTAGTTAGATGTCAGTGTTTACATTCTGACTGTTGTTTGTTGCAAATTTCAATAAAAACTATAAGAATAGCGCACACGCAACGACAAATTGGTTGTCAAGTGGCACTAAGTAGTGAAAACGAATCGTCACAAGTTTCTTTATGAATGTTTATCCTCGCCGGACGTTTAGACTGTGAACAATTTATAAACAAGAGAGCAACCCTCAAGAAAATTATCGAAGAAAAAAAAACTGTCGCCTCCGTAATGTGTGTTTTCGTTGGGATATGTGTTGCAAATCTCTTTTAACTCGGTTCGGTATATTTGTTTGCATTTGTAGAGCAAGCAAATTTTCGGAAAAATTGTTTGCTCTCATTGATCATGAAAGCGACGGATTTTTCGATGAAATGTCGCTACCGTAATTGTCGCCTCCGAAGCCATATAATTTCGGCTTTTCGATATAAACTTCTCACTGTCTATACCTCGTGTGTATTTATGTGGAAATATACAGAAAGTACTTCAAAATAATGTTGAAAACACATGAGAACATTTTTTTTCAGCACTTTTTTTTTTGTTCACAAATTTTTGTTCAAATCTCAAAAACTCCCATTTCATGACAATCACCCATATTGGTTTTTTTATGCGAAACTCTAAGCTTAGGTATCACACTTTTCACTACCAGTGCCTGTCATTTCGCTTACGCTATAGTGCAATGTCTAGTATCTCGAATGTTAGAAAAAGTATCGGATATGCTAAAGCTGACCTAGAGGTTGCATAAAGAAGAGGCAGTTAACCTCGTTTTTGAATTTTTGGATGTTGCATGAGCTCACTTTTTTTAATTAGCTGGCTGAGCCACAAATCATATAGGTTACCGGGAGATAGCTTCGTTTGAGTATTATGCCATTTGAAATAAGTTAATCCCGCCAATCAGTCTGGGACATCGACAGTATCAATCTGACTACTACGTGAACAAGGAGTTGTACCGTCCGCTAGGGCAAGATCTGACTTAATCGGCACTTTGGTGTACTATTATAAATCGTTTAAGCTGTTGGGATGCTTTATTAGGGCTACCTTGGTGCTGGTATAACCTTGCTGCTGCCAACGCACAATTTGTGCCTTTAAGCTGCATATCTTGCCGAAGAACTGGCATAGAAAACGAATCACCTTATGTTCTTTTAGGTAGTAACTAGGTTCCTAAACTGAACAAAAACTCTGAGATAGTATGGTTCTCTTAAGGACATTTATTTTACCTAAAGCTCTAACCCAGTGGTTCCCAAATTTTATTTCATACGGAACCTTTCTACAATGTATAAAATTTGGCGGAACCCAACGATGAAAAAATAAAATAATATAATGATATATGTATATATTTATCTTGCAATCGATTTTTTGAATACTTGCAATATGGTATACTCATTATACCGTTAGATCCATGGCGGCCGTCTCAAGAGGACGGATTACTGTTTTCTTCACGGAACAAATTTTGCAATCAATTTTTCAAATTGTTCCGAATATCCTATCATGCTGAAATTTTGCATTCAGCTTTAGCTCCGATGACAATGCAATATTGATGGTTTGGGCTAGGACAGCAAAGTGTGCGGACGTGTGCTGTTCCGGTCCCTGAAGAACGCGCCGAAGAAAAAAAACAAAAAGCGAAAAATTTGTGAACAGTGAAAAAGAAAAAAAAATTGTGGAAACAATAAAAACTAAAAACGTGCACAAAAAAACAGTGTCATAAAAAACGAGCGCAGTCTAACGCGAAGGCCCATCACCCTTCACTAGACACGACCGGACCGACGAACGGCGCAAGTAAGTACCCTTGCTCCCTACCCTCTCTCGCATCTCGGTCCTGCAGGTGCCGCGGCTAAAATCTGTCGGTCGATAAAATTTGCCCCGTCTCAAAAGGCATAACACTTTGACGCGGACAAATTTTATTGACTCTGATGGTTGCGGCAAATGTAATGCCGGGAAATATCCTCGAAAACGTGGCGATTGAGCCCGCGCAACCGAAGTCCCGTTACAAGTCAAATTTTGCTATTGATTTTTGTAACATTCGTGGACTTCATGCGAATTTTTCTTTTGTTGAGTGCCACTTATTGACTTATAAACCCCTAATCTTCGCACTTAGTGAAACCCAAATATCACCCGATACTGACTTAGGTAATTACCAGGTGTCGGGGTACACTTTAGTGCACAATCTCTCCCCCCATAGGGGTATTGCCATATTTGTTAGGGATGACGTGGCTTATTATAAAAAATATTCAAGCACGACTTCAGATTTTAACTATCTTTGGATTAAAATCATCTTCCGAAGCCACGTCATATTCTTTTGCTTCCTATACAGAAGTCCTAACATAAGTAACGAAGCCTCCACTTCATCTTTTGATACCATTTCCGAACAAATCTCGGGATTTTTGTCGTCCAATCCTGAGTGTGAAATCATCGTTGCGGGTGATTTCAATGTTCACAACGCAAAATGGCTGACTTACTCAAATGGCACCAGTGTTTCTGGCAAGGACGTCGAGCTCTTTGCAGACGCCAATAATTTGCATCAAATTGTGGATCGTCCCACAAGAGTCCCTGATGTTGCTGATCAAGGAACCTATCTCCTTGATCTTTTTTAACTTCTCATCCAGCGCGTTACTCTGTTGAAGTTGATTCACCTCTCGGCAATTCGGACCACTCCTTAGTTAGCGCTAGTTTCCCATTCGAATTTCCCACCCCTCCCAAACCAGTTAAAAGAACTGTATGGCATTATGGGAAGGCCAATTGGCTGGGGCTTATTAATTATTTCCAATCTACTGACTGGAACCAGTGTTTCCGAAACAAAAACGTCAACTCTGCCGCTATCCGTATCTCTAGGATCATACAGGCAGGAATGCATTTGTTCATTCCTCATACTACTAAATCTGTGAAGGCTAGGCCCAACAGATGGTTTAATCAGGAGTGTATGAATGCAATCAGAAATAAAGAAGCCGCCTTTCGAGCTTACAAGAGCTCCCCGAGTGAATCGCTCCGTGTAGAGTATATAAAACTAAGAAACTCCTGTAAAGTCACCATCAGGAATGTCAAAAATTCATTTGACAGCAAGTTGAGAAGTAAACTCCTTAACGCAACTTCTGGTAGCAAGAACTTCTGGTCCTTGGTAAGCTCCATTAAGAAGAATTTCACTTCATCCACAACTCCTTCATTCATCCACGATAAGAAGGTGATAACAGACAGAAAATCCAAGGCCGATTTATTAGCATCTCTGTTTGCTTCCAATTCTTCTTTACCCCAAACTGATATGCTACCCCCGGTTCTCGAGCACAGCGCTCATTTAATGGACAGGGTTTTCTTCAGGACTCGCGAGGTGTACAGGTGCCTCAAGGAGCTCGATATCAATAAATCCACTGGACCCGATAATATACCCCTATCGTCTTAAAACAATGCGCCTCACCTTTGGCTAAACCTCTGCGCAAACTTTTTGCCCTATCATACTCTTCCGGAGTCTATCCAGACTCTTGGAAACTTGCCCATGTACAGCCAATACCGAAAAAGGTGACTCCAGCGACCCCTCTAACTACCGCCCAATAGCAATTACTTCTATTCTCTCCAAAACAATGGAGACGATAATCAACAAAAAACTTATGGGATATCTAGAATCCAACCTACTCATAAACGACAGACAGTATGGCTTCCGACACAGAAGATCCACTGGCGATCTTTTAGTTTGTCTTACAGAACACCTCAGCCGAAGTTTGCTTGGATCAGGTGAATCCAGTCTGGTTGCTTTGGATATCTCCAAGGCTTTTGATAGAGTTTGGCACTTAGCCTTATTAGCTAAACTCA
This sequence comes from Thereva unica, assembly GCA_949987705.1. Lineage (NCBI taxonomy): Eukaryota > Metazoa > Arthropoda > Insecta > Diptera > Therevidae > Thereva > Thereva unica. The sequence goes on along the minus strand of OX465281.1, from coordinate 26,881,506 downwards.
AAGCTATTGGAATTGACTCGCTTCTGTATAAGTGGGTTGAGAGTTTCCTTTCCGGCCGTTGAATTAAGGTAGTTTTGGATGGCGTCAAATCTGAATCTCACCCTATCTCTGCGGGGGTCCCCCAAGGGTCAATTTTATCACCAGCCCTATTTCTTATCTTTATAAATGATCTACTTTCAATCCCCTCCAACCCACTTCTCAGCTTCGCTGACGACGGTACCCTGCGTTACTCTTACAGCTACGATACAAGACAGACTCATGCCAGATCCTGTCTGGATGATCGTGAAGTAATGTTCAACTCTATTAATAACTTATTCTAGAGTGGGGAACAAAGAATCGTGTCGAATTCAACCCCTCCAAAACCAAGTACTGTCTTATATCCAAGAAGAAGATCAACACCTCACCATCCTTGTCAGTGGATGGCGTGGAACTAAAGGCCGACCCATCCCTAGACATCTTAGGCGTGACATTAGCCAAAGACTTGCGATGGAATGACCACATATTCCAAATCGCCAAACAAGCACCCCAGTGCTTGGGATTTCTTAAGAGGTGCAAGTTCCTCCTCCAGCCATCGGCCCGTGCTGTTATCTATAAATCCTACATTCGGCCTCTTCTCGAATATAACTCTCGTCTGGGGCGGCGCGTCGATAACCACCTTGGAATGGTTAGATAAGGTCCAAAAAAGGCCCTTAAATTAATTGATGACGACACGGCCTGCTCCACCATCGACCCCTTGAGCCACCGTAGGAATGTAGCAGCACTAACAAAATTTTATCGCTACTATTATAGCGACTGTTCCTCCGAAATAAACGCTCTCCTGCCTCCACGGCAATCTTATAACCGCAACACCAGATTAGCCCACTCGTCTCATTCCCTTTACCTACAACTCCCCCTTTCACGCACTCAACAAGATATGAATTCGTTTGTAAATAGAACAACTCGACTGTGGAATAATCTCTCTCAGTCAGTATTTCCGAGCTCCTACAACATCCAAGAGTTCAAACGCGGGGTTCATCGCCACCTTCTTCAACACCCCTTCACACCCCCATAACCCTTAACCTATTCCCCCCACTCCCCCATAACCCTTAACCTATTCCCCCCCGTACTAAGCTTGCTGCTAGACATTGCACCATGACGTGACAAACGACATGACGGACTGGTAGTACAAAGGGTGATTCCTGAGTTTGAGCACTGCCACATAAAAAAAAAAAATATGGTATACTCAATATACCTTTAGATCCATGGCGGCAGTCTTAGGAGGGCAGATCGAAATATTCTTCACAACCTCTTCGCCATGGGTATCAAATGAAAGGGTATGATAAGTAGAACACCATAAGCAATATAGTATACTCAATATATCGTTTGGTCCATGGCGGTCATCTCAAGAGGCGGATTCCAACAACACCCTCGACATGGGAATATGGAATGGCGGCCAAAATGTTACGGGGCGTGACGTAGACCAAATTTCAAAGAAGAAGGGCTACTCGCACTTTCTGATTAGCAAGAACGCGTTAAACGGCCGGCGCAGCGCCAGTGAGTCTGCGAATGTATTTGTGCTTCAGCGCTAGTGACATGGAACCCTAAAATTTTTTCGTGGATCCGTAAGGTTCCGCGGAACCCACTTTGGGAATCACTGCTCTAACCCATCTTTGCCATTAACCAAAATTCCAACCTACACTTGACCTATTACATATCTTACAATAAATTCCACTCCAAAACGACATAATCTTTCAAAATAAACAGGAAAAAAATGATCTCAAATTTATCATACAAAACTCGACCAACTCCATATATTCGTAGAGACTTCAATCAAATTCCATCATTTCTTAAAGTGAAGTCACTCAACTTCACTTCATACATTTTAATGAGATAAGAAACGATGAAGCAAAAAAAAAAATATTGTGTGTACATCTCACAGAAAGTTGGTAAGTGATAAAGGTGAAATTCACTTGCTCTTATCTCTCTCTACCTCTACCCTCACGCACCTCTACCCTCCAACCCCAAAAACGCCAACACCTCCCGGCCCTTTCCATCATAGTATTTTGTACATGTCGTAAGGATTTTATGCAAGACATAAATCAACCAAGATTTCAAAGTTCACACACAGTACAGGAGAGGATGAAGGACATCGAGAAAAAAATACTTATTTAAATATATATGCATATGTATATAGGGTAAATTCTCGCTACATAACACCCCGCAGAAATGTGCGATGATTCATATTTTTCTCATATTGATATCAAGCGTGAAAGAAAATAAATAAAAAAATATTCGTTTCCTAACATCCCCTGATGGCATTCACATAAGTCCTAGAATCCTTGCGAATCATTCACCTTTTCACCCCTTTTAAGCAAACCACCGAAAAAAAAGCTTTTGGGAGAAATCCCTTATAAGTATGTGGGTGTGTGTGTGGGTATATATGTGTGTAAGATCAATGACAAAGTTTGAGACCGTTTTTTTTCTGGCTATGGTTATTTATGTATACGTGTCTGTATATCTGTGAAGTCCTGTAAAATGAGTGGAAAAAGCATAAGGATGTTTTCGCGTAAATAGGATCCTATTTTTCGAGCCTCTCCCGTGTGTATATCGTCTGTCATATTTGACTCGGGCTCCGCAGGGAATCTACTTCTTTATGACGCAATTCGAGATGATGGCTAAACATATTTTATTTATTTTTATTTTATTTATTTTTTTTGTCAACTTCCAAACTCTCCCCCTACACCCCCCCCCCCCCTACGACCCTCACTCCTGCTCGGCAACAGCATGGCAGTTGGTGTATATGTCATACGCATCAGTTTTGAATTTACGCCATCATTAAGCGCGGAATTTATGGACCGGATTCGGTCTTGTCTGTAGATTAATCTCGCAAAAATGTCTGGATTGTCGTCTAAGGACCAACTCTCGGTGACGAAACCGTCATTTTCTATCGCGTTGAGAAGTTTGGGCTGTCGATACACGGGCTTTATGTATTTTGTACGCATAATACATAACCTTACACATAATACATATATACATAAAATCCCTGCACAAGGAAGACACTTTGCAGGAGGGATGGGTTTCAGAATAAATTTAGATAAGAGCCCCAGAGTATGACGGTACTAAAAACCAAGAAAATCAATAAGGCCTGTCTTTCAGGAGCACTTATCTACGCAAAAATAATAAGGAGCAGAGGACGACGAAAAAAACATTGTATATATATGTATGTATAATTATATTAGCGGAAAACACTCAGCCCTCAGTCATAAATCAGCCCTTGTCGCGCGCGAGGGGGTGGGCCGTCAGGTGAATCATTCCCTCCCAAACACACTCACAAAAAATCCACTTAGTTACGATGGTCAATAATCAAGGAGCAGAGCCAAGGAACAAAAATAATAATAATGCTAACTCCGCACTTCGTTTTTCAGCAAATTAGTGAAACGCACGCAATTCCACCAATTTCACCGAGAAGGATGTCTCTTCTCTTCCTGTCGTGCTTCTTTCCAGCTCGTGAATATTGCTTATTCAGTTACTGTTAAATATCCTGTTATCAGGCTCATCGACGTTCATGTCACCCCATTCAGTCTATTCCTATTGCAAGGTAGAGGGAGTAGCAGATCATTTCACCACGAGTGCCATTCTGCCTCCTTGAGCGCGCATAGATACAGCCGAGTCACAGGACAATTGAAAGTGCGGCGCAACAAGAGGCAACAAGTTAAGGGATGGTTAAGAGGGGGCGCTACTGTTGCGAGTGCCTCTCGAGTGTGTATTTTCAGTCCCTTTCAAAATATATATAGAGACAGCGTCGAGCGATGTCTCAAATAGTGTAGTGTAGTAGCCCCATGCTGTCAAGGTTGAGCCTGGGTCAACATGTGGGGCATAGAATGACGGGTTGGGATATTTGCTCCTTGTGAAATTGTCCTACTCAAAAAAAAAGAACGAACGAACGGACTCTCAATGACTCTTCGCTTTTCTTTTCGTAATTTCTTAATGCCCCGATGAGATTATCCTGGAGAGGAGCTTTTGAATACTTAAAGGAATTCCGCTGAAAAAAGATCGATGACAGGACGAAAGGAGAAAGGAGGCATCGATGCTATTTTTAGAGAGAACGCTTTTAACTATGTAATTAGATAGATTTTTTTTGCGTGTGAGTGTGTGTGTGGGTGGCATTATCCAAAGAAATTTTGTGGATTTTGCTTTGTTTAGTTAAGTGAATAAGGGATAAAAGTATGAGGATAGGCTGAAAAGGACTTAATTGAGGTTAGGTTGTGGCCTAATGTAGTTTATTTTGCTTCTTCGGAAATGTTGTTACAGACCCTGTAGGACTTGGGGCTCTTAAAGTGTTTAATACTCTTTTTCAGCACCTCCATTTCAGCTTCGATGCGTTTATCGGTCTGATGACGGGATTCATCTCGGTTTTGGAGGCATAATACTTCAACGAAGCGATTTTCCAGTCCAATATTTCGACGAAATATAATCGCTTCTCGAAAACTCGGACAACTGTCTACCCAGCGCTACTTTCCTATAAGAATTTGATGGTTGCAAATCACAGCTCTGGACATCTTTACCTGGGCTTGGATAGTTTTCTTCTGTATGGGGAGCGCCTCCTTCTTGGCTAACATTGCTGATTGCTGTTGTTAGTATTACTCTGAATATTTTCTTTATTATGAACTAAATTGCATGTCATCATCACCTATTACTCTACTCAGAAATCGACCACGAAGGGCCTAGTTCTCAGGCTGAAGGGCCCCAATACCTTCTTCTTCTTTGATCCGTTAGCTGGCGTTCCAAGCGGGACATCCCCGCAACGGATACGCTGCTGTCGGTGCCGTTGGGCCTCGAACTCCATCCTCAATTCCTTTCCATTCTCGACAATTTTTGGCGACGTCTCGGGCCTCGATAACTGATAATCGCGGATTCTTTAAGTCGCCCTCGATATTCTTAAGCCAGCGTTTCTTCGGTGCCGATCGCTGAATTCTCCAGCATGCCGGACGATCTCGCCTGAAAAGTCTACGTGGCAAGTGGTTATCATCAATTCGGAAAATATGTCCAAGCCACCATAGTCGACGTTTTTGTATTTCTTCTTCGATCAGTGTCTGTTAGGCGCATCTTTGTCTAACTGCCTCGTTTCGTAGGCGATCCCGGAGTGAGCCACCGAGAATCTGCCGCAAGCATCGCATTTAAAAGATTTAAAAGACCTCGAGCTTGTTGACTTCCGGCTTCAGCAGTGTCCACGTGTCCAATTCATAAAGAAGAATCGGATTAACGATCAACGTTCGGTAAAGGCGTACTTTCGTTTTGATGACAATATTTGTTCGTTTCCATATGTACCACTTGAACGAGGCGAATGTTGTTGTTGCCTGGCCGATGCGGCTGTGAACGTCGGACGTCAATGCCACTTTCGTTTCCTCAACAAATGATCCCAAATATTTGAACATCGGAAAATTTTCGATTTGGGTTTCATCGAGGTGAACACTAGCCCTCGAATGGTCCGTTGTGAGCGATTGGTCCGTTGTGTCTTTTCCGCATTGATTTTTAGCCCGTGTGACAGGGCAATGTGGGAAATGTTGTAGAACACGTCTGGAAAATATGTATGGAATCCGTGTCTGCGAAGTCGGCGCTATCGTCCGTGAACATTAAGTCGGTTACGAAGTTGCTGTCATCGTATCGAGCGTCGTCCACCAAATGCTTCATGCAGAATCGCGTCAATCACAATGTTGAAGAGAAGTGACGAAGCGACGTCTCCTTGTCGGTCGCCCGTTTGAATCGGGCTCCGCCGCTTCAGGCGCCCATTGGGAGAGGTCACGAAAGCTCCATCAGATTTTTTGATGTTGTCTTTTGTTGATGTAGTTTTGCCGCCTAACCGCCGGATTGACTGGTACAGCGGTACTCGTGCCTCTTATTCCAAGACGGCCGCAACGTTATTCCAGTACGTTTCTCGTTCCGATTTCATTTTCTGTCGAAATTCTTTGTTCAATCTTCGGCATTCCTCGAAATCGACGTGTTTCATTCGTCCAACGAAGTCCAGACAGCTGTCCGAGGTCCATGGCTGCATCCGTTTACGGATAGGTAGACACAACTCCGTTGCACACCCACAATTGCCTTTCTTCTACATCGATATCGTCCGGTATTACAGGCACCGCGAACCTGTTGAATAATGAAATGTGGAACTCTCGCCTCTTCTTGGCTGGCGGTGTCGCCATTTTCTCCGCTCGCATCTGTATTTTCGCTCGAACAAGATAATGGTCCGATTCGCAATCCGGCTCACGCATTGCACGTACGTCTTTGAGTGTCGATCGGAATCTTGCGTTACTCAAAACGTAGTCATCGCGGAGTCGTTGACGGGATTACCTGAAAGGATGCACAATTGTACCGATAGCCTTGGCAGGTAGATCTTACACAGCATTGCCCCCATGGTAAATTGCGAATGGTTCTAGCTTTGAGCTGATGCATATATAGACCCACAACTTCGTTCCCCGCGCGGTTTTTTTGCAATTATTTTCGTCCATAAGAGTCCCATTCGTATAACAGGAAAGGGAAGGTTGTCCCTGACAGAGTCTCCGCCTCAGTATAAGTCATTACACAACTGAGTGGGTCCGATGCTCAAACGGGATCTTTATAGCGGCAGTGCAAAAAGTAGCCACTGCATCGACATGATGGGACTTATTTCTTGACTTGGTAGGGTTTTAAGGGTGTGCTCTGTTCTACTATGGTAGTTAGTTAGTACCGAGGCACCACGGCGAGGTGACGGTTCGGTTTTCCCTAGATTGTTAAGAAATGGGTCATCAGTTAAATTCACACTGTTCACTAAGATAAGAGAGATGTAAATGTATGTTTTATTTGAGATTTGACAGTAATTTTTTTGAAGGCGTTTGAAGCCCTTATTGAGTAGTATAGCTATGTCGGTTCTAGGCCAGTGACGTCATCGGTTGGGTTCTTAAGTTTTGATGTGGCCTCGGGTATGAGCTTTTGGGAGCTTCGCTGTCCATTCGACGAACTTTTTGTGCCTTGGATGAGCTATTGGTCTTAGGTGAGGATCTGGTGAGGGGGTTTGATCTTTTGGCCTTCAATTGTTGATCTAGTTTACATATTCGTTTTGAAACATAGTTGTAGGGAGGCTCATTTTGCGATTATCTCGGAAACTGTTAGTTTTTCAAGGCAATTGGTCATAGTCAAAATTGAAACTTACGGTATCTCCCATCAAACGTCATAATAATTTTTTTACGTCGGACTTTAACTATAGATCGCAATCAATGAAAAATCAGCCTTCTTAAAACTATGCTTCCACGACAACTAATATGCAAATTCCATCAAGAATTGGAATCCAGACCAAAGCCCATTCCAATACAAACGGACTCACCGAATCACCAGCTAAGACTACAAGCACAAAAACTAATCTGGTACGAAAGCTCATTCAAGACTTAAAGAACTTCCCAAAAGCTCACACCCCCTGAGCTGAAGTTCAGCGCGTGAGCTTAGGATCTACAACACAAGTAGTACGTATACATGATGAGTTGAAATCAGGTTGAAACTGACTTGAATTAGGGTTGACTGAACTCGAATCAGCTCTGCTAGTTGAATTGAGTTGAAATTGTGCATATCGACGCGAGTTCAGTAGTTGAGTAGTTGAATTTAGTTGGTAGTAGCATCTCTGTGTTTTGTTTGAGATATTTTGTGACGTGTAGTACTTTTTATTTAATAGTTTAATAGATTTTAAAGTACACAAGATATACATCTTTTAAAGTGCAAAATTTAAAAAGGAACAAAATTAAAATTAAGATTAACATTAAAATTAAAATATAATTAAAATTAAACTTAATAATTGAAAGATAATAATAATAATAAAAATAATAAAAAAGTAAAAAATAATAAAAATTCAAAAATAAGAAAATAGAAAGAAAGTAGAATTAAAATTATGATTGATGTGGGAGTGATAGAGATAGGAGGGACCTAGATAGTTAGTGAGAAGAAGAAGATAGAAAAAGAAACGCATGTCTTCTGAATGTTGTGGCTGAGCTCATTCTCTGAATGTAGTTTGGAAGATTATTCCAAATTCTGAGAGAATGCACAAAGAAGGAGCGACTACCGATTAGGGAAGAATGAGCAGGAATCAGGAATTTAACGGATCTCAAGGATTGCAAAGGAAAGAGGAAGTCAGAAAGGTAGCAGGGGCTTTTGGTATAAAAAACCTTATGCAAAAGAAGAAGAGCCATGAGATCGATGAATTGAAAGAGGTCACAGCCCAGTAAGGAATTTTGTACTCGCGACACATGATCAGATCTTCTCATATGAAAAATGAACCCAATGCAATCATTAAACGCCACTCTAAGACGCTGACGGCATGTTGAGTCGAAAGAAATATATACCAGCGAGCCGTAAAGGAAATGAGGAACAACAAGAGATTTAATAAGTTTGGCTCGAATGGGCAAAGATAACAGACTGCCATATAACCATAGTTTACGAAGTGTGCCATAGATCTTAGAGAGCAGCAATGAGACATGATTGCAGCAGGAGAGTTTGGAATTTACAACAATACCCAGGTTTTTGGCATAGTCAACGATTGGAAGGGGAACATTATTAAGTAGAAGAGGAGAGAAACCATGGGGGGACAGTAAGCGACGACTAAGGAAAATTACTTGTGATTTAACTGGATTTAATTTAAGAAAATTATTCGAACTCCATTCGTTTATTCGAGATAAGGTGCAATTAAGTTCAGATACACAATTTTCAATTTGATTAATAGGACAAGAGGTATATAGCTGGAGATCATCAGCATATAAATGATATGAGCAGCGACGGATTACAGAGGGAAGATCATTAATATAAAGGGAGAACAGCAAAGGACCAAGAACCGAACTCTGAGGGACACCTGCAGGCACACTTAGGAAAGAAGAAGTAACATTATTATGCCGAACACACTGAGATCTATTAGAGAGAAGTGAAGAGAGAAGGGGAACAGAAGAAGAGGAAAAGTGATACCGTTGACTAAGTTTATAGAGCAGTTGCGAGTGAACTACAGAGTCGAAGGCTTTGGAGAAGTCAAGAAGAACTAGTATAGCAATGTCACCTTTGTCAAGGGCAGAACGAAGATCAGTTGTAACCTTCAATATAGCAGTTTGACAACTGTGGGATTTGCGGAAGCCGGATTGGAATTTAGAAAGGAAATTATTAGAATCAAGATATCGCAAGACTTGAGTAGATACAATTTTTTCAAAAACTTTAGCGAGAAAGGGTAGAATACTAATAGGGCGAAAGTCTGACAAATTAACGGGGGAGGACTTTTTAGGAATGGGAGTAACTATTGCTTTTTTCCAGAGCAAAGGAACTTGGGAGGTTGTCAGGCAAAAATTAAGAACATGCGTGATAGCATCAACGATTGAAGGGGAGAGGATTTTAAGAAAGCGAGGAGAAATACCATCATAGCCAACGCTATTGGACGAAAAGGAAAGCAAAATGCCAAGTACATCAAGTGAGTCAACACAATAGAAATTAAAACCATCAAAACTTAGAGAATTGGAAGAAGGAACAACGGAAGTGGAAGATAGTGGGAAATTCTGAGGAGATTGAACGAAAGATGCATTGAGTGAATTTACATCAACATCAAATGAGTTAAGCTCAGAGGTATGAATGCCTAGCGACCGAAGATTAAACCAAAGTTGCTTAGGGGACAAAGCAGGATCAAGCTTACGTGAGTAAAATTCACGCTTGGCCGATTTAACTTTTCTATTGATTAAGTTACGAAGATTTTTGTACTCACTGAGGTAGGTCGGGATCCTAGTTCTGCGATAGCGTCTGTACAAGAACTCACGCTCAACAATCAATTTGCGGATTTCATAAGAGAACCAGGGACAGTTAGAAGATTTACAACGTCTTCTCGTAACAAAAGGAACACAATGATTAAATAGGGATTGGATGAAAGAATTCAAGAGATCAACCTTAGTATCAACACAGGTTGTATTATAGATATCAGCCCAAGGTAAAGACGAAATAATTTCAGAAAGGCGAGTAAGATTGATATTTTTGAAATCCCGGTATGAAAAGAAGTTAGGCAGGGAGGGAGGGAGAAAGGTAAAACGAAGGGAGAGGAAGAGAATGTCATGATCAAGATAGCTGGGAGGAGAGATTTGGTTGTGTTTTAACACTAAATTGGTGGATGTAGCAGAAAGAACATCGAGGAGCGATGGATTATGACAGTTCAAGAAAGTGGGCATTTGATTTAGAATACGAAGATCCAATGACCCCAAAAAGTATTTGAGTGTATTCGCACGTTCATTGACCCTCAACAGATCAACGTTAAAATCGCCAGCAACAATTATGTTGTCATAATGACGGGAGAGACTAGACACGAGATCGAAGAAATTAGTAGCAACATCAGGAGAAAATACATTAGGTGGGCAGTAAACACTGACAATAACACATTTGTCGTACGGTGATTTTATTTCCACTGCAATGAATTCAAATTGTGAGCCAATGGACTGGCCTACTACCTTCGAGGAGAGAGAGGAGGTGACGTATATTGCAACACCACCCCCAGTACGCCCCACACGATCATTTCGATGCATGCAAAAAGAAGGCAAGGAAGCAAAGGTAGTAGGGATATCTGGTTTCAGCCACGTCTCATTGACTACAATGGCATGCAGTTTTGTATTATTAAACAGGTACTTCAGTTCATCCATTTTATTTCTCAGGCTTCTTGCATTCATGGAACATATATTCAGCCCTGAGGAGGAAGAGCAGAGGATATTCAGTAGCCTTCCTTCAGTGTGCACTGTATCAGAGAAATTCATTGATATATAATGAGCAACTGAGCCACATAAACAGAATCATACATGCAGGAAAAGAAGGAGAAAGATGAAGCATCGGAAGAAAAGAGAAAGATATAGGAAGAAGATAAGACGAAACTCTTAAGGCTAACATAACATTTTCAACTCAACCTCAACTCAACTATTCAACTCATCATGGGTCTGGGGCGCTTCTTGTCTAATATTTCGAAAGCCTAAGAGCTCCGTCATTAGCGAAATTGTGAACCCACTTCACCAGCAACCTCAAAGTAGTTCATTTATAAAGATTATAAAAAGAGCAAGTGACAGAATTGACCCCTGGGGTACATCGGTTGAGATGGTTTGCAATTTAGATTTGACGCCATCCTATGCTACTTTGGTTGAACTTCCATGAAGAAAATTCTTTATAATTGAGTCGAAACCAAGAGCTTTGTGGTTAGTCAGCCATACTGTCACAAAAATTTGAAGGTATCTAGGGCAAACATCCTAGACTCAATCAAAATTTTGATTAAGGTGCACTGGTTGATACAGATCTTTTATGTCATCTAGAAATTTGTTGTAATTGGCTAAGAATGAGGAATATAAGGACAATGGGTGGTGTGGTATTTGAGCCAGTTTAAATTAAAGTAGGTAGCGCATGAAGGACCAGGAATGTTTGCTGCCTAGCATAGAAAGTGTTACATCTCACGGCGAATCGAGCTATTGGGAGATCGTCTGTGCGATCTATAGGCACTTTTTTACCTTTAATTTTCTTTATAAATTCCCTCAGAGATCATATATTTAGCCTACACCAAGGCAGGATCTGACAATCACTATTGAATTTTTTGCTTATCATTATATTTAATTTCCTATCGTCCATTGAAGGTCACCAGGCTGTCATTAAATGACGATAAAATCCAATAAACTCGTGTAACTTTATATCAGCCCTTGCACTATAAATTAAAAATACCAACCGTCCACGAACTGCACTGAAGAAAATCGATTCCCATACCTCATCCAAAGGTCATCAGGTCTGCTCCATGGCTTAGATAATCCGACCTATGAACATGCAAATGAAAGGATCCCCAGCTATTATCTATTTCTGTTTCATAATTTCAGTTCTTTAGTAACGTTCTATAAAAAACCCCTCCTCACGTAAGAGCTTCTATTTTAGTTTGCTACAATATATAAAAGGACCCAGCACACATGTAGAGCACCATTTGTGATACCTTCCACTACTCCCGCACCGAGGATGAGACAACGCTCGCTCATCCAAGGAAGGAGGGCTTCGATGATTAAAATTCTTTCATCCGTAAAACGAGGTCCTTCTGTGGGATACGAGGATAACCCCCGCTGTTCGTCCTTACAGACTGCAGGCCCCCTTCACGAAGCCGGGGCTGCAGAGGCACAACGACGAGAGAAGAGCCTCCCAATCTTACTGCCGGAGTCAAGTTAGTTGGAACAATACTCCCGGGAGTGTATTACAGGTGTACACCCATTGTGTCCTAGTTTAATGCGCTTCTGATATTGCTACGTGCACCTTTAACCGGAGTTCTTTTCTCGGGTACACGGAGTGATGAAAGCACAGCTCTGAGGGGAGAGCGGCGGACGAATTAGAAGGACGAGAACGAAAGTTGCCTTTAAGTGGAAACTTATTGGGGATGAGGGGTTAATTTTGTAGCACAGCCCCGACATTGCCACTATCTGGCTAACAGCCCTATAAATCCCTCCCCGCTGCGCCCGATCCCCGAAAATGTTAGAGATATTACTGGCATTGTCGTGCGCCTTTATGTGTCCGGGTACACGGCTGGAAACTCCCGACCGAAGATTGACGTATCAACAAAGGCGCTCTAAAACGGATTATGAACGTTCGTTTTGCATAAGAGCCTCGTGGATGGCAGCTATTTTTATATGCGGATAACTTTATCGTTTTAAATGGTAATTTGAATATTTACGTGTGTATTTTCGGCAGGATGCAAATATGATAAGGGCCACTAATTTTGAGGAAGATCCTTTCAAAGGAGAAAAAATAATCAGGTTTATGGCAGGACATTTTCGGCAGTGAGGCGGCTGATAGCAGGGCGACATTGTTACGGCCGACGACGCTCGCCGCCCTTCCGGTGTCGGTGTGGGATGAAATATGTCGGATGGTGGTGGCCTCGAGTAATCCTTTGAATATGGGCGATCATGTAGTATATATAGTAAAATACAATATGTGGGTCAAACTGTGTTGAATAACAATTCCCTAAAGGATATTCTCGACTTTTTATAGGCGCAATTTTACGAGCGTTGAATAGAAATAGTTTTGTTAAGATTGTTCACACAGAATAACGAGTCTGACTCGTGGTGCATATTTAAGGCCATGTTGGCATATCTCAAAATTATCAGAAGCATTTGATTTGAGTGTAAGATTATTATTTAAAAGAAATATTTAAACAGATTGTTATAAAAAAATCATTCCGGAGAAATTGATTGTGTTTTGCAAACCTTTAGAGATTGAGAAAAACACGGAGGCTTTACTTGAAGCCGCCAGCCAACAGTTACACAGGGGGACTAACACGCTGTTTTGTGCTCCGTGCCGGAACTGTGCTACACTGCTGGAAGCTCTACTACACCCTCCACGTGGGGCGACTGGAAACAGACTCCTGGCATGGTCATGTCCCTACCAGGAGTGCTGGCTAATGGTATTCGGGCGGAGAGAAGAACACTCTTTAAAAAATCACCCCAGTCTAAGGTGAAACAGGATATGCCGAGAGACTCGTGGCCAAGGGGGTGCTTGGTCTCTAATATCCGAACTCTGGATACCTGGCGTCCTCCAGTTTCAATTAGCCTTCCCATAGTATACGGGCTCGCTATGGGTGACTTACTTTCCCGAATACTCGTGGGCCCATTCATGGACACTAATAACATAAAAAATTATGAGCTCGATGCAGCTCCGACAGCATCATCCTCGTCAATTGTGACGATGGCCTCATCTCAAGTGTCTTTAGGGACACAAGAGATAGCAATTGCCTCAACTAGCGGAGCCATTGGGCACGCTAGCTGTGAATCAATTGCTTTAACGAGCGGAGCCATCGGGCACGCAAGTTTAAAACCAACAACCTCAACCGGTGGAGCCATTGGGCACACTGGTTCTACAGACGGATCGTCAGTCGCTGAAGATGAGTCTTTAGACGCAGAATCCGTCTGCAGCGCAGACTCGGTCAGTGTGTGTTCGGTCATTTCTGAAGCTACCACCATTGGCCGAGACTTGGGTAAGATGGAGCTTGACAAACCCAGGTTTGTCAAACTCTCCAACCGCCAGAGGAAATGCTTCCAAGAAGCACTGGCAAAAGGCCTCTCCAGGGATATGGCCCTGGATAAAGCTTTAACAAAGTCCTCCAAAAAAACTGGGCTGAAGAGAGTTCGCTCAGAGGAGGAAACTCCGGAACGTCCGGAACAGAAGAGGACCAAGACGGCCAAGGGGCCCACTCGCCCCACCTTTAGCCAGGTGGTAAGCAGTGTAAAGCTTGGCCTCATCTCGACAGACATGGTCAACTGCCCTCTGACACCTGAGCAAATGGCACAGTTTCAGGAGGCGATCATTGACGTCGTAATTGAAAAAGCGGGCGGTGAAGTCAAGCCGTCTTTCGAGGGGAGTTTCCCAAGAAGCGGCTGGCTGCTGTTAGTCTGCTCAAACCCTGACACAGCAGAATGGGTGAGGAGTAACGTCTCCTTCATTAAGAGCAAGAGTGCTCTTGATATTACTCTGGTGGAAGAGGGTAATTTCCCTCAAACTCACGTTATTCGTGGCTATTTCCCCCAGAGTGGTGCCTTAAGCAACGAGAAAGTGCTGGCTACTATCGCTGCATAAAACTCGGTTCCCGCTGACAAGTGGAAAGTGGTCCAGAGACGGGTAAATGATAACACCCTTCACTTGGTCATGGTAGTGGATACCGCTTCCATGACTAAGTTAATTAGTTTTAAGGGGAAAATCGCATATCGTTTTTCCCATACCAGGCTAATTCTTAAGGATAAAGATCCTTCAAAGAAGCAGCCACAAACGCAGGGTTCGTCCTGTGACACTCAGACCAGACCACAGGGTCTGAAATGGCACTTCCTAATGCTTCTGTTGTCTCCGAGGACTGCAGTAATGCCGTGGCCATAGGGTCATCTGACGGCGGAGCTGCTCTCGCAACGACTCCAGGTCCATCTGGCGTTGTTCCAAATCCGACCCCCGCATCTGCAGCATGCGCCAGGGAGCCTGTAGCAGAGCAAACTGCTGGGCGGAAAAAGAACACACCTGCCGAACCTGGAGTCAGAGCACGGGGCAAATCAGCACCCCCCTAGGGCAAAGACGGTAGGACAAAGGGTCCTAGACAGGCCAAGAAGACCGGGCTTATCAAAGCTCCTTGGAGAAAAAATGAGCGCCATAAGGGCACTCCAAGCAAACTTGCACCATGCGAAAGGGGCATCCTCCACTCTGTGCAAGACTTACGCGGAGAGGCATCTTACCCTTGCTCTCATTCAGGAGCCTTGGGTAACCGATGGTAAAGTCAGAGGACTTACCACTGGCTCAAGTAAACTAGTATATGATCGGAAATGCGGGGCGCCTCGCGCTGCCCTTTTAATTGACAATCGTGTCACTCATCTCTCCATTACTAACTTTATTTCCAGAGATCTAGTGGCGATCTCGCTTGCGGTTCCCACCGCCAACGGATTCCAAGAAATCGTTCTTGCGTCCGCTTACTTTCCGGGGGATGTAGCAGTAGTGCCACCCCAGGAGGTTCAAGATCTCATTGAGTTCTGTCGCAAGACGAACCGGCAATTCATCATCGGCTGTGATGCAAATGCTCACCACTCCATCTGGGGGAGTACCGATGTAAACCAAAGGGGTGAGTGTCTTCTAGAATTTCTTGTTATGAATAACATAGATATTGCAAATAGAGGATGCAAACCCAGTTTTATCACTGCTAGTAGAAAGGAGGTGCTGGACCTCACCTTCACGAGCAGGCTTTTATCCGACAGGATTGAAAACTGGCGTGTTCTGGACGAGGCCTCACTGTCGGATCATCTGCACATTAGATTTGACATTGTGGGCCTTCCACATATCCGCGTCTCTTTTTTGGTTCCTAAGAAAACCAACTGGTCTAAGGGGCTTGTGGCCTCGAAATCAGATCAGCTTGCGGCTTCTATCAGCTCAGTGTATGAACTGGAGAATACGGCCACGCAGCTTACTGATGTGTTGATCACTTCCTACCATGACAGCAACATTGTCTCTTCCTTTCAGTCATCGCGAAAGGTGCCCTGGTGGAATGACAGGTTAGCTGCAATGCGTAGAGACGTAGAGAGATTGACGGAGACGAGACGGAGATTGTTCAATAGAGCAAAACATACCGGGTATTGGGATGAATATAGGTTCACCCTAACAGCCTACAACAAGGAGTTGAGACGTTCCAAAAGGATTGCCTGGCGGAAACACTGTGAGAGCATTCAGACTCTACCAGAGGCGACTAGACTCCAAAAGCTACTTTCTAAAGACTCCTTCAACGGAGTGGGCCTTCTCAAAAAGGAGGATGGCTCCTACACCTCTAACCATAAGGAAACCTTAAGGTACCTGCTCAGAGAGCACTTTCCAGGGTCAATCCTCCAGACCGCTTATCCATTGGATCCTGGGTGTAGTCATAGAACCATCCCAGACCGCTATTCCCGCAGTCTTTCAGGGAATATCTTCGACTGTGACAAGGTTAAATGGGCAGTGGTCTCTTTTCAACCCTATAAGTCCCCCGGAGGAGACGGAATTTTTCCGGCACTTCTTCAGAAGAGCCTTGATCTGATCCTCAACAACCTGGTCTGCCTCTTTAGAGCCAGCTTCAATTGGGGATACATTCCAACCATCTGGAGGAAAGTCGTGGTGGTTTTTATCCCTAAACAGGGCAACAGACCCCTCGAGCTGCCTAAATCGTACAGACCTATCAGCTTAACCTCTTTTCTTTTGAAAACAATGGAAAGGTTGCTAGACCTTCATATTAGGTGCAAACTGGAGCTCTCCCTCCCTCTACATAGCTCCCAGTTCGCTTACTCTAAAGGTAAATCAACAGAGGTTGCTTTACACCACCTGGTCAGTAAAATCGAAAAGGCCTTCCTCGCTAAAGAAACTGCCCTATGCGCGTTCCTTGACATCGAAGGTGCTTTCGATAACACTGGCTCACGGAAGTGAAACCTCAAAACAAACATTTTTGTTTAAAGTTTTGCAGCATTGGAATTTTGTGTGCCCGAGCAAACGTGTGCTGCTCCACTCTCTATATTACGTAGACGCCGAAAAAATGGAGAAAAAGTGAAATGTGATCATAAAAACCCAAAAAAAATCAATAAAATATCCATCTGCTGCACTTGCGTGTTCTAACCGAAGGCCACCGTCAGACCTTAGTGGACGCACATAGGACTGGCAAACGTCTCACGTAAGTTTCCTTTGTTCCTATTCAAACTCGAAGCTCGGACTAGCGAGTGTTGCGGCCACATATTGACATTCGGTCGATGAAACTTGTTCCGCCTCAAGACGCATAATCGACTCTGAGGATACTCCGCTATACTCCGTCGAAATTGATTCATCTATCGGCAATCAAAATTAATAAGTCGCCTTCAGAGTTTACAAGAGCTCCCCAAGCGAACGGCTCCATCGAGAGTGTATATATAAAACTAAGAAATTCCTACAAATCCACCATCAGGAAAGTTAAAACCTCATTTAACAAGTCGAGAAGCAAGCTCCTTAGTGCAGGTGGAGCTAGCTAAAACTTCTGGTCCTTGGTGAGTTCCATCAAAAAGAATTTCACTACATCCACAACCCCTTCTTTTATACACAAGGATGAGGTGATAGCAAACAGCAAAATGCAAGGCCTATTTATAAGCATCTCTGTTCTTCTCAAATTCTTCTTTACCCGAAACTTACACCTTAACCCCGGCTCTCGAGCGCAACGCTTACTCATCATTGGTGTTCTTCAGGACTCACGAGACTCACCTTAAGGATCTTGATACCAATAAATACACTGAACTTCATAATAAACTGTCTATCGTCCTAAAAAATGCGCCTCGCTTTTGGCTAAACCATTCTTGGAAAATTGCCCAAAATTCAGCACATACCGAAAAAGGTGACTCCAGCAATCCCTTCAACTACCGCCCTAATAGCAATTACTTTTTTCTCTCCAAAACCATGGAGACGACAACCAACAAAAAGCTTATGGGATATCTAGGCTCCAACCTACTCATAAACTACAGAGAGTATGACTTCCCACAAAAAAGATCCACTGGCGATCTTTTAGTTTACTTTACAAAGTCTGCATGGATTTGGTAAGTCTAGTCTAGTTGCTCTAGATATCTCCAATGCTTTCGATAGAGTTTGGCACTTAGCCTAGCTAACAAGGCTCAAAGCCATTGGAGTCCCCTTACTTCTACTTAAGTAAGTGGACAATAACGGTACTATTGGATGGCGTCAAATCCGAATCCCTTCCGATCTGTGCGTGGGTCTCCAGGGTTCAATTCTATCGCCTGCCCTAATTCTTATCTTTATAAATGATCTACTTTCAATCCTGTCTAACCCATTTTCAGCTTCGCTGATGACGATATCCTACGTTGCTCTTACGCCTTCGATAATGCAAGACAAGCACATGCCAGATCCTATCTTGATGATCACGAACTAATGTCTAACTCAATAAACAAAGGCATTGAACTCATTCAAGAATGGAGTCGCAAGAGTCGTGTTGAATTCAACCCCACCAAAACCAAGTACTGTCTTATTTAAAATAAAAAGTAAAACACTTCTCCATCCTGACAGTGGGTGAAGTTGAACTAATGGCTGACCCATCCTTACACATCTTAGGCGTGACATTAGCCAAAGACGATGGAATGACCCATATTCCAAATCGCCAAACAAGCGTCTCAGTGCTTGGGATTTTTTAAGAGGTTCAAGTTCCTTCTTCAACCATCGGCCCGTGCTGTGTAATATATAAATCCTACATTCAACCTCTTCTCGAATATGTTTGGGCGGCGCCCCAGAAACCACCTTGATGTGGTTAAATAAAATACAAAAAAGGATCCTCCAACTTATCGGTGACGACGCCGTTTCCTCTAACATCGACATCTTGAGCGACCGTAGGAAAGTAGCTGCACTGACAAAATTATAACCCTACTATCATAGCAACTGTTCCACCAAAATATGCCTGAAACACCAGATTAGCCCATTCGTCGCATTACCCTAACCTGCAACTCCCCCTTTCACGCACTCTACAAACTAATAATTCGTTTCTAAATAGAACAACTGTGGAACAACCTTTCGCAATCAGTATTTCCGAAATCCTACAACATCAAACCATCCTACTGTTTAAAGCAAGCTAATATAGAGACGATAAGATCTAAGACTACTAGTAGTATAGCTATGTGGGTTCTGCCACAATGACGTCATAACCTACCTTGGGTACGTATGTGGCTTGGGTTTTGGTTCGTGCATTGGCTTGAAATTTTAATGTGAGTTTATTCTGGACAACAACATTTGTGGTGAGTTTTGGTTGAACTTAAAAGCTTTCGTCGAGCTTTAATATTTTAGAGATATCGCCTTCAGCTATGATATTCTGCTCTAGCACTAGCTTGTATATTACTCCCTGTTTGGGCGCTACACGAACTAAGCGAGAAAAATTTAATAGACAGAATTTCCACATTATCATCAAATCTTGCTAGTCTCAAAAGGGAGGTAATTTTTTTTTCTTACAACTTTTATAAGACAGAATTTTCCCTTACACCTAATTACTTTTTGAAAGGTGTAAACAGGTTTAAGCATCGATGAGTAAATTGTTTTTATTTAAGAGGAAACTAAAGTTAAGAAAAGTAAGACTATATTTGATCGATAAAAAAAACTTGTGTATTCGCTAGGCGTACACTATCTTTGTAAATATATTTACGCATTAGCGTCCACGACCAACTTTTTAAAGGAAGGTTCCATTGACTTCTTCCATCAAAATCTTTTAACCAAAATCCACCATTCGAAGCCGACAGGTCATCCATCGTAGTCTTTTGATGTGGACTTGAATTACTAAGGTTTTGGGTGATGTTTATGAAACCTTTCTCGAGGGTTGGTTGTTTGGAGGAGCAGACCGGTGGACGAAGTAAACAAACAGCTAACAACTAGTTTCACTTGAAAGAAATTGATAGCCCTAGGTGCTTTTTTGGGAACGATTGGGAGTTTAGTTTTGGTCGAAATTCTTTGGGAGTTGGAAAGTTTGTGTATAATGGAGAAGAAGTAAGAGCTTAACGCGCACTCAAAAAATGCGTCCTTTAAACAATTAAAAAACACTTCTCCTTACTATTTTGTCTAAAGCCACTTAAAAACTGGCATCGATCTATCAAAGTCACATTAAGAATTCATAATATCTCCTTATAAAGTGCTTATCATCGATCCCTTGTCACCTCAGGACACTTTGAGCACAGCAAGCAAGCAAACTAACAACTGCTTAAATAATGACTCCATTCCATCATCCCTTCCAGTGTTGTCCTCCGGGACAATCGCATTAGGCCCCCACTCCCCAAAAAGCCGGAGCTGCGATGTCAAGCAAGATAGCTCCTGCTCTAGGCATTAATACACACTCAACATCCTGTAATAATTGGATTTGTACGCCCACAAAGGTCCTCGTTCATCTGCCGCACAATCGAATTATGAAGTTTCATTAGCCGCCATCAGAGGACGAAGATGACACAACGATGACGATGACGATGAGGCGAGTCATCACTGCTTTTCCCGGAGATCATAGAATGCATTTTCAACGCGCTTTGGGGGTGGGGGTGGTTCTGACAAGGCCGGATATGGTGTGTATAAGCAGCTGTCTGCAACCTTCAGCCCCACTCTGCACCCGGCCTGGGGCCTTTGGTGAATGGAAGTCGATTACACACACTCCGAGAGTTGACGCTGCTGCTGCAATAATTGCGAGTTGCACAGCGCCGACCAAGTGCTCGGGCAAGGGGCAGAGGCCTGCCTTAATATTGACCCCACATGGCCCCAAGTGTTTGACCTCTTTCGATGATTTAGTGTGGATGGAGCGCGCTCTGGGGGCGGCTCGGATGAGGGTCGATGGCAAATATTGCGTGACTCGAGTGTGTACTGAAACTTGATTTCTGTGCCTCCATTCAAGACCGGCCCGAAAGTTTCTCCGAGTAAACAAAATTTCTGTTCCTTCGCCGCCGTGTATTTAGTAAAGGCGAAAGGAGCAGGACTCTGTCAGGACTCTACCCGTACACATCCAACTCGGGTAACAAGGGAAAAGCAAAGTTTTGACAAGTTTTCAGGGCGACTGGGGCTGAGGAATAATCCAAAAATAGAAGTTTACTGCTTCTGTGATAGGAAATCGAGCCGCCCCCTGAACCTGCCAGAAATTAGGGCACCGGGGGGAGTTCTGCTACCCCATGCCAGGACGCCCGCAGGCAACTTATAAAGTGTCAGGAATCTTGAACGGAAAAACGTCTTCTTCTTGTCGTCTTATCAAACTGCGACACTAAACTGATAGTGATTTTTGACAAATTATTTTGGGAAATGGGTCACGGGCGGGAGGAGGGATTCCATCAAAAAGTCGTTTCCTTGGACCTCTGCTTGTCTTGCCGGCGGAAGGTGGAAGTTTTGAGATCATGTCAAGAAAGTTTTAAGTTTTTGTGAAGTACCTTTGCAGCGCTGAAGGGTTTTTGTAGCCAAATGGGTTATTATGACCACTCCACTTATCTTATTTGTTCTAAGTTTCTTGGCTGTGGGTGAAGGTCCTTTGCCGTCTGGAAGATCTCTTCGAGCACTATCAAATCAATGTGGATGGAATGTGAAGATGAATGTTCTTTGTAATCTCTGCATTCTGTTTTGTGGGACGTCTTTTGGTCGAACTAAATATTTTTTTGTAACTATTGAAACAAGGAGTCTCGCCTAAACGTATACTACACGTATGATTTGATCTTCAGGAGATACGCTAACGTAGAGCACGTTGTGAATTCTAGCAAAGCTGTTTTGCCGCTATTTACAGGGATATACTGCTGGAAAGTCGCAGTGATTCATATGGAATTCAAGCCACAAAACATTTATTTTTATACCTCCAGGCGCGGCACCTTCATAGGCGCTAATAATGCACTTGCACCGAGCGCAATGGCACGTGGCGCATTTTTAGAAATTAGGATTTTGAAAATTTGAAAATTTCGAACAAAAATGTTATTCTGGATACCTAGTCATCAATCACAGCGCTGAGCTATCGTGCCCCAAAACGATAGAGGTATTTTCCATATCCTCTATTTCCACTCAAGAACTGCGTGAGATCGTAACTTATTACCCCACACTCCCTCATAATCATAACCCATCTACATTTGGGATAAGACTTAGGTCAACTGACTGCCAAGCAGACTTGTTTCATTTGCCTTTACTTTACCGACTCGCAACCCGTCAACTGCCGTCGCACTGAATTTGTCTTCCCTCTAACATATTGTGGATCTTAGTGACGCATGCCTTCTCTCGCCAAAATATCTCTGTAGGTATAGCTCCCACGCACGCCACATCGTTGAATATGGTCCTCAACGTTTAAGCTGGATACAGATACTAGCTGATATAATAGAAGTGCGTGCATTCAAATGCAAACAGATATATAGTTACGTAAACGGAACGCACGCAACGCGAGATTTGGTTTACTTTCAACGCAAAAATTGGTCTACTTTCAACCCAAAAGTTGGTGTACTTCCAGCGCAAAAGCTAGTTTACTTCTAAACTTTTCCGCATTGCCGCATTCGCTATAGTCTCAATTACCCAAACAAAGTCCACACAACAGATATGTATATGCACTCATCGTTTAGATTTTTTGGTTATTTGTAAACGACTAGACAAAACTGAGCTAACTACCTTCGCCATCAAGAGGCGACGGATCGATTGGTGCTCCTAGAAATGCTGCACAAATAGCAGAAGCTTTATCCGCCATGCCCTCCAAGTGTATTTTCAAATTAAGTCGATAATCACTCCCTGTGAGGGAATGATCTGTTCCCATATCTTGATTCTTACGGATGCTTGTTTTCCCAGGTTGCTGACTAGTACGGTTACAGCTTTGTATTCAGCAAATGGCAGGCCGCGCTTTAATATCTCAGATAGCTTCATTCGCACATAGCTCGATCTCATTGTGGTATACATAATTTTATGTACATTGTGATCCACAGGAGAGCTTCCAGAACACCACATCTTGTTCCTCTGTACACCATCGATCCCCGATACACAATGAAGTGACGGAAAATGCTGAGAATTCCGGGTCCGTGAAAGGTGGCTAACAATTCCCCGTTCAAAACAGCCGGGCTCAGCACTTTTTGAAGATCGTATAAAATGCAAATGCTTTTAAGCTTTGAAAGCTTTTGCTTAAAATTTAAAATCGTTTATTTAAGCTTTAAAAGCGTTTATTTAAGCTTTAAAAGCTTTTAATTAAGCTTTACAGGCTTTTGTGTAAACTTTAAAAGCTTTTTTGAAGCTTTTAGTTAAGATTTAAAAAGTTTTTGTTCAAAAGATTTGAGCTTTTGTTCGACATAAAGCTTTAAAAACCTATGTGCATTGTATATTTAAAAGAGACTACAAAAATATTCTTGTTAATAATCGCCTCTGGTTATACACCCTTTTTCGTATATGAAAATGTTTTTTCCACAACGCAAAACTAGCCCACTTGGCTCAATCCTCCAACCGACAACCCTCTCTAATCTCTCGAAAGCAGCATTCAAGAACTCAAAGGCACCCCCAGCGCCCGTTAAACTTCACTTGAGTCATCCAATCCTTAAGCTAAGCTCAGATCAAGAAACTGCATCATGTCGGGAACGTAGCATCTCCGTGGCCCGGTTATCTTGCTCTTCATATTGTTTTCGTCTGCTGTCGGTCTGCATACTTTTAGGATCAAGTTATATTATACTTTTAAAAAATTGTTCGTACTTAATTCTTTTAGGGGCGAAATTTTTTTATTTGTATATGATTGGGCATACTTTTAGGGTCAATGTTTTCTAAGGATTTCAATTTGTTAGGGGAATTTTAGTATTGGAGCACTCGTTAGTAGCAATGGGCATTTTACTAGTATGTATTGCTCACTTAAGTGAAAAGTTTTTTTTGATATGAACATGTAGATAGTGTATGCAGACGTGTGCACCTCCATATGAAGAAGCCAAGGAAGGAAGTCCAATTTTAAGACATTACTCTGCATTAATGCAGTCCATTTGTGCTCTCAGATAAAGGAGACTCTGCCCCATTTTCCGGATGCTTAAATTTTACAAAAAATCGACACTCTATTAAGCAATTCATCTAGTTTTAAGTGCTTTTTTTAGTTTTGGCATATCCAACCCAACACAGCCATATAATATCGCAGCCTTCAAGGGCACAACAAAAAAAAAACAAAATTTGTTGGAGACATTGAGCTTATAATGAAGCACTAAAATCCATTAAGGACGCAGTGAAACGGAAGGAAGTGGACTGAAAGGAGAAACCTCTATCAGATAAACAAAGGTTCACAAAAAACCCCAAGAAGAAGGGTTATGGCCTCTCCTGTATGTACATAGGCGGCCAACGTAAGAAAATCTGAAGAACTTCCTTTTTCCGTTTTTTCCCCGCTTTCCTTTTTAAGGGTGGAAAAAGTCCAGAAATTGTCTGAGGTGATTTCGTTTTCGGGGTTGGTGTTTTTTTTTCCGTTGGCTTTAAGGATTTCCGCCTCGAATCAATATTCAGAGCTCAACCCTTGGGGAGTTTTCACCTTTTTCGTGATATGGACTTGCGGGCCGCCGCTGCTGGATATGAGCCACTGCGGCGCTATATATGGCGTATGTATGTATGTAGGTATACTCACCGTTTCAGGTGAGCCAATAATGGGATGATATCAGCTTAGTGCCAATTTTTATAATATACGCTCCTGTTTATGCCTGGCCCGCCTCTGCTCGGTCCTCGGTGAGTTATAAGGAGCGAAGTTATCGGATCAAGGTAAACGATATTTAAACATTTACGAAAAGAGGGTTTTTGTCTTATTTAAATTTTTCGCATTAAATTTTATCAAACGTAACTCACAAGTGGAATTGAAATTGATCCTTTTTGTTGTTGAGTTTGGGTTTTGGTGGGAAGGAGGAAGGTTAAGGGCAAGGAATAGGAAGAGGAGTAGATAGGTCGTGTTTTAAGGATATTGTATATCCTAGAAACAAAAAATTAAAGAGTTTATAAAGAAATAGAACTCGTGGACATATAGTACAATAAGTTGGCGAACAATGTTTGAGAGTGTTTCTACAATATCAGCCTCAAAGCTGTACAGCATCTAACAAACTGAAGTTTTTACCTAAATTTAAAAGGATGCTCGCTAGGAAGGAAGAGGGAACTTTTAGCATGCATCAATCTTAAATTTGACGATGTGAAGCAAATTTTACGAACTTTAAAATAAAGTAGCTTGCTCCTAAAAGTATGCAAAGAATAATAACCAGCACACAGAACCAGCAAGGTATGAAGAACAAGATGGCCGGGCCACAGAGACGCTACGTTCGGAAAGGATTAATTTAAGTAAACATGCATTTTAAATCAAGATATAAGAAATATTTAGTAGAGCAGTGTAAGCGCAGCTACTCTTATTTTCATGTGTGTAAACTTAAGAGTCTATATACCTCTATATTATTAGTCCATCATGTCGTTATTGGTTAGGTTAAATTTGTAGGCTACTGGAGGGCAAAGTGATGAGCTTAAGATGTTGTACATGCTCGGAAATACTGGCTTCGACAGATTGTTTCACACTCGAGTACTTCTGTAGTTCCTAGAATATGCGTTGCAAGATTAAGTCAAGCGTTCAGTAGTCTACCTAGTGGCTTGTCGCTTAGACTTGAATGTTCGAGCAGGGACTCCTCGAACAAAGAAACCCTGGCCCATGTTATTGTGGGGCACTCACAAAGAACGTGGAGAGTTGATTCATACTATTCCAGGCAAAGCCTGCAGGTGGGGTCCTCCGCACTTCTTATCCTCCATAAGTGGTAATTTAGGGCACAGTGTCCAGTCCAGTCGCGAACCTCCAGCGTTGTATGTTTCATCAAACTCCGATCGGCCAGGGCCCTTTACGCAAGTTGGTGTCCCAATAGTCCGGTATAGACCAATGAATGCAGCATCAGAACCCTATTTAGGCAGGATCTTTCATTTCCTTTGATGTCCCGATGACCCGGGATCCAGACAAGGGTAACTTGATTGAGCACGCCCAACTAACCAAAAGTACGTGGGCAGTCCCAAACTAATTTCGACCCGGCCTACGGGACCTGATCACCGTAATTGCCGCTTGGCTATCAGAGAAGATATAGATCCATTGGTTATGGTAGACCCTTCTTAAGTTCTCATGAGTGCATCCCACTATATCGTACACCTCTGCTTGAAAGACAGCTGCTAGGGTGCCTAGGCTTATCGCCCTGCGGAATCTGGGACTTTCACTCCAGATTCCGGCGCCCACACCTGTCTCTGCTGTGACATCCTCCGTGTACCATACTAGTCCGTCCGGCAATACTTTAGAAAAAGTCCAGGTTAGTCTCAAATTTTGAGATTTTAAACGGCACGCAATCCGATAGCATCCTAACGGAAGCCCCTCAGGGATCTGCGCGTTCTCTCATCAGAGTGTACATGTGCTGGTTTCAGTTGAGCTTGGCATCTAGTGTCACTCCTAAATACATATTTCGCTTGTTGTTAAAAGCCTATAGCTCTGCCTGCGAGTGTAGGTTCTAAAAGTCCCGGTAGTCATCGTTTCCTGATGAAGATAACCAGAACCGCTTTGTCGGGATATACGTCCTACGCTGTCGCACCAGCTAGAGACCAGATCCAGTGCCTGCTGCAGGCGCCTCGACATGGCTCCTTCAGTCTCACCTGTGACTTCTATAACGTCATCGTCAGCGTAACCTTGGGCGAAAAATTATCGGCCGTTGAGCAGCTCTAGGAGTTCATATACAACAGGGCTTCAGAGAAGTGGAGATAAAACTCCTCCCTGTGGAAAACCTTTTGCTATAGTGCCCTTCAGAGACCCCTCAACACAAGAGACCATTAGTTTGCGAGTTCTCACTATAGAGACGATCAAGTTGCAGAAAGTGCTACTTAGACTAACGTCTACTTAGAGCCCTATCTATAGTATCAAAGGATGTACTGTCGAAGGCTGCCTCGATATCGACGAAGACCGTCAGCGCAATTCCTTTGTTTAGAGCAGCGCATTCCAGCCTGACCACCAGATTGTGCCGTGCTGTCTTAGTGGACTTGCCCATCTGGTACTCATGCTGATAGGAGCTTAGGGGTTGGCGTTGAAGATCAGTTTCCCTTATCGCCCTGTCGAGAGGCTTATCGACCTTATAGATTTATCCGAGGTGTAATCCGAACCCTCCTTGGTCTGGCGAAGGAAGTCCTGAATATTTTGCATAATAAGGGAGTGACTAGGCCCTCCTGTAGCAAAATAGGATGTTCAGCCAACGAGCTTAGAGAACTGATGTCGGTCCTGACTCCTGAGTGCTGGCTCGGTTCTGACTCCTGTCTGACTCATGCATATAAAGTTAAAAATTGGTCGTTTGCCGATTGTTTTGATTTTGTGCAAAAAGAAGTAGCTGAAAACTCGACAAGCCCTACATTCTTAAAGGCAAATCCATATCATAGCCACACGATATACCAACAACGCTACCATCAAAAAAGTATTTTCTTATAATCACCCTCTACATTCCCACACCCAAACTGCCCAATTAATTGTAGAAGTTTAATAAAAAAGAAATTCCTCCGGAAATATACTCTCTCCATAAAAAAGGAAAACGTTCCGCAAAAAGAGAAAGGCCATAAACTAAAAATAAAAGCCAGCAATTTGGTGCCGGTGAAAGGTCAGTAAAAGCGTAAAAACGATGCATTCCGAGCATTTTTCTACACCAATACACACACAGCCGGACGTCCAGCCCGCCCCTGCTGGGGCAGGACATCAACCTAACCTGTGCGGGGGTGGCTGGGACGTTGTTGTTGTAGGATAGCGAACGTACCGTTACAATTAAATCAATATTAATTGAGCCTTAAAAGCAATCCCTACTTGCGTGTCATTGCGCCATAAGAATTTTTTCGCCGATAAAAGCAATTCACCAACGGGAGAAGAAGTCCTTTCCAAGTGGCTAAGGACGACGACTATATACGCAACAAATCCTTAGTGTGCTACTCCTGAAAGGGTGTTCTTGGACAGGAAATTAAAGTAATCCGGAGGTGAATTTAAGGAATAAATCGGTGAGAGGGTTTTTTCTGTTTTTCTGCTCAAGTGGAGATGGTTGGGAAAATTGTGGGTGTAAATTAGGTTTGCGGACTTTGAGGATTGAAATTATAATTTGAAAGGAGGGAACGGAACAGAATTGTTGGTGGGGCTTAATTTTGTTTATTATTAATACTAGAATTTAAAAACAGTAAAGAAACTCTGAGGAAATGTTTTCTAAAAAAAATAAATTCTTTCCACAAAACTACCAAAAACGCTTCTTTTCACACCTAAAAATCTCATTCCTTTCTCCATCTAATTCTAACACGTGATGGATTAAGCAATCTTGCCACAAAAGTTCTCAGTGTTGATTATGTCCGAGGATGCAGCTTACCCCAAAGGAGAATCTTTGTTGTGCTTTCGGCGAACTTTCTGCAGAATTCATCATGAACTCTTAAAAGTGGCAGTAACCATAACTGCTGACAACTATTGTGGAAAACTAGAACAAGTTCAGGTGGGAATATGCTACAGGAGAAATAAACTTTTCCTCTTTTAGATAGAAATTAATCTAGATCTTGTCTAGGAAGTCAACTTACAACAGATTTTGTCCCAGTTTACTTGAAGTACTAGTGTTCAGATTTGTAACGGTCGCCATACATAAGACCAATAACAAAAAAATGATAAAGGCACTAACACCATCGCCTATCAAAAAAATTCCTTTTCTTCTCGCTGGTTAACCAAAATATAGTAAACACCCTAACACCAACGCCTACCACCAAAAAAAAATTTTTTTTCCCACTTTAAACAAATGTAACCGGTATATTACATGGCAACCCGGCATTCATCGTTGAGCAATTCTTTTCATGCCCATTGGCAGTCATCCCGCTTCCTAGACAAAAAAAATGCGTGCCAACACACCCACTCCAGACAGTTACATAAAATGGCGCCCAACGCTGGGCTAAGGAGCTTAATTCCCGTTGAGTTCCCTAGTCTAACGGACAGATGGCATGAATACGTCTGTTTGTCACTTAGTGACACCTTAACTTTCCCCGTCGGCATTTCCTTCTTCTAATATCTTGTTCTCCATCTCATGCCATCATTCTTAATCAGTTTCCTTTATAATCTAGCCGACTCTTATGATATTTGTTACGTGGCTTAGGCCAGCGAGAGGAGTCATGAGCGGACTTCTTTCTCTTTTAAGCTCATTTCTCAGTCCAAGTCCCTCTGACTAGTGGGTAACTGGGCGAAGGTACTTACCGCGGTGCCCTAGCCCGTTTCACTTCTTCCTATTTCATCTTTCCTATCCTTCTTCTGCTTCCACAACTTCACCTATTATCATCTTTTGCGGTAGCCTCCCTAAACATCTTTTAAGTCCCTGTCACGTGGTCTCGGAGTCTGGTTAACAGGCGTATACCGCCTGACTCTGCGCGAGTCCACGTGGACAGTGGACACTACATTCTTTTTCGGTTTTCTTCCCTATATTCATTGTTCTTGAGTAGTATGGGTGAGTGGATGCCTGACCGTCCATCCTGCACCGTCTTGCTAACAGGCGTCCTATCGCCTGGCTATGCGACAGGGTCGACGTCCTGGTTATCCACCCGCCCCCGTTTAATGACCACTCCGACACACCGCCTTCCTGGATATCAACAGGGTGTTGACCAGTCGTGGTGAGGTGTCGGAATGGTCCCAGTAAACTTCTCGGAGGCTTCTATCTCTTCTTTTCTTCAACAGACGGTCACCGGGAACCTGCCATGAGAGGGGTTTCCCAAAATTACTCGATGGGGAGTCGACGGTGAGGATGGTGATAGGCACTGGCCTGTCTCCATCTTCGGCGTCGATCCCATAAATGGAAGCACTAGTTGCCTGACGACGCGGGTGACACGCGTCTTAAGATAAGCCGCCTGTCACCGGCGCCTTCAGCCACCGATGCCTTGGGGAGGACATCCTGCATCGGGGGGCCATCTCCCACCATAACACAGAAAAAACCAATTATATTTTTCGAAACAAACGATACTTATAGTACTTATTTAATTGAAAGATTTATTTTAATTGAAGGAATTATTGATATGGGTTACTTTACATAATAGTTCGCCTTAAGAAATTGTTTCGATAAGGGTCCACTACATACCCGTAAGTTTTTGTCTTTGGATGTTCTTCGCATGGTATTAGGAGATAAATTATCTGGTTAATTTTCTCTGAAGCAGTAAGTAACTTTCTCTACTTGTTTACATAAATTAATAGAACGACAGTATACTGTTGGGGATTATGAGGTAAGGCTAATTAAATTAAATCTTTTCAAAAAAT
The DNA here is from genome assembly GCA_949987705.1 of Thereva unica. Lineage (NCBI taxonomy): Eukaryota > Metazoa > Arthropoda > Insecta > Diptera > Therevidae > Thereva > Thereva unica. Next base: position 26,851,259 of record OX465281.1, on the reverse strand, counting down.
TTTTTTTTTGCATCAATTCAGCATCATCTATATTTCCGTAATAATACCGCATCAAAATTAGAAGTTTTATACATATAAAATTAGATATTCTTTTCAATTTAATAGAAGCTTTTTAGCTATAGTACATTCGTAATACGCCAGTTAACCCTGTGGCAACAACAATTTAACTAGTTTTGTCTCGCCTAGTATATACCTTCAGTAATTTGGCTAATCTATTACGGGACTGAGTAGTGTCCATTAGCGGTTGCGGCCGATACCAAATTACCCACACTCCGTTTATGAGGTTCAATATCTCCATCTTCCGTGTTACCATTACTGGCTTGTGGTAGTTGTGGCAAATTTCCCTCGCGACAAAACAGCTTACGTCTTTCATTATGCCTACTACACGTTCAGGGGCAAATACTGCTCCACCCTCAGACGACGTTGAACCATCTGATGAAGCTCGGCCTGGTGCAGAGTCCGGTGAGCCTGATCATGACGCCCCATTGGAGGCTCTGATCGAACAAGTGGCAAGTCTGAAACAAGAACTGAGCAGAATGCAAGATCGTTACGAACAAATGTCGCAACTACGCCCAAACCGAGCCAGCCTGGGAGAACCATCATCACTCAACCGCCCTAGTTCTGCTTCCATCGAGCCAGACCAAGCTGGAATCCCCCACCGCACCTCCAGCACAGGTGATCGCCCTAGCTTACCGTATGATCGATCAGGGCCCGCCTTTAAGCGGAAATCCCCTGTTGTAGGATGGAACATAAAGTTTTCAGGTCGGTCGGGAGAAATCTTTGCCGAGGAATTTCTTTACCGAATCGAAGCTAGAGCTCGGGATGAGGAAATCTTAAACTCAGAACTAACCCGAAACATTGTAGCTCTTCTGTCAGGACCCGCTGAAGACTGGTATTGGACCCAATTCCGTCGACACCATCCTAATCCTATGTGGTCTGAATTTAAAACAAGCCTGCTCGACCAATTCGGTGGGCGTGAGACCGACTACCAGATTATTAAAGAACTCTTGGAAACCAAACAATTGGGTCAGTCCTACGATGTATACGCCGCCAAAATGTTGGCACTTTCGAATCGCTTATCAAGGCCAATGCCCTCCGCCGAGCTGGTACAGATTGTCATGTCCAACCTTAGTTCCTCCCTAGGGGCGGTAATGGGGTCAACGTATGACAATATGCGCCAGCTTCGCGAAGCGTGCATTCGAGTGGAAAGGTGGCAGCGAGCAAAGAAGGAAGAAGGGCGTCACCAGTATAAGGTACATGAATTAGACGATTTAAACTCGCGACAACGTGTCACAACGTACCCGGAGGAAGAGTACGACCAATCACCCGCCATTGACGAAATCAAGGTTGCCCAGGTAGCAAGACGGCCAGTCAATTGCTGGAATTGCCGGCAAGAAGGTCACACCTTCACCGAGTGCACTTCGCCGGACCGAAGAGTATTCTGCTATCGCTGCGGCAGACCAGAGGTTTATACCCCTACTTGTCCGAAGTGTTCGGGAAACTCGAACCAGGGTGCGAGGCCTCGCAGAGACCCGCGCCCGATATAGTCTCTGACCCTCCCTCATCTAGACCTGTCTCACCATCTAGTACGACGAACTGTCCCGACCTGCCGTCGGTAGAACCCTTGCCAACCTTCCCTACTCCAGAAGCTAGACTTTCCTTCATACGCCGATGGACAAATTACCACAAGGTCCGTAAACGAATCTTCAGTGAAAACAACGACGTTCATAGGCCAGTCAAGGTCCCGCGTATACGCCCAAGGGCTAACGAAAAACGACAAATGGCTAACCTGGCTATTTCAGCTATAATTAATGACGTCCCTGATGAGCGGCCGTTTATGAATGTCCAAATTTTGGGCGAAAGCATAACTGGATTATTAGACAGCGGGGCAAGCATGAGTTGCCTGGGAAGAGGGGCAGAGTCGTTCCTCCAGAATCACCCAGAAGCACAGCTACGCCGCTTGCACACCTCTGTCCAAATGGCTGACGGCACCCCTAAAGGGATAGTAGGCTACATCACGGTCCCTGTGACTTACGGGGCACGCACTTCGCTTTTGAATATATTTATAGTCCCTAACTTGTTACAGCGGTTATACCTTGGAATAGACTTTTGGAAGGCCTTTAACTTGGCCCCACATCTAATTGGCGAAATACAGCTAGGCCCCACTCAGGATCCGAACTGCCATCGCCTTGCGGAAGCCCAGCAGGTGCGATTGAATCAGGCTAAGGCGCGGTTCCCGTCTTCGGACACCTGCGGCCTCGGCAAGACACACTTGGAACAGCATGTTATCGACACTGGCGAGGCGGTGCCTATTAAGCAGAGGCACTACCCAGTCTCTCCTGCCATCCAGACCCTCATGTATGAGGAGGTCGATCGCATGCTGAGTCTGGGTGTGATTGAAGAGAGCAACAGTCCATGGAACTCACCTGTAGTCCTGGTTCGAAAGCCTGGCAAAGTACGGCTCTGCCTGGACTCCCGCAAGGTGAATGCAGTTACGGTGAAGGACGCATATCCATTGCCACACATCGACGGTCTTTTGGGACGTTTACAGGACACTAAGTATATCTCCGCTATAGATCTAAAGGATGCCTTCTGGCAGATTCCGTTAGATGAAAAATCTAGGGAAAAGACCGCTTTCACAGTCCCAGGCAGGCCGTTGTATCAGTTCACGGTGATGCCGTTCGGACTGTGCAACGCACCACAGCGCATGTGCCGCCTGATGGACAAGGCCATCCCGGGCTCGTTGCGGGAAAATGTGTTTGTCTATTTGGACGATTTATTGGTAGTATCCCCAGACTTTGATACGCACGTCAGGCTGTTGGAACGAGTCGCCTCCTGCCTCTGCCTTGCTGGCTTAACCGTGAACCTGGCCAAAAGCCGGTTCTGCGTAAAGGAGGTAAAATACTTGGGTTTCATTATTGGGGACGGAACACTCAAGACAGACCCGGACAAGGTGGCTGCCATCAGAGATTTCCCAACACCAAGGTCGACCAAGCAGGTGAGGCGCTTTTTGGGCATGACGGGATGGTATAGGCGATTCATAGGCAACTATGCGAGCATCGCCTCTCCCATCACGGACTGCCTGAAGGCTGCCAAATTTACTTGGACCGACGAGGCCCAACAGGCCTTCACGGAGTTGAGGAAATTGATGATGTCAGCTCCCTTGCTAGTCACCCCGGACTTCACCCGTCCTTTCTTTATCCAGTGTGACGCAAGCAAGACAGGGGTTGGAAGCGTCTTGTTCCAAAAGCATGGCGATGACGAACACCCCATCGCGTATTTTTCGAAAAAACTCAATAGTGCTCAGCGCAATTATTCAATAACAGAACTGGAGTGCTACGCAGCGGTCTTAAGCGTAAAAAAATTCAGAGCATACGTGGAAGGCCACACCTTCACCATTATTACGGACCATGCTAGCTTGAAGTGGCTTATGAGCCAGGCAGACTTAAGCGGCCGACTGGCTCGATGGAGCTTAAAACTCCAGGGATTCCAATTTTCAATAGAGCACCGTAAGGGTAGCTAGAACTCCGCCGTCGCCTGGTCCCAAGTCCAGGGTGTGAAAGGAGGAGGGTTGTCGACCTGCCGAATTGATCGTAAAAACTAGGCAAGAAACCGCATTTTTCAAAGCGGCACCGACAGCAGCGTATCCGTTGCGGGGATGTCCCGCTCGGACCGCCAGCTAACGGATCAAAGAAGAAAGAAGAAGGGTAGCTAGAACGTGGTGCCGGACGCCTTATCGCGCGTCGACTGCGTGGACGATTTGTCCTTCTGTCGGAATGTGGACCTGTCGTCTGCCGCCTTCAGATCGACGGACTACCAGCGTCTCGCGGGTCAAATCAGCGAGCAGGCTGGCCGGTTTCCCGATCTCCAGGTGTCAGATGGATACGTGTTCCACCGTTCGACCCCACGTACTGGCGACCCCGTAACGGATGACCTGAGTTGGAAATTGTGGATCCCGGAGGAACTCACTGCTTCCCTAGTTGAGTCCGCTCATGCCCCACCACAAGCTTCCCATGGCGGTATTGGTAAAACCTTGCATCGGCTACTTGAAAAGTATTTTTGGCCGTCCATGGCAAGTCAAGTCCGGGAATATATCACTCGGTGTGATGTCTGCAAGGAGTCCAAGGCTCCCAATACCTCCCTACGACCGCCGATGGGTAAGGCAATGGAAACGCACCGACCCTTTCAATTTCTGTATGTTGATTACTTAGGCCCTTACCCCAGATCTAAGAAGGGACACACCGCCGTATTAGTCGTACTAGATGCCTTCAGCAAGTACCCTTTCCTTCATCCCGTCACCTCAGAAACGTCGAAAGCGGCCACTGAATTCCTGGAACACCGTATTTTCCACGCGTTTGGAGTGCCCGAAGTAATATTCACCGATAACGGGCGACACTTCACGTCTAAAGAGTTTGAAAAGCTGATGAATGATTACGGGGTTAAACATCTGCGAACACCTATATATTCCCCTCACCCGAACGCCTCTGAACGTGTCAATCGCTCCGTATTAGCCGCAATTAGAGCTTATCTGTCCGAGGACCATCGAGAGTGGGCAAACCACCTATCAGCCATAGAATGTGCACTCCGCAGTTCCCACCATGAATCCATAGGAATGTCTCCGTACCAAGTCTTATTCGGATATCATATGATTCTTCACGGATCAACATATCCGTTGCTAACGAAACTAGGGGCCCTGCAGGATGGGAATATTTCGGTACTTCCTTTGGTTGACCGGCAACAACTACTGCGTGAGCGAGTCGAACGGAAGCTGGCAGAAGCACACCTGCGTCACCAAAAGACTTATGACCTACGATGTCGAGTGATTAGCTTCGACCCAGGACAGATAGTGTTCAGGAGAACCTTCCCAGTGAGTAATAAGGCAGATGGGTTTAACGCGAAGTTAGCAGCCAAATTCCTAAAGGCGCGAGTGAAAAGAAAAGTTGGACATAGCCGTTACGAGTTAGAGGATTTCACCGGACGGTCGTTAGGTATATATCATGCAAAAGACATTCGTCGATGACCAAACTGTCATCGAAGTAAGCAAATACGAGTCGCCCTAATAAGGCATCTCGCCGGCTTCACCGGTCAACTGATAGGGTACCTCTAATCCGCTTAGGCTGCTAGATAGCTTCTCTGGCGGTGGTACACCTCCTTGTTTTTCCTTGGTCGTCTGGGACCAAGTTTCAATGTCAGAGTTTATCCTGAGGCTGCCAGACCAGTCATCTCAGGGGCCCAGTCGCCTCAACTTTTTCTTTTTCTCCTCACCCTGAGCTTGAGTAGGCCTAAACGGGCGAAGGTATTTACCGCGATGCCTTAGCCCTTGCCACTTCTTCTTTTCAGCTCTCCTATACTTCTTCTCTTTCAACAATTTTACCTTTTATAATCTTTTTGCGGTAGCCTCCGCATTTAATCACTCCCTGTCAGGCTGGCCCGGAATCTGGCTAACAGGCGTCACATCGCCTGGCACTGTGCGGGCCTGATCTGACAGCGGTCTCTCATCTTTTCCTTTATCCATTAATTAGTTTGGTCGGACGGACACCTTAGCACCAGACTTTCCCCGTCTGGGTTAACAGGAGTTTTATCGCCTGACCTTGCGAAAAGTCTGGTGCCAAAGGTTTAATTGAAGTGTGTTTTCGGTGGGATCTGGCTGCAGGTGGCTGTTGTTCATCTGGCCAGATTGTTTGGTTCGCCTGGTGGCATTTGTGTTCGTTTTATAACATCCGTCCGATCCCGTTTGTAGACTGTCTGTCGACCGCCTTCCTGGCTTTCAGCGGCACACGCTGACCAGTCGTGGCAGTATGACCGCACGGTCCCCCCAGCGGAGGTTTCTTTCTCACACCTTCTTTCTCACACCTTCTTCTTCTACACCTTCTTTCTCTACATGGTCTTCGACATCCCGCTTCGCCTTGGGAGGGGAGGTTCACAGACCCGATAGATACGCCATTGATGTCCAACCAACACCGGCAGGACTAGGTCCGTCCGAGTATGGAGCCTACAATCCAGACACATCCCAGACTCATGAGGCCCAGCGACCCTATAAGACGCTCGCCTAAGAGAGCACGAGAGATATGCAGAGTTGGGACTACTCCCGACGGAACAAGACGTCTCTCGTGCCACACTCACTAGGGAGCGCATGGTGTAATCGACATTGATAAACCAAGTCGTGGCCGTTGACGAGCGTCGTTGTCCGAGACGATTGCCCATACTCGAGGAACTCCACAATTAGGTGTTTAATGTAGAAGCGTTCACATAGGTGTCGCTTGAACTTAACCCCTCCGGGGGCGTGGCGGAATGACGTAGACCCGTAGCCCGAATCCAACAAGTAAAGCCCGTCTAGCTCAGGGAATAGAACATGAGCCTCTGTCTCAGAGAGTGGGTGAGCCACACGTTGGCCAAAATACCACCAAATCAGGCCCCCGTTTGTTTCTTTTCGCGTCCCCTCTCACTTGACGCATCAAGGTGACGCGTGTTGTAACGGTCGCCATACATAAGACCAATAACAAAAAAATGATAAAGGCACTAACACCATCGCCTATCAAAAAAATTCCTTTTCTTCTCGCTGGTTAACCAAAATATAGTAAACACCCTAACACCAACGCCTACCACCAAAAAAAAATTTTTTTTCCCACTTTAAACAAATGTAACCGGTATATTACATGGCAACCCGGCATTCATCGTTGAGCAATTCTTTTCATGCCCATTGGCAGTCATCCCGCTTCCTAGCCCAAAAAAATGCGTACCAACACACCCACTCCAGACAGTTACAGATTTTTCATCAGTAAAACTAAAAACTGCTTGAGTCTTAAGGGCTTATATCAGACGCGAAAAGGATTGTGAAAAATAAATGGTCGTGTTTTGATTTAAAATTTCAGCGTCGGATCCAATCATTCCATTCTGGGATAAAGCGGCCCAATCCGCACACATGTCATTCCACACTATATTCATCTTCCTCTCCGGCTCTTCCTTGCAAAGGTTTTGCAAATATTCGAATTGCAAATTCAAGGTTTCGTGGTACAGTCACCTAAATGGAAAATTTCGCATGCTAATAAAAGCAAAAACAAAGCAATAGCGGTAGTCAGATTATGCACCCTCATGGCAAAGTGGGGGGGGGCACAAATTTGTAGAGGTTGCACCTACTAACCGTTAAAACACGGGTGCATTGGGCCGGTAAGGCAGAGTGGAGCTAAAAGATGGGAGGAATGTGCAACGTGTGGCTCGACCCACGACCTGAGATTAAAAGTTTCATGCTCTACTGCATGGGTAGCCAAACCCGCGCCCGTAAATGATTTATTATGTGTCCACGAGGCGATTTCCGATAGATTAAAATAATAATCAGATGGTACATAAAAATTAAGGAGTTGAAGGAGATAACAAGGAATCTGGAAGTGGAAAATGATTTGAGTAAGGTGCTAAGTCACTTTAAGCTTTGAAATCGCTCAGAAGTTCTGTTAAAGGTTCCAAATGCACGATGTTTGATCCTCGCAAGAGCCAGACAACTACAAAAAAAAATCGGTTGTCTTTCTGAAACTATTTTTGGAGGTTCATCAAGGAGGAGAAAACGACAGGTTATACATCCGCCTCCAATTTAGATCCATCTGTGTATCGAGCCACGTCATAGCTCTTGCTAAGCTGGATGATTTCTCATTCCTTTCTGGTGGAGATATGGATACTGAAATTTATGTTGAAATTAATTTTCGGATGTCATATAATCTTCTAGCATTTCCAATATATTGCTGTGCCCATAGGTCTTCTCCTCTCAGCAGCCCACTTCTCGCTGCCTCACGTCCTTGCATGCTGCCTGGTGCCTAATATGTATATACAAGGTGCAATGTCTTGTAGTAAGCTTAATCCGAAGATACAAAAAGGATATGGCAGGTTAAGTGTAGTCTAGTGGATGCATGAGGAGGAAGCAATGAGCCTCGCATTTGAGTTCTTGGATGTTGTATGAGATCATTTCTTAAGCAGTCGCTGAGCCACAACGGCTAGCGGGAAACAGCCTCGTCGGAGTGTTATGCCTTCTGAAACAAGCGAGTCTCCCAAACTTGTCGACAACAGGAGTGATGCAGGTAATACCAGACTACCAGGTGTACAAGGAGGTGCACCGCCCGCTAGGTAATGACCCAACCTAAGCATGCCTCTGGACCTTTGGTACCTTATTGTTAACCGGTTAAGTCTTCGGGATCCTTAATAGGGCTAAGGTTGTACACAGAGCCCTCATAACTCCGCGAAATGACAGTCTTTCGTTATATATTAACACTGGTCTGATCACTGCCATGTAGAACCAGCGATCGATATGCGGGATGATTCCAGTTTGTATGAAAAGAGCACGATTATTATGGACTTCAAATTTCGGCAGAGCCACCTGGTTAGCCTCGATGGTGACTTTGTTGAAAGCGCCTTCTATGTCCTTCTATGGTTGCCAATGTAAATTGGTTTTATTCTACGGTAGACTTTACTTCACGAATTGCGGTGTTAATCGATTTTCCCTTGTAATATGCTAAACTAAGATTAAGACATTGGAACTCTAGACCGTGCCGTGTCGCTGCCTCCTATTGGAGAGGGTGGTTAGTTCAATCCTTCTTTCCGCAGCGCCAGTGTGGGTAGCAGCGTTACACAGGACTGCTAACAGCAGAAAATGGAGGGGCACATACAGGCTAAATACTCTCCGCGCGGATACAGGACCACGGCCGACGATGTAGAATGCGTCAAAGCGGGGATGATTGCCATAGACATTGTGGCGAGAGAAGACATGCGTCTCTATGACGCAAAATATGGTAGAGGCGAGCCAAAAACGGTACGGCGGCAGTTTGTGTGCTGTGAGTCCGTCAGGGAATGGCAAATTAAGTGGGACGAGTCTATCAAGGATCGTTGGACCCACAGACTTCCCAAATGTGGAGATATAGGTTAAGAGGGAGCGTGAGGAATTGAGGTACGATCTCGCGCTGTTTCTGAGCGGACGTGGTTGGTGTAGGAAATACCATTACCGTTTCGGGCACCATGATTCACCGCCCAGGGAAGTCTTCTTTAACTGCTTGAGATTCGCCAATTAAAGGCCGAGGTTCCACTAATGCCAGAAAACATGCTAGGCCCCATGATGAGGGAAGCACTGCTGAAGGCCATCCGCAGAAAGATAAGGCTGGAAGAAACCGAAAGAAAACGAAGAAATGCCATGAGCAATAACAACAAAATAAAGCTGAACGAATACCGCGACGTAATACTTAGTGGACAGTCCCGCGGTGAAGACATGACGCCCAGGAGGACATATGGATACATATATACATATGTGCATATATTTATATATGTGCATGTATGTGTATGCTTATATGAATATGTATAGATCGGCCGTGCTATATGGGATTGGCCAGTATTGGGCGCAAGAGTCGTGGAGAGTGCTTAGAGAGCTTATTACCTTCTAGCAATAAACGTGTGGCTCGACCCACGACCCGGCGATACCCTTGATCTTTTAGGTCCATTGAGGTGTGAGGACCTGGTGTTAAGAAAAAAATATATACAGGGCTATTGCTAGGAAATCTACATAAGCGGATACCCTAACCAGTAGCAAAGGCAGCGAGATGCCTTATTAGGGCTACTCGGGGAGTCGCTTACGTCGGATGACATACGGTGAAGTGAGTGGGAAAAAAATTAGGGCAGGACATTTTTTGTGGAGAAGAAGAGCAAAAAATGCCGGACTGTTACAATGGGGATTTTAGTTGGAACGATTTGAGGTGTTGTTTAAAAATTCGTGCAGCACGTCATCCATTCTCCTGTTTCTTCTGATGGTCTACCATTGAGTATCCTGGCTAGTATTCTTTCTTCAGAAGTTCGTCTATCCTTCAAACTAAGCTTACTACTAGACATTGCATCATGACCTGAACGACTGGTAGTTTGCTCTAATGTCCTCAGTGCAGGAATCATCTGCTAGCTGTCGCTCTATTCTTCTGTGAATTAGTTAAATCCATGTAAAACTTTGATATGGTTAGAAAAGTGTAGACCAACTATCTACAGCAAAGCGCACGATGTACTATTGATTATGACCTAACATAATGACGGGAAGTAAGTTAAGAGTATAGAACGTTGAAATAAACGACTCCTAATGCACAAGACATCCTTCTTCCTAAAAATTGTTAAATTAAGCTGGCGCCTTGGCGTATTAAAAGCGGCTGAGCGGTTCCCCTAGACATCGCTCTCGTTTCCTTCACCAACAGCGCAAATTATCGTGTGAAAATGTATTTGAAGCACTTCCACCAACTTGACGAAGCCGAAGCTTCTTATGTGCTCCTAATTAATTAGAAAAGAACTCTCCAAGAATTTCTATTAATCTTAATTTTAAATTACTTAAAGCAGCATTTGGCCCAGATCCTAAAGTGCCTCGATTCTTGTGCTAATGAACGGATTTCGTCAAATGTTTTCATCCTTGACTGGAGCGGCAAAGTTATAAAAAGTGATTCATGCGGTGGAAAAAATTCCTTCCCAGAACTGCTCCGATGTTGAAAGGAATCCGATCGATAAGTTTACATCCTCTTACTCCCGGGGCCTTTCTTGAAAGGGATTTCTCAACTCGGGGCTTCATTACGAATTCTGGGCGCATTTCCACTTACAAGGGAACTTTTGCCACGTAGCGAGACCGGGGCAGGGGAGGGCTAGAGGGACAAGAGAGGCGGAGTTGGACCCATTCCTGTGCCGAACAATGGTGGGCACTCAGTGGCTTTAAAATTCTATTAATTGCAAGTCCTGCTCGGTTCCCATTGATTTTTGTTTGTGCAGCGTTCCCCGAGTTTTTTCAGCACTTCTTTTTTCTGGGTAGCAAAAAACCAAAGCCAACCACTTGCAGCAATTCCTGGGCTTAAAGACAAACGGAGCCCATAAATAAGGCCTTGACCACACACCCATGGGACTGGAGCTGTTGGAGCGCCATCAACTACCGCCGGAATAGTTTCGGGACTGTGTTCTGTGCTTCCAGAAGGGCTGCTAAAATCCTTGTTACGTGAACATACGGCGCTGTGCTGCTACGGTGAAGGACATGCTGGCTTGGAATGGCTGTTCTGGTCGTGGCACCACCATCATTGGCAGCTGTCTATGCTAGAAGAGCCCTGTTCCGGTTGATATATGGAGCTCCGGCTATGCCACTTCTAGTTGTAGTGTCCCTCCCTAGCACGAAGCGAGAGAGAGCGTACAGCGTAAGAGAGGGACGAGGCACCCGGTCCTTGTTTACGTTACACATTCGGGGTAGTTGTCACCCCGAATTAATGCCGGGGATTATCGGGTAAATGTTTGTATTCTAGGATCCTTCGTAGGGATGTTTCTTTTAGTGCTGTATCGACAGACATCACAGGGCTCTATCCCTGCAGTTACGGAGAGGCTTTATAATTTTATTTTAGTTTCTGGGTTTGTTTGACGAAATCTTCACTTTTATGTCTCGTGCACAATGAGAAAGTGGATTTATTTTATGTTTCGTCGCGCTCATTCCACTGCCTAATTCTCTATTTCCATCTCAAGTCAAAATTTGAGAACATGAGTTAAAGTTGGCTCTACTTCAACTTCAACACTCAAATTTCGGAAATTCGGAATAAGCAAGTGACATCTGGTTCTCACACTAAAGAACAAGCAGAATTATTGTACCAAAGTAGGTTATTTATGTTACTTATTTTCTATTGAAAAACATAAAATATATTAAAAATAAAAAAATTATTGCGACAAAAGTCATTTGAGAGCTTTGCGAGTGCATAATTTGTGAAAATTGAATTAATTAAAATCGAATTTTCCGTTTTTTCTCATTCGGGTTCATTAGATGGCAGCACTTACATATTTTTTCCGAAAGAGATAAATTCAGTTAACAGAAATTTCGCCAAATTTTATCGACTTTACTTAAAAATTAAGTAAATTTGATTTTAAAATTAAGTAAAATCCGGTCAAATCAAGTTTTAGTAAAGATCGAGAATTCTGTTGGCAATTTCTTTAGTGAATATTTTTTTAATGTAACAGCTGATATTGACATTTTTTAAATTGTGTCCGAAAATTCACTTCAACACTGTGCACATAGCAAAATTAGCACTTTAACATTGTGAACACGGCATTAATCGATTAAATTGAAACTTTCTTCCAGTTGAGAGTTTATTTTTCCCCCGTTTCGCTGGTTTATGTTTTGAAAGTTTGGGTTTAGTTTTTCAATGCACGTAAACAGCAGCTATAACCCAGCGAGGCAATGTTAAAACACCTTTCTCAGGTTTTACAATCCACATCGCTTTCCGCTCTAGTTTAGTTGATAACGGTAGAGAATAACATAAAATTTCTGCTTCAGGGCTGAAAGGTCTTATCTGAGCACCCGAATCGCTACAACAACTATGAAAATTAAATTAGATAGTTGCGTTTCCTCCCTGTTCTGTTAACATTATCCATATTTTATTAGCCCGCCCCGACTTAGGAGTTAAAGCGTCCGAATACCAACACGGTTGTCTGTAGTTCGAATCTACGCTTCGGTCCTTAATCTTTCCACTTCTCTCGATTACCGGTTAATTTTTCGCTCAGGTGCGTCTGTTTGAGCCACGTTAAACAACACTATCGCGCGAAAGACACAGCAAAAGTGGAGATCAAACTCATCTTCGAGGTATAGCCGGCAGGCAGTCAGTCTCCATTGGTGGTAATTTAGAGAGCAGAGTCCTGTAATCAAACCAACCATGATCTTGACAACCTTCATATTACTCCATAAGAATTCTCTGACCAGGTTGTGAACCGCAACAGAACAAAAAAGGTTCGAATTAACCAACCTAGACGTAGATTCCTCCAGAGTTCCACCTAATTCAGCAGACTACGATTGTTTAAGATCCGTTTAACCACACAGGTACCATACGTGTGGCTCGACCCGCAGGGCATTGCTCTACCTTTTCTTTGTTATTGAAATTTTGATGACACTCCACAAAAAGATGGGTGACCTGATTGAGAAAAGCAAGAACACGTTGCAATAATAGAAAGAAAGGAGCTAGTTTTCCAAAGATGAACGCGGGAGCTTCCATTGTCAATCCAGCCAATCAACTAATACCCCTGCAGAAGATCATCGTCCTTTTTTTCAGGAGATGGTACCGCCACGACTCATACGCCCATTACTGGCTGATCCCGCATGTTATGTTGGAATCTAATCTATACACGGATGCGTTTAGCTTTATTTAGGTGTTATTACCTCTTGCATTTCTTCGCCTTTCTCTATTTCTTTTGGCTTCTTCCAACCTTAATATTCTGTGGATGACCGTCAGCGTTGCTTTCACTTTTCTCCACATTCCCTCGGATCTCATTATGTGGCCTAGTATGTTTTCCGGCGTTAGTTGCGCCTCGGCCGTTTCTTACAATTCTGACCATTCATCGGCGAATCTCGAGCAGCTAAAAGAGATACGCTTTGCGACTTCCTGCATCCCTGGGCATATCGGGTATAACGATGAATCATGGCGCCCAAAACGATAAATGTAGGTCTGGTTCTTAGAGACTCATGCCTTCTCTCACCAATATGTCTATGGGGATCATCCCCGCTATCTCGCACGCCGCGTCGTCGACCGTGGTTCTGAATGTGCAGCAAGCGCGGAAAGCACATTTCTGCTCAACGCTGCTGCCCACACTGGCGATGCGTACAGAAGCACTGAACTAACCACCCTTCACAATAGGAGGCGTTGACTCCATCTAGGACCTCAACGTTGAGCAGCATTTTTGTGAGACCTGCACAAATCTCAGACGCTTTGTTACAGATGACCCCCTGTTACAGATGACCCCCTCGAAAACTTTGCCTATGCAACTAAGAAGACATATCGGTCTATAGGATGATGGTTCCCCTAAAGGCTTGTTCGGCTTTGGCACGATTACGAGTTTCTAGGAAGATCCCTCTCTTAGGCACTCTGTGGAGTCTGCTAGCTTAGCCGCTTTGTGAGGTAAGCCATCCATGCCAGAGGCCTTATTGATGTCTACCTTTTTGCACTTTATGCAACCTCCAGAATCTCCCCTGCGGTTACTACAGGTAGCTCTTCTGGCCCCATCTGATGGGTGGGTGGATCACCGGTGCGTGTGTTTTGTGGAAATAGGACGTACACCTTGCTGTGGTGCAACACGGGCAGGTAATCGGCAGAGAGCGCTTCCCCATGACCGCTGACATGGCCATTTAACAGACACCGCCCCAGGGGTCCGAATCTGCTTCTCTGCACAACCTTCTGAAGGCTCGGATTTACTTCTAGCGATGGCCCTGTCCAGCCTTTTTCTAGTTTCCTTACATCTCTTAAGGAGCTCGTCGAAATACGGATCGTTCCGGATTCTAGGAGTTCTCCTTCTCGCTTTCAGGCAAGCCCTTCGGCATTTGTCGATCTCTGCATTCCACCAGAAGTTTGGTCAATAACGACGGCTGCTGGCCACCGCGGCATGGACGCGTCGCAAGCCTGTTTCATTCATTTCCAATATGATCTACCCATTCCCTACCACCTCCTGCTGACCTCACACCATGCAGGGATACCTCAAACACCGCTGCGTCTAGTTTCTTAACGGCCCATCCTTTAGCCACACCTAGCACCTAGCCCATCTTCGCTCCTATACCTGACTCACCTCGAATATGATGGCTTGGTGGATGCTATGCGTGCACACATTGCTCACCCGCCACTACAGGTCTTTCGCCAATGAATCGCTCACATAAGGGATGTCGTACACAGTAATTCTCTTTGGTATATGGCCGGCCTACAAAGATTTGACGATACAGTAGAGTTTGTCAGCATCTAACCACCGTATTCTAAAAACAATCACATGTCACAACGCAATCACAAATGTAGGGTGAGTCGCCGCGCCCCCCAACGCTCCCAAAATCCTATTTTGCATAGCTCTAGGCACCACCCGTTATATAACTTCAAACACTACCCCTGCATACTTCTAGGCACCACGGACATTTCCTGGCGGTAGAGAAACCTTAAGGCTATAGGCCCAACTATAATGCACGTAAGAAACGCACGTCAATTGACGTGCGTAAATTTCGTCAAACGCAAAACCGACTAATTGGTTTGCGTATTGGGAGAGACTTCAAAGTTTAAAATTATTAAAATGCTTGAATATTATTCATTGACTATTAAAACTAGGCTATTAATATTTGCATATTATTAATAATCGTGTTTATTTTCAATTATAATAAATTTCTCATCAAAATCGCTATCATGCATTTGAACCACAACATTTTCCATACTCTTTTTTCTCTAAAAACCACAAAACAACAACAAAAAATTAGCTTTCATCGATGTAACTACAAATCATCTCACAAAACGTACGTAGAGCGCGGTTCTTTTCCCATTTTTACGTTTAACGAAACTTAACGAAATAAAATATGACTGACGTACGTCCAATATGGCCGAACACATTAATTTCCATGAGAGCGCCGAGATGACGTGCGTTTCTTACGTGCATTATAGTTGGGCCTTATGGCCTGTCGGTGGCCTGTGTGTGAATGAGGTTCTATAGACAGGCGGTCGCGCACATTCCCCGCTGCCAGACCGAAGTAACATTCTCACCACATGGCGTCAGTGAAAAAAAAATCCTGTCACCAAAAGCACACCGCACGACGGACATAAACCCCCAGGCTTGTAGGCAAGGAGAAGTAACGGAGCAAAGAGGGGGTACCGGAACCTCATAGTCATACCACTTCCCACCAAGCCTTATACGACATGACGCAGCGGTAGTATAAAGAGTGCCTCCTAAGCTTGATTATGTTTTTGATTCAGTCCATCATTACTGGTAGTAATGTTACCTTGTTCTTATTCTTAGTGCAAAGTATAAGGTGTGATACCATACATCCAATGGTGCTACAGCCCAAATCGGGCCCTGGCCGTCTCTGCCGTTTAACGATCCGTTGCAACATCTCTCTGTTCCAAATGTCCATCACCTTCTGGGTCTGCCTACTGGACTTCTTCCCGAAATTTCTGCTACCTTGAGCTGTATCTTGGAATACGGTCGTCCTCCATTCTGATTACGTAGTCGACTTGTTTTAGTCTGTTGCTTTGTGAGGTTGAGATGCATTGGGGCCAGTCCATCGCCTATTCCTATGTCTTACTTTGAACTCTTCTGTTACTGCATTTTCAATCTTTACTTTAATCAGCGAGTTATTCTCTTTCTGTAGTGGCTTCACTCATTTACCGATGGACAATTTCCACTCATACACAAAATAAAACAAAATTAATTTTCATATTATTTATTTAAAATGACAAAAAAATAATGAACTACAATCGATACTTTGAATGAGATCTATGTATACATAAAAAACATGTGCTTTCAGAATGCGCTACTTACAACTTATAACTTACTAAAAAAAGGGTGCAGAACTTAAAAGCGATTATTTAAAATTAAATGAAATATTTACAACATTCTAAGCCTATTATTAGCATCACGTGCTGCTAGGATAATTCTTGCCAAATGGAGGCTCCTCGTTGGTATCTAAGTAGAATTTGCCACGCAACCTGCAAAGAAATAATAACACTCATAAAAATTGGCTGAAAACCTGTGTTTTTACCTGGACAGGTAAATGTTTAAAAAAAATGATAATAATAATAACAAGCGCGCAAACTGTGCAGGAGGAACGTGTTCGCATGTTGCTGCTGGTTGTTTTTTTGTGTTGTCAGAGGAGACATCGTTAAATAAATTAAGAGCTTCACGTCCATGCAAAAATTTCTTAATTAATTTGGCGTGTATAAGGTGAAGCATGACGTCAGTGCTCCAAGCACTCACGGCCTTTTGTTGTTGTTATTAATGATCCTTTTTTTAATGAGTAGGACTTGATTAAAATAAATCCATATTTTTTAAGGTTTTGGGGAGGGGGTAGGGTATGGGAGTGGAAATTTTTAAAAATATTTTAACCTTCACAGATTCTATTTCTGTCGTAAAAATATGAGTAAAAACATACGCAGTATCAAAAATTACTATAAAATATGAAAATTGCATATAATAAGGGGCGCCCAATTGACATATGCTTTGTCTAGACATAGTGGGTATATCTATATGTGTTATGAGCCAACTGGTTCCATTCTTCCAAAGATATTACAGCCTAACTCTTCGCCACGAGTCGCTAAGTTTGATGTATAAAATTGCTCTGATGCTCTTTTTCGCAGTCTACCTAAGGGGCTTTCTCCTACAATACTGTCAGTGATAACTTTCTTTCTTCTTCATACATGCCCTCGAATCCCTCCCTCGACTCCAGTGCGGAGAAGTCTGTTAAGGTTTATGAATTCTACTGAATTCTTCTCGGCGTATACATCAACGAAGTTAACCCATATAGCCGTATACTAAAAACTATCACAAGTCACAACGCAATCACAACTGTGTGGTGAGTGTCAACTTGAGGCATTTCGGTATTCTAATTTTGCAGTTAAATATTTAGAGAATCCGAAAACGAGTGCTTAGAGTACCAAAACAGGTGATAGTCACAATAATCAAACTGTCAATGACAAGCTTCTAACTTCTAGCTTCTGACTTGTGACTAGTCACAATTTATAAATGGGGAGTCAACTGAGTTCGCTCCGCATAAAGTCAAGAACGAGAGATCCACATGCAAAAACGTGGACAAAAGTCGTGATACTAAACCCTCGCGGTTTTGAAAATATTAGGAAAAAATTGCCAAACCCCATCTTTTCATGTTTTGGTGTCCAAGCATTTTAAACATATCCTTGTCCAGTCCTTGACTCTTGGTTAAAGGTATTCCTCGATGATGTTTACAGCCCTAAGAGCTTATTTGAAAACCAAGCTCAAAAAATCAGTAGTTGTAGGTGTAGCACCACTCCGCCATATGGTTCGGATCACGGGATATGTGAGGACGAGGCTAATGATGCTCGTAGGGGGTTATACGAGTTAGGACGTATAGACTGATTATGGATTTCTCTACCATAGAGCCGTTTTACTTACAAAGGAATTTCGAGGCCGTAGTGCACTTGAAAGCTATTTCTGTATTGCAGGAAAAATTTTGCATCTACGCAGAATAGCGTTAATTTCAATAAAACAATGACTATGGTGGTATTAAAATTTTGTCAAAAATGGTACATTCCTTCGGTGGCCGAATAGGTTTATCGAGGTGTGAAAAGTGATCATCGATAAGTTTGACAGCGGGTTCTCGAGCCTTTTCAAGAACTGTCAAAGAAGATGAACCTGGGGCACGCGAGAAACATTCAGTATAACTTTTATCTTGGCAACAATACGATCGCAAGGTCAGATTGCCTTGGCACTGGCATCTTCAGGAATCGCTGCCACCTTCTTAGATGACTCTCACTAAATATTCAGATACACGAAAACCGAATATGCAACATTTCTAAGACATGTGGAATGGCGAAAATTTTAAAACAAGGCAAAATAATCATTTAATGGCGCATAAAATATCATTGGAAGTCTTGGATCGAACAATGCAAGATCTGCGCGGAAATCAATACCTTTTTGGTGGTGCATTGATATAGTTGGCCGGTGATTTTCGTCGGACACTTCCCGTCATTGCGACGCGTGACTGAAATCGTCTAATTTGTGGCGCCACGTTAAAACACTTATACCGACTTCAATCATGCCAGTTTAGTTGCAAAATGACCAAACTACAGACGTGTTTTCGAAACAATTGTTGGATATGCGAAAATCAAAGTAGATACTTGAACCGGACTCATCACATTCCCTGGGAATTTATGCATTTTGAAAGAGGAAGGTTCAATTTCTAGTATTCGTGCTTCTCACACGGCGCGGCGGGCGTTGGCAAACCATCAGCTTTGTTCCTATACGTAGACAGCAAAACGAAAAACATGGTATATAATAGTAAAGGCATTGCAATGAACACCAAAACATTACCCATTACAATTTAAATAACTGAAATAAATAATTTTGATCTAAATTGATATCACTTTTGTTGTTTCGATGGGTCTTCCAGTGAGTTAATTAATTTCAGGCAGGACCCGGATTGCCGGGTTATCTAGTTTCAAAAATAAACCAACAGATCACCCTTTATATAGGAAAACACGACTGTGGAACTACCATCTGAAGTCAGTATTTCCAAACTCGCACGACATCCCATTGTTCAAATGTTGAGTTCAGCGCCATCTTTTAGAGCATTCCACAGACCCCTCGTAACCTATCCTATCCTATCCAACCTTCAAATCACTAAACACTATTACACTATGACAAGAACAACAAAATGGACTGATAAAAAATGGATCAATTTTTCTAACATTAAAAATATCGTCGTAAATTCAAGAGATTGCCAACAATATTTAATGACTGGTATCGTATCGTTGCACATCACATTAGAATAACTGCAATAGTCGTGCATTTAATCCTATTTTGGATTTTTGCAATTTTGAAATATTTTAGACATGATGGTTATTTGATTCGTTAACAGAGTTTCAGTACTGAAATCTGCTCCAATCGCCAGTTTCGCTCCATGCAATGGCACTACAGTACCGAATGTTGAGCACTGGCACTGCGTCACCCATCGCAGAGTCTATCCATCTCCTTCTAGGATTGCCTACTAGTCTCTATATCCCGCAAGTTTTGCTACAATGAGCCGTTCTGGAATAAGGTTGTGCTCCATCCTCATTACGTGGCCGGCTCGTCTTAATCTGTAAATTTTTATAAAGGTTTGTCAAAAATGTCATACAGTTCGCTGTTGTTGTTTGCCTTCGTCATGTCCCACCCCTCTTGTTGGGTCTATTAATGCATCTGAGTTTTTTGTATGGTTGGTGAGAGTTTAACTTTTCTCTGCACAATTCTTTAGTGCTGTATTTACTTTTGGGCATAATATGCTCTACTATAGGCGTAGTTTTCGTCCAGTTATCTCTTTTCTTTTTTCTGCTTCTTTTGTAATTGTAAGATTGGACTGACTACATCCAGGTTGTGTTCATCGATAGTCTCATTTGTTCCCATTCTAAATCTTCTAGCTCTGGATTGTTGTAATCTTTGTTTTTCTTCGTTGATGTTCAGAGCACGGTCCATACCCTTTTCGTACATCAAACTCTTCCGTTACTGCATTTTGGATCTTAAATTTGGCCAGTGAGCTATTCGTTGCACATTTTGCAATTGGATTTAATAAGTTTTGATAATATTCTCTCGACCTATCCCATCCCAGCTATGTCTCTGCAGATCTCCCTTCTTGGATGAAACTTATTGCTGACCTAACGTATTCCTTTGTACGCTTGTCTAACTCTTCCTTCATCGAGGTCTTTTTGAACTTGTAGGGTCCTGCTGTTCAGTCTCTATTCTTCTACCTGAAAAACTTGTCTGCAGATCTTCTTTTTAGCTTGAAGACTTATATAGTTGCTCTTACGGGAGTTGCGGAATACCCCCCATAGCTCTAGTGTCTTTCTTCAATTGCGGATCTACACTCCGGATCGAACCAATCAATTCTAGTCTGTCTGCGGGCTCAGCCTAGTGTGTCTTCTTACCGCCTCCATGCTGTTTTTAGTTTTTTCCATTTGACAGCATTCTAGTGAACTTATCTTCTTTCTTCAACTTTTAGCTTAGTGGTGGTCAGTCATCAGCGAAATAGAGGGAATAACATGCACGTGCCGCAACTATTCGGGACTGATGGAAGACCGATCATAACCTCCTAGCGGTGGCCACATGAGAGAGGGTAGGCTATTATAATCGGGCTAGTCCCTTCCAAGCAAGGTTGGTGTGAGCCTTATACGGGTGAGGTTATAAAAAATAATTACTACGGAACGAGCATTTTTGTGTCGTTCTATGTAGTAGTGGTGTGGCTCCGTATTTTAGAGTATTGTAGGTTGATTTTCGTTGTAAACGCGTTTTGGCATATCTTTCGTTGTGGGGGATGGAACGGAGTCGCTTTGGGTTTGTAGCGGGGGATGTGGCGGAATGTGACTCCAAAGCGGGTCAACCTCTAGTGTTTTGAAGTGTGGAGCTGCACCGCTCTTGCAGTGAGCGACCCATTTGTTGCGAGAGGCCAGGACCAGATTCCGGGCGTAGAGCCTTTTAATAATTCTTCTTCTTCTTCTTTGATCCGTTAGCTGGCGGTCCGAGCGGGACGTCCTCGCAAGGGATACGCTGCTGCCGGTGGCGCTGGGTCTCGAACTCTATTCACGATTCGTTTCCTTTTTTGTCCGTTTTTGGCTGTGTCTCGAGCCTCGGTAACTGATAATCGTTGATTCTTTAAGTCACCCTCGATATTCTTTAGCCAGGTATTTTTCGGTGCCGATTGCTGGATTCTTCAGTCTGCGAGACGGTCTCGCCAGAGAAGTTTACGTGGCAAGAGATCATCCATTCGGCAAACATGTCCAGCCCTTTAATAATAATAAATGTCTTTTGATTGTGTGTTTAGTCTTTGCGTTTTGATCGTTATCCGGTTTTTAAATATAGTGGTCCAACCAACAGCACGCGCCCCGCCTCGCAACATACAGTAAGTTCGTAGCCCCTTTTCTCTCTATTAGGACGTATCCAAATTGAATTTTTGTTGTTTTCTCATCTGGTGACTGCCACATCTTATTACGAATATTTTTGTTTGGGAGCGTTGCTGTACTTACTACTATTGAGTACAAGCCAGTGAGATCGATCAATATACTACCCTTGTTTTTGGTAGCATTGTGTAGACTATTTTTTCCTATGACTTCTAAGAACTCTTACAAGGCTTGAATGTCAGTGCGATCATGTGGTAAACCCTTACCACACAGATCTTCTAAACAAATTTCTATTTACACTAATTTTACATTTCCTTAAATCTAAATAATTTATAATCTAATAATTTCTAAATACTAATTTCTTTTCCAGGTACGTATCTCCTTTCCCATCATTAATTGCCGTAAGTAATTCTATGTTTTTTTACCGAATATTCCAAATTACACTAAACGTCAAAAAAAGCAAAAACAACTTGACATTTCCCTTAAAAAACAAGCTAACCTTAAATCAAACAAAGAATTCTGAATGAATTATGGTTTTCTATCAAATTCCATTCAACTTACCTCGAGTTTGCTGCAACCCCCATATACGCCGTCATATCCTTACTGCAGGATTCGTTTGGCTTAAAATTTTCATTCTCCTCGCAGCTACTGGCCATAAAAGCTTTCGGTCGTTCTAGCGTTTCAATGAAATACTGCCAAGCTCGCTGATGACTGCAACCGACTGCGGAAAACAATGAAGGATAAAAAAGGACGAATAAAAAAGTAAGAAAATAAAAAATAAAACCGCCTTAACAGAATTCCAGTTAAATGTCGGAGAGCACTTACGTATTATTTGCAGCCAACGATTGTTGGCTATTTCCTGTCTGGCACATCCTGGCTGTACTGGAACGCCGCCGTTCGGATAGAAGTCAGCATGGCCCATTGGATGGGGATTCCCCAGGAGTCCTCCGTCCGTGTGAATAATATCAACGAATTTTGCATCGGACGGCCCCAAGCGGCGATTCGGGCTATCGTTGTCAAACAGGGGATAAGCGGGATCTAAGCCTTTTGCGAGGGAACGGAAAATAAAAACGTATATAAAAAAAAATACAAACACAGCAATAAAAAATATAAAAAAGCGCTAACTTCATATTCACAAACAAAATTAGCATACATTTAGGCGCGATTAATATTTTAGTGTGGTATTTTGCCAGCGTTTTTCCTCCTCTCTGGCTTCGGCCTTCGTGACTTTCAACAGCGGCAACAACGTTAAAAAAATACCGGCCCCCAGTCCTCCTTCATGGGCCCCCTCCTAACCCCCACCCGATTCGTCCTTTGCGATTCGGTAATTGGCATAATTTTATTATCCTTGTGCTTGTGATTTCTACTCCGTTCCGAGATATGCTAATAAACCTGCTCAAGTCACAGGACGACGACTGACGGGGGAATACAATGGCGGAGAACTGTCAGAAAATGTGGCTGATGATGCGCATCAAACGTGATATGCACACACCATCAAAAGCCCAAAAGGAAATTTTCAAGGCTCTGTGCCAGGGGAATTTTCATCGCTGTTGTTGTGTTGTTGGTGGTGTTGTGCGAAAGGACGTCGTCCAAGGATCTTGATAAGAACTAATCAACTCCTTGAAAGACAGAATTTTTATTGTACTCGGCCTGATCCGGAATGGAATTATATTTCGGTCTTTGAAGGGAGAATGAACAGAATGATGGCGGTCGGGCGATACTCTTCGGTGCTATAATTTTGCTCCGCGTCGATTTCGGATTGGCGGTGGAGAGGGGATGGAAGTATGAGTAATGGCGGAAAATAAAAAGTGGGCAATAAAAGCATTGTACGGAAAAGCTTAAAGAGATGTTTAAGGTGTTGATGGAGGTTTAAAAACGCAAGGATTTTTATAAGTGGGTGGAATAAGCGATTTCATATCCATTGAAGCCACATTGAAGGCACTTTGTACTTTCTTGTGTGCTGTTGATGTAGTGATGGATTCTTTTAAATTCCGCTTTATAGCTAACGCTTTTGTCAAATATTTTAAATGCGTCAGCGTAAAAAGGAGCTACAGAGCTTCGTTAATTATATCCTAGTTAACACTTTACTCAATGCCACCTAGTCACCTAGTTATCTTCAGTCAATTCCATTTTCTCAATAACTTAGAGCATGTGTTCCCCACGAATTAACTGACTAAAAACTGAAAATTGTCTTATCGTTGCCGTCTAAATATCTCGCCTGACGCTAAGCGTTACCCCGACTGAAATAGATGTCTTTGAGACCTGCGTGTAAAAGTGCCAATTTTTGCAAATGGCGTCAAATGTCATTGTCAAATGTCACTTGGAAATTTATGACAGATAGAGAATTAGTTCACAATAACCAATGAACCGATAAACATCTAAAGAACGCGGAATTATTGTTACTGACCAATTTCCGGTCTGTTGTTTTAACGCAGCGTGAGCCTTGTGCGCCAACATTTAAGCGTTTGGCTGAACGTCTCTTGCAATTGAGTCCACTAGAGATGTTGCAAGAAGTAACCGGCAGTATTTGTCGTTCGACCGAGAATATCGCTATTGTGACCGATGGCGTCCGAGAGAGTCCATAAACATCGACGACACAACGATCCACACAATCATCATCAGATGTTCGTTGCGTCGAATTGAACACTGAAGATGCTCCTTTACAAAGTGCTAACCGTTCATAAATTACTGCCTGCTGACCGTCAATTGCTCTCAATTTAAACTGCGCAGTTGAACTGTGTAAAAAGCTGTGCAATTAACTGAACTGAATGTGTGGGTTCGTCAGTTCGTTGTACGGGTCTCGTCAGTTTTGTTGATTTTTGATGGGAGAATTGAACGATAAACTGACGGACCTGCGCAATTTATCGGAGCAAAAGAGGGTCCAGAAACTCAGGTCTGAGGACTGAGTGAAAATAGTTCAAAACTCCAGGTCACACGTGATAAGCTGCGCAGTTAACCTGAAAGTGTGTAGGCAGCTTTAAACCTAGTGCAAGAAGAGGCTCGTAATGAACGACAAAGCCCATTTCCACTTATGTAGTTATTTTAATAGCAAAATTTTGCGTTTCTAGTGCAGGTAAAATTCACGAGCCATTGAGCCTCTCGAAATAACTGTTTGGTTCGGCATTACAGTAAAACAGTGATTGAGCTTTGTTTTTGAAGTGAAAGCTTCTTTAGGCGCGTTGAGCGATTTTTGATAGGGGAAAAATTTATGGTTTCGCGTCACCGACATGCTAAATCTTGCAATTTGATATCGATCCCCTTTCATATAAGGGATAACCTTCAAATTTCAAAGTCCCAGGTTTTCGACAGGCTGAAAAGCTAGAACGACCCTTTGCATCATTCTAAACAAGGCCGATCTTAAGCTATTTGTGAGATATCTGACTGGGATTCTTTATTTTATTACCCTTTTATTACTTCTGGTAATAAAAATGTCTTAAAATAACAGAAACATGCACGGAACGCCTAAGACTGGCCCGCGCTTAGCATTAAACAGGCCTACGTACGCCCAAGTAAAAATTTTACTTTTCCAAATGCAGCCCGCTACAGGCACGCAATTAGTACCAAGTCCTTCGACACAAAAACCCACTTGTATATTTTTAATTATTGATAGCAAACAAAAACATAACAGCATAGAATCAAAAACAATTTTTCCCTGAAAAAACCTTGAAATGTCACCTGTGCAAATATATAGGTATATCGCAAAAAAACAACTAACGAACGACGCCCATAGGAAAAAAGGAAATTGAACATTGTCGAAGTTTCGCTTTTCGCTGTTCATTAATGTTTCTGCTGAATGCAATTTCTAGGAGCCTGTAAATATGTTACACTTGAGTGGTGTTCATGCACGAATCAGCGGGAAATTTATTTCGAAATTATCCAGGTTCTGGCGTGGCTCTGCATAATTTAAAAGCGGATCGCACAAATCAATATCTCGACATATTATAAATAGGATTCACATTAGTCTAGGTGTAAATAGAATCGACAGAAATTGTTTGATATTGAGAGAGTTTTTTTATGTTAATGGAATAATCAAGTATGTTTTTTGTGCACTGCGAAGGTAGAAGTCTATGAAAAATTACGGAATCAAGGTACAATGAATGGATTTGAATATTTTTTGGATTTATAATGCCTTAAACTAGAAAGTTTACCTGAAACTTTCGGTACATTGAAAATTATTTTGTTCAATACTTCACCGGTAGTTGCAGCCACAGAGCAATATTACCTCTTCATCTGCTATTTCTGACAGATGTAATATACTGCAAGCGTTTGATTTGATATTTTGGCTAAATACCGTTAAATGGAATAATCAGCCTTATTCTCGTTCTCCAATCACCCAAGTGTTATCTTAGGCGGTGTCACGACACTTTGAATGTGGTATTCTCGTTGGCGAGTGACAGGGCTACGAGAAACGTTGTGAAATGAAACACATTTCTATAATTTTTTGGAATATTTTGCCTTTTTTCTGCTTGCATTTTGCTAAAAATAGAACTGTCGACACCTACAAACGTATCGACGAAATTGTCACTTCACACTTCCACCTAGTGACAATTCGAATTCGACATTTGTCGATCTAGTCGCTAGGTGTCACTTAGATTGACAATGAGAATACCAATTGAGGGTCGAAGTGACATCTGTCACGGCACTCGAAAACGAGAATACGGCCAAATAATTTGAATTGGACCCAAATTGTGAAAGGTTCCTTTACCATCATGTTGGGTTAGTTATAGGATTGCCTTCACTGAGACCAGGGTCCTAATTAGGGCTTTGGGGCGCTGTTTTGATTTAGGGTGTTAGATTGATTGTGGCTAATGTCTAAAACCATCCTGAGGAATTTAGGGAGCCTATCAGTGATCTAACCTCTATTCGAGTTCAGCCCGTAGTCCGAGTTCAGTTTATTTCACCCTTAGGACCCCGTTGAATTGGCTGCCTAGATCATATGATAGACATTTTCCTTTGGGGCTACGTAAAGTCTAAAGTCTATATGGATAAGCCGGCTACGATTGAGGAATTGGAAGCCAACATTATTCGGGTCATTGGTCCAAAGGATTTTCCTCTCGAACACAGCTAAGTGGTAAGAGTACTTTCTGCTTTCTCGGATTCATGTGAGTACCTAAAAGATCATGTGAGTACCTATAAGTAGCTTGACAGACTATAGTCGGCCTTTATACCAATTACCAACAATTACTATCGCGACTCTAACATCGGAGCATCGAGAAACAACTGGTGGAGCGGGGAAGGGCCAGTGAAGGCTATGACAGGAGGAATCAGGAATGTAAAGAGGAAAGAAGGAAAGTTATGAAGGTGGGGAAAGTGGGAAAAGCGAAGGACCGTGGTGCTGCCGGGATTCGAACCTGGGACCTTTTGGATGGTACCCAGGCGCCTTACTCCCTAGACTACCGAGGCTCCCTTGCCCAATTAATTCTTGAATCGCTTACCGAGCGCAAGCTCTAACTCATGGCCGTAGCTATTTCTGGGCATTTGATTGCGTAGAGCAGCTGTGTTGATTCAAACCTGATCAGCGGATACAAGGCTTTTCAGCATTGTAATGCGCTGTCGCAGCACCATAACAAAGAGATAGTGATTCGAGTCGAAGTCGGTATGTTCGTACCGTCAAGAAGCCCGGCGGCCTATCAACACATGATCTATTTGGTTGCGAGTGATTCCATTGCCTTATGGGTATCTTTACGCAAAATTCTGTATGCTTGCAACGACCAAGTTCTTAATTGCTACTATCTCTATAAGTCCTTGTCAATTGTCATCTGTTTTCTTATTCAAGCTGTGAGTCCCGACATATTACCTGTGTTCAGATCTCCCAGGATGATACGTGTGGCCGGCATTGAGTTCCCGTTCAACTACTTCGAACAATTCTTTTCCTTCATCGTCCGTGGACTCTTCTATAGGTGCGTGATGGTTTATGAGGCAGATGTTCTTAAATTTTACTCGCACACAAAGGATGCATAGCCTTTCGTTTATTGCTTTAAAGTCGTTAATGATAGGCTTCATTATTTTGCTGACTAAAAAACCTATTCCAAGCATATGGTGTTTTGGATGACAGGTATAATGCACATCATACTCAGGTTTTTGAAAAACACCATTCCCTGTCCATCGCATCTCCTGAATGCCGCTGATGTCAGCTCTATACTTTAACAGGATATCGGCTAGATGCTGCGTAACTGGAGATCTGCACAGAGTTCGAACATTCCATGAGAAAATTCTTAAATCGTTTTGCCCTTTTCGTTGCCGTGGTCGCGGATGAGGCTATTAACCTCACACAAAAGTTACTTCGAAAGTTAATAATGGAACACAATATCTGGCAAATGTCCGCTTCGGCCTTTTTTACAAACAGTTAATCTTTGATGAAACTGTGTATTGTAGCAGCTGTATTTCACCAATAGCAGCTCTAATATTATCGTTGAGTGTTTAAATCGTTGCTGAAGAATTGGCGTAGACATTATTTTTGACTTAGCTTCAAAAAAAAGTCAAAAAGTGTTGGATCGCACGATCTTGGCGACTAATTGAAGACTCCATTTCTAGAACTCACACCTTCAGGAAATTTTTCGTGCAATAGAGCCATTGTTTTACGAGATGTGTAACAGGTGGCGCCCTCCTGGTGAAAATAAGCATCGTCACATTTCACATTTCACACTGAAAGAAGAAGAATGAAGACAACATCATTCGGTAAAACAACCTACTCACTGGAGCGATCGAACCCAAATGGCCCGATTATGTACATCACCAGCCAAAAAAATTGTACCAAACTGTTACCCGTTGTGATTTAAGAGGTTATACAACTATTTATCTTATATTTTCCGAGCCCCACATGCTATTTTCAGCATCAACCTGGCCGGACGAGCACAAATTATTGTTTTCACATCGATCTCATTTCTGAGGCGATCGAATTTATTGATTAACCACCACCAATTTTGTATTGAATTTTCACTATTTCAGACTGCGATTGCGTTATGGATCCATAAACCTCCTTTTACTTGTCAAATGTCATTGTACTGACCGTTGTATGTTGACAATTCAAAAATGGCGCGAAATTTAAAATGACACCTGTTGTTGGAAACCCCTTTAGTAGAAGTAATGTCATTTTCATGGGAGCATCATTAAAAAATATCATTAGTGCAATGTTTTTAAGGAGTAACTTTTTACTTTTTAGTATTGCAGTGTACTATCTGTAAAATTGTTTGTCTTTACCTTTAACAAAGAACAA
Organism: Thereva unica; assembly: GCA_949987705.1. Lineage (NCBI taxonomy): Eukaryota > Metazoa > Arthropoda > Insecta > Diptera > Therevidae > Thereva > Thereva unica. The sequence goes on along the minus strand of OX465281.1, from coordinate 26,822,669 downwards.
ATAAAGTATACAAACTTGTAAAACGCGGTTAAGTCTCAGATATCATCTCGAATTTAAGCCGCTGACAAAAATCAATCATAAAATTCGAAAAATCAAACAAAAAATCCAACTTCTTACCAACAAGAACCGACACCGGAGAACATAAACATCAACAACACATCAAGTCACGGAAAGTTTGTCCTGTTCCCAATCGCAAATGGCCGCCGATGGTTAAACAATCCTCCTCGGGAAAGATAATCCGTCTTAAAACGATTGACAAAGCATCGCCGATTCTTGTTTATTGAACTTTCGACTGTCGACTTTGGTGAGCTCATTTCATAGAGATGTGCTCCCAGCCGCCCGAACAATTGACAGACGACAGACCGAGAACAGCTCACCAACTTCTTCGTCGTGTGCAGAGGTGGTGTTCAGAAGAAAGGTCGTAAACCAAGGAACGAAGCACGAAGACGGTTACGCTTTGAAGTTTTATGTGTGGCTTCTCAATCCGAATGATCGATTTTCCTCAATTTAAAATTTACGGCCAAGTGATTCCGATAATTGATTGTCGTCATGTACTACTTACAGAGTGGCCACTTAGACATGATGGAGGAGGCACGACAACGGAAGATTTGTCAATAGTACTACAATTTTTTTTGGAGGAGGCGTCTGTCTTCGAACATCATGGGGATTATGATGCGTTACGCGTGTTGCGTGGATATTTAATTGTAGACCGGCAATGGTTGGGTTCTGTTAGAGTAACTGTGACGAGGTTTTGGGGTGGGTTGAAGTAAGTTCAAGAATCTATAATTAAAAGCAGCCATTTTTTGTATCTATTTTCTCGATAACCCACAATTACTGCTCACACAAACACAGCCAAAAATAACACGATTAAATTTGCAAATTGATATAATTTCACTGCAAACAAAAGTTTCTTACTTATAGGAGGCCATTTTGTTATCTTAAGATGACAAATTTACTATTCGAGTATCCCTCTAGGGTAAATAACCTCGTAAGCCCTGGTAAAAGCCCCCAAAATTGAAGGGACAACGTCCAGGGCACATTTATGATAGTGAAACTCCTGTCCATTGACAGGATAATTTCAGTAATGAAGTTGTACACGTTACCTAAATACACACCGGGCAAATTGCCCTAAATCGATGAAACATTTATTTTGATCAAACACAATTAATGGACGAGGACGATAATCTTTGGAGCACTTCAGTTTCAGGGCTTATTTTTATTTGCACCCCCGCTCGTAGGAAATTAATTTCTGGCCTTATTTTGGAACTTTTTTTTACCTGTTCTGGACTAGGAAATTATTTGGATAAAATGATTTTACGATCTGTGAAAAACAGGATTTTTGAGGTGATTTTCGTAGTCATTTAATAAATCAAGTGTTAAAGGCATCCTTTAATAAAAAATGACTTTTTTCAACAATTAAAAGTCATTAAAAACAAGGAAAATATTTTAAATAAGTTCTGCGAAAGAGTTCGTGGCAATTTCCCAATAGATGGCGTCAATTGCAAATAAGTGTGGCAGTCAGAAAAACCCTTGGAATAGAGAAGAGTGGAACAAAACATATCGTACATGTATGCAGATTCGAGGGAGGCGTCTGGACTCAAGACCTCTCACTATAAGAGAAATGAAACAACCACTGCACTTTACACCAACTGAATCTCGCAATATGGATCTCCCAAGACAATTATTTCAGACCAGGGATCCCAGTTTTAGTCCGCCCTATTCAAAGCCCTAACCAACATGATGGGAACAAAAAGGATACACACTACGCCATACCACCAGGCAGCGAAGGGACTAGGTAGCACCATTCATTTAAGGTTTCCCTCATGTAACTTACTTGACTTATTCCAATTTAATCCCTCAGGCGGAAACAGTTGCCCTTTAGCGGACTCTTTTTGTGCGACAGCTCTAAGCTCCGTCCAGGATCTCTCATTTGTTACGGCCTCTGCAAATAGAGTTCTCCTTCACGTTGTTCTAGGTTTTCCAGCTCGACGCTCAACTTGCACCTTCCAGTCGAGGACCTGTTTGGCTAGATTCTCATTTTCGCGTCGCAAGGTGTAGCCAATCCACACCATTATTTCCTTCGCCTGATTTGGTCGCCTATCCTTTCTTGGCCGACACGGCGCCATAGCTCTTCATTAAAAATTCTATCTTGCCAGCGAATTTTTAGGATACGTCTCAGGCATCTGTTGATGAAAACTTGTAGGCGCCCTATGATGAATTGGGTCACTTTCCATATTTCGCAACCCTACAAAAGAACTGCCTTAACGTTGGAGTCATTAACCTCATTTAATATAAAAACCAAAAGAATGAAATGGTTTTCTGGATCCAATAATGAGAGAATTCCTCTATTCCTCGAATTACTCTTTATTTCCACTTTTAAGTATGGCATCATTATTTTTTACTCATTCCCCAAGAAAACTTCATTCTATGTTATTTTTTCGTGGTTTTATAGTGGCTACAATGTACATTTCGAGAAGGGGATAGGGCTGCCGCTACAACCGCGGGTGCCACAATACCGACAGTTTAGGTAAACGTGTGGCTCGATCCACGACCCTTAAATAAAGACTCCCATGTTCTCTATACTGACTTAACCGGGCTCAATCTAATCAATAGTGGCAATGGTAGAACCGGGAATGGAATAAAAAAGACAAAAGTTTAGAAAAAAGTTATTCTAGAAAGGTCCGCCGGGCGTTCTCTCCAGTCGTTGGTAGACCTCCCGGAGGGCAATCTTCAGGTGCACGAACCTGGAAGAACACAATATACATACACATATTTTCCCCTTCGGCGCCACTATAATCCTCGACACAATCAATCTCGAATAATATCACCTTCTGATTCATCGGGTGCAACCTCCAACAATATCACATTGCATTTGACGTAACCCGGTGCATCGCAAGGAGACACTTCGTCGATAGAGGTTCACCAGAGTGTCCAAGGTGGTGAATAGTAGAATGGAATGGTGAATAGTAGAATGGCAGCAAAACGAGTCCAACGACACGAAGGACTACGGATCAAAAACTATCGTCCACGCGAATAGGCGGATACGAGAGGACCGAGGGGGCTATGAGTATTGGTCTGTACCATCCGCTATGGGGTGCACCATCCGCTATGGAAGCTTCCCCAGAGGACCCAAGGTACCCATTGTTAACCAGGGAAGCTGGCGAGATTTTTTTCGAGTTAAGCTTATTCTATAAAATTACAATATTCAATTAAGATATACTCATACTTAAAGTCAGCCTTCTTAACCTCACTTTGAGTGATGATACGTTCGAACCAGACATCTCCTATTTCAATCAAGTGCCAAAACTCTTCTCATTACTTCGACACCAAACCAAACAACAAAATATGTTGCTGCCTACTTAGAAAATAATCCGCACTAAGCCAACACGCAAACAAAACTAATTTAATAAGGATCGCAAAACATTTTACAAAAATCATCGAAGCATTTTCTCTGTTCTCTTTGCCCCAAGAATCAATACAATTATCATCACTTCTCTCTCTCCGGCTCTCCTTTTTCCAATCATCCGCTTCATCACTCATTAATCTAATCCAACACAGCCAAATGCTAAGCAATCGATCCTGAAATAGCGAGCGCCTATCACTCTGCAAATATCATTAGCTTACCTGTAATCCTGGGCAGCATAATGCCCCACTCCTGCAGCTGTTGCCCAGCGAAGCCGGCCACCTCAGCGCCCAGACTGAATCCAATAACATGGATCCGCTTAACCGGAAGTCCCTCATTAATCAAAAATCGCAGAAACCTGGCGATGTACCTGGAAACTTTGGGCATGTTCTGGACAGAGTTTGTGTACCATGGCAGCGACGTTAATGGACTCCAATCAACAAGGATGACGTTGTAATTTCCGACGCCTAGAAAAGCTGAAAGGAGCCAGAAAAAACAAGACATGAAGAACAGAAAACATAGTGTCAAAAGAATAATGATCCAGTTGGGAAATGGTGACTTGTGACACTGATAGAGCCCCACCCGCGCTCCGCTGTAGAAGAACACCACCAAAAGCGGTGCGGATTAAAAGCGGAGAACAAGGAAAATCAATCCCGAGTGATGGGATCACGTCCAGCTAACAACAGTGCAGATGAAGCCCGACGATATATGCCAGTTATGCTTACAACTTACCGTCACGTATTTCCTGGCTGCTCTGGCCCTCGCCGCCGGGTGCGTGTTCAGAAAATCCGTGCATGTACAGCACTAACGGTTCGGACATATTGAAATTGCTGCTGTGGAGGCCTTTCACGTCCGTTAGGTAGATGTTATCCGCTTCTGTGGGATTCCTCCTAATCAAAGTTGCAACTATTCAAGATTAAAATGCTGTCGATGGGCATTCATTGGACACTCACCTGGTGTAGAGGAGGAACTTTATGTCTCGCGCCTCCCGTATCGGGCAGCAATTGGTGCAGGTGCCTCGCGGTGCAGGACTGTAGATTAACGGGGAGCCAGCTGCAATATGAAAGTAAAGCAGAGAAAAAATTATTGATCTATCGTGAAAGAGAGACGTGTACGAGGGCTGCAGTCAGGTACCAAGGTAAGCAAATATCCAGAGAAGTCGTTGGTCATGTCCTATTTACTTCAATGTTTGCTTCTTGGGTAATTTATTTAATTGGCAGTTGAATAATTTCGTAAAATAGTTAAAAGTTTTCGAGGAATGAAAATTGTCCATTCACCAGAAGCAGTGAAATTTAATGCCTATTATATATCGAACTTCCCACGAACTTTTAAACTCCACAAACACGCAATTCCAAGCGTTTTAATGTATCAAAGTCAAACCGAAATCAAATTTAAGAAAATTGCTGTATACCGAAAGTTTTTAGGGAGTTTAAAAGCGAAACTGTGTCATTTTAAATGTCAGAATTTATCACCCACCTTTCAGATTCAAGTGCAAGAGTACCGCCACCATACGCCACATACACCTATTGTACTATTAGCAACTCACTAACGCAGATTTGTAAGGCTGACCTCTTGAACTCCTTCAGATTTATCACTCACACTTGTTTGGTCAAGCAAGGTCGTCCCGAGAAACAAACATCCTGTGGTGGTAAGCATTGCGTGGACCTGTAAGGACGCCCTGACTAAGTTGGATGCACGCAATCCGAAAGTGCAAACAATCGAGCTTAAGGTATAAATGGTACTGCGTGAGTCTACTACTAATGATGGACTCCGGGTATAAGGCGACCTTAGGTCTTCTCATGCAATGCGAATGCCTGTCCTTTCTCGCGCAACTCGCGGGATCAATTTTAAATACCTAAAAAACTAATAAGGATGGAGCACCTCTCAACGCTCCAACCACTTTTAGGGACACCATGGGGGACAGGTCGACCTACAAGGCCAGTTGGACGTTGCTGATCCATAAGGGCAGTCTGAGCCCGTAAACCGCCGTAAAGTAGGCTGAGATCACTCAATCATCGGACGAAGATCGGAAGCGCGGACACCTTTTGCTCCGGAAAGACGGCTTGCAGATACGACCGCTTCAAGAAAACAGGGTGGTGCAGCCCGAAACCCCTTTAGGCGATTTCTAGAAGCTGGCTACTCTCATACCCTTAATCTAACATATCCTTTCTCTAGCCTTGAGCTAAGCTTACTACCAGACATTGCACCATGAAGTAAACGACATGACGGACTGGTAGTATAAAGGGTGACACCTCATCATCATCATTGCGCTCCTTTAATCCCTCATGGGACATAGGGCGGAAACAGTTGCCCTCCAGCGGACTCTGTTTTGCGCGACAGCTCTCAGCTCCGACCAGGATCTCCCAGTTGTTGCGGCTTCTGCTAGTAGGGTTCTCCTCCACGTTGTTCTAGGTCGTCCTACTCGACGGGATCCTTGCGGATTCCAGTCAAGGGCCTGTTTGGCTAGATTTTCGTTTTTGCGTCGCAAGGTGTGGCCAACCCAATTCCATTTCCTTCGCCTGATTTGGTCGTCTATCCTTTCTTGGCCAGCACGGCGCCATAGTTCTTCGTTTGAAATTCTATCTTGCCAGCGGATTTTTAGGATACGACGAAGGCATCTGTTGATGAAGACTTGTAGGCGCCCTGTGATGAATTGGGTGACTTTCCATGTTTCGCAACCGTACAAAAGTAAAGCCTTCACGTTGGAGTTGAACAGCCGCAATTTGGTGTTAGTTGAGATCTCCGTTGATCTCCATATGCGGGACAGGCATGCATATGCGCCTCGTGCTTTATTTATTCTGGAACTGACATCTTCTTCTGCACCGCCATTTTCGGTAATAAAACTACCGAGGTAGCAGAATTTATCGACCAGTTCCACGTCACGGTTATTCAGCAGTCCGTTCAATGGTGTTTGCATTTATCCGCATTTCTTTAGTTTTAGTCGGATTTAGCCTTAAGCCTGCTGGACTACTTTCTGTTGCTAAATTGTTAATCATGTTTTTGAGGTCCTGGTGTCTGTGGGCCAGCAAACAGATATCATCTGCGTAGTCGAGATCCTTAAGGCGGTCTAACAAACCCCATTGTATGCCGCCTGTTCTACTATCTAGAGCGCCGACAAGGATGTCATTTGTTACTATAAGAAATAGTAAAGGCGAGAGTAGGCATCCTTGTCGTACTCCTGAGCTCACCTCGAAGCTGTCGGATAATTTTCCATTATGGAGGACTCTGCATTTGGAATTGTTATATAGGGCTTTTATCAATTCTATTATTTTATCAGGCAGTCCACATCGCCGTAGTGCCTGCCATATAAAGCTCCTATTGACCGAGTCGAACGCTTTCTCATAATCTACGAAAGCAAGGTAAAGGGGGGATCGGAATTCAGTAGACTGCTCCACTATTATTCGTAAGGTGTTGATATGATCAATACATGAGCTGCCCTTCCTGAATCCGGCCTGCTGCCTCCTAACCGTTCGGTCTACTGCCTCACTTATCCTAGATAGTAATATATGGGACAAAATTTTGCCTACAGTAGATAGTAAACAGATGCCTCTCCAGTTGTCGCATATTGTTAGGTCCCCTTTTTTGGTATTTTGACTATGATACCTTCCGTCCAATCCCCCGGAAAGGTACAGGTGTTCCATGCTATTTGTAGGATTGGCTGAAGCGCATCTGCTATGAGGCTTGAGTCGGCTTTCAACAATTCTGGCGGGATGCCATCTTTCCCAGCTACTTTACCATTGGCCATCGCATGAATTGCGGTTACTATTTCCGTCTTGGATGGGGCCCGGGTGGTGATTCGAATTGGTTGTGCATTGTTGCTGGTTTCCTGAGGTTCCTGTATAAATAAACCATTCAGGGCGGCGAAGAAGTAATCTCTTCATCTTTGGAGCTGCTCCTCGTCGCTGCACAGCAGCCTTCCATCCGCCAAGGGTGACACCTAAGCTTAGACTATTCCACAAAAAAATTACAATGCCGCTAGGCTTTGCGTGGCCGCCAAGGAAGAGAGGGATGCCGTTCTTCCTAATAAGAAGAGGGTTAGGTCCTCTAGATTCTCCCCAGCCTATAATTACAAGGCTCCAGCTATACGGGTTTAAAAGCAAGCTGCAAAGCCTTCACTAAATAAGTCCGACGCACCAATAATGAAGTCTAAAAAAGCTCCATATCCAACCTTCTGCCAAATGACAGAATGTTGCAGATTGAGTGGGCTCGTGACTGACCATCCGGAGACTCTCCTGACCAAGGAACGACTACTTGCGGTGCATGGGAGTCGTCTGGAGGTGATAGCCGAATTGGGACAGAGCTTAGAATAGCCAAGGTTCCTAGGGGTTACTGCTAATCCGGGGTGGATAACAGCCAAGCCTCAGTGAACCGCTGCTATCACCAAGGAAGCAAAAACCTCGAGGTTACCATCTGAGTCTTGCAGGACCCTGCTCCAAAAATCGAAGAGGTATGTATGTTCAAATGTGGGTGGGTGCCTACATTCTGTGGGCTGGTGGTTGGGGGATCCTCTAACCCGAATACTGAACTTGCACGTCTCGAGTGAACCATCAATGTCGGTTCACAGACATGCATATAAGGTTTAATTTAAGAGCTTCTACAATACCCTCGGAAGCATTTAGGGTTCCATGGCAGTCAGCCACGTTGGTAATAATCCCATCACTGAGGCCGATCTCAACCTTGTCTATCAATCTGCAGGAAACGATCAGCACAGCCTTTCAAAGAAGTTCTTCTGCGAAACCACAAATTCTTGTCTAAGGAATACTCTGATGGCATAATCTCCCTCCAGACACCTGAAGGGTCCTTTACAAAAAACACCAAGGATACCATGGAGCTATTAATTAGCACTCATTTCGCGGGTTCTCAAGCAACTGACCTTGGATTGGCCCTAGAACCTAACACTGGATCAGAGTAGTACTTGCCCACTGGCCCTACAATAGGAAAAAGGCCTGACAAACAGGATTTTCACTACGGGTAAGGTTGAGTGGGCAATTAGCACCTTCAAGCCTTTCAAGGCTGCTGGAAAGGGCCACATCTTCCCGGCTCTCCTTCAGAGGGGCTTGGAAGAGATTTTAACGATACTGCTGCCATTATTTCGAGGTAACTGGCCCATATTTCAAGATGCTGGTGAGAGGCTAAAGTAGTCTTTATTCCTAAATCGGGAAGATCGAATACGGAAGCAAAACCCTATCGACCGATCAGCCTCTCCTCCTTTATCTTGAAAACGACGGAGGTTAAAGGCATTCAACTCTCCACTGCGAGATTGGTCACGCCACTTCTCAGCTGCAGATTGCTGGGATGAATGGCTAATCTATTACAGTAATGGCTGCTAACGGCTGTCCACAACTGGTCGTCCTATCACCGCTTTTATGGCCAATCCTAATAGACGAACTTCTTGCCGACCTGAATAGCCGGACCTTTAAAGCAGACGATATCGTCATAACGATTAGCGACGGTCATTATGGCACCATTTCAGACCCCATGCAAGTCGCCTTGTCCTATGTGCATAGCTGGTTTCGGAGCAATAACTTGGGTATGAACCCACAAAAACTGTCATTGTACCATATACGAATAGAAGGAAGCTAAATTTAAAAGCTCCCTCTTTGGATGGGTGGGAAAAATAGTAGAGAAAAGAATGGATACCGCCAAACCCATCAGTTCTTCATCCAATATTAAAGTGCCAGAAGGCTGACTTCGTTGATCGCTCAGGATATGTTTTTCTTTCTTTTTATGCTTAAAGGTGATGGCAAAAGAAAGGGCTTACAAGACAAGAAAGAAGAAAAGTTATCTAGGTAAGCAAAACGGAAAGGCGAAGGACCATATTGCAGGGTGGATTTGAGGGTTCGTGGGAGCCCGCATCACTAACAAAAACTTGCAGAGGGCAGGGCTTTCATAGATGCATATAGTGCACTTGCACCGGGCGCAACTTCAGAAATTAAATTTAAAAATAGGGATATTAGATGGGTCTTAAATTAGGTAATGGAAGGCGACAACTCATCTGCCTGGGAAAACTGCAAGGCAAAAAAATGAAATAAAAACTATACGTCGAGGAAGAACTGTGTCATGGTCGGCGAAATTCTGCAGAATACAGAATATATCGGAAAGTCTCAAGGTTCATTAAAAATCAGAAGGGTACCAGAGAAGAAGCTGGAGAAAACTAGTAAAATCATGATGGAAGTTCACTCTCCAGGAAGCTTCTTCTCGGGTAGGCATTGCTATTATGCGAAATCAAATAAGAACGAGGTTGAATCGAGATTGAGTTGGTAGAATCGTGACAGAAAAGTGATTGAAACCTGCTATACATAGAAACATTTTTTCCATTCTAGAAATCGCGGATTGGCGAAATATTCTCCGCTTTCTACAATCCGACAAGAAGGTCATTGCACTTCTTAAACAGGGGCGGCGCTTTTATATTAGCGAATGGTGCACTTGCACCGGGTGCAATTCGACTGGGACGCAATTTTTCCATTTTACAAATGAAGAGCATCCTGGCATACTGTACCGGGTGCATAAAAACCAAGCGCCGGCCCTGGATGTACCTATGTGTCTACAACCACCAGAGGCAGATGCCTCAGAACGAAGTTCGGAGCGCCATCTAGCCCAGATGACTTCTTATTGTTTATGGCAAAATATTAACAGCTTATCGATTCTTGTAATTAACGTAGTATTTACTTGCGCCACTTGGACAGTCTTCACTGAATTCGATGATTGGTAATTTCTCGAATTTCAAAACTTTGACGTCATTAGATAAACTAAAATGGTTCAGCAAAACGATATTCTGATGGTCAAAATTCGCATGAATAAATCCCTGATAGTAGACCCCCATAAACTCCACATTCTCTTGCTCTTCCTCTATGCAATAATTGCCATGTATACGACTTATTTCTTCCGGATCTATATCATCAGACGTCAAGAGCTCTTCGTTAGCTAAAGTCCAAGCGATGCGTACCTTGTCAAACCGATTATGTGTTTTACTCTTGAAGATATTATTTATCTGTGGGAACATGCTCTTTTGTTTTTGTCCTTGGTATAGTCTTGTCTATCGTCTGCACGATGATATTGTCCATACTTTTGAGACGCGCCCTAATCCCTCATTTCACGATCTACCCGCCACTATAAATATAAACATCCCGATCTTTCCACATTCCAATGAATCATGGCTTCGCTGATTTGCAACTTCAAAGTTCAGTTTATGACTTTTGACTAAACAAAATGAACCTTCGACAATTCTAGAAATTGGCAGACTCGAGTCACAATTTCGGATTTATTGAATTTATAACAAGAAAAGCCTCACTCACAAACTATTCCGAAAGATTTCCCATAACGTAACACAAAAAAAAGATTAATATTATTCTGCTCCCGAAAACAGACAAGTCGATAACACATTTCCTATAAATATTCATAACCGTCCGGATGCGATGGCATGCATTTCAATATATGTGTCAAATAAATGTCAAACCCGCACCGCAAGCGCACCTGCGCACAGCCCGTCTCTCGGCGTGCACTAATTACGGCGCGCGAGCTTTGAACTTTTACTATCGTTGGGCGACTGTCTCAGGTGAGACATTCGCGCACAATACCAGACCGGTAATCGTCAGCGCGTTCGACCTTCTCATATAATTTTTATGCCTTCCTTTCTTTTGCCTGAGAAAATACACGAAGCGCCATTGACCGTGGCAGTTACATAAAAACCTGCAGCAGCGACGCGACGGGGCGGCGGTTATGTAGTAATCTTCTTCGAGTCGATGTTTGAACTTTTTCTACCGCCGCTGCGCCGTCATTGGCACCACCTGCATTTTTCTGCTCGAAATTTGCGGATGTTTGTTTTGAATTTTGCAAGTTCATGGATTTTGTGAATATTTTTTTGAATAGTTTCGTTCAGTTTGGAACTAGATTTCGTTAAGTTTCGTCCCACAACCTTTAATCCCCCCATCTATCGGAGTTAATTGCACGTGTGACTTAAGTGAATGTTATTCAGGGTGTGTTTCTTTACTCATTCCATAGAAGGAATAGAATAAAAAGAATACTTGATGGAATATTCGGAATAGAATGAATAAAGAAACGCACCGGGAATGACAGTAAACAAACTGAAGAAAAATTGTGATTTATTCAAAAGAGTTGTGTATTTTAAAAATATTGTGGGACCTATATGTAAACTAAAATAAGATTAGACTTTTGATGTCTCCTGGGGTCCATTTGAAATTATTATTATCCATATCTGAAATTATTATTATTATTAGAAATACTTTTAAAAATGATAACAAATAAATAAGGCCGCTTTCTTGCCAAATGACACAATTATGACAGTAATATATTTATATTATGTTATATTAGTGAGGTTAATTCCCTTTATTCTAAAAGTGTTCCATCTCAAGAGGTAGTTTAAAAAGAATACATTCCGAATATTCCGAATGAATAAAGAAACGCTTCATCTGTCAATTCGAAACTTGGGAATGAATAAAGAAACACATTTTCTGTCTATTCCTTCTACGGAATGAATAAAGAAACACACCCTCAATCACAAAACACTTGTCCATAAACTTGACGGGGCTACGATTACATGATAACCGTGCGCGCGTAATAACGGTTTTTACTTTCACTAGCGCGCAATTTACCTTGTATTTATTATTGGTGCCAAATTAACGAGGAATTTCGTCAATCAGGTTAACTTTATTTACTGTAGCTGAACTTTGTCGATTGTTGCCAGAAGAAATTCGTTTTATTTTTATTATTTTCGTTTCCTTGCGAATTTCCAAATAATCCCGGCCGCCATTAAAGTTCCTTGTCGCGTCGGTTAATGGACCGTTGAAGAATGTGAATTACAATTTGAAAATTTCCTCGATATTATTTTGGAAAAGTTTTTTTGTCATTTGGGAAAATATAATGCACGGGGGCGCGATTTTTAATGACATAAATATTATTTCTGGATACTATGAAAACGGACAGGGGGCGGTTATTTATCACGAAACTTTTCACATCATAATTAACAAAAGAGGTGTTTTTAATCTGTGGAGTGGATATTGAAAAGCTTTCATTAATATCCGCCGTGCGCGCGGTATTACAATGTACGCGCGGCGGCGACGGGTATTATGGGTGGTGGTGGCACAGTTCTCTAATGATTGGATAACGTGACCGCGAAAATTAAGGGATGATTCAAGACTCCTAAAATGCTGATGGTGAAATGGAGACTTTATTATTATTATATAAAATGATAAATTACGGATTGATTTTTATGTCACAAGTTTTTTTTTGTTTCTGTTTTTATGATTAATGGCGTTTAAACCGCTTTTTTTTATTAAAATAAATTTGTTTTACGATAATTTGTTTATATTAATTTGTTATTTTATACGTTATGGGTATTTTGTTAACGATTTTGGTTGGGAAATAAGAGAATTTTAAGTGAATAACACTTGATTCAATAAAATTATGTAAAATTTATACTTAGTAGCTTGTTCAATACATAAAAAGGTTATAAGGGAAAGTTCATACCGTTTTCCCGATAGATGGCGTTAATTGCAAATACGCTACAAACCACTAAGTTCTTGTTTGACAGATGTCAGTTCGAGTTTTACTAAATTGATGCAGTGCCTTGAAAGCTGTTTGTGTTTGATAATGCAGAAAAATAATGAAAAGTTGTAGTATATTTTACAATACGACAACGGCAAGAAATTGTGCTGTGCATGATGTAGGCATACTATCAAACTCTGCTCTGCGCAAAAGTGGCTCGTTCGCGCTCGATTCTGGTAATTTGCATGTGAAAAATGAGTCACGCTCCGGTCGTCCAATAACAGAAATTTATGGAATTATTGATAAAGTCTAGCAAGTGAGCAGCATTGATGCTGGTATGGAGCCAGGCATTGACCCCAAAAATGTTTTGAATCAGCTACATAATGGTGAATACAAAAAATAGTTCGATATTATGGGATCTGTATGTGTTGAGCGCGGAAAACATGATAGACCGAATTAACCATTTTCAATGCCCTGTTGATACGCAATGAATTCGATCCATTCCTGAAACGTCTGACAATCGGTGATGCAAAATGAGTCCCATACGTCAATTGGAAATAACAAAGATCGTTGACAAAGGAATCTCATGAGATATTAGAAAGTGATCGCGAAACTAGGATTGATGTAGAAAAAGGTGATGCAGTGTATATGGTAAGACTTGGACTTTTTTGTGGACTAGAGTCAGGCAATTGACGAAAACAGCCCGAATTGATTGCGGAAACCCTCGTATAACGCAGTTGTAATTCGGGGGGCGTTCTACGGCTACCACTTCGACCTGTAATAGACCTTGAGGGTTTACGCAAAGTATAAGCTTTGGCTACTAACCTTAATCGTAAGTCGGCCTTAGTCCTGCTTTGCTCGTGTGGTGAAATCTGGCTTAACTTAGTACAATACATTGTCAGAGGACATTTTTATTGTTTGTACCACAAAGAATATCTGGCAATGTAAGAACACCAATTTCGTGCTGACGATTCTTGACAGACAGGGCCACCCTAACCACAGGGCTAAATGGGCTATAGTCTGATAAACCTTAAATTACTTATTCTAAACTTACCCGATACAGCGCATTGTCTGTCCATGCAAGGTCGAGGCCAAGGCGCCGGTGCAAGTTTGCAAGGTAGCATTCTTGTACATGCGCGATGTTGTGTATGTGAGATATTGCTTTCGAAATCTCTGGCTGCTCCTATTAACAATAATATTTGCAGGTCACTCAAAACATAGTTTCTCGAGATATTGCTTTCGAGCATTCTCGAAAGGAGTTAAAGCCGATATCTGGGTGCTCCAATAATTGCATCTAAGGGAGAAGAAGCAACAAGGGCTTTACAATAGTACGGGGGGCAAAAGTCTTTTCGGGGCGGTAACTTTTGTTGATATTATATTGTTTCATTCGTTATTTCAGTGATAGAGTAAGCTCAGCACAAGATGCAAAATGCCCCGGGAACGTCAAAATTTATGCGCACGAGACTTATTCTGAACATAATTGCCTAGGTGTCTGTTGCGCACGTAGTACAAAACCTTTCCGATAGATGGCGCTCAGCATCGAATTTAAAAAAATCTGTAACATATTTTTATAGGTAACTCTAATTATGTTTATGTACCCAAAATCACGTTTTGCAGATTTGTTCTTTTTCTCATTATACCTTTTGCCTATCCCCGACTATGGACACAAAAGTTAAAATGAGCTGTTTAAATCTACGTCTTACATTCATCTTGTAATGTCACAATTAGTTGCCCAATATTGCAGCATTAGCATTATTTGCGAGCTACATAAAAAATCCTTTTATCCGTCTCGTTTCCCTTTATAATTTACTACGTTATTTCTGAAAATTTTCTGATAAATTTAAAATGTTTCCCTGCCAAAAATTTGCAACAATTCCCTTATATCTAATATTTTAACTATGTAGCGCCTCTGTGAACCGGCTATCTTCTTCTTCGTAGTTTAGGTTTCTGTGGACCGGTTATTTTTGCTGCATACTTTTAGGGTAATTTTTTAATATACAAATTTATATTTACTTTTGCATACTTTTAGGATTTTTTAAAATTATGCATAAATTTCAAGGATTTGAAATTCGAGAGGGGGAAAGGATTTAGTATTTAACTACTCATTTAATACGTTTTTGATAGTTTTTGCCGACAGATCAAAATATACTTTGAAGACCTAACCTATTAACGTGCTTCTTGCCCTGTTCCCAATCTCTCCACTTAACATACGAGACCTACCTTTTCCTTTAGGTATCCTAAGTGAGTTTTGCACCAATTTGTTCTGTATATGCTATCTTCCTTGCAATTCGCATTTCTCGTTCAAGTAACCCAACAAGATTATACGATTAATTTCCCGAGGTAATAAAAAAACTATCATACAACACCGCAACAACATCAATAAAAACTCTGCCTGCAAATCACTCGCCAAATGGTATTTGTGTTTATTTAAAAATATTTATTTCGCCACATTTCAAACACCCTCTCAAATCCAATAAATATTTACCAATTCTTAACCTAGCCCTCA
This sequence comes from Thereva unica, assembly GCA_949987705.1. Lineage (NCBI taxonomy): Eukaryota > Metazoa > Arthropoda > Insecta > Diptera > Therevidae > Thereva > Thereva unica. The sequence continues at coordinate 26,807,256 of OX465281.1, read as the reverse complement.
AAATAACAGCTTCGAGCTCTCTCTCTGCAAATTTTCTTCGTTATTCAATTCAAGCATTTTTTCGCCCGAAGTGTAGTGACTCAAGTTTTGCTTTACGATGTTGAAACCAAGACAAATCATGCTGAACAATATTCATCTTGAGAATGCAATGTTTGTGGCCGATGATATTTGTTAAGCATTTAGCCAAATAGAATACCCTTGAACTAGACTAACACAAAATGATTTAGAGATCTCATCGTAGTTTGGCGCGAGAAAATTAGTTTAAATCAGATTGTTTCGTAGCTCGTGAACAGGTTATGATATATATGTAACTGTCCAGTTAGAAGTAGGGATTTTCTTCTTGTGTGCCATAGCACATTCATTCCATACCATGAGTTTGGAATACTTTATCCATTCTTGAATTATATATTTCTGGTGTGAATTGCAGTTTCCAGTTGTATGTAATCGATGTATGTAAGGAGTATACAAATGGAAAACCACTGTTTTCCAAAAGATGGCGCAACAGTAAACTGCTAGGCGTAAATGTCAGATCAGAAACGTCAAATTATAACCTGTAAAAAATCTTTTTCGATACATTTATGAATTTTTATCCGCAACATGCATCAACATTGTTTTGTGTATAAAAATGTCGACTTTTCAGCCAAATAAGCCCTTATTTGCGGTAAGTTATGGTTTTGGCGTTTTTGTTCGAAAAATTGCGACTGAGGTGCGTGGAATGATTCTAGAAATCGCAGAATACTATATAAATGGAATGTAATCGAGTCACCTACCAAGATGGCCGCCAAGGCATTCTCCTTCCGTCTCATGGCTTCACGCTTGATGTCTAAGATCGCAATTTGCACTCTATCTATAGTTTTTATTAATCTAAGGTAGAAATTTATGGTGAGTCTTCTATATTAGTGAAAAAACGTGTCACGCGTGCTTTTAACGTTACGAAAGTTTTGATCTTGCCGTGAAAGATAGGGACCGTTCTGGACTGGTGAAGCAGTTTGAAGACCCAGGATTGGAGGCATAACTGTATGAATTTTAAATTGGGTGAGATTCAAATTGGGGTGACATACTATTTGAAGCCGAGAAAGGACGAATAAATAATAGGTTTTGCATCATTTACATTATGACAGGCCCCAGCCAAGCATCAACGTCGTCCAAGCCATACATCCATAACTCGAAGTACATGCTGTGTATTTCCAGCTCGGCGTGATATATTATGAGTTGCTACTACCTAGAAGCGTGCTACCGAACACACCTAATGCGTTTGAGCCAAGCATTCAAGGAAAAAGGGCCAAAATTCGAGCAGACGTAGCAAAATGATTTTGCAAGACAACTACTTTCGGCTCTATTAGTAACAAATCTGACAAGGTTAATTTCACCCAGGTGGTACCCCATGCCTTGTAAGAAGAGCGGGCTCGCCGGGGGGTCGTGGGTTGTTGAGACACCGGAGGTACCACCTAAAACTGGTGCACCACCACTTACCTGCAGGTCGTAGGCCCCATTTGGTATAATTGCATCAGCAATATACTCGACGTCGTATCCAACCTGGCGCGATCGTCCCATAACACACAGATTGGCCGGTGCGACCCAGTATTTTGCTGTAAATAATCATCTCGATGAAATTACGCTGCGCAGCCGCTGTACACTGTAGGGAACATGACTGTACTGTAACTTCAATCACTCCACTGGCTGCGCGAGGCTAGTCCACCTAGTAGATTTCTCTGCCACAGTATTTCTTGTCGCTTGCCTCTCCAGACGGGACTTCCAGAGAATCCTGCCCTGCCGTACTTATTCTATTCAAATAACGCTACCTCAAATCTACGTGTCCACTCCCTTCAGCTGCCTAGGTTGCAAGTTGTCCAGGCTCTCCAAGACTTCCTCCTCTTCCTAAGTTCCATGTCGCTCTTAAATTTGACTTATTATTACCACCGGATCGCAATGCACACAGCCGATAGCTGTTAGAAAACTTCGATATTACGAAGTGAAATTAAGAAGAAGCGGATTCGTAGTTGTGAAAAAGCTATGCAGTTTCCAAATGAAAATAAACTACGAAGAATTGCGAACTGCGAAGACTACGACCAAAGTGAAATGTGACATTAATAGGGAATCTTACTTCAAGGTAAACTCAGATTGCGCCATCGAAGTATAACGTAAACAAACAGCAACAACATAACAGAAACAGCAACAAAAATATAATATTCATCTATTGACCCGTCTTAAATCCTTCTTTAACATAATCTTCAGATCTAAGGTGATCTGGACAAAGTCTTGAATGTTTTGTACCCTTAAACTTTTTGCAAAATCACAATAATCAAGAACTATCTGACAGGCGGAGATAAATGTCACTTCATGTTTAGTTTATAATACATTGGCGCCCCTAGCGGGAGAAATTTCCAGTAAGGTTCCCTATACTGCTATTGTCTCTTCTGATTACCACCTGTTTCGATTGATGACGCATGGCCTGGTTGGGCAGCATTACCGTTTTTACAAAGAAAACAATGCTTAACAAAACTACATTACCAAAACAAAGCAATTTCAAATAATAATGCACAAAAAACCCATTTCACTAACGTTTCATTAACTTTATAGCACACGCCATTTCCCTCATACACGAACCTCATTCGAGTGTGATAATTTGTCATATTATTTAACCTTCGAAAGTATCCAACTATTTCCCGAAAAATTTACAACAAGTAATCTCCTCACCAAAAGCACATCTTAACGCCCTACATCCCCTGACCTACAAAAGTGTTTATTTGCCGAACATTTAACCATGAAAAAAACACAACAAACACTTTCCAAGTCTAACTATGCATGAATTTTATAACTAGCCTAAATGCACATTAATTTCATGTAGCCACTGCCATCTACATTGTTAGACACATCAACAAAAGAAGAAGAAAATTTCGAAGTTAATTTTCCGAGTAGCTTTTGTCGAAAGTTGAAGAGTGCCGTTGAGTCGTTACCGCCCTATCGCGACGCCATTTCTTCAAATTGGGGGGCTTCTGCCCCATCACGCCCGCACCACACTCTCATTGGGAAATGACCTGAATAACTTTCATTTCCGTGACCTATTCACCGCACACACAGAGCCGCCGAGGAAAAGTTTCCGTAATGACTTCTTCTCTTAAATCACAAATAGTCCCCCGCCATTTTTTATTAACGCCTAACGAGCTCGCAATTATTAACATAAAAAATCCCTTTTTAAACTTGAAATTTCGCGCCCAATTTCAATGTCAATGCGATGGATGTGATGGCGTTAATTCCACGCGAAACTCTTATCGCGCAGCACTCAATTACGTGAAAATAAATAAAAACTTTTGTTCAGTTTTCTATGAGACCCCAAAATTGAGAAATTTCGAAAAAAAAACTTTATTTCTGCAAAAGTTGCAAAAATATTGTGCGACTGGCGAGTTTGTTGCGGAAGTATCTCGTGATCCGTCGAGGAGGGAGTTTTCGTTTTGCTCTTTTCTTTTCACTTGATAATTTCGTACTTTATGCTGAGCTAATATCAGCAAATAGAGCAACTTTTTAGTGTGCATGAATTCGGAACTGTTCCATAAGCCACAATAATTGGGGCAGGGCACGCGCCGATGACAGATGGCCGCAGGGAAGATAAAATCTCGGCCAATTTCTAAGATTTTTATTGTAATTATTATATAAATATAAAATCACGGCAATTATACAAATATTTCTTTTACATAACAAAGTGTGTGCGTGCTGCGAAGGTGAAATTTACATAATTCAAGATGCAGACCTATCGAGACTCGAAATTGAGATTTTGATTATTTCATATTTGGAGCCGTCTGCATGGCTGCGTTCATGATCATAGCGCAAAGGCAGATCATGGTTAAGATTATTGTATTTGACAAGGTTTTCTTGTGAAGATTCTTCAGCTGTGATCATTGATGTGTGACAGGTTAAAACCGGGTTTGTTGTTTTTAAAATTATAGTAATTATGTGCTTTAGATAATGGAATATTGGAATGTGTTGCAGTAAGAAAAACGGATTTATGTAAATTTTTTAAACTTCAATTCACTGATTCGCTAATTTCGCCATATTCTTAACTGTCAACATACAACTGTCACTGCGATGACATTTGTCAAGTAAAATCTAGGAGATTTTCAGATATGCATCGATATCCATACGTAAAACACATTGAAATAATGAAAGTTTATTTATTTATTTTATCTTATGTATAGTAAGGAAGTACACAAAACTTCATCTTTTAGAGTACAAAAGGACAAGAGAGGTGCTTTCCGTCCAGAGAGGTGCTTTTCGAACCAAACATTATTGTACGGCTATTCTCACATTGATATTGTGTGGCGACCCAACTGCAAAGGTTGTTCAGCGCCATCTACATGAAAGACGATCATACACAACAACATGTTACAGAAAAACCACTGTACACAAACGAAATTAAAACACTTTACTTTAGACTAAATTAGATTTAATTTTAGGATAAGTAAGCACTGATGTATTTTAACGTTTAATTTATAAATTGTTTTAGAATTAGAAATCAGTTCTCTTTGTACAGCCTTCGGGTTAACAACTTAATAAAAGTATTATAAATAACCTTCCTCTCTAATTTATTCCTATGAGGATAAGATACGGAGTCAAGTCCCCATAGGAAATTGGTGACCCCGAACATAAACGAAGGAAGGACGACCCACCCCGAACATAAACGAAGGAAGGACGACCGACCCCGAACATAAACGAAGGAAGGACGACCGACCCCGAACATAAACGAAGGAAGGACGACCGACCCCGAGCATAAACGAAGAAGGCCGACGACGTCCGAAGGAAGGACGACCCCGAACATAAGCGAAGAAGGCCGACGACGTCCGAAGGAAGGACGACCCCGAACATAAACGAAGGAAGGACGACCGACCCCGAGCATAAACGAAGAAGGCCGACGACGTCCGAAGGAAGGACGACCCCGAACATAAGCGAAGAAGGCCGACGACGTTCGAAGGAAGGACGACCCCGCATACAAACGAAGGAGGCCCGACGACGTCCGAAGGACGGAGGACCCCGAATACAAGCAAAGGAGGCCCGACGACGATTGAAGGAAGAGAGACCCCGAATCAAAGCGAAGGAAGACCAGAACGCGAGCGAAAGAAGGAAGGAAGTCCCAGGAACGAAGACCAGTCCCGAATAAGAGCGAAGGAAGGACTGACCACGAGAGAAGGAAGGAAGGAGCCTCAAAGACGAGCGAAGGAAGACCCCTACCTAGAGCGAAAAGAAGATCCTGAGTACGAGTGAGGGCCCAGCCAGTTGCTAAGGCCCTAAGGAAGGTTCCGGACGGTGAAGATAAGCAAGGACCTCCAACCGGAGGAAAGAAGAAGACGACAAAGAAACGAGAAGAGGAACATAAAGAAGTGAGAAGAAGACGACCCATTGCCGAACGCGAAGGAAGTTGCATAGAAGACAAAAGTTAGTAAGTTAGTATTTAGAGTTAAGAGGTTGTTCAATTTGTTCAATTATATATTTACAAAAGTCAAAACACATAACTCATATTTTTGTCATAAATTCACTAATCACGAGTTACTAACGGTGAATTCGACCGATTTGACATAGTTTTCTTTCGTGCGTTGCAAATATTACTGTCCGAGAAATACGGGAACCGGGCAGTATACATATTATATTTCGAGAACCACGAAAGCAAATCGTAATTTTTTTTGTCTTCTTAACAAGTTTGCGCAAGTTAAAGTCAATTAATAAGTACACGCGAAGTCTTTTATATACATATATTCTCACAAACGGGGAAGGAATTGGTGACATGGATCAGCCAGCCGAAACACCAAGTGCTGTGCAGGCATCAGCCAACGAACAACAGCCACCACCCCGTTTCGAAGCAGCTTCCTCAACGGGTCATGGTCATGAATACGAAGGCAATCACATAAATGCGGTGTATAATGTTAAATTACCACAACCATTATGGAAGACATCTCCAGCCAGGTGGTTTGCAGTGGCGGAAGCCGCGTTTGGATTGAATAGGATCACTGCGGACTCTACGAAGTTTAGGCATGTTTTGGTCAATTTAGATAGCGAAATACTGGGAGTCGTAGGGGACATAATAGACTCTCCACCAGAAAGAAACAAGTACGACACTTTGAAGACACGGATCATCACAGCGTTTGGTGAGTCTTCTGAGACACGAGTGCGGCGTTTATTAAGGGGACAGCCAATTGGAAATGAGAAACCTTCGTTATATCTCCAGCGCCTGAGGAATTTGGCTGGAGGTCAATGCAACAATACTGTCCTGCGTTCGCTGTTCACTGAACAGCTACCTGAGCAAGTACGTGGTATCATAGCCGTCAACGATACTGAAGATCTGAGCGGTTTAGCACTTCAAGCTGATCGGATTGTTGAAGTCATGCAGCCACACGTCTACGCGCTAGAAAGGAAAATGCACGAGGATCCAGATAAGGGATTTAAGCAAACGCCAACGGGACATAGCATAAGAGGTGATAACGCAGGAAGAGGTGACAACGCGAACGACAGCGTCATCAGCGAGCTGAGACTTGCTGTTGAAACTCTGTCGAAGGAGGTGAGGAATCTCCGGTCAAGGTCACGTGGTAGAGACAACGCCATGCACGCACGAGGTAGATCGAAATCGCCATGGAGAAAACCACAAGAGAATAGTGAAACTTGTTTTTACCATCAAAAGTTTGGAAACAAGGCACGTAAATGTCGACAACCGTGTTCTTGGACGAAGAATTCGGAAAACTAGGAGAACCGACGAGTACCGAGGCGTCCGTCGGTCAGCTATCAAGCTCAAAACGTCTCTTAATGCAAGACCGAAAGACTGGCACGCGATTTTTAATTGATACGGGAGCTGACGTTTCAGTACTAACAAAGAATTTTAGCAAAAATTGTCAATGCGATCCTGATTTTTTTCTTTATGCTGCAAATAATACCAAAATATCGACTTATGGACAAATGAGAATGACTGTTGATTTCGGATTAAGACGCATCTTCACATGGAACTTCATCATTGCTGACGTAGCCCAGCCGATTGTAGGAACCGATTTCTTACACGAGTACCATCTACTTCCAGATCTGAGGAATCGGAAGTTAATAGACGGTATAACGAACCTTACCGCGGTTGGCACGCTGACAGCAAGCAAGACGCCAACAGTTACAACGGTATGCGAGGAGAATGAATTTCTCAAGATAGTCAAAGAAAATATCGACGTCACACGAAGAGGGAAGTACAGGGAGCCGAAGCACAACGTGAGGCATTACATAATCACGAAAGGTCCACCCTGCTACGAACGCCCCCGACGATTATCACCAGGCAGATGCAAAGCAGCACGAAAGGAAATCAAGGAATGGATAGAAGAAGGTATTGTTAGCCCCTCATGCAGCCCTTACGCAAATCCCATGATGATGACAAAGAAGAAGGACGGAACATGGAGATTATGCGGCGATTATAGACGATTAAACAAGATGACCTTACCAGACAAATATCCTGTACCGAACATACAAGATTTTTCACATCGCTTGCATGGATGTACCTACTTTACAACGCTGGATTTGGAAAGAGCGTATTTCCAGATACCAATGGCACCTGAAGACCGAGAGAAGACGGCGTTAATAACACCGTTTGGACTCTTCGAATTTAACGTAATGCCATTTGGACTAACAAATGCCGCGCAATCTTTTCAACGGTTTATTGACACAACATTACGAGGATTGGAGTTCTGTTTTTGCTATGTGGACGACATTTTAATAGCATCGCGCTCAAGGGATGAACACATCAAACACATAAGAGAAGTCATCCAACGACTAAAGGATTATGGGCTTATAATCAAATTAAGCAAGTGCCATTGGGGACAGGAAAAGGTAGAATACCTCGGATATGAAGTCTCGAAGGACGGGATTAGACCACTCGAACATCGAGTACTTGCGATAAGGAATTTTCCCAAACCAAACACGGTTCAGGAATTAAGGAGATTCTTAGGAATGCTTAATTTCTACAGACGATGCATCAAGGGTGCAGCAAGTATCCAAGCACCTCTGCATTCTCTTACCACGGGAACGAAGAAACGGGATAAAAGACCCATCAACTGGAACACAGAGACAGAGGCGGCATTCGAAAAGTGCAAGGAGGAATTAGCAAAAGCCACGATCATTGCGCATCCAGCAGAGGACACACCACTGAAGCTGACGACTGACGCGTCTGACATCGCGATTGGTGCGGTACTGGAACAAGACATCGAGGGAAAACGACAACCGTTGGGATTTTTCTCAAGAAAGATGTCGGAAACACAAGCGAGATATAGCGCATACGACAGAGAACTTCTTGCCATATTCTCAGCGATCAAATATTTTAGACACTTGGTGGAAGGACGAAATACAACGATATTCACGGACCATAAACCGTTAACGTATGCTTTTAGCCAAAAATCATCGAAAGCATCACCGAGACAGCAAAGACAATTGGATCTAATAGGACAGTTTACTACGGATATTAGACACATCTCGGGAACGGATAATGCAGTAGCCGACACTTTATCGAGAATTAACGATATTGTCTTACCAGTTTGTGTCACTACGGAAGACATAGCGAGTGAACAGGAGAAGGACGAAGAACTGAAGGAACTACTGCAACACCCAGGTGCAATAAAATTTAAGAAGCTACGACTATGTAACACGGAGACTACGGTATACTGCGATGTTTCTACCGATAGGGTACGACCATACTTACCCAAACCATTAAGAAAGAGGATCTTTGACAACGTTCACAACACTGCGCATTGCAGCGGCAAAGCTACGAGAAAAGCTATTGCGAGAAAATTTATTTGGCCAGGAATGAACAAAGACATCAACGGATGGTCACGATCTTGTTTACCATGCCAAAGGTCAAAGATTAGTCGACATACTAAACGAATACCACAACACATCGACGTCCCGGATGGTCGATTTCAACATGTGCATATCGACATTGTTGGACCGATGACGGAAGTAAGAGGGTACAAATACTGCTTAACGATGATTGATCGTTTTACACGATGGCCGGAGGCTACGCCAATCAAGGATATAACGGCAACCACGGTGGTCGAAGCGTTTTTTGAAACATGGATCTCGAGATACGGCACACCAGCTATCATAACGACGGATAGAGGCACGCAATTCGACTCGCAGATTTTTGACGCTTTCGCTAAACTGATTGGAAGTCGGACGAATCGCACTACAGCATACCACCCACAGGCGAATGGGTTAATCGAACGATGGCATCGGTCATTCAAAGCCGCGATAAAATGTCATCAAAATGAAGACTGGATACAAGTATTACCAGTAGTTATGTTAGGATTAAGGAACTGTCTCAAAGAAGACATCGGTACCTCCAGCGCCGAGTTGGTATTTGGTACAACCCTACGAATACCTGGCGAATTTTTTATGCAAGACGACTTTCAACCTGATAGAACGATATTTAAGGAAGCGCTGAGGGAACACATGCGAGAGCTACGCCCACGTCAAACCGCACATCATAACAAGCCAAGAATCTTCATACATAAGGATTTAGCTACGTGTACACATGTATTCCTAAGAGTAGATGGAGTGAAGAAACCATTGGACCAGCCATACACCGGACCTCATCCCGTTATCAAGAGAGATAATGACGCATACTATACCATTGAGGTCAACGGAAAACACTCAAACGTCTCAGTAGACCGACTAAAGCCTGCGATTTTACAGGAAACAACTCTCCAAGATGATCTGATAATTAGTCAAACGCCAAGAACATACGACGGACCAGCCGCAAAAAGAAATCTGGTACGTTTCGCAACACCTAACAACTAGTTACGGTGTTACTGGAAGGGGAGTAATGTGGCGACCCAACTGCAAAGGTTGTTCAGCGCCATCTACATGAAAGACGATCATACACAACAACATGTTACAGAAAAACCACTGTACACAAACGAAATTAAAACACTTTACTTTAGACTAAATTAGATTTAATTTTAGGATAAGTAAGCACTGATGTATTTTAACGTTTAATTTATAAATTGTTTTAGAATTAGAAATCAGTTCTCTTTGTACAGCCTTCGGGTTAACAACTTAATAAAAGTATTATAAATAACCTTCCTCTCTAATTTATTCCTATGAGGATAAGATACGGAGTCAAGTCCCCATAATTGTGATGATTTATGCTCCATCTGTTAGAACTTGAATCAACGATTATTGACAACAACTTTGTTAGGATTTGAATTAACGTTTTACGTACTAAACTAACATGGCGCCATCTATTAGATTAGAATGAAAACAACGAACAAAGCTTTGAATTTTCTAGAAGTATTTTAAAGAATTTTTTAGTAGGTTCCAGTATATGGTGGAAAGCTCTGAAACTTGGCTTGCATTATAAGAGGAGGTGCAACGGCATTTAGGAGTCAATTTTGATTTGAAAAGCGATGAGTGTTCTAAAGTGATAAAAGTGACCTAAAGCGAAAAACGAGGGAATATGTATGTATCTCTAAACACTCCATGGGAAGAAATCGAAATCCTCAACTCCCAAGAAGTGATAAAAGACCAGATCCGTGAACATAGCTTTACGGAGACCATAGTTCAAATCGAAGCAGTCTACGATCAAACAAGGCAATATGCAGAAGTGATCAGGCGAGTAGCCGCCGAAAGGAAAAGGAACTTGGATGGAATTTAAAATGAACTATGCTCTAATCAAAAGGCAAACAGCGATAGTTGAAGTACTGAATCGCAACATAGAACTATTCAAAAATGGGCTCGAGCGGCAAGAATCGCCTCCCACATAAAGTAAGCAGAAAATGAAACTGCTAAGTAGTCATTACTGGGAAATAATAGAGAAATTTAAGAACGATTGTTTCGAAAAGGAAATGTTTGCGTCAATATCTCGAAAACTAAGCATGATATCGAAAACTTTTATTTCATATTTTCGTCTTATTTTGTGGTGCTTCATCAAACTCCTTTTCAAACAGCGGGCCACGGAAGCCGTAGAGGGGTAAAAAAATTGACCCAAAAGTTAACCGGAAACATCCGTATTTATTCCTCTTTGAGCTAACCTTAACTGACATCTGTTGACGGAATGCGGTCCTCACATTTTTCATACTCAACTACTTTCAGCGCCTGCACTAACCTAAGTATTTAAATTTTTTATTTAAATTGTTACTGCGATTCATTGCAATTACATGTGTAAGATACACACCGCGACAACATTTTACAATGATCAATCCTACAACCATAACTTTGTTTAAGGTTGAGGTCTCTAATTGTTTGTGGTTTATTGCTATAAACTTTTCTATTCGGTCATTGCAGCGATCGTCATTGAAGATAATGACGCGACGTGACAAGTACCTTTTTCAAAGTAAAATCCGATAATTCGTCGAGTGCTACTTCTTGAATATCAATTGGCCCTTTTAGCCCATTTCTCCAAGTTTGACGGTCCCTTGCAGCATGTGTCCAGATACGAATTTTTAGCGTTATCTCTACGTCAGTCGTCACAGAGTCGAATCATTTCCTCCTGAGTGTACCTACTGATATATTTCCCGAAATTTCTGCTATCATGAGCAAGGTATTGTGGAATACCTTTGTCCTCCATGTGTCCTATTACGTGGCCGGCTAGTCTTAGTCTGTTGATTTTTATTAAAGTTGAGAGTCGACAAAAAATGCATGTCATTGCCGCACTTCTTTGGACTAATGTTTTCCTTATCACCCATTCTAGGGCAAGTTGAAAAGCATTAAGGCCAGTTAACTTTGTTTTACTTGGAACTCTTCTGTTACATTGTATTTTGGATCTTTACTTTCTGTATTCGTTACCATTTAGTCGTATCAGCTTTGAGGGTACTCCTAATTTCGTTATGATCTTGTACTACCTTTCTTTTTTTATAGTCATATCCATTGCCAGCGAATAATGTAGTAGCTGTACCCACCCGGAAAACTCCAACTGACCCCCGGAATTTGAGAATTCCGAGCGTAACATTCTATTAAACTTTCTCGAATTTAATCCCCTGCTGGTAACGTGGGACACGAACCTACTAATAACTTTTGGCTTTCACTCCGCACGCAATGGAGCATCTTTTATCTAGTTGCTAAAACTCCTGGCGTTTCTTTGAATTTTTCCCTTTCGTTCGGCTTCTTCCAGCCTAAACTTCCTGCGTCGCTTCCACTTTCCTTTTCCTATCCTCGCATGATGGGGAATGTGTGTTTCCTAGGATGTTTTTCAGGTGTCAGTGGTGTCTAGGCCATTGCCGCTCCTTTCGCCCTATATTCGTCGAATCTCACACAATAAACAAGATGTGCTCTGCGATATCCTGAATTACTGCGCATTCCGGGCACAGCATTTCGTGTATCCTACATGTCTACTCAAGAACTGCGTGAGGTCGTAACTCACTTCCCCATACAGCTTCGTTACTCACCTCTCCACGTTTGGGAGTAATCTGTGGGTCCAGTTTTAGTTTTGTGCCCAGTAAGCGTCTGACCAGAGCTTTCCACACTATAATCTCCCACATCACTTCGTTTGTTCACAATTCGTCCTACGACCACTAACCAGATGTCGTCTGGGAACCTGATAGGAACTGATCATTTTGAGAAGAGTAACCTCAAAACATCATTATACATTGTGATCCACATGAGAGGGGCCAGGACGAATCCCTGTGGAACTCCGCATGCAGCTATTCCACCGTGAGCCCATCTTCCGATTCACAATGAGGGGATGTGTTTCTCAGACTACCCACCCGGGCTTAGTGCAATCCGCTGGCCCTGGTCGGTTGCTGAAAGTTTTCAAATATTTGGTGAAATTCCTTCCACAGGATTTCTCCAGTACTTGCTGCTTTGCAAATAGTCTAGCCCAGCGGTCGGCAACTTATGGGAGGTGTGCCACTAGGTGGCGCGTAAGAAGACCTCTGGAGGCACGAAGACGATTCGGAAATGTGCATTAATTATCAATATGTTAAGGCCATTCATATACAGACCGCCGGCAGGCCGTGGCCTGAAGGTTACTCGCCTTGAGGCCAAGTAAAATCACACACGTACCGACCGGCAACTGTGTGTGGCCTGCAGTCCAGAAAAATTAACAAAAATCTTTGTCAGTGGGTATTTATCGTAAGTCCGGGCCTGAAGTCTGAATATTTCGTTGAGGCTATGACAATTTTAGTACTTGAATTAACAACCTGTTAAGCTAAACTGTCGATTTCCCCCCTGTGTTAGACAGATGCCTCAATGACCATCGCATGGCCTTCATCGGGCCGTGCCTGCTAAGTTGGTCTGAAAGCCACGGCCTGCCGGCGGCCTGTAAATGAATAGTGACCTTAAAGTGAGGCCTTCATCGGGACCTACCTGCCGACCTGGTCTGAAAGGCCACGGCCTGCCGGCGGCCTGTATGTGAGTGGGGCCCTTTAGCTCCCAAAGTTGTTCCCCAAGGTAGTCATTAATGTTTAATTAATTTTTGGTGGCACGCTTAATGGGTAGTAGTTTTAATTATCTGTTTTGTGGCACGCGAATGGATTTAGGTTGCCGATCCCTGGTGTAGCCATTCAAATGTAAAAATTTGTTCAATATTCGCTACAAACTTGAGTGACGAAGTCCTAATTTCATACAACGATGTTGAGTTGATGATGATGGCTAATCACTCAAACTTTTACGCACAACAATATTTTCATTCAAACGAGATTCAATTTTGGGCTAGTCAACTCTAGGAGGTCATAAACAGACTCTATTTTTTGAAATTATTTCATTAATCTCTGAATTATTTACTCCTTTGATTGAATATGTTGACTAAAAAAATTTCCAATTGTATGAAGGGTAGTTTTTAAAGATCACCCATTTTCATGAAAAAATTGATGCTATTTATTCTTTTATTCCATCATGTTTATTTTTCATGCTTCAATTTAACTAAATACTTCTCAAATAAAATAAACAAAAAATTATCACAATCAGTCATTAAATATTGACATCTAAACGTCAGTATTTGGAACAAACCTTTAATTACGTTCCACAATTTCATAAGAAAATTACTACTTGTCAATATTCATTTTAGTCGAAACGCATAACCAAAATTAGATAGACTAGAATAGGTTAGAATAATTAACTTTAAGCATTTAATTAAATTTATACAAGAACAAATGGTGAGTCAATAAACTCCTTTATAAAAACTAAAAAAAACACTAGTTGTCAATTAATTACTTTTATTTATCAATTAAGTTAAGTGACACTTCGAAAGCATCTATTAACGGTAGTGCAGACACCTGTGAATGTCTGCCCGCGCGCCGTTTGCAATCTAAAAAACAATCTGCAAATTTCCAATACAGTTCAATTGGTAACTAAACAACCTTTAATTATTGTCTCCTTGACAAAATAGTAATTAAACTCGATTAGTTTTTAGTTCTTATACAAAACTGTTTGAACTTTTTCTGTGACAGTTAATTTTAACAAATTGCAACTTGTCAGTAAATTTATGACATGTCAAAAAAAGTCTTTTTCTTTTTGCACATTATTTAAAAAATTTTTGAACAGGAAAGTATTCAGTAATTTTTTTATTTATGGATTTTATTTTGATAAATAGTGGTTCATATTTTGTAAATTTGTGACGTTACATTTTTTCGGGCATATAGAAATTTACTCACTAAAATCTCCATATTCTTACAGTGGCTCTCAAAATTTGTTTTTGTTTTTTGTAATACTATCCGACAACCTTTTTGGTGTTGACAGTAATAGTTTCAAATATACAAAATAAATATACAGTTGCAATTGTACTTCACGATTGCTCCAGGTTCTTTTAGGAGATTGCCTGCTTGTTACGGGATGTTTACGGATTCCCGGTCTAATTTATTCCATAAATTCTCAATCATATTTAAAAATGGAGAGATTGAGTAGGAGTGTCCAGTTTTAGGCAAATGTATAACAACCATATGAGATTTATTTAGAGTCGTTGTCTTGATAACAGTGGAACCAATTGAAAATTCCCATAATGTCAGAACTTCGCCGTAGATTTTCTTTTAGGATGCTAAAAACATGGTTTCCATATTACCTCCTATAAAAACAAGATTGACGACACTTAGCTTCGTCCAAACTTTCTTGTAGCAATCTGATCCATAAAATATTAAATTTTCTTTGGTCAACGAAAGTTAAATATATTTCGATATGTGAGTTAACCGCTTTCTGTGAATAGTCTTTTAACATGGCATTAATCTTTGGTGCACATATGCATGTCGGATTTTTTTGTATTACTTGTTTTATTAAATGTTATCCACCAAATACAGGTAAATGGGGATATAGTGTCTGTGTCATGAGCTTACACGGGATACTGAGCAATTGTAGGAAAAATAACCGTTTATGAATGATAAAACCCTCGAAACTTGAGACATGAAGCCGTTTATACCCCGTTTATAACTAGGTTCAACCCAAGTTCAACCTCAGTAGCCTAGGGAGTAAGGCGTCTGGTTACCATCCCTGAGGCCCCGGATTCGAATCCTGGTAGAGCCACGGTCCTTCGCCTTTCCACTTTCCCACCTAACATAACTTTCCTTCTTTCTTCTTCACTCTTTCCATTCCTGATTGCTCCTCTAATAGTCTTCCTTAGTCTTCCCCGCTCCACCAAAGGGCATGTTAACGGTTGGTTGATGAGATTCAACTCGTTTCAGGAGGCATAACACTTCAACAAGATGTTTTTCGATGCCCCGATGTCAAAGTTGCGATAGTAATAGTTGGGAGTAGATGGAATGAAAAATATCGCGGCTAGGTTATGCAGTTCCTTCCTTCCCGACTAGAGCTGTTGTTTGACATTGCACTCTATTCAGAAACAGTATAAAGGGCTTTTCCTGAGCCTCTATTCTTCCACATAAAAAAAACCTAGGTTCAACCCAGTTATAAACGAGGGTCGAGTTGAAACTAAGTCCACTCAACTCCACTTAGCTCTCCTACATGGGTCGTGTTGATATTTCCCCTTATATACACGGGTTGAGTAGTAATTGGGTTGAAGTGACATTTTTTTTGCTTGTTTACTGTCCGTGAAGTTGCTGACATCATCATTATCATCATCATTGGCGTTACAGTCCTCTGTGAGCCTTGGCCTCCTCAAGAATTTTATTGCAACGTTCTAGGTCTTGTGTCCTTCTCTTCCAGTTAGTAATTGCTGCGTAAGTCATCATTTTGATGTGAATAAAACAATCAAACAGCCGTTTGCTGCTAATGAAAGAAAACCTTTTCAATTTAGGTATTCATCCCCGTGAAAACTTGGCTTTAATATTTGAATATGAGTGCAATTTAAAGCACCTATTGCGCTTGGAAAGTTATTATTTAAATTGCCACTGTTCTTTTGTTTCTCTCATTTCCTTAAAGATGGTTATCAATGTCATCCATGCGCACAAATAGCACAACATACTTCAATTTTGAAACTGCTGTTCTATGAACGCCAATATCCTCCCCAACTTCAACTTGAAATCCAGGATCTTCTACATATCTTACGAATATGTATTTTCATTCTTTAATCTATTGGAAATGCACCACCACGAGTTTCTCCAGCATCATTAGATAAGAAATGATTGTTTAACCATTGCAAGTTATCGAATTCAAATCGGTACAATGATTTGCAATTATCATCTAGTACGCCAAGGCGTCGAGTAATACGGCGGACTCACAATGAAAACTTCAAGATACAAGCTTCAAGCTTAAAAAATCAGGATTATAGGATTTATGTACAATGATTCACATTCACAGCTTCAAGCTGTAGGCCTCAAATGAGAAGAAGATCATCTGACTCTTGAAGCTATTGCTACTTGAAGAAAAAATACATTTCCCTTTAATCCCAAAACTTCCCGAGAGTCAACCAAAATCTCCCATGAGGGAATTGTACTGCGGTACGGACCTATGGGGTGCGACAGCGAAGGAGACTCAACCTTCACTGGAAGGACGTCGTAGACTCAGAGCTTAAGGATGCCAAACTGGATGATATTGGCTCAGAATCGGGACCGGTGGAGAGAACAGTTGCGAGATGCCAGGACCAGGAATAAAATAGTATTTGAATGAGCGAATATTTATTCACACTAAATCGAGTGTTCACTTTTAACGAATCACTACACTCACGAGTGTTCACTTTAAGTGTACACTTAGTTTTCATTCACTCCACCCAATGTCTTAGGTTTATATGTATTTGTTTCTACCCTCACTTATTTTCTGGTAGAATTGCCTGATTCTCCAGCACTATGCACAGTTCCTGATTCTTCCATCTTGCTTTCAAAGTACGAAAACGAACGCAGCGCATTACCACAGTTTCTCCATCTCCTTATCTTGGAAGCTATTGTTTCTACGTAAATTTTGTCTAGGACCCTTCTATGCAGATTTATGCCACGAACAAATTTTATACTACCTATTAACTAAAATTAACGTAAAACCAATAATTTATGAGATATGTCACTCTTTTTAACCGTCAAATTATTGTATGAATTTCGTGAAATATTTAAATTCTTATCAAGTTGCAAGAAAATTTTATTAAAACATGGTCAAAATTTTTAATATCTTCCTCTGTTGTAAAATTTTTAAGGCTTGCCAATAATTTTGTGAACCACTGTAAATTGAAATGTCACCATAAAAAAATTCTACCAAAAATAAAATCCTTTTTTAGGATCTTCAACATTAACACTTGAAAGTTAAAACTTACCAAAATACAAAGTAAAAATGCCGCAGAGAGCTGAATTTGGCGAAAGCGTCATGATAAAACAATTAACTTCTTTCGATCCTTCGCAATTAATTTTTATTTGAAACAATCATCAAGAAATCTCAGCCTTTTTAAAATCTTCTTCTTCTTCTTTTTTGCAATTCAAAATCACTTAATCACTTTAACTCCGCGAGAATATATATTAAGGAATGCCTTCTTTATATGATCACATCTACGTTATCATATCACACTGCAAATTCTTAACTTTCAAAAAAAATTAATAAATTTCGTGTTAATAACGGTAATTAAAAACAAAATAGCACAAATTTCATAATTTCAAATCGGTTGCAATATAAATTGATCAAGCAAACTTTTTCTGGAGCACACGAAACCTGCCCGGGAAAGATACAAAAAAAACTGAGGAGGAAAACACGTCCGTGGCAAAGACCGTTCAGTACCGGACTGTTTAGCCACTTTACACCAACGACAACCGACTGAGATTTGACGGTTAAAAATTACTTCATCCAGGTGAGAAAAAAAAACAAACAAAAAAACACCGACGAGCTTCTTTCTACAATTTACAATCTTTTCTCGTTTGACGGAGAGCGGAAAAAAAGTAGGGATTTCGTAGATTCAATAGAGAAGAGCTTTTGCCGAAAGCCGGAAATCAGCCGTCGTCGTCGTAGATGGAATGCTGGATATGCAGTGGACGAGATGCCGTGACATGCATTCACAATGAAGCGTGCATTTGAACTTAAGCTGCAGCTTGGAAGGCGGTATTTAAAGACGTTTTTTTAATTTATTCACAACCCTCGAACCTTCTTGCAGGTTTGAGTTGCGTGCAACCTGTGCATTTTTGATGCAACATTAAGAGGGGTGCTCTAGTCGCGTTAACGCGTTATCAGCACACAATAATTTCAAAACATACATAACCTACAAGTTGCACAATAATCAATACGGCAGGAAAAATTCAAATCTTAATTTTAAACTGGTTTAAGAAATCAATTTCTGGGTTTAAGCATTCTTCCGAAAATTATTTTTACGGTAATTTGCCAAAAAACATAGAGACTCCGGGTTTTCCGCAACATAATTTCAAAATCACATTTTGTTGCTAATAATAAAAAAATCAGGTTTATTATCGATCAATCAGTCAGCAATAAACGATCTTTAATAATTATGGCGTGTTTCAGACTTTTGGACCTACACAAAAATATTTATTCACGAAATTTTTAGCAAATATTTTCCGCGTTGACAATAGTGATTTAAAATCAATATTAAAATTTTATGTTAAATTTTTTATCGAAATACATGCATAAAAAATACTACTTCTTGTTAGATGGCGCTGGAGTGTCTATCGTCTATTTGGAGACACGTGCTTTGATAATAAAGACGTCAACTCTGGCATTTTCAGTGCCGCTTTTATCATACAGTCAGGAACTCATTCGAATTCTGCGAAGTTGATGACGACGACACTGAATAGATTTCGTTTTAGGTGGAGTGATGCTCAATCTGTTAACTCTGACTGGATGATGGGCAGCCTCTTTCAGAAATAGGGGAACGAATGCAATTGGCTCGTTGCACACTTGTTTAACGCTGGCTGAGCATAAAACGGAAGTAGTGCTCATCAGCAGGTGGAAAGGCTGGTATCATAGCGGAGAAAGTAGGTAACCAGGTTCTAGACTCCCAGCTGGTACTTTGGTATTTGGGAGTGATGATTGACCGAAAGCTTAACTTCGGGATGCACGGGACGGCGTTCTGCGTATCCGTCGAGCATGCCGTGCATACCGTACTACGTCCCACGAAGCAGTATACGTGATAACAAGGGCATCCAAGGAGGCGCGACGGAACCTGTCATCCACCAGAATCTTAAGGCCCAATTACAATGAGCGGATCTACGCGGATTGAAATGTCAAAAGAACGCATCAGAACGGATAGGAAACTGCACTGATTACAATGAACGGATCAGTTCGCATTTAAACGTCAAATGCATTTCATTTTTAATCTTGGAATTTTTATGTCCACTCTTTGCCTTGTTGTACAGTATTTCATAATCTTTCACTTCTGCGATTAACTGCTCGTCCGAAAACATTTTTAAAAGCATAACAAATCAAAAAAAATAAAACCTTAAACATTCACAGCTTTTATTTACCAAAATTTTGACAGCTCAATCCGGCGATTTCTAAACAAACTAAAACGAATCCGGCACAGATGCGGTCAAATGCGTTTGAATCCGTTCATTGGAATCGGTTAAATAGAAAACGCATGCTTGGAAAACCACTTTGACAGTTCAATCCGATTCTGTTCCGCTCTAATCCGGTCATTGTAATTGGGCCTTTAAGCATTACAAAGTCCGAAGAAACAGAGAAATGAAAGAGAGATAGCAGCTAGATAGCTCAATATCTAGACTGTTCCGGTTCTGGCGAGGACCTTTGAGGGATCCCTTTGTTAAGGGTTATGCCGATAACCCCAGAGTGAAGGCCTCCATACACGGTCAAATTGGATGTACATCCACATTTTCATCAAACCCATTCACAAAATGAGTTTGGATCGGCCGATCGTCTCACAATCGATAGATTTGGTTATACATCCGTACTTCGATGTATATCCAATTTGACCGTGTATGGGGTCCTTAATGCCTTTACGATTCGAGCCAATCTGGACTTGAACGTCATGAAAAAAGGTTGGTGATTTTAGTCAGTAAGGAATGTGACACTACCGCCTGAGTGCATACCCCCAGGGGGTCCTTTTTACGAGGAAGTGAAATCTTACATCGGTCTTCTTCTTCTTCTTTTTTGATTCGTGAGCTGGCTGTCCAAGCGGAACGTCCCCGCAATGGATACGCTGCTGTCTGTGCCGGTGAGTCTCGAGCTTTCTTCATTTCCATCCTTGACGATTTTTGGCGACGTCTTGAGCCCCGATAAAGGCCTACTCTCGTTTTGATGGTAATATTTGTTCGTTTCCATATGTACCATTTGAGCGAGGTGAATATTGCTGTTGCCTGGCCGATGCGGCTGTGAACGTCGGCCGCCGATGCCACTTTCTTTTTTCCAACCAATGATCCCAAATATTTGAACGTTCGTTTTGGGTTCCATCGAGGTAAACAGTAGCCTTCGATCCGTCCGTCCGGTGTTTAACCCGTATGACTGGACGAGAAATGTCGTATAAGAGGTCCGTTGCTTCGGCATCCGTGTCGGCTATCGTCGGCGAACATCAAGTCGGTTACGAAATTGTTGTAGTCGTTTGGAGCTCCGCGTCATCAACCGAATGTTTCATACATAATCGCGTCGATCACAAGGTTAAAGAGAAATGGCGAAGCGCCGTCTCCTGGTCGGTCACCTGTCTGAATCGGAAATTCCTCGTATAGGTCGCTTCGAATACGAACGCTGCTAGTTGAGTCACCGTACGACGCTTGGAGAAGTTGGATGATTTTCAATGGGACGTATTCAGTTTCTAAGGCTCTCCAGAAGCTGTTCCAATCGATTTGAAATCGATGAAGACGACGCTAGTTCGTTCGCCGAAACGAATTGTTTCTACCATTACCTGACGGAGAGCGAATATTTGATCGATGCGGACTAAATCCTGCTTGTTCTTTCCGGCTGGTTTGCTCTCGATGTTTTTGTAGCCTCGATTGTATGATTTTCGTAACCACTTTGCCGACCATCGCAAGGAGGCTAATACCGTGATAGTTATTGCATTCTCAAAATTGGACATTAGTCGCTTTCTTCCACGCCGACGGGACACGATCTAAATGCCATATGTGTGTTATGAGGACGTGGAGTTGTTGTGATAAGACATCACCTCCAGCTTTGATCTATTCCCGGCGCCTTTCCATTTTTCAGCGATTTTATTGCCGTCTTTTCCTCGATAATTATTGTCGGTTCGGTATCGAGAAACTGATTCGAAACTTTTGCCTTACACAATCTGTTAACGACCCCAGCAATTTTATTTCCAGCTGTGAGAATAGTTTCTAAGTATTTTTACCTTTCCTAGATTATAGCTAATTAATCTATTAACGACGTGGCGCCCCTGTGGGCCGGTTATCTTCTTCTTTTTAGCATTTTTCTTTGTCAGCCTTTTTATTTTTTATGTTTGCACATTTTTGGAATTAAATCGGCGCATTTGCTGGAAGGAATTTGTTTCTACACTGCCAATCGATAAGATAACATTTTCACTAGTCTATTGTTATGTAACGTGCAATTCCTTGTGTTCTTTTTGATTTTCGGAGCATGGAACACGAACTTCTTGTACAGAACTGCAGTAGTTAAATAACGGCCAGATAAAGTGAACAGCTAAAAAATCAAAATACTTTCGGTACATGAGATTAGATGGATAAGAGTATGATCCATACTACAAAAGCCCATTACCCAGAACATTATAGAATACAAGGCAATAAGTGAACAATATTATGTTCAATGTGACTCCGGATAAAAATTTCCCCCCTATTAGCCAAAGAGGGGACACGACCAACGAGATTTTTTATTACAAATTTGAGCATGTACATACGCGGATGGGGTTCCGTGAAAGATGATGAGCTGGCGTAGACCGACCCTTAAAAAAGAAAAAATCTCCATGAATCATCAAGCGACTTATCGTACCAAAAGGGAATTTCAGAAAAAAAAATCAACAACACTGGAATTATCCAAAAATTCGCTGAAAGCTGACAAGACATTTTATTGTCCTGTCTTAGAACCTCTTTTCCATAAGTCACCAAGCTTTTATCGAACTTTTGATCGTTGGCTATTCGGTCGTTTAAAAGGACCATTATAGACAAGGACGTATACATCGAGAAGCAAAAACTAATTCAGGCAAGGAAGGTCTGACGAGGTGTAAAAAGTGGAGAGTTTCATCGGTCCATGCAGAATTTGTACGTTCCGCTTGAACTCAAGTGAACGAAAGCTCACGCTACCACATTAAAAAAAATAATGCTTCCCAGCAGCAAATGGAAATCTTTAGAAATGCATTTTTTGACATGTTAATATACTTTTCAAAAAAGATTTGAAGCTTTCCGAAAATAAAAGCTTTGGAGCTTTTCGGAAATAAAAGCTCTAAAGCTTCCCGAAACTAAAAACTTGGAAGCTTTCCGAATCAAATCTTTCCATTGTTTCGGTTTCTCTGGTGAAGGTGGACATGTTGTGCGTGGTTCCTAGTATTTTTTGCTGTTTTTGTTAACAATATTGAGTGAAATTGTGTCTAATTATTATTAATAAGTGACTTTTGTTGTTGTTCCTCTTCTTATTAGTGCCTGTGGATCTATTTATGTTTATTTTTGATTTTTAGAGGGTTTTTTTCAATTCTTTTTAAATGTCATTTTTTCTTCTTCTTGTCAAATTTGTGATAAGAGATACTGCTTCAGTCCACAATCAGCCTGCATTCCTTTTAATATTTTTTTTTTGCCTAAGTTTATGCAAAAAACTAACTTTTAGAAAAATAAAAATTTAATAAAAAGGAAAAAAAATCATAATTAGAAATTTCGTTCCTTCTTCATGGCGAATCATCAGCTTTGCAAGATGTGTTCTTTGGAAATCGCCGGTGATGGGATTTCCTGCGATGGGGTTTGTGGAGGCATTTTTCATGCTTCCTGCCTCAATGCTAAAGTCAGTAGCAAATCTTCGGCCCGTAGAGGGTCTACTTGTGGGGAGTGCTCTGACATCAAACCCTGCCATGTTTTAAGGCTGATGAAAGACATCTCTGACGTTTTTCTCGTTGGTCATGAGAAAGTCATGGATCGTCTTAGCTCCTTCTCAGGCAGCATCTCGCATTTCCAGATGTTAGCTGACGATATCCAATCCATCAATGTCCGGCTTGATACGTTGTCTGACACTCTAGTTTCTGTTGTGACTAATTCGGGTTCCCTGGTTGAAAAATTCCAGGAACTTTCTTCCCGAGTTGCAACTACGTTAGAGTCGTTAGACGACATACATTCGGCGATACTTAATCCGGTCGCCACTTCTTCCTCCTGCACTTTTAACCCCGCAGCTTCAATTCATCCGTTATTGGATGATATCAAAAGGAATACCAAGCGTGTTCGGGCTGATGTTGAGTCGCTGTCATCTGCAGTGGTGAAAAATCACAATGCCCTGACCTCTCTGTCTTTAAGATTGGAGAGCGTCTATGATAAGAAGAACTCCTCCTCTGCGGCAGCTGCATCTGTTTGCGCCCTGCCTGCTGGAGAGAACCTTCTGTCTTCAGCCTGCTCCACGGCTGCCTATCTTTCGGAGAATGCTGTCTTGCAACAGGTAGTCAACAATCCCATCGTGCCTAGTAGTAGTATGAAGGCGCGTCGTAAAAGTCGCAGGAGTAATCGAAATCGCCAAGCCACCATTGGTGACGCTAACTCTTTGAACTCCTTGCCCCGTGCTCCAGGGTCGGAGTCGACCTCTGGGTCGGTCTCGGTATCAACCACTCCGCCGCTCATAGTGGTCAATCCTCCGGTCACTGAAGTTACTGCTCCCCTAGAGCATCGCACCCCTTTGGTTACGATACCGAGACCCTTAAATATCTTCATCTCGAGATTTTCTCCTGAAACTGGGACAGAAACTATCTGTGATTACTTAAGGACAAAATCTATAGACCCAGGAACCGTTTCTTGTAGAAAAGTCAGCAAGGCTTCAAAGCCTGTTGCTTCTTTTGTTTTGTCTGCCCCGCCTGTTATTGCCGAGACTCTCTTAGATCCTGGCTTCTGGCCTGCTGGTGCTCTTTCCAAGCTCTTTGTCCCGCGTTCCCGTATCCGAGCCCTTCATGCTAATGTTTCTACTCCGAGCGCTCCACTGATGTCAAAAAACTCGAGACGCTTTCCCTCTACTACCAGAACGTAAGGGGAATAAGGTCAAAAACTAACGACATCCTTCATGCATCGACGGCTAGCGGGTTCGATGTCATTGCATTCACTGAAACCTGGCTCCATGAAGGCATTCTTAATGCTGAACTCTTCGATTCCTCCTACCAAGTCTTTCGGAGGGATCGTCACACTGACTCGGAAGCTCGTGGGGGCGGCGTACTTCTTGCTTGCCGCAGTCACCTTAATTGTAACCCAATTACGCTTCCTAGTTTCTCTAACCACTTGGACATTGAGCTTGTCGCTCTCAAGATTTCCTTCTCTAAATCTAATCTATTCCTGCTGTGCTGCTATATCCAACCAGGTATGATTAGCACACTTGACGATGGAGGTAAAAGCCTCTATGATATTCTCATCTCTTGTGTTGATTATTGCCTGAGTATGATGAACACTGGGGATGAACTTCTTCTACTTGGGGACTTCAATTTACCCAATATTCAGTGGGTATTTGACGAAGTTGACGATAACTACCTCCCTGAAGGCAATATTAATTCTAAGGAATCCTGTTTTCTCAATTCCTTATTCTCACTCGGCCTGAATCAAATGAGTAGTGTGACTAATATGTTAGGGAGGCAGTTGGATCTTGTATTCTTTACTGACTCAGGAAACATGATTGTTGAACCCAGTCCAATAGTCATGACGTCCGTTGACAATTACCACCCTCCTCTCCTGCTAAATTACTGCTTCAATTCAAAGAACAATCCTTGTCCGGAGGCGGTAACTCACTCCTTCAACTTTATGAAGGCTAACTTTAATGAACTCTCATCTAAGCTTGCCTTGATCGATTTCAACAGCCTACTTTCCGCAAATGAGTTGGATGTCGATGTGGCACGGTTTTATACCGTACTATACGAAGCTATCGTTTCATGTGTACCTTTTGAGCCCCTAAAATTGCGCAGTTCTTCTCCACCTTGGTACAACAATGAACTGAAGCATTTAAGAAATCTGAAAAACAGACTCTGGAAGACCTATTTAAAGAGAAAGGACCCTCCGAGTCTTACTACATTTACCGATTGCTATAACAGATTTCGTTTACTCTCTTCTGCTCTGTATAGTGAATATCTCAGCAGCATGAGGGACCAGGTGTATACTGATCCTAGAAACTTCTTTAAATTTGTCAACTCTAAGAAAAAAGTTGATAACTACCCAAATACTATGCAGCACACTAACTGGTCTAGTAGTGAGTCTTCCTCGATTTGCAACATGTTTGCTTCATTCTTTCATCAATCTTTCACTCCTTCCAACTTTCAGCCTAATGACAATAATTTTCGTCACATAACTCCACACCGAGAAGCTGCTAGATTATCTCTTTCAATTTCCACTGACGATATCGTGAAACATATTGATGAACTCCCTTTCGACTTCACTTCAGGCCCTGACGGTATCCCTCCTGCTGTCCTTAAATCCTGTGTGGAGGTTCTCCAGTCCCCACTGAAAACCCTTTTTCAAAAATCCTTAGATAAAGGGTATTTCCCTACTCTTTGGAAGAATTCGTTCATAATACCTATTCACAAAAGTGGTAGCAAGAACGAAATATCGAATTACAGACCAATTGCTAAGCTGTCTGTCATACCAAAGCTTTTTGAGTCAATCATTTATTCTGCAATCGTGCCCATCTGCAAAAAACTTATTTCTACGAACCAACATGGTTTTCTTCCAGCCCGTTCCACTACCACGAATCTCCTTGAATTCACTTCCCATGCTGTTGAAGGCTTCATTTCCGGTTGCCAAACTGATTGTGTTTACACTGATTTCAGTAAGGCATTTGACAAGCTTTCCCACTCCATCATAGTTTTCAAACTAAAAAAGTTAGGTTTCCCTGTAGCCCTTCTATTATGGTTCCAGTCCTACTTAGCTAACAGGACCTACCAAGTCCTTTTCCGTGGATCCAAATCCGCGACCATTGAGGCGTCATCCGGTGTCCCTCAAGGCAGCCATCTTGGCCCTATCCTCTTTATTCTTTCTATTGATGATATAGTTACCTTGCTAAGACACTGCAGAATTCTGATTTATGCTGATGACATCAAATTGTACCGTCACGTAAAGAGTATGGAGGACTGCAAACTTTTGCAAGTCGACCTCGACACCTTTTACTCTTGGTGTGCTAACAACAACCTGGTTCTTAATATTAGTAAATGCGAAGTCATGACGTTTTGTAGGCGACGTGATCCTATAATTTATAACTACTCATTTTCTGGTGAGGGTGTCCCCCGTGTTAATTTTGTCAAAGATCTCGGGATTAGATTTGACACCAAGCTAGACTTCTCTACTCATATCAACTATATTTCTTCCAAGAGCAGCTTAGTCTTGGGTTTTATAAAAAGGTGGTCCAAAGAATTTAACAGCACCCTGATCACTAAACACCTCTACATTTCCCTTGTCAGACCTTTACTTGAATATGCGTCCCAGGTTTGGTCTCCTCACTATTCTTCGCATGTTGGAAAAATTGAGTCGGTTCAACGTAGGTTCGTTCGATTCGCATTGAATCACCTTCCTTGGGAAGACCCTTTAATTCTTCCACCATATGAATACCGACTTAAGTTACTCAACTTAAACACTCTCCACAAGCGTCGTGAGGTGGCCGATGTTGTTTTCGTCCACCAGCTTCTTAATGGACGTGTCGACTCGGGTTTTCTAAGGCGCCGTGCGTCGTTTAGAGAGAGCCGATTCAATCTGAGAGGACCACCGCTCTTACACATCAACTCCTCTAACACCAATTATGGCCGATTTGAGCCTGTAAATCGCATGTTCATTAATGTAAATAAAAATATTAATGTTTTTAGCGTAAGCACTAACAAAGAGCTGCTTAAAAGGAGGCTATTTGTTGTCTCATGACTGTTTATGTGTTTCGCATGCAATTTTTATTGGTACTTAATCTTTTATGTTTGCATGTCTCAGCTGAGCCACAGCAGTGGTAAATATTTCTCAGCCCTGCTGGGAAGTGCACCTTCTGTATTAGAAGGGAAACTCTATATATGTATATATATATACATATATATATTTATATATGTATGTG
The DNA here is from genome assembly GCA_949987705.1 of Thereva unica. Lineage (NCBI taxonomy): Eukaryota > Metazoa > Arthropoda > Insecta > Diptera > Therevidae > Thereva > Thereva unica. The sequence goes on along the minus strand of OX465281.1, from coordinate 26,779,782 downwards.
TGTATATATATATAGATTTTCATGCTTAGCTGTAAAGTGCGCCTTCTGTGCTAGAAGGGTTAACTCTTGCATAAAAAAAAAATGTTGAAGCTTTCCGAAAATAAAAGCTATGAAAGCTTTGCGTTGAAGCTTTCCGAAAATTGAAGCTTTTGGGGTTGAAACCTCAGATTAATGAATTCTTTATAGATGGAGTGCAATTGAGTGACTGTAAAGTGTAATTTAACCCAGTTTTCTCGCAATTTTGCACTGCGTACATCGACGAGGACATCTCCAGCGACGAAGAAGCGGAGGTGACCATAGTCGAGGTCAACAACTAACCAAATGATGGTGATACACATGAACCTTCAGCATTGCGAAATAGAAAGAGAAACTGTAAAGTTGTTGGTTTAGGGAAGAAACGACACTTTAACACCGGGTTAAGGTGGGATCATTATGGCATGACAATGGGTCTATCCTTTTGGCTTAAGTAATTGGGCTGTGCTCCAGCAGTTCAGCCATATCTAACCTAACCTATCCTATAGTTTTGAAAAGTGCGAAATAGCCTCACATACCATAATTGGGTCAAAAGCAGAGTAGCCCCGATAGGGAGGGCAACTGGCCGGTTCCACCGGCCCATAATAGGGTATCAAAGTTCCGCTTAAGTCTGGTCTTCACCTAACAGACGGCACCATGCTTTTCATCTAGAAATCTGGTACTGTCAGCTTCGGCTAGTTAGCTGGATTCACGTATTTGAGGACCACCCTCCTCCTTAGGACTTAGGACCAGGCGACGGCGGAGTTAACCCTGACGATTGCTGGTGTGAACTATTACAACATCAAGCAGTTCGAACGGAAGATCCTTCGTCTTCTCCCTTAGAATCCATGATGGAGTGGTAGTACAAAAAGAGATTCCTAAGCTTGCACTTTCCCATCAAAAAAGCTTTTGCGTTCCAAATGACCTCTCCGTAGTACCAGAGCCCTCCTGTCCTCCTGTGTAAAAACAAAAGCTCTGTGGGCGTTCTGGAGAAGTCAATTATTGCCTAGCGTTGGTATAGAGGGTTGATCACCCGCGCCCAACATATGTAAATATTTATGAATAAATCAATTTTTTTATTTAATAATTCCGGGTACACAGTGGTCTAATCTAGTCTAAGTCAAGCTGACCTTTTGTCAACCTGCAACCCCAGTCCAAATCATTTTTGCATTACACACGGAAATACGGAAATTCTGTTTCTGTCACAATCAGGAAATTTCACTTTATGTAAATAACAATAACAATTAGATTACAGAGTTTATCACACTCGCATTCAATATGACTATAAATTCTGAACTGACACCAAGGGTAGCAGTATACCAACATAACAAGAACAAAAATCAAGCTGTCAATCATAAACTTTTTCAGATATAACAAGATCAACCCTCATTTGTAATTAATGCCGCTCATAGCTCGAAATTTTATTAATAACTCCTCATACACTCCTCACAGCTGAGAGAGCATTACCCATAAAACGTTTAAGTACCTTCACACACACACCTTGCATAATTTTCTTGTTGATTTTTATCAAAGGTACATTTACAGTAATGAACTTCAAATTGATGCGTTTGTCCCTAACCCCATGAAACGATTTTCTTGATGCGGCGATATTCTGTTGCCGGAATAATAAATAAGTTTGACACGTCCCGCATACGCACCGGGCACAGCCACTCGGATAAGTGAATATGGGCATTATCAATGTCCGACTTACACGCGGCTTTTATGCTGTACAGGTAAAAAGGTACTAAAATGATTGTTAATTAAAAGTAAGTACAGTGTGGGAACTGTGCTGGAGTAAACCTTTTTTTAACATGAACAATTTTTTGGTAAATAACAATGACAATAAAGATTTTTTTTTGTGTGTTTTTGAACAGATTTAAAATTGTTTTGGGGAAGATAAATTTAAAAAAAAAGAGATTATTTGGATCGGCCTTGTTTAATTTAAAACGTTCTCGGTATTTTCATGTGGCAGCAGCCAGTGGCGTAGGAACGGGGGGAGTTTGGGGGCCAAACGCCAATTGAACTTGAACATTTATAACGTCAGCCGCAGATGACGAACTATTCTGGAGGATGTCAGGAGTTTTATGGGAGTAGACACTGGAAGCGACCACCATAGTGGTTGTTTGTAACAACTATTCGCCTTAAAATCGACACAATCAGAAACGCTCAACACGTAAACGGTAAACGTAGACCTTCTGCGGGAGAGCGTTAAAAAGCGAGAATTTGCTGGAAACCTGCAACAAATAATAAACCAGCAAATCGTTTCTGACGACACAAATATTGAAGAGCTGTGGAGTCCGACAAAGGGCGCTTTATTGACGGCTGTGGAAACGAGCATCGGTTATGTCCAAAGAAACCAGCAACACTGGATCTCGGACACAAACAGAACGAAGAAAAGCCCTCAAATATAACGCAAACTCTACAAGCGACCCAGAAAGACGTTACCAACTTGAACGGGAATACTCCCAATTACACCGGGAGGTAAATGGAAGTGTCCGGCTTGATAAAAGGCAACAGATAAATGAGCTTGCAGAAAAGGCAACAGGAAGGCGCTGTATCAAATTACTAAACAGCTCTCGGGAAAGCACTCTACTAAAAAACATGCCGCTAAGAGTGCGGATGGAAGGCTGCTGTGCAGAGACGAGGAGCAATCCCAAAGATGGAGAGTTTACTTCTTCGCCGCCCTGAATGGTACACTTTCACTGGAACAGCAGGAAAACAGCAACAATGCAACCAATAAGAATCACGACCTGGGCCCCATCCAAGACGGAAGAAGTAACCGAAATTCTTGCGATGGCCAATGGCAAAGCAGCTGGAAAATATGGCATCCCGACAGAATTGTTGAAAGCTGATACAAGCTTCATAGCAGGTGCACTTCAGCCAATCCTGAATAGCATGGAACCCTTGTACCTTTCCGGAGGATTGGACGGAACGTATCATAGTCAAAATACCAAAAAAGGTGGACCTAACAATATGCGACACTGGAGAGGCATCTGTTTATTATCTACTGTGGGCAAAATTTTGTCCCATATATTACTATCTAGGATAAGAGCGGCAGTAGACCGAACTCTTAGAAGGCAGCAGCCCGGATTCAGGAAGGGCCGCTCCTGTATTGATCATATTAACACCTTGAGAATAATAGTGGAGCAGTCTACTGAATTCCGATCCCCCCTTTACCTTGCTTCCGTAGATTATGAGAAAGCGTTCGACTCGGTCAATAGGAGCTTTATATGGCAGGCACTACGGCGACGTGGACTGCCTGATAAAATAATAGAATTGATAAAAGCCCTATACAACATTTCCAAATGCAGAGTTCTCCATCATGGAAAATTATCCGACGGCTTTGAGGTGAGCTCAGGAGTACGACAAGGATGCCTGCTTTGGCCTTTACTATTTCTTATAGTAATAAATCGGCGCTTGTCGGCGCTCTAGATAATAGAACAGGCGGCATACAATGGGGTTTGCTAGATCGCCTTAAGGATCTCGACTATGCAGATGATATCTGTTTGCTGGCCCACAGACACCAGGACCTCAAAAACACGCTAAACAATTTGGCAACAGAAAGTAGTCCAGCAGGCTTAAGGCTAAATCCGACTAAAACTAAAGAAATGCGGATAAATGCAAACACCATTGAACGGACAGCGTTGAATAACCGTGACATGGAACTGGTAGTAAATTCTGCTACCTCGGTAGCATTATTACTGAAAATGATAGGGTAGAAGAACATGTCAGTTCCGGAATAAATAAAGCACGAGGCGCATATGCATGCCTGTCCCACATATGGAGATCAACGGAGATCTCAACTAACACCAAATTGCGGCTGTTCAACTCCAATTGAGGCAGTTCTTTTGTACGGTAGCGAAACATGGAAAGTCACCCAATTCATCACAGGGCGCCTACAAGTCTTCATCAACAGATGCCTGCGTCATATCTAAGCTGGGAGATCTTGTTCGGAGCTGAGAGCTGTTGCGCAAAAAAAAAGTCCGCTGGAGGGCAACTCTTTCAGCCCTATATCCCATGATGGATCAAAAGAGCGTAAAGAAGAAGAATTTCAACCCTGGGCTAAATTTTTTCCCTTGACTGCTCTCCTTATAGAAACTTGCAGGTTTTTTAAGCCTCTTATTGCTTTGTCTCCTATTCTCTTGAGGGTTAGTCATATTTTGTTTGGGTTCTCGTCGAACCTATTCCTATCTATCGTCACTTATAAAGGCTTGAAAGTCTGGTAATGCTGCTAATATCATTTCCATGCCAGTTAAAATACGAAAGGGGGTACTTGTTGTTGGGGTATTATTTATCATTGGTTGAACTCGATCAATGTGCTTATACCACGGGTTTGGCTCCGCGATTGATAATTTGGTTAGAATCGGTCAGGGCCCGTGCTTGGTTTTTTTGCGCCCGGTGCAGTATGCTATATTGCGCCCCCGTCAGCTGTTCATTTTTTTATAGCAGTGAAGGACAATGGAAAAAGACACAGCCACAAAAAGGCACGGGAACACTTTTTCTTTTTTTTATTTCGAAGGTTTAAATTTTTTTTAAATCCCGGTTGTGCCCGGTGCAAGTGCATCATTTGCACCTATAAAAGCCTGTGTCCACCCAGGATTTTCTTCCTGATCTTGCTTTTGTGCTGTATTGGATTGCGCTTTAACTTCGCAAAACACTCCGGCTAATGCTGTTTCTTTAAGTTTCGTAATGCTTAAGCTTCCGGGTAGATGGCCTTCGGCGCCACTGCAACCATTCTTTGCAGATCTACCAACCTCGTCAGCTGTTTCAAGCACAATCCTGGGCTTCGAAAATCTATAGATCATAATAAAAGAGATAATCGGTGGTCGCTGAACTGTGCATGTATTAGTTTCCACTGTAGAATCCTGCATAAAATAAAAACAGACCACATTGGCAGCCTTTCTAGAAAAAGAAGGCGCTTTCAACAACTTCGGCGTTTACAGTCAGTATACGACTAGTACGAACTGCAAACTTTAGAACTGTGCCGGCCAAGAAAGGATATACGACGGACGACAGGCAAACGAAATGGAATTTATTGGCCACATTCTACACACGTATATGAAAATGAATGCCCCGGAACACCTTATCAATTTTTTTAAGTTCCCCGTCCAATTGCGCCCTGTGCAAGTGCGCCATTTGCACCTATGAAAGCGCCGCCCCTGGAATCGGTGTGAGGCCACCTCTCTACCTTCCCCTCGGGACGCCAGTAGTGATTAAAAAATATGGTATGTATTCTTCTGTGCGGCCATTTTTAAACAGTTTGGTGTAAAAGCTGTTCCTCGGTCCGGTATTATCCTTCTTGGGTCTTCTTGGGTTACCAAAAATTGAGGTCAGCTTAATCAATCAACCGACAACCTCCACGCTTGACTTGGGGTGCAACCAAACAAACTTAGAAAACGGTCGGTTGCTCTTTCCGTCGTAGGAGCTGAAAAATGCCGTGCCTGTGAACAGATTTAATGATCTCCTCTTCTATTGATGTGGGAATGACAATTTATTTTTCTCGAGGAAACATAGCCCATCTAGCCATTCTCAGCGGTACATCTCCTTTTTCATTGTCGTGGCGAAAGCATTCAATCGGCGACAGTCTTAACCCTCCTTCCCCGAACGTAAACTCTCCACTTCCTTAAGCAGTGTACTATGGCGAGTACTTCGTGCATCGGCTTGAATCTCCGTATGCGCCTCTGGTTCAAATAACTTCAACACTGGTGTTTTTACCAATATTTCTTTTAATGCTTGTTCGGTTTCTATTTTAAATATGGCCTTCTTTGTTGCAATTCGCTGAATGGCTCTGCTTCAACGTCTTAGTCTGCTATAAATCTTCTGAAGTAGAGCCTTAATCCCAGCAAATTTTGTAACCATTTAACCCCACCTGAAAATATTTCTTGCTACGCCACTGGCAGCAGCGAATGGTGTTTCTCAATCTCACAACAAGGCTGCAGAAAAACTCTCGGATATTTGCTTGACCTTTTATAGAGCTTCCACATTCGTAATATTTAGTATCCTAATGCGCTTAGATCGTTAATTATTTGCAAACAAACATCACGGCCAAATTTAACCTAAATTTTAACCCGCAAACTGAAAGTATTTTTCACCTTGTCCGGAAATGATTTTATAGAATTTTGCAGCATGCATAAATCTTCCGTCGAAATATAAATCCACTTCAAACAAAGAAAAAAATCCCGAAAATCTCTAGAACAAAAATACTTTGATTGCGCAAATATATTTTTAATTCAATTATTTTATATTCAAACTTAACCACCACAAGGCCGATGGCACATTTAAATATAAAGATTTAAATAAATAAAAAAACAAAAATGACTAAAACAAAACATTTTCCGTTGTTGTCTGTGATGACTAGATCAGGAATCGCGCCTCGTGTGAATGCTAATTACTATCGCCAGTAGCATTTCTTCATAAATTCAATATGGACGACGGCGCGTCGCAATGCCAATGTCGATCGAGTCTTGTCCGCCGCTTCACTTCCTTGTCTAAGTTGTGTTCCTATCAAATGTCAGTTCAGTTACCGGAATTTCTTTACACGCGCACAAAAAATTCATCGTTAATTATTTTTCTTTATTTATTTTTTTCTTCTGTTGTGTGTAAATCGCCCTTGAAGACTTTCGGACGCAAGCTTTTAAAACTTGAAATTGTTCATGCTCGTTTTTTTTCATTACTTGGTGGGATTTTAACGGTCAATTTCAATTAGTTTTTTGGTAAATGAAGAAAAAAAATATCGGAAATAAACTTAACGATGAAAACGGAAGTAATTTCCGTTTTATGTTTGTTATTGGTGGTGCCTAGGGTGATGAACAAATTTAGTTGGTTCTTTAAACTTGAACTTGGGCTTCCTTTAGCAAATATTTGAAAGTTATTTTAATTTCAATTTATTAAAAAGTTCGTTATCGAAAATGTATAACTGACTCCTGTGAGGATACTATCGGGCCAGTGCAACCTGCAACACAGTAAGGCTACTTCGGCAGTCCTTAGCACCCAAGTTGTCGAGTGGTTCTTGTACAGGATCCATGGGAAATTAATGGAGCTAAAAGCCGGCTACAGCATTGCAGTGATGTGGGCGGCGACCCTCGGACCTGTATGGTTTACAAAAAAAAAAAACACTAACTACACTCCTCTCACAGATAAATCGTCGAGAGATCGTCGAAAGACCTGCCAATGGTAAAGATACAGATTAGCAAGGGGCAGCAAGAGCATGAGTATTTTAGGCTTAGCATACCTTTCCTACAACTCCAGGGACCCACCACCTCCAAAGAACTCACGGATATCGCGGGTCACTCTAATTGGAACGGTCTGCAGATCATCGTAGGATGTGATGCGAACGCCCATCATGTAGCCTGGAGCAGTAGTGTAATGAACAAAAGCGGTGAATACTTTTTCGATTACCTACTAACCTGGACATATTAAACCGCGGTACAGTTCCCTACCTAGTTGAGGAATTTCTGCGAATTTCTGCAAGGACATCGACGACGTTCGACACTCAGCAAAAATCGACAAAGCTTTAGAAAATGGCTTGTTTCGAGATCTCGGATCTTTTAAGAGAATCGATGGCTCTTTCACACAGTCGAGGGAAGAAACCTTGATAATATTGCTTCAATGGTGCTAGGTAATGATGTTCGGGCTCAAATAAGAATACTGTCTTAGCAAAAATTACCCCCAATGGCCAAAGGGATGCTTGGTCACAATTATCCGAACTCTGGATACCTGTATACCTCCAATTTAATTTTGCCTTCCACAGTATACGGTAGCTCCGATAGGATCAATTTCGTTGATGACGGTTTCATCTCAATTGGCCGATTGGACACTAGCGATACCAACAGCCTCAATTAGCGGGGCCATTGGACACGTCTGTTGTGTGTACCGCCGCTGAGGATTAGTCTGGTCACGAAATCTGTCTGCAATACTACACTAGACTCGGACAATGTGTGCTCAGATATGTCCGAAGCTACAACCATTACCTGAGGTTTTCAACAAGTGGATCTTAGCAAATTTGGGATTGTCATAAGCAGTTTCAAGCTTAGGCTCATTTTAACGAATATGTACACCCACCTCCTTGGATATGAGCAACTGGCAAAGCTGCAGGAGGCAATCATTGACGCGCCAGTGAAAAGCAGTCGGCGAAGTCAACCTGCCACCTCAGTTAAAGTGCTTTCGGTTGCGGCCGACAAGTGGTAAGTGGTCCAGAGTCGAGTTAATGAAAATGTTCTTCACTTGGTCATGGTGGTGACAGCGCTTTCATGGCCAAGGTGATTAGCCTAAAATAGAAGATCGCCTGTCGATTCGTCTACATTATGGTGATCCTTAAGGCTCCTCTCAAGATGGAGCCGCAACTGTAATGATCTTTTGGGCGATCAGTTGAAACGAGTGCTTTGTTGAGAAACGAGGACTGCAGTAATCCCAGCAGTTTGGCCAAGGGCCTACCGGACGAAGTGGCTGCACTCACACCAATCGCAGGAGCATCTGGCAATGTACTTGCATCGTCCTTGTGTCCACTTATTGAATGTATTTGTAATCAACCATTCCAAACGCGAGTGTTGTTTTATCAAGCGGTCCTCCAACTAAGTACTAACCACGTCTAATGCTGCTTGACCTACGCAATCGAACGATAACCGGTTATAGAATATGCATCCTTTATGGTGATTATGGTGGCCGTTTTCTTCGTCCTATACAGTTTTTTCAGCGTACCGTTCTTCGTTTGGACTCTTCCGCGGGTGTTTTATTGGCACGTGCCAGTAGCGGGCTTTGTACGGTGCCTGTTTCGGGTGCAATGCAAACGTTTGATGTTTTACATGACTGTTACAGGCTATGAACGGGCGAGTTTTGTTTAAATTCGGGCCCTAAGAAATCCAACTAGTCTATCTTTTAGGGCTCGTGGACTCGAAATCAGACCTGTTCGTCACCTCTATCGGCTCAGTGGGTGAACTGGCAACGGCTGCAACGCAGCTTACTAAGATATTGATCTCTTACTACTACGACAACAATACTGGCTTTTCCTCCCAGTCGCCGCGTAAAGTTGCCTGGTGGAGCGACAGTGACAATGATACAGATGCACCCGAATACACACAACAAGAGGTTGAAAGGCTCTGAAAAGATTGCCTCAAGAAAAAGAAAGCATTGTGAGTGCCTACAAACTATCAGCGGCAACTAGGCTCCTCTTTAAAGAATACTTCAACGGAGTTGTCGTTCTTAAAAAGGAGGATGTCTCACACGTCTCTAACTATAAAGCAGGCTTGCGGTAAGTTATAGGGCCATTTCAGATCGGTATTCCTGGAGTCTGGGGACATCTTCGAACGGTACAATGTTAAATGGGCAGTGACCTCTTTTCAACCATTCAAATCTCGCGTGAGATGAAATTTCCCAGGTACTCCTATAGAATTGCCTCGAGCTGATACTCCGCAACATGGTCTTCCTCTTTAGAGCCAGTATCAATTTGAGATACATTGTAAGCATCTGGAGGAGAGTCATGATGGTTTTTATCCCTTAATGTTATAGGCCTATCAACTTTTCTTTTAAAAGGGATGGAAAGCCTCTTGGACCTTGACATTAGGTGGAAGCTGCAACTCCTCCTTCTTTTACATAGCTCTCAGTTTATTTACTCCAAGGGTAAGTCAACAGAGGAGGGAGGTGACTAGGTAGACAGAAAAACCGATAAACACCCCTCGCTAAGGACTATATGGGCCTGTAAAACGCTTTTAGATAAAACATGGAGTCTTATACCAAAAATTGTGTACTGGGTTTGAAACAGAATCGTTAAACCTGTTGTCACTTATGCCGCTGCAGTCTTGTGCGCAAGACCAAACAGGTCTCGGCGATCTTCAAGTGCAAGCAAACGCTCCGGTGATCAAGACATTTCACTTATATGAGTAAAGGGGAATCTGTCGGAAAAATTATTGTGCATGTAAACAGACATCGCGCACGTGGATAAGACTTCCTTCGACACCTGCTACTTAAGAATATAAATAAAAGAAGGAGGGATACTTTATGGTTTATGGTATTATTTACTTTTGTAGTAGGGATATGTCATTCTTACTGCGCATGAAAAACGCGCTTTTGTACAAATCTTCCACATTACAACTGTTTATCTTCTTTGTTTTTAAGATATTAACCACAAACTGAACCCTTTTATTACAGTTTTATTACTCCTTCATTACATCTTTATTGCCCTTTTATTACTCCTTTATTACCCTTTCATTACCCTTTTATTAGCTGCGGCAATAACCATATTTTGTAAGGCATTTTCCTACATTTGCGAAGAAAATTAAAACTTAATGCGTTCACAATTTAGTTTGGATACGTCATCCAACTGAAACGTGGCGTAAAAAGCCCTTAGAGGCGAGTTCTTATACTAAAATATTGTATTGTTGTATTCGTTCTTGCTAATCGCACATAATCTTAACAATTTTCTTTCTCTTTTATTACAGGACAAACTTCTTAGCAAATTAGAAGAAAGTGAGCCCGAACCACCTACATCACAAGAGGACGAATGCGTGATCTGCATAAATGCCCGAGCAACAATGCAAACATCACCATGTGGCCACAGAGTAGTATGTCGTCGCTGCTTTGTAAAAACAATTCAAAGTGCTGTTGCACAACGCCTTCTGCCACTACGCTGTGTTATATGCCGTGCACGCGTTAATCGGCTAACATCCAGCTCCGGTAGCTGGCGAATACAAGAATCGGCAAGTAGTTATTCGGTAGGTGCCAAAAGTTGGACATCTTCAGGAGTACCGCAGTCGGCAAGCTCTTACTCAGTTGGTGATCATGCACACCATCATCATCATGGCCACAGTAGAGTCGCACAATCTACCAGCTTATACTCAATGAGTTCTGGGTCTTCCTCACTATCGAGTGCATCAAATATAACCAGCTGTTCGAGCACGTCTTCCGCATCAAGTGGGGCCGAATCGTCTTCCGGATCATCAACAAGCGGATCAATACATCATCCACATCACCTATTAAATAATCGTCAACATCATCATCATCATCATCCAACATGTCCCAGCGGTTGTTCGGGAGCGATACCTCGGAAGCCCAGCTTAATCGCTGGAACGACAAACACATACCCCGGAAGACGATACGCCAAGGGTCGAATAGCTGACCTACAAAACAGACTTCCGCCAATTAAGGAATTTAAGAGCCCGGCAAAGGTTCCGACACCGTCACCAGTTCATATCAGTAATCCACGATTTCGGTATGCTCTTATGACGATTTGTTAAGCTATACTAAACCTTTCTAAAGAATTCTCTCTTACAGCTATGCCTCTTATACGAAAGCACCGAACCCACACGAAACAGTTCCACTGCTGAAGGATCCGTCACCGACAAAAACTTCGCAATCGTCAACACATATTTCCTTAAAGCAATCCGCTAAGCTTGGCATGACGTCCAAGGTTAGTCCGATAGCAGCCAAAACGCCAATACAGAAGAATGGATTGACTTCACCCGGCACCAAACCAGATTCGAATCATCCAAGCTCTTCCAAGAATTTTCCATTAATTAGTAGTAAACTTAGCAGTAGTAGCGTTAGCAGTAGTTCTACTCCGCGTAACCTTCACCAGGACGAAAAGGCTGACAATAAAAAGAATGAGACAATGGAGAAGAAGAAGAAGGAGGAAAAACTTAAATTGAAGGCTGAAAAGGAGGCGAGAAAGGTCAGTTTTAAGAATTAGTGTGTTTTTATTATTGAAATCCATTTTTGCGGCTTTGTTGTTATTTATTTGCTTAAGCTAGATTCCGATTGTACTTTTTGTAAAGAACATGGATAATAACACAAATACTAGAAGAAACTACCAGAAAGGACGATATACACTAAGCCCGTCAGTTTTGCCCCCAACGTTTTATGGGAATTTTGTAGAAAACAATCACTTCATGGAATTTAATTTTATATCTACCAAAAAATTAACCCCAAAGCTCTAATATAGCGTGACAAGACGACATCAATCACTTTACATATACCCACCGAAAACAATCCCAAGGCGTCAAATCTTACGATGATGGTGACCAATTAAAAGGTTCATTCCGTGAAATAACTTGATCGTCGAATGTTTCCCTCAAATGTACCACCCAGTATGAGAACTAAGTAGTCTCTTTTCATGGCAGTTTATCGTTCGCCATTGACGATTATACACTGACCAGTACCATTTTGAGAAACTAGGTTCCATCTATCCGTGTTCCGTTTAACCGTGTTCCGTCTCTCCGTCTTTCAGTGCTTAGATATTTACATATTTTTATGTTACCTTTCCGTCAATCCGTTCAAAATTTGTTTACCTTCTCCATTTCCATGTTTTTATCGTTCCGTTCTTTGTTTTTGCCTATCTGGTCGAACAGTACTTATCTAGTACATTGTAATCAACTTTGACAGGAACACGGAACACGGAAGAAGTGTGCTTAAAGCGATTTTCGAGACGCCAGCTCAGATAGGTGAGTTGTACTGGGAGCAAAGCCGAACAAAAGATCTGTAGCCTGATGGTGGAAAGAGAAATTTGCATCTCTTAAGAAATCCTAGGTATCCCATTCCCCCCCGATAACGTTATACCCTAGATCGAGCAGAAGATCATACAAAGTATCAAAATCCTATCAACCCTATCTTCTTTTCTCCTGAAAAGGATTAAGACAGGCTTATTTGGGAGAGCCTTACAGCCAGCTCAATCCACTGTTTGCACTTTGCCTATCGGTCGGACAGATCTACAGAATTTCCGCCCACGTGCTAGGGTGGTCCACTGGACCAAGGAAATCTCCTTCTGTTCTTTCACACGTATTGAGGACGCATGTGTTATCTTCCGCGATTAATGAAGCTGCAGCATAAAAAGGCATTGAACCCTTCATTGCGAGGACATCCTTTCTCAGGAGCAGATTGATAACTGATGAGATGAATGGCGAATCGGTTACGTATCCTATCGTGTCTCCTTTAATCAATGAACTTCTTGCCTATTTGAATAACCGGTTCTTCAAAGCATAGACCTATGGGAATGACATCCTCATAACGATCTGCGGTACGGCAGGCCTTTTGGTATAAGACGGTTTCAAAATCGATCGTGCGGTAGGACTGGGCGTATATGAAGCAGGTGCAAAATGTCCACGGCCTTGCCATCACCTCCCATTGTTTTGAAGCTGAGGGAGTTGCTATCTAGATATATGTCTAGATTAGTATTAATAGAGCTATAACCTCGTTTACAGTCAAAGTGATCAAAGACTGTCCTGGGTTGTCTTTTTCTTGTTGAAGGCTGCACAACCGGGATCATGTCCTGGCCTCTCGCATCTGTTCTCTCCACCGATCCCTTTTCTGAACCGATATCATCCAGTTTCAGCAAAGATCAGGGCGTGCTGCTCACGCCATCCTTCCAGCTGAGGTTGGGTCTTCCTTGCTTTCGCACCCCATAGATCTTACCGTGGATTGTCTCCTATCTCTAAAATCCCTTAGAGGGAACGACAAACTTTCGCTGATGTGGATCAAAGGGGACGAACGCCACATCGGTAATGAAATTGCCGATTACCTGGCAAAGGTTGTGGCAAACTCATGATTTCTTGGTTAGGAGCCTTTCTACAGCTTAGCCAGCTGCCACGCAAGTTCAGTCATCACGAATACTAGCCATGATCCAATGCTGCTTAACTTCCGTAATCGCACGAGAACCGATTAACATATTTGCCAGTTTTGTTCGTAGTTTTATAAAACTACAGAAAACTCCATTAATACTTCCTTGGTAGCATAATATGCAACGCTCAAAATAATGTCCCCTGAACAGTGTGCTCCCAGTTTTTTCCACTGGGCTTACACCCTACGGGCTAGGTTCATGAAATACAATGTGGGTTAATACCAAATAAATCTGAAGAAATATAAACCTAGTATTTTTGTAATGGAACACAATCCCTATTCTTGTCTAATTCTGAACAACAATACCTAATATCAATGTATTGACTAATTATTTTCTTGAAAGGTAGAATGTTCGATTGCTTTCCTATCTCCTATACATAAAGTATGTTTTTTTATCTTTCTTATTTTGGATGAATAAAATTTCCTGTTGAAAGTAATGGCTGGAAGTTTCTTTCGAATATTTTCGTTACCAAGGCTCAAATCAATCACCCTCGGATTTTCTCTTATATAAAGTTCTTTGAACTGAATCTCCTACGCAAATAGCAAATAGCTTGTTTACTAAGTAAGTAAGTTTTTTGTTGCCTTTGTGGTAATATAGAAAGACCAAATGAAGTAAAAAGTTAACACTTTGTCTCCATTTAAATATTAACATGTCATTTTTTTATAACAATTCTGATATATTCATAAAATGCTCCTAGTCATCCTGCAGTACATCGCTTTTCAACCAAATGTTTAATTTATTCAGGTGAAAGATTAAAGCTAAAAAATCTAGTCAAAGATGAATTTCTTTGCGAGAGTTAACGGAGAAGAAATACGGTCAATAATCTTATTTATGTGTTTCCTAAAAGCAGGCAATTTATCAATCCCAAGCAAAATAGCCCGAAATGTTGCCTAAACTTAACGATTTTTTTAAAATGCTAACACACTTATGCATTTTGTTATTAAAAGGCTCAAAAAAGATCCGCGGCCCTTTTATAGCAGATATCCTAACAATTCAAATGAAATGGAATTTATCTTTTTTCATAAATAACGAGAACACCCAAAAATACAAACCCTAAAAACTTCAAAATCAGAAGTTTCAAGTGTCTAGTTAATTCTTATTTAATTCTTCTTTTTAAATGACCCTATCAGTCCATGTAGGACCCGATCTTTTAAATTATTTCTTCCAGGAGGTTACACATGGTTTCGTAAGCTCCTTTTTCCTGTTGAGAAGCCTGCATAACATTTTTACTACAAAATTGAGTACAATATTTCCGAACCATCGAACTATAAGTACATAAGGTGACGCTTCCAGGGACCGCGGCCTTGGATACAATTGAGGCCGAAAGGGCACCCTTGGGCGTTGTAAGGAATTCTCACTCTGAACGGATACTCCCCAAATCATCGGTGTCTTGTAGTAATGGAGGCGATTCTGGCGATTTTTTTTCGTCAAGAGATCGCGCGATCGTTACTAGCTGTAGTCATGCCAAGTCTTAGAAAGACTTTGTGCATGTGATTCAATACCTACATTTGGCTCCTTTAATTGAAAGGAAATGCATAGAGATAAATCTCTTCGTCCCAGGTTACGATTTTTGTAGATTCTCAAGTGGTGGGTCTACAAAATTTGCTCCCAGTTCCGAATTTCTTCTTCAGCACTTCCATCGCTCTTGAAGTTTCTGAGACCCGGTAGCCTCTAAATAGTGATCCTGTACCTCCTTGCTAAGCACAGTTGGATTTCAAAAATTTGAACCAACTTAATTTTGGATTTAGACCATGCTAACTTTCTGGGTAGTATCTTGGCTATTCGATAACAGGATTGCCTTGATTTTGGGTTTGTCTGTGGTGGTATGCCGGATTTTCCGCTTGAAAGACACTGGTAGAATTAAATAGGTATTTTTAGAGGTTTAGCAATGCGCAGAAAACTCCAACAGCTACTCCCAATGGGCTGTAGTTAAGTTTCAATGTCTTACAATCAGATGGCCCATCTATCATCCACATTGCTAGAAAACGCTAATCTACTACACTATATCTTCTAAACCCAGCGGCCTATTTTCTGAAGCCTCTGGGTCGAACAGGCTACTTGTTGCCTGATTTATTTATTATTGTTTTGCTGGCCCTCACTGCGAAATTAAACCTCCATTCAATCTAAGGAAACCCCAAGTACTTTATTGATTGGGATACGCTCGATCATTAATTGTAGACTAAGAAATCCAGAGATATTTCCTCTGAGTGATTTTTGAGTGCTAACTAATTTAATGTTTATCAATTTTATGTTGCGCCCAGGTTAGACGACGGCATCGCAAAGCGGAGGAGCACAAATCACTCAGAATACCTAGAGATTTTTGCAGAGCGATTTTGGCCTGGAGCGGTTTGTCCCCCCGTGTTGATGAACAATTCTTTGGAGCGATTTTGAGTTGAAGCCCCAATTCTAAAAACAATACGATTACGATTGAAAGCATAAAACATTGCAATATGGTAGTATGCTCACTGCTCTTCACACTTTTCCTATGGTTATGGTTCGGCAGGCTTTTTCCCAGATTTTCCCGAGCTGCCCTCTTGATAAATACTTAAAGACCCAAAATATTTTTCTGCGTCTAAGTAAATGCTCCCCTTGGCAACTCGCACCACTTCCTGTTCAGTCTCATATCCATCGTCTGTCCCAAGCCAACACAGGTCCCAAAAGAACTGCACTTTGGGCAAATCAACTGGTTCGTGCTTATTCGCTTCTTCCAAGCCACTAAGTGGGATTTGTGTTTCGTAGTACCTTCACCAAAATCATACGTGCCCTACTGTTGTCGTCCTCTGGGCCCTTCCCAACTTTATGACATTATAGGTCCTGCTGAGGACTGGCCACCACCCTAACCACCGTACATGAGAACTGGAGGTACCATGGGTGCTATTTATCGTTATTAACCCCAGTACCGCAGAGGCCACTCCTGTGTTGGCGTTGACTCAACGTAGCCGCCAGCCATTGCTTAAGAATTGCTTCTACGTTCAGAACTACGAGAGCTTTTTTATAGTCCGTCATGAACTCGTAGTCTCTTCTCCCTGCTTTTCAGATGGAAAGGGCTAGCCTCCGCCTATAACTTTACGTTCCTGTGATCTACACGGAGCTCTTCAATATGACTACCCGCCCTGGGATTTATAGCTCAGGCTTCATATAACTTCTGCAGCACCACTTGTTGTATGTGCAGCCGAGCTGCGTCCTTTAAAAGCGAAGATTGAGGAAGCTATTAATCGTCCAGAGAATCTTCACCTTTGGAATAATAACGTAAATCTTCTCCAGGAGTGTCTCCGCCCATTCCTTGAGGCTTCGACTTCCTTTTCGTCCTTGCTTCTGGGAAAATGTGTATTCATTGTCCGCCTGCGATTCTCTCCAAGCTCCATTCTCCTTTTTTTATGAAGGACGAACTGAAGTGCTCTTTGGAAAGAACCCTTCTAAGTCCTCCGATAGATTGGCAATACCGCTGCTAGGTTTTTTTCTAAGCTAAGGTAATGGTTTTCTTGTATAGCTTGAGGCAGTCCATATAGGGCTGCCTAAGACCTTGTTTGAGCAACTATTTAAGATTTCCTTTATTACCTTTCTGAGTTTCTAGATATCCTCATTGTGGATAGCGTTTTCGAAAGTGTTGACCTTATCTTCCATTTTCTCTCTAAAGTCTATCCTTTCCCGCTCTCTGATGAGTCTCGCTCTTAACTCGTCTAAAAATAATTTAGTTGATTAATTTTTTTAAAACTTATAGCACGCATAGTGAACAAATGTGCATATGCACGCTCCCAGTCATGATTATCTAAAAATGGGTGCGGCGTAAGTATGCACGCCTATGTAACAATAATATGAATGTATCCGTAATCGACCATTCCAAATGCGAGTGTCGTTTTACTAAGCGGTTCCCCAACTAAGTACCGATCACGACCAATGCTGCTTAACCTACGCAAACGAACTTGAACCGCTAGCACTGAGTATGATAATACCATCCAATTGCCCTTTTTCTTCGTCCTATACATTTTTAAACTACTGATCTATGTTTGAACTACATATTCCCTGGGTCTTTTGTTGGTACGTGCCTGTAGCATGCTGCATTTGGGAAAATACAATTCCTACTCAGGCATACCGTACCTCCAGGCTTTTTGACGTTGTGCGTGCCAATTTCAGAATAAGATTGGGCGACTCTTATTTTTACTCGGGAAATTTATTGACTAAAATTATATTTACTATCACAAATACCGCCCACATTAAATCTATTTAAGAGGATATACCAGTACATAACTATAGTAATCGCTAAACCGTAATCTGCCACGAAGTTTCCTTGTGCATTCATATTTCTGTCAAACTGACAGCAAACTCTAAAGAAAAACAAAACTAAGACGCTTTAATTGAAACCCTTTGTCCTCCTGCTTTTAAAACTTTGAGATGTCCTTCAGCAAAAAAAGAAACAAAAACTGTGACAAAACTATCTTTTAAGAAAAAAGTCCGTGAAGAAAACAGAATCATCCTAAAACGCTTTGCTTGTCCAATTTAATAAAAAATGAAATTTTTTTTTATTAGTTTTTTTCACTTCCAGGAAGAAAAACGCATAGCTAAAGAAGAAGAACGTCTAGCGAAAATTTTAGCAAAGGAAGAAAAGAAAAAGGGCAAACGGGAGGCAAAGGAATTGCTTCTGGCTAACGACAGCAATAAGAAGTAAAAACAAATACACTTCAACACACACAAACACATTCCTCACAAACACACACATAAACACTTTAAAACGTATACTGCATTAGTGTTATAACGAATTTTAAATTGAAAACAAAAACAAAAAAAAAGAAATATATTTAATATAAATATAAACAAAAAAAAACAAAATGAATCGTAAATATTTCTCTGAAATGCCAATTTTTTTATAATAAAATCCGCGAAAAGACACAGAAAAATAATTTTTCATCTTTGTAGAAATAATTGTCATCTCTGGCCTCATTTTGTATGTCGAACTGTGTTCCAAAGAAGAGATGCTTTCGATGATTGTGATTAAAAAAAATAAAACTGTTTAAAAACATAAAAACGATAGAAGATAAAAAATAATCGGAGTTTTTAAAGATATTTTTTAAGTGTCATATTTTATTTTTTTTATATTTTTTTTTTTTAATGTAAGCAAATTATTTTTAATTTTTTATTTTTTGTAATTAAGTTAAAAATTTTATCTTAATACAATAAAACATACAAAATATAGTCTAAGCTCCCATGACAAAAAAGGTACCCAATCGAACACCTCAACACAATAAAGTGAGATTGGCTTTAAAACATATAAAAAACATGTAACGCCCGCCAGACTAGTAAAAATTTGTTAATTGCTATTTTTTATGAATTTTTGAATTTTGTAAAAAAAACAATGATTTTTCTTTCCAAAACACCTGTTTGAAATTTATACAATTTGTAGTAAATAATGAACAATTTTTGAAAAAATTGGTCTGTCTGACAGTTTTTGTTAATTAGCTTCTGACAGACTTTACGTTATAAACTCTTTTTTTTTTGTAAAAATGCACTTCATAACACCTCCTTGATTTTTGTTTTAAATAAAGTTTAAGATCTCTTCTATCTATTAAAACTTGTCTGGCAGGAAATTTTTAGTTAATGAATTTGCCAGCCTGAATTTTGAATGCGCAGCAGAAGATCAAGAAAATCAATCACTGGCATTTCAGAACACCTCGTTCAAAATTCGAACACCTCGTTGTGTTCAAAATTCAGTCTGACAAATTTATTTACAAAAATTGCCTGCCAGACAAGTTTTAATAGAGACAGAAGAGATCTTAAACTTTATTTAAAACAAAAATCAAGGAGTTGTTATGAAGTGCATTTTTACAAAAAAAAAAGAGTTTATAACGTAAAGTCTGTCAGAAGCTAATTAACAAAAACTGTCAGACAGACCAATTTTTTCAAAAATTGTTCATTATTTACTACAAATTGTATAAATTTCAAACAGGTGTTTTGAAAGAAAAATCATTGCTTTTTAAGAAAATTCAAAAATTCATAAAAAATAGCAATTAACAAATTTTTACTAGTCTGGCGGGCGTTACACGTTTTTTACATGTTTTTCAGCCAATCTCACTTATTGTTTTGAGGTGTTCGATAGGGCACCTTTTTGGTCATGGACGTTTAGACTAATATATATAATAAAAAAACAAACAAAAAATATAGCAATATGTAAATAAAAAAAAACAATTTTTAAAGAAAACAATGTAACCATTTAAGGATAATAAGTTTTCGTTGATGTCGTTAATAATAATTAAAAAAAAATACTGTTTAAAAAAGTGCTAAGGAATCTTGGGTGCAGACAGTCAATATGTAAAATAAATACTCCTAATAAATAAAAAAAAATAAAACAAAAAAACACAAAAAATCTAACATAAAAGAAAATCTTGATCTTATGCGCAATTTTTGTGAAAATCAGTGAGTATTAAAAATTAAAAACAAAAAGCAATTTTTTCTGTTTTTTAAAAACAAAACTTATTAATATATTTTATTTTGTTAATATTTATTTATTTTTAAATGTTGAATTAATACATAGTTTTAAAAAACTTTATCAAATGAAAAAATCTTAAGAGCAAATAAAAAACAACAACAAATGATAATAATTATGTAAAAACGTCCTGTAAGCAATAATGGTAATAAGATTATTTTTTTATATTTTTTTTTCTTTTTACTAATATTTAAATTTTTAACAGCCTATAAAATAGTTACTTTGTGAATTTTGTATATTTTGGGGGTGTTTTCCCATCAATTAACTTTATAACATGCCGATCAATTAAAAATAAATCCCACCGCTGCCACCAATTTTTTGGGATTTATTAAAATAATTTATTTAAAAAAAATACTGATGAAGCTTTTATGGATAGAGCAAGGCTTCATTTGTATAAATAAAAATGTAATGGAGTTTGTTGGATCACTTGAGAACGGCTTGATCGATTTGTCCAATTTTAAAACCGATTTGTCCAATTTGCTTTTTTCTAAGGGATTGTTTTATGATTCTTCCTTTAATTTTTTCGTTATGCTCCCGGAATGGAAATAACTCAATTGAATCTTTTCAATTTAAAAATAAATTTGGATGATCCGGAGAAAAATCCGGAAATCGCATATTAGCCTAAATACAAATTACATTTAGTTTTACTTTCGTGTTGTTTCGCGATCAGTCTAACAAATGTATTTATTTTAATTGTATTCCAATTTAATTCGCTAGGTGTGCAAATGGCGTTTGACAGCTGACAGCTGATTGCCAAATTGTGAATCAAGCTAATCGATTAGATCACTAATCAAGCTAATCGATTAGATCAGTCAAGCTTGATTCAAGTCATTGTGAATCAAGCTAATCGATTAGATCAGTGTTTCTCGAAGCTTGGCTGTGGCATCGATCCACGGACATTATCTAATAACAAACGTAGAAAGCATTCATCGTTGGTGTGATTCACTGTATAAATCCGCCCTAAAGTATCCGTCGTGAGTAGATTCGGATGCCCTTCAACTGGTGTTCCAATTGGCATTTCATAGTGAAGCATAGCTCTTGCAAGTTAATCAGCTGGTGATGGTGGCCCTTCAGTCCTTGGTTCTACGGCCAATGTCAGCCGATGAACTTAATGCATCTTTGAAGCAGTTCGTTTAGTGGAAGTGGCTAAGGCATTCCTGTTGAATTTGTTCCATGTGCTTAGCTTAAGTTGGTGACATCCATGTATGAATTCCCTATAGTGTTGTTTAAATTCCGGGCATTTTGCTAGTCTTTTTTCTAATGACAGGAATCGTTGAAAGGCAATACTCCAAAATTTCCTTAGGGCGGACGGATCTTGCCTAAGTTGAAGCCGAACTATGTATCGTCCTGATGATGCCCTCTTGGTAGTGGCTCTAAAGTGATCTTGGAAGCATTGCTCTGGTTTGTCAATTTCCCCATTCCCCAGAATTTTTCTAGAACTGTTTCCAACCCTTCATGCTCGAGATGGCTTATTTCGCAAAACACTGAAGTTGACCTCTCTGTCACAATCACCCGAGGAGTGTCTATCCAATAAGCAAGTCGATGCCCCGAGATATGTTGAAATTAAGGTCGGCTAACCACTCAGCTGAACAAACGCTATTTTCGTAAGGACGCAGATTTCCAAACTCGTGAATTTATATTAAGATGAACTCTCCCATGGCTTGTTAGTGCAAATTCACCTATCGCAGAGATGTTGAGTTGTTCCTTGCGGGACGTGAACCCTAGTCTTCGAATGAATCGTTCGGTGGCGAAGTTGAATCGAGTACGGCTTTTCCCTCCTCCCAGTTGCCATGATTATCCATTACTTGCACGATGGCTATTGCCAGAAACACGTATGACGTTGAACGTTTACACTGTGTCCCTTGTTGGGTGGTGGCTGATTGGTTTGCTGGAGCAGCAACGATCTCTTGCTATGGTGAAGGTCTCTGAGTAGACATGGAATCACCGTGCAGTATTGTATTGTGTCTTTAGATACTGAGTACTGAAGCAATTTTCACTTCTTTTCCACTGTCTAACGCACTTGGCTCGGTCCTGGGGTTTTAGCGTTAAAAACTTTTGGCAAAAGTACAACGGGTGTTCTCCCTTGCACATGTCGCATGGCCTTTTAGTAGAAGCTCTTGCTAATATTAAAAAGGCATTGTTACCTTGGTGATTTGATCACAACGTTGCCCTTTACTCCACGGAGTTTGTTTGGCTTTAATGACAGATTCTTTAGTGAACGTGGCATTGCTTTTAATGAGCATAATGTACTGCGTCTTCTGTAGACTAGATAGTTTGGATGTACATAAGTTGGATGTAAGTCTAAGATATTAGTATGGCATTGCAGTGATCATTGTTAGTAACGCTAACATCCGCAACTGCCTCAGATCGTAATAATTTAGCCACTAGGGCGTTTTGAATTTTTTTTACATCTTCTTCTTTAAACTCCTTTAATCCCTCATGGGACATAGGGCGGAAACAGTTGCCCTCCAGCGGACTCTGTTTTGCGCGACAGCTCTTAGCTCCGAACATGATCTCCCAGTTGTTGCGGCTTCTTCTAGTAGGGTTCTCCTCCACGTTGTTCTAGGTCTTCCTACTCGACGGGATCCTGGCGGATTCCAGTCAAGTTTCTGTTTGGCTAGATTATCGGTTTCGCTTCGCAAGGTGTGGCCAACCCAATTCCATTTCCTTCGCCTGATTTGGTCGTCTATCCTTTCTTAGCACGGCGCCATAGTTCTTCGTTTGAAATTCTAATTCTACCCACCACCATTTTTGGTAATAACGCTACCGAGGTAGCAGAATTTATCTACCAGTTCCACGTCACGGTTATTCAACGCTGTCCGTTCAATGGTGTTTGCATTTATCCGCATTTCTTTAGTTTTAGTCGGAGGCATGCTTGCCGACCTATGTATAATAGTCTTTTCCAGGTGTGGTTATTAGCCTCTTGTTCTTTTTCTTTTGGGGAGGTCTTGGATCCAAAAGCACCACGGCCACTCACTTGACGTCGCTTCCTCTTATGAATCCAGAACTTAGGGCAGAGCGACGGCTATGTAGGTCTGCTTGCTGTCCCGGTATGGGGCTATTGCGAGTCCCTCTCCTCTTCTGGGGTCTTTACTCCTTTCGAAAGTCCTTTGACCGCTGGCGCTCAGACAACAAACCAGATGAGCCCGACATGTGACTGCTCGAATAGTAGCTGGTGCTTCCAATTAGCTCGTAGGTCCAGACACTAAGGGTTGAGCGGCTGTCGGGGTCTGCATCTTGACTGTTTGGACTACTGAACGCCCTCCTGCCTTTGGTTTCCTGGAAAGGAAATACGAAAATGCTTACATCACTTACATCAGTCCATCAGTCTATACTAAATTAAAATTAAAATTAAAATCCGAACCATTATTAATATTAAATAACCGGAAAAAAATTAATATCAAAGTGAAAAAAATCAATAAATTTGTGACGTGTCTTGGCATGCGAGTGAAGGTGTCATCAACTCCCGCACCGACAGTGATCGAACTGACTGACTGTACAAGTAAGTAAGTTCTTTCCTTCTCCCCACATCCCGCTCTCGGCTCTGCCGGCGTCAGTGCCAGTATCGGTCAGCTGACGGGATTCTCCTTGCGTTAGGAGGCATAACTCTCCAGCAAGGGGTATCCCGATAGCCCCGATGGTCATGACAACGGCAGTGCCGGTTACGACGGAGGTTGACCTTGTGCACATTAAGCCTCGATACAAAAATTTTTGTATTGACTCCACCAACATCCGTGGGCTGCAAGCGAATTTCTATTCGGTGATGTGCCATCTCTGTGTTTTTTCTCCCCCAATCTTCGCACTAAGTGAAACCCAAATATTACCTAACGATGATTTAGATCGTTTCCAGGTTTCTGGGTACACATTAGTGCACAACCTCTCCCCCCATAGGGGAATTGCCATTTATATTAGGAAAGACGTAGCCTTCCAGAGGGTGTACAATAGTACAACTCCTGATTTCAACCATCTCGGTCTAAAAATTTTACTTCCAAAGCACGTCATTTTCTTCTGTTTTCTATACAGGAGTCCTAATATCAGTAATGAAGCTTCCTCTTTAACATTTGACGCTATCTCTGAACGTATCTCCGGTTTTTTATCCTCCCATCCGGACTGTGAGATCATTGTTGCGGGTGATTTCAACGTTCACAACGTAAATTGGCTGAATTACTCAAATGGCACCAGTGTTTCTGGCAGGGATGCCGAGCTCTTTGCTGAGACAAATAACCTATACCAAATTGTCAACGGTCCTACACGTATTCCTGACACTGCAGGTCAAGGACGCCACCTCCTTGATCTTTTTCTTACCTCGCACCCAACAAAATACTCCGTCGAAATTGACTCTCCTCTGGGCAACTCAGATCACTGTCTAATCAGCGCCCACTTCCCATATCGATCTCCTACCCTAACTACGCCAGCTCCTAGGAGAACCGTTTGGCATTATGGGAAGGCCAACTGGTGGGGGCTGATTCGCTTTTTTCAATCTACCGACTGGGATCTGCTTCCAGAACCGCGATGTCAACTTTGCTGCCCTCTGTATTACCAACATTATATTGGCTGGTATGCACCTATTCATTCCTCATTCTTCCAAATCCATAAAGCCTAGGCAGCATGGATGGTTTAATAGGGAATGCATGAATGTAATTAAAACTAAAGAAGCCGCCTACAGAGAGTACAGACATTCTCCGAGCGAACTATCTAGACGTGAGTACATCAGGTTGAGAAATTCCTGTAAATCCACCATCAGGAAAGTCAAGGAATTATACGATGACAGGCTGAGAAATAAACTCATTAACTCCACTGCTGGCAGTAAAAATTTTTGGTCCTTGGTAACCTCCATCAGGAAGAATTTTACCTCACACTCAACGCCTCCATTCATCCACAATAGGCAGGTGATAACAGAAAGCAAACCCAAGGCCGACTTACTTGCATCTCTGTTCGCCGAAAACTCTTCCTTACCCTATGCTGACATACAACCACCAGCCTTCGAGTGTTCCACCCACTCAATGGACGGAGTTTTCTTCAGAACTCGTGAAGTGTATAGGTGTCTCAAAGAGCTTGACTCCAATAAATCCACTGGCCCCGATAATATTCCCCCTATGGTTCTTAAAAAATGTGCCTCACCTTTGGCTAAACCTCTGCGCAAACTCTTCGCCCTATCCTACTTCTCCGGAGTCTATCCCGACTCCTGGAAACTGGCCCATGTTCAGCCTATACCAAAAAAAGGTGACGCTAGTGACCCCGCTAACTACCGCCCAATAGCAATTACTTCTATTCTCTCCAAAGTGATGGAGACAATAATAAACAAGAGACTTTTAAGATATCTTGAACACCACAAAATCTTAAATGACAAACAGTACGGCTTTAGACCAAAAAGATCTACTGGCGACCTCCTTGTTTGCCTAACTAAACACCTCAACCAAAGTATACACCGATTTGGTGAATCTGGCATGGTTGCTTTAGATATCTCCAAGGCTTTTGACAGAGTGTGGCACCCCGCTCTGTTAACTAAACTCCAGGCTATTGGTATTGACTTCGTTCTAAGGAACTGGATTAAGAGCTTCCTTTCTGGCCGTTCAATCAAGGTAGTATTGGATGGCGTCGAATCCGACCCCCACACCATCTCCGCAGGTGTTCCCCAGGGCTCAATTCTATCACCAGCTCTCTTCCTAATTTTTATAAATGACCTGCTCTCAATCCCTTCAAACCCACTCCACTGCTTTGCCGACGACAGTACACTACGGTACTCCTATGGCTTCGATACTGTAGGACAAGCACGCGCCAGACCTTGTCTGCATTATCGCAATCTCATGTCCATTTCAATCAACAGGGACATCGAACGAATTCTTGAATGGGGCCGCAAGAACCGTGTCGAATTCAATGCATCCAAAACGAAGTACTGTCTCATCTCTAATAAAACCTCCACCGACCATCCTTCTATTTCAGTGGACAATAAAAACCTAACGGCAGAACCGTCTTTAAACATCCTAGGCATAATACTATCCGAAGATCTGCGGTGGAATAACCACATATTCCAAATCGCTAAACAAGCATCGCAATGCCTGGGATTCCTGAAAAGATGCAAATTCCTCCTTCAGCCGTCGGCCAGGGCTACAATCTACGAGTCCTACATTCGTCCTCGCCTCGAATACAACTCGTATATTTGGGCTGGGGCCCCGAGAACCACCTTAGCCTGGCTGGACAAGGTGCAAAGTCGCGCTCTCAAACTTATTGGCGATAGCGCCATTTGCTCCTCAATTGACTCATTAAGCCACCGTAGGAACGTAGCAGCCCTTGCAAAATTTTGCCGATTTTACCACAACGATTGCTCTACTGAAATAAGTAACCTCATGCCTCCACGGCAACTTTTCTCCCGCAACACCAGACTTGCCCGCTCGGCTCACCCTTATAGTCTACAGCCCTTATCTTCGCGCACACTCCGATTTAGAAATTCGTTTATAACAAGAACAACGCGACTGTGGAACAACTTACCTCAGTCAATATTCCCGAACTCATACAACACCCAAGAGTTCAAGCGCAAGGTTCACCACCATCTCCTCCAACACCCACCCGTTTCCCCCTAATCTATCCTATCTTTCTCTCTATCCTTCGAGCTAAGCTTACTACTAGACATTGCACCATGACGTGTACGACATGACGAACTAGTAGTACAAAGGATGACACCTAAGCTTAGACTATCAAATAAAAAAACAAAAAAAAAAACTAGTTGCGTCCTTCTTATGGGAAAGAATTGAAAATTTATTTCTTAGTTATACACAAACTAAATAGTTCTTTATATAACTCATTACCTCAGCAATTTTTCATATTACTATAAATAATTTATATAGCTATGATTATTAAAAAAAAAACAATTGTTTTAATTATATTTTTATTCTGTCTTGCCATCATCTACTGTCAAAAAATCTATTATCACTCCTCCCAAAAGTATGCAAATTTACAAAGTATCTAAAAAAATGGCTCGTTTCAATAAGAAATTCAATAACAAAATTTGTCAATTAAAAAATTTTTATACAACAAAAAAACAAAAATAAGAAAAACAATATTTTAAAAAAACAAAAAATAAATATGATTATAAATAATTATAAATGTTTTGTTTTAAAATTTATTTTCAAAACTTAATAAATAAGATTTATTTTAAAATTCGCGTTAAAGTAATTTTAAACCTTAACACCCGTGTTTAACAAAAAATCAACTCAAAATCTCTCAATAGTTAAAAAAAACAAAAGAAAAAAAACAAATAAATAAAATTAGGATTAGTTTGTGGTTAAAATTAGAGTTTTTTAGTAAACAAAGAAAATAATATAAAAATAGATTTGTACATAAATAAATATTAAATAATTATAAAAACAAAAAAAAATGAACAGTTAAAAGTTTTCCAATATTTAATTAAAAAACAAAAAAAATATAGTTTAGCGTACCAGACTAGAAAATGTGCTGTGGTAAATTGTTTCAGCTGTTGTGCAGATATGCAGATTTTTATTTTTGTGGATATTATAAAAAATACAATAAAATAATAAATAAAACACGTAAATATATAGAATTAAATTTGTTTTTTGTTTAAATTATGTTGTCTTCCAAATTTTTAGTTATGTTTTGGAGGTATTATTTTGTACAGTTGCATCAGTTGAACTTTCGAAATCGAAATTTTGACGCCATTTTTTTTATTCAAACTTAATTAAAAGTCTATTCACTAATTTTTTATATTTTAAGCTTTATGTTCTCTGTTAATCAATCAACTTTAGAAATATGGTAATTACCAAAAATCAAATATAGTCCGCGGGAAATTAGCATTTAAAGGAGACAAAATTCCAAAATGGCTGAAAATGGGTACACAGCTTCCTTATGACTTTTTAAGAAAACAATTTCGGAATCAAAAAAATAAAACATGGCCGCCTGCGATATAGTGTTTTTCCCGAGTTTTCGATGTATCTCCGTTTCTAGTCATACAACCCCGTGCGAGTGCCCAATAATGTTTGGTATAAGTAGATGAAAAAAATGTTTTGCCTACAAAATACAGTTTTCGAAAAAAAAACAGTTTTTTAAATGGGTTTTTGTGGCCAAAAAATGATTTTTGCAAACTTTAACCTTGAATAACTACGAAATGGTTAAGTTTTCGAAAAATGACAGCAGAACTTTTTGTTGGCAATAACGTTTCGCATTGACTGATCGAAAAAAAAAATTAGTAAATATCGGTTTTTGGGTGAAATTATGGCCAATAAGTAATTTTCGAAAGCTTTGACCTTGAATAACTTTCAAAGGGTTAATCGAGTTAACTTTTTTGTAAGAACTAAAGTTATAGAGAATTTCATTATCAACATTGGGTCCTCGAATAACCCCGACTTATAGAAGTTTTTCACTTCCCAGTTACGGAAGTTACACATTATATTAATGGAATCCCGACGTAAAATTACTTATCTGTCATTTCGACCCAGAACCTAATTCCAATTAGAATTGGCTTGAATGCGTTCTTCTTAATGGCTTAATGGCGGGATTGAGATTTTGATGCGGGATTGGATTCCCTAGTCAAACCCAAACACCAACTAGTATTCTTAAAAAGTCATAAGAAAGCTGTGCACCAATTTTCAGCCGTTTTGGAGTTTTGTCTTCTTTCTGACGTTTTTTTTTGCTAATTTCCCCGGACTAATAATAATTTCTCTTCATTCTTAAAAATCATGTGATAACTTTTCCAATGTTTATTTCGAAACCTTCGAAACAAGGCCTACCTAATTTCTGAAACATACATATTTACTAATAAAATAATCTTCAAAAATCTTGTTCTTAACAATAGTTAGAGCACACAGCTGAAATGATACATTATGTGAAAAAAAAAACCGGTAATAATTGAAATGTGTAAAACGTGAAAATACATATACATATTACATATTAGAGACTGGACAAACACTGTTAATAAAAACAAAAATAAAAATTGAATATAATTCTATTGTTTATTATTATGTATGGGAATTATAATAAAGTTGTTAAATGTTTGAAAAAAAATAATGAAGAAAATTCAATATTTAAACAATAATTTGAGTGAAATAGAACAAAAAAAAATACTAGAGAAAAAAATTACGATTATATATTTATTGAAGAAGAAAAAAAAAATATTAATTTTAAAAAAAATATATACAAATTTGGTTTTATTTCATTATCATTTTTCTTTTTTTTTATCATAAAAGGCTCACCAAAAAGCCTTTTTTTGGGTCCACATTTTACCAAAGGTAAGTACCTACAAAAACATTATCTGCCCAATACACAACAAAGGAGATAAATTTAACTGTGTAAACTACAAAAGCATATCTCTTTTAAGCACAGTATATAAAATAATGACCAATATAATTAAGACCAGACTGGAACCTTATGCAGAAGCCGCAATAAGTAATTACCAAGCTGGATTCAGAAGAAATAGGTCAACAATGTATCAACTTTTTTCAATAAGGCAAATCCTCCGAAAATGCTGGGAATACAACATCGACATGTATCAACTCTTCATCGACTTTAAACAAGCATACGACAGCATCGACAGGGAGCAAATGTATGCAATGCAATGTTGGACCTAAACATCTCCCTAAAGATAGTTAAATTAATAAAAATGACAATGGAAAACACAAGGAGTGCAGTCAGAATACAAGGAGAATTGACAGAGTCCTTCCCAGTTAAGCAAGGCTTAAAGAAGAGCGATGGGCTGGCACTCATGCTATTTGAGGAGGTTATTATCAAAAGGTGACATGTCCATACTTCAAGTTTTTTTTTTTTTTAAGGATCGATTATCCATGGTAAAATGCATAGTTTTTGCTTGAAAACAAGTTTAAAACCGCACTATATCTCGTATATAATAGACGGTAAATTCGGTTATTTTTTTCAAATTCGACACATGTCCCAGTAACCGATTTTCTTCCCTAAATTTTCTTCCCCGCTTATGTTAAATTAAGTTCACCCAGCAATGTTAAATTAAGTTCATAAGAAATATATTTTAGTTTAAAATGAAATGTTGATTTCATTTTATAATTCAAAATATTAAAATAGTATCTATGATTTCAAAAAGGTACATGTCCACCATACCATTAAATCAAAAAGTGACATGTCCATTGGCATATTACAAAAAGGTACATGTCCATTTTGTTTTTGCTTTTTTCACAATAACCAGTTAATGTATTTCTATGATTTTTTCACAATAAAATAATAAAATACTTTATGTGTGTCGTCATATTTTTTAAAAATAAATATCTTTTAGGACTAAGTTCATGCACAGTTTTTACTCATTGCTGTAAAAAAATGAATGGAGGACATGTCACCTTTTGATAATAACCTCCTCATTTAATCTCTGCCTAGAAAGAGTAATTCGCAAGGTTAACATTGATGCGAACGCAACCCTGCTTAAAAAATCAAAACAGTTGGCAGGATATAAACTGCCTTGCTAGATCATTGTCATACTTTAGAGAAAATTTTACGGAATTAGAAGAGAGAGCCAAAGATATAGGGCTGAAAATAAATGGAGAAAAAAGTTAAATTCTAATTCAGTCAAGGGTGGAAAGAAGGAGAAGAAACCACAACACCACTGGGGGAACATAACTTCGAACGGGTAAACAAATTTAACTACCTGGGATACACAGTCAGCGAAGGCGAAGACAACGATGAAACGATAGACGTGCAACAAAGAATAAACACCGCAAACAGAACATACTTCTCACTACTGCCAGTCATGAAATCCAGAGATATTCACAGAAAAACAAAAATAAGAATCTACAAAACCATTATACGTACAGTAGCTACGTATGGATGTGAAGCATGGAGTATCTCCCAGAAATCCGCCGACAAGTTGGATATATTTGAGAGGAAGGTTCTCCGAAAGATATACGGCCCAATCAATGAAGACAATGCATGGAGAATACGCTACAATCACGAATTGTACTATCCATACAAAGAGTATAAGCTCTTGATACATGCTAAGCTACTACGTTTACGTTGGGCCGGTCATGTCCAAAGAATGGATGACTCAAGGATACAAAAAAAGCCCTGTTCTTACTACCAAATGGCAGAAGTTCAGTTGGCAAACCACGGTCAAGGTGGGAGGACAATGTTAAGGCCGATGCAGCAAAAGACGTCTGGAGGAAGATGCTGATGGAGGCCAAGGCTCGAATTGGGCTGTAGAGCCATTGAAGAAGAAGAAGATTAGGTGTAGGACTGGCTCCAGTGCATCTCTGTGAATCTCTTTTAAGTCTTCTAGAACCGGTACTGCCTAGTGTGAGCTGCCTGGTTTTGGACAAAAGTGGACAGTTTCCTCTCGTTCGTTTCCTCGCACGGTAGAACGGTCCCTATGGGTCCATGTCCATTGATGATTGCCGTAATTCTAGCCATAAATCTTCGGGCCTGTTTAGGAATCACATTGTTGATAATACAGGTCTCCAGTGTGCTCCACACTGCTCAGATGGTAGTGAAAATAGCGTTTCTGGCCTCCTTGTTCCCATCAATGTTCTTATATCGAGCAACCCAGAGGAGAATCTCTTAATACTTTCCACCGAGCCTATCAAGCTCAAGTCGTTTGAGTTAAAGAATTTGTCGTTTCAGTAAAATTACACATACCAAATATTTTGATGAGTGTGGCCTTATTGGAAAGAGCTCGCCCTCCTGAATTTAGAAATGTCCAGTTTTTCCGGATTTTCCAGCGTTTTCTTGCTTTCGACTTTTGGATCCCCTTTGCTGATTTTAATGAAGCCTTGGCCGTTTTTGGAGCCTCGTTGGAAAGGGCTTCACGCTCATAAATTCAAACCGGTTGAGTTTGCCAAAAAATACCGAGGAATTCGGGAGTTATGCCCTCTTTTCCCAATGATTTCCTCAAGGAGAGCTGCAAAATGCCTTAATAACAGAATTTCACAATTTTTTATTGTTTAATTTAATTAAAATCAATAAAATAAACTTTTGAAATTATCAAACATCATTATAATGAAAAATTGCATAGTTGTAGGAGTCTACTGCTTATCGAAATAACGATCGTTTTTCAGCAACCGCACGGATCCTTTATGATATGTCAGAAATTACAATGCGAAGTGTCGAAGTTTTCTCATACAAAACTGCGAAACTTGGCATTGTAAATTTATCCATTAGATAGAGGATCCCTGCGCTTACCAAAAAACGTGAATTTTAAGCCATGATTAGATATTAAACTCTTAAAAATATGCAATTTTCCAGGTTTAATAATTTCAAAAGTTTACTTAATTGATTTTGATTAAATTAAATAATAAAAAATTGTGAAATTATGGTTTTAAGTAATTAAAAATATAATAATATAGAATATGTAAATAATACATGGTTAATAATAATTAGCTTAATAACGATTATTGACGATAACGCAAAAACGACGTAAAAACTGAGTTCTTATCAATACGATTCTTATGCATTTTTTCAAGATTTCAGGAATCGAACATTTTAATTTTTTTTTTTAATTTCTTTAATTTAAGTAGTTAATTTGACTTATTTAAGGTTTATTTAAGTCAATTTATGTAATGCACGGCCCGATGAAGGCCACACAATACTCAGTCTGACTGGAGATTAGGACTTCAAGTATCCGCCAGGCACACAGAGCCACAAGCGAAGACGACAGTTTAGCATAGCGGGTTGTTAATTCAAGTGTAAAAATGTTCATGGCCTCAACGTAAACTTTAAAGCCACAAACAGATTGGTGACTGGAACAACCTTTAAAATACACGGACCAGCATACATATTTGCTGACATAATGGGCAGGCGGCGCGAAGAAATTCATTTAATTCATTTAATGGGAAAATCTTTTGCTGGCTACCGCCGTCACTGCCTCCGCGCCAATATGTTTGTGTCATAATGCGGCTCCAGACTCACGCCGTGAACCCCCGCGAACAAGCGCGAATGCGAGTTCGGATAGTTTTCGCGCTTAGTTCGCGCCTTCTTTTTAGGTCTGACTGGATACGGCGTGAGTTCGTGGCGTAAATTTACGGCTTGAGACTGAATAGAAATTCTGCGGAGGTAGCAAGTAACTTAATTCAGTCGACCTCTTCATACAAAAATTCAAGTGTTACAAAATATTTTGTATGATTCGATTGTCGATTGAAACAACTTACGTGCTACCACCCCAGATTTTCAGGCACAAACTGCCCACACATATAAAGAAAATGCCAAACATATAAGATTACTTTTCTTGGACTGCAGGCCCCATCCAGTTGCGGCCGGAGAGGTTTGTGTTGATACTTGCCTTCAAGATGAAAACTTTCAGGCCATCGACCTGTAAGTGAAAGGGGGCCTGAAGATATGGCTAAATTCTACACAAAAAAATTTTATCGAACGCCAAAAAGTAGCATAGTAGCCCCTCGATTGTTTAGCCGCCACCGGCCATCGACCAGCTTGAATATTATACCGCGCCAGGTGCCTTGTTTTGTTAGGCGCTTTTTTAGCCGATAATAGTATTTCGCTGGCTCCTGGCCTTGGATTTTTGTAAATTTCTGAGAAAGATTGGCTACAGTTCCTTAAAAGACACTGCCGGAATGAGGAGACGACACATCATAGTCAACACAAGTCTACATCAATCGATATTTTCAGCTATTTAATCAGTCGGCATTGCTTTCGATAACAATAGTTAACAACAAAACCCGCATTTTTTCTTACAAAATAAAATATAATAAAAATAAATTTAAAAATATTTAATTTTTATTTTTACCAAAAATAGGCAAATGAAAATGTAATGAGTATAAAAAAAATACAATAATAAAAGATTGATGAAAGAAGTCAGTTCGGTGTTCTTTGATTGATTAAATCTATTTTTATATTTTACTTTTTTTTTTTTTAAGATTATCCCTGAAGCTGTTGAACTTGCTTCAGACATTGCTCCAAGGCTGTGTAATATTTAATGCCCAAATCTGCATTGCATCCGTATCCGCCCAACTTATGAATGGCAGCATGATCGTAGCAATTGATGACTCCGTCGCCGTTGCAATCTTGTCCGAATTTGGCCATGTAATTTTGGACACAGCGAGCTGCACAGTAGGGATCATTGGCGCAATTAGCATAAGCTGTAGAAAGAGAAAAGAAAATATAGTAATTATGTATTTTAATAATAATAATACAGGCAGGGGAAAAGGAAAAAAAACAATGCCATTAGAAATTCTTCTTCACACCGACAAGGCCCCGACGGGATTCGAACCCATGATCTCCTGTTTACTAGACAGGCGCTTTAACCAACTAAGCCACGGCGCCCGTTCCTCGGCCGTGTTCAAATGTAAAATTTTAGTATTTTAACATTTTTGTGTAAGAATTTGTTAATATTTTTGGCTGTCGAAGCAAATTTCTAAGACAATCTGGGTTAACATCGGTAGGAGGTCAGCCTCATAACCGAAATCGCAACAAACATCAAACTTTTCTCGCTTTTTTCAGTTTTTCGCTTACATTTCGGAAACTTTACGTTTTTCGAAAATGACCACTAATGCAAAATTAAAGGTGCATTAATCAATTTTGATTTTCTGACTAGCGGTTTCGGCGGTAAGCGATGCTTTTGGGACAAGCTATATTTTTTGTAAGTCTTACCTGTTTGTGATTTTGGATCTTCGCCTTGAAGAGTTGGTTTGCCAGCATCAGACCAATAAGCCCAGGTTATTCTGAATAGTCCACATACATCACCACCGCAAGTCAAAGTTCTGTTGCAGCCGCTTATTGCTTCGCAAATGCATCCAAGGCATACTTCTGTTACTGGAGGAGATTGTGGAGCATTTGAATTTGCTAAAACAAGAAAAAGAAATCATTATATATATTATTTCGTTAGCTAAAGAGGAAAGTTAATATAATGGTAAAGATTTATTTATCTGTCTCATCTTTTATCTATAAATAAATGAATTTGATAAGGATTGGATTGTTTTAAGGTTCTGAAGATACCACTACGTGATACTGCGCCGTTGTCGAAAGCTTTATATTTTTAAACGCGAATATTTGACCAATGTGGTCTCCCAACTGAGTACTAATCTCATCCAATGCTGCTTAACCTCTGTAATCAAACCAGAACCGGGCTATTAAGTATGTTAAATACTCATATATCCTGGAAAAGTCGGAACAGATGTCGAGATTCATGTAGACGAACGCTGGAGGAAACCAAGGCCGAAGTAAACTAAGAAGAAACTAAGTGTAAAGCCCTCTTTCGGCATGTCCCGGCATGTAGGGTCCTCATGGTGAACCTGCAAGGATATTCTTTTTTTGAATTTTCCCTCATTTGGAACAAGAAGTCCGCACGCTGCATGAGGCAATCGCCTTACTGCTGAGAAGATCTTGGACCATGTGATAAGGTCTGTGGATGTGTGGGGAAAAGGCCATCCACCAGAAGCGTAAGCATTACGAAGCCCAAAGAAACAGAAAAAGTCACAGAAATGCCATGAGAGATACCAGCTAGGTAGCTAGTTGGCTGGACTGTTCCGGACACCGACTAGCTGTAGCTTTATGCAAATTCTTTTCAGGTTTCCAACCATATAAAGTCCGTGTCTAGGGTGACAGACAAACAGTACCATTGTCTATATAATGTTCGACACTCACGCAGCCCTAAAACCCATTAGATCATGTAGTAGTGATTCCGTAAACACATTCACTTTACCAATGCAGAACTTATCTGTGGAACATAGAATCTTTGAAGAACTTCTCTTACCACTGGACTCGTGTACCGGGTATGAGAAACGCCAAGAACTCAACAGGAACAAAATCTAAAAAACTCATTCAGCTTAATAAACGAACTCAGAGTTTCAACAAATTTTCTCATAGGACATGCCCCTGTTAGATATCACCTGATTAAAATGGTTAAAATTGATACCGACATATGCAGATATCGTCAGGTTGAAATAGAAACCGCAGAACATGTCCTCTGCAATTGTGTTTCACTTGAGAAGCGCCGATTTCGTCAAAAGATATGTGGAACACTAATCCAAAAGCTATTTTAAAGGTTATCAGTAGTCTAAATGCAATTTTTGGATAAACAGCAATTATTGTTTATAAAATAGCCGCGTTCCTTTTCTACTTTATAGTACATGCTAGTAACGCAGAAAAGGAACGAAGTTAATACGAAAACAAAAATTTAAAAGAAAATACGCTTTCCCGCACCGGGAATCGAACCCGGGCCTCCTGGGTGAGAGCCAGGTATCCTAGCCACTAGACCATGCGGGAGCTTGCAAATTGGTAACGAAGAAACAACAAGACGCTAAAAGAAAGATTTCATATAATTTACAGAAGCTTTTGTTCCCGAAATTACTCAGCCTTATAATGGCCAAATTATTAATGAATGAACTAAGGTAAGAAGTCACAATTTGTATCTACTATTAATCCGTCATGTCGTTCAGATCATAGTTCTGCATATACGAATGAAGACAAGTGAGAAATTTTGAGTGTTCTATTGGATTTTCATCGGAGATTTAACTGAATTGGTCAATCTCAGTTTCCGGCCCTAGACGAGCTCTGCTGATGAGCATGGCAAATCGTTTTTAATTGCCGTACGTTTGTGTAGTAAAACGAAGGAGAAGTCTTTAATTCAATTAGTAGTGTTGCCCCTTGCTATTAAGGCAGCTTTAAGTTGTTCAAATATCCAGTTTGCCTGCGTATGGTAAGCGATTGTCCTAATTCGGTGACTACCGAGTAGTTTGGGAATTTCATTGACTAGCTTAGATTCGAATTGCGTACTTTGATCACTTGTAATTGCGAGGGGTGTGCAGAATCACGCATTCAGTAACGTGTTTTGCCACTTTTAATGAGGAAATATACAGTAGTGGTAAGTTTCTGGCCACTTGTACGTCGGTCTAGGAATGTAATAAGGTACGAGTATCCTCGATCTGGCAGAAGTGTTCCCACTTTGTCCATTTCCGTATGTTCCTAATTTTACCCAGATTTGTGGACTGTAGAGCAATCGTCCACAAGGAGTATTTCCGAACACCTACGATATCCCAGAATTCAAATGTTCATGTTCATTGCCACATGTTTCAGCTTCCCAGACTCCTCCTAATCTGTCCTATCATAGTGAGGCTTATTACTCGACATTGGACCATGACCCGCACAACATGACGGACTGATCAAACAAAGAGTGATTTTTAAGCTTAGCTTTTTCGTATTCTGCCTTATTCTCGTTGTCGAGTGCCATGACAAAAGTCACTTTGAACTTCAAGTGGTATTCTCATTGTCAATCTTAGTGACACCTGGCGACTAGATCGACGAACGTCGAATTCTAATTGCGACTAGGTTGAAGTGTCAAGTGACAATTTTGTCGATACGTTTGTAGGTATCGACAGTTCTATCTTTAGCAAAATGAAAGCAGAAAAAAGGTAAACAAAAATTCTTTTAATTTAATGTTCCTTAAAACATTATAGAAAATTAACGTCCGAAAATCACAACACAAATTAACTCATTTTATTTATTTTTTACGCCCTTTTCACAACAAACGTCGCACTGCTAAATATGTCAAACTGAATTGTCAAATGAAAATGTGTTTCATTTCACAATGTTCCTCGTAGCCCTGTCACTCGCCAACGAGAATACCACATTCAAAGTGAGGTGACACCGCCTAAGCCAAATCTCACTTGGGTGATTCGACAACGAGAATAAGGCTGATTATTTTTTTTATCTTTTCTATGACACTCTTGTTTGGAAATCTTAGCGCATGTCCCAACGGCTGCGGGCTACCCGGCAACCCAGAAAATACTCATGCTTTTCACCAATACCACTGGTAGATTACTAAGTCTACTCCAGTCAACTTGAGCCTTATTCTCGAGTCAAAGCTTAAGTGGAGGCTCAATATCGAAGAAAGAACAAGGAAGGCCAATTTAGCTTGGTATGTCTGTAAGCAGACCCTGAGCAAGAGAAGGGGTTAGAAAACGCACATGGGGCGCTGGCTATATATATCAGAAATAAGACCAATGCTAACATTAAGCCCCGCCGTAAAGTGGCCCGGTCTTTCCAAAGAATATGACAGATCCAAATTGGATCAAGTCCAAAGAATGACTTGCCTCGGCATAACGCCGCTCCACATTATCGTGCCGTTCTCGGTCCAGTCTCATGCCACTCTCGGTCCAGCCAAATATTTTATAGGAAAAGCAATCGGTGTATTCACATTTCACTCACATTCCATCCACACTCCGATATCAGTCAAACTAGTACAATTCAGTACGGAGACTGGCATGTGACTGGACCGAGAACGGCACAATGGTGTGAATATGATGAGATTTTACCGGACCGATACTGGCACGAGACTCGATCACGAACGGCACGGCGAGCCTTATACATACATCAGACAGTCGGTCTCCACGACCCTAAGCCTGTGAGAAACGTGTTGCTGGGTTGAAAACAGATATGTGCCCAGTAGCACAGTAATATACGGCGCTTTCTACCACAGGAAATGGTAGAAGGGCTTACCGACTACAGGGTCGCAAAATCAAATTTCGAGAGTGATCCCAAATCTCTAGCAGAGAGGAATGGGAAAATTTTCAACCAGACAAGGATCATGACGTTTTCCTGTACGCAGACGGATCCATATCAATGTTGGTTGTAGGGGCCGGAGTTTTTTC
Organism: Thereva unica; assembly: GCA_949987705.1. Taxonomy (NCBI): domain Eukaryota; kingdom Metazoa; phylum Arthropoda; class Insecta; order Diptera; family Therevidae; genus Thereva; species Thereva unica. The sequence continues at coordinate 26,741,126 of OX465281.1, read as the reverse complement.
CCTCGCCCCTTCATCTCCAAAAATGCTACCGCCTGCATAATTTTACAACTTTTTCCATGCATAGCTTCTACCCAGCGATTCAGTCAGTCAGTCGAAGACCAGGGTAATCCTATTATCAGATAGCCAAGCTGCGATTAGACTCTGCCGTTACAACGACCAACTGCCAGAAGTAGCACCCTCTTCGCTGATCGACAGCTACACGGTCATTCTTCAGTGGGTACCGGGTCACAGGAACATAGAGGAAAACGACAAGGCAAATGATATGGCCCGACGGGGAGAAGCACTCGCGAACATAATGGTGAAGAATAGCCCAGGAAGACTAGAAGTTATAGCAATCAGAGATAGCGCCATATCTTAAGGCCTCCACGGTCAAATTGAATGTACATCGAAGGGCGGATGTACAACCAAAACTATCGATTGTGAGCCGGTCAAAACTCATTGCGCTTATGGGTTTGATGAAAATCTGGATGTACATCAAATTTGACCGTGTATGGAGGCCTTTAGGGTTGTCTCGTTGAGTACAAATAAAACTCGCCCGTTCCTAGCCTGCAAAAGGCACTTATGACGTCAAAACGCTTGCACTGCGCCTCCCAAAACAGGCACGGTACGCCTAAGTAAAAATTCTCCGTGTTATTCTCGCTGGCGAGTGACGTGACTACGAGGAACGCGGTGGAATGAAACTGTCGATACCTACGCACATATCGAGGAAAATTTCATTTCATATGCCACCTTGTGACAATTAAATACGAATTGAGTCGATATACTCGGCAGAAGTCTGTTAGATTGGCAATGAGAATACAATTTAAGGTCAAAGTGACACATCTGTCACGTCACTCGACAACGAGAATAAGGCTGCCTATTTTTACAAAGGCAGCCCGGTACAGACACGCACTTAAAAAAGACCCACGAGATAGTCCAAACGAACCACGGTACGCTGTCACTTCTTTAGAGTAAAAGGAGCAAAATAGTTTTTAAAAAAATATATAGGACGAAGAGAACGGACAATTATCTTGGTGACCATAAACTGTGCCATTAGCCATACTCAGAAGACAAGTTCGCGTGTTAATGCTTAGGTCAAGCAGCATTGGACGTGATTAGTAGTTAGTTGGGGGACCAGTTGGTAAAACGACATTCGCGTTTTGAATGACCAAAGCCAATGCGAGTATTATAGATGCTTATGCCTGAAGGCATCATGAAATCGGTTGGGAATTTCTTACAACACCCAGTGCCGCAGCTATGGAGAGCAACAGGACGGTGAGACAACCGAACACTGAGGCTACCCGGCTCTGGCCAGCATCCTGTACTTGAGAACCTTTTCTTAAAGGATTTGAGGGCGGGCTTCAGAGCTCAAAATTGAAGAATTGATCCGGTACCTAAATATGATTGACTGGATCTAAAATCTCGCCTAGTTCACAGCGAAGAAGTTTTTCAAGAGTTGGTCCTCAAAACAATGCACCTCAGCGCTTATTGTATCCCAGCCTGTGGTTTGGAAGGGACTGCCGCTCCTACCTATCTACCATGACACTCTTTACGTCATCGTATGTTGCTGGTTCATAGCTGCCTACGCTTAATCCTTGTTTATGTCCTCAATTGTCAAAATTATTTTTCTGAGTACCGATTATTTCTGTCGTAGGCGATTCAATGGAAAAATCTATTTTTACTTCATTTACATCACAGAAAATTTTACCGCGAAATATTTTTGTTTTAAATCTGCCATTCTATTTCCACAGAATTGTTATTAATTAAACAATAATTTCCAGCCTTGCTGCGATAACCTCAACGATATTAAGTAACACACAATCCGATAACAATGACCTCTGTGCCATTAATAATTTCACACTATGTCAATCGCACGAGGCTCTCTGCGATAATAACGAAACGTTGATGCTCGCCATAATGATGACGTTAATGTCGTCCATCCAAATGAATTCTATTTACGGATTATTAGCATCGGCGCTAATTCAAGCCTTTAAACACTCGCATAAAATACCCGGACATAACGACCCAGGTGCATTGACATTGAACTTGTCCCACACCTTGTCCCATCACCATCATGGAAAACAATATTCATCCCAGAGCGGCTCCAGTTTAATAATCATGAAATTAACGACAAATTCCGCGCGACAAATGCTCGTTATCGGAACGTCATTGCGGCTTTGCACCTGGCCTGTTCATGGTGATAATGACACCTGAATAATATTCTTGAGCTCGATGATTGCCATAGTCTGGACTGGACTGTCCAGCCTCGCCCCACCCAGCCTCTGGGGACATCGACATTGTGCAGTGTCGGCGTTCATGAAATTATCAATACTCACCAATCTGGGGCGCCGTTCGGGATGATTTTAGCTGCAATTGCATTCAGAGCCACCTATGAAAAACCCCCGGGCATCACAGGACTGACTTGATGCAGCTCGAGATTATTTCATTTCAGTATGATTGCCTCGGATCAATGCGACGCGCTCTACGTGGGTGCAATTTCAATGAAACGCAATATCACCATAATTTATATTTAGAGGTGTTGGACGGCATTAACACGGAGGGGAACGGAACGTGTTTCGCTAGTCAATACACGGCCGGACCGGTTTCAGGGTGTTTTAGGATATTGCTTCGGTCTTTTTGTTGTGTTCTCTTACTCCATACCGGATTTGCAATCGCGTTGTTGTTTTTGTGGATTTTACGTTTTTTTCATCTTACCTGGCCTGGAAAAAATAGTTTACAGTAACCACAATTAAAATCTCAGTTCTCAGGTAAACTGACGCAGCAAAAACCAAAAACACAATCGATTATAAATATGCATGACTTATGCTGATCCGCCGCCATCAAAGTTTAGTAAGCCAATCGGCTAGGACTAGTCGTAAATTAATTAACCGTAAACTCGTTAGAAGAACGGAAATTCTCGCCTCAACGTTATCCCCGAAAATACTGTTCTGGTGATTCACTGCCGACTTAGAATTTCTAGGTTATTTTTTGCGCTGCTGCGATGCTGCTCGTGACTCGCTAATAAACAGACGAACTTTTAGCAAACAACAAATACTGCCAGTCTGAACGGTATGTATCAGAATATCAGAACACTCGCATGCAAATGGCCGAATAAGCATGGAAAGAATAAAAGTAAATGGCGAATATATGCCTTGAATATTTAATTCACACTACGGCCGCAAGAGGTCTACTTTGCATTATTCTTGTTAACTAGAAGCAAGTTGAGAAATGAGTTGCAGTGATTATTAAGATTGTGGCAAATTTGAGCTATTTGTGCGGCATTTCAATGGTAATAACTCGTAGCTGATGTCTTCTTTGGAAGAGTAAATAAAGTGCGACCACTTATGGATTTGTAATATCGTACTCTAGATTAGTAGACGGATAAGAATCGTGTTAAGAACTGGGTATTGCAGCCGGATCTGAAATTGTGTAGCAGTGGCAATGCAAATTAAAGTTTGTTTTCGTAGTTCTTTTGTATTATTTTTAGTTCTGGGAAAATTTGTAGCTAAGTTTGTATCACCAGTTTTCTAGTGTACGAGTAAAAAGAAATTCTTTTGATCCAATTATGCTCCAGTCTAACTTCACAACCAAACTTTCTCAATTTTTGAAGGGTCATCAAAAGGAATATACAGTCCAGCATTGTCGTGATGGAAGACAACATCATTGCCTGGGGTAAACTCTCAAGTTATCCACACTGCAGTTGAGAATCAATCGTTTGACTAATTAGAAGTCATCATATTGCCGTCAATCCTAGCTTTGCAAAGGCTTCTGACGCTTGCCATTTTCGATTGCGACCTTAGAATAAAGAAAATAAGGAACAGACATTGGGCAAAAGTAAACGGAATCGAGCGAAGCACCCTCCCGCTTTTCGACTAAATATGATACCTCCAATACAAATCCTATGACAGTACTGTTCATGAGTGTTGCCGAAATGCTTCTCCGATTTCAATTGCTTGGGCTTCCTATTCTAATGCCATGACCTATTTTTCATCAACGGTTATGAGACGTTTCAGAAATTGATCGATTAATTGCGCTTTAGCATCAACGTAAATGTTCCCAGCGGGAAATTTATCAAGCGCTGCCAAAGGAAGCAAGAAAGTAGCGCTTCCAATGGTCCATTTCACACGATGAAACACGAAACGAAACAAAGTTTCCTGCAATCACTGATTCCCTTTTGGAGTTTCCTCAAAAATTTCATCAGTGTTAATACGAGTAAACTCTTTCAGCAAATAATTGGTTAAAATTTATTGGTCAATTCTCTTTCGTACTATCTGTACGAGTGGCAATTTTTGTTATTTATACGAAGCTTTCCAAAAAAAATCAGAGAAGTAACAACAGCAAATCTAAGGCTGTCAAAGTTGTTTCACGGTATTGTTTCGTGTTTTCTTTCGACCTCTCTTACCCCTCCCAAGCTTGCAGGATACTTTTTGTTTCGTGTTTCATAGTGTCAAATTGGCCTATTCATATGTTGTGGAAGCTCTCTGGAAGCACGCACTCTATCCTCCCATTCTTTTCCTTTGTTTTAGCTTCAATTGCGCTTCTTCAACAACAAAATATAACTCCTTTGGTCTGATGACATGCCTATTAAGGAATTGGGATATGAATAAGAAGCGCGTTGGCATTCTTTTCAGCGCTTCAAAATCTGTTCAAGAGCGCTTCAATTCTCCGCTGGGTTTACTCGATCTATGAGAGACCCATACATCGAGCTGCTTTTTGTATTAAGCTTTGTGTGAATGGTTCGAAACATGGTTCGTGGACAATTCCCAACTAGATTCATACCAATAACGACGCTGCCGGCATGCCTATAGGCCGTATCAGATCAAAATTTTGAGCAGCGACAGCAGCAGCGGAAGAGGCAGCATGCTGCCTCTTGTATCAGATTCGTTGTAGCAGCAGCAGGCAGCAAACGCTTTTTCGTCTTAAATAAAAAACTGAAACGTCAAAAAAGCTGCCTTGATGGGCAGCAAAATTAGGATTAGGAATGAAAATGCAGCGGCAGCATTCAGTGCTGCTTCTGTGATCATGTGACCCCCGTTGACCAATAGAAACAGTTTGCTGCTGATATTTTTGTTGCGCTGCTTTGGATCTGATACAGCCTTATCTTTCCATGAATTTTATGACCTTTTTCAGTGATTGGATGACCAGAGCGTGAGTCGACATCAAAATTAAACCGGCTTTACATGATGTTTCCCTCCTTTAAATCTCGTGGCAAGGGAAAGCGCAACCATCGCAGCCCTTAGAATAAAAGAATCCGGTTTCTGGACTGGAATCAGGGGAGAGCACACGAAGGTACTGAACTCAGTTACTATCCCCACAAAAACCGACTTCTGCATTCCCGAAATTACCTTCACGAGGAACTACGGAGTCCACATCCCTTCACGTCGTGAATGGATAAATAGACCACATAGGTTTCAGGATGCCATAAACGTTTTTACTGATGGCTCTAAGCTCGAGGGTCGAGTGGGAGGAGGAGTATTTTCCCCAGAACTTGAGATTGAAATCTCCTTCCGACTTCCCGATCACTGCAGTGTATATCAAGCGGAGATTCTAGCCATACAAGAAGCTGTTCTGCAAATTAACCAGCAAGGCGATGGAAACCGGACTGTCTACATCTTCTCAGATAGTCAGGCAGCTCTGAAAGCCCTGCGCTCCTGCACAAACAGCTCTAGAACTACCTCTGAATGTCGCAGATCTCTTAACGAGATGGCTCAGCAGTTCAGGACCCTCCTCGTTTGGGTGCCCGGTCACCGAAATATAGAGGGAAATTGTAAAGCTGACGAACTGGCTAGGAGAGGCACGACCGCTACTCTCCTTCCAGAAAAGGAAAGAGTTGGTATGCCTTGGGCCTCCTTTAAACTCCGATGCAAGCAACACACAATCACACAAGCGAAAAAGCATTGGAGGGATCTTAATAAATGCACTTTGGCCAAATTAACCTGGCCCTCCTATGATCTCAGGCGAACTACCTTATTACTGAGCCTTGGGAGACAAGAACTCTCAGTTATAGTGGGAGTCTTAACCGGACACTGTCTGATAGGGACGCATGCGACCCGTTTAGGTTTTGAGACCCACGACTTCTGCAGAAGCTGTAAGAACATTGACGAGGCGGAAAGTGTACTACACCTCCTATGTCACTGCCCGGCCCTAAGCAGGATAAGGCTAACCACATTTGGTAAACCCTTTCTAAGCAACCTTGCGGAAATCTCGAAGTTTGGGATCCCGCAACTTAGAAGATTCATTACTTCCTCGAGATGGTTTAACGAAGAAACGACATTTTAACATCAAGTTTAAAGTGGGATCACTATGGTATCACAATGGGCCTATCCCTTCTGGCCTAAGTGTGTGGGCTTGAACCAAAGCTCAGCCATATCTAACCTAACCTACATGATGTTACAAGCAGCCTTCAACGTTGGACGCTTGATGGTAGGACGCATCGTTTGTCCGATGCTCGAACTACGAGTGTCCAATCTCAAGCGTCTAACTTTGGTATTTGAACACGTTCGGGTTGTTGTCGGTTGGAAGCCAATATTCGCATGAATGTTCCGTAGAGCCGGCTTTACCAAAACAATAACACGAGAGGGGGTCGGGCAGGGCCCAAGGTGAAATTCAAGATATTTCGAAGGTAAAATATGACATTCTTTCTCGTGAAATGGCCACAAGAACCGAAGCTGGAAACAAATAGTAATATGACTAAGATACTTCAGTAAAAAAAGATTCAGTTTGCAGTTGAATATGTATATGTATGTAAGTTTAAGGCAGCATTCGAAAATTCAGCCAGCTGCGCAGAATTGGCAGTATCGCAGAATCGGCTGCAGGATATACATACATATATGCCCGGATGCAGCAATTTGATTTTTTGAATGAGCAGCCTAAATCCTAAGTACGCGCAATAAGTTTCAAGATGATTCACCGAATGGCCGGTTTCACACGGGATAACATTTAACCAACAAAAATCTGCTGTCATCGTCCATTTCACACGAGTCAAATTTTCCAACCAACTCTACGTCAGGATTCTTTAGCATATTGTTGTTATTTTTAATCTTCCAGACAAAAAAAATAGCAACAACCGCACAGCTGTCAAAAAGTTGACTCGAAAATCCAGTGAAAGAGTTGGTTCAAAAATTCTGCCCTTCGTTCTATCTCACCCTCTTCTCTACAAACGACATTTTCAGTCGATTTTTGTTGGTTGACTGTTGGCTCGTAGGAACTGGGCCTTTAGAATTTTTACGCCAATTTTATGCACATTTAATTGAAAATTCAAGATTTCTTCGATAACCATCAAGAACCACCAAGATTGCAATGGTGATACACTGAAAGAAACAGAAAGTAAGAAAGGAAAGTATGAAAAGTAACCGGAGCTGATGTTTCTTCAACGTTTCAGACGAAGTTATGGGACATAGAACATACATAGCTTGCACTCGTCTGGGTTTCCGAACATAGGGACATAGATGGGAATGAGAAACTCGACTACTTAGCCAAGAAGGAAGCTTCTCTCCAGAGCACTCTAATTTTGACTACCACCTACTTTAGGCCAGCCAAAGGAGCAGCGCAATGGAGACCTGCATTATCTCTAGAATGACTCGGCCCACTTACAACAAAGGAAAAACAGGAGCCTCTTAAACAGACCCCGAAGAGTAGCTGCTAAATTATTGTATTATTAACTTTTCCTTAACAAATATTACTAAAACATTCACTTTCACTTTAGAAAGTACAATAACAATTTTTCTAATAACAAAAGCACCAATTTTAATTTCGATCAAATTCCTTTGAAGACATAAAACAAAAATCATTTCAAACTGTGCCAAATGGGAAACCATTTTTCGCCCGCAAAACTGTTTTACCCAAGCAATAACATTTTACGACCATCGCAGGAATGTTTTGCTTTGTCTCGTGGTCCTTTCGAAAGATTCATTACCTGCCTTTGTTTACCTTTTTAAGAATTACAAGCCCTGCCTAAGAATATTTTCTATTTGGTAGCACTCGAATTGCACATCTTCCTTTTTTAAGATTTATGATCCCTCGGGTGACAGGGGTCCTGAGCCGGCTACCTGACCCCGAGCTAGAGCATGCGTTGTCGTAAAACTCGTCGCATCTACCCAGGACAACGCAAAGAGTGCCCGAGTGAATTGGAATTTTTAACGCATGCACAGGAGCAGGTAAAATATGCTCGGTAGAGTGGAATTTACAACGCGTGGGCAGGAGAACTTTGAATGTGTGCGTTTGACAAAAATATGTTTTCATGTAAGAAAACTTGCGGGGTATTTTAGCATAAGTTTTAAGATATTTATGAAAATTTGTAATTATTAAATTATTTCGATCTTGACTTTTTCCCAAAGGCAGCCAGAAGAATTTTATTTTCGGATAATTTTCGAACACATATCTCGTAAAAAGAAATACTTCTGGCAGCCTATATATAATATTACTTTAAAATGTTTTAAGATTAATTGCAGCCTGGAGGGCTTTTGTAAAGAAATGGATTTTTTGTCAAGTAATGGATTTTATTTCTGAAGTTCGTTGCGCATATTCAAAAGAAAGTTTTTAGTCCATGAAAATTGTACTTTAACATTGAAAAAACGCAGGACAAGCTTTTATATTTGGGTTCTGTAGAGGGGGTCGAGGTGAATTTCAATTTGAGTTTTCGGGATCCCCCCATTTGGAAAAGGTGTGCAAATGATTGTTCCACTATATTTCCGTAACAGTACATCTTACAGAAAATTTGCAAGGAGATGTTTTGTTTAGAATTAAATTATCTACAATTTATTACAAATCAGGTGTATGACTGCTGTAGAGGTGTTGGTCAGTCCGAGTGTAAAGACGAGCGGTGCACTTGCGTACTGTGCAACGCCACATATTCTCTCCGTTTTTCTTCGTAAGAGCAAAATAATATCGCGAATTACGGAACATCAATTCCTTCCGACCACGTTCACTAACACATTCTGTAATTAAATGGGACTCCATAGCTCACAGAGAAAAGCAACAGAAAGAAATAAAGAAAAAAATATAGAAAAATATACTTAGCAAAAAAAAACTTTCTTTTGAATATGCGCAACGAACTTCAGAAATAAAATCCATTACTTGACAAAAAATCCATTTCTTTACAAAAGCCCTCCAGGCTGCAATTAATCTTAAAACCTTTTAAAGTAATATTATATATAGGCTGCCAGAAGTATTTCTTTTTAGGAGATATGTATGTGTTCGAAAATTATCCGAAAATAAAATTCTTCTGGCTGCCTTTGGGAAAAAGTCAAGATCGAAATAATTTAATAATTACAAATTTTCATAGATATCTTAAAACTTGTGCTAAAATACCCCGCAAGTTTTCTTACATGAAAACATATTTTTGTTAAACGCACACATTCAAAGTTCTCCTGCCCACGCGTTGTAAATTCCAATCTACCGAGCATATTTTACCTGCTCCTGTGCATGCGTTAAAAATTCCAATTCACTCGGGCACTCTTTGCGTTGTCCTGGGTAGATGCGACGAGTTTTACGACAACGCATGCTCTAGCTAGGGGTCAGGTAGCCGGCTCAGGACCCCTGTCACCCGAGGGATCATAAATCTTAAAAAAGGAAGATGTGCAATTCGAGGCTACCCTTTCTATTTATTTCTCTGGCAAAGTAGAGAGGGAGGGTGTTTTCAAGAAAACAAATCTTTTAGGAAATTTTGCTTTGACGAGTAAATAAATTTTCTTTTACTGGTGCAGTTCGGTGTTTTTTGAATAACTCTTTAAAGTTGTTTACTGCATCAATCTATGGTAATCCAGCCGTGCATTTCATGTAAACAAGTCTTTTTTGTGCAATAGCGCAGCTTCGTCGCCATCTTGAAAAGGAGGTGGTACAATAATAAACAATTTTGTAGCAAAGTCACAATATATTTTTCTTAACAACGTTGTGCACAGAGAACGAAGTTATTATTTTCTCAAAATTAACGAATTAATATCCTTTATATTTTATAAAATCCTGGGCTGAAAGACGAGTTTCGTGACAAGTTGACGAATGTGACGTTTCCTTCGAAACACGGCTTCTATTACAAGGGCCTAAAATCAACTTAGAATTTACACCGCATAGGCCCCTCGACTGAAACGTCACTTTCTTCAACTCAAACGAAAAGCAACACAGCGCGACGAGCACAGGAGTCAGCTTTTGATAATTTGTAGTTCCGATCTAAAGTGACTAGCGTTGATCTGCAGAGATTGAAAGCCTTTGGCCCCTAGTTTTTCACGCGGCTGACGAAGCCGTGGAGAGTGAGTTTAGGCACGAGTTTTTTTATCATAAGAGAATGTTGGTTTGATCCCAACAAATATATTAACTTGTTTGTTCTCTTTAGATGTCGTACGGTGGTTCGAAAGGTTTTTGTACCGGATTGGTTCGTAACCGCTCGATACTGAAATTTAGTTGGCACTCTCCCCTGCTTTAGGAAGATACAGATTCCTTTGAAATTATCGATGATGGTGCATTGCTTTGACGTTCTGATATATGAACGAAGACGAGCGAGAAATACTGATTATTGAATTATCTGACGCGATGTGTTGAACAATCTTAGATTCTGATCATGGATGAGTTCTACTGAAGATCATTATATGTAAGTCGATTTTGATTGTCGTGCTAATGCCTAGTAGGACGTCCCTGCAATCCTTCATCTCAATGAGTAATGATGTCCTTGCCGTTTGGCAGATGATAGGTGGTTGTTCGAATTTGGGCTGTACCAAGAAGTTTGACATCTTATTTCAATAATTTAAATTCATACTGCTTACTAAGATTTGTAGTAGTTTCACTTGGTACGACAGCTCGTGGGCTCTGTATGACGGTGATTAGACTGTTCGTTCCTACGTACGTTCCTCACGAGCTTTTTAGATGAACGGGGAAGTGGAGATGATGAGGGGCTTCATCCCCACTTCCCCGTTCATCTAAAAGCTCGTGAGGAACGTACGTAGGAACGAACAGTCTAATCACCGTCTATCAGCGGATTTATCCGGAAGTTCTGCCATTCTCGTGAAACGGTCTTAGTGTTCTCGTAATCGTGAGCCCTGACTATATACATCTGGATGTGGTCCAATCTTTTGGATGCCATTTGTAAAGTTTCGTAAGGGGACACTTGACTTAATGTGTCTCGAAACTTTCGACTTGCAAAAACCGAACGAGATGATTGAGCCTACGCATTGAAGTGTTTATTGATCGCTCGCCCAGAACTACGTCCTTGTGAAGTTTCGTCTTGGGACCCTTTTGCGACATTTTACTGGTTCAACGTGCAGCGAGATACAATTTTATAAGACCGTGGAATGCCTATGTTAGTTTCGCACCAAACCTGATGAGTAGTGAAAGTTATTGTCGTGAAGACTAGTTTTCACCTAGAGCCTTTGCTAGAGTGCCCCTTTGCCGATATGTAACTCTACTCTGTGTTACCTTTGTGATTCTTTGCCAGTGTAGGCAAGTCAAAAGATGATAGTGTCAACGTTATCGATTGCTGGTAAGCGAGGCAAGTAGTCAGCGACGACATTTTGGTACGGTAAACTATGAAATCACATTATGATGTACGATTTGAAGTGAGGATCATTTGGACTTAATTTGAAGGTGGCCTCTGCTAATAAAGCTCTCCTCTTGCTTGATCTAGGTATTCCAGCTCGACGGGTTCCTTGCAGGTTCCAGTCAAGGGCCTGTTTAGCTAGATTTTCGTTTTCGCGTCGCAAGGTGTGGCCAATCCAATTCCATTTCCATCGCCTGATTTGGTCGTCTAATACTTTCTGACCGGTACTGCGCCATATTTCTTTCTTCATTTGAAATTCTATCTTGCCAGCAGATATTTAGGATACGACGTAGGCATATGTTGATGAAAACTTGTAGGCGGTCGGTGATGAGTTGGGTGACTTTCCATGTTTCCCAACCGAAAATCACTGCCTTAACGTTGGAGTTGAACAGCCGCAATTTGGTGATGGTTGAGATCTCCGTTGATCTCCGTATGCGGAACAGGCATTCATCTGCGCTTCGTGCTTTATTTATTGAAACTGACGTTTTCTCCTGCTCCACCGTTTTCGGTAATAATACTGTGGAGGTAGCAAAATTTATCTACCAGTTCCACGTCACGGTTATTCAGCGCTGTCCGTTCATTGGTGTTTCCATTTATTCGCATTTCTTTGGTTTTATTCGGGTTCAGCCTTAAGCCTGCTGGACTACTTTCTGTTGCCAAATTGTTAAACATTTTTTTAGGTCCTGATGTCAGCAAACAAATATCATCCGTGTAGTCGAGATCCTTAAAGCGGTCTAGCAAACCCCATTCCATCCCCCTATTCTACAAGGAGCGACAACGATGTCGTTTATTACTATAAGAAATAATAATGGCGAAAGTAGGCATTCTTGTCGTACTCCTGAACTCACCACAAAGCTGTCGGTTAATTTGCCATTACGGAGAACGACATATATGGAAAGTTGTAATTGCACCTATGAAAAACAGACATTTATGACGTTCAAGATAGTGGCATCCTCGCTCATATATGTTATGACGATATCATCTGCTTAGTCCTAGCCTTTTAAGCTCTGTTTATTCAAGAAATAGAAGGGCGATAGGACATCGACTTGAGCACAGCCCTTTTGCAACCATCGATATTCACTATTCATCTCAGCAGTTATCATTACACATGACTTTAACCAAATCCCTAAACAACTTTATTTCACAGTTTAGCACATAATGCCATCAATGAGGTCTACTTTAAAAAAAATCTCAATCCATATTTGGAACAACTTGTTTTCAACATCCGTAACTCATATTCGGGTATAAAATTACCCAATGGAAAAATATTTCATTCTAAAAATTGGTTCTTTTGATATAATTATTGCGTTAAATTTGGAGACATATTGCGCGGCACGAGTTTCAGTTTTTCTTTTGTATTATTATAACACAAACAGGTATTTTACACTCATTGTTTCTTTTTTGACACGCAAAACCCGTCCAGTTTGTTATAACTTTTCTGTCAATTTTACTTTTATTTACTGTCGTATCCGCCATATTTGAATTTATGTCTTTCACGCTCCTGTGACAGTTTATTACTGTCACTATTGAGAAGTTATATTCATTTTTGCTTCCTTACAAATATTTATATATAAAAAAAATAAGAGAAATGTATTCCTCCTAATTCCTAGAAATTATTGTGATGGTAAATTCGAAGAATGATGTAAGATGCGATTTTGGTTCTTCAATGTCAATTTTCTACGTTTCTGCTATAAACACAATTTTCACGAATTTTAATAAATATATTTTTTTCTATCGTATCTATAATCGGGTAACGACTTCGCCATCGATTTATTAGAAAACGTCAGAAATTTAATTCAATTTCGAATTAATTTATTCCATGAAGTGTGAAATAAATTTCAGGAAATTTTTAATTTAAATTTTTAATTATGTAGCTTTGAATAAAAAAACTGTGACAGCTGATTGGGGGTAATAAAATATATTATGTAATTTTTAATAAATATTCAATAGGCAATTAAATTTTATGTAATTTTTCTACTTTGTTTACAATTATAGTTTAATGTCGAAAAATTTTCGAACTTGTATCGAATATTGAAAAAACAAAAACAAATCGGAGAAATTCTTGTTTTTCACTGAGATTTTTTTTAATTTAATTCAAAATTTAAAGTTACAACGAAGACCAACCAGCAAGAACCTTACGCAGAAGAACCACAACCAGGTGTATATCAATGGTACCGGCTAATTAACATAATGCGTATTTTGTTGAGAGGAATTAAAAACTTTTATTCCTTGCGGTAATCCATTCCGATAAATTTTATACTCGGGGGAACGAGTGGACCTGAAGTTCTAATGGGCTTCGCGTGATGATAATAAGAATGCATCCGGTTTGTTACTAAGCATTATCAGGTTGGGATTTTCTAAATTGATTGGAATAAACGCCCGCTTATGGTGCTGAGCACAGGTGGATTCCGAGTTGTGAGGAGATAGAGGTCAGAAGTTTTTGACCTCTGAATGATCTTTTTCAAGCAGTTGTGGAATAATGATGAATGAAAAATTAGTATGGGTAAAAGTGTAGTCAAGTGCTTTCAGGTAACTATTAATAAAGAAATGGTTTTTGGGGAAATTTAATTTCTATGATTTATTGTCGATCATTGCGATGAGTAATAGTTAATATACAAATACCAATATCAGATTATAAATCAGCTGGTACGCTGGCCTGATCGTTATAAGAGATGAAGTTCAAGCAAGTTGTGCCGAAAATGCGGATCAGTGTCAGTGATCTAGGTTGCGCGTGCAGGACAGCCGTTGTGTCGCACAAAACAAGACGTCCGTGCCTAAACCAATGAGGAAGACGATACGATTATCGGACGAAAAGACGATAGGAGTGGCTAGTTTTTTTCTGGCTCCTCATCGTCTTACTCCTTTAGTTATTAAAGACGGCTACAGCCTTCTTGACCTGTTTATCGGACGGCTGGGATTACACGACCGTAGCACAAGCTACCTTCCTGCCGGCTTACTCGTTTAGGCCGAATGAGAACGTCTGCCTATCAGCCGAAGGCAAACGGAACGGTCGAAAGTTTCTACCGGCAATTCACAACTGTTAAATTAAAACCGACTTACAATAATCACCAGTCGAACTCTTACGGTCACAATCTGAGACCTAATTCGATTTCTATCTCAACTGATAAAAAAACCCAATAGACCCCTTATAGTCCGGGAGCCAGTAATAGATTTTGGCTGAAACACTCAACTCAGGTGTACTATAAACCACCGTGAACGTCAGCTGGGAGAGCGTGGGTGGGTGGGACAACGGGTGCCCATCAAACGCGTAAAAAAATGGTTTCAGTGATTTCACTCCGGCTGAAAATGTGTCCAATAACAGATGCCATGAAACGAAAAGGAATAAAAAATGCCAACTGGCTGTAACTTATTAGTGGAATACACGTCAGCTTCTCATACAAACATAAAAAAAAATTTGCTAGTCATTTCATTTAGGTTTCAGCAGAAATGAAATGAATGATAAAAATCTGTCACTGGCTCCCTATTAGAATTTCTCACTCGTCTTCGTTCGCATATGCAGAACTTCAAGGCAACGTATCCTTTACAAATAATTTAAAAGTATGTACACTTGCATAAGGACTTAGAGAGCTTCGACTACGTCATTATGCGCAACGATCGGGTACGAAAACCTTTCGGACACATCATTCCAAGGCTCCTACAGAGTAATCGAATGATTACGAAAACACTTCATGGTCGATTTAAACAGCACAAATAAGTCATTGCCCCTACTGTCTAAAAAAATAACTCATGCAATCCAAGAGTTCAAGCGCGAAGTTCGCTGGTTCCTCTTCATCCAGCCACGATCACCGATCATAAATTTGTCGACCATACAGCAATGAATTAGGCTCTGTTGGATTTTGAGAAATCCATAGTCTATTAGATCTTTCAGATCCCGTCTTAGAAACAGCATTATCTTCTGCTTTATTCACTTTGCTCTATTAGCTAAACTCCAAGCTCTTGGTCAGTTCTCACTCATAGAAAGTTAAGCTCGCTCCGCTCGCTGGACGGATCCAACCACAAAAGGGTTGGATTAACATCTTAAAGTCTTGAAGAACCGTTTATTGCATAATATTAAAATATTTTCGCAAATCTACTTGTTCTACTTATGAATGAATTCTTAGATTGCAGTAAGCGCGGTAAGGTTAGCTGAAGGAGGACACAGTGAGCAGAGTCGACTAATCTAGTGTTGCAAGAGTATCAATGCCATGTAGAAAAAAGAACATTGATTTTGTTGAAACAACGTGAAGTTAATTTTTACTATGTTCGAAAATTGATCACTTACCCAATCGCCATGATCGAATATTCACCGGTAAAGTAACCACATTCCCATCACAGGAACCATATTCTTTTGATGGTCGAAGTGGTAGAATGGAAAATATTTACGTTTCTGAGTTTATGCTAGTGATCGAAAGTTTTTTTTGTCGAGATCGAAGATTTTAGAGTGGATATTTCAAAAGATATGTGATATAAATGGATTAAATAAATTTTTCTACAAATATACAGAATATGTAGTAAAGTTTGAATTTGCCTTAAACCCATCGAGGATGACGTATTCCTTCATATTGTGGCACTCAGTGCGTCTGGCCCTCATGACATTTCTATTCATACCACGACACGCTATACCTCAGATTGGAAGGCCAAACTGCTTCAACAGACTCAGAGGTCTACAAAAAATATTGATCCCTCTCGTTTAGACATTCTTTCCTGTCTAGTTTCCTTATCAAAACAACACAAAAAAAATCTAAAGTGAGATATAACTTATCAGTTTCTCATAAGGGCCCTATGAGACAACCTCATTACAAATGAAATAGGGCAGTCCCAACATCTGGATTACTTTTTAAAAAGCTTATAGTAATACCCTTATGCTTCAGTTTTACTCATACAAAGCTTTAGTTTTTGCTGTTACATTGCTTCATATTTCAAGCAATTATGTAGGTCGCCGTGAAGGATGTTATTTACACACTCAATAGACTGGTTCTGGTTCGCTTAAAGAGGTCAAGCAGCATTGGACCTGGTTAGTATTAAGTTAGGGGACCGCGAGAGGGCCGCTAGATTTTAAAAATTTGTCCGCCCACCGCCAGATACACACTTCCATTGGAATCGGAACACAATTGGAAAATTAAATCATATTTACGCGGTCATTTTGTATTTCGGCCATTATGAATTTCTAAAATCGGACATTGAGATGCATCATGGGAGACCTCCATGCACCGTCATACAAAGTTTCGAAACTTGTGCAATTCGAAAATATGGGAATTTTATGGGATTCGGAACACAAGTAACAAAATTCGTCCACCATATTGGCGCGGCCATTTTGAATTAATAAATAATTCTAATGAAACATTCGTTACCTCAAAAAAATCCCAGATGCCGATTTTCATTGGAATCGGAACACAATTGGAAAATTCGTCGGCTATATTATCGCGGTCATTCATAAGTTTTGACCATAAATTAAAAACCCCTAGATACCTACTTTAATTGAAATCGGAACACAATTGCAAATTCATATTTGAGTAACCATTTTGAATTTCGGTCATATTTCGGCGGCTATTTTGAATTTAAAAATCGCATCACGGGAGATCCAAAATTTGTTTCCATGGAATTCATTGTGCCGCTACATTTTTTCACTAATGTCGCCGTCACATTACGGATATGTTGGGATCAACCTTTAAAACCTTTGTGGGTCGCGAATCCCAAGTTGAGAAACAATGCTCTAAATTGCGCTAAATTGAGATATCTCAGCAAAATGTGTTTCATGAGTAATCCTGTTGCTCTAGCTTGCCTAAAGGGGCTTAGATTAGTGTTTCATGAGCCTGCTCTAAGTTGAACTAGAGCAATTTTAAGAACGGGTTTCTGCTCTATCTTTTTGGGCAAGATTTTTTGCTGTAACTTGCTCGACTGTTCTACTCTAAGCTGCACTTCCTTTTTTCGGTTCCATTAAACCCAACCTTCACAATCCTTGTGAAATAAAAACTAGAACCTATAGCGGAAGGCCTTATAGGAGTATACCAAGCTGGTTTTAGGACGAACAGGTCAACATCGGATCAGCTGCTGACCTTAAAAGAAATTCTGGAGAAAACCTGGGAAAGGAATATAGATATATATCAGGTATTTGTCGACTTTCAACAGGCATATGACTTGTTAAACAGAGAGATGCTGTACAGGATCCTATTGCAATTAGGAGTCCCCTCCAAGCTGGTACGACTGATAAAATGTGCAACGAATAGCTCCCTGGCGAAAGTAAGGATCCAGAATTCAGGAACAGAAGAGTTCGAAGTGCGACAAGGACTTAGGCAAGGAGATGGACTAGCCCTCAAGCTTTTCAACTTGGCCCTAGAATGGGTGATAAGAAAAACGTCAGTACAGAGAAGTGCGCCCATAGCAACGCAGTCTGTACAACTACTTAGATATGCGGATGACGTGAACATCGTGGGAAGGTCCTTCTTGGCAGTAAAAGAAGTCTATGTCGAATTAAGAGAGGCGGCCAAGGACAGAGGGCTCAACATTGCCGAAGAGTAAACAAAGGTGATGCAACAATCCAGAGCTGGAAGGTTTAGAATGGGAAGAAATATAACCATCTACGAACACAATCTAGAAGTAGTCGATAAAGCAGTATACCTTGGGTCTACAATTACAAAAAGAAACGATGAAAAGGAAGAAATAACTAGACGAATACTACTGGCTAACAGAGCTTTTTATGCCCAAAAACAATTTCTGCAAGATTTGTGCACAGAAAAACGAAACTTTCACTCTACGAAACAGTAATACGACCAGTACTGTGCTATGGCAGCGAAACTTGAACTGATTACCCAGGACATAGAGGAACGAGTCAACAGGTTTGAGAGGAAAGTTCTCAGATGCATAATAGGCTCAACGAAAGAGGATGGAATATGGCGAAGGAGATACAACAACGAGTTGTATGAAATTTTTGACGACCCACAACTCTCAACATTTAAAAAATCAACAGACTAAAGACTAGCCGGCCACGTGATTAGGATGGATGACAACCGTATTCCAAAACGGCCCATAGTGGCAGAAATTCCAGGAAATAGACCAGTAGGTAGACCCAGGAGGAGATGGATAGACTCTGTGACGGCTGACGCAGAGACAATGCTCAACATTCGGAACTGGAGAACTGCTGCAAGGAACCGTCAAACTTGGAGAAATGCCCTAGAGGAGGCCAAGGCTCGAGCTTGAGATGTAGTGCCATTGGATGATGGATGGATGGAAACCCAGTTTAACTTTTTATTTGTATACAAATTAAGAAACGACAAAATTTTTAGGTTAAGTTTTGCTCAACTCTTTTATGTTAGGTTTACAAAATTTTGTTTTCGTTTTCTGTTTTACTCAAAAGTACTAAAAAGCATAGAAAACTCACGCAGCTATTTGCAAATCCCTAATGGCACCATTTAAAACAACCAAATTTTGCAACTGTCATTAAAAAGCATTGTTCTTTGACAACTCGATTCTGGTAAGTATTTATTATACAAAAATCGTTATTTTAATAACGTTATTTTTATATTTGAATATAAAAATGATAAAATAAACTGGATAAAAATTATCAAAGAATGTAAAACTTTACAAAAATAATTTTCACAATCAACTCAACAATGATTGACTTTGACGTATTGACCACGCTTTGGAAAAATTCAAGGAAAACAAGAATCAATAAAAATTATCAAGATCAATCACGAAGCGTGTTGCCGCCGGTGGTGCCTTATGGTTTGGTTGTAAACCAGATTTCACAATTCACTTTTAAACACGTTATTAATATCGACAGGCATTAATAAAAATAAGAAATTTCTTCACGCTCTAAATATATTTATCAAATAAATATTAATCCACCATTATCGATTGGAATTAATCAATCAATAATATAATGTATATAAAAAAATCGCCAGCTTATTAAGGTAAGTTTAATTTTAAATTAAAACTATAAATTACTTTTTATCCATGAAATCAAAAATGATTACTTTATTTAAAATAATTCCAAGAAGGAATGTTGGTGTACCCCACACAATGTCGTTGAATGGCGCATTTAAAATGAAAATAATAAAAAAAAATTATTGCAATAAATCGAGCGAAGGCCGACAAAGTTCAAGTTATCGATTATTTCAAAATATTCGTTGATTCCAGATTTTATTTAAGGAAATTACATCATTATTGACGTGTGAAGATTAAATTTTATATAAAACATTTTTCGAAGTGCGAAAAATTCATTCATTTTTGATTAGTTTGTCTCGATTTTCGAAAGGAATATTCCCGTTTCGAACAAAACTGATGTAAAGTAGAAATCATATTTTTGTTTTAAATTAATTAAAAAACTCATTTCCACCAATTACCGCGTTCAGGTAAAAATTAAAACGATTTTTTTGTTTTCAATAAAAATTAATGGAAGAAAAAATTCTGCTCATAAAAATGGCCTTGACTCATAAAATATGCGGCGGCGGCGATCGCACTTTACATCCGTAAAGCATGAATTAATTCTCATCTGCTTGAGAGTAGCAGCAGGTGCCGCCGCCACAGACGGGTTTATCCACTTCATTTTTGCACAGATTTACATTTAATCGTCGAGATAATTACTGGGCATCCATAATTGAAATTTTATTATTAAAAATACATTTTTATATCTACTAGAATACACCTACCTAGAGGCAAGTGGGAAACATCACCACTGACAAGCAGGGCGCATCCTAGAACGAGCAAAGCTGCTGCTGTGGTGAAGGATGCAATTTTGAAATTCATTTTTATTTATTTTTAAATAATTATTAAACTTATATTTTTCACTTATTATTCGAAAACACACGGAACACGATCAGTTGCGCTGCGCGTCACTGCTTAACAAGAACTAAACGGCTCTCGGACAATTCAAGATCTTAAGAAGAGGTTTTTAACACTTGAACCGTAACGATCGAAGACTAGATTGGAAGGGGATAAACATATGTAAGCTTCTTACTACTTCGAGTCCAATAGATTTTTAGGTACCCCAACTAGTGTGCCGTCATAACTAGATTCGGTTCCTGTTGGTGCTCCGCGCACCGCACTTGGGGATCTTGCTGCATTTATCACACCAATATTCTAATCGGTTTTTAGAATTTTTTTATCAATGATTAGAAACTGGTTTCTCGCGGTGTAAATTCAATGCTCTTTGAAATATTTCGAGAACTTATCCTGTTTATAGATTCTTGGTTTATGGAGATGGTTGTGGATGGTGGTAAAATTTAATTGCATTATGCACTTAAGTTCAAGTTACATTTAAGTGGTTTTCGGTTGAGATTTCGAATAATTTCGAAATTAACGATTTGACAGTTTTATTTTTTCGATTATATTGCAGTAATTTAAGTAGTGATGGTAGATAGGTTAAATTAAGTACAATCGGCAACCCTGTTTAAGGGCTATTTTTAGGTGATAAACTAAGCTTAGGGATCAACCCCTTCAGTAACAGTGGCCCGTCATGTCGTTCGAATAATGATGCAAGGTCTAGTATTTAGCTTAGTTAGAAGAAAAGAAAATGGTGTAAGGGATGCTGAAGCAAATGGCGATGAAACTTACGTTTGAGCTCTAGGATGTTGTGCAGATCGGAATGAAGATCACACTTTGGACCGTCTCTAGGAGTGATAAATTGACAAAAGCTATTGACCAACAAAGTCATCCGTCTTCTCGAGCATAATTGGCATTATGGTGCCTGTGCTGAAAGCCGGTCGTGGGGCGTGACAGCAGTGTCGTCCTAAGATATTCGACGCCCGTGGGCTACTAAAAAAATACGCCCCTTTTCATAATAAAATACACGGGATGTCTAGCGCGAACGACGACCTATCCATCCCCTCCTGATTCTACTTACTGGTATATTTCCCAAAAATTTCTGATACCATCAGCTGTTTTGCGATTGTCCTCTATCCTCATTATGTAGCCGGCAATTCCTAGTCCGTTAATTTTTATTAAAGTAAAATAAAAACTAAGGTATTATAGTTAGTCAAAAGATGCACAGAGCGCATAACAAACCTAGACCTAGACCGACAAACAGGAAGGCCTTATAACACCCATTGATACAGAGGATCGTGCTTTTCAGATATTGCATATATGTAGATGATATAGTTCGCATGAATGTAATTAAAAAAAACAACCATAGTATTGTTACGTTTTTACGGCTTAACGGATTCGTAGGATTAATTAAGGAATACACTTTTTAATTATCCACACAAATATTTATTTATTACAAACCAAAACACAATTTAATAACAAACACAATTCTTATAGTTCACTATAATCACTTTCAATTTAATATTTCGCACTATTAAATTCTATCTATCGCTTTATAATTCACTTTTAAATCACCACTTTTCACTGTTCTCACTTCAGAACACTTTCATCGCCTTTCAAATCAAAACTGACTTTCTCAGCGCCTGCAAGTCGCTTTTATATCCCAGCTCCACCTTTATCTAACTTCTGGAACCTTCGTCCCTTTTGCAGTGCCTAGTGGTATGTTCTTTTCTTTTCGGCAAGAAGCTTGAAGTTGTCTTCACTTATCGCGCGTTCCAATTTTAGTTTAGTACATAAGTCATTAGTTCAGACAACAACCACAGTCGTTAACGACAATCGTTGATTCAGCTTTTTAACGAACAGATGGCGCATAAAACATCACAGTATGTAGTAATAATAGATGCGTTTTCTAAATTTGTTCGCTTGTACCCCACTAAGAGTACGTCAAGCGTGGAGGGTGTCGACTGGTTGAGGAAGCTGACAGCTATTTTTGGTAACCCAAAAAGGATAAAATCGGACCGAGGAACAGCTTTTCCAGCCAATCTGTTTCAAAATGACTACATAGAAGAAGGCATACCACATTCTTTAATCACTACTGGCGTCCTGAGAGGAAATTGACAGGTAAAAAGGAATCGCATCCTAGTACCGATCCTAACCAAATTATTGATCGCGGGGCCAAACTTGACGTACAAGCACATTGATCGAGTTCGCCAAATGATAAATACCACCCAAAAAACAAGAAGTACGAAGCTCTAGCCCTTTGGTATTTTAACTGGCATGGAAATAAAGATAGCAGTATTACCAGACTTTCAAGCCTTTATAAAGGACGTTAATTAAAATTAACTACAGAACTAGCAGGAGATGGTTCGACAAGAAGCCAAACAAAATGTTACTCAGATTCAACAGTAGAATAACAGACAAAGTAGTAAGAATCATAATACTGAAAGTGTCTATAAGGAGGACGCCTTGGTTGCAGTGAAGCGAACACAATTTAGCCCAAGGTTGAAATTAAAACCTAAGCTTGTGAGACCTTACCGTGTAGTAAAACGGCAGAATCACGTCTGGCCACGAGGAGTCTAGGATAACTACAGCCGCGGCGAATGGCATTAAGGAATAGGGCTAATTATTCGGACCGAATGTGAGTTAAGAACCTATCTGAACTCGTTTTACATTCAAAGTACGAGCTTTCCGAACACTCTCCATTCTATTGAAGTACACTACAATGTGAGTCCTAGAAAGAGGGCACGACTTTCAGCATATAGGAAGTGTTAAGTTGAGTTTAGGCCTCTGTGCTGAAAGTCGTAATCGCGCACCTTGATATGTTATCCCACGTATGGTGACTTATACGGGGGTAAACTGTTCGCTTTCCATTAGCCATGGTGACGGTTCTGGCGGATTTGCACAGATCCTCTATATATTGGCAATGTAGCCTCCATGTTTGTCTCTATTTTCCTGTTGATTAAAATGTAGCCGAGTTGTCGACCATATCTTGATCCAGTAGTATCGATTTATGAAGATTAGGAAGAAGGCGGGTAATAGAATCTAGCCATAGGGCCACTAGTCTAGTCACTGGTTGACTCGGCCAGGTGTAGAGTTTGGTTCAACGCCGTCCAGTACTACTTTGATATGAAGGACGGAAAGAAGGCTTTTGTTCTATTTCCTAGACGATACCAATAGCCTTGAATTTTGTTAGCACAGCGGGGTGCTATCAAAAGTCTTGAAGACATTTGGAGCAAACAAAGTTGGGCCAAGAGTTTGTGCAGGGGTTTAGCCAAAGATGAACGAGGACACAATTAACACTGAAATGACACCTGTGGGAAAAGACACGGTGTCCGATTGTACCCAAACAGACGGACAATTGCAAAAAAACGTTCGGTTGTCGCTCTGCCTTTTTTCTTCTTCCTTCCGGCACAGCTGTGGCAGGAGAACTTGTATGGAATTCTCAATCCCGCCACATGATACCTAAAGTGATGATCAACACGATTCTGGAGATGTTCTTCTGCGCTATTATCTAACTATTGGCTTGCTATAGTCAGCCCAAGTCTTGATAGTGTGAGCCCATAATGTTTAAAATGGAGTATACTATTGAAAGAAAATATTTGACGATATCTCTCGCCAAGTACCGCGATTTCTGAACATTTGCGGTTTCTACAATATTTGCTCCTAGTCTGGCAAATTTATCTACCGTCTCATTGCCATTGGCATTCCTATGGCCCAATGAATAGTGACCCTGTACTTTGTAGCAAACGAAAAGATCTACCTTTGAAAGCTTTCGATCAGACAACAGAATTAGCCTGGATCCGTGGCCTTGGGGTCATTTGTAATGTTACACAGGATTTTTGGATTGCCATTAGTTCCATCTGGAAAACGCTGGCAGAATTAAGTAAAGCGGCCCATACACTTTCAGTTTAACTGCGCAGTAAACTGTGTGAACTGTGCAGATTCGAGCTATTTTCACTCAGTCCTGTGCTTCTGGACCCTCTATAGCTCCGATAAACTGCGCAGGTCAGACACTTTATCGTTCAGTTCTCTCAGTTCCGTCCATTTGCCATTATTAAAAAAACGTATTCAAATCAACAAAAACTGACGAGACTGAACAAAAACACCGTACAACGAACTGAAGAATCCACACCCTTTCAGTTCAGTTTATCGTACAGTTTTTTTTACACAGTTCAACTGCGCAGGTAAAACTGAGAGTGTGTGGGCCGCTTAAAAACGAAGAACTGAGAGTGCCATTTCGTGTTTTAATTTCACCGATTCCACCTCGACAGAACGCTACTCTGTTGATCGAACAGGCGACGACTTGCGCGGTTATTATGCTTACAGGCAGTGGCAGGAGAAGAGTCAAGGATTGTTTGTAAAGAGGAAGTTAAGAAGGAAAGTTATTTAGGTGGGAAAACAAAGGACCATGCCAGGAGTGGATTCGAAGCACAGACCATGGTAGTCGCCCACTTTAACCGCGAGCCCGGCCGGCTTCAGGATGACTTGTACAGAAAGCCCCCGTTACTTCGACACAAATTATTCTTTGCCTTTGGCCTACTATGTCACCGCTGGGTATGTATGTATGTCATCAGTGGTCCTTTTTGTAGTCTGGGCTAGACACCCATAGAATCAAGAAGCACAAACTTCTTGGTAGTATTCTGTCCACTTTCCGACGCGTCGTCACCTTTCCTAAGCCCTACTGTTTCTGCTCGGTAAGGACCTTCAAGGGTCACGTTTATTTCACCAGAACGTCTTCCTTCTGGCATACAAAGCTATGTTGGCCTTCCTCCTTCTAAGCTCTGGGCGCCCTGGTCTACGCCATCCATCCAGCGAAAGTTGGGCCTCCTTCGCTGTCGCACCCAATAGATCTTACCGTTGATTCCCTCATCTATCATTTATTGTCTATATTGACGAAGTTTTCTATATGACAATGGAAGCGTATACAGAGCCTAAAACATTTATCAGATGTTAGTAACAATTGCATGATGTTTGAAACTCGTAAAAGTTCAGGTACTTATTATTTAATGACGTATTCAAACTGTATTTTTTCAAATACCATAAAATAATGTAATATTCATGATAGCATCACAAACTATGGGATACAGCACAACGGCTGGAAAAATATAAGGTAGTCCGGATACTGTAACTCTTACGATTAGTTACGAATAATCTTCAACAATTAATAAAATTACAACACTCAGGCGTAAATTTGTTGTGAAACAATAAGATTCGAGCTAGAAAAATCCGTAATTCGACAGGTTCCCACAAGTAATTGGTTACAATAGTTGCGCGTTGAGACTTGGTGACTACTGGAATTTTAGAATTTTTACGACGGGAAGTTTTTGTTATTTTTACGGGCATAGATCCGGCAGAGACAAGGCGTATGCGTATGTATAAAGATTATTAAGTGGAAGATGAAATCAGTGGAATAGGTGAGACTTTCATGCGAATATATGAGATACATGTGCCGTGGATGCACAAAGGAATTACGACGGAACCCTAGGCCACCAATCTAAGGTGATGCTATGGGTGATGGAGATAGCTACCATTATAACTACACATGTTTTTGTAACTAGTTGATGCAGGTAGTTTAAGCCTTCCACGCTGACCTTCACTTCATGCATTTGGAACAATTGCATTATTTAATGACCCATAGATCTTTAGTACTGCGACTAGTAAAATGATCTGCCGACTGACCTATTATATGGGAATTTCCAAAATATTGGGATTATTTTTTATAACAAATTGCCTTTTTAAAGACAAAATTTAATTAAAATCAAAAAAATTACATCAAACTTTAATGACATCAAAGAAAAAAAAATTATTGACATCAAAGGACAATGGGCAAAAAAGCACGGGACCTGGTACAACCCTCCAATAGCAATAATTTAAACATCATTGGATAGGTATTTCTTAGTAGAACAATATTGACAATGGCGGCGTTTTTCTATTCGTTGTCCATTCGGAGTTATAGGCCGCTTTGTCCATCGATTTTGCTTGCATATATTATATTTCTTATTTTCAAAAAAATATTGGTTAACCAGAAAACGACTGAATCCTGCGCGCGCACCGAGCCGTTGCCGAGTTTTGGGGGTGGGGCGGGAGGACAATATCGGTCTCCGGGGCGTAACTTAGTATTTTTACGGAACGATAAAATTCTTGATGTTATAATGACAAGAATAATACGTATCGGTAAAAAAAACATTAAATAAAAGCATAAAAAAACATTTTCACATTTGTAGCCATAACTCCAAACGGACAACGAATAGAAAAACGCCGTCATAGTCAATATTTTTCTACTTAAAAATACCTATCTAACGATGTATATATCATTGCTATTGAGGGGTTGTACCAATCCGCCCATTGTCCTTTAAAAAAAAATATTTCCCATACCGGGAATCGAACCCGGGCCTCCTGGGTGAAAGCCAGGTATCCTAGCCACTAGACCATATGGGAGATGAATGCTGCCTGTCAAAGAACATGCATGAATAAAGGTTAATAGCTTAATACTAGCCAAACTAGCCAATACTTCGATTCATGATAGATCATTTGTGTATCTCCTTCAAACGTTGTTTATCTCAAAACTGGACTTAGGCTACTAATCAGCCTTACATAGCTCTTAGATTAGGGTTCCCACACTTCTTCAGGTGTTAAATTGCGCTTTTCCTGTATGGCGAAACCTGCGTCTTTCAAATGCAATACAATTGCAGAAGGCAGGTTAAGCGGTTCGACAGTGGCTGCCATATGTCGGTATCAATTTTATCTTTCAAGCAATATCGGAGTGAAGTATGCCCTGTAGTAGTAAGACAAAACTTCTCCCCATATTCAAAGTTTCGTATAATTACTGGATGTTCCACAGAAAGGCTCTGGCCCAATACGCAGGATGCAGACAACTTGCCTGCTCCTTTCCGTTAAATACCTTATGTCCTGGTTGATATCCACTTGAGGGCAACTCTGCCAGTGGATGCAGTGACTCTCAATGAACTTTTTCAACACTTTCAGAATATAAGTTCCACTCGATTCTTTTATCTAGAATGATCCGTAGGTATTTCCTTCTCAAAAGTAAAAGGTTTAACCTGATTTAGTATGAGATCTTGAAGATTTGCCTTTCTTCGGTTGACACCCTGATGCAGAGCTCCTGAACAATTAGTGGCCATAAAAGGGGTGAGAGTACCGTGTGGGGATCCCTTTTCTATGGATTCCTATATATGAACATACGTAGGGGAATGATATGATCCAAAACGGCGTAATTTGTGGTTCACAATCATTGAAGGCCTGATCATGGTTGGCGCTTGAAGTGACGAATGGCGCGCGGACTGACATTTCACGGAAAAATCGCATTCAGGCGTATCAGGCGAATTCGTTTTTTTTCCGACACATGCCAGTTTTTTCGAGTACTATGATTCTGTTTTTCAGTCCCCGCGCCATTTGTCACTTCAAGCGCCAACCATGATCAGGCTCTGAGCTTACGGCTGCAGAAGGATTCAAGAGAAGGAGAAATGAAAAGGCCATGCATTAAATGAGGGAGGGGTAAGGTTTTCGTTAAGTTCATACGGAGAGTCCTACTGAGCAGACCACAGTGAAGCTTAAGTTTAGACTGTTGCCCGTAGGTTTTACGAAGAATATAACTAGTGTGATCGCAGCAGATCATAACGCTATTCAAGACGACTCCAAGATTTCTCACATATCCAACGCAGTCGAGAGGGACCCCATTTAAAGCATTGAAGTCACGAAGAACAGTGGGAGAAGAGGATATATTAGGATTTCAGAGGATTGAGTTGTAGAAGGTTCAAAGAAGACCAAGTGGAAATATGCTGGAGGTCGGCGACTAGCTTCTCAATACATCTATCAAATTGATCTTTTGATGACGAAATATAAAGTTGCACATCATCTGCGTACATGTGAATCTTGGTGATATTAGCTGAAGGAAGATCATTAATGAAAATACTGAATAGGAGAGGCCCAAAGATGGGCCTTGGAGGACGCAGGTATGAAGTAAGGCAATCGAAGAACAATTGGCGCCGAGCACGACTTTTTGAGAACTCTTAGTTAAAAAGCTATGCATCAAATTGAGGGCAGAAGGGGAAAAATTTACTTGGTGAGAGTTTTTGCAGAAGCAAGGCGTGGTTAACACTGTCGAACGCTTTAGAAAAATCAAGTAGCACCAAACAGTAAACATGTTAGTAATTTCCAATTTCGGCCTCAACATTGTCCTCCCACCTTGACTGTGGTTTACCAACTGGTCTTCTGCCATCTGGTAGTACGTACAGGGCTTTTTTTTGTATCCTTGAGTCATCCATTCTTTGGACATGACCGGCCCAACGTAAACGTAGTAGCTCAGCATGTGTCGAGAGTTTACACTCTTTCTATAGATCGTACAATTCGTGATTTTAGCGTATTCTCCATGCATTATCTCATTGATTGGGCCGTATATCCTTCGGAGAACCTTCCTCACAAATATATCCATCTTGACGGCGGATTTGTGGAAGATACTCCATGCTTCACATCTATACGTTGCTACTGTGCGTATGATAGTTTTGTAAACTCTTATTTTTGTTTTTCTATGGATGTCTCTGGATTTCATGACTGGCAGTAGTGAGAAGTATGTTCTGTTTGCGGCGTTTATTCTTCGCTGCACGTCTATCGTTTCATCGTTGTCTTTGCTGACTGTAGACTAGTGTATCTAGTTTATAAATTTGCTTACCCGTTCGAAGTTATGTCCCCCCAGGTGGTGTTGTAGTTTCTTCTTCTTATTTCCACCCTTGACTAAATTAGAATTTTCCTTTTTTCTGCATTTGTTTGCAGCCCTATATGTTTTGCTCCATCTTCTAATTCCGTAAAAATTTCTCTAAGGTATGACAGTGATCTAGCAAGGCAGTTTATATCATCGGCATATCCTGCCAACTGTTTTGATTTGTTAAGCAGGGTTGCGTTCGCATCAATGTTTACTTTGCGAATTACTCCTTTAGACAGAGATTAAATAGCATGGGTGCTAGCCCATCGCCCTGCTTTAAGCCTTGTTTGACTAGGAAGGACTCCGTCAATTCTCCTTGTATTCTGACTGCACACTTTGTGTTTTCCATTGTCATTCACTATCTTTAGGGGGATGTTTAGGTCCAACATTGTCGCATACATATGCTCCCTGTCGATGCCGTCGTATGCTTGTTTAAAGTCGATGAAGAGTTGATACACGTCGATGTTGTATTCCCAGTATTTTCGGAGGATTTGCGTTATTGAAAATAGTTGATCCATTGTTGACCTATTTCTTATGAATCCAGCTTGGTATTCATGTATGATTGTTGAGGGAAACCCCTAAATTCAATAGCGCGATAAGCCTAGACACCCTAGCAACTGTCTTTCAAGCAGAGGTGTACGCAATACTGACAGGCACTCATGAGAACTTTAAAAGGGGCTACCAGAAAAACGTCATCGACCCAAGGCCGGTTATTGGAGTGCCCACCAGCTTGTTGCAAAGGGCCCTGGCTGATCCAGGCTGCTGAATTTGTTCAAACGATCTGGCCCACAAATATGAAGCATAGCGGTGTAGTACAATAGGCCAAATGAATGGCCGCAGTATCTTTGGACCCAAAATCTCACAAAGGAAAAACAAAATACAATAGACGAAATGAAACAGCAGTTTTGGAATCATTGTGATCTGAAATTTTGCGGAAAATGCGAGCGAGTAAATGCTTCTCTTTATTAAGAAACACACCTTTCTTTTCAGGACGGTCACGATAGAATCAGTTTCAAGCTATATGAAGTTATTGAATCGAGTTAAACATTCTAAATAAATGTAAAATACTTTAACTTACGCAAGCCGTCTTCAATCTTCATCATCATTTTGGATGTGTTGAATCTTGATTTTCTTGAAAACGAGCTAATTGTGATAACTTTTCTTTAAACACTTCCACAAATCCCTAGAGTTCTTTTCACTCTATTATATAAAACTTCATTACAGTTTGTTGCTGTCCTATAAAAATAGCCTTACCGTTAATTGTTCTTCCTTGTTTGCTTAGCTTTCCACATTGTGTTCTTAAGGAGAATTGGACCCAAAGAATGCATCAAATGCGTCAGGTTATTTTTAGAGTATCTTGAATTGTAGATTCACGAATTGATGGCACTAGACAATCCAAAGTGTTCTTTTAAAGCTAGTTTTTATTGATGATGATGAGTTATTAAAGTCCTGATGTATCTAATTTATACTTATAGAACCGACATTTTTCACCGCTTTCAACTTCAACACTCCGACATAAAAAGGGCGTCCTTCCAACTTGTGGAATATATTAAATAAAATGCAAATATTTAACGATCATGCGTTTACTTATTTCATATAATAGAAAACATACGTTAAATGAACTGAATAAAAACGAAGAAAAAACGCCAAAACAATTCGACCATGTATATAAGTTTAGATTTTATTAAAGGCAGCGATATCGACGGACTGGACATAGTCCTCAAATTCTTGGATTTTCTCTGATAGCAAATCGATTGAAACTTTCTCATCTTCAATAACGCACATAATCTGTAACTTATGAATGCCATAGCCGACTGGGACAAGTTTGGAAGCACCCCACAGAAGACCGTCCATTTCGATAGATCGGACCTTGTCTTCCATATCTTTCATGTTTGTCTCATCATCCCAGGGCTTAACATCAAGCAGGACCGATGATTTGGCAATTAAGGCAGGTTTCTTGGATTTCTTCGCAGCATAAGCGGCTACACGCTCCTCACGGATCTTTGCTGCTTCTGCATCCTCTTCTTCATCGGATCCAAATAAGTCAACGTCATCTACAAAATTCCAATGCAAATATGATATAAAAAAATGCTTCCTACATTGTAAATTAACTACTAACCATCTTCTTCTGCTGGTTTACTGTTTTGGACTGTTGGTTTACCACCAGCGGCTTGTGGCAGAGGAGCTCCAGTCCATGCTGACTTCTCTTTGGCATCATATGAGGAGATGTGACGATACCAACGTAGTGCATGTTGGAATTCATCACTGGGTGCCTTCTTCAGTGTTTCAAAAACAGACAGGTCGGCCTTTGTTGGCGTATAACTAATTAAACGAACAAAAATCGCATGTTTTATTATAATTAAAATTTCATGTTATAAAAATAGCTGCTACGTTGTAGGTTTACATAACCTCAATCCAAAAGAAAGTTTAAATATGTCCCCGGCTTACCCGCTGATATAACTGTGTTCCTCTAAGAATTTGTTCAATTCTTTAAGTCCATTTGGGGTATTTACATCACCGAAAGCCATTTTCCTGATGTTTTATTGAAACTTTTAGCCGCTATCTAAAATGTGGTGAACCGTCGAAAGGTTGACAACCGGAAAGAGAGAGGAAGAGTAGGGGAATTTCGAATTATTTTTCGAATTGAGGATTTGGTTTTTGACAAGATTCAAGAAGAAGAAGAACCGTGTGCAACGGACGGAAGTGAATCCATTGAAGAGAATTTTATATTTTAAGTGTAGAATAGGAAAACTCCTAGCTTAGCAACAAGTATGCACGAATGGTCACGACACGACAAGTCGTTTGAGTTGAAGAAAGTGACTTTCGAAAGTGATTCGACTAATCAAGATTTTAAGGGGCTTAAACTCAAATTAGCATTTCCACTCCAGGCCCCTGTGCTGAAAGTCGTAAATCGACTGAAACCTCACTTTCTTCATCTGTTGTAGAGACAAATAAGGGGAAGGTATATTCGCTGCTGTTTTCTTCCTCTCAATAAACCCTTAAAAATACTGCAGTCTGGTCTATGCAGAAAGTATCTTCAAGACGGTACTGCTGCTAATCCTCCAATTCTGTCTCGCAATGCAGACCACCCCAAGGCTAGTAGCCAGGCGAATCCTGTTGCTGAATACACAAGAAACCGTAAAGGCACGAAGGGCGATCTTTATAATGTTCAACTTGTCGAAAGAAGCTCTCCTCGTTGGCCGGGTTACAGTAACACAAGAACACAGTAACACAGAATGCAAATAAATTGACCACAATACGAGCAAATATTGCAGATCTAGCAGTGGAGGAAGGCCAAAAGTCGTTGAGTGTTACATTATCCTGTGCCTACTTTCTTTCCGCTGCAACGTAAGCTGTGTTTATTATGCCTGGTTTCACAGTGTTGGTTTAAGCTTTCGCCCCGCTGAATTTGAGCAGTAAGTTTAAGTTGTAGCTCATGACCAAATGGTTTCACAGTTTGTTTTTGTGCTCAGAATTGTGTGCAGAATGTGCACCTTCATACAAAGCGGTTTTTTCTATTCACTTTTGACACTAGCTGAGCATACCGATTCGTCGGTCACCCTTAGCAAGTTGACAGCATTATTTGTAAGGATTTTTGATAAGAAGACTCTTGGAAAACGAGCTTATGTTCTTCACAACGCGGGAAGCTGATGATTTCGAGACGCCAATAAAATCTGCAGCAATCAACAAGAAACTGCCTGTCGCATAAAATTGTAGTAAAGACTTAACTTTTGACGTGACAACGTCTTATAAATCGATGAGTATAGGAAGTCATTAGCGCGAAATCTCCCGTCCCGTTCCCGTCGCTAAATAGTGGTGGGGATAGTCGCGCGTGGCTGGTAGTGGTTGGTATTGGGCTCTTGTGAGGCCTCCTTTTCTTTATTAGATTTAAATAAAATTTTATTGAGCTTCATTTCTTATTAACATGGTTCTTACTCTATGACATTAGAGGCCGACTTCGCTATATGTCAGGGTCAGGGCCCTATACACTCTCTTACATTTCTAATTGGACCTTAGTCCGTACATCCATTTATAAAAGTCTACTACCATAGGCATTTAAAATTCTTATGGTTTTGCGCCACTTTCACCTTGTCTTGCTGGCCTTATACTACTAGTGCTACAAAAAATTAAACTAAGTGGCTGTATTCAGCTCGCTATTTACATATTCTTAATTGTTATTATTTATTTTAATTTACTTACTATTCTAGCTTAGGTACTAACTTACAGCATGTCTACGGGACTCGTCGGTATAATTACTATTTTTAATGGCCATACACTGTCAAATGCCTTTTTTTAGGTCTAGAGCGCATGCAACCGAGCATTTGCCTTCTCTAAGTTTAATCATCACTTACTATGATTACATGCCGGATCGAGGACTTGACTTGAGATCCAACTGACAGTTTAATCCGCGGCGAAAGTTCACCAGCTTGAGAGCTTGACTTCAAGCCGGCTTGAAATATATTTGACACTTCGCATAAGTTTGCTTCGAAATGCGTGATGGAACAAACGATTTTTTCTCATTTATGTGCAGCTTAAATAAATAAAATAAATTTATTAAGTGAATTGCATGAGAAGTGAAATGTACAACCAACGGAGAACTAATTTCAAAACTCAAGCGCTGAAGCAGGGGTTACATGGCCAATTTCAAGTCGATCCGACAAATTTTTCGGATCTACTTGAGTCAAGCTTACTTGAAGTCGATCTGAGGTTACATGACTTTCAAGTCTACTTGAAGCCGACTTCAAGTATGCATGTAATCATAGTAACTGACCCTTCAAGATTAGAAGGGCGTGTTCCGTTGAGTGCTCCTTTACAAAGCCGAATTGGAATCCAGCAATGATATTGTTTTCTGTGCAGAAGTCTTCTAGCCTTTTTAGTGTGATTCCTTCTAGCATTTTTCCCAAGTTGGAGAGGAGGGAGATCGGTCTAAATTCTTCAAAATCCTTTGCTGCTGAGTTTTTTGGGATTGGGATAATTTGGCTTTTTTCCAGATTGTAGGGAAATGGCAATTGTTAATGCAGTTGTTACAAATTGTTTCTTGTTGCGTACCCTTTTTATAACAGTTGAGAAACACTGCATTATTCCATGAAATTATCGCTTTAACAACACACACTAGTCACTGGCACTAACCGGTCCCGTCCACAACTGTCAAATGATATCTAAAAAAATTTAAAAACCTCATATATAAATCCATATGGCATACCCAAAAACCAGTTTAACCAAATCTACAACAAAACCATTTTTCAATCCCCACAATGCTGCCAACAAACAACCTAAAATATCACAACCACCACAGCACTACAGTTCTCACTATACATTTCTAACAAACACACACGCATATATAACAAGACATTTTGCAGGTTGCGCGAAAAGAGGACCCGAAGTTTTTCTCCTCTTCAAAAAAAAAGTTTTTCTCATCCAGGAAAAAGTAAATTTCCATCGAAATGTGTTTAAAATAAAATAATTGAAAATATTTTATAATATGTGCAAAAGTGATTGGGAATAAATCAATAACACGCTAAAACGAATGTGTAATTTTGAGATTGTGTTTAAAATAAAAAAAAAATTGAGAATTGCTAAAGGAAATCTGTCGTGAATGCGATATTTGAAAAAAAAGAAAAAGAAAAGAAAAAAAAATATTCCGAAAACTTGTTTAAAAAAAAAATTTGGATCAAATTGGAATATAGAAAATTCGGAGTTAGAGGAACGGTTTTTTTTGTTGGTGGTGTTTTTTGGGGTGAAAAGAAATTTTGTTTGTTATTTTTTTGGGATGTAGATTCTGGAGTTTTTAAAAGAGTTTTGACAATGAACACCGCCACCGCCGCCGCCGTTTCAGAAGCCCCAATCTCGGTTGGAGATTTTTTTTTGTGATTTGTTTTGTTGGCTTTGGCTCGGCCACACAAAATATATCGCCGTCACCTTTCTATCTGCAACAATCCCCGGCCGACAACTGTTCCTCTCACTCCGAATATAAATTTCCGACTTTTCGAAACACGTAAAAAATTTATTAAAAAAAAATTTTTTTTGTTCGCTTTTTTCGTAAATGCGAAATATTTTGGCAAAATAAGATTTTTTTTTAGTTTTTCAGTATATTTCTTTTCTTCATCATATAAAAATATAAAATAAAAGCATTTCTCTTGTGTGCAAAAGGTTTCCTTTTTAATGAAGTGCTGAGTTGTTAAATTGTGCATCTGAAAAGTAAAAAGAAAACAAACCTTAAAACCAAAATAAAATTAATTTAAAAATAAAAAAGGAAATTAAAAAAATCTGCAGCCAGAATTGAATTTCTAATTAACGCAAAAAAATAATAATGAAGAGACGAAATGCCGATTGTGGCAAAATACGGCGACCGATAAAACGTAACAAAATCACGGAAGGAATGTACGGAAGGTAAATCTTTTGCAAATAATAATACATAATAATAAATTTATTATAGCATCAAAATTTGCTGCCTACACTTTCGATTTTATTTTTGTTGTTTATTCGCTGTTTTTTATTTTATAATTGGCATGAATTTCTCTCTCTCGGGGGGGTGTTCTTATTTTGCTTCTTCTTAGTGCGCGATGCATATGTCACCTGTGACGTCTGCATGTACCACACGAAGAAAGCAGGGTAAAAATATTCTTTAATTTTCATCCACCTTTCTTCCTATACCTCTATGGGGTAAACATTTTCTCCCTTAAACTCGCACATCCCCAAACCTTAAAAGGATGTTGTTGTTACAAAACCTTTTTTTTTTCTCCTTATAAAGTTTTTTTTCCTTAAAATGCAAATTAAATTTAACCCGAACAAAAAAGAGAGAAAGGATATACAATTCAGCTAAATTTTAGACGAAGACAAGCAAAGCCACTTATGTTGTCCTTCTTTCCAGCAACAGTCAATACCACCATTTGTATGTATCATCTACCAGATGAAGTTCAGCTTCCTGATAAAGGGCGGAAGTAAACACAAAATGGCGACTATGCGCTGTGCTGTGTATGTATGATGAGGATGGTAAAAGGATGTGTGTGTAAGAAGGACTCCATAATATTCAGTGGCGTAGGAACGTGGAGGGGTTTTGGGGACAAACCACCCCCTCGAAACGTCTTTTGTATGAAGAAAATTCAACTTGGACATTTATAATATCACTAGCTGGGGGACCCGGTACGCCTCGATGCACGCTGAAATAGTAGGCAATAGATAATATGAAGATCGATGTATGAATTTTGGAAGTGCTTCAAAGAACGAATCTAGAAGTTTTTGGGAATTGTGAATTTCTATCACCGATTTATCCCAAATTGGCTGAACAGTTGGTGTCGATAAACGAGCATTGGAGAGAACTTCGCAACCGCTAACGTTCCAATAAAGTATTTACCGCAGAATGTTCGGTGGCATTCCTCAAGGTGAAAACCTTGATGGCTGAAGCAACTCTGCTGAACCACCCTTCGTCTTCTTCTTTGATCCGTTACCTGGCGGTCCGAGCGGGACTTCCGCGCAACAGATACGCTGCTATCGGTGCCGCTGGGTCTCGAATTCTATGCACGATTCGTTTACATTCTTGCCTGTTACCGAAACCGAAACCTGTTCAATTTGGGTTCCATCGAGGTAAACACTGGTCCTCGATCCGTCCGATGTGAGCACTTTGGTCTTTTCGCATTGATTTTTAACCTGTATGACTGTGCGAAATGTCGTATAAGATTTCCGTTGCTTCGACATCCGTGTCGGCGAAGACGGCGCTATCGTCGGCGAACATTAAGTCGGTTACGAATGCTTCACGCATAATCGCGTCGATCACAACATTGAAGAGAAGTGACGAAGTAACGTCTCCCTGTCGGACACCCGTTTGAATCGGGAACTCCTCGGATAAGTCGCTTCGAATACGAACGCTGCTGGATTATTCTCAATGGCACGTGTTCGGTTTCCCAGACTCTCCACAAGTTGTTCCAATCGAAACCGGATTTGAAATCGATGAAAACGACGACAGTTCGTTTGCCGCAACGAATTCTTTCTTCCATTAGCTGACGGAGTGCGAATATTTGATCAATGCATCCTCCATGTGGTCTAAATCCTGCTTGTTCTTTCCGGCTCGTTTGCTCTCGATGTTTCTGTAGCCTCGATTGTACGTTGTCGCAGACTACTTGTCGCGCTCACTAGCAACCGACAACGTTGACTCGGTTACCTTCGACCTGCCTACATTAGCTTAGTCTCAAACAAGGTGACACAGAGTTGAAGTCTCTACAAGAGCACCCCAGGAACGGCTCACGGGTAACATTAGTTCTCACACCAATACCATTTACTGCCCATCAAGTGTGGTGTAAAACTAGTATAGGCATTCCTAGGCCTTATATACCCAATTCCTTAGGTAGACTAGTGTTCAATTCTTAACACAGTCTCTTTCACTCTGGTATACGCGCTACAAGACGAGCTGTAATGAGTGGTCCCGATCATGCCTAGGGTCCCAAAAGTCCAAAGTTTCACGGCATACCAAATCTCCATTGGAAGCTTTCAATCTTCCAAATAATAGATTTGACCATATCCATATGGATATAGTGGGACCCCTTATCCCCATCTGGTGGATACTCTTATATCTTAACGATAGTCGATAGATACACGCGATGGCCTGAAGCATTCTCAATTCGGGCTATCTCAGCTTCAACATTGGCAAATAGTGGAGTCAGATGAGCAAAACATAAGGAATTGTCTCCAGAGTAAATTTTTTTTTTGGAACATGTTAGTTACATCGAATACTATACGAAATGAACATTTTCTACCTCTAGCAACCGCCGCTACGTAAGTTATCGGCCATTATGTCAAAAATTTACCATTTTGGTCGTTCTTTCTAAATATAAATGCGTATATCTCGGCATGTGTAGGTCCGAAAAAATTGAAAAAAATAGAGGTTGTTCGTTATGATATTGGCTACCAGCGGTTACAATATGAAATCCTTATCTGCACATATAACCTCAAAAAAAATCAAAAACTAAAGAAAATACAGAATTTTGGTTTTTTGGTGATAACTTCGAATATTTTTAGTGAAAGTTGATGAAATTTTCAAAAGTTATACTTTATAATGGGAACAATAACTGATTAAAATTTCAAGTCAAAATATCTAATACAAGGCTCAAAAATTGACTTCAAATTTTAAAATTGATTGGCCTATCAGTTTTGTGCATCGCTTCGTATGAGGTTCTTACTTTTTTTAAAATGTAGCTTCTTTTATGCACTTTTGATGGTGAAAAAGAAAAAATTTTAAACTTGAAGACAAGTGAAAAAAATCGAATCGAAAATCGACAATTTTTGCATTTTTTCGTCAATTTTTTTAGAAAAAAATCACATTTTTTGATAAAAGTCAATTTTTCGATCATCATATGTCAAAATCGAACTAATAATTCAATAGATATTGAACTTTGCCAAAAAAAGTCAAATTTTCCTAAAAAATTGACGAAAAAATGCAAAAATTGCCAATTTTCGATTCGATTTTTTTCACTTTTCTTCAAGTTTAAAATTTTTTCTTTTTCACCATCAAAAGTGCATAAAAGAAGCTACATTTAAAAAAAAGTAAGAACCTCATACGAAGCGATGCACAAAACTGATAGGCCAATCAATTTTAAAATTTGAAGTCAATTTTTGAGCCTTGTATTAGATATTTTGACTTGAAATTTTAACCAGTTATTGTTCCCATTATAAAGTATAACTTTTGAAAATTTCATCAACTTTCACTAAAAATATTCGAAGTTATCACCAAAAAACCAAAATTCTGTATTTTCTTTAGTTTTTGATTTTTTTTGAGGTTATATGTGCAGATAAGGATTTCATATTGTAACCGCTGGTAGCCAATATCATAACGAACAACCTCTATTTTTTTCAATTTTTTCGGACCTACACATGCCGAGATATACGCATTTATATTTAGAAAGAACGACCAAAATGGTACATTTTTGACATAACGGCCGATAACTTACCTAGCGGCGGTTGCTAGAGGTAGAAAATGTTCATTTCGTATAGTATTCGGTGTAACTAACATGTTCCAAAAAAAAAATTTTACTCTGGAGACAATTCCCTTTTCACTAAAATTTGATGCTCATCTGACTCCACTAAAAAGGATTCGTTACTGAACTTGTCCCACGATTCGGTGTACCTCTTGAAATCACAACCAATCAAGGAACGCAGTTCCAATCGAAACTATTCAATGAAGTTGCCAAATTACTCGGATCCGTACAACCGGCTGTCATCCGCTGGCGAACGGAATGGTCGAACGGTTCCACAGGCAAGTAAAAGCAGCCTTAATGGCAAGGGACAATTCTACTCATTGGAGTGAAGACTTGCCCTTTGTCATGTTAGGCATACGCACGGCAATTAAGACCGACTTACAATGCTCACCAGCCGAGCTCGTATACGGCCAGAATCTGAGACTTCCCGATTACAATTCTATCAATACCGATGAAAATCCAATTGAAGAATCAGAATTCCTCTCTCGCCTTTTTCCTCCTTGCGTTGTCATATGCAGAACATTATGGATACCCGTTCAAAAGGATGTCTACGTGCCAGTGTAGCCCTGGAGAACGCCGTCTACGTTTTCATACGAGTCGACAGAGTTCGAAAACTTTTCGAACCTCCATATAAGGGCCCATACGAAGTAATCAAACACTTCGTGGCCAAATTGAACGGCACAACCAAGTCAATATCCATCGACAGGCTGAAGCCAGCCTTCGGTTGTGACTGTGACAACGAAGCTAAGCCGTCTAAAGCGGTAACATGCCGTTAACGCTACGCTGGGAGTATAATAAATAAAAATACGGTATTTTTATCATTTCATCGATGAAGTGAAACTGAAGCTGTAAAGGTCCTGCCTGCGAGCAGATTTAATGATCTCCTCTTTCATTGATGTGGGAATGACAATTGAGGGTAACTTCAAAAATGTTAAAAATGTACGTAGTGATGCGGCATCACTACCCTATCATGACTCTTGTCACTCAATGATGCGGCATCACTACTTGAACGATGATGATGCACAGTTTGACATTTATGAAAGGTCTCTTTCCATGTAAGCTGAGAGTCAATAAATTTTGTTGGTTTTTTTCTTGTTTTGCACTTACGATATGTATATGCTCTATTAACTTAACAAAAATTCACACAATATATTTTCCATATTTCGCGCCGTTTTATTCATTTCACTTTGCCGTTTGACATCTCTACAACAAATCATCATGAAATGCCGTGATGCCATATTTGCTTGATTTTGATGCATCAGATGCTTACATGCGGCGAAAATGAACATTAAACAGGCGGCATCACGATGCGCATCAGACTATTTTGAATACTTGATCCGCATCAGCGAAGCATCGATGCATTTTTGAAGTACCCTAACTCTTCACTTGGGCAAAGTAGTGCAAACTGGAGAACAGCGGCTGAACGGGCTTGCTCTTTTGAGTATTTATAGGGAAATCGACGTAACGACTAAGGAAGTAATCAACAAATTTGATGAAAAGCGTAGAAACAGAGAACGGTGACTTTTCCCCAAGCATTG
This sequence comes from Thereva unica, assembly GCA_949987705.1. NCBI lineage: Eukaryota > Metazoa > Arthropoda > Insecta > Diptera > Therevidae > Thereva > Thereva unica. The sequence goes on along the minus strand of OX465281.1, from coordinate 26,700,641 downwards.
CTTTGGAACCATTGATCATGAATGTCAATAGCTTAAAAAACTGAATTCCTCTAAAACACTTCTTCTGGTCTTATTCCTATTAAAACATAACTAAGGGTGAGTTGCAACAAATCATTGATTAAAGTTATTGTTAAAATTAACTTTAACAATAACAAAGTTGTTAAAGTTCCAGTTTGTAAAAATGAGTTGCACCACCCAACCGTTTGTTAAATTTATCGTTAACGGCTACTTTGATTTAAATTTACATTTTTGTGTATTTATAAGTTTAACAGTCTGTGAGTTTATTGAAAATGGCACCCCTGTCTGGGTCTATGACAACTGTCAAAGTTAACAATAACACTAACCGGACGAATTTGCTTTGTTAAAGTTAACGTTAAAATGTTACGTTATGTTAACAATTGTTAAACGGTGCAACTCTCGTTTTGTCTAACCGGAGATTTGACAACCGATCAAGCTTTTGTTACGGTTAAAGTTAGTTGGTGCAACTCACCCTAAAAGTCATCTCAATTTTGAAAGATAAAGTTCAGCACTCTCGACTTATAACCATTCAACCCCCCCTGAAAATATTTCTTGCTACGCCACTGACAATACTTATGACACCGAGAGCAAAATTCCTGTTTTCCACCCTTCGCAGCTCCCCCGATTCAATCCCCCATAACTGTCCATGACTGTGCTTTTACCCCCGATAAGGGCTGGTGTTGCTATGTCAGTGCATAAACATCTGTTACAGCATGGAACCTGGTGCACTATCACAGCATGTGGTGGTCCCTGTGTGTGATCCCTGCCCGAAGGACTAGGCCTCATTTTGCGTGACTTCCTTCCGTTCCTTTTGATGAATCAAAATAAAAAAAAAAAGAATTTCACTTTAGTTACCCGAGATGAAATTTTGTGATTCGATTATGATTTTTTTTTGTTTTAGCTTTTTTTCTTTAATTTTTAAATGAAAGTTAAAAACGGGCGCGCAAAATGGCGAATAATTTTGATATATTGTGAAATTTTCAAGCGTTTTCTTGTAACATTTTCTCTCTCGTAATTATTTCTGTGATTTATATAATGGAATTACGATTTTTAATGTAATTACAATTAACCCTAAAATATTAAATTTATTACAGCACAAGAAAGTAGCTTTTTGCCATTTAATGGTGCTACAGCCCAATACGAAAATTGGGCTCCTTTAGGCCATTTATATATTTAACATTGGGTTGGAGAATTGGCCCCTTCCAGAATATCTGAACTGAATGTAAAAATTTAAGTGTAGCCTGTTACCGAAAATATTGGACAAGGATGAGAATGGTCTGAAAAGTGACGTAGAACATTTTTGGAACTTTATAAAAAATAAAGACGTAATGATGTTGATATTCCATCAACTATGGTCTGGGAAAATGTTTCTGCAAGCAATGCCGATGAAGTCAGTGATCTGTTTGCATCATTTTTCAAAAGTATTGACATATTACCTTCTATTTCACCACCTCAACCTTTGGCTGTCCCTGACGGGACTAGTAAATTTTATGAGGCACGTCTACGTCTCTAATTTTGAAGTTTGCTTTGAAGTCTTTGTTAAATGTTATGAAAGGCGCTGGACCTGAAAAAATACCTAATATTTTTTTAAAGAACTGCGCGGTCAGCCTTTCAGCCTTCACTCCTTTGGTAGCTGGTGTTTTCCCCACTGTATGGAAATTGTCCTATATCAACCCCATCCATAAATCTGGTGATAAATCCAACGTGATCAACTATAGGCCAATTTGTATTCAGTCATCGTTAGCTAAACTCAGGTCCACTTTGTAGCGTTTGGAGAAAGGTAACAAGACAGCCTTATTTGGGTTGATTGACAGACCCTCCTTGGTAGACCATCTTTGAACTTTTTGGAATGCTGTTCTCATGAACTCTGTAATGATCAAGTCAAACTTCGCAGAGACAATGATAGTAAGATCAACTGCATAACCGATGACATTGAAACCAGATCCAGATAGTTTGGTCAAAAGTTCATCCACAACTAGTGACCAGAGTAACGGGCATAAGACTCCGCCTTGACGGCAGCCCTTAATAGCCTTAATACTAATGGTGGAGACACCTAGGATAGAAGAAATGTTATGACCTAAGAGCACGGTCCGATAAATACTTGGCATACAAAAGAAAAACGAAAGTTTTGGAAAAGTGGCGAGTTATTTTGTCAACATAGTCTCCTTTTAGCTCAATACATTTGACCAGCGATGCTCCAACTTCTTTAACCCGTCAGAAAAATATGTATGGTCTGAGAAGTACGCCTCCGTGGCAGGGATAGCCTCATTCCACTCAAATTTTTGCCCGGCGAATGACTTTTTTAAGTTTGGAAACAAAAAGAAGTCTCCCGGGCCAAATTTGGAGAAAACGGTGAATGGGACAGCAGTTCGTAGCCTAATTCCACTAATTTGGCCGTGGTTGTCCGGAGTGAACAAGGGTGGCACCCATCGCGCCCACAGCTTTCTCATGCCCATATTTCATGCAGTATATGACCCATGCGGTCCTTTAAGATGCCTACTGTCTCAGCTATGTCGCGCACCTTCAATCGGCGGTCTGCCAATATGAGATCGTGGATTTTTGCTCACGTTATCCTCCGTGGTAGCCGTTTTCGGGGAACCTGCTCATGGCTCATCAAAAACCGACGTGCGACCGCGTTGAAACTTGTTGAACCAATTTTTGACGGTTGCCATCGAAGGAGAAGAGTCACCGTACACAGCATCCAAGCGCTCTTTGATTTCGCTGCGTGATTTCCCTTCCAAAACCAAGAATCGAATCACCGACCGATATTGCTCTTTTTCCATTTTTCTAAAATCCGCGGACACGCCCGCTTCCACGCGCGGTGAAAACAAAACTACGAGTCCGATTCGGCTGAAATGACAGTAGCCGTCTACGAGAAAGTACTACATGATAGCTTGCAATAATGGCGCCATCGGGCGGTGAGGCTAGGTACGTGTGAGAATCTTGGTATCGTGTGAGAATCTTGATTTTTGAGAGCCAGTGCTCTAGAAATAGAACTGTAGCCAGTGTTATCGAAAGCACCCTCGATGTCAAGGAACGCACATAAAATAGTTTTTTTACGATTTGGGCAGCTCCAGGGGTCTGTTGCTCTGTTCGGGGATAAAAAACACTACGACTTTCAGATGGTTGGATTGTATCTCCAGTTGGAGTTGGCTCTAAAGAGACAGACCTAATTGTCGAGAATCAGATCAAGGCACTTCTGAAGGAGTGCCGGAAAAATCCATCTCCTCCCGGGGACTTATAGGGTTGAAAAGGAGCCACTGCCCATTTAATCTTGTCACGGTCGAAGATGTTCGTAGAAAGACTCTTCCAGTGGATAAGCGATCTGGAGGATTGACCCTGGAGCTGAGCAGAAACCTCGAGATTTCTTCAGGGTTAGAGGTATAGGAACCATCCTCCTTATTGAGAAGGCATATTCCGTTGAAGGAGTTTTGGGAAAGTAGCTTATGGAGTCGAGACGCCTTTGGTAGACAACGAAGTCCTTCACAGTGTTTCCTCCAGGCAATCCTTTACGTTTACTTTAGTGCGTTCTATTTTTCTGATTAAAAAAGTTGCTTTAAATGAGTTGCTAGTGCGCAGCCGGCCTAAGAAGTAACGAACAACACTATCTAGGGTGCTTCGAAAGAAAAATCTTTCGCACTATATTTAGAGTAGTGAACGGAACTTATGGGGTAGGTCATGTTCAATGTAGCATCTTCTTCTTTGATCTGAAGTCCGAGCGGGACGTCGATGTCGCTGGGTCTCCAACTCTATTCACTATTCGATTCCATTCTTACCGGTTTTTGGCGACGGCTCAAGCGTCAGTAACTGATAATCGTTGATTCTTTAGGTCACCCTCGATATTCTTTAGCCAGGTTTTCTTCGGTGCCGATCGCTGGATTTTCCAGTCTGCGGGACGGTCTCGCCAGAGAAGTTTACGTTGCAAGCGGTTATCATCCATTCTTGTCTTGTCCAAAACACAATAATCGACGTTCTTGTAGTTCTTCTTCGATCAGTGTCTGCTGATCGCATCTTTGTCGAACTGTCTCGTTTCGAAGGCGAACGCGGACTGAGACACCGAGGATCTGCCTCATTTGGAAAACCTCGAGATTCTTAACATCCGCTTTGAGCAGTGTCCACGTTTCAGATCCAGAAGAAGAATCGGAAGGATCAACGTTCGGTAAAGGCGTACTTTTGTTTTGATGGAAATATTTGTTCGTTTCCATATGCACCACTTGAGCGAGGCGAATGTTGCTGTTGAACGTCGGCCGTCGATGCTACTTTCGTTTCCTCAACCAATGATCCCAAATATTTGAACATCGGAGCGTTTCCGATTTGGGTTCCATTGAGGTGAACACTGGCCCTCGATCCGTCCGTTGTGAGCACTTTGGTCTTTTCCGCATTGATTTTTAACCCGTCTGACTGGGCGATGCGAGAAATGTCATATAAGATGTCCGTTGCTTCAGCACCCGTGTCGGCGAAGATGGCGCTATCGTCGGCGAACATTAAGTCGGTTACGAAGTTGTTGTCGTCGTATCGAACCGTCGTCCATCGAATGCTTCACGAATAATCCCGTCGATCACGATGTTGAAGAGAAGTGGCGAAGTGACGTCTCCCTGTCGGACAGCCGTTTGAATCGGGAACTCCTCGGATAAGTCGCTTCGAATACGAACGCTGCTGGTTGAGCTATCGTACGACGCATTGATAACCTCAAAACAGAAATTATTATGAATAATTTCCCAGACGGACACATAGACATGGGGTGACTAAAAGGAATATACACATAGCGTAGAAGAAGAGCTAAGAATCCTAGGAATAAGAAATTGAAGACTTTAAGCTAGGAATCGACAGTTCTGAGGGATATTGCTGGAAGCCCTGTGGACCTATGGATGATGACGATATGTCAACATTATATTTGATGAACGATGAATTATCAGATGAACGTTATGTCAACATTATATTTACATATACAGGATAACGGCTAACTGCTGTGCATAATGTGAATGTTCCATAAGAGAATTTTTGAATCCGTGGATATTATTTTTCGTTTCGTAGTCATTAATGCTTGCGGATGCTTGCTGTTGTCGATTGCTTTTACAGTCCTGCTAAATCGCTACTGCACGACATCTCTAAGCCTGTTCACGACAATCACACGACCAAGCCGTCAATTTAAATCCCCTGTCTGTATAATCTTGTGCATGTGCTCTAAAGACATTCAAGTAAGAAATTTAATTCCTAAGCAAAGAATTTCCCAATTTGTCTACCATTCACCGGCTTAAAGTCATCATCCATATGCTTTATTTAATCGAATGACTTTACAAGCTTCGTCTTGGCTCTCAGCGTTCGCCATGGTTTCACGGCTCACTAATTTCGCTAAATGCTGTGCAGTAATTTTCCGCTCCTTAGCATCAAGCTGTGCTCTTACCACGCTCCTACCTATGAAATTCAGGATTTCAGGACGTACTAACATCAGCACCGATATTACCTTATCATCAGCAGCATTTCTAGGTACAGATTCACGCTGATATCGACTTTTAATTATTTACTCAAAATTAAAATTCTCTTAAATTACTTCAATAATTTACGGAAACATCCCTCTCTATGGTATGAGTGTGTGTGTTTCTCGTTTTTTTTAATCAGTCAATCTAAAGCCCCCAGGATATTCATCCCCCCCAACATTTAATCATAACATGTAGCGCCTGATAGGCGCTCGCAAAAGGGGATTACACAGGTAGTGGGATAAGAGGTTAGAGTGGGCTCAGTGGTTATGGCGATGATAAATTCGTGCTCCATTTTAAGGATACACCGAAATGGATAACAGAACTGTCGTTCTGAAGTGGCTGGGCTTAATGTGTTCGGGGCTTGTTCTAGATACTAGATAAAATAACACTACACACAAACCCACCACCTTCCCAAATCATTTAATTTCTATTCAAACCGTGTTTTCTGTAATTTTACACAATCCTCAGCACAATAAATTACACACAGAAAAGGATTTTTTCGCGTTATTAATTGATTTCATACACACAACGAAAAAAAAATTAAATTTAATCAACACGAAAACTCCATTCGACGGTGGCGGCTTTGTTCACGGATTAAATTATTTTTTTCCTTCATTTATTTTGTGACAGAAATTCAACAACAGAATATTAAAATTTTAATTTCCAAAATGGGCGCCGCTTGTAAGGAAAAAACCTTGAAGGATATTAAAGCTGCAAGGTCCTGTAAATAATGGAGGACTACTTCTTGACGGGTTCTGATTTTTAATGAATGGATGGAAGCGGAGGAATTTCGGTTCCGTGAGAGATATCATGGACAGAATGCATTAGAGGTTGTGCGGAGTTGTAGTGTTATTATTATATCACATCGGAGATAGCAAATGGATTGGGTGAATAAATTTCGTAAATGAATTCTCATGTTTTTGTTGGATCTAGAAATAATCAAAAACATGATGAACTTGTTATAATATTTTACGTCAGATGATTTTGATTTTTATTAAATTTTTTAACGATATCGACATATTACAAACGGTATTGACATATTGTACAAACTCTCGGGTTGTTTGGCTTAGAGATTTACAATTTGGCCACCATTTTTTAAAATTTTGACAGATGTCAATTTTAATATTGTATTTTTTAAAACCATAAATCTGACATCTTATCAGAGTTAGAGTTGAGGAGCGGGTCCTCTATAATGTCACGAAAGGACACCTGCGAAAGGAAAACATCAATATTGATAAAAAAAACACTAGTGCTTCGAAGGATCTCCACTAACACCAAATTGCGGCTGTTCAACTCCAACGTTAAGGCAGTTCTTTTGTACGGTTGCGAAACATGGAAAGTCACCCAATTCATCACAGGGCGCCTACAAGTCTTCATCAACAGATGCCTTCGTATCGTATCCTAAAAATCCGCTGGCAAGATAGAATTTCAAACGAAGAACTATGGCGCCGTGCCGGCCAAGAAACGATAGACGACCAAATCAGGCGAAGGAAATGGAATTGGGTAGGCCACACCTTGCGACGCGAAAACGAAAATCTAGCCAAACAGGCCCTTGACTGGAATCCGCAAGGTTCCCGTCGAGTAGGAAGACCTAGAACAACGTGGAGGAGAACCCTACTAGAAGAAGCCGCAACAACTGGGAGATCCTGGTCGGAGCTAAGAGCTGTCGCGCAAAACAGAGTCCGCTGGAGGACAACTGTTTCCGCCCTATGTCCCATGAGGGATTAAAGGAATTTAAAGAAGAAGCTTCGAAGTTGAAGAGGTTAGTGAATGTGAAGAATCTGAATCCAACAAGAAGAACCACTCCACCAAGAACGCCTGATTCTCTATCGAGTTCATCACACAGACGGAAATGGCAATGGACAGTTTGGTTGAAAAATTCAAGATGGGTTCCTCCAAAATAATAGGCAACATGTTCACAGTAAACAGCGACTTAAAACTTGCATCGGAAAATTCATAAAAGCCTTCGAAGAACTGGCCGGACATTAGCTTAAAATAAAAGAAGGCGAAAGCACTCTAGCAGTAGAAACAAAGCCAAAATGCTGACAATACTGCAAGTTGACATATACGAAGTATCCTAAAAAACCAAGATGAGCTGGAGCGAGGTGGTTTTCAAAGGGCCATGTTAATAGGAGACTTTAATGCAAGAAACATTTTTTGGGAAGATGTAACAAATAAACGTGGACAGATCCTCTTGGATGTTATGTCCAGCCAAAGCTTTATCATTCAAAATAAAAGCGATCCCACTTGCTTTTCAAGAAACAATTATCACACCAAATCGGTGATAGATCTAGCATTCACGAAGTTCACCAACTGCAAGATTACTTGGCAAACAAAGTCTAGGGAGTAAGGCGCCTGTTTACCATTCCAGAGGTTTCAGATTCGAACCCCGGCAGCACCACGGTCCTTCGCCTTTTCCACTTTCCCCACCTACATAACTTTCCTTCTTTCGTCTTCTCTCTTTACATTCCTGATTCCTCCTACCATAGCCTTCCCTAGCCCTTCCCCGCTTCACGAAGCGCATGTCATCGATTGGATGATAAGATCCAACTCATTTCAGGAGGCATAACACTCCAGCGAGTTGTTTCTCGATGCCCCGATGTCAGTCAGAGTCGCGCCGCGATAATAATGGTTAGGAGTAGGTGGTCAATTCTCTCTTCCCTATTTTCCGACTAGAGCTGCTGTTCGATATTGCACTCTATACGAAAAACAAATAGATTGTTGAAAGGGGTTTTCCGTGAGCTAGTCTTTCACATACAAAAAATGAAACTAGCAATCTATGTGTTGAACCCAAACACAAACATATAGTTGAGCTAAAGGCAGGAGAAAAAAAATGATTTTGTATCGAAACAATTAATGGCCTCTGAATACCTTGACTTGCTAAGCGACAAAATCCCTCGGGTCAGAGTCAAAACCTTCATAAACTGATTCGTCCCCAACTTTGAACTGCTACTCAAAACAAAAAAGGGAAGTCTGCGTTGGCCGTTGGTGATAGCTCGTTTGGTATGATCAAATCAATAGAAAAGAAGCCTTGATGCGGCACCTTGAAGCGATTTTCAACACTGGCATTATTTCTGAGACCTGGCATTAAATTCGCATTACGCTAATTTTAAAAACTGGAAAATGTCCCACCATACTTACAAATTACACTCATCTCCTGAATCGATATCCCTATTAAAATCTAAGAATCTTGTCTGAGCATGATCCAACAAACTATCGTTAAAATGAAAAGAGAATATAAAGTTATTGGAATGGTTTCCTTGGACTTGGAAAGCGCATACGACCGAGTTATCCAGGATCTGCTCTACGCCACTCTCCTTGAACATGCCATCCCGCTCCTTACTTGCATCAACTGGATTATAATTTTTTCAGTAAAAGGGTAATTAAGAGGCATTACAAGACAAGTGAACGGGGCATCTCTCAGGGCAGCACACTTAGTCCGTTGCTATTTAATCTATAAAGTGCGCGGTTACATCAAGTTGAGTCGTTGGGAACGGAAATCACTCAATTCGCTAAGGGTTTCTGTTTTTTGGTGGGTGGCGGCTGCTCCGTGACGGAGGCAGTCGCATTTTTGATATTTTAGAAATAGATTGATTTACCTCTATTCATTATTCTTGGTTACTTAATCGCAAGCCCCTCATTATTTTTATTCTTAAAAGCCGCTACAGTGCTTGTTGTTTTTTAAGCGCTTCTACGTTTTGCTTGTTCTCTCCACTTCTCCAAAGTTCATCATCTCTCCACCTATTTCTTGGTCATTCAACCTCCCCCCACCCTTCATTGGCTTACCATTCAAGTACCTGCTTTCGTTAACCCTTACAAGCCCAGGGTTTCAAGTGGCCAGGGTTTTCAGGACTCGATATAAGAATATGATGCCTCAACGAGCTCGATGCCAACAAATCCACTGGGCCCCACTATAAACTTTATATCGTCTTAAGTAAATGCGCCTCATCTTGACCGATGTGAAAACTCTTTGCCCTATCATACTTCTCCGAAGTTTATCCAGACTCTTGAAACAACATGTTCAGCCCATACAGCGAAAAGGTGACTTCAACAACCCGTCCAACTTCCGTCCAATACCAATTACATCTGTTCTCTCCAAAAACGCGGATACGAGGTAGTCATCAAAAAGGTTATGAGGTAGTGCATAACAGGACACCTCAACCATAGTTTCCATTGAGGTTGGTTAGTTTCAAAGGCTTCCGATCGGTTATGGCACTTTTTTAGCGAACTTCAAGCTTCAAGCTGTTGTAGTTGACTTAGTTCTACAGAACTGGTTTGAAAGTTTTCTTTACAGTTCAATTAAGATAATACCGTCCCTGTGCTGAAAGTGGAGTCGATACGACACGACAAATCGTTTGAGTTGAAGAAAGTAACGTGAAAGTAAGTGGAATAACGATTTTCACTACAGGGACACAAACTCAACTTAGCATTTCCACTGTAGGCCCCTGCGCTGAAAGTCGTAATTCGACTGAAACGTCATTTTTTTTAACTCAAACGACTGGCCAACAAACACGACTCGACTTTCAGCATAGGGGCCACTGGAAGGCTTAAAACTTCCTTTTTCCTTCAGTCCATACTCATAAACAAAATCTCCCCAATTTAGCTCGTCACTAAAAATACAACATCACTGTTGACATTGCTAAAGATATTAACCGTCATTGGCCGCCACAATTCAACTGAAAAAAAAAACAAATTATCTCTTAATAGTAACACTGACATCCGCAGGCAATGGACAGACCACAAAACGCCTATAAATAAAATTTCTCAGCACTTGCAATAATCAAAACGATAAGAAAACTGTGGCCTAATGCATTCCAGTATCCACACATGTTACAGAAGTCATTACTTTTATGGTACAGGTAAAGGCAGGTAATTCTGATGCCGGCTGGATGGGTGGGCATCTGCTTTCTTTCTCTGCCGATTTAACAAATTGCTTTGAGTAAAGTTAATGATGCGAATTTATATAGAACGTCGTGAAATGTACGACGATCAAAGCATTGTCACTCTTCCGGGCGGCAGTTGTGATTTCATTCATAAATATTAGAAGAGTTTGGGTTTGGGTCTTATATTCGAAGAGTCTTAAAGTTTATTTTAAGTGTAGCTTTACTTTTCTCGTATTCCATAAGTTCTTCATGAGATTTGAGTCATTTCCACTAAAAGTACGAGCAAAGTATCTCAGCGAAGATTTTCTTGAAGAATTATCTCAAGTTTTTCATTCATCAATTTTGCTGTTGAAGTAATATGCCGCCATTGAATCGATTAGACTCTCCTTTACTTCATTTTAATTGTCTTTTCGGTGTATCTCTGTGTACAACAAATTATGTAACAGTAGCAATTATCAATTAGAAGTTATCACCGTGAACGTGAGCTAATTGGCACGGAGATTTCAAAATGTACAGTAATTGATTGGATTTCTAATTAATCGAGCAGTATCGTTCGTGAGAAGATCACTTTCTTCCTATATAGAAGTTCAATGGGAGAATTTTTATGTTAGGGAAATGCTATTGGAAAGTTTCTTTCTATTTTTGCCCATTGTCATTTTGATGAAAGTTGACAAGTAAAAACTAGGAAGTTTTCAGATATGGACGCCATACATTCACTGAATGAATGGTGGAAATGCTTGATGTGAATGAGTGATAAGCAAGCAAAAACCCAAGAGAAATAGTCGAAAGACCTCTGGTTTGGTTGCTTTAGGTACATATTCGCAGAGCTTTTGACACAGTATGGTATCCGGCTATTTTCTAAAGAACTGGGTTAAGAGATTTCTTTCTGGTCGCTCAATCAAGGAAGCAATGGATGGCATCGAATCCAATCCGTACACCATTTCGCCCGATGTTCCCCAAGGGTCAATTCTATCACCCACACTTTTCCTAGTCTTCATTAATGATCTACTCTCAAGCTCCTCCAACCTACTTTACTACTTTGCTTTACGGTTTCCCATTTACTTTTACGCCTTCGACAAGCACGTGCCTGTTGATTTACCCTTCGAGTAAGCGAGCTGGGAGCTATGTAGGTAGAGGATGGGAGATCTCCAGCTTGCATGTAATATGAAGGTCTAGTAGCCTTTCTGAAGCCCCTGAAACTTAGACCACTTGGAAACCAAAAAAAGAGGCGCGTTCAGGTTCCAATTCGTGTCCTTGTTCGATAAGCAAAGGTCGTCGTCACGTTGTCCATCCGGTTCCGAGGCGTTGCTTGCCGGTTCTTAGCAATGATGTTTTTATGGGACCGTCTTCCGTTAGCTCCTTCCGAAGTGGAGGTGGGATTAGGAATTGCTAACAAAGCTGCTTGGTGTTCGTCTTCTCGGGTTTTGATAGCAGTGATAAATCGGGCACCTTCAGAAGTCTTATTAGCCGTTCGCCCCCAAGAGGAATATGTAGAATACAAAGGGGATTACTATACCACCTTAAGGATCTCGACTACGCGGATGATATCTGTTTGCCGGCCCACAGACATCAGGACCTCAAAAACATGTTAAACACTTTGGTAACAGAAAGTAGTCCAGCAGGCTTAAGGCTAAATCCGACTAAAACCAAAGAATTGCGGATAAATGCAAACACCATTGGACGTGGAATTGGTAGATAAATTCTGTTACCTCGGTAGCATTATTACCTAAATTGACGGGGCAGAAGAAGAGGTCAGTTCCAGAGTAAATACCCAGCTCTAGTCGGAAAATAGTGGAGAGAGAGCAGTGAAGGAAGAAACTTCCACAGCCGAGTGGCGATATTTCATTCCACCTACTCCCAACCATCACTATTGCGAGAACCAACTCGCTGGAGTATTATGCCTCCTGAAACGAGTTAAATCTTAACAACCAGGCACTGTGATGCTTATTTAGTAATTTGGATGGCCTAGGATGTTTAAAAACGGTTATGCCGTTAGGTTCTTATTGTCCACTGAAATAGAACGAGGGTCGGTCCAAGTTTTATTGGAGATGAGAGAGTCAACCTTATTCTAGTTGTCGAGTGACGTGACAGATGTCACTTTGATCTTAAATTGGAATTCTCATTGTCAATCTAAAAGACCCCTAGCTTCTAAAACGACAAACCAGGTATTCTAATTGCCGCAAAGTGACGTGTAAACTGATATTTTCCTCGTTCTGTTTGAAGGTATAGACAGTTTCATTCGACTGCGTCCCTCGTAGTCACGTGACTAGCCAACGAAAATACCACTAAGTACTACGTTTTTAATGCTTTAAATTCGACACGGTTCTTGCGGCCTCAAATCAAGAATTCGTTCGATATCCCTGTTGATTGAATTGGACATGAGTTTACAATGTTGCGGACAAGGTCTGGCGCGTGCTTGTCTCACGTTATCGAAGCCATAGGAGCAAAGTAGAGTACCGTCTACAGCAAAGCTGTGAAGTGAGTTGAAGGCGCAAGCCAGGCGCAAGGCAGTTGGCAACATCTAAACTGCTACTATATAAGACGATGGTCCTCACATATGCATCCGAGGCATGGGTTTTTAGCAGAAAGAACTCTAACATCTTGGCCGTGTTCGAGAGGAGAATCCTTGGGAGATTTGTTAATCCTTATGTGAGGAAGGATGATTCCGGAGACTCCACAACGACCCTTAACCTATTTCTCCCCGAACTAAGCTTACTGCTAGACATTGCACCAAGACGTGACAAACGACATGGTACAAAGGGTGATTCCTGAACTTAGCACTGCCACATAAAAAAAATGGCGAGCCGCACAAACGAGGATGGTACTGAACCATTTCTGGTCTTTTTGGTCTTGATTTTGGGGTGGACCATCACGGACCAACCCATTTCGATACAGCCGCATAAACTGTATTCGACCATAACAAAGACCAAAACATAACCTGTAGTGCAGTAATTTTTAATAAAGTGCAGAAGAAATTTAAAAATAAGTGAAATTTAATATTATTATTGAAAATTTTTTACAAGATTGCTAAAACTTTCCATTCTGATTTCGATGTCACAGCTCAGAGTGAGATTATAGTCGAATGCGCACTCAAGACCGGACCGATCCAATAGCTCGGTTCGGCCCTGCGCATAAACTCACTCTTTGGTGTTGTTAAGAAAATAAAGATCGGTAGGCTCCGGTATGCAGGATATCTAGCTTGCATGAGTGAAGATGAACCTGCCCGGAAAGCCCTCTACGGCAAGATCTATGGGGTGCAACAGCGAGGGAGACTCAATCTCCGCTGGAAGGTACTGTGTTTTCATGGGCCAGGGTAGAGTATTCGTTGAGTATACAGAAAAATTTTTACCTCATGTTAACTCGATGCCGTTTCCATGAAGCTTCTGGTTTGAAGAGACATAAATAATTGTACGCTATGTCACCGTTGGTATATGCGCAGTAAAGGATACTCAAACACACGGCTTAACCGGATTGATTTCGCCGAGGTTACTTGGATTTGGCGAAACTTTACTCAATCCCAGTTCTCATGAGGACTTAAAGTTAGTAAACTCAGACTAAACTCTGCATCGAAACTCAGTGCAGGACGCCCAGTGCTTAGGGATGTCAAGCTGGATGATATCGGATCGGATTCGGAACCGGTGAAGAGAGCAGTTGCGAGAGGCCAGGATCGGATCCCAGTGCCTAAAGAAGAAGAAGTACCTAAAAGATGAAAGAGCCGTGAAAGAAGAAGAAGTATGTGGTCTTTTTTTTAAGGATGCGGTCGTGTTCTTTTTTCAAATATTCCATCTGGTTCATCTCATCCTGAATGGCCGCTATGTCCACTCTGTACTTCATCAATTCGTCTAGTTGAAACTTTAGCTTACCGGGTTGGTATAGTGTTCTTACATTTCATGAAAATTAGTTCAAACCAAACTAAAGTTAAAAACAATGAACAAAAAGAAGTGTACCAAACGCATCATCAACAATGGCGATACGGATGTAGATGGTATATAAGTGCACCAGGAGGCACTTTTTAGCACTTTTTTGTGGAGGAAAAATGTTAAGGACGATCTTCTTGACAGGGCACCAAAATCCCCCAGCACTGCAAATTCTACGCAGATGAAATCGCGGACAAAAGCTAGTATTAATACAAAAATTTTCATTGCTTTTATAATTATATCATTAAACTAAGTATTGATATAAAATCAATTACTCTAAAATGTTTAAGAATATCCATTCAAATGTCTACAGTTGATTCAAGGTAGCAGAACCTTGATTCACTACATTTGAATACCAATTTAATAACCTACAATTTCAAGCTCTTAAATAAATTTATCGAACGATTTATGCTAATATATATAATGCAACAAAAAACCCGACTAGAAGGTATAATCCATAAATGGTAGCATTAACCAACAACATACAAAGTTGCACTTTCAATTTCTCAACTTCAATACCATATCCAGAAAGCGCGCACACGGGCAATTATAAAAATGAAGCTATACACAGAGAGATATCTCTAATGACTCAAGAGCGATTGATAGACAAGTAGTTGTCGACGTCGTCGTCGTCTATAGAAAATGATAGTAGAGGAATTTCTCTAAATTCGAATATCCAAAAATAAAACTCGAATTGGAATCATTCGGAAAACGTAGAGTTCAATTTGAATGAAAATCAAATACACAATTTAAATTATTTTGGGACCAAACTGGCCAAAAGGTGAATTGAAATCAGAATGAGGTCGTCCGTCCACATGAACTAGTATTGAAGAAAGGTCGAGAAGACAACAGTGCAACTATCTCCAATGTGTTCCTTTGAGGTGGTATATACAACAAAGTCGTGGCAGCAGTAATTTCATTTCAGATTGGCGGCCTGCATTGAAACGACAGTAGTGCACTTTATTTAATACTTGAAAGAGATTTGCATGGGTGCACCACAGCAAAGCATACGACGAAAAATTCTGGCTGTGGAGGCTCCTTCTTTTTCATAACTTTGGAAACGAAAAGAGCGCTATGAAACTGTCACAGAAGTGGCTTTAAGTCCATGTTTTATTATCATCCTAATAACGTACAGTTTGATACACAGTTTGTCCTCCATATAGTATGAACTAAGTGCTCCACCACCAACCTTCAAAATCTGCATCGTCCACACAAGTTTCTCTCCTTAATTGTCGCCCAGGCAACGCGGAGCCCCACCGATGTGCGCATATGCCGGCTATGTGAGACCAATTAAATTGGGGCCATTGGTGTGCCAAAGGTGAGCAGAGTGCGGTCTTAAATCATAATTTTATTTTGTACATGGCAATCAATAAGCATGTTGAATTATTATTACCAACTTAATAAAACTTCCAGCTATAAATGGTCCTACATGGATCTATGTATGTTTTCTACTAGGAGGCTCTTCTCGTTCCGGCGCTGTGGATCCACAACGTTTTCATACCTCATAAAAGCCAGCCACGTTTTTACCTGAGCGTCACACTACTTTGTGTCGCACATACATGTATGTTTGTATCCATTTTCGTGGCTTGGACTACCTCAATCATTTTATTGAGGTGAAAATCAAACTACATACAATCGAGGTCATTGTGTTGTGTGTGATGTGAGAGAGTTCTAGTTACCTGGTAAATGAAGGAAAAAAAATTAAACCTCCCTAGACCACACCGGGCATCGACCATAGAGTAAACAGAAATTGCTTAAGGCGATAATTATGCAACTTGAAAGCATTTAAGAAGAGGTGAGACTTTGAACTGCCAGAAAAGTTTCTTTCAAGATAGAATTCTGGACTCTTCCTGTACGTGCACATAAAGTGCCGAACTAGCTCTTTTTCCTCCATCATAATCTCTAGCAGTCAATCCTGCTGTCGAGCTATATAGAAAGAAACTTTCCTTCAATATCTTTTAATTTTCCGGCAATGAATCATGAATCTGACTAATCAAGAAGACAGCACAGAACCAGCACGAAAGATTCCTTGATTTATATAATCTAAAAATGCTTGATTGAGAGACGAGTGTGGCTTCGTGGGTGTGAGATGGACTTCGAGTAGAATATATATCTTTGATCGGCCTCGTAAAATTATATCATTTGCGGAATGTTATTCTCCTCATATCATAAATCTTAATAATATTTGCATTTATTTTTGTGTAAATTGAATCTGCTATTATGACTCTATAAATAATTCAACTTCAATGCTACGTCAATGTTTTTTTTTCGGTTTGTTGTTGTAAATGTTGTAATCTATTATTTGTTTAGTTATATTAGTTTATGTAGGTTAAGAATTGTCCTATTGAATTAGTAGCTACCGGCCACAACTATCTTGCTCAACGATATAGTTATGAGAATGTTGGAAATGTTGTTAGTACAGTTGGATGTCGTGGGAGTGCCAGTATAAGAGAAGAGACAGTCATGGAGACGACAAATAGAACCATTCATCCAATGGCGCTACAGCCCAAATCGAGCCTTGGCCTCCTCTAAGGCATTTCTGCAAGTTTGACGGTCCCTATTAGTCAGGAGTATTCGTCGACCCAAACTAGCCACACTAAAAATGAAAATTCAATTCGCCGCGTGGAATGTACGAACAGGACATCACGTCGGTCAAAAGGAAATCATAGCAATGGAATAATCGAAATGCAAAATATCAGTTGTTGCATTATCAGAACTACAACTTCCCGGATCCGGTACATTGACGGGGCGAACGTCCCCACACATCGACGAAACGATGACTCTTTACTATTACGGTGGTGAGAAACGAGAGACCGGCGTCGGGTTTATGGTCAATCGACGGGCTGCCAGCAGCGTTATCGCTTTCCAACCGATATCCGAGCGTTTGGTGGTTATAACCATCGGTGGAACGATCAAGACCCATATCGGTTCCGTTTATGCGCCAACCGAGACCAGCACGGACGCAAACAAAGAAGAATTTTACGATCAGCTTCAACAGACGCTGGATATGGCATCTCGAACTGAATTAATAATTCTGGCGGGGAACTTCAATGCACATTCAGGAGCAGATCGAGCCGGTTGGGAAGGAACGATGGGCAAATTCGGACATGAAGTACCTAACGACAACGACTTACGTCTCCTTTCATTCGCATCGTCAATCAATTTAATCGTTGGCATCAGGATCTCCCGCCATCCACTCAAACACCAACGTGCCTTATGAAATCCATCCGCCAACGGCTCGGCGATGGTAGACTACGTTGTAATCAACGCAAGATTCCGATCGTCATCGACGATTAAGTCGATTAGGCGGCAAAACAACATCAAAAAATTGGATGGAGGTTTCGTGACATCGTAGTTTCGTCACCTATACAACCAAGATCCGCCACAAGGTCCAACACCCGAACCGCCGATTATTTAGCAGCCGTCGAATCAGTTTCTCGATATCGAACCGACAATTATCGAGGTGAAGACGGCAATAAACTCGCTGAAAAAAGGAAAAGATCCGGGAATAAATCAAGTAACCGCCGAAGTGATTAAAGCCGGAGTGATGTCTTATCCCGTCGCCGTGGAAGAAAGGGATCATTGTGGCAATTTTGAAGAAAAGTGACAGTCGGGAAAGTCCTTTCGATTGTCGGCACAGTATTTAGAAAAATCATACAATCGGGGCTACAGAAACATTGAGATCAAACGAGCCGGAAAGAACAAGCTTGATTTAGACCACATCGAGGATGCATTTATCAAATATTCGCTCTCCGACGGAATGGAAGAAATAATTCGTTGCTGCCAGCGAACTATCGTCGTTTTCATCGATTTCAAATCCGCTTTCAATTGCATCGATTTGAACAGCTTGTGGAGAGCCTTGGAAACCGAACAAGTGCCATTGAAAATATCCAATATCTCCAAGCGTCGTACGTTGGCTTAACTAGCAGCGTTCGTATTCGAAGCAACTAAGCCCAGGAATTCCCAATTCCAACAGCTGTCCGACAAGGAGACAACGCTTTACCACTTCGCTTCAAACCTTGTGATCGACGCGATTATGCGTGAAGCATTCGGTGGACGACGCGGAGTTCGATACGACGACACGATAGCGCTGTCATATGCCTGTGTCGTAAAACTCCAGCTATTCGGCATGAAGTTCGTCGGTTACTATTGACCGAAGGAGAAGTGATAGGACGTTTTCTTAAGGACAGACTGTAGTAGCCTTTATCGTAATCGATTCATCATTTTTCTCAGCAGATTTCAATCTGCGGCCTCATTGGTCGAGACAAGGAAAACGTTTTCAAGAAAGGGGTCTGCGTTGGCCTGGAAGGACCTCTCACGAGCACATAGGCAAATTGCGGGCAGTGAAGTGGGTTCGCTGTAAGAATTCTCTCTAATAAGCCTGTCTAAAACCTTCTCCATAGCTTTCAGGAGAAAAGAGGAGAAGTTGATGAGTCGATAGGATGTTACTTCCTTATACGACTTTCTCCCCGATTTAGGGTTAAAAACCCCGTAGGCTATCTCCAGCACCTGGGAATGTAGGACAGCGCAAAGCTAACCCGAAATAATGGCACTTCCCCACGTCCCCTCTATCTCTCCTAAACTGGTCGCATCACTTCCTCTCCCATTTGTTATGGACTTGCTGCAACCAATCTGCTGCCGAAACGTTTTAGTCTTCTCCTTACATATTCGGAGTCATAGAGACGCGTGTCTTCTCTAGCCAGTATGTCTATAAGGACTATCCC
This sequence comes from Thereva unica, assembly GCA_949987705.1. NCBI lineage: Eukaryota > Metazoa > Arthropoda > Insecta > Diptera > Therevidae > Thereva > Thereva unica. The sequence continues at coordinate 26,681,619 of OX465281.1, read as the reverse complement.
CGCCGGGGACGGGGTCTTGTATGCGCGTGCTGAATAGGGCCCTCCCTGTTCTGCTGTTACCAGTCCTGTTCAAAGCTGCTGCCCAAACTGGGGTTGCATATAATACGACTGAGCTAACAATCCTTCCCGTCAGGAGGCGAACACTCGGCTTAGGGCCCCTCACGTTAGGCGGCATTCTTGCAAGTACAGCACGCTTTATTCGGCATGCCCTCCAAATTTTCTTTAAAATTTAGCTCCCGGTCGATCATCACCGCCGGATGGGTACTTTAGAGGGGGCTGTGACTGGATGATCTGTTTCCCTACCTTGATCCCTATGGACACTGGTTTTCTCCGTTTGCTGATTAGCCTTAGCTTAGTTTTGTGCTCAGCTTTCTAGCAACGCTTTTATCTCGCAGATCGCCTCATTCGCACAGAATTCGATCTCATCGAAGCGTCGTCCTACAACCACCCAGAGGTCATCCGCGATACCGATCGCAACTGCTTCCTTTGGCAGACGTAGCCTCAACACATCATTATATATTGTGATCCACCGGAGAGGGTTCAGGACGAAATCTTGCGGTAATCGATTACTATTCACACAAGGTGTATCTAGCTTGATCAATGCCTCAACTATTTTGCACGCCGAGTTGAAAGCATTTTATACGTAAAGGGTTATCACTGCGCAGACGTGAATTCTCTCTATGGCGGCTCTTGCGGTGCCCGTGTCCACTACCATCCTGAGTCATCTGAAGCCATCAGTCGTTGACCTTGCCTTTCTAAAGCCGAACTGCCTGTCGGGCATTCTTCCTTTTCGACGCTAGCGAGTTTTCTGTTATAGATCAGCCTCTCGAAAAGTATGCCCATGCAGCTGAGGAGATTTATGGCTCTATAGGACGAAGGGTCCCCTAAAGGCTTGTTCGGTTCGGCTTTGGTAAGAGCACGAGTTTCTGTTATTTCATCGCTCTGAGAAAGCCCTCTCTTTCAGGCATGCTGTGAAGACTTCGGCGAACCTGTTTTGAGTTTACTTGGATTTAAAGAGACTTGACTCAATCCCCGTTTACATGGGCGCTTAATCTGAGTAAACTCAGGGTAAACTCTGCAAGGAAACTCAGTAAATATCCGCTCCTCTGCCCGTTCTCATGTCAAAAGAACTGCTTCGACATTTGGGTAGAAGTCCATGCTTATTTACGTATATCTATATTCCACCTATGTATAACCAGGAGCGCGTTCAAAAACCTTACTATGGTTAACCATGGTTAACTATGGTAAACTTTTGTCGTTCAAAAACTCCGTGGTTAACTACAACATAACCACGAGCATAACTTTTTGGCGTTCAAAAACTCCCGTGGTTAACCATGGTGTAGTTAAATTTTAACCATGCTCGGGAGCATGGTTAGCGATAGTTAAGAAGAAGAAGAATAAAAACAATTTTTTGACATTTGTTTTAATGTTAATAATGAACAAAACAAAGTGGGATTTGTGAGATTATTTTAAATAAATAATTATTGGAAATAATTGAGGGAAATAGCCGACACTATTTTATGGAAAAAAATTTTAAATTTTCTTTACCACGTAGTTAACCACGGTGCGTTCAAAAACCTCCATGGTTAAACATAAACTTTCGTGGTTAAGTGAAGTGATGTAGCATAACCACAGCTTACCTCGTGGTTTACTATAGTAAGGTTTTTGAACGCGCTCCAGATTATATTCTTAATTTAGTTCTATAAGTCTCTCTCCATTATTATTTGTTGACGTGTTAGGACCAGTGTCAATAGTCCAGTCCAATGATATAACAAAAGCGATGAAAATTTTAATATTAATCCTAAAGATATAAAAATCCTCTCGCAACAACAACAAAAAACAGACCTCCTTAGTCAAACTCTGCTGTCAATCCAGAATACGAATAGCTAATTCCGGGATTATTCCGACACCATGCAAAGAATCTTCTAAATTTAGCCTCGGAAAATACTTGACCCTTTAGAAGGGTTATTGCCTTGTGGCGGTCGCCGCACTTTCTCCTCTTTGATAAAACGCTCCTCGAGGGATGCTGAGGCCTGCCGTGAACTCAATTCAAAAAAAAAATTAACAAAAAGAAAACGCCTTTTTGGAATTATTTTTAGGACGAGAGAAAGCGAGAAAGTTTTGGTGTGTTCAGATAGAGATGTATTTATGTACGAATCGGGATATTTGGTTAATGATTTATTTTTATATTTAAGAAAGATATTTTTAGCAAAACAATTTTCTACAATTAGTAATGCATGATTTAGACACGTGCAGGATGAAAGTGATTTAATGTAAACGGATGCAGGCCAAAGTGTAGCCCGAAGCTTTAAATTGGAAATTGTTCAATAAGATGTTTTGAACGTTCCGAAGAACATATGACGTGTATGTTATGTGATATTTTGATTGTGCAATGTTTTTGAATTTTAAAAATATATGCTGTTACGAAATGGTAAACAGTTGTTGTTTTGTAAATTTTGAAGTGTGACGAATGAATGGATAGAGCTTGTGAATTTTTCAATTGGTATGGTAAATAGCGCTGCGCATTATGGACCATGTAGTCTATATTATTAAAGGTAACAGAAGGTTTTTTAAATTATTTACTCGACTTTTAACCTTGGATCCGACCCTGGACTAAAGCAACTGTTCCTTCTATTGCTCCTAATTCCGAGTTGATGTCCCCTTAAGCTCTCGACATCTTGGACTTCGACATTCTTCCTGCAAAGATTTGGTTACCTTGATATTAAATGACTACCGTACCATCAGTCCGCATGTTATGGTTCAAGAACACTAGTGCCCAAATCGAGCTTGGCATCCTCTTGGACATTTCTCCAAGTTTTACGGTCCCTAGAAGCATGTATCCAGTTCTAAATGTTGAGCAGTGCCGCTGACTAGGCTATCGCAAAGTTTATCGATTTCCGCGCGGGTCTGCATACTGTTTCCGCGCGGGTCTGCATTCTATTTATTTCCCGGCATAGGCAGGTAGCACAGGACCCATTTTGAAATACCATGGTCCTCCATTCTGTACGTGGTCGTTTTAGCTTGTTGTTTTTTATAACCCAGCGGGAAATGTTGTAAGGCCTTCCCTCTGGAAGGCCTGTGGAAGCAGTAAAAGTTCAAAGAAAAAAAATGAAACAGTTCAAATATTCGTCATCCATTCAAAGTTGATCTCGAAGGAAGCTTGGTGGAAGGTATACCTAGGGGAAAGGCACGCTGAAAAGCTTAAACTGCTTCCTTTCTTTTCAAAATCCTATAAGGTGTCCAATAAGGAGGCATGCATACTTTATTCCTTCCATGGAATCTAGGGGTAAGCAAATCAAAAAGTTTCAACTGCTTCCTCCCTAGGACATGCCTGTACAAATGTCCTACAAGATGTCTAATAAAGAGTCATGCATCGCACCTTCCACGGAAGGCGTCAAGTTTGCATGATAGTATGGTTCCATTTCCCGCTGGGAAAGGTTAAGAAATCTGGGTCGTTAAAAATTTCATACATCTTGCTGTTGTATCTCCTTCGCCGTAAACCATGCTCTCTCATTGGGTCTATTATGCATCTGAGAGTTTTTCTCTCAAACCTGTTGACTCGTTCTGTACTGGGTCATAGTCCAAGTCTCGCTACAATAACACAGCACTCGTTCGAAGAGTGAGAGTTTCGGTTTTCTGTGCAGAGATCTCGAGTGCATAAAACGTTATTTGCGCAGGCAAAGCCTGCGCGTGGGATCCTCCGCCCTTCCTATCCTCCATCAGCGGTAATTTAGGGCGCAAGGTAATGAAGCCAACAAGTGTCCTGACATCATTCCTACTGCACCCTAATAATTCCTTGGCCATGTAAGGAGACGGCACAGGAAGGAACCACTTAGAGTTCGTCAATTTTGGCGTGGACCTCAAGCTGTAACAAGCTGGCGGGTGCCAACGATAGACGACTCTGGACCGATGAATGCAATGATCGGCATCCGTTTTTTCATTGCCTTTGAAGCTCCGGTGATCAGGGACCCAGGCACGGGTAACTGGATTGAGAACGCCCAGCTCACCAAGAGCACGTCTCATTCTCAATTCTAATTTCGGCTTGGTCCTACAGCACCTTATCGCCCTAATTGCCTCTTAGCTATCGGAGAAGATAAAGATCCGTTTATTCTGGTAGGCCTTTCCTAAGTTTTTACGTTTTGGCATGAGTGCATGCCAGTATAGCGTACACCTCTGCTTGAAAGACAGTTGCTGGGGTGCTTAGGATTATCGCTCCACTGAATCTGAGGCTTTTCTCCAGAGTCCGGCGCCCACACCTGCCTCTGTTTTGGAGCCATCTGTGTACCACACTAGTCAGGCCGGCAATACTTAGGAAAAGTCTAGGTAGGCCTATCTTTTATGTGCACAGAAGGTTGCTCAAATTTTGAGATTTTAAAGGCTTCCGGAATATCTAATTCAACCATTCGTAACCATTCGTTTTCAGCCGCACTGCCGCGTTTGTTGTGGACTTCTCTACCTCAAGGTGGTAAGGTCTCCAGGGCTGCCGTCGGGAATGTGCGGCCATTCTTTGAATTTTGCCGAAATTGGTTATGAAACTCTTAAGCGCGGTTCTGTTCCACCAAACTAAAGCCCCGTAAGTTACCATGGGTCTAATGATGGTAGTGTACATCCGGTACATGGGTTTCGCTTGTAAACGCCAAGTGGATCAACAAGCTCTGCGGCAAGCTTACAAGGATCTGCTGGTACACATGATGGTAGGAGCTTAGTGGTTGGCGTTGAAGATAAGCAGTGCCGCCCTGTCGACAATTTTCGCCATTGTCTTCAAGGCAAAAGACTAGAGACTTATCGGCCTGAAAGATTTAGCCGACGTGTTATCCGAACGCCCGGGTATAAATGTTATATTGACGTTCTTCAAGACAGATGGGATATAACCATTTGCGAAGGAATCTCTAAATATATGCATAATAAAGGAGTGACTAGGTCGCAGCTCTCCTATAGCAGTATGGGGTAGATCCCGTCTGCTCCAGGAGACATGATTGGTTTGAACGATCCAATCTCCTCCTTAATAGCTGCGTGATGAAACACGGTGTTTGCTACTGTCCAGGCAGCTTTCGTCACTTTAGAAAGTGTGCCTGTTAGGTGCCCAGCAGAAGTTGTGTTCCCATTTGAAAAAATGGTTGTGGCTGGGAAGTGTGCTTGAAGAAATATTACCAAATGTCTGATGTCCTTGTCCATTTTCGTGACGAGCACCACGAACACACGTTTACTCAACACGACAGAGCAGGCGAACTAAACAAGCTAGAGCGATGGCAAATATATCAATGGAGAGGGGAAGGATGCCGAGAGAAGGGAAAGGGAATTTCGAGGTCGCAGGGATACCACAATCGCGGCAATATAATCAGTCTCATTACTTAATTGTCACACCTCGTAAGTGAAAAAATTTACTTAAGTTTAAGCAAAACTTAAGTTCGCACTGTGAAGTGTTTTTATTGTAAACTATACAAGTCTGAGGCTTGCCGTGCACATCACTGCAAGCAATGTTGTAGACAGCTTCCCGCTAGCCCTATATAGCACCGTTGCTTACTCATGGTGTACGCAAACAGCTTGGGAGGCCAGCGCCTTGCAAAGGACTGCCGAGGCAACCCTACTGTGTTGCAGGTTGCTCTGTACCACCCGCCTTCTGGGGTTGTTCCGGCTGGCTCACAACATTCACCTCAATTGGCTGGTTTTGTAGTGCTATCCTGCGGAGCACCTGTTTCGGTTCCCTAACATCATTAGGAGAAGACGATTCGTTTGAAATTGGGGAGGTCCTATTCCTCGAATACTTTAAGGTTTCACCCTTCCTAAACCTGCAGAAATCGCAGTCATTGGCTGGTAGGTTCGTTGCCGTAGGTGATCTTAATGAGATCCTCTGTCACCCTTACCCGCAAAAAACTGAGGTGGACATTCGCCTTTAAAACTTTTGTCCACATCAGTCAAGAAAGAATCGCAAATAGAGGAGGATTGCTCTTCCGTCAATTTGCCTTCGGGATAGTTGTCCAGGACCACTGCCATGGTGATCCTACCGAGCTTATCCCAGTATGAGAATCCTCTGACCACTGCCATTTTAGCAATGCATCAGTTGGGTCCAGCATGCAACCTTTCGGTTGCTTCTTCGTGGTTTCGCAGGATAGTTAGCTGCTTGCAGAGACCAGGTTAAGATAGACGTCAGTGATGGGTTTATTACTACTATGTGATGTGGCTAATTGCTAACCTGAAGATTTTGCGATAAGCCTCCCAGATAGTCTGCCAATGAACGATAAATGCTTCCGAAGATATTGCAGAGCTCTCAAGTCACATCTTATATGTTTGTCTGTGGTCAGACATTGATGGCTCACTTGAAACGAATGTGCTCACAACAGACAAGTCAAACTAGTGACTAGCTAAATGTTTCTCTTAGCACAGTATTCCAAAAGTCTCCTGACAGCTGATGGCGTTGGGGTCGGCTTTTCTTCTGACGGGTGGGCCGAGTCTATGACAAGCCTGGAAACAGGAAGGTAAGTTAGGCTTTTCGCCATAAGCGGTGCTGCTCCTAGGGTAGTCATGCTTGCTGGAGTAGATCAGTCTGCCAGTATTAGACCGGTATTCCCCAATCAATTTTAGCACCCGTTTTTTTTTATAATTTTAATAAAATAATGGCCTACTATCTGTCTCTTCAATGCCCCCCTCTCTGTCCACTTCACTGATGATGACACTCTGCATAACTTATTTGCCTTCGATAATGCAAGTCATGCACATGCCAGATCTGCCAACTCAATCTACAGCGATATTGAACTCATTTTCGATTGCGACTAGAACCACCACATAAAAAAATATACTGAAGTTTGAATTAAATATATATTCACCGCAAAAAAGGGATTGCTCCACTTTCCTAAAAGTTATTCTATTACAATTAATTTTCCTTATGAAAGTTTAACATTCCTCCGGCATAGCAGCCCTACACACGCACCTTCGCTCAATTCCAGGTCAACATTTATAACATTAATTGAAAGTTAATCAGAGCAAACAAAAAATCCATACTATTCTTAGTAATTTCAGCTTTCTCATTTCTCTTTTTTATATAATTTCAGCACCACAGTTCTGTACTTGAAATTTCTAATTCTCTGGGCCATTGTGATAACAGCCGATTTCATGTTCATGTTCCGTTTTGAATTTTTATGGCCTTTTTGGCTGCTTCTGCGTTCTGTTCATGACTCATTTAAATATAAGGGACTGGTAAGGAAACAGATCTTAATTATTTTAATATACTTTAATTAATTAAAAAACTTTTCCTACTTCCCATCTATTAGGCATTTTCAGTGTTGTTTGTGTGCATAGCCATCACATCAGACTTAGTCTGTTTATTTTTTATCCCAGTCCACTGGCTGCTTTTTGCTGCCAGCACATATGTCTGGGTACAATATGTTTGGCATACAGGTGAGGAGGAGTTTAATTTTATTAAATACAAAATTATATTTAAACATACACTCTTCCTCTATCTTCTATGTTCACCAAACAGACAAAGGAATATGTCTGCCAACTATAATATTATGGATGCTTTTCGTGTATTTAGAAGCCGGTATCCGGTGGAAAGACAGTCGACATATGCCACATTTAGATTTGTGTCGACCGTTTGCAGCACATTGGTAAGGAATCATACCATGAATTTGTACCATGTTTAATTTACAATTGAAACATCCATTCTAGTATCGGATATCCAGTTGTGACATTAGGTTTCGGATTTAAAAGTTACGTAGGTTATAGGATGCGCCAACGAAAGCAGCGTGAAGTTGCAAAAGAGAATGAATTCTATATGCAGCTGCTGCAGCAGGCTCTACCACAAGAGGAAAATACCGATGATACACAATCAACAACAACATCAAATGGTAGTGTTACAAATTCAGCGACAGTTACAATAGCACAAACAGTTCAAACAAACTCTATCACAGCTGATCATCATCATCATCATTCATCATCAACAACAGCAACAACAACATCCACAACATCATCAGTGCATCAAAACGATGATAAGAATAATGTTCAAATTGTTGGCCAGATAACATCATCCAGCCAACAAATGGCACAAACAACAGCAGCAATACAGCAGACGTCTAACAATAATCATCTTAATTTAAATAATAGTAGTAATAGTTCTAGTTCTAGTAGAAACGCTCAAACAAATAGTAAATTAAATAACAACAACAACAATGTTAGCAGCAACACGTCATCAACATCATCAACATCAACGACAACTGCTAACGGACATGCTGGCGGCGGTGGCTATAATAATAATAGTCTGACAGCGCATAAAAGTCATCGTCGTAGCATGGATAAAGATAAAAATGATTCAAGTCAGACAAGTTTGAATAATTCAAATATTAGTAGTAAATCGACAAATGCAACAAATGCAACAGCAGATAGTTTTACAAATACGAACAGCAATGTTACAAACAATAATAATAGTTCGTCAAAATTATCCAATACGTATATGAATCAGATAAATCAATTATCAAATCATGTACAAAAGGATACACAAAATCATTCAAAGGATAAGGATAGTTGGGATGGTAGTATATCATCAACATCATCATCATCCTCAAATAATTCCAGCTCAGGGAAGGAAAATAATAAATTGTTGGCTAATTCAAATAATTTTGAGCATACAAATGGTATTAATCATGCTGGTGGTGACAGGAAATCCCAACCGAATGGAAATGTTATACAGTATGAAATTGAGGAGGTCGTTGAAACGACAGAAAGGAAAGAAAGAGGTAATTGATTGATTTTTGTTTTTCTTTCGTTTTTTTTTATTTAAAAATTGTTTATATGTATATTAGACTGATGCCCATTCGTTTTTGATTGAGTATCTCGATTCGAAAACTCCCACCCTTAAATTTCTGGGTTTAATATTGGACCCAAAACTCAATTATAAAGCTGAACATCGCGGAAAGAGTAAAGAAAGCATACGGAGCTTTTTACGCAGCTTTTTACGCCTGCAAAAAGGCCTTCGGCAAGAGATGGGGTCTCAAGCCAAAGATGGTCCTATGTTTTTACGAGTCAACTTCTCTCCTACCATTCTGTGGTATGGTGATGACCGCTGAGCAAGACCTATAATGCCATAAAGTTGGAAAGGGTTCAGAGAACGGCAATAATAGGGACAGCAGGGGCGAAGAGAATATGCCTTACAAACGTCCTTTGCGATCTCTTGGGCCTGCTTCCTCTCGACCTTCGCTTCTTCAAGCTACTGACTGTAATTTGTGTTTACGTGGTTCCAGTCGAACTCTGCTGCTTCCTGTGTCTCCAAAATCATACAGGCAAGAATGAGTTTGTTCATTCCTCATTCAACCAAATCTATAAAGCCTAGGCCGAATAGACGGCTTAATATGGAATATATTAACGCAATTAGAGCTAAGGAAGACACTTATAGAGCGTACAGTTATTCCCCATTCACTCACATACTTCGGCGTGAGTTTATTAAACTCCTGTAATTGCATCATCTTCTTAAATGGGGCTACAATCCTTGAAGGACTCGGGCCTCTTGAAGTCTCTTCTTCTAATTGCCTCTACGTTTTTCCAGCTGTCTCTAATTTGTTATACGAAGCTTGCGTATATCTTCTAGCAAGTCATCCATCCATTTCTTGGTTGTCATAGTCTTCTTATTCATGATGGTCTACTATTGAAAATCCCAATGTCTCAAAGAGCTCGACGACAATGAATCCACAGTCCCGACAATATTCCCTATATGGTTTTCAGGAAATTTGCCTCATCTTTGGCTAAATCTCTGCCCAAACTTTATTTCGTCTCTGCACTCAAAAAAAAAGATAGTAGGCGGTAGTTCCCCCAATAGCAATTACTTCTGTTCTCTCCAAAGTCATGGAGACAATACTTAATAGAAAGCTGATGGACTAATTTGAAATTAACCAAATACTGTACGACAGGCAGTAGAGGTTCAGATCCAAAAGATCTACCGGCGATCTTTTTGTGTGCTTGGCGGAAAACATGAACCAAAGCATTGATCGCTTTGCCGAGTCTGGTTTTATTGCTTTCAAGTCTTTTGACAAATTAATGCACCCCGCTCTGTTGTCTGAACTCCAAATTATTGCTATCGACTCAGTTCGAATTGAGAGCTTTCTTTGTGGCCTTGTGTGCTTCAATCAACGTAGTATTGGACGACATCGATCATATCCTAACTCCATCTTGGTCGGCGTTCCTCAAGGATCAATTCTTTCATCTGATCTCTTTCTAATATTCATAAATGACAATATAAGCCTTCGACAATATGAGAAAAGTACGTGCCAGAACTTGCCTCTTAGATCGTGAATTCATGTCTACCTCTATTAACATCAAACTCATTCTTGATTGAGGCTGCAAGAATCGCGTCGAAGTCACAATATGTATCTAAATAACTAAAACAAAGTCTTGTCTTTCTTCCGCACTGACACCTATCGATTTCAGTAGGTAAAGACAACCTAACGGCTGACCCATCTCTTAACATTCTAGGCGTAACTTGATACGCTAAAAAAAGCATATTAATGCTTGGAACTCCTCAAGGATTGCAAGTTCCTCCTGCAGCCAGCTGCTCTGACCACAATCTACAAGTCCTACAATTGGCCCGCCCCCGCCTTGAATACATTTCGTATATCTGTACAGGCGCCCCTAAAACCATCTTGGCATGGCTTGAAAGGTACTAAATTGCGCCATCAAACTCAGCATCTTTTACACCTCCATAGACTTTTTTGCAACCGTAAGACTCTAGTAGCTCAGTGTGCAAATTTTATGGCTATTACTAAAGCGACTGTTCCACTGAAATCAAGAACCTCCTGCTTATACGGCAACTTCTTTCAATCAACAGAAGCCTAGCCAACTCGACTTACCTCCGCACATTGCAGGAAAGGGTGATTCGTAAGCCTGACTTTATCACACAAACCAGGCCCTGGACGATGATGCATTCAAAGTCTGGCGCGTGCTTGTCTAACATTATCGAAGCCATAGGAATAACGTAGAGTACCATCATCAAAAAAGCTGTGGAGTCAATTGGAGCGGATTGAGAGCAGGTCTATCTCTTGAAGCTATTTTCTAACAATATTACTGTACAATATATGTATACAACTATTTGTTTCGTTTAAAAAAGATTGTTATTATTCACTTTGCACATAGCTCTAAACGAATTTCTAAATTTCATTCTACAGGTCGAAGAAATCGTTCCAAAAAGGACACAAATTCAGCTTCCAAGGACAATCATCAGAATAATAGTTCGTCATCACATCAATCAAACAATCATCATAATCATCATAACAACAATAATAACCACCAAAAGGATTCAAATGCGAACTCCGACTCATCCAGCATTTCATCATCATCCTCAACAACAAATATTTCAAATATTGCCTCGCAAATTGTTACAAAAATCTGTGAAACATGTCTTCGACTAGAGACCGAAGTTAAGAAATACCGGGCTGAAGTCAGTCATATGAAACAGATTGAGAACGAGCTGCGGCAAAAGCTAGAGTCAAATGCCACAACAAAATCCTGTTTGCAGGCCAAACAGCGAGAATGTGATGAACTGGACAAGCGCCTGCAGGAGATAACAAACATTCGGCAAGGTGATTTAATGAACTTGCAGAATGCTGAAAGGCGGCTAGGCGAAGAGAGGCGACAGAGGCAATCCCTTGAAGCACAGCTAAATAATGAAAAGAAAGCAAGGAAATTGGCCGAAGAGAAGGCCACTCGTCCTGAATGTAGCGATGCATGTAAGCAAAGAAAGCAGCAGATTGAAGCTGAAGCTAAGCAACTTCGACGCGAATTGAAGGCTGTGGAAGATGCAAAGCAAGCTGCTGAACAACAGGGCAGGAAGTGCGAGCAAGAAGTGAGTTTTGGCATACGTTTTTTTTCTTTGGGCTTTTTAATTTAAAGGATATTTTTGTTGTTTTTGCAGTTGAGAATGTTTGAAGCCGAAGTAAGAAGTCGCGAAGCGCAACAAGGTACAGAAGTATTGATGTCAGCATTGGCAGCCATGCAAGATAAGAATAGCACGCTCGAAAAGAACCTCTCCGCAGAGACGAGAGTCAAGCTGGACTTATTCTCGGCTTTAGGAGAGGCGAAGCGTGAAGTGGAAATAAAAGACAGTAAGATTTATAATTGTTTTAGTATTTGTAGAATTTATTATGTAGAGGTTGAAAATAGATTTAAGGGAAAAGTTTAGATTTGAATAAGGTCAGTTGGTTTTTCTTTTCTGAAAGTGTAATACTTCGTCCTACACTTCAACCATATTGAACATCTCTGGACATAATGAATACAAGTTTCAAATACTAAATTCTGGGCTCCTGTTTTCCTCCATTTAGAAGTCTCTAATTCGCACAACAGAGCAATATTAATATGTATTTGAAGGGTGACATTTTAGCCAGAATGTTAGACAAAGCGCAAATCTGGAACGAATTTTCATATGGGATTTGTCGCTAAACAGACGTGAAAATCGAGTCTTTTTAATGAGAGTTCATGTAGGTCATGAAAACTATTAGATTTCGAAAGATCCTAATGTGCGAGATAGAAATATCGTAGTTGAGGAAGAACAAAGCTGTACAAACAGTGACAAAACCTTCCATTTTGTCGTCGAAGAAAGTAATCGGGAAATCCTACTACCGCTTCTGAGCTGATAGCGGCACGCTATATCTTTCTTGGCTTAGCAAATATTGAAATAGCTTTCCTTTTAGAAGTCCACCTTGTCTTTCATCATTTGTTTGCAGATATGTAGTGTATGTCGAAATATCTGGAGAGCTTCTCAGAAAAAGTTACTGTATCACCTATTTCGGCTGCTGGAATGCCATCGAATATTTTCTTGGCGGAAAAAGTAATGCTTGACACCCCGTACCATCGAATGATTCCCCAACTAGTTAACTTCCCATTACATCATAATCAGCAGTACCTTATTCTAACGCAGGATGTGCAGCCCTAGGCAGCCATTCAAAACCTACCAAATTGATATATGTATCCTGAAATTGATTTAGGATTTATATCCTTCAAGAGAGTTAGTCTCCTCGTCGCTGTGCCCTCACAATCGCACAGCCGTAGCCTCTATTTAGCATGTCAGAATATGATCAATATTTATCCCACGTGCTGTGCGAGGAAAGACCGTCACCTACGGCAGAGCTCCTCATTATCATGGAAACGCAAAGTTAAACCGGACGTCACTTGGTATCCGTATCCACAGTTTATCTTTGGTACTACATTCACGCGGTACCATTCATCCCTTTAGGACGGTTCTGTTTACACCTTGGAATTACAGATTTTATCAAGTTAGATCCATCGTATTCAGTCTGTTCCATGGCCAGTCAGGGGCAGCTTGAGGATCCCTCATTAGACCTCGCAGCAGTGCAGAGCCACTATCAGAGTAGTCATTTCCGTAGGACCAAGTCCATGTTAGTTTTGGGATCGCCAACATCCTCTTGATTAGCTGGGTACTCTTATTCGAGCCACCATACTGAATTATTTAAATTATTTTCAATAATGCCAATACTGAACGATACCTATATTTACTAGGCGTCTGCTCAACAAGACAATTAGCTTTTGCGGAAGAAAGGCAGAAAGCTAGGAAATTTTAGGCAGTTCAGTTCATGTTCAGTTCGTTAGAAATTACGCAGTAAGTTAGAAATGCTAAAGCTCCCACTATTCCAGTTGAGTACTCTCTTTTGATCGATGTAGATTTTGCTAGGAAAGAGGGCTTTTGATAATTTTTGACAGCTTGGTTGTTATATTGGCCTATCCTAATGCCTTAATGGCTTCTTGGTTGGGATTACTCTGGCTCCGGGCCTTGGATATTTTTCGAAATAAACCCCCAGCCCCTACATCCAGCGCTGAATCCTTCTGTGTACAGGATAACGCAGTGGTTCTCGTGAAAGAATCTTCTCATTCCTCTCTGGTAGGGCTCAGGACCAGGACGATTTAGCCGGTAGGCCATTCAAAAGAATTGAAAACATGTATAGCGACTACGTCTTAAGCACTTATTTTCTGTGGTAAACTGAGTGTACTATCCTTTCGTACATTTCATTCTGTTTCTGGTGCATGCCCTGATCAGTACCGGTTTTAGGACTACCCAGGGAAAATTGAAATAATAACCATTTTTCTGTTCATCGCAGAGTTTGAGCAGGTCCGGTTTTTCTGGAATATTTTTTATATTATACAAAAGAGGCCAAGACTCGGAGTACTCATTTAACTGTTCATATCTTTTATTGAGTGAAATTAAGATAGTGTCCAATAGACAGTTGAAAAATTCAACTTCAAATTTATTTTGTGGGGCAGTTATATGTATGTTCATCACGGGCAGTTTCACCAACTTGGCGTTTATTACGACGAATTCTTGTTGTGGTTTAAATACAGGTTCAATTTCCAATTCTTCAGCCAACTCTTTTAAAGCCTGTCTTTCTGTACTCTTCCAAGAAAGTGCAGCATTTTTTTAACATTTGTGTGCATTTACCGAGATCTTCTTCTTCTTTAACGGCTCTACAACCGATCCGGTCCTGGCCTCTCGCAATTGTCCTCTCCACCCTATTCTGATCCGATGTCATCCAGTTTGGCATCCCTAAGTTCTGAGCGTCCTGGTCTACGCCATCCTTCCAGCGAAAGTTAGCGGTATTGATATCGAATTTGTTTCTTTGAATTACAAGATGGAAGAACGCACAAGGGGGGCCTCGGTAGCCTAGGGGTAAGGCGCCTGACTACTATCCCAGAGGTCCCGGGTTCGAATCCCGGCCAGCCCCACGGTCCTTCGCCTTTTCCACTTTTCCACCCACATAACTTTCCTTCTTTCTTCTCCCCTCTTTACATTCCTGATTCCTCCTGTCATAGCCTTTGCTAGTCCTTCCCTACTCCACCAAGCGCATGTCATCGGTTGGTTGAAGAGATTCAACTCGTTTCAGGAGGCATAACACTCCAGCGAGTAGTTTCTCAAATGCCCCGAAGCCAGAGTCGCGAAATGGTTGGAAGTAGGTGGAATAAAAATATATCGCGGCTAGGTTGTGGCAGCTCCTTCCAATGTACTTCTCTCTCTCTCTCTCTCTACTTCTCATCTTCCGGCTAGAGCTGCTATTCGACATTCTATAGGAAAAAATAGATTGTCGAACAGTACAAAAAGGGGGCTTTCCCTAAGTCTCTAGTCTATCCCATAAAAAAAAAAAAAAAAAAAAGCAAAAAGATTTGTACACATGAGGCGATAGTTAAGCTAATTGAAGAGTTAGAAGTAAGCCCCTGAATTTGGCAGAAAAAAACCCAGCCTGTTGTAATAAATACATAATATAAATACAATATAGACCCCTTTTTGTATTCGGGGTTTGCTCCACGCAACTGCGTAGAACTCTCCAACGAGCAGATGCTATCCCCAATGTATTTTCCACTGTTCGGAGCGCACGTGAGATTCGGTAGTTATATACCTTTGTATCCAAATATCCGAGAATCCTTCCGATTATCGCCTTATAAGTATTCTATGTTTGCTATGCAAAGTACTAGAGAAATTAATGTCATGTCAAAACCAGGGCCACTGTGAAATGTGGTCTCTGCTGTCGAGTACATACACAGCCCGGCTACTGACCTTCGAATGGCTTTTGATTGTGATATTATTGCACTTCTGGTGTCCCTCGACTTTAGTAAGGCATTTGATAGTGTCAGTCATAAGCTTCTTGAAACTAAACTATCAGAATATCTGAGTTTCTCCCCCTCAGCGATCTCCTTAATTCGGAATTACTTACGTAATCGTTCCCAAAATGTATGATTTCAAGTTTCTATCTCTGATCCATCACCAATTACATGTGGGGTTCCGCAGGGCTCCATTCTAGGGCCATTACTTTTCAGCATCTACATTAATGGTGTCTGAAATACTGTCAAGGATTGCACCGCTGACCTTGAGCGAATACATCAATGGTCGTTATCCAATCAGTTCTATGTAAATGCCTCTTAGTCTAGCTGCATCGCAATGTACAGGAATGAGTTAGACACCTCTTATTTACCACCAAAGCAATCAACCTTACCCTACCAGCTACGAATCAAGCTAGGTGTTTACCTGAACACACAACTAACCTGCTGTGATCAAACCAAACGTTTTTAGTTTCTTAGGTTTTTATGTGTTTATATTACAATTAACCAATCTTATATGAGTAGAAATCTACATAACGATTCCTTATCAATATTTTAGACATGCTGCGTAACAAAGAAGAAGAAGTCCTCGATCTAAAAGCAAAAATAGCCCAGCTATTAGCTGTGATGCCGACCGACTCCCTATGCTTACCGCCATGTTCAACCGGAAGTTCAATGTTACGAATGAATGACACACCTCCGCTACAGGGTCCATCTAGTCCAATGATGACGCTAGGTGCGACACATCAACAAATAATGGCAGCACATCAACTTAATTCACGAGGTCAATCAGTAGCATCAGTTAGCTCACCAAGCGGAGTACCTAATGTATCAACGCCGTCATCAGTTGGTGGTGGTAGTGGCACATCTAGCGGCGTTGTTACGCAAACATCATCAAATTTAGATCCAAACGCAACCGCGTATACACCAAAAAACTCTTCGCTTGTCGGCGGTGCAGAGGCCTGACATAAGAGGAGGCAAGTCTGAGGTTGTCACCAGAATCATCATCATCATCCCCATCATCATCAAGTTAGCACTACTAAGAATGGCCGGCATTCTTCTCAGCCACATCAATTTAATCGTTTGCCGCTGCAACAGCAACAATATCAATATAAATTTTAATAATTTTTTAATTTATTTGTTAACTATTAATTTTTTTACGGATGATTATTATTTTTTTTTAATTAATTAATTAATTATAATTGCTGGCCAACGGAGGGCTTCAATCTTTCCGTCTTGTACTTCTCTGGTCCATTTCATTAAAAAATAAGTTGTAAGTTTTGTGAATTTAAGATCTCCCTCTGTTTTCCAGTGATATTTTTTTTTCGTCGTGAGAATAAAAAACAAGTTTACAAGTTAAGAAGCGCGCGCGTGCGTGTAACGCTGCAGATTTAATTAAACAAGAGCCTGTTTTCGTGTATAATTGCAAATACCGAGGAAAGTAACAAATGACTGATTTAATTTTTATGTTATTTTTTAAGGTAGCGCATATTTATTATTTTTTTGTTTTTCTGCCACAGAAAAAGGCTTCCTTGGCCATTATTGATGATCATTATTGTCCTTATATTAAAAAAAACAAGAATATGAATGATTTTTTGTGCTTTAGCTCATCATGAAGAATTTGTAATTTTTTTTCTGTTTTTGAAATAATTTTTTTTTAAAAAGAAGAACACACTTTTTTTTGTTTTTTTTTTGTTGAAAAAATGTTATTTACTTAACTTCCAGCATTTTTCAATTATTACAAGTACTATGTTCAATAATTTACTTATATATAAAAAGAAAACAACTCTAATTGAAATACTCAAAAATAATTCGAGTTTAAACATAGTTTTAATGGGTTTTTTTGATGTTATTTAATTTTGCGTAATGGATTTTAATTTCCTTGAATCCTAAAACCTTGTCTTTCAAAATGGTTTTTTTTTATCATTGTTTTGTTTTTGAGTGTATTCATTTAGTTTGTAATTGTTTCTTCCTTAGTCACCGACACATTTACTCCCATACTTCCTTTTAGTTGTTATGGATTCAAGAAAAAGGTATGTACTTTCTTATAATTACTATAGGAGGAAAACTATCTTCAAGATCATGGTGCACTTCGTTAGTCACAAATGTTATTTTACATCAGTTATATATAAAAAGAAAACCAGGGGCCGTATTTGGTTTCTCGAGTCGATGAATCGACTCGACAAAAAAAGATTGTCGACATTCTCTAAGTTTTGTATTTGGTATCACGACCAAATCGACAGATAAGCGCGGCCATACAAAGCCATCAAATTGTGGTATTACTCCAAGGGCAGCAAACTACGTATATTTAATTAAAATATAAATTGTTATAAGTTTATTGCATGCATAAATTGAGCTTTTTAATAATCGTCAAACGTCTTTATCGACACGTAAAGAGACGATATCGTGTCGCCAAATGCCAATTTTTGTTTATCCACAGAAGACAATGTCGACTCGAGAAACCAAATACGGCCCCTGGTAGAATGTAGGCGACAACAACAGACTGGGTTTTGTAGAGTAGAAATTGCAAAATGAAATATTTTTGTGCTCGTTTACAAATGCGCCTTTATGGAACAGAAATGTAAATACATATATATATATTTAAAAGACCGCTTTAATAAAAAAAATTAAAATGTAATTTTTTTAGCGTTTTCACCAAAGAGACGGTTACTAACTATACAGAATGTTGATAATGGCTGATGAAAGCTCTGTACAAAACATTAGCTGGTTTATAAATTCAAATTGAGTTCCAAACAATCCTTATAATTCATTCATAATTATACAGGGTGTGTCTGCTAGGTTTGCAAAGCGCTCGACTGTGGGTAGGTTTTGGTTAGACAAGTGGTCGGCAAACTCATTAGTCAACAGAGCCAAATATCAACAGCACCAGGGTTTGAAAGCAAAGTAAACTTAAAGCAAAGCACATAATTTTAAGCTTACTTTGCTGATGACTGTGAAAGCTGTTTGTTCCAAATTGCTGCGAATGCTGTTGCTTTCAAATTACTTTCGCGAGCATACTGGTCCGGCTGCAAATGCTTCGGCTGTAAAATACTTTGCTGTGAAAAGCTTTCTGTTTGCTTACAGTTTTTCAAAGCTTTCCTCTCCAGAGCCTGTGAAATACTTTGCTTCCTTCAGCTGTTTTTTCATGGTCCAACTTTATATAGTAAAATGGTGCTTTTGCTTATAGGGATGTGAACTGTTTTTGTATGTGTATGTGAAGCATTCGCAGCCGGAGCAACATCCCAGTAGGAATTCTAGGAAGGCCTTATCGATGGAGCACTGAAATAAGTACTCATCTGGTAAGGGGTGCCCCTTATTTTCTTGGTGCTAGATGAGCCCTTACAAACCCCATTACAAGAGAAGGCAGATGGTAAGGTGTAGTCCAGAATTATACCCAAACAAGTGAGAGTCTGCCCGATGACTCAAGGGAGCTTTCCTGGAGCTTTCATAAATTTTATAGAAAGAAAGAAAACGGGCAATTATATTCGTCGACATAAAACGCGACGTTAGCATACTCAATAGCGCGGCTCGCATTCGATACGGAGGACAAGCAGCTTTGGAGAAGTGGAGAATTTAGTTGGGGGACTGCTTAGGTAAAGCCACTCTCGGGCTTGGAAAAAAAAGGCATTTGTAAAAGATGAAAAAAAAAAAAATAAAAGCATTTCGACACCGGATCACCACATATCCACAGGCGCCCATGAATACCTCTTTTCGCAATGTTCCATTTGCTGCCTTACTATACCCCTTACAGATGAGCAGTTCTATAAGTACTCTAAGGTAAGTACCATAGTAAGGCCTTACCCCCTATGACATCGTGTGTAAAAGTAAGCACTTCTGTAAAAGGGAGTGGTAAGGCCTACCCCTTACCAGTAAGTTCTGATTTCAGTACTTCTGTAAGCTTACCGGTCCTACTGGGATGCTCCAGCATTTGTAAGCAACAGCATAGGGCGCGTTCAATAATGCAGGATGCGTGCGCAAATGACTTATTCAGCAATTGAAAGTGTGAAGCTTTCAATGACTGAATAAGTCAAATGCGCACGCATCCTGCATTATTGAACGCGCCCATACGCAGCAATATGAAACAAAAAAGCTTTCACAGCCTGCAGCAAAATGATTGAAAATATGATTGCTGTAAAGCAATGCAAAGTAAATTTCGGTGGTTTTCTTGGCAGCAAAGCAAAGTCAACAGCAGCAGCAGTATTAAAATTGCTGCAGCAACTTAAACCCTGAACAGCACAATGATTTTAAAAATGAACTATATATGTAGGTAAATACATTGTTATTAACTTAGGTACTCCTAAGCTGTCCTTTGCTAAAAACGTCCTCAATCTGATTGAGGTACATATGTTCACTGAGGTCGTTTTGTATACTTGTTTTGTCTATATCTTTTCTTTCATCCTCTGTATATGTCCAAGCAATATCAACATACCTTTCTCAATTCATGAAACTACGAGCCTATTCAATAATGCATAAAACGCGCAGCATGCGCACACGAGTTGTAAATTATTACAATCATGCTTTTGTCATATGTTTCCAAATTTATCATGCATGGCATTACTGCTTAGCATACGGGAATATTTTGCAGTTGCCAAAACTGAGTTGCTGTCTATTAGAAGCTGTCAAAGGAAATTTTAAAAATAATTATTTTGTATTTTAATAATTATTCCAGGCAGCTGTGTGTTAATTTAATGTTAAATGCAATGGATAAAGAAATTGAAAGTGATCTTTTACGGTAAAAATGATAAATAATGTGGAATATTTGTTTAAGAAAATGTTTCAGGTAATTAGAAAGCGAGGATGAAGAAGAAAATCAAGAAAAATTTTGGAGTGCACAAAGAATAAAATGTTTGCTCACGATAAGGGTAAAATATGAAAATTAGTTTCGAGAAGGAAAACGTAAACGTAGTGTTATATGGAATGAAATTTTGCGCAAAATAAAATCAACGGATTCCGATTTTCCTTTCCAAACGGATTCCGATTTTCCATACGGAAGTGGAATAATTTGTTTACTTCATACAAACGTATAAAAAAACGAAATGGAGAAACTGGTCGAAGCCGCACAAATTGGGAGTATTTTAACACTTTTGATGAGGTTTTTGGATGCAGCCACCATATAGTTCCTCCTTCAGGATTAACATTTTCATCGTATTTAGAAAAAGATAGTGAAACTCCCAACTTGGAAGATATCGAGAACACGATTGAGGAAACTACTTCACTTCAACCAAAGAAACCGAAAAAGGAGAAGAAAGATGAGATCTTAGAGTACCTTAAAGAGCAGAATGCCACAGAAGAGCGGCGTCATAAAGAATATTTAGATATTGAAAACAAAAAGTTGGATATCGAAATGCAAAGAGTTCAAGAAATGCGTGAAATGAGATTATTGATGAAAACAATATTAACAAGCAAAGATTACTGAAGAAGAAAGTCCTGTACAACTCGTATATTAATTTTGCAATTAAAAGAAACGAAATTTTAGTTTTTGTTGTTTAGAAAATAAAGTTTATTTTTCATTGAAACTATTAGCAATTTCATTGCGTTTTAAATCTGCCTCCTTGGCCTCTTCTTCAACAAAGGACTCATGGTCGTCGTCATTATTTGTTGCTTCGTTTACTCGGAACGAATGAATGAGATTTCCAGTATCCATTATAATAAAATTATGTAAGCAAACACAAGAAATTACATAATACTTCGCGTGAAATACATTTTTAATATGCAAATAATTTAAAATTGGAAACTTTTGTTTCATTCTCCCAAAGGCTTGCTCAATACATACTCTCGTTGAGCTTAGTTTGTAATTAAATTTTTTCTTTTCAGCAGTGAGAAAGCCATTATCCCTGTACGGAACCATTAAATACGTTTCCAATGGGTACGCACTGTCTCGCAAAAGATGGCTGTTAATTGGTATGTCAAGCGTTTTTGTTTTTAATGCCTTCTGCAATGGACTGTTACGCCAAACTGACGCATCATGACTCCTACCAGGCCAACCAAAAAAGACATCGCGGAACAATAACTTACTATCACAAACCGCCTAAAAACATTACAAATATTGATGATATAAGTGTATTTTACTTGGAGTATTATTGAATGAAACGATTTCCTGTTGAAGTAGCTACTTGCGTCCCTTATTGGTGCTGGAATTCGGATGTGTGAGCCATCTAAGCAACCAATCACGTTTGGAAAACTGAAAGGGCCACGTATTTTATTGAAGTCCTCAATAACTGATAAAAATTCAGTAGAATTGGGCCAAATAATAAAATTTCGATGCATAAGGGCAATCGCTCTACACGTGTTCAAAACTGTTTTATAGGCTGTAGCCCTTGATAGGCCAAAACGGTCGCCCACTTCTCTGTACGTGTTTTGGTTGCTAAGAACCCACAAAGTGATGTACATAGCTTTTTCTAAGGGCATTTGAGGACGACCCAAATGTTGTTTTGGTAACTTACTTTTAACCATTTCCACCAGCCTCTGAAAGTTATCAAGGTTACTAAAACCACTAATAAAAAAGTAGGTACGTTTCTGACTTACATTAAAAGTTCCTTGGCGCATTCGGAAGTGCTCATAGAAACAATCCTCCGACATCTTTCGAATCACTTCCAAGTAGTTTTCTACTTTGGCTACCCCACTTTTCAGACGTTTTAATGCCTTTTTTATTAATACCGCATTCAAAATTCTTTTTTTCCTTATCCTCGGTAGTAATACATTAAGGGATTTTCTTTGCGGGTCCCCAATTTCCGCAGTTATTAAGTCGCTAAGAAAACTTTTTACGTATTTCTTTAAAAATTGTTTCGCCATTTTCATGTTAATTTGTAGCTGTCAGTCTATGATTCTTCTTCTTCTTTGTCATATGTCTCAAATCTGTTGCCTGCTCTGCATATTTCGCAGTGATTGAGTCCTAGTTCGCATGACTGCAGGATTTTCTTGGCATGCCGGCAGGAAAACATGCAATACTGAATATACCCTACATTTTCATTCAATACACAACGCTTCATTTTGGAAGACATTACCACAAGCAGCAAAAGCGGTACCCGTAGTCTAATTCCCAAGGTGTAAAGATTCCGTGCCGAAGGCGATATGGCGAAGCAGTGGGTATAAACAGGCTGATCGCAAACGGTCCCAGTCTTACTCTGGTATGCGGCTCTGCCAAGGCGGACTACATTTCCGGCTTTACTTGTGGGAACAATATGAATAAAAATAATAATAAAAGAAAGCAAAACAAACAGATGACTCGGCACAGCAACGTACGAGGGCTAAGACCAAGGACTACGAACTTTCAACCCTCGGGGGAGTCTCAGTTTGCTCAATTGCCAGTACCAACCACAGTACCTGAAAGTCCGGCAATATAACCACAAGCGTGCCAGGAATCACCAGCACGTCTGATAAACAGAGATTTCGAGCGTCCATTTGCAAGAGAAGGTACAATCGCGCCCTCTTCGTTCACCGCAGAATTGCAGAAGGGTTCTAGAGGCCCCAATGTCTCAGACCCTCCCTCCCAAGGATATCTGCAGCCTCATTTTCCTCAATACTCCAGTGACCGGGGACCCAGCACAGCAAGACTTCATTTCTTCTCTTCAGGCTCTAGAGAACGTCAAAACACCCTGCACCTATTTTGGAAAAAAAATTCCACGTTGAGAGTGGAGTTTGGTATCCTCTCTTTCAAGCAAACCGTTGCGGTTTGCTGCACTTCAGGATCGACTTAACCTGTTTAGTTTTGGGCCACCAGACTAGAGCGGCATAAGTGGCCACAGGTTCAACGAACGTCTTGTGGTGAAAGACCCATGTGTTATCCAAAAGCCTTGCAGGCCCTTGCGGCTTATTGGCCTCATGACCTGTAATGGTCAAGTCAAACTTCCCAGAGATCATCTAGATGGTTAAGGAGTTAATGCGAGTACAGCTCCATCGTCAGATGGCCTGATGGCCAAGGTTACGGCATTACTGTAGTGCTCTCGGTAACACCAGAAGTATTGGGAGGTGCCATTTCAGACCCTATGGTTTGAGCGTCACACCATGTTCCCTGCCATTCTGGCTGCTTCGTTGGAGGATCTTTATCCTTAAGAATGAGCCTGGTGTGGGAGAATCGATAGGCGATTTTGCCTTTCTGACTAATCAACTTAGTGAAATGTATTGTGAAGAGCCCCCTGGTCGAAGCAGTTGATTTCCAACTTACGAGCCCAATGACTTCGCTCGTTGAAGCAATTGGTTCACACCTTGCGTGTCCAGTGACTCCGCTAGTTGAGGCAATTGCTATCTCGTGTCCCTATGGACACTTGAGATGTGGCAAAGGATGTGTTGTCGAAATGATAGGGCAGAGGTTTAGCTAAAGGTAAGGCGCATTTCTTTAAGACTATAGCTTATACAGTATTTACTAGGCATTTTTTAATGAAACTCGTTACTTTAATTTTCGCGATTTTGTTTTTCTACTACTTTATTATCGATATATTTCCGTTTAGCTCAATTATTGCGTTTGATTTTTTCATTCTCATTTTATTTATGGCATCACTTTGAAAACAAACAATTCCACTTTCCAGGCACCCACACTATAAAACCTATATTCGTATAAAATCATAGTAAACAAAAGCCCATAACCTCAACTTTCATTCCAAGCTGGATAAAGTTGTCAAAAGCCGTGGTCAACACGTGCGTTATCCAAAGGAGGTTTTTAGTGAGTTTTGCAGCAATAAAAACACGAAAGAAAGCCGCAAAATGTTGTCCAATAAAAAAAGGACACATTCAATAAGTAAGGATGAAGTACCGGTAAAAGTTACGAAGTCAGGAAATGAAGAGGATGCGAGAAATGAAAACCTCGAGGATGGGGACAACGAAGAGGACAACCACCAGGAATTGGTAGAAGAGGATGTTCACTTTGCGAAGGATTTTAAAATGATGCACTTTCGGAGGAAATTGAAGACGAATAATTTTATTACAGGTTTGTTTTTGAAATATGTATGTACTATTAGGAAATACTCTTTTGCTATTAGAAGAACTGAAACCTAAAAGGTATCGATGTGCTCGTAAGGTTTATTGTATTATTTACCTCATTACTTTCTGATTCCACCTGCCTCGATGGGATTTGATCATTTTTTCGTAAAAAACAAAAATGAAGTATAATAGAAAAAGGGCTGCAAGGTGGATTATCGCATATTTCTTTCATGTCTGCTCTAATACAGAATATAATACATACATATCTTTGATATAAATTCATGGCTTTAAGCTATTCAGCTGTGCTTCGAGGGTTAACTAACTTACTTATATCGAGTCTCTGAATAAGTTTATGTTCCATTATCAAAATGTTTCGCGATTTTTCGGGTAAAGTCAAGAATACACCGTTTTTGTATGAAGGTGCATAACCTGCAGACCACTGTGATGCCGACGCAGTCTTACAGAAGTATGGTCTATTTGATTTTGCTATATTCCGTTTTGAGAAATTCACGAATTTAAATTCCACAGGAAGCGCCGGCCCTAGCCTCTTAACATGACATAAATTGTTTGAGCACCTTTGAGACAGCTTTGGCGTTATGGTTTATCTGGACAAGATTCATATTGGAAGCATTTTTCATTTCCTTAGAGGATTATGTCCCCTCTCCCGCTTTGCGAGCCTTTTGGGCTGGAAGTTGCCCCTCTAAGAATTCAAGTGGTGGTTTTAGGATTAAGATTTGCGATGTTGAGATAGTGGAGATCACCTAAAGGAGGTTCCCCTACCACCAACCCACAAATGCAGTGGTCAACATCCTGACATTCAAGCAACTTGCGTTGTTTCTGGAGCAGATTCCAGTGAAGCTTCAGTTGGTAAACTCAAATCAAAATCAGACGAAGTCGATTCGGCCTCCCGTTCGCCTCAGCTCGTCAAAAGACCTAAGGTTCATAGAGAACGTCATCTCTGTAAATGGTAGGCGGTGCACTTTATGAAATACTCCACTCCTGTATCTTTAGAGTCGTGTTTTGGACCATTATCCTTTTTAACATAATGCCAGAGGAGACTGTTGCCGCAGCGAAGTACCCCACCATAACAATGGGCTCAATGTGGCCCTTCACACTTCTCAGTCACGTAGCTACCCGAGGAACCTGGACAATTCTGAGCCGTGTCCCAACACGACTATGAACTGGCCTTGTATGTCGTCCAGTTGGTCATCGAAAGATCTCTTGAATTCAAGGAATTTACGTTGGCTGCTTTCTTAGATATTGAAGGTGCTTTCAACAATGTTAAACCTTCTGCGGTCACGGGCACTCCAGCGTCTGGATGTTGATGGGTGCTCCGGGTCCTTTATTGATCAGCTGCTGAGGTGCAGGGTCATAAAGTCTAGCCTGGGTCTTTCGGAAGAAGTCAAACGGGTTGAAAGGGGCACACCACAAGGTTGGGTCTTATCGTCGCTCCTTTGGGATATAGCAGTCAACGAAGTAATGATAACTTTAAGGGGTGCCTATGCTGATGATATTTTGCAGGTGGTGACCTGCAAGTACATCTCAACAACAAGAGATATAATGCAACAAGCATTGGACACTCTTGCTACAAAGGTTCTAGGCGTTAACCCAGCCAAGATTGCAGTAGTGCTCTTTAAAAAGAAGCATATACTTCCTATTTTTCCTTCTTTAAGACTCTGCAGTAAAACACTGCATTTAAAGGAGGATGCGAAATTTCTTGGTCTCATACTCGGTAGGAAAATAACGTGGAGGCCGAATCTTTTAGAAAGAGCCAATAAGGCCAAAACAGCTCTCTTCTTATGTCAGAGAACGATCGCAGTCAATTTGTTTGCAGCCGTAATCAGACCTAAACTTATGCATGGCATATCGGTATCGTGAACTGCATTACAGAAGATTACCTATCATAAGATACTATAAAGGGTCCAAAGAACAGCTAAGCTGTGCATCAGTGGGGCAATGAGAAGCACCCCAATAGCTGCGCTGGATGTCTTATTGCATCTTATTCCTTTGGGCATACATACATGCCGAGCAAATACCTGGACGACCGCCAGGACAAAGGCTTCTCTTGAATAGACTCCATATTCATATAGTCACTCATCCATCGTTAGGAGGTTCCCCACCGCTGCGGACAACCTAGGTTACACTACACCTACGTGGACCTTGGAGAAAGGTTTCAATACCATCATGACTGGTCGGGACAGATGGTGTTATCTCGATTGGGTCATTATGTATCTATACAGATGGCTTACAAATTGGGAACAGCGTAGGTTGAGCTATTTTCTCCGAGGCATTGAATATAGATACCTCTCTTCCGACAATTGCAATGTTAGAAGACGGAAATCACTGCGAACTGGCAGGCTTTCGAATGGCTGAAGATAAATGGTACATCTTATAAGAATATATTTTGTATTCTATCGGATAGTCAGGCGGCCCTCGAGGCCCTTAATTCTGTCGTTTCAACATCCACGACTGTTCCGAACTCATTCAGTTTGATATAACACTGTGTTGGGTTCCTGGACACAGGGGAATTAGTGGAAACTGCAGGGCAGATGAGCTTGTGTAGACAGGACACCCCACTTAATCCAGATGGGAATGCCCATATCCACCTATAAGCTGGCTGTGCGAAAAATCGGCTTAGCTCGGGCTGGGCTGAGACGGACCACAGCAGCGGTGTGCCGAACGTTTCACACAATATGGCCGACTTTGGACGCAAGGCGTTCAAAATCTCTTGTTTAGCAGGACAAAAAAGAGGTAAGCTATGTAGTGATGGTGTTGATCAGTAATTGTCCTTGGCCCGCACGCCGAAACATTGGAATTACCCCACAACGACTTATGTAGAACTTGTGGGAATGAATATGAAACTATCTCCCATCTTCTCTGTACATGTTCAGCCCTTGCGTGGAAAAGAGGGACCTTGATGGATTGAGTTAGTTGCAAAACACTGGTCTTCCTGATATCTGTCGCTTTATTATAAGCTCTAATTGGCTTGAAATGGCCTGAATTTTGTCCCAACACTAGAATGGCTTCACAATGAGCCCAATGGTGTCCTCAAGTTGGATATCTAGTAGAGGAGCAGCCATTTCACCCTAACGTAACTTACATAAACTAGATAACATATTTGAGCACTTCCTTATTTGGTTTATCTTTCTGCGAAGGCTCTAATTTTGACTGAATTCGATTCATAGAAGCTTTTACTTAGAACTTGTGAATTTTGTAAATTTCCAGCAACGTTATTCTCATTTATTTCTTGCGCACGGACTGATATCCTTTTTCGGGATCTCAATTATAATGATGCAGTTGTTCTATTCTTCGTTGATATGTTCTTTTAAACTTTTGGTAAATTTTCAAATGTTCTGCCCTAATTATGTAATATTATCATATACTGCCATTGAAATTATTTTCTAAACCCCATTTTCTTGCAGAACTTCGCCATTTCCTCCACATCGCAGAAAAACGCCCAAAAATAATCTCCAAATACATCGAAAAAAAAGGCAAACCCCTCGAGCTAGTCGAAGCAATGGAACGCATCGACAAAAACAACATATTCTACACATCATACATCTGCCAAGCTCTACAAATGGTCCTCATGGAAATTCTAACTAAAGAAAAAACCCACACAGAATCCGCCATCTATGCCTCACGTTACTTCTTAAAGTGCCACAGTCCGGTAGTCGAGAAGCTAATCAACTCACCAAATATCGAGCATAGAAAATGCGTACTAAAGCTACTAACAGCTATTGTCTGTCTCGAACCGCAAATGGGTCGACAGATTTTGACTAGTTTCGATGGGATATCGAATGTTAAGGCTATTAAGGAGTTACTTTCGCATTCGAAGCGGGAAATTGGTGATGTAGAGAGTGTTAGGAAGGTTTATATACATTTTATTTTATCGTACTTAATCGATGGGAATATTACTTTGATACGTAACATTTTGGATAAGTATAACTTGATGAATGCGCTTTTATCTGGATTGGCATTTGATGATCATGTTACGGTTTGTGTGGTTATGAACACGTTAAAGAAGTATGTTCTGATGAATCCGGCTATTTCGAAAACGAAGAAGGTGCATGTTTTTGATATAGAGAATGTTACGCATATTGTTAAGCTGTACACCTGGAAAGGTCCGATATATTATGCAAAGGCGTTTAATCGAAAAATTAGCAGATCCGAGCTGGAGAATACTGTTGATCCTGAAGGGAAACATGCTGTTGCTGAGGCTGCACATGATTTTCTTGTTACGTTGTTATCATCAAGAAAATATGGCATAGCTTTTGATGCGTTATCATTTAAGATCAAGCATAATATTACACAGAAGAAAGTTTTGATAAATTTCGATGCGCCTTGGTTAAGTGAGCATAAAATGGATTTAGTTATGAAGATACTAACAGCATGTCCGGAGTTAGTTCGAGGCACTGTACGACGTTATGGAGAGTTTTTGAATATTAACAACAATCGACCATATTTCGAGGCTATTGCGAATTTTTTAGAGAGATTGATTAATGAATTAAATCCAAGTATATTAGGGAGATTTATTGATACAATCACATTAACTGAATATAGTTATTGGATAAAAGAAGTTTGCTTATGCACTGAGACATTAATGAACATAAAATCTAATCAAGTCTTAAAAAATAATGATTTTAGTGTAAGAATTTGTATTATTAAGTTACTTTATGCTATGTATAATCAATATTGTAACTTTATGCATGCTATTTTGAAACGTGAACACCAAAAAGGTAATACAGATTTACGTAAGTTTAAATTCGATATATTAAATCATATTTTTGTTAATTTCCCGACTGTTGAAAGTATTTTGCTATCATTCTTTCGTACAATGAAACTGGGGGATCAGGATAGTGTTAATATCTTAAAACATTTAGAAGTAACTCTTGATTTGTTACTATTAATCGCGAAGAATGATCGGACGTTTATAGATAAAACTGGTGCAGTTGTGGATTATTTATCACTATTAAAGCCTGTCTGTGAGGCAAATTTTGATGATAATGAATATATTGTTAGGTTGGAACTAAAGGCTGTACAAGTAATATTGTTGATATATCCACAATCATTGAATCCAGAACAGAAAAACTTTATGACGATAGTAACAAGTTTTATAAATGCATTTGTTAATGGAACGAAAGATAATCAAAAAGAATCGGGGAATTTGTTGAAGAGTTTGTTTATGAATATTGGGATATTTGAGAATGCTAGCTTGGAAATTGATATATGGCTTGAAGTATTGAAGTATGTTGATAATGATACTAGAGATTTAATTAAAGATATATTTATAAACATATTTACTAATCATGCTAATAATAAATTGGCAACAACGCCAGTACCAGCTGTAGTCGATGATGGTAGCGACTATAAGCTAGAAAATAATATTATAAAATTATTTAATAATATCGAAACGGGTTCATGTGTACAAGATTTTATCGAAACAATTAACTTAAGCAAAATGTTACCATTAATACTATCCAATGATATTGATGATAGCATAAAAAACTATTTAGAAATTGTCTCCTTAATATTATTTCATTACTTACCATCACCAAGTGTTGTTAAAAAGCTATATAGCAAACATTTTACAGAATATTATAAATATATGTTAACATGGCTTGATAAAACCAAGCCAGGAAAGTTAAATTGCGATGTTATTCCAAAATTTAATGAATTATATAAAACAATATTATTAGGTGAACAAAATTTTTATGATTTATTTAAACTAAATAATGACAAAAATTCTAGAAAATTTATAATTGATAATAACGAAGTTTATTTAGATGAAATACTCGATAATGAACGTCTTATATCGATATATATTTATGAAATTATATTTATAATATCACAATTAACAAAAAATTCAAATTTTGAAGAGTTACATACAAGATCTTGTACACATTACTTGAGTATTTTCTTGGAAATTTTATATAATATTAAAATTGATGATAATAAGAATTTAACATTAAGTATTTCGATGATAAATAATGATGATAATAGTAATACTGCATCGTATTTAGAACAAATATTAAAATATATATTCTGTAATCATTTGTTACTACAACAAAACTTTAATATTTTCGGTACAACAAAATCAGATCAAAATTTTATAACATTTATCGATAATATCATAGTGTGTGTTAATAAATTTAATTTACCGAATATACATGATTATACAATTCATTATCGTTCCAAAATTGTTTTGCAAATATCGAATGTTATACAAGAAACAATTAAAACTGGTATAAAACCAGATTCTACTAATAATATTATTAAATTACTAGAAAATTTCCATATGTCTACAGATAATTGCTTTAATATTTTGCAAAATTTATCATTATTAACATACACGAGCTTCTATATTGATACAACAACAAAATCAATTTATTATGATATTTTAGTTTATATCCTAAATCGTTTATCAGAATTGAAAATGTTCAAAACGGACAGTGATGTTATCACAAAAATATTTAAAATTTACACGAAATTAGTTAAAAATGCAATTGATTTAAATTTAGAAAGATTAGAAGAAGCATTTTATAATTTTCTACAAATTTCACATCAAACAATTTCGAAGATATCTGAGAAAGATTTTGTTATAGCTTTAGATAATCGGAAAATTAATAAGTATACTGTAAAGTTGCTGACATTGTTACTAGAACGGCGTAGTGATTTTGATAATATATTTATAAAACATCTACCAAATCATATAACAAAAAAAGAATTAATTTATCCGATGTTAAATGTTGCATTTACGAAACATATTGATATCAATACAAGCATACTAACAAAAATATATCAAGAATACAAAAGCGGTTTTATGAAAACAATCGAGAAACCACAGAAAGCTGGTGTTATTTATAAGGATAACATAAAAACCTCTTTATATTTAATCGAAAATTGCATGCCCATAAGTGAATGTATTGATTTTAGTAAGAAAAATCTTAAGGTTGATTCTGTTGAAGTGTTTCAGCTTAAAATAGTCGAAGGTATTTACAAAAAAGCTATAGAATCTGATAGTATTGATGAAGATACTTACAAGTTAATATTTGTTAATTTTTTAAATACTATAATTCAATTAACATCATTAATATTCAAGAAAGATCGTTTGGAGCATAAAAAATTCGGATATTTATCCTTTATGGCATATAATTGGGTAACAAGCTATGCGAAGAATGTTGATACTACATACAATTATGAAAAGATCATAAAAACACAATCATGGCAAAGTTTTTGTAAGGCATGTCTCAAACAAGGCATGCAATCTATCGAAAATGACGAACAAACACCTGAAGATGAAAATCCTGATCGAAATAATTCAAATTATCTAAAAACTCTTGCATATTTCTGTAATTTATTCTATGAAAATTCAAGTGAGTCTCCAGATCCTGCATTAATATTCGAAATGGCAACGTCGCATTCTTGTTTCTTTGATATAACATTCAATCAAGCTCCAACACAAGTTAAGACACAATTAATGCACTTATTACTTGTTCTAATACAGAAAAATAAATCTGTTCTGGATAAGAAACATGTCCCTGTACTTCTAGGTGCTTATCAAGCCAAACTTTCAAGCTGTGATCAATATATTTTAGCGATGTTGCAATATTACGAGCAAAATGACATAAGTTTGTATGAATATCGCCCGTTTATATGGGGTGATTCGGCGATTTCTCACTATTCCTTAAAAGATAATGAAGAGAAAACCACATTAAATCAAGAACCATCTGTCTTGCAAGTAATGTCGCTTGTTGATCGACAAACTAGTGAGTATACAATTAAGAATTTTCCAATTTGGAGGAAATTGAATGCGCTTAAACAAATTCCGGAATGTACATTTGAAAATCCTGATCCAAACACAGTTAAATTCGGTTTCAATAAGCTCGAAAGAGAAATTGAATCCGGTACGAGTCAGTTCGATGATAAATACCTAAGACTATGCCCGAAAAAGGATGATACATACGATGAATGTTACGATCCAGCCTTTATAATACCCTTAATGTCAATGTCTTTTGCTCCAGGTATATACACTCAACCCGTTCGTCCAGTTCAGAATGGTCTACTCGCCATCGTATTTGCGGCGTTTTCTAGTCAAGACAAGGAAATGCGTCTGGCAGCTGGTTGTGTTCAATTGAGATATCGAACACATTTTGAAAATAATAAATTTTTTGATAAGCTTGTTTGGATACAGGCATACGACAATATCCAGAATGGTCTAGAAAATTTGCAAAGAGATTGGTTGAAGCATAAAAGAAACGGAATACCACGAGTTCCATATATATCCGGGCTGTTTCTATCACGAACTATTAACGTTCTAGTCGATCCAATGAATCCTTTGTACAAAGTCCTTGCGTTGTATCTACGAGTCAAAAACACATTCAATTTCCTATGCGTACCAGAATTCAATGTCCTGTTTCATAGTCCTGAAATCGACCATCAAACCTTCCGGAATTTTATAACAGAAGTCATACGAGACGGTATTAAATGCAGCTCGGACTTACTTCTGCTTGTAACAACAAGCACATTCAAAGCCCTAATGGGATTCTACGGCAGCACAATGTCCAATTTAGAAATAAACCTGCTAATCCTATCCGTAATAAGTGTCTGCTGCAAAATACCAGCTTCGTCTAAACTTATGATCGACTACGTCGGCATAATACCATGGCTTAACTCCATAATCGACAACGTTGAATACTATCACTTCGACACTATCGAAGGACTAATCACAACAATCAATAACCTCTGGTATGCATCAAAAGCTAAACAATCTGACTTTCCCAACTACGATCATATTCAGTCCAACATACTCCATTTGCTTGTTAAACTCTCGATTCATATGTCAGGACGGATTAGTGTGAAGAATTTTACAAAATTCCTTAATATTTTATGTAAAACCGTTGGTGATGATCATAGAGTTTTGCCGGAGAAAAATTTAGATATGTTGATATCTTGTGGACAAAGGCATTTTGCAGATCATGTTTGGTGTATTGAGAATATTAGAATTAATGGGGCTGATGGGGTTGAGAGTAGAGACGCGATTTGTAAGCGGTTGAAAGAGTCGGGGTTGGATGATATGTATATTTTAGGATTTTTAAGCTTAAGGGAATTTGTTGTTAACTGGGTAAGGAAGACCTGAGGGGATTGTTGGATGTACAAACTTACTTAGTTTTTACAGACAGTAACTATTAAGACAAAATAATTGTAATTTTGTAACTATAATGTTTAATAAACGATATTTGTTTTAGTTGTTGGCTATTAGATTATATTACAGTATAAGTTCACTCTCATAGCATTGAAATGTAGCGCTATAGTTATATAGCATTGCGTTAAACTGCGATTAAGTTGTTTTGATCGACCTCTTCATACAAAACCTTAAGATTTTTGTATGAAGGGTTGATAGAATCAGCTTATGTGCTACCACCCCTGTTAAATAAGATAAACGATGAATGAACTAATAGTTAATTGACGTTACTTCTTCAGTTTCATAACCGGGACTAGTCTCGGAATCATGCAACTCCTTCCACTGGTCCGATTTATCGGCTTGAAATCCATCCAGTTTTCTCTCCTTAAGCCTTTACATGTCGCTATATTATCCCATAAACCATAGCGTAAAGAAATTTTCAAACAATTTCCTTCTCATTCATGCAAAATAGACATTCTGCCCCAAAAATTTGCGAGTCCGACTCCAATGTTTTTAAATTTGAAAAATGACAAAAGTTTGACCTCAGGTAGAAAAATGGGAAGCAGCTAAAGTGGGGTGTGCATTGTAAATGTTTTTTTTAAAATACCGGGTTGATTTTATGAAATATTGCTGATTTGGTTACCAACTTTCTTTAAATAAATCGAATTGGTACAAATATGGGCAGTGTAAAGCGCTTATCACGAGAAGAAATCGAGCGAATCAAAACGTTGAAAGATGAGGGGTATTCTAACAGAAAATGGACGTGAATAGAAGCCACCGAGTCTTAAGGACATCGAAAACTACGGAAAGAAGCCTATACCAGGGAGACCAAGTGCCACAACAAAGAGAAAAATGCGTGGGATCCTGCCAGTAGCGTAAAATTCATCCATGACTACTAGGGAAATTGGAACTGAAGTTGGTTCACCAGTTTTACAACGTCGCCGACTCGAGAAAAAGCTGCTTCAAGCCACAAAGAAAAACGCCTGAAATTCGCTCGAGCTCTTATGGCCTTGAAAGAAGAGTGGAGAGAAGATAACGTTTCAGACAAAAATTGTTTCTGTCTTGATGGATAGGAAGGATATGCATAGTTTTTCTATAAGTTACAGAAGAAATAGAGGTTGTTGACTTGACATCACCGACGGGAAGGAAGAATAATGAAATGGGGTGCCATTTTAGTTCCTGAGAGCCTATAGTCCCGCAACACAATGCTATACCTCGAGTTTTCTTTCCCAATACAGAGCGCTTCCTGATGTCCTCTCTTCTTCATGATCAGAGTGTTGAGCCTTAGAAGTGGGAATCATAGGAGCTCCAGACTATTTTACATATATGGAGGGGTTATGATTGACGCTGAGGATTGCGGGTCGTTGACAACATCGATACTACTGCAATTCTTAGGTAAGTTAATAATAATAAGTATACAATAATAATAATGAACAACATTTTTAGTATCCTTTTTCCAGGTTGGCCCGATTGCCTCTTCCCCGTAGGTCATAGACACACCTTGGCCGTTATGAAATTAAAACTCATATTCCTTCCAGGCGACGCGCCGAATATCTCCAGGAAGTCGTATCCTTCAACCATAATCTATAAGAAAGATTCATCAATATGATGTCCTGGCGGGAGTCACATACATAAATAAGACAGATAAGTACACACAAATTGTTATTAAAATACACAATTAACTGCTCTCATTTTAGGAACATAACAGCGGTCCTTGCTAGGCTAGTTGATCGTTGACGTCTATGTTGACAGTATTCGTGGTCGATCTAGCCTTCCTGAACCCAAATGGCCTTTCCGAAAAGCCGCCTTCGCTTTCGGTGCTAGGGAGAAATCTGTTCTTCGCTTTTGCTTATAAGTGAGAGTGTTGAGGTAATTGCTTTACAGAGCGGGAAGGTATCTATTAAGGAGAAGTGGAATTGGAAAATAAGAGGAATCGAATCTGAATCTTTGATTTGGTAGTCGGAAGGTTAACGATGTCGAATGGGATTTTTTTTATGGTGAGTGGTTAGTTCCTCTGTTTTTTGAGGTTCCTGTGATGAAGTGTTTCAATAGCAACATGTCCTTCATCTAGATGAAGGAATGTGATTATCGAGAATCATTTTAATTGAAATCAATCAATTTTCTTAAAGTAGTTATATTAATAAGGTTAGAAGTGCAAATTTTATTTTATCTTTTGCGACTGTGAATAATTTAACGAAGTTGAAAGATTTTGCAATAAAAACAACTCCAATGTCGAGGCTGTTTAGTGAATACCACTACCTTTGGTGAGCTGAATACGCAGCTCTTAAGATCACAAACTGAGTAAAGAGTAGAGATCTAAAAATCTCCCACATGTTGATTGATACCTATGAAAAAGAGTTCACCTGGCCTGAATGAAGACAGAGAGAGCATATTAAGCACAATACCGTTCACAACATTGCTGAATACTCAACTTTTATGTTACTGAAGAGCCGCGTAGCATAAGCACACCAACCTGAGATTCTGATAGCTTCTCACCTGTGCGCATTGGTAAACAAAAACTTTTTACCTGTGACTTCCTGCCATCCAGCTGCTGTTCGATTCTTCAGTTGAGTACAAGCTTTGAACGAAGAACGAGGTCGAGTGCTTCGCAATTTGTACAATATATATTTTTTTTGTTTTTGTTTACTGAACGATTCCAGCCCCGGCGGCAGGGAGGGATATCTTCTGAGCAGACACAAAGTCCCTTGCGCATAGCGAGGCGTGCGCGTAAAAAGAGCTGGGAATAATGTTCGGTCGTGAAATGCGAGAGTGAAGGTGAAATAAAACAAATATGGCCGCGCGTTGAGAGCTGTGCTTCTTCGCATTCTGTAGTGATCGTGTTGTCGATGGTGCGGCGATTTTTTTTGCTGGTCCGCCGTCTGTTGTAAATTGAAATTTTATTTGATGTGTTCACCTGGATGGAAAATATTTTAGAGTAATCAAATATTCTTATATGTGAAACGTGAAAGTGATACCTTTTTAGTTATACGGTGCGCGGCCTTTTATGTAATATTTACACAGTGATCAGAGCTTGTTCCTTTATGCCGTGCTATCATATCTAGTAAGAAGTCCTGAGAAGGTGATCTTTTTTTAGAGTTTTGCAAAGGGGTTGCGATTGTTTTGGTTTTTGTGTTTGTTTTTGGATACGAGAGTTTTGTCAGCAGATTTGCGTACCATTGGATTTTTGGTTTAAATATTTTTTTATAAAAAACGAAAAAAAGGATATTTTTTGGGAATGCGGTATATGGATATGTAGAAAACAGGTAAATGTTTATCTTTATTTTTTATATAAAAATGAAAGGTGAGTTCATGCGTGATAACCTACCGCAAAGAATAATTTTCTGTATAAAAATTTTGGACCCGTGCATGCCGATGCATAAATTTGACGCATCAGGAATTTTAGGTTTCGCTACCAGATGTTATTATTGTGCAAGCTGGTCGAGAAAATGTAGTTATTAAGGGAGTATATGCATATATAGAGGCATCTGTTACGGAAATTATAACGAAAAAAAAACGGAATTTTTTAAGCAAAGAAAGTACAATGAGCTTCAAATTAAAAATTACATAAAGCCACTGTCCTCTAGGCATTCATTAAAGTACCTTAACACATTCGATGAAATGATAATCACTAGGTGAATTTAAATTTATTTTTGTAATTAAAATTCAAGGGGTTTATTTCTTTTCCAATTCTTTTATAGGTATGTCTTTTAATTTGCCGCGCTACAGACGTGGGTGAACATAGAATTAGTTACACAAAATCATCCACCCACGAAGAAGATTCCAATCAATAAAAAACATATTTTTTTTGTTGATAGATAAATATAAAGAAATTGATTAGAATCTCTTTAAATTTGGCACGAGATTAACATATGTATGAGGATTTGAATGTGGGTTAAATGTCAATTTGTTTTGCAGAAAAAGGAGATCAAGTTTTACGTAAATAGTTTTTTGGTGCTCCTTGTGCACCTGGTACTCTGGTTCTGTCGGCGTCATAGTCTTTTTAGGCTGGTTAATGGAATTTTCTTGTTTCAGGAGGCATAACACATCCGAATTGGCTCTAGCCACAACGGTTGCATCTTTGGCTCTGCTGACTGTTATGGACGATATCGACTTTGCGAAATCGAACCCCATTATATAATTTGTTGTTTTGATTTTTGTTTCAACCATGGATCTTGTGCAAATTTCTTATCTCTGGAATGAATTCCTACAACATCTGGGAGTTCAAATATAATGTCCATCGCCTTCTTCTACAGCACCCTCAAAACTTTAGTTCTTCCTACGAAATAGGCGTAGTTCTAGCCATTGCACCTTGATGGAGTAGTACTACAAAGGTTGACCCCTAAGTTTGGACTTTCACATGAAAAACTGTACAGCTTAAAACTACAAGCACAGGGGTAGCTGAAGTTGCAAAAGAAATGTGTTTTATATAGGGTAAGACTTAAGTAGTAAGACTTAAATTGAACCAGGGTTTGCTGTGTGTGTATCTGGATTTCGATCGTCATTCGTACTGCAGCAGTGCAAAAACTGCTCAGATAAAAATTGACTCAGCAAGTTTACGAAGATCAGTCTCCGACCCGCACGACTTTTGATTGGATAATGTGGTTTAATGGCGATAGAGAGGTGCTCACGGCTTAACCTTCCCCGATTACAACTATTTTAGTTTAGTTGTTATTTTACCAGGCAGACCCCCAGCTAACTACTAACCACGTCTAATGCTGCTTGACCCACTCAATCGAAAGAGAACCATTCTATTGGCACTCTTTATGGTCATTAAGATAATTGCCCATTTTCTTCGTCCTGTACGATTTTTTAAAGCCGCAATTTTGGTTCCTTTAGCATAGAAAAAGTGCATACCTGTGACGGGTGCGTGCATGCCTGTGTCGGAGAGATTGCGTGCTAGGAGCGGTCGAGTTTTACTCCCGAGTAAAAATTAAATTCGCTCGCACCTAGTATGCAGCAAACACTGGTCCGCAGCTAGCATGCGCGCTTGATTAAAAATACGACTCCTCCGTGTCAATTGGCACTTTTATGTTGGTGCAGGCGAGTCTTATTTTCACTTTAGCGTGCGGGCTAGTACGCACCTGCATGTAGCTGCATGATTTAAATTTTTACTCGGGTTCAACTAACAGAGAAATGATTGCTAAAAATGCCAAAAAAATGGATGAGGATCAACGAGTTTCCATGGAGGTGCTAGTGAGAGATTTGGAAATTTCTTATGGAGGCCTAATCTCTATGTTAATGTTCTATGAGCTCAGGAATTTTGGCTGTGGAAGCGTGGAACGGTTGACTTTTACTTAGTAGTTTGAAAAAAACTTCTAGGCAGGAGTGTTGATGAAAATTAGCCCTATAGAGTGTGCGACGTCCCCAAGCGGGCTGGTTTCAGTGGAACAGTCATTAGGGGTGTTCGATTACTCACGGGATCCCTCGTTCTTTTTCTGAAAGTTGAACAGTAGTATGATTGAACAGTAGTAGTTAAAATAGCAAAGTGAAAAACGCTTTTAGGAATTGCTCTTGCTTTGACACTTAAAGTGTGGCGTGTGGAATTTGTAAATTATGAATAATCCAAGTGACATTCCGAAGTCTTTTGCAGTTGATATCTAATGGTGGTTGATTCATACCAATTTAAGCCAAATTTTATGATAAGGAATAATCGTAAAGGGTTAACCACCCCTAAATTATGTAAAAATGAAAATTCTCTAATTACGATTAGAAAGTTGAAGCCTCTCCAACCGACAGGATTGCGCGTGCGTACAATTTCTTGTGTGAGTTGCTGAGGCCAAAGGAAAACTGTCGGTATAATGCACATGATTTCTCAGGGGTAGCGTGGCTTGTCATATCACTCACACACTTACGCGGAATCATCTGAAAATTGGGAATGCAAAGGATTACCGAGGCGCTTTCCTCTCAGTGTATGGCGGCCTAATGTTATTTGTGTCTTCAAACTAATAAAGAACTTATTTTCAGCGCATCGTAATTGTTTTGGTGTGACACACTGACATGTAAGAATGGACTGCTTATCAGAAGATTTTCACCGCTTCAATTGGTTTCATGGGTGGCAAACATTTTTCACTGACAAAAAAATTTGTCGTCCACCTCCCGCTCTCTTCTTTTCGATTTTGTATTATTTTCACACATTTTCACAAATAGGTATAGTGATTTTTCGAGATTAGTGATTTTTCGTGATTTATTTAGCGCGTCATATTTAACTCTGTTTTCATTAGAGTTAAAATTGATCTGATTCATACAAAATTAGAATTTTATGTGTGTTACTTTTGCCTTATAAGCTTTGCCATCTGTCTCTATCTTCGTATATCTTTGCATATAAAAAAATCATCGAACTCAAGGACATTGAACCATTCCATAGTTGCAATGGGCTTTCTGGTGTCTATGTACTGTTCGCTATCCACTAAAGGCCCTCATAGCAGACCGATTTAAACCTCGATCTAGTCAATCTTTTTCAATCGATCTCCGCCATTTGTGTTTATTGACCGCTTCCCTTCGGTTCTTAGCAATTGGATGAACCTATGAAGAACTAAAATTTTTTCGTCCCAGGTACTGGACGATATA
Source organism: Thereva unica (assembly GCA_949987705.1). Taxonomy (NCBI): domain Eukaryota; kingdom Metazoa; phylum Arthropoda; class Insecta; order Diptera; family Therevidae; genus Thereva; species Thereva unica. The sequence goes on along the minus strand of OX465281.1, from coordinate 26,641,376 downwards.
ATGGTGTCCAATAGATGGCTAGGCGCTAGGGCTTCATGGATTTTGGAGCGATTGAAATTCCAGCTCGGCAGCTCAAGACCACGAGTCCAACCGAGTTTTCAACAAAGCTGAGCTTTTGGCTTGGGACCATTTGGACCAATGGATCGCTAGTGTGCGGGGATCTTTAAGCTATTGCCGGGCTTGGTAGCCCAGGGGTTAGGGCGCCTGACTACCATTCTGTGGTTCGAATCCACTCCGCGGCATAGTCTTTCGTTTTTGATTCCTCCCATCTACATAACTTTCCATCTATCTTATTTTCTCCCTTTACAACAATTTCCCTGTTTTTCCCTCCCACCACCTGCAAGCATAGTAAACGACGAAGCCACAGTAGTACACTCTTCGTTTCAGTTCGCATCATAAAAATTCATTGATGAATATGAATTCGTCATTAGTGTGGGTGTGTGTAGCCTTATTTTCTTTATTGAATCTTTTTGAAAAGAACGTTTCAAATTATAAACTGCAATTGCCATAACATAAATTTCATGTGTTTGAAGACAATTTCCTTTTAAAAGAATAAAGAGAATGATTGTGAAGTCACGCCTATTTCAGTAAATACTGTGCACATCGTAAAGCAGGGTGTGGTGATGATGAACAGCTCTTCTTAACTGAAAGTAAAAAACCCACTCAAAATAAAATCATGCCAAACAATTTGGGGTTATTGCATGCTCATAAAATTATGGAGTGTTATAATGTTTACAACTTCCCCAAAAATAAGTGCATAATCGCCATAAAACCTAAGATCGAAGAAACTCGTTTTGGGTTTAAGCTGAACCAAAATGCAAACACAAAAAACCCACAAATCTCCCAAAACAAAAAAAACTCCCTTCAAACTGTCGCTGGAAAAAAGTAATTGCAAAGCTGCTGTGGCTGCAAAAAACACGATCGGTAATCACGAATTACAATCAAAAAGGAGAAAATCGGGCGTCCACAGAGAATTTCAGCTCTTCGATCTCGGGATTTAGCCATCTGCGCAGGCGCACATGAAAATTTTCTCTCGTCAGCCCTCGGCATGCACAGAATCCTTGGGTAGGAAAAAGATACTGCGCAATGGCGGATAGCCATCTAAAACAGTGTGATTACAGCTTATCCCAAGTCATTCACGAATCCAGACAACTGAAATTTGTGAGTACAAGCGTTAATTTGGTGAACGGCATCATCAGATACCGCGCTGTGCTGCAGTCAACATGTCTCAGGTAAAAGTGCTTATAGGTGGGAAATCTTTTACCCGGTAAACCAGCAGCTGAAAGTTCAACCGGTAAAACGTTTCGACTGGGATCGGTGTGTTTTTTTGTTGTTGTTGTTTGTTTTGTATATGGCGCAGCGGAATCTTGTAAGGTGTACATAAGCAATTCTAGCAAATTGCCCCTGCCAGTGGCATGCTGTCGAACTGAACTGAATCAGATTAAGGAGACGACGTCGACGAATGGAATTTACGGTACACTTTACTTTTCACTCTAATTTCCAATTTTTACTTTTACGTTTAACTTATTCTGAACACGAGCTCTCAAATTGAAAATTTCAATTTCAGAATCTCTCGCTACCAAAAAGTAGCTGCGCGCGCAGACCACCAACGTTGACGCTCGGGATAAAACCGCATGGGCACAAATCTTGGATCGATTTCAGATTCAAATTTTATGGAAATTTAATACCGTCTCCATGACCGTTAAGGAAATTTGTGACTGTCCAAAGATGGGAGGGCACCGGAAAAAAATCCGCGCCAGAGATGTGTAGGTTAGCCCGAGTGGTGATTTAATGGTACCTCCAGAGACATTTCCAGGAGGATCAGAAAAGCGTGAACCGAGAAAGAAAGAGTGGAACACACAAGGCCTGGGTACAAGTACCCTAGCTGCGCAAACACGATTTCTATCAATACGGATTTACGATCAATACCGGCTTAAACAGCGTGGCACTAATGGACATACGATCGGGCTAGTTGGTCGACACAAAAGCAACCGAGTGCCATAGAACCCAGACCAAAGTGAATCCATAAGTAATGGCCAATGAAAGTCGAGAAAACTAGCTGAAACTGTTAGAGCAAGTCTTACTTGGATATCATTAATTACATTCGCACTTGTACCTATAATTAATTAACATCAAGTAACACTCTACCCAAGCGCCTATGCCTCCCGCTTCCATTCACCGAGAGGCCCGCAGTTTCTTTTGCCATCAAAAAATCGCGGAATTAGTTCAATTTCAACTATCCACCAATGCCTGATAGATTTTAATTAATCGCCAAGTAATTACACGTAATCTTAGCTGCGCGCGCAGCGGCTAACTCTATGCCAAGAATTAGCAATTTGTTTGACCGACTGTAGGTGTATGTTTTGAAAGTTTAAGGTTAATTAGAGTAAAGTCTATAAGTGTTTATGATAATCAGCTTTGGCACTTGTTGCTGGTGGATATTGTTGTGTAGAAGATCTGGAATAAATCTTTGGTGTGTCGCTGGTAGAAAGGTGTTTATTTTGTTGTTTTTTGAAGCCATTCTCGCATGGATTTACTTTTCTAAATACAGTTGCAGCACAATTGTTATCACAGATCTTGGAAAGTTGCAGGTATTTTATGGTAAACGTTGTTCCATGGCATTAAATGCCAATTAAGTGCCATTGAGGAGTGTCTAACCACTCTAATTTTCACTGATTTATTTCTCGTCGTATTTTCTCGTGTAATATTTTCTGGATGTGGGAGTGTAATTGAATGTAAAACAGTTTTTAGTCTAACTAGAAGATTTGGTATGTCATGTAATGGGAACAATTCTCACGACTATTATAACTCTTTAGGTGTTATCGTAAGAACTACATCCTTTTAGATAGCGGACTTTATTTGTACTGTATTAAAGCAACTTTGTATGTTTTGTATAGGCTGATTAAGGCCATGTCTTCTTCAGCGTATTTGTGGCTTTCTTCCTCTTCTTCTTTAGGCGAGATAATGGGTCCAAAAGTATCGCGGTCACTTCGTTGCCGTATTGTACCACACCCGTATTCCCCATATTTGCAAGCCAAACCGCTTGAAAGGGTTGAATAGTCTGCCTAGTTGTTTGCCGTTTAGACGTGACGGTCAGAGCAAGTTTTGGTGAAACAAGGAGACCCTGCTCACTCACAGATAAATGAGGGGCAGACATCCTCTTCAAGAAAAATCCTCCAGTTGGGGTTCTATCTTCATTAAGTGGTAATTCAGGGAGCAGTATCCAGTAATCATGCCAACAAGTGTCCTGACATCCTTTCTACTTCACTTCAAAATTATTAGAATGCAATGTTAGAGCCCTGTCTTGCCAGGCAATCCGCCTTTTAATTGGTTCATAAAAGTTTAACAAGCATGGCAGAAAAAGAAAGGCAAATGCTGACAGAGCCTCCATATCGGGATAAGGCATTATACAACTGGTTCCGCCTGGTGTTTAGAGGATATTATTATAGCGTTAGTGCAAAAACTTTCCTCAGGGAACCATTTGGAGTTTACAGCGTCACCACTTGACATATCTAAGGATCTGCCATCAGGTTGGAATTCTTTCTCATACGACGCTTGCCCACCATCTCTCTTATGATCTTAATTGACTCGAAACGCCTCCTCATAGTGGTAATTTGCGCTTTTGGAAACAGGAAAAGGTCACACGGGATCAAATCAGTCTGATGCTTGGTCGATGGCTGGTTGAACTTTTGGCAAAACACTTGCAAAACGATGGCTTTATACCATGCCCAATCTTCTGATACAAAAACTATAAAATTCCCTTCAAAGAATTTAGTTGTTTTGGATAAATATTTGTAATGGGGCCTCGGATTGGGTGCCCGAAGGTCTCTAGACCCTCACTCAATAACTACGAAAATTTGGAACCAAACGCCAAACCGAAACTTTTCAAAGCGGTATCCCGCTTCCTGAGAAGGGCAGCTCGTGAGGGAGGTCGCATGGCGTGGGAAGACCCTGGAATACCACCTAGAGTCGTGCATCACCACTTACCTGAACACGGCGTCCCCATCCAGCTGGTTACGTAGCACTCATGACGACATAAGAGCCCGTTGAAAAGAAAATCCTCAGAGTCAGGTCGTCCGCCGCTTGGCCATCCTGTCGTTTAGTACCTCATCCTAAACAAAATCTTATCCGTCACAGCCTGAAACAAGAATTCCATCCGCTACTTGTCTGACCCGCCAGATATGGCGCCCCCGTGTCCTCCTAGTCTTCTTTCCACTCCCAAGCCGGGACCTCCTTCTGTTAAGGAGCTGGAGCCGGCTGCTGCAACCTATCTTGCCTTGTCCAGTTAAAGGACAGGTCCTAGCAACGGGAATACTATCAGATTGCATGCCTATGAAGATCGCATAGACTCATTTCGTTACCATATAAAAGATCTGTTTAGGTTGGACTTCTGTGGTTCACTTCAAGTCTTCAAGGCAGAGACAAGTGTGGATGTCGGCATCTATGACGAAAGGCTTGTTTAACAGAGCATTCAGCCTGGGCACCCTAGATATTCTCTTTCAAGCAGAGTTGTACACTATCTTGTCATGCATCTATCAGACACCTCTCTAACGGGTCATTCTTTGTAGATTCCGGGGCATTCAGGTTTTGGTGCGCTCGGACATTGTTTTTACCGATCCTAAACTGGCTATTGGAGTATGGACTACTTTGGTGAAATGGGCTATCTCCTTGACCAAACCAGTCTCAGTGATAAATTTTTAGGCATACTCGAATGCATGTTCAAGCGATGATCACAGGAAACCAAACCATTTCGGAACATGTGGCCAGATTGAAAATTCAAAACAACATCCACTGCCATAGTTGTGGGGAGGAACATGACAAGAGACAACCGATTTAAGTGCGTAAATTGTTTGTGTATCATTGGAGTAAACAACGGTATTTAACATTACCTCATAAAATGAGTCCATCGTTGCTGCCAGCTGCGAAAATAACACGTACTACATAAAATAGTTGGCGCATCCTTTAGGTGGTTTAAGTCACTCCATACTACAAAACGACGATTCCGGAGACTATAATGAGAGATCTACGAGCGCTATTGTGACATAGATGTTGTGAAGAAAATAAAGCTCGATAGGCTCCGGTCTTGCAGGCCATCTAGCTCGTTTGAGTGAAGATGAGCCTGCTCGGAAAGTTCTCTGCGGTAAGACGTGTGGGGTGCCACAGCGAGGGAGACCCCACCTTCGCTATAAAGATGGCCTAGACCAGGACGCTCAGAGCTTAGGGATGCCAAACTGGATGACATCGGCTCAGAATCGGGACCGGTGGAGGGAACAGTTGCGAGAGGCCAGGACCGGATCCCGGTTGTAGAGTCGTTAAAGAAGAAGATACTACTATACCCTTATGTAAACGGGTTTCAAAAGCACAATTATAAAACGGTGCCCTTTCAGCTCCAATTGTATCTTTGTCCTGGGTTCTTGGATGGGGCAGCCGCTTTTACTGTCACTTTTTTATCGTCAGGTATTGGTTAAAACTCGCATTGGTTAAAAATCAATCTATTGACACATTAAATCTTCGTAAAATACTTCAACTTAGCAGGTGATCAAATATTTTTGGATGTTTAACCTTGAGACTTCCATAAGCAGTCGACATCACATTTATTTTCTCAAAGCTCCATAGCGAGTCCCGCCTTATGAGCATAAACTATTTTGTTGATCATTCAATTAAGTTTTACATCTTAATGAGTCGTTCTCGTAACACAATCAGAACAGTCATAATCGTTCAATTTATTATTATTAGGTGATATCGCAATACCTGTTTCAAGCCTAAGCTTCTTAGATGACCTCGTCGATTGTCTTGGTACAACATTTAAATAACTACACAAATATCTAAGCACACAAAATATGTGCAAAAACATTGCAATCAACTCCTGAACTATAATCCAGCAGCCATAATTTGTCGCATGGCTCAAAAGTTAATCAATTTCTCGCATTTCAAGCAACTACTGTGCACTTTATCAATAAATCAATAATCGATCTGCGTTGAACAAGCAACCAACAACAACAACGACAACCGATTTCAATATTGGCCCCTTAATCCGTTGTCACGACTTGCAGTCGAACAGACGAACTAAACCTGCGCAAATCCAATCCGAAATGGTCTATTGCTAAATCGCTACCGTCTTTTGAATACGTCCGTCTGTAGATCACCACGACGGCGTTCAATTGCTTCGACACAGATTTCAAGAAAATTGAAACGCTCCGAGCCACTACACATATTGAGTGTGCAATCAGCCATCAGCAACACAGTGGTGCCCTCTTAACTCAGTGCATGTAATTACTGCTACGACCGCACAGGAGTTGCCCGCTTGCAACTAGATAGCTCTGGTGCTGCAATCCTGGAGCATCTCTCTATCTCCCTGTGCGCCATAAACGTTCGTACCTAGTCATTCGCATATTGGTTCTGGTCCATAGTTTGCAGCCATTGGGGCAGTGTCGAAATTTAGCGGATTGCGCATTTAAGCCAATCAAGTATGCCCCGGTAACTGTCCATATTATTGTGGTAACGGCGATTTTCAATTGGCGGAAGTCGTACCTGTGCGCAGTCAGCTAGAACAAGGCGCAGACAGGCTTCGGGTGTATTAAAGTTCGCTAAAATATCGCCGGTGTCTATTCTTAATGGGTTTACACTGATTTTACGGGATTTCTGGACGGGATCTCTAATTATCATATTTTAGCCATTATATGTCTGCTAGAATTTACTGAACGGTGTTAGTGCGCGGATTTTTTGTTGTTTGCGGGGTTTAGTTGCATTTAAAGTATTAGGAAGGAATTTGAGGAATGTGCAGTAAATAAATGAGGTGGGCTTGTAAAATTTATAGATACATTTTAATAACCATTGTGCACGTTTTGAAATTTTTTAATGAAGAGATCAATTTGAAAATAAGAAATATTGATCGCAAATTTTCATTCTTTCGTATAGTTGATCGGTATTGATGCTTTTTCACCTAATCTATCTATTTGAGTTTTTCACCTAATCTATATTATTAGAATTTTTCAACTAGATCACCTACCGGAATTCAATTAAGGACACTACGGCTGTGTCGAGACTGCGGGAAAGAGGATCACGAGGTATAGGAGTGTGACCAAACTGCCATATACCTCATTTGTAGGGAAATAAAGGTCAGGGATAGTGGGCGGACGTAGTAGATGTCCGGCGTTCAAGGAGGTACTAAAAAGCCGAAGAAGATAAGGTTCTTACAGATTAAACTGACTGAACAACTGTCAAACGGCAGAAGATCAGACAGTCTTCGAGGAGAAAATCGACGTCGCAATCGTCTGCGAACAGTATAGAAACCTACACAGCGGCGTCTGATGTGTTGGGGTTGATGATGTGTCGGGGCTTCGTCTTCCAAAGGAAGCAGTGGCGGTCGGGTACGCGGATGACACCGGGGTAGTTGTCGTAGGAAACCCAGATGACATCGAATTGAATGCGAACGAAGCGATCTGGGAAATAAAAGCGTGGCTAGAACGCGCTGGGTTGAAGCTTGCTGAACACAAGACGGAACCGGTGTTGATCAGCAAACGGAGAAAGATAGTATCCGTAAAGATAAAGGTAGGGGAACAGAGCATCCACTGCTGTGCGTACAGGACCACGTCAGTCGATGCGGCGTGCGTGATAGCGAGGATGATCCCAATAGACATTCTGGCAAGAGAAGGCCTGCGTCTCTATGACCTGGAATATGGTAGAGGGGAGCCAAGAAACTTACGGTGGCAGATTGCGCGCTGCGAGTCTGTAAGGAAATGGCAAGAGAAGTGGTAAGAGTCTGTCAAGGGTTGTTGGATCCACAGACATCCCTAACGTAGACCCGTCAATATGGGTTACGAGGGAGCGTGGGGAAGTGAGCTACGACCTCACGCAGTTCCTGAGTGGACACGGGGGTATTGGAAACACCTCTACCGCTTTCTTCTCTTCTTCTTCTTTAAACTCCTTTAATCCCTCATGGGACATAGGGCGGAAACAGCTTTGGGCACGATGATTCACTGTTGTGTACGGTATGCCACACGATTTTTTATCTGCTCGAGATTCGTCGATGAAAGGGCTGAACTAGAAGAATTGACCGAGGCGCCACTAACGCCGGAGCACATCCTCCTAGACCATATGATGAAGTGTCCGAGGAAAGTGGAAGCAACCCGGAATGCCATTCACAGAAAGTTAAGGCAAAAAGAAGCCGTAAGAAATAGAGCAAGGCGAAGAAATGCCACAAGCAGTAGCAGCTAAATAAAGCTGAACGCCCCGTGATGTAATGCTCATTAGCCAGTCCCGTGAGGGAGGATCAGGAGGCTTTTTAGTTTCGTTTTAGTTTTAGTCGAGTAGGCTTTTTAGTTCCATGTTTACATAGATCATATGCGTATGTGCATGTATTTATATGTGCGAATGTGTGTATGTAGGCGTTAACATAACCATCATGCGGGATCGGCCAGTAATAGGCCCATGGGTCGTGGCGGTAGCGTATGCTTTTTAACCTCCTGACCAAAAAAAAGGTGTCAGTAGTTAGTTCCTAATTTCGGAAATAAGAATAAATTTGAGTCTTGAAGTTGAAGTTAAGCCAAGTCGAGTCAATCGGGATGGATTACTGCTGTTTTCATAACATAATTGGGGAAGTTTTATTTTCAGCGGTTTTAAATATTTGGTGGGGTGTTGAATCCGAATTTCAAGTTCACTGCCTTGTAGGATCGGCTTCACAACCAAAACCATAAAAAACCTCAAAACTTTCTCATTTTTTTTAGAAATACTTTGCATTTTTTAAATAATTGAAGGGTTGTAAGTCTAAAGGGTCTAAGTGCCAAAAAATCAAAAGTCAATATTTTTACGAAAATACAATCTACGTGGCAAGCCTAATAATATCCAAATGGGTCAAGGTGCCTGTTTCTTTTGAAATTTTACTTACACACAAAAAAAATTGTGGCGGGCCGTAAGTGCCAACGTGTTTTTTATTATGTTTTTTGTTATATCTCCAAATAATAAAATTGGCACTTAGACCCTTTAGACTTACAACCCTTCAATTTTTAACCATTTTACAGGAGCTTCGAAGCCCATTTTAGCGAAATTTTCGAAGTGCTAAAAATCATTTTAAGTTTCTCTGGCTCTATGAGTATGTATGTAAAATTTAGACAAAATCGGTAAAGTGGCGACCCGTTAAGATTTCCAATTTTTTTAGAAATATAGTAAACGTTCTTCAAATACCACCGAAAATTATTCGTTAAAAAATGCGCGAATAAAATTTATCTGTTACATTAGCTTTCAGAACTTCGGATCAAGATTTTAAACGAGGTAAAGTCATCCGATTCCACCCAATATTGGATTTTGTCCAGGATAAACTAAACCGGTTTCACTAAAAAATACGCTTTTATTTTAAAAGCCCTTTTTACCTCCCGAGTTAAAATTAAAAAATGGCCTTGCAACGGGCGAACGCCGACCGTAATTAAAACATAGTCCTCAGCCATGTGACAGGCATTAGAAGGTTGTTTGCAGGACTGTACGGCCATACACCATAAACACACTGACGGGTTATTCCCCAGTTGTTTGTATAAAATGCGATTCAACAATACATTTGGTGCAGCTTCTGTTTTGGTTCTAATTTCCTGTCTTATGCTCGTTTGTACAGATCAGTTCTTGGCCATTTAAAACGTTTCAAATTTCGGGATTTATAAGCCCTTGTGTGCTCTTATTAAAAACCCTACGGCCGTGGGTTCATATGCCCCCTAAAAAGCCAAGTGGCCTATGTTCGCCCGTTGTACGGCCATTTTTTTGATTTTTACTCGGGCAATATTTCAAATGCAGTTGGAGCTAAAAAAGGATGCAACCACGCTACACTTTCCTCTGAACTACCATATGACATGTCATTATAATGCATGGCCAGGCGTATTGTTGATGAAAGCGCTTGATATCCAGAAAGGCGTAAAAGGCCCTTGTGTTTATCGTTGAAGCTGATGTTTCAATGGACACGATATATTAGTTGAAATCTTTGCAGACAATTGTATTTTCTCCTCGACCCACACTGGGAAAAAATGCCGATTTAGCTGGACAAAATTCAAGGTGATGAGTAGGAGCCTAAACAATTGGTCTTTAAAGGTTTTTTGGGGTGATGATTTCGAATTTGGGGTCAGAAATGCAAAATTCAAAATGGCGGATCCAATATGGCTGACCAAAATGTGGAAAACTGAGAAATTTCCAAGTAGGGGGGCGCGAATAATTGGTATATAAAGGTTTTTTGGACTGCTGATTACGAATTTGGGCTCAGAAAATCAACATTCAGAAAATTTGTTGTTCTAGGTGGGCAAAAATTAAGTTGTATTTGGAATTGAATACAAACACTGTGCTGTGATGTGAGTGTACCATTTTTAACTTTATTAATTTTTTTAACACCCAGAGGTAAATAAAAAATGAAAATGAAAACATGATTCAAGATTTAGTAATTCTTTTTGCTTCAAAAGTAAAAATAGTTCGTTTTTCGTTATTTCGATTTCGTGAGCCTCCATTGTACTCTATAAATAAAAAGCATTATATTTTCCAAAGTGATAATTTGGGATAGCTGTTTTTTTGCGAAAGTATCATAAATTAGTTGCACTACCAAATAAACTAAGAAATAATGCGGTACCCAGCGGTACTTTTTTCTTCTATAATGTTCAAAGTTAGTAAAACAAACTATTCAACAATGTCTTGCTTATGATACCCTTACATTCAAGCAACATTATAAAAGTAGTGCTAAGCGAAAGAACTAACCTATATTTACAATATTCACTACAAAAACTTTTCAAAAAAAAATTATAAAAATAAAATATCATGGACGATAACAACGCGTCAGCAGAACTGCCTGCTGGCTATGGCGACAATCGGTTTGGAATTCGGCTAGTTTCGGCTATGTTATGGTCTTTTCTAAGAAATATACAAAAGAACGAAAGATTGAAGAATATTTTTTCAGTGATTTTGAAGGTGTTGATAAACATTGGTTTTTGCATTTTTGTCCACCTAGCCTAGAACAAATTTCCTACTGTGCGACCTGGAGAAAATAATATGTATAGTCTTCATCCCTTCTCTCTACGATATACATTTTTCAATCGCAATAAGCCCTTACAAAACCAGGGTGGGTTATTTAGATCAGTTGAAGAGCAGAATAGAACAAATCTCAAGAAGGGTCTGCTTCGATAGTATTGGTTGGGAGCGCGTAGAGTAAAACTCCGTGTTGTCGTTTACAGTTCGGTCATTCTTCTCTCCACTATCTTTTCAGCCAGAGGGCCTGTTCAGACGGTTCGTTTCCAGGAGCGTTCCTCACGAGCTTTGTGGATGAGGGGAGAAGTGGGGTGGCACCTGTAGTGACCGCATCATCCCCACTTGCTCTTTCATCCACAAAGTTCGTGAGGAATGTTCCTAGAAGCGAACCCTCTAAACAGGCCCAGAGTTTGCTGTTCAACATGGTACTCTAGATAGAACAGTCGATAGTACAAAGCAGTTTACGTCTGCGCTTCAGTCTTTTATAATAAAAACTGACTTCCAATTACAATATTGAAAGCTCTTCTCCTTTCAAAGATCTATTAACAGAAGAACGAATTAACTCAAAGAGTAGATGTAATAGACACTCTTATTACAAGTCGGAAAAATTAATACTTAAGCAAGTTTTATGCCCACATAAAATCACAATGACGTGATACTGGCTTGTATAAGAAATCTGTCTGGTAAGATTTATGCAGTCAATTGGACCACCATAGAAACCAACGAACGATCTCCTCGTACAAATATATTACAGCAATCAAACCCCTAAGCAGGATGTACTTACGGATAACTGAAATGATAAGAAAAGAAGAATGTCCTCAAAAATCACATTCTGCCTTGAGCATGTCCCATAACTTAGCTGAACAGTTTTAATTTACAACGCATTTTACGTGCCTAACAATGAGTGATAAAAATGGCAAAATGATTGCAGCCAGCACACAAATTAATACGAGCCACAAACACATGCGCACGAGCATCCTTAAGGATGGCCACAGTGAATTATTGCAACACGCAAAAGGAATGCGATTAAAGAGCAAAATGCATTCCGCGATCTCAATGCAGGTCGGACTCACAAAGTGCGGCTAATTCAGTTTATTTGATTACGGCACGGCGGCGGAACGTGCAAGGGACAGGCCCGGATTATTGGTGGTGGTGGTGGCTCACATTAGAGCTGCGCCGGAGATCGGCAGTTGCACGCGCAGAACGTCGCCTGCTCGCATCGCACTGCAAGGATATAAAATATCTTCATTGCACTTTTTAGCCTTTGATTGTCGAAGTAATTGCTAACTGGATTGGACACGAAAGTAATAAAGTCCCACCGTTGTGCGGCCCCGCTGCCCCCTGCCCCAGGTCTCCGGGGATAGTGGGCATATGTGGTGATTTATCTGGGCAGTTAGTCTCTGCCTGGAAACTGAATCCTGCCTAATGAACGTGGCGCTGCCTTGGCCTTGTTCTTCATTATGCTAAATTGCACTTAGTACTGCATTAAATCTTAATGTTGCTATTCACGCAACGCTCACGGTTGTGCGGCTGGAAACCGTAGCGAGAATGGTGGAAGAATAACATTTTTTTCACCTTTTTTTAATTGCGCCCCATTCGGGAAATAACACAAACGGCGGGCAGTAATTGAAATTTTAATGCTTGCAGAGACTGAGATTAATTTTCATGGCTGGGTAAAGAGAGGAGAAATACCTTGACACTTGTAATTGTTTGAAGATCTAACCAGGTGGATGGAGGTTGTTTTGAGGCCAGTAATTGCGTTTTTAGTGGCTACAAGGTAAGGTAATGGTTACCCCCTTGAGCAGTCTACTCGAGTTTTGTTGCGAAATTAATTAGAGAGAATTATAAACACAATTACCTAAGAACATTTTGCAGCTAGTTAATTATAGGACATCGAAATACTCTAACCAAACTATAAGTAATTTGCCAATCTTAAAGGAAATTTACGGAGCTGAAAGCGTTAAAAAACGTTTAACGGTTAATACCAGATGTGCAACCAGATCTACCTTCTCCCCATCATAATAAATTAACCAAGTCTTAGATCTTAGGAAGAATAACCAGGTATAAGAATTCTCCTCAAATATTCGGCCCTACGCTCCTCCCAGTGATCCCATTTTCTAATCTTTCCTCATCAAACAATACCGGACTGGACAGAAGCGCAATCTTACCGAGTAGGTGTAGCTTAATTTGAAATAGATAGACCCGTAAACATCAACAAGGATTTTCATTATATCGAATCAAGGATTATCTTTTTTTTATGTTATTCACCTTAGACATAATACATGCCATTTATAGTTGTAGCTACATCATCGAAAATAATCCTTAACACGAGTAAAAATAAAAAATGGGATTACAGCGGGCGAACAGCGACCCCTTGGCTTTTTAAGGAGTATGAAGGCCGTAGAATTTTTAACCATTTTCAATGGGAGCACATACGGCCTCACGACGGCCAAACTTGGTCAAAAGATTTAAATGGCCAAGAACTAAGCTTTAAACGCACGCATTCTACGGCAAATTTGAGTTCGAATGATTTTATGTTTTCGACTGTTTTCAATTACTTTTTAATTTCCTCTTATATCATATTGCGTCTATTTTGTTATACATCTCATAGTCGACAAATGTACGCGATTCTAAAACGTCATTCAGTTCCATTTTAGCAATAAGTCGATTCACATCGAAAAATGCGTTGAAATTATAGCGCTTTACATTGAAAATAATCGTTCAATTGTAATTCAGACAAGACAATTCGTAGTTTGGTGAAAAATTTCTTTGAGTACGGGTCAGCAGCCAATCGCCTGCGTCCCATTCGAAGTTGCTGAAGCGGTAATAGAGTCTTTCCGATAATACAAATGTGTCGTATCGCCACCGATCTCAGGAGCAAGATTTTTGGGACAAAATTTTGATGACGGACGAATTTCGATTAACAGAGAACCCATACGTCATTCATGAAACACCAGTGCACGACGAGAAAGTCACTGTTTGGATTGGAGTGTGCTCAAAAACCATCATCATCTTCAACAAGACGGGCGCACCTTGCCACACCACAGCCGCTACGATGAAGTTCTTGCAAAAGTAGTTTCTGCCAGCAAGCCGAAGACCATTGACGAACTCAAAGCTAACATACAAGTCGAAGTAGCTGCTATAACGCTGCTGTTTTGCGTATCGAATGGAGGTCATTTAATAGACAAAGTAAATGGTAGAGAATATTCTTAATAAATGTTGCGCATTTGTCAAAATCGGCTAAAAACTGTCGGAGTTATTCAAAGTTGAAATACCGAAGGTCTAGATGGCATACCTCATCGCAAGTTTACAGATTTTATTGGCGGGGGAGGGGGGCAAGGGTTTTTTTATGAAACAGGGGGGCCGCAAAGTTTGGATGCCATTGGTGTAAGGAGTCCAATACCCTATTCTAAAAGCAGTCACAAGTCACAACTAAAACACAAGTGTGTGGTGAGTCTCAGTTATGATAATTTGGTATTGCACCCGCAAGTCACAAGAGTGTAAAAAGTAGATTTCATACTTTTCATAATTTCTAACAATCCTGAGCAATGAGAGTTGCTCGGACGTTCACATGCACTCTGCCTTACTGGATCAATATATTTTGGCGTTCGTTAGTTACGTTGTCGCCCAGACTTTATTCTACCTCATTACACAAATACAAATTCACCATAAGAAGTCAATTATTTAAGATTTTTCTTGTCACAAGATCAAAAAAGTCACAAGAATAGTCACAAACTCTCGATGAGGGTATTTATACACTGGTATTTCTTAAACTGTTACTGAACCAATTATACAACATAATCTAGGGCTAAGCTGGTATACTTTCATCAAGAGTAACTTTAACTCAGAGATATCTGTGTGTGTGCCGATAACTATACTCGTGGGTAGGAGTAAGAAGAGTTAGCGGAAGCACATTGTACTAAATTTTCACACCATAATTTTCTAGTGAAGCTGTTACTGTACTCCCCTCTTGCTTTTTCTATACCTCTCTCCCAAAAAACAGGTTCAATGACAAGCACGAGTCACAAAAGCTTGTGACTTTATGACTTGCCACAATTTAGAATAGAGGGTAGTTTTCATCCATTGCACTGCACTGGGTTATACGAATTTATCTTAGAAGGGTTTGCAAACTCTGAACTAATTACTGATTATTTAAAATAATAAAATTCAAGGGCTGTACAATATTGAAAATTTCTTTAAGCACCAACAAATCACATAGATAATCATCATCATTTTTCTTATATCCGAACAGGTTAACCAACGACTACTATAAATGTCTCCATGGTATCATTTAATTTAATATAATCCATTATTAGCATTAATTTATAGGAATTATCGATAGTTCAATAGATTATTTCTTTCATTAAGCAAACCACAAAAAATCAAACATTTGAATATTACAACCCTAATTTAATTTAAATATTTAAAAACTACCTTCTGTTAGCACATAATTAGAGAATTTATCACCTGTTGTATTTAACAACTCCCAATCCACAGCGGCTTCCAAATAAAATCAGAAACTGGTTCCATTTAAATAATCCGATCCAATTTAGCTCCTCTGGAATCGTTCGGAACGCGCAATATTAACATCTAATTAACTCGTACTTTGGCTATTAAAGACACCTTTTCCACTCAAATTGTCTTCTTTGTAGCAGACAGGATGAATGCATAAATTCCCGGATAAGTAGACCTGCTTATAGCCGCGCGGGGATTATTAATGCCTGCAACAAAAAATCGAGAGGAATACAAAACCAAATTGAAATTTATGGAATAACAATCTCGCGGGTAAGAACGCACGCAACCCGTTAAAATCCATACGAAACTGGCCTAGGATTATGCTTGTGGCGCCCTCATCTCTTATCCGTGGCTAAGCAAACTCGATCGAACGCGATTTTTTATTATGTCAAGTTTATTGCTCGCCATGAATATTCAGTAGGGATGTTGTGAGGTGCTGCTTTCGGACAGGTTGATGGCCAATCCGTATGAAAACTTAAGCGATGAGTTTTGATAATTTGATAACATTTGTCAAAAAGGATTGAGATGTCAAATGTAGAAGAGGAGTTTGAGAGATGGGAGGGTGATGATTCTCTTGTAGCAATATTAATTATACAAGTAATATTGGCCTCTTTCGACAAATTCATGTACCTAAGATTACAGTTAGAATTCTGTACCCCTGTGCTGAAAATCGAGTCTCTACGATAAGAATAGACGTTTGAGTTGAAAAAGTGACGTTTCAGTCGAATCAGGACTTTCAGTACATGGTCCTAAACTCATCTTAGCATTTCCACTCTAAGCCCCTGTGCTGAAAGTCGTAATCCGACTGAAACCTGACTTTCTTCAACTCAAACGACTTGTCGGGTCCTGACTACTCGACTTTCAGTACAAGGGCCACTATATCAAACAGTGCCGGTCGATACTGGCCAATGTATCATTGTTAGTCCGCGACCCAGTTTGAAATGAACGCTTCAGACGAACTATACGGTCGTTCGCCGGCTCGTAAAATGATATGGCCCACGATGTGGCTTACTTTTTGGCAAATGATAGCCCATGGTAGAGTATGGCACCCTTCTCCCCTTCGAACCCTTTTTAGCGGCATTTTGCCGAGAGAGAAAAATCGTCACCGTTAACTTGAAATATTTAATGACTTATAATTGAGTTATGCGTTGAGTTACGTTTAGTTGAATTAAGTTCAGTTGAGTTGAGGTAATTTGTTAAGAGCTAAGTTGAATTATTTTATTTTATTTTATTTTAGTTTATGATTAGATTCAAGCCAAGTTTAACGTTCAAACAGTTATAAACGAAGTCGTCAACTCAACTCAGCTTACCAACCTGGATCGAGTTAATATTTCGCCTCATGCACCCGAGGGAGTCGAGTTGAGTTGAAACGACACTTCAAGTCAACGACTTACTCTATGAGTTTGCATTTCTGCCTTACGTCTTCTTCCATCTTCCACATTAAATATAAAGTCTTTTCTGACGTCAACGCGAGGCGCAACATTTTCGCTTTTTGTACCTCTGCCAGTTGTGCTGTTTTAATTGTGTGGGTGAACTCAGTTCATTGAGTACAGCAGAGTTGAAAATCTTTAAGAAAACTCTTAACTTTGTCTGTTTCCATGACGTATAACTCGGGTTCAACTCTGATTGAACTCTCATGGAAACTCAGTAATATACTTGGGTTGAGCTGTAATTGGATTGAAGTGACATTTGTTTTGTTTGTTTACCAAATATGTTCGGCGTAGCTTTCACAGGAATATAAAATTGTTTCGTTCTAATTACCTTCGATATTTTTAAAAAATATTTACGTATCTATAAATAAATGAGAATTTCGCACAAAAATTTGAGGTTATGTTTTGATGTCAGTTCAACTCTATTTCAACCCAAAGTGAACTCAACTCAACATCATATACGGTGGTCGAAATTTCAACTCAACCTCGAATCAAATTTACCCCAAATGGGGTATAAGTTGTGTTAAGTTAAGCCAAGTTGTGTTGAGTTAAGATTTGCTATAAGTTAAAATATCCGTTAAGAATCGAATTATCGAGTTGAATGGAGCTAAGAGTTAAGCTGAGATTTTAATTTAGAGTTACGAGATGAGTTGACTTAAGATTTCAGTGAGTTAAGAAAGAAGCCAGTTTGTTTCGGTTTAGGCCAATCATTTTTTTATAGCCGTCTGAAGCCTGAAGCTAATACATATAACGTGCCGCACCGTGAGAAAACTGGATGAATTTGTGTTTGCCTGATTAAAAATGATTTAGTTGGCTAATTTTCGCACGCGCTTGCGCCTAGCACGCATAACGAACAAATAGGCATGCCACAAAAGTGTGCACGCTCTCGTCACAAGTATACACGCTCCCGTCACAGGCACGAAAATTTAAAAATTTGTTCGCCAGAGGTATGCAATCTCCCGCCACAGGCACAAAAACTTAAAATTCCCGCTACAGGTATGAACCTTTATAAATGCATCCGCACCGGCATAGACCATTACAATCGCGAGTGCTGTTTTACCCGCAGTGCCCCAGTTCATCAATTTGCTCGATCTTGCGCAGTTCGGCCGATGAAGCTGGTGTAGAACTGAACTGTAAAATATCCTCAGTTCGCATACAATTTCCACATATTCAACTGAGGATAAAACAGAGAACAGAACGGTTCGCCCAACTGAACTCGAACTGAAGTATAACGTAAAAGCTTGCTCAAAAGAGAGTAATCAACTGGAATAATGGAAAGCCATTCCAGTGAACTTTTGTATTTCAAGCTTCTGCCGAAAAAGCAACAATAATTTCAAGCACGAACTGGACTTTAGCCGATGAAGCCACTTAATGTGTATTGAACTGAACATTATTTAACTGATTTTATGCGGAACGACCTAGATTGATGCTCATGTTAAAAATTACAATTAAGGGTTACCTTCGTTGATGTATGCGGTCCCTAGAGTTCAATTGTAAGGCTCATCGCTCTCTCTTTGAACACCTCTACCTCCCCTGAGGTCTTCTATTTTCCTGCATCTTTCGAAATAAGATTACTAGTACTAAGACATTGAACCATGTCTTGAATGACATAACGGACTGATAATAAAAACGGTGCTTGTTTTTTGACTCA
The DNA here is from genome assembly GCA_949987705.1 of Thereva unica. Lineage (NCBI taxonomy): Eukaryota > Metazoa > Arthropoda > Insecta > Diptera > Therevidae > Thereva > Thereva unica. Next base: position 26,622,791 of record OX465281.1, on the reverse strand, counting down.
AAAAACATTTTCGAACAATGGAAGCGTGCGATGACGAATAAGGTGAAGTCTCTTGTACATTCCTGGAGATTTTTTTTGTAGTCGTTTTAAACCTAGGTGAACGAAAGCTCGCACTCTCCAAATAAATATATTAATGCTTTCTATTGCCATTTGAAAAAATTCTCACAGCTGCTAACAAAAAATTTGTGTATTAGTTACAGACAAGCTCGCATGCAATTTTGGTCTTGCTGAGCTTTCAGTAAACTTTCAAAAAAGCTTTTGCGTGTTGTGTTCATGCATCCTCGTCTACAATGAGCCAAAAAGATGAAGAAAACATCAAAACAAAATAAAATTAGTGCGGAAGAAGCACGTTTTATTATTTCTTTATTTTTTTTAGATCCGTTGAATTGATAAAATACTGTATCGTAATTTCCTTTCACTTTAATTGTTCAAATAAATCTTCTTTATGTATTTTCCATTTTATTGAAATAGCCTTTGAAGAAGACTTAAAAATTTAAGTTTCCTTGGATTATTGTGTCTTTACACATCCATATAGTAGAAAGAATAAGGTAGAACATAAAAATTTAACATTCACACATTCAACCGTCAACGACTTTATCACCGCAGTTTTACTACTTCATTGTTTGTTGTAGCAATCCACATAGGTCGAGATTAATGGATGCGATTTTATGACGAATAGATGGTCGATCTATGACAACGTAACGAAATGTCGTTCGGGAATTACGTCCTTAACGTTTTATCACTATGCATAAAGAAATAATGCATTAAAAGGGACGATACATGCCATTAAAAAAGTAATCGGCGTCTTCCAACTTCTTAAATGCATAATTTATAATCCCGGATTTCTTTGCGTCGTCAACTCGTAACAAGGGAACTTTACCAGCATAATCCCATCATATCAGCAGAGAACATTCTCCAGCATAACTCCACAACAAGTCCCTTGAGCACATACCTAATCTCTTCCATATATAAGTCCGCACATCAAATAAAAAAGCCTCATTAAGCCTCCATCGAGATAGTACCAACCTCCGACACTCGATTATCATCTTCCACAATCTCCCGATCGAGGATTCCGCATATCTCGAAGTGAAACTTTCTGCACGACTGGCTCAATCCCATGTGCGCAGTACGATCGGCGACGGAGTCTCTACTAAATTAGCCGAGCCACCTTCCAGTTCGGGCTGCAGTCTATTTAAGATTCAATTAATTCCTCTGAGGTGGGCACTCGGGGGTCTGCGTGGTCGAAGTCGACCGCCCCCCTTCAAAGTGATCTGGAGAGTGTCGCTGGGGCTACAAATCAATTGACAAAGTCTCTAGATCAAACACGCCAAACGGACACTCGCAGCCATAATTTACCGACGGAATAGAGACAGAAAGTACGGTAAATTGATTCTGTTTACACCCGGTGATATATGTAGCGCGAGATGTCAACCACATATTGGAATTACTGTTAACTGGCAGTTAACCCACCAGTCAGTAGATGGCATTCAGAAGTGGGTCCGGGTAAGGATGCTGACTCTTACTTCATTTCTATGATAACCGTCTGCGAACGGAGCTGCCGTTCATCACTGCTCGTTTAACTCTAGTTAAACTCTTACTGGAGCTGTTGAATACCATGTAGTCCAGGTGTGATCAAGCAAATTGCCAGGTAAATTAATTGGTAATAGTGAAATTCGCTTCTAATAACTGCTGCGTGCCTAGTCACATCGGTTTTTGGCCTTTTTTTCGCTCTCCAGCTACCGAAGCAGGTCAGCTGACACTCCTGCAAATTAAATGGCGTGTCAGTCTCATAAAGTCGCGGCTAGGGAATAGTATCATTAGTTCGGTTATTTATCTCTTACATGTTCCTAGCCAGCGTTTATTACAGCTTCTGTAAAATTACTATCTTTTCTGGGTTAATGAGATGCCGATGGTGGTTCTAAATGCAAGTGGAAGCCGTGCTGCTAATCCTCGTCTTTAGCTCTAAATTGTTGGATTTTCTCGCGGCCACCTTAACGATGCTTAGGTTAAAGATTGCTCATGATAGCCGCTATATTTGGATTTCAGTGATTGCCTGTTTTGAGCATCGGTTGCCATAATTGGACTAAGAGTTGTCTTCGCGGAAAGGTATGTCGTGGCTTATTTTTCTGGAGAGTGTCTGGTATGGATTCAGATGTAAGCATCCACGGTAAAATGCAATGCATTTGAAGGGAATTCTATGGTAGTAAATTACAATCGTTGTGGCTTAAAGGTGCCCCAAATAACATAGAAAAAGGCTAATAGTGAAATTGATTCAATGATTAAGTATTGCAGACATTTTGGAGATGTTATTTCCACTGAAGAAGTTAGACAAGACCTATAAGGTTAGGCTAGGTTCAACCCAGTCATAAACGGGGGTCGAGTTTAAACTGGGTCCGCTCAACCCAACTCAGCTCTCCTACTTGGGTCGAGTTGATATTTCGCCAACTCAACTCTATTTCAACCCAAAGTGAACTCAACTCGATATCGAATACGGTGGTCAAAATTTCAATTCAATCTTGACTCAACTTTTCAACCTAGCCATAAACGCGGTATATGTTACAATAGGTGTGTTCCATTGACGTGAGTAAAGTACTCATGAGTAGAATGATTTGAAACTTAACTAGAAAAGTAGCTGCAATTAAAAAAATGCTTAAGGCGATTTTAGTTTAAAAGAAATACAACAGATGGATTTTACCTTTTGAATGTTATCTCGGTTAATAATAGGGTACCAAATTTTGCGCTTAGCTCGGGTCTTCAAGCGGACGGTACACTCCGTTTTTCACTTTTCAGTCTTTAAACTAGCGATGTCAAAACCTTTTTCGTCTGGTTAGCGGAAGTCACTTGTTTCAAGAGGCATAACACTCTGACGAATCTCTCTTCCGCCAACCCCGGCGGTTCTTTCTCTAGCTCAGCCGGCTGCTCCTGAGGATATTGACTTTGCGAAATCACAGCTGCCATTACTAATTTTGATTTGTTTTTGGTTACATGCGTAGGCTTCCTTCTTCTCTTTGGTGTGAACTGTTACAACATCCTTCCTTAACACCAACATCCTTTCTTACTATTCCTTCCTTTGAACCAAGTTTGTAGTATGGCTATATCAGTACTCGGCCAGTGGCGTCGTCGATTGTGGAGTCGGGTATGAGTTTTAATCGCGACAAGAACCTATGTGGTGAGCTTTGGGTATGCGCGCCATCTGTGTGAAACTAGTTGAACTTCATAATGCTGGGTTAGTGTCTTGGGTGAGTTTTCTTTCTGGCTGTATTCACCTAATAGTCGTTTCCGCAGCAATGAATACAGACTACAGACGGAATCAAGAATGACTCGACACTCAAACACAGTCAATTTGATTTAGAAGGACCACCTAATCTAGGGCACATTATCAATCCCATACTAATTTAGAGGTGATCTCGGGAAACCGTATTGCACTGTGGCAAACGTAGTATTTTGTAGAGCGGCGATCACTGCAGTAGGTAGGTTTTCGAAGTTGATAGTTGGTTTTTGAAGTTGTCAGTTGATACCTCTGGTTGGAAGGTGGCCTGGGTTTACATACATATATATATATAGAGATTTTCGAAGGATACCGAATCAGACCACTATTTGCGGGTCCCTTTTCGTCCCTCTTATTGGGGTTGCAGTCGGTTGTCCCACTGCTTCCTTGCTTCGACTCCCCTAGTTATCGCAAGAAGCTGATTGAAGGGAGTCTGCCTCATGTCCTCCATCCATTGGAGTCCAGTTATGGCAGTCCTTTTTCTCGCCACCGCCGGACAGTGACACACTATGTGTGTGGCCGTCTCAGGTTCCTCCAGGCACATCCGACAGGTGTCATCCTCCAGAATTCCCATTCTTTTTAGGTGATACCTGAAACATCCGTGTCCTGTAATCAGTGCCACCAACCATCTGAGGGCTCTCCTTTGCATATGCAGGATCCTTCTTCTGGCTGCGGTAATCGGCAACGTAAGCACCATCTTAGCCTGCCTACACGTGGTCATAGCGTCCCACCGTCTCCGGTGTTCCTCAGTGACCCATTTCTCGATGCAGTTCCTTGCCAACCCTCTGCCAATGGTAGAGTATGGCTCCGGTCCCCAGAATTCCGAGGTTGACCCCTGTCTTGCCAGGTTGTCAGCCTTTTCGTTCCCATCGATGCCTGTATGTCCTCTAACCCAAGCTAGCGTCACGTTGTTTTGTTTCGCACACCTGTTCAGTTTTTGGACACATTCCAACGCCAGAGACGCATTAATCTCTGACTGATTCATGCGCTTAATCACAGCCTGATTGTCCAGTGCTATAAGGATACTTCTTCCCTGCACCTGACCATCATTTATGTGATCCAGCGCGTGCAGCAGAGCAAGCATTTCCGCCTGGTAGACTGAGGTGTAATTCCCCAAAGCCAGAGAGCAAGTCAGATTTAAGTCCTCTGAGAAGACTCCCGCACCTGCTCTGCCGTCAATCATGGATCCGTCCGTGAAGATATATATGTCTTCCGGCCTCCCTTCCGGGAGCGTTCCGTTCCCTATGAGGGTTTTATGATACCTTTCGGTCACCCTCATTTTTGTGATCCCTTCCATGGGCATCATGAGCTCCCTAGTCCCTTTGATGCGATCCAGAATCTTCATGTGCCCATATAAGGCTCCTGACGACTGCCATGCGGCGTCCCGTCTCATCCGAATCGCTGAGGCTGCCGCAGTCTTCATCACCTGGAGGTTTACATACATAACGCTCCTTTAATTCCTTATGGGACAAAGGGCAGAAATAGTTGCTTTCCAGCGGCCTCTGTTTTTCGCGACAACTCTAAACTCTGTCCAGGAACTCCCAGTTGTTGCGACCTCTGCTAATAGGGTTCTCCTCCACGTTGTTCTAGGTCTTCCGACTCGACGGGAACCTTGCAGATTCCAGTCAAGGGCCTGTTTGGTCAGATTCTCGTTTTCCATATTTTTTATTATACAAAGCCGATCTTCAGTTTTCTTTATGAGAGCTTCACATAATGAAGTTTTCAACTGGTTCAGAATTGAATACCAAAGCATGTTTTCCAATTCGTGATCCAGCACGTGCCTGTGGTAAATGAAGTGCAAAAACCTCCTTCAATAATAATTCATATTTCAAACCGCAGATTTATTGCCAGTAGCTGTTTATCAGAGAAGGCAAAAAACACCTAACCACACTCCAACCAGAAATGAACCACCGAAATAACACAGCATACATCCGCCTAGGTAAAAATTTGGCTCCATCAGAATCGAAAATAGCAAGCCGCACACTGCATTTTGGGTCAAGCGGGTTCGTCGCCCTCGGGAGCGTTTATTGTTCTCGTAAAGTCAGCGTGTGATTAGAGCTTGTTAAGAAACCACCTTTACAAATCATTCACCAAACTTCAGGGAAAACAAAGATCAAATTGGTTCCCAATAGGCCAAAAAAGACAAAAATTGATTTCCCCCGACACGACGCAAGGTGCCCCAATCAGACCGCCATAAATGAATTCAGAAGTGCCTAACGACGTCATTAAAGCCGAGATTTAAATGGGCACGCAGCAATTTTCCCATTTCCGAAGATGACTCTAAACGGTGGCGGCTAGTTAGGCACCTCGAGAGCCATGAGCATTCTAGACCAGCTCCGAATTTCAGAACTACACACCTTTACCGCTGGGGGGAGGTAGGTGGATTCAGGTGAAAAAAGCCGCGCCACAATGACCAATTTAAATAAAAGTTGGCGAGCCCGGGCAGCGGTGGCGGCGGCGGCGGTGGTCAGATTCTGATTCTGATTGTGAATGGAGGAGCATCAGCAGAATGACCCAATCCCGGGGCTTTGATTAATGGTCGCACGGCTAATTACGCCGAAGAAAAGGCTTCGAAGTCCCAAGCTATTCCGTACTCTTCATTAGCACAGGTGGGGAAGAGTCGTAAAAAACTCTTTCAGGTACAACGGGACCTGATAAATTGCATGTCTTGCACGAAAATAAAATTTTTAAATTGGAAATCAGCGCTTCGTGCCGGCTGCGATTGTTGTGTGGACGTTGCTCGTTCGATGGTCACCTTCGAGCGGAAATTGCCCGGTTGTCGTTATCTCCACGTCGCGTCGTCGGTCGGCGTCTCGTTGTTATCCCTTCAATTGTCTCGACCTTGAACGAATACGAGTTTAGATGAGTCTGGATAGTATGGACGAGTGTGGACGTCGACAAAAAAAGCAAATAAATTAAAATTTTAATTAAGCCTAAAACCCATTACGTTTCGATTTGTTTGCCGTGTTAGATATGGTGGGGATGAGTGTCGTGTTTGCACATTAATAAGGTGCGTTTTTAGCTCGTTAGCGCGATGCTGAGAAGTGCTCACTGTTTTCTTAGCACTAAGTAATTTTTTTCTGGTTTTTAATGTTCCTCTTATAGAATCAGCTATTTGAATTTGAGAATTTAGAGCAAACAATACACAAATCGATGATCTTAATACTGAAGATCCCCATTCACTTACAGGCCGGCGGCAGGCCGTTGCCTTTCAGGCCTGATCCGCGGACACGACCCGATGAAGGCCACACATTACTCAGTGTGACTGAGGGATAAGGACTTCAGGTATCCGCCTGACGGGCCGTGGTATGCAGGTACACCCTACAGTTTAGCATAGCAGTTTGTTAATTAAAGTACAAAAACGCTCATGCCCTCAACGAAAACTTTAAAGGCACAAACAGATTGGCATGGCGGCGGCTGACGTAGGTGGCGTCGGTGACTAAAAAACGTTTAAAATACACGGACCGCCATATTTGCTAACATATTAGGCAAGCGGAAATTAAATGTATGGGAAATTCTCTCGGAGCGGCCGTCGTCACCGCAGTCACCACCTTCGCGCCAATCTGTTTGTGCCTTAAGGAAGCTCCAAAGTCTGCTTTCAGTTCCGAGTAGATGCGGCGTGAATTGGTGCCGTAAATTCACTACTTGAAACTGAATAGAAGTTCAAATCTTGATTTGCGATTTGTGTCAGTTTTCTTGGACTGCAGGACCCATCCAGTTGGCGGCCGGTGAATGTGTAGTGATACTAGGCTGGCGCAAACTTTCAGGCCTGCCGTCGACCTGTGTGTGAAAGGGGGCCTTTAGATAAGGCTAAATCCCACACAAAATTTTGTATGCGAACGTCAGAAAATAGCATAATACCGCCATCATACATACATAACCGCCATCGGCCAGCCAAACGCGCGACTCGACGAACGCTGCGGTGTACGAGCCAAGTAACACTGACCCGCGAAAATGCCCGTAGGCCTCGCCGAATTTTATCGTAATGAAATTCTTGTTGAGTATGAATTCTGGTAGTTGTGCGTCCACTACAAGCGTGTAAGAAAGCTCAGTCGTTCTTCAAGGCGCGAGATTAAGCTACCACAAGAGAATATTGAACAGGACTACACTCTGATGCGAAGACGACGTTGACTTTAAGCCTGAACTAAATATGACGGGCCGTACGGTAACCGTACGCACCCCAACGTAGTGATCCTGCGATGTCCTAGCGAATATACTGAAACCGCCCTTTAGATTTTGGGGAAATCAGCAATTAGAGTTCTCGTGTGTCGTTGTACCTTGCTCCTCTGACAGTCTATGCAAGATTGTGTCCATTTACCATTGCCTGCTTTGATCCTAGTCCAGGCGAGCCTTTCCATTTGAAATTGTGTTGTCGTCTTTACTCCCGGATGTGATAAGTTATGTACCATATTAAATATCAACGTGCGAATATAGACGTCGTGCCTTTGGTATGTTAGGACGAATTCTACCTGTTGACGTGTCGCAGTAGAATGGTTGATTGGAGTTGTAAGGTTCCTTTAAAATTCCTGTTAACACTCATACACTCTTCTTCTTCTTCGATGACTTTATAGCTTAATTCGTCTTACCCTCTTTCAGCTTCTTCTTCCAGACATCTCTGCTCTACAGCTTGCCTCCATTGACTGGGCTCTATATACTTCGGAGGATTTTCCTCTCAAATCTATCCATCTTGTCTGCAGCTTTTTTTGGAGATACTCAATAGGATGGCTTTCTATATTATTACCTTGGTTCGTGTTCCTGCGGCGTGGAAGAAAGCGATCGTTGTCCCAATTTTGAAGAAAGACGACAGTCGGGAATGCAAGAATTATCGCGGTATTAGCCTCTTTTCGATCGTCGGCCAAGTATTTACGAAAATCATACAATCGAGGCTACAGAAACATCGAGAGCAAACGAGCCGGAAAGAACAAGCGGGATTTAGACGACATCGAGGATGCATTGATCAAATATTCGCACTCCGTCAGCTAATGGAAGAAAGAATTCGTTGCAGCAAACGAACTGTCGTCGTTTTCATCGATTTCAAATCCGCTTTCGATTGCGTCGATTGGAACAGCTTGTGGAGAGTCTTGGAAACCGAACACGTGCCATTGAGAATCATCAAACTTCTCCAAGCGTCATACGATGGCTCAACCAGCAGCGTTCGTATTCGAAGCGACTTATCCGAGGAGTTCCCGATTCAAACGGGTTTTCGACAAGGAGACGTCGCTTCGCCACTTCTCTTCAATGTTGTGATGGACGCGATTATGCGTGAAGCATTCGATGAACTACCCGGAGTTCGATGCGACGACAACAATTTCGTAACCGACTTAATGTACGGCGACGATAGCGCGCCGTCTGCGCTGACACGGATGCCGAAGCAACGGACATCTTATACGACATTTCCCGCATCGCCCAGTCATACGGGTTAAAAATCAATGCAGAGAAGACTAAAGTGCTCACAACGTACGGATCGAGGGCCAGTGTTCACCAGCGATCGGCAGCAAAGAAAACCTGGCTAAAGAATGTCGAGGGTGAACTAAAGAATCAACGGTTATCAGTTACCGGTGCTCAAGACGTCCCTAAAAACCGGCAAGAGTGTGTCGTATCGTGAATAGAGTTCGAGACCCAGCGACAGCGACAACAGCGTATCCGTTGCGGGGACGTCCCGCTCGGACCGCCAGCTAACGGATCAAAGAAGAAGAAGAAGACCTTGTTTTTTCTGTGAATGCCTCTGGATTTCATTAATGGCACTAGTGAAAAAATGTTTTGTTTCAATGGCGAATTTTCGATCTAAATGACACACGACGCAATGCTTCTTTTAAATGCCTGTCACTTCAAAAGCCGCCATGTTGCCTAAGGAAAACTTTTAACGAACATTTAACGAATCTAGAAATATGAAGATCTCCAAACCCCGATAAATTTCATTTCCTTCCACAAAAAAACATTATTTACTTCCTCCCAAGTCAGAATTTATGACACAAGAAATTTTTCATAATTATTCTTTATCACTTCTGCTTCATGCCAAGCCGCGCCATCTAGAATCGAAAACGCCGCCGCTTATTATCATATTATAAAGATCATCCTCGCGTTAGGGAGTCTCCGAAAGGAAGCCAGCCACCGCCATCGAGCGCCGTGCCCGACATATGCCAGAGCCTTCAGATCGTGATCAAATTAGTTTCTTTGATATTTTAATGAAAGTTCCCCATTAGCTGCGGCTTTACTGTTACGATCGGCAGGAAGCCTCTTTATTGCCCAAAAGGAAACTAGTTCTGAACAACGAATTTCGGACAAAAACCACACTTCACAGACCGAACAGGCCCCAATCCAGTGGGGCTGGGAGAAAATTTAATCACGCCGTTCTAGAGTTCTAGGTGGAGACACCTGTAGGTGCCTTCTACTGTTACCAGTCACACAAGAACCAGCTACACCTGTGCGTCGTTGCTCAAAAGGAAATTCTGTTTTTAATTACCTGTGGTTTGTTTGTCTCTCACCGTATGCGCTGCGCGGCGAGCGAGTTCGTTTACCGACATCGGTGACACTTGAAGGCTCTGGCACTAAAACCGTGGCAGTTAAATATACTTTGGTGCTTTCTATGGCGATGAAAGAAGATTCATAATTCGTTGTCGGCAGGGTCATAAGGCCCAAAAGATATACCTGCAGATACCTGTGGATTGTGCAGAGGTGCTTATGATGTTGCGTAAGGGAAATAGACGGCATGCGGTAAATTTTAATGGCCCTAGAACCTTGTGGTGGTTAATTGAGTTGTTTAGCTCCACGGCCAATGGACAGACAAATGACGTCGTGATAAGACCAGCAATGGAATGTCGCAAATTTGTGTAATGGCAACAATCTTGTGACTTTGTAGGGTTTTATTCGCGATATTTTATGAATTCAGACTGTGGGAATTTTTAATTGGCAATTATAGCCGTGTAATTGCGAAATTGTAGCAGTGAAGATAAAAACTATATTTTTATTTAGTTCTTAGTTTTTACGACTTGTATTACACTTGGTTTTTTATGGAAATAGTACTGGAATTACGAGCATGGAAGAACAGTTTGGTTCTTAAACCTACAATATAAACTGGCATTACCATTTTCTTTTATTTTTATGTGGCAGTTCTAGCTTTGGAATTACCTTTTGTACTACGGTCTCTAATGTCATTAGTTATGCGCATCATGGTGCGTGTCTAGTAATGCAGAATGATGATACAAGAGTCAATGCATTGTTCAATTCGCGCAAGTCAATAGTCAGTTTATAGGGGAACAGATCGGAGTGAAGTTCGCGGGATTGATTAGTAGTGATACAATTTTGTCAGCGATGCTATGGTGGCTCAAGTGGTAGCAACGACCTCAGGAACCTTTGATGGTGCCGGTACATCAAAGAGTTAAATCCTGGGTAACGCCATCTGCGATCTAAGATCTACACGATCTAAGATTTTCCGATATGCTACCGAATCCTACCTCAACCTCGACGAAGATGTAGATTTTACATCGGGTGTGCCCTGGATGCTTTTGTCTATACAAGAGTAACAGACTAAGGGGGGTAAAGGCGAGTGTATCGCACCTCAAAACGAAGCAAATACCGAACTGGTCCTCCAGGTTGGGGGTTGGGCGGCAGGCTGACAACTTTCCATCGTAAAAACCCATCCGTCACGAATTCTCAAGGCAGGCCTCGGATAGGACGGACTCAACGGCAACGACTCAGGCAATAGAATGTGGACTTCGATCTTGGAACATTCTACGTCAGGAAGCTCAACAGAACGGGCGCTCTGCGTTCGCTTTTTTTAGTGCAAAAAAATATAACATAAAGATCACAGCCCTTCAAGAAACAAAATAGACCCATAGTGGTATAATGGATCTAAAAACCCACACGGTACTGTCCAGTGGATCATCGACTGGAAGAAGACAGTTCGGAATAGCATTCATCATAGAGAAGGAAATGAAATCGCTGATTCCGGACTTCAAGCCAGTGAGCAATAGGATATGCACGCTTCGGGTTAAAACAAAGCTACATACATAACATTAGTCTTATAAACGTCCATGCGCCCACAGAAGAGGAGAAAGAGGAATTCTACCAAGAGCTAACAAACACCATCAGGTTAATACCGTCAAATGACATTAAAATTGTGCTGGGAGATACAAATGTCAAAGTAGGAAAAGAAGACGAGTTCCTAGGAGTCACAGGAAAGCATAGCCTACACAAAGTTACCAATAATAATGGTAGTAGATTGATCGATCTCGCACGCTCAAACTCAATGGTAGTAAGTTCAACAATGTTCCCGCACAAAAATATCCATAAGACGACGTGGCAGTCACCAGACAGGGTACTATTAATCAAATTGACCACGTCCTAATTGAGAGAAGAGGCGCAACGAGTATACTGGCTGTTAGAAAAATGAGAGGAGCGTGCTGTGCTGGGCATAGAAAGCAAACTAGGATAAAGGAAAGGTCGAGAGAGTATGTTCAGGACCTATTGAATCTTATCCCCATACTAAACGAGAATTCACAGACAGAGGCATTTGTAATTCCCCAAGATAACATCTCAATAGAACCACCAACGCTGGATGAGGTACGGGAACCTGTAAAAAGGCAAAACAGCGCCAGGCGCCGATGTAACAGCAGCTGAGCTGCTAAAGGAAGGAGGACCGCAACTATCACGAACTCATAAGCACCATCTGGGAGGAAGAAGTTATATCAGATGACCGGAAGAAAGCAATTATATGTCCAATATACAAAAGGTATCACTCCTCAGTACCAGCTACAAAACCTTCACAATAATTGTGAAACAAAAACTAGACCCTATGGCGGGAGGCCTTATAGGTGTATATCAAGCTGGTTTTAGGACAAACAGGTCAACATCGGACCAACGGCCGACCTTAAGGTATATTCGGGAGAAAACCTGGATAAGGAATGTAGATGCATATATATCAGATATTTATCGACTTTCAACAGGCATATGCCTTAATAAACAGAGAGAGGCTAGACGAGATCTTATCGGAATTAGGAGCTCCTTCAAAGCTGATACAACTGATCAAATGCGCAACAAATAGCTCACTGGCGAAAGTAAGGATCCAAAATGTTATAACAGAGGAGTTCGAAGTACGTCAAGGGCTTAGACAAGGAGATGGCCTGGCCCCATGTTTTTCAACCTGGCCCTAGAATGGGTACTATGCAAAACGTCAGTCCAGAGAAGTGCATCAACACAGGTCCTTTTCGGCAGCAAAAGAAGCTTATGTCGAATTAAAAGAGGCGGCAAATAAACGAAGAAAAAACGAATGTGATGCAACAATCCAGAGCAGGAAGATTTAGAATGGGGAGAAATATAACCATCGACAAACACAACCTAGAAGTAGTCGATACGAAATTTTTGACGACCCACGACTATCAACTTTAATAAAATCAACAGACTAAGACTAGCTGGCAACATAATCAGGATGGAGGACAATCGTATCCCAAAACGGCTTGTAGCCTCAGAAATTTCGGGAAGTAGGCCAGTAGGTAGACCCAGGAGGAGATGGATAGACTCTGTGAAACATAGATAGATAGACAAAACACTCTAACAAAGAAGCGTGCAACAACAAAGAAGGAATGGGGACACCAAGGAGTCACGCCACATTCAAAAGATGCTTCCCACTCATATTTATAACGTATAAAAATTCATGTTACTTTCAAACCTGACGCCCAGATCAATCACCGATCACCTGGACACTATGTTGTTAAGAAGTTATCGGATCACGATTTCTACAAAAAGTCATGACCTCACACTTAGGTACTAATATTAAGCTCCAGCCCAGTGGGAAAAATTGGGAACGCTGCTCAGAGGAGCTTATTTGGAGCACTGTTAAATAGGCTCCCAAGGAAGCATTACTGGAGCTTTCATATATTTTATAGAACGAAAAAAAAAATCGATTATCTTCGTGACATAAAGCTCCCAGTGGGAAAAATTGGGAGCGATGCGCAGGGCAGCTTATTTTGAGCACTGTTAAATATGCTCTCCAGGGAGCTTTACTGGAGTTTTAATAAATTGTATAGAAAAAAAGAAAACGGGCAATTGTCTTCGTGGGCATAAGATGTGGCATTAGCATACCCAATAGCCCGGCTTTCATTCGATACGAAGGACAAGCAGCTTTGGAAGTGGTTAGAATTTAGTTGGGGGACTGCTTTGGTTAGACACGCTCGCTCTTGGATAGCAAGAGGCAGTGGCAAAAAATGAACAAAATAAAAGCTTTTCGATGCCGGATCACATATCCACAGGCGTCCATGAATATTTCCTTTTTAAAAAACTTTTTTATAATGCTCCTAGAACGCTTTTGAGGAGCATAAAAACGTATGCTCCCCTGCAAGGATATGCAATGTTAAAAAGTATATGGAACTGGTAGGGGAACGGGAGCGCTGCAAGCTCATAGCCAACATGGCTATTGGAGCACTCCATTTCCCGCTGGGAGGTTGTTGTTGGAACACCAAGAATAGAATGTATTTTAGGTTAACTTGCAAAAGTTTGCAATACTTCTTATTGGACGGTAGAGTTTAATGTCATCAGCGTAAATAAGGATTTTACAGTTCTTTAACAATGTCATCAATTGATAAGAAAAAGAAGAGGACCAAGATGACTGCCTTACGGGACACCAGAGGACGCTTCAATTTTTCTTGACTTGGCTCCGTGAATTGAACCTGGTAGGTCCTGTCGGCTCATTCGATCCATTTCTGAAACCTTTCATAACCGGTGAGGAAGAATGGGTCACGGACGATAATCGAAACTGTCAAAGATCGTGGACAAGGGATGATGAGCCGTCATAAGTGTTCGCGAAGTCAGGATTGATGTCGAAAAAAGTAAAGTAAAGATTGGACTTGAAGAAAGTCGACCTTTATGAGGTGCTTCCAGCTGGTCAAACGGTTGATCTCAACTCCATTATAACAGCCCCAATTGAATAATAGTAAAGCTTTTTCTTCCATCACCATAACGCCCGATTACACAGTTGATGATCTATCAAAAATTGGAAGAGTTTGGTTGGGAAGTTTTGATGCATTTACATAGTCCAGACGTAGCACCCTCTGCCTACCATTTGCTCTGATCTTTGCAGAACTCCTACCATGAAGTTAGAAGCCTGTGAAAAGAACTTGATTCGGGTTTTCAACCCAGTAACCACAGAATGACTCAATTTCTAATTTATTTCGTTTTTTCGAATTTGAAAAAAAGGAAAATAAACTACAAAGATTTAAAATCCAGATTCCAGTACACAAGAAGCAAACTCACGAATAGTACTTAGTCGATTCTCGTTATTTTCTGAACAGTTCTAGGTAAATTGTTTCGTTTTACATTTTTGTGTCATTAACGTTCAGCACCAGTCATGAAAGACTTGAAACCGCTGTTGTAAATCTAAAGATAACCACAAGTCACTTAACCGTCTTATGACAAAAGTCGAACTCCAACACTTGCCGCTACACAAAAAGGCGAACATTTCAAACTTCTACAATTATGTCGGTCACCACGCCTCCATTAAACAAAGTCATATTCCCCATCATGTCCACGCTCTGTAGCATTAAAAGCAATAAAAAGAGTTTACCCCCGTGTTAACTATCCAACAAAATGCTTCTCGCTTAAAAGAAATCAATTATTCGTGAGATCTTCTCGCACGATTGTCGCATTATGGAGCCACAATGGCAGAATTTTAATTAGAACATGGGAAATGCGCGCGGCCACATTATTTCGGGAGAACATAACACGGCCGACAACAATCCGAATGCGCGCACATAACCAGAAAGCTGCTGACAGAATTTAGCTCAAACGCGGTGCGGACATTGACAGATAGAGTAAAGTGTGTGTATTGCAATGCGAACTAACGAGATGTGGCTTGAGCACTACGCACACACCGCGTAAGTTGCTTTAGGGTCAGAATTTCTCAAACGGATCACCTGAAATTGATGAAAATTCATTTTCTCTTGAAATTGACTTTTTTCGATAGTGTTTATCATTCCTAAGGTAAATCCAAACTGAATTCGTTCAAAAATTTTTTTTGTTAATTTTATTAACAACTAAAGATTTTCATCATTTTTTTTTTTTAATTAATTTCGGGTGATCCAATTTTTCGATTTTTATCTTTCTTGCGGCAATTGAATCGTCATTTAACATAGATTTATCATGATTTTTTCCGATCCGAAAACTTGCATTTTTATATAATATTTTCATATTTGTTTATAACAAATTGGTAAACAAATGTGTTCTCCACCATATTTTGACTAGAAAAAAAAACCACATATACTTCCTTCAATTCTCTTTAATATTCCGTTGAGAAAAAAAATGGATCGCATTTTGAAAAAGGGTTATTCGAGGGTAATCATAGTCGCGCGAGGTGCCAAAGATACGGCGTCTTTCGCGCGTATGTATTTATTCATCACCGCGTACATGTTTCTTGCTATGTTAAAAGGATTTCTTGAGAAATTCTTGAGAAATTTCTTGAAAATTAAAATTCTTGAGAAATTTCTTGAGAAATCCTTCTAACATAGCAGAAACATGTGCGCGGTGATGAATAAATACATACGCGCGAAAGACGCCGTATCTTTGGCACCTCGCGCGACTATGATTACCCTCGAATAACCCTTTTTCAAAATGCGATCCATTTTTTTTCTCAACGGAATATTAAAGAGAATTGAAGGAAGTATATGTGGTTTTTTTTTCTAGTCAAAATATGGTGGAGAACACATTTGTTTACCAATTTGTTATAAACAAATATGAAAATATTATATAAAAATGCAAGTTTTCGGATCGGAAAAAATCATGATAAATCTATGTTAAATGACGATTCAATTGCCGCAAGAAAGATAAAAATCGAAAAATTGGATCACCCGAAATTAATTAAAAAAAAAAAAATGATGAAAATCTTTAGTTGTTAATAAAATTAACAAAAAAAATTTTTGAACGAATTCAGTTTGGATTTACCTTAGGAATGATAAACACTATCGAAAAAAGTCAATTTCAAGAGAAAATGAATTTTCATCAATTTCAGGTGATCCGTTTGAGAAATTCTGACCCTTTACTTTCTACTTCTTGCGCGTTGCCGCGCGGTCCAGTGTAAAAAAGTTGTTTGTGTGTTGTGTTTTGAGTCGTGTTTTGGTGTTGGTGGGCATTTTGTTTATGTTTTGAATCGTGTGCTGGTGATGGGGATAAGAAATTTGTTGAATTTCATAATTATTTCGAAATTGTGGTGATGAAATTAGTACCTAGAACAAATACAAGTCCTGTAGGATAGAAAATTAATACGCAAATCATACAGCTTTTTCAATTTATTTCGTATCACGTCCACTTGCCACTTTGATTTTTAGGTTGTGTCAAAGTCTGAACGCGACACCAGCACGGCGACTTTGTGTCAGTGAAAAATCCGCGCACACCGCGAAGCCAATGTCCGCACCGCCTTTGAGCGAAATTCTGTCACCAGCTGAAGGGCAAGGAGTCACCGAACAATTCCGACATTCGACAAAGCCCGCGCTCTATAGCATTAGGGTACCGTTAAGACAAAAGAAAACTGTGATCTTATGCGCAGAGCAAATGATCTGCGCAGCCAGCTTACAAACAAATTGGAGCCCGCAACTCGTGCATAATGAAAAGCTGAGCGCGCACCGATTTAATTCGAGCCACGAAGGGGAGTGTGCCCTGGATCGTCGCAAGTGCCAAGTGACTCGTGCGAAAGAGACAGAACGAAAGACACCAGCGAAGGTAAGTCATAAGACCGTCTTGGATAAACTTGGAAGATAATATCCATGATCAAGATCACAGTCCTGGTGTCGACAGTGGTCATTAGGTGCCCGTGTATCTACATACACCGGGCGGCTGCAGCGGGGGAAGATCACCCATGATTTGCGCCATTAAATTAAAAAAGACACGAAAATTGTTTCTTCCCGCAAAAGTGCTAAGCACCGGGAATCATGCTATGGGCGAAAAATGATCCTTGGTTATGAATAAATAACGGCGGTGTCCTGTCGGCCGTTCTGCGAGCGGCAAATGCGCCCTAAATGAGGCCAGTTTTAATCATTTACGTTTTGCCTGTTCGAGATGATTTACTCGAGGCTGCAGTGCTTAAGGGTAATCAGAATGTTAATGATCGGCGGATATTAATCAATTCGACACTTTGTAATACTTTAAGGAATATAAGAAAATTATAGGCATCTGGGGGAATTATCCGGGGTAATTATGTAATCATTTTATCACTTGCTGAAGGGTAGGAAATTGATTTATCAAATAATTTATGGATGGCATGGCGGGCAGTGAAAAGGGGGCTTGATCGAGTCAATATGAAATAGAGTATAGAAAAGGCTGCTTCCTGTGGCCCCCATGAGGAGAAATGCTTGCTACCTGATCTATAATGGCAAAAAGAGAGTGAACAATTTTAGAATTTCGGCATGGATATATGAGTAATAACTGTGGCCCATGTTGAAAGCCTTATATTTTTATATACGAGTGTCATTTTACCAAGCGGTCCCCCAACTGTGTACCAATCACTTCAGATGCTGCTTGATCTCCGTAATCGGCTACACTACCAATGTGGAAGGCGTCCTGCCTGCCCGACGAGCATTTTTCAAGGTGAATTCTCAGTACAGAGGTAGTCATAAGACTATTCTAGACCGATACTCCCGGGGTCTCTCTGGGAACATCTTCGACCGGACAAGGTTAAGAAGTGCACTCCTTTTTAACGGATACGCTGCTGTCGGTGCCGCTGGGTCTCGAACTCCTTTCACTATTCGTTTCCATTCTTGGCGACGTCTCGAGCCTCGATAATCGTTGATTCTTGCCCTCGATATTCTTTAGCCAGGTTTTCTTCGGTGCTGATTGCTGAATTCTCCAGTCTGTTGGACGGTCTCACTAGAGAAGTTTACGTGACAAGCGGTTATCACCCATTCGGCAAACGTCCCAACCGCCGAAGTCGACGTTTTTGTATTTTTTCTTCGATCAGTTGATCATATCTTTGTCTAACTGACTCGTTTTGAAGGCGATCACGTAGTAACACACTGAGAATTTGCCTCAAGCACCGCATTTGGGAGACCTCGAGCTTGTTGACGTCCGACTTGAGTAGTGTGAATGTTTCCGATCCATAAAGAAGAATCCAAAGGATCAACGTTCGGTAGAGGCGTATTTTCGTTTTGATCGTAATATTTGTTCGTTGCCATATGCACCACTTGAGCAAGGCGAATGTTGTTGTTGCCTAGCCGATGTGGCTGTGAATGTCGGCCGTCAATGCCACTTTCTTTCCGTTAACCACTGATCCCAAATATTTGAACATCGGAACCTGTTCGATTTTGGTTCCATCGAGGTGAACACTGGCTCTCGATCCGTCCGTTGTGAACACTTTGGTCTTTTCCGCATTGATGTTTAAGCCTTATGACTGGGCGATGCGGGAAATGTCGTATAAGATGTCCGTTCCTTCGGCATCCGTATAGGGGAAGACGGCGCTATCTTCGGCGAGCATCAAGTCGGTTACGAAGTTGCTGTCGTTGTATCGAACTCCGTATCGTCCATCAAATGCTTTACGCATAATCGCGTCGATCACAACGTTAAAGAGAAGGGGTGAAGTTACGTCTCCCTGTGGGACATCCACTTGAATCGGGAACTCCTCGTCGCTTCGAATACGAACCCTGCTAGTTGAGTCATAGTATGACGCTTAGAGAAGTTGGATGATTTTCAATGGCACGTGTTCGGTTTCCAAGCCTCTACACAAGCTGTTCCAATCGGTGCAATCGAAAGTGAATTTGGAATCGGTTAAAGCAACGACAGTTCGTCGTTTGCCGAAACGAATTCTTTCTTGCATTAGTTGACTGGCGAGCGAATATTTGATCAATGCATCCTCAATGTGGTCCCGCTTGTTCTTTCCGGCTCGTTTGCTCTCGATGTTTCTGTAGCTTCGATTGTATGATTTTCGTAAATACGATTAAAAGGAGGCTAATACCACGGTAATTCTTGCATTCTCGACTGTCGCCTTTCTACAAAATTGGGACAAGGATCGAATTCTTCCACGCTGACAGGACAGCATCAGAAGGCCATATATGTGCTATGAAAACGTGAAATTGTGATAAGACATCTCCTCCGGCTTTGATCATCTCGGCGGTTACTAGATCTATTCTCGGCGCTTTTCCATTTTCATTGATTTTATTGCCACTTTCTTTTCTTCACCTCGATAATTGTCGGTTCGGTATCGTGAAACTCATTTGTCGACTGTTCGATAATAATTAAAAATAGTTTCAGCTCGGCCATTGGTGTCCGTGTTGCTCCAATGTGTAGGGTGTGAATAAGCATCACCTCCCATAAACAGGATCGTGGGAGCACCAGTGAGCCTTACCAGGTGTTGAAAGGCTATAGGAGGTATAGGGCTAGATGGAAAGAGGGCATCCTGAGTTTGTTTTGTTTAAACTCTAGAAACTAGCATGCGACTGCCTTCGATGGTTTAGGTATTCTCAATCGAGATGCGCTTGTTTGAGACAAAGCTACCAAGGCTTCGAAGGGCTATGAAAAGGCTAGGAAAGGTTATTCATCGATCCGAGTTCAGCTACTAGGGCAAATTCAAGGTTGTTAAACGCCGATGAAGCATACCGAATATCGCATGACTTGTTTGGTGAACTCGATGTAATCTCTTGCGGCATCATCTCACGACCAGTAGTGTATGGAGCAAAAGAAAGGATACAAGGACACTGGTTGTCTTGATCACCGGGGGCACGTTATAAAAGGGCAGAGAATCCCATTTGTAGCTTTTTATGCTTCCTGGAACTTTCACCCTGCACTGACCTGTCTCGATAGGTAAATCTAAGCAACAAATCACAAGGGAATCTGCTGAGCTCATTCATCGGGTCTACCCTTAAAAATCTAAGGTATAGGAGCTGTCAAGTGTATAAGAGCCACCACCTCCAAATTTTGCACTGATTTCCCATCGGTAAAATAAAAACAACTATCAAAAATGTTACTACATTATATTTTCATTGAAACTCATTTCTGGCTTAATACTATTCGCAGCCTTGCGCTTCATAAAATCCGCCTTGTTTTTCCTATTTTTCAACAATCGAAATGCATGCTTCAAGTCCAGAATATAGTCCTTCTTAGTATAGCCTTTTGTTAAACAAGCCTCTGCAAAATTTTAAAGGTTAACACAGTCTGTATTTAAGCTAAAAGAAAGTAGAACCTACTGTACAATGCGGCATCTATATGGGTAAATTCTTTGAATGACATTTTCCCTTTTACTCCACTGTAGTTGTACTTGTAAATCATGTCATCCGCCAGAACTTTATCGAAGTTTTTCTTAATACCGCCTGGATCCAGTATTTTTTTGAAAGTCTCGACCTATGTATGTTCATATCATAAGTCTTTATTTAATAATAATATAAATTGAAGTGTATAACGTACCATTTCATTTTCACTACCGTTCGCAATGTCCCATTCTAACCTTTTAAGTTCTTCTTCGGTTGAAAGGGGAAATCGATAAACGTACGGCGCTTCAGTTGATGCAGGAACATCTCGGGGTTGTAATTGTCTTAAATACACAAAATTTTCTGCCATAATATTTAAGATTTCTCCATTTTTTTCGTTAATCATGTCTAAAGTGAATAAAAAGTTAGTAATAGTAAATACATATGTGAGTAAATGGAGCTCACCTTTCATTTCAGCGATTGTGTTTCTCATTTCGATTTTAAATTCTTCACAGTCGTTATGTCCAGCAGTAGTAACATTTTCTGATTTTAAAATGTTTAAAAGTTCGTCAAAACACTCCCTGGGAATGCTGTATGCCATCTGCCAATCCCTTAACTTTTCTAGTAAGGAATTATTGTTAGCACTAGGAACGCAGCTATTTGAAGGTAGATCTGTGGAAGTCGAAGGCAAACTACGCCGTTGGGAAACGTTGCTAAGTCGTTGTGATAGATTGAATCTTTCTTGTTTTATTAGAACTTGCAGCTGACGATCACACTCCATGTTGTTGTAATGCTAAAAAACAAAAGAAACAAACTTTTATAATCTTAAATTAAAACAATAATCTGGGGTCCGTCAAAGAAACAGCGACAGCTAAAGCCATAATATATGGCAAATGGTGATGGCGAAGCATGTGGAATGTGTAGCCGCAGTGTAAGAGTGGCGCTAGATGCTGAACTGGAACCATCGCATAGCCGGTTGATAACAGGGTAACATTGTTCCGCTTAGGTCGAGTCTTCGCCTAGCGAACGGTTCACTGTACTCTGGTAGTACCTGCGTCACACCCATTGTCGGCTGGTTAGCGCGGGATTCCTCTGTTTCAGGTGGCAAAACATTCCGACGAGACTGTTGTCGCTCAGCCGGCTGCTAAAAAATTAACTCATACAACATCCAAGAGTTAAAACGTGAGGCCTACTAGCTCCTCCTCATGCATGCTCCAAATTACCCTTAACTCTTCCACATAAAAAAGATACTGTGATGAGAAGGAAAGATCTCTGTGCGCCTGCAGAAGACCTTGTGGATCCGTATGGCGTCTACAGCCGAAAGCCATGTACTAAA
Source organism: Thereva unica (assembly GCA_949987705.1). NCBI lineage: Eukaryota > Metazoa > Arthropoda > Insecta > Diptera > Therevidae > Thereva > Thereva unica. The sequence continues at coordinate 26,601,031 of OX465281.1, read as the reverse complement.
TACATCCCAGCATCACAGAATGGCACTTAAGTTTCATATCTAAATTGTATCATCAGCGAGCAATAATAATAAGAGTCGTGAGCTAGAACAAATTTTTTTGAAATGTTTCAGTGCCCTTGAAATCAGCTGATAAAAATTTCAATGCATGTTTGCTTGACCACGCCTTGCTTCTGCAGAAACTTCCCACCAAGTAAACTTTTCCCCTTCTACTCTCAACCGGATGCGTAGCTTTCTAACTAACCGTTCTCAGAAAGTCGTGCTCGCACCAATTTTTCTTCGGTTGCTTTTTTTCATGCTGGCGTCCCCCAAGGCTCCATCCTTGGCCTCTCCTATTCAGCATTTTCATTAATGATCTTTCTTCAGTAGTTAATGACTCCAAGATTCACATGTACGCAGATGATGTGCAACTTTATGTTTCGGAACCAAAAGATCGATTTGATAGATGTATTGAGAAGCTAGTCGCCGACCTGCAGCATATTTCCCATTGGCCTTCTTTGAACCTTCTACAACTCAATCCACTGCAATCCCATTATATCCGATTCTCCCATCTCCCACTGTTCGTCGTGACTTCCCTGATATTGCTATTGCTTTAAATGGGGTCCCTCTCGACTACGTTGGTACTGTGAGAAATTATAGAGTTGTCTTGAATAGTGTAATGACCTGCTGCGATCACATCTGTTATATTCTTCGTAAAACCTACGGACAACTGTCTAAACTTAGGTTCCATTGTGTTCTGCTCAGTAGCAAATGACAAATTTCGATATTCTTTAGCCAGGTTTTCTTCGGTGCAGATCGCTGGGTTCTCCAACCTGGGGGACGGTCTCGCCAGAGAAGTTTACGTGGCAAGCGGTCCTGTCCAAACCACCGTAGTCGACGTTTTTGCATTTCTTTTCGGTCAGGGTCTGCTGATCGCATCTTTGTCTGGCTGTCTTGTTTCGAAGGCGACCGCGTAGGGAGACACCGAAGATCTGCCTCAAGTATCGCATTTGGAAGACCTCGAGCTTCTTAACGTCCAGTTTGAGCAGTGTCTACGTTTCAGATCCATAAAGAAGAATCGGAAGGATGAATGTTCGGTAAAGGCGTACTTTCGTTTTGATGGTAATATTTGTTCGTTTTCATTTGCACCACTTAAGCGAGGCAAATGTTGCTGTTACCTGGACGATGCGGCTGTGAACGTCGAACATCGATGCTACTTTTGTTTCCTCAACCAATGATTCCAAATATCTGAACATCGGAACCTGTTCGATTTGGGTTCCATCGAGGTGAACACTGGCCCTCGATCCGTCCGTTGTGAACACTTTGGTCTTTTACGCATTGATTTTTAATCCGTATGACTGGGCGATGCGGGAAATGTCGTATAAGATGACCGTTGTTTCGGCATCCGTGTCGGCAGGCTGTCGCGGTATCGATACTCGATACTCCGAGTCGTCCATCGAATCCTTCACGCATAATCGCGTCGATCACAACATTGAAGAGAGGTGGCGAAGCGAGGTCTCCCTGTCGGACACCCGTTTGAATCGGGAACTCCTCGGATAAGTCACTTCGAATACGAATGCTGCTGATTGAGTCGTACGATGCTTGGAGAAGTTGGATGATTCTCAATGGCACGTGTTCGGTTTCCAAGACTCGCCACAAACTGTTCCAATCGATGCAATCGAAAGCGGATTTGAAATCGACGAAAACGACGTTCGTTTGCCGCAATAAATTCTTTCTTCCATTAGCTGACGGAGTGCGAATATTTGATCAAAGCAACCTCGATGTGATTTACCTTAATTGATTTATTCATTCACTGATACTTTCCAGTTTGTTATGCGAGGTTTTTGGATATATTCTAGCACGCCATTCTTCTTTCTTTGGTCGTCGGAGCTACAGCCTTATGATTCTGAGATCCGCTATGGCAATTACAACTTTCTGAATTATCTTCATTTCGGTTGTCTGCTTCTCCCTAAATTATAGGTTCTCTAAAGTATTCCTCCCACACCTCGAGTATACCATGGTTACTACCACCTATAGTACCTTTCTTCTTACCATAGTGCAGGTAGGTTTGTACCATTTCTTTATTGGGTTAACCTCTTTGTAGAAACCCCTAGATTCTTTATTACTGTAGCTTTGGTTAATTGCATTAAATCTATATCTGAGTAGTTTCGCTTTTTCTTTCTTAATAACATTTCCGTGCCATCAAACTGTCTGCCATCTTGTGTATATTCTTATTATTAAAGCAGGTGCTACCTATTTTAAAAATTATTGCAAATTGATATAAAAAACAACTTTAAAATCTACCTAAAAATTTTCAACCACAAAGCTATATTTTCAAAAAATGTCCTTCCTATTCGTGCTACCCCTACCGATAACACACGAGCGCTGGTCGGAGTCCAGTTACTTTTTGCTACATCCCCTTACATATTATGTACTTATAAATTATTATGACACTATGCTTACCAAGTATTCATTCAATATTTACCTTAACTATAAACATATGTCATGTAAATTATAAAAAGTCACTTAAATTCGAATTATTTAATGTCAACTTTAAGTACATAAAATTATAAACACTCCACGCACGTGCACTCCTTTTCCACAACTAATCTCAAAATGTCGGAAAAGAATCGATCGAATATTCTAGACGCTCCCAACGGAGATATTATCGCATACCCGGAATGAACAAAAGCGAAAAGAGAATCAACGAGCAGCGCAGTGCAGTGCATGGAAAATTTACCCCAATTGAAAAGTTGCTAGAAATGCTGTGCATGAAGCCATGTGGAAGCTATTGTATGTTTGATAGAAGGAAAGTAATTGATTAATAATTGTAATTTTTATGTGAGTTTTAATTTCAAGTATTATTGTAGTTTTTCAGATTCTCAATTTTCAACACAAAAGGTGTTAATTTGCAAAAGCTTTCACTGAAAGCTCTTTTTATATTGCCCCTTCTTTATTACTTCCAAATCATGCATAAATTCATTTCTTCTTCATGACGTTTCAAGGCATGCGTTCTCTCAGCGCACATCGAAAACTCTTCTCAAGAGGAATCACACGAACAAAATTTACTTGAATATTTAACTAACACTACTGCACTGCACTCACTACATTGATTCTGTATACAAGAAACGATAGCATTCATATTTTGACGTTTACCATTGACATTTTGCTTAATCATGCATTACAGTGGTAATCAAATTTTATTGCATTGAAGAAAAAATGCATTCCAATTTTATGGAATGTTAAATTTACCTTAAAAACTTGTAGGGATTAAAGTACACGAATGTAGAATAATATAATGCGGAATATCTCGGTATGCCAGATTACTTTCCTTGTAACCTCACGGTTTGTAACTAAACAATCGAACCTGAGAGCGCGTTTACTGTTCTGAAAAAAGCTCCTTAACATATTCCCAGCCTGGGAAACTTATGTTTGTGTTAGTGTTGTTAAGACTGCAAATGGATGCGAGCGCTTCTTGGGGAATTGATTATTTCTTGGATGAAAAGATTAAAATTGTAATGTTGTGTGGGTAATAATACGAATGCTGTAATTTCAGGTATATTTCAATTTTACTAGAATTTTCAGCATCAGTATGATTTGATTACTCTTTGGCTGAAACGTGACTTTTAAAGACTATTTTAGTTAGCCCTCCCTCTCCGTAGGGAATTTCGGGAATGTTGAAATTGGAATACATTCTTTCGATTATTAAATATGAAGCAGAAGCAATGAAATCGATTTATTAAAGTACGGAATGGTAATACTATACAACAAGTCAACGTTTTCGAAAAGAATAGGAATGCCAAAAGAAGCAATTTGGAAATTGATTTCAAAAAATTTCCTTTCCTTGCAGGGTAGATAACAAAATACAAAATACCCAAAAAGGGGGATCTAACAATATGCGACAACTGGAGAGGCATCTGTCTATTATCTACTGTGGGTAAAATCTTGTCCCACACTATACTATCAAGAATAAGAGAGGCAGTAGATCAAACGCTTAGAAGGCAGCAGGCCGGATTCAGGAAGGGCCGTTCATGTATAGATCACATCAACACCTTAAGAATAATAGTGGAACAGTCTACTGAATTCCGATCCCCCCTTTACCTTGCTTTCGTAGATTATGAGAAAGCGTTCGACTCGGTTAATAGGAGCTTTATATGGCAGGCATTACGGCGACGTGGACTGCCGGATAAGATAATAGAATTGATAAAAGCCCTATATAACAATTCCAAATGCAGAGTTCTCCATAACGGAAAATTATCCGACAGCTTTGAGGTGAGTTCAGGAGTACGACAAGGATGCTTACTATCCCCATTACTATTTCTTATAGTAATAAATGACATTCTTGTTGGCGCTCTAGATAGTAGAACAGGCGGCATTCAGTGGGGTTTGCTAGATCGCCTTAAGGACCTCGACTACGCAGATGATATCTGTTTGCTGGCCCACAGACATCAGGAGCTAAAAAACATGTTAAACAATTTGGCAACAGAAAGTAGTCTAGCAGGCTTAAGGCTGAATCCGAACAAAACCAAAGAAATGCGGATAAATGCAAACACACTTGAACGAACTGCGCTGAATAACCGTGACGTGGAACTGGTAGATAAATTCTGCTACCTCGGTAGTATTATTACCGAAAATGGCGGTGCAGAAGAAGATGTCAGTTCCAGAATAAATAAAGCACGAAGCGCATATGCATGCTTGTTCCGCATATGGAGATCAACGGAGATCTCAACCAACACCAAATTGCGGCTGTTCAACTCCAACGTTAAGGCAGTTCTTTTATACGGTTGCGAAACATGGAAAGTCACCCAATTCATCACAGGGCGCCTACAAGTCTTCATAAACAGATGCCTACGTCGTATCCTAAAAATCCGCTGGCAAGATAGAATTTCAAATGAAGAGCTATGGCGCCGTGCCGGCCAAGAAAGGATAGACGACCAAATCAGGCGAAGGAAATGGAATTGGGTTGGCCACACCTTGCGACGCGATAACGAAAATCTAGCCAAACAGGCCCTTGACTGGAACCCGCAAGGATCCCGTCGAGTTGGAAGACCTAGAACAACGTGGAGGAGAACCCTACTAGCAGAGGCCGCAACTACTGGGAGATCCTGGTCAGAGCTAAGAGCTGTCGCGCAAAACAGAGTCCGCTGGAGGGCAACTGTTTCCGCCCTATGTCCCACGAGGGATTAAGGGGCACATAGATAGATAGATAGCAGGGTAGATGTATCAAAAACTTTTGTATTTTTAATTTTTGTAGGTTTTACATATTGCAATATTAGAATATTGCAAGATTTCTAGTGTTTTAAATGTCGAAAATGTAATTGCAAAAGTAGTTTTTTGCCAATATCTCATTACTGCCTGTGGCTAAACTAAATTATTGGAAAGGTCGGTAATGCAGTACGATTTAAGTCTTTTCACGAAGAAGCTAAAGTTTACAGTTAAGCCTAGTACGGTGTTCGGGCAAAATTTTGCCTCGTTATTTTTACCATTTTAAAGGCAAAATTTTGCCTCGTTATTTTTACCATTTTAAAGGCAAAATTTTGCCCAAGTGTAGAGTGATGGAGGATAGTGGAAAGTGTCAAAATAAAGCAAAATGGCGAGGACGAAAAAAATAATAATATACGGGTGCATTGCTCTGATAATTGGCTATTTGAGAAAGAAGCAATTTAAAAGGCTTCCTTCGTACAGGATCAATCCATATTTAACAGAAAGAAATGTGAAAGGAAGATTTTTTAAAGACGTAAGTATTTGAAATTTTATTTTATAATGTTCTTTATATAACTTCTTATTTTAGTTTAATGATATGAAAAAGCATACTGTAACTTTTACAGAAAATTTTCATATGGATGTCACGTTGGAAAATTTATTTCTGCGATTGGAGGAGCGCCTTCAACCGAAAAGGCACACAAGAACTGATGAAATATCACCTAAGCAAAAATTTGCATCTGCGATTGAGTAATTGTAATTTGATTTTGTCACAACGTTTTATATTAATGTCCGTTTTTGTAGGTATTTAGCTTCTGGCACCCTTCAGAGGCATGTGGCATCAACATATAGAATTAGTAAACAACATTTCGGGGTAATTATTGATACAGTTTGCGATGCCATAAGCGAACAATTTAAAGATAATTTGCCAAAGATGGATTCTCATTCATTCGAAAATATCGCCAGTGAATTCTATGCTCGTTGGAATTTTCCAAACTGCATAGGAGCTATAGACGGAAAACATGTAGCTATTAAAGCACCAGCCGCATCTGGCAGTTTATTTTACAATTATAAGGTAAAATTATAATAGTATTTTTGTTATGTACATTACTAAAGACAGCTTTAAATCCTTGATAACAGGGTTTCTTTTCCATCGTTTTACTTGCTGTAGCTGATGCGAAATATAAATTTACTTACCTTGACATAGGTGCTTTTGGAAGCCAAGGCGACGCTAATATTTTTTTATCGTCAGATTTTGGAAAAAAAAGTTATATCAGATGATATTGATTTCCCATCTAACACTTCAATAAATGGACAGTCAATTCTTTTTTTCTTCGTAGGAGATGGAGCATTTGCATTAGGAAAGATAATGATGAAGCCATATACATCAAAGAGAAAAGCACAACGCACTGAAGAGGAATGTATTTTTAACTATAGATTGAGCAGGGCTCGCAGATGCGTAGAGAATGCGTTTGGCATATTTTGCACTAAATGGCAATGTTTAAAAAGAACAATGTTTTGTAGTCCTGAACGCGCTAAAAAAATTATAATCGCATGCTGCTTATTGCACAATTATCTATTGGACGTCAACAGGAAAGGTTACTGCCCTGTAAATTATGCAGACAGATCAAAGGAAGATGGAAGTTTAATGCAAGGTGATTGGAGGAAACTAGTTCCCTATGATTCACTGATGCGCTCTAAAATTCCACCATGTCGAGGTCGATATTCTGAGATAGGAAAAATCACAAGAGAGAAATTAAAGAATTATTGCTGCACAGCAGGAGAGGAGCAGTACCCTGGCAAAGAATGTCAGCAGGTGTAAAATGAAACAAAGTTTTGTACATTTTATAAGGCTTCCAATATATATTTTATTAATTTTCCCAAATGTATTTTTTATTTTATAAATTTAATTCCCTTTTTTTATTATGTAAAATATTTAAGAAATTTATAAATAAATCCTCCACAATGGGTTCTGTCATATTCTCCATAATTGTATCCATGGCCGCGAACATAACATGATTTTTTAGCTGAGATGTAGCTTCTTCTTTTGCTGACGTTCTTTCGTTATCTACTAGCATTGTAATAGATTCAGCCAATTGTGAGAGATTTTGTGCTGTCGAGTCACGTGAACTACATCTAGATGGTCCTGGTCGCTAAAAAATGAGCCCTTGTAATGCAACGTTAATTCGGTTTATAAAATAAAACTTACATAATTGTATGAAGAGCTTCCTTTTTCTGAGTCTTCCTTTTTATGAGACTGAAAAGATCTGTGAAATAAAATATGTAGGAAATATGTACATTAACATTGTTGAAAACATACGTCCTCTTTTGTGATATATCAGGTACAAAATCCATCTCCTTCGCCAAATCTACATCAACTTCCCCGTCTGCTTCATCATCAATAATCACTTTATCCATAACTTCTCCTCCGGTATCTCCAGATTTCTTCTGTTTACCTTTGCCTTTTATAACATATCTTCGTTTTGCTCTCAAAGAACTCCAATTACTGTTGCACTCATCAACTACGAAGTAAAAAGAAGCTTTACTTTACCGCATATTTTATTAAAAATATATTATGAGTTTACCTGTTTTATTCATAATTTTACTTATATCTTTCATTCTTTCCAAGCTTTTGCTATTTGTTGAGCATTGCAATGTGTTTTATTGCTCAAATCGTAAAGCACTGGAAACCCTCTCATGACTTCAAGAAAAACTTTTGTTTCCTTGCAGTTCATGGTGCCTTTCCTGGGACGCTGCTTTTTCAAAATTGAGGTACCTTTTGTGTCAGGTATTTCCTCAATTTCATCTAGGTCGTCAGTCACATTCTGCATTCCGTAGTAATATTTATCACCATCACCGTCGCTATCAAATAAATAATCCTCTTTCATTTTTAACTGTCCGACTACTAGGACCATACGCCAACTGTAAACACTGAAGTGCATTTGTATCACCAAGCTTTTTGCCAACAAAAAATGACCAGATAATTTCTGGAGGCAAAAATTTGACAAATAAAAGTCTCCACAATAAGAAACTCCCTCTATTACACAGCGTCTACACTAGCCATGGCCATGACCATTTCCATATGGCATGGACAGTGTAGACGCTGAAAATTGGCCATTTTAATGGCAGAATTTATGACAAACTTGATGGAAAGCGTTTATGGCTGACCATCAAATCTGCCATGAATTTGGCCATAATTTGACATTTGTTCAAACAATTATGGCGGATTGTTTAAAATTTAGTTGTATTGGGTAGCTTTAGCAGTTCGCGTTTTTATGATTCTGAAAAAATGTTTGATTTGGAAGCATTTCTGAAGATGTACCATTTTTTCAAATGAAAACTCTGCCATGAATTTCCCACCACCATAACATTTGACGGTTCAAGCCATAATATATGGCGATGGTGATGGCAAAAAATATGGAATGTGTAGACGCAGTGTTAGAAAATCTTGAAAGTATGATTATTGTGGCAAATTTTTGCCCGAACAGAGTACTGCTGTACCTGCTGTACTGAAAGCAAAATTTTGCCAGGGTTTTTTACATGCATTTTAAAGGGAAGGCAAAATTTTGCCCGAACACCGTACTAGGCTTTACTGACTAAATTATGTTTTGATGGAATTTTATGGTTATATGTATAATTGCATACACTTCCATATGTAAATAAAAAATATAAGCTTCGAATGTTAATACTTTTTAACTTCCCAGTATAGGGAAGTTATTGTAATCGGTTCGAAAATCGAAATCGAAATTTACAACGTATTTTCATTTTTCAAGGCCCCAAGAGCATTTCAAGCAAAAAATTTTTCTTGCACGATCGCGCGAACCACAAAAGATATCGACTTAGTTGAGGTGCCGTTCGAAGCGTATTAGCGTCAAATATAATTTGAAAAGATTTTTATAATATTCGGTCGAGTCGTTTTTTGGTTTAAATGACATAAGTGATTTTTGTACCCGCACGATATCGCGCGAAGTATAAAAGATATCGACTTAGTTGAGATGCCTTTCGAAGAGTGTTAACCTAAATATGATCTGAAAAGATTTTCATAAAATTCGGTCGAACCGTTTCTTTTTCTTTAAACGACGTTCGTGAATTTTGTACCTGTACGATACCGCGTGAACCAAAAACTGTATCGATTTCTTTCAGGTGTCGAAAGAGTAGTATTAATGAAAAAAATGTTCTGAAAAAATTTCATAACATTCGGTCGGGCGTTTTTGTTTAAATGGATAAACTTCGGCTTTTGCTAACGTTCAGGAAAAACAAATTCTATAGAAAAATCTTGTGGATTTACCACTATTATAGTTATTTGAACTAGCTTCTCTCAAGATTACTTTGTGACCAGTTCTGATACAAGCCAATTTCCCCCTAATGCTAAACATATTACTAATTTGTAAGAAGTCAGTTTATTCCGTCTACGTTCATTATTCTGGGAAGTTGATCGTATGGACCGAAAGGGTCAAACCCACATCCCAACTAGTTAATTTTTGTAGCTATAACTGCTAATAATAACTGTGGTTTAGAATGCTTTAGAGCAGCGTTTCTCGGTGGTACGCTAGATACATGCAAGAATATAATTAAGAGTGTTCGCTTACTCCAAATTGGATCCCGCGGGATTCCATTTTCGCAAATTTCGTGGTTTCTCACTTTCTTGGGATCGAAAAAGAGGGGAAATTTTCGCTTCCCCTCTTGCAATTTAGTGCCCGAGGTTTTGAGTCCCAGCGACTGCGGCTGGCTTTCAAAGCAATTCTGTAGGGCATTTGAATTGTCAAAAGGAACTGTCACTTATCATGTTAAACCAAAAATGAAGAAGTGTGATGAAAATAAGTTCTTTATTTGGTGCATAGAAAATATGGAGATTTTTAGCGAATGTGAAGAGATCATCGGATCAGTAAACTCCTGTTTTGTAGAGAAAGATACCAACTGCTATTTGGAATGGTTAAAGAAGTTACAGTGCGTCACTGGGAAAAGTTTTTCAACTTATAGGCTCATGGCAATCAAAATATGAGGTAAATTCGTCATTCATGATAAACGACTTTATAGGGCAACACACGTTGAAATACGTCATTATATTTTGACAGCTGCAGCAAGTCGTAGTGTAACGAAAAATATAAAAAAATATTTCAGTGGTACGCTGTACCCCACCTGCCGGTTTCTCAATCGGCTAATAGTGAAACAAGTAATATTTTGTATTAATTTTCACGTAAAATAAATATAAAAATCAGCTGATACCTTAAGTCACTGGAAAAGCACCTAAAGGCGAGCTTTTTACAATAATGTAACGGCGGGCAGATGGCCCTCTTTTGAGTTTTCATAATTGATTAAGCAAAATTTTCCTAATCGGTTTTCCTAGGCCCGCTACATAACTTTGGGGGGCCTGAGATCCATAGCTTTGCCGGGCACTTTTTAACTATATATTTTTAACCGATCTTAATGAAATTTGAACCATGTGCTATTTACATTAAAAGAAAGAACATGCGCTATTCTATTACTTTTTACAGCCACTCCTAGATGGCACTGCCACGGAAGGCTTCTTTCGCATGAAGGATCTTAGGGGTTTCTCAAATTTAAAATGGCCGAAATTCAAAATGAAGTGCCAATTGAAATCGGTATCAGGGTTTTTTAAAGTAACAAATAAAGAATTAAGATTAGGGGCTATTTCGTTTATAGTGAACGACGACAATCGTACGAAAAAAAAATTGAAGCCGAAAAATATTGTCGATGGAAATTTTAGCGTTCGCATAGGTCGAAAGTAAATTTTTCGTGTCCTCGCTAGAAACCACAATATTGAAACACGAAAAATGTTACTGCTGCAAAAATATACAACAAATTAATATTTGAGAAGTATTAATCATAATAATGCAAAAACTCGATAAGCCAAGACCTTTCGAGTACCTTTCGTCGGCTTCAGACGAAAGTTTTCAATTTTTCGTTTTCGATATACACGAACCGGCCATAAATTCAAAATGGCCGTCCCAATATGGCGGTCGAATTTTGTCAATTATTTTTGGATTGTAATAATTATAAATAACGAATTTGTGGTCAAAACATATAAATTCAAAATGGCCACGCCAATATGGTCGACGAATCTGCAAATTGTGTTCCGATTCTAATGAAAATCGGTATCTGGGGTTTTTTTAAGGAAGCAAATAACGAATTTATGGTCAAAATTTACAATTTCAAAATGATGGAGCACGAATAACACTGTGGATTTGATTATAGACCAAAACGCAATTTTATATAGCCATTTCCTTTTTAGCCATTAAATTTTTTGCGCAGCATATATGTACGAGTATACCCGATCTTAAATGGATCTGATTTATGGCCTCAACGCAATACAGTGAGTATTTCACAGTCTGAATTTCCAGACTCCTTAATAGTGGAGAAAAAATAGAATAAACTCCAAAATAAGAAAATTGCCAAAAATCGAAATCTCCTATTGATTTTTTTGAGGACTCAAGGAAATGAAAGTGTTTTATTGCAAAACAAATCTCCCGAGAAAAAAACTGAAAAATGGAATTTAGTGTGTGGGTTGCCATTATATGCCCCAAAAAAGGAACCGACAACACTTTCGTCAATACAAAATGACTAAACATGATGTTCACTTTTCAATCAACACTAAAATTAACAACAAAATAAATTATTAAAAAAACATCTCAAAAAAATGTCACACATACCATAAATGGCACCGTAGAAAGCGTGAAATTGCCAACATTTCTTAACTTAATCAGACCTAAGTATTAAGATGGCCCTGGTGGAGAACGGACGAACTTTCATTCTGTCTTATGCCTGGCTTTTTACGAGGCGTGTTCCCATCCCATGCAGCAGAAACGAATGTAGTACACTAGAATAACGACTTTAATAATTACGACGACTCGATACCGCCAGTAATCACTAATAGCCGTTACCAAAGGAGAAAATTGGTCTCATCACGCCAGCCCCGGACGTCAGTTGGATAGTCGAGAGATATGAAAGACATATTACCTGCATTTACATTTACCTGGATATAGTCGGTGCACTTGGTCTAGACTCGGCGCTGGTCTGGCTAAATAGCTTCATTTGCGTCAGTTACCTAGTGGGCAGACAAACTTGCCGCCGCTGTCGCTATGCATTTCGATTGCGCTCTCGAATTTTATTATTAATTCGGCGGGTAAAGGAGGTCCACGCAATGCCTATACCCTCCGACAGAGAGCGATATCACCAGTTGAGAGATTGGCGAGTGTACAGGTACGAACGAACTGCACGGTCGACTGCTAGACGACTATCGGAATCATTCACTATAATTCAATTTGATAAAATTGACGGTTACGTGGGTGCTTGTAATTATTTTTAATCGATTACTAAATGCAGAATTGTAAGCTCTAGAAACTAGTCGCAGAGCGAAATGCGAGATAGTGTGTGCTCTGCTAAGTATCAGTAATTAATTGGTGTAGCTCGCTGGCTGATAGGCGCTGGACGATGATGGATTTAATAAGAGTTATGCACATGCGTAAAATATGCGCTTTCACCCCATGTCGTCAATTAACGATTTATGGACAGACATCATGCAGAGATGTTTACTTATCTTGGATATATAGCGACAAAGTCAGATTTATGGTGCAGTTGCAGCATGCAGTATGCAGCATACATAAATTACTAGAATTCTTGATTATATTCCAGTAATTCTGTTCATAACGAACCCGGTGAAATCCTTAATTGTTGTGTCTGCAGGGGTTGTTAACCTTTTCTGCAGGATGCTATCGAGTGTCGCGCAAGCAGACCACAAGACTCGAAAAGTCGAGTTGAAAAATCCAGTTTGGTCGAAACTCCATTAACACTCTGCTCGCTATTTAAACCGATTAAAGACAGTACTTGAAAGTACTTACGCCCTCGGTGAATCCTACTTAAGGCATACTCCAATCTTGTTGCATGAGAGTACAGCGTCAACCGCTGATAGAGCAACACCCAAATCTTTATGCTGCATGTAGCCTGCCTTAGAGCTGAAAGAGGATTGTCGCTTTTGCCAATGTTGAGGCTACCGTGGCAGACGTGCTTTGAATACCTTCCTAAACAGTAAGTACGTGCCGCGAAGACTCGGGCCCAACCAACAACCTGGAAAATAGTGAATCTGATATCAACCTCTCAACGGAAACCAGTTTTTAATGATTCCTCCCTATGCTCTGTGCTCGATGATTCTATGGCAAATCCTCTATGGAATAAGTTGTTGCAAACTTACCTGCGCAAAGTGCTTGAAGATTTATATTTTTCCTCCATTTTTTCCATGCCACAAAAGAACTGAATTTTTTTGCATTTTGCTGTTGACAACAATTTACTATCGCCAAGACTCATTTACACTTGTTTTAAGTACAGGGAGAGACCAGAGCAAAAAAACGAGCACGGAACTGGTTAAGACCTGCTGGAAAATGATATTTTGTTTATGAAGATGCTGGCTGGTCGGAGGGAAATTTGTGGGATGCCGATGCGTTAATTGAGTCGTCGTCTTGCGATGCAGTTTGATAGGTGCAGCTGAAGTGTATTGGGACTTAAGTCATGTTAGCCAAAGCAAATTCGACTTTATGAGTATCTCATGGTAAGGAATGAAGTTAATCGATGCGAAGCGGTAAAGTGGCGGTAGCGTTCTTGTAAATTGCCTCATATATCAATGTACAAAATCACTTTTGCATATTTATAATGGGACCAGATGGATTCTTGAATGTAAAGCATTCTATAGATCAAGTATGAGGAATAAATTACTAAGCATGCCATCTAAGACTGAAATTTGTAACTAATTTTCTTGAGACTGGTTCAGTTTGTGGGCAGGAAAGAAGTGGAAGGCCGTGTTAGAACTAGTACTGATTGTTGAAAGAATAGTTGCGTTTCAACTTTTGGATATTGTATGAGTTAATAATAATAATAATAGAGTTTCCCTTCTTATGAAGAAGGCGCACTTCTCAGCTGGGCTGAGAAACATTTACCACGACCACGTGGGCTCGGCTGAGACATGCAAACATAAAGAGTTAAGTACCAATAAAAATTGCATGCGAAACACATAAACAGTCATGAGAGAACAAAGAGACTTAAGTTCGGGAATACTGACTACAGATGATTGATCCACAAACTTTGAATGACGTATGCGAGAAAATAGGGTTTTGTAGGCTGTGAGAGTTAGTCCAGTTTGGCTAGTATCTTGCAGGCGAAGTATTGGCGGTAATTTTTAATTTCGGTAAAACTCTATCGGTATAATTTTGCTAAGGATAGTACATTTCCAAATTGGCTCAATGTTCTATAATCTGAAGACGCGGTTTTGCACCTTATTTAGCAAAGATGAGGACATTTTCAAAACGTCTAGCTGAAAGAAAAATTTGCATCTGTTAACAAATCCCAGGAATTTGGAATATGTGCTCATTCCTTTGCAAATCCTTCTAATCGAAAAGATAAAAGCATGAAATAAAGCTCCCAATTGTCAAAACGTTGTTTTGCTCTATCGACTTTCATTCGGAACGCTGAAGGCGTGCGATGGTCGAACAGCGAGTCGAAATAAGTTCATCTCGATCATAAAAACATATGCCTGCCTTGAATTATTAAATGACTCAATAAGTTCGTCAGATGACATATAGATGTTGCGTCGGTCTTTTTAAGAAAACAATTTCGTAATTACCAAACAAAACATGGCCGCCGGAGATATCGCATTTTCCCGTGTTTTCCTTGTATCTCGGTTTCTATAGGTCGTACAAGCCCGTGCGAGGGCGCAAAATATTGACCGTGATGACAATTCAATTCAATTCTCTACAACTTTAGTTCTTACAAAAATGTTTACCCGATTAACCCTTTTAAAGTTATTCAAGGTCAAAGTTTCCAAATTTCACTTTTCGGTCAAATAACGCAAAAAAATCGTTTTACAAGACCGTAAAGGGAAGTTGCGGGAGATGGCTGACAGTTTAGGCCCTCCGCACACGACTCGACTGATTTGCCAGTGTGGAAAGTGTGTATTAACACGCGGGTCGACAGAAACGAGATCGATTTGAAACTAGTTTGCAATTGTTCTTGCAAACGATTTCAGTTGTATGGTTGCACCTCATCTGAACAAATTCGACATATTGCCAAATCTTCGTGACTAAAAACTATGTGAGCACAGAGCACCGATTGATTGGTTGTATTCTGTTTGACAAAGGTTTCATTTTGGTTACAAACTGGTTGTGAGCATGATTATTGTGAAACCAGTTTGAAATTGAAATTGCAAATCAGTGGACTCGTGTGCGAACGGCCTTAAAGATACCAAAAGGCAGTCTATATACTATTTTTTATTAACTTTGTCCATGAGAAAGATCTGTTCAAGATGGGTACCGTTTTTGCTTACGGTTAAATCAAAAACAACATGTTAATGATTCAGACTGCTCAGACTACTGTTTGGAGCTGTTTACCTAAAATAGAAAAGGGGGTTTGCATACCATATGTGACAATGTATGAAACGTGGATCCATCACTATACCTACTCTTGAATCAAATCGGCAGAAGGCTGAGTGGACAGGAACCGGGAAACGCAAAAGTCGGCTTGGAAGGTTATGGCGTCCGTATTTTGGGATGCGCATTGTATAATATTCATCGACTGACTATCGTGGAAGGATCAATAGTGAATGTTATTAGCGTTTTTGTAGGGCAAACCACGAAAAAAACGGACCCAAATGAAGAAGGAAAAAGGGCTCTTTCAATGGATCAAATGGCTCATAGATTTGAGACCGAGAGGAATCCTCCAGAGATGGAATGGAATGAAGTTTTGACGCCGTCCAATTTTATGTTGATTGAACGGCCAATATGGAAATGTATCAATTCAGTTTTTAGAAATGATTCAGTACCAGTAGGTTGAAGTTTAGCAAACAAGGTGACATATTCTATTTAAAACTTTGGATATATCTAGAGAAACCAAACCCCACGCTAGCCAAAGCGATATATACTTTTAGTACGTACCTATAGGTATAATGATGTGTTGAACTCAGGTTGAACCCGAGTCCAACTACTTGTAGACGCGACTCGAGTTGAGTTAAGGTCAATTAAACTCGACTTAGCTCTGCAGATAGATGCGAGCTCCGCAGTTGAATTTAGTTGACAGTCGTGTGGGCCGTCAGTGGCACCCACAATTTGTAGTATTCACTTTTTTCATGCTTACTTCTATGCTTCCAAAACTAAATGTGTATCAATCTTCCTCCGCCATTTCAGTGGACGGCGTGTACAAACTGCCGACCCATCACAGCTAGCTTTAACCGAGGATCAGCAAAGGACCGCATATACCGAATTTGCTTGCACCTACAAAATCTGTATATTGGTTCACGTCTGCATGCATTTTCCCTCGCAACCACTTACGCTATTGTTTCCTTGCATACCTTTAAATGTTGATTAGACAATAGTGCTTCTGCTAGATCGGTTGTTGTTTAGCCGATAGTGGCTTGCGACCAGCAATTCCCTTAGTTATAGTATTACGAAGTAAAGTATTCGTGAACCAACCGATCCCCGATTTTTGTGCGAATTATATTGTCATTCTCGTCAAACCATTGCTTTTCTAGTTCACCACACCGATAACTGGAAAGTTATCAAAACGGAGCAGACTAACAGAGCCACAATGCATGTAATTCTGCTCCTAAATGAAAAATGCCTGAACCAGCTGGCAAAAGAAAATTACGCTGTGAACTACGGCTTCCAACAGATCGCACTCAAGGTCTACAAAACCGACATAGAAGCCGTAGTTAACCAAGCGGCCTGCACCAAGACCACTGGCGAGGAACCAGTTTTTCTCTGTAGGTATTCAGCGGTTTTCCATGCTGCTCCATCATTCTTGTAATTGGTGAAGATCTACTATATGTCCACAACCAGAGTGTTATCATATTGCTTTCGAAACTTTTAGCAACCTAGGCACGATCGATTTTCCAGTCCACAAGTATTTCTGGGTATTGGCTTGACTTATATCCCAATAATAAGGATAACAGAGGCTGTCTTCAAAGGCTTCTCTTTTTAGCGCGACTGCTGCAAACGCATGGGCACTAGCTACTCTAATACATATGTTTGTATGAAAGTTAACAGACGTACACACTCGAACGTTAATATAAACACCCCCATTCAACCATTCACATACAGTGGCCTGAAGGTTTCTCAATTTGAGGCCAAGTCTTACCGGCCACCGCTTGCAGTCCAGGAAAATTAACAAAAATCTTCATGTCTGTGGGTATTTATCGTCAGTTCGGGCCTGAAGATCTGAACTTCTATTCAGTCTGAAGTTATTTTTTAGGCCATGAAGATTTTTTTTACTAGAATCAACAATCTGCCACGCTAAACTGTCCTCTTCACCTGTGTGAAAGAAAGGAATCATGGGGTCACCTGCAGTCCCCAGCCTATCTGGCGGATGCCGCAAGTCCTCATCCCTTAATCAGATTGACTAATGCGTGGCTTTGATCGAGCCGTACCTGACGACCAGATCTGAAAGGCTACGGCCTGTATGTGAATTGGGGCCTCAAAGTTGCTTTGTGAAAAGTTTTTACTTTATCTTCATATATAGTACAATGTTTTTTTTGTGGCAAGCTTAGTGTGCATTAGTTTTTTATTATCTGCTTTGTGGCACCCCAATGCATTGGTTGCCGACTGCTAGCTTATTACAAACTTGGAATGTTTAAACAAACTGCACTTGCGTAATGAATTATTTTAAAACCCTAAACCCAGTTTTAACTATTTCTCCATAAAAGTAAATGAAATGAAATGAATGAATGAAAAATAAAAACAAAACTGCTCCACTAACCAAACCACCTCAAACCATACAATGTATCCACATCCACCGCGCTTACAAAATAATCCTTTTGTGTTAATGCAGTCTTTACCACTAAACGCACCTTTAACCCCTCGTCTGCTCGAAGAATGAGAATAATTTCCTAGAAAAGTAAATAAATTCTGCAATTTCCAAACGAAGCCAACATTGAAAGTGTTCTAAACCCGAACCACAAAAGATCTCGACGATCGCGCATCGCCAGCCATGCAGTACTTGAGAGGAGCATAGCCATCTGCAGCGCATAAAGGTGAAAAAATGTCGACAAAAAACGGGTTTCTGCTGCCTAGTGTCGGTCTAAGCGGTCCAAGTATGGGGCTGCATGTATCCACCAATATAAGAGGCAGAATGCATGTCTTATGGTGATGTAGATCATACCACAAGCGAAGATCAGAGACCCAGGAAAAATAGAGAAGGAAACTGATTCTTCGTTTTCTAGTTTATTTTTGTTTTTTTTGCTGTGAGTAGAAGAAACCTGAGTGAGGCACGTAGAGTTCCATCACAGACAATACCCTTCCGTTGCTTTGTGGCTTTTAACACAAGTCAGGGCAGTTCTGGATTCTGAGAGATGCCCCGTGATTTGGTATCAGCAGCGCTGCTAAAATTCGTACCGAACACGTAACCAAGGCCTCTCTGCAGCAACGGCCTCAAACAACCCGGGAAGGACAAGATCCGAGCAACGTGATAGCTTCCGCATTAGCCACGAGAGAAACAAAAGGAACACGGCTAAAGATTCGCCGAGTGATGCATCTCACGGAACCGCTTAGCATGCCTAAAGTGGGTATATAAGATTACCGGCCGTGAACGTTCATTATTGAAACTTAGAGGGGGCTGCGCTCGCTCGGGAACGTCATTGGTATCTTAGCAGCAGCGTGCCCACTTCTGCGGTGATATCTTGACATTGTAATTCCAGAATGTGCTGTGCAGCAGCTTATCGCTGGGTGTGGGCTAGCCAAGTTCTAGATCGCACCTCACAGAAGCGCATTGATGAACCTCAATTTACACGCGTAATGTAAAGCGACCGCTAATGGCTCTGTGCGGCGTCCCACCTCTTAATAAACACTTTGGGGGATTTCGGGAAGTCTTCATTTTAATGGCTTCGCTATATTGACTGGGACTACCTATTCGGATTCGGATCCATCGGCACATGGGCGCATGGGAGCGCATCGAATGTTGGGATTTGACGACCGTGAAATATTGCCCGCCAGCTTCATCGCCCAGAATCGAATCCAGTAACCGGAAAATGAATGAAATTTTCTCATGATTTTGTGGAAAGATTTTTTTATTGTCGAAAAGAAATCATCGATAAATCAAAATCGGTAAATATTTGCTTAGTTTTTTACCTGCTGAGGACGGCAGCAGTGAAGACTCTCTCTCAGCCAAGAACGTTGCAAGAACGCCGAGACTCAAGTCGAGACGATCACCTCCTCCGATCCGAATGCCGTCTTGCGCTGGAGCGGAGGTTCATCGACATGGCACTTACCGATGTAAATGCCGTCGTTTGTCATAAAACATGTCCGCACATACATGCCACATTCAATTTACGAATACGCCGCCGCGCGTCTCCTTTTGCGGTTCATTATATGCGCTTTTATGCGCTGGGATGTTGATTGCCCATCTCCCAGACGATGGGGACCGTAGTTCCGGTGGTTGCATCCTCGATGTGGATGTCGATCGAACAACAAAAGGCTGTGCTGGCTCCATCCAGGTAAACAATTTCTGCCAGAGAAAAGAGCCTCCTGCGCAACTCGACGGCAACTCTCTGCGCATATTTCATCATATTCTGTGCTGCAGGTACCCATGACATTGTTCATCGATTTGCATATAATGAAAAAGTTTTTTTCGGCCTTTTATTTTTGTAGAAATCGACGCGCAAAAGTTTCCTTCTTTATTACTGCGCGGCGAAGTGCTTACTTGTCGCTTCCCCATAATTGAGTCTCACGATATCACATTCAGGGGCGCATGGACTCTAGAGATGGGTTTGGCTTAGGATTATCTAATCTAGATGGCATTGGTGCAGTAGCCTCGTCGCCATGTTTGAGTGAGTGTTTTTGGGTGTTTTGAATAAAATTGTAATCAAGAACTTAACATTGGTAAAAGGTTGGTGATTAATGGTAAAAATTTCCTGGTCATATTTTATAATGCCGCATTAAAGTTTATGGAGTTTGTCTTTTTTCGTGGAGTTGATTGATGGAATTTTTTTTATTAAGGTAAAGTGATTAAATTACAGAAAGGTATGAGAATTTCATGGGACACAAATGCATTTTTAAGTTTTCTTAACTGCAAGACGTAAACGGATTGGAGAGAATTTTTGTTGTAGAGATTCAAAGTAGGGGTTTGAAGTCATTAGTGAAAAGATTTTGCCTGGTCTTAGGGTAAAGGCATCCTTAAATTTGGAATTCATCCCTTTTTTACGTTAAACATAGACATTTCACCCTGATATCTAGATAAAAATCGTAAGGATGTAAAATAATATGTCGAATCACTGAATCATTCTCCTCAATTAGTTACTCGTACTGACTTACTGCCTTCGCATGCCATAGCGCAGCATTAGCGTCTGATAACCACGACCCATTCGCCAAAGTTATTTGTAAATAGTCTAGCCACAAAGAACGGCGGTGCATAGTTATAGTAAATATAGATAAGATTCCTTTTTTGGAAAAGTTTTAACTAGCTATTTCATATGCCATGAAACCTTTCAAATCCTACTAAGACTCTATATTCGATCACGACTCAAATTGAATATTCATCTATCGCTATTCTCAAAGCTCTTAGTTCTGTTGTTATCGAACTGAAACTGCTAATGGAGAACAAATTGCTACTGCTGCAATTAAATAAACAAAAGAACTTAATTGAATTCGTTTCTTGGTGATAATTATCTAGAAAGAAGTGATATTGCTAATGGGGTGGAAATAGACGTGAGTGAATCATAGCAGCTAATTGACTTTGGATCTACGTTATTTTTTAAAATAAAGTGAGTTAACGGAACAGTAGCTTAGATTGAAATTTTTAAAAGGTTGAATGACTCATGGACGCAGTAATGGTCACATGATCAGGCGCAGTGCAAACTAAAAGATACTATATCTTGCTCCGAGTATATGAGTTCTTATATGCAATTCTGGTGCCAGGTTCTGTTAAGTCTTCAGACGAACCTAAATAAAAACGTGTTGGGTTGTGGGTTTCATCCTTTTGGTTCACTCGATCAACTTTCCAGTATGATACTCTCCTTTTTCGAGCGAATTTGAAACGCGCCTAGCATTCCTGGCGTCGCCGAGTTAGCAATTTTTGTGGAAAAAACGCCTTAGCTGCAGTTTTTTGCCAAAAATCTTTAAAAAATTAAAAACCATAAAAAACATTTACAAACCAGAATTTTGATGATTGGATATTGTAAAGAGAGTCTTAGAGCATACGTAAAAAAATCAGGACCAACATGGGAGATGTTCTTTTGGCGCAGTAACAAATTTAACTTTTTCAATT
The DNA here is from genome assembly GCA_949987705.1 of Thereva unica. NCBI lineage: Eukaryota > Metazoa > Arthropoda > Insecta > Diptera > Therevidae > Thereva > Thereva unica. The sequence continues at coordinate 26,579,599 of OX465281.1, read as the reverse complement.
CACTTAATTGCAAAATGCAATATGCAAAAACTATTTGACCGACAGTGATCGGGTTTTGGATATAAGTTAAACATGCCTTTAACTATCTAATTCCAAAATTAAATTGGAAAATAATGGTCTCTTCTTTCCTTGTGATAACTTAAAAGTGAGGTACTTTTTTTCGCAGTTTTCGGCTATTTTGCAATGCAAAAATTAAAATTTCAAAAAACCACCTTAGGGTAAGTTTTAGCAAATCCAATAACGAACAAAACCGGCTCAACAAATTTTTCGCCTAGAAGCCTTCGTTAAGAGATATTTAACAAGAAAGGTCAAAAAACAGGGAATTTATTGTGAATTTTTCAGTTTTTGTGCTACCACAAATTTTCCTGGGAGTTTCATGCTTGCGCACCCTCTAGATATTGTTGGGGATGTCATTTCTGACCGATTCCACCAAAAAAGTCCGTTACATCACGCCAAAACCACTGGAAATGCTCCAGCAAGTCCTTAGACTTGGCCCAGTCTGGATTTGTTATATTCATCGGCAAGAGCGGGCTACCATACGACGGAGCTATACGTCTGGTGCACTGGTGTTATGACTGTCTTGTATAGCCAGCGCATTAACTGATTCCAGTTTTTTTTCTTTTGATCATGTCTCGATTTCGTCGAACCTTTGCCTGCTACAGCGATGGCGATGTTATCGGCGAACCTAATAGCGACCGTTTCTCGCGGTAGGTGTAGTGCCAGTACTTCATCATACGTGCCAGTACTTCATCTGAGCCGTGAGTTGTCCTGTACTCCGTTACTAACTCGTCGGACTCGAAGTGTAGTGTACTCCCTACAAAAAATTTTGGCACAGTGCGCACTAGATACTTCGATATACCTATAAACGTCCCGACTATCTTGTACCATTTCGCAAAGTATTTCGAAAGCATTTTTCACGTCAAGGGTTATCAGTGCACAACTCTTTCTTATATCCATTTCTGCTTTTGCTAGGCTAGTCACAATATTAACGGCATCCGTTGTCGATGCGGCCTTTCTGAAATCAAATTGGCTTTCCGACAACCCGCTTTCCTTCTCAGCGCTTGGAAGTAATCTGCAATATACCAGCCTTTCTAAAAGCTTGCCTATGGACATGGCGTTAGAAGAGATATCAGCGAATATTTGAGCGAACCCACCTGGTACCACACTGGCTGCCAACGTCACCACTTTTTTTGGAATACTGTCCATCCCTCGCGCGGGTTGCCGGGTTGTCGTTCCACGATGAAAGTGCCTTGGTGACAGCTTTACGATACAAATCAACCAAAATAAATGTGCTAGATATTCGGAGTGTTGCCTATACTGATTTTAAATTGAAGATGATACTGGATGAACTTTTGGCGAACAAGTAAAATTATAATCGATCACAGTCCGTCGCACGTTCAAACGCACGCATTTTCATTGTTTGATCCATGGACTATAATACGAAAAACAAGTATTAAGTACAGCTGTCTTGTTCTGGGTTGGGTAACAAGAATCCAATAAATCGTCTCATGTGCAAAACAAGCTTAAAAATGTTGTTAACAACTATCAAAAATGCCACCATACCAACTAAAAAAATTGGAAAATAATTGATCCAATTGACTGAATTCCTCGTCGGTACATAATCAAACGCGTAGCCTGCAACGAAACAGCCTCGTTAGACTGGTTTTCACCATGATCTCTTTAGTCCTTCGCAAATGTTAAAAAGGAAATCCTGAGAGGGAAAAAGTAACAAATTATTACTTTATGTTTCCATAAATCATCATAAAAACCGTACCGTAAACCATCCATTAAATCGTACAATAACTCCAGCCGGAGCGTATTGCCTGCGACACAATTCCTAATTTATAAGTCGCTTTTCACCAGTAGAAGAAGTTTTTGAAGTGCGGCCCAAACATGCGTCTTCCAAATAGCCCCAAGTGGGGGCTCACAGTGCAACAGTCCCCTAGCTCGAGTGCGCCATGTCGTGCCTCACGTGCGTTGCCGTAAGCACGGCGCGGCTGCGGTGGCGGTGGTGATATGCACTGGGCGGATTCTGAATCCGTAATGAGAATCCAGAAAAGCATTAATAAATACAGCAATGAGCCTGGGACCAATTTAATTACAACCTTTTGCTTTTAGTCATTTTGAAATACTGCCGCATAAATACTTTCGCTTCGTCTCGATCGCGGCGTCGTGCAGCGACTCGTTCGATTATATTAGAAGCGATTAAAAACCGTTTCGATTGAGGTTATGTTTTATGTCCGCGGTAATTGCGGCCTGCATATGCGCACAAAGGAGAGCGGATTTGCCCAATTGAAAAATTACGTTAACACAAAATATTAAAATTGAATTAATTTGTCTATCCCGTAAATTATGACAGTTGTGGGAACTCGCAAATTAATTAAATCCTGTTATAAATCGCTGCCATCGCGGCCACAAACACCGAACGGTTAAGTGGCGTAATGTAAGACATGAGGGAAAACATGCTGCTCACCGGAGATTCCACTATGCGCAGCCCCAAGTCAGCAGCCTTGACTTGTTTCCAATTTTATTTACCTTTTTTCCATGCACCTTAGGCCGTTTTTGTGTGTAGTTCTTAGTTGCAAAATTCACATTATGCACAAGAATCCCAGCTTCCAGCCTTCTTCCTGCCTTCTTCTTGCTTATCGCAGCACGCGGAGCGAACGCTGGGTTTCGCATTACCCTACGAGATAAAATGAAATTGTAGACACCGGATAATTTATCACCGTTATTAATTGAGAAGAAACGCTTTCTTAGCGATCGCCTGGCTGCGTTGTGGCCCGCGTTGTTAATCGATCGGAACCGGCAAATTGATGAGTTTATGATATTTTCAGGATTTGCGCAAAAACGACGGAAAGAGAAGAAAAAATGCCGGACGGCAATTTGCCGTATTTGTTTTTATGCGCGCGCAGCTTTGTTATTGGCTGCACAAGCGATTAAAATGGAGCGCAAATGCATAAGTCTTATCATGATAAGATGCCTGCGCCATAAATTTTAATCGATGCGCGCATGCGCAACACAGAAATACGATATTGGAGAATTATGTTTGGTTGTTGAGAATTCTGTTTCCCTTTCTGTTAAGTTCCGATGACTATTAGTTATTCTTAAGTGGGTCCATTTATTGTTTTTTTAAAGTGGGAATAGGAATACAATGGATTATAGCTGAGCACTTTAATCTCTATGTAGCTATTTTTTACTTGCCAAGTTTAGAACGGAATCACCCTACATACCACTAGTCAATCATGATACACATGCCTGCTGCACTTTGTAGTAGGTAGCTTTGATTCTTGGCCGGCATTGGATGTAGCCAAGACGAAGGAGTTAAGACGCCCAAGTACCATCTCAAAGGTCAGTGGTTCGTAGCCGCACAAGGTTCTTCGATATTAGGTCATTTTAATTTGGAGTCCGTTCGACGGCGTAGTTGGGCGCACATCGGCGTAGATGCACCACCAGCCCATACTATGGGATAGCAGCATTTACGCCGACGTCCATCCAACTGCGCCGGCTTACGTACTCCAATGAAAATGGAACGTACCTAAAGTTGGATTTTTATGACTCACTTTTTGTGGAACCTTTTCATCTGTTCCGGCTACACTGAAAAACCAAAAAAAAAACCAAGCAGAAAAAAGGAATATAGAAATAAAACAGCATTTTTACAATATCCTTTAATTTTATTATAAGTAAACAAACAAGCTACAAAGAGTACAAACAAAACAAACACACAAGTTAAAAGACAGCACTACACAACAAAAAACAACAAGAAATTCGTACCTGTAAATAGAAACGAATTATTAAAATACAAATACTAAATATACAAGCACTTACCTTGAAAATAATCCAAAATTAGCAACAAGAAATCCAACCAGAAATTCATCCCACGAAGACGCCAAAAGCCGTCGGCAAATCGCAAAATTCTGTAAACAAACAAAGATTAATAAAATACACAACAGACTCCACTAAAACCCTTACGTGTCAACCCTAACGTTGCAAACTCCTCCTCTTCCATCCCCCACTGAATCCAGAATAAAAAAAAACCTGAAAATATAACTAAAATTAATACATAAATTAAAAAAAAAAACAAGGATAAAAATACTTACTAGAAAGGCGCCTCCATTTGACATCAGCAAGATAAACAAGAACAGCTGATCGGACATCGCACGCAGATCTAGTACATAAACCCGAAATTATGTACTTCGAGAACGAAGCCCCCTGCCAAAGGATAGCCGCAGCTATTGTCCGAGTAGAAATAAATACCGACGCACAGACGGCGTTAAATCAGATTGCTTTTAATCTTTCTAGAGTCTTGAACTAGAAGATAAAATCTGTATTGAGGTTTTAGCAATAAAGCAATTTCAAAGCCTAAGTATCGAACTTAGCATTCTGAAAAGACAGAATTGAGGTCTTTTTCCAGTAAAGCCCGAATTAAAGACAGTTTTGAAGTCTTTAATACAGCAGTAACTTAATCACCAAAATTGATTTCAGCAGTTACTCTAACCAACCACAGAGGGACGAATTTGCGAAGAAACAAGGCAAAGCAGTCCAGTAAGCAGAAACCAGGCAGCAAGCAGCAACCAGGCAGCAAGCAGCAAACAAAATCCCAAGCGATTCCCAAGAAACGAAACCAGAGTGCAGCAACACAAAGGTTATTCCTGGCTGTTCTAATTGCAGAACACATCAGTCGAAACATCAATCATCACGCTGACAGATAGGTGGCGTTATTCATTTAAGTTACCAGAGCAAGCAATATTTTGGTAATTTTTATTTACAAAACAAATACGAAATTTCAAGTAATAAATAACAAATTAAAGATTGAATTGAATTATTTTGGCAATTTGTTGAATTTTTATTGAAGTTATATTTGAGAAAATCTAAGAATTAATTGCGAATAAATAGTAATTTTGATTAGTGGAAAAGGTTATCTTTTTATTGAATCACACCCTTCCGGCACCTTTTTTATGAGTCAGAAATTAAATTGCTAATTCTGAACACATCCCTCTGTGTAGAACCAGCTTGGTTGAATGAAGTATGGTGGATTGTTCCAGAGCTCCTTTTCTTCGATTTGGCTAATCGGCATGTAATTTCCTGCCATCAAAGGAGTCCCGTGATAGCACCCCTTCTCCTCGCTTACGACAGACATTGATGCAAAGTGGTTGTGGATTCTTCCAGGTGTGGTCAACAAGTGTCATCTTTAAGAAATCTCATTCTTTTCAGCTTATAACTGAAACTTTCGTGTCCTTTGTTTAATGCCACAAACCATCTAAGGGATCCCTCTTCTTATTGAAGCACTCGGCAGTCTAATCATTAAATTAGAATCCATACTTCCTGTTTAAACACAATTTAACGGCAATCTCTGTCTGATTTGTACGATGATAAAAAACCGGCTAACATCGGGCGAACACCGGCCGCTTGGCTTTTTAAGGGGGGTATGATAGTCGTAGAATTTCGGGGAGCTAAAGTCACACTTACCCTCCAAAAATATTTCTTTTCTTTGAACGTATCATTGATCTCCGATCCGAAAAATGGCAGGGGCTAAAATTCCAGACCTCTAATTTTCTTAGTATAGCATCCGGGCTCCTGGATTAGTGAGGTTATCGGTTGTGCCCTCGAGTGTGAGTTTTATCTGGGACAAAAACCTGTGTGATGAGCTTTGGTGTAACTGGCCACTACCACCTGAAACTAGTCGAAACTTCGCTGTGCTAGGTTGGTGTGTCTTCATGCTAAGGGAGTCTTGGGTGGGATCTTGTGAATGCTTTGAGGTTGGTTTCTTGGCTAGACTTTCATGCTGGGGGAATCCTGGGGGTTATCGGAGTCTTGGGTGGGATATGTGGTGGCTTTGAGGTTCGCATGCTCGGGCAATCTTGGGTTGTATCTTGTGGCGGCTTGTAGGACTCGCAGTTTTGTTGGTGTAAAACTATTATAAACAATTATATTGGTTAGTTTCGAAACCCAATTTGTATGCGAAATATTATAAGTTAAATTAAAGCTCTCAGGTGAACATCTATACTAGCAGGTAGAAAAGGTTTCTAAATTCTTTGCAGAGCCACCTGTTGGTTTAACTAGCGATATATTACCAATAGAATTCCGTCCAAACCTTAGAAAAAAGAAGATAAGTCGCTTGAACTGAAGAAAGTGACTTTTAAGTCGAATTACGACTTTCAACGCAGAGGCCTAAACTCAACTTAGAACTTTTACTGTAGGCCGCTCTGTTGAAAATGGTAATTCGACTGAAAGCTCACTTTTTTTACGCCTAAACCACTACCTCAACCAGGCCTCAAACTATCCTGGCAGGCTTATTCCCACTGTTTTCCCTTGTCAATAAAAAATGGTTAGCATTAACTAATTTTTTGCTAATTCCAAATAACATTTCTTATTTCTTAATCTCCTATAATAAGGTAACTGTCTCCAAGGTGGAAGATTTCTTAAATCTTATGTCCACGTCCATCACCTTTTTGGCGTCTTTCTCTCAACTGTACGAAGATTGGTTTAACTAAATTAGAAATGACACAAATCTTCCCATCATACATAGTTTTTCTGATTTTACCTTCCATCTTTTTGTCAAAGAAGACATCAATTTCAAATTCAATTAGTTTTTTGCATGAAAGATTTCTTTGTTACAATACGAAAGTTATGGTGATGCCCTAAGGCAAAAGTACTGTGCGTGCCTGTATCTAGATATGCGTGAAATATTGCCTTTTCCTGAACATTCTTCAAAAGGTAAGTGATATATGTAAGTTTACCTGTCATGGATGGGAGAGCTGTGAGTCGATTCGATCAATAAATATAGTGTTCTGCGCATGGGAAAAATATTTCAAAACAATTTGGATTAATTACATTTCTTCATGCATTTTCTCAAGCCTTCACATACCTTGATTTGTGCCCATAGATGGCGCGTTTAGAATATACCTTGTTAACTCCGTGTAAATCTCCAGCTATATGGCACGCATGCCACAATATTGCCCTATGGAATAAAAGTACATACGACCTAAGCCGTAACTTTTACTTATGCGCGCACACAATTGATATAACCGCCTCCTGACACTATTAATTCCTTCAAAAGTCATGCAACTACACAATAAATCTGGAAAAGCCCTAAAAGTGCCCACTCATGAGCTCCACAATTGTCTCTCTGTTCACCTTTCGTCTGGGGTGCTGCAAGGCAGGCTAGGCTTTCCGGACGTGAAACTCGATCCCTGCGACATGAATCAAATCAGAAGAATTAGTGCCCAATGACCACTGGACGTAGGCAGTCAATATTTTGATATATAAATTCAAATTAAAACCTCACCTTTGCAGATTGATTATGCATCGTGCAACTGCTGTTATTAATGTTTACTGAAAATGATTATGTTTCGTGCTAGAGAACTTCCATCGCTAATTTTCTTTCATTTTCTTTTCTCTTCCAGAAATGCAGAATGGGTCTTTACGGGGGCCACGGGAAGATACGCTCCCGAATGCGATCCAGGTGAGTTGTGTTGTTACCTTTACTAATTACGTTATTGTATTTCATTTTTTCACTACAATTTTCTGCCTTTAATTGTGTATTTTTTCTCATTATAATCTTTAAACAATATTTACGCTAATTTAAAACGGTAAACGATGTTTGGATCTCTTGCCATCATCACTCCGATGGCAAAATGGCGGACTACTACAATTGGGGCCACTGGAGTCCATTCGATATAACAATGCTTCTTCTTCTTGTTCCACCAGCTTTCATTAGAAGTGGGTCACTGTTATTTTCTTGCTTTGTTTTTTATCCATTCCAATCTTATTAACGAAAAAAACAGTCTTTTATTGTAATGCTAATTTATCACTGTCGTTATCCTGTCAGAAAAGTGAATTTTTATCAGCGCTACTATCCACACACCCTCTATCCGCCAATGCTACAAGCTACAAGCTAGAAAATGATTGAAATGGCTGAAACGGCATCGGCCATCATCGTCTTCGCGTTTCGTGTTTACTTTTGGTGTTAAAGTCTTTATTTTGTTGCTAATTATGTGCGTCTTGTGTTTTAACATAATTTTCACATAAATTATATTTAAATGTTCGTTAATGTTGAGATTTTTTTTTTCTGGCAGTTGGGAATAAATTTGCGTTTAATTAAACTTTGAGGCGTTTGTGATATCCTCTGTTGGGTTTGATTAATGTTTCCTTAATTTTATATGTTTTTTTTGTTTTGTTTTATTTTGTGATTTTAGATTCTTATTTCAAAACTTAATATTAAATCAAAAATGTTTAAGATGAGATTAATGTTTGCTTAATTAGATTGTCACGGAAATAGTAAAACCAAAGATTTAAACAAATTTTAAAATTTAATTTTTCAACTTAAATAAAATTAAGATATTTTTGTGGGTATTAACTTTAGTTTATGGTAAGCTGTTTAGGAAATTCAAGCTTAGTTAGAATAGATTAGTATAGTTTAACTATACTACACTAAGGAAATCTCTGTGTTGGATCGTGCTTAAAGCAAATGATGGTGTCATCAACTCCAAGAACAACAGTGGATTTTACAAGGCAGACAAAACAAGTTATTTACTTTCGCACTACCGCACACAGCCTTATCTGTCAGTTGAAGGGATTCACCTTGCTTTTGGAAGCTAACACTCCAGCCCAAGGTTTAAATAAAAAACTCCTGTTACGTTTATGTCCCTTTTATTTCCAGAAGTTCCATATAGCACAACTATCGAGGGGAGGGGAAGAGATAGAAATACAGGGTTAGCGAGTTATCACCGGATCAACTCTCCGCGGCTTGTAAATGTATTAGTTGGTCGGTACTACTGGATCAACTCTCCGTGGCTTGTCTGTCTGTAAACCATACGAACAACTCTCCTATGGTCCCGTCCAGTTAACAGGCAGAGGAATCATCCCTTCCACTGTCTGATCACGACTGACTTTCGCAGGCATGCATCGGTCTTTTATATTGAAGCCTACCTGCCCGTCGCTGTTCTGTTTCGTAATGCCTTGTACAGCGGTTTTGTCTTTGTGTTAACAGCGGTGGTGTTTGTTTACAGCGGCTTGTTTCTTTACAACGTTTTAAATCAGTTTTCACTCACCTCTTTTCGATTTGGGTCACTTTAGACCACCCTTTTCAAATCAAGCTGACTCCCAAGCTCCCCCTTTATCTAACTTCTGGAACTTTCGCCCATTTTCTATGCCGTGGTGGAATATTCTTTGCTTAAGGAAAAGCTTTGAGAAACTTTGTCTTCAATTATCGTTCTTTCTAATAGATCTCGAGTCTAATAGATGGCGCCACGTTAGTATAGTGGATAAATCGTAAATTCCGTTATCAATAACCATTGATTCAACTTCTAACAGATGGCGCATAAATCATCACAATATTCTCCTCAAGTATCCAAGTGCCTGGTATTTCTTAAAATATGTAAATTCCTCCTTCAGCCGTCCGCCAGGCCTATAGTCTATAAGCCCTCGCCGTCCTGAGCCGGACCCCCGATAACCGCCTTAGCGTGGCTGGACAAAGTGCAAACCCTAGCTCCCAAGATTATTGTTAGTGGGGTAATGAAGGCGTAGTCCAGTTGAGCGTTCCAGTTCAGCCTCTTGTCTAACTTTTACTTGACTGAGTCTGAGTTATCAACTGTGGTACCCTGGATACAGAAAGGACCTATGTCCACTTTGTAGCGTTTGGAGAAAGGTACCAGGACAGCCTTACCGATTCTGCGACTTCAGCGACTGACAACCCATCTGCAGAACCAGTGTGCCCAAAGGATCCACTGGACGAAGCTGTTGATTTCCAACTTAGGTGCCCAATGGCTCCGATCGTTGAAGCAATTGATTCACAGATTGCGTGCCCAAAGGCTCCGATAGTTGAAATAAGTGCTATCTCTTATGTCCCTATGGACACTTGAAATGAGTCCATCGTCACAATTGACGAGGTTGATGCTGTTAATGCTGAGCTGCATTAAGCTAATAATTTTTTTTATTTATTTCTATAAGTCGACCCACGAGTATTCGGCAAAGATAGTCAACCACAGAGAGCTCGTATACTGTGCGAAGGCTAATTAAAATTGTAGGACGCCAGGTATCCAGAGTTCGGATATTAGAGACCAATTACTTGACTATGCGACTATCGGCATATCCTGTTTTAGGTAGCACTCTTGGTAGAGACATGACCATGCCAGTTTACTCTTTCCAGTCGCCCCACAAGTAGGGTGTTGTCCAGCAGTGTAGCACAGTTCCGGCACGGAGCACAAATCAGTTAGTCCCTCTGTGTACCTATTGGCTGGCGACCCACTGAAGTCTTCAAAGGGTACAGAATTGCTGTGGTAGTTTCTATTTTGATAGGATTCGATATTTTCATGTTAATAATCTGTCGTCTGGACGAAAACTGAATCTGACCGCTTTCGCCATACATTTCGTCTGAATTAGTAAGTTGTTGATCAATGAAACTTTAAACTACCAGGTTGATACGAGTATATCCTTCATCCGGACTTTTGTCAAAACTGTATCATAATACAAATTTAAATTTAACTTGTGGTCTAGGGCAACACCTGCATAATTTTATTGATATCGTCTAACACTTTATTGTTTAAATAGTAGTACTACAGCTGTATATTTTACAAATAGGTGATGAATATATCCAACAAGAGCGGACCTAAATAAATGCCTTGAGGAGCACCAGAAGTTACTTCGATTTCCTTCTATCAACCTGAGTTCTTCCGAGACGATACAATTTTATCCATTCCACGATAGCAGCTGACGTTCTAAATTATTTAAAGCTGCTGCACAAAAATCTTATTACTATATTCCTAACAAATACAATCTTTCAAATAAACATTAAAACCCGAAACCTTCTTAAGAAACATAGATTAAAGCATCATTAATACTCACCGTAACAACATTATTGCAAAAACCCAAATAGAACTAAAAAAGTCCAAACTTATTTCCCATTAAGCCAATGAATCCGTCACATTAGATTTCTTGAAGTTATCGAACACCTTCATTAGACGCTCCGTCCCCGGAGCTCATATTCCGCAAAGCGAACTTCTCTGGCCAATTCTACTCGAAAGTCGTGTCCACTGCCACCATTTATTCGATTGATTCCGATCAGCACAAGTCTGCGTGTCGCATTTCAAGCCGCAGATTAAGCGGATTTATCGAAAATTCGCGCAGAATTGACCGGCCATTAGTAGGATCGAGACGGAGTAAAAAAAATACTTTTAATCGGCTTAAATATTTTTAATAACAGTGCATATGAATGTAAAAATGTATGCACGAGTGCGCGGCCTTATTTCTCAGATCGCATAAGCAGACAGCCTTCATGCGCTAATGCTGGGTTCACTGCGAGTTCATTACTAGTTCATTACTTCGATATCGGATCGATCTTGACTTTAATGTTTTGTGCTTTTCAGTATTCAGTGCCGAGATAAAATCTATCGATTTAGATTCTTTTGAAAATTGCAGAAACTGTTGTGGATTTTGTTGTACGTACGAGTATGCTTCAGAAATAGTGATGAAAAAAGACTTGCTTGCCTTTGCGTTAAGTGCTTCTTGTCATCGTGAATTTAAGATTGTTCTTTGATAGATCTAATGCAGAATCTTTTGAATAAGATGCATGATAACATAAATTCGTATTTTATTATTGACAACGTTAAATATTCGGTATCTCATCAGGAGATTGTCCTTTGAATTTCACTCCATTTTCCATCTGTCGGCTTTAAAAGTTTCTCAAATTTGCACTTAAATTTGACAGCTGTCATCAGTAACGATTGTGATTTCAGGGTTATTTTACTAGTGAAAAAGTGCACCATTCTAACGTTAGAGTACAGAAATATAATTTTCAGAGTAGGACCCTTGTTTCTGCATTAAGAGGGAAAAACTTTGAGGGATAGAGGCTTCTTGTGGTAAAAAATGATCATACTTAAGCCCAAAACGGAATGAATGCAAACGCTTCGACTTCAACTCTACATTTTGACAGTTTCATACATTTTCTTCAGTTCAGTTAAGAGAATCAATGTAGTAATTTTTTTTTTTTTTTTATGAAAAAACCAAGCTTAGGTGTAACCCTTTGTACTACCAGTCCGTCATGTCGTTCAGTTCATGGTGCAATGTCTAGTAGTAGCTTGGTTTGAAGAATAGAGGAGAATAGGAAAGGTTAGAGGGGGTCTGGAGGGTGTAGAAGAAAATGACGATGAACCTCACGTTTGAACTCTAAGATGTTGTACGAGTTCGGAAATACTGACTGCGGGAGATTATTCCACAGTCGAGTTGTTCTATTCATAAACGAACTTCTAAACCGTATTGTGCGTGAACGAGGGGGCTGTAGGGTATGGGGGTGAGCCGAGCTGGCTAGTCTTGTGTTGCGGGAAAAGTATTGCCGTGCAGGCAGGAGGTCCTGAATTTCGGTGGAACAGTCGCCATGGTAATAGCGATAAAGTATGGAGAGGGCTGCTACATTCCTACAGTGGCTCAAGGTGTCTATGGAGGCGCGAAAGGGGCCATCACCAATGAGTTTGAGGGCACGATTTTGCACCTTGTCGAGACAAGCCAAGGTGGTTTTTGGGGCGCCTGCCCAGATATGTGAGTTGTATTCGAGGCGCGGCCGAATGTAGGATTTGTATATTGTAGCCAATGCGGCTGGCTGGAGGAGGAACTTGCATCTCTTGAGAAATCCAAGGCATTGGAAGGCTTGTTTGGCGATTTGGAATATGTGATCGTTCCATCGCAGATGCTCCGTTAAAGTTACCCCTAGGATGTTGAGAGTTGAGTCAGCCGTTAGATTCTCTCCATCCACCGAGACAGGAGGAAGGTCGGTACAATTTTTGTTGGAGATCAGACAGTGCTTCGTTTTTGTGGCATTGAATTCGACGCGGTTCATTTCGCCCCAGTGAAGAATCGATTCGATATCCCGGTTGATCGAAGCCGACATCAGTTGACGGTGGTGAAGACAAGGTCTGGCACGTGCTTGTCTTATATTGTCGAAGGAGTAAGAGAAATTCAGAGTACCGTCATCAGCGAAGCAGTGAAGTGGGTTGGAGGGGATTGAGAGCAGATCATTAATGAAGATTAGAAAAAGTGCGGGTGAGAGAATTGACCCCTGGGGAACTCCTGCCGAGATGGCGTGGGGGTTGGATTCGACGCCATCCAATACTACCTTGATTGAACGGCCTGAAAGAAAGCTCTTAATCCAGTTCTTTAGAACTAAGTGTATACCAATAGCTTGGAGTTTATTCAACAGAGCTGGGTGCCATACTCTGTCAAAAGCCTTTGATATATCTAGAGCAATCGTTGCAGTAAACTTATCGTCGACTTGGTATTTGAAAATTATACAAGTTTTTTTTTTAAAATAATAATAGTAATAATTTATTTGTGATTGTACAAAAGAACATAGTTCTGATAAGCGTACAAATAAAACAGTAATGGAGGTAAAATATTTGATAGTAAATATAGTAAAAGAGACCACGGCAACGAAAAAGGCAAAACGATTTACGAATTTTCTCATGGAACTCTTTACAGAACTCGAGCTACAAAACATCTAGCCGATACCCTGTCAAAGTATAAAGCTGACATTACTCCGATGAGATGAATAGTGAATAGTGTTTTGCAAAAACCTGAGTATGACGAATATTACAGCTATCATACAAAACACCGTGTGCTCGAAGTAGGTTTTATAGTCAGCAAAACAAGGAAGCCTACCATTATCGGCTTTAAAGCAATTAACAAAAGGCTATGCACCCTTCGTGTGCGAGGTAAATTTAAAAATATCAGCCTATGGAAGAGTGCCTGGATTATGGTAAAGAAGAATTCTTCGAATTAGTTGAACGGGAACTTAATGCCTGCCCCAGGTATGATGTAAAAATCATACTGAGAGATCTGAACGCCAAAGTAGGCCGGGAGCCCATATACAGGCAATATATCGGCAGCCACAGCTTGCAAGAAAACACTAATGACAATGGACAGCGAGTTATAGAGATGGCAGCACGTAAGAACTTGGTCGTTGCAAGTACTAGATTTGCGCGTAAAGATATTCATAAAGCCACCTGGTGGAGCCACTCGCAACCAAATAGACCATGTGTTGATAGACCGCCGCCACCTTTCGGGTCTAATGACGATACGAACGTACCGAGGTGCCAACTTCTACTCGGATCACTATCTTGTTGCTATAGTGCTCCGAGAGCGCATTACAACCCTGAAAAGCTTTGTATCCGCTGATCAGGCTTGAATCAACCCAGCTGCACTACGCAATGAAATGGCCTTAAAAATATTGTCATTGGTACTGCTGATTCCATCTTAGGCAAAAGTCGTAGAGATCGGAACGACTGGTTCGATAATGATTGCAAGCGGGCAACTGAACGTAAGAATGCTGCGTACCGAGCAATGCAGCAGTCTCAGAGAACACGGGCACGCGAAGGGAAATATAAAGTGCTCAGAAAAGAAGAAAAGAGACGAGACGAAGGGAAAGGGAGGAAGCATGGGAAAAAATCTCATCTTTGAACTAGGACTAGAGAGCGGCGGCCGTACCAGGTGCGGGAGTTCTACCGAAGAGTTCGTAGTATGACGCAATTCACACCACGTTGCACATACTGCAAAGACAAAGAAGGGAATCTGATCACCGATCCTAAAGGCATCTTGGAACGATTGGAAGAGCACCTTCATGAATTGCTAAATGGCGAGCTAACTGAGGATTCTGAGGCTGCACCACTATCTGATGATAATGCTATGCTGCCGCCACTAATCTTAGAAGAAGGGCCTCGGCTGCATCAAGCGATTCATAAATTAACTATGCAAGTATGGGAGCAAGAAGTGATGCCAGAAGACTGGAGAAAAGGCAGGATAGCCCTATGCGCCAGAAACATCATAGGCCATTACCAGTATGGCTTCAGCCCAAACAAATCAACGACTGATCAGATTGAGTTTCAAAAATCAATTCAACACCTCTTCATAGACTTTAAAGCCGCCTATGATAGCATAGCCAGAGTAGAACTCTACAAAGCCATGAGAGAATTCGGCATCCCCAACAAACTGACAAGACTATGTAGGTTGACCATGATCAATGTGAGAAGCCAAGTAAAGGTATCCGGAGCACTGTCCAGACCAATCAACATCTATAATGGACTCCAACAAGGGGACGGTCTGGCCTGCCTCCTTTTCAACCTGGCGTTAGAGAAAGCAATCCGAGATTCGGGCGTGACAGAAATATGCGCACGCCTGCTAAAAGCCAATAAAGCCTACCATAGTCTGTCAAGGCTCTTTAAATCCAAGCCTCTAGCCATAACGTCTAAACTTCTACTATATAAGACGATTATCTTACTGGTGCTCACATTTGCATCTGCAACGTGGGTGCTTAGCAAAAAGCACTCAAACCTCTTAGCTGTGTTCGAGAGGAAAATACGTCGGAGGATTGTTGGCCCTTTATGTGAAGACGGACGATTCCGGAGACTCTACAATGACGAGATCTACGAGCGCTATCGCGGCATAGATGCTGTGAAGAAAATAAAGCTCGGTGGGCTCCGGGGGCAGGGCATCTAGCTCGTATGAGTAAAGATGAGCCTGCTCACAAAGTTCAGAAAGTCGCAAACAATTAATGATCTAAGGAACAGCATTTACGCTGCAATTCGTGAAATAACTCCAGTAACATGTCGAAAAGTCATTGATCATTTTGATGCTTGCAGACGCATATTTTAATGATATTCTGTTCCACTTGTTACTTTCCACAAACATTCTAAAATTGATCAAAACCTTCACCTTTATTTGTAATAAAAGGACCGGATCCAATTTTGTTGATGGGATCCTCCATAAGTATATTTCTTGTATATGTACATGAAAGATCTTAACTTTTTCAAAAAAATACATACTACTCAAAACCGTACACATTTCAATAAAACCTGTGCCCTACATTGGTTTCCAACGACAACTTTTGAAACCTTCACTAATTTCACCTGTCGAAAAAGTGGAATGTCTTTCAAGTCGCGACCTCCACCGTACCTTTGACAGTTAACCACAATTCTTTTCGCTTGCACCATCTTCATACATATCAGCTACTTCAACATAATTCATTATTCAGCATCATAATGGGGACTGGTTTGCGGCCATGCAGCCCCGGCAGAAGGAGCATCTTTAAGACAAAAACATTCTTGAGCGCAAACCTTAAAGTCATGCCACTAGAAAATTGTGTAAAGTCTTCCGATGACTTGTGTTAAACCACTTTGAATTCCTCCTCCAGAACACGGACCGAACGACATTGTCGGGATTCTTGTCGGTGAAATTAACGCAAACTCGTTTAATCAATGTTCGACAACCTTTTTTCCCTCGGACTAGATCGAACCTTAATCAAACAGAAAATTTACAAGCCAAGAAAAGTAAGAGCGGCCGGGGAACGTCTTCGGGGATTTAATGCGGCGCAATGGTGGCTGCGCGGTGACGTTCGCAAATTGACGAAACAACTGAGGCAAAAAATTATTTTTTTAACGAAAGCTAAAGCCTGGCAGCCTGATTGAAATAGCAGATACCTGCACAATTAATGCGCTATTGTTGGGGGCTAGCGGTTGGTAAATTGTTAATTAAAAACGATCGATTGACAGGGCGAAACGTCTTTTTGCCATAGTCAAAATGCCGTCGATTTGGTTGTTTTTTACCTGTGTTATTACCTCATTAAGAGCTGTCTCGATTCAGCTTAATGAGTTTGCTCTATAGCAGCAACGATTTTCAGGTAATTTCTGTCGAGGCAGCGAACGGTTTGCGGTGCGCCTGTAATGCAATCGGGAAATTAAATTTGTGTTTTTAATTGTCGTGATTGAAGCTGCATAACGTAAGATTGACAGTATGTGATCCATGGCTGGTTCAATGGTCTTGTAGGAGCTTTTATTTTAATTGGAACACGTCTTGTAAATTTTTAGTTTAAGTTGCGTAAGGTTTGAATTTCAAGAGCATATAAAATAGGTATTTCGGATCTCTTTTCGAAATGAACTCAATGTAAATGCTATAGGCGCAAACTGGATGGAACCAGCAAGATTTGATTAGCAAAATCTTCAGAACTTAAAGTCATCATAGGTCTATAGTTTTATGTGGGAAAGTAAAGTAGTATAGCAAGCCTGATTCTGAGCCCCCCTCATATTTGCCTTTCCCGTTCCGATCAGATTAGTTCTAAAATTTGGCAACATCAGTTTAAGAGCAAGGTTCGTGTCTTCGCTAGGATAAAAGCTAGGGAAATCTTGGCCTCGATTCCCAGATCCGACGGGAGGGAAGTGAGTGCGGATTTGACACTTTGCGATTCTCAAATCCGCAGTCCCGGATTGGTTTAAATCGAAAATTCGGAGTGAAGACTCACGCGATAATGAAATATATGATGTCGGATTATCTCAGGCGCATTTGTCGTTCAAATCCGCAGAAAATTTGTTGCGGATCACACTTTTACAGCGCGGAAAATGTCAAAAAGAAATTCGGGGTTGCGGATCTGAGAATCGCAAAGTGTCAAATCCGCAACTCACTTCCCTCCCGTCGGATCTGGGAATCGAGGCCCTTGACTTGATAAGGTTTGTGCATTCGTTAGGAAGAAAGATTTTTGTGTGTGAAATTTAGATGTTGGTGTCTTTGCTAAGATGAAAAGCTTTTTGGTAGGATCGGTTAGAAAAGGTAAAGGCTAAAAGGTTTCGCGTCATTGCCGTGATGAAAACGGGGGACGCTTTGATACCTTTTGCGCATTAGGCTGATGTTATGTGTTTTGGAGCTCTAAGATTAGTGTTTTTGTTAATCTTTTCACACATTTTTGAGTGTTTAAGAGCAATATCATATTCGAACTTGTTCATGATGAGTCATCGCTGTTGTGCTAGATCACTGGAAATATGATTTTGCTAACGGATTGTAATTTTCGAATTGGTCTGCGGAAATGCAGTTCTTGGTTTAGATAAAATTTTTAATTATGGATGTGAAGTGAAGAGAAGTCAAGCAAGGAACTGTCACAGCCTAGCAGCGATATTTTTATTCCATCTACTCCCAACCATAACTATCACGACTCCTGACATCGTGGCATCGAGAAACAACGCGCTGGAGTGCTATGCCTCCTGCAACGAGTTGATCTCATCAATCAACCGATGACATGTGCTTTGGTGGGGCGGGAAAGGACTAAGTAAGGCTATGACAGGAGGAATCAGGAATGTAAAGAGGGAAGAGAAAGAAGGAAAGTTGGTGGGAAAGTAGAAAAGGCAAACGCGAACCCGGGACCTCTGGGATGTTGTCAGACGCTTTACTCCCTAGGGTTCCGAGGCCCTAAGTGGGGTTGATTTGGGTTGCAATTTTCAGGTAGATTAATTTGTCGTTGATTGCGCTACAATGAAAGTTGTACGTAGTAAAAAAGTATGATCCTCACTTTTTACTATGACCATTTTCCTCGAAAAACCAACGATTTCCGAGATAGTAGCGAAAAATCTCGAAAAATTGTCATTTCCGCCCTTCTAGCCAAAATAGCATCTATAGAGGGGGAGACGAGGAGGAGGTATGGTCTAGTTAGTCTGGTCTGGTCTTTTGAGTACGGGTCCGCATCCGCGACGCTCCAATGAAGCTGTTGAAGCGATAATAGAAAGTTTTGCCGATAATCCAAATATGTCGTATCACCGCCGATCGCAGGAGTTAAACGTGAGTGGAACGACTTTAAAGAGGATTATGAAGCAAGATCTTCATCTCTTCCCATACAAAGAACAACGTACTCAAAGATGGTTACCAACGGACAAGCCGCGTCGCTTGCAATGTGAAAAAGTCATCATCGCAAGAATGATCGTCGTGATCGAAAAGTTGGCTCAAGAACAATCATCGGACCATTTTTCTGCAAAGTTTGTGTGTCCAAAAACGTGTGAAAAAAGTCTGACGAACCTATTTTTAACAAGACGCTACCTTGTCACACCGCGTTGAAATTCTTGCAAAAGTAAAATTTATTCCAGAAAGCCGAAGACCATTGACGAACTCAAAGCTAACTGTACGAGACGAAGTAGCTGTTATTACGCCCGAAATGCCGCACGATGCCCGAAAAAAGTTACTTTTTGTTTATCGAATGGAGGTGGTTTTGTATTCAAAAACTGATTTGAAATAAATGGTAGAGAATATCCTAAATAAATCTTGCTAATTTGTCAAAATCGGCCAAAAACCTCACAAAGCTATTTAATGTTGAAATACCGAAGGTCTAGATGGCGCACCCCTTCTAGTATGCAAATTTATATATTTTATTGGGGGCCAAAGGGTTTGTTTTTGTAACAGGGGAGTTTGGAAATCACTGCTCTAAATGCCGTTGCAACTGCTTTCATATATCCAAGCCCCTCCCTTATCCGAGTTTCAGAGTTTTCCACCATATACTGGAACCTACTAGAAAATTCTGTGCAGTATTTCGAGAAAATTCGACGCTTTGTCCGTTCGTTCTCTTTCTAATATAATAGATGGCGCCATGTTAGTTTAAATCGTTAATTCAAATCCTAACTAAGCCGTGACAAATAAAGTTGTTTAAAACTTCCAACAGATGGCGCATAAATCATCACAATTCTATATGAGCCACGAGTCAATTTCTAACTAGCAAACAAGCCTCCATCCACTTAGATTTCACCGGGTAAATCCATTGATCCATCTCTAGCGGTCTTCTAGTTAAACTAGTCCTTATTATCTACCTTCTTAGCTCTTATCAAATTACCCTCAACTCTCGATCTTCAATCGCCTGAATCCATCACCATTATCGTAATCGAGTCCATGTTTCCCGTATTACTGCTTCTCACTGGGCTTCGAGTGTGGTGTTGCAGTTGATTTATGATGATTCCAAGGCATCAACTCCACCTTCTGAATGAGTTTTATTCTTTTGCAGTATAAAGAGGATCTTCACTTTGGTAAAGACTGAAAGTCGTTAAATGTGTGGGATGTGAGATAAAACGAATTTAAACTCGAGGTTAGAATGTTCAAAATATCACTGACGACATTAGGGACTGTGATAAAAAGATACCAAGGTTTGCTTTCACTTTCTATCCATCGTCTTATGCATGGACATACCTTAAGATGGTTCCTCAAGTAAAAGTACAGTAACAACAGTAGTCAAAAATCTTTCCTAATTGGCTATAGTCCAACAGCATACGAATTGCCACATCAATGAAAAAAAAAACACCAGTCAGAATCCCCTGATTTAAATCGACTACCAGATTCCCACCGTAATCCCTTTCTGTGATGCCTTTCACTTAGAGTTTCCATAATTAACAGTATTCTCTCTAGCCCAGCTCCTCTCCAGTCATTCCACCAACAACAATAAGTGTCTGCCGAATGAAACCGTGAAGCATAATTGACGGCTGATTAATATTCACTTTTTCCACGGCGCAAGTAATTAAGTGAGTGCCCGAATCTCTCCTCCTGTCCCGGCGCCGGTTTCGCCTACCATTTCGGGTATCGCTCCATCTTATTTGATTTTCATCACATAACTGTGAACAGGGGACTTCCAAGTGTTTCCACGTTTTCAATCAACGTCAAAAGCCATCAGATAAATCCGAAATGTCATCTCCTTACGATCTCTAACGAGGCAGCAAATTTAACCTGAATTCTGCAGTGACCACAGACCGGCTCCGATCGATTCTAGAATGATTCGATCTACTCCGCACAGCCTAAGCCAGAGGAAATGGGGCTTCGTTTCGTTTCTGGGTTTGTTGTTGCTGTGGAGTTTCGGTGGGGAAATTCTCGTAAAACAAATGAGGTCTGAATTCGTAGAGGAGCGACTGCCGAGGCTCGTGGGTAGATATCAATCAAAAAAATTAACTCATCTAGTCGTCGTATAATTTGATATCAGACATGTAGGAGGCGATCTCATGACTCGAAACCTCGAAACCTGATGCTGTGTTCCGGACTGTGGGGGCTAGGCCAAAAGCACCTCTAGACTGAAGTCAATCTATCTTCAGTTGCCGGATTGACTGCGGATCTAGATAAAGCTTCGGGTGGTACATAGTCCGCGCATATCAATCCATCTTCGCCTATTGTTGCTACAAATCCGCCTAGTTTGTACATCTATCGGAGAACTCCCCGCGATACCATCTAATAAACTTTATCGTCATTATATTATTCCATTAAAAGTTTCACAAACAAGCGCCAAATTATTTCTGAATTAACCCAGAGCTCCGCCAGCACCACTCTCCGCCGCCGCCATTCAGAGGCATTCTTCCTCACGATCAAGGAATCCACACTGAACTGGTTGTTCACCTCGATGCTGCGCGCCGCTACAAGACCTCTATTATTATTTTACCTGTACCATGTTCTACTATTATAATCCATCCATCTCTGGGGGCTTCATTCCAGGGCTTATCGCCGGTCGCCTCTTGCATGGCTCACAAAAACGTGTTCTACAGATCACGATTGCAGCACGATAGTGAGACACCATACTTGATGCTTTACCTTGCTGCGATGACGACGACGACGGTGTGACTTGGAGCCTCTTCTTGATGGATTCTGTCTGTTTGCCGGAGTCTATATCCTCTCGGGCTTCAAAATATGTGGAAAAAGTGGAAAAGGTTGAGTTATGTGAAACTTTACAATATCGAAGCTCCCGCTTTTTGCAGGAAGAAAGCCCAAGAATGAAACTCTACAAAAATTGAATTCCTCAAGCTTCCTATCTTCTCACTTTCATCTTGCAATTCAATACGTAGATGGTACGAGATGCCATAATTAAAAAAAATTTCAACATTTCGTAGTTTTGTTTTTGCATAGAAGAAATTTCTTAAGTGAAATTGAGTAATCAAAGAAAGGTGGAACGAAACTACTTCGAAATGAACTGGTGTAAATGCGAGGCATGGATACCTTGTAATGAACAAAGTTCAGGTGAAACGTGATTACCATAATCTTCAGAAATTTTTAATTACATACTCTTCTCGATAATGATTAGCTCCTAGACAGCATCAATGCGCTCCATTGGAACAGCGGGCAGTAAGGTTCAGTAGCAGTTTACAGCGGAAAGTTCTTCGTGTTGAAGGTGAAAATTGGAGATTTATGGTCTTCGAACGAGGCACAGTAGAGAGATACCTTTGATACAATGAGGGGAAAGAAAACTTAGGAGCGAAACAATGCAACCCAGGACAAGATAACTGCTTTAACGGACGGATTTAGTGTTGTTATTAACCTTACGATAACTAGCGACAAGCAATATCTATCGATCCTATTAGATCCAGCTATAGGTTATCTACTTTTCTCAATAATGCTTACTTAATCCTTTGTTTCGCTCAGACTTTGACACTACTGATTTTAAAACTTTCGAAATTGATAAACGAGCTGTCTGTTTGTTTCACTCGTAATATTACGTATTGTGGTCAGTCCTACTCGACGGAGAAAGTCCTACGGTTATCCGATAAGTGAAAGGGGGACAATTATAAGAATCTGCATTGACAGGATCTACGAGCGTTATCACAACAAAGATTTATAATGAAGAGAATAAATCTCAGCAGAATTCGTGAAGAGGAACTTGCCCGGAAAATCGTTTGAGGCCTTTTTTACGAGCGAGTAGTGAGAATCTTGTCACATGTTACTTTATGTTTTCATTTAGGGCCATGTGTCAAAATTACGTAAGTAAGCTCAAGCTTTCTTACGGTACGGTACTTCATATTAGGACCAGCCTTAAGACAGGAGACACCGCTGGATTTTCGAACCCAGACGATAGTGTCAGATTTCTACTAACTATACCGAGTCCGCTCGAGGGCAACTGTTTCCGCCCTATTTTTTTTTAATGTGAAAGACTAGAGTCACAGGAAAGGCCCTTTATACTGTTGACAATCTATTGTCTTCTTATAGAGTGCAATGTCGAACAGCAGCTCTATGTCCCATGAGGGATTAAAGGAGGGTAAAGAGAAGAAACCCAACAACACTTTTACATGATCTTTGATTTTGCTGTGCAAACAACAAAACAAAATCCCAGTCACAGCGCGGTTTGCACTTTCTTTAATAAGTTTATTCTGAAAGCTTAGAGCTCTGAATTTGGATTTTGCTCCTCATTCGCTTTTTTACATTCTTAAGGCTGTATCAGATCCAACAGTAGAGGCACAATAGTTTATTCTGTTACAAGTTTGAAATGGTGCATATTCCGCGCAAGTGGAAGTTTGACACCCGAGCCGGAGGGTCGAAGACGGTCTACGAGTGCGAAATATGCCATTAAAAAGGTGTTGCAGACTATAATTTTTCTACGCCTCTAATAATCGATTTTATTGATATTTTGTAAAGAAAAACGTATGTATCTACCTTTACGTTAGGCTATTGTCAAAAATATAATGTATAAGGCACAGCAAGATATTTTAACATTTAAATAATTTGATAATAGATACCGCGAAGAAGTATTAAAAAAAATGCTATTATATTCTACAAAAATAGTCTAGCAGAGACCATGTTTACGCGAAGATATTTAAGCTTATAACATCGTTATCTGTAGTAATTTTAAAAGCGTTTACGCGCAAATATTTTGTTCGTGTCACTGCTATCCGTAGTAGTTTTAAAAACGTTTACGCGCGTTAAAATTTTTCCACCAGCAAATATCAGTTTTTAAAGTACCTACTTAGATCTAATATAAACTGTCAAGCTGACAGTCAAATAAATAAATAAATAGATTGGAAGAAGTTTAACTAAATTTTATCATTAAATGAACATAAATCGAGAAGTATTAATCCTCATAAACCATCATAGGCAAGTTCTGCAGCGTTTATTAGGTAAACGCGATGAAAGAACTTGGAGGCTTATACGCAAATCAAGAGTTTCCTTAATGTTTTTACTAAAACTGTCAAACAACTGTTTACGCCTACTACTTAACTCAGTTTTCCTTAATAAAGTTGTTACTTTAACACATTTATTTAAGCTTAACACCACTAACGAAAGCAGTATTAAGGGGCGTTTACGCGTGTGAAAATCAGTGTTAAGGTTGCTGTAAACAGTTTTAGAGGCTTCGCGTAAACATGGTCATTGATTATTTATTATTTTTATTTAACAGCTAACGTCTAAAATTCTTTGTAAAAAATCGTGAATGCGTTCAGTTAGTGATACAATGTTACATTATGTGCATAATGTAGTAACATAAAGTCGTTCAGTTAGCAACGATGTTATGTTGTTTATAGCTGCGTTCCATTTGGCGATATTTGCTACTCCGGAGTTCTCCCGAGGACCTCCAACTACCCCTGCTCTTGTTTTGAGGGATTTCACTCCTAGTAGAAACGCATAAAATTTCCGCCAGGTTTTCAAGCTTTAGCTAGGTAAAAATAGATGGCTTTTTGTTTTTTCAGTTAAAATAAACTGTCAGATTAATTATTATATGGGGTATTTTGAAAGTAAACAAAACAAGTAACAGCTTAAAGTGAATAAAATAAATAACAGTGGAATTTAAAAAATT
Organism: Thereva unica; assembly: GCA_949987705.1. Lineage (NCBI taxonomy): Eukaryota > Metazoa > Arthropoda > Insecta > Diptera > Therevidae > Thereva > Thereva unica. The sequence goes on along the minus strand of OX465281.1, from coordinate 26,555,283 downwards.
ATAAAATGGATAATATTGATAGATATAATACGGTAAGATAAAAAAACATTGTTTTATTATATCTTTGTTTACTTCTTATATCAAAAATCGCGTTCCATTGGCCATGTACTCGGGAGTAGAACAAATCTCCCAATGGAACGCAGCTTATGTAACATAACCCGATGAAGCTATATTTCTTCTCTAAATGTTGCATAATGACAACTGACAGTTTGTCAAGTGAATTTGTCATTTGCGGCACAACCCTACACAAATCGTTGAGTTAAGTTTCGTTACATAATGCAACATTCTATCCTTTTTTTCTTTTGGCCGATTTTACACTATGTTACATTATGCCACTAACTCTGACCGCACTCAAAAATTTCTCAGACAGAGCTTTGAAATGTCAAAAAATTCTGCTTTGCAAAGTAGCAAAATTAGGATTTGAGATGAAAAAGCACACAGAATGGGCCTTTTCGTAAACGTCAAAGCAACAGAGCAACTGAGCAACAACGCATCGGCAACAAAGCAGCGCACAATTCTTCTCGCATACGTTTGCATGCATTCGAAATTGGCTGCGCTGTTGCATTGACTGTTGAGCAACAAACTTGAATCTTGTACGTTTCCGAACGAATGGCTTTGGATCAACTGCGTTTACAAACTCATTGCATTGTTGCAAAGCATACGTATGCGTTTACGAAAAGGCCCAATATGATACCAGTTTTAAATACTGCAGTTTCTACGAGTTCTACGGCGACGCGATTTGAAGTCGGATTCTTACAGAACTCGTCTGTTCTCGTTCCCTACGCCACCGTACCACCACCCCCCCCCCCCTCCCCCTTATTTTGAGACAGACTGACCTAGCCGCGGCAGAATTTATTTTCCTCCTATTGACTGTTCTGTAAAAATCGGCTACCCACAGTGGCACTACATTCAATAGGACCAAACTAATCACTTTCACGATAAGAAGGCGACGGTTTGCCCTGGGAACCCCTTATTAAGCAACAACCTCGCGAGTACTGCGCTGATCGCGGTAACTGTTTCCGCCGTGCCTGCCAAGTGCACCCAACGTGCGTTTGGAGAGGATGGCCTGGTCACCTACTTTCATTGATTTGAGCTGCACCTTTTCCCGCTTGCTGATTAGCACTACTTTCGTTTAGTGTCCAGCTAGTATTGAACCAGCATTCTCGAGTCACGTCTTTATCTCCCATATCGCTTCATTCGCAAATATCACGATTTCGTCGAGTAGCTTTTCTACTACAGCGCAGGAGCAGTACTTCCAATATATGATGATCCTCAGAAGGGGACCTAGCACGGAGCCTTGAAGGACTCCGCCTTGTTGTCCTCCCTTACTTGCTTACTTCACCAGGCGGCTATAATAAGAGTCTTCAGTTAGTTCGACACTTAGAAATTCGTGAAAGAACCCTTTCCATCGCTACGAAATACCTTTTAAAATTTATGCTTTCCCCCTTTTCTCTAAGACTTACTCAGCGTCTAATTAGCTGCCTGATATGGGCGTAATTCGCGGAACGAAGCTGTTCTGTGATATAATGTGTTCTCGAAGCGCCATACCAACAAGATAGTGATCTGAATTGAAGTCGTCACCTTGGTGCAGTCATAATCTAATAACACGCATTCTATTTGGTTACAACTGGCTCTATTCGGGGTTACCTCTAACTTAGTACTACCAACTATACCTTTACAAGTTCAAATTGAGACTAAACAATTTCTAATTGAGACTAAACAATTTCAAAATGGGACTAAACAATTTCAAAATGGGACTAAACAATTTCAAAATGGGACTAAACAATTTCAAATTGAGACTAAACAATTTCCAAATGGGACTAAACAATTTCAAAATGGGACCAAACAATTTCAGAATGAGAATTAAAAAATGTTAGTGACAATAAATGTTTTATTCGAAGAAACTAAAAGGATTACAAATTACACAGGCCTGCAAAAAACGGGTCATTTTTTTTCTTTTCAATTTAATAGTCGTATTTTAAGTATCGAAATCGACGATTTTTATTAACACATGATATCATCGTTGCACCGAAGTTTTTCTTTTCAGTATCAGTATTTTCAAATTTCACGCTTTCGACATGGTTTTCTGTAGATTTTGGCATGCTGAAAACGATCCCGTTGTCAGATTTGCCCTATCATTCCATAGTTTTGAGATATTTAACGCGCAAAAGTGCAAAAAACACGCTTTTTGGCACTTTTAGGTTAGGATTGCTCAAAATCCTGACGTGATAGGGCAATTTGGCCAACGGATTCGGATTCAGCGCGAAAAAATACTTAAAATACGACTATTAAATTGAAAAGAAAAAAACCTTGCAGGCCTGTGTTATTAATAAGTTAATTAAAAACTCATATCTATCATGTTTATTGCGTCTGGTATAAATTTTTAAATGTGAGCGATGTTCCGGATGCAACTAGGAACATTAATTAGTTGATTTAGTTCAGTTTTCTCGAATAATACTTTCTAGCTGTTATAGACGAAATTCGGTTTGCGTCAAATTTGATCTGTTCTCACCAGCGAGGATTTGCGGCATTTGAATAGGTACTTAAATCACTTTTGACGCCAGCTTTCAGGCTTTACCAAGTATATTCAATTGCATTGAACATTGGGCTATTTGGACCAAGTCTTAGTAGACCATTATTAAGAAATTCGCCTTCTTGAAAAACCTCCTAATGGCGGCATGACATGGAGCATTATCAATTCCCATTTTGAAATTGTTTAGTCTCAATTAGAAATTGTTTAGTCTCAATTTGAAATTGTTTAGTCTCAATTTGAAATTGTTTAGTCTCAATTAGAAATTGTTTAGTCTCAATTTGAACTTGTAAAGGTATAGATGTCATCTCTAGAACTCGTTGCCGATTATCGTTAGAATTCTCATGGAAGCTGTGGTTTTCAACATACTGTCTACATACATACATATAATAGAGTCTCCCGACCAATTACATAAAAGATTAGCTAAAAATAAATACTGATTAAATTAAATTGAACATAATTTCATTTAAAACAATGAAGAATTACAAATTACACTTCTCCTCCGAAAGAACGAGCCTTCAGGCAACAATGCTGAGAGTTTAAAAACATTCAGCTATAACCACTAATTTACTTACTAAGGAACTTACCACAAGATACACGAACTTTGTGCAATTATATATATTTCAAAAAGAAACAAATTCGCAAAGTACAATTCCGTAATATCAAAGCCCTACTAAACTGGTTAAGGAAGGTAGAAACACGGTTGCATGACGTTAATAAGCACTTGATTACACAAAGCGTTCTCTTGCATCCAATTTCCTCGCCATAATGTAAACCGTTTTCTGTCAGCGAATTAAGTTGTCTCTCCGGCAGTAAATTGAAATTTCAAATTTACAAAGCACTTATTAAAAGCGCATTTGCGCAACCTCCGCTACCTTTAAATGCGCGCATAGAGGTGTCATGTCCGCAGATGAAGATAACCTATGATGTCTTGCTTACCTAACTAAGTGTGGTTTACCTACTCAAGGTAATTTGCTGCTTGCGCCATCTCGCGGTCAGAAGGTGATGCTCGAGCGCATATGGATGACCCTTGAGCTCATCTGCTTCTGATTTACATATCGCACATGTATTACAATAGTGACACAACTCAAAAAAGTAGATTTTTCAGGAGAGACAAAAAACTATTTCGTGACGAAGCAAGAAGTTTAGTAGTTTACAGTCGATTATATGGAATGTCGGGCGGTATGTTTGAAGAAAGTTTTCCTCGTCGATGTCCAACAAATGTCAAAGCATAAATGTGTGCGCTGTTTGTCAAAAACTAGTTTGACCGTGGATGGGGACCTAATGTAACACAATTTTGTTTGAGAGGGCAAGAGTGACAAAAGTGATGTCTGACGGCAAGCAAAAAAAGCTAGATTCAAACGGTTTGCGTGGTTTATACCAATGGTTTTGCTAAATAATTTGACGGGTATAACTCAAATACTGAAATTTTTGAGTTGTGTCACTATTGTAATACATGTGCGATATATTGGTTTTAATATTGTAATTTATATTCAATATATTTATTTACCTGCATTACCTGTAAGGTGTGCAAAATAGAAGCCTCCTTCACATTCATCTTCATTTACTACCGGGTGCGCCATGGCTGCCCAGTCATTGAACCCCGACGACGATGCAAAAAATTCCAACTCGTAGTCGCCTGTAATTGTTGCGTGTGTGTGTTGAAATTTTTTAAATACTTCCAAACACCTTCTCACTCTACTCACCTTTCTAGGCTTGACACGTGCTTGTCACCGTATAAATCAAGCCATACATGAACTTTAGAAATTGTTTTTGTTTTTTTTCTACGTTAAAATATTTTTTTTCTTTCATTTTCTTTAACACCAAAAAGCTGCGCGCGACGACGACAACGACGTCTGTAGTTCAGTTTCCAAATTTGGCGCCAAAATTGTATGTCTAGTAGTTGCCTGTTGCGCAGTATTAAAGCTGCGCAGAAAATTGATGGATAGCATGGTGGCTTTCATCTCTCTGTGGTCTCTTGCTGATTTTATGAGCGTTTTTCTAGCTGAAATGGACTTTTGATTACATGTGCGCCTGCGCGGCTGTTGTAAAAATGAACGCAAGAAAAATTGTTACGCCGATAAATTACACTTTTTTTCTTCGGCCATAGTTTTATAGGTTGGAAATTGGGAGTGGCTGTGTGGGGAATTAGTAACCAGGTTTAGTTTTAAAAAAAAATGTTAGGTCAGCTGGAATTAAGATGGAAAGATAGACTAATGAAGATGTGAAAGTGGTTTGGCTTTATGAAGCTATTAGTCCTTAGCTAATCGTAATAACATCGGTATTCAAATTCATCAGGGAGGAAAGTAATTTTAAAGCAAAAGGAAATTTAGGGGTACTTAAAGGGTAATAAAAATACAAATAATAGCTTAACGCACAAAAGAAACAAAAGATGGCGTGTCCATATATGACTTTGAGATTTTTACTTTTTTTATGAAACTATTGTCAGACCTTAAAGCTGTGGTATTAAAATTAAAATGAGCCATTTTTGGAGCAGATACTTGCGAAAGGTCATAAAATGCTTCATTTTAATGACCCTGCGCGTTGGTTAAGTGTGATGAAGATGGATATGGAGGGAGCGTACGTTGCGTCAGTAAACCAAATTTTATGACCAATGAAATAAATCTTGTTTTAGAGTTTGGCTGGTTTAACCAATTAACAATACCATTGGAGTAGGTATTATTTGGAAAAAGACAACATCAGTCTGGTGGTTAAAACCCGCACTGTAAACGTGGTCATAAAAATTTTGTATGTAAAATAAAATTGGCGGGAATATAGAGCAATAATGATACATGCCACCACAACTTCAACCTTGTCATTTTAAAATTGTCTTATAGTTCATTTTTCTCTCATTTTAAAACAATAAACTTATTGTCATTCGGGACTAGGGTAAACATTTATGTTACATACAACAGAATAGACAGAAGTATTGCAAGTTGCAATTTGTAGACAATTATTGTCGAAGTAATGTGAAATGTCATTAATCGGTATTGAAACGTACCGAAACTAGTAGTTAACCTGCCATCTGACATTGCATTTTGATATATCATTATTTATCATGACTGGGCGTAATTTTTCTGATTTCTTTTGGTCATGTGCGTAGTATTGAGTGTCGCAACGGGCGAATGCAATATGATTTTGAATGTTAAAACGTAACATTCATTGCTTTATGATATGAAAGATTAATCGTTAATATAATCATGGTCGGCAAAACATGTTGTTTTGTTTTGGGTTTGGACTTTTTTTTTTGTTATATCATGTAAAAATATCCGTTTACATGATTGGTGCGTTCACATGATGATTTTTTACTTCGTTGTTCGATGTATCGTTTGAACTGTGCAATGCTCCAGCAATATTCGAACGACTGATGATGAAATGCGTTTTGCGAGGACTGGCATGGAAGACTTGTCGTCGTTGGAAGAAGTTTCGAGGAACATCTGGGCAATCTACATTTGAGGTTTTCCAAAAGAACTGAACTGAAACTCAGCCAGAGACCAAGTCAACTATTTCGGACATGTGGTTTCATCCAATGGAGTTAAAACAGATTCTGAGAATATAACAGAAGGATAAACACGAACTTCGGGCTTGCCACCTATTATAGACGTTTTGTCTAGAGCTTTGGCGACGTAGCTAAGGAATTAACTGACAAAAAAAGAAAAACTATTTATCTGGAAAGTGTCAAGACACTAAAGTGAGGATTTTGTCAAGCAACAGTCCTCACATACCCGAATTCATATTGGACACAGACGCGAGTAATGTCGGTATTGGTGCAGTGCTGGCACAAAACATCGAAGGGCAGGAAAAGGTTATAGCTTACTACAGTAGAGGCCTGTTAAAATCGGAGAGGAACTATTGTCTCACGAGAAGTGAACTATTGGCAATCGTGGACTCACCCGCCAAACTTCATTCTTCGAATGGATCATGTAGCATTAAAATAGTTGATGCAATTCAAAAATCCTGAAGGACAAGTGGTAAGATGGATCGAGGGACTTCAGTTATACGATTTCAATATAAGCCACAGAAAGGGAAGAAACTGTGGAAATGCAGGTGCACTCTCCCGGCGACCATGCGTACCAGATTGCAAAGATTGTGGTCGTATCGAGAAAAAGTGTCAAAGGACGACAGTTAAGCCAACTACAGGATGGGATAATCAGGGACCCCAAAACGCTCAACATGACAACCCAGATATTTCCCTGAATCTGACATGGAAGGAGTGCGAGAAGAAGCCTGAATGGAAGGACATCGCAGAGAGGAGCGAAACCCTGAAGAGCTATTAGGGGCAATAGGATTCATTGCACATCGAGGGAGGAATGTTGAAGCACAAATAGGAAACTGCTGACGGTACCTCTCATCGAATGCAGGTACTAGTCCCTTGCGCTAGAATAAGAGGAGTGTTATAATGGCGCATCAGGAGAGCATCTGGGAGTTACCAAAACTCTGGCAAAAATAAGAGAAAGATTCTACTGGCTTCATATACGGGAGGATGTTGCAGACTAAACAAGAGCAGAAATGCTGCAATACGACGTGGGAGCTCCTTTTGAAAGAATCGCAATCTATGTGGCGGGACCTTTGCCAGCGTCAGACCGAGGAAATCGTTACATTTTGGTGGTGATGAACTGCTACAGTAGGTGCCCGAAGCATATGCTATTTCCAATCAGGAAGCAATCATTGTTGCAGAGAAGCTAGTGACCAATTGGATCTGTAGACAGACCTCTGCGGAACGAGTCTGGTGAAAGACTGAATTTGGCCTGGTGAAGCGGTTTCTTTTATAGCTGAAAAGCTTAAGTCGGGGTGGGAAGCTTTAAAGCTTCCAAGTAAAGCTTACAAAGAGAGAATCACCTCTCTTTGGTCTGGTGGTTGCATGTTTGTTTCCTGGAAATCCCCAAAAAAGTTCTGAATGATATTAATTTTGCTGAGAGGTGTTGTCTCCCGAGGCTCAGTAGTGAAGTCATCTGCCTGAGATCATAAGACGCGCAGGTTAATTTGGCCAAAGTGCATTTATTAAGATCCCTCCAATGCTTTTTCGTTTGTTGCATTGTGTGCTGTTTACATTGGAGTTTAAAAGTGGCCCAAGGCATACCAACCCTTTCCTTTCCTGGAAGGAGAGTAGCAGTCGTGCCTTTCCTAGTCAGTTCGTCAGCTTTACAGTTTCCCTCTATATTTCGGCGACCGGGTACCCATACACTGCCTAGTTGGTTGATTACCAGAACAGCCTCATTTATGGCTAAAATCTTCGCTTGGTCAGTGATCGGGTAGATTTCTCCTCTTACCCAACTCTCGAGCTTAAAGCCGTCAGTAAAGAAGTTTATGGCATCGTGAAAACTGTGTGGACTATTTCTCCATTAACGACGTGAAGAGATGTGGCCTCCATAGGTCTTCGTGAAGGTAACCTGGGATATGCAAAAGTCGGTCGCCACAGGGCGATATTAACAGATATTTATTTGGACCTGTTGCTAAATTTGAGCCTAACATAGTTAATCCGGGGAGGAGTTAGGGGTGGGGTTTTATACCTACTAATTCTGTTTGCTGGGTTAACGCTGAGCCGGCGATTGGCAGCCCAGCGTGAAAGGGCTTGCAGCCCCGTCTTCATAAGATCACAGAGGACTTGAGGAAATTTTCCCTTTGTGATGATAACAATGTTATCCGCGTACGCCAGGACGTGATGCCCCTCTGCCTCCATACGTCGCAACAGCTGGTTCACAATCACGACCCATAGAATCGGGGAAAGAACTCCTCCTTGCCTGGTAGCTCTTTTGACGGCCCTTCGGACTGAGCGGCCGCCTAGGATCGAGCTCGCCTTCCTGTCAGTAAGCATTTGATGAATGAGAGACAGCAGCGTCGCTTGGATCCCCTGCTCCGTCAAGGCTAGGACGATGGCGTCCGGGAGTACGTTGTTAAACGCTTTCTTCTCTAAAAACCTGTGGTCTGAGAAAGAGTGTTCCTTAAAGACCTTCCAGGCCAATATTCGGTCAGAGTGGCAGTCCGAGACAAGGGTGATGTCCAACATTTCTTCTCTGTTTTTGGTAACCTTTGTTGCATAGCTAGTTAATAGGTAGTATTAAAATAACTCATTGGTGTCCGTGCTGCCCCATTGTTTATGGTGTGCATCTAAAATTACTCCAAAGTACACGGTGTCTTTTCAGCGTTATTTGTGTCCCCGTCCTCAGTTTCGGGACTTTGCTACCGCCTTTACGTACTTGAACGTGAATGCAACATTCTTTCCTTTCGGAAAATAAGAATGAAACATCAAAAAATATAATAACACCAAATTACAGTGCTGGCACTTGTTTCAACATTACCATTTCTCCACAATACACCTCGGCCCTATTAATTTCGACCGCAATTACTCCCATATAAAACACACCCCTGTAATTCAGCACCGCCAAATAAAATACAACGTTCGTCCAATCCATATTTCTGCGTAATAATTAATAACGAAAAACCATCTGCAGAAAAAAAACTGACCTTATTATGCCATTACAAATGTGGGTAACTACGACACTTCGTGATTCTTCTTCTGGCGAGCTGATCACAAGATTAATGATCGTGCCTTAAGGTGCGCCAAAGGAAAATAAAAGTAGCCGCCCCGGGAGTGTAGAAACTGAACTTGATCTCGTATTTCCATTTCTCAATGCGCAGAGCCCGACTCGGCTCCATTGGAGCAGATTGGAGCAAGCCGGGAATATAATATGAATGTCAAGAGGAAGAATTGTGTTAATAACGATCGTCTTCCATAAGTGATCGCATCTGCTGCGATCGGATGCAACTAATCTAGTTTTTTTTCGATTCTGTGTGAGAAAGTCCGGAGTGCATTAATTTTGTGTCTACTTAATTCGACTGTGCAAACGCAATGAGATTCCGTTTTTGTTAGTCCTTGTTTGCGAGAAATGCGTTATGGAAGTTGTTCGATATGAATTAATGGACGTCCATGCACGATAATGGCGATATTAGAAACGAGGTTGTAAGTATGTTTCCTTTCCCTTCTCTCATTTGTAGTAGATATGCAAAAACGAACACAGCCTTCTGTAGAGCACGGTACAAATTGACTTCTTCACCTTCAGCAGCAGCCGGAACAAGAACAAATAAGCGTCGAGAGGAGATTTTCTTAAGAAATCAGTTTCGTAACTCTTGTGTACGTCGGCCTGTACTCGACTCATATTATGAAGATAACTGGGAGTACATGCGGCACTACGTACCAAACTGGTTCTCTTTGGACGTCATGTCAGCGATTGCTGTTCAGTTAAGATAACATAATTCTTGACCCTCCGAGGGACCCACACACTCAATTCAACTCAACCCCCCATTTCTGACAAAAGTCAAGGAAGTTGGGCTCCGCACGTTTGGAAATGACGAACGTGTGCAAGACTCTATATCAAGGCTGAAGACATTTAAACTGGTTCATGTTAGTTTGAGTGCGATTCAACAATGACTTAGATGCTTTGACGTACATATGAATGTCTGGTGGATACTCCTACGCTGGGTTTATGCGAAAATTGATTCTTTTTGTCGGTTTTTTTTTTGCCTTAATCTGTTGATCTAAGCCATAACTTAGGATCAGTATCTTTGCTTCACGGTGTTTTTTTGGGTGGTCGTCGAGATTTATTTCAAGGTCTGAATACGTTCGGCAGATCAGCGATGGAGTTTAAATTATGGTTTTTCGAGAAACACATTTGGAGTACATTAGGAGATGGTTATCGGGTGAGTTAGTTAAAAGTAGAAGGTTGGCTGATGAAATGAAGGACATGGTGTTGTAAGGGCGATATTAGCATGGTCATAGAGATATGGTCGAAGGTTTTCGTCTCTTTGGTGAGTGGTGTTGAAAGAGGTAAGCAAGAAATTTATAATTTTTTATGTGACAGAAGTAAACCTAAAGGCTACCTAGGGAGGAGTCACGCTGTATTCAAAAAATACATACAGAATATGATAGGCTAAGAGAAGTCTAGAAGTGACTGGGGCAGAAAACAGTGTAGCTTGACATTGAACCCTTGGATATTATACGAATTCGGAAATTCTGACTGCGTAAGATTGGACCTGCACTCAAGTTGGACATAGAAACATTGGTTTTTAGAATCGGTTTTTTTTCGGTTCTTCTGAACATGAACTAGTTTCCAAGAGTTTGGATAAACTCCGGAGAAGTATGGCAAGGCAAAAAGTTTGGCGCAGATGTTTAGTCAATGGTAAGGTGCATTCCTTAGGGACTCTGTTCTCCTAGAGGGAGAGCTGGCTGCAAAATACGTGACCTATCGAATACGAGTTTGGCAAGTGCTGTTTGCCAATTTAGCAGGTACTATTGGTGTCTTGATCACCAATGGGAAAAGGTTCCTTTGTTATTAAAACACTGGAAGTCCAATTGAATTTTTCTCTATTTTACAAAATATTTACAAAGGTCTTATATACAACTGTTACACAAATTACATGTGAATTATATTTACCCAATAAAATTAGATTTTAAGAAAAGTGCGTTTTGTTTTTCTGATGACGTATTATGATACGCCACACGAGGATGAAATGTTTTTGAAATGCTAGAACTTACAGCAACCATAAGAAATGATCTTCCTGGGCGGAGTGGTACCTAAGTTTGGAATGTGCGTTTTCTGGAAATTTTTTTGACCGCAACATGACCTATCGAGTAAGAGCTTGAAATTACTCTTAAACTTTAGTACTTACAGAGTTCAATAGAAATATGTCGGTTTGACTGGTTAAATCAGGTGCTAATGCCTTTGCAGAACACTTTTTTGTTGTTGTTTTGGGGCAGCAATATGCTAGAAAGCACAAGTCTGCTGGGTCTGTGCCGGTGCCAAGTGCTGGCAGACCACGTTTTACTTTAGCGTTTAATTACTACTTAAGCCTTAATAACTAACCAGCTTTTTCCTGCTAGATTAGATTAGGTTGGGATGAGAGGGCGATAAGGCTGAAGAGTTATGAAAAGTCTGCATCCTAAATGTCTAGGTCTTTTGTTGGACCCTGTCTTGAATTAGATGACATTTCTATAACGGGCCTTGAAACGAATATCCATATCCATTCCACTCTGTGGAGTTTAGTAAGCTGCTTGTTAGTGCCTGACTCCTAGGCTGGAGATCTCTTTTAAATCTTCCAGAAAGTAACCGCATAGTGTGCGCTGCCTGACTTTGGCTAGAGCTGGGCATTTGCCCAAGAGGTGAAGGAATGTTTCTTTTTCTTTCATCTCTCTGCAGCAGACGTTGTGTTAGATACCCAGCATCGGGGTCCCCTATGGACCAATATCCGTATTATTGTTTGAATTTGGCAATACCTCTTCGAAGTCTGTTCAAGAGCTCCATTGTTCTTTCGTTGTTGTACGTGGGCTAAGTGGTCGTAGAGATAAAGAAAGTTTACAGTGCGCCAAACCTTTGGCTGCTAACCATCTCAATCTGCGAGCTTCGGGGAGAGGCACCCTGCTTGGTTAAGTAGTAGGCTTTTTCGTTTCACTAACTTTGGTGCACTGAATCTAGAGCTCTTATAGAGGCTTGGCTACCTATGAAAATGCCTATGCTACATATTTGTATAGATTCAACGTTCATTGCCTTCCAGACCTTTGCTTTAAAGATAGCTGATCGAATTGGAGACGGTGCCCACGCCCGGCAATATCAGAGGAAAGACAGCGGACTAGGAAGAGAAGGGTCCATGCCACGGAGTACATTCGAACTGTGGCTCGCAGGTAGAATCGTGCCCCGACGCCCTCTCATGTTTTGGAGCCGTCGATGAATATCAGTAGATCGAACTGCTTCAAGACGTCCTGTTTTTCCACTATCTTCTTCAAAGTATCTCGACAGCGAAATCCTTCCTGAAGATTAACCTAGGGGGATCTGTGGCGACTACACTCTCGGGTTGGATATTGTGGTTCAGGTCCCGAATTCTCTCAGTCTAAGGGTACTACACGAAACCAAGTGTTTGTGTGAAGGTCTAACCAGTACCTACTCCAATAAGAGTCCTAAACTTGAATGGTCAGCAAACCGATCTCATAGCCATGTTCGAGAGGAATGCTCTTCAGAGAATTGGCGGTCACGATTGTGAAAAAGGACGGCATTCAAAAAATGCTCACCGTACACTAGTTTTACGGTCTGCAAATTCGTCCAACCGAACGAGCGCACAATCTTTAATATCATTCATAAATTCGAGACTACCGGATCAATGGAAAATGTGGCAGCATCAGTACGTTTTCGTACAGTTCGTTCCATCGAAAACATTGCATCTTCACACTTCACGGAGCTCATTGCAGCGAAATTCGACAAAGGGCTTGAAGGACGATTACAAGATTCAATTAATTAAGTAACTGGACCTCACGAGCTTTTTGAAGCGTCGCAAATACACTGAATGAATGTCTTACCAAACGTCAATGGATGTCAACTTTACGCAGAAAATCTTCAGCGATAAGGCCCACTTTCACCTCGATGGATTCGTCAAGAAGCAGAATTGTCGCATCTCTACTGATGAGTTATTGTTGAGAAAACTATGCATCCAGGCAAAGACACTGTTTTGTTCGATTTTTGGGGCAGCGGAGTTGTCGGGTCGTACTTCTTCGAAAACGAAGTTAGCCAAGCTGTTACAGTGTATGGCATACGCTATCGCGCCATGATGACAATTTTAAGACTATGGATGTGGAAATATGGGGTTCCAACAGGAATTCCACGAAACGATGACTCTCTGGGGACAAAACTTCAATGGTCGTATTATCTCCCGAAATGGTGATCTCAATTGGCCGCCTAGATCATGTGATTGGGCACTGTTCAACTTCTTCCAATAAGCCAACAACCCTTGAAAAGCTCAAACTTTTCTTCGTGGTTTTTATGATCGACATAATCGTCCTTCAAAGGAGATTTTTCATCGAAACACATTCAAACCAGATATTCTCTACGTGCTAGGTATGCCAGGAAATCGAAGAAGCGAGCAATCTAAACATAAAATTTTAACTATAAACTAGAGTTTCTCAAGCACCGATTTAGCATGGAAAGGATTCACATTTACTACATCCATAAAAGGCTCAATTGCTGCAAAAACTCCAATGCGCTTGAAAGAGACTCGAAATAAATCATCGATTTTATTGCAAATTTGTGTTCAATGACGAAGACATTAAATTGATTTATCGATAACGGTCTTAAGCAAAATTTCTGCATTTCTTAGGTAAATAATTAACGTGCCATTCATCAATTACAATTTCTATTCATAAGAAGTGAGAGAGTGTGGTGCGATTTACTAGTTGGCGTCGTCATGGGCCGTGGGTTGACACTGTTCGCTGCAGCACAAGTTATTTATTTATTTAGAAATTTGCATAGTATTGATCTAAGCGAGTTATGGCTTTTGACTAGAATATACTTTATGGCATAGAGCGATTTGTGTGCTTTAATAACGCTCAACAATTTATTGGGAATATTTAAAGTCATAAGTCATACAGTCTGACTATATTACACATTCATTCATTCGTTTCTTAAGGGGGCGTCTTAGCGGACTATGCAACCTTTTTTATTTGGTCTATTGTGGCAACTACTTCGTTAAAAACCTTCCAAAATAAGGCTTTTGGTCCCGAATCTCACTGGGAGCAGAGGGGCTGCTTAACCCTAGGACCCTACACTATTCAAATATAACAAATCTCCTACATTGGGGTTACGTTCACCCCAGTATTTTAACTCGATACCGTTAAGTGAGTTTTCATTGTAGATAGGCATTTTTTTTTAATTTTAATCAGCAGAAGGTGCAGAATCGCGTGGTATATGGCAAAATAGCATTAGATAAAATTTTGCCCGAAAAAAGTGCAATTAAAAACATGAACAAAATTATTTTTGCAATTTTTATTAAAATTTAAGGAAAAAATTATTAAATTTTTGTCGCGCTTTTTTAAATAACTTTAGGCTTGAGTACTAAAGAAAAAGGTATAAATAACACGTAAAAAATGTATGAATCGAAAATTCGAAGGATATCAGAATTTTTGCAGGCGATGAATATTATCAAGAAATCAAGTATAGCAATAATAGTGGGGTTACGCTAACCCCAACGTTCAAACAAATATTCACTGTGTCACTTCTAAAATAGAACTAAAGATTTTCTTTGCAGCACTCTTCTCTATACTGGTCCCCCTCCTAATGGTAAAAATCGCTTGGCCCTACCACTAATACAGCCGAAACGCCAGGACCGGTAAAACTTTGTGGGGTTTGAAGAACCCCAGTGTAGGGTCCTAGGGTTAAATACTAATTGAACGAACAGTGGGCCGACAAGAGCTCTGTTTTGATTTTTTTTCGCCAATCTATTGAAATTTAAAAGCTTGTCCACTTTAGCTTTGTCAATTTGAATGAATCTTTTAGCTTGACGAGCGCATTGGTTTTTATGTCCAGCTAAAAGGAAACAGCTGGTCGACCCAATTCCCGTTGGCCGATCTTACTTGGCAACTGGCTAAGCCACAGGAAGGCATGTGAGAGTTCACCCACTCTAGCCAGGCAATAGCCAATTTCGTTACCAATGTGACATTTGTGGCCTGGAATTGTCATCAGCGTAACATTGTTGTTCCTGATCCTGTTGTTCCTGAGAGATTGATGACAAGTCTGGTCTGGGCACACAGCTGGATAGCGAGTTCCTAAGGTTGAAAAACCGGAGAGTAGTGCATAGTGCTAAGAATATTTTGCTCCTTTGACCAAATGGGCCTAGTTCTACCCAGTTATTGGTTTTGGAATTGTCCGTATACCAAAAGGCCGTGTTTTTTTTTTAAAAAAGAGGCCTGCCGTGCTGCCATTTTGACCTACTTCAGATAATCGTTATATTGTTGAAGTCGAGAGTGATAGGAATGGTATTGGACTATGATAGCATTGAATCCAGGTTTAGCTCCTTGAGAACCGCTAAGTGAATGTCTTCTGGCTTAAAATGAGAATAACCCCCATAGGCTGCAAAAGCGAGAGAGATTTCCTTGGCCTGGAGGGATCTCTTGCTATTTCTCACTAGGACGTGAATGGAAGTCTGCATAGATCTACCTGGTCGGTAGACAATTTGCAAGCAATGGAGTGGGTTCGCTGTAAAACCCTCGCTAATATGCTTGTTTAAAACCTTCTCCATCACAATCAGGAGAAAGTAGGAGAGACTGGTGGCCACACCTCGGAATTTAGACCAGCGCAAAGCTACCGCGGAATAATGGCAGCAGGATTCGTAGGATTTCTTCCAAGCCCATGTGAAGAGTGTCGGAAAGATTTGCCCTTTTTTAGCAGCCTTGAAGGACTTGGAAGGAGCCAATCAATTCATCTCGTTGACGACTACATTCAGCCGTCCATGAAAGTAGTGTTCTCACATTCCATGATGCGATTCGTGTCCTGGTTCGAAAGACAAAGATCATCGTCGTGTTGCCCATCCGGTTTCGAGGCATTGTAGCAACGGTGTTTTTTATGGGAGCGGGTTGCTAACCCTCAGCCCAACCGACTTAAAACTCTGGTTTGTGACGCAGAGAACTCGTCATTCGACTGTCTCCTGTTAGCTCCTTCCGAAGAAGTACTCCAGGGGCAGAACGGGGAAGTGGGATTAGGACTTGCTAACAGAGCTGCTAGGTGCTCGTCTGCAGCTACTCCTCCCGGGTTTTGGCAGAAGTGACAAATCGGGTGCTACCACCTTCCGAGGTCTTTATTAGCCGTTCGCCCAACACTAGAATGGCATCACAGTGGGCCCAATGATGTGCCTAAGTGGGCTTCCAAGTGGGGGAGCAGCCATTTCAACCTAACCTAACCGTCGCCCTCCCTGGTGCACATTAATAGTTCCATTGGTGTTCTCCGTAAAGGATCCTTCAGAAGTCTTAAAGGAGTCAGTTGAGTGATCCTTAGATAAGACTTTTGTAATAACCTCATGGAGGCTGGAAGCTTGTATATTTCTTCACAAAAGGCTTTCCATGACCTTCGGTTCTTTTTAACTCTTTGTTGTAATCGTTAAGGGCTTTCTCGTAGAGCTCCCAATTACCCGACACTTTAACCCTAGTTTCCTAACTTTTCTCCTCTGTCTGCGAAGATTATTGTTCCACCACGCAACCCTTGGGTTTCTAATTCGTGGTGTCACAGGACAGCTGCTTTCAAAGGCTGGGACTATCGTTTCCTGCAAACTGGTAGATACAAGGTCCAGATCGGCTTCAGTGATTAGGTTACTGATTCCTAACCTAAAGGCTGCGCAATAAACTTCCCACTTAGTTTGTAGATGACATGTAAATGCTTTCGAGGATGCTGCAGAAGCTCTCAAGTCAAACCTTATATGTATATGGTGAGACATTGATGGCATATGCCTAATCAGATTAGAAAAAGTAGTTTCGTGTCCCCCGTATACAAAGCCTATAACTTGTAAGTAGTTATGAAGTCAAGAATGTATTCGCCCCTAGAATTAGTATTGGTGGAGTGATGCGCGTTGGCGGCCCATCCCATCACTGGCTGAAACGGTATCATAATACACATTCAACAGGCGACAAAGTTTGGACGACTGAACTATCTGCAATTTGTGTGAAAGCTCTCGTCAGAATTCCTTGCAAGGGTTTCAATGGCATCCCTACTTCTCCTATTCATCGGTATCGTTAGAAAAGTATAAGATCTCCTTTTGGTAACCCTGAGCAAATCCTCTATTAAGGACTATATTTGAAACTTGAACACTAGTTACCTACCACTAGTTTCTGAGAACAACTTTCTTGTTAAATCTTTTTTATCTAACCACATCGTCTAACATGTTATGAGATACCACTAGACCTTCTTATTATGTCCTTTTTTTCTAACTAATAAATTATTCTCCATTTTAATTCTAGGAGGATCCTGGACGAACTGCTCTACACGAGGCTGCAACCGTTGGCGATGAGAAAACCCTTCAAGTTCTGCTAGCAGCTGGTGCAGATCGCAATGCCAAAGACAGTAAAGTAAACAACCCCCAAAATAAACAAAACAAATCATTACAACATATTCCATCTCTTACTTCTTTCCAGCATGGTAATACCGCCCTCCACGAAGCCGCATGGCGAGGATTCAGTAGATGTGTCAAAGCATTATGTACCCTGCCACAGCCAAAAACTAACAAAGATGTCAAAGAAAGCAAACTAAAAGGTGTCCTTCAAGAAACTCGTGGTGCTCTACATAGTGCCTTGCTGGGATGTCGAAATGGCGGAGGATTTTCCGCGTTGCATCTTGCTGCACAAAATGGTCACAATCAAAGCTGTAGGGAGATTTTACTAGCAGGAGCCGATCCAGATGTGCAGAATAATGTAAGAGTGTAAAATATCTAGAAGGAAAAAACTGTGTTAATTATATTTTATTTACTTTTTAGTATGGAGATACTCCATTACATACCGCATGTAGATATGGTCATGCTGGAGCAACAAGAATCTTAATATCGGCAAAATGCGATCCGAATCGAACGAATCTTAACAAAGATACGGCGCTGCACATAGCTTGTGCTATGGGTAGAAGGAAGCTGACTCGTATCCTTATAGAGGCAGGAACTAGCACAGATATTAAGAATGCACAAGGAGAGAACCCAAGAGACATAGCTATAAGGAAAAACTTACCAGAGATTCTAGAAATTCTTGATAATCCTGTTAAGAAGGGGAAATCGACTAAGGATAGGGAGAGGAGCAGTAGCAATAGTAATAAAAATGGTGATAAAGTAGATGGAGGAAGTAAACCGAAATCGAAATCACCGAAGAGATCAGATATGATTGCAAATCAGATTAACTGGTCTCCATATGGTTGTCACTATTTTCCAGATCCTAGATCATTTCCTTCTCCAAAATTAGAAACGCTTCCGAAAGAACCTTTGGGTAAAGGTGAGCAGTACTATTTAGATCTTGCTGGGAACATAAGGAAGGGACCTATAGGTGTTGGAAATACTTGCTACTGTGGACCATTCTTTCGACATATCGAAGAACGTATCAGTCGCAATAGGAAAAGTCTGCGAAAGTATGTTCACAAAGCTACAGAACGATTAGACAATAAGGTGCAAGCATTGGCCCTACGAACCGATGATCAAATCGAGCAACTAACAAGATCCATGATGGTTGATCGAATACGCTGCGAAGGTAGACGATTACACTTGGAACAATGGCTTAGAAGAGGCGATCCGATCCGTTCAACGGTGGGTCATAACACAAAATCCAAAAAGAATATCGACAATGTTAATACTCTAACAAGATGCCGAAGTTTGGAGCTTTTAGACGACGACGATATTTCGGAGAAGAAGATACAAAATTCGCGAAGTTTTGATATTTTAGATGAGACTGATATTGGAATACAGAATAGTGCCGATAGCCAAAGGGTAAGTTCCTTAGTACTCAGCTCGGACAGGAAAGCATCGAAGAGTTCAGATCGAAGCAGAAGCAGTCCAGGTGGGTCCAGGTTCGATAGAGAAAGTTTCTTAGTGTCAGAACGTTTAGAAGAACTCTTAACTAAAACGAATGAGATTTTAGAACTGGAAAAAATAGCACGAAGACGAAAGAAGGAGAGTAATCCTAGTAAGCTAAAAGTTAAGACCGAAAAATCAGATAGTCAATCACAAAGGCGTCATTGTACATTTAGTGAAGATCTTGTTGAGCAGTTTAAGCGTACGTCGTTGACTCGTGATCAACCATTCTCGAGAGATCTTGATAAAACAGAATTTATTGCACATGAAATGGAAAAAATAACATCATCACTGTCCCACTCGAATGCTGAGGCACAAATAAAACGTTTGGAAGCAGTTCCTGCAATATCACCAGAAATAGCAAAGGATTTCTCAAGTCAAAAGGAGTCGGAGCGACGAAGTGATCAAGAACATGAAAAGTCGAGTATATTAAGTGGAAGCTCACACAAAAATCCCAGCTCTGCAGGTAGTGGATATATACCAGACTTTTCTGGATTACGTGTAAGCCGGACTCGACCCGGATCAGCAGAAACTGCTATCAAATCGTCCGAAAGTAGTGAACGGCCAAGTCCTTTAACTAATGTATCGTCGCATCATCGTGACTATCAAAATCTTGTCGAGGCACACGAAGCTGATGCTGAGCATAAATTTAAAACTCTTCTATCAGCCTTAAGGAAGGATTACAACGCAACGAAACAAGCTTTAGAGAATGAAATCCTTAAAGAATCTCCTTCGAGTGATTTAAACAACATACACCAAAGTTATTCTCAGTCTTTACCTGAAGAAGATTTAGTCGATGGTATTGAAGTTGATCGAACATATAACGGATTCTATCACAACTCATGCTTTGATGAAGCCGTTAGCTCCTCAAACAATACCTTAAAGTCTGAAAATCGTCCAAAATCATCTGAACAAAACTGCGTCCCTGATCCAGAAGACACAACTGAACTATCTGAACTGGCAAACATCAACGAGATCAATGAATTAAAAAGTCGAATTCTAAACGGATCAAATTGGAGAAGTCAAGTCCTGAAGAAGACGCAACAGCTTCAGAATAGAGCAGAAGAAAATGCAGCGAACAGAGGCATCAATAGCACAGTACAAAAGGTTGAAATTAAGAATAGTGAAGTTAAAACACTAAAAACACCAACGTCTGGTATTTTGAGACGAAGTAAGGTTCAGGAGCTTGTTGCTAAGATACAAGGTGATTCGCCTGAACAAAAAGAAAATGGTGACAATTCTGAGAGCAGTGAAGATGAACAAGAAGGTAATGGTTCGCATGTATACAATGATAAGCCGGAACAGCTTGGATACATACCAAATGGCAGTTACTACTACTATAACAGGGCTCAACCACAAGTGCCTGGTGGATACCAGCAGAATATCAACACAAATCCAATTATTAAGCAGCATGGACTACCACCGATGGACAATTCACTAATGTTGGACACTAGAAACTTAATTCCAAAAGACGCTTATTTTCATGAGCTTCCAAATAAGAATCGTATGCGGCCAATTGTTGATAAATTACCAGAAAAACAGATGATCAACTTTACCGATCAATATCCAGTAGTTCCAAATCAAATTGCGCCTAGAACTAGAAATCCACTTCCGTACTACGATGACTACACAGTCCCCATTGTACCCGAGGATAATAACACTCACAACAATTACGATTACAACAACACCCTACACCTACCCCATCAAAATCACATCCCACAAGTAATTCGCCAAGTTCCACATAGAGAAAAACTACTATCCAGCCGAAAATTTGGATTTTCCAGTGCTGTAGATCAAGAACTCTCTAGAATTAACTACACTGAACATCACCACCAAGTTCCTCTCCAAATGCAACATACCGTTTCCATTACACCAGAGCAGGCTCAGATCGATCGAGACATGAACAATGATTCTGGATATAGCACGAAGATATGTGGGAGCTCTCATGGTCCTAGTCCTAGTCTATCGGGACATACTGATTATGGAATACCAAACGGAAATCTAGTGACCGAATCAGATCCAAGCAATATGAATAGTAATGGTGTTACCTACTTCCTTGGGAATGTTGGAGCTTCTAGTTTAGTTTAAGGTTGTTTTTGTTTTAAAATAAATTGTTTTTCTTTTTCTTGTAATTTTTCTATTATCTCTCGAATAAGTATTTATAAAAAATTTCTCGTAGAATTTATTGGACAATTGTAAATTTCAATTCTAATTTTCAAATTTTGTACAAATAATATTTTTTAATCTAATCGAAAGAATGTAATTGTTTGATTTTTCCTTTATTCTCTGTGTACAGCAGATAACTCATATTGCAGCTTCAGTTACCACATTGCACAAATCAAATCCAGGCAGATTTAGTTCGCATCACATCTCTAGTATCCTCGAATTCTTCTTCACCCGAAACTGCTAAATCTGCCACCAGGACCGTCCCTGGTGTAGAGCAAGTGGAGTGGTCGCTCTAGACGCCAGGTTGGCAGGTTTCATCAATATGACTCGAACACGGCCCAAGCAGGGAGCTTTGACTCCAAGACCGATCGTATATAGCCTAGGCCACATCCTGCTCGATATCCCTAGAGCAGACTGAATACGACGGATCTAGAGAAAACAAACTCGATAAAACCCGCAAACTGAGATCACTTCTTAATTGGAAAAAGATCTCGTTATAGGTCCACCTGCAGAAGAGCGGGCACCCAATCGGAGAGGCGACCTGCTCTGAGAAGACGTGGCGGCACAGTTCGAAAACTTTTTAGGCGATTTATGAAAGCTGGTTACTCCCATGTAGAGGCTGCTAGGGTCTGCATTGCCTATTTTCTTAATATAAGGGATGCCTATTTTCTTAATATAAGAGCGTTAGGTCCTTTAGATCTTCTCTAGGTCACAATAACTCGTCGAAAAGAGTGAAAGCAAACCTTCTGTCAAATGTCAGAAAGAGTCAGAATAGGCATGCTTACGACTGAATATCCGGAGACTCTCCTGACCACGAAACAACTTAGTTGACGTGCAATCAAGTCTTCTGGAGGGATAGCCAAGTTGGCTCAGGGCTTAGAACAGCCCAGTTCCGACTGGGGGTCGGTGTGCCCCCTGTTAGGGGTCGCCTTAAACCCTGTAGGTGCCTTCCTCGTCGGTGACAAACTGCCGCGCAGCCATGTAGTGATCGGGTACCTTCCGGCGACAACAAAAGTCCCCCTCTGACATTATGTTGCAAAGGACAGGGATCAAAAATACAACCCTCACGGTGTAGGAGTGGAGAGTGCCCTATAAAATGCACCGCACACCATTCCCAGAGATGACGTCCTCGACGATCAGGGTGGTAGAAAACCCCATGAGCAAAGCTGCCCCTAGACAAACTTACAATGACGCGACCACTTCCGCTCCGATCACCAAGCCAGCAAAAACCCGAAGGTTACCAAACTGAACCCCACAGGAGTCTGCTTCGGGAATGAAAGATCACTGCATTTTTTGGGCTAGTGATAGGAGGAGTCTATTTTAACGAGGAAGTGACTCTCTCTACCATCTTAACATCACTGGCGACTGAGTCAAGCTGTGATGCCTCACAATCTGACATAAGAGAACACATACAATTAACTTTTAAGTTTTTCTTTTAATTAAATATAAGTGGTTTGGATCACTGGGAGTATTATCACATAATTTGACGGTTTTGTAAGGCCACACTTTAAGTATATGTCGATTCGATCCTAACGCCAAATATAAAACTTGTAGAAAATCGAGTCGATTACCAAATAGTGCCCCAAATCGCTTGAACAGGATCAACAGCCTGCCTAATGGGTTGTCGCTTAAACTTCGAACAACGACAGCCTTATCTACCTAAAGGCAAAGTGTGCAATCGGGGTTCCGGGGCGCAGTATCCAGTAATCAAGCCGTTTCGCCAGGGCATCCGCCTTTTCACTGCATTGGAAACCAAACATGATCGAGTGCGCCCAGTTCACCATGGGCACGGCACGTTGGCAATCCCAAACCAATTTAGACTTGGTCCTAAGGGTCTGATTATGTTGGAGCTGCGATAAACGAGTAGAGAGCTGCGACTAAAGCTGTGAGTAGTGCTGTGCAGATGGGGTGTACATGTTGGAGCTGAGAGTAAAGCAGTTTTATCCAGTATCTGACAAAAGTGAAAACAGAACGTTGAAAATATGAATGATTCCGACGAAGAAGAAATCTTACTTTTTTCAAATACTTGCAAATCTTCAATCTTGCTTGATACTCGGCGAAATATCAACTCGACCCAGGTAGGAGAGCTGAGCTGGGTTGAGCGGATCCAGTTTCAACTCAACCCCCATTTATGACTGGCTTTAACCTAGGTTAAACCTGGGTTGAACCTAGTCATAAACGAGGGAATGAACGCCTTACACGTATTATGCACAATTCCAGTGGGAGTTGCTCCTGCCGAACGAAGCTTCTCCAAACTGAAATTAATTAAAAACTATCTTCGTACTTCGCCTCGAAAATGTGACACAGGCCGACATCGCTTTTCTGCCATGCAGTTGATCTATTGACTACAACGTAAATCCCTAATTATGAACCGCGAAACGGTTAATCGTACAGGCTCTGGAATCCAGCAAGTGCTGGTGACCATCGGATGAATAAAGGAAGGTCGGATTTATTGTTTCTGTTTTAAATAGGCAGTAAAGAGGATAACGAGTGTCTGCAACTTGGGAGAAGGTGTGTTGGCTCAAAAGATTTGATTGTATCAGGGACACTTCTTCATTTATTACCTTTGAAACAGCCAGGGAAACCGTTTGATCGGATTTACTGGCATCGGTATATAAGTGTGTGTGGTTAGGAAATCGTGCTAAAATCTCCCTATGGAGTTCGCGGTAGAAGGTGAAAGGGGTATCATTCTTGCTATGAGGCTCAGGATTCCTGATAAAGTGGTGTAATAGAGGATACCAAGGAGCCATTTTATGACTAAAGCATAGCAGATAATGGGGAATTGGTATGTTGAGTTCTGCTATAAGCAGAGTGTAATGTAGAAGAGTGGACCTTTAGAGTTGGCATTGATAAAATTGCGAAGTCGGTTTAACACAACGGCGGGGAATTGAAGCTTCCGGATTCCCGCAGTTCCCTAGTTTCTTTATACAAAATTTTGGTGCCAGTCGTTGCACGATGACTTGAACAGAAATAACAAATTGTAAGATGGTCGATAGTTTAAAGGATTGCCTTTCTGAATTTTGAAGATATCCATATAAATACTTACGAGTACGACCAGAAAATGCCTTCTATCTAAAACATAAATTCAAAATAGGGTGAATCCAAAAACAACACTGCTCCAACACTGCAATATTCAGCTACAGACTTCCAATTGCTGAATTCCGCAATATTGTAGCAGTGTCGAGTTGTTGAACTCACCCATAATCTCTCGATTAATGGATAGTTAAAGAATATTCATTAGGAGGTTTTGCGGTTTTAGTTTTATTCTAAAATAAAAATACTGGAATAACAATTTTATATAATTTACTTTGGATGCTAAGAAGTTAAACTGTACAATCTTTCGAGTCATGATATTCTTTTAAAGTAGTGCAATACAATGGCTCACCCTTCAATACTTGTGAATTTGATTCAGTAATTTTAACAGCAACAAAATCCCCTGGTTCTATTTTCTTAGTAATTGAGCCACTTTCACCTACCAATACATCTTCTCTAGGAACAATCACCTTAATATTGGCATCATTTCTTCCAAATAACTGATTGTCAGATCTTTTACTGGTTCCTTCAATTAAAATAAGCTCCTCTCTACCAACAAATTTCGCTTGTAGTTCTTCTGCTCCTTTTCTAAAAGCCTGAACCATTTCCTGCACACGGCGGACTTTAACATCTTCAGGTACATCATCCTTGTAACGCCGGTGAGCTGTTGTCTTTTCACGCATGCTATAAGCAAAGAGATAAGCGACGTTATACTTAACTTCTTCGATAAGGGTTAGTGTATCGTGGAATTCTTCTTCTGTTTCGCCACAAAAACCGGCTATAAAATCGCTTGAGAAAGAAACTGAAGGTATTACATCGCGAATGTTGTTCACTAGTTCGATGTAAGCCTCTCGAGAGTAACCTCGTCGCATTCTTTCCAAAACAGCAGAATTACCGGACTGCGCTGGGAGATGAAGACTTTTGCAAATATTTGGATATTTCTTAATTGTATGGATGACGTCGTTTGGGAAATCTTTGGGATGCGGTGATGTGAAACGGATTCTTACTTCAGGTGCAGCCTCAGCCATTCGTTGTAGTAACTCAGAGAAGCGAATACCACCAATTTTTGGTTTGTATACAGTTTTAAATCCTGGAGCTAGTTTTGTTTCGATCTGTTTCATTGATTCAGATGTTGTGTCTCTGTAACTATTAACATTTTGTCCTAGAAGTGTTATTTCTCTAATACCGTTCTCTGCGAGAGTTTTTACCTCGTTTTCAATCGAATTGATTGGCCTTGAACGTTCTCTGCCTCTAGTGAAGGGGACAATGCAATATGAGCACATATTATCACATCCTCGCATTATAGAAACGAAAGCCGTAACCGCATCCTTATTTAATCGAATTGGCATTATATCCGCGTAAGTTTCTTCCAATGATAACAGAACATTCACCGCTGAAGTGCCATTTTTTGTCACAGCCAACAAACGTGGAAGATCCTTGTAGCTATCTGGTCCAGCTACTACATCGACCCATTGCTCCTTTACGAGCAGCTGAGTTTTAAGTCTTTCAGCCATGCATCCTAGAACACCTACCTGCAAAGGACCTTTCTTCTTGGTTCGATTTAACTTCATATGATGTAAATGCTTAAGACGATTCCAAATCTTCGTTTCAGCCCCTTCTCGTATGGCACATGTTATAACTAGAATAACATCTGCATCCTTAATATCATCACATTTTGTAAAATTGTTTTTATTTAAAACCGCCCAAACGACTTCAGTGTCGTTTACGTTCATTTGACATCCGTAAACTTCGAAAAATACCTTCCTTCCGTTTCCGGAATAATCTTCCGGTTTTAGATATGGAACTACTTCATTTTTTAATACAGGTAAATTCTTTCCTACAATTAAAAACTCCTTTAATCCAGGTCCATTTTTTAAATCATTTTTCAATTTCTCTTGATTTAATGTAACACGCGTGGAATATTTAAAAAAATTATTATTAAATATTTTCCTTCCCAACGTGCACAACGTTCGCGCTTCGTTCGAAACGATAAATCTCATCGTTAAGTTTTTATTTAAACAATTATGGCAGTTCTGAAACAAAAAACAACGAAAAATTAAGGTGAGGGAGTTTAGATTTTTATAGTTGGTAAAAAAGGTGTATTGTGTGAAAAAGAGTGGTGCGCGGTATTGATTTACCGATATAACTGAAATATAAGCTGAATAATTGTATTAAAAATGAGTTACCGGCTTAAGGAAGATGACAATAAGAAAGGTAAAGCTGTTGTTTTCATGTTATCTAATAGGTTGGATGGATTTTTCACTAAAATTGCTCTATGCGTTGCCGATATGCGACTAATCGAATTGACAATCAGAATGACCAACTATTAAAAAAAAATGTAATGTTTGATTTGTCAAAGAATTGTCATGGGATTTGAATTTGGTATTTTTTTTTAAAATATTTAGTTTAAAATTTTATTTTCCAAGATTAATTTATGGTAATTGTTATTCAAAGTAAACAAAAGGAAAAGCTTAGAAGTATTACAGTGCTTGTTTCTTATCTAAATGTAAACCACCGTTCCTCTACTACTGCCAAAAGATATCTGCCATTCTTTGGAACTTTTACAGTTTTTTACTAACTTGAGTTTTTATAATTTAGATTGTATTTACGGGCCTTGTGGAAGAAGATAAAATGTTTTATTATAAAAATTAATATGTATTGTGTTGCATTTATCTGAATAATAACAAATTCGCATTTCCGTTATCTTCTATCAGTCGGAGAAAGCTTTCATAGTACACCAACAAATCCAGGCATTTCTTTTACGATTTTTTAGGTAAAAGATCAATCTTTTTATATAAACCTGAAATCAGCGTTTGGAATTTAAGTAATTAAATACACGTAGAAGTAATTTGTAGTCACTTCAAGGCTAAAAGGCTTCGCTTTTTGATATATTAGGTTCTGCTTCGTCTTGCTAACAAGAAGACTAAATCTAAATAATATACAGTTGAAGTCAGAAGTTTGTCTACACTCAATTCTATGTTTCATGTAAAATGCTCCTAAGTAAGCATTAAACCGGGGGAAAAAACCACTGTCGCACTTACATTGTCTTTCCCACAGCGTGAAAAGAGGCGTTAATCATCTATTGCCAAGACTGCTACTCCAAAATCTGTCGGAGATTTCAGCCCAATAAGTCTTCTTTGCTTTCTAACTAAAGCCCTCGAGAAAATAATGGTCTCCCAAGACTATCTAACCCAAAATAATCTCTTAAGTCTGACCAATCGGGTTTCCGTCCTTTACAAGCTGTGGCACTGCGCTGTTAAAGATTACTTCCGACTTTCGCTTTGAGATGGACCAGGACAATTTTGTAGCTCTTGCGCTCCTGGATCTCTCCAAGGCCTTTGATAGCGTCGATCATGACTTGCTGTTCAGAAAATTAGCGTACTTCTTTAATTTCATCAAACCAGTGCTAGAATTAATGTACGCGTTCTTAACATCACGTTCTCAGAGAGTCAAAATCAGGGAATACTGTTCAAAGTATGCTTCCTTAAAATCTGTCGTCTCCCAAGGATCCACCCTTGGCCCTTTACTATTAAGCCTATTTATAAATGACCTACCCACTGTAGTGCATCACTGTCTGATTCACTTATACGCAGATGACGTACAGATTCCCTTAAATCGACCGTTAGGACTTATTGAAGACTGTATCTGGAGACTTAATGCAGTGGTTTCTAAACTTTATGATACTGCGGCCCCCTGTTACATAAAAAAAACTTGGGGCCCCAAATAAATTATGTAAATTTGCAAACTCGGTGGTGTGCGCCATCTAGGCCTTCGGCATTTCGAGCCGGTTTAGACGGTGCGCCACAGCCCATGTGCCTCACGAACATTGGTGGATGAAGGAAGTAGTGGTGATAATGAGAGGTGCCACCTCACTACTCTTTTTATCCACAAAATTCGTGAGGCATATGCGTAGGAGCGCGTCGTCTAAACAGGCTCGTGGAATAACTCCGACATTTTTTAGTCGATATTGACAAATCAGCAAGATTTATTTAGGATATTCTCTATCATTTATTTCAAATCTTTTGAATACAATGTCGGTTAAATGACCTCCATTTGATATGCAAAAAGCGGCTGCTTTCGGGCGTTATAGCATCTATTTCGGCTCATATATTGGCTTTGAGTTCCTCAATGGTCTTCGGCTGGATTCGTCATACCTTTTTCACGCGCTTTCGGACACACGAAGGGCACCTGCACTGTGCGTTGTCGAGGGAACTTTGAAGAAAAATGGTTCGATGATGGTTTTCGAGCACACTTCGACCCAAACAGAGACTATCTCGTCGTGCACTGGTGTGATCGTTTGTCATCAAAATGTTGTCCCAAAAGTCTGGCTCGCCATTGATCATTTTGCTACGGTATTTCCGTATTAAAAAAGAGGCGGTTTGTCCTTTGGCAACAATAATTGAGTAAGTTGTACTTTGTAAGCTATAAGTGCCCCCATTTTGGAAACTGCTGATTTAATGCGTATTCTGAACTGAGCTCTTGAAAACAAATTGAAACTCAATCCTAAAAAATCTCAGGCCTTAGTAATATATAGAAATCCTCTGGATTTATCTTATTTCCCTGAGGTTTTCTTAGGGAACAGTCCTATACCGTATGTCCAGCGCGCGAAACTTAGGGGTAATTTTGAATTCAACAATGACATGCTGTGATCATGTTAACGCCAAACTGAGAATTATCTACGCCAGTATCCGTAGACTTTGGTTATTCGCTGATATCTTGTCGACTAGCATGCGATGCAATTTTATAAAAAATTTGTTCCTGCCCCACGTTACTCACGGTTCAATCATATTTCCTAAATTGGACTGCTTGTGTGGCAAATAGCTTAAGATCGCGTACAATGATTGCATTAGATTTGAATATAAGATGATTTGATCACATCGCTCAATATCGTTTCAGACTATTACTATATTACTATGAAAACAGAAGTACGCCTTTACCGAACGTTGATCCTACCGGACGTCAACAAGCTCGAGGTCTTTTTCTTTTATCCTTCTTACAGAAATTATTGTCTGCTTTTTCTCCTGCGATCGCCTATAAGCCTAGGTGAGGAACCCATCACCTATTCGATCACCGAAGTCAGTATTTTGTCGTGGTAGTAATTAGATGGGAGTTGGTGCAATAAAACCGCGTGTGGTGGCGCTATCAGTTCTTCTTTCAATTTACTCTTTACTATCTTTCCGACTAGAGCTCCCTGTTAACTCTTGTACTCAATGGTAGAATCGACGGCAGTAGAAAGGGGCTTTACCCTGACCGTTCTTCAGTTAAGAGTAAAATACCTAACCATTAACTTTAGGATAAAACAATCCCAAATAGATAACCGTGGATACTTGGGCACTATATACCGTGCTCATGTGAAACTTAAGTCTTAGGTAATAACTACCTTTCTAATCTGAAGAGTTAAACTAAGTTGAGAGCTGCAATTAACTCAATGTTCGGTCGTGTAAGAAAAAAATCCAAAAACTAGATTAAAATCAGAATGTCTACCCATAACCATCAAAACTACACAAAATACCAAAATAAAGGCGATACATAAATACCTTTTACAATGGTTAAATGTTCTACCTGTTGAATGTTGACCCTTTGAAGCTTTTTTTAACAATATTTTAAAACCAGCTCTTAATTTTGCCAGTAATTAACATTACCAGGCTATTCATCGTCATCATCGGTCTCATCGAGCTCATCATCACCGCCCCGCCGGAAGCTGTCAAGGACACCATCATCTAGTTCAAGATCACGATCTAGATCGCGATCGCGTTCCAGATCGAGATCACCAAAACGAAGTCACTACAGAGATGAATATAGGAATCTGAAGGATAAAGAAGATGACAGAAGGCAGCGCAATCGTGAGCAACATGATGGCTCACCGGATGACCAGTCACATGATAGTATTACGAGTGGTGGGATTTCTTCATGAAGATGTGTTATTATAACTGAAATACCATTATTAAATTTTGCGTTAAAGACAAATCTAGCAAAACATCGAGCATCACAAGTGGCGGAGGAGATACATCACGTGGCGCTGATGATGGCTTACCACCAAAGGCACCTCCACCACCAAGAATCACTAAGGCAACAGCCATACAGTTTGGTAAGCCTGGCACTGTTGTTAGGGTAAGTAAACCAATATTATTTCTTAATAACTACTGGAAAAGTTCGATTATTTTATAGCCGGGCATTCACATGAAGCTGGCCCCACCAAAACCGAAAAGTGAACCTGCCAAAAAGATTACAGTAGCGAGCGCCTTCAATAATGATAGCGATGAGGAGGTTGAAGAGATGCCGCCTGAGTGTAGAATGCGTATGAGAAATATTGGTAGAGATACACCAACATCGTCCGGGCCAAATTCATTTGGGAAAACTAAGCAAGGCTTTATTGATTCGAAGAAGCTGTTCGAGAAGAGCTTGAGGGAGGCAGCCTCGGATTAGGATCAATCCTTTGTTAGTACGAAGCAATATTTAAAATACAAAAAACTGATATTCATAGTTTCGCATTTCTAATATTTGTTCACTACAGTAAAATATTTGAGATTCATTTAAATTAAATTAATGTTACAATTTATTAAATATACTCCAATGAAGTAAGCATTATTTTGGAAATGTTTAATTTATTATTATTTATGTGTAGACGCCATAGCTTGAACTTTTGGTAATAGTAGTAACATTCAATAAAGTAAGTACGGCTTGAACTTAAATTTTTTTTTTTATTATTTTCCTTCGCTACTTTTCTGTTTATATTGCTAGTAATAGGCATTCTGAAACCAAGAAAGTCGAACTTGGGCAACAATTCAGTATTCCGAACGTCGACTAAAAGGCACTACACTGATATTATGATTGCTGGAAAGTAAAATGTATACTCGTATATCACGTCTTGATGGGCCGAAAGCACCTTTCGGGACTGATGACTATTATAAATTTACGAACTTAGACCACTATTACGACTCGGCAGGGACGGATTGGCCCCCTTAGCAACCCGAGCATTTCGGTAGTGACCTGGACCGGTACGTGCAATAGGCGCACGGCGCGCACCGTGCTAGTTTCTCCTCTACGTTTTCGCTCGATTTAGGCCCAGCTCTGAGAAATACTTCTCTCAAGGGGAAGAAAGGCGAGGAAGAGGGAAGGTCAAATTCGAGCCGATCTTCCTGAGCGTAGTCACATTATATTACTAAACTATAAGTTTCTTCCTGAACACTCACTCAACCTCCGAGCATTTACTCGAATGGGCCATAGCCCAATCCAGACGTGCGACTCGGGTCAATATCTGTGCTC
Source organism: Thereva unica (assembly GCA_949987705.1). Classification (NCBI taxonomy): domain Eukaryota; kingdom Metazoa; phylum Arthropoda; class Insecta; order Diptera; family Therevidae; genus Thereva; species Thereva unica. The sequence goes on along the minus strand of OX465281.1, from coordinate 26,523,941 downwards.
CAAGTGTGCATTACAACTTAACAAAACTTTAGTCGCAAAGAAAGTGGAAAGAGGAATCACACTCCAGCGTCCCAGTATTACCGCGATCGTACGATGATTTCATTTATTTATTTATTTAATAATAAGCCAAAACAAGGCACACTTTTAAACTAATTTACATCATTGCCCTTATTATAGTACATAAATATAACTTAAGCTATATTGATTAGTACAGGACTAGGATGACAATAGGGATATCAATTTTCTTTTAAAGGACTGTTTACTTATGGAGGGGGAAAACAGGATTTGTAGGTATTGAAGACCACACAACATCTGTTAACAGGTTCGTTCTTGGCATACTCGGTGCGATGTGAATATTCCTTAAGCAATTTCATGTGTCTTGTCTGTCGGACATCGTCATTGAACTTAATTCTATCAGATAGAAACTGCACTTTGAGGTTGCTGTTTAAAACGTCCAAGGTGAGGCATGAGATAAGCAACTTTCTCCTACATGACAGTGGTAAGAGATGTAATGCTTTGAGCCTGTTCGTGTAGGGTGGTAGACTAAGATAATCGCGCGGGTCGTGGAGATGACGTAGCGCGAAAAGAAGAAATTTCTTTGTATTGATTCAATCCTGTTACTACTTACCTGGAATATGGGATCTCGTATCGGGCAAGCGTATTCCAGGATTGGGCGGACAAGGGAACAGAAAAGAGTTTTAGTAACCCAAACTTTGCCAAATTCTTTAGCTCTTCTCTTAATAAATCCTAACAGCTTGTTGGCTCTGGCAGTAATGTTGTCATAATGCAAATTAAAATTTAACTTGTTGTCTAGAACAACACCTAAATCCCTAATTTGATCGACATGGTCAAGGACCTTGTCGTTCAGATAATACTGCCGAAGCTGTATATTTTTTTTCGTGAGAAGGTGATTGAGTGACATTTAGCGATGTTGAGATGTAGTTTATTCGTTGTGCACCAGTCTTGCAGAGCATTCAGTTTTGATTGAAAGAACGATACATCACTTTGGGACCTTATGATGTTGTATATTTTTAAATCGTCTGCGTAAAAGAGATGTGGAATATCCTTCAGTTTGTCGGATAAATCAGAGATAAATATATTAAACAAGAGTGGGCCTAGATGTCTGCCCTGGGGTACGCCGGAAGTCACGTCGATTTCTTTAGATAGAAATCCTTGAAATCTAACCACCTGAGTTCTTCCGTCGGTGAACGAATGTGAAGTGATGCTTCAGGCGATGGCAGGAGAGAGCAGAGAGTTTTTGTAAAGTAGGAAAACGCAGGATCGTACTATTGGGCGGAATCGAACAATAGACTTCTGGAATGATAGTCAAGCACCTTAATCCTTTGGCTACCAAAGCCGAATAACGTAAGAATTCAGCAGTCTCAGGGCACAACCGTTTTGTACGGTTTGGCTGAGCACCTCTTTAAACACCGTCCAGATGTCTGTGTTACTTGATTCTCTTATATTATTATTAGGCGATTTTCCAGCAAACTTATCTCCGTTATTGTTCTCAAAATTTACTGAAGCAGGCGATAGAAAAATGTCTAAGAGCTTCAAATGAGTGAAGTTTTTCGCTCTATTCCAAGGATGTTTCGGTAGCTTAGGGATTAAGGCGTCTGGCTACCATCACAGAGGTCCCGGGTTCGAATTCAGGCTGCCCCATGGTCCTTCGCCGTTTCCACCTACATAACTTCCCTTCTTTCTTCCTCCCTCTTTACATTTTTGATTTCTTCTGTCATAGCCTTCCTAGCCCTTTGCCGCTCCACCAAAGCGCATATCATCAGTTGGTTGATGAGATTCAGCTCGTGTCAGGAGGCATAACACTACAGCGAGTTTTTTCTCGATGCCCCGCTGTCAGAGTCGCGATAGTAATGGTTGAAAAGTAGGTTGAACAAAAGAATATCACAGCTTGGTTTTGGCAGTTCCTTCCATCATTTCTTCCTCTCTTTACTATCTTCCGACTAGAACTGCTGTTCGACATTGCACTCTATACGATAAAAATAGATCGTCAACAGTAGAAACGGCCTTTCCTGAGCCTCTAGTCTCACATAAAAAGAGGGGGAGCCATCATTTTTTGATTGTTGTCTTAAATTTGCAGATCGGCCCCAACAACACCGTCCTTAACACACAATTGGAAATCAAGATGTAAGCCAAGTTACTAATAACAATGGTGAGCTTTTTGTTGACTTTTGTAGTTCCCACCAATTCATGGTAGGAGGAACTTACTTTTGCCACAAGAAGAAACACAAAGAGACCTGGGTATCAGAGACATCCCAACGGGATGCCATAAACCATAAACGGTTTAACGAAGATCTTCTGCGGGAGAGCATTAAAAGACGAGCCAACCAAACCGTTCCTGACGATAAATATCGAAAAGCTGTGGAGCACAACAAAGGCCGCTATATTAACAACAGCGCAAAAAGCATTGGTTATGTCCAAAGAAACCAGCAAGACTAGATCTCGGACACAATGTGGAACAAAATAGAACAAAAATAACGTGAACTCTACAAGCGACCCGGAAAGACGTGAACAACTTGAACGGAAATGGTCCCATTTATACCGAGAGGTAAAGAGAAGTGTCCGGCGTGATAAAAGGCGGCAGATAAATGAGCTCGCAGAAACGGAAAACGCGGCAAACACAGGCGACAGTGAGGTGCTGTACTAAATTATTAAACAGCTCTCGGGAAAGCACTCTACTAAAAAGCATACCGATAAGAGTGCGTGTGGAAGGCTGCTGTGCCGCACCTGCATAGGCTGGTGCTGAAAGTCGAGTCGTCACGACACGACAAATTGCTTGAGTTATAGAAAGGGACTTTTCAATCGAATTACGACTTCAGTACCGGGCCTAAACTCAACTTAGCATTTTTATTCTAGGTCCCTCTGCTGAAAGTCGTGATTCGACTGAAACGTCACTTTCTTTAAACTCAAACGACTTATCACGAAACACGACTCGACTTTCAGCACAAGGGGCCCATATTAACACCTTGAGAATCATAATGTAACAGTCGACAGAATTACGATCCTCCCTTTACCTTGCTTTCGTAGACTATGAGAAAGGGTTCGACTCGGCCAAGAGGATCTTTATATGACAGGCACTATGGCAACGTGTACTGCCTGATAAAATAATAGAATTGATAAAAGCCCTATGCAACAATTACAAATGCAGAGTTCTTCACAATGGAAAATTGGCCGACAGCTGTGAGGTGAGTTCAGGAGTTCGACAAGGATGCCTGACGACCAATCGGACGCGTTCCACAGTTCGAGTTATCGAAATCGGAATTCAATTTCACTCGAATTAAATATATGTCACATAAATGGGATTGAAATGTGTAATATCTAATTTCGTTTTCGAGTGTATATTCGATAATCGAATTGTAGAACATCGCCGAATATGACGATACTGGGCCTGACTGTGAATGGCGTTTGAAGCGATAATGGCGCGGTGACTGAAAACGGAATCCTAGTTTTCGTAAAAACTGACATTTGTAGGAAGAAACGAATTCAGGCGTATCATACTTCGCCAACTATGATACGCTTAAATTCGTTTTTTTTCCGAGAATTATGATTCCGTTTTTCAGTCCCCGCGCCATTTGTCACATAGTAGAGTATGCTGAGATTTCGTTGGTCCGACGTATTAAGTTCGAGACACCCATATCCGCGTGAAAACTTAACTCAAGGTATTTGCGGTGCAGACATGGAAATGTGGGGACTGACTGGTAAAATTGTTACTTTCTCGACAAACGGTGCGGATGTGTCCCGGCCTTTGCAGTGGACGATATCCGGCATGACGGGCTAAAAACTATGAAACAAAAGTAGACACCTACTACTTAGCAAGTTAATATGAGCGAAATAGAGCAGACACCTTCAACATTAACGAAAAAAAAGAAAAGCAAACTCCAAGTCCCTTTTTTAAAACTTTTTATTTCTCCATTCAATTAAAAAAAACCTTATTTTCTCGCTGGATTGTTTTGACGAGCAATATCCTTAGGGAAAGTTCGTACTGGTGGTGTACGAATGCGACGAGCTTCCTTTGATCTGTTACGGACAACCTTAGAGTGGATAGCGCACGACACACAGTAGTGGAGCTTTGCGTACAGCTTTGGGAGGGCGTAGGCTGCAAAAAGGAAAACACATTGTAGAACAATTTATATAAAATTATAAAGAATATATGAAACAAAATCAGATAGCAAATAATGTAATCATGCGGTAATCTCATATAAAATTGGTGGATATGCAGTTTGCATCATGCTTTTAAATATTGTTAATAGCTTAGATTTAACCACATCAAAGCATCCCCATTTATATTTATATTTTGGTTAGTAAGAAATGCAATTAGTACTTTTAGAATTAGACAGTAAGGATGCATTTTGTTGGGATTAACCCATTACAGTAATGCTGTGTTGCCTACTTACAATCATAAACGGAAGCTTCTTGAATATCCCTGACGGCAGCAGCCTCAACAATATTCCTAATGACAAACTTCTTAATCGCCTTGTCCTTGGGGACACATCGTGCACAATTTGTGCACCGGACAGGCTTTACGTGTCCGCGGTTGTGCTTGCATCGTCCTCCGTTACGGCGCTTCTTGGTCTACAACAAAAAATGTTAAAATTTAGGTTATGTATGATCAAATATTTTTCAATATTTATTTATTTTAATAAGTTTTCGTTCATATAGAAATTCACTTATTAATTGTTTTATTTCAAAATGTAAAGTTACTTCAATTATTACAATCACAGATAGAATTTAAAAATTAATATTAATCCATTAAAGTTTGACATTTGCAAAACGTGGCTGGGCAAATTATATTGAATTGAAAGGCAAAAACAAAGTTTTATAATGATAACTTATAGCGGCACTACATCTTTGCATTTTTTGTTAACTTTTTAATTCATTTAAGTGAAATTTTACTCATTTTTTATGCGAAAACTTATAAAACTTTAGAAGACGTACCATTTTGATTGATTATTCCAATGGAAAAGAGCGGATGTAGAGAAAGATGTAAAAATGGCGGTGATATGACAGTAAGTTGGTTGTGATTCAACTGGAATAGTTTTCCACTTCCCTTTTTTTATGGAAAGTAAAATATTAAAAAAAAATTAGTGTAACGTTAAATAACTGAAAAAGAAATTGTAAAAAAATTATTAATAAGGAGAGTATTTTGGATTTATATAATAAAGATTTGAAAGAATAGCATAAGCAAGATTTTGTGCTAATGATACTTAAAAGTAGCATATATGGAATATATAACATTCTTATGTTTACGCGATTCCAAACACAACAAGTGTTCCCCTTCGTACATTTCTCTGTAGCTACGACAAAGGAGGTTCTCGGGAGACCTAGCTTGGCAGTGTGGTCCCCTATAGGCCAATGTGCCGTAATGATTGCTGTAATATATCTTTAGGAACTGCTGCTTTTGTGAAAGAATCTAAGCTTAGATATCACCCTTACTACCCATCATCATGTTCATCATGTCTCTCCCGTTATGGGGCAATGTTTAGTAGTAAGCTTAGCTCGAGATTAGAAAAAGGAAATGATAGGTTAAGGGTAGAGGATGAGGCAGCGAGCCTCCGCGGAAAACGCAGCAAACGCAGGCGACAGTAAAGTGCTATACCAAATTACTAAACAGCGCTCGGGAAAGCACTCTACTAAAAAACATGCTGTTAAGAGTGCGGATGGAAGGGTGCTGTGCAGCGACGAGCAGCAACTCCAAAGATGGAGAGATTACTCCTTCGCCGCCCAGAATAGTTCACTTACATAGGAACTTCAGGAAAACAGCAACAAAGCACAGCCAATAAGAAGAACCACTCGGGTCCCATCCGATTACAGAAATAGTAATCGCAATTCATGCAATGGACAATGGTAAAGTAGCTGGAAAAGATGGCATCTATGTCTACCTAGGTAGTCGGCGTCCTCATTCTCAATATGATCCTAGATCCAGGAACCCAAAGAAGGGCCACGTTATGCTTTCCACTAAGCCTTTTCAGCTCAGCTCTGTAGCTTTGAAGGTTCTGGGATAGCAGATAGGATAAATCCATGCTGCGATACCTCTGGCGTCTGGAGCCGTCAGTGAATATTCATAAATCAAACTTCTTCGAGATATCTCTATTTCTCCGCTCTATGCTCAATGTTCCAGTCTCTGAAATATCTCGTGATGCAAGTCTGTTGTGTCTGAAGTACGGTTGCCGCGGCAACTGGGGACCTATTGGCAACCCATACCCGAGTATCGTCCGCGTACTGAATGCATGAAGAGCCCAGTTGAAGTACGTTGTTATGTGGGCAGTCGTGGACAAAGACGTTGAACAATTTTGGGCCAAGTATCCAAGTATCCCTGCGGGTACTCAGTAGAGTGCAGTTTCTCGAAACGGAACTGAGGCTTTGGAATAATCTCATTGGTCGTGCAGAAGTTCTAAGTTCTTTAGGCTGACCTTTTCGGTTAGATAGTAGGGAAATAGGCCTAAGACCTAGAGTTTGGACTCTTTCGACTTTGGAAATGGGAACAATCTTGACCTCCTTCCAAACATAAAGGAAGAAGCTGTTGCATAGGCAGTTCTTGATGATGATGGTGAGGTGCTTAGATAGCGTGCTTCCACATTTTTTTATGAGTAAGTTAGTTCCAGCGTATCTCTTGAGTTTGAGTCCCATTCAATTTCTGATTGAGATGTAAATAAGTAATTTTTGTCATTGGACTGTCCGTACTCTTAGCGCTTGAGAAGGGAACCAGGGGTGGGGCCCTCAAGCCGAACCTTTGACATAACCGTTTTCACGTTCGCGTTTATGACTTCGTTACGTAAGCTCCTCTCTGAGCGACCTCTTTATTTTTGGCAGTTTTTGTTTGTACCAGGTATTAGTGCTCTCATGAATTAATGTGAATTCTGGAGGCAAGCTCCTTGTAACTATGTGAGATTCTCTTCCCAGCCCTATCAAAGTGCCGCTTCAGGGCTTGCACCCAGCTTTTGCGTAGTTTGAACAGTTTGAGTGTGGGAGGCAACAGGAATTTATATTTTAGCTTCTTCGTGGGCACAAGTGTCGTATCAGAGTCGGTGCATTCTAGAAGAGCTGTGGTGAAGTTTTTAATGTTGATCTCGATGTCGTCGTTGGGCAGGTTCCGATCCGAGGGTATGTTAATCAGTTCCAGTCTGAGTGTTAGGTCCCTTTTGAAGTTCTCCCAGTTGGTATTCTTAAAAGAGGTAACGAATCACTGTTCAGCCTTTTCAAAAACAAATGTTACAGGGGGCGAAACGCTATGATGGTCCGAGGGGTAAGCGAACCTCGAGCAGGTAGTTCGTTCTGCATTTTGTAAGTTTACAGAAATAATGAAAAAGTCCAGGAACGACGCTCCTCTAGACAAAAGTAAGTTACCTACCATGAGTTGGTGGGAGCCACAAGAGTCAACGGAAAGCTCACCGTTGCTGTTAGTGACCTGGCCTATGTCTTGATTTCCTATTATGTGTTCAAGGCCGGCGTTATTGTAGCCGATCTTTGCGTTTAAGTCACCCATCAAAACAATGATATTTCCCTTTGGAATAGAGCGAGAAACCTCATTTAGACGCCTTTAGAACTTGTCTTTGATGGCATCTTCTGCGTCTTCTGTTGGAGCATATCATTGGACTGGACTACGCCACGGCTTTCAGTTTCGTTTCTCCCACAATATAATGTTACGTTTTTACGGCTTAACGGATTCGTAGGATTAATTAAGGAATACACTTTTTAATTACCCACACAAAATTTATTTATTTAAAATTTATTTAGTTCACTATAATCACTTTCAATTTAATAACTCGCACTATTAAATTCTATCTATCGCTTTATAGTTCAATTTTAAATCACTACTTTTCACTGTTCTCACTTTAGAACACTTTTATCGCCTTTCAAATCAAAACTGACTCTCTTAGCGCCTGCCCCCCCCCCCCCCCCCCTTTATATCCCAGCTCCACCTTTATCTAACTTCTGGAACCTTCGTCCCTTTTCTAGTGCCTAGTGGTATGTTCGTTTCTTTTCGTCCAGATGCTTGAAGTTGTCTTCACTTATCGCTCGTTCCAATTTTAGTTTGATACATAAATCACATCACATCAACCAGAGTTGCTACCGACAATCGTTGATTATGCTTTTTAACAAACAGATGGCGCATAAATCATCACAATAAGGACTCACCGTTTGGGCAGATATGTTTCCCCGCGTCGGGCCATCTGGTCTCGCTGAGTCCCAGGATCATGATATTATATCGTTTCATCTCGTTGAGGACTTCATCCAGCCGTACATCAGCACGCAGTGTTCTAACATTCCATGATCCGATTCGTGTCCTTGTTCGGAAAGCAAAGGTCGTCATCGTGTTGGTGGTGATCGAGGTGGGATTAGGACTTGCTAACAGATCTGCTAGGTGTTTGTCTGCAGTGAATCTTCTCGAGTCTTCCTTCCTTTGGAGGGATTTGTTAGCTGTTCGCCCCCCTCAACGATATTTTAAGAAGAAATAAAATATAAAATGTTTCATCTTTTAAATTTTTTACTTTTAAACCTCTTAATTTTACTTTACGTAAGTACTTCACTAAACAACTACTCAAATATCTACAGTACATTCCCAACTTTCAATCTACTACATTACACTGTATACAATCTGTCAAACAAGTGCATAAATGCGTATTGTGCCGGACTCAAAAAATTCTTATAATTTATAACGAAAAAGGTGAAATAAATTCATATATAATAATATTTATTTAAAGTGCTATGGATGTTATTATGTAAGTAATCTAATATTTATGTTAAACATCTAAACATTAACATCTGGAATATTAATTTGAAATATGAAAATCCACTGGGGGCATGTGAGAGAGAGTGTGAGGTGCAGCTTGCGAAATGCTGAGTAAAAAGTGCATTCTAGAGTCGCGATTTGCAAGGTGTTTACCTAGGAAAATAAATTTAATTACAAAATATGGTGAAAGTTTGGAAAAAAAAATGGAAAATTCAGGTGCCCCAGTTGAGTCATCTGCAAAGGCCTGTCAATTTTAGTTTTTTATTGGTATATCAGCTCAGCGGTTTCCAGGTGAATTTTCCGTAGAGAATTTTTTTATCAATAGGAGTTTTCTTGTTGTTGGTTGGTTAAGTAGGTAGGAAGTTGTTATGGATTTTGATTTATTACTATTGAGTTTGAAATGAAATGTTTAATCACGATCATGCATAGTTTATTTTATAGTATTTAATGACAAACAGATTTCGAGATTTACTAGGTGGAAATACAAATGTTTCTGCTCGTTTATTGTTTGTGGAAAATCACACGTTTACCACACGAAATGAGGAATAAAAAGCGATAAGAAATCTTTTCAAGTAATTCTCTTCTTTTCCCGCACTGCTCGCTTATTCAGAAAAACATTAGATTAGACTGAATCCACTATAGGATATTAAAATGGAATCAGTTGGCGTTCGGCAATCCGGCGCCGCCGTTAACTCTCCGTGACAGTAGAAGACGTCCGCCCATGCTGTGTTGCAAGTCTATATAGTGCTGTCACTCGATCACGACTAGTTCGACATTGGAGTTGTGCGTGCTGTTCTTGAGTTTCTTATATATATGAACAAAAAGTTTTCAATTTATTTGTGAAAAGTGTCGCTGTTTGTTTATCCATCTTGTAATTAATTAATTGCGACTAAAGCCATGGCTTCAGCACTTAGAACATTTGTACGGAAAATGTCGACATCTCAAGAAGTCAAGCATATTACAGTTGTTGGAGGAGGCCTTATGGGATCTGGAATTGCTCAGGTAGGTTTTTTTTGTTCTATCTAGTTTGCATATTTATGTAAATTATATTTTTTCTTAATCTTAATCTATTTATAGTTTACAAAACAAGAATTTATATTGTATATAGATAGAGAAGTGGATGATTATTAAGTTGAAATCTTTCTATAAAAAGACCTTTCGACCCGGCAGGGGTCAAAGTACAGTTCCTCTCTATATAGAGGAGATGAGAATTGAAAATTTCTTGAAAGAAAATTTTTCACATCATGAAATTATAAAAAATGAAATACTGATAAAAACTCTGATAACACACAAATTAGACCTTTAAAATATCACGAGAAATGTGGTGATAATTAAATCCCAATTCTCACATATAATATCTCGTCAACTATATTGTACAAGCTATCGATCTCTCAGCCGGCGGTTGAAAAACTACATAAATATTTATTTATCTATTTTTACTTCATTTTTTTCCTTTCCTATTAAATAAATACAAAAAAAAAATATACATATATTTTTTTTTTGGTGATGTCGCTATAAAAATTCACTCTCATTTGTATATAATATATAACACATGACGGCACTTGTGTCTTGTGTGATTAGAGCGAGCGCTAGGTTGGAGTTGTTATCACTTTTATTTTATAAATCGAGCGGGAGGGAAAATATTTATAGATTCTTCTGTTGTTCTCACCCCGTACATTTTACACTGAAATTGGAAAGTTAAATATCTCGTGGGAGTTTTGTTTTTCAAGATTATTTCTGTTGTTTTTGCATAATTTCTTTCTTCTTGGCAGAGTCATAATTTTATTTAGCAACAAAAACTGTTGACCTTTTGATGGTCAAATTAATCAAATGAGGTTTTATTTTTTTAACATATTTTCTTTTTGGTTGCTTTTAAGGGGTCGTCCATAAATTACGTGAGGTGATTTTTGGGATTTTCCGACCCCCCCTCCCCCCATGGTGAGATATCGTGAGATTTGTCCCGACCCCCTCCCTCCCCCCTAATCTCACGTGAGATTTTTCAAATTTTATAAAATCCATAGTATTTACATTAAAAATACGAAATTACGGTCGTAACCACAGAGTTTGAATATAGAACTGCAGGAAAGGCCCTCGCGTATAAAATTCGTGTACGTAACCGTAGTGAAATCTAGTGAAAGGTGTGTAAAAAGTTCATCCACATCATAAGGGCCCAATTTACACACAGTTCGCTAGCAGGCCGTGGCCTGAAAGTTTTAGCCCTGAGGCCAAGTATTACCATACACTCACCGGCCGCCAACTATATGGCCTGAAGTCCAAGAATGCCTGTGGCTCAAAAAAAAACTGACAAAAATCGAATTTATCGTCAGATCTGAGTTTCTATTCACTCTCGAGCCGTGAATTGACGAGAAGAATTCACGCTGTATCCACTCATAAACAGAAAACAAGGCACGAGCTAAGCGTGAAAACCATCCACACTCGCGTTCGCTTTTTTTTGCGGGCGTTCACGGCGCGGCGTGAGGCTGGAGCCGCCTTGAAGCTTTCGTTGAGGCCATGAACATTTTTGCGCTTGAATTAATAGCCTGCTATGCTAAGCAGTCGTTTTCACCTGTGTGTCTGTAGACAATCATGATTTCATCTGCATACCACGGCCTGTCTGGCGGATACCTGAAGTATCATCCCTCAGTTAGACTGAGTCAAGCTTAGTCATGCTGGTCGACCTGGTCTGACAGGCCACTCCCTACCGGCGGCCTGTAAGTGAAAGTACATCTTGTTTTACTTAATTTAACCCAGTTTTCTCGCAATTTTACACTGTTTCTTTAAAACAAAAAAATTACGTGATATTTGCCGAGACCCCCCCTCTCCCCCACGTGAGATTTGGTGAGATTCGGCTCGACCCCCTCCCTCCCCTAAACGCCTCACGTAATTTATGGACGACCCCTTAATGCAGCCGGCTTTTGTTTAGATTATGCGTTTTACCTAAAAATAATACTGATTTTCATATAACTTACATTTCATGTTTAATAAATGAGCAATTATCACGATTTATATGAAATTTGCATCGCAGATAATTTTTAACGTAGGTAGGTAGGCAGTTAGGAGCGGCAGTCACATCTTAACTGGATGCTGACACAAAATTGTTGCTGAGGTGCACTGTTTTGTAGTCGCATTCGTGAAAAACTTTTGCGTAAGAAAGGCAGTGAGCTATAACTCTTCTATATCTAGTTTTCTACTTCCCCCAAATCCTTGAAGAAAAGGTTTCCAACTACACGGTGTCTGATGATGGTCCGAGCCGAACAGCTGCAGAGAAAGGGCCTCACCGGTCTGTTGTTCTCCATAGCAAGGGTAGTAGTCTCCACGCTTTTTCATTTTCGGCTCTATCCTTCCAGTTTTTTATTCCCAGGATCCTGGTGTCTCCTAAAATGTCATCGTATCACCTCTTTGGCCAGTTGCACACGGGCCAACAACCAACCAACAGAAATCTGCTGTAATCGGTCATTCGCTTTTGAAATTCGATGAACAGTCCAACGCAACCCACTTCTCGGCTTCACTGACGACGGTACCCTGCGTTACAATAGAGTTACCCTTCTAGCACAGGAGGTGCACTGCTCAGTGGCTCAGCTAAGACATGCAGACATACATAAATATTAAACAACATATAAGAGCACAAAACATCAAACGGAGAAGCGTGCAAAAACAAAAGGGAGTGGGACACGCAGGGAGTCACGCTACATTAAGGAGTCCTTTTTACTCTTATGGCTTCGACAATGCACGTGCCAGATCTTGTCTTGATGACCTTGAATCTATTAATAACGACATTAAACTCATTCTAGATTGGAGAAGCAAAATCGTGTCGAATTCAACTCCACCAAAACTAAGTGCTGTCTCACCTTCAATAACAAATGCAACACTTCTCCATCCATGACAGTAGGTGCTAATGGCCGATCCATCCCTTCACATCTTAGGCGTTACATTAACCAAACACTTGCGATGAGATGACCACATATTCCAAATTTGGGGGCCTCGGTAGTCTAGAGGTAAGGCGCCTGGCTACCATCCCAAGGGCCCCGGGTTCGAATCCCGGCAGCACCACGGTCCTCCGCATTTCTTCTTCCATCTTTACATTCTTGATTCCTCCTGTCATGGCCTTTCCTAGCCCTTCTCCGCTCTACCAAGTGCATGTCATCGATTGGTTGATGAGATTCAACTCGTTTCAGGAGGCATAACACTCCACCGAGTTGTTTCTCGATGCCCCAATGTCAGAGTCGTTATAGTAATTGTTTGGGAGTAGGTGTAATAAAATATCGCGGCTGGTTGTGGCAGTTCCTTCCTGCACTTCCCTCCCTCTCTTCACTATCTTTAACTAGAGCTCCTGTTTGCCATTGCACTCTATGAAAAAAAAATTGATTGTCGACAGTACAAAGGAGCTTTCTCTGAGCCTCTAATCTTTCTCTAATCGACAAACAAGCAAGTTCATCCTCCAGCCATCGGCCCGTGCTTTAATAAACAAGTCCTACATTCGGCCGCTTCTCGAATACAATTCTTGGCGCTCCGAAAACCACCCTGGCGTGATTAGATAAAGTACAAAAAAGGGCATTCTAACTTATCGGTGCCGTTTGCTCCACGATCGACTCCTTGAGCCACCGTAGGAATGTAGCAGCACTGACAAAACATTATCGCTACTATCACAGTGTCCGCTCCATCGAAATTAACGCTCTCCTGCATCCACGGCAATCTTATACCCACAACAAGTGATGAGTAAGACAAAACAAGACTGCAAGATCAAGTTAGCAAAACTTTTTACTCATCACTAAGCGCCAAAAGTCTTGCAGTGATGAGCAAAAAGTCTTGTCTTGCACATTTCATGTTCTTCTTTGATTCGTTAGCTGGCGGTCCCAGCGGGACCTCCCCGCAACGGTACGCTGCTGTCGGTGCCGCTGGCTCTCTAACTCCATTCACGATTCGTTTCCATTCTTGACGATTTTTGGCGACGTCTCGAGCCTCGATAACTGATAATCGTTGATTTTTTAAGTCCCGCTCGATATTCTCTACCCAGTTTTTTATTTCGATTTCGATCGCTGAATCCAGTCTGCCGGACGGTCTCGCCAGAGAAGCTTACGCGGCAAGCGGTATTCGGCAAACATGTCCAAACAACCGTAGTCGATGTTTTTGTATATCTTCTTCGATCAGTGTCTGTTGATCGTATCTTTGTCTAACTGTCTCATTTCGAAGGCGATCGCGTAGTTAGACACAGAGAATCTTCCTCAAGCACCGCGTTTGGCAGACCTCGAACTTGTTGACGTCCGGCTTGAGCAGTGCCTACGTTTCCGATCCATAAAGAAGAATCGGAAGGATTAACGTTCGGTAAAGGCGTACTTTCGTTTTGATTGAATATTTGTTCGTTTCCATATATACCACTTGAGCTAGGTGAATGTTGCTGTTGCCTGGCCGATGCCGCTGTGAACATCTGCCGTCGATGCTACTTTCTTTTCCTCAACCAATGATCCCAAATATTTGAACATCGGAAGACTCGAATGCTTCACGCCCCGCGTCGAACACAAATTTGAAGAGAAGTGACGAAGCAAAGTCTCCGGACACCTGTTCGAATTGGGATTTTCTTTGGATAAGTCGCTTCGACTACGAACCATCGAGTTGAGCCATCGGATTTGAAATTGATGAAAACGACGACAGTTGCCGCAAAGAATTCTTTCTTCCATTAGCTTAACGGAGAGCGAATATTTGATCAATGCATCCTCGATGTGGTCTAAATCCCGCTTGTTCTTTCCGGCTCGTTTGCTCTGGATGTTTCTGTAGCCTTGAGGAGGCTAATACTGCGATAATTCTTGCATTCCCGACTTGCACCTTTTTTCAAAGTTGTCATAGTTTGTATCTCCCTCCCGACAACGGGATAAGGTTACATATGGGCCCCTGTGCTGAAAGTCGAGTCGTCACGACACGACAAATCGTTTGAATTGAAAAAAATGACGTTTCAGTCGAATCACGACTTTTAGTACAGGGGCCTACACTCAACTTGGTGCTACGATTCTAAGCCCCTGTGCTGAAAGTCGTAATTCAACTGAAACACCACTTTATTTAACTCAAACGACTTGTCGTGTCGTGACGACTCGACTTTCAGCACAGGGGCCATGCATTTTATTGCTTTATCGCTTTATAAATGAGCCCCTCGAAATGAAAACTCCGCAAAAAAATAAGGAAAAAATGCATCAAATGCGTCACATTTGAAAATGATTATGATTGATGCATCGTAAAATTTACATGAGAAAGAAATTATATTTCAGGAACATTTGTATCTTGGGTCACTTGTTGCCTAGGTACATTTGTATTGAGGGATATTCAGATGGCGCCACGCTGGACCAAATATCTTTCTTAGCATTTTCCATGAATCAGTATCACCAGAATACTATAAGCAAATACCGCAATGTGGAAAAGTCACTAATTCTCCAAGAATGAACATTTCATTTGTTTATATTAAATTGTAATATTTTTTATGCCTTGAAAATTTGCTGCATTGCGGCCTTGAAATGTCTGTCTTTATGTCTGCCACAACGTGGGCTGAAGCACGTAATTTAAGACAAGTTTCCTACAACTTATTGTTTACCTCGGCGTATAGAGTTTCTTTTCTTATTGAAAACTTTTCATGCAATTTATTAATAACAATACCCCCATTCCACCAGTTGCGTTTCAACCAGATTGTGTCTTTATTTTCCGATTTTTGTTTTGACTCACTTTGTTTTTAGCAAGTAAGTGTTTTAATTTAAATTAAAAACATTATTTTGTTGCAAAAATTAATCATGATAAAGACATTGTAGCTGAAAGTGAAGTCGTTATCTTTCTGTTTGGTTTGTAATGTTAAATTCGACTAACATACTTCTTAACTAGTTTAATGAATATTACGTTATTATTTTTCGCTAATGACATTCTAATTATATCACCGTAATGAGGAGATTATGATCGGCTGTACATCTGTTTCGTGTTGATATTTGCTTTTTAAAAGTTCAGTGTGGCAATTTGTAACTTTTGATTATAAATTAAGATGGAACGACTCATTAACTATTCTTTTTTGCCCGCCATTACATTCCATTAAGAATAATTGGCCTTCTCGGCAATATTTTTCTAAAAAGGTCTGTTTCCTCTTTTTCTTTCCATGTCATTTATCATTATCATTCTTATAGTTGCTAAATCTAAATAGTTTAGGAGTGGCGGAGAGCGTGGGGATAAAAGGAAAAGTGCATACACAGCTTTAGATGGGGATCCACACCCAAAATATTTCATGTACACATAATAATCCAGATCGTTGGAGGGCCGTCTCGGTCGCTGGCGACGAAGGAACGAGGTCGAAGGACCGCACACACGCAAGGCTTGTCATACCAAAACTAAAGAGCTATTAATAAATTATAACTGTATGTAGACCCTAAACTTTTTAAACACCGCCACATTTAAAAAGCGGATAGCCTCATGGGAATCCCGAAAGAGAGATTTCCTTGAAGATCCTCATGAGAACCCCACATGGCAAATGATGAGCTTGTCGAAAATGTGCTTTCCCTTTAGTTTCCTTATGAGCACCTCATGAGGTATGCTCTATCAGTTTCTCATAAGACCCCTAGGGAGATAAAACCCATTACAAATGAATTCATCATCATCATCATTGCGCTCCTTTAATCCCTCATGGGACATAGGGCGGAAACAGTTGCCCTCCAGCGGACTCTGTTTTGCGCGACAGCTCTCAGTTCCGACCAGGATCTCCCAGTTGTTGCGGCTTCTGCTAGTAGGGTTCTCCTCTACGTTGTTCTAGGTCGTCCTACTCGACGGGATCCTTGAGGATTCCAGTCAAGGGCCTGTTTGGCTAGATTTTCGTTTTCGCGTCGCAAGGTGTGGCCAACCCAATTCCATTTCCTCCGCCTGATTTGGTTGTCTATCCTTTCTTGGCCGGCACGGCGCCATAGTTCTTCGTTTGAAATTCTATCTTGCCAGCGGATTTTTAGGATACGACGCAGGCATCTGTTGATGAAGACTTGTAGGCGAATGAGTCAATACAAAAATCGGCCTTACGTATTCGGAAAATCTTTTAAAAAAGCTTTGAAGAAGTATCCTTAAGTTTTAGTTTACTTATACAAAACTTTAGTTTTTGTTGTTGCACTGTTTCATATTCCAGGCAATTATGTTGGTGACCGCCAAGGGTGTCATTTAGCATACTCAGTAGATCGCCTCTGGTTCGATTTCAGAGGTCAAGCAGCATTGGACTTGATTAGTACTCAGTTGGGGGCCGCACTGGTAAAACGACGCCCGCATTTAAAAATAGAAAGCTTTCGACACCACTGTAGTTATTACTCCACATATCCACGGCGAAATTCTCAAATATTTCGGCATCCTTTATTCCATTGGCAATGATTTTTCTTCAAGGTGACATTCTTTATGACGAGACTTGTAGGCTTTATAGGGCAATCCACTGTGGGCCCACATGAGGTAGTGGGACAAGCCTCATAGAGGCCCTATCTACACCACACAGCCCAAATGCTAGACGGGCATAACAATTTAAAACCATATAACTCAAATAGGAAATAAAAAGCCAAGCAAGGTCTGGATGGAGTTGGAGGCAGAGGCAATGTGCCTTTCGTTGGAACCTTTGGTTTTTGTACAAGTTCATGAATACTGATTGTGAAAGATTGTTCTACAGGCGGGTTTTTCTATTCATGAATCAATCCTTTGGTTATCGTTGCGCGAAAAGGATTGTTACAAGCTGTGAGTATAAGCTGGGGATATTTATTACTTCGATGGTCAGTTGCCGTGGCAATATCGATAAAATTTTACCAGAGCTTCTACATACTAATGGCCTTGGGGCGATCGCGTATCAACTTAATTTATAAGTTTTACACAAAGCCATACAACAAACTCCTTCACGATCAGAATGATCAATGTGAAAACTCCCGCGACCATTGAACTCACGGCCCAATCTCGTTCCCTAGTTAAACCATCTGGCTCGGCCCGTAACACATATAATGCATATTTATATTGAGTCCTCGGATACCGGCAGAGGTGATGTGGGGCCTTGCTTCACCGCTATAAATACTACCTAATAGCGCTAATAGGTCTTCTGATATGTGTGTAACTTCAAGAGTCTGAATAAACTCCGGACAAGTACGGGGACCACCAAGTTTGCGTAAAAGCTTAGGCAAAGATAAAGACTACTCCTCAAGACCCTAGGAGTCGCCCTTAGTACTACCAGTTCGTCATGTCTAGTAGTTAGCTTGGTTTGAAAAATAGAGGCGAATAGGAAAAGATGGACCCCTCTAAGGAAATGTCGAAGAAACTTACGTTTGAACTGTAAAGCTGGCTTCGCACGGTGCGCGATTTTGCGGATCATCACGCACGGCCGACGTCCACGGACTGCCCAAGTTCGCACCGCAGCTTTAGCTGGCAAGCCTGCAGCGGTGCATAGTATCCGCCGCGAGTCGGTAACTTCCAAGGTGCGGTGCGAGCTCGTGCGGTGCGGTCCGAGGTCTTCTTCGTCTTTGATTCCACCTATTGGTGTCGCAGATAGACTTCCTGCTTGGGTTGGTAGTCGTTTTTCATTCCCATTTGTGTTCCTATGGCCGGGAACCCAGACGAGAGTGTCGTTGTACTTTCCACCAAGCCTATCTAGCTCAGCTCTGCATCGCTCCACTAGCTTGGAGCTCATCACCAATGTATCCAGAGCTTTTATAGAGGCTTGGCTATCCGCGAAAACTCCAATGCTATTTCTTTGTGTAGGTCCTATGTTCATTTTCTGACAGGCCAGCACTTCCGCTTAAATATACGAGCGTACATGGGAAAGCGCCAGGACAGTGAACTGTTAACGGTCTCTAGATAAGCCCTTGCCTCGACGCTTAGTGCCCTGATAACCCCATGGATATTTCGTTATAGGCTTAATTCACTACACCTTCCAAAAATGTGTGTAGATTGCCCGATCTAGAATGAAATAGGATTCAAAGTTTGCATGGGCTTGGTGAAAAAAAAGCACTCCCTGTTGACATCACGGAATTAGTATGGTAATTTTGTCTGTAAAACAGCGAGCTAATTTCCACGCGATTAACACGCGATTGAATAAATTACTTTAAAGTGTAATAGCTTGAATTTTACAACCCTATTATCTCAAAACTTGGTTTTACTGTCCATTAAGAAGTCACTTAAATAAATTTATTCTGAAATAGATTTAATCGCTTATTTTTATGTTAAAAAATTCATAATTTTTGCAAGTTAATTGAATACTATTTATTTTTAGGTTGCAGCAGCATCAGGCTATGACGTTGCCCTGGTTGAAATTGATAACAAAGCCTGCGAAAAGGCTTTAGATACGATCCGAAAAGGTCTTCTTCGAGTTGGTCGTAAATTACATAAGGAAAACGAAGGTGGCGAGCAGAAATATGTTGAAGACACTATTTCTCGCGTTAAGGCTTCATCGGACTTAAAGGAATCCGTAAAAGAAACTGATCTTGTAATTGAGGCTATTGTAGAAAATTTGAAAATAAAACATGAACTATTTGCGGTGATCGATGAAGTAAGCTACAAAAAACAATATTTAAGAATAAACAAATGATTACCCAATTCTCTTTTAGGCAGCACCAAGTCATGCTATCTTAAGTAGTAATACATCCTCATTACCTATAACAGAAATTGCCTCTGTTGTCAAAAGGAAAGATCGTTTTGTTGGCTTACATTTCTTCAACCCTGTACCTTTAATGAAATTACTTGAAGTTATCCGAATAACTGATACTTCTGATGATACATACAAAAGAGTTGTTGCTGTTGGAGAATCAATGGGAAAAACCTGTATTACTTGCAAGGATACACCTGGATTTGTTGTTAATCGTTTACTTGTCCCCTTCCTTGCTGAAGCTGTTCGTATGTTGGAACGAGGCGATGCTTCTGCTAGGGATATTGATACTGCTTTGAAGTTGGGAGCTAGACATCCAATGGGACCAATTGAATTGGCTGATTATGTTGGATTGGATACAACTCAACGTATTTTGCAGGGGTGGCATAAGAAATTCCCTGATAATCCACTTTTTAATCCAATTGAAAAATTAGATAAATTAGTTGAAGAGAAGAAATTTGGAACGAAATCTGGACAAGGTTTTTATAAATATAATAAGTAAAATGTGCCTCAGACAGAGAGTGAAAAGTTTATATGCATTGCATTTTCAATTTCATTGCAATTTTTATAGCATTAAAGAAATTATATTTTTGATTATTTAGAAATGAAAATGTTGTTTTTGTTTAGTCTAGTGTCTAAATCGGATATCATATTCTTGATATT
This sequence comes from Thereva unica, assembly GCA_949987705.1. Taxonomy (NCBI): domain Eukaryota; kingdom Metazoa; phylum Arthropoda; class Insecta; order Diptera; family Therevidae; genus Thereva; species Thereva unica. The sequence continues at coordinate 26,503,920 of OX465281.1, read as the reverse complement.
GTTTGTATTTTCCTCGTGCTGCCTTTTTTATTAATATGTTATAATTTATACTCAATTACGAGCCGTGTGTGATGTGGCCCAGTCACTCATTTTGGAACTACATGTGCTGTAGGCGTAAATGATTCATTTCGCGCCCAACAAAGTTTTTCAACCTGGTACCATTCCAGCATCAGTTGTGGCATTTCCTCTAGGTAGCTCGAAGAAATACTGCCCTACGATAGCGCTGGTCAAAACGACGCCCGATGCAATCAATTGAGGATTTTCAATGGCCCAATATCTGCTATTATGTTTATTAACAAATTCGGCTAAGTCGAAATATGCCTCGCCATTCACTGATGATTTTAAGTCAAAAATTTTGCTCGTCTATATGGTGCTGTAAAACTTGTTATTGCGACCTTATGCTACATAACAAATTGATATCGGCTATTATCCAGAACTACTATCAAATATGAATAGACACACCAAAATGGATCCGAAAAAAAATCGTCCTAATGTCCAGTTCAAATTACTCCAGTAGCAATCCAGTCTAGCGATCGAAACCAGCGCTGGAATGTCACTGGAATAATGTGAACCAGCACTGGAATGTACCCATTTCAGTGAACAATCTAGTCCAGTGACTGTATTGACAGTCTACTTTTTCATTCCAGTTCGCCCATTCCAGCGCTACTGAAGTAGTGTCTACGACCAATCCAGTACCATCGACCCCTTGAGCCACCGTAGGAATGTAGCAGCACTGACAAAATTTTATCTCTACTATCATAGTGACTGTTCCTTCGAGTTAAACGCTCTCCTGCCTCCACGGCAATCTTATACCCGCAACACCAGATTAACCCACTCATCTCATTCCCTCCACCTGCAACTCCCCCTTTCACGCACTCAACAAAATATGAATTCGTTTGTGAATAGAACAACTCGACTCTGGAATAATCTCTCACAGTCAGTATTTCCGAGCTCATACAACATCCAAGAGTTCAAACGCAGGGTTCATCACCATCTTCTTCAATACCCCCCCCCCCCCCTCCCCCGTACTAAGCTTACTGCTAGACATTGCACCATGACGTGACAAATGACATGACGGACTAGTAGTACAAAGGGTGACTCCTGAGCTTAGCACTGCCACATAAAAAAAAGTGCTGGATTAAACGTGCATTGTTCAGACAGTTTCACAACTCCAAACAATAATAAAGTTAACTGAAAATCAAACTCTTACCGAATGTGGGCGATATGATCCAGTCTAGCACTTGATTCACTTGATCCAGTCTTATTTGCGATTAAGACAATACAACTCCACTGACTTCGCAATAGCTTTCGATAGCGTCAATCAATTTCCGCTTCTGCGAAACTCCGCCACAAGACCAATTTTCTCCTTTTGTTTTTATACTTTTGCATCGTTTCTCAACGGCTTTCAAAAGGTTAACTAGATGTTTCTAGTTCTGTAAGTGACTGCTCGGTACGGGCGTCCCCAATGCTCCAATTCTGGAATTTATCTCTCTATGCCACAGTCAAAATCCATAGGTGTGTGGACAAGCTTGCTGCTGACTTGCGTAATGTTTCCTTCTGTTCAACTTAAAATTTTTTGCAGCTAATTCATTCGAAATATGTATTTTTTTCACACCTTCCTACTTCTAGTCTTGTCTTTTGCGTTAAATGCGGTTCTACTCGTCTGCATTGATAAAGTTAGAAATTTAGGAGTGTTTCTTCCTTTTGTGATCATATTAATTTCATTGTTGGTAAAACTCACAGGCTCCTGTTGAAACTTCGTTATCATTGTGGCTTGATGAAAAGGGCTGTGCATACGACATTACTTAAAGCCTTATTTATATTCCTCCTTCTTCAATGTACGGTTTTTCCATCTTTCCCTGCCCGATTCCGATTTATAGATTTCTAGATTTATAGTTTATTTAGTTTTTTTAAATATCTCAAAATTCAGAATTGGTTGTGTTTCGATTATGCGTTTATACTACTTTCATCTATTTAAATAGTACGCGAACCTAAATATTTAGATAGAGCACTTTGAGGTCTACAATTAGAATGATAAAAAACTCGCATTCCTTCGACTATCGGCTCAAATTTTCGGTCTAATCCGTAATCGGACATCGACAATCGGATCCGAAACTCGGTTCCGAGTAAACAATAGCCCCCAAGATAATACTGAATCTTCCAGTGAAACTCCCATCGCAATCGGATTAGCCTGGACAAATCTTCGCAGATACTAACAACTTACATCAGATTGTTCATCGTCCAATTAGGGTCCCTTAAGTTGCAGGCCAAGGATCTCATCTCCTTGACCTATTTCTTACCTCCCACCAACCCACTGCTCAGCTTCGCTGATGACAGTACAATTCGTTATTCTTACACTTTCAAAATATAAGACAAGCACGTGCCAGACCTTGTCTTCACCATTGTGAACTCGATCAACAGGGACATCAAACACATTCTTGATTAGGGCCGCAAGAATCGTGTTGAGTTCAACCCCCTTACAGCTGATGCTTCTCTTAACATCTTGGGTATAACTTTATCTGAGGACTTGCGATGTATGAGCACTATTCCAAATCGATGTATGAGCACTATTCCAAACAAGCATTCCAATGCCAAGGATTTCTTAAGAGATGCAAATTTCTTCTCCCATCAGCAGCCGAAGCTACAATCTACAAATCCTACATTTGGCTCCGCCTCGAGTATAACTCATTTATCTGAGTTGGCGCCTCTAAAACCGCCTTAGGGTGGCTGGATAAGGTGCAAAGCCGCGCCATCCGAATCATCGAAGATGACAGCCTTTGCCTTTGTCAGCCACCGCAGAATAGTTGCAGCCTTATCAAAGTTGTATCGCTATTACCATAGCGACTGTTCCACTGAAATTTCCGCCCTCCTGCCTGCACGGCAATATAACACGAGGCTAGATCACTCGGCTCATTCTCATACCCTGGAATCCGCTTTTTCGCACACATTAATATCTAAAAGTTCGTTTATAAATGAATAGTTTGGCTGTGGAATAATCTCCCACAATCAGTTTTCCCGAACTCGTACAACACCAAAGAGTTCAAACGTAAGCTTCATCGCCACCTCCTTCAACACCCCCCAGAACCCCCACCCCTGATCTTTTCTATCTTCAAACCAAGCTTGCTACTAGACATTGCAGCATGATCTAAACGACATGACAGACTGGTAGTACAAAGGGTGATTCCTAAGCCTTGTTTTCCTACATAAAAAACCGACAGACAGATATTAATTTAAATTGGACCAAGTATCGGTAGTCTAAGGGTAAGGCGCCTGACTACTATCCCAGAGGTCCCGGGTTCGAATTCCGGCCAGCCCCACGGTCCTTCGCCTTTTCCACTTTCCTACCCACATAACTTTCCTTCTTTCTTCTCCATTCTTTACATTCCTGATTCCTCCTGTCATAGCCTTCGCTAGTACTTCTCCGCTCCACCAAGCGCATGTCAACGGTTGGTTGATGAGATTAAACTCGTTTCAGGAGGCATAACACTCCAGCGAGTTGTTTCTCAAATGCCCCGAAGCCAGAGTCGCGAAATGGTTGGACGTAGGTGGAATAAAAAAAATATTGCGGCTAGGTGGGGCAGCTCCGTCCTACTTCCTCTCTCTTTCTACTCTCTATCTTCCGGCTAGAGCGACATTCTATACGAAAAAAATAGATTGTCGAACAGTACAAAGGGACTTTCCCTAAGCCTCTAGTCTATCACATAAAAAAAAGAGTGTGCGTAGGACCACACTTTAGAAGTGTTAACTTCTATGGCTAGTCTAAATGTCCAAATCAATCTTAATACAGGACGATAAGGATTAATATATTTTATTTATGAATATTGGCCTCGATTCCCAGATCCGGCGGCGCGGAAGTGAGTGCGGATTTGACACTTTGCGATTCTCAAATCCGCAGTCGCGGATTCAATTAAATCAAAAATTCGGAGTGAAGACTCACACGATAATGAAATATCCGATGTCGGATTATCTTAGGCACATTTGTGGTTTCAAATCCGCAGAAAATTTGTTGCGGATCACACTTTTAAAGCGCGGAAAATGTCAAAAAGAGATTCGCGGTTGCGGATTTGAGAATCGCAAAGTCTCAAATCCGCACTCACTTCTGCGCCGCCGAATATGGGAATCGAGGCCATTCTGTTAAAGTTTATTTAATTGTTACTTATATACACTCACTCCAAAATGTGTTGCAATGTTTTGGAAATTAAACTATTTGTCTTAAACTTATCACACAAAGATCGGACGATGGATGACTGGGATAATGTAGTTTTTAGTAAAAAATAGTAGATAATATATATAGTAATAAATACATAGTATACATAGTTCATAGGAAATATGTAGTACATAGTACACAGTACTTATCGTCGGGTTGATGCAATAGTCACGAAACAGAAATTTTTGCTATTTTAAACATTGTGCAAATATGCAAAAAGTCATATTATATTCAGCCAAAGTCACGGATCTAAATTTTTATGGGAATCTACTGAATTCACTTTGAATTTTTTCAGAACATAGTACATAATATGCAGTACATTGTATATACATAGTACGTAATAGATAATAATAATACATAGAAAATAATATAACATACCAGTAGGGAATGGAAGTAGTGGAAAACTACTTCTACATCTACAGAAGCAGTTCAGTACTTCCATCCAGTACAAAAAAGGCATTACATTAACACGGCGATGGCCTAGGCTGGGAAGTACTTCTTTTTTCCCTTCCATAGAATGTGTTTTGGAAGTACTTATATTACATTTTTATTATTAAACTCATAATACAAAGTTATTATACTGTAAATTTTTGTAATGTAGTTTAGTTGGGGTAGGCGTGAAGGGGTGGGGTAGCTTGAAGTAAGATTAAGCGATTTATATTTATATCATAAACATAAGTTCAAATATATGTTTTTAAATTATAGATATAAAACTTAATGGCTGAGATAACTGAGATGATTAACAAAGAAAACGACCAGCTACGAAGTTTTTCAACAAGCTTTTTGCGCGAAATCAAACGCTTGTTCACCAAACTCATTCTCCTCTGCATTTACTTATAAGTCATTACAGAAAACACTAAATAAAGAAGTACTTCCAAATCGACTTCCCACAGTAAATACTTGCGATTTTCCCTACTGGGATACTACCCCAGTTATGTAAGTAAAATACAGACGCCCAGTCGAATAGGCGAAACGCCGAAACGTACATATTCCTCCATGTCGCCGAAAGTGATTAATCCAAGCAAAATATTGAAATATTGCAGCCATTTAGCTGGCTAGAGCATGGCAACTTTTAGTCGAAGCCCAGCAACAGACAGCAGCGATGGTGACACGCGCACTTTGCTGCGCACCCCTTTCTGGCTACTTGTGCCTATGCAGCTGTCTATAGCATGGAAACTTTTGGTTGAGCTCCACCTTACAAACAGCAGCGTATAATTCTATGTGTGCGAGGCAAAATAGCCCGCGCTTGGTGGGAGGGATTGGGTTTGAATGTTGCAATACAGAAGCTGCTCTCTGGGTACGAGAATATGACATGGATTTTGAGAGCGGCGTCTGCATTGCGGGAATATGAAATGAATGCTGGGAGCAGCTTCTGCATTGCAACATTTAAACCCAATCCCTCCCACCAAGCGCGGGCTATTTTGCCTCGCACACATAGAATTATACGCTGCTGTTTGTAAGTGGAGCTCAACCAAAAGTTTCCATGCTCTAGACAGCTGCATAGGCACAAGTAGCCAGAAACGGGTGTGCAACAAAGTGCACGTGTCACCATCATTGCAGCAAGTGTCCAGAAACGGGTGTGCAACAAAGTGCGCGTGTCGCGAATTCTTTGTTTTACCCCCAGCGAAAAAGTGCCAAACGCGCCTAAAGAAGTTAACACTTCAAAAAGTGATTTTGTGGCTTATCTCCAATAACTCAAATATGTACCGATAAAACCTAAGAATGAAAAATTTTAAGGAGCTGTGCAATGAAAGAATACAAATATGGAAAAAGTGTTGATATTATTAAATAACAAATTGTTAAATTGATTCAGAATATTATTGTGAATTCTTACAGTCTTCAAGCGAACTCCCAGATGTATGCAAAATTCTACAATTTTGAATTTTACGGGTTAAACCGATTTAAGGCTGATGGGCATTTGAAAGTATAAAAGTGCTTTACTCAATTTGAACATACGAAAACTTTTAGTTCTACATATCATATCAAGAGAGGAAGTTATATTTGGGAAATAGTCTAAAATTATTTTATTAAGCTATGCAAATGGAAATTCGAAAATATTCTCTGAAATAATATTCGTCTTGCTTTCTATTGACTTTTTCTTGCACTTCTAAGTGAGTTAGTACAACTTAATTTCGGTCCAAAGATCAACTGAGTCGGCTCCAACAATATTTCAAAGCAGGAAGACATTCTAGAACTTTTGGGTGAATTACACTACTGGTTACGGTATCACTGCAGAATTCAGCAATTAGAAGTCTGTAGCTGAATTCTGCCGTGATACAGCTGTGATGCAATTTGGAAATCTCTCTGTAGCTAGGTTTTAAGTAATTTTTTTTATGGGATAGTCTAAGCTCAGGTGTCACCCTTTTATACTACCGGTCATTCACGTCATGGTGTAAAGTATACGATAGGTTAAGGGAAGGGGGACGATGCATGCATGAGGAGGAGGAAGTTAACCTCTCGTTTGAACTCTTGCATGTTGTATACATAGTTCATTTTTTAAGCAGCCGGCTAGGTTAGTGATGGAACCATCGGGGTTAGCGAGAGACAGCCTCGTCGGAAAGTTGTGTCCTCTGAAACAAGTAAATCCCACTAACCAACCGACAAAGGCTGTGAATTCGGCAGTACCAGACTATCAGACCAACAAGTAGTCAAGTCTGCTTCCTGAAGACTCTTCTTAAGCGGGAATTTGGTACACCTCAAGATTACTTATACCAAAACTCAATCCTCTGCTGCATATTAAAGGAGGTCAGTCATCCATTCAGAGAAGCTTTGATAATCTTTTGTCTTTCCGAATATCAATTCAGTATCGAAACCCCATAAAATTGCTCAATTCTGCACTGTAGTATTTGTTTAAATTTTTGATTAAAAAAAGTACTTTAAAAGTCGAATTTTTTATCAGCTATCGACCTTGAACTCGTCCGAGTGCTCACGTACCGAAGATTGTGATTTCTGAGTGCACACAAAACGAAACAAAAATATATTTTGTTCCCCACAAATTCAAGTTCATGGTACAACTCATTCACATTTAGCCAGCAAATATTATTGTACGCGTTTATTTCTTTTATAATTTTTGAAGTTGATGGAATGTTTAATAATATGTTCTTATCTTTATTACATAGAATATCCCCAGGTTAGAATACTTTAGTTATTTATATGCATGTATATCAAGTTGAGGGAAATTTAATTGAATCGTAATTAATATCATTATTATCTTTTGATCTCGAATAACATTATGGGAGACACGTGTACGAACGCTCGCGCACTTTCTTCGAGTGGGGCAGCAAATCTTTTGTTTATAAATATCTCTGTTTTCCTTTTTTACAAGGTTGATGGTGTTGTTTAGGTTCATTTTAAGTCCATATGCACTCAGTAGAATTGATAATAGAGTTCGCTGTTATTACGAGCAGGGGGCAAGCTTGTTATTTATTTTATGGTAGGCTTGGATGGTGCATAACTTTCTAGTTTTTTTTTGATGAATCGTGATAATAGATGTTGTTGTTTGATACAATACATGTTCAAATTCCTTTTGTTAATAATAGAGAAGAGTAATTTAGTTTCTTTCAAGATATACCGATTGAACCTGAACCCTCACAGTTAATGGCTCGCTCCTCGTAGAGAAACCCAGCGGGAAATGTAATGGCTAGGTAAGCGAGGGGGTAATGAGATGGGCCCATTACCTTTGTGATGAAATAATAGCTTACATTTACATAGGGATGTCCTAGGGCGGTAAGTACTTACTGTAGGCATTACAGACGAGTACTTATTTCAGTTTCAGAGGTGAAGTGTATTAAGTGAATACATAGATTACCATGTAAGGCTAGCAGAATAAATTTCTGGCTACATTTTTAACATTAAAAATATTACTCTCCGAAATTACCATTGCATTTCTGCTACATTTGGTGAGCATTTTACTAGCAAGATATCTTTTTGACTACACTTGGTCACGATCCACTCCGAACGAATTTTGACGACCGAATAAACTCAAGAAGAGAGGCTTTGACAAGCCAAAGACAAAGAATAATAAAAGCACATCACATTTCCAACGAAAGTATTTCACAAGTCATTACCTAGTCGCTTACTTAGCCATTACTATGTAAAGACCTTCATTTTCCTAAAATTTGCAGTATAATTTTTCGATTACCATGTAGGTGGTTACACAAATCATTGAAGAATTCTTGGGTTACCTGAGTAACCTCTCGCTAGTTTTCCCGCCGGGAACCGGAAGATACATATACATATTATATTCACGAGCGAATTCATACCTGATTAGCCCAGTCACTTTAAATATGAACCTCTGAAAAATGCAACTGGAGATTTATCAGCGGGATTCTCTTTATTTTGGGCTCACAAATAATTTCCCAAAAGTCCATAAAGCCAATTGACCGGCTACTCGAGTTATGGAAGGTCAAAGGTCACGAAAATCAGTTTTTCTCAAATATCTAGTAAATTATCGGTTTTATGCAATTTTTGGTTAAGTAAAGATTGTTCGTGAGATGAATCTGCATAAAAATGTCCTATACGAAATTTCCGTAGAACCAATAGTTTTTGAGATATGGGTTTGGGAAAACTCGGTCATCGGGCCGCATTCTTTTCCGCACCACCTTTGAAGTATAATGCAAGCAGCGTTTTTACATGGTATCCCTAGTAGGCCTAGCCCAAAGGTTACCAAGTATAAAAAAATTTTGTTGATTATCTCTCTATCTCTTCTATCTCCACTTCTTTCATGCAGTCATCTTCATCAACATTTATCCCAGAGGAAAATAACGAAATAGAGTTGGCGTCATCATCGTTCATCTCAAGTTCAATGGTTGTATCTTCGGACATCGAATTGACATCTGGCGGGCCCGACAAGAACCATACGCAACGGGAAATTGTAATGCTACTCTTCTGCACTCTACAATTTATACGTATGTACATTAACCTCTAAAAAAAAATGCACCTGGAAATTTTCCAGCGGAATTCCCTTTATTTTTGGTTCACAAATAATTTTCCAAAAGTTCATAAAGCTAACTGGCTAACCGGCTACTCGAGTTATGGAGGGTCAAAGGTCACGAAAATCAGTTTTAGTGCATTTTGCAAAACTAAAGTACGAATATTTCTGAAAAATTGATGCCCGATGCCCGAGTTTTCCCAAAAACATATCTGAAAAACCATTGGTTCTACGCAAATTTCGTATGGGACATTTTTATGCAGATTCATCTCACGAACAATCTTTACTTAGCCAAAAATTGCATAAAACCGATAATTTACTAGATATTTGAGAAAAACTGCTTTTCGTGACCTCTGACCTTCCATAACTCGAGTAGCCGGTCAGTTGGCTTTATGGACTTTTGGGAAATTATTTGTGAGCCCAAAACAAAGAGAATCCCGCCGATAAATCTCCAGTTGCATTTATTCAGAGGTTTGACCCTTTTTTTGTATAAAGTGACTGGGCTATGATGGCATAGCAGCCGTGGGAGTCTTGTCTGAGGGTTTAAACCTAATCTGGTAAATTACACCTCAGTTTATGAAGCGAATATGGTGCATACTATACTGCATTCGCTGCATCATTTTTAGTTTCTAATAGTACTGGACAATAAAGTAGTTAGGTTAGGAATTAGGCAAGATGAGTACATTATTGACGATAGAGTGTGTCCAATCACTAAACAGGTATGCGAACCAAAATAACGGGAAGCTACCCGGTGTAAGAGGACACATAAATGTATCGATGGGAACGAGAAAATTGACAATCTGACCAAGTCCAAACCGCATTGAGAAATAAGTCGATGAGAAACAGTGCACATGCTATGACGATTTGTAAGAAGCCTCAGGTGATAAGAATGAGTGCCGCAACAAGAAGAGCGATTCTGATCCTTTAGCTTTGAAGAAGTCACCGGTCGGCTTAGTCTAGAGCATGGGTGGCCAACCCAAATGGTATCGCGGGCCATTTTTAAAATGCATTATAATCCCGCGGGCCGGGGTGATATTTTGGGTGATTCAAATTTCTTCTTCTTTACTCTCCTTTAATCCCTCATGGGACATAGGGCGGAAACAGTTGCTCTCCAGCGGACTCTGTTTTGCTCGACAGCTCCCAGCTCCGACCAGGATTTCCCAGTTGTTGCGGCTTCTGCTAGTAGGGTTCTCCTCCACGTTGTTCTAGGTCTTCCGACTCGACGGGATTCTTGCGGATTCCACTCAAGGGCCTGTTAGGCTAGATTTTTGATTTCGCCTCGCAAATTTAATTTAATATAATGTGCTGCGAAGGCAAAGAAAGAACGATGACCAATTAACCCGCGGAAACGTAGAATTATTACATTATTATTTCTGAGGATTTGCCGGTTTACGCTCCTGTAGGATATCGTAAAACAATCGCAGAAGCCTATACCCACGATAGTCACCTTCGGCTGGATTACATTGGCCCCTGTGCTGAAAGTCGAGTCGTGATTTGTGACAAATCAGGGGCCTAGAGTGGTAATGCTAAGTTGAAATTAGGCCCTTGTACTGAAAGTCGTGATTCGATTGATCTCTTTCTTAAACTTAAACGACTTGTCTTGTCGTGACGACTCGACATTCAGCACAGGGACTATTGAGCTAGTTTACAATCTACTAGACTGCGAAGTGTGGTCAAAACGGCGTACACAAACGTTAAATGCTACTTCAAGTTTATGGGTGCATGAAGAATCGAGCGAGAGATATACCCCGTTTATGACTAGGTTCAACCCGGGTTCAACGCAGTCATAAACGGATGTCGAGTTGAAACTGGGTCCACTCAACCCAACTCAGCTCGCCTACCTGGATCGAGTCGATATTTCACCTCATATACGCAAGTTGAGTTGAAATTGGGTTGAAGTGACATTTGTGTAGTTTGTTTACCAACCGCGAAATCCGCATTCGACGTTAGTTTTGTGTTCGATGTTTTTTCTGGTACAAGAAAAATAATTTTTTCGTTCTGAATTTTTAACTATCTATAAATGAGAATTTCACACAAAAATTTGAGGTTATGTTTTGATACCAATTCAACTCTATTTCAACCCAAACTGAACTCAACTCAACATCATATACGGTGGTCGAAATTTGAACTCAACCTCGACTCAACTTTTCGACCTAGTCATAAACAGGGTAATAGACGGAAAGGCCATGCATTAGAAGAGGTAGTAGTAAAAGGTTAGCCCTTCGAGAGCAGAATGAACAAAACGTGCTTGTGAGGCCATTTTTCGTAAAAGCAGGACCCAATTGAAGGCTGCGATATTTACGAAAGCCAGATTGCCATATTTATAAGTTTGAGACGCTCACAGTACGCCATTGCTAAAATAGCCATCAGCACGGAGCTTTGTCAGAAACGGAAGAATACTGATAGGTCGAAAATCCGATGGACTGGTAGGAGAAGGACACTTGGAAATGGGTATGATTAAAACATGCTTCCAAGTCGAAGATTTTTCGTAAATTCCATTTTTGGTAAGATACGAGTCGCCGTTGAAAATTAAACCAAGCTCCACAAGTTTTTGTCCCAGACATTACAACTTTTGAATGTTTGCCCACTTCAGACAAGGTGCCTTCAACCTCTCATCAAAAATCCTCTGGCAATATAGAATTACAAATTAAGAACTATTGCGACGTGCCGGCCAAGAAAGGATAGATGACGAAATCATGCAAAGGAAATGGCCGATTCCACGCCTTGCGAGGTAAAACCATAATCTAGCCAAACAGGCGCTTGCCTGAAATCCGCAAGGTATCGTCGAGTTGGAAGATCGTGGAGGAGAACCCTAAGAAAAGAGGCCACAACAAGAAGGACAACTGTTTCCGCAATATGTTACATGCAGGATTATAGGAAGAAAAAGAATTTTGTACTCATGGCACACTAGTTTTACCATATCTTTTTTCTTTTTAACATGTTGGAACCTTCTAGTACAAAATATTTTGTTAAATCTTGCTGAATCTCGCGGGCCGCACAATTTCCCGGGGGTTGGCCACCCCCCGGTCTAGAGGATTCCAAGACGCCGTTGACGTGAAAGACTGTAATCACGGAACCGTATTGTTTTTTAGAGCACAAAGCACGTTCTCTTCTTCAAACAACTACTCCCGATAACCATGGGAATCATGTCCTCATTAGGTATCCCTCGATCGATCTAATAATAATAAAAGTCTGTCGTACTTGCTGTACTAATTTATTGTATATTAATTTTTCTAAACTTCAAGAGTACGACAAACTAGTCTTTATTTACTACAATAATGTTACTTATTTCCTTACTTCCAACTGAATTTTTATCGTAATCTACAACCTAAATCCATCTCTATTCATAGCGTACCACCTTATCTATTGTACTAATGCCGCCGAGATTACCTCATAGCATTTCGGATTTGTTCTAGCGTATATACTACCTCGTAAAGCTGGCTAAGAATAAAACTGAAACGCTAATTTTTTGTAATGTAATGCAAATAATCTTAATTACCAAGTCAGAGCACGTAGTCCATTCAAGTGGAGAATCTTGAACGAAAGCAAATATATGAAGAGATTATGAATTTACTTTCAGATAACTGCAGTTGTCTCACCTGCTGCTGTTTAACATTCTAAATCCGCACAACACCAGCTAGTCTGCTGGAGAGTACTATCCACTGTTTAGCATCGGAAGTTTACATATATAATAAATTGTTTATGCGTGTTTCCCATCTTTTAAATTGTGTGATTTGTTTAGATAGTAATATATAAATTTGAGTATTTACATTTTTAATTTATTGTTTTTTTCTGTATTTTAATTTCAGTTTTGCAAAATCCTAGTGTGTCAACGATATTTATTCAAGATAATTTCATTTTTGAAATTCCCTCCGAAAAACCATCCCAAATCTGGACACCTTTTATTATACTAATTGAAAAATGACAACGCAAATGCCACAAGTGCCACCTCATCACTTGCCAAAGGGTACTGTTCCATTGGATACTCAAGTAGCTGGACATACTTTTCAGCCAGGTACTGATGTCATAGGTATGCTAAAATCAGAACATGATGGATTCGTTCTAAAGCCACTAGGAAAACCTGTTTGTGGTGCAAGAGAGATTTCGTTTTATGAATCATTAAAGAATGCAACGGATCCGCATCTAGTTGCATTGAAGAAACTAGTACCAGAATATAAGGGGACAGTAAAGATGTTAATTAATGGGAGAGAGGTACTACAATCAATTATATTTCTTATTTTTATTATTCATCTTAATATTTCCAGATAGACTTTATAAAACTAAACGATTTAACGCACAAAATGCATCAGCCATGCATTATGGATATAAAAGTAGGAAAACGTACTTGGGATCCTCTAGCAACTCCAGATAAGATCGCTGTTGAGAAAGAAAAATATTCAGCTTCCAAACAGACTCTAGGCTTATGCATTCCTGGATTTCAAGTTTATAACATAACAACAGGAAAGCTACGTCGTTTTGGTAAAGATTACGGAAAACAATTAAATGAGAAAACATTTAAGGATGCTCTAAGGATCTTCTTAAATTCTGATTCCGGTTTATGTCAGTCATTGATATCTCAATTGTTGGCACAACTTAACGAAGTACAAAAATGGGCACGAACGCAAACCACTTTAAAATTATACTCAAGCTCTCTTTTACTTGTGTATGATGCTAGAAGACTGAAAGGCACCTTGGAAATAACTAGAAAATTTTTTAATAAGTAATAATTTACGAAAAAATTCCTTAACAATTTTTTATCTATCTAATTTTAAATTTATTTTTATATGTAATCCACAGTTCAAATGGTTCCATATCACTTGAAATTGAGCAAACTCCGTCCGAAATGCATATAAAACCGTCACAACAAATTAATTGGGCAGTAGATTCATTCTCTCCATATAACAAGCATTGCAATAGTGATAAAAACCATATTAATTATGATCAGGTAAGATTATCACCTATTATATTATATATTTATGGAAAAGTTTCTTTTTTGCGATAGACTAGGTTTCTCTGATGTTTAAAAATATTACAATAAGAAAAATATAAGCTCTTATCGCTTTAGCAACCATAATAAAGAATTCGATATAAGTTAAAGTGCAGCTTGGAATTTATGACTAATTTAGCGTAATAATCTTTAAAAATATTCGGGGTTTAGTATCAAAAATTGCAAGCCACGCGTTTGTAGAATCTATTTTTATTCTTCTTATGTCAAGCTTGAATTAGGTGCAGATGTACCTGCTAGAATTTATTATTAAACACTATTTTTTTATTGGTTTATAAATTTTGATTCATAGATTAAAGATTATTTAATGATAGATTCTTGATAAAAGATTTAATTTTATTTATGTAGGTATTCACTTGGTAACAAAGAGTTGTTGTCGAGATAATTTTTAAAATTTGGTTATATGTGTAAACCGCAGATTTATGTGTAAGCCCAGGAGTTATCCTGTGTTTCAACAGTCCGCCAAGACTTACAGGTTATTGTCTAGTAGTAAGCTCACACGAAGCACAGAGTAGGTTAAGTGGGGTCTGGAAGGTGTTGGAAGAGAATACGATCAAGGTTGTGTTTGAACTCTTGATGTTACCGATTGTGGCCATTGCTAACTTGCTATTAAGGTTGGGGTTACGCTGGCTGATAGTTCGTGATAGGTGAGCTGGTAGCAGCTGTTACAAAAAAATTAAACAAAGAAACTGATTTAGAGCGGTTAGGGTAAAACTTTCAAGCTTTCATACATTCAAAAATGGTTTTGGATCTTATCCTGTAGTATTCATAAAATCGAACCTCATCTTGCCTCCATGTGTAAATTATGGAACTCGCTGTCTTCTGATCGTTTTTTTTTAAATAGGATGTACAACGAAGTCTGTACTTTTACATGGCAGCTTGTACTTGTCTTCAAATGACTCGTCGTTATTATGAAAAGTCACTAAAAAGTAAAAGCTTGGGTTGCAACAGATGAACTATCAACCTGCGTAACTGCAGCCTTCTTCTTCTTTAACCGCTCTACAACCGGGTCCCGGTCCTGGCTTCTCGCAACTGTTCTCTCCACTGGTTCCGATTCTGAGTCGATGTCATCCAGTTTTGCATACCTAGCTCTGAGCGTCCTAGTCTACGCCATCCTTTCAGCGGAGGTTGAGTCTCACTCGCTGTCGCAGCCTAAGGTTGTTTAATAGGCGTTGTCCAAGATGCCCCGCTACGGCTGTTTTCGAGATGCTATACCAGATAAAAATGGAAGTTACATGGTAAACCGAACGCAAACCGATTTCAACTCGATCTGAATTTGAATTTTCGGTCGAGTGTTTTTTTATGTGGCAGTACTAACCTCAGGAATCACTAGTCCGTTATGTCGTTTGTCACATCATGGTGCAATGTCTAGCAGCAAGCTTAGTACGGGGGGAATAAGTTAAGGGCTATGAGGGTTTGGGGGGGGGGAGTTGAAGAAGGTGGCGATGAAGTCTGCGCTTGAACTCTTGGATGCTGTTGGAGCTCGGAAACATTGACTGCTAAAGATTATTCCACTGTCTAGTTGTTCTATTTAGAAACGAATTGCTATCTTGTTTAGTGCCCGAAAAGACGGGCTGCAGGTGGTGGGAATGAGACCAGTGGTATGACATACCGAACTTGAGTTTTTAGTTGTCATTTTGGCTTGGTAAAATTTTTCGTGAAAATGGATAACCGTAGGTATACACGGTCCTGCTGCAGGGATGTAAATTTAATAATATACCCACAAGAGGTATGCACATCTTTATTACAGATATCAATGTATTCGTATTCGATTATTCCAAACGCGAGTGTCGTTTTACTAAGTGGTCCCCCAAATAAGTACAAACCCCGTCCAATGCTGCTTGACCTACGCAATCGAACGATAACCGGTCTACTGAGTATGCTTATAGCACACTTTATGGTCACCACGATAATTGGCTGTTTTCTTCATTCTATACAATTTTCTAAAGCCCCAAATTTGCTCCCTTTAGTCTAGAAAAGTGTGAATGTAATGTGCTGTTTCGTTTGGACTATTCGGTTCGTGCCAATAGCGTGCTGCACGCTAAGTGCGGGCCTATTTGAATTTCGGGTGCCATACAGGTGTTTTGACATTTTGCATGCCGGTTTCAGGCTAAGAACGAGCGAATCTGATTTTACTTGGGATGGGATATAAAAATTCAAAGCTATAGATGCCCGTTTACATCCCAAAACGCAAATTCCACGCTCGTGCAACAGTTAATATAATTTTCATATTTTGATAACAAACGATAAAGCAAGGATATAGCCCGAATCCTATTCCTAAGTACTAACATCACAGGATAATAACTAAATCTCAATTTATTGCATCAAACTAAATTAAAAAAATATTTAATTATCTTTATAGGAAATTAGAACAAACCACAAAGACGAAAATAATGTGTTCACATTAAACAAAACAATAGACGCAGCTGATAAATCTTGGGCATTCGTAAAAATGATCGATTTCGCCCATGCATTCCCATCAGATGACAAAACTATCGACACAAATTACTTATTTGGTGTTGAGAATTTGGTTAACATTTTCCAAGAATTTTTAAATGAATGTGAATAATAATTTTCAATTAATTTTTTTTCTGTTTTTATTTTGAGGCCAAAAAGACTTAAGTTATATTAGATACACTTTTTTTATATGTGCTTATTTAAATTTTTTTTCACTTATATATATTATATATACACACACATAAACACTATTTAACAACTTGTTATATCGCTATGATATAAACCAAAAAAAAAACTTATATTATTGTTCATAAAACATACTATTAGTGCTTAATTAGTATGTATTGTAATTAATTTAATGTAAATTTATATTTATTTTTTTCGTTTAAAATAAAAATGCGTAACTCTCGAAGTCACGAAACAAAAAACAACAACACAAAGCAATAAGCCAAAAAAACTTAATATTTTTGTTACTTAAATTTAAGAAAAACAAAATGAAAAACATTAAAAAAGAAAAAGAAACACGCAAATATATAAATAAATCCTATTCCGTTAAATAGTTAAAATATCTCTACTGATATTGTAAAATTTTTATATCAAAGTTTTTAGTATAATAATTAGGATTCAATAAAACTGATAAGAAATATATACATAAAAAAAAGAAATTTTGTTTTTATTATGAATATATTATAGCAATAAATATCAAGGGTATTTATTGTTGTTAATCGTTCGTGAGCGTGAATAAAGTGAGGGTGGGGGGATAATTAATTTATATAAAATTAAATTATTTACGCATTTGTTATCTCAATCACAGTTTAAAAGGACATTTGAATTCAGTTTTTCTTTTATGAATGCATCAGATAATCTAGTTCTATTTAATTAATTATTAATATAAATAGCTAACTTATTGATGCCTTTAAAGTTATTTAAAATCTCATATATTTCTTTAATTATTTTAGACTGATTTTAAAAAATTTGAAAAGAGATAATAATCGGGTAAATAAAAGTTTATATTGGATTCATAAATAATGCGTAATGCGATGCTGGAATTCTGTTTAAGGGTTGAACAAATCTTTTTATCGAATCGAACTGTGCCGAGAGCCTTAAGGTGGGGTGCCCGAAGAGACCCACCTCAGACCCTCGCACAACAACTAAAAATTTCATCATCAATTCCCAATCACATCTCTAAGCGGTACCCCTGGACTTCCCCAAAGAGTTAGCTGGTGGGGAAAAGCCCTGGAGTATCACTTATTGTCTGCATGACCACTTACTAATAGAATGAGCGCCCCCTCATCGGGGTCGACATGGAGTACCTAGAGGAGCTCGGAGATCACCTGAAAAAGAAAGCCAGGATCGAGATACCTTGCCGCCGCTATGCCATGAACGGCCCTTAAGCTATCATCCTAAGAAAACGAATTTCCTGACTCGAAACCAAACACTGAGCTGTTCGTTATAACAATTAAGTAACAATTTAATCAAAATATTGTCCCTGCGGTGACACGTCCGGAACCATCTCTAGATCCCTACCTAGATGCACCTCTAGGGGATGTGAGTTGCAGCTCCATTAACATGCCGCCAGAGACCGCTGCGAGAGGTCCGACTTCTTAGCAGCAACAGAGCCGTAAGTAGCTGTCCAGTTTGGGATGAATTCCTCAAGCCTCGGTTTCCAAAAAAGCCGGTTCGGAATGAGGTTTTCCAGTCCCCAATTTCTAAGACTTATGATAAATTTTAAGTTAACGCCTACAGTTCCAACGTCTTGCCCATAGGACTGCAAAACGTCGATCAATTCCAGTTCAAAATTCAGCCCTGACTGACTTTTCCCAGTTCAAAATTTTTCACCCCAAACTCAATTTTTCTTCTCGCCTACCTGAGTTTTCGCATTTTCCCCAAAAAGTCAGTGCTAATAATGCTACAGTATCTAGTTGCAAGGTAGATTTTGCCCGAACTCTCGTTAAAAAATTAGGTTCTCGTTTGTTGAGTGCCACTTATTTAATTTCAAGCCGCCAATCTTTGCACTAGGTGAAACCCAAATATCACCCTATACCGGCTTTATATCATTACCACTGGTCGAAGTATACTTTAGTGCTCAACCTCTCCCTATCTATATTAGGGGTGACGGACGTGGCTTATTATAAAAGTGCATCTTCATTACCATTGGATTAAAATCATCTTCCGATGCGACGTCATATTCTTCTGGGTCTTATACAAAAGTCCTAACATAAGTAACGAAGCCTCAAGCCCATCATTTGATGCTATTTCCGAACATATCTCGGGATTTTTGTCATCCAATCCTGAGTTCACAATGTAAACTGGTCGACTTACTCAAATGATGTGTTTCTGCCAAGGACGTCGTGCTCTTTGCAGACACCAATAATTTACATCAAATTGTGGATCGTCCCCCGAGAGTCCCTGATGTTGCTGATCAAGCAACCTATCTCCTCGATATTTTTCTTCTCATCTAACGCGTTACTCTGTCGAAGTTGATTCACCCCTCGGAAATTCGCACCACTGCTAAGTCAGCGATAACTTGCCGTTCAAATTTCCTACCCCGTTAGAAGAACAGGGCTGCGGCTTATTCATTATTTCCAATCCACTGACGGAAATGTATTGTTTCATTCTCCATTCTACCAAATCTGTGAAGCTTAGGTCCAACAGATGGTTTAATCGGGAGTGTAAGAACGCAGTCAAAACTTAAGAAGCCGCCTTTCGAGCGTAGAAGAGTTTACCGAGTGAATCGCTCCGTCTAGAATATATACAACTAAGAAATTCTTGTTCTTCTTTGTTGGCAACAAAATGAGAAGTAAACTCCTAAATGCAACCTCTGGCACAAACTTCTGGTCCTTGGTAAGTTTCATCAAGAAGAATTTCACTACATCCACTACCCCTTTCTTCATCTACGATGAGAAGATGATAACAGACAGCAAATCCAAATCCGATTTAGTAGCATCTCTGTTCGCCTCAAATTCTTCTTTACCCGAAAAAGATATGCTACCCCCAGTTCTCGAGCACAACGCCCATTCAATGGACAGAGTATTCTTCACGACTCGCATATCGGTTGTAAAATAAAGAAATCTTTTCCAAAATGTTTGAGTCCAAACCGGCACAAGCCGTAAAAGCATTACTTCGACCAGGCATCATCAATGTGACCCTTAAAAAGATCCCTCACCAAAGCCGGAACGCCTGCGCTGAGGCTGAGATGATAAAGATCGCTACCGAATTCATTGGCTAGATAAATGCCCATAAGTATGTCGAAAGGTGGACAACATGCTGTGTATAGGTTGTATGGGTCTCTAACCCGGTCTCATTTTTATCTTCCATTCTTCCTCGTGACCGCCTTACGCCATTACGTCAAGGTGCTGTATCAGCGATCTAAGTGCTATCTCTCCTGACATTTCTTTGCCTTTGAGACTCGCATTGGAAGTTGGAAGTTGGCTTCACATGATAGTATTTTGTGTGGTTGGGTAAATTACACGGATGTTCTGGCGGCGTACACCTTCGGTAGACTCATCAACAGACCTTTGCAAGTAAAAGGTATAGCGCAGGAGGTATCACAGCGCATAGTACCTGGCAACCAAGTAGCACAAAGTACGAGTGCAAAGTACTATCGTAAGAAGCTGGCTTAATCCTAAACAAAGTTATCAACTAACCGTAACTTTTAAGTATCTAGGCAGGTAAAGATTAGAAACGGACAAGAGGCTGCTTTATGTGATTCCCATTCAATCGACAACCTCCCATGTACCGAAAGCTGAATGATTCATAAATTAATGGGAGCCTTATTTCTCCCCCTCGCTGGGCCCGACCTAATACCCCCTTCACTCCCTCATCTGATGACCTCGGCTTTCGTTGTGTGGATTCCTTCGAGGTAGTGGACCCTTAATTCTGTTAAATCTAAAGTGGCTGGTTGTGATAACATCTCGCCTAGGTTTCATTTTCTCTCATGCTGCCACTGTTCGTCCTGACCTCTCCGCTATCGCTCCCCCCTTAATTAACGTCGAGATGGTATACGAAATCTAGGAGTTGTCTCAAGACTGTCTATTTTTCCTGCTCTTTGACGCCTCCTTCACCCGTAAACTTGAAATTGCCTTCAACGACTGTGTTTGTTTTGTTTAAAAGTTTGACCATATCGCGCCTTATTCTAATTCCGTCGTGGACTGCTCTCGTAGTGACTAACGTCAGTATAGATTTCTGCGTCTATTTCATCCTCCAGCATCGTAAACCATCTTATCTCAATCAGTTTGTGCAGGTCACAAGGTCACTTAGGAATATTAGTGTAATTATTTCACGTTTTCAGACGTTAATTGGTCAGCGATGTTTCTTCGCCCACGCACCTCTACTATGGACTTCTCCCCGTTATAAGAAAGACTGAAAGAAGAGACTTCTCGGGGTCTAAGTTCTGCATAGATTGGAGTGTTTTTTTTTTTTTTTTTTTTTTTATGTGAAAGACTAGAGTCACAGGAAACGCCCTTTATACTGTGTCGACAGTCTATTTTCTTCATATAGAGTGCAATGTCGAACAGCAGCTCTAGTCGGGGAAGAAAGGAACTGTCACAACCTACCCGCGATATTTTTTTTTAGTCCACCTACTCCCAACCATTACTGGCGACTTTGTCATCGGGGCATCGAGAAACAACTCGCTGGAGTGTTATGCCTTCTGAAACGAGTTGAATCTCATCAACCAACCGATGACATGCGCTTTTTGGTGGGGCGGGGAAGGGCTAAGGAAGGCTATGACAGGAGGGATCAGGAATGTAAAGAGGGAAGAAGAAAGAAGGAAAGTTATGTGGGTGAGAAATTGGGAAAGGCTAGGACCGTGGCACCGCCGGGAATCGAACCCGGGACCTCTGGGATAGTAGCCAGGCGCCTTACTCCCTAGGCTACCGAGACCCCACTTAAGAAAAAGCAAACTTAACTATATAATGGAGAAAACCAATTTTTCAATTATATACAGCTTTTCATATCGCTGACGGTTCAAGTGCACCGAAGTTTAAAAATAGCACCGGATGAAATGGAAGGTGAAGCTCGAATAACTCAACCTAATTTAAACAGATTTCATTCACTGAGTCTAAAGGTAGAAATGAAATCTTATCCTTTTTAGTAGTAAATAACTTGCATAATACAACATAGCCCAGCCTTCGGCCAAGACTTTGCCTCCGCGATGACAAAATTTGTCTACCAAAACTAATCTTATGAAATATTAATTGCATTAACAAGCACCTACTATCTACTAAGCTAACAATAACATCACGTATTTTAAGGTTTTCTTGATAAAAAAAATAGAAAAAAGAATTATGACGAATTTATGTCAAACGCATTCGTTAGTGCTCAATGAATTTGTAAGCCTGCGCAGATAAAGCCCCTCGATCAAGCCCCTCTTGTTTCGTAGATTATTATTAACTTTATGTAAAGTTAATTGTTGTTATCACCACAACAAATTGCCATAACGCGCGATAGAGAAAGTTCGCTTAATCCAATCCTAGCCACTTCGTGAAAGTGCGCAGCCGTAAGCGGATGTATTATAAAGGAGTGCGCGTGGTACATGAATTTAACAGTGTTATTTGGAATTTTGAAGAGTGCAAACTTAATTATAATTAATATTTTGAAAGAATAATTTAAATTTTTTAAAATGCTGCCGGAAGCTGTAACGCGAGTGAGTTGTGTCGCTCTGTATCAATTACTTTTGTTCGGTACTAGGAATGCTACGAGTGCGTAAATTAGAATTAAATAAATTTTGAATTTTTGTTTTAAAAAATATTTTCGTTTTTAGATCAATCACGTTCAACAAGGAACTGTGTAAAGAATGGTGTTAAACTTGCTGGATTAGTTTCAATTGGACTTGGTGATACGAAAATGTTGCCACGGAAAAAAAGTTTAAAGGATGTAACAAATATGTCGGATAGATTGTATCAGAATGGGCTGTATAAGGAGTCTTTTGCGGTGCTTGAGGAGTATCAGGTAAGGACGTTTTTATGAAATTTCTCGTATGTTGTAGCAAGTAAATCCCGGTATTTACTGGTTTTGCTTCAAAATCTTCGAAAAGATTCACAGCCAACTCAAACTGTCTTGTTTAGTGGCTTTCTGCGTTACATAAAAGGAATGTAACGACATGCGTTGGGGCTCAGAGTTGCTTCGTTGCATCGCCCTCCAGCGTTTAGTAAATTTATTAGTACACATCTACATATTAAGACCTTCAACATTCTTTTTAGACAAGACTTAAGGGAACTACGTATCGTACTGCCGCCGTATCCATCATGCTACAGACTGGATAGTCCGGTACGCACTTAGATACGCAAACAATAGTTTTGGTTGGTTGTATTGTATCTACGATTGAAATGGCTAGAGCATGCAAATAAGTCTGTATGTATATGATTTATATGTAGTTATTATGGTTGTAGGTATTACTTTCTGTTAGGCAGTTGGAATCACTCGATTCCCAGCAGGAAATTTGGGGGACCTCCCTAGAGGATGAATAAAAGAGACTCGTTAGTACTCGGACTTCTGCTTGCTTGGATTGCGTCGTTCTGCATCTATCCGCAGCGCGAAGTGTAGTGAAAAAATTGTTCCTTTCACTATTTTCCGCATCTGAGGCAGGCTCGTCAAAAACTTTATTTTTAGAATCTCGAAAATGGGGATTCCCAGCTACTATTTCTTTTTATTATAGTTTTCCAAAGTTGTTAAAAAACTAAAAGTATAGAATTCCGTGCGTAACATAAATTTCGAACTCAGGCGACCCGCGAACTGGCTGGAAGCAAATTGTGCGACGAGAAGTGTCGTAACCTTTTCGGTTAAATTTTCACCCGCTGTGTCGCGGACCTAAAGCGACATGGACTTTCGATCAATAGTTCATTTTAAAGATATTTTACTGCAAGTGTTTCTGCTATTTACTACGTTTTCAAATGGACAACCGTTAACGAGATATTAAAGAAAATGGCGTTATCAATTATTTAAGGCATGTGCAGTGCGAACTTTGGCGCTGGATTGCTCGCAAACTATATAAGGGCGAACGACGATCAAGGGTTCATTCTAGCACTTTTAAGTTTGTTAATGAACATTAACCCACAAAAATTAATATCTTACGAGTTAATCGCAAAAAAACGCATTCAACCCCCACCACACCCAAATGTCTCTTCAATCAGCAATCGGCTCACGATTTTGTTATTACATATCTCTAAAGGAAACTCGTTTATTGCAGTAAATGTGGGCCACGAAAGTTTCAGGAGCTTCAATTTCCCACCTTCGATTGCGCTTTTTCAACAACAAAATACAAGCGCTTCGTTCTGATGACATACCTGTGTTAAAAGGAAAGGAATTGGAATATAAATAAGAAGCGCGTTAGCATTCCTTTTCAGCCCTTCAGAATCTGTTCAGAAGCGCTTCAATTTCCCGCTGGGTAACTAATAATAATTAACATATAATCACTTATTTCAATAAATCCTCTGTAAATTGTTAAGAAGCAAGTTACATATTTTTAAATTGAATTTGTGGATTAGTTTCCTGAAATGGTCATTTGTTAAGATGTTATTTAGAAAAAATTGTTTTTGTTCCATACGCACCTTTTATTTAACGAATTTCCAGGCAACTTTTTAAATAAACCATTGTCCTCTCCAACTGTTTCATAGCTGGTTGGGCACAGCTCGTTTTTATTGTGGAGCACGATACTCTTTTGATGGATTAAAGTATGTTTATATTCTTAATTAATTATTATACGCTTTATATAACAATATTGAATGTTGTATGCAGTATGTAAACAAATCTTGCAACTTAATTTTCACCCACTTCCATATAACCAATCAACTTCAAATTTTACACCCATATATAGATGGCGTGACGATGCAATCTGACTATAGATTTTAAATCTAATATGACGGTCACCACAAATTGGCGGTGCCTTCAGGTGTTCCACAAGGTTCAATTCTTGGTCCCCTGCTATTTTCATTATATATCAATGATCTCCCCTTTACTATCTACCACTGTTCCTTTCATCTATATGCTTATGATCTCCAAGTGTATACTTCTTGCTCTCCTTGCCAGGTTGATTCCTGTATTTTTGACCTGAATAGCACTCTTTCTCGAATAAATGAGTGGAGTGCTCTCAACTTCCTTAAATTAAACCCTAAAAAATCACAAATACTTGTGCTTAGTCGTTGCTCTACGTTCTCTGACAGAACTTTTATTTTGTCTGGATAACATTCCTTTTCCTATTGTTGAGCGGGTCCCTAACCTTGGTGTTGTTATTAATGCTAAACTGATCTGCTGTGATCAAATCTCACTAATGCTCTAGTCTCCTATCACTGACTTTTCGTTCAAAGCTTTTAAAATCTCTCGTTCTCCCGTATTTCCTCTAGGGCTCACTTGTTTACATTGTGTATAATTCATCTTGCCATCGACTACTTGATGTTGCATTCAATGATTGCTTACGCTTTATATTCCACTTGAGAAGATCAGATCATGTATCATCTGTTCGGAATTCAGTAATAGGCTGTGACCTCTTTTGTTTTTTCGATGACACTAGCTCTCTTACATAAAGTTTTATATAATTGTTGAATCCTTTTTTATAACATTCTTTTTGACGTGACAACGTCTATTAAAACGATGAAAGTCGGCTGCATGCACGAAAAATGATGACTCATTGTCCCGTTATGTCCCGTTAGTCCCGTTAGTCCCGTTAGTCCCGTAAGTCCCGTAGTAATTTTAATAAAAATTTGATTGTAGTAATCTTAAAAATTTGATTAAAATTGTCAAAAATTGTCAACAATAATATTTGTTGTGGATTTGTTGTGAAAAAGCGCAGCAATGTGATGTCAAAGCAGCAGTATTGCGAGTTTCTTCGAACCACCAATCCGGAACAACGGGAGATCATCCTTGAAGTCATTCACCGATTACATGGTTGTGGAGATGGCATTTTGGAAGCGCTACAAATTTTCTTCACCGGTGGTCCGGCGGGCTGTGGAAAAACTTACACATTAAAGTGCCTTATGGAAACGTACAACCGATACACTCAGGAGCACAACTCGATGAACAACACCTAAATTGCCTGTGCAAGCACAGGTAAAGCCGCTGTACCTCTTGGTGGCACTACAGTGCATTCAGCGTTTCGTCTCACAACTTCTCGCGTGACAAAACTCTTATCCACAGAAAATTTGCAAGCCTACAGAAACATGTTCGTTGGCGTCAAAGCTGTTTTCGTCGACGAGATCAGCATGTTAAGTTCAGCCATTCTTCAAAAAATCAACTACCGACTGCAGCAGATTACCGGCTTTTATGACAAACCATTCGGAGGCATCCACGTGATATTATGCGGAGATTTCAGCCAGCTACCACGGTCTCATGACGTTGTCACGTTAAACTATCGTCCGTAAACTCTCTTTACAGACAACAAATTTTTTTTTCTATTCTTTAACGACTCTATAACCAGGATCTTGTCCTGGCCTCTTACAACTTCTCTCTCCACCGCAAGAGCCAGTAATTGGATGGAACTTGTGGAGGATTGTGTCTCTTGATGTCACTCCCAAATCACGGAGATCTCTTTCTCCAACGCCAGGTTGAAAAGGAATGCAGGCCAGACCGTCTCCTTATCGGAGTCCATTATGGATGTTGATTGGTGTGGGCAGTGTACTGGATATCTTTACTTGGGTTGTCACATTGGCCATGGTCAACCTACATAGTCGTGTCGGGTTAGTGGGAATTAGGAATTCTTCCATGGCTTTATAGAGCTCTACTCTGGCTATGCTATCAGAGGCGGCTTTAAAGGTTATGAAGAGGTGTTGGATTGAGTTTTGAAATTCGAGACGTTTTTCATAGCCTGCTTCAAGGTGAAAATCTGATCAGTAAATCAACCCTATGCTGAAGCCAAACTGGTATCGGCCAATGTGGTTTCTAACGTATTGGGCCATACTTCTTTGTAGGATAGCGGAGAATATCTTATACGCGGTACTCAACAACGTTCATCAACATCCGTAGCACTGCATGCTATTATTGGGTATTGGCTTCCTACATCATTTCTCTCCATGCCGTTAGATTCCTAGCTAACGTCCTCCAATAGAAATGAAAAATTATGCCGCTTTGTCGGTCTGAAAAGGTAGACGACGAAATCAGGAGAAAGGAATAGAATTAAATTGGCCACATCTTACGAGGCGAAAGCCAGACTCAAGTCAAACACGATCATTGTCTGAAATCCGTAAGGAACTCGTCCGATCTAGAACAACGTGAAGGAGAATGTTATTAACAGAGGTCTCAACAGTTTTGAGATCCTGGACGAGGTTGAGATCTATCGCACAAAACAGAGCTCACTGGAGATCCATTTCTCCCCTATATCCCAACGAGGGATTAAAGGAGCCTAAAAAGGAGTGTTTCAAATCCTTGTCCTAACACAAATAAAAGTACAAAATATTTATACTACGATTTTAATACAATCAACACCATCTTTAGTACACATTCAATATAGTTGTATTTTTTCGATTATTATTTTCTTTTGTCTCAAAATAGTAGCTCACAAACAACACTCTGTCTTGCGGACTTCCATCGTATAAAGCTATATCTGAACGATATATTCCATGTGGCATGAAGCTCTTGAATATTACACCAGTTTTTACTCGATAGTTTTTAATAAATACGTAATCCTAAGTAGAAAAGAAATAGAAATTATGATTAACAACCAACTTAACGCAAATTTATAAGTTAACCTTACAGAAATTGGACAAAGCGATTTTATTTCTAAATATTTCGCTACCAAGCGATAGTATGCTTTAAAGTAGTAACTAGCAATATTCTTGTTGCTTGTAATTGAACATAAATCCTCATAAATATAAATTAAAAAAGGCTGAAATCCATTGAATCGACGCAGGAGTTTAATTGAAACCTTTTAATAATTGTTTAATATATTTAATTGGATATTGTTTTGTTTGCTTACAAATGGATGCTCTACAGTTTCAGAGAAATAATACAAAAAACTCGATTCAGTAATATCACGATTGACCGCCTTAAGCTTGCACGAATAATTGGAGATCCATTTTGAGTTAACTTCGCAATCAATTTTAAAAGGTTTTACAATAAACTCGCCGGTCTAGAATAGAAATATAATCATAAAATTAAATTATCATAAATTGATATAAGTAATATATAAAAATTGTACTCCAATTGAGATATTAGAAGTCACGAAAATAAACAAAAATAATATTCTACAATTTTCCATGGCTTACACTTGAAGAATAATCGTTTTGGGGTTTTGTTTTTTGGTAGAGTTCGGATTTTTGCAGTTCTCTTGATTTGTAGTAACCTAGTCATGTCATGGAACATTAATTCATTCGCGATTTAAGTTCATAAAGAAAGTTTATCTCGCTATCAGATGATATATGTATGTACATAATTTTGTAAATTCTGATATTGACCTT
The DNA here is from genome assembly GCA_949987705.1 of Thereva unica. NCBI lineage: Eukaryota > Metazoa > Arthropoda > Insecta > Diptera > Therevidae > Thereva > Thereva unica. Next base: position 26,475,934 of record OX465281.1, on the reverse strand, counting down.
CAAATAATGTTAAATAATAAAAATTTTCTTTGTGAAAGTAATCTATAATTTATCAGCTTGATTATCATCGGGTTGATGTGATGTTAAAAATATTCATAAGTACAGTTTTTACGTTTTTGTAATTACCGCAGTTTATAATATTCGTACTAGTTAAAACCACTTTTTTGCAATAATATCGAGATTTTTTTTTTTGTGTGGTAAGATGAAGCTTAGGAGTCACCCTTTGTACTACTAGTCCGTCATGTCTTACAAGTCATGGTGCAGTGTATAGTAGTAAGCTTGATCTGAAGGAAAGATGAAATAGGATAGGTTGGTTAGGGGTCTGGAGGGTGCATGAGTAGATGTCGATGAACCTTGCGTTTGAACTCTGAGATGTTATATGAGCTCGGAAACACCGACTGCGGAAGAGAATTCCACAATCGAGTTGTTCTATTTATAAACGAACTACTAAAACGTAATGTGCGTGAAGTGGAGGGTTGTAGGGTGAAGGGGTGAGCCGAGTTGGCTAGTCTTGTGTTGCGGGAAAAAAATTGCCGTGTAGGCAGGAGGTTTTTGATTTCAGTGGAGCAGTCGCTATGATAATAGCGGTAAAACTTGCTGAGCGCTGCTACATTCCTACGGTGGCTTAAAGAATCGATGCAAAGGGTGTTATCGCCAATGAGTTTGATGGCGCGGTTTTGCACCTTGTCTAGCCAAGCCAAGGTGGTTTTAGGGGCGCCTGCCCAGATATACGAGTTGTATTCAAGGCGTGGCCGAATGTAGGACTTGTATATTGTAGCCAAGGCAGCTGGATGAAGGAGAAACTTACATCTCTTAAGGAAGCCGAGTCATTGATACGCTTGTTTGGTGACTTGCAGTATGTGATTATTCCATCGCAGATCGTTCGATAGAGTCACGCCGAGGATGTTCAGATATGGATCAGCTGTTATATTATCCTCGCCCGCTGAAATGGAGGGAAGGTTGGTGCAGGTTTTGTTGGAGAATAGACAGTACTTGGTTTTGGTTTCATTGAACTCGACACGATTCTTGCGGCCCCAATCAAGAATGAGTTGAATATCCGCGTTAAGAGAGTTCGACATGAGTTCGCGTTCTAAGAGACAAGGTCTGGCACTTGCTTGTCCTGTGTTGTGGGAGGGGTATGAGTAACGCAAAGTACCATCATCGGCAAAACTATGAAGTGAATTGGAGGGGATTGAGAGCAGATCATTAATAAATATAAGAAAGAGAGTAGGTGAGAGAATCGCCCCTTGGGGAAGGCGGCCGAGATGTAGTGAGGGTTGGATTCAACGCCATCCAATACTACCTTGATTGAACGTCCAGAAAGAAAGCTCTCAATCCAGTTCCTTAGAACTGAGTCAATATCAATAACTTGGAGTTTAGACAGCAGAGCGGGATGCCATACTCTGTCAAAGGCCTTGGAGATATCCAAAGCAACCAGACCAGACTCACCGAAGCCATGGATGCTTTGGTTGATGTGTTCAGTCAGGCACACAAGAAGGTCGCCAGTAGACCTTTTTGGTCTAAAGCCGTACTGCCTGTCGTGAATAATTTGGTTAGATTCTAGATATTTCATTAACTTTCTATTGATTATTGTCTCCATAACTTTGGAGAGCAGAAGTTATTGCTATTGGGCGGTAGTCGGGGTCGCTGACTTCACCTTTTTTGGGAATGGGCTGAACATGAGCTAGTTTCCAAGAGTTGGGATAAACTCCGGAGAAATATGACATGGCGAAAAGTTTGCGCAGAGGTTTAGCCAAGGGTGAGGCACACTTTTTGAGTACCATAGGGGGAATATTATCGGGGCCAGTGGGTTTATTGACGTCAAGATCTTTGAGACATTTATACACCTCTCGTGTCCTGAAGAAAACTCCGTCCATTGAATGGGCGTTGCCATCGAGGACCGGTCGGTGGTGACGTAGGTATCAGCTAAGGGTAACGAAGAATTTGAGGCGAACAGAGATGCCAATAAATCGGCCTTGAATTTGCTTTCTGTTATCACCTCCTTTCCATTAACGAATGGAGGGGTTGAGGAAGAGGTAAAATTCTTCTTAATGGAAGTTACCAAGGCCCAGAAGTTTTTGCTGCCTACGTGGGTGTTAAGGATCTTACTTCTCAATTTGTTGTCAAATGATGCTTTGACCTTCCTGATGATGGAGTTACAGGAATTTCTCGACTTGATATACTCACGCCGAAGTGACTCGTTTGGGGAACGTTTGTACGCTCTATAAGCGGCTTCCTTGGCTTGAATTGCGTTCCTACATTCTCCATTGAACCATCTATTTGGCCTAGGCTTTATAGATATGGTAGAGTGAGGAATGAACAAACACATTCCTGCCCGTATTATTTTAGTAATACAGGAAGCGGCATAGTTCATACTGGCACTGCGGAAACACAAATTCCAGTCGGTGGCTTGGAAAAAGCGTATAAGTCCCAACCAGTTGGCTTTCCCATAGTGCCAGACAGTTTTTTTTTGAACTTTGTTGGTTGGAGTAGAAGATGTGTATGGGAAATTAGCGCTGACTAGATTGTGATCCGAGTTACCAAGGGGGGATACTTCGGCGGAGTATCGAGTTGGATGAGAAGTAAAAAACAGGTCAAGCAGATGGGCTCCATGACCTTCAACGTCCGGAACTCGCGTTGCACAGTTCACGATTTGGTGCAAATTATTTAGGTCTGCAAAGATCTTGGCGTCTTTGCCAGAAACACTGGTGCCATTAGAGTAATTTAGCCAATTGACATTATGAACGTTGAAATCACCCAATGATTTCACACTCCGGGTGGGAAGATAAAAATACGGAGATTTGTTCAGAGATAGCATCGAAGGCTAACGTTGAGGCTTCATTACTGATATTAGGGCTTCTGTATAGAAAACAGAAGAATATGACGTGGTTACGAAGAATAATTTTAATCCATAAATGATTAAATTCTGAAGATGTACTATTGTACACCTTCTGAAATGCCATGTCATTCCTAATATACATAGGTACATGGCGACTCCCCTATAATCGGAGAAATTGTGCACTAAGGTATACCCAGCCACCTGAAATCGATCTGAATCGGTGTCAGTGACTTGAGTTTCACTTAGTGCGAATATGGCCGGGGCAGGCGTATCGAGATAGCACATTACATGATAAAAATTCGCGAGGAGACCCCTAATATTACAAAAAACAAAGGAGAAATATTTGTTTTTGTTTAGGGGCCTTTCCTGCGCAAGGTCCATGACCTCATTTATGGCTGATTTGGGGCTCGCATGAAAAAATTTTTTCCACCGTTCTTAGTTTTCATTGAAGGTCTATAGTAGTTAAAAGTAGATATACTAACTTTTGCGATGAAATTTAACGAGGATAAGTTTCTTCAAGACAAGCGAAACAAAGCAAACTCCATACAATATCGTGGCGATTGAACCTGCAAAAATACAGATGGTTTAGATTTTTGTAAAATTCGCAGGTTTCATGTGAATTTTTCTTTTGTAGAGGGCAACTTATCTCAATTCATCATCATAAATAGCTCCACAGCCTGTTATTGGCCTTGGCTTCCTGCAACATCCTCCTCCAAAACTGTCGGTCCCTGGCTTGAAGTCTCCAATTTGTTATACCTAGGGTTCGTAGATCTTCTTCTACGCTGTCTATATATTTCTTTTTTTGTAGACCAGTGCTGATATACAACTACTATCATGTTTCGGTCTGGAAATCTAGTTTCCCTTAATCTTTGTCGCATTGTTGACGTCGACACTTCAATTCCCGCAACGCCCAGGATTTTGTGACACGTTGAATTAAATCCCCCTCAATATTAAAACCTCGCTAATGGTGCGTCCATACTATAGAGGTTATAGCCTTCTATAAAATTCAGTAGTTTTGAAAAATTGGTTCTAAGTTTATATCATTACATGTTAAGCTTTCTCCCAAATTAGTAACAAGCTTTTAAAATGTTTAACTACCTTTTCCAGCAAACTGAAAACAGTGACATCCTATGGCGACAAGCACGGGCAATGTACAAATTTGCAAAAGCATCCAAAGACAAAGCAACAATGAGACAAATCCTTACAAAAGCAGTCCAAAAGAATAAGGAAGCATTAAAATTAGACGAAACCAATTCCGAAGTCCACGTATGGATGGCGGTACTTCTGCTAACCTTCATCGACTGCGATGGTATAATGGCAGCTCTTAAGTACATGAACAAAGCCTATATTCACGCAAAAACAGCCATTGACTGTGATCCAAATAATCCATGGTCATGGTTCACTATTTCTGCCTATGAGTTTGAGTTAGCCAGCTTGCCCAGTCTAACGAAGAAGATAGTACTCAAAGTTTTTAGTGTAACTCCAGCTGCTAGTTATGATAAAGCCCTAGAGGGATTCCAGCAAGCAGAGAAGGTCCAGCCAGGATTTGCAGTAACAAATTGGCTAATGATGGCGAAATGCTTTATAGCTTTAAAGCAGGTTGATGAGGCTAAAACTTATTTAAACCGGATAATTAATAGCCGATTAAGGTAAGAGAGAGAGTTTGAGTATTATATGAAATTTTATAAACTATATATATTCTTTTTATATTTTAGAAACGAAGATGATGAAGCGAGTAAACAAACTGCTGAGAAGCTAATGCAAAGTTTAACAAATAATATAGATGTTGCTACTAAATAGTTTCTAGTCAAGCTTTATTTTGTACTCTTAATTTATTTTGTGATATAGACTAAGCGGATAGATGCATTTTTATATTTTTCGTTACTTTAGTAAAATTGCGGCAAATAATAGTATTTAATTTACATTTATATATACAATTAAGAAATAAATTTATACTTTTGGGGTATAACATGAAAAATTACATCAAGTTCATCGATCTAAATCATGCCAGATTGAAGATAATATTAATTAGCCCTATTATAATGAATAAACGACCTAATATCAAAAGTAACACAGTAAACCCTCTTATAACACCGTGGAATTCTGATAACGCATAGTTTTCAAATAAGACAATGTAAATATTCAGATAATCCCTCCGAAAACAGGGCATTCTGACAATACAAAAATGTATCAAGCTTCTGTATCTAGTTTAAGTCGGAGACCAAGGACGAAATTCATTCATTCGTGGACTCCCCAACCTCCGTTTTCCCTTTTGCCTTCTCTAACGAAAAACTCCAAATCGAGGTTCACTAGTTTACTCGTCGCTATATCAACGCTTCAAAACTACAATATTACTTGAAATTAAAACTCACATAAAAATCACAATAAATCAATACTTTCACTCTGCCAAACATATTTTACAAATGCCTTCATACAGAGCATCTCTAGCAACTTTTCAATTGGGGTAAATTTTCTATGCACTGCACTGCGCTTCTCGTTGATTCTCTTTTCGCTTTTACTGTTCATTCCGGGTATGCGATATCACCGTTGGGAGCGTCTAGAATATAACTCGATCGATTCTTTTCCGACATAGATTAGTTGTGGAGGAGGAGTGGATTGTTTATAATTTTATGTGTAATTAAAGTTAATATTAAAAGATTCGTGTTAAAGTGACTTTTTATAATTTTCATGATTATGTTTATAGTTAAAGCAAATATTGAATGAATACTAGGTAAGCATAGCTATTGTTATAGCTAGTGTTATAATAATTTATACTTTTTATACATCTCCTTACATTATGCATAATATACATAATATGTAAGGAGACGTATAAAAAGTAACTGGATTTTTTTTATTGAAAATATAGCTTCACGTCGATGTTGTATTCCCAGATTTCGGAGGATTTGCTTTATTGAAAACTTGAAATATAGCTTCTTTGTGGTTGAAAATTTTTAGGTAGATTTTAAAGTTATTTTTTAAGTAAATTTGGATGAATTACTAAGTTCGCCATTGCAATAATTTGTTGTTGTTGTTGTTTTCTGAATTACTAGCAAGCTAGTGTACCCAAGAGGGTCCCTTAATGGTCCGAGCCTCTCAGCTATATTAACCATGAATCAATTGTTTCAGAAAAAACATTTTAGTGGCAGAAATAAAATATATCAATGATTCTGCTCCAGACAGATCTGCCAAAAGTCTAGATGTACAGTACTTTAGTTGATGTAGGATGTCTAACTTTAATTTCAGGTGATGAAAAGATTCAAAGTAATCTCACGGACAGATGATGGACTGAATTGGTTTCTAATTAGTTGGTTTCTGTATCCTCGTCAAGTGTTTGGGTTGAAGATCGAAGATAAAGCATTACTGGATCGTCTTTTGTCATTTTTGAAATATTAATACAGATGATAGCATTTCAAATTTCAATGCTGTTACTGAATGGTACATTGAATTTAGGACTCTCTCTCTCTTAAGTCTGAAGATTCCATAGGAGGGGTAGTTTATTTATGGCAAGTTAAAAAGTGAGTAAATTAACAGATAATAATGAGAAAAGTAAAGTTATATAAAATTTTAAAGAAATAAAATGAATAAAATAATATGTGCATTGGAGCTCCAAAACGTTTATATGTGGATTTTTGCTCTATGTAAAAAATAAGCTAATTGAAGAATGTTATTTAAGTTGAAAGGAGTCAGGACTTCAAGAAGGTTACTTGCTTCATTTAAAAGGGGAAAACTAACTCTAAATTGATGGTATTTCGAACATTTTAAAATCACATGCTCCCCATCATTTTTGACTAAACAGATGTCACAAAGTTCATCAGGGATTATCTTCCAGGAAGCTAGTCTCGCATTATCATAAGTGTGACCGGAGATTATTCTATTTATCATTCTAAAGATTCTAGGTGATAACTTTAGTTTTTTAAACCAGGCCACAGCAGGAATACTTGGAAAAATTGTGGCAAAGAATCTACCTTTGGTATTCGAAGCCTGTTGATATTGTCTATTCCATTCACATCTTATTTTATGATTAATATTGAGTATGGTGTCTTCAGGGCTAAGTTTAAGATTTAGGAGGGCTCCATCAGTTCTTGCTTTTTCAGCCAGTAGGTCTGCAGTTTCGTTTTCTGGGATTCCACAATGTGAAGGGACCCAAAGAATTCTGACACTGAGGAAGTTTAAGGATTCATTGAGAATTGCATTTACAATATGGGAATTCTTCTTGTTATTTAAGACTTTGCAACTGTTTAGGCTGTCAGTAATTATTACCAGATTATTGCAGGGAATGTCCTTAGAGTGCAAAAGGGCTAAGTGGACTGCAGTTAATTCAGCCGAAAGAGTAGACATTCTCCAGAAGGATCTGTACATTTTATCCAGGATCGGATTTCCAAAGTATATGCCAAGACCAATTTCATTAGCAACAATGGAAGCATCCGTAGCAACCACTAGTGCATCTTCTGGGAATTGACTACGTTTTTCATGCATGATTTTTAGGATTAAATTTTTGGGAATTAGAGTTTTTTGACCAAGACCAGCTAGAAAAGTTACATCAAAATTTAAGTTATCACTGGAATTACAAGGAGGGTCAGTGAAATTGTAGATTTAAAAAATTTCCTTGTATTTTAGGGCTACTTTATCAATAGAAGTTATGGGTTCAGCCAAATTAAAGAAATCGAAACTTTTTTCGATGTTAATAATTTTGATAACTTCTTTAGCTGTAATTAATTCAGCACGTAAGGTAGGAGGCGTTTCATTTGCTAAGGCATAAAGGACCTGATTTGGTGTAGACGGAGTAAGACCTAAACATTTACGTAGGAAAGCATTGCTGATTGTATTGAATTTTTTTTCCAGAGTCATGGATTCTTCAAAGGATAGTGCTCTAGCGTATTCAAGTTTTGATCTAATTAAAGATCTATAAAGGAGCATCATAGTATCCGGTGAGGCACCAAACTTCTTTTTACTAAGAATGTTAACAATTCTTAGATTAGATTTCATAGCATCAATAGCTTCATTTAACTGAAGTCTACTCTTCATGTTTCTGGTGAAAGTCCAACCAACAAATTTAAGGCTTTGAACGCTAGAAACTTGAGAATCACCCAAAAAGAGAGACAGGGGTCTACGTTTGCTAAAAAGAAGAGACTTTGACTTGTTAAGATTAAAATGTAACCTTTTTTGCCTAGCAATGAGGTGTAGTTCATTTAAGGCCATTTGAAGTTTTGATTCCAATGAAATAGAGCAGTCACTACCTGCAATTACGCAGAAATCATCCGCAAACTGAAAAACCCTAACTCCCCATGACTCCACCTCATGGAGTTTAGCACTGTAAATATTGAAAAGGATCGGACTTAGGACACATCCTTGTGGAATCCCATTTTGCACTCTTTTAAAGTGGTTGTCTAAGAAAATTCTTCTATTTGAAAAGAAATTTGAAATCCAGTTTATGTATGATAAGGGAATTTCATATTCTAGTAGAGAGGAATAAAGTATTTTTAAGTCAACATGATCATAGGCCTTATCTAAATCCAGAATAACCATACCAACAACCCTATAATTTTTTTTAAAGTTTGTGATTGTTTGCTGTATTTGACTCAAACAGGTAGATGCCGATCTGCCTTTGCGATAAGCAAAACTATATTTGGGTAGTTTGTTTTTTCTACTATTATCCTGTTTATTGAATCCTTGATAAACATGTTTATAATTTTGATGGGGATACATATTAAAGAGATTGGTCTATAGTTAGAGGGGCACGTAGGGTCCTTGCCAGGTTTTAGAATTGGCGTTATTTTTATATTAAGCGAATCAGTTGGAATATTTCCTGAGTTAAATATGGTTTTGAGAAATTCCAAAAAAGCCAATTTTCCACTTACTGAAAGAGATTTTATCATTTCAAAGGTAATTGAATCAGTGCCTGGAGCTGATTTTGATTTTTTTGTCCTTAACAAGTTTTCAAGATTGTCCAGTGACCAAACAATGGGATTGAATTGATTTATAGGAGTCAAATTTGGAATAAAAGCAGAGTTGGGTGAGTTTATACAAATATGATCCAAATAGTCAAGAGCCGAAACCGAATTAGAAGCAAAATCATTTCTCCTTTTTCCGCCTGAAAATTTAGAAATTAGATTCCAGAAACTTTTGACATTATTTTTATGACATAGATTCTCAATAAAATTGGACCAGCAGCTTCTTTTGGCTTTCTTTTTTTCTTTTATGAAGAGAGCATTTAATCTGTTATGCGTTATCAAATCATTGATATTTCCAAATTTATTGAATTTAGCTAGGAAACAAGATTTCAGTCTAAAAAGGCTTAAAAGTTTTTTGTTCCACCACGATTTCGGATGATACTTTTTAGAGAAAGTGTTTAGTTTGAATGTTGCCTGAATGATTATCTCTTTTATCAAGTGAAGAATGGACATAGAATTTTCAATGGGGATTTCAATCTTGTTTAAAAGTTCTAGCACTTTGCTAATCGCTACCTTACTGAGTGGTTTGTTATTTGGATCATTATTATGTAAAGTGAAAAGAAGAGGGATGCGAGGGCTGCCACTAAAGGATACATGTTTTAGATTACATTCTATTTGTGTATCTACACAGTTGGAAAAAAAGGTCAATGACAGAAAAGGTGGGATTCGTTTTTCTGGCAAGGCACTTTTTTAGGGGAACTTATGTGTCTGTTTTTTATTTTGTAGATTCTCCATGCCTCTTTTCTGGTGTGGTTGCCTTGTCTCATAATTTGAGTAAGACTTTTTTCCCTTAACCAGACTGGACAGGATCTGTCGTAACTACAGTGATTTCCATCACAATTTCTGCATAATTCCGTTTTTTTGCAGTCTCTCCCATCATCACAATTATTACCACCGCATTTTGCACAAAACTTATCCTTTGATTTGCAAGCCCTTCCCCGATGACCAAACCTCTGACATCTAAAACATCTTAATGGAGAAGCCACAAAATTGTAAACTCTAAAAACATTGTAGTGTAGTTTTAGACTGTCAGGAATTTTCCTACCACTCACATAAACTTTTAGCTTGTTCGTGTCTATCCAAGCTGGTTTGTCATCAATTATTTTTTTCCACTTAACTCTGAATATTTTTTTCACAGACCATTCTGGATTTCCCTCTCTAAGACCTTGAAGGAGATCTTTTTCATTTAAATCAATATCAACTCCATGCATCAGGACTGGAGTGGCAATTAAGCCAAGTGGGATATAAGCTCTGAATTTTTGATCTAGAGGGTTTTTCTTGACAAAGTTATTAGCATTGTATGCTGAACTGAAAATTATTTTACATTTGTCTTTCGATACCTTTATTATCTGATCAATGCCCTCAACTGAAGATTTTAAAGAGCTTCCTACTTTTAAAGGGTTTATGGACATTTCATTGTCAACACTTGTTATGTAAACTAAAAAAGGTCCAGGATCTGTGCTATCATAACCAAAATTTAAACACTCTGATCTCTCTTCAAGATTGGAAATATCAGAACTATAATCAGCCTTTTGCAAACAGATTGGAGAATCTTCACCTAGTTGACTTTTTGGCATCTCAATGGCTTGTGTCTCTAGGGTTTTGTTAGAAACACCAGACCTGGTTTCTGGAAGTTGATATTCCAAGGAAGGATCTTTTTTTGTTTCAATGTTCTTAATTCCAATTGAAACATTTCCTCCTGCAGCCGATTCCATTAGACTTGGAGCAATTCCTTTATCTGAGGACTTGCTGCCTAATCTGGCAGACGTTCTTGATCCTTGAGAAGAGGATAAGTTTCTTCTTTTTTCATTGTTTTCACTAGGCCTTCTTAAAGGAGTAAAAATGTTAAAGGAAAAGACAACAACGGTGAGAGGAAAAAAAAATTTTCAAGAATGTGGCCAAAATATTTTTAAAAACATAATTCATAGAACGAAATATTCACAAATCTCAAGGACCTAATTAAATTTAAATTGAGGGATAACAGGAGTGTAAAAGGAATTTTATAGGAAAAACAAACTGAGATCAAAATTGAATATCATCAGATAAAGATAATCCGGAATAAATGAGCTTTTACGGTGGAGGGGGTAAATTTTTCTGTTCTAGAAAAATTTGGGATTGGGGCATGCGCACTGCGGTTTTCCTCGACAAACAGACAGACAGACATAACAGAGCATATAGCCTTACGAAAATATCCATATGAGCTTGAAAATGACAATTACTTTGAAATCTCAGACAAACACTCATTCATTATATTTACATATATAGATAGATAGATTATAAAAGTTTTTTTTGTTGTTTTTTAGCATTACAACAACATGGAATGTGATCGTCAGTTGCAAGTTCTAATAAAACAAGAAAGATTCAATCTATCACAACGACTTAGCAACGTTTCGCAACGGCGTAGTTTGCCTTCGATTTCTACAGATCTACCTTCAAATAGCTGCGTTCTTAGTGCTAGCAATAATCCCTTACTAGAAAAGTTACGGGATTTGCAGATGGAATACAGTATTCCCAGGGAGTGTTTTGACGAACTTTTAAACATTTTAAAATCAGAAAATGTCACTACTGGTGGACACAATGACTGTGATTAATTTAAAAACGAAATTGTCAGCAATTATGTATTCTTTGAATGACGTTTTCCCTTTTACTCCACTGTAGTTGTAGTTCAAAATAATTTCATCCGGCAGTATTTTATGGAAATTTTTCTTAATACCACCCGGACCCAGCATTTTTTTGAAAGTGTCGACCTACGTATGTTCATAAGTTTTTATTTAATAATAATAAAGATTTAAGTGCATAACGTACCATTTCATTTTCACTGCCGTTCGCAATGTCCGATTCTAATCTTTTAAGTTTTTCTTCGTTTGAAAGCGGAAATCGATAAACGTACGATAAACGCACGGCGTGTTTCTCACTTCGTTTTTAAATTCCTCACAGTCATTGTGTCCACTAGTAGTGACATTTTCTGAATGAAAGGTGAGCTCCATTTAGTCGCATATTGACTGTTACTAAGTTTTTATTCACTTTAGACATGATTAAGAAACAAAATGGAGAAAACTTAAATATTATGTTAAAAAACCCGAGATGTTTCTCCTTCAATTGAAGCAGAAACATCTCGGATTTTTTAACATAATATTTAAGTTTTCTCCATTTTGTTTCTTAATCATGTCTAAAGTGAATAAAAACTTAGTAACAGTCAATATGCGACTAAATGGAGCTCACCTTTCATTCAGAAAATGTCACTACTAGTGGACACAATGACTGTGAGGAATTTAAAAACGAAATGAGAAACACGCCGTGCGTTTATCGTACGTTTATCGATTTCCGCTTTCAAACGAAGAAGAACTTAAAAGATTAGAATCGGACATTGCGAACGGCAGTGAAAATGAAATGGTACGTTATACACTTAAATCTTTATTATTATTAAATAAAAACTTATGAACATACGTAGGTCGACACTTTCAAAAAAATTCTGGGTCCGGGTGGTATTAAGAAAAACTTCCATAAAATACTGGCGGATGAAATTATTTTGAACTACAACTACAGTGGAGTAAAAGGGAAAATGTCATTCAAAGAATTTACTCATATAAATGCCGCATTGTACAGTAGGTTCTACTTTCTTCTAGCTTAAATACAGACTGTGTTAATCTTTAAAATTTTGCAGAGGCTTGTTTAACAAATGGCTATACTAAGAACGACTATATTCTGGACTTGAAGCATGCATTTCGATTGTTGAAAAATAGGAAAAACAAGGCGGAATATTTCAAGCGCAAGGGTGCGAATAATATTAAGGCAGAAATGAGTTTTGATTAAAAATATAATATAGTAATTTTTTTGATAGTTTTTTTTTAAAAAAGTTTTAATTAAAAATATAATGTAGCAATATTTTTGATAGTTTTTTTTTATTTTATGGGTGGAAAACCAGTGCAAAATTTAGAGCTGGTGGTAGTACCATGGCTCTTATGCACTTGACAGCTCCTATTATTTATTTAGTTAACTACAAATAGCCTACGGCTAATACATATATACAGATACATTTATAACATACACAGCCATTCTTATAACTATTATAGATTTTTACACTTACATATAAAATTAAATATTCCTAACAAGTACATATAAATTTAACAGTCTTTTGTAGTTATAGCACCTATACCTTATATTTTTATGTGTAGACTCCATGAATAGGCTCAGCAGATTTCCTTTTGATTTGTTGCTTAGACTTGCCTATCGAGACAGGTCCGTGCAGGGTGAAAGTTCATAGGAAACATAAAAGGCTACAAATGGGGTTCTCTGCCCTTTTATAATGTAGTAATCGGTAATCAAGGCAACCAATGTCCTGATATCCTTCCTATTGCTCCACAAAACTACTTTGGTCGTGAGATGATGCCGCAAGAGATCACATCGAGTTCACCAAACAAATCATAAAGCTCCAATATTTGGTATCCTTTATCGGAGTTTAATCATCAAGAGCCCTTTTCAACAACCTTGTATTTGCCTTAATAGCTGGCTTCAGACCGAAGAATAGCCTTTCCTGGCCTTTTCATAGCCCTTCGAAGCCTTGGTTAACCTAGTCTCAAACAAGCCCGTTTCGATTGCGAATACCTAAACCATCGAGGGCAGTTGCAAGCTAGTTTGTTCATAGGCCAACTGAACTTTATGACTCCGAATGACGCTTGTATGGAAAACAACGTCTGCGTTGTATACGGCCGTGTACCACACTAGTCGTTATGGGCATTTTCGAGAATTCACCATGGTAGCTACCAGTCGAACCAGAAGTTAATCTACCACGTTCAAAAATTGATTACTTGCCATAAGTCACCACTCAACATGTTTTCACCGGTAAGGTAACCAGAGTCTCACCAACAGGATAAGGGGGTGCTAAATTAACTTCTGGCTCGACTGGTAGCTACCATGGTGAATTCTCGAAAATGCCCTATACGTTCCAAGAAGAAGTCTTAAACTTTGCTATCTTAGCTGCCATGCAATTCGATAGCGTTCTAGAATATCTTCCATTTTCTTCAAGAAAGGCTGGTGAGCATCGTGCACGTACCCCACTAACGGAAAACATAACATAATACAGCGAATCGATTCCAGGGAATCGATTCCACAGGGAATCGATTCCAGGGAATCGATTCCATTATTATGTATTATGTACGATTCCCTGGAATCGATTACCTGGAATCGATTCCCTTTAATCGATTCCTTGGAATCTATTCCCTGGAATCGATTACCTGGAATCGATTCCCTGGAATTGTGTATTATTATTTTCCAGAGTTTTGATTACCGTTGCACGTTTCTATGGCCTTTACCTGAGAGGTTCCTGAAGCAGGTTATTAAACTTTTCCCTGATAAATTTCTACGTTCCATTTATCTAGGTTATCTATTATTTTGCTGACGTGTGTTTGGAGTTCTTCTGTGGTTTTATTAGGTGAGACTTGTATTCCAAACAAGTGTATCATCAGCGTATTATATGCAAGTTGTGTTAAGAAGGGGAATTATGTTGGGCAAGTCGTGTATAAATATATTGAAAAGCTTGAGGCCTAAAATGGAGCCTCGGGGAACTCCAGATTCAATTTTGAACGGTTCAGAGGTTAGCTCTGTGAAACAGTCTGAATTTACAAGTTGTGATGGCAGTATACATTACTCCAAATCAAAATTCTAATTTTTGAAACAAGTATTATGGCCATACAAAAAAGACTGAGAAGAAGTTTCGGCTCCACCTATTAACTTTCTCCAAGATCATGTAAATCTAGCCATGAATAATGATCGATTGGTTTCAAAAACACGGCACGGTACCATAAATGATACTGTATTTGCCCGAAACCCTTTGAATGATATTTCAGTTACCCTAACGCGCTCAATTTAATTGAGTAACTACAAGTAGAAGAAGCTAGAGGAGTAAACATAATTTAGAAGTGACGTAGTGGCAAAGGAAGTAAAATTAGTCTACCCAAGGTCGATGAGCTCACAGGCTCATAACAAACGTGGAGGGATGGGTCTCGAGAGAGCATGGAGAGGTGAGTTATGAAGGCATACCTCAGACCATGCCCTTTTAGAGCGTCGAAGATTAGCCGAGGAAACTACTGCACTGTAACCGACAGCTAAAGGCACGGCTAAGAGCAAAGAAGACTATAATGGTACCATTGTGTGATCTATGGAATAAAGTGGAGGAGAAGTTAAATATCCTCTATTGGTAGCTAAGGCGGAAACCAAAAGGAAGAGAGTAAGGCTTAGAAATAGCAGCAGTATTATCAGGTAGATAAGAGCTGAATCAGATGGCGACGCATATGAAGGTTAACATTCTTTGCGTGTTGACAGGAAATCAGCCAGTCTTAAGAAAATTTGATGAGGCATCTTAAAACCATTGTAGTTAGGCCTGATAAGTCAACTAGTAGGTGATTTCAGTTAGGATTTGAGTCCGGTATAATCTGCAGGCTAGAGCGTATCGGCATCATGATGCTTCCAACTTCCAACGCATGAAAATAATAAGAATCCAATTAGTTATTTGTATGCCAAAGAAGTATAACTTCTAATGCGCGTACATAAGTACACACACCCACTGTTTTTTTTTACTAAAATTGCAACTTCAACTACCTTTTTCTCCAAATTTTACTGGTTTTTCCAAAATTAGAAAGCTTGGACAATTTCCTATGAATAATGTTCCACTGGCAGCCTTTACTTTCTTGCTACTTTATTCCAAATCGAAAAGGTCTTGATCTGTACACGAAAAAAAAGTGACGAATCATTCTCATATCGACCAGGAACTTCTCCAAAACGCGGAACTTGAATATAAAATTGCTACGATTGCTTTAGAAAAATAACGAACCCTTAAAAACCTTATTTTTTGTTTTGTTTTTTTATCTTTATTGTTAGAAACAACTTGAAAAATGTTTAGAAAACATTAAAAAAATTTAAAATATCAACTGTTATCTTTCTCTAATACTATGGACGATTGATAAACCAGATATATATAAAAAAATAGCTTTGTCCTTATTTGATCTAATATATAATATTGTCCTGTAAGGTAGGCATAGGCATTTATAATAAAGCTTTAACATCGCAAAAAATACAAATAAAAATTCTCTAAAACTTAAAATATATTATCGTGTATAGAATTATTAATTTCGTGGGTTTTGTATCCAAAATCGATTAAAAATTGTCACCATGACAAATGCAGACTGGTGAATTGTACAAAATTAAATCTTCTGCAGTAGTTTTGATGCTTCCTCCTTGCAGTTTTTGTCGTCTTCACTCCTGAAAATTAAATTGTGAGTTTATGGATGGAAAGATATTGGGTTTAGGTTTTCTTACACCAAGCGGCAATTAGCAGCCTTTTCGAGGTATTTTTTAGCCTCATCCGGTTTCTTAAGGGCAAGATAAGCCTTTCCCAGCATGAGCCAGTTCATACTGTAGAAACCTTCCTTGATGGACTCGGCTTTTTCGAAATACTCAAGTGATTTCTCATAGGATCCTGTCGGTGGAGTGGCAAAAACGGCTGAAACGATTGTCCTTTGATACCAAGGCATGTCGGCCAAGCCGAATTCAAATGATCCCAACAGATACCAGGAGGTGGCATCTGAAGGATTTAATTCTACAGCTTTAACCATATGCTTCTTAACATTCTCCAATTCCTTAACGCGTGCTTTTATACCTCCTAGTTCGGCATAGGCATCCAGCACAATGGCCATCCACTTGTGGACAGCATAATTTGTGTCATCCCCTGCCAGAGCAGCCACGATGTACTCGTATGAATCTTTGATTAGCTCGGTCCGTTCATTCTTATCTTTTGCTACTTTCGATAGATTATAAAGTGCTCTAGCTTTTCGCCACTGTATGTCGGGAATGTTTTGATCCTATGGGTGCAAAAAAAACACGAAATGTTATCGCTAAAAGATACGACGGAATAATCACCACCAAACCTTATATTGATCCAGGGTTTGAAGGACTTCAAGATAGTGATTCTCGTCGAAGAGCTGATCTGCATTTTCCAAAATATTCTGTAGACTTTCCGCCATGATTCCGATGTTCTCAGCGGCTGTCTTGACGAAAGTTATGAACGCAAGCGGAGCAGGAATGATAAATCTGCTGAATCTTGAAAGCTGCAATCATAATTAATTTAAATTACTAAGAAACAATGAATCCCACAGTTATCTTACCCTATTCCTCAGAGCTGCAACAGGTCTTATCAATTTCACCTCCGGGATCCGTTTTATGAGTGGCTGAAGCACGAAGTCATAACTAAATCTAAATAATCGACGTGCAAGCATTTGTTGCACGTTGATAGTTCTACTGATGAAACGGAACGTCTTAATTTAGTTTTGGAGCTGGCTGCGAGCGTATTTTTTACATATAATTTCTGCACTTTGGACCCGCTGAACTCGACCCCGATACACAAATAAATTAATTCAAAAAACAATGTCCGAACTCCAGCTCTGCGCCGCGATTGGAACACAAATGTCAAATTTTCTTATCTTTTTGGCAGAGATATTTTTTGCGAGGTTGGCATTGCCGTCGAATGTAAGGAATTTTTGTGGATTGTGTCTTGGGTTTTGGGTATGTGGTGGGCATAAACCTGGGGATTTTTTTCTTTCACAACAGGGTGGAAATTTTGTTTAGAAAAATGTGGGAATTGGAGTTTGTGTCAATGGCCGAGAGGATTGAAAGTTACTTGTATGGTATTTATTAGATAATTGTTAAATGCTAGTGAAATATTGATAATTAAAGTGTGGTTTTAATGCTAAGATGCTTTTTTGATCGATGCAGTCTGGTAAGAAATTCAAGTTGTTTCAATTGTATTTGTAAGCGAATTTTTTTTGTTCAATTTTATATTAGACTGACTAGATTAAGTTTATAAATATTAATAGCTGCAGTCCATTACCCGATTCTTTGGCAGCATGGATACCTCGCATATTGCACTGCCGAGTATCACGAGCCCCGGATAGAGTTAGGGTTGCCAACTTTTTTTGAGAAAAATAACGTAACTTGTCTTGGAAAGAGGAAAATAAAAAGTATTTGAAAAATAATAAAGTATTTTCAAAATTTTTTTTTGTTTAACTCATTTTCTATTAACATTCATATTCAGTTATATATTAGTGTAAGTATTTTCATACTCAATTTCTTTTAAAAACATATTTTTTGCGTTTTTGGTGCAAGTTATCAATTTTTCGTTTTTTGGAAAGTTTGATAGCTCATACAACAATCTAAATCTAGATTTAAATAAATGAATAGCGCATTTTTTATTAAATTCAAAGACGATCTGTTTCTCTCTTCCCGCCACTTTAAATTCATCACAGAGAAAAGTCTTTCAGTGAATGCTGAAGTGGCGGGAATCTATCACTATCAGAATCAGAATGACTCGCCATTTAAGACAATATACAAGAAAATTAATAGGTACATACATATTTAAAATCAAACCAGACATAAAAAATGTGAAGGAACCGATAGCAAAAAATCTGTCATCTGCATTTGACGGTCCTGCCATCTTCCTTTTTGTTAAGTAATAATTAGTTGAAGCGTGTGACTTCTATTCTGTTTTTTCATAATAGGCGCTAGTAAATCGTTAGAAATTAACGAATATAACGTGTTAAGTTCCATGCGTAATAAAGACTCATAAAAAAGTATTTTCGCATACTTTATAATTATGTAAAAGTATAAAGTATATCGACTTAAAATAAAGTATAATACTTTATTATAAAGTATGGTTGGCAACCCTAGATAGAGTCCCCCTGCTCGGCTAGATAAGGGATATCGTGGCTGCATTCTTCTTCATATCTTATGCTCCTATTTCCAGGACAAGAGTCTCGTTATCCTTTGTATCGAGCCTATCTAACTCAGCTATGCATCTCTTCTATTAGTGGATAGACCCTGTCCCGAAGACTTCTAACGATTTGGAACCATGGGTGAATACTCTTAGATAAAACTTTTTCAGGACGTCTCCGTTACCCCACTCCTTTCTTGAGGATAGGATTATTTCGACGGAGAAGTGATTCCTGATGGTCAATCTAGGAAGAAAATAGTCGGTGGTGCAGGCCCGGGATTCTCTATCTAAGGGCTTCTTTTCTTCTTTGATTCGTTAGCTGACGGTCCGAGGTGGACGTCCCCCCTGCGGATGCGCTGCCGTCTGTGCTGCTAGCTGTCAATGGATGGAGTTATTCACAATTTGTTTCCATTCTTGACGGTTTTTATCGCCGTATCGAGCCTCGATAACTGATAATCGTTGATTCTTTAGGACACCCTCAATATTCTTTATCCAGGTTTTCTTTAGTGCCGATCGCTGGATTCTCCAGTCTGCGGGACGGTCTCGCTAGAGAAGTTTACTTTGTAAGCGGTCATCATCCATTCGGCAAACATGTCCAAATCATCGTAGTCGACGTTTTTGCATTTCTTCTTCGATCAGTGTCTGCTGATCGCATCTTTGTCTGACTGGCTCGTTTCGAAGGCGATCGCGGAGTGAGACACCGAGGATCTGCCTCAAGCATCGCATTTGGAAGACCTCGAGCTTCTTAATGTCCGGTTTGGGCAGTGCCCACGTTTCAGATCCATAAAGAAGAATCGGAAGGATCAATGTTCGATAAAGGTGTACTTTCGTTTTGATGGAAATATTTGTTCGTTTCCATATGCGCCACTTGATCGAGGCGAATGTTGCTGTTGCCTGACCGATGCGGCTGTGAACGTCGGACGTCGATGCTACTTTCGTTTCCTCAACCAATGATCCCAAATATTTGAACCTTGGAACCTGTTCGATTTGGGTTCCATCGAGGTGAACAATGGCCCCCGATCTGTCCGTTGTGATCACTTTAGTCTTTCCGGATTGATTTTTAACCCGTATGACTGGGCGGTGCGGAAAATGCCCTATAAGCTGTCCGTTGCTATGGGATCCGTGTCGGCAAAGATGGCGCCATCGTCGGCGAACATTAAGTTGGTTACGAAGTTGTTGTCGTCGTATCGAGCTCCAAGTCGTCCATCGAATGCTTCAAGCATAATCGCGTCGATCACGACGTTGAAGAGAAGTGGTGAAGCGACGTCTCCCTGTCGAACACCCGTTTTGAATCAGGAACTCCTCGGATAAGTCGTTTCGCATACGAACACTGCTGGTTGAGCCATCGTACGTCGCTTGGAGAAATTGGATGATTTTCAATAGCATGTGTTCAGTTTCCAACGCTCTCCACAAGCTGTTCCAGCCGATGTAATCGAAAGTGGTTTTGAAATCAATGAAAACGACCACAGTTCGTTTGTCGCAACGAATTCTTTCTTCTATTAGCTCTCGATGTTTCTGTAGCCTCGATTGTATGATTTTCGTAAATACTTTGCGGACGATAGAAAGGAAGTTAATATCGCGATAATTCTTGCATTCCCGGCTGTCTCCTTTTTCAAAATTGGCACAACGATCGCTTTCCTCCACGTCGACGGGACACGATCCGAATGCCATATGTTGGGGGGGGGGGGGGGCTCGGTGGTCTAGAGGTAAGGTGCCTGACTACTATCCCAGAGGTCCCGGGTTCGAATCCCGGCCAGCCCCACGGTTTTTATGTGGGAAAAAGGTGGACATAATAACCATTCCGCGAGATTTTGCAAAATCAATTAGGGCAAAATGAATTATTGTTGTTGGTGGTGTAGTTGTGTATTCTATGTTTGCCTGTGGTACCAGCAAATTCCTCCTCCTTTCCTATCTTCGCATTAGTAAGTCGTTGCCGTGTGATCCCCCAGTTCGAGGCTTTTCTGAAGGTTCCGTAACATCGATTTTCCCGAGACTAGATTGTTCACCTAGTGCCCAATCAGTATGATCAATTTTTTCGCCACCTTAGCTGAAATTACCTGCATTGTCCAGAGGACACGACGTGGACGGACGTGGTGTATAGGATTTTGCTGACAGAGCTGTGATTGTGTGAAGGTATTCCATAGTTTTAGCCGGCTCAAAAACAACGCGGGTGCAGACGGCATCGCAGCGGAGCTGGTTAAATATGGAGGGCCTACATTACACCAAGCGATTCATGAATTAATTGTGCAAGTATGGGAGCAGGTGAAGATTGGAGACTGGAGGCATCTTCCGCCCGGTACATAATAAAAGGAGATATCACAGCGTGCACAAATTATCGCGGTATAACGTTGTTGAGTACCGTGTATAAGATATTCTCCTCTATCCTACAAAACAGGATGGCCCCATACGTCAGAAACATCATAGGCCAATGCCAGTGTGGCTTCAGCCCAGGCAAATCAACGACTTATCAGATTTTCAACTTGAGGCAGGCTATGGAAAAATGTCTAGAGTTTCAAAACTCAATTCAACAGCTCTTCATAGACTTTAAAGCCGCCTATGGTAGCATAGCCAGAGTATAACTCTACAAAAGTCATGAGAGAATTCGGCATCCCCAACAAACTGACAAGACTATGTAGGTTGACCATGATCAATGTGCCAAGCCAAGTAAAAGTATCCGGAACACTGTCCAGACCAATCAACATATATAATGGACTCCGACAAGGGGACGGTCTGGCCTGCCTCCTTTTCAACCTGGCGTTGGAGAAAGTGATCCGAGATTCCGGCATGACAGCAAGAGTAACAATCCTCCACAAGTCCACCCAATTACTTGCTTATGCAGACGACATTGACATCATTGGAAGAACAACAACAGCTGTACAAGAAGGGGCGCTTTCAGTAATGCAGGATGCGTGCGCAAATGACTTATTCAGCAATTGAAAGTGTGAAGCTTTCAATGACTGAATAAGTCAATTGCGCACGCATCCTGCATTACTGAAAGCGCCCAAGGTTTCACTCAGATTGAGCAAGCGGCAGGAAATCTGGGACTGCACATTAACGAAAGCAAAACAAAGTGCATGATGGCCTCGTTTACAATAACATCTAACATTGGTCCCACAATCAAGGTAGAGGAACACAAGTTTGACGTGGTAAAATCATTGACCTACCTTGGGTCAATAGCATGGAACCAGAAATACGCGCACGACTGCTAAAAGCCAACAAAGCCTACTATAGTCTGTCAAGGCTCTTTAAATCCAAGCATCTAACCATAAGGTCTAAACGTTTACTATTTAAGACGATGGTGCTCACATATGCATCTGAAACGTGGATGCTTAGCAAAAAGCACTGAAACCTCTTAGCCGTGTTCGAGAGGAAAATACTTCGGAGGATTGTTGGCCCCGTATGTGAGGAAGGACGATTCCGGAGACTCTACAATGACGAGATCTACGAGTGCTATCGTGACATGGATGTTGTGAAGAAAATAAACCTCGGTAGGCTCCGGTGGGCAGGACATCTAGCTCGTATGAGTGAAGTTGAGCCTGCTCGGAAAGTTCTCTGCGGTAAGACCTATGGGGTGCGACAGCGAGGGAGGCCCAACCTTCGCTGGAAGGATGGCGTGGACCAGGACGCTCAGAGCTTAGAGGTGGATCGGTGTAGAGAACAGTTGCGAGAGGCTAGGACCGGATCCCGCCTGTAGAGCCGTTAAAGAAGAAGAAGAATCGTTGGCACGTTTAGGAGCCAACAGCAGAGACGGTTACCAAAACATAACGCGTTACTGCCTCATCTATACAAGACAAGTTCTTTAGAATAAGCTGAACTTGAATAATTTATACAAACCAAATTAATCAGCTGATTTCGGTAGATGCAAAATTATTTAGAAATGATTTTATTATTAGTTTTTGAAATGCCAATAAGTTTCGTTAAATAAAAGATCAAATGTTTAGGAACTATACAATATATTTCGTCAATATGTTCTTGAAAATTACACATAAATCATATTTTCCAAACTTATTTAACAGATACAATTATTATACAATGATAAGAAATAAATTATACTGAAAATTATTTAACAATTTTATTCTTTTGTACAAAAAATGTTTTTTCTTTTTTTTTATGTTTTTAGTTTTTAAATTTATTCACCATCTTATAAATGTCTCGTTTTTTGGTTTTCATAAACAGATACACCTTTATACCACGACGTATTTTTTAATTTTTTGTTTTTTGTTCTAAAAATATATTTTAAATATAGTCAAAAGCGTTTTTTTTTGTTATAGTAAGAATAGAAGATTTTATTTTTTTTTTTGTTTTAAATGTTTTCAAAATTCTAAGAGAATTCTAATTAAGATCTAAGAACAGACTAGGCGCAAGAATTTTGAAGATGTGTGTGTGTGTGCGTCTTCAAGATTCATTTTATGTTTATTTTTTTAATTTGAATTTTTGGTTTTTTGGATTTTTTTCTAAGGATTTTTTTAAAGAAGATTTGATACGATTAGAAGAGATATAAAAAGGATATTGATTGAGATTGATTGATTGAATGGTGTGTGGTTTCTTGTGGGGTTTTTAAGGTGAAGAAATTATAATATTTTGTGTAAAAGGAACCAGAATTAATGGAAGCATGGTCGAATTACTTAGAATAATTTTTGAAGTGGAATATATTATTTAAGATGAGTAAAAACTATTTATCAGTTAATTTCTGACCTTTAAAGATGAGAAAATGAAAGGAGAAATGAAAATTGTTTGATAAATTATAACATTTCTTTTATTTCTCACAGTCCAGTTTCTAGATATGTGAAGCTCTAACCACGGCTGATTATAGAAATCGCGACAGTAAAATGAAAATCATATTTCGGTGGGAAGTTACTTGTGGGGGATTTTGGTATATCTAAATATCGTAAGTTATTCATTCAGTTATTCCTGATAGCAGTGGGATTGGGTAAAAATCACAACCAAACCTATTACTAAAACATTTATCTATAATATCTGAGGCAGCTAGGGTTTTTTTCAAATTTGCGAAAGACTAGAACTTCGAGATAAGACCCTTTAATCTGTCGACATTTCTATATTTACGGCTAGATAGCTAGTAAAGAGAAGGATGAAAGTATCGCCTAAGCTAACACGCTGGTTTACTCGCAATTATTCAATATAATCGCGATGAAACATTAACTTCGACACCAAAAAGGATAGATGCTTTCTTCGCTTATTGAGCTTACAAGCAATGATAGAGGTTAGGGCTCTGATGTAACGACAGAAGAAGAAGGATTTTTATTTAGGGGAACGAAGTGGAAAGACAAAAGACCATGGCGCCGCATGGAATCGAACCACGGACCTTCGATATGGTAGTCCGGCGCCTTCTTCTTCTTCTTCTTCGATGGCTCTACAATCCAATTTCAGTCTTTAAGGTAGCTGAAGATAGTATTCGATGTTTCTGCCAGGCATAGCGTAAATCTATCACTGAGCGACCATTTATGGGCTAGTCTGAATTTGCTGCCAGATATTTTAATAGTTCTATTGAATTTTCGTTTAGGACTAATATTATTGGACTAGTGGCAGATATTGAAAAGACTTCCTTCAGATATCATTGTCGAAACGAGGATTAGACTCCATTCGTTGCGTTGAATTACGAATGACTCAAGTAACTTTTGGTATGATTTGTGTAGTCCGTATTGACTTTGCGCTACTCTACGTAAACATTTCGAGGAAGAAACGACTTCTTATCCAACGACTTGTGAACTACTAAAGGCATCCTTCCATATGGACGGTGACCAGTGTTAACAGATGTTCATGGAGAGACATGTGAAATTCTAAAACGTGCTTCTATGCGAACTTGAAAGTTGACTATAGATCAGTGATTCCCAAAGTGGGTTCCGCGGAACCTTACGGTTCCACGAAAAAAATTTAGGGTTCCGGGTCACCAGCGTCGAAGTGCAAATACATTCGCAGACTCACTGGCGCTGCGCCGGCCGTTTAACGCGTTCTTGCTGATCAGAAAATGCTAGTGGCCCTTATTCCTTGAAATTTGGTCTACGTCACGCCGCGTAACATTTTGGCCGCCATTCCATATTCCCATGTCGAAGGGGTTGTGAAGAAAATGGTAATCCGCCCTCTTGAGATGGCCGCCATGGGCCAAACGATATATTCAGTATACTATATTGCTTATGGTGTTCTACTTATCATACCCTTTCATGTGATACCCATGTCGAAGGGGTTGTGAAGAATATTTCAATCCGCCCTGCTGAGACTGCCGCCATGGATCTAAAGGTATATTGACTATACCATTTTGCATTGTCATCGGAGCTAAAGCTGTATGCAAAGTTTCAGCTTGATAGGATATCCGGAAGTATTTGAAAAATTGATTGCAAAGTTTGTTCCGTGAAGAAAACAGCAATCCGTCCTCTTCAGACGGCCGCCATGGATCTAACGGTATAATGAGTATACCATATTGCATTGCCATCGGAGCTGAAGTTGTGTGCAAAATTTCAGGGTGATCGGGTAACTGGAAGTATTCAAAAAATCGATTGCAAGATATGTACCGGACAAACAGAGCTAATAAAAACGTCGTTGGGTTCCGCCAAATTTTATACATTGTAGAAAGGTTCCCTATGAAATAAAGTTTGGGTACCACTGCTATGGATTATTATTAAATGCTTTAACGAGAATTTACATCCGGGACTTCGTTTCCTCCAATGCTTCTAACTCACTCTTCACTAATCTCCTAAACTACCGTTAGTTTTTTAGATTACCCCAGGCTAAGTGATGCTGTCTTTAGATCAACCTACCTCTACTGATAACTTCCGACTAGGAGACATTTACAAAGTACAGCTAGGACAAGTTTCTATGTACAACTTATATTTATTACGGTCTAGTTCGGGTTGTCATCTCCCTCTTTTAAAAGGTTATCGTTGAAGGTCATCGGTTCCAATTCTCTAGCTGCTATTCCTCTTCAGGCGCAGTCAACTGGATTGTCGGCAGATTGAACGTGATGCCGACACACGATTGACAATAAATACCTTCCACTTAGACGGATGATCTCGCAGCCACGCTAGGACGATAGTTGAGTCTGACCGCAAGTGTACAGGAACGGATTTAATGTAGCTTTAGTGTATGAAACTAACTCGGCAAGCAGGGGAGCTTCACATAGTTCTAGCCTTCGTAGCGATACAGTTTTGGGCGGGCTTACGCGAGTTTTAACGGCAAGTAGTGAGACTTGAACTGTATCATGTTCGTGAACTACACACGAGTAGACTGCAGCCCCATATGCGGAAAGCGAGGCGTTGCTGAATCCATACACCTCAAGACTCAAGACCAAGCGGTTTTGAGAGTTATGCCAATCCTTATTCCTTAGATCTCGTTTATTCTTTATCCAGGTTTCATGAAGATTATGAGGCAACTGATCGACCCAATCTAGTTTTCTAGTAACCACAACTGTGGGAAGGGAAGATTTTTGCGGTAATTGGGTCGTAAAGACGATTGATGTCTAAGACAGAGCGTTTTGTTGACAAGTACGTTTTTGAAATGCTGATGTTGAAGGTAAACGCATCCAACGATGGGCTCCAGCTAATACCAAGCGTTTTGATTAAGGAGTCAGTTACGAATTTGAGTGATGTGAGCTGCATTAGATCTTTTTGTGCTAATCCTTGTAGAAGCATGTTGTTGAGCCTTTCTTGTGTAGGATGCAGAGTCTCATCATAGGCTCCAAAGAGAGCATCATCTACATAGTAATCATTTGTCAGCTGTATCGAATTCGGGCTCTTCTCTCTATAAAGCCAAGAAGCTTTTGGTTCTGCTAGAAATATTATCGTAGTGCAAGTTAAAATTTAATTTATTTTCTAGAACAATGCCTAGATCTGCAACTTGATCGGCACGATCTAAGGCCATAAGGTTTGTAGTAGTCGATCGTTCCTTTCTGACACCATGTTACTGAACATTAAGGTATGGTTCGATTAGAGGAGCAATCTTATCCTAAATACGTTTCTCGAGAAGTTTGGTAATTGTTGATAAAATGGCAATACCCCTGAAGTTTTCCACCGAGTGCTTATTAGATGTTTTGTAGATTGGAGTGAATAGGATTTTTTCCATATCTTAGCGAACTTTCCTGTCGATTACGGTTTGTTGAAGATAAAGATGGAGGGGAACCAACATTTGATTTGAACAGCCCTGTAAAAAGCAAGAAGCGACCATGACCTTTATTGATGTCAATATTGTTTGTACCGGTCATTATATTCGTCAACAAATAGAAACACAAGTTATAAAAGCTTTAGTGCCAGTGTTCGTACTTGTTGGGTCAGTGTGCATTGCATTTTTTTTATGTGATAGACCAGAGGCTTAAGGAAAGATCCTTTGTACTATCGACAACTTATTTTTGCGTATAAAGTCAAACAGCAGCTCTAGTCGAAAGATAGAGGGAAGAGAAAGGAGCTGAAGGATGGAACTGCCACAACCTAGCCGCGATATTTTATTCCACCTACTCCCAACCATCGGGGCATCGAGAAACGACTTACTGGATCGTTATGCCTCCTGAAACGAGTTGAAACTCATCAACCAATCGATGACATGCGCTTGGTGGAGCGGGGAAGGACTAGGGAAGTCTACGACAGGAGGTTTCAGGAATGTAAAGAGGGAAGAAGAAAGAAGGAAAGTTATGTAGGTGGGAAAGTCGGAAAGGCGAAGGACCGTGGCGCTGCCGGGATTCGAACCTGGACCTCTATGATGGTAGTCGGGCGCTTTACCCTAGACTAGCGAGGCCGAGACTATGGACAAAAAACTTCAATAAATTGAAACGTGCTGCAAATTTCATGGGGACATGAATACTATTTTCTGCCGTTTGCCACATTAGAGGAATAAAAGAGATAACAATAGAGGGTCCTATACCTATCTCACTTGAACTCACAAGCAGGATTGGAGGGATCTTCACCTTCCGGGGAAGATCGCGTGGCCCGCCACTAGTTTATTGGTAGAAACTGAAGAACGTATGCTAGCCGTCGTCGTTTCTTCAAACACAGACTTTGTTTTCTTCCTGGGCATGAACACATTACTGGACTACGGCGGCGCCCTCTGGGACATGGAGCCCTCGTGCGATTGCCAGGGTTCGAACACCCCTAAATCCGGTACTGGGTCTAGCATAACAGGCTTTACTGAGAAATCTTAGCCGTGCTCGCGATTGCAGGGATAATGGCTTATTATTCTTAATTTGACATAATATTAAATGAGATTAAGAATAACTGTTTCAGTTTATCTTAATGATTAGGGATTTGTGCTTCCTTATCAAGGTTCCATTTACAACAACATACTTTTTTGTTTTCTAACTACTAAAGCCTGATTCTAACTAAAAATATAATTTTATAAAAAAAAGTGCTATTTTAAGAAATAACTTGAAGATGTGCAGAGGTGAAAAAATAAAAAAAAAAATCTTCGAAGTAGTAATAAAATTTAATAAAATAAAATAAAAAAATTAAAAAATATTCTTCTATCTTGACAATTTCTCCTTTATATAATTCCAACAAATCTTTTGTCGCATTTTTAAATATTTTTGGTTGTCGATTGCAAATCTTCCAAAATCTAATCAAATATACAGAGACAAAAAAATAAATAATAATAATATAATTTTTTTTATAATGTACGTATGCATGTCAATGAACATTTTGTTACATAATGTATATGTATATAATAATTATATATATATATATATAGACATTTTATAATCTAATAAATTTCATTTTCTAGTTCTATCTAATAATAATGAGTCACCCTGTATATAAAAATCTATATGAACTTACTAAAAACTATTTTGTTGTTGGTTTTTTTCTTTTATATATAATATATATATGTATATATACTTTTCTCCTTAATTTTGTTGATTCACATTTTTTTACCTTAAACATTTTATTGTATTTTTGTATTTACTATTATTTTTGTTCTTCATTTTTCTTTTTGTTTTTACCACGAAACTAAATGCTAAATAATAATTTCAGATCCATTTTCATTTGTTTTAATGTTATTTATTATTGTTTATTAATTGCATTATTTTTCTTCATTTACTTTCAAAATTTCAGTATTTTTTTTCTTATTTTTGGTGTACTTTTTCTCTTTTTTTTATAATTTTTATCTAAGCCTAGTTGTAATAAGCACATTTTCTCAGAAAATATTTAATAACTTCTTTTTTTTGTTTGTTTATTACTTATTTATTTTTTCTCTTGTTTTTATATATAATTATATAAACATTTTCCTTAACACTTTGTTTCTATATTTATAACATCCTCTCACATATTTTTTTTCTCTCTATAAAGTTCATCGTTAACAATTGTTTTCATTTTTGTTTTATTTTTTAATATTTATCTTTTTGCATAAATTTTCAATTTTTATTTTTAAGAAAAGAAGAATCAAAAATATTCCATCGATTACCATTAATTTTTTATTTAGCTTTAAATTTTTACTTTATTTTTTTGTTATTAATTTTTTTTTGTCAGTACAGTGGCATATATGTAAAATTGTTTGATACAAAATATTTAATTATTATTTTTTTTATTAAATGTAATTTATTGCATTTTGTCTAACGATTATTAGTTTTATTTTTGAATAAATGATTTTAAGCGCGTTTTTCTATCGATAAATGGAAAATAAGATTTTTTTTATTTTTAACGTGGGTGTTTCCAATGATATGTTCCTTGGTAGAGAAGGAAGTTACTTAAGGGAATGGTGGTTTTGTGTTTTATATTTATTTTGGCTTTTTTGTTTAGTGTTTTAATAAGGTGGTTTATAAATTCATTGCTTCGTAAATACATAAATGCTTATTGGTGGTTTGAAAGATATGTTTCGAATTTTAATTATTGCTCTTGTAATCAAATTACTTGCAAATCAGTAAAACAAACTAAATGTAAAAAGCAGTGAGGAGGCCTTTTGGTGCCTCAATTCGGGAGAATTCTTTCATATTTAGGTATCGGATCATGGCACCTATTCCGATTCTTGTCTTAAAGTCGATCGAATGTTAAGTCGCAAAATTAGTAATTCGATTCTCGATTGTAGTAAGCAGAGGAGATTACAGCTTTCTTAAAACAACATTGATATTAAGTTTCCTTCCAACAATTCATTAAAATGGTAGTACTTATTGTGCGATTTGACTGCGTTACAGACTACCAAGTTTTTCACCATCGAATCAGCTTTCGATTCTTATTTTTCCAGTTGAATTTCGGATTAGGGGTCCAAATCTCCCTTCGTTTCCAAATATACGGTGTATCTTAACCAGCGCATCGGATAACTTCAGAGAAAAGCATCGGTTGTCTTTCTGGCTTGCTTACAGCTTTCGTGTAGGTGTTGTATAACATTCTCAATCTGGCAGCATATCTCCCAATAGGCTAGTGCCTTCTTAAAATAGACACAATTCTGACGACGTCCTTCTGCGGTCACGTGATATCTGCTTGAAGCAAACAGGCAAGGCTTTGTCTTGGCGCATAATTTGTTCCTACTCGAAAATATTTGTTCCTAGTATGGCCAATTTATCCATTCTTTCGTTATCTTTAATGTTCCTATAGCCAGGCGCAGCCAGGACATAGAGGAACGAGTCAACAGGTTCGAGAGGAAAATTCTCAGATGCATAATAGGCCCAATTAGAGAGGATGGAATATGGCGAAGAAGATACAACAACGAGTTGTATGAAATTTTTGACGACCCACAACTCTCAACTTTCATAAAAACCAACAGATTGAGACTAGCCGGCCACGTGATCAGGATGGAGGACAATCGCATCCCAAAACGGCTTATGGCATCAGAAATTTCGGGAAGTAGGCCAGTAGGTAGACCCAGGAGGAGATGGATAGACTCTGTGACGGCTGACGCAGAGTCAATGCTCAACATCCGGAACTGGAGACATGCTGCAAGGGACCGTCAAACTTGGAGAAATGCCCTAGAGGAGGCCAAGGCTCGATTTGGGCTGTAGCGCCATTGGATGGATGGATAGCCAGGCGCAGGGCTTTCATAGGTGCAAATGGTGCACTTGTACCGGGCGCAATTTGACAAAATAAATTGGGCAAAAACAATTTTTTTCAAAAATGTCCATATATTGCTTTTGTTTTAACTTTTTGCCTTTTCCCATTGTCCTTCAGTGCGATCAAAAAATGAATAGCTGACATGGGGCGCAACATAGCATACTACAACGGGCGCAAAAAAAACCAAGAGCTGGCCTTCTTGTACCCCGGGACCAACTGAAGAATAGTTTTGTACCTCCTCGCCAAGATTAGGAAAATAAGGTAAGGAACGGTATTGCCTTACAATATTGAAGACAAAGGAGTATCAGCGAAGCTGTGAAGTGATGTGGAAAGCATCGAGAGCTGGTCGCTTATTAAGATTAGGCTATAGAATTGAGCTGTGCGGGAAACGGGCAGAGACCGGATGAGATATAACTTCGGCACCTTTCAATACTACTTTCATTGAAAAGTCTCAATTCAGAAACGAAAATTGAGTTGTTTTCAATAGATTGGAGTTTAGTTAGAAGAGCAGGGTGCAATATTCTGTTAATAGCCTCTATACAGAACAACCAAACCAATCTCACCAATGCGATGGTCATTACCTCCCTATACATGTTTCGTAATGGTATGGAAAAACAACTGCCTACTTATTACCTATCTTTACATGGGTGTACCATTAGTATAGCTATTGAGATCTAGGGGGATATATACTAGATCTTCTGTGCAATGGTTTATTCGGTGTGTTATGGGGTTATGATCAGGTAATACACCTCGTTAGGTATATTACCAGGAACATTGTCGGATCATACGGTTCGGGCGACATGCCAGTAGTATTCCGTATGTGGTCGGGTAATACACCTCGACTCTAATAGGAAACATTGCCAGGAAAATGGTCGGATCGTACACCTCGACAATGCCAGAATACAGTTCCAATGGTATTCGGTATGTGGTCGATCTTGGTCAGGCCGTGGTCGGGTCATACACTTCGACCGGTTACGACCGGAGAGGATGACTTCTCCGTAGAGTTCGGGAAAAGACTGAATTTGGTCAGGTGGATCGGTTTCTTTTAGAGCCGGAAAACTTTGCTGGGTAGGAAGCTTTAAAGTTTCGGAGTGAAGCCTCTCCCCATTAGTGACGCTATCCCCAAACGTATCTCACAACTCATCCTTCTTCCACCCGTGAAATCATTGTTGCGGTGCGGAAGATTTCAAAGCTCACAATGTAAATTGGAAGAATTACCCGAATGGCATCAGTCTTTCTGGTAGTCATTCCGAGCTCTTTGCAGAGACCAATAACCTGCACCACATGCTTAATCATCCTACCCTGCAGACCAAGAAGCCCATCGCTTTGATATTTACCTTACCTCCCACCCAAAGTGGTTCTTCGTCGAAATTCATTCGCCTCTAGGGAACTCGAACCCATTGACTCAATTTCTCATACCAATATTTTACCCCTATCAAGCCAGCTCCTAGGAGAACTATGAAGTATTATGGGAAAGGGTACTGGTTCCGTCTTATCCAGCTAGCACAATTAGTAGCAATGGAGTTAATCTAAAAAGTAAAAGAGTCGCAAGATAAGATAGGTAATGCGACTCTAGCTCCATTGAAAATTTTTAATGTTTGTAACAACTTTGGTCGCAATGAGGCCTCCAAAATTCCTTTTTTGTTCAAGGCATGTCATTATTTGGAATTGGCCTAGTTGGAACTTTTTATAATTTATTGCAGGAGGTGGTCACCAGACGACAGAGCCGTATGTTAGTGCTGGTGTCTAATCATTGCTTTGTTGATCCAGCGCTCCATATTTAGTTTCAAGCTTCATATCTAACGACCGACGGTTTAGTTTTTGTCATAGAGACTTCGACTGGGATTCTCTTGATTGTTGATCCCCCAATTTAGTTGTGGATTCAAAATTGGGCCCAACTATTTAGCTGACTGGAATAAGCTCAGTGCTCGATCATTAATAGTAGGTAGCCTACAATCGAGGATTTGTACTACATTTGAAAAGCATAAGCTCTATTTTTTTTGGGTTAACGGATAACCCACCGGGGTTTGACAACATATTAAATGAAACAGGAAGGACTATGCCTTTCTTTAGATTTGGTGATCACAGAGCGGGGACTGTAGTGATCTTTTTGATCTTTCATTGACATAGTTCAATGTCTTCTTGAACTTGATCTATACTTATAAATTATTACATAATATTAAGTTATTGCTATTATTGAATATTGCTTCTTTTATTTAGTAGACTACAATTGTATGTAGTTTCCAGCATTATGACGATGATTAAATTAATAGAACAGAACGGTACGCCTAACACCTCCTTACGGTACGAGTTATTGATTAGAGGCGAGATATGAAATTTAATAATGTTAAAGTTAGTTTGCAAGCTGATTAACCGATTTCTACTAAGGTATATTTATAATTACTTTATTTTTGGTGTTCAAATGAATACATTTTTATTTGTTTTGAAAATGCCCAATTATAAGTTATTTTGTTGATATCTAGTTCAATTATTATCATAATGTAAATGTTTACAATTTACAGCCAATCTACACCGTTAGTCCCTTAAGTACCTTCCATCTCTAACACTCATTAAATCTTTTCTCAATAAAATAAATGAATCCGATATAGTCTCAATTCCGGCCACTGTATTCTCTCTCTTCTTCCATTTATAAATTTACAAAAATATTTTAAAGAAATGATTTTTAAAAATTTTCAAATTCCTACCTATCTACCTAGAGTGTCCATATGCTCTCTTCTCACTTATGATACATATACCTATATAACAGACATTTATCAATTTCTTATATACTCGACAATATTTTTTCTCACATTAGATTTTATGTATTTTTTACATCAAACGTTTACATAAGAATTAAAAAATTTTGTTTTAGCTTTTTGTTTTTTGTTTCTAGTTCACCTAGAAGAAAATATGTTTTTGTTTTTGTTAATAATGCTTGTTTATACCTTTCTTAACATCTTTCAATTCGCTAAATACTTTTTCTACAACAGTCTGAGAACATCAATGAATAAATTCAAGAAAATATATTTTGATCGTGTTCTTATACAATTTCTCTTTCTATATAATTTTTTATTTTTTTAGTTACACTTTTCTTGTACATACATTTAATAATATTGATTTTTTTTGTTAAACTTTAGGTTACAACCTGATATTTGCTTATTATCAAATTTTACATCAATTATTTATTAACATTTCGTCGTTAAGATAAAAATTAGATTTTTGGGGAATAGTGGTGATAGTACTCGTATGATGGTATTATGAAGAAGGTGGTTAGAGGTAAGTAAAATAGTAGGTGGAGGAATAAATTATGTAAGATCACCTAAGTGATCGTTAGCCCGCTCATGCATAAAGGCTAGGTTATTCTAAAGAAGTATTCGAACTAAGAAAAGAAGTTGTTTTTGTACTGCAAATTTTTAAAGATTTTTTTGGAAGCTAGTGTTAGTTTTTTTTTGCAGTTTTTAGTAAGTTGTTGCTTGCATTGAATTTTTAAGTAAGACGAATTTCACATTTCTATTCTTTTGAAATTTTAGGATTAACTTGAGATTATTTGTTGCAAACTACCCTAAGTTGCGGAAGGAAATATAGACGAAAATGCTTAGAATAATGTTTCTGACTATAGGGCTGTGTTTGGAAGAGTTGAGAGGAAAGCACACTAAGCAGCTCAAACCAACAAGATGATCGAAGATGTAAGCCTACAGGTTCGTTCTTTTATTTTTGCTTAAGTGAGACGTAGTTAAAAATACATCCAAAGTTTTACCAGTTATTTTAGTTGGACATCTACAAGAACAGAACAGCTGGGATGAGATCCTGCCCAGCCTGTTAGCATCGAGGCGAGGCCGAATAAAAGAGGAAGGCATTGCAGCGATTTGAAATATGTGTGACATTTTATCGTGGCTCCTCGAATAAAGATATGCCTAGCTTTTGAAGACATGGACCATTGAAATAAAAGAAAGGTCGGTACAGATCTTATTAGAGATAGATTAGAACTTTGTATTGGTGGTGTTGCATTCGACACGATCCTTGTAGCCACAGTCAAGAATTTGTTCGATATTTATATATGTATTACCGAAAATGTATATTGAAGTAACACAGGGTTTCGCGGACTTAGACGAGGCAGTACATCCATCCAGTACATCCTAAATCCATGGTAAATTGTACTGAGGCCTCAATTTGGTGGGCAGGAAGCTTCTCAAACTAAGATCTGAAAGTAGGAAGACCTTCAATAAAGCCAAATGGTTTAACTTGGATTCGGACTAGGACAACTATACAAGGTGTCTCAGGTAGTTTAAGTACGAACTGTGTAAGCCAAAAAGTGAGTTCTGGAAGATCCTTTGTGAGACAATAGAAGGTTTTTCGGCTACCGCAGGACTTGGAAAAGTTCTCTCTAAAAGCCATGGACATAAGCATGTGTGCATGGACCATAAGCAGTCAGGAGTCATTAACACTCCTGATAGATACCCACTTTTCTGGCTCAACACCTCCTGCTGCATCTGCAGAAACAAGTCTCGGAAGCCCAAATAGTGATTATAATTTAGGTACTATTGGACAGACTAATAAACATTGATTTACTCCTATGGGCCATAAAAGGTTTTAAGCTTTATAAAACACCTGGACCGGATGGAATTATTTCGTTTTCGACATACACGAACCGGCCCAGGGCCGTGCCTGGCCAGCGATCATTGACGCAGTTGCCATTTAGCCAGCTAAATCGCCAAGGAAAGTGCGTCGAATACGGATAAAGGTCGAACCACACATATTCGTAACGGCACAGCGCCGACTTTCGTGTGGCTTCTGTGGTGAATTTTTCACTGACATACATACAGCACCGGCTTTTTCCGTATCGGTGAACAATGTTCAATGACATCGGGATCGACCTAAAGTGAACCACATTCAGGTTTTTATTAAGTGTCGATCAAAACTGTCTTTTCTCTTGCATTTTTGGTCTTGTTCTTGCGCAAGACTAGGGCTGCCATCGCCTAAATTGACGAGGCCGGACAAAAACTGCAAAAACCTAGGATATTTGGGTGAAATTGAGTTTTGAGTAATGGTATTGAATGCACCATACAAAGAATTTTCACGTGTACTCTATAATAGATACTAACCATACAAGGAAAGGATACTACACAGCAGAGTATTGATGTGGTTTTCGTCCAAGAAGATCTGTAACAGACCAGCTATTTGTTCACAGAGAAACCCTGGAAAAAGCTCTTGAATTTAAGTTCTGTATTCATCGACTACAAATATGCTTACGGTAAGAATACCAAACACCTAGTAAAACTGACGAAAATTTCGATGAAAAATGCAAAGTGTAAAGTCTTCATGCTTTGGTCATTTTGATATGAAAAGAAATCGGTTATACATTACGTCGTTTTACAACTAACGACTGCATGAAGCCCTCTGGAATTGTCACTGAAACTTTCAAATAAAACGAGAGCACCTTGGGTAGGAGCGGGTTTTACCCGGACACTTTTTAAAACCCCTCCGGGCGCTGTTCAAACTAGGACAAACCCGGGAAACCCGGACGGATGGCAGCCCTACGCAAGACCAAGGCGGCCTCTTCGTTTGTAAAACCAGGCTTTACATAGGCGCCACTTACATTGCAATGTTTTACGTGCTCAATCATGATTCATATTATAAGATACATAAGCCAAGGTAACGTGATGCATAAACTTTATTTTCTAATTAAAAAAACCTTGCTTCTTTATATACCTTGGAGTCGGCCATATGCATTGCGCATATCCTTTCTCCTCAAGAACCTCGAAAGACCTGTGGAGATTTACATCAAGCAAAGCATTGACAGAAAACTGAAATCTCCTTCGCAGCATGCTTACATGAAAGGTAAGACACTACTCTCCACTGCCTGGTAGTACCCATTGAAAAATTAGACTGCAGCGTCTTCCAACAGCGATTTCGAAGGCTCTCGAATGGCTGAAGATAAATATCTCATAAGAATATATGTATTCTATCGGACAGCCCTCAAGGCTCTTAATTCTGTCGTTACAACATCCAAGACCATCCAAGACTGTTCTATGTGAGACTGCCACTCAGTTTGATAGTTCAGTTGGGTTCCTGGACACAGAGGAATAAGAGGAAACTGAATGCAGATGAGCCTGCTAGACAGTGAACCGAGGTAACCCAGATTAGAATGCCCTGCTCTATCTAAACCAGCTGTAAGAAAAATGGATCATTCTTCATGAAATACGGCCGAATTTGGACCCAAAACCTTTAAAATCCGTTGTTCAGCTGAATAAAAAAAGAGATAGGCTAGAGATAGGTGCTGACCGGTTACTACTCCTTTGGCAGCACACAGATAGACTGGGGCTTCCATACAATGACTTATGTAGAGCTTGTGACAGTGAGGACAAGGAAGAAACTGCTTCCCAGAAGAGAAGTAGAAGAGGGGCCTTCCTAGGCTCACTTTTCCTTGACGAATTGGGTGAGCTGAAAAATACTACATAGTGGTCTTGACCTTTGTTTTTTTATTATAAGCTCAAAATCGATTGAAATGGCTTCAATCAATAGTTTGGCATCACAATGGGCCCAATGGTGTACCCCCCTAGTGAGGGAGCAGCCATTTCAACCAGAGCTAATCTAACAGCCACAGATATCAGTATCAAGGTTATAATATCAAACCGCCACTATGAAATAGGTTATGAAATAGGTGCTGTAGGCGTAAATAATTACTCCCAGAAACTTCAGAAGAGTTCATTGGTCTTTGATCGATGCTAAT
Source organism: Thereva unica (assembly GCA_949987705.1). Classification (NCBI taxonomy): domain Eukaryota; kingdom Metazoa; phylum Arthropoda; class Insecta; order Diptera; family Therevidae; genus Thereva; species Thereva unica. Next base: position 26,438,679 of record OX465281.1, on the reverse strand, counting down.
CTATAACACCTTCAAGCTTCAAATTCCGGCTCTCACCGAATACTATCGTAACAGATCCTCGATTATTGTTAGGGGAGGCAATATTACCTGAATGAGAGAACTGGAAAGTTGAAGGATAATTGCGCTTGTAGAATCGAACCCCGAATCTCTGAGTAGTCAGGACCTTTAACCCACAAACCTCTGAGGGCTCCTGTATCTTATTCGAAGAAGGAAAGATAGAAGGATGCCAAGGAAGTATTAGATGCATTGTGAAATTTCGACTTCGTAGGACTTGGTAGTGCTTAGTAGTGAAATAATGTGATAAGCCCATTATAGAGGCAGAATAGAAAGTTTTTCTCAGTTATTTCTTTAAATGTTATTTACTTTATTCAATTCATATTGACAAGCGAAATTGCAAAAATATGGAAAGTTCCATAGGACCACTACAGAATCAAGTACATATTAGTCTAGAATGAAGTATAAAACAGGGAGACATGTAAGCTACAAAATGACTTTTCTAGTAGTACTGGGTTGGTTTCAGGAGATAGAAACGCCTAATAAATGCACAAACATTGAGATTCTATAAAGTAAAAATATTTATATTAATAATTATTAATATTCAGAATCAATTTTATTTCTTTTCTTTTTTTTTCGAGAGAGAAAACAGAATTTGTCGATTTGTCAATTTTGCGTTTTTTTATTTGGTATACTTGTATTTGTATAATTTATTTTGTTGTTGTTTTTCTTCTTCTTTGTTTTTTATGTTTTTTTAATTTTTTATTTATTGTTACAATTTAGCTTATAAGCAAGCATCTTAAAACAGATCTCTTTTGTACGCGCGAATATTTATTTTTATTTTCTTTAATTTTTTATACAAAAAAATTATTTTTATTTTTTAATTCTGTTAATTTTATTTTATTCACTTTTTTTTTGGAAGACTAAATCCTATATTTTTTTTTTGTAATTTTAATTTATTGAGAGTTTATTAATTTATTTTTCTTTTTTTAAATTAAAAAATCAAGAACAGATTTTAGAGAGCTTAAAAAATTTATTTTTAAAAATATCTCTCCTAGTGAAAGAAGATTATTTTAAGAAGTTTTTAAAGGAAAAAACAAATTTTAAATTTAAATGTATTTTTGTTGTTGTTGTTGTTTTTATTGTGTTTAGTTAAGACTAGGATAACATTTTTTTTGTTTTTGTTTTTTAAATTGTTTGTTGAGTTTGTTTTACAAATATTATGAGGATTAAAAAAAATGTTTCGATTTGTGTTGTTTTGTTTTTAGATTTGTTTTTAAGTTGTAAATGTTGTTGTTGTTTTGAGTTTGTTTTTATTTTTGCACAAAATATTAAAAAAATATTTATTTTTTATTATTTTATTTCATAGGTAAATATTTATTTTTGAATTTTTTTGTTATTGTTGAGTTTTTTTTTTGTTTGTTTGTTTTAAACTTCAATTCGCGATTTTTCTGATACTTTTCGAAATGTTTCTTTCAATTTTATTATATTCTTTACGAATGACGACGATTTTTTTTTTATTTTCGAAAAAAATGTAAGAAAAATAATATTTATTGTACTAGGATTTTGTTTTTGTTTTGAAACAAAATAAATAGACCATTGCCGATAGTTTTTGAGAAAAAAACTCCTAGTAGTTTTTAGATGGCGGGAAAATTTAGGATAAATAGTTCATAAACAAGAAAAAATCGAGGGCACTGCAACAGATAACCAGAAGGGTGGTAGAGGTGTAAAAATGTGGTTTTTTAGGGGTGAAATGTGTCTTATCGAAAAATGTTATATGTAAAAGTTGTAGATAATTAAAAAATCTATAACTTTCATTGAAACCATTTTTCGACATAACCAAAAAAAATGGAGAAAAACGTCAAAAACCGTTTTTTTCATTTATCAGTTTGATCTTCCACAATGTACATTTTCATGTTTCGAAAGAGCGCAGTTTTTTTAAAGCGATTGATTGTTTAGTTTTTCTTTAATGAATTTAATTTAAAAAACAGGCCCTATTTTCATTTAAAAAAATTGACGGATAAAATTTTGATTTTTGAAATTTTTAAGATAGCAACTTTGTAATTTGAATTATAATAAAAATTATAATAATAACTATATTTTAACAAAGTACACAAGATTTACATCTTTTAGAAGAGTACAAAATTTATGGATATAAACCAAGGACGTAGCCAGCATTTTGCTTCGGAGGGGGTTATTATAAGAATCATAATAATGACCTGTGTAAATGAGATCTCTCCTTCCCCTCCTTCTTCCTCCCCCTATACTTTTTTTATACACATAGTCATCCAGATATTTTTCCTTTCTTCGCGCATGTGAGTAAACGAAAATTACACCCAAATAAACTTTGCGCACATATGCATGAATAAAGGCTCAAACAGAACCAATCCGCTCCGTTTTTAAAAGTTAGAAATTTGACATTTCCATGAGACGAACGGAGCAGTAGCCACAATCAAGCGGACGGAACGTCAAAAATAACAAAGAAAAAACGTGCGGAGCGGACGGAACGGATTGGTTTGAGCCTTAAGACATTCGCTAATGTATTTTCTTTCTGCTTCGAAATCTACTACGAATGTTATTTGATTTTTCATGTTATTTGCGATGTTTTTTTTTCTTCGGGAGGGGTTTGAACCCCCAAAACCCCTCCCCTAGCTACGTCCTTGATATAAACAAAATGAGTTTACTTAAAAGGACAATAATAACTAAAATTAAAATTAATATTACAACTAGCATAATAAAAAGAATTAGAAAAGGATAGAGACAGAAAGTAGAATTAAAATTGAGATTGAAGTGGGAAGTGATAGAGGTAGTGAGAGAAATATATAGTTAGTGAGAAGAAGAAGATAGAAAAAGAAATGCATGTCTTCTGAATGTTGTGGCTGCGCTCATTATAGCGGGGTCTTTTTTCTACAATGTGCTATGGAGTGCGCGCCCACTTCTTTTTACGGTAATTTCTCCCGCCTTCGAACTCGCTTGCTTCTCTCCTGTCCTTGCATTTACGCGTTCACGCGAGACTAGAGAATTCGATCCTGTGATCCTGAATCCCGGACACCTAGCCATATTCCGGCCCCGAAAAACTCGAGATTACATTTAACAAAATCGTTTTAAATGTGTCTAAAAAATTCTGAATGAAACGAGACCCTTTCAGACAACTTGTTTTGACAGCTGATGTTGTAGTTTGCACCGTATTTAGTTATAGAGATACTATACATAGCGTAAAACGAAATAACACAACATCCCTCGAACCTAATATGATACCGACTTCGTTGAGATGTCGATCGACGCGTATTAACGAATATATAACCTGAAAATGTTTTTATAAAATTCGGTCGATACGTTTTTTTATTTAAACGACGTACGTGATTATGTACCTGCACGATATCGCGCGAATTAAATATGATACCGACTTCGTTGTAAGTTTCGTTCGAAGCGTATGAACAAAAATATGACCTGAAAAGATTTTCATAAAAGTCGGTCTAACCAGTTTTCAGTTTAAAAGACGTTCGTGATTTTTCTACCTGCACAATATAGCGCGAACCAAAATCGATAGCGACTTCTTTGCGGTGCGGATCCAAGAATATAACGAAAACATGCTCTGAAAGGAATTTCATGACATTCGGTTGAAGCCCTCTTTTTGTTCGGCGAAAGCCGTATCCACACATAACAAACATTTGATAAACAATTGACATACATTTGGCAAACATAGTGTTTGTTATGTTTGAACGCGAGTTTGGTTTTTTAAAAATGTTTGAATTTAATGCAAATAAAATGGAAAATATTGGATGTTTGTTGAAATTTCTTCATTACTTTTATGAACTTTTTTTATGCAGTCGGACATTCATCATTAGTGAGAAGTGGAATAAAACAACTATAATTAAATTTCAAGAGTATGTATTGAAAGGCCAAAAGAAGTGAGAGAGAAGAAACGCACCAATGCGTATTTAGAGTCCACTGCAGCCTTAAGTCTTAAACTGAAGAAATTTTTATTATTGAAGACTTCTGGGTATAGAAAATGGTCCTCGAATGTTGAGCGCTGGGTCCTTAAGTCTCTAGGAAGTTTAAATGTCATAATAGGTAGAAATATTGCTTCTTTTTTTTCGATTTCTTGGGTGAAATAATTGTTAAAACAAATTTTCGGGCAGTTCGAACCTGAAACTGTTACCTGAAGTTTTCTTATAATATACTACTTGGTACCCGGCGCGCATCGTTGCACCCATAAGCGTGCGTCAAAACAATTGGGAATCTCAAAATCGCATTTTCCATAGGCAGTGAGTGAGAGTGTCAAATCCCAGCACGAAAGTACATTCGAATAGATTTTGAATAATAATATAATAAAATCTTCTGCTACCGTTTCCAACGTCCAAAAATTGTTTTCAAAATGTATGAGCAGAGACATCTTGTAGCAAATGGACAGGCATATTTGATGGAACGTGATTTTGATAAAACTGCTCTATAAATATGATGCTTTCAAACATGCGTTAAGCTGATTTGCAGACGTTTAACAGGCAAAATTGAGCGAAAATCTCCTGTGGAGCGCTTCGAGCGATTATTTATGCGCCATGGTGCATTCGTCTCAAAGTATAATTTTGCACCATTAAGGACTGTGGCCAGCGTTGCCAGCGTCGACTTTTAAAACCATCAGAAAACCTCTAGAATATTTTCCTCTTTGTCAAAAGTAGCTAGATATTCCATTAAATCTAAAGTTCCTCAAATTTAATGTTTAAAAGGCGATGTTTAAGCTGAAATAATCACACTAATTAAAAAAAAAATACTAACTCCACTAAATGCTATAAAATATCAATATTTATATAATTTTATAATAATAGAATCAACATTATTCTTTTGACCAATTATCATTACACCCTGATTTTACCGGCCGAACTGCCCAAGTTCGAGTACATTGGTGAACTGAAATTTAATATAACCTCAGTTCGCATACAATTTGTATATTTGCCAAACCTGACTCGAACTGAAGTTAAACGTAAGAGCTCACTCAAAAAAGAATAATTAGCGGGAATAATGGAATGACATTCCAGTGAGCTTTTGCATTTCTAACTACTGGCGAAAAAGTAATAACCATTTTAAGCACGAATTGAACGTGAACTGAACTTTAGCCGGTGAAGCTATTTGGATTGAACTCAGGTAGGGAAATCGGCTCTAATAACGCATCTTGTCGGCTTAATGCCCGGTTCACATTATTCCAGTCCAGTAATCCAGCAAGTCAATCTAGCCCAGTGCTAGACTGTATCACATCATCTACATTATTTAAGTCAATCAAAATTTATATGGTCGGTAACACAGTACTTTATCATTGTTAGGGGTTATGGAACTAAAACAATGCGTGCTTATAGAAAACAACAATGTATGTTCACTGATCAACGTTTAATCCAGCACTAGATTGATCGTCTACACTATTCCAGTGGCGCTAGAATGAAAAAGTAGATTGTCAATCTAGTCACTGGACTGGATTGTTCGCTGGAATGGGTACACTCCAGTGCCGGTTTACATTATTCCAGTGGTATTCCAGCGCTGGATTCGATCGCTGGACTGGATTGCTACCGCAATAATGTGAACCGGTCATAGCTGATTAATCGGGGTATCAAAGTTCTACTAACGTTGGGTCTTTACCTATTCCGTCAGGTAGTCTGGCACTGCCGGTGTCCCTCACATTCCTTGCCAGCTGGTTAGCGGGGTCCACAATTTTCAGGAGGCCTAAGACTCCAAAGTGGATATCTCCCGCTAATCCTGACGGGTGCCTCTGAACTCATACAACATGAAGGGTTCAAACTCGAGGTTAAGCAACACTTCCTCATAGCAAAAGTGGCCTAGGGTCTTCTTTTCTTAGAAAACGTAAAAAACCACGTTTCACCCCTAAAAACCCACATTTTTGCATCCCCATCCCCTTCCTTCTTGCGGTGTTCTCGATTTTTCCTTGCTTATGTACCATTTATCCTAAATTTCTCCGCCATCTATATACTCTTAAGAATTTTTCTAATTTTTTTCTTCTCAAAAGCGCCCTTTGGCACTGGTCTAAAAATCTTGTTTTAAATATTAATTTGTTTTTACCTTGTTTTTATCGTTGAGATTTATTATCGTTATTTATTGTATTAAATTTTTTTTTGCTTTACTAAAAAAATAAATATTTTCAAATTTTGTTGGTTTTTTAAATTGATTGTTTTTTCTATATTATATTTTTAATCAGATTGAATCCCTCCGGAGGATTATTATGAGCGTCCTTCTTTCAATTCCATGTTTTTGTATTTTATTATCAAAACAATTTAAAAAAAAGCGTAGTTTAATAAGGTAACAATTATTTTTCTTCATTTTTGTTCCTTTAATCCAATTCCATTTTTAGTGAAAATTCCATTTGCAGCTTTGCATTACTATTACGTAGAGCGTGTTCTCCGCATTGCAAAATTTTAAACGAACGTTGTAAAAAATATATAAGAATACTTTGTCCAAAAATATATAAAAATAAAAATAAAGTAATTTTCTGTTTTTTTTTTTTGTTTTTAGAATAAAAGAAATGATACTCTCGTCCTCCTGGCGTCACCTTTGGCTCTTCGAGCCATCCCGTACTGTCACATGCTCCCCTCGGTGCTAGTTGTTGATCCCTTTGAATCGCCCATTCCTCCTGGACCACTATCATCGTCCCGTGCCGAGCCAGATGCCGCCCTTCCAGCAAGGCCGCTGAAGTCGAGTTTGTACTAAAATTAAATTAATTAAGAAAAAAAATTATTAAAATTAATTATTAACGAATTTCTCAAGAAACAAATCTAAAATACGAAGTGAATGACCACCTCTTAAAAAAATTATTAACTTTTAGAACTACATACTTAATAGAAGCTTAAATTAGCGTTTTTTTTGTTTTTTTTTGCTAGCTTAGAAATAATAATTTTTAAATTTTTTTTGGTAATCTAATTAATTTTTTTAGCACTAATTATATATTGAAGGCTTGCTTAGTTAACTTGAAAGCCTTAGCGCAGCTCTGCATCGCTAGTATCTTACCCTTTTTTTCAATCATTCTTTCTTTTTATTAACTTCATATTATCCTCGAACTAGGCTTAGATATCTTTACGCGCTTTTACTAAAAAGAAGGATAAATAAAATTCATGGTCGATTTGAATGTGGTCAAATTTAATTTTCATGTTAATTTCTTTTCAAAGCATTTTTTAAAATGGCGTTTAGAATGTCCTTTAATTTCCTTGAACTAAAAAATTTGTAAATTAAAAGAAATGTAGAAAAGTTTCGCTGCATAATTTATTCCAAGAATCATCTACCTAGATATCGACGACATTGTTATTATCTAGAATTCAAATTCAGGATATTCGATTTCAACCTAAGTTCAGAACAGTTGTACTTTGCTCAATACCGAATCTGAAAAGGAGTCGTCTTTGTTATTGATTATTGTAATTTTTTTTGATGAAATGAGTGGTTCCCTTATTTCTGCTACATGGATCAGTGGTTAGTATTACTCTGTTATAAACTATATAGAATATAAACTTTGTATCGTTTCAGGGCAGACCTTGGAAGATCAGTCAGCATATGGTACCTTTTAATTCTCACACATTATCTACTAAGCACAGGTGATTTACAATGCCCTGCGTTTCTCGTAAGCTGAAAAGTTTTCAAAAGGTAGATGTTTTAAGATATTTTCTTAATAGCAACTTTCATTCCTTAGTTAACAATTGAGGCCTTTGTTCTACTTGCATCAGTTCGTCATCGTCTTTGACAATGTTATGTTTATCGTTCGTTAATAGCGCTATAATGCAATGTATAGTAGTAAGTTGGTATTGAGGAACTAATCGAGAAGAGGATATACTTGGAGAGGTCTACAGAGTTCTGACAGAGGAAGCAATGAAGCTTGCGATTGAATTCGGTTTGGTAATACTTGTTTATAAACGAACCTATAGACTGTAGTTGTGTACGAAAGAAAGAACTGCAGCAAGTGGGATGACCCAAGCAAGCTGTTCTTGTTATGGAACAAAAAAGCGTTTATATTGGACAAAAAAGGCATTTATAATAGCCATACAATTTGGCCAAGACTTTAAGGATCTTGCACGGTGGCTTAAAGGGTCATTATCAATAATTTTAATGGAGTCGTTTTGGGCAATGCCCAGTAACACTAAGATGGGCGTGCATACCGTTGGGTATGCAGATGATGTAGCGATTGTGGCACGTGGCAAGTTTATGAGCACTACGGCAGATATCATGAGGAATGCACTCCAAGTGGTTGAGCAGTGGTGTACGGAACAGGGCCTCACCATAAATGCCAATAAGACAGACGCGATAATCTTCACTAGGAAGATTAAAGATCTGGATTTTCAGCCCCTCATGCTTTTTGGATCGAGGATCAAGGTGTCTGGGATGGTCAAGTATCTGGGTGTATACTTGGACTCGCGACTAACCTGGAAATACCACGTTGAAGAGAAGATTAAGAAGGCGACAAGGGTGCTTCCCCAGTGCAGAAGAGTATGTGGACTAAGGTGGGGTATCTCACCAAGGTTAGCATACTGGACATATACCATGATGGTGAGACCCATCATAACTTATGCCTCGGTGATCTGGTGGACTAAAGTTAGACAGAAAACCGTCAAGAGGTATTTGGACAAGGTGCAAAGAATGGCCAGCGTAGGTGTGAGCGGTGCTTTCCGCACCACACCCGCCGCGGCATTGGAGGCGCTGTTTGGTCTGCTGCCGTTAGATCTCCAGGTGATGAGGACTGCGGCAGCCTCAGCGATTCGGATGAGACGGGATGCCGTATGGCAGGCGTCAGGAGCCTTATATGGGCACATGAAGATTCTGGATCGCATCAAAGGGATTAGGGAGCTCATGATGCCCATGGAAGGGATCACAAAAATGAGGGTGACCGAAAGGTATCATAAAACCCTCATAGGGAACGGAACGCTCCCGGAAGGGAGGCCGGAAGACATATATCTTCACGGATGGATCCATGATTGACGGTAGAGCAGGTGCGGGAGTCTTCTCAGAGGACTTAAATCTGACCTGCTCTCTGGCTTTGGGGAATTACACCTCAGTCTACCAGGCGGAAATGCTTGCTCTGCTGCACGCGCTGGATCACATAAATGAGGGTCAGGTGCAGGGAAGAAGTATCCTTATAGCACTGGACAATAAGGCTGTGATTAAGCGCATGAATCAGACAGAGATTAATGCGTCTCTGGCGTTGGAATGTGTCCAAAAACTGAACAGGTGTGCGAAACAAAACAACGTGGCGCTAGCTTGGGTTAGAGGACATACAGGCATCGATGGGAACGAAAAGGCTGACAACCTGGCAAAACAGGGGTCAACCTCGGAATTCTGGGGACCGGAGCCATACTCTGCCATTGGCAGAGGGTTGGTAAGGAACTACATCGAGAAATGGGTCGCTGAGGAACACCGGAGACGGTGGGACGCTATGACCACGTGTAGGCAGGCTAAGATGGTGCTTACGTTGCCGATTACCGCAGCCAGAAGAAGGATCCTGCATATGCAAAGGAGAACCCTCAGCTGGTTGGTGGCACTGATTACAGGACACGGATGTTTCAGGTATCACCTAAAAAGAATGGGAATTCTGGAGGATGACACCTGTCGGATGTGCCTGGAGGAACCTAAGACGGCCACACACAAAGTGTGTCACTGTCCGGCGGTGGCGAGAAAAAGGGCTGCCATAACTGGACTCCATTGGATGGAGGACATGAGGCAGACTCCCTTCAATCAGCTGCTTGCGATAACTAGGGGAGTCGAAGCAAGGGAGCAATGGGACAACCCACTGCAACCCCAATAAGATGACTCTAGGCAGAGGGACGAAAAGGGACCCGCAAATAGTGGTCTGATTCGGTATCCCTCGAAAATCTATATATATGTACATATATAACACTAAGATGGAATTCGAATTCCCAGCCCAGATAAACAAGCAACATTCAAAACAGAGATAAATGTACATACATGATATAGCGCAAAGTTTTCGGAAAAAACTGTTATTTTTATTTTATTCTAAAGTAGAAACTCTGAGGTTAATAATGGAATACAATATCTGCCAAATGTCTGCCTCGACTCTTCTTTCAAACTGTTATTATTTTGATAAAATTTCAATACTAGCTCTAACATTGTCTTTGAGTGCTTGAATCTTTGCTTGATAATTGCTATAGACTTTATCTTTAACGTAGGCAAAAAGAAAAAAATCAAATAGTGTAGAACGGCAACGCAATCCATTTCCTGTAACGGTCGAACCAGCAGCATTTTCAAAAAGTAGTGCCCGATTACATCGCCGGCCCAAAAATTGCACCAAGCTGTCACCGGTTGTGTTTGGAGAGGTTGTTCAACTATTTCTCTTGCATTTTGGAGCTCAGTTTGCAGATAATGTGATTTTGATTTTGTTGTAAGTTCACAAAGCGATGAAAGTTATGCTCCTATGCTGAAAGTCATTTGAGTTGAAGAAAGTGAAAGTTTCAGTCGAATCACAATTTTCAGTATAGGGGCCTAAACTCAACTTTCCACTGAAGGACCCTGTGCTTAAAGTCGTAATTCGACTGAAACATCACTTTCTTCAACTTAAACAATTTGTCGTGTCGTGAATGGTTTGTCACGAAACCCGACTCGACTTTCAGCACAGACGTCTGAGCCTTATCTTTCGAAATAATTTAGTTAAAAAAAATCAAAATTTTCTTCATCCAGTTCCATCGAATGTACGGCGTTTTTTTTTTATGTGAATAAACCAAGCTTAGGATTTTACTACTAGTCAGTTTGGCGTAGTAGTTATGGTAATAGTTTGGAAAGCGCTGCTACATTCCTACGGTGGCTTCAAGAGTCTACGGAGCCGCAAAAAGTATAAAAGAATGTAATGGTATGTGTTTTCACTTTGTCCAGACACGCCAAGATGGTCTCAGAGGCGCCTGCAGAAATATACGATTTGTATTCAAGGCGGGACTTATAGATTGTAACTAGGGCACCTAGCTGGAGAAGGAACATGCATCTCTTAAGAAATACAAGACACTGCGCTTGTTTAACGATTTGGAATATGTGATCATTCCATCGCAGATCCTCAGTTAAAGTTACATCTAGGATGCCCAGAGTTGGGTCAGCCGTTAGATTTTCCCTGCCCACTGGATAGGAGGAGAAGGTCGTTGCAAGCTTTGTTAGATATAGGATAGTACTTCTTTTTGGTGACGTTAAATTCAACATGATTCCTGCGGCCTCAAAATCGATTTGCTAACCTGGTTGATTGATACGATAATGAAGAGGTCTGATCGTGCTTGTGTTATATTGTAAAATGAGTAAGAGTAACGCCGAGTACCGTCATCAGCAAAGTAATGAAGCCGCTTGGAGGGGATTGAGAGCAGATTATTAATAAAGATTAGGAAAAGTGTGAGTGATAGAATTAGCCATCCGACGCCATCCAATACTACCTTGATTGTAAGGCCAGAAAGGAGGCTCTTAAACCAGTTCCTTAGAACTGAGTCTATTCCAATAGCTTAGAGTTTTGTCAATAGAACAGGGTGCCATACTCCGTTAAAAGCCTTGGAAATATGTAGAGTATCCAGACCAGACACAGCAAAACAATGGATGATTTGGTTGAAATGCTCGCTTAAACAAACAAGGAGGTCGCCAGTACACCTTTCTGGTACCCAATCTTTCTGGACTACCAGAGATTAATCCAGAATAAAGTTTTTCTATTTTGAAACGAACTGCTATCTTGTTGAGTGCGCGAAAAGAGGGTAAATATGCAATACCACAAAAACTGCTGATACCATTTTAAGTAAAAGTCGTACGTATCGGAACCGCTGGCTGGTTCGATGATGAATGTTAGCTGGTCATTATGCGTAGAAATATTGTGTACTGTGCAATGCACCAATCTCATACACAGTAGTACACAATAATGGACCAATCTCACATATTTCATAGATGGAAAAAGGAAGCTTAGAGAAGATCTTGTATGTTAACTAAGAGAGAGAAAACCTCTCGGGTAAAACACGATTAAAACTATGTTAGATATGCTGCAAAAACCAAACGGGTCATCTGTTTCCCTGAGCGTGGCAAACAGCACTTTCATGAAATAATAAATAGTGATGAGGAGTTGGAGGAAGTTGGTAGGGTGGAACCTTGACTTTTACAGTTTTAGATAGGTAAGAGTATCCTGCATACATTTTTACCTTATTCATGAAAATATCTTATAGAGTTACAAAAATGCAGAGCGGTATGTGAACCTCTTTTTTTTTTTTTTTTTTTTTTTTATGTGTTAGTGCTAAGCTCAGGAGTCACCCTTTGTACTACTAGTCCGTCATGTCATTTGTTACGTCATGGTGCAATGTCTAGCAGTAAGCTTAGTACGGGGGAGGGGTGGGGGGAATAGGTTAAGGATTATAAAGGTACGGGGGGTATTGAAGAAGGTGGTGATGAACCCTGCGTTTGAACTCTTGGATGTTGTAGGAGCTCGGAAATACTGACTGCGAGAGACTATTCCACAGTCGAGTTGTTCGATTAACAAACGAATTCATATCTTGTTGAGTGCGTGAAAAAGGGAGTTGCAGGTGCAGGGAATGGGACGAGTGGGCTAATCTGGTGTTGCGGGTATAAGATTGCCGTGGAGGCAAAAGAGCGTTTAACTCGGAGGAACAGTCACTGTGATAGTAGCGATAAAATTTTGTCAGTGCTGCTACATTCCTACGGTGGCTTAGGGGGTCGATGTTGGAGCAAGCGGTATCGTCATTAATTAACTTAAGGGCCTTTTTTTGGACCTTATCTAACCATGCTAAGGTTGTCATTGGAGCGCCGCCCCAAATGAGGGAGTTGTATTCGAGAAGAGGCCGAATGTAGGATTTATAAATAACAGCACGGGCCGATGGCTGGAGGAGGAACCTGCACCTCTTAAGAAATCCCAAGCACTGGGATGCTTGTTTGGCGATTTGGAATATATGGTCATTCCATCGCAAGTCTTTGGCTAATGTCACGCCTAAGATGTGTAGGGATGGGTCGGCCTTTATTTCTACGTTATCCACTGTCAAGGATGGTGAGGTGTTGATCTTTTTCTTTGAAATAAGACAGTACTTGGTTTTGGAGGGGTTGAATTCGACACGATTCTTTTTTCCCCACTCTATAATAAGTTCAATGTCGTTCTTAATAGAGTTGAACATTAGTTCACGATCATCAAGACAGGATCTGGCATGTGTCTGTCTTGTATCGAAGCTGTACGAGTAACGTAAAGTACCGTCGTCAGCGAAGCTGAGAAGTGGGTTGGAGGGGATTGAAAGAAGGTCATTTATAAAGATGAGAAATAGGGCCGGTGATAAAATTGACCCCTGGGGGACCCCCGCAGAGATGGGGTGAGATTCAGATTTGACGCCATCCAAAACTACCTTAATTGAACGGCCGGAGAGGAAACTCTCAACCCACTTATACAGAAGCGAGTCTATTCCAATAGCTTTGAGTTTAGCTAACAAGGCTGAGTGCCATACTCTATCAAAAGCCTTGGAGATATCTAAAGCAACCAAACTAGATTCACCAGATCCATGCAAACTTCGGTTGAGGTGTTCTGTAAGGCAAACTAAAAGATCACCAGTGGATCTTTTTTGTCGGAAGCCGTATTGTTTGTCGTTTATAAGTTGGTTGGATTCTAGGTATCCCATTAGCTTTTTGTTAATTATCGTCTCCATGGTTTTGGAGAGGATAGAAGTGATTGCTATTGGGCGGTAGTTGGAGGGAAGGCTGGAGTTACCTTTTTTCGGTATTGGCTGCACATGAGCAAGTTTCCAAGAGTCTGGGTAAACTCCGGAAGAGTATGATAGGGCAAAAAGTTTGCGCAGAGGTTTAGCCAAAGGTGAGGCGCATTGTTTTAAGACGATAGGGGGTATATTATCGGGTCCAGTGGATTTGTTGACATCGAGCTCCTTGAGGCACCTGTACACCTCGCGAGTCCTGAAGAAAACCCTGTCCATTAAATGAGCGCTGTGCTCGAGGACCGGGGGTAGCGTATCATTTTGGGGTAGAGAAGAATTTGAAGCAAACAGAGATGCTAATAAATCGGCCTTGGATTTTCTGTCTGTTATCACCTTCTCATTGTGGATAAGTGAAGGAGTTGTGGATGAAGTGAAATTCCTCTTAATGGAGCTTACCAAGGACCAGAAGTTTTTGCTACCAGAGGTTGCATTAAGGAGTTTACTTCTCAACTTGCTGTCAAATGAATTTTTGACATTCCTGATGGTGACTTTACAGGAATTTCTTAGTTTTATATACTCTGCACGGAGCGATTCACTCGGGAAGCTCTTGTAGGCTCGAAAGGCGGCTTCTTTATTTCTGATTGCATTCATACACTCCTGATTAAACCATCTGTTGGGCCTAGGCTTCACAGATTTGGTAGAATGAGGAATAAACAAATGCATTCCTGCCTGTATGATCCTAGTGATACTGATAGCGGCAGAGTTAACGTTTTTATTACGGAAACACTGGTTCCAGTCAGTAGATTGGAAAAAATTAGTAAGCCCCAGCCAATTGGCCTTCCCATAATGCCATACAGTTCTTCTGACTGGTTTGGGAGGGGTGGGAAATTTGAATGGGAAGCTAGCGCTAACTAAGCAGTGGTCCGAATTGCCGAGAGGTGAATCAACTGTGACGGTATATCGTGCTGGATGAGAAGTAAGGAAAAGATCAAGGAGATATCTTCCTTGATCAGCAACATCAGGGACTCTTGTGGGAAGATCCACAATTTGGTGCAAGTTATTGATGTCTGCAAAGAGCTCGACGTCCTTGCCAGAAACACTGGTGCCATTTGAGTAAGTCAGCCAGTTTACATTGTGAACATTGAAATCACCCGCAACGATGATTTCACACTCAGGATTGGACGATAAAAATCCCGAGATTTGTTCGGAAATAGTGTCAAACGATGAAGTGGAGGCTTCGTTACTTATGTTAGGGCTTCTGTATAGGAAGCAAAAGAATATGACGTGGTTTCGGATGATGATTTTAATCCAAAGTGAGTTAAAATCTGAAGAAGTGCTTTTGCATATTTTATAATGAGCCACGTCATCCCTAACGTAGATGGCAATGCCCCTATGGGGAGAGAGGTTATGCACTAAAGTGTACCCCGATATCTGATATTGACTTAAGTCATTATCGGGTGATATTTGGGTTTCTACAGAAGAAAACGTCTCAGCGGCTAAGGTCTATCCAAAACCTATCCACAGCCGGCCGCTTTGTAACTGGATGCAGTACACCTTGAATTTGGTGGAATATCAAGGATTTTACAAGACGTTTTCACTCAAATTGACCAGGAAAGTAGGACGGCATATAAATACGGTGGCTCTGTTTACGACGATCTAGCATTGCTTTTACAATGAAGGAATGAAGGTAAAGGAACGTCAATTTGAAGTTTTATATTCCTTAAGCTACTTTAGTCACTGCACAATGCGGTGTTTTTAATAATATTAACGAAACTTCAATAAAAACGCTTATTTTATTCGAACATTTTATAATGGCTTATTTTTAAAGCTTTTGTTGTAATGTATAATAGAATGCGTTATGGTTATATGACAGAACTCGGGTATCGCGATGTGCGTTTTCGCGATAAATGGCATCAATTGCAAATAAGTCACAAATCTCTAATCGCATCGCTTTTTTGAAAAGTTACAGTTCGAGTGTTTATAAACATCGAAATTGTTGTAGTAGTTGGAAGTTGTTTGCTTTTGAAAATCTAGAAAAATAATGGAAAGTTGTGGTATATTTTGCAATAATATTAGGACAAAAGAAAGTACATATCTTAGACTTGTGCGAAGAATTTGTACCGTGTACTGTGACGATACTTTATCAAAAACTGCTGCGCGGAAGTTGTTCGGCCGATTTCGTTCTGGTAATTTTGATATGCAAGATAAGTTACGCCTGAACAGCGCTGCAATCACGAAAAAAGCTGTTGAAATTCTTGAAAAAGTCCAGGAAAATATATATGTAGGCATGTTAGCAGTGTCGATATTACTATGGACCTAGGCATTGACCTAGTTTGCCATACTTCTAGACAACGCAATATTAAAATAAAGTACTGTGCTAAGATTGCATCGTATCAAGTGTTCAACATCTTCTAGTTTCACTTTAAAATTTTCTTGGAAGAAAACGTACCTACTATATCCATAATTTGTAAAAAGTTTCATGTTATCCATCAAACTTTCCTTCCATCAATTAAAAAGTTGAATGCAATTTCTTCGGTTTACATCAACAACAAAAACAAAAAGGTATCTCCTTACATCCCTTAACTCAACTTAGACCACCCTAGGATCTCTTCTCTAGGATGAAAACTCCTTAATTACCCTTAAACCGGCAATTATATTAATTTATAGCTCGTTACCTTTATACGTGAACGTGGTGCAATAAAAGTTTAAAGAAATAAATTTTACTGCTTGGTTAGTAATTGGCAATTCAAGCACGGGGGGTTAATGGCTCGTAAAGGTACAAAGTTACTTTCTTACTTCATTTCCCTTGGCACTGAATCCTGCAGCACATATGTAAGTGTACCAGGACTTTCAATTTTCTATATGTTTGATTGTATGTTCGACACATCCGCCTTCAGTCCCCATCTGCAGTTTTTATGTTTTATGGTCGCAATCCACTGAACGGAATCTGCTGGGGCATACACAATGAATGCTAAAAAAATATTTAAAATTATATTTATATAAAAAAAAAAAAGTTTTAAATGTAAAAAAAATATAAATAAATAAAACTTAAAAGTAGGTAACACAAAAAAAAAAAAGAATTAAAATTCAAAAAATGTAAACCGAGGCGGGACCAAACAGAAAATGTCTATTTCGAAACTTTTCTAGATGTCGGCCGAAGGGAAAAGTTTTCCCTGCTCTTAACAAACATTTTATGCCAGAAACTTGTTATCGATGGCGCAAACTTCCAAGTCCTGGGAAATAAAAGAGAGAAAATTGTCACATTTTGCTCCTTGGGAAAAAGTAGCACAAAAGGACCAAAAGCAGAAAAAAGATGACCCAAAACCCAGCGACGTCTTCCCCTGGAATTAGGGCGGCAATTACAATTCCAAAAATACACGATATTCAGCAAAATTATTGTTATTGGCTCATTGCTGGGGACAGGACGTGTTGCAAATTTGTGTTTTTCGGTTGTAGGGGAGAATGGCAGACATTAAAAGGGACAATCTAGAATTCGAAACGAGCTCTCGTTTTGGAGGAGGACTTACACAAGTCCAGGTGTAGGCATCAATTATTATGAGGAGAAATTTTGTAATAAAGTTAATTGTGCTATTTTACAATTTAACGACGCCGTTGCTGGCTGCAAGACGTTGTTTGTACGAAGGAAATGTAGATATCCTAGTCACTTTCCATTTTATGTCGATTTGAAAGAAAGGCAATAAAGTTTGGATTTAGGATTTAAAAAGTAAACGTAGCAGGTACAAACAAGACGTTAAGAGCAGAGATAATAGGATTATTGCAGGAACATGTGCTGACTCTAGAGATCGTTTAAAATGTAATATCTTGTAGAGTGGACAGTTACACCTTTCGCTGACACTCATTCAACTTAGTATTTTTAAGATGTCGAATAACACATTATGCACCTTCTGGAGATTGTGATTTTGATTGGACACCACCAGAACAGAACAGCAATAGTAGAACCAAACGAAAATTTTCATGGTCAACATCACTAAAAGAGCTCAAAACAAGCTTGAACTATTGAAAGCTGATGTGCGAGTAAAATTGGTAAACAAGAAACATGCCAAATTAACGCTAAAGGGAGCTCCATAGTGATAAAACATAATGTGCTTTCTATCAAGCCTATCTAGCTCGGCTCTACATCGCTCCACTAACTTCGAGCGCATTATTACTGAATTCAAATATTTTATAGAAGCTTGGCTGTTTATGAAAATTCCAATACTACATCCTTGTGTACTCGATTAAAAATAATTTAGTCGTTAATTTTATTACTAGGGCGCACGCGCCCGCATCTAGTACGCATACCAAACAAATAGGCATGCCACAAAAGTACGCACGTTCCCGCCACAGGCATGCACTCTCCCGCCACAGACACGGACATCTAGAAATTCAGGTATGAACATTTTTAAATGGATTTCCATCAGTATATAAGTATTATTCCAAACGCGAATGTTGTTTTACCAAGCAGTCCCCCAGCTAAGCACTAACCACGTCCAATGCTGCTTGACCTACGCACTCGAAGGAGAATCGATCTTCAGAGTATGATATTGGCACCCTTTATGGTCACTAATATAATTCCCCCTTTTCTTCGACCTAAACAATTTTTTAAAGCCATACAGGCGATTTCGTGCGTGCCTGTGGTGGGAGCGTGCTAGCATCGTGTTAAAATTTAATAAATATTTCAAGTCTTTTAAAATTAATAAAATGCAACTCTTTAAATTTAACATTTTAACAAGCAAAAGAAAGAGAGAGGCTTGATCTGTTACTGCTGTTCCTTGTCCCATTCCTTCGCCACTTTTATAAGGCTGCTGAGAAAGTTGGTCGGAGATATCACCTGAAAGTGGCCTTAATGAATGAGAGGGTTTGGGTAGACGCATTAGCCCCGAGATCTGGTTGCAGTTGGAAGCCGGACTATCAGAGAAGGTATTGGGCCACGTCCTCTCAAGTAAAGGTGAATCAGTTCTCTGCTATGACTCTTCGAAGGTAGTCAGAGACTGCAAAGTCATCATATGCAAAGATCAGGCAAGATCAGTGGAAAAGCAAGAATCTTAAGCACATCCTACTTGTAGAAATTCCAAAGACACACATGGTGCGCAACTGGTTGCCGAAAGTAAGTAAAGCTGGACACTAGGAAGCTCAATCCCTGCGAATCCAATGAAATGACTTTTTTTTTATGTGGCAGTGCTAAGCTCAGGAGTCACCCTTTGTACTACTAGTCCGTCATGTCATTTGTCACGTCATGGTGCAATGTCTAGCAGTAAGCTTAGTACGGGACTGGGTGGTCATCAACGCAGAGGTACCGAAGAATAATAGCATTCAGTCCTTTTCCTTACCAACGCGGTGGATATTGGAGATGAATGAAACCGCATAAAGTTTGCCATTAGGTATGTCAAATTTTCAAAAACTCCAACGCACTGGAGGGTCCTTCGAACCTAGATAAATTGGCGAAGGGACTAAAAATGAAGGAGAACACCAAAGATGGCGCTCAGGAACATCTGCAATAGCTTGCGATCGGCGATCTTTGTCTTAATACAGGAGCCCTTTGTATCTGAATAGAACATAAGGACCTTGAACAGACTATATAACTCCTTCTACTCCCGCACGAAAGAAGTTAAGTCAAGATCTTGTATGCTGGTTGAAAGGAACGTTAAAGCTTACCACTGCCCTAACCTCAGTTTAACAGATTTAATTGTAGTTAAATTGGAGGTCGGAGGCGAGAAAGGCTTTTACTTACATATTCTCAGCTTAAATAGCTCACGACCTGCCTGAATGTCGGAAGGAGTTGACGTAAATGGCCTAATATTGAATAGAGCCAACGTGGTCATGGGTTTCGACGCAGGGTTGGGAAGAAGTCTTGGACATCTACGCACAGTGAAACTTTCAAAATAGACAACTGGAGAGTTTTAGATAGTGTGCCCTTCTCGTATCTCCGATCTCAATGCTTTATTTGGGTTGGGCCCTTGAAAACCGCCTTAGCGTGACTTGACAAAGTGTTAAACCGCTATATGAAGAAAATAGATTGTCGACACAGTATAAAGGGCGTTTCCTGTGACTCTAGTCTTTCACATAAAAAAAAAAAAAAAATATGCTTAGTGGTTCCGTTTGAGTGCATACAAATGGTTGTTGTTTTCGTGTGACTTTGTGTAATGAACAGATGGAGCACTCGTGTATCGTCCCATTAGATCAGAAGTTCGGCAAAGATTCAATGCTAGAAAACGACTCTACGGAACAAAAAAACTAGCGGACCAATCTAGAAATAGTATGTTTGCAATTCGGTGGTTTTGGTCAAATTCAATTCAACATTAATTTAAGCTTAAACGATTGGGTAGAATAAGATTCTTCTTATGGCATAAGCTATAATGCGCTTTAGATGACTTAAAGTCACTGGGTTTATTAGCGTCGAGACCTTTGAAACACCTCTACACTATTCGAGTCTTGAAGAAACTCCCATCCATTGACTGAGTGTTATAATTATGAGACTAAATTGTGACATAGCAATATACAAAAGAATTCGAGGGGAACTAATAAGAAGGAAGTTCGTCACGATTCTGATATATCGGCAATGAAGGAAGGGCATAAACTTCATGCGATTTCTTGCTCCGCACGTGCGCCAAAAATGAAAAGGCAGGATCAATTGAAATGTCCAGTTCAGCATCGATTAGGAATTCGATACGATTATAAATAACGAGAATGAACAGTCGCGGTGATAGGACCGCTTTTCGGCCACTTATTGACACGACAACCTCTTGACCGTCCAATTTCTAATTTTGCAGCTAAGGCCTTTTTAGTGTTGTCCCGGTGGACTCGTGTTTTCTATGGCCTTCTTCGGTTATTGAACCTGACGGTTTGTAAATTGGAATGGGCCAACCTTCAATTTTTGTGAATGCAAGTATGGACTTTTCTTCACTACGATCCACTGATATTCGATTGTGGTGAAAACTAGGCTTTCGTTCGAGTATGGAACCCAGGTCTTCTAAGCTTATGTTTGACCCATCACTTAAGATCCTAGGCGTGAAATCAATCAAGGGGTTAAGAAAGAAAGATCACATATTCCAAATCACTTAACAAACATCCCATTGCGTAGAATTAGTTATCAAATTACCCCCAATCTTGGATTTTAGGCGGAGTGAACTAGATTGATGTTCATGTTAAACCTACAAATAAGGGTTACCTTCGTTGATACAAACGGCCCATATTGTCCTCGTTTTTAGGATTATATAGGAAAATGCAGAGTGCATGGTCTTTTGCAAAACTAAAAAATAACTTTTGCAGTCACCTAATATGCTTGTTTCTGAACTGGTGCTTATTTGGTGCTCTCAGTGCACTTACTTTGATTATTACTTATCTTATATTGCTGTATTGGTTAGTACCGTTGTGGGGTGTGATGAAGATCGAGGGTTAATCGTATTGGTTTTATCATTGCCATCATCAGGACTACCAAACTGTAAACAAGTGAATTTATTCTTATACTATAAAAAATCTTTTAAGTAAATTTGATTTTAAAAAAAAAGTAAATTGGTCAAAATAATATATGATATTGTATTGTGCGGGAACAGTAGGGCTGAATTCGCCATCACAAGAAGCTTAACAATAGCTAGAACGTGGTTTAGACGGAGTTTGGCCGTGGATAGCAAGGAGTGCGGACGTGTGCTGATCCGGTCCGTGAAACACGCCACAAAAAAAAACCCGAGAAAGAAACAAACAAAAAATAATAACAAAAATAAAATAAAAACGGGATAAAATTATTGTGTACAATAAAAAAAAAACAGTGAAAAAAATCGTGCTGCAGGCTAAAGCGAAGGCTTCATCACCCTTCTACAGACCAGCGACCGACGAACAGCACAAGTTTGCTTCCTACCCTCACTCGATTCTCGGCCCTGCAAGTGTCGCGCCCAAAATCTGTCGGTCGATGAAGTTTGCCCCGTCTCAAAAGGCATAACACTTTGACGCAGACAAATTTCATTGACCCTGATGGTTGCGACAAGTGTAATTCCGGGAAAAATCTCCAAGAATGTGGCGATTGAGCCCGCGCAAACGAAGTCCCGTTACGAGTCACGCTTTGTCATTGACTTATGTAACATTCGTGGACTTCATGCGAATTTCTCCTTTGTTGAGTGCCACCTACTGACTTTTAAACCCCCAATTTTCGCACTTAGTGAAACCCAAATATCACCGGATAATGACTTAAGTCATTACCAGATATCGGGGTACACTTTAGTGCACAACCTCTCCCCCCATAGGGGTATTGCCATTTATGTTAGGGACGACGTGGCTTATTATAAAATATTTTCCAGCGCGACTTCAGATTTTAATTATCTTTGGATTAAAATCATTTTCCAAAGCCACGTCATATTCTTCTGCTTCCTATACAGAAGTCCTAACATAAGTAACGAAGCCTCCACCTTATCTTTTGATACTATTTCCGAACAAATCTCGGGATTCTTGTCGTCCAATCCTGAGTGTGAAATCATCGTTGCGGGTGATTTCAATGTTCACAATGTAAACTGGCTGACTTACTCAAATGGCACCAGTGTTTCTGGCAAGCACGTCGAGCTCTTTGCAGACACCAATAATTTGCATCAAATTGTTGATCATCCCACGAGAGTCCCTGATGTTGCTGATCAAGGAACCTATCTCCTTGATCTTTTTCTAACTTCTCATCCAGCGCGTTATTCCGTTGAAGTTGATTCACCTCTCGGCAATTCGGACCACTGCTTAGTTAGCGCTAGCTTCCCATTCAAATTTCCCACCCCTCCCAAACCAGTTAGAAGAACTGTATGGCATTATGGGAAGGCCAATTGGTTGGGGCTTATTAATTTTTTCCAATCTACTGACTGGAACCTGTGTTTCCGAAACAAAAACGTCAACTCTGCCGCTATCCGTATTTCTAGGATCATACAGGCAGGAATGCATTTGTTCATTCCTCATACTACTAAATCTGTGAAGGCTAGGCCCAACAGATGGTTTAATCAGGAGTGTATGAATGCAATCAGAAATAAAGAAGCCGCCTTTCGAGCTTACAAGAGCTCCCCGAGTGAATCGCTCCGTGCAGAGTATATAAAACTAAGAAATTCCTGTAAAGTCACCATCAGGAATGTCAAAAATTCATTTGACAGCAAGTTGAGAAGTAAACTCCTTAATGCAACCTCTGGTAGCAAGAACTTCTGGTCCTTGGTAAGCTCCATTAAGAAGAATTTCACTTCATCCACAACTCCTTCACTTATCCACAATGAGAAGGTGATAACAGACAGCAAATCCAAGGCCGATTTATTAGCATCTCTGTTTGCTTCCAATTCTTCTTTACCCCAAACTGATATGCTACCCCCGGTTCTTGAGCTCAGCGCTCATCTAATGGACAGGGTTTTCTTCAGGACTCGCGAGGTGTACAGGTGCCTCAAGGAGCTCGATGTAAACAAATCGACTGGACCCGATAATATACCCCCTATCGTCTTAAAACAATGCGCCTCACCTTTGGCTAGACCTCTGCGCAAACTTTTTGCCCTATCATACTCTTCCGGAGTTTACCCAGACTCTTGGAAACTTGCCCATGTTCAGCCAATACCGAAAAAAGGTGACTCCAGCGATCCCTCCAACTACCGCCCAATAGCAATTACTTCTATTCTCTCCAAAACCATGGAGACGATAATTAACAAAAAGCTTATGGGATATCTAGAATCCAACCAACTTATCAGCGACAAACAATACGGCTTCCGTCAAAAAAGATCCACTGGTGATCTTTTAGTTTGCCTTACAGAACACCTCAGCCGAAGTTTGCATGGATCTGGCGAATCTAGTTTGGTTGCTTTGGATATCTCCAACGCTTTTGATAGAGTATGGCACTCAGCCTTGTTAGCTAAACTCCAAGCTAATGGAATTGACTCACTTCTGTATAAGTGGGTTGAGAGTTTCCTTTCCGGCCGTTCAATTAAGGTATTATTGGATGGCGTCAAATCTGAATCTCACCCCATCTCTGCGGGGGTCCCTCAGGGGTCAATTTTATCACCGGCCCTTTTTCTCATTTTTATAAATGACCTACTTTCAATCCCCTCCAACCCACTTCTCAGCTTCGCTGACGACGGTACTCTACGTTACTCGTACAGCTTCGATACAAGACAGACACATGCCAGATCCTGTCTTGATGATCGTGAACTAATGTTCAACTCTATTAAAAAAGACATCAAACTAATTCTAGATTGGGGAGAGAAGAATCGTGTCAAATTCAACCCCTCTAAAACCAAGTACTGTCTTATCTCAAAAAAGAAGTTCAACACCTCACCATCCTTGACAGTGGATGACGTTGAACTAAAGGCCGACCCATCCCTACACATCTTAGGCGTGACATTAGCCAAAGACCTTCGTTGGAATGATCACATATTCCAAATCGCCAAACAAGCATCCCAGTGCTTGGGATTTCTTAAGAGGTGCAAGTTCCTCCTCCAGCCATCGGCCCGTGCTGTTATTTATAAATCCTACATACGGCCTCTTCTCGAATATAACTCCCTCGTTTGGGGCGGCGCTCCAATAACCACCTTGGCATGGTTAGATAAGGTCCAAAAAAGGGCCCTTAAATTAATTGATGACGACACCGCTGGCTCCACCATCGACCCCCTCAGCCACCGTAGGAATGTAGCAGCACTGACAAAATTTTATCGCTACTATCATAATGACTGTTCCTCCGAGTTAAACGCTCTCCTGCCTCCACGGCAATCTTATAACCGCAACACCAGATTAGCCCACTCGTCTCATTCCCTTCACCTGCAACTCCCCCTTTCACGCACTCAACAAGATATGAATTCGTTTGTTAATAGAACAACTCGACTGTGGAATAGTCTCTCGCAGTCAGTATTTCCGAGCTCCTACAACATCCAAGAGTTCAAACGCAGGGTTCATCACCACCTTCTTCAATACCCCCCCGTTCCTTTTAACCCTTAACCTATACCCCTTCCCCTCCCCGTACTAAGCTTACTGCTAGACATTGCACCATGACGTGACAAATGACATGACGGACTAGTAGTACAAAGGGTGACTCCTGAGCTTAGCACTGTCACATAAAAAAAAAAAAAAAAAAAAAAGTACACACAAGAAGACATGGGCGTCACCAGTTACCATAACCAAATAGACCATGTTCTTGTTAATCCTTAGCTTGGTAGTAGTATTATGGAAGTCTCGGGCTTTGATCGTATACGAGCTCAGCTGGTGATCATTATTAATCGGTATTTATTGCCGCGCCGATCTAACATGAAGGAGGGCAAGTCTTCAATCTAATAACTAGGGTTGTTTCCTTACCATGCAAAGTACTTCTGTTCTGTTGATGGCAACTTTTTGGAATATAAAGCTAAAGATTGCCACCGGTCAGTCTGTATTTTGGATCCTCAATGATTTGGTTCACCAGAGTTGCTTCTACCATGGTTTTTATATTGAGGAACGCTGCCCAGGTAAACATATTTATAGCACACGAATGGCTGAGAACATGGGCATAACTAAAAATGGGCATTAAAAATCGAAATCAGCATGGGCGAACTGGAACGCAGATGTATTAACACACGAAATATGGTTTTACTGGTAAGATCAGGTGGCATTAGGCGGTAGTTCGTATGGCCATCGTATTCGAAGCGATTTATCAGAGGAGTTCTCGGTTTAAACGGGTATACGACAGGGAGACGATACGACGAAAACAACTTCGTAACCGGCTTGATATTCGCCGAAGCAACGGACATCTTACACGACCTTTCCCGCATCGTCCGATCATACGGGTTAAAAAGCAATGTGGAAAAGATCGAGGTTGCCGGCTCAAGCGATTCAAATGAGAATTTTGTAGCACCAAGGCTCAAGAATCTTACCAGAGAAGTTTGCTGCACCTGTTGGTACAGGAATTGGGCCCGAAGACATTGTTGGTCACCACTGGAACCGGGTTAAGCAGACCCACCACGAGAATTGGCAAGGCAGACGTCGGTCCACCCGACACCGCATATCAGAGGCGGTCCCGGCTGCTGCCCGGGAAGGATCCTCCGAAGGCAGAAGAAAGAACCGAAGTGAGAAGAAAGAACTACGAAGACCGAGAAGGACCGTAGACGCCCGCTGGTGAGACCTTACGATAAGTACCTGCATGTTGTTTAGATGGTTTTTCTTGGGGTAGGACATCGTTACTGAATTTTTGTTATTGCTACATATTTAAAATATTATGTTGAACGTTCTTTTGACTTTCAGCAAAGTTTATTCAGTGGTTGCGATCACATTCGTTTCTATGTTATATTAGACAGAGTGAGTTCCCGCACATCTTGTTTTGTGGAGCTCAACTGATGTTAGTTGGTTTGCAGTTTGAATAGGAGGTGTTTTAGTGTTTTAATTGTTGTTTGGCTGATAATTGTGACAGCGGTTATATATATGGTTTATCGGCACTCCAACGCCAACGTCGACCTGGGAATCGTTTTGGTACCAGGGTGGTTGCGAGTTGTCGGTGTGGGGCTTCGGGTGGAGATAATTAGGTTGTGGCACCCACGACCTCAGCGCTTAATAGTTCAGGGTAACCTAGACGTGTAAGTCGTAGTGTTGTAACCTATAGGGATGATGTTACTTTTTCGTTTGTAATACTTGTTCGTTGTAATTGAGAATTGTTGTTACTAGCTATTGATGCGCTATTAAAGATTGACTATTCTGCATGCCCCTCGTTTATGTTGGTGGCAGGTGGTTGTTTTCAGGGTGTTGGCACGGGTGTTTTTTTTAGCATGATGTGCTAAGCACCAGGATCGAGAGGCAACAGATGACATAGCTCTCTCCGGGAGTTTCTTCAGGGGACCTCTGCTCCATACCGGCACTCTGTCACCGATCGGATGGGGAGCGCCCTCGTACAGATAAGGAAATTGGTGATGAATGAGTCTAGATGGTACCGCCCGGATGGATGGCGTGCTAGCAGATATACGGAAACTTCGTAAGACAATCTAGGGAGAGCAAGTAAGGCATAGAGACGACTAGAAGAGGAGACTTCAAGAGGCCCAAGTTCTACAAAGATACAGCCCACTTCACGTAACTTAAGAAGAATACATTGTAACCTCTCTTGTAAATGAATTGGATGAATTTTGTATGAAATTCATCGGCTTATCCATTTTCTGAATGATATATGAAAACTTTAGTTTTCCCATGAACATAATGTTAACATTACCGATAAAAACCTCCTTAACTGGCACATATACATATATACAAAAAGGGAGAAAGGTCGATATATTTAAAACATCCCCATCACCATCCATTTCCACATTAAACAGTACAGAAGAGAGAAGTTAACGACGTGCTCATGCCTTAGCAATAAATTTAGTCTGAAAACATTATTCAGTTGTCAACGGCTTTATATGTTTATACACAAATGTATATATACACAAGTATCTTGCCCTTGTACAACCCTTAAAGCGCCTCCATAAAATGCTCTTATGTCCTAAAATGCGAAGAAGAAAAAAATGTGCGAATTGTTAGCGAATTGTGTAGAAGAATCCCCCTCCCCGAATGGGTTTTCTACGGTTGCGAATCGCGCGAGAAATGGGTTAAATTTTCATTTGCAATAAAATTCATCCCCCCATAAAAACACCGCCCCCTACCCCTGAAGTGAATTTATCATTAAAATACTGCCACGTGTGAGAACAGCGGTTTTTTTCGTCGGATACCTTTTAGCGCCTGAAATTAATAAGCAGGAAAGGTAAAAAAAAATTATTCTCGGCTTTTATTGGCAGAAAGGCACGTTCCCTTAATTTAATAGACCCTAAAAACTGGAAACTTCCACCTTTTTTATTTATTGGTGGCGTGCCGTGTCCGGAAGGGGGTTGATCAATAATAACGCATAAAGGAAAGCGCGGCGGCGGCGTCTTCGTCGGGGTAAGTCGAGCCCATATACAAGGTAAATAATTGCAGGAGGATATCCGAGTGAAGAAGGTACACACAAAATCTTGTTATTGTTTACCTGTTCAGCGTTGGGGAAGATTCCGAAGCATTGAAATTGGGGAATTCCATGATTTTTCCGTGTTCAATCACCAGAGAAAAAAAATTTATTTTTTCATAAATTTTTCTTATTCATCGGGAAATTTGTTGACTTTTCATCAGGCATTGGAGGAAGCGTTTCCCTTGATTTCCATCATCAATTTTAGTTCAAACTCGGGCATATCCTAAAATGTTTACGGCGCGGAACATGGAAATCAAATTCTGCAGAATATCAATATTTTTTCGAAAATTGTTACCATTGTGCCCTTATTAACTAGCGCGGGGGTGAGCCGGCCACCAGTGGTATTTCATTCAATTTTGTGGTTATGTGGCATTTTGGTTTTATTTCGTTTTAGCAAATTTCAGGATTTAAATTAAATACAAACAAAATTTTTGGTAATAAACTAGATTTTACGGGGGCAGAGAAGGGTTCGACTTTATGTGAAAATATTTCATTGTGAACATTTTGTTAGAATTTCTATAGTGGTTTAGGGGCGGGGTTTTTGAAGCATTGGTGTTTTCGCTCGGTTGGTGTAGAAAATGGGGTGAATAAAATTTGTCTGGTATTTTTGGTGGGGGCTGCTTTAACCATATTCCATTTATCACATTCTGTATAACATTGTAGTAAATTAAAGTGTATTAATATTAATGTCTGGGTAATTTGTATCTTTAGGACTTAAGATCGTGTTTAGTATCTTTGAGTTAATACTTAAATTTCTTTTAAAGAAAAACTTCTATTTCTATTTATTTTAGAAAAAAATTGCGCGGATAAGAAAATTCCTGGAGGACAATACATTTTTAACGTCAACTTCATTTATTATTCCAATACTTCGAATTTTCTACATTCTACTACATTAAGCCTCCCAAGACCCAAAACTCAACTGGAAGTCAAATGTCGAGGACAGGGTGAAAAAAGTCAAGCAGTCTACGGGTGTAAACCTTCGGCAAGAGAGATGTGGTCTCAACTCAAAGATGGTTTTGTGATTTTCGACAGCCGAAGTACGTCCATCCTCACCTATAAATAGCGCTGTACCGAACTTATATTGCTATAAAGTTAGGTAAAGAACAAAAAACGGAAACTTGATCTTCGCATCATACAGCTGGCCGTTGGCAGTATTCTTAGACTGAACAAAGAAGAACCCTAGATCCGACGGCGCTACGGCCTTAGCAATATTTTGGCCATATATTGAGTTGCAGGAAAAACTTCGCTGTTGAAATTTACTAAAAAATGGAATAACCGAGATGACCTGAAGGAGTTTGATCTAAGGTGCCTATCCCTGAGTAAAAATAAAAAAAAATGGCCTTACAACGGGCGAACACCGGCCACTTGGCTTTTAAGGGATTGTATTGGCCGTAGAGTTTTTAACTATTTTTAATGGGACGGACGGACGGATACGGCCTCACGACCGCCAAACTTACCAAAGCATTTAAATAGCCAAGAAGTGATAAGTGACTGTACACACGGGCATTCGACGGCAAATTTGAGCCAAAAAAGAATCAGCACCAAATGTATTGTGGAATGTGTTTTATGGATGCGTGGTTGATTTATATTTTACCGGGAGATTTGCTTGCTCTAAAAAAAAACAATGTGTTGATAAAATTTTGAAATGATCGCAGATATGAGCACCGGATTTCATGATGTTTTTCTCAATAAATACGCGGTGAGTTTTAAGCTTTGTTGGGGAGCGAAAGTCACACTTTCCCCCAAAATTATTTCTTTTTTGAGTAGTTAAATTCGGCCAATTTAACTTAAGTTTGGCCTCCATAAAAACCAAACTAGAACTTATCTTAGAAAGTTTACTAGGTGAACCACCGACCAACTCTTTACACTAGAAAAATTCTAGGAGAGGAATGTTAACGTATACCAGATCATTGTAGACTTCAAGCAGGCACACGACTCCATCCAGAGAAAGAACATTCTTCAGATTCTACTCGATTTAGGCGTACCGGGTAAATTAGTACGTCTGATACAATTAACTCTCTTTTAAACAAATCCAGTAGTAGGCAGGTCAGTCAGAGCGTTAAGGAATGCTACCCAGAAATCAAAGAAGCACCCAAAGAAGTAGGCAATCAATGAGGATAAAACCAAGGTAATGCTACAAACACGAGCAATAGAGCGGCGTAAATTGCTGAGATCTCGAGCAATACATCGCAAGACGAAGTTTGCAATATATAAAACACTAATTCGCCCTGTTGCATGCTACGGAAGTGAAACATGGACGCTCACTCAAAGAATAGAGGACATGTTAAATTCCTTTAAACGGAAGATTTTGAGAAGCATAATAGGCCCGATTTGTGAGGAACGGACATGGAGACTTCACTGGGCTGGACCCGTCGAGCGCATGCCGGAAGACAGAGCAGCAAAGAAGGTCTTCACTGACATCATCGAAGGAGAAAGACCCGTTGGCAGGCCGAGTAAAAGATTAAAGGATGCGGTTGTAGTAGATGCGGAGACATTACTCCACACATCGGACTGGAGAACTTCGGCCAGAAATTCAGGATACTGGAGGAAAAGATTAGAGAAGTTCAAGGCTCGAGTTGGGCTGCAGCGCCATTTTAAGAAGAAGTTTTGCCGGGTGGTGTCGTTGAATATAAAAAGAATGATGAGATTACGATTCCGTTTGTATATGCGTTTGATTTGCTATAAGGGAATCCAATTCCATTAGGGTATGTGAAAATATTTCTATATAGATTTTTATTAAAACGAATTTTATTTTTATCACAGTATATCCGTCGGTATGTGTGTGTTGTTGTGTACTGCCATACAGTCGTGCAAATAACCTTCTGATGCCCGTGACATGGCCGAGGATTATGTTTCAATAACGGTAGGTGTCCGCCCATCGTAAGACCATATTCTATTGTTGCGAGCTTATCTCTGACTCTGAGACACAACAGAGAAATTGAACCCATGCTCAATTGGGGCTCAAGAGATGCATCGAATTTAATGCTTCTAAAACTTACTGTGTTGTTACTGTGCTTACTGTGTTATCTCTAACAAAACGGTGTAGAACTAATGACTGATGCATCCCATATATCCTAAGCGTAACGGGTAATCTGTGATGGAACGAACGATGGATCGCTAAAGAAGCATCTCAGTCCTAAAAAACGCAAATTTCTACTTAAATTAGTGGATGGGCCTGCTAAGTACAAATCATACACTAGGTCTATCCTCTTCGGGTTTTGAACACCTCTTCACCGTGGGTAGATCAAGTATAAGAAAGCCCCTTTCAATGCACTGGGGTTGGGTTTGGCAACAAAGACTCTCTTGACTCACCGTAGGAATGAAACAGCCCTAACAAAACTTGTCCGCCATTACTATTGTGATTGTTCTACAAAAATTATTTCATCCTTTTTTGTTCATCACGGGATTGGTTTTTTTCTGAAGTCGGTTTGTAAAGATTTGTTTTTGTATACAGCATTTCGTGCGTGGTTGCGGTCACGTAGTGGGTAACGTCACCGAGCGTAAAATAAGCCTTCTAATAAAGAAAGAATATGGGGTGCACCATCTAGACCTTCGGTATTTTAACATTGAATAACTTTGAAATTTTTTAGCAGATTTAGACAAATGAGCTAGATTTATTTAGGATGTTCTCTACCATTTATTTCAAATCAGTTTTTGAATATAATGTCGATTTAATGACCATCTTCATTCGATACGCAAAAAACAGCTCTTTTTCGGGCATCCTGCATAACATTTGGAAAACATATCTGGCGTTGTAGCAGCTATTTCGGCTCGTATGTTTGCTTTGGGTTCGTCAATGGTCTTCGCCTTGCTGGCATAGACTTTACTTTTTAAATAGCCACACAGAAAAAATTCTCCATCCATCCAATGGCGCTACAGCCCAAATCGAGCCTTGGCCTCCTCTAGGGCATTTCTCCAAGTTTGACGGTCCCTTGCAGCATGTCTCCAGTTCCGGATTTTGAGCATTGACTCTGCGTCAGCCGTCACAGAGTCTATCCATCTCCTCCTGGGTCTACCTACTGGCCTACTTCCCGAAATTTCTGATGCCATAAGCCGTTTTGGGATGCGATTGTCCTCCATCCTGATCACGTGGCCGGCTAGTCTCAATCTGTTGATTTTTATTAAAGTTGAGAGTTGTGGGTCGACAAAAATTTCATACAACTCGTTGTTGTATCTTCTTCGCCATATTCCATCCTCTCTGATTGGGCCTATTATTAGGGTTGCCATAAATATTGGTAACTGATACGGGACGCTTCAGTGTAAAATAAATAAAAACATGAAAAAGGTGGGTGCTAGTGCTCATAATGTTTTATTATCAAAAAAAAATAGTGAATAAAATTTAAAAAATATTGATTAATACTCCAATCAAGTTAAATTAACTGCTAGTTGAGAAGAAGGTCCCGGAGGGGATTCAACTTTTTTTGCCCAGCCATATTTTGAAGAAGATTTTACTTTCTTAATGATTTCTTTTTCTTTTTTTACATAATCATAAAATTGGGCGCATGTCATTTTAAAATTATAATGACAAATTAGAATAGCTTCAACTGTCTCTACTGATAGCCTATTTCTTTCGTCCGACCATTGCGAAGCCATTAAGGAAAATATTCTCTCTAGATTGGCGTTGTGGGCGGGAATCGAAAATACGTATTCACATAACTTTAATAGACAAGACTTCTGCTCTAAATGTTCTGTATCTGCAAAAAATTTTAGCCATTTCTCCTCCATATTTGTCTTTGCTGTTATACCAGTTTGTTTACTTAAATAATCCTTAAGGTAAATAAATTGGTTAAACAGAGCCTCAGTGTTGCCGATGTTTACGTTTTTGCCTTGTAAATATGTTATAGTGAGTTCGACTTCTTTCCATTCAGGAACTCTGTTGAGAGTCATCCAGTCGAAGACATCAAATTTTTGGAGTGACTGTGACCATTTCGCAATATATTCTATAGCAGTACTGAAGAAATCATTAGCTTGTTTTTCGAAAGTTTCCACTTTGTTGCTGTTTCCAGAATCAAGCTTTAAGCGATTCAAAATTTGTTTTGTCGCAATTCCAATAAAATTAGATGTTTTTCTCTCCGCCATAATTTGTTTTGTCTCTTGCAATAGCAATTTTACTTCAAGCACCGTGATATTAGATTTTTCAATTTTTTTTATATAAGTTTCAAATGTATTGAGCTGTGAATGCAAGAAGCAAAAATAAACTTCACTAATTGGATCATCAAAAAAGTCTTTAATGGCTTTTGGTGGTCTCTCTTCGTTGGCAAAAAAATCTTTCAATGGCTGCCATAGCTTCAATATTCGCTCAACTGCTGGTAATAGTGATAACCACCTGGTCCCAACATAGGATAATAAGTTTTTGTAAGCAACACCAGCATATTCACAAAACTCCTTTAGTTTTTCAGTCCT
This sequence comes from Thereva unica, assembly GCA_949987705.1. NCBI lineage: Eukaryota > Metazoa > Arthropoda > Insecta > Diptera > Therevidae > Thereva > Thereva unica. Next base: position 26,405,706 of record OX465281.1, on the reverse strand, counting down.
CACCGTGTAAATACAAAAGTACTTGAATATCTTGACGACTATCGATTCAACATCGACAGTCAAAACGTCAGCGGCTGTTGATAGAGTGTTGTGTAAAACATGTGCGGGGCATCCAATACCTTCAATATCTCTGCCCAATTTGGAGTTCAGTTTAAAAAACACATTATTACGTCCAGCTCTATGAAGACCTCCGAAGTTAGTATTCGTGTTATCTCCGCAAAAAGCAATAAGCTTATCCAAGGGAATATTCAGATTTTCGAGAGATGTTTTGCAGTAATCAGTTATTGTTTCAGAACGTTCATTATTTAAAGAGCCTAATTTTAATAACTTTGATTGCTGGCCATCTTTTTCGTTAAAGAATTGGATTACCAAGGGAAAAATCTTTTCAGCATTATGGTTGCTAGCATCTGTTGCTATTCCAAAAAACGATGACTCTCTTACTTCTTTAACACATTGTTGTACGCTATGAGGGGCGAGAGTATATTTTTTACGATCGCCGTAGCCTTAGTTCTAGCAATACTTTGCTTAGTGGCAATCTTTGAATCTGGATACATCAATGCATTCAATTTGGTAGTACAATCCAACGAGGCAAACGATTGGTGGTGGTTTACTACTTTATATGCCATTGTTAACTCAGCAGCTGCTATTAAAATTTCTTCTTCGGAATCCTTTTTTATCATAAAACTAGAAATATCCTTAGAGCTAGAAGCGGTTCTGATATGGGATTTATGAAGATTTGTGGCAATGTGCTGTTGGATGTCAGATTTACCACCATGGTGTATGGAAATATGTGAATTGCAAATAGAGCACAGAGCTTCAAATTCCGTTCGACCTTTCTTTATAAATGACCATTCTTTGATATATTCAGCTTTAAAATGACACTTCCTCTTTGGCATCTTTAATATTAACTGGAATAAAACATCGCTTTATTAAAAACTTGATATGCGAAAGCGTTTATTATACAGACCTTTTAGCAATCACACACGCGTGAAACTGACCAGCTTTCAACACTTCAGCAGGCACTGAGTAAACCACTGAGCACCGCCTGCAACGGCCACAACGCGCACCACGGAATCTCGCGCGGACAGCCTTTACGCCAGAGATCGCCAACTGACAGTCCTTACGAATCCGACGATTTCCTGTAAGAGCTAGTGCAAGACGTACGGAATGGAGCACTGGCTATCTTTTTCCTCTGTAACCAAACTCAAATGCAATTTTAATGTGAATGTAAATATAAATTGGACCTTTTTCTGTTCGTATTAGCTGCTTTTTCACTTGTTGGTGTCATAATTATATTTTTCTGGTGGATTCCTGAAGGTCGAAAGTTGGCGTTTACTGCTTTACACTTACTAGTTGCGATGCCTTTGTGTCTATCAAAGCCTACTCAGCTGTGTTGCTGCTTCCAAATCGCCAAACAAGCCTCCCAATGGCTTGGATTTCTCAAGAGATGCAAGTTCCTCCTCCAGCCGGCCGCACTGGCTACAATATACAAATCCTACATTCGGCCGCGCCTCGAATACAACTCACATATCTGGGCAGGCGCCCCAAAAACCACCTTGGCTTGTCTCGACAAGGTGCAAAATCGTGCCCTCAAACTCATTGGTGATGGCCCCTTTCGCGCCTCCATAGACACCTTGAGCCACCGTAGGAATGTAGCAGCCCTCTCCATACTTTATCGCTATTACCATGGCGACTGTTCCACCGAAATTCAGGACCTCCTGCCTGCACGGCAATACTTTTCCCGCAACACAAGACTAGCCCGCTCGGCTCACCCCCATACCCTACAGCCCCCTCGTTCACGCACAATACGGTTTAGAAGTTCGTTTATGAATAGAACAACTCGATTGTGGAATGATCTCCCGCAGTCAGTATTTCCGAACTCGTACAACATCTTAGAGTTCAAACGTGAGGTTCATCGTCATTTTCTTCTACACCCTCCAGACCCCCTCTAACCTTTCCTATTCTCCTCTATTCTTCAAACCAAGCTACTACTAGACATTGCACCATGAACTGAACGACATGACGGACTGGTAGTACAAAGGGTTACACCTAAGCTTGGTTTTTTCATAAAAAAAAAAAAAAAAAAAAAATATTCAAATTTGCTAACGGCTTTTTCAAATTAGAAAAATTTAAATCGCTATAACTTTTTTATTCGTGAATCGATTTAGTTCAAATTCCTTATTACAAAAGTATTCTATAAAAAGAACATTTTCTGAAAATTTAAACGAAATCAGCTCACGAACAAAAAGCCTTAGCGTTAACAAACTTCGTGTTTGGTAATAATATAAAAGATTTTGGAAAAAACGGGACAAAAACGGGACAGGTAGTAATACGGGACACGATATTCAAATACGGTGACAGTCCCGTATATACGGGACGTATGGCAACCCTACCTATTATGCATCTGAGAATTTTCCTCTCGAACCTGTTGACTCGTTCCTCTATGTCCTGGGTCATAGTCCAAGTCTCGCTACCATAACACAGTACTGGTCGTATTACTGTTTTGTAGAGTGAGAGTTTCGTTTTCCTGTGCACAAATCTTGAGTGCAGGATTTGTTTTTGGGCATAAAAGGCTCTATTAGCCAGTAGTATTCGTCTGGTTATTTCTTCTTTTTCTTCGTTTCTTGTGATAGTAGATAGTAGACCCAAGGTAGACTGTTTTATCGACTACTTCTAGGTTATGTTCGTCGATGGTTATATTTCTTCCCATTCTAAATCGTCCTGCTCAGGATTGCTGCATCACCTTCGTTTTTTCTTCGTTAATCTTCAGGCCTATGTCCTTTGCCGCCTCTTTTAATTCGACATAGACTTCTTTTGCTGCCAAAAAGGACCTTCCCACGATGTTTACGTCATCCGCATAGCCAAGTGATTGTACCGACTGGGTAGCTATTGATGCACTTCGCTGGACTGACGTTTTCCTTATCACCCATTCTAGGGCCAGGTTGAAAAGCATGGGGGCCAGTCCATCTCAGGGGACTCCTATTTCCGATAAGATCTCGTATAGCCTCTCTCTGTTTATTGAGTCATATGCCTGTTTCAAAGTCGACAAATATCTGGTATACATCTACATTCCTTTCCCAGGTTTTTTCCAGAATTTGCCTTAAGGTCAGCAGTTGGTCCGATGTTGACCTGTTTGTCCTAAAACCAGCTTGATATTCTCCTATAAGGCTTTCCGCTATAGGTTCCAGTTTTTGTTTCACAAGGATTGTGAAGATTTTGTAGCTGGTGCTGAGGAGTGAGATGCCTCTGTAGTTTTTGCAGTTTAATTTATCTCCTTTCTTTCTAATTTATTTTCTTTCTATCAGAAAAAAGTCTGGTGCCGTTAAATCCTTAGAACGAGGGGTCCCTGCCAATCACCATTTTTCGTCACAAAGTGTGTTTAGGGAACTTGTGCTGCAAGAACTTCATCGCAGCGGCTGCGGTGTTTTAAGGTGCGACGTCATGTTGAAAGCAGAAGTTCATCAGACATTTTCCACGCATTTTGTAGGATTGAAAATACACCAACATACAACTATAGCGTGTTCCGTTTCGGGAATGGCGTGTGGCATCTCTGTTCTCTAAATTCGACAATTTTTTTTATTGACTCCGAAAGAGCGTGTAAAATTAACTTTCAGGGTGTATTGAGTCATAGCTAAAATGGTACTCAATGATGTTTCAGAATGATGTACATTTGTCAAAATCGGCTAAAAATTGTCAAAGTTATTCAATGTTGAAATACCGAAGGTCTAGATGGCGCATCCGTTAAACAAAGATGTGGACTATAAAACCGTAAACTCACGATAGTAAAGTAAACCCACCTCAAATATCGCATTGAATTTAATGAACGAAGTACAGTCTTATCTCAAACAAGCGGTGTCGAACTAATGATGCATTCCTTAACGTGCTAGGTGTAACTGATAATCTACGGTGGAGCGATAACAGATTTCAAGGCGCAACAAAAGTATGTAAGTCTTAGGAGATTCAAACTCCTTCTTCTATCAGCTGATTGGCCTGTTATATACAAATCGTAAATTCGGCCTTTCCTCTTGGAACTTCACAAACCAATCTCTCGTGATTTGATAAAATACAACAAGGCGCCTTCAAACGAAGTAGGGTTGACGCTGCTTACTCCAACACAGACCTAGTGTACGAATGAAACAACTCTAGCGAACTTGTTATTACTATTGCGATTGTTCTACTGAAACAAATGGACTCCTTCTTCGATACCAATATAACTCGTATATCCGCAGAAACGGATAAGCCTGCCAGGTTTAGTACGACTGCCTATTTCATGCTTATTGCAGGAAAGAAATTCGTTGAATAATTTCTCAATTACGTAATATTGCGTAATTGCTGTAGCCAACTATGATAGAAGGTAAGAAGCAGTGTTTATAATATATTGTCGTCAGCTTTAACTAGAAATTGTTGTTAGGGTTTATTGAATACCTGGCCTCATTAGAGCCTATATGAGTTCATAGGATGCCTTTGTGAGAGATTGGCCATGTTTTCTGTACATACACTAACACAGCATTCTAGGAATTTAGAAGTTATTACAAAAGCAGTCCTTCTTGGCTTTTCTAAGAACGAGATCTGCATAACAGAGGCTTAAGTCTTATCTTAATTAAGGCCACACAGCTTTGATATCTAATAACTGATACCAGTTACTGGTGTTAATCCCATACCATACTAAATTTATATCCTTATCGATCTGTTACTGTTTTCATCCTACATATTTCCTGTTTTCATAATTACCATATTTTTATTATCACACACAAAAAGGAGTAAAGCTCCTTGTGTTATCATTCCCAGAAGTTTGGTAGCAAAACCAGTATCAAAACACAAAATTGAATTCCAAGCAGAGACAGGCTTTAAACTTTAATGGAGATTAATCAGAAGAGACTCTCTCTCTGATTATGGGAATCTGTCGGTTTTTGGGGTATTGTATAGTTCATAATATGATAATTTCACTCTGCACATGTGTCCTACTTAAACAGCCACAGCAAATCTATTCATTCGAGAAGATTATATTATTGATCGGAGACAATACTGGATGAACTTTAAGTTTGCGTAGATGGAGAGGCACCCTAATGTGTGTGTGTGTGGGTTCCAGGAAGCACTACAAGGACTAAAATGTTACAAATTACCCTAGACATACTTGGAACTATTAAGTTGTTTGATGTTGTGTATTACACCGAATATGTGTGATTAGATTTTGTAGAAAGGCATTTGAATATTCTCTTAAAAGCTTAAAAATTAATGTTTATGCTCTATGGAACTAATTGAAACAAGAATTTTATAAACGACACTGAAATAGATTTATATGTATGTATCGTAAAAATTATACTCATATCCTGCTTTTTCGTTGCTCACAGTCTTTTAGATTATAAAATTAAATTATATTATCTGCCCAAAAATACAAAAAACAAAAGAATTCGATGTTAGCCTCCATTTTATCTCATCCATTTGGTACTTCTCTCCTATTTTATTATATTACGTAAGACGACAATTAATATATACACAAATAAATATATTTATGCCACATCATTACACATATATATAAAACATTGATTATCAAAATATCATATATCGTATTACTTACAATTTATGTAAAACAGTTTTAGCTTACCTTATTGGCACATTCAAAGCAGGTAGTCACCACTTTATTGATGACATTCATTAAGTTTTTCGTTTCTCTAATTACATGATCGACCTTAACAAATGTAGCAGCCTTGCCGACTGTAGGATCCTTAACAGTAAATTGTAATGTCTGAACATATGTTGGCACTTTATCTAGCTGATCTAGGAGTTCTTTTTTGTTATCACCAGCTGGAACCTGAAATTGGAGTTTGTTTTTATTGTAATACAAAATAGATTTTATGTAAATGTGTTTTCTATGTTCTAATATTAATTCAGCTTTGTAAGCACTTTGTAAGCGTAACTGAGATAGAAAGGAAATCTTATGGTGATCATGGCGGTCAAGTTAGGCGTATTGCGTAAACATACCCCACGGAAAGACCGTCATCCGTTCGCACGAAGGCAAGAAAGTCTTTAGTTAATGAAGACCGGATTTGAGCGGAGCTCAGAAGCTCTCTGATAAATGTTTTTCTAAGCCAGATCAGAGCATGTTATTCATGGAGAATACGTGTGGAATCGTCGTCGTCTTCCATACAGATACTACGTATACATGATGTGTTGAATAGTTGACTTGAGGTTGAGTTGAAAATAAAACACACTACACGTTACAAAAAATCACAAACAAAACACAGAGATGCTGCTGTCAACTAAATTCAACTACTAAACTACTGAAATCGCGTCTATATGCATAATTACAACTCAACCCAGGTAGCACAGCTAAGTAGAGTTCTGTCGACCTTAAATCAACACGACTCCCGTCTACATGTACTTGGACTCGGGTTTAACCTAAGTTCAACTCATCATGTATACGTACTAAGAATCGGCGTTCTATCTCGAGAGATAGTCGAAAGTTGTGGGAGGGATACCGCAGCCCTACATGCCCAGTAAGATATCCCACTAACAGCCTAAAGTAAGCCTAAAGCCTAAGTGGTAACGACCGTTAAGGCAGAGGGTCTAATTCTTTAGCCTGTCTTCGACCTGGGACTGATTCCCAATAGGCAGGGTTAAGTCCTTTAACCCAGTAGTCTATCAGGGGCTTGAAGGTGCACCATGACATGCAAAAGAAGAATTCTGGGCCCTGAACCATTGCCTCAGACACCTCACTCGCGAACCTGACTGCAGCGTCATCACCCTCGATACATTAGTGTCAGAGCGGAGCAAATCGAAACCCTATTTTTTATGGCCACGCTCTGGAACATGTCAAAGCATCCTGCAATCGTTAGGCATCAATTGCGGCTATTAAACGGAAGGCGGTTAGTTTAAACAATTGTTCATCAAAGCATACCACATTTTGGAACTCAATCCAGAAGTATCGGTTGAATAATGAGGAAATCAACCATCCGAAAGGAGTAAACCATCAAGACTATTTCTGCACACAGGAGTTGAATTCTTTGGCCCGATCCACATTCACTAGACGAACCGAGGGAAAACACAATGGCTTATCTAGGAGTATTTATTTGTCACTAGGGTCACACATTTCAAAGTAACTTGGAACCTAACCACGCCAAGATCTACAGCAGCAATGTTATAAACTTCACGGCATAGTGAGTGATCGAGTGGCGTCCAATACCATCCCGGCCATCACACCATCTCGGTTTTCATAGGTCATACAAACCCGTGCAAAAGCCGAAAATTTTGACAATGAAATTTTTTTCATCTACTTACACCAAACATTGCAAAAACTAAAAAGAATCCATTTTGAACCCTATCTCCAATTTCCACCCTCTAATTTAATAGCACTCCGCGGTTCTTCTTGAATGAGCCATTGACCGACTCCTGCAATAAAAACCCGTGAATATCTTTGTTCCTTTCTATATCACATAATCAATAGCCTATATGTCCACTAGAGATTTTCAACATTGCCACCAATTGTCAGTAGGTACCAGTAGGTGCTTAGAAGATCCTGGACTATATGATAACGTTGGAAGTGTTGCAATGATAGAAGTGGCCCTAAAAGCCAACGACCAGAAGCTTAAACATTACGAAGCCCAAAGAAACAGAAAAAGGCAAGGAATTGAAGGAGGGATAGCAGCTAGATAGCTAGATGGCTGGACTGTCTCAACTTTGATGAGCACCTGCGAGGGATCCATTTGTAATGGACACGCTAATGACGCCAGCCTTTACGGCTCGTACCAGTTTGCACATGAACCTCACGCAAAACGATTGGCGAATTTAGTCAGTAGGATTCTGATAGTACCGTCAGGGTGCCGCCAGGGATCCTCAGCGATGCCGTAGGCATGGAAGCCTTAGACAGGCGGTCGCACACACTTCTTGTTGCTAGACCGATGAAAGATTCTCACCACTACCTCGCAGAAAAAGCCTGGCCAGGCTCTAGAGTATGTCAAAGCATCCTGCAATTATTTTGAAAATGTCTTGATGGTAATTTGGCTGTTCGGAAAGATTTTAATGTTGGCTCCTTTCAAACCTTTGTTGAGGTTGATCCTAGCGCAGGTCTCAATGGCACATATTTCTGTCTAGAAAACAGAGGGCCACCTATCTTGGACCTTGGAATTGAGTCCTGCTATACCAACCCCTTTAACAGGTTCCATCTTTAAACCGTCGGTGAACTAGTGGATATTTCTCGGGCCTCCTGGAAGGATTAGTTCCTCCCATTCAGAGTGATCTAATATAACCATCCTGAATTTCCTCTGAAATTTTAAGTTTACCACTGAGAAGTTGCACGAAAGTTCATCCAAGATGCAAGCCAAGGACCGAAGTTCAGCGAAATTCCCCAATGCGAAAGCTCATTAAAAACACAGTGAAGTTCAACTAACATCACATAGGCTGCGCTGACTAATGCCGGATTCATCGTTGCGGATGAGTCGCGTCGCACAAATTTCCCAAAAAGAGAGTCAGCTGAATTTCGATTCATTGTTGTAGTCATAGTGTGCCGCACATTTTGTATGATTTGACAGTTTTTCAGACAATTTTCATCAAAAACATATGATTTTTTTGACAATTTTTAAAATCCGCCGCACAAAAGTTGAAGTTGGTTCAACTTTTTTTGAGAGAGAAAAAAAAATCCCAAAAATTTCCCAAAATTGAGAAAGGTACAATTTTTCATACAAAAAGTATGCGCGCACATAAGTGCGGCGCGAATTATCCGCAACGATGAATCCGGCATAACATCCGCATCCAAGCCCAAAACCGAAGACGTCACTGAGCTCGGAATGGTTTAGCTATACTACTGGGTTGATTGATATATCTTCATTGGTTCACCATCTTTAAACTTCTCGGAGTGTTATTCTCATGTTATAGTCATGTAAAACTTCCCCGTGAAGTTTGGTAAAAAGTTCATCCGCAATCAGTGACCAGAATAATGGGAACAAAACTGCACGATTTGATGAATAGGTGGTGTACGCCAGACTCTGTTGAGGTTTTATTTGAGTAAGTGGACTGAGATCTTTGTAGAGGAAAGGAGAGCTCCAGCTCGCACCAGTTGTGAAGGTCCAGCAGCCTTCCCGTTTTCAAAAAAAGAGGTTAAGCTGATGTGTCTATACGATTTAAGCGGCTCTATGGCCCTATTGTCCTGTTTAGAGAGAAAACCACTACGATTTTCTTTTAGATAGGTGAATGTAACCTCAATTGAAACTGGCTCTAAAAAGAAAGACCAGGTTGTCGAGAATTTGATCGAGGCACTTCTGATAGAGTGCCAGGAAAATTTCATCTCACGGGAATTCGTAGTATTGAAAAGAGGCCGCTGCCCACTTAATTTTGTACCGGTCGAAGGTATTCCTAGAGAGACTCTGGGAATATCGGTCTAGAACGGTTCTATGACTATATCCAGCATACAGGAAATATGCAGTTTGAGGGATTGACCGTGGAAAGTGCTCGCTGTTCAGGAACCTCTACATCATTAGAGAGAGGTGTAATGAGCCATGGTCCATTTTGAGAAGACCCATTCCGTTGAAGGAGTGTTTGGATTGGATTGGAGATTTTAGAGTCTAGATATGCCTCTGGTAGAGTTTCTCATAATGCTTCCTCACAATGATTTCTGCATTTGGAGCGTTTCAACTCTTTATTGTAGACTGTTATTGTAACCGGCTTCAATGCATTCCATCACGGCATTTCACGCGACAACTGAGCCGAAAAGACAGTGATGCTATCATGGTAGGAGGAGATCAGCACATGAGTGAGCTGAGTAGCAGCCATCTCCAGTGCACAAACTGAGCTGATAGAGGCTGCAAGAAGTTCTGATTCCGAGGCCACAAGCTTCAGAAACTTAGACCAATTGGTTTTCTTAGGAATCAGAGAAGAGGCCCGGATATGTGGGAACCTTACAACGATTGTGCAAATGGTCCAACAGTGAGGCATCGTCCAGAACACGCTAGTTTTCGATCAAGATCGATATTATATGTATATAACAATATTTTTTAATAGTTTACCTGATACGAAAATTGCCGAACAACTTTATAAAGTCTGTTCGCTTCTTCTGCAAAATATTCAGCTTGAGTAAATAAATCCTGAGTTGTGCGGAGGCTCCCTTCTCCTTTCGTGAATTGATACATAGAAAATGCCATTGCTGACATGTTTTTCGCCCGCTTCACAATATCATTATTCTCTTCTGATTCACCATTCCACTTGTCTGTCTCTGCGTCCATTTCGTTCGTCAGCATTTTCATTTCGAGTCCAGATTTCGCGATCTTTTCTTGTTCCTCTGGATCCAGTCGTGCTGGCTTTAGTGGTTTGGAAGTCGTTCCATGTTTCTTATATGAAAAAAGAAGAAGTTAGAATATATAGTTTTTTAATAGTACAAAATACATACCCCTGGTCTCGGCAGACTTAGATATTCTAATCGATCTGGCTTCGATTGACTTTGTGCCATTTCTATAACTTCCTTCGACACCGATGTAACATCACTAGCTAACCATTGCCACATATCAACAAAAACCTCCAAATTCTCTTTGGCAATCTTACTGGAAGGGTATGATGACAGCACACGGGCTGCCGTTATCACTTGTGGACCATATATCCTTAGATTAATTTCGGTGAATTTGGCCTGGATTTGCAGTGTTTCAGATAAGGCAATATGCCGTAATAATTTACAAACTTCAAGAATATGATCAATAAAATCGTGAAATCGATCAGCGCACTCTTGCAATCGATCTAATTCTTGATTAACAGCGATTGTACGGAAACTATTTACTAGATCAATACCTAACTTTATCACATGATGAAGCTCATTAGCTTGGTCAGCTACAGCAATAGCCAGCTGCTGGGATAGATCATGAGCCGCCATAATAACATTATTAATAGCTGGATTAATATCGTATGATGGATTTGAATATTGTTCCATACTAACAGCTAGCCGTAGGCATTGATTCAATTCTAATCTACATCTATCACATAACAGAAGTATATTTTCTCGATTCTCATGGCTAGTATAGGCCGAATCAGTGAAGTCTTGTGTTTTTTCGACAACCTTGTCGAGAGCTATCATAAGATGCTCGCGGGATTCTGGATTTAATATTGATACCTCTTGATTGATTGCTTCTATTCGACTGCTTAGGCTAGTATTTACCTCACGGTCTAAGCTCATATATGAACGCCCCTTATGGTGGTTGATATGTCGATCACGTTCGCTATTGCTACGCATCAATTCGCGACGACTACTAACGAATTCGCCGTCTCTACGATTATTAACATATTCGCCATCTCTTCGATTGCTAACGTATTCGCCATCTCTTCGACTATTAACGAATTCGCCGTCCCGTCGATTGCTAACGAATTCGCCGTCTCTTCGATTGCTGACAAATTCGCCGCCGCCGTCTCTTCTATTACTAACAAAATCGACGCCTTCTCTTCGATTACTAACAAATTCGCCGCCGCCGTCTCTTCGATTGCTAACGAATTCGCCGGGGTCTCTTCGATTATTAACAAATTCGCCCTCTCTCCTGTCATTTCCGTTCGATATGTCTTTCGCATTTGCTATTGTCAAAACCTTCGGACTAACCGAATTGGCATTATTTGGTGGCACCGAAGGTGGAAGATTATCATAGCGCGGTCGATACATTTCTACCAGTCGCGTAAAATTTCTTAGCGCAGTGTAAGCAGTCGCTCGTTCAGCATCCCAATCTGCTACTATTTGGCCACGTGGTGATAGTCGCTCAGATCCAGCCTCTAGAACGCCATCTTTAACAACGAAATGTATTAAGTCCATGGCGCGTCGCATCTGACAGAATACTGTATCTCGGTTCTCTCTTGCACTACTGCATTCCGGATGTCGTATGCAGGTTTTCGAGGAAGTTAGCAGCATCATTGTAGATCTCTCCAGTACTTGTCTAGCTGCGGCCATTTGTGCTCTTCTACGTTCGTCTTTTAAATCGTTTTGACGATCCCCTGTAACGTGGGCTAATTCTACCATTTCCGCTCCGAACACCGAAAATGCTTTTACAAATTCCGTAAAATTCGCAACGGATTCCAGTCTACCTAATGATTTTGCTACTTTATCCTTAGCTAATAGTAATTGCTTCACTACTACGATATCGGCTAGTAGAAGAACTCTTGTCACTGATCCGAGTAGGGAACGAGCTGCTCGCACCATTGCACTTCGATCTGCTAATGGCCCGTCGGGGGGTGGGTAACCTAAGGGATCTGTTGCTGTTATTTCACAAAGCCGTTCTATCGATGATCCTGGAAAAGAAGAAAAAAAACAATTTGAAGTTAGACAATACAAAAGAAATTATATTTTTGTCGAAAAGGCTTGAAAATGGGTTAAAGGCTGGAACATAGGGCGCCCCTGAAGTCTCGATTTTATCTCAAGAGGGTAAAAACGTGTGGAATCGATCTTGAAGAATCGTGCCATTTGAAAGACGCACTTTGCAGGAACGTACCTTTCCGACTCTAACTTGCATCACTTGGTTTCTCGAACTCGATTTACTATGAAAGGCTTGTATGTATGACGATCGTTGTGAGTCCAATCGAGTGTAATTTTTGAGTCAGACCAAAGAAGAACCCCAAACCTATCGGGAAATTGTGACTTCACTTAAAAGTGGCAGTTGGCATAAAGATGCACTCCAAACTGTTTGCAAACGTTGCAGCAATGGCTCATCCCATTCAAGACGTAAACGCCAAATCTCTTGAAATAAAAGCTTCAACTTTAGAACGAAAGCACCAAATATGCCAAGTGGATGAAAGATTTTAGCGATGGTTTCCAGGAGGATTCGTTTAGTAAGTACTGCTTGAAGTTGACAGGGCAGGTCACGGAAATCTACAGATAAATTATCGCTCGAGCTAGACCAAATTAAACTTTAAAGCTTTTGTCCTTTGGGGGGCCTTTCGTTAAACAGAGCGCGGGTAACGTTGCAATTCGTATTCCATTTAGGGATATTCATCGAGGCCGTTTTAGGATATCAATAGTTTCCTCGTAGATAGTAACAGCTTCCTTTGCTTCTTTTTTTTTATTTGTAAGTCTAAGCCTAAGTCTTTTTTTTTGTAAGTCACCCTGTCATGTCACCCAGTCTGTCATGTCGTACACGTCGAGGACAGATGTCTGGTAACAAGCTTAGCTCGAAGGATAAAGAAAGAAAAAGATAGATTAAAAGGAGTCTGGGGGGTGCATAAGGAGATGGAGATGAACCTTGCGGTTGAGCTCTTGGATGTTGTATGAGTTCGGGAATACTGACTATAGGAGGTTGTTCCGCAGTCGAGTTGTTCTCGAAAAGAACAAATTTCTAAACTGATGTATGCGTGAAAATAAGGGCTGTAGATAATGAGAATCAGCCGAAAGAGCTAGTCTTTTGTGTTGCGGGAAAAACACTGCCGTGGAGGCAGGAGGTTATATATTTCGGTGGAACAGTCGTTATGGTAGATGTGGTAGAATTTCATCAGAGCCGCTACATTTCTGCGGTGCCTTAATGAATCAATTGTGGAGCAAATGGTGCCATCGCCAATTAGTTGAAGGGCGTGGTTTTGCACCTTGTCCCGCCACGTTAAGGTGGTACTTGGTGGCCCTGCCCAGTGATACGAGATGAATTCGGGGCACGGCTGAATGTAGGATTTGTAGATTATGGCCCTTGCCGACGGCTGAAGGAGGAAATTGCATCTTGTAAGGAATTTCAAGCATTGCGTTGTTTGTTTAGCGATTTGGAATATATGATTATTCCAACGCAGATCTTCAGTTAATGCTATGCCTAGGATTTGAGAGATGGTTCTGACACGTCAACGTATTTTGTGGCCCCAATCTAGAATCAGATTTATATCCCTGTTGATTGAAATGCACATAAGTTCACGATCAAGCAGACAAGGTCTGGGAACGTGCTGGTCTTGCTTTTTCGAAGCTATACGAGTAACGCAGAGTACTGTCAAGTGTGTTGGATGGGATTGAGAGCAGGCCATTTATAAAAACTAGGAAGAGAGCTGGTGATAGAATTGAGCCCTGGGGAACGCCTGCAGAGATGGTGTGGGGATTAGATTTGATGTCGTTCAATACTAACTTGATTGAACGGTCAGAAAAGAAACTCTCAATCCAATTCTTTAGAAGAAAGTTAACACCAATAACTTGCAATTTACTCAATAGAGCGGGGTGCCATACTCTATCAAAGGCCTTGAAGATATCGAGAGCAACCAAAAAGGATCTTTTTAGCAAGGCACATGTGCTGGGAAATAGTCGAGACTCGTGTTCAAAGCGCTTCTGCAATGTGGTACATAAAAGAAAAGGACTGGAGCATACTATACACCGAAGGTGACTCTGGTTATCCGATAGACGGCAATGCGCAGAAGTTGCGTTGGGCATGTAATTTTTTTATCGAACCATAAAAACCGGTGAACGTCGCGATCTTCTGACAAAATTGAGATTTAAAGGAACGCCTTCTCAATTTCGGTCGGAAGTAGTATATCTTCTAAACGAAAATTTAAAATCATTACTAACAAATCAGGCAATAATTCGACGATAAAGCATTACTTAAATGCGCAGAAGCATCCAACACAATCCTAAGTGTCTTCGTTGTTTTGTCTTCTCTGTATACTGGACGATGGGGCAGGTAGAAGGCACGCTTATGCTGTAATCAAGCTAAGGGCGACCGACGAATCGCTTTCCACAGCGACTGTCAAAAACGAATAGAACACTCCGCTTTTGTATGAAACTGCAAAATTTTCAGACCATTGCGATAACTACGCCGCAGAACTCGGCGACCAAATCAATCTAATTTCTAGGTGGTATTCTCATTGGCGTGTGACGTGACTATGAGAGACGCTGTCGATTATTTCACACGTATCACGTAATACGAACTTAGTCGGTCTGCTTGCCAGAAATCTGTTAAATTGACAATGAGAATAACAATTTCAGGTCGAAGTGACACACGGTATACAGAAACAGAAGGTAATGTAAAAGAGACGACAGCTTCGAATACCGTGAAAAATGGGCGCCTAGTGACGTCAGCCCTACTGCAGAAACAACAACAACAGCTTCGATTTTATATGGAAAGCGGGCCCAAGTACTCATTTACTTCAGTTCAATATAATATTACTTCAATTTCAATCCATATAAGTGGCTTCCCCGGCAAAAGTCCAGTCTATGTTCAGTTCGTGCTTGAAATGGTTGTTGCTTTTTCGCCAAAAGTTAGAAAAGCAAAAGCTCAGTGGAATGGTATTCCATTATTCCAGTTGATTACTATATTTGAGCGAGCTTTTACGTTTAACTTCAGTTCGAGTCCAGCTAGGCGAACTGATGTCTGTTTTATCCATAGTTGAATATGTGGAAATTGTATGCGAATTGAATACTGAGATGATGGAACTCTAAATGCGCTAAGTGTTCTAGTATGGCTAATGACAGAATTACATAGACGACGAAGCCCTGACGCATCTCGAGGTGAATGGACGTGTGACAATGACATAATCTGCTGCATCAAATAGTCTACAAGCTTGGCTGGCACATGTCCGAATTATTTTTCACAATTTTCGTCATTATTAATTAAAAATTCTCCCTTGTAAGACATCCCCTCTCTAACAATAATTACCCAATCATCAAAAATGCCCTTCTCAGGAATTCCTTCGTAACCTCGCAACCTTTCTAACTTCTTAAATCCTAAATCAATAAAGCCTGCGAAAAAGCCTCTGCAAAACTTTCGCTATTTTTCAAAGGAATATTCCTCGTCATTATTCCATTTTTCCCGGCAGTTATTCTCAAGCTTAACGCAATTTAAACAGATGATAATAAAAAAAATGCTAAAGGGCCTTGATTAAATTAAAATATTTTAATTAAGTGCGAGAGAGCGGGACTTAAGTTCAAGTAATTTCTGGAGAGAGTCAATTTCTCCCTTAACAATGTGAATAATTGAGTTTTAATTCTGTTTATATCCGAAATTCTTTTTCCCACGGAATATACTACAAAAAAATGTCAATAAATCTGCATAAGTAAGATTAACTTTTGAGATTAAGTCAATGTTGAAATATTATGGGCGGGAATTTGCATGGGAATTTTGCTTTATATAGCTTCATTTGTATCTCTTATTTAGGGAATATAAGCCAGTTTTAATTTTGTTGGTTTTAATCGTGGGGATTTTGTGGTTTTGTGATTTTTAGATACTGTACGAATTTATGAATAAGCTAATCCTGGCTTCATACAATGTAATATGCAAAACATGATATCGGCGATTTTTCTATACTTTTTAGTTTATACAAATTTACTATCAATTGCTACAAAAGCTCACCCTTGACACGTTTACTGATCCTTTACGTACTACAGTTTGAAACTTGGATAATGCTGAAAGGCTGTTTGGGTTTGCGACTCAGATTGAGTAAAACTTTTACACCCATAGTGAAGTTTGAAACTTGGATAATGCAAAAAGCTTTTTTGGTTTGCGACTTGGTTCAAGTAAAAGTTTATTACCTTGATGTGAGACTTGGGAAAAATAAACATTCTTTCAACAAGAGGTGTCATTTTAAATATCGTGCCATTTTAGAACTATTAACATAAATCTGGCATTGCGATGACATTTGACAATTAAAGATTAGGAGAGTTTCAGGTATAGACACTACGAAAATGGTAGTGGAAATGCATGACCATGATTCATGCTGACAGTGACACTTTGGTGCAAGTTTTTACGGATCATATTTTTTTTTTGAAAATGGTATTATTTCGACCGTTACAGTGAATACACTTCTTGCTGAAAGACTTTGTATGAATTTGCGAGATTTTTATTTTAAAATTTTCGGCGTGCTGGTCCTGAGTCTTGATTTTTCTTTTTTCCTTCCTAGCATGCTTAATGCAATGGAGAACCAATAAAGACCGAAAGGCACGATGTAGTGCTTACCGTAGAAACAGTACACCTTGGCAGCCTTCAACAACATCAGCACGCCGGTCATCCTGATAGCTCTGGGGTAATTAATGATCCATAATGGAATTAGACAGTGGGTCCTTCACATTCTGAAAGTACATCATCCAAAGAAGCTCAGCAGTCGTCTGGTCCCAAGTCCAGGGTGTGAAAGAAGGAGGGTGGTCGACCTGCCGAATTGACCAGAATCGGAAAACCGAAGAAACTAGGCAAGAAACCGCATTTTTTAAAGCGCCACCGACGGCAGCGTATCTGTTGCGAGGAAGTTCCGCTCGGACCGCCAGCTAATGGAACAAAGAAGAAAGAAGAAGTCATTACCCATAGCAGCTCAGATAACAGCAAAGAGATAAAGTAGCTATGCCGAGGCGAAGCCCAAAAAGGGACCCCCTGCTCGATGCTATAGCTTTTGGCTATGGATCAAGTTCTACAAACATGCGAAAAAAGCATTAGACAACGAAAGGAAAAGGAATAATAAAAGACAGGACTTGGCAGATGTCAATCCCTCAATCTTTTTCTTATTTGAAAGACTAGAGCTCACTTTTTATAGGGTCTACGATTTTGTACATTGATGGCATTGACGGAAAAGTTAGGGAGAAAAGAATGAAAGAACTAACAAAGCCAAAATTTATTCGTATTTATTTCACGAGCTTTCCATTCAATAGCTACCATGACAGAACGCCGACTTTGGTGATCGAACAGAAAATGACTTTCTCGATTTTATGCTTATAGGCGATCGCAGAAGAAAGAGTAGGAAATTTTTGTAAAGAGGGAAGACACCAAAAGGAAGGAATTTTAACTAGATTGGAAAGGTGAAAGGAAAGTGGCGCTGTGTGGAATCGAACCGCAGGCCTCCAGAATGGTAATCGGATGCTTTATTTCAAAGACTACCGAGGCTGGGTCTGTAAAATTATGGAAACAGTCTTTGGGATGTTTAGCGCGTGGTCCAATTACTGTGTAGTGTGTACCGGAAAAGGTAGAATTTGTTTTACCAGTGCTGAAATGTGGGCCAACTGGATGATGTAAAAGAATATAACAAGTCCAGGTTAGGTAATTTAGTACATAACTCTCACAGAAGCATTGCATTTTAATTATCGTTCTCGGTCTTGATCGCTTGAATACAGAAAAATTCAGCTTTGCAGGAAATTCTAACGGGTTCGGTAGTTATGAGCCATTTTTTGATATTTCCTGGAAAGGTCCTGAAATGTCCATTTTCTTCGTATTTGTACCATGTACCATGCTTTATACTATGCACTGTGTACTATGTAGTATGTACTATGAAATATGTATTATGTACGATATGATTTGAGCGTGATTTAAAATTCAACAATATTCAGAATGTCGTTAATTCATCGTGTTTTAGCATAATAAAATTCGTCACAAAAAAATCACAATCTGATATTAATAGGAATAATACTATAACATTGATTTGTATTTTTTAATAAGGACTATAGGAAAGCTTTTATTGAATCAAACATGACGTCAGAAAAGCTTTAAAGCTATTATTTTGATAAATTTAAAGCTTTAATGGCATCCTTTTGCTCTTACATCATGAAAGCTCAAACTAAAAAGCTTTTTCGGTTCATGAATTGGATTTGGGCTTGGGTAATATATGTATTTGAGATCAACTAATATTGCGAATTAGTACGTATTTCTTTGGAAATTACTGTATTATGTATTGTTTATAATATGGAATTTTCAATTCTATAAAAAATTATTTAAGATATATATTTTTATGTAAAATGGAGAAGGAATGGAGTGTTTATTTAAGATAAGACACTAGTTGATTATTAACAAAAGATTTATTGTTTATAATAGGTGTTTATTTATATAAAATAGCAGTAAATATTGTTATTTTACTCCATACTGTACCCATACTTCCAATTTTTATATGTTATCCCGCAAATTGTTTTCGTGTTGCATAAAGCTATGAAATCATTTTCTTATATAAATCCTTCAGTGTAGTAAAAAAATAATATCATTGCTCATAAAAAAGGGTTTTAGGATAGATATCTTTAAAAAATAATTTACGACATTTTCCTGACATCAAATCTCAATAAATAAAAAATTGATAGACTTCTTAAAATCAAAACATCACACAGCCACTAAAAGAGATCATGTAACAAGACGCCACCCAGAACGGATGATATGTGGTCATATATCCAAAAATGGGTCATCTTCGCACTTGTTGATATTTTTGCGAACATGATATCATCATAGCCATAAGCAAATTGAAAGTAGTGTTTTGTGTCAAGTTCAAAGATTCCTACTCAAATATTTTTATAAGGCCTTTGTGCATGCAAATATTTGTAAATGTGCGAAACTGGATTATGTATGTGTGTGTGTGTGTGTGCATAAGTAGTGTAATGTCCGAGGTCCTTTATTATTATATTTAGCTTCATCCGCCATAGCAAAAGATGTTTGGCAATAAAAGGAATTTTTTGAATAGCAATGGCGTCGTTCTTTTTTTTTTTTATTTTCATGTTTGTAATTACATATATATGTATTTGTAGAGAAAGAAATATGTTGAATGATAAATATAAATACATATTGATGCTGAAATTAAATTTAGATATGCTCCAGATCTTGCTCCTCTAGAAGAGACGTTATCTAGGCCTTAGTTACATTTTCAGATCCTTGAGAGAAAGAAAGGTTAAATAAAATGAAAGAAAGGAAGCATTTTGGCAGCATTCCACACTGTTCTGCAGCATTTCGAGTTGAGATTGAAATTTGAAACTTTTCTTATTTAATTTGATGACTGCATGACGTGCACTGCAAATCCCCACCAAACAGCAGCTGGGATTGTGCTCTTTCAGAGATCCTAAAGAGGACGAAACTGAAGTATACACACAAAAACATTTATCCACCAGAGGATGAAATGTGGAAGTTAAATATTGTAAAAGGATTCTGTGCTCCCGAAGTCATTCTAGCAGAAAACGCTGGGAAAAGAAATAAATTATATTTTTGCAGCTTCTCACGTGTAAAGAGAGGAGGTTTTTGGATGTTTTTGATCATTTGAAAATTCGGCGAACGCGTTTCACGTGAAATCAGCGAAATATGCTAATATGTATTTTCCAGCGCGATCCAACATTATTAGGCGGAGGCGAAAGGAATAATTTGAATTTCTCACCTTTACCTCCCCGGGGCGATGGGGAGGTCCTGTGCATGGCTAATAGGGATGTTTAAGGCAGATAAGGTTAGACGTGTGACAGAGTAGGTACGTGCGTCCTACGGGTGTAATGCCAGCTCAGGCATGTAATAATATTTTGCTTTTAATGTGGATTTTTTTTATATTCGAAAATACACCAAGGGATTGAGGCGAGTATTGCGCATCCCAGAACGAAATTTAATTCATCAATCCCCAAGCATCGTACATCACATAACAATGCACTTATTTACGATTTTAAGAACGCGGACCTGGACAGTATTGGTTTCGAATTATCCCTAGTCGACTGGGAGCATAGGCTAACTAGCAACGATCTTGACGTGATAGTTTCATGCTTCTATTCTATCATTTTCAACATCATCGACAAATATGTACCCAAAATTAAAAAACGGGATAGAGTGTCGGAGCCATGGCTGGATAGAGATACTAGATTCCTACGTAATCAAAGAAATAAATTATACAACATGATCAAAAATAACACATATGTAAACGAGAGATTGAATTCCGAGTACATTAGACTAGCCTCAGAATTTGCTGTTAGGTCTCGCGAGGCCTACTCTGCATATATTAATTCTGTTGGTGATAATATCATAAGTGATCCTAAAAAATTCTTTGATTCCGTTAACATTAAACGGAAGACTTCAGGCTACCCAACAACAATGACGGATGGTAGAACCCACACCTCGTGCCCCCAAGTAATTTGTAGCATGTTTGCTGATAGGTTTGCTGAAATTTATAGCCCCTAGTCCAGCGCAGCACACGATGTAACTGACTCGCACACTCACACTTCCCTTTTAAATGGTATATCCCTTTCTGTTGATGAGATCATGGCGGGTCTGAACAATCTTGATATCAAAAAAGGTAATGGTCCCGACAATCTCCCTCCTATTTTCCTGCAGCGCTGCTCGCAACATATCGCGTTTCCTCTTTATCTCATCTTCAACAAATCTTTATCGTTAGGAAAGTTTCCCAAGCTGTGGAAGAAATCCTACCTAACGCCAATCTATAAATCCGGTGACAAGCACTCGGTAGACAACTATAGGGGCATTGCCATTTTATCATCAATTCCTAAGCTTTTTGAAAAACTTGTTCATGACAGGATTGCTCCTCTTATCGATCCATACCTAAACGAACAACAACATGGGTTTCGGAAAAGACGTTCAACAACTTCTAACCTTATGGTCCTTATTTCCGAATTGCTATGCGGTATGGAGAGCGGCAATCAATTGGATGCTGTGTACACTGATTTCAGCAAGGCCTTCGATCGAGTGGACCACGCCATCCTAATCGCAAAACTATTAAAGTTTGGTATATCAGGTTCTGCCCTGGAATGGTTAAAATCATATCTGAACGGAAGAACACAAGTTATCAGATTCCAAGGATTTCTATCTAATGAGATCGAAGTAACCTCTGGCGTTCCTCAGGGCAGTCATCTCGGTCCCCTTCTCTTCAATATTTTCATCTCCGATCTTTCCGATAAATTAGCAAATATTCCACATCTCTTTTACGCGGATGATCTCAAAATTTATAGTGTCATCCAGACCCAAACTGATGCTTCCTTCTTGCAGACAAAGCTCAATGCCCTACACGACTGGTGCTCCATGAACAAACTGCAACTTAACACCAGCAAATGTCATGCAATTACCTTCTCCCGCTTAAAAAACACACAGAACCATAACTATTATCTCAATGGCATAATGTTGAATCAGGTTGATCATATCGTAGATCTAGGCGTCGTCCTAGACAAAAAACTCAATTTCAACCTGCACTACGATAATATAACTGCCAGAGCCAACAAACTTCTTGGTTTCATTAAGAGGAGAGCCAAAGAATTCGGTAATGTATGGGTCACAAAAACACTCTTCTGTTCTTTAGTCCGCCCTATCCTGGAATATGCGTGTCCTATCTGGGATCCTATATTCCAAGTGAGCAGTAGGAGGATCGAATCCATTCAAAAGAGATTTCTTCTTTTTGCCCTGAGACATCTACACAACCCCCACGACTACCAGACCCTGCCGCACTACTTGGACAGGCTCAAAGTGCTTGATCTCATGCCGCTGTCTAGCAGGAGGAAACTGCTCATATCTTGCGTTGCCTTTGACGTCCTAAGTGGAAAGCTTAAAGTGCAGTTTATGTCGGACAGAATCAAATTGAATGATGTAGTCCGACACACACGACACACTAAACTACTTAGGGAATATCCACACCGCACCGATTACGCAAGGAACGAGCCCGTCAACAGATGCTGTATGGTTTTTAATAACCATAGCTCCTCTTTCTCCCCTTCCCTGAACAAGGCATCCTATAAAAAAATACTCAAATCCCTACTAACATAACCCCTGACAATAGTAGGTTTTTAGTAGCTATCAGTAGTTATAGTAATATTATCTATATCTATAAAAATCTCGTGTCACAGTGTTTGTTACCGAACTCCTTCAAAACGGGTTGACCGATTTTTATGAAATTTTTTGTGTATATTTTGTAGGTCTGAGAATAGGTCGTAGGCTATTTTTTATACCTTAAACCCAAAGAAACAGCTGAGAAATCTAAAAAAAAATGGTAATTTTAGGAATTTTCACTTTCTTTTAGTTTCAATAGCTTCATGGCCTACCTTTTGTTTGACAGCTTCGTAAATGTAAAATTGTCATTAAATTGAATCATTCCATTTAATGAAAATTTCAAATTTACGCAACTGTCAAACAATAGGTAGGCCATGACGCTATTGAAACTAAACTGAAATACAATAAGCAATATAGTATACTCAATATACCGTTAGATCCATGGCGGCTGTCTCCAGAGGGCGGATTACCACTTTCTTCACAACCCCCTCGACGTGGGTATCAAATGAAAGAGTATGATAAGTAGAATACAATAAGCAATATAGTATACTCAATAGACTGGTTTAGTTGCATAATTTGAACCGATACCTAAACGGCTGGACTGATTTTTACAAGCTTATGTACTTCGTCCCTGTAAGAAATTTTGCGATCGATTTTTTGACTTCTTCCCGATATCCGGTGATGCTCAAATTAGGTACACACCTTTGGTTCTGAAGGCAATACAATAAGTGTATTCAATTTTATAGTACATCCAATATGGCGGCCACTATAAAATGGCGGATTACCTTTTTCTTTACAATCTCCCGACATTGGTTTCAAATGAAAGAGTGTGACGAGTAGAATTCAGTAAGCTATGTGGCGTCATTTTAAATCCAATATGGCTGCTCCACAAAATGGCGAATTACCTTTTTCTGTACCTGCTCGATATGGGTGTCATTATTTTCAGTTGAACGTCGGTTCGGTATTTATCATGCTGCGAAACATCACTCCACCAAGACTTTGCAATGGCACCAGATTGTCTGTGAAAAAGCTTATGAACAATGTGATCGAAGCTACCATTATCAAGGGAAAGGACCAAAGCGAAGATGTTTTTATTCTGAGAATTTCAATGAGTACGAATGATTGGACGCACAAGCCGCATGGAAATGCCGTCGCTAGAATGATCGATACTGAGCCGAAATTTTGATGACGGATGAAGCTCATTTTACACTATCTGCGGGTGTCAATAACCAAAACTGTCAAATTTTGGGAAACAGAGAAACACGACATTCACGAAAACCCACTGCACTATCGTTTGATGTTAGCGCACTTTGTGCGTCCGAAAACGCGTGAAAAAGGTCTGGCGAACCTATTTTCAACAACACGGCGCCAATTTACATATTTTATTGGGGAAGCCCAAGGGTTTGTTTTTGTGACAGCGGAGCCGCAGTATCATGAAGTTTGGAAACCACTGATGCAAAAGACGGCAAAACTAAAAACGGCATTGCAATGAACTCAAAACATTTCAAAAATTTAATTTATAATGCTATAACAATTACCATTGAACTGTAAATAACTGAAATTAATAATTTTGATCCAAATTGATATCTCCTTTGTTGTTTTGTTGTATTTTTCAGTCAGTTAATTAATTTCAGGCAGAACTAGGTCTGCCGGGTCAACTAGTATTATATTATAAAAGATACACTATGTTTAATCTAAGTACATATATGTATACCTAGTTTAAGTGTGCCTTGTTTGGCGAATAATAAATCAGAAATCTTCGGTATTGTAGCTCCAATTGACTTTTTTCTTCTTGTAATAAGTTTTTATTGAGTCACGTATGGAGGATTCTGTGTGGGTGTTTTTTGGGGTAATACCATCGTGGGAATGTTTTAAAAGAGTGTCGTTGAGGTCCTTTTCTATTTCTGGTTCGGGTTAGAACTCCTCAAGGAATACTTCTTGACAAAAAACATTATCTCTATCATTTCTCCATTGTCTCCATACATAGAGCTCCGAACCCCACTTGGTTTCGTTGGTATATTATTCTAAAGTTTGTTAACTCTGCTCGACTAGAAACCTTTTGAGTGGATGATTGTTATGGAAGTGCATGTTGGAAAGTTCACTCTCCGCTACATGGGAGAATGCAATTCTTTATTTCCACTCTAATTCTTCCGTTTTCTGGGGCTCCTCTCTAGTATTGTGCATTGTTCAAGAGTAAAATTAGGACTTGTAGCGTTATTTTTTGGAAATGAGCAATTATTTTTCATTTGTATTCTTTGAAACTCGAAAAGCTGAGAGAAGCAAGAATTTATTTCGACTAACAAAAATAGTGTTTCATCAAGGGATGTGCCGGAACAATCCCATCATCTGGATATGATTAAGAGCAGAAAGATTTAGCAAAATTCGACAGGAATTGCTATTAGTAAATTCTAAACCAGAAAATTTGTTGCTTCATAACCACTATAGCATCTGAGGTTTTAAAAGTGTTTTATTTCAAAACACTTAAAGTGCTTTATTATGACTTAAGTGACGTCGAGTGTGTTTAAAAATTAAAACGTCAAAATAAAACGCTTTCGAAATAACACACTTTCAAAAACTGATATTTGCAGTGACAGTTGAGATGTTTTATAATCTAGTGAAAATCAATACCAGTCGTTAGTGATTCATTAAACAGCAAAGTGATAACAGAACCGATCTTTATCCAGAAGTATAGTATAGTATAGTGTTTCCAATTCACATTTTTCCATAAGTTGCTAAATCAGATAACAATCATATTTCCTCGTCGTTGTCGTTGAATTCAATTTGTGTTTCTTATAGGGCAGTCCATATGAGGCTAACGGAACCCCCCTTCCCCCATTTTATAATAGGGCTAGATATTTTTGATTAAGAATTCTTTTTTGGTGATTTTCAGAGGTACCAAAAGTTTTAAACAAAATAAGAAAAAATTTCGAGGCAAAAGAACATATTTTGTTATGTGACAGTCCTAAGTTTAGGAATCACCCTTTGTATTGCCGGAACAACATGCCGTCGGTCATGTCATAGTGCAATGTCTAGTGGTTAGCTTAGTTTGAAGGATAAAAGAGGTTTCAGGTTACAAGAAGTCAGGAGGGTGTTAAGGGACATGCTGACGAACCCCTGCTTTTTGATTCTTGGATATTGTAGTAGTTCGGAAATACTTACTGTGAAAGATTATTCCACAGTTGGGTTATCTTAGAATGATTCGAGCCTGCTGCTACATAATCTACGCTAGCTCGACTGCTACATAATCTACGATCGATTTAACCATTGGTCCTAGAAGTCCAAAAGAAGAGAGTTGTTTTCAAGATAACGCAGAACATTGGATTTGTCACTCTTGAAATGTTAAGGGATGGTCACATGCATTGATTGGGCGATGTTACACGTTTAATTAGAAATAAGACAGTTGAATTCGGCGCGATTCTGGTGGCCCCAATCGTCACTAAGTACAATGTCAGTGTGAATTGAGTTGAACTTAAGTCGACGATTGTCAAAAAAAGAAAAAAGGAGGCTAAAGCCGGCTTCAGACTCACACCCTCAATTCACGGCAAGAATTCACGGAAATGAACTGAGCGCGAAGCGAAGGATTCCATATCTAGCGGGAAATGGAGTGCTGCAATAGACATGTTTAAGTACTCTTAAAAAAGCTTAAAGTGCTCCCGATCCCATCCCTTTTTATGCTCCTACAAAGGCGTAGCAAAGAAGCATTATAAGAAAAGCTTTTTAATAAAGAAAATGGCATCGATTCCCGGATGCGGATTTGACACTTTGTGATTCTCAAATATTAATTGGTTTTATTAATTTTATATTTTTTGAATAAGAACTCTCTCTCGGAGACAAGACGGCTGATTTTAGTGGAGAACCAAGGTGAAGTAGACGAAAGAGTGCGTTTTGTTTTGGCTGGGACTAAAGATTCGTGCAGATGGTAGCGTAGCAAGCGAAAATGTTCTATTTGCTTGTCTATATCAGAGGTGCAGTATATTTGATCCCATTGTCGTCACGATACGAAAACAATTATTCTTCACTGGCTTCAGTTAACGAGAAATATGACCATATGGTTTTGAGGTTCAGGCCATGGATGGTAAGGCACGATGTTTCATGTGAAGGCAGGTTGCAGAGCACATACTCGGTGCTCGTGGGGTATCTTCGCATGGCCCCTGATGCTCCTACTGCTGTCCCCCTTTGCCCCCTACCTACGTTTATGATATTGGAGGTCCTGCTCAGTAGACCAAGTACTCCTAATAAGACATCTCGCCGGCTAAATCTTCTTTTTATCCTCCAGGCATTCTACTGTTTCTATTTCCTACTTGAATCGGTGAAAGTATTGCCTTAACCCTCCGTGCCCACTGCGGTACAGCGTGAGGTAGTAACTCACTTCCTCATATTCCCTTTAACTCACATTTTCACATCCGTCCATCGGCCCTTAGTAGACTCGTCCCACCTCCTGTACCTACCTGCGATGGATTGGTTGCGCGACGGAGTCTGTTGCACTTCCTTGGGACTCCCCTTTTACATATTCTGGGTCATACAACCTCTGGCCCACCAATGCAAGAGTACCAATGGATGAGGCTGTCTCTCGCTTACTGCGAAGTCTGGGTGTTTCGTTCAACTGGTTGCTATTGAGGATAACAATTTTGCGAAACCCCGTTCTCCCGAAACTGCGGAGCACTTGCTGTGCGACTGTGAGGCTACAGCGAGGAAGAGATTGAGCCTCCTCCATCGTGACTTCTCTACCCCTGGGGTAGATTTGGGACAGAAATCCTAAATCAGTTTTAGGCCACATTAGGTATATTAGAAGCTTTAACCTTGATGGTTTTTAAAGACAGGGATGGCACAATAGACCAAACAAATAGGTCACAGTGCCGGCAAAGGCACCCCTCAACAAGAAATAGAACCCCGTTACAAAAATTGTTGTGTTGATTTTTGTCAAATCCCTGGGGTTGGTAGGAGCTCCTACAACATACAGAAGTTCCAACGCAAGGTACATCACCTCCTCCTCAACCAAGCTTACTACTAGACATTGCGACATTACGAGTACTTGACGCACTTGTAGTACAAAGGGTCACTACTAACCCTGGACATTTTCATTTATAAAAATACCACCGCTGTGTACATCCACATGATCCATCTTGGGTTTGAGACCCCATTTCTTGTCAAAGGCCTTTTTATGGGCAGGCTTTTTTTACTCTTACCTCGACATACGACTTTAAGTTGAGGTTTGGATCCAGGGTTAGATTCAGAGATTTAACCTGGAGGAAAGAGTGAGGGTATGTCCATCGAACTTGGGTAGATTAAAGGCGTGGATAAGCAGAAAATTTGAGCGACAAATCTCTAAGAGGGTAAGGTTATTCAAGCCCTACAATTCTAAGGTATATGGGTTATCAAGAGTACAATAGATCTAAAACTAAACCTGTTTTATATGGATATGCATTTGGCAAGCAATAGACCGACAACTATAGTTAATCTGTAGAATAGTTAATATCTTTTTTCGCTACCTCATCCCCTATGAAAAGCTCAATTCCCAACTAAACCTGTTTAAATCCCTGAAGAATAAGCATTCACCGCCACACAAAGCGCGTTGTCTTATTTCATTTATTCATCAGGCAAACTTTTCTATTATCTCTTAATGTAGAACATTACCGACAGCTCTGGGAGCATTTGTACCTCCAACTACAAAAGTATCTTTGCAGTCATTACCTCGGTAAAGAATGGCGAATCCGCAGGTACGGCCTTGATTTGAATGGTGTACCATCATCTCCAGCCTCAGTAAAGAGCTACCCCGAAAAGGAAATTAACCAAGTTAGAGAAATTTTAATTTCCGCACTGTTGCGTTTAATTCCGTCCTTAATGTACTGTGCCTCACCTTTTTGGTTGTGTTAGTTTCCATTTCGTTTCTGTGTAATTGGGGGTGGGTGCAGGATTTCCTCGACAACTCTGCCATTGTAAATGCAACACCTCAGCGCGTTTAGAGTGAAATTGCTCTAAATAAAATTCGAGAATGCCAATTTTGTGATTACTGAAAACCGATTAAGTTTCTTCGATAATTTTAATCGAGTTTTATTGATTTTGCATAAAGACTGTCTGGATAAGGATCTTGGCAATTGTCTCCCTCCGCCCCCGCCTGTGGATGGGTCTGATTGGAGCTTCCAGAGTGGAAGGCAACGTTTCGCGTTTGGGGGAAACTTTCATCTCTTCTAATTACTGAGAAATTATTTATCTTAAAACAGACTAAACGAAGATATTAAACCCCGTTTTGACAACATGTTTAACACAAGAACATGCCGCTCTCTCTCTATATGTGTGTGTGTAGTACGTGTGCACCCCGAAAATTATTCCACGGGGACTTGTTAGCCCTAGATTAGGGGCGGGAGGTTATTTTAAGAAAATTACAACCAAACCGAAGCGGAAGAAATTGGGTAATTATTTATGCTAACGTGAAAGTTGGTTAAAATAAAGAGACAACATTGCCAGGACCCAGAGCTGGAGGGGCCCTGCCATATCGAGTGGATTGTAGGGAGAAAAGGGCTAAAATATTCGCTCCCGCCAACCCCCCCGAAAAATGAAAATGTTGGAGAATAACTGAACTGAACTCTGAAGGCACGTCTGCTAGACGTAATAATGTGCCACAGTGGCTGGGGGGGATGGAGGCGACAGGGGTTATGGAGGAGCAGGAGACAGCATGGAGTTGGATAAAACCTTGTCATGTTCTTATATCTTTTTCGGATCCTTGTGGAACGTGATGGGAATCCAGGAGAGGTGCAATTACTTTATCCGGTGCCACCCACCAGGAATCTGAACACCTGGTCACGGTCTTTTCTTTCTTTCTTTCTTTCAATTTTCTTTTCCTTTTTCTTTTTAGGTTGTCTAGAACAATTTCAAGGTGCGGGTTCGGAGCCAATTTCTACCTCGTCAATAATTTAGAAAAGCGATTCTCCTTTTGTTCACAATTTAAATTTACTTGAAAAATTCAAAAAGACCAGACAAAATTCTGTAATGGAGACATAAGACATAAATTGGCTTCGTTTAAACCTAGAGAAAAATGATTGCGGCAATTTGTTACGGGGTGAATTATGAAATGAGTTTTTTTAGACAATTTTTTAACAGTATTTTCCCTTTGTAAAACCTATATTTAGTGCCATTAAAGCTTTGTAACAACTACGGATTTGTTTTACTTTGCCTTCAGGGCGCAATTAATAAACAACGAAAAGGAAAAAGACGGGTTTTCTGCCCGTTTGATCTTCTAGCCAGAGGCAGCGTTTTACAGATCCTAATGGGGTGCATTTGCACCGGGCGCAATTGGACCGGGACACAATTTCAGAAATTAAAATTTGAAAACTATGGCATACTGAACCGGGCGCAAAAAAAAACCAAGCGCCGGCCCTACGTCTAGCAGTGGTGTCTAGTGTGGGACGCAGTGACCATTAATCAAGTCTAGCACCGTTTCGACTACCTATGTACTCTGGAGATTCTCTCCGGAAACTAAGACGGAGTCTCTCTGTGAATATTTGAGGCAGCGTTACCTTTCTGCTACATATGTAGTAGTTTTACTACCTTTTTAGAAAAAAATCATAATCTACTACACTACTACATCAAGTTATCATTCTACTACATTTTCTTCGATAATTCTAATTTTTTTTATTTATGGATAAATCGATCGCAGCCTTAGAATAACTTTACGCTGATTATGGCACTCCAATGTAATTACAGCAATAAAATGAATACTTTTAATCTAACAAAGTCGGGATAGTTACACCATTTATAGCTTAAGAACGGCTGGACCGATTTTTGTGATTTTTGATATTTCGGTTTTGCCTAGGAACCGAATAACAGAATAACTATTAAAACATCGGATATATTTCACAAAAGAAATCGTCTTCTGTGATGATATCACGATATGTGAGTTGCAATGAGGCGATTTGGCGTATTGCTGGTGATTGGTGATTCCCATTCATGAGCGTCATCCCACTGTTGTTCATTTGGCGGTACATCTTGAGAATGATCAACGAGTTTATTTCAACCCATCGAATGGTTGCACAACGTGCTGAAACTCCTCCAACGACACCTTTGACCAGAGATGCCCCGTTATTACAATTGGAACCCTTCATCGAAGAGCTAAAAAAGTCAGATGCAAGGCGATGCGGTTCCTGTCATCCGGATGTGAGTTCTACTCTTGGTCGCATTTGCAGAGTTCAACCGAAGAATGGCGAATGCTTATACTTGCGGTTATTGCTGGTGAATGTTCGTGGGCTGACATCATTTGAATCTCTTCAAACTGTCAATGGTGAAATGCTCTCAACATTTCGTGCTGTAACAGCTCAATTAGATTGAAAACGATACTCTGAATCGCTGAAGAAATTGTTTCTACATCTCCATGTCAGATCGCACATTATTTGCTATCATTATTTTGACATGCTTTCCATCGAATGAGCGACGCTTTCAATCGAAAATTGGACCGTGAACGATCGAGATGTATTGAACCAATCGGTTCGAGCAAATGTACGACTGTTGAACACCCAACAGAAGGAAGTGTACGATACGTTAATGAGGGCAATGGATTATGGAAAAAGGTGGCCTTTTTTCCTCGGTGTGCCAGGTGAAATTGAGAAGATATCCTTTATAGCCGTTGCTTCTTTTAGAATAGCGGCCACACTGCTAGAAGGATGCCTATGTTGAAATCGCTGTTGAACCTTCAAACGACTGAAAAAACGACATGTAGCATTATGAAACGCTCAGAAATGGCAAAAGTTCCGGTAGCAAATAAAATCATTATCTGGGATGAATGCACAATAGCGCACGAACGCGCATTGGAGGCACACAAGCGAACTATGAAAGATCTGCGCAGTGACTCAAGATCTTTTGATGGCGCGATTTCCGCCAAACACTATCAGTCATTCCAAGATACCGCTTGCCTCAAATCGTCGACACTGTGACGCTTTATGAAGAAACGACAAACACGTGAGTTGCCTTACTAAAACAATTCATCTGCCAAAGATTTTTTTTAACAATTGCTGACTATCGGTAATGATCGTGTTCCTGTCGACGAATCAAACGGTTAATCCCCTGAAACTTAATCAACTTAATCGTTTCCGCCGAACTTTCGCAATTCAATTTCCGATTCGTCCTGCATTCACGATGTCACAAGACCAATTCTTGAATTTGCTACTTCTTTTTTCAAAAAAGTAGTAGATTTTACTGCGGTAAGACCTATGTGGTGCGACAGCGAGGGAGGCCCAACCTTCGCTGGAAGGATGGCGTGGACCAGGACGCTCAGAGTTTAGGGATGCCAAACTGGATGACATCGGCTCAGAATCGGGACCGGTGGAGAGAACAGTTGCGCGAGGCCAGGACCGGATCCCGGTTGTAGAGCCGTTAAAGAAGAAGTAGATTTTACTATTCTCAAAATTCATCTTACGGTAACATTGATTTGAGGAATAAATCTATAGACCCCGGAACAGTTCATTGCAGAAGGGTTAGCAAGGCCAAGCCAGTTGCATCTTTTATTTTATCTGCAACGCCTGTTACTGCCGAGATTCTCTTAGACCCTGGTTTCTGGCCTGCTGGGGCTCTTACCAAGCGTTTTTTTCCGCGTACTCGTAATTAGATCTCATCACGCAAACGCTTCAACTTCAACTTCGGGTGCTCCTCACACATAAAAAAACTCGAGACGCTTTCCCTCTACTACCAGAATGTAAGGTGGACCAGGTCAAAAACTAAAGACATCCTTCAGGCATCGAGTGCACTTGGCTTGAATCAAATGAGCGGTGTGACGAATGTATTAGGTAGGAAGTTGGATCTTATATTCATTACTGACTCAGTCAACATGACTGTTGAACCCAGTCCAATAGTCCTGTCCACTGTTGACGATTACCACCCTCCTCTCTTGCTCAATTATTGCTTCAATTCAGTTAATACTCCTTGTCCGGAGGTGGTAACCTTTTCCTTTAATTTAAAAAAGCTAACTTTAATGAGCTGTCATCTAAATTTGCCATGGTTTATTTCAATAACTTTCCGCAAACGAGTTGGATGACGATGTGCCACGGTTTTATGGCGAATGCATATCTCGTTCAATAGGTTGCAGTATCAACTGACCTGTCGAGCTTTGAAGCTGACTTCCTCCCTGTATAGCTGTCCGCCCGAGGGCTTTCATTTAACACATAATATTTCATATTGAATTTAACAAAACTAACCAGGCAGGCCAGACTAGATAGACCAAGACACACTTGCTCACCCCAACCAAGTTCAACTAGTTTCACACAGGTGGCTGGCGCTAATAACCAAAGCTCACCACGCAGGTTCTTGTCCCAGATTAAGGTCACACCCGAGTACCCAACCAACGAAGTCTCTGCTATGATAGTGAGATAGCTATACTACTTGCAGAATAGTTGGCACGAAAAATAAGAGCCTCTTATATCCCTTGTTGACAATCTGTTCCATTGTTTTCAAGGCGAAAGGTGAAAATTATCAGCCAAAATGATTTAGCCAGGGTGCACTCCGAGCATTCCGAGTAAAAAATGAACGTAATCTTGACATTCCTTGTTGCGGTAGATAGTTGTGTTGTTCAGAAGTTACATTTCTGAATGCAGCTTGTCGGTAGAGGTCGGTAAAAGGTAGTCTGGAGAATGCATGACAGGAGGCAGTCAGGCTTGCATTTGAACTCTTGCATATTGTATGAGTTCATTTTTTAAGCAGATGGCTAAGCCACAATCATCGAGGTTAGCAGGAGACAGCCTCGTTGGGAGCTAGGTGAAGACAAGACCTGAGCGGAATATTGCTGGCCTATTATTAACCGACAAAGCCGGTGGGGTGTCTTATTAGGGTTACCTTTAAAGGGCTAGAGTTTGATGGTTGGGGATAGGTAGGTTTATATTGGCCCAGGATCGGGGGAGGAGTGTTGGGTCTACACCACGTCATGACTCGGTAGAGATTGTCTGATCTACACCTCGACACGACTTGGAAACGATTGATTGGGTCTAAACCTTCACGTGGTCCTGTAAAGAATGTCGGATTTGCACCTGGACACGGTTCCCGAAAATACTGTCGGATTTACAACTCGACACTGTTTTGGGAAAGACTGTCGAGTCTACGCCTCGTCATGGTTCCGGAAGGATTGTCGGATCTACACCTCGACACGGTTTAGGGAAGATTGTCGGGTCCACACCTCGTCGTGGTTCGGGAAGGACTGTCGGATCTACACCTCGGAACGATTTGGATAAGATTGTCGGATCTTCACCTCGTCATGGTTCGGGAAGGATTGTTGAGGTAAAAAACTATTCTCGGAATAATGGACAAACGGGAAATTGTTTTTTAAGGAGCTCCCGTGGCAGAAAGCTTTACGCTTGAAAGAAACAAAAACAAAACTTCTTTGGGGCCTGGGGCTTTAATGTGTAATGCATGAGTTTTCGGAGTGGGATCCCACTAATGACGAATTGTGATTCGTTACAGTGCTATAAGGCAAACCTCATCTCAAATGAACTGAGGTAATCCCAACATATGTCTTACGTATTCGTAAAGCTTTTTACCCTTAGGGTTTAATTTTTTGCATACAAAGCGCTTGGTTCTATTGTTGCTTTGCTTGATATTTCAGGCAATTATTTTGTTGGCCGTGAAGGATGTCATTTAGTATACTCAATAGACCAGTTCTCGTTGGATTAATGAAGTCAAGCAGCAGTGGACGTGATTAGTACTTAGTTGGGGGACTGCAAGGCAATTGCGAAGAGAAACGAAATATTGAAGCTTTCGACATAACCGTAGTGGCTGAGAGAGGCGTGCGGAGATGCAATAAGTGGAGTTTCGTACTTCGTTTGAGATTTTGTCAATAATTAAAAATTTCATTAGCAGTTGTTAAGATAGAAATAATATTGATACAGCCATATCTCATTTACTATAGATCCAGTGACTCTAATATTTCTTCTACTCACCCCAGTAGGCGCAAAAGCATTTTCATTCAACATCATGATTATTAAATTTCCTTTTAATAAAAAAAAATTGAACAAAAAGCTGCGAGGATATCCAAAAATACATTTTCGCTATTTAATTTCGCTTTATAAATAAGTAAATCTCATTTTGTTCGGTAATTTGTAAGGAGCGAGATTCTGTCCTGCTGATTCTGGTCCTTATTACAAAATCCATTAATCAAAACGGAGAGAGAACGAGATAAATATTTCGTCTATTTACTGTGCTAAGTCAAAGACCTCCTCTGTATAGAAAAAATGAATGCCGTGCACCAAGGCAAAATCACACGCAAAACTGTCTAATCTCGGCAGGACTTTAATCTGGCTTTTATTCCGTTTTTGTCGGGTAATAAATCACCGAAAGTCGATCCAGATACGATTATTGCAAATCCCTGTTCATCATTCCATTTACGTTGCAGCTCATTTAATCCACTTAGACCCCGGGAGCAATAATAATCCTTGGGTATACGTTTTTCTTGATTCATGGCTCAGGCTTGAGTGGGGCCATCCCCAAGGACTAAGGATAAGTGAGCCAATTACCGACACTTTCTGAAGATTCGATGTCAGAATGTCGGCCATTGAGTCTTCTTCCCCGAATCCTCTGCTTGTCTTTGAGAGAAGAACCTTTCCAAGGTCCTGTTTGCGCTCCTGGTCTTATGTAACGGCGTGAAACAATATCTACTGACATATCGAAGGATGTCGACAGGACTTGCCCCGGACCAAGGCAGGATGTGGAGCCAATGAGAGGAAAAGTTTAAGTGTCTCTCGATAGGTTAAGAAATGGGCCAGGTCAGGTCAATAATGTAGGCACAACTACTGCTCTGCAGAGGGGGGGGGGGGATATCTGCTGAACTGTATCTCATTTTTCCGGCCATCTACGATGTTTTACGAGGATGAACGCCACGTTTTACACTGAAAAAACAGGAGATTGTGAAAACTTTACAAAACTCACAGCGCCAGGACAAAAGGATCCCTCGGCTGCATGGCGACAGCGGACCCGTCCGGGCGTGCAGGACTAAGCTATAAAAAGTTTAAGTGTAATAAGAAACTGTTGACTCGAGTTTGCATTCTGAACCAACCAATCGTGACACGACGGAGAGTGGAGGGGATGAGATCGACTTAACTGTCGCCGCTCAAGCTAAGAAGCTTCACCGGTGCGCCATTGAGCATCCTTTCAAGGACACTCGAGTGAGAGAGAATCTTTACGGAAATATCAGAGCCCGTCATGTTTCCTTCCGTGTGTGTCTGAGAAAACATTTTCTGATTGGTATCGATTGGTGGAACAGCAGCAGCAGTAAAAAAATATGTTTTTGATTCCATGATGGTGAACATGGGACCATTTCGTCTTCTCGGATGTCTTACACAGGGTGTAGGTGCGCTCCGCTCACTTCTCGAAAGTGGATTGATTTGATTCAAACTGAACATGGTCAAAGGCTCTTCTCAGTGGCAATCGATATTTTGTGTTGAATCTGTGCAATTCAATTTTCTTTTCAGATTTCGACTAAAATTTATGAGATGATCGATTTGCTACCTATGCTGGGAACACAAACTTCCCTCATGCTGGGGGGATGTGTTACATGTATTGGGTAAATGCTGGGGTGGAGACACGGCGGAGGTGGTTTTAAGTATTTGGGGTACATTTGTCAGGCTTGCGCCCCTTCTCGGCAAATTTGTCATTTTCAGTGGTAACGATTTTTTTTGTCAATTTTTGGGGATGGGTGGAGTGAAATTTTGCTGGTACCTCGTCCTAGGGAAGATGTACGTGTGTTTTTGATGCGGCATCACAACTTGATTTACATCGTTTTGTATTGATTGGTTGTATTTTGAAGGAAATGTAAACTTAGTGTGTTGATTCACGTTCTTTTATTGTAAATTGATTTTATTTTGATCATTTTAAATTTATAATTAAGGCCTCATTCTTAAATATAAAAAGAAAATCAATTACTTAAAGAAGTCAGCAGCGGTAGTCTAGCAGTAAGGACAGAGGGATCGCAAGTTTTGATGACCAACCGTACAATAAACTTATATGATTCTTTATTAATCAATTCATAGTCCAAAGCAATCAAGGTGGTAAATAGGCGCGAGTGCCGTTTTACCAAGCGGTCTCCCAATTAAGTACTAACCACGTCCAATGCTGCTTGACCTACGCAAACGAGCGATAACCGGTCTACTAAATATATTAATGGCACCGTTTACGGGTACCAAGCTAATTGTGCATTTTCTTCGTTCTATACAATTGTTGATGCCCCGATTTTGCTTCCTTTGGCTTAGAAAAATTGTGAACGTACTCTACCTTGCTTGGGTGCCATACATAACAGGCGATTTGACATTGGGCGTGCATATGTCTTTTATAGGCTAGATGGGAGCGAGTTTTATTTTTACTTGGGTGCACACCTAATTTTAGGGCCGATGAAAACCTTAGTTTTAAGTCCTTTTTTCTTCTTCCTTACGATCCTTTAATCCCTTATGGGACATAGGGCAGAAACAGTTGCCCTCCAACGGGCTCTGTTCTGCGCTTTTTTTAGTCGAACTCAAAAGTAGGATAGCAGGGCTCTGGAACTACCGGGAGGTCGTGTAGCTCCCAAATGCTGCTATTGCCTAGTGCTGCTATAGATTTCATGTGTAAAGAGCCAAGCTTTTGCAAATAATTCAATTTGTAGCGTCTAGCTAAAGTGGACAAGTTTACAGCGTCAAATCTGTAGTTGCCTTCTGGCTTTTCAGAAGATTAAGCCCGCTTTAAGTTTGGTCATAAGGGGCATGGTTTTGCATATTAAATGGGTGTAAAAGCGGCATGTCTAGCGGATCATTAGACATAAACAGATTGGTCTGTCGTGCCGCAACTATCTAGGTCCTGGTGGAAGTGCGATCTTAATCTTTTACTGGAAACGGTGTGTTATGTCGATAAGGTCATGATGCAATGACAAGTAGTTAGCTTATTTCGAAGGTAAAAAGAGAATAGGAAAGGTTACGGATGGTCTGGGGTTGAAAAGGTAATGGGACACTTGGGCCTGGGAACCAAGGGGCGTAGTTGGGTGCGGCAAGGGGATGACTTAATTACTGTAAAAAGAAGACAAAAACCCTTCCGTTGGAAGGGCTTACTCTAGCCTTATCCTACAGAGTAAAATTTTTGGGTCTAATACTGCATTCTAAACTCAACTGGAAGGCGAACATTGATATTCTCACGTATGGTTTGATAGTATGGTGGCCAGCGCTTAGCAGGACCTATATCGTCACAAAGTTGAGAAGGATCCTGAGAACGGCAACAATACGGGAGATGTCCCACGAAAGCCCTTGGAGTGTTTTTGCATATACTTATATCTTCACATCAAACATTTAACCTCGTGTACTGCCCTCAGACTGCGGGAATCTGAGTCCTGAACCTCGAAGCCGTACGGACATAGCAATATCAGCTACCTGAGGGTTTGGTCGGTACAATCACAGACTACCTTCCACTAGATTGAGCTTTAGGAAGGACTTCTTTGTGGAAATACCTTCAAAAATGGCATGGAGAAACGGAGACGTCCTACGAAAGTTCAATGTACGAATATTAACCGACGGCTGCAAGACGTCAGAAGGCGTCGGCGCAGGGTTAGGGTTTTCTCTAGAGATCACTAACAATTTACTGTCCTGGCACCTCTCGCTGTAAGCTGATATCTTCCAAGCAGAAGTGCTGGCGATCCTGAAGACCTGCTAGAATTTTCGTATTCAGCCAAGCCTCCAAAAAAGCTCTGGATGCGGTATTGATGCGCTGCAAGCTTGTGGAGTGATGCAGGGCTGAGCTAGATAGGCTTGGTAGGAAGCGCTACATGATTCTCGTCTGGGTTCCCGGCCATAGGAACATAGAACGAAACGAGAAAGCCGACTATCTAGCCAAGCAGGGAGTCTCTCTCAGGGCTCGGAGACCGAGATGATCGGCAGCCCATTAGACGGAGTAAAAAAGTATTCTTTTGACTACCACCGTCGACTTATAACAAAGACAAAACAATGGGCCTCTCAAACAAACCCCGACGAAATATTTCCAGAATGAAGGCAATCATCATGGGATATTGGCCTATAGGAGATCACGCTGCCAAGTTGGGCATCCCGTTTAACGTCTTTTGACGAAGGAGAGATAAACACTTGTTCACTTCCTGTCTAAATTCCCGACTTTAGCTAAAGTCAGGCAGCGCACACTACGCAGTTGGCAAACTTAGAAGAAATCACCGGACTGGAGTTCAGATCACTCATAAGCTTACTAAGCTCCACAGGATATCTTTGCACATCCGTCAAACTCGACCCGACCAGATTAAAGAGCCTAAGTGCACTCGTTGTGGCAACAAAATGGCGCCCAAGTTGGATCTCCGGTCGTACTTTTTTTTATATATGAAAAAACCAAGCTTAGGAGTCACCTTTTACACTACTAGTCGTCGTTTAGGTCATGGTGCAATGCCTAGTAGTAAGCTTGGTTTGGGACTGGAGGCAGCCCTACACCTAATCTAACCTAACCTCTCCTAGGAGCTGGCTTGGTTGGGGTAAAAGATTTTCATGAGAAATTAGCGCTAGCTTGGCAGTAGTACGAGTTGTCTAGAAGGAAATATACCTCGACGAATTAGTTGGTTAGTGGTAACGAAAAGACCAAGGAGGAGGGCCGCTTAATCTGCAGCAGCGCCAGAAACTTACGTAGGAAAATTATTAACCATTTGGTCCACTATTCAAAGATCTCATTGTCCCCGCCAGGTGCTATTCGAGTAAATTATCCAATTTACATTGTGAACGTTGAAATCTCCTGGCAACAATGATTTCACATTCTGAGTGGTAAGATCAGACAGACAGACGTTCGGAAACAAAAGCAAATGAAGGGACTTCATCTCTAATATTAGGACTGCTTTATAGAAAACAGAAGAAAGTTACATGATTAGAAACAAGTAGTACCAAAATTTTTGTAACGTATATATAAGTAGAACAACTCGATTGTGGAACTGT
This sequence comes from Thereva unica, assembly GCA_949987705.1. Classification (NCBI taxonomy): domain Eukaryota; kingdom Metazoa; phylum Arthropoda; class Insecta; order Diptera; family Therevidae; genus Thereva; species Thereva unica. Next base: position 26,366,411 of record OX465281.1, on the reverse strand, counting down.
CTTCAGCAGTCGGTGTTTCCCAGCTCATATAAAATCTGAGAGTTCAAACGCAAGGTTCAGTGCTTCTACCCCATTGCATCATTCAGACCTTTCGCAGAAATTGCTTTAGACCAGCCCTGGGCAATAACAGCTCTTGGGAGCCACACCAGCTCCCGGTTGTTCCAGAGCCCTTCTATTCTGCTTGTGAGTTCGAGTGAAAGAGGTATAGGCAAAAGCTATCAAATGTTATTTTAGAGCTTGGAAAAGGCAACTACTCTCAGTACTGCTCTAGACAAAGGGGAAAGAAGGAACCCGCAAAAAATGGTCCAATTACAAAATGGTATAAAACATCTATATCCCTTAATGCATAGGAGTAAAAGATGTCATGTCAAGTGGATCATCGAGAGCATATTGCGTATACCTTCACCAAATTTCCCTCAGATTTGTGCGTCAACGGTTTTTCCCATAATTCTGTAACGAGCTCCGGGGGCCTCGGTAGCCTAGGGAGTAAGGCGTCTGGCTACTATCCCAGAGGTCCCGGGTTCGATTCCCGGCCAGACCCATGGTCTTTCGCCTTTTCCACTTTCCCACTTACATAACTTTCCTTCTTTCTTCTTCCCTCTTTACATTCCTGATCCTTCCTGTCATAACCTTCCTTAGCCCTTCCCCGCTCCGCCAAAAGCGCATGTCATCGGTTGGTTGATGAGATCCAACTCGTTTCAGGAGGCATAACACTCCAGCGAGTTGTTTCTCGATACCCCGATGTCAAAGTCGCAATAGTAATGGTTGGAAGTAGGTGGACTAAAAAAAAAAAAAATCTCGCGGGTAGGTTGTGGCAATTCCTTCCTCCCCGACTGGAGCTGCTGTTCGACATTGCACACTCTATACGAAGAAAATAGATTGTCGACAGTATAAAGGGCCCTTCCTGAGACTCTAGTCTTTCACATAAAAAAAAAAAAAAAAACGTCGACTTTGCTTCGTAAAATACAAAGCTAAGTACAAGCGGATGTATGCTTCTGAAACAAGGTAGAATTTTGTAGTTTTTTGGAGAATAATACACCAAATCGTTTCTGGTCATTGCCTCTATTACAGAAATCACGAAGATATAAAATTTTTGATTTCATGAATCATGCCTATGCATCCATGTGCTGGGGCTGGGTACATTTGTTCCTAAACTTTAAATGAGGGCTGAGGGCACCCGTTCATCTGAAGCAAGCTTTATGATTCGAATAGAAGAGTTACCCTTACTTTCGCGATGAGAAATACATCAATAATATCCCTGCAAATATTATGAAACGAGATTGAACTGAGAGCGATTATAAAAAGCTAAACCAAGAACGACTCGAGAAAAGTTTCGAAAACGTTAAGACCGGAGTGCTTTAATAAATGGTGCTGTCGAATGAACCTTGAAAACTTTGTTATAACTTAGGGGTAGACGATCTGTTAAGGCCTGTTGTCTCTCCAACAATCCACAAACAATTGACACAATTAAGGAAAACATGTGTTGAGCTATTCGGGAAGTAGGGCCATAAACAACCGATATTGTACTACGAAATTGGGTTAACAGGATGGGCTACTTACTGAGCTCAAATGCACGGTTCATCGACATCTACTCATGCATCCTCCATACACCTAACCAATTCTTTCTTTTTTATCCTTCAGATCAAGCTCACTACTATACATTGCACCATGGCTTGAACAACAGAACCGACTAGTAGTACAAAGGGAAACTCCTAAGCTTCATCGTATCACACAAAAATAAACTTGGCGGCGCATGTGCATTGTCATGGCTATTGGGATTAACGGAAAGCGTCTTGCTGGAGTCCTCCGGCTAAAGTAGATTTCCGGTAATCATAAAATGGGCTAGTATGCAATTAGGAAAGCCGCTGACGGAAGTTTCTGTTATAAGCTGAAAAATGTAAGTCTTGAAGATGTCACCTATCACCTGTGTCTGGAGGAGTCCTAGACGACTACGTACATGCTGGCGAGGAGGAAGACTGATCTCACGGGATTCCATTGGTTTGGAAGACAAGTGACAGGTTGCCTTGGCAATTCTGCACGCGATCTAAGCCAGAAATTACTATATACCAGCGAGCGCCGGACAATAAGAGCTCTTGGAAGCCACATCAGCACCCGGTAGTTCTAGATCCCTGTGAGTTCGAGTGAGAGAGGTACCTATAGGGAAATTTGAGCTCTAGTGAGAGACGTATACATTTTTTTTTGGTGCTCTGGAAAAAGCAACTGCTGCCAGCTCTGTTCTAGGCAAAGGGACAAAAAGGAACCCGAAAAAATGGTCCAATTACAAAATGATATAAAGCATGTATATTGCCTTAGTACAAAACAAAGACAGCGATAAATGGAACAATAATTTCCTCTAAGACGTACAAATACTGCAGTACATGTTTATAATTAAAATTCTTTCTTTTCAATTAAATAAATGTTTTTCTGTACCTCAGCGTCATGTACTTCGTATTTAGCATAAAGCACCCTTCTCAACGAGCACTAATTACTCATTTCCACAAAAAAATTTCATAGAATTCGGTTCAGTTCAAGGGAATAAACGACCTTTGTACAGAATCCCACTACACCAACAAAAACCACAAGACAAAGCACGTACTTCGCTAACTAACTTCATTAAATGTGACAATACCACAATTGACAAAAGTTGATATCCACACACACACACACATCCCCTAAAACAATTGATATTCTCCACTCGTACTCAAAATTAATATTCCCCATACACACACACACTTGAAATTACTAAAATTAATATTCGCCACTCGTTGCCGAAATTATGAACTTTAGATCCTTCCATACGTCCCTAATCTAATCAAAAAGGACGACAAAAATAATTTTCAAATTTATTTTTTTGGTTTGGTCCTTTACCGCTCCCCTTTCTTGGTTTAACAGTTGTTTAGATAAACACACCCTTAAGTGTGTCTCTGGCTCCTTCTAAAAAAAGGATCCGAAAATGAAACGTTTGGTAATCAAGTCCTCTAAATATAGAACCCTTGAGGCGCAAAATAGTAGCCTCCTGCCTCCTATTTATTTATAATCAGTCCGTCGTCATTTTTTTATATAAGCCAGACACCTGAAAAGGTGTGCCTACAATGGGGCGCACGTGTAGGGAAAAGAAAGCGGTAACCATAACCGAAAATCCAGTTACTTAGTGAGAGGTCCTTTCAGAGTGCTACATTACTTCGTTTTTTTTGACAACAAATTACATAAAGCGACACCCCCACCCCGATTTACGATGAAATCTCCTTCGGGGTATTCTCCTATTTTCCAGGTGTGCTCTTCATCACTGCAGCTCGACCCGCAAATAGATTCCGGATAGGCCAAGCAATTCCCCCCTCTCTCGGGCACCTGAGATTGGCTTTTTGCTAAATAGACATCGTCTGCCTGTCATAGACTGGCTTTTTACTAAATAGTTATTGCCTACGTCATTAGGGGTGGTTGCCAGGGGATGACATAGTCCTTCAATGCTCGCTCTCTCTCTCTCTGGGCCCCCCACCGTTGCGGCTGATAGGGGCGCTCCGCAAAGTGTGAAAAATGGTAAACGACTCACATGGAACGCTTTCAATACGGGCGCACAATGGACGTGGTGTATTTAAAGTTAAGTGATTATGGCACGTGTGATTCGAAGGAGGTGTGTACTGCCGTAGAGAGTAGGCTTGAATGACAGTCCTTAACACCTAATGGAGGTAAAAATGGGGAATTGTAGATTACTTTTAGCTTTTGCTGCTCGTATGGCGTAAACGAGTCCATTATCCGGTGCTAGAAAAGGGGTGGGGAGTATTAGTATGCAAATCTCTCTGATCTTTAGGATCGTTGATAGTAAATTAGTTTACAATGGGATTTGGCGTGACTATAAAAATTCACGATGGACATAAACATAACCTTTTAGTAGATGTTTTGAATTGATCGACGGACGAAGCCTCTTTGAGACACCCAGCATTCACGCATCAAACCAATAAACCTTATCCTACCTTTAGATCGTTTAATAGGATCGCGATTGAATCGCTTCATCTACAGTACATTAATCTAATAACTTCCTGTAGATTCCGCCGTCGGGTGGTCCAAAGCCGAGGGTGTGAAAGGAGGAGCGATTCCAAGCAATATCGACGATTGAACAAAAAGATTCGACAGAAAATGAAATCGGAACGTGCAGCGTACTGGAATAAAGTTGCGGCCGACAGGGAAAAAACGGCGTCGAGGCACAAGTGCCGGACGCTGTACCAGACAAACCGGCGGTTAGGCGGCAAAACAGCATCAACAAACGACAACATCAACAAACTTCTCCCCATGAGCGCCTGCAGCGGTGTAGAGAATTCTTCCATCAGCTGTACAACCGCCAACCAGAGCCCCCGATTATCGAACAGCCAACGAATCAGTTTCTCGATATCGACTTGCAAAAATTGTCGAATTATATTATAGCCTCCTTTCGATCGTCGGCAAAGTATTTACGAAAATCATACAATCGAAGCTACAAAAACATCGAGAGCAAACGATCCGGAACGAACAAGCGGGATTTAGACCACATCGAGCATTGATCAAATATTCGCTTTCGGTCAGCTAATGGAAGAAATAAATTGTTGCCGCAAACGAACTGTCGTCGTTTTCATCGATTTTAAATCCTTGAAAATCATTCAACTTCTCTAAGCGTCGTACGATGGCGCAACCAGCAGCGTTCGTATTCAAAGCGATTTATCCAAGGAGTTGTCGATTGAAACGGGTGTCCGACAGGGAGACTTCGCTCCGCTATTTCTCTTCAACATTGTGATCGACGCGATAATGCGTGAAGCACTCGATGGACGACGCGGAGTTCGATACGACGACTTTTAGATATTTTCATGAATAAGGCAGCAATCTACGCAGAATACTCCCACCTAAATCTAAAACTGTAAAAGTCAAGCTTTCAACCCACCAAAGTCCAGAGCTATGAGTCGTCAAAGTCAAAATTTTGTTTTTTTTTTTGACTAAAATTACAAAAATACATGCTAGGGTTAGGGTTACAAAAATGCAGGCTAATATGTAAACTTCTACCAAAAAAATTTCAAAACGCCCTAGCGACTAAACTGTTACGGTTTCCCCCTTTGGCACACGGAACTTTGGTACACTAATATTAACCAGTTAGGCTGGCGAAATGGCTCATTTAAGCTACTCAAGAAGAAAGTAACAAGACCGCACAGTTTTACTTGCTCCCCAAGAACTCAATTCTCACAATTTCTTGCATGTGCTTGCCTTAAATGTTTCTCCCACAAAATTGCCCCATCTCACCGCATTTCTCTCATCAAAATTATGCACAATAATCTGCTACCTATTTCGCACCTTTACGTAAATTTTGGTACTATGGAAGCAGTGGGACCCAGCGATGAGGGAAGAAGAAGATAAATACCGTGCATATATTTTTTCTAGGTAACTTTTCCGTGTTACATGTTTAGATAGAATTGAGGCTTGAGGAGGATGGGAGTTGCCATACTCAAAAGAGAGTTACCATAGACAAAAGCTTTTTTGTGAAGTGATTGCTATTGGGACATTAGGCTGTTGGAGTTACCTTTCTTCGGTATGAGCCAGCTTCCAAGAGTCTGGATAAACCTGGGAGAAGTTTGCAAGAACAAAGAGTTTGCGCAGAGTTTAAACGAAAGGTGAGTCATATTTTCTAAGAATCATAGAAGAAATTAATGTTGCACTTCGCTACTCTTGAAGAAAACTCTGTCCATTTGACTGTGACTGGGACAAATAATCGACGGTGTAAATTAAAAAGAGGTTGTGGATGAACTTGTGGACATTACCAAGGACCAGAAGTTCTTACTTCTAGCAGTGGATTGATTTTTTTCCTCTTAACCTGTCATCGAATAATAAAATGGCGCAGACTAGAAGAGATGTTAAACTAAATGATATCAATTCAAAATTGGCACTGACGACAGGAGCCAAGAACAGCATAATCTCAGAGGCCTCAACCTTGGAATAGAAATCATCCACCACTACACCTTTGATACAATCTGCCACAACAAACAATCACATACAATATCAAAACAAGGTCTGCCTTGTACACGCCCTTGACAATATACACTGTAGATATAAATCTCTCTGCGACATACCTTAAACTCTACCCCAATTGACTTTAACCACATAAATTTAATCGTCGGAAATTAACTCAATCCAGAAACAAAATTCCCAAATTTAAAGTCGTTTTGTGGTCGTACAAGTTTCGGAATTGATAAGCGCGCCCCGCTCCCAGTAACAAGCGGCAAAGCAGCAACTCATCAATCACTCTCCCTATTCGCGCGCTGATGACTCTCAGCAAGAGGGCAACTAAATTTTGAACTCGAACAATACAAAAGTACATGCAGCCCCCATCAACCCCCGCCCCTGCTTTCGGTGGTTGCAAATCTGGCGAAAACTTTTCTGTAATTCAATTTAAAGTTTTTATCAGATCTTCGTAAATTTCGGTTTGTTTGCCAGTTTTTAAGGGCGGTGATTCCCCGAATAGGAAGCCTTAACCTTGTTGCAGACACCGTTTTAATAGGCCCTCGAGGAAGTGTGGCTCTGTGTTTCTCGCTCATGATTCCGCAATAAATCTTGCGGTGAGATCCCAGCCATTTGTCTTCTCCCAGGTATAATGACTTTTAATTCCTGAAGGTATTTCTTCTGGCCCATAAACTTGCCGCATCCTCCGCCCCGCGCCCAGCCTCGGTCCAGCAAGCATCGTCTTAAACCAGCCCCAAAATAGCTATCAACGTTGCATTTCTTCATTGTAGCTGCAGTGGCTGCAGCAGCAGCATCACGTTTGCTGCTATTTGGAGCATGTTTACTGTGACCAAGTGCATTCGTGTGGGGGTGGCAGGCGGACTGCTGCACTCGCCTCCCAACTGCAATTCCCATTTCGCAAATGGAAGGGGTTGGCGCCTAGCCAACCCTTATTTATGTAACATGGAAAAACGATTGGGAATATATGTTGCGGTCAAGCACGGATCCATTCAGTGTGTGGGGGTGTGTGAGTGCTGCCGCTCTGGAGCACACCTACCCTGGTGGTCATGTCAGACCCCGGGAAGCCATTGACTCAATTTAACAAGTAGGGCGCTTGTATGGTCCGCTGATAATACCCCCCAAATAAATTGTTTGCGGCGCTCCACTGTCGGAATTTGGAAATTTGAAATATTTTCAAGGAATTTTTCCGTTGCTGCGAGAAACGTCGGAGCGAAAATTGTTTCTTTACTGATTCCAATTAAAACTAGAAATTTTTTTTATGGGAACTTTTTATGGGAAAATGTGCAAAACTTCATAATTTCGTAAGCGAAAATATTGCATTGTTTGGGGAGTGTTCTGATTACAGAATTTCCATAGTAAAACGAATTTTCTAACTCAAATCGCTGGGGGCTTTAGACTCTGTGTTTTTACCTTTACCTTATTTCGAAGCACTGATTTAATGAATACATTGTTGATAGCAGTGAAAGGTGGTTGGTCGCAATCCAATACAGGCATTAGTATTTTTTCCCATAAAACAAATTCAACAATTCATTTGGTGCAGATTCTTTTTTGACTCAAATTTGCCGTGAAATGTCCGCGGGTACAACTTAGTTCTTGGCCATTTAAATCTTTTGGTCAGGTTTAGCCGTCGTTAGGCCGTATGTGCTCCCGTTAAAAATGGTTAAAAATTCTATGGCCATCATATCCCCCTTAAAAAGCCCAGCGGCCGATGTTCGCCCGCTGTAAGACAATTTTTTTTTTACTCGGGGAGGTTCAAAGGGTGCCAATGAGATTAATTGGGTCCTTTTTGGGTATTGTAAAGCTATGCCAAAATGGTTTTTGAGTTGCTTGCCCAATTAAACGAGTTTTATTCAGGGCAGAGTGGAATGTAGAATTGTAGCGCCCGGGCTTCTGGTTACATGAGGTTTTTGCATCTCTATTTGGAATATTCGGTCATTCCATTGCAAATCTTCTGTTAGTATTACACCTAGGATGTTAGGATATGGGCCAACCATGTGACTTGAATCAAGAATGAGCTCGAGGACCTTGTTTATTAAATTGGACATAGGTTTTGACGAAGACGAAGAAAAAATCTGGCACACGCTTGTCTTGCATTATCAAAACTATGGGATAAACAAAGCTGTGAAGTGAGCTGAGCGGGAGGAAAAAAAGTGTCGATTTTAAATTCGATCTATCCATCAGCAACCAGATGAATACTTTTAGTCCAGTCAAATGTCGGTTTTTTCGTAACAAAATTGCCGAAGTTATTTTCTCAGCGGTTTTAAATGTTTTTTGGGGTGCTGAATCCGAATTTCAAGTTTCCTGTCTTGTAAGTGGTTGGCTTCTCATAAATTTCACTTTTTTTTAGAGTTCACGATTATAAAATGAGTTTGTAAGAGGTGCCTCCTTTTTATTTTGAGCCAGTGCAATGTCATACTTCAAATGAGGCGAGGTGCTATTGTAATGCCAAATTGAAAAAAAATAAGCAAAATAAAAAAAGAAAACAAATACCAATTGAAGAGCGTTTACGAGTTTGTATCTGATGCCTTAAACTCTCTCAGAGTAGGCAAGAAAGCTATGTCTCGACAATGTTTATTTATAATTTACAATATCACTTTGCCTAATTTTATAATATGTTGGAAATTTGCTGCCACAAAAGAAATAATAAATGTCTGTAAGTATTAACAATATCGCGTCGACTCAAAAATGTAAGATATGTCTCTCCAGTTGGTTTTACAATCTCACCAGGGCTTAGTTTAAATTGGGTATTTTACTGCCGCAAGAGTAGTCAAAAATGTGTCTTCACTAAGTAATTTGCAATCACATCTCGCTTAATTTATCTCGACACACCCTCACATTACATAAAAACTTGAGGCCTCAGTACATTTGCCATCGTGTAAGGGACAAATGTACTGCCTCGTGTAAGTTCGGTTCAAGTCTACTTTTGTCGTCTCAGCTGCTTCCGACAGTAGTACTACAAGGCGCTCGTCCAAGTAGTCTTCTCTCCTCTTCTCAATAACATATCGTCAATGTTGAGCAGCACGTTATACAGCAATAAGGTAATGTAAATGAGACTGGCAGCTTTGAATACCGGGGAAAAAAGTCACCAGGTAACGTCAACACTAATGCAAAATCAACAACAGCGTCGATTTATTATGGGGAGCGGGCACCAAATGACACTAAACTGACATTTCTCTTTTACATTACCTTGTTTCTGTATACCGTGGTTTTGAGCACGAACCTTCACATTGCTGCCACAGTTTCGTGCAGAGCACTTCTACTTTCCTACACTTACAGCTTCTGTTTTGTATTTGCTAGATATAAGCTGAAGAAGCCTCTAGGGTACCGAAGGTTTCAGTGTTTGATGTTGCTCTCCTAGTACCCATCGAGCATAATAGTCATGCGCATCCAGTAGGTCATTTCGATCCCCACTGTACACAAAAGTTGCTCAACAGCGAATTGGACCGTTGGAGAAAAGTCTAGGGACTCCATTATCACCGTATCAAGAGTACGGAAAACTGACAGGATACATGTCTATCGCTGTTATTTTCAGTGCTGCTGACTGCGTAGATTCTGCACGACTCGCTTTCACATCTTGCGCCCTAAGGAGAGAGGTTGGTCGAATTTGACGAAAGTGTATTCTCCCAACGAGTATGTCTTTTTAACGATATTACACATCATCGTGTCGTATTCCCCGAAAAGTGCATTTATAAAGGTACTTCTTTGGTAACCTTCTCCATAAAGCCAATTCATCTAGAAATTCCTGGAAGATTTTTAAATTTACTGTACAGCCACAGCAGGAGGGGCACTGGTGAGCCGACTTCGTTATTATTTTCAAAATGTTTACGTGGTGCAGCTCCTAAGCTTCCAACGATTTGTGCTTGCAACCTTTTGACCCTGGATTTTCTTTCTGTTTTCACCGCCCTCTTGTATATGAAAAACGATGGTTTAAATGAAATGAAATTCTTGTTTTTGAAAGTTTTCCCTGTTAGCCGCATCATAAAGAATCTTATTTCTAACTGTTCTACAGGTGGCTTCTTTAGCCGTAAGTGCATTCATACCTTTACATCTATGTATTTTGCCTAGATTTGGTAGAAAGAAGAAAGAACAAATGCATTCGGCCGCTTTTCACGTTGATGAAACAGAGAGCGACAGAGTTCGGGTTAGCACTACGGAAACACAAATCCCAGTTAAAAGCCTTGAAGAAATCAATAAACCCCAGCCAATTAGTTTTTCGTGTAGTGCCGGATAGTTCCTTCGCCTGGAAGCGTGGGAAGGTAGATGTACATACTTGAAATCGATTAGTTTTCCTTTGTGAGGTGAGCCATAGTGGCAGGTTGAGAGGATTAGGGGCCCTAAAGAACATTCTATCCGAGCTCGTACTTATTGCTGAATACCTAAGATTCAGATTTACGTACCTATATGTTGGTAAGATCGCCCGCTGTAAGATCATCGTATTATACAGGAGCAGCTTTAAAGTTATAATTCTATGCTTCAATTTTAATGGCTCTGCTGACTGTAGGGGCCTTTTTTAACTATAAGCTAGTTGAGCGTATTTCCGGTTCCATAGTGTTAACTACCACACCAAAATATGCTAGAAACTTTCTCTGTGTACTTTTGTGTCCTGCTCTTTATACAGTCACAATTGTGATAGATAACACAGGACCACAAAGAAAAATCGAAGTCCTGATACAGAAAGGTGAAGTACCTTCCGGTATGTTTTTCGGTGTGCTAAAAACGAATCTGAGGTCAGAATTGACCCATCACCCTTAGATTTCGCCCCAACACCCCCAGTACCCCCAAAGGGTCAAAATTTTACTATATATAAAAATTACATTTTCAGTTAATAGAAGAATTTCGAGTTCATACAAGCGCAAATATAGTCCAGGAAGAATAGAAAAAAAGTTGAAATAAATCTACCCTGCGATTTCTTGACGCTATAATTAAGAGAAAAATCGTAGGAATTCAATGAATGTGTTTTGGATAAAATTGGTCCAGGGCAACAGGTGGTAAAAAGCTAATAAAAGGAGCGAAAGCGCGTTTTTTCACGTTTTGGGTACGAAAAATATGTTGTTTTGGAAAACAAAAAATACTACTTAATAGTGCTTAAAAAGACGAAAATTATGAGTTTTGGACCATTGATATCGGTCAACAGGTTTTTGCAGAAAAATTCAAAAACCGTTAAAAATTGTCATTTTTTGACATTTAATTATAGGGAGTGTAATTATCGTAGAACCTTGTGGCAGGGCTTAAATTGTGGCCACTGATGGTGCCTACCTACAATAAAAATTTCATGACAAAATAATGGTAACTTTTCGAGTAAATCTCAAAAATGTAAAAACACCTGTTTTACGAAAAAAGGTTGAACAAGGCCACCAGTGGTCCTAGAGCTTTTTGATGAGCCCAATTTATTCCCAAAGAATTGCTCTACAACCCCATTTTCATGAAATGTATGTAAAGTTTGATTTAACACCTTAAAAACACGATTAAAAATCACCCTTTTCCCAGTTTTTTTGAATAAAAAGCTTTTCTTTTGAGTTTTCTTCGTGAGCTCTTTGAGCTTTTTTTTAAAAGCAAACAAAAACTGCGGTTTTTCAACACTATAATTAAGAGAAAAATCGTAGGAATTCTATGAATATGTTCCAAATAAAATTGGACCTGTAGAATAGGTGAAAAACAAACTAATAAAACTGTCGAAGAACGATTTTCAAGAAAAAGCTCAAAAGTAAAGTTTTTAATTCAAAAAACTGGAAAAAGGGTGGTTTTCAAACGGGGTTTTAAGGTGTTAAATCAAACTTTACATACATTTCATGAAAATGGGGTTGTAGAGCAACACTTTGCGAGCCAAAATGTCAATCAAAAAATTTCTAGGACCATTGTGTCCCTTGTTTTTGTTTTCCAAAACAACATATTTTTCGTACCCAAAACGTGAAAAAACGCGTTTTCGCTCCTTTTATTAGCTTTTTACCACCTGTTGCCCTGGACCAATTTTATCCAAAACACATTCATTGAATTCCTACGATTTTTCTCTTACTTATAGCGTCAAGAAATCGCAGGGTAGATTTATTTCAACTTTTAAGTACTTTTTCGCTATCTCTCCTGGACTAATATCAAAACCGTACATTTCCCAAGTTCCCTTTCTATCATCTTTTGTATCTACTTTTGTAACTGGGACACCTCCCCGTGGTGAAGGCGGGCAACGGGTCCTTCAGGCTAAGTTCCCAAGTGAGGGACAATGCCTTCATGGCACAGGTATGCAAAAAGAAGTTTACGATGCAGGGGAGGGATACCCCAGTATCGGCGGCTGTTCAGGGTAGGAAAGCGGGCCCCGGGGGGTCGTCGTCATGCGACCGTAGCTCTTCATTGGTTGGTGACTTGGCCTCTGGAGAGTTTAGGGCTACAAGAAAAACTCACGTTTGTGTTCAGGATACCGATGTTTTCTGTTACGTATGTGGAAATTTTGAAATTTTAAAATATCAAAGAAAAATATCTGAAACAAGTAAAGAGCTTTATTTTGCTTGTTTTAATATGTCAATACTGGACGAAGATAAACCATGGGTTCCTTAAATGATTGGCTGTCATTGTCTCACTATGATGAGACGATATAAAAAAGTAAAAATAAAGAGGATCTTAAATTTATAGTTCCTACAATATGGCAAAGACCCAAATCAAAACAAAACTGTTATTTCTGCAAAATAGAAGTGAAGGGTTTCAACTCTAAAAATAAGTCTAAAATAAAATATCCAGACGTTTCTTCAGTTACAAGACCAATTGAAGAGCGATATTCCAAAACGTGCTAAGTTCTTATGATGTAATTAGTGGGAAATAAAAAAAAACTGAATATCACTTTCACTCTCGCCTAAAGGGCTGTAATATTATTTCCTTTCTCAAAAAACCGATAAAAGAAACTATTATTTATAAAAATATAAATAAATTTGCTACATTTTATATGAAAAAAAATGGTTTTATTTATGGTGGTACATTTTCATAATGTACTAAGTCAATTACTTAGTACATTTTGAAATAAAATTTCAGAGTAAAATTATGATACTATGTTAAATGTTTTCAGTCCTCAGAAAGTTCAGCCCAGCAAAAGAAAGAATAGTATTTTTCAAATCTTTATTTTTAATATAAAAAAAACATTAAAAAATTCAATATGAATACTAGCTATTGAAATTGATGGAAAATTCGTTCGTATGACCCATTATACATCGGAATGAGTATGATTTGTGATAAATGTTTATGTGAATGCATAACTACTACGTCATAGATTGGAAAGCAATACAATATTAAAATTAAACAAAAATTGACTTAGTACGTTTTGGAATATCGCTCTTCAATTGTTTCCGCAAAATCGAGCAGCAACATGAACAACACAAATCCTTCGACAGTAGATGATGATGACAAAATGGAAATTGATAGCCAGGCAGAAATTTTTATGGAAGTTGCTAACGACGAAGAGGAGGAAATCGAAGAAGTAGATTCTGATTCTGAAACCTGTGATTCAGATGATAGTGATGGGGAATACAAGAGTAACCGACGAAGTAAAGGTATACAACTCTTTGATCAAATATCATTAAATAATTTTACAAGAAGGGCCTCGAAAGAAATGGCAGAGTATATCGCTGCAGAATTTAAGAAGCGTGGTTTTCTCAAAAAAGGTACCACTTCATCTTTTTACAGAAATAGAGAGAAGGATTTCAGGAAATATTTTACTGTAAGCGAGGACCAATCACTGGTTTATTGCACAGATGTTCAGGGTCTGATGAACGAATTAGAACCAAATGTTTATGTCCCTGAACAATGGAGACTCTTTATAGACTCTTCTATTCGAAGTTTAAAAGCAGTACTTCTACATAACGATAACACCTATGCCAGTATCCCTATAGCTCATTCTACTAAATTAAAAGAGGAATACGAAACAATAAAGTATGTATGTTTTAGATAAAATAAAATACAAGGAGCATAACTGGAAAATATGCGGTGACCTTAAAATCATTACTATCATGTTAGGACAGCAGCCTGGATATACAAAATATCCATGCTTCCAATGCTTATGGGATAGTAGAGACCGTGGTAATCACTATAAAAAAAAAGATTGGGAGCTTAGAAAGAATCTAGCTAAAGGAAAATATAATGTCATTGAAGAACCCTTAGTCCATCATTCAAAAATACTGCTTCCGCCGTTACACATAAAACTCGGGTTAATGAAGCAGTATGTGAAAGCCTTAGATAAGAACGGTCAGTGTTTTACATACTTGATAAGACAATTCCCTAATAAAAGTGAAGCAAAATTAAAAGAAGGCATTTTTGATGGGCCTGAAATTCGGAAGATGTTCCGGGATGAGAATTTTATATCAAAGATGACAAAAATAGAAAAGGCCGCTTGGCTTAGTTTTCATAATGTTGTTGAAAAGTTCCTTGGAAACAATAAGGTCCTAATTATGTAAATCTTGTGAAAAAAATGGTAGAAAATTTTAAAAAAATCGGATGCCTAATGAACTTGAAGCTTCATTTCCTACATTCACATCTGGATTATTTTCCTGAAAACTTAGGTGATTACAGTGAAGAGCAAGGTGAACGTTTTCACCAAGATTTAAAGGAGATGGAGAGGAGATACCAGGGTAGATGGGACGTAAATATGTTAGCAGACTATTGTTGGATGCTAAAACGAGAACAGGTCATTTGAGGACAAAAAGAATCGTTATCACCGTAAAAAATAGAAAAGGATTTTGATTTAGTAAAATTTTGACCCGTTGAAACCTTGATTTTTACAGTTTTAGATAAGGTGGGAATATTCTGCATAGATTGCTGCCTTATTCATGAAAATATTTAATAGGGTTACAAAAATACAGGGTAATATGTAAACCTCTAACAAAAAAAGTTCAAAACGCGCCCTAGCGGGGCGGGGGGGTACTGGGGGGTGGTGGGGCGAAATCTAAGGGTGATGGGTCAATTCTGACTTCAGATTTGTTTTTAGCACACCGAAAAAAATACCGGAAGGTACTTCACCTTTCTGTATCAGGACTTCGATTTTTTTTGTGGTCCTGAATCATTGTGATTGTTGGCGGATTATGACTGAAACATTGGAATACCAAATTGTCTACCTTGACTAAGATCTTATCGTACTTACGGGGATTAAATTCACTATAGTTTGAGGTCGTCTGCGTAAAAAAGATGCAGGATATTCACTAATTAATCGGGCAAGTCCAAGATAAAATATCGCATAGAAGAGGACCAAGACGACTACGTTGAGGAACATCAGAAGTCCCTTCGATTTTATTTTAAGTGAATCCTTGGAATGTGATAAACTGTGTTCTTTCGTTAAGATATGGATTTCTTCATTCAAGGGCAGAATATATGATATCAAAATATGACGGTATATTATATCAAAGAACTTTCCTAATGATGCAAAAACTTTTTTGCAACTCTATAAAAATAGAAGACAATATTTATTAAGGAAGAAAGAATTTACCTCGATATACGATAATTAAATAAGCATAATTTATTTATTATACGGAAAATAAACAAAATTGAAAACAAAATTAATAAAAAAAAAAAAATAAAAATAAACAAAAATTCTATTTACACCTGTCAAAATGATAAATGCCCAAACAAGTGAATGTAAAGCCCCCAAAGGAATTCGGCATGCCAGGATTTTTTATGGCACCTTCTCGTGTCCTGCAGTAGTTAAGCAATTTATTCAACTACAAGGTAATTAAGTGAATGGCTGCCACTTAAACAGTTTTTGTACAGAGCGCGCGAATATTCATCGGGGAGCAATCACGGAAGCATACCGTGAATCCTTTCGGAACATCGCAAAAAAAATAAATGAAAATGAAATTATTTTCCGTGTTTTCCTTTCGCCGTGCATAAATCTTTGCGCGGCTGTGGTTTCTCATCTCGGATGTCCCTTGATAAATGACGCGTGTTCAGAGATAACGAAGAGACGTCATTAAATTAATTTATTGTTATTAGATTTTCTATAAAAAGACTTTTAAAATGATTAACTGGCTAAGGACATCAGGAAGTTTTTGGGGGTGTTTTAGTGCGCAGTGAATTTATATTGGTGGGGTATAAATTTGCGTATTTCGGGGTAACACGAGCCACAGGATTTTGTAGGGAAATAAAAACGACAATTACTGACGCTGAAATTAATCTATCACTCTTAAACCCTTAGAACTCCTGTCCTTGGTGCGATAACCTCTAAATGGCATAGTTGAGTTAACGACTGTCTACGTTGGTCCTAGACAATTTTCAACTTGGTCAACCATCAATTTGGTTATCTAATAAGTATGATAGGTTACGATTACGATGACTACTGCTGTAATTACGACAAATTTCTTTGACACATGTTTACCATTTCGGCGTGGTTCAGTTAATAATAGTTTTTAGTAGAATTTTGGTTAATTTATTGTTTGAGGAGTTTCGAGATTTTTACGTTCCCCAAATCAATTCGTCAACTGATTCAGCGTTTTTAAGCCATATATTTTCTACATGACAGTAAGATGCACAAGCCGATAATCAAATAGAATATTCTTCTCATTTTTTCAGTGGGGAGTCTGATTCAAGAATACCCCAGAGAGTACCACTGCTATACCTCAGATTTTTTGGCGCTGAAACAAGTTCATCAGTTTGCAAATGTTTTGCCGCTCAGACTTGATAGTCGTAACCACGCCTCGTTAAGCAGTAAAACCCTGCTCCTCACTATAGTGTGACAGTGCTAAAGAGCAAGAGTGCAAACTAGGTCCTCTACGCTTCCTTGTCTTCCTTTTTCCTGCCCTCCCACAATTCTCTGGTCGTGTTACGATACGACAATCACAAAAAAAAAAACCGATGGGAGATGCTCAAATCTGTATGTTCCATTTCAAGCCCTATTTTTGATGGTCCTTTTAAGAAAGCTGGTGGGTGTCACAATAACCGGGTTGTCGAACGATTCATACGAGTCATAGCCCTATCCAAGACATTCTCTTTTTCATTGCCTTTGAAATTTCCATTACCCGGACTTGATCCTACGCTCTTACCACTGACAAAAACAAAAACAGTCCGTTTTTAGCATAGTCCCTCTAAGTTTAAGTACATGTCAGTATTGCTTGATGCCTAAGTTGTGAAAGCTCGTCGCTTTACAATACTTCGCACTATCAACAGCCTCTACCTTGGAACCATCCACGTTCCATACGAGTCCACCCTGCTACTTAGCTTAGAGAAAATACGGGATAGGTAATCCAGCGGGTGCATGGAACGGGTTTTAAAGTTTGACAGGCACTACGATAGTATCCCCGCTGTATAATATCTCTGCTGAAGTAAAAGGTCCAAGTAACTATTCGCGTTCTAAGCTTCAGTCAGGCACTGGCAGTGGATTTCTGCAGCACAGGATATTGTCACTATTTTATAAAAATTCCTCAGTAGTAAAACCCCGTACAGAAAATAATACACAAACAACTCCATGTGTATAAGAGCCGAGTGTTTTAAATGCCTTATCAGCAAAGGCATGGGTCTCGGGTGTTATTACCTCCTGGGATCTTATCTATGAAGATATTCCCGTGTGATGTACAATTCCAAAATTAAAGGGTTTTGAATAAACCCGGGGAAAAATCAAGCTTTGGAATCACCCTTTGTACTACCAGCCCGTCATGCCGTTCAAAGTAAAAAACTCTTGCAAACAATCTTGCAAAAAGTCTTGCAGAAAGTCTTGCAAAAATTCTTGCAAAAAGTCTTGCGAAAAAAACCTGCAGAAAGACTTGCAAGAAGTCCTGCATAAATTCTTGCAAAAAATCTTGCAGAAAGTCTTGCAAAAAGTCTTGCAGAAAGTGTTGCAGTCTTGACTTGACTTGGGATGATTAGCAAAAAATCTTGCTATCTTGATCTTGCAGTCTTGTCTTGTCCTTGGCCTGCCTTGTCTTGGTTTTGCTTTGCTAAATATGCAACACCAGTCTTTCTCTTCACTATATTCAAGGCCGAATGTAGGGCTTGTAGATTGTAACTAGCTACTAGCAGAAGCCGCAACAACTGGGAGATCCTGTTCGGAGCTGAGAGCTGTCGCGCAAAACAAAGTCCGCTGAAGGGCAACTGCTTCCGCCCTATGTCCCATGAGGGATTAAAGGAGCTTAAAGAAAGAAGATCATTCGATCGCAGATTCTCAGTTAAAGTTACCCCTAGAATGTTAAGAATTGGGTGAGCCGTTAGATTCTTATTGCCCACTGAGATAAATCATCAGCGAAGCAGTGAATTGGGTGGGAGGGGATTGAGAGAAGATCACTAATAAAGATTAGGAAAAGTGCGGGCGATAGATGTGACCCCTGGGGAACTCCGGCCGAAATAGCGTGGGGGTTAGATTCGACGCCGTCCAATACTACCTTGATTGAACGCCTAGAGAGAAAGATCTTAATCCAGTTCCTTAGAAGTAAGTTTATACCAATAGCTTGAAGTTTGGTGAATAGAGCAGGGTGCCATACTCTGTCAAAAGAGTTTCCAGATATATAGAGCAACCAGACCAGACTCACCAAAGCTGTGAATGCTTTGGTTGATACACTCGGTTAAACACACAAGCAGGTCGGTAGTAGACCGTTTTAGTCTAAAGCCGAGTTGCTTGTCGTGTCCCCAAACAAGCCTCCCAATGCCTTGGATTTCTCAGGAGATGCAAGTTCTTCCTCCAGCTACCCGCCCTGGCTACAATCTAGAAATCCTACATTCGGCCCCGCCTAAAATACAACTCGTATATCTGGGCAGGCGCCCCAAAAATCACATTGGCTTGCCTCGACAAGGTGCAAAATCGTGCCCTCAAACTTGTTGGTGATGACCCCTTTTGCGACTTCATAGACACTTGAAGCTTCTGTAGGAATGTAGCAGCCCTCTCTATACTTTATCGCTATTACCACAGAGACTGTTCTACTGAAATTCAGGACCTCTTGCCTGTACGGCAATATTGTTCCCGCAGGAAAGACTAGCCCGCTCGGCTCGCTCTATACCCTCTAGCCCTCCTCCCTTCGCATACAATATGCTCTAGAAGTTCGTTTATGAATAGAACAGCTCACTGTGGAATAATCTCCCACAGTCAGTTTTCCCAAACTCGTACAACACCCAAGAGTTCAAACGTAAGGTTCATCGCTATCTGCGCTAATACCCCCCCTGATATATCACTTTCTTTTCTATCTTTCAAACCTTTCTACTACTTTGCACCATGGCGATTCCTCAGCTTGGTTTTGTCACATTAAAAATATGTTGGTGGCAGCGGTGGGATCCACCGAAAAATAAAGAATTTTTCCTTAACTTTAAAAGTGATGGCCGTACCATAAAAATTGTCCAGACATTATTCATAGGAGTGCTTTGAAAATTTAGAAAAAAAAAAAAATAGATTAACTAAGTATTTTTGGAGAAAAAAGTAGTTGAGTTGAAGTTGACATTTTTGTTAAAAAAACCAAAGTTTTGAATTTGATGACTCATAACTCTGGAAGTTGGTAGGGTCCTACCTTCACTTTTTTAGATAGGAACGAGTATTCTGTGAACAGTGCCACCTAGGTCATAGAGTTCCAAAAATATAGGGTTTTATGCAAAAATCTAAAAAAAAAAAACTTTAAAGCGCCCTAGGGGCCAAACTGTCCCCCTTCAAGTACGAGGTTTTGTTCGTCAAACTAAAACCCCAGTCGGCCGCGTTGTAACCTTAGCTTAAAAACCCTGTATATTGATAGATCATCGTCTCCTTCCTGGTGAGAGTTTACCAGGCTTTCTAGTTCTACTGGAAAAATCATACCTGTTATGTGATTCATTACAGGTTGGACATAAGTACTGCATAGATAAAGAGAGCAACGATCGTCAATACCAAAAGCATCTTAGCACCATAAGAAGAGCACTTTCATAAATTGATGGAAGGCGAACTAATTGAAAATTGCAGGCATTTTCAAAAAATCATAATGATTTAACGGTACCGCAACTAAGCTTAGAAGAAAGTACCAAGTTAAATGACCTCGGAAGCCGGGGAGCATACTGAAGACCTGTATCACGACCACTTTCTTACTAACAACAAAGGAAAAATATAGGCCACCTAAACAAACCCCGGAGAGATATTGCTCGGCCCGAATGAATGTCAAGCTCTAGCCACAGGCAAGTAGCGTACCTTAACCAGCCAAGTTATGGAAGACTTAATAGAGATCTCTGAACTAAGACTGATAAGCTTTCTTAACTCCGAAGGATTAAGCATCCACCACCACAGTTGGACAAATACCCACCAAACCTGAGCTACACGAGTTGTGGCTTTAGAACAGAGTGCCAAGGCGAAAATTTTACATCCCGTCGCACCGGGACCGTCTATAGCAACCCACTTACATAAACTCTAAATTAAATTCAATCTTGATACCTGCATCAATTTACCTTAATCACTAGAACGATTTCTCTGAATGTCGTTTATAAGTGACAACCATGACTCCACAAAAAAGGTTGACTGAAAGCCGACGACTACCATTAGAGCGATAAAAAACACCCTAGTAATTATGTGTATTAACAGAAATGCTTCATTTCCCCTGAAAAGAAGTGGGGGCGGAGGGAGGGAGTAAGAAAACATTTATTTCTAATTGCCACGTAAATCGGGAGAAAATCCCAAGTAGTCGGCCGCCTCATTTCCTCAATGTCTTTTAATTAAGTCGCCTCAAACCTGTTCCGAAATTCGTTTTCAGCGTTCATCACCGGCAACTTCAATTCATGCGCCATCATCAACGAATAGTTCCATCTTGAATGGCGGCTGATGTCGCATTAATTATTCCTTTGATTGGAAAATACATTTGGGACACATCTGTTTCCAGTAATGAGTGAAAACAGGTAATTCTCGAGCAGGAGACGTTTATGGGCGAACACGACGAAGAAGAAGAAGAAATAGAGGTAGAAAGGTACCTGATTAGGAGGAAGCATTAACACGAACAGCATCAGCTCAGGTGTAAGATTGTAGACTCGAGATAAGCCCATGTCAGGATGTATTAATCTCACACACGGTAGGCATGCCACGTGGATGCTTTAAAGGTGAAGTGCCGATGCGATGGTGTAGCTTCTGTGGAGCATGGATTCCGTGAGAGGCATTGCCTCCATCAACGAGGATATTGGATGCTGAATTCTTGATGTCTTTCTGATAACGACTTTAATTCCGAGCCATTCGGTCACAGATCGAACACGAAATCGAAATCTATTCCCAATTCCCGGCGAGGCCACTTAATGAATACCAACAGCTCCAGATGCTGATGCTCGGGAATCACCAAGAGATGGGGTCCATGCTACATACACATCCTTGCCTAATGCCAGGATCCAGCTTCGCTTTTGGTTCGATTGTTGGCGGGCGCCACCTTTGTCTCAAGCGTGTTAACATTAATTTAATGATCCACTTGGAATACAGGTGGATATACTGGCAAAGTTGCTCAGATAAAATTACGGATACATGTAAAAGGTAAAAGGTTGGCGTGTAATAACCTCCTACCCCCTCCGACCCTCCTCATTACGGCGAACGTATCCCATAGGAAACCGCAATCGAATTATATATTGGATTTGCTGAGCTCTGAGAGGTTTCTGCCACGTTCCAGGAGAGCAACGAATTAATTAGCATTTCTGGTTAGGAGCTGTGCAATTAACAGTTTTCTCGGTATTTATTAAACTTTATCAATTAAAACTTGTGCTCGGCAATTGTAGCAGGCGGGATTTTATTGGAATAGAGGATTACGAATCAAGAAGCTGCACAGGTGGAGCAGGGGGAATCAATATATCGCTGTCTTAAAAATCATGGAAGATGAATGAAGGAAATTTGAATTACGCCATTACGCGGCATATTGTGCCGCTGCGGTATTGAGGGAGAATCTTCATTCTTAGCATCATCTGTGGGGCTCCTTCGACCAGGTTTAGCGAATCAATACTTTATCGTTGAATTTTACTGGGAGCAGATGTGGCACTTCAGTTATCAAATTAATCGTTGTAGTTCGTATGTTTTCCAATTAGGAATCCAATTTTAAACAAAAGCTGTATTTTTTCAAATCAGAAAAGTTCTAATGTCAAACAGCAAATTTGGAACACCAACCAGCAACGAATCTCTTACACAGGCTAAATTCGTGATCGGCTGGCACAAACTCACCAGCAGGAGGAATCTTGCCAATGACAGAATCAAACCCTACGAGCAAACAGTAGCAGATTCAAGGAAGGTGACCTCGTTTGGTCTTTTAACCCTCGGCGACAGAAAACGAACTTACCAACCAAGTCAGTGGTAGGTCCCTATATAGTCCCAACACGGATTAAAAATGTGTGTGTGTGTGTGACATGAAGAATACCTCTGGTTACGGCCCATATTCACCGAATCTCACAGAATAAAAAAAAACGTTCTCTGCATTACCCTGGACCTTGTCATACCAGTTAGCGCTGTGCTATCATCTATATCCTCCATTTCCACTCAAGACTTACGCGAGGTCATAACTAGCTTCCCCACACTCCCTCGTAACCCATCTACCCACGTTTAGGATAAGTTTGAGGGTCCACAGACTCCCAACAGACTTGTCTCACTTGCCTTGCCATTACGTTACAGACTCGCAGTGACGCACGCAGTAACGCACGCAGTGACTTTGTCTCCCCTCTACCATATCCTGTATCATAGAGCCGCATGCCTTCTTTCGCTAGTGTCTATGGGTATAATTCCCGCTTTTACGCATGCCACATCGTTAGATAAGGTCAGGCGCAGCACAAAGTTGGAGACAGTACGTCGGTGCGTGCGGTGATTGATATAAATAGAAATACTTATATTCAAATGAACACACGCAACGCAAAATTTGATCTACTTACAACTTTTCCGCTTTCTCAATCACATACAAAAGACACATGCACTTGTCGCTTAGATTTTTTGGCTATTTGTAAAAAAGTAGAAGGAATCCAAGCACGCAACTGTCTGTCAGCGCAAATTCGCCGCATACACCGCAGGCACCGTACGCATGCACGAATCTGTTTCCAACTTTAGTCTGTATGCGATCTTCCATTTTCTGCTGTTATGCTCTTTTTCTTGCTGCAACCACACTGGCACTGCCTAAAGCTAGACTGAGCTAACCACCCTCGTCAACAGGAGGCGACGGATTGGTTTGAGCCCTCTCGGATATGCCGCACAAATGGCGGAAGCTTTATCCGCCAAATCCTCCAATTCTGTTGTAAAACTAAGCCTATGGTAGATCTGCACTCCCAGGTTCCTTAAGATCTATTTTGCCAGGTTGCTGATCAGCGCAGTTACAGCTTTGTGTTCAGCGAACGGCAGACAACCGCTTTCAGGCCACGAGATTTTTTGAGTCAATCAGTACGAACAAAGAGTCCAATTTTGAATCAGCAGCAGAACAAACGCGTTTGATACATTGATGATAGCAGTCAACGACGATTGGCCGAGGCATCATCGGGAATCGCTGCCGCATTATTTGATGAAGGACGAACAGCCCATTTTGTACTCAAACTGCCACTGAATTTGCAAATGATAAACGAATCGGTGAGCACTACAAAATTGAAAAATAATCAATTTGGTACGATGGCGCAAAAAAGGGCGCTGGAGACACTCGATCGAACGTTGGAAGATTTGCGCAATAGTCCGGAACTCTTTGTAGGTACGATGATTTGGCTGGCCGGCTATTGCTGCTGATAAAATAAACGCTTGCAAAGTCATTGAATTTGTAGAGATATGTGAAAATTATAAAGTTAAAAACGAATATGCGAGTCGCTGATGAATCCCCGGAAATGTTTTCGACACAACTATTAGACATTCTTCTTCTTAAACGGCTCTACAACCGGGATCCGGTACTAGCCTGTTGTAACTGTTCTCTCCGCCGGCCCCGATTCTGAACCTATGTCGCCCAGTTTGGCATCCCTAATTAAGGTGATTTTCCATAGCAAAGGCCGCATTCAATCTGCACCGAATCTTAATAAATTTATGCTTATTGCCACAGTTTACTGTGCTTACTGCAAAATATTTGGAGTAGTAGGCGATCTCACATATTCACCTGACGATGACAAGTACGCCACCTACATATTTGGAGAGTCGTCTGTAACATAGGTATAGTTCGCCGCCTCTTATGATGACAAGCAATTAGAAAAGAAAAGTTTTAGAAAGTTTTCTTTGCCTCCAGCGCATGAAGAATCTCGCTGATGACATCAATGTAAAATTCCTTTGTCATAACAAACGAGCGACAAGAAGGTCCACCAAGTCGAATGCTCCCACAAGTAAAGGTACAGGTTCGGCCAACGAGAAAATCAATGATATAAGAATCGCAGTAAGCCGCAATCGATCCCAGTTACCTTGCCGCAGAAGGCGAGACAAGGATAATACAATTTAATACCACAAAAGATTTGGAAACAAGGCAGGGAAATGCCGTAAACCATTGGAAGAAAACTTATCTATTACAAGAAAACTAATCATGCTGAAGGGCACGAAAGCGTCCATCGGTTCCAAACCACCTTCTCCATGTCTCACAAAAAACCCATTCTTTAATCCATTGCACGGATTGTCGGAAACATGTAACTTCAATATGCATAATTCCCCGGCTTCACAGTTCAGTTCAATAGTGTTCAGTTCAATCCACATAAGTGGCTTCACTGGGTATAGTCCAGTTTATGATCAGTTCAGGCTTGAAATTGTTTTTGCTTTCAGAAGTTAGAAATGCAAAAGCTGATCGCATTCCCGTTGATTACTCTCTTTTGAGCGAGCTTTTACGTTCTCAACTTAAGTCTAGTTGGTTTGTTTTATCCTCAGTTGAATATATGGAAATTGTATGCGAACTGAGCTTATATTAAAATTCAGTTCGCCAATCTGCTTGAACTTACGCAGTTCGGCCGGTGAAATCGGAGTGTTTCACATTCCATCTCCAGCTTGAGAGCTCACCCGGCACGAAAGCTCACCTTAGGCCAAAACCAACCGCAGCGAAGTTCGACCAAATTACCCAGCGCGAAGCTCATCCAAGACACTGCGCCGTTCAATAAATTTCACATAGGTGTCGCTCACTCACTCCCAAGACTACATCCACTACATCCACACACCTTGACCGATGACGTCACTGAGCCAGAAACCCTATAGCTATACTATTTATTTGCCAGTATTAATTATGATTTTCCCACAGCCCAATAATTTCTAAACCAAAAGGTGATGATTAGAAAACTCCTTTAATTTTATATAAAAGACGAAAACTCGACTAAGAACATCTTTATGAATTGCTAACAGTTCTTTTTTTTTTTTTATATGATAGTCTAAGCTTAGGTGTCATCCTTTGTACTACTAGTCCGTCATGTCGCACACGTCATGGTGCAATGTCTAGTAGTAAGCTTAGCTCGAAGGATAGAGAGAAAGATAGGATAGATTAGGGGGAGTGGGGTGGGTGTTGGAGGAGATGGTGGTGAACCTTGCGCTTGAACTCTTGGGTGTTGTATGAGTTCGGGAATATTGACTGAGGTAAGTTGTTCTACAGCCGCGTTGTTCCACAGTCGCGTTGTTCTTGTTATAAACGAATTTCTAAATCGAAGTGTGCGCGAAGATAAAGGCTGTAGACTATAAGGGTGAGCCGAGCGGGCAAGTCTAGTGTTGCGGGAGAAAAGTTGCCGTGGAGGCATGAGGTTACTTATTTCAGTAGAGCAATCGTTGTGGAAAAAACGGTAAAATTTTGCAAGGGCTGCTACATTCCTACGGTGGCTTAATGAGTCAATTTAGGAGCAAATGGTGCTATCGCCAATGAGTTTGAGAGCGCGACTTTGCACCTTGTCCAGCCAGGCTAAGGTGGTTCTCGGAGCCCCAGCCCAAATATACGAGTTGTATTCGAGGCAATATTTGGCAGTAAGTGCAGAACTTTATAAAATTGAAGAGAGTTCGAAGCCGCGCAATCAAACTTTAACTAATAAAGCACTTTATTACGACACTATTAAAAGATGGACCTAGTATCCAAATCTCAAGTTACATGCTACCAAAATTAAAAAAGAATTATCAAAGGGCTACCAGGGAAATTCATCGACCATCTTTCCATCAATTCTAAATCCCACAACGCAAGGGAACAGTTGCCTTTTCTTGTTGCGGTTACGAAAAACTTTCTAGCATCCTCCGATTCCCACGAGAAACTAATTTAATGTCAGACATCTCTTAAAAATTGGAATGCAACTAGTCTTTGAAAATTCACTTTCTAAAATCCCTATTTGTAATTGATTGGGATTAAATTGGATTGAGCACTTCGGATGATTGAGTTAGGAAGACCATAGTACTATGCAACTGATTTTTTATTCATTTATGCCATAGCAATGAATTTATTCTTGCAACCACTATCAGAAATCTGTTTAAACCTGTGGTAGGATAAGGATTTTTTTATCATAAAACCCAAACCTTAAGGTCGAATTGACTAAAAATAAACAACACAGCTCTGTCCCCCATTATCATTCCGAAAACTCTTACATGCTTCACCTCCAACACAAAGTCATCAGTCAACATATCCCCAGGGTAACAGGTCCTGTGTCTCCATCGGTAAAACCGATTTTCCCTGTCCAATAATAGATTCCAGCCATGTGTCTAGATATTGCAGGATAGTACTCCTGCCCGGAAATATCTTCTTGCTTGTCCCTGAGCACTTCAAAATTCCGAACTGGATGTAGACCTGAACAACCTCGAACAAAGAGTCCATTACTTTCAGACTAAGCTTAATCTTTGTGGATAATCTATACCCGATGGAATTTCATCATGGAAATGGAACTAGAAAATGATTGCGCTCCTAGCATGATTCGTGCAATAAGTGGTTGACGAGGATATGGGAAAGGCATGCAAAGTTTGGATCTGGTGCATTCAGGTGGGCAGATGGGATTTGAGTGCATTTAAGAGAATAGTTTAGGCGGTTTCGTAACTAAGTTGGACTTCGGTGAAACATGCAGAGTGACAGTACTTTTGCTCGTTTTTTATTCACGAAATCAGAAGGTTGAGTTCATTAAGGGTAGTGAAAATGTTTTGTGGTTTCGTTGTTCCGAGAGGACAAAAAGCGTGTTTCACAGAGAACTGAACGAGATAATTAAATAATACATACTATGTGTGCTTTCACAAAATTGCATGGAGCACGAGTTTAGATTTCATTTAGTCTCGTTTCTATGGTAAACTCTTTGAATACATGACCACATATTCCACGTATGCTTTCGAGTTTTTGTGCACTTTTACCCTCTATAGACAATTCACTTCGTGTGCACTATCGTACTCTAAAAAATTCATACTCTGCTATGATAGTCATCATGTATAATTATGAAGTCCCTCGTTCAGTCATGTCTATTCAAGCGGCAATATTGCTCCAGGCAACTTGTGGAAGAATAATGTGGCGAATATTGAGCTGCTTGCTAAGTTGTCGATATGACCGTGGAACCTAACAAGCAGCAGAGTGGAACCAACGTAAATGGGCATAAGTATGCCCCATAGGATATACCTTATGCCCATTCTTGTCAACTTGTTCTAAACAAATTAAAGGCAGGACGTTAATAAGGAATTAGAGACATTCTAAGAAGTAGACTCAGTTCTTTACCTTTCAACGCAGGTTTTCTAGACTTGTAGTCGTGTACAGACCCTAGGCTGGGTGCCCCAAAAGATCAACCTCTTATTTGCCCTTCACAAAATTATTAAAATTCGAACTAAACACTGCCATTACAAACAAGTCGTCCCAGCAGCTGCAAGGCAGTAATCCGGGCCACAAGATGGGAGTTGGCTCGCCGGCTGGGTTGATGGCGGAGTGAGACTCCGGAGATTTTACCTCTTGCATTCGTGTCACCTGAACGGGGGAACCCCTCTACAGAAACAGGACTCAGAAGCCTTGGAGGAGCGATGAGGATAATTAAACACGAAAGTGCAACTGACCGGAGACCATCTTCAGCCGCGATTCTAACAGATTTTAACCAACAGCTATTTTAAATCCTTTCAACAGAACATTTAACAGTTAAAAACTCCAATTACAGGTAATCAAGCTAAGGAAAATAACTTAAATGTATTTCAATCAACGGTGCACACATGTAATGTACTCAAACCAAATTCAATTTGAAAGTAGAGAAGCATGACATTTGAGAAAAACTTTAATTAAAAATCGCTTTGGAAAAAACCCACTCTGGTACCACGACGTTTCCTTTCTTACAATTAGACCTTTCAGGGTTGCCAACACGTACACGAGATGCAAGGATGAGTTGCAGAACAAGAATCAATTATGGCCACACTCAAAAGTTAATCGCCAACCACATTTCGTTATTTTCCTCTGAGATGAGTATGAGATGAAGATGACAATATAGAAGAAGTGGAAGTTGAAGAGATAGAGATAATCAACAAAATTTTATCATAACTTGTAGGCGAACGATTAGGCCTTCGAAAGACACCATGTAAAAAACGCCCCTTGAATTTTACCTCAGAGGTGATGGGAAAACGAATGCAGCACGATGTCAAGACTTCTCGGCTCTATATCTCGAAAACTGTTGGCTCTACGTAAATTCAGTATAGGATTTGCATTATGCAGATTTGTCTAATGAACAAACTTTTAGCTTATTATTTCTCATTCCGAGGTGAAACCCTAATTTGACTGGACTATGGAGCTATTATATGATTATTCTAATGAGTAGAACTCGCAGATCTCTGTTGGCCTGCAGCTGAATCGATGGAATCAGAATGGACTCGAATGTTACAGAAATGAATAGGCAAATGCTGATGACGGATCTGAGGTAAAATACCTAAAGTTAGTAGAACGATCACCTTTGACACCCTAGAAAGTGGTGGTTTTCGCTGGTATGACATGCAATTACCAAAAAGAATCCTTGCTCAATTAAAGAGGATTGTCGATATCACCGAGAAGCAACAGCCCACAGTAAGTTTGGTGACGTAGGTTGTCAGCCAGCATACTTCCCATACTGGTCCCAACAACAAGGGACCTCTGCCTTGTGGAACCGAATCACCCTGAGGCTAAGAGTGGTAGGAAAAATAACACTTCACTTTCTCCTACCACTAAGACCTCTAGCTGAGGGCTAAAAGGTCAGATCGTGATCGTTGTTATCGACGAAAGGGGTCAAGATGACACAATTAATTCTACGTGTGACAAATGAAGGAAAGCTAAGGTCAGGATCGCGACGATTTTTGTCTCCCAATTGTTCAGGCACATCCTGGCAGTGCTCCTATTGTCGCGATGGATCTCAGCGGAACTAGCCGACCTTCAGCCTATTCTGGATATTATTCGGCTAAGAAAGTGAAGGATCCGAAAGGAGACGGCGGAGAGGTTACACTCGTAATTAGCAAGGATTCGCTATGATCTTTGGCGCAATCTGGTGGCGTCATAAGTTACGGTTACTTCTCCATAATTCTGAGGCCTTTTAAAAGCACATTTTTCCCCTCAAGCAGCGTGGAGTGGTTTCAACTGTTCAACTTAAACAGTAGTCCTAGACTGGCTGAGAACTGTATTGCGGCTATAAATGCAGATCTAAAACGTATTTATCAATGGTCTGTGTCCAACCGTCTACAACTTAATGCCTCTAAATCGTGTTGTATTCCAATGTATAGGAGTAAATTAGATACCGACTGTTTTCCACCTATCGTTCTTATGAATACACGTATACCTTATCAAACGCGTGTCATTAATTTAGGCGTTTATCTGAATTCTCAACTTACCTGCTGCGATCATATTTCTCATACGTTATCTAAAATTTATGGTAATTTACGGCGTCTCTGGCTTTACGCCTCCATCTTACCCTTAGGCTCGCGCTCAAAGATAATTAAATCTCTAGTGTTACCATACTTTACCTACGCCAGTTTGGTCTTTCCTTCTCTTGATGCTGCATGCCGTGGTAAGCTTAATGTGGCTTTCAACGACTGCGTAAGGTTTGTCTACAGTCTTCGCCGATCCGACCACATCAGTCCATATCGTTATTCTCTTCTGGGGTGCACAATTGATGATTACCTACTCCTCAAGGAACTGACATTTGTTTATAAGCTTCTACATTCCGACCGCCCATCTTACCTACATGAATATCTCCGAATTGGACGTACTTCTAGAAGAACGTTATTTATACTGCCAAGAGTGTCTTTCTTGGTTGGGCAAAGATCTTTTTTTGTTCATTCGCTTCAAGTTTGGAATAGTCTGCCTAACTACGTACAAAATGCGGGGTCGTTAAATGTGTTCAGGAAACGCGTCTTCAATTTTTTGAATAACCAGTAATATTCCTTCAACTACATTCTTCTTAACTTTTACTTGTTTTGCTTTGTTTCTTTTATCACTTTTTAATAGTTCACTCACTCGTTCCGCTTTTTATTAATTAATGTGTTGTAATTATAATGTACATGCGTTTTTCAGCGTTAAAAGATTATGTAATCTTGATGTACAATTTATGTTATAAACGAAAATAAATAAATAAAAAAATAAATAAATAAATAAAACCTTCGACTCCAAAAGGTGAACCCTCGGGAACTGCGGGTAACACGGTTATGAAAGTTTCTGAACGGAATGTGCCTGACGTTGCAGGTTACACAGGAAGGGACGTAACTTAAGGTGCCAGAGGATACTCACTTCTGCTAGTCTCCACTTCCGCCAGTCTCTGCTTACGCCCAGCGACTGATCAAGAGTTCTGACCGCCCTACGCTAATTATGAGGGCGCGCCCCCGCCAGGTGTGTTACGGACGGCCTAAAAAGTAGTAAGTAAGTAGAGTAGTAGTGTGAAAATTTTAACATAGTTCATACTATGACCTTCAGGGTGGCAAACCATTTTTTAAGCTGACCGTGACAAGTGATTGCAGGCTACCAATAGTCCAATCAATCTAAAATAGCTCCATGTAATTTTTGCGTTAATTGCCATCAGGAAACAAAAAATATGGTCATATAGGAAAAAAAATTCTAAAGAAGATAACGTTTTCTTTTTTTGATTTTGGAATTTGGCTAACTTTATGATTTGATTTTTTTCGATCCGAGGTCACGTTTTTCTTTTATTTAGTAAAACGCGTTTTTTACACTTTCCGGGATTTTTTAGGTTAGGTTCGTCATTCCAAAATCAAAAAAATAAAACGCTATCTTCTTTAGAATTTTTTTTCCTATATGACCATATTTTTTGTTTCCTGATGGCAATTATTAGATGGATTTGCGTAGATTGATTGGACTACAAGTAGAAAACCAAATCCATGTCTGGTTTGGCCGCATGAATTGTATTGGCTTAGTTTCTATAGACAACTTAGTTGCCATTGCCATTCTAGTGTGTGAAGTTGCTTCGACTTGAGTATTTTTTAAATATTTACACTTCTGTTATTGTTAAAAGAAGAGGAGAGGTATCATACACATAAAACATTTTTGCAACTGAAAATTATAGTTATTAAGTAATTATAGAAAAGTCCTTTAGCCTTTGCAAATCTTTCCACAATTTTTTCAAATTTAATAATTTGTACATTAGCGAGAGCGCTGCAAGTTTTTGCTGGAGGAGTGAAGAGTGCAAGTATTTTTTCACTCTTTTAAGTGCTGAAAAAGACCTTCCGCCTCTGAATTTGGTAGCACTCATTGTAAAAAAAATTCTTAATATTATCTCCACATTCGGGAACATGCATGAAATATTAAAACCTTTTATTAACTGCAACTGGCAGAAATAGTAGAATGCTCGGCCTCGGTGTCAGATTTTAAAAACTGCGCCAAATGGACGCCTTTTTCTGCAAAGGTTTCTTCTAAATCAGTGGCATATAGTTGTCTTAACTCCTTTGCTTTGCTTCTAATAAATTCACTGTCGTCTAGTTCATGCAGTTTTCATAAGAAACCAAACTTTGTGTTTACTGTATTATCAATAATTTGCCGGTTTTTTAAGAGTCATCTAGCGGCAAACGCGAAAGCTAGGTTGCACCGTTTAAATTCCGAATTTCCCATACAAAATGAAGTTAAAATTTTCGCCCGTTATTGCGTGGCGGATTAAACAAAACTTGCATGCACTAGGCACTCTGTTGCCAGCTGACCCAGTCGCTTGACCACCGACCGATTCGAGTAACAATTCAGTGTTTGTTTTATGCGCGCTTTTGAAAATTTCAAAATTTATTGTTAAAATCAGAGACTCTCAAGTCTCAAGCGCATTTAGTTTTAGTGCTTTTGTCTAGTTGAAATATACAGGGTAGATGCAATGATGCTGGATTAGTGCATGCGAAGACACGATTTCAGCGCCCCCCCCGGTTCTCGCTCCCTAGGCTGCAGCCTAATATTAGCCTAAGGGTTAATCAGGCCCTGCTTACGCCTTTCGAAGCCTGATTTAGATGTCGTATTGGTACAGGAGTTTTGGATTGTCCGGGGCCTTGTATGTGAAATCAGGACTCAGAAATATAGATTGCTGTAACCCAAAAATAGGGAAGGGAAGCCCAGAACCTGTTTGATTGTTAATACTGACCTTACTGTCTTTTTATAGTAATGCTGACAAGTGGTGGCCTGCTTGAACAGAAGAAAGGGCGGCATGAACAGCAGAAAGGATCTGCCTACTTACCACCTGAGGAAAATATAGGCAGTTCTAGTCTTTTCGATGCGGCAAATGACCTATATGTCTCACATCCTTTCTCCTCAAGATCCTCGATAAACTTGTGAAGATTCACATTAAGCAAAGCATTGCCAGAAAACAGCTGGCACTTTTATAATGATTAGCAGGATTTCGTTGTTTAAGCCGACTTGTCTAGAAGAGTCAAGCCTGAGTGACTACGCACTAGGAAAACTGTTGAACCTATTTAAGTATTGTCTACCTTTGGTAAATGAGTTGTAGTGCACAAGGGCAATGAAACGTTACCAAAAGAAGATCAGTACTCGTATTATAAAAGCAGTCACAAGTCACAATGCTATGACAAGTATGTGGTCAGTTTCAACTTAGACAATTTGGTGTTCGAATTTTGTAGTCACAATTTTGACCATCCGCAAAAGTTACAACCGGTATCGAAATTGTAACTAAATTATACAGTCACAGTTTGTCACAAATTGTGGCTGTAGTAGGTCACAAGAGTGTAAAGAGGAGTCTGCATACGTTGGTTTATTTGTCGCCCAGACTTTGCTTTATCTCATTACGCAAATACAAAACCATCATTAGAGGTGAATTATTTTAAATGTTTGTTGTGACAGGGTGCTTAGAATACCAAAACAGTTGATAGTCACAAGAATAGTCTCCACCTCTCAATGGAAAGTTCGAGCCTCGAAGTCACAATTTAGAATAGGAGATAGGGCGAAAACTTAAACCAGACCTAGAAACTTATACAGAACCAAGGCTTTACTAGGAATATCTACAGTGTCCTAATTCTGAAGCTGGTCGAGTGTGTAAATGGCATCCTTTATTACAAATATTCTGTTACAAGGTCAATCCCATCTGTCACATTCAATCCATAATCGTCAGATGGATTTTTCCATTTCCTTTAATTACAAGAAATATTGAATACTTCAAGAAGACATAGGAACCATGTCCTCCCAAGTACAGGAGAGCCCCTCCCACCCTTTGAAACCCCAACAAAAAAAAAGGTCCCTCGATCCCAGCATATTTATTTGACATTTTCTCGTTGATTGTTAAAAAAGGCACTTATTTTGAAGATTGTTTTCCTCCGGGGGCCCTCAACAATCCTGACACAATATGTCCGTCATTTAACATATACGCAAAAGGACATCTCCCAGTCACAAGATTTGTGACATAAAAATCAATATTTACATGACAAGCGGTCTTTGGGCCCGCAGCATCCGAGTCTGAATGACGTTTGTGTTATGTATGTATGTGCTTTTTTTTGTTGTTGAACTTTTTTATCCAAAAATCAACCATTCACAATATTTTTCGTTTTATCTCAGATTTGAGGGGGGTTTTTGTGGATATGCGTGTATGACTTCTTACTGGAAACAACTATTTTCTAAGAAGGATGCTGTGAAGGAAGCCTTGTAATCCTTCTTCAATCTTGATTGCTCAGAGCATAGAAAGAGACAAGAGTTCTCAAAGAGGATATTGGACCCCGAATCCGTCAACACGATAAATAATTCATGAAAATTTTTGAGCCGGGGTAGTGTGGTGGGGGAGTGCCTCGCAGTAATGAATTTTGATAAACAAAAAAATTAGTCTTCTGCCGGAGTCTTGGAAATATTTCAGGTGAAAATTATTATCAAATGAACGAGGATAAATTATTTTGTGACAAGATTAAAATGTGCGAAATTTCATCGCTCTCTAGATTAATGAGGGATGCGAGAAGTGCTTATGAATTTGAGGCTTAAATTTCAGAGTACGAATTCGTAGATGTTAATTTATTGCTTGCCGTCGAGTGGATTTTGAATTAAGTCTACAAACATAGACCAGGTCTAATTGGAATATTTCTGTCTAGCTTAACTTTTATTAACTACTTAAAAATAACAACTATAAACGATATCCACTCCACTTTCAACAAGGATAAGTTAACCAAGTTAACAACAAATGAAATTTACAGTAGAAGACCCACTCTCACTGGCATAGTGTTTCACCCATTAACCAACGTACTACACCTGAGGTGAATTTGTAAAATGGCACAAACCTTTTATTTTATAGAAAGCACACGACTTTCAGACCATAACCACAAGACCCTTACCACATCCACATGTAGTCTGAGTGTGTTGAAGTGAAGCGCTCACTTTAATATGGATTTTCATGCAAATAAGAGAGAGCTGGAAAATTTTGCTGGTTGTAAGGATTTAAGCTGAATTTATATGTCATTACAAGGAGTTTTGATTTCGACATTCGCATTCATATCTGCAGGATTATGTCAGATTAGGTTAGCTTTGATCGTTGCATAGTAGGTTATGAGCGTGGATGTTAATATATATTGGGATTGGAAAAGAGATTGGCTTTTGCAATCAAAGTAGAATGAAATAGGGTTTTTTTTTATAATTTCCAGATACTAGATTCTGGAGGAGACCTACGCAATGTTTAACAAGAAATGGATGTAATATCAGTAATATCTTATCCCTTACCCCGGAGAATTTATAAAACGACTTGAATGTCATCTAATCAGCAACAATAACAACAGTAGACCGTTTCGAGGGATACCGACTTTTTACGGGCTTTTCGGGATCTCTAAACAAGGACGCAGTGTTCCAAACTGGATTCCGATCAAAGTACTAGCTTCGCTCATTGTTGCTTAACTTCGGTGATCGCACTAGAGCCGGTTATAATTCTTTGAAGGTAAGTCAGTAGGTCATGACCTAGTTCCCACACTCAACCGCTCCCATACCTACTACGCGGTTTTATACAACTGACTTCAATCCAATACTAATGCTGACTTTCTCGGTTGAACAGGAAATAACTTCCTCGTTAATTACAGGCGATGGCAGAACGAAAGGTACGGATTTTTTTTTTCTAAAGAAAAGGGGAAATAAGAAAGAAGGCAAGTTATATTGATGAGAGAAATGGAATGACGAAGGACCATGCCGCGAAGGGGAGTCGAACCACAGATCTCTGTGATGGTAGTCAGGAGCCTTAATCTCTAGGCTACTTAGGCCGGCAATGATACAATACATCTGCAGAATACGAAGAAGCTGCGAAAGAAAATTAACCAGTAAAAGTACAGACCTGCATCTTCAAGAGACCGAGAAAGAGTGTAACCAACAACGTAACCTCAACGGCTATATGCATGCTAGAAAACCCCCTTAATCCACGAGGAAAGTGTTGTTTGACCCAGAGTGTTAGGAGGTAACGAGGCATATAAATTTTTTCAAGGAGGAACTAACTTTAGGAGTCAACCTACAAGAACTACAAGCTCTTCTAGGAATTAAGTAGTAGTAACGTGTTGTAGAAAGTTTAGTTAGAAAAAAGAAAAGCATGGAGTAATCTAGATAGTGTGGCTTCAACTAATTGTGGTGTGGTTTAATTAATTAGTTTGACTCTAATAAATTGGTGTAACGTGTGGTATGAATTTTGGTCAAGGTAACATTTGGTTCCCACCCAATCGCTCTAATACCTACTTACACCCAGCCTCAATTACTCCGAGACATGCCATTCTTCGAACTTGGTCCAGTTTGGATTGATTATATTTTTTAAAATAATGGGATATGAAAGATGGGTAGCCCGGCACTGGTGAAGTCAATTTGCCAGCCCTCCATTTATGCTGCTTAAAAAACCACCTCTTGGCAAAGGTTTCGCTTTCTTTGCTTTATCTTCGATGTTGAGTCTCAGCGTTGGGCTCTAAGGAAGTTCCAAAAAATTTTCATGTCAAAGAGTCTAAGCTTAGGAATCACCCTTCCGTTCGTCCGTCAATACTCGTCCATTTGTTGTAGGTACATCGATTGTGGAGGAAAACTTTTCGGGTGCTGGAACCAATATATCGTCTGTATAGGTGACTGCCTTTATCTTATTGGTTTCTAATGTTTTTAGAAACTTGTCCATAGTCCAAAACTATACCAGTGGCAAGAAGACTCCTCTCTGAGGTGTTCCATAGTACGTTGTCTTTACGGCACTGCCATTGAGCAATTTAGCTCGTTGGCCTCGGTGCTGATTTGGTTAGAACCCGTCTTCTATATCCAGCAAAGCTCTGAAGGTCAACTGTTCTAACTTCTAAAGGGTACGTACGACTTCGTGTCAGCTTATGTGTCTACCGATTTTACCTTTATAATATGCATGTTGCAAGGAAGACATAGGGAATTTTGTTATAGAGTTTTGGAACTATTGGTCCAGCAAGCGTTGTAGGGTCTTCAGCAGGGAGAATATTAACCTTATATGCACTTTGACCTACGCCTAAGAGTGGGGCACGTACCTACAGTATGTGCAGTTTATACAGATTGATTGATATCATTCTGGAGCATAATTTGCCATATCTGTTAAGTTACATGGGTAAAAACTGTTCACTGCCCAGTGCATCTTTTCTGTTGTAACAAGTTGGTAAGCTTTCTACCATGATACTTACCTAATAGCCTGCCCCCACTTATTGTCCGCTCTAGTGGTTTCGTCGTCTCGTACAACAAGTAAAACTTTTGCCTTCTAAGAATATATATTGGGTGATTCAATTGGAGGTACTTTTTTTTAGAAAGAAAAAGATATGAAAAAATCAATTTTATAGGGTCATCTGTATCATCATACAAAAGAACTGTTCTTTACATTTATTTTTTAAATATTATTTCTACTGTTACGGTCCATTTTCAAACTCCATTTTTCAATGAAGCGTTCGAGCATTTCGAGTGGTATTTGGCCAATGACTAGACTTTCAACTAGAGCCCAAAGAAGGCCTAATATCGCGAGTGATCAATTAACTGCAGTCATGCTTTCACGTGCTGTGTGGCAAGTAACGTCCTTTGTTGTAACTTACTGTCGTCGAGCTCACTCACGGCCTACAATTTTAGGATGCTGCCACGATAACGGGCGCCATTAGCACTTACGGTGCTTTCGCTAGCCCATACACCATTTTTAAATAAAGATACATATTTTGCTACGAAGCAATGGTAGAACTGAACTCTCCAGATCAATTCATCCACCTTACTAAATCCTCAATGAGTCGAGTCAAAGAATTCGTAGCAGACACACTTTCCTGCTTACTATGTAACATTGTATCAGAAAAAGGGGTCCGAGAGGCATTTATTGAAACCAGACACATGACATAATAATCATAGATAAGACAATAGCTGCAGAAAATGATCCTTTTGTGACGCTAGAAAAAGCAGCATCGCAATCCGAACTTATCCTCAACGACAGTAAGCCGAAACATATGTGAGTCTCTAATAGAAATAGTAGGGAAGAAAAGGCCAAACAATCGCCAGATATAGTATAGAATCTGAAAAGAATAGTGCAAGTGAACAAAACATACTACAGTATGATGTTAAGTTAAAAAGAATAAGCAGAAGTGTAAAAAGTGGGTAGGGCAGCAGTTTAACCTGGGAACCAAACTGTCAGTAGACACTAATCAATAGGCGAAGTTATTCAAAGCCCTTATAAAATCAGTATTAATTTGTGGATTAGAAACATGGTTTTCGGAAGTAGCGAGAGAACGTACCCAAAAACACCGTGAGACTCCTACGGTGCATAGGACAAGTAAAGAGAATACCTGAAGAGGCGCTCTCAAAACTCCTGATCTTCCAAACGCCCGAAGGAAGAAGGCCGAAAGGAAGACTTTCGAAGAGATATAAAGACGACATACAAATGGGATTTCTAACGCACAATTGGGATTACTAACTGAAAGAGCAAGACGCAAGACCAAGAACGTTAAAATTTTGTTTGTCTGCGTTCGACGGAGACAACTTAGTTTCAAAATAAATGTTTAATTTCGGTGCCAATATTTTAATTACAAAAAAAAAAAAAATGAATCCAGGTTTATACAGCATCCAAAACGTGTCAGCATTGTTTTGTGATTAAATTTGTAAACATCCCCGTTATTTTTAGCTTAGCTTTAACGACACCTTAAAAAAGCATTTAAAAACTCATTAAGCCGCGCAAAGCAGGAATAAGCCAAACATTCATTATTTTTAAATCAAGTAGACGAATTCAAAATTCAGCGACAACAAAAAGGAAGCCCTGGAAAAAACAGCACAATCACGTCACCTGCCATTTTACACCGTTGTGTAGCATCTCCTTAATGTCAACAATCAATCACAAAGCCGTTAACTGAAACGTTGTAGCGCTCTGGCTGGCTGGTAGGGTGCAGGGAGGGGATGTTTAATTAAAAAGCGACTACTCCAGAGCCATCTAAGAGCCTCTGCCACCTGTACACCGGTGACACTATTAAAACATCACAGCCCTTCATTCTGGCATAACTTTAGGCGCTGCTTCCTCTCTCCAGACCCTACCGCCGTCTACCCGGCACCAAAAAGGAACGACCGACGTACGCGCGTCATTTTGCGCGTTTTTGTCCTCCATTTTTTTTGTGTGCCATCCGCCATTGTCTCTGGCACGTTCTTGAGCGGGACTTGACTTACATTTTACAGGGGATATCATCCCTCAGACAATTTCCCTTAGCCTCTTTGCAGTCTCGGGCCTGAATGAGAGCGAGATGAACATTTTTTTTTTTTTAAATTTTTAGTTACGAGAGACTTTTTGCCGGGCGCCCCATTGTTCTAAGGAGCGCCACCGCCAACGTCGTGATTCTAGAATGAAACTGAGAATTTGCAAGATTCTAAAGAGTCCTTCAGACTCTTGACGAAGGCTCTTCAAAAGGTAAATTCACTTTTTTTTGTGCCTCCTTTTACGGTGAAATTACTCTGGGGTAGGTGCCCCATTTTTGCTCATTTTATGGCGATTTCTGAGGGGTGTTTGCCTGCCAAAACGAGGGTGCAGACGGGACGGGCGGCGGGGGTGTATAACGATGGGATTAAAGTGGAATTTATTTTTCTAAGTTGCCTAGAAACGTGCTTTACCGTTATGCAAAAATTTCATTAAATGCCGAGTGAGAAGTGAAAAGTTTCTTTCGACAGAAAGAGGGCCCCACAATACTAGTTGGCAACTTTAAACAAGTTTTTAATTGCCCTCGAAGATGAAGCAGTTTGCGAAAATGTACAGTAATAACTTTAAGTGATGAACGGGGAATAATTGATGTTAATAGTTGTATAGTTGAGTGTTTGTGGCGAATTGTTTTACTGCTAAATTTGTTTTTACCGAGAAAAGATTATTGATATTTACCTGGAGCGAGATGGAGGTAAAAGGTTTCACGGTTTAAAATTTATTTGCGGTGGAATTCCGAGATTTTTGGGTAAGTAGAGATAAACGCCCAAGTCTTTGGGCATAAATCGCAGGCAGAACACATAAATACAAACTTTCCCGCACGAGAATAAATTAGTCTGTTCATTACTTTCAAGTCAAACGTTGAACCTATCAAAGATACTGTATTCAAAAAGAATGTCCAGGATTAAGCTAATAGAGAAGGAATGGTGAACTCCACCCTCCCCGTTTTCGCCAAAGCACTTTATGAAGCCTGATGACTGGACAGAACCATAAGTGAGTTGATCCGATGGGTCAAGCTATAGACGAGAGGAACCCTAGGTGCGGAACAGCTAGCGGATAGGCCGTTAAGAAATTCTACGCAGGGGTGTTTGTGGAGGTATTGCTGCATGATACGAGGTTGGCAGGAGGAGCTAAGAATGGGGCAGAGCGGATTGAAAAGTCAGTAAAACCGGCATGTGACGCGTCCATACCGCGGCGCGACGGCAACCGACACTCAGCAAACTTCTGGTCTAACTCAGATATCAACGAATGCCGAAGAGTCTGCTTGAAAGCGAGAACGAAACTCAGAGAAATCTGAACCGTCAGGATTGTGACGAGCTCCTTTAGAGATGTAAGGAAGCGAGAAAAAGGCTGAACAAGGCCATCGCTAGAAGTAAATCCGAGAACTTCAAAAGGTTTCGCAGAGAAGCAAACTTGAACCCTTGAGGCAGAGCCTATAAAATGGTCATGTCAGCGGTCAAGGGTAAGTGCTGTCTGCCCATTAACTGTCCTGCCCTGCTGCAGGGCCTTTTTCCACAGAACGTACGCACCGACGATCTACCCACCCTTCAGGTGGACCCAGTAGAGATACCTGCGGTAACCGCAGAGGAGATTTTGGAGGCCGAAAAAAGGTAGCCATCAATAAGGCCCCGGCATGGATGGCATACCAAACAAAGCGGCGAAGTTAGCAGCTACGATAGCACCAGATAGGTTCGCTGAAGACTTCCCAGAGCGATGGAAACAGAAGAAAATCGTGCTCCTACCAAAGCCGAACACAAACTTTTAAGGTACCCAACGTCCTGCCGATCGATATGTCCCCTTAGTTGCATAGGCAAACTTTTTGAGCGGTTGATCTGTAACAGAATACTCCCTAGCGCCGAAAGCGAAGGAGGCCTGCCGTACAAGCAATACGACTTCAGGCAGGCAAGGTCAATAACTGATGGAGTCAACATGGTGGTGGGCATAGCAAGAGTCGTCATAGAGAAAAATTATTGATAACCCTTGACGTAAAAAATGCCGTCAACTCAGCGAGGTGGAGCAAACTAGTTGAGGCGTTGGTAAAACTAGGCCCATCAAGCTATCTTGTGATTCAGAAGATGCTCCGAAGGTGTTTGGGACAAGATACGATGTGCCGCAGGGTTCCGTCCTGGGCCCTCTCCTGTGGATGGCAATGTTCAATGACATGTTGGGGTGTAGCGGATAACATCGGGGAAGTGGTCGTAGGAAAACGCCCAGGGAAACCGAAGAAACTAGGCAAGAAACCGTATGGATACACGAACTAACAATTCACGAAATAATGCTACTTTATCCGGGCAACCGATGCGCCAGCACTGAGGACCAGGGATGCTGGTGAAAGGGGGGTTTCTGACCGAAGACCCAAATTAGTCACATCGAAAATAGAAATTCAATTCGCTGCGTGGAATGTACAAACAGGACATGACGTTGGTCAAAAGAAAATCATAGAAATGGAATTTTTGATATGCAAAATATCAGTTGCTGCGCTATCGGAACTACGACTTACTGGATCCGGGACATTGACGATTGTCTCGCCAACAATCGAAGAAACGATGGCGCTTTACTATTCCGGTGGTGAGAGATGAGAGAGGACGGCGTCGGGTTTATTGTCGATCGATGAGCTGCCAGCAGCGTTATAGCATTCCAACCGATATCTGAGCGTTTGGCGGCTATAAGCATCGGTGGAATGATCAAGACTCATATCATATCCGTTTATGCACCAACCGAGACCAGCACGAACGAGAGAAAGGACGAATTTCATAATCAGCTTCAACAGACGATGGATATTATACCTAGAGCCGAATTAATCATACTTGCATTGAAGCACCCCATGCATTCAGGAATTATCGCGGTATTAGCATCCTTCCGATCGTCGCCAAAGTATTTACGAAAATCATACAATCGAGGCAACATAAACATCGAGAGAAAACGAGTCGGAAAGAACAAGCGGGATTTAGATCACATCGAGGATGCATAGATTAAATATTCGCTTTCCGTCAGTTAATGGAATTCGTTGCGGCAAATGAACTGTCGTTTTCATCGATTTCAAATCTGCTTTTGATTGCATCGATTGGAAGAGCTTGTGCAGAGACTTGGAAACCGAACACGTGCCATTGAAAATCATCCAACTTCTCTAAGCGTTGTACGATGGCTCAACCAGCAGCGTTCGTATTCTAAGCAACTTATCCGAGGAGTTCCCGATTCAAACGGGTGTCCGACAGGGAGAGGTCGCTTCGCCACTTCTTTTGTGATCGACGCGATTATGCGTGAAGCATTCGATGGACGACTCGGAGTTCGATACGACGACAACAACTTCGTAACCCACTTAATGTTCATCGACGATAGCGGCGTCTTCGCCGACATGGATGCCGAAGTAACGGACATCTTATACGACATTTCCCAGTCGCCCAGTCATACGGGTTAAAAATCAAAGCGGAAAAGACCAAAGTGCTCACAGTGGACGGATCCAAAGCCAGTGTTCACCTCGATGGAATCCAAATCGAACAGGTTCCGATGTTCAAATATTTGGGATGATTGGTTGAGGAAACGAAAGTGGCATATACACCCAACATTCACAGGAACATCGTCCAGGCAACAATAACATTCGCTCAAGTGGTGCAAATGGAAACGAACAAATATTGCGATCAAAACGAAAGTAGGCCTTTACCGAACGTTGATCCTCCAAATTCTTCTTTATGGATCGGAAACGTGGACACTGCTCAAACCGGACATGAAGAAGCTCGAGATCTTCCAAATGCGGTACTTAAGGCAGATTCTCGGTGTCTCACTCCGCGATCGCCTTCGAAACGAGACAGTAAGACAAAAATGCGAACAGCAGACATTGATCGAAGAAGAAATACAGAAACGTTGACTACGGTGGTTTGGACATGTTTGCCGATTGGATGATAACCGCTTGCCACGCAAACTTCCCTGGCGAGATCGTCCCGCATACTGGGGAATTCGGAGATCCGCTCCGGCCAGAAAACCTGGCTAAAGAATATGGTGGGCGACCTAAAAAATCAACGATTATCAGTTGCCGAGGCTCGATACGTCGCCAAAAATCGGCAAGAATGGAAACGAATCGTGAATATAGTTCGAGACCCAGCGGCACCGACAGCAGCGTATCCGTTGCGAGAACGTATCCGTGGCTTATATGGTTATCTCTTTATTAAATATAACACATATACAGTAATAGAGTAACGTGGGCGGATTTAAAATGCCCTTAACAAATGTAAATACTTAATGCGTATTAATAATAATTTATTTGTAAGTAGGTTAGGTTAGGTTGAAATGGCTGCCCCCACCAGGGAGCCCACTTAGGCACGCCATTGGGCCCATTGTGATGCCATTCTGGTATTGGGACATAGTTCAGGCCATTTCAAGCCATTTCGAGCTTTTAATAAAGCGACAGAGTCTAGAGACACCAATATTTTGCAGCTCGCTCAATCCATCAAGGAAAGGTGAGCCAAGTAGGGTCCCTCTTTTCCTTGCTAGGGCGGGACATGTACAGAGAAGATGGGAGACAGTTTCTTCCTCTTCTTCATTACCACAACTTCTACATAAGTCGTTGTGGGGGAGTCCTAATCTTTCGGCGTGTGGGCCGAAGGGACAGTGACCAGTCAGCACCCTTACCACGTGGCTTATCTCCTTTTTGTTCAACTGAACCAGAGATTTTGAACGCTTTGCGTCCAAAGTTGGCCACATTGCACGAAGAGTGCGACAAACCGTTGCTGTGGTCCATCTCAGCCCGGCTCGAGCTAAGCTGATTTTTCTCACAGCTAGTTTATAGGTGGCTAAGGGCATTCCCATTCGGGTTAAGTGGGGTGTCCTTTCCACTTCGGTTCCCTGTCTAGCAAGCTCATCTGCCCTACAGTTTCCTCTAATCCCACTGTGTCGAGGAACCCAACACAGTGTTATATCAAACTGAGTGGCAGTCTCACACAGAGACCTGCGGCAGTTCAGAAGAGTCGTGGATGTTGTGACGACAGAATTAAGAGCCTTGAGGGCCGCCTATTCTTATTCCGCATATTCTTATGAGATATATTATTTATCCTCAACCATTCGAGAGCCTCCCAGATCGCAGTGACTTCCGCTTGGAAGACGCTGCAGTGGTCGGGTAGACGAAGAGAGGTAT
The DNA here is from genome assembly GCA_949987705.1 of Thereva unica. NCBI lineage: Eukaryota > Metazoa > Arthropoda > Insecta > Diptera > Therevidae > Thereva > Thereva unica. The sequence continues at coordinate 26,322,451 of OX465281.1, read as the reverse complement.
TTATATTTAATGCCTCGGAAAAAATACCAGAGCCTACACTATTCACAATTTTTGAGCCATCTGTGAAGATACATAATGACCCAGTTGGGATAACACCATCTGTCCAGTCATCTCTGGCCGGAATGATGGTATTGAAACCTTTCTCCAAGGTCCACGTAGGTGTAGTATAATCTAGGTTGTTCGCAGTGGTGGCGAATTTCCTAAGGATGGATGAATGGCCATATGAATATGGAGTCCATCCAAGAGAAGCCTTTGTCCTGGCAGCCGTCCAGGCTGCCATTTGTTCGGCGTGCATATCCAAAGGGGTAAGATGCAATAAGACATCCAGCGCAGCTGTAGGGGTGCTTCTCATTGCACCACTGATACACAGCTCAGCTGTTCTTTGGACCCTTTCCAGTATCTTACGATACGTAATCTTCTGTAATGCAGTCCACCATACCGATATGCCATGCATAAGTATAGGTCTGATTAAGGCTGTATAGAGCCAGTGGACGATGCGGGGTTTAAGGCCCCAGTTGACTCCGATCGTTCTCTGGCATAGGAAGAGAGCTGTTTTGGCCTTATTTGCTCTTTCTATAAGATTCGTAAGTAACTAATTATAAATCGCGACGTGTTTGCACAAGAGCATTAATCCGAATGGCTGGACAAGAACATTAATTCCGAATAGCACGACAAAAGTATCTCTTGTGGTGAAGTCTTGTACTAATGATGTGAGCAAGGCTGCCACACTTATTTGAAATTTACGCCATCTATCGGGAAATGGCCACAAACTTCTTTCCACACTAATATTTTGGTTTAAAATAAGAGTTTGTTTCGAAACGTTCATTTGCACAGAATTACAATTAATTTGAATCAACACTAAAAATTAAAAAAATGTATTCCCAAAATTCCCGGATAACAACACCCAAAATATGACAAAATCGAGAAGTGACAAACCGCCACATTAGAACCACATCAACCGAAAACTATTACCCGAGATTTATGTGCGGAGCCCCACTTGAAGGCTCCCCGGCGCTTCACCTTTCTGCATAACTCGCAAACTTCGCATGCCATAATAAAGCCATAAAAGCCATTTTCCAGGTGAATTTATTATCCTTCAAACGGTTTGCGAACGTCCTGGGTGCTGCCATACGAAAATTATAATTTTTTCCACATTTAAGTCGAGCCCGATGGTGATTTGCGCAATTTTTCTGCCACATAAATCGTCTCCTGGCATCAGACAACAACCTTACATCGGACTGCGTTACCTGGTTGATAATTTAAAGGTGGGCATTCCGGTGTAAAAAAAAATTGATATGTTAGTAGATGATGGGCGAAGATAATAGGCGCCCTTGAAACGGTCGTTACGGCTCCTTTGATGGCACTTAGGGCTTTCAGTTAGGAGTCAGTGTTCTGAAGAGGCCGTCTTTAAGTCATTCACAGGCCACCAAATAACACACTGTCACGGGCGGTGATGTAAGGAAGGCATTGATTAGCCCCACGGAATAATTCATTTTGTTTTGAGGACACCGCAATTAACGGAAAAGTGTTTTGACATTGCTCGTTGGGATTCTACCGAATGTGGAATATTATTACACTTCTCTTCACTTATTTATGGGGGTTTTAAGATTTGTTTACAAATTGTTGTCTAATAACTGTGATGGCATTTCAAATGTAAATAAAACAATAAGGATGTGTGCGTTTTAAACTCTCGTTTTGGATAATTGGTTCGGTCTAATAGTTTCCACTTAGTGCTTTCATAAGCGAGGTGACCTTGTCGGTCGTATAGATATCCTTAAAGAAGCAAGGCTAGACTGACAACGGACGTTGACACCAGATAGACACCATCCTAGCAAGGGCCCCAAGGAATCTGAATAGGAGTAGCTCTTGTCGTGAAAAATGCTTTCAACACCGCTAGACGAAACAAGACCGTTGAGGCGTTGATGCATCGAAGTACCTAGTTTGCACCCTTCGCTGCGAGTCAGACTAGGGAGTAAGCGAGTACAGTACCACTAGAAGAGGCTTCATCCTAGGCGTGTTGATCAACATGTACGATGAAGTACTGACGCTACACTAACCAACAAGCAGAAAAACTAGGCTGTGGCGCTATTGGAAGGCCTATTTCAGAAACATCTCATCACTGGTGTTGGAAAATGGTTGACGTTCGACAATCGGAAGTGACAAAGCTCATGGACAAGGGGTAGTGATTGACGTCGAAAAAGGCGATGCTTATGTGTGTGGAAGGCAATAGTCCACTATGAGGTGTTTCCAGTTGGTCAGACGACGATTGATTGTCATCTGCACTATGGTCAACTAGAGGGATTACTTCAGACGAAAATGACCCGAAGTGAATAATAGGAAAGTTGGTATCTTTCATCGCTACAACGCCCGACATTTCTTTAATGACCTCTCCAAAATACGGTTAGCCGTAAGGTCCAGACACAGCACCCTTTGACTATTGCTTGTTCCGATCTCTGCAGAACTCCCTCGAAGAAATTGAGTAGTTGCTAGAATGACTTCTGGGGTCACATCTGTTCGTCAAGGCTTGAGCATGAGATATTTTACACTAAGAGCCTGGGTAAACTTTGGACCAGTATGATAAGGCAAATAGTTCGTGCAGAGGTTTAATTAGAGGTGAGGCATATTTCTAGGTGCAAATGGTGCACTCGCACCGGGCGCAATGAGACGTGGGCGAAGTTTCGGTGTTTTTCATAAATTTGCTCATTTGTTGTCCCTGCATTTTCGAGTGCAAGGGAAAGCGTGGTAATTTTACTTCCGTTCGTGAAGAAGCTTACCTGAGATTTTACTTTAGAGATTCGTATAAAAATTCTGCCCATGTAAGCTTTTACCCTCCAAGATTATACTCCAAAAGTGAAGGAACGGACCGTCGAGTTCGAGAATCAGAAGTAAAAATTCAGGAAACTATCAAAATTATTTCTGTTATCCACAGAGTGTTATTCACTGCTATCAAATAGCTGATGGGGTGGGTACAGCTTGGCATACTGCACCGGGCGCAAAAAACCCAAACGCCGGCCTTGCACACGAGGCTAGTTTTGCAAAGCTAGGGTAGAAAGTCAGTTATTCTAAGCTGCCCCGTATCCTATCATCAAGCTGGGGTTGTTTACATGATGAAAAGAAATTTGAAGCCAGTATCTTTGGAGTGCAGTGATTTTTGTTTAGCGGTCAGAAAAACAAAAGGTGTCGTCACTGTACACTTGCTCGGATACTAGCTTCACCGGCCAGTCGAACGTAGTAGATAAGCCATGATCGTAAAATCAGATGTCGGGGCGCTACGAACCCAAAGAATAGAACCCATCCTATGTAGATATATAAAATGGGCGTTCTAACGCAAAATCCCATAAGGTTTATACCGGTGGTCTAGATTAGTTGAACTGCGATGCGCCTCTGATAAGCTTTCACAATGGACGAGCTTTTGAACTCCGCTGTGACTTGGCTGAGCTTTGGTTGAACTTCGCTGTGTCTCGGATGAGCTTTCGAGGTGTGGGTCGAATCCGCTTTGAGCGGGGCCTTGCTGATCCTGGTTTCGATGCATTATCTCCAATTTTTGGTTGGCGTACAAGTTAAGCTTACGCAATATAATTAAGTTAACAATTGTGGAGCCATGAAAAGTTTTCAATAACAATAGTTATATTCCATTTATGCTGGGATTCATGCACCCTCTGTCTTTGGGCGGGCTTTCATGCTGGGGAGAACTTGAGTGTTATTTTGCTGAGTCGCGAGAAGTACTACGTAAAAAGAGGTGCTACGTAAAAAGAGGTAAATAATGTGATATTTAATTTGGACTACTATCACTTGACTCGAAAAACCAACGGCTTCCAAGATAACCGCAAAAAACATAACTTTCAATAAAAAAAGCACCAAAACTACGTTCGACAGACCAGACAGTCATACCAGACCAAACCTCGGTTCTTTTGTTATGGATATCGGAGTTTAAGTTTTTGCTTCAGAAACACACGGCCCGGACTGAGAATTGGAAAAATCCATAAGCTCTATCGAACGGGGTTTCAGATGGTTATGTTAAGCTCAAGGTGGGTAAAACCTGAAGATGGGCTATTATATATTTTATGGTAAGCCATGTGATCCCTAACTTTGACAACGATAATCCTATGGGAAGAGAGATTCCCATGAAGTCCATGAAAATTGCAAAAATCACTACGAAATTTTTTGTAATGGGGCTTCAGCTGCGCAGGTTTAATCGCTACAGGGTTATTTTTCCGCAAAACAGAGTTTAATATTATTCTTTCCAGATTGACTAGGTCCGTAAAGGCCTCCTCATTGGCATATCCCTCTTGATATCCGTGCTGATAGGAACCGAGTGATTAGATAGGGACCTTTTATTTCTTTGCGAATCTTGTAAAGGATTAAAATAGGATGCCACCAAACGAACTGCTACAGAGCTAGGCAACGATCTCAGGGAATGAATAGAACAACTTCCCAGCGGGAAAAGGAGTGCTCCAAGAGCCATCTTGGAGCGCACCAAAAGGAGCATAGAGTGCTCCCGTTGCCATACCCGTTCTATATTCTTTTTAACATTGCATGTCATTGCGAGGGAGCATACGTTTTTATGCTCCCAAAAACGCGTTGTTGGAGCATTATAAAAAAGCTTTTTAAAAAAGAAATATTCATGGGCGCCTGTGGGTATGTGATCCGGTATCGAAAAGCTTTTATTTTGTTTATCTTTCGCAATTGCCTTTTTCTTTCCAAGCCCGAGAGTGGCTTTACCAAAGCAGTCCCCCGACTAAACTCTATCAACTTCCAAAGCTGCTTGTCCTCCGTATCGAACGAAAGCCGGGCTATTGAGTTTGCTAATGTCACATTTTATGGGCATGAAGATAATTGCCCGTTTTCTTTTTTTATATAAAATTTATGAAAACTCCAAGAAAGCTCCCTTGAGAGTGCTCCAAGTGCACTCCCCTGTGCATCGCTCCCAATTTTTCCCACTGGGTTCATAGAGACCCTGTTTCTTAAGACTCACCACTTGATCGTTAACACATACTGCTCCATTCATTTATTACCGCAAATATTGTTAACTATTCACAAACAACTAAATCATGTTCTAAGGCCAATAACAAAACCCCCGTCCCTATACAAATTGGCAGCACTGACAGCCAAAAATGAATAATAAAATACTGCTTCTGTCAGGCAGAGCTATAAAACCGCCCCAATTTCTACCGCACCCCAGCAATTACTTTCTTCGTCACCAATTTAACAGCTCCTCCCTGCTGGAAACCAAATTAATCTTGCCAAAGTAACGGCCTTTTATCAAAATTAAAAATAATTTATGGCAACCCTCTTTCTTGGCAAACAGTGCCCTTTGCCCTTCTACGCTTCGGCATAAGTCAAAACCCCATTTTCTATTCGTTGCCATTAAATCAAAATACATAAATCAGCATGAAGCCACGCTTTAAATTTGCACCCTTCGACCTTAGGGGTTGAAGATTTTCCTTTATTTTTTTTTTCTTATTTTTTTTTGGATAAGATTGAAGGAAAGCGCCCCGCTCTGCCACAGGTCACCGAGCAGTGCCGCAATATGAAGTCTTGTCATCTGAAATTCAGGGTGAATTTATGTCAGCCAACGGGGCATATGTTGGCAGGCTATATGCAAACTTTTTGGGGGGCTGAAACAAGTTTAAAGGAAGAAAGAAGCAACCACGTGGTAAGCGATTAGGGTGGGGGGTGTTAAAAGTTTTCTCCTCGAGCCGCCACCATAAAAAGGAGAAAAATGTTCGCAAATATTCAAAATAACACTAAATGGCCCCAAATCACCCCCAGGGGCAGAACGGGGTCCAGGTACTGGAGCATCACAAATGCGATGTTTTCAGGATGAGATCTTTATTCGGTGGGCGGGGGGCGGACGAGGGCCCAGAAATGCTGTGTATTTTGTTGTTGTTTTGTTGCTTGTGCTCCTTGGCGAAAAGGTGCAAAAGTTTCACGTAAAAAGAAAATAAGTTTTCGCCGACAGATTTTCTGTGTTGTACATTTCGATGGATTCCCCTTGTTTCACCTTGAGGCTCGAGGCCATAAATTCTTTTGAAAAACATCGCAGCAAGTCGAGATTTTAAGGCTGCTTCACCTTCGGCGCCGACCCCGATGACGACGTGTTTTTCAGAACTTCCACTAAATAAGATCCGAGGGGGAGGGGTTGCCAATCCTCCCTTGGGGCACTCGGCGACTTGTCGTCGTTTCCTGGCCGTTAGTGTGTTCCCTTGACCCCTACCGGCACCCCCGCATCGACCTGGACTAAACAGAGGAATTGGGCCAAGCACCTTGTCTCTTTATAGTACATTCCCAGAAACGGCCAAGAACAAATAGAGAGGGTAAGATAGAGGGGGACGATAAAGGGGTTGGTTATTTGCTTCCCAGTTTTTATCGCTGCGGCACGTATCCACACTATTCGAATGTTTATCTCCAGCCAAGGCCCTATCTTAATTACGGTGTTATTGTCGATAGCCGCACGTATTTGTAGACATTGCATGGGGCTGTGATATTTAACTTTAATGGGGCGGACTCTGATAGAAAGACCCTAAGTGTTTAGGGGTGTCCCTTTTATGCAAACAGGAAGGAGTTCTATCCTTAAGGGAAATGACATCGTCACAATTTAGTCGGAATCTGTTGCCACACCGATAACTTTGTGTGTCCCCCTTAATCTTTTCGTATGTTTCCAAGGGCAAGGACGCGTGCAAAAGGACACATGAATGTTGTTTGCATAATGAGCAGCAGCAGCATAGCTATACCCGGAATATGCTATGTAGAGGTGTCTCTGGGCTGGAATCCTTTCTTTTGTTTATTTTTGATGTGGAATGCCACCCTTTTTGCGTCAGTTCGTGACAGGACAGCGGATAACAAATTATAGGGGGCTCAGATGGTGAAGGCATTAATACAGAAGATGATGAATGGTTCTCTGTATGAATTTTGTTAACGTATATCAGGAATTTTCGTTTTGGAGGCACGAATAGTTAAACTGAATTGTTTTTTTTTGTGTTTGAATCTAATATTATGTTTAGATGGAGTAAACCTAACTAGAAAAAATACGCCTTAACTACAGTGAAAATGAATTTAGTTTCCTTATTCATTCAAGTTAGGTTCTTTCAATGCACCAAACAATTACACATTTTTAAACAATTGAACTAAAAAGCAACAAAGTAACTCTGCATTGGCAGTATACAAAGAGAAAGACCCATAGGCAGACCGAGAAAAGGTGAACGAATCAGTTGTAGCGGACATGGAGTCAGTAGGTAATGGGACACTGTGGCCTGGGAACCAGATGTCAGGATGTTGCAGTGGGCGGAGTAATAGGTGATAATTACATGTTATTATCACCTGTTAATTACTTAGATAGAGGTGGTAATATCACATATTACTACACAAACTGTTACCGCCAGTCCTGCTTGCTGGTTCCCGGATCCAAGTGCACCATTACCCACTAGAGTCGCTTCTTCATACATTAAACTGGAGATATTCAGCCGGGGATCGAGATGATTGCAGAAAAAGATGCCAAAGCTCTGTAGGCTGATTATTCGAAGTAGGTCAGATGGTCAACATGGTAGGCCCCTCCTTCAAGGAAGCATGGCCTTTTGGTATACGGACGGCGCCAATAACGGGGTAGCACTGGGGTATATGGCCCAAGGAGCAAAATATCCATGGCTCTGGTCACTACCCCCACTGTTTTCAGGCCGTCCAGGTGCGTGCTAAGACTTGTACCGCACCGTCCAGGTGCGTGTAGACTTGACCTGTTATTACAGCTCCAAATAGCTCTAATGCTGGCCATAAAATCTCACAGGGTGCTCTGTCCTGGATTGCCTCCTATCTCTGAAATACCTCAGCATGAACAACAATGTGACGCTGATGTGGATTCCGGCCCACGAAGATCACATTAGTAATTAAATTACCGGCAGCCTGGATAGAGTAGGGACAAACTCATCTCTTATCAGTCCGGAGCAACGAACGAATGTAAATTGAGAATGGGATCGACAAGCTGTTTCTTCATAGCTGCACAAGGACCCAGGGTGCCCGTCAAGCTAAAGGATTCATTCAAATCGAGGTGAGCAAACTTTTAAATTTCAAGAGGCGGGAGCTAAAAGCAATAACAGGTCACCTGACGGGCCCGTGTTCACTCAATTATCATCTAAGCAGAATAGGACTGGTAGTTGATTGTAGCTGCCGATTCTGCAGGGCAGCTCCCGAAATTGTGGAGCAGTTCCTGTGTGACTGTGACGTTACAGCAAGGAAGAGATTGAGTCTCCGCCATTGTGGCCTCCCTAATCCCAGGGAGATTCGGGATATAAACACTAAATCAATTTTAAGCAATATTATATGGAAGGGCAGCACGGACACCAATGATAGAGGGGAAGTTATTTTTAACTACCTACTGAACACCAACCTTGCTATTTGTAATAAAGGTAATGACCCCACCTTTGTTACCAAGAACAGAGAGGAAGTTCTGGACATCACCCTTGTCTCGGACTGCCACTCCGACCGAATAGTGGTCTGGAAGGTTTTGAAGGAACACTCCTTTTCAGATCATAGATTTATAGAGTTCCAACTGCAGGACTCGAGCCCAGCCACCCCTTCCAAAATAAAAAACCTTCAAAGGACAAATTGGGGCTACTATACTAGGCTTATCGCAAAAAACCTTGCCCCCAAGCCTCCCTTTATTCCCAAAAACCGGGAACAACTCGACAGCATTGTGGACATTTTCACGAAACAATGCACTTACGCCATTAATAAAGCTTGTCCGAACAGGCCACATAAAGAGGCTTCCAAACCCCCATGGTGGTCTCGCGAACTTGAGACACTCCGAAAAGAGTGCAGAAAAGAATTTAATTCAGCGAGACGCAGCAACAGCGAAACCGCCTGGGGCTGCTATAAGTCAAAGCGGAATAGATGCAAAACGGCAATAAGGAAGGCCAAACGTACCTCCTGGGCTACCTTTTGCAGTAAAATCGGAGACCTCAAGGCTGCGTAAAATATTAACTAAAGCGCCAACAATGCTTAGTTATTTACGCAAGGAAGACGGCGATTGGACCGACTCAAGCAGGGAATCCCTGAAACTACTTATGGACACCCACTTCCCGAGTAGTACTACAGTTGATACAACTATCACGATCAACTCTTCAGCCTCACAACAGCTGATCAGATCTATCATAAGTAGAGCAAAAATAAAATGGGCTGTAAACACCTTCCAGCCCTACAAATCACCAGGCCCTGACGGCATAGTGCCGGCACAACTGCAGCACACTCTTAGTTATATTATGCCCTGGTTGCAAACCATGTTTACCGGGTGCCTCCAAAATAACTGCATTCCCTCAGTTGGAAAGAAGTTAAAGTAGTTTTTATACCCAAGGCAGGAAAAGCCTCCCACGTAACACCCAAAGACTTCAGGCCAATCAGCCTATCATCCTTTCTATTAAAGACTCTGGAGAGGCTATGCGAAATATATCTGAGGCAGACCATATTGACCTCGGAACTCTCTGGCGCACAACACGCCTATACAAAGGGCAAATCTACTGATACTGCTCTTCACTCACTGGTCTCAACCATCAAGGTTAAGGAATATACATTAGTAGCATTTCTTGACATTGAAGGAGCATTTAACAATGTTTTGCCGAATGCGATTACCCTGGAACTTTGGGGGGGCGAACGGCTAACAAAGATCTCGGAAAGTGGTGACACCCGATTTGTCACTTCTATTAAAATCCGAAGAGATCCACTGCAATCAAACACCAAGCAGACCTGTTAGCAAGTCCTAATCCCACCTCCCCGCGGTGCCCCCTGGGGTACTTCTTCGGAAGGAGCTAACGGGAGAGGGGCGAATGGCGAGCTCTCTGCGCCACAAAACAGAGCTTTTAAGTCGGTTGGGCTGAGGGTTAGCAACCCGCTCCCATAAAAAACACTATTGCTACGAATCGGCAAACAGTGCCTCGGAACCGGATGGACAACACGACGACGACCTTTGCTTTTCGAACAAGGACACGAATCGGATCATGGAATGTGAGAACAATGCTTGCTGAGGGACGGCTGGATGAAGTCCTCAACGAGATGAATCGATATAAAATCAAGATCATGGGACTGAGCGAGACCAGATGGCCCGATGCGGGGGAACATATCTGCCCAAATGGCGAGTCCTTCTTATATTCTGGGAGAAATGAAACTGAAAGCCGTAGGAGTGGTGTTGGCGTAATACTCACCAAAGAAGCCAGGGCTAGCCTCATTAGCTGGTCACCAGTTTCTGAGAGGATTATTACCGTGCGCCTACGTACCAGGCTAAGAAGTACTACGGTAGTTCAATGCTACGCTCCAACCGAAGACGCAGAAGATGACATCAAAGACGAGTTCTACATGCGACTGAATGAGGTTTTTCGCTCTATTCCAAGGGGAGACATCATTGTATTAATGGGTGACTTAAATGCACAAATCGGTCACGGCAACACCGGTCTTGAACAAATAATTGGAAAACAAGGCCTAAGCCAAGTTACCAATAACAATGGTGAGCTTTTCGTTGACTTTTGTTCTTCCCATCAACTTATGGTAGGTGGAACTTACTTTTGTCACAAGAAGATACATAAAGAGACCTGGGTATCGCCCGATGGTAGAACGAGAAATCAGATAGATCATGTGGCCGTCAGCCGCAGATGGAGAACCATTCTGGAAGATGTCAGGAGCTTCAGGGGAGCGGACACTGGAAGCGACCACCATTTGGTAGTAGCAACTATTCGCCTTAGAATCGCTGCAATCAGAAACTTTCAACGTGAATCTATAAACCGTAGACGGTTTAACGTTGACCTCTTGCGGGAGACCGCTAAAAAGCGAGAATTTGCTGGAAACCTGCAGCAAATATTAAACCAGCAAACCGTTTCTGACGACACAAATATTGAAGACCTGTGGAGTACAACAAAGGGCGCTATATTGACGGCTGCGGAAACGAGCATCGGTTATGTCCAGAGAAACATGCAACATTGGATCTCGGACAGCACCTGGCAAAAAATAGAACGCAGGAGGGCCCTCAAAAATAACATAAACTCTACAAGCGACCCGGATAGACGTCACCAACTTGAACGGGAGTACTCTCAATTACACCGAGAGGTAAAGAGAAGTGTCCGGCGTGATAAAAGGCAGCAGATAAACGAGCTCGCAGAAAAAGCGGAAAACGCGGCAAACACAGGCAACAGTAAAGTGCTGTACCAAATTACTAAACAGCTCTCGGGAAAGCACTCTACTAAAAAGCATGCCGTTAAGAGTGCGGATGGAAGGCTGCTGTGCAGCGACGAGGAGCAGCTCCAAAGATGGAGAGATTATTTCTTCGCCGCCCTGAATGGCTCACTCACACAGGAACCTCAGGAAAACAGCAACAATTCACAGCCGATAAGAATCAACACCCGGGCCCCATCCAAGACGGAAATAGTAACCGCAATTCATGCGATGGCCAATGGTAAAGCAGCTGGAAAAGATGGCATCCCGCCAGAATTGTTGAAAGCCGACTCAAGCCTCATAGCAGATGCGCTTCAGCCAATCCTCGAATTAGCATGGAACACCTGTACCTTTCCGGAGGATTGGACGGAAGGTATCATAGTCAAAATACCCAAAAAGGGGATCTAACAATATGCGACAACTGGAGAGGCATCTGTCTATTATCTACTGTGGGTAAAATCTTGTCCCACACTATACTATCAAGAATAAGAGAGGCAGTAGATCAAACGCTTAGAAGGCAGCAGGCCGGATTCAGGAAGGGCCGTTCATGTATAGATCACATCAACACCTTAAGAATAATAGTGGAACAGTCTACTGAATTCCGATCCCCCCTTTACCTTGCTTTCGTAGATTATGAGAAAGCGTTCGACTCGGTTAATAGGAGCTTTATATGGCAGGCATTACGGCGACGTGGACTGCCGGATAAGATAATAGAATTGATAAAAGCCCTATACAACAATTCCAAATGCAGAGTTCTCCATAACGGAAAATTATCCGACAGCTTTGAGGTGAGTTCAGGAGTACGACAAGGATGCTTACTATCCCCATTACTATTTCTTATAGTAATAAATGACATTCTTGTTGGCGCTCTAGATAGTAGAACAGGCGGCATACAGTGGGGTTTGCTAGATCGCCTTAAGGACCTCGACTACGCAGATGATATCTGTTTGCTGGCCCACAGACATCAGGAGCTAAAAAACATGTTAAACAATTTGGCAACAGAAAGTAGTCTAGCAGGCTTAAGGCTGAATCCGAATAAAACCAAAGAAATGCGGATAAATGCAAACACACTTGAACGAACTGCGCTGAATAACCGTGACGTGGAACTGGTAGATAAATTCTGCTACCTCGGTAGTATTATTACCGAAAATGGTGGTGCAGAAGAAGACGTCAGTTCCAGAATAAATAAAGCACGAAGCGCATATGCATGCTTGTTCCACATATGGAGATCAACGGAGATCTCAACCAACACCAAATTGCGGCTGTTCAACTCCAACGTTAAGGCAGTTCTTTTATACGGTTGCGAAACATGGAAAGTCACCCAATTCATCACAGGGCGCCTACAAGTCTTCATAAACAGATGCCTACGTCGTATCCTAAAAATCCGCTGGCAAGATAGAATTTCAAATGAAGAGCTATGGCGCCGTGCCGGCCAAGAAAGGATAGACGACCAAATCAGGCGAAGGAAATGGAATTGGGTTGGCCACACCTTGCGACGCGATAACGAAAATCTAGCCAAACAGGCCCTTGACTGGAACCCGCAAGGATCCCGTCGAGTTGGAAGACCTAGAACAACGTGGAGGAGAACCCTACTAGCAGAGGCCGCAACTACTGGGAGATCCTGGTCAGAGCTAAGAGCTGTCGCGCAAAACAGAGTCCGCTGGAGGGCAACTGTTTCCGCCCTATGTCCCACGAGGGATTAAGGGGCACATAGAGATAGATATAGAGATTACCCTGGCCTTGACAGAACATGGGATCGAGACATCGTTGGTGTCTCTTATCCACCAAATGCTTACTGGCAGGATGGTGAGCTCGATCTTGGGCGATAGCTCGGTCCGAAAGGCCGTAAATAGAGGCACTCCGCAAGGAGGAGTACTCTCCCCGCTGCTATGGGTCGTAACTATGAACCAGCTGTTGCGACGCATGCAGGCAGAGGGACATGACGTCCTGGCGTACGCAGATGATGTTGTTATCATCAAAAAAGGAAAATTTCCTCAAGTCCTCTGTGATCTCATGGAGGCAGCGCTACAAACCCTCTCAAGCTGGACTGCTACCCGCGGACTCAGCGTTAACCCAGTAAAAACGGAGCTGGTCCTCTTCACAAGGAGGTATAAGACCTCTCCGTTAACACCCCCCGGATTAACAATGTTAGGCTCAAAATTAACAACAGTGCCAAATATCTGGGAGTAATCCTGGACAAGAAGCTCCTCTGGCATGAAAACACAGAAGAGCGCATTAAGAAAGCAAACATCGCGCTTTTCGCCTGCAAAAAATCCATTGGTAAGAAATGGGGCTTCTCTCCTTACATTGTGCGATGGATCTACACAGCGATCGTCCGCCCAATTCTCCTTTACGGGGCTTTAGTGTGGTGGCCAACTCTGAGTAAATCCACCGTGTTAAACAAATTACAGAGAGTACAAAGATGTGCGGAGTTATGCATAACAGGAGCACTTCGCTCCACTCCTACAGAGGCCTTAAATGTTATGTTATACCTCCCTCCTTTAAATCTCGTGGCAAGGGAAAGCGCAACCATCGCAGCCCTTAGAATAAAAGAATCCGGTTTCTGGACTGGAATCAGGGGAGGGCACACGAAGGTACTGAACTCAGTTACTATCACCACAAAAACAGACTTCTGCATTCCCGAAATTACCTTCAAGAGGAACTACGGAGTCCACATCCCTTCACGTCGTGAATGGATAAATAGACCACATAGGTTTCAGGATGCCATAAACGTTTTTACTGATGGCTCTAAGCTCGAGGGTCGAGTGGGAGGAGGAGTATTTTCCCCAGAACTTGGGATTGAAATCTCCTTCCGACTTCCCGATCACTGCAGTGTATATCAAGCGGAGATTCTAGCCATACAAGAAGCTGTTTTGCAAATTAACCAGCAAGGCGATGGGAACCGGACTGTCTACATCTTCTCAGATAGTCAGGTAGCTCTGAAAGCCCTGCGCTCCTGCACAAACAGCTCTAGAACTACCTCTGAATGTCGCAGATCTCTTAACGAGATGGCTCAGCAGTTCAGGACCCTCCTCGTTTGGGTGCCCGGTCACCGAAATATAGAGGGAAATATTGTAAAGCTGACGAACTGGCTAGGAGAGGCACGACCGCTACTCTCCTTCCAGAAAAGGAAAGAGTTGGTATGCCTTGGGCCTCCTTTAAACTCCGATGCAAGCAACACACAATCACACAAGCGAAAAAGCATTGGAGGGATCTTAATAAATGCACTTTGGCTAAATTAACCTGGCCCTCCTATGATCTCAGGCGAACTACCTTATTACTGAGCCTTGGGAGACAAGAACTCTCAGTTATAGTGGAAGTCTTAACCGGACACTGTCTGATAGGGACGCATGCGATGCTAAGTGTGTGGGCTTGAACCAAAAGCTCAGCCATATCTAACCTAACCTAACCTATATGGAAGGTTTTTATCAACGAAAATAGGTCAAAGTGTTCGCTAGGGTACCCCGAAACAAGAATAGAAATAAGCTGTTAAAGATATAGGAAGAAGAATAATCTGATCAATTGGATCTTTCTTTTTCACTAAAAGGTGTTGACATCTGTGGAAAACTGGTAGCGGACAAGTGCGTGCGTTAGTTCTTTAATAGGCCGCCAGTTTTCACTGGTAGGTAATTTTCGTGCTTGCGTTCCTTGTCGTCTTTAACACATAACCACAAATCTAAGTGAGCAATGGCATATTCCGTTCAGCATTTAAAGGGGGCATGCCTCATGTAGCGTGTGGGCGCCATGTAGTTTGTGGGGCGTGCCGAAAGAAGGATTTCCTCGTAGATTCATCATGAGGATTCGATATGGCAAATGAGGGGCATACCGAAAAAGGGATTTTCCTTTAGATTCCTCATGAGTACCACACAAACAAAAATCAGCGATACTGAAGTGAGGTGTGCCTTACCAGTTTTTTATGAGGGCTTTATGAGGCGAACTACATTACAAATGAAATGGCGTAATCCCAATATCAGCCTTTACGTATTCAGACAGCTTTTTTAAAAGCCTTAAAGTGTTAAACTTAAGCTTTTATTTGATTCATACAAAGCTTTAGGTTTTGTACCTGCCTTGCTTCATATTTCAAGCAATCATGTTGATGAACCTGAAGGGTGTTATTCAGCTTACTCAATAGATCGGTTCTCGTTCGATTACGGAAGTCAAACAGCATTGGATGTCATTAGTACTCGGTTGGGGGACCACTTTTGACACCAACGCTGTTCTCATATTTCCCCCCCAAATATCTCTAATTTCCCCCTATTTTATCCATTTTTAAAAATCGGACAGTAATCATTTTTCCTTACTGTCCTTCTAAAGGAATCCACACATCCACCAGTGAGGCTAGCAATTTTTGGGCCCCATCTGTAGCTACTCGAACTGCCAGTTGCGATGTTTGTTGTATGGTTCTGTTGACGGCTATGGGAAATGCGGCAATGTAGAAAAAGATTGAAGTAGTATTAACTGTTGCATTGCGTTATTGTACTACCGCACGCACACAAGTTTTTGTCTCCAGCTGGAGTCACTTGAATCTATTAAACACTCAATGGTCCGTATACCTCAGATTTGTATGCCAGTCTTGGTTAATCAAATGAGACGGATCAAGAATATACGATTTGTGACAATTAAGTAATGAGACTGATTATATTGCCGCGATTGTGGTAACCCTGCGACCTTGAAATTCCCTTTCCCTTCTCTCGACATCCTTCCCCTCTCCATTGATATATTTGCCATCGCTCTAGCTTGTTTAGTTCGCCTGCTCTGTCGTGTTGAGTAAACGTGTGTTCGTGGTGCTCGTCACGAAAATGGAAAAACGAAATCAAGAACAACGCGTCGCGATAAAATTTTGCGTCAAATTGGGCGAAACAGCTTCGGAAACGATCGAACGATCAAGCAGCGTGGGATCGTTTTCCACTTGTTCCAAACAGTCTTCTGCGACGGTCATTCGATGCTGCTTTCGCTCCTCGGAAAGGCTCCTTGGAACCATCTACGCGCACAACTTTCTCATCCCTAAATCGTCGGTTAAAATTTGTCTGACTGTTTCACGGTTCATACCCAGTTCCGTAGGTATGGAGCCCAAGCGCCCGGTGTGTTTTATCGAAATCCAATGGTCTAGGGCCATACGAATCCACTCTGTAGTACCTTAGGGAAAACGAAAGAATAACCTCTGTCTCTATTTTCACCACGGAAAGCGACTTAAACTTTTGAGGTCTTCGCGATCATGCGATGTGATAGAATTTGGCTTCTGGGATTTCTTCATTTGAAGACCTTTGCCTATTATACTGTCTTTCTCTAGTTAGGTAAAGGTACAGGCAAACAGGGATGGAGTCTCCCACACTACCACCGGCGACGCGGCAAAGGTCTGATAATGAAAAGGCATATAGCAAAGGTAGGTAGACTTATAGCAAAGGTAGGTTATATGCAACGACCAACGACACTAAGGCTCCATATACTACCATGAGCCTTGCGGAAACAACATATGAATCCACAAAGTCTGAAGCTGATTAACAGAGATGTACAAAAATTGGTCATCAGAATGTCCGTATGCTGGTGCCAATGGAGTTTCACATCCCACGTGTTTGGCTTGTTGTGAGAATCCTAAAGCTTCTCCTGTAAGGATCTGTGGGAATCGCCTACAACTTAATCAATAAAGTATGCCACTTCAATGATCAAGAATGCAATCCAACAAGATCGCTGATCGGTGAATGATCTTTTTCCATTTCCAGTATTTTCCCCACTCGGTCTCAAATCCGACATGCGACCGTAAGTGACCGCCAACATAGGTCATTACAGACCAATCTGGTGAATCCTGATATTATCAGTTTCATCGTGAATGGTACCAGAACCGTTTCGTTGAAATTGACACTATCTTACTAGTTGGAGACCGAGTTAAGGGCTTTTCGCATGCGTTTTGATGTGGTGTTACCTATTTCACCAGTAACCTCGATGATAGCATCAACTGTACTATCTTGGATGAAGAAGTTTTTGGCACGGAGTAGTTCTACGAAAATCTCCCCGCCCCACAACAAAGGCGATGTAACTTGCCACTTCTATGCTGCCGACCTCTCAAAATCGGTGACTAGTTATCAAAATAGAGTATGCCCTTGGCCAACACTGAGCTATCTAGTGTCTCCTAGACCTCGTCTTTGTATCAAAGAATGTGTTGTCGAAAACTCCATCGATATCGAGGAAAGGAACTAGCGCAATTCTATTATCTAACACTCGTTTTTCAATTTTGAGGACCTGATCGTGAAGGGTAGACCAACACCAAAAGGATTTCTAGAGTCTCTTATCTCCATTTCGACAATATTCTTCATTGTCTTCAAAGCGAAAGACGAGAAACTGATTCGTCTCAAAGATTTACTGTGGTTATAATTGCACCACCACCCCACCTCTCGCCCTTTTGAGTGCAATTCTATCTGCTCTTTGCCATGTCTTCACTTGGCTTGTCATTTGCACAAATTGCAACAAGCATCAAAGACTCCTTTTGCAATGAATTTTGAAGTCACTGAACTGAAGACAGTTCTATTATTCATACAAGGGCATATTGCATCGCGCCAACAACAGTGGAAAGAGCAAATCAGCGCTCTCTCTCATATCTAGAATATGCCACACTGATATGCTAAACTCATGTAAATTTCATTAATGGCAATATTCGGCGAGGGCACAATCAAAGTCATTTCGGCAAACGTCGACTCACTGATATGAAATGAGATAAGGCAGACATTTCCATTTGAATGGATATGTAAATAAACAGAGCTGCTGCATGGGGAATATGGGGAATCCGAGAGTTTAATTACATCCCCATCTATAGATGCACTGTTTGGTTGATAGAGTCATCCGTTCATATTTTTCTAACGTGACGTTGAACATTCACATACTATCTATGATAGAGAATTTTTTACTTCCGGCAGTTCTGAATGGCCCTGTCATATGGTTCGAACATTTCTCTATCAAAAACCCAATGATATTTTTCGTTTCAATGTGGTCATCGCTTCGTTATATTTTCCGAATGATCATCTATTGGAGCTTAAAAGACTTTATCATCCATTCATTCGTATATTTTTCCCTCCATATGTCCATTACTTCTTGAAAAATAGTGAATGTATATCCCAAGTGAATTGTATTGTTGGACATACTCCTGACCTGCTAGAGTAAGAAACATCTACCTTACCGTCTGTATGCCCACGTAAAATCCTTACAAAAGGTTAAATGAACTTGTTCCCAGAGTAGAACGTCTGGACTTGGCTTCAGGGCTGAATGGCGTACACAAACGATGTCCATTTATCACACGACGAAACTTGTCTTAAAGATATATTTTCAGGTTTCATTTTGTTCAAGTGTAGCGAAGCATAAACGTGGTGTGTCCTACTTCATCCACGATTTCGTCGGGGTAACATATGACTCTTGCTATCCGTTGGCCGGGGGGATGTTTTTATTCAATTTTCTACAATCAACTAGCTGCTCAAGTTTTGTGTAATTGTTTGAAAACAATCTAAGCCAAAGATTGTTTTAGGTCTAGACCTTCTTCACTCGGTTATCATATGATATGAGAGAAAGTTTGTTATTGGGTTTTGGTTTTGTGAAACGTGATACAGGATAAAAATCGGCTTGTCAAAAGTTGTGATGATATTAAGTTATTGTTGGGTAATGAAGTGCTTAAGGAATTAAAGAGAGAGATTCAAAAGCTTTAGATAGTCTTTCGGTCTTTGCCCCCTCAGATCTACCTCTTTGAGTAAAATTTACCAATAGTTGGATGTTCATAAGATTGCCCTGTTGGGTGTATAAGATTGCCGTGAAGGCATGATGGCGTTTACTTCGATGGAACAATCGCTATACTAGCAACAACGATAGTATTTTGTAAGGGCCCGGCGAAAATAAAAGGCGGCTAAATCGCTAAGGAAAGTGCGATGAGTACGGATAAAGGTCGAGCTACATATATCCATAACCATACGGCGCCGTTGCTTTCCGTGTCAGTGACTTCCGTGATGAATTTTTCACTGACATTTATACAGCACCTATTTCCGTATCAGTGGTTAATTTGCAACGGCATCTGACATTTTAATTTTGAAGTTTGGCCACTGATATCAAGTGCATCATGGAATTCAGCGTTCGTCAGTGTTCGTTCCAGGTGGTTACTTCGGGAAATGGTCGTACAGAAACAAGTTTGAGTGCATTTAAAATAAACTTTACCAAATTTTCCGTTGAATTTAATAAATATTTGTGTTTGGTCCTGAAGGGTACTGAGATCGTCGGTGCCCGACTGCATCAGATGACGCCTTTCTCAATTTGTTTGCATGTAATCATATCGGACCGTTAATTTTTTTCACTGATTATCCCGGTACTGCACTGAAGTTGCCGTCGCGTCACGGATATGTGTGGATCGACTTTAAGTAAATAACATTCAGGTTTTTATTTAGTGATGATCAAAAATGGTCTTGCTCTTGCAAGTTGTTGGACTTGTTATTGTGCAAGACCGGGACCACCAATTCGTCAATATCGATCGTCGAAATATCAGAAGAGATAGCAGCTAAATGCAGTCTCGCGTTGAAATATCTTAAGCCGGCCAAGGGCGGCGAATAAGACTTAAGAAGGAAGTGTTTATTTTCTTAGGCTATGCTAGAGAGCCATAGAATCCGATACACCTAACGGGTGCTTCTCTGGCCAGTGAATTGAGTAACGAGCTTCGACAAAGTCACCTTTGACGCAAAAAACCAGAGACGTATGCGATATTGCTGTTCCGTATGCGATATTGCTCGGGCTATGGAGATGACCTCGTCGTACTAACGGCTGTGGACACAAAGGTCATGGATATGGGCTGGTGAGTTTAGTCTGTAGGAATCTGGCACTACCGTTCAGCGGTGTCTCCTGGCCCTTTCCCTCACCACTCCCTCGTAAAAAAAGTATTTTTTTGAGGCCGCTTTCTAAGCCCCGCCCCAAATAAGGGATTTGTACTCGCAAAGAGGCCGCTCTAGAGCTCGAGCCGATGGAGGTAGGACTTGCACCTCTTAAGAAATCCGAGGCACTGTGATACTTGATTGGCGATTAGGAATAAGCGGTCATCTAGATCGTGTGTATAGCTACGGCCTCTGAAATAGTAACTTCTTCTTTTTCATTCAACGAGAGGCAACAGGTTCAACAGTAGCGTGGTCATCACATGGATCTACTATACTGCATCCACTGAACCTATACGCCAGACCTAAACAAGATTTAGTAGTTAGCCTGGCCGCTCAGACCCCTTTGTTAAAAGGTCTTCTACAGCAATGAGAGTGACTGAATGCAGATACAGTCAAGGGAAAATGATTAAGACTGAAGGCTATACTGACAGATGTCACGAAGGAAACTGTAGGCTACAAACGGACAGGAAATTACAATCGAAAACACAAGGTGTATAGTCATCACACAAGGAGAACAGTAGGTAATGCGTCACTAGAGCCTGGGAACTAGTTGATGAAGGCAGTGAAAGGAGTCCTTGTCCGATAACCCAGGACGATAGGTTGGAATCCATGCTATTTAATCTTTGCTTACAGTAATTCGCAAAGTAAACAACGACACGAATACAACCCTGCTTAACAAATCAAAACAGTTTGCAAATATTCACGGAATAAGAAGATGGTGCTAAGCTAGGACAACCATATTTATAGTCTAGATTTGCTTTTAAGAGAGCTTATAGCTCTGATTAGAAACTCTGAGACTAGTCTATTGAGAGTCAAACTAAAGAACTAACAACACCTTTTGCCGTAAGGAGCGTTATCCCTCTAAAAAAGGTGGACCTTAGGCTGTTGGTGGAATATCTGACTGGTTACTCTGATGAAATACACCGAGCAATTGAGGTCCATACATGTCTTGGTGAACTCCAAGCGTCCAAGCGACGACCAGCTTACTATTGTCATCGACTGGATTCTGTCAATGCATTCCAGCAGCGTCATGAGAAGATCGTCTGATTTCTGATTGTTTGCCAAGTCATTTTATTATTGGCTCATGATGTTAAACTCCTCCACCCCTTGTCCAATCCATGATGTTTCCTCGAAACAATTTTGCCTGGTTTTTCGTAGTTGAATCGTTTGCTATATGTGTCATTAGCTACTGTTTTCGATTTCTCCGAAGTTATGCAGGTGGGAAAGTGGAAAAGTCGAAGGACCGTGGGGCTGGCCGGGATTCGAACCCGAGACCCCTGCGATGGTAGCCAAACGCCTTACTCTCTAGGCTACCGAAGCCCACCTTACCCAAAGGAACCACGCTTTTGCCGATGAACCCCTGTTCTGACGGAGAAAACCTCATCGGGTTTTCCCTATGAAGAACGTCACCCCAGCTACTCGTGAAGAATGTACACTACCCCACTCTTCCTAGAGGCCCACAAATTACGTTGCCCTTCTTGCGGCTACGATATTGGAACGTCTAGGCCTGTCATTGTTGTGAGGAAGTACTTCCAGAATCCACTTCCAGCTGTGAATGCATAAAAGCCGATAACAAGCAAAAGTTTTTCATTCCCAAAAATTGCATCAATCAGAAAAACCACTCCGCAGCGACACTTTGGTCGTATTTTTTCAATCAGTGTCCAAAAAGTTTTGTTATGTTGAACACACATTAATTCCCTCTGTCGTTTTCTCCTACACCCATACAACGTTGCCACACAGCTGCCGAGGGCTTACAATTTTTTGGAAAAGTTTTTCGTTTAAACTATAGGTATGAAAAAAAAAAAAAAAATTCCTTTTCAATTCACAACTGCACAAAAGCCATATGTAAAATGTGTGTTCTCTCTCCCGGGCGATGCATTCAAAAAGTTTGTTAGGTTTTCTAAAAAGGACTTTTTTTTTGCAGGATTATACAAAAATCTCTCAGTCAGACATAAGCAAATTTTCAGGATTGTAAAACTTGTTAAAATTGTACTTCGACAACGTTCTCCCCGACATGACTGGAAATGTGTGGCACAGCCAGGATCTCTCTGGTGCAGGATATATTCTGGGTTAAGTGAGTCTTTCCAAATATAATAATCCGATGACAAGCCTTCAACAAGAACCGCACATTATGTACGTGGGAGAGAGAAATTCTGTTCCATGTGGCACACACACATTATATCAGCCCTGTGAACGGCAACTTTCGCCGCATTCCGACCGCCAATCTTGCTCCTGTCGGGGGTGGAAGGATGTTGTATGATTGAAGCAGCCCCGAATGAAAGTCTGGTTATACTCCAAGAGAATCCGGAACCGCACAATAACTGAACAGGAGAGTGTTGGCCACTAGGATGTTATAGACATGATTTTCACCTTACAACTACCCCCAAACCAACCTCCTTCTCCCTGCTGTTAATAATTTATCAGGCTGAGGTCTACTAAATCCTGAATGTGATGGCTCTCCACGAGAGAGAGAAATGCCAAATTTACAGCGAATTTCCTTTTTGAAAACGGTTTGAAATCCTGTAAGGCAAGCAAGGCTTCATTGAAAATCATTTGATGCATGAAATTTCATTTCTCTCAAGGAGCAGCAGATTTCATCTCTTGCGAACGTAAATTATTTATCGTCAAGAGTCCTTGTTATATAGTGGGTCCTTGAGGAGTATTTTTGCTAGCAGGATGGCCAGATTACCGAGGGGCTGGGCGCAATGCTTTACCTTAATTACACCGTAGGCAGACACGTATATGATTAATTTTATCCTTTAATGGCTTCCTTGAGGATCTTTATGGCCATATCCTACTTTCAGGAAATGCGAATATCATTCCTGAATTGGTGGAAGCGATCCAACGAGCTCAGTAATGACAGACCCTACTTACTAACACTTAACAAGATTGTAGGATATTTTAAGACTAATGTCCTTAATCAACGGGAAAATGATTTCATTCAAGGACATTCGAGACGTCTTTAATATTATTTCCCTTTTATTTTATTTTTTTTTTTTGTGTTGCCCTTCCTCCTTCCAATGTTACGCTTTTTTCCCCAGGAAATAATATATTTTCTGCTCCTTGTCCCAGATGATAAGGATAAGGATGAAAATGTTTGGCTGGTTGTGTCTGTGCGATGATTTCCTTGTAATTTTGATAAATCGTAGCCAATTATTGGCTAAGCTAACTGCCTCATGATTTATGTACATGTATGTGGTTAGATAAAAGTGTGTTTGATAGGCTACAAATGGTCTTCTGTGGTATATGGCTTGCGGCTTACATAGACTCTGCATGATATGCTTGGTGCTATACAAGCAGCTGGAATTTAGTTTTGATGGTTATATTAACTGCTTTTGATTTGTAGTGCAGCATTTCGAAAATTTCGTTACGAGTTATTACGGGGCATGACGCAAAATATTTCTTCGTCCTTTATTCTTTGATTTACTTTTATCAGGGATGAAAAAAGGCAAGCAAAGCGCATAAATGCCAGAGGGGAGAAGGCAGGACGATAAGCCTGAAAGATATGCTTAAGGTCTTATGAGGATTTTTTGGTAATTTTCGATTGAGTAAGTTAATTTAGGAGTAGATAAGCCGGACCGTTTTTTGAGATAAACTCCTTAATTTTATTGTAGCCGTTCGTAATATGCATTATAAATCTCTCTATCGATCCAATCTCTTTATTAGAGGTCATCCAAAATACAGATCTTCTCACATAAAAATTGGGGATAAGGCAAGAGTAAAGCCTAAGGTACAACACCAAATAATAAGAGTGATATCTACATAAAAAATATTTGGATCTATTGAAACTGGATTTGGTCGTGCATCGGTTACTATATAATAGCATGTGGATGTCTATCAACGGAAAAACTAAAACAAAGACGAAGATAAAATAAAAATTTAGTTTATAGTCAAACTGTTGTCATTAAACACTGTAATCCTTATAATACAAAATATTTTAAATATTTATAAAAATTATGGTGGCAGCGGTAGGATCCGGATCTGAGATGCGTTCTTGCTCTAAATAGAAGGCTAGAATAGAAGGGAAATATTAGTGCTTGCTGTTCATGATCGAGGATAATTTAGACAAGATATATTGAAAAATTAGGCAACCAATAACATTCCCAAAATGTCGTCCCTGGTGAGAATAACACCAAAACATAGCTCTTCGAAATATTAAGAGGAATATTAGTGAAAGAGGTGCCTACAGCAAAACTTTCTGAAAGATTCTGTATAGTCTTATGCAGTAATCGTTGTATTAAAAAATATTTCAATTGATTTACAAAAATTATGGTGGCAGCGGTGGGATCCGGCTTTCCTCAAAATAGAAGACAATTCAGTGAAATAACAGTGTTTGCTGCTTAAGACAAAATAAAACTGAGGCCAGAAGGTTAAGCGAAAAGTTAGGCAACAATTATTATTCAGAAAACCATTCCTGGTGCTTATAACACCAAAACAAAGTCCTACGAAATTTTGAGGAGGAATATTACTGAAGGAGGGTGCCAACAGCAAAACTTTCTGAAAAAATCAGTACAGCTACTCATATGCAATAATCGTAGTAATCAAAAATATTTTAAAAAGATTACAAAAATTATGGTGGCAACGGTGGGATAGGCAGCTGGAAAAGGTCGCTGCTTTAGATAGAATAGAATTTAGTGAAATATAATTTTGAAAGATTTACAACGCTTCATATCCCAAATTATACATAAATAGAAAAATTAAAAACAGTATCCTAAAAATATGTAAAAGCAATAACCGACCCACAGAGAAATGCGCAATGCAGAAGAATACGAGGGGCTTTGTTGGAGGAGTAAAAAAGAATAGTATAGGCTAGGCAGTATCTGTGGCTGCATGATGACCTCCAAGCTTAAACTCTAGAATGTTGGACGTGTTTGGAAAAATCACAGTCCCTATTAGGCCGGAGTGTGTCCTGTGCGGTTATGACGTTGAAAACATATGCAATTAAGTTAATTACGCTTCAGGACATGCTATTATGATATGATGATAATAATTTATAGAAGCGACGGCAAGAATGCATTTGACGCATGGATGGCTGTCTACATCTGGAGGCAATGCGAGTGCACCTGGCAACCGTTTCTTATTTCGTTTAGCCTTCTAATCTCACCCAAACCAAGGGAATCCATCGGTTGTTTATAGCTTAAAATAATGATAAAAATATCCCAAGTCTAACCGCCCCAGTACCTACTAACACTGTTGGTTTTCTCATCTATCGATGAACGATGCGATGAACGTGATATTACAAATGTATATTATTTGTTTTTGTTAATAAAGTTATTACAACCAGACTGCCGTGGGTTACTTTTTATCACGATCAGCTAACTAACTACCGTCAGTATCAGATTACCAAGATAACAAGGAGGTGAGGTGAGTCTGCTAGTTAAAGACTCCACCGAAACCGAACTTGATGCCCCATTTTTAACCTTAACCTTATTAAGGCAAGGGTTTCGATGAATTTCCTCAAAACACACATACTCATGCACCCTTTGTTTGTATTCTTGATTCAAAACTGATCAGGCAACTTGGTGGAGACATATGGAGATAGCATTGTTTTGTGCCTTTCACCACTGGGAATATTAGATGGGCCACCTGACTATAAAACGTAGAAAATGAACTTATACCCAGGTTTCGATGTTTAGATCCCCACCAGAGAGGAATGGAAAAAATATCTGGCCTGACAAAAGTTTCGACTTGAATCTATGCAAACTTTACTCCAAATCAAAGTCGGTTGTGGGCGTTGAAGTGTTCTTTTCCTCTGTAAATTTCCAATTCCGGCCTTATTCTTTCAATGCCTTTGAGCTAGAACTGTTAGCAATCTTTAACGCTTGCCTAGCAATATATGATATAACCAGGAGAAACTGTTACCAGATAGCCAAGCGCTCTCAAGGCACTAACCTCGGTCTATATAATATAGCTACTCTAAAGCTGCCGAAAGGGGTTATCTTTCTGGGTTAGGAGGTGTAAGATCACTCTCCAGTGGTCACGAAAACACAGTAACATCGAAAGAAAAGACAGAAGAATTGGCTAAACTGGAAGCAAAACTTATAGATACACCAGTGGACTTAATCCTACCCTAGACCACTGAATAGGGTCTAAATCAAAAGCTTGTTGCATAGAAGTTTGAGGAGATTAAAAAGGCCGGAAAGGTAAAGGAAAACTATTACTAATGGGTATAAGACCATCGTAGTTTTTTCGATTGGTTCAATACTAGCGTTTTTTTTAGCGAACTCAACTTCGAAGCATATACGGCCTTAGTCAATGAGGATAATGCTACAATCACGAATTACAAAAAGAGTCTAAACTATATCAACACTTCCCACGCTACTGCGCTTACGTTGAGCCGGTCATGTTCAAAGAATGGATGATTCCAATGATAGAAAAATACCAGTTGGCAAACTACAGCTTAGATAGGAAGACGGTATTAAGCCTGACGCAGGAAAAATCCTCTGGAGTAGAGCAGAAAGACGTCTGGAGGAAGAAACTGATAAAAGCCAAGGCTTGAATTAGGAAGTTGAGCCATCGAAGAAGAAGTAAACTCGACATACATAGCAAAGGATCAATGAGCGAATAGTAACAGAATATGCAATTCCAACAAATATGGCCTAAATGGAATAACGTAAAAAAGTAAATGTAAGCAATACCCCTAACGTCACAGTAGTAGGTTATAGGGCGGTAGACTGGTTACTCCATGTGGAGTTCTTGCGAAACACCAAGATGTAGTTATCTCTCTCAGGCTACAACACTGGCCTTAGGCCAGCGTCTAGGTCAAATTTGGTTCTCGCCCAATCGCCCCAACACCTACTCACAGTCAATTTCGTTAATAATTCCAAAAAATTCATGCATTTTTCAAAAAGCGAGAATCCTTCATTATGAATTTCCATTAAATCTTTTGAAAGGATTGAAATCTCCAATTTTAATTTCCCAAAAAGCCAAAAATGAAACAATTAAATGAAAAAATGAGACAAGGAGCCAACTCTGGCCCAAAACCGCATAATAAAATTCCCATTTAAAATTGCATGGCGAAAAGTGCTTAATTTCAATTACGGCATTCGGCAACCAACAAGAGCAAACAGAAAAGCCAAGCCACACGTCCATAATCCCCGCGTTATCCTGCTGCATACAAAGGCACCGAAGCAGGAGCAACCAGTAAATTTGCATTCGACCAAGGAGCGAGACCACTTTGTGCCCGAATTTCTTGTTGCAGGGATTTGCCCGTTTTTGTGTTGTGTTAATTTTGGTAGCGCCTGGGGGTGGTGAAAATGCAAAAACCCTCCACCCCGGATCCTGCATGCCACAAAACAATTTGCTAACAAGCACTTAAGGACTTTAACAATAATAATCTGAAATATGTGTATGTTGCACGCGTCTTTGTTGTGAAGGATCCTTGAAGAGCAAAACGACACCTAATACCTTCAAGATCTGGAAATGAAGGGATTAACCCGAGTCTGTAGGTGAAGTGGTGATATGTATAAAGCAGAAAGGAAGGAGCAATTTTCAATCGTTTTTCAAATACACAAAAACAAAACGAAAATGTCCTTAGAAGTACTGAAATGCGTGTTCAATAGTCTTAAGGTAATCCTTCCTTGTCTACATAGAAGTGGCAATCGTTTGCCTTTGTGACGTGTGTGGGAGTAGTGTATGCAAGTCACGTCATCGTGATTGGTTTACTGTTTTCTTATGGAATCGACTTCAATTATTCGAGAACGAGTGAACGATTTAATAAATTACACCCGAAGTGCGCACAGGAAATGGAACGTTTTTGCTTTAAATTGTTATTGATTCAACGAGTTTGGTGCCGTAACGTTTGGACTGGGTTTTTCCAAGCAGCCACCATTAATCAGACGAACTAAATGGCTGAACTTGTGTGGAAGGGAAGCCCTTAAAGAGTGGCTATGACATATTGGCTCGAGAAGATTTCGTTGACCCATTTCAAGTTCTGCTAATGAAGTGAAGATTGCAGTTGAGTAGAAATGTGAACGATAGTTGGGGTTATATAACAAGGTCATATATTCTGGTAATCAAGGCAGAAGTACAAGGGAAAGGGTATTCCGAGAAGATAATTGTGACTAGATTTCATACGATAGTAAAAAGACGAGCCGAAGTAGCAACTGATGAGAGAAAAGATGTATTCTATTCTCTAATGTTAAACGCATTAAGGACAATTTCAGGAGATGATATAACATTTTTATGATAGGCGAAGAAAGCAGTATAGCTAAAGCGGTCCGTCATCTCCTTGCCTAGAAGCTGGGTGGGGTTTAAGTCTCCTTATTGCGGGGTTTATGTCCGTGGTGTGCAGAGCTTTTGGTGCCTAGAGGTATGCAATTGTGGTTTATGTCTGTGATTTGGAGAGTTTTTGGTGCCTGGAGATATGCAATGGCGTTTATGTGCGTTTGGATCTGCGTATAGGGGTATGCAAGTGATTTAAGTGTTTCCGGTGACTGTGAGCTTTTTGGTGTCAGTGCAGATTATGGTAAGATCAAAATTGTCGTAGGAGAAAGAAGTCAAACATATCTTATATGGATAAAAAACGAACAAAAATGAGTTTTAGAATTTAACGAGCTCTCGAAAACGTACACGAACATCAACATCAGAAAACATAGATATGTACTTAAGAGAAGTAGACAAAAGGAAAAGGTGCCAGGCTATGCCCAAGCCGAAGGAAAAGAGTGGATCTCTATCTCAGAAGAAAAACATGGGAAAAGATCAAAGTAAGGAATTACAAAGTCACAGCCAGTATCAACAAAACTGGTCTGGCAGAAAGAGCTTTATTTTTTTCACAACAACAAACTAAATACTTAAGTGTGATGCTAGATTAGCCAACACATGAATGATATGATGAGCAGAGCATGCGAATCCTTGTTGACCTTCAGCAATGGACCTCTGGATTCTTATGGCGCCTACAAAACCGGTATCCATGTCTTGAATGTACGTCATTATAACTTTAATGGTAACCTACTGGGCCTTGGTGTATTAGCGTATTAGTATTAGCTAGTAAAGTCTTATTTAATAGCTGAATATCCAAATTAAACAAGAATCAACGAATAACCTCTTCCCTCCCACTAGGTTCTCTCTAAGATACCGCACGATGAATTCGTATGTTACACAAGCCAAATGCCGGTATGGGTACAGATATCTGGCCTAAAAGATGCAGGTTTAGTAGAACAAGCTAATTTTTATCAAAACGTTAGAAACGTGAGCTGTGAGCGGCAACCAGAGATATTTATTATTATGTGAGTATGGGAGCAACCCATATGGTGAAGACGAAAGCAAGAACCCCTAAGTTGGAAAAGACCGGACCAGAGTGTAGCCCAGAAGCTCTCTGATAAACGTTCTTCTTCAAAGCCAGATCCTGATCAGGACCTTCATAAAGAATATTTGTAGAAATTTTGTTGCCTTTGATACAGAGTCGATGTTCTATTTGCTGAGACAGTCCTAGATTCACAAAAGGGTGACCTCATTGATAGTACCTAACTACTTATTATTCTAGTCATAACGGTATTAGGGAAGCAGACTTCAAGCGTCTTGCTAATCTTTTCTGTCCACTCTTAAAATATTGTTTTGAGCCTTGGAACTAAAAAAGGTATGGGTACTGAGCTCTCTACCATTGAGAATTATAGAAAGGCCATCAGAGTACTGTAATAACGAAACTTAATATCAACCCAGCCCAGGTTGGGATGTCCAGATTCTCACTTTAGAGAAATGTCAAAACTTCCAGCCGGACAGGAACTGCGACGAATGTAGAAGGCTCAAAATCAGAGTCAGATGTAAACGTTGCAGTCCTCTCCCACTCGTTAAATCATTGTCTTCCAGGTGAAACTGCCGGTAATCTTCAAAGTTTACCTATCAATACAGACGAAAACAATGCCAAGAAAATGTTGTTATCGGATATCCAAGATAGCCTAAATTTGTAAAAAGAGGCTTGAATCCTTCCCTAGAAAGTAAAGAATCACTCTTCAGTGGGTACCAGGTCACATGAACATCAAGGGCAGCGAAAAGGAATGTAAATTGGCCAGACAAGGAGCGTATATTTGACGAAGATAAATGTTACTATGCACTTCCTCTAAATAGGAAGCTCTAGATTGAGGAGTTTATAGTCATGCGCCGACACTAAAAAAGTTTGTTTCACTACGGCAAGCAAAGATAGCTCGACCTATGAATAATGTCGCAGAGACATTTTGATATACAGAATCATATAGATCATACCAGGAAACTGGCCAAGGGACGACCCAGAGAGAAATAGTAAAGCTACGAGGTTCTTGCACCATAGGAAGAATCCTTGCATAGCTGCAGGCTGCCCCATAATTAATTATCCTTATCTTCTTCTTTCTTTTCGTAAGTGAGAATCCTTGAATACCAGTAGGCTGCCCCAGGAAGGATTCTCGCTATCTTCTTCTTCCTTATCGTAAGTGATATGTGTGTCCGTGGTGTGGTGAGAGGCCTGCAGGTAGGCAACGCGGTTTAGGTGCGTGGGGAAGTGTGTTTAAGGGTATGCAATGGGTTCAAGTGTTTTCGGTGATTTTGAGCTTAAGGGCAATATCAGTTCGAAATTGTTCAGGATTATTTATGGCTAATTGTTGTGTTAGATATGTACGTATAAAAATGATTTTGCTAACCTTAATAATAAAAGGGTCGGTGTGACTCATGGTGCTCAGATGCATAATAGGCCCAACGAGAGAGGATGGGATATGGCGAAGGAGATGCAACAACGAGTTGTATGAAATTTTTGACGACCCAGAACTCTCAACGTTTATAAAAATCAACAGACTAAGACTAGCCGGCCACGTAATCAGGATGAATGATAACCGTATCCCAAAACGGCTTATGGTGGCCGAAATTCCAGGAAACAGACCAGTAGGTAGACCCAGGAGAAGATGGATGGACTCTGTGACGGCTGACGCAGAGACAATGCTGAACATTCGGAACTGGAGAACTGCTGCAAGGAACCGTCAGACTTGGAGAAATGCCCTAGAGGAGGCCAAGGCTCGATTTGGGCTGTAGCGCCATTGGATGGATGGACGGTGTGACTCATAGCTGTAGTGAAACCTTAAGAATTTTGTAGGATCAGCAATTATCGGAGCGGGGATAGACAATGAGGTTTAAGTACAATATCAAAATTTTTTTTGTTCTTCAGGATGAGTCATCATGGAAATGTGCGAACGTTAGCAATATCATGCTGACGATATCGTCATAACGGTTAGCGGCGGTCATGATAGCACCGTTTCAGACCTCATGCAAGCCGCTTTGTCACATGTGCATAGCTGGTGCCGTAGCAAGAATCTGGGTATTAACCCACAAAAAACTGTCATCGTACCGTTTACTAATAGAAGGAAGCTAAATTTAAAAGCTCCCTCTGTGGACGGCAAAGAAATAGGTTTCTCAAAGGAGGCTAAATATCTAGGCATAATCCTGGATCAAAAGCTCTCCTGGAAATCTCAAATTGAGAGAGTAACTGCCAAGGCAACTGCATCTCTCCATGTTTGTCGCCAATTCGTGGGAAAAACCTGGGGTCTTAAACCTAAGTTAATGTTTTGGCTATACACTACGGTCGTAAGGCCCATGATCACATATGCATCCATCGCATGGTGGGCTAAGACCAAACAAAAGGGTGCTATGATTAAGCTGGCCAGGGTGCAAAGACTGGCCTGTCTTGGTATCACAGGGGCCAAAAGCACCTGTCCGACTGTGGCTATGGAGGCTCTACTGAACCTTCCTCCGCTACACCTGGTGGTGAAAAAAGAGGCTCTGGCAGGGGTACTGCGTCTACGGGAGCTATTCTCCTTTAAGCCAGGAGACCTGCTGGATCATTTATCGATCCTCAAGGAGCTGAACTTGGAGCCAATGATATCTTTGTCCGATACCATTCCTGCTACTCTTGACTTTGACAAACCGTTTACGACGATTATTCGAAGTAGGTCAGAGTGGCAACATGGCAGGCCTCTCTTTAGAGGAAGCACGGCCTTTTGGTACACAGATGGTTCCAAAACCGATAAAGGGGTAGGGCTGGGTGTTTATGGCCCAAGGAGCAAAATATCCATGGCTCTGGGCACTACCCCCACTGTTTTTCAGGCTGAGGTACCTACTCGCCATCCAGGTGTGTGCTCAGACTTGTATTAATAGAGCTCCAAATAACTCTAACATTGTTATTTTCTCGGACAGTCAAGCTGCACTGCTGGCCATTAGATCGCACAGAGTGTCATCAAAGACTGTCCTGGATTGTCTTCAATCCCTGAAATTCCTCAGCAGGAACAATAGTGTCACGCTGATGTGGATTCCGGGCCACGAAGGTCACATTGGTAATGAGATTGCCGATAGCCTGGCTAGAGCAGGCGCAAACTCATTACCTATTGGTCCGGAACCTTTCTGTAGCTTAGCAAGCTGCCACGTAAAAATGGCCTTAAAGAATTGGGTTGACCAGATGTTTCTTCAAAGCTGGTCTAGGACCCAGGGTGCTCGTCAAGCTAAAAGATTCATCCAAATCGATAAAGCTAAGGCGGGCAAACTTTTAAATCTCAAGAGGTGGGATCTAAAAATAATAACAGAGCTCCTGACGGGCCACTGTTCGCTTAACTATCACCTAAACAAAATAGGACTGGTGGCCGACTCTGGCTATCGATTCTGCGGGACAGCTCCCGAAACCGCGGAGCACTTGATGTGCGACTGTGAGGCTACAGCGAGGAAAAGACTGAGCCTTCTCCATCGTGATTTCCCTACTCCCAGGGAGATTTGGGACAGCAACCCTAAATCAGTTTTAGGCTACCTAAGAAGCCTTAACCTTGATGGTTTTTAAAGAAGGGGATGGCACAATAGACCAAACAAATAGGTCGCAGTGCCCGCTAAAGCGCCCCTCAACAAGAATAATAATAATAATAGCAATATCATGTTCGAACTTGACTCATCGCTGTTGTGTTAGATCAATGGAAATATGATTTTGCTACAAGAATATAAGATAGAGGGCCCCGTTACCACAGTTTACATTTCCAAACTAGTTTTCAGATAAGAATTATTACATCACTAATCACAGAGCAAGAGGAAAAACCTGAGACAGACTTAAATTTTAAGAGATTTTACCAGATAGACCAATAGGTCATATAGACCAATAGACCAGGTTGACCAGATAAACCAGATAGGCCAGATATACCAAATGAACCGGATGGACTAGATAGACCAGTTAGACCAGATAGACCAGATAGACCAGACAGACCACACAGATCAACCTAACTGTATAGCTGTGTTGGATTTTGAAGCTAAGAATTATTTATAATAGATTTACACACAAGGCACACACATAACTGAGACTTGACCAGACAGTGTTTTCATAAGTGTATGTCAATATAGCGCACACCTCTACTTGAAAGATAACTAGTAGCCTAGGTACATAAGCTGAACACTCTACTTCGACTGGGACTTTCGGTCAAACCCTGATGCCCTTTTTATCTTGGAGCCATACAAGTCCACCCTATGTTATCCTAGCTGAAAATCCAAAACAGACTATGTTGCATGTTCCCTGGAGGAAGCTTTCACTTAGAGATTTTCGCAAGTACTCCCACTTCTACAGGTGACCGCAGGAAAGAAGTACATAGTTGTGTAGAGGTTGCGACAGACGGAAAAACGAAGAACCATGACACTTTGTGGAACCTTTGCGATGGTAGCCGATTGGTCCCTTTAATGCAGGCTTAATATAGCCTATGGTAGCCTTCAGACTAGTCGGCATAAAATGTGAAATTTATAGGATGGACGATGGATGAGGAAATAAGAAAGAAACATATTTGTAGGAAACATCCATAGATTGTGTCAGCTATGGATCTCGTCTTTGTAGTGGTAAATGTTTTTTTTTTCAACAGTTTTAAATGAGTTCGTTTCATTTGAAAATATCTACTTTATAAATTTGCTTGGGTACTCCTTCAGCATGTTTGTTTAATCACGCCTTATAACATCTCACAGTTTGGCTTTTATTGCCTTGCTCAACATGAAACAATCCCAAAACTCCAAAGTCCTCAGTCCCATTTTTCTCATTAAGTACCGATGTCTACAATTTCCCAAGTAAAATCCAAAATGAGCAGCTCTAAGTAGCAATAAGGATCTCATTAAACTTTTCCAAATATTAGCTTCATATAATTAAAAATATCAAATGCAGTCCTCGATCCTGCTCCGCCCCACAAGCCACAGCAGGCCCCGCCGTATTCCCTCTATTGTTAGGTAATTAAAACCCCTAATAAGCTACAGGTGCATCAAGGCCGTCTGCACCCCAAGGCTGCAATTAGAAGCATCCTGTGCAATTACTTCCTAGTAATATCCGAACTTCGGCTCCGACTGTTCGATGTTATGCAAATGCAGTTTTTAATAAGCGCTGCCAGATTCTAATTAAGGATCGAATGGGGACCCGGAGGGAGCTACGTGTTTGCCTTGAGGGTTGTTCATTTACTGAGAGACTTTGAGGCAACCGCCGTGCCCGGGTCTCCTACCCTTCTGACTCCGTTGGCCAAAAACAAACCCAGAAGACACCCCGGAGCCGGGGGGAGTCATATACTGTTGTTTGTTTATTTGTTTACTAATCGCAGCTGTTGAGGGGGTCGGTGGGGGAATGCCAGGAATGGGAGAGAGTTTACCCGCAACATTCCGGGACGCTATTTACCCGTTTGATGGGAAACGCAAACAGGCCAACCCCTCTCAGCGTGGAGCACACAGCCACTGCTGCCAAGGACAGCAATAACGGATGAATCTGACGCTGGTGTTGTTATATACCAACACCGTCCTGGGCAGGTTCGCTCGTCCCGGCAGGTGGCTACATGGACTCCTAGGATACTAGAGGTGGAGGAGTAGAATCCTGGCATTTTTTGCTTGTTTATAACAGGACGATCCAATCAGTGCGGAATGGAGCCTTTCAGAGCCCGGATTTTAAATAGCCGCTCCTGTCGTCGTCGCTGGTTCCAGCTCGGTGGTGCCCGACCAACTTTCATTACAGAGTGTGGATACACCTCCAAAACTGAGCGGAAATGAATTCGAAATGAATTTTGAATTTCGGCAGTATGGAAGGTCATTTCGTGTTTGGTAAATTGGGAAATGTTTTCTGCTTGTAGCTTTAACAACAATTGGGGGTGTGCTTTAAAGTTGTTGGTGCTGGGGACAATTGTGCGAGAACTGAATTAATTTCATTGCGATTTATCAGAGGACATGGCCAGGGTAGTGTTTTTGCTGATATCACCCAGATGAACTGAAATGTATGTGGGGCAACTGCGGAGTTTATAATTTTTGCGGTAATTGGTAATTAAATTTGCAATTGCTCAATTGGAATTGAATTGAGTTAAACGATAATTTGAAATCATTAATTGTATCCGGTCGATGTTGTTTGGTCTAAATATGTTATTTTGGGAAGTGTTCGTAGAGGTAGGTTAAGGCGGAACAGAATTTGTGTTGAAATGCTCATACACCTCACTCATGAAAAAACCTTTACCAAAGTATATGGTAGTGGACTTGGTGTTGCTTCGCCTGTCATATTCTGTTTCTTGACCATATCTGGTATTTTAAGCTTCGAAACCTCCTGTAAGATTATGTTTCCAAATCTACGGTGTCTCATCCTAGCCACAACTGACAACTGCAAAGAAAATGCTCCGTTAGATGACTACTACGATAGTAGATGGTGTTGATTTTGAGCCTCGTCCACAACATGACAAGACGGAAAGAATTCCGAGTGAGACGGTGTCAGCAACACCATCTACTCAACTCAACAAAACACCATACAGACACCATCCACACATGCAACATGGAGGAAGTACCATCCACACAGGGGAGAATACACATCATCGCCCGATCCATACAACATAAAGTGACAGAAGGAATTACTTTACTTTGCATAGAGGGACGACGAATAGTTGTGCGTGGTTACAAACGTTTAGATATTGCTATTGTAAATTTAAGATTTGAGCTTTGAATAAATTTTGTATTGCGTTAGTTAAAACTAAAAGTGGCTGTGTTTCAATTAGAAAAACGTCCCATCCATCCAGAAAGGGCACGCATCATCTGCGACACTCACGGCCCGCTCACATGGCGCTGCGGACATTCCTGTAAGGAGGCGTTGCATCATCATCGGCATCCATCAGGCGAATCATCCATCATTCCACAACACAATATACAAGAGAAGACACATTTAACTAATAAAAATTCAACTAATCAGAAAATTTAGCAATTTCAGCAATTTCACAAGTCTCAAAAAAAAAACCAACATCATCAAAATGTCGCTAGTGAAAAGACTATTAGAAACATGCACGGAAGAAAATACCCTGCAACAATTCACAAAAGAAGCCCTTATAGAAGAAACAAAGAAAAGGGGCCTGGAAATAATAGACAAAGGAATAAAATCTGACATAATAAAACAACTTATTGAAAACAATAGAGCCTTACAAAAGGTCGAATCCCCGCCAGAATTCATCGACACCAAACCACCAATTCAACAAATAATCGTCTACCCAGATTTATCAACAAACATACCAACTTGTAACGGCGAAGAAAGCCACAAAACGGAGGAATTCCTCAACATCATAAACAGGGCGTCCAAAATTAACAATTGGACCGACGAGGTAGCACTAGCATTTACCATAAATAAATTAACGGGCATAGCAAAAAACTGGCATAATTATGAAGGAATTCATCACAAAAATTGGCAAGAATGGCAAATAACATTCAAAACACAGTTCACCCACGTACTCAGCCTGAGAGACTGGATCGAAAAGGTATCAGCTCGAAAACAAAGACCACACGAAACAATGGCACAATACATCGGCGCAAAACTAGAAATTCTACACAGAGCCCCCAACCAAATCAAAACTTCAGAAGAAGACAAGGTGAACTATCTAATCGAAGGCATCAACGACGACTTTGATCGAAGAATGCTCAAAATAGCGGCAACAAAAACAACGAAAGAGCTAATCGAACTCTGTAAGACGTTAGATGAAGACAAAAAATTCACCAACATCACCGCAACAAGAAGTCGCCCAAACAACTACACCACTCCACCTCAAACCAAAAGGAATATAGATACACCAGTAAGGCCTGGAACACAACAATTTAAATTCAACTGCCCTAGATGCAAAAAAGAGGCACATCCAGTCAGTCAGTGCCCGTTACCATGCCCGACGTGTAACAAAACGGGTCACTCGTGGTCAAACTGTGATAAAAAGCAAGCCAATTGCGCAATAAAGACCATATACAGGGAAAGAGGACTGCCAGTAATAAAGACAAAAATAAATAACGACAAAGAAATACTAACATTGATTGATAGCGGAGCGGAACAATCAATAATAGATAGAAAATACATCGAAGATGGAATAAACCTAAATAAATACGAAGGTGAACCGATAAATTCAATAGGTAACATGTTCATACCAACCGGTCAGATAGATTTAACCATTGAAATTGGAGACTCGAAAACTACATTTGGTCCTGTAGCAGTAGTGAACGACACCCCAGTGCCACTCATATTGGGAGCAGATTGGCGTAAAAGCGCAAATGTAGCGACAAAGATCTACCCTGACGGAGACATACTTATAGAAAAGATTAACAACAGCAAATCAAAAACAAAGATAAATGGATGTGCAATTAAAAATGATCTAAAACAACTTGAGAAACAGCTAGCAGAAAAATACCAACAGCTACCACCTGACATGTCAGAATCGCAAAAGGAACGATTCAAACAAACAATTATCAACAACCACAAAGCATTCGCAACAGATCAAAATCAACTAGGACACTGTACCATGGGAGAACATGCAATAGAATTGATAGACAAACACCCAATCAGAAAACGGCCATACAGATATTCGTTGTCAGATCAGCAATTCATAAAAGAAACAATAAAAGAATGGATGAATCTAGGGATCTGCATTGAATCTCAATCGGAGTATGCGGCCCCGGTAGTCATCGTAAACCAACCACATCATCCTAGCACACCCAGAAGACTAACAATAGACTACTCCGCACTCAACAAAAAGCTAATCAAAGACAGCTTCCCACCACCATATATAGACGACATTATCCAAAAATTAGTGCAAGAAGACACAGAAATATTTTCAGTAATGGATATTAAGACGGCGTTCATGACGATAAAAATTAAAGCAGAGGATCAACACAAAACAGCTTTCATCACACAAGACAATTTATATCAATTTCAGAGAATGCCTTTTGGGCTTTCAAATGCACCCAAAACCATGGAACGCATCATGAGGGAAACATTCAAGGATTCAAAAAACACAATCACATACATGGATGACATTTGCCAATCAGCAAACGGTTTCGACTCAGCAATCGACAACCTCGACGATGCACTCAAAAGGATAATCAGATCCGGAATGAATGTATCACTAACAAAGTGCCAACTTCTACAAAAGGAAATTTCATTTCTAGGATACATAATCTCAAAGCAAGGAACAAGACCGGATCCAACAAGAATCAACTCGATAGACAGATACCAAGAATTCTCAAATAACAAACAAGCGAAATCTTTTTATGCATTTGCATCCCACTACAGAAAATACATATCAGAATTCGCCAAGATAGCGACACCAATAAGAATAGCTTACAATTCCAAACCTTTCAAGTGGACAAAGGACGCGAGCATGGCAGTAGAATGCATCAAACAAAAATTAAAAGCACCGCCCATTCTAGGTCACTTTAAACACGATTGCACAACAGAAGTGGAAATCGACGCATGCCTAACGGGCATTGGCGCAGTGTTGGCGCAGATACAGCAAAACAAGAAAATAGTAATAGCATACGCTAGCAAGGCCCTGTCATCAACAGAAGAAAAACTTCACATAAATGAAGTAGAAAGCCTCGCAGTACATTGGGCTATTACGGAGAAATTCCACATATATCTATACGGCCTCAAAGAATTCAAGATAATCACAGACAATTGGACAACGGCATGTTTACTACAAAACGGAAAACACAACCGCAAATTCGCACGATGGACTCTAGACCTTCAAGCCTACAATTATACGGTTCAACACAAAAAAGGAAAAGAAAACATTTGTGCAGATTCATTGTCTCGACTTCCACCAAACATAACAGCAATGCTAACAATTCGCGCAAACGATTTATCACGCATTGCCATTGCCCAGCGGAAAGACCCACAGTGCCAGTTCATGATTCAAAACATTACCAACGACGTAAACCCCACATCCAAGCAACAAACGAAATCACGGAAGGGCTACAGAATGAAAAACGACATGTTAATATATATAGGGAAAGATAATCACGAACGTATAGTCATACCAGAATCGCTAAAGAAAGCTATACTGGAAATCTGCCATGATGATAGCGCACATATGGACTTCGAGAAAACCTACTCAAAGCTGGCATCCAGATACTATTGGCCGAAGGCATTCAAAGACTGCAAGGAATATGTAGCTAGCTGCAAAACCTGCATGCAATATAACCACCGCACGGCAAAAAGAATAGGACTCATCAAACCGAGGGAGATACCAAATAGACCATACGATGCAATATCTATGGATCATTTCTCCATCACCATAGACTCCAATAGGAAGAAAAACATAATCCTAATCATTGACCACACAACCAGATACATAGTAGCAAAGATTGTACCAGATGTAAGTTCCAGATTTGTCATCGAATTATTAGAAGAGAAAATAATTTACATTTACGGACCACCTAAATTAATAGTTAGTGACAACGCAACAGGATTCAAATCAACTATGATGAGGAATTTCCTAGTTCAACACAATATCGAACATACAACATCACCTCCATACTTTCCGGAATCCAACGGATTGGTAGAACGAGCCATAGGAACAACCAGCCAAGCAATAAAGAAATACCTGCATGAAAAAGCACAAAAAAATCAATCACATCTTCTACAAAAAGTAGTCCAAAGCATAAACTCCAGCAAACAAAGCTCGCTCAACCAAACACCATTTTTTTTATTACACGGCTTCGAATCAAGACTTCAACGCGAAACATTATTGGGTACAATAGACTGCCAAGAAACCAGAAGCGAACAAATATCAAAGCTTGAACAACATCGAGATAAAGCCTTACAGAACATCAAAAACACAATCGACAAGCAGAAAGCAGCAGAAGATTCTCATCGCAGGAGGATTCCCCTGAAGATAGGTGATCTGGTTTTGC
Organism: Thereva unica; assembly: GCA_949987705.1. NCBI lineage: Eukaryota > Metazoa > Arthropoda > Insecta > Diptera > Therevidae > Thereva > Thereva unica. The sequence continues at coordinate 26,282,234 of OX465281.1, read as the reverse complement.
CAGAAGTCCCCACAAGGAAAAGCAAAATGGATCCATATTACGAGGATAAACCCTGGGAAATATGCGAATTCGTTAACGACAACATAGTCACGATCAGAAGAACAGAAGCTGATGACACAGGAATTGAATACCGGAAGAAGATACACACAGCACAAATTAGACCCTTCCACGCCAGACAAGAAGCGGAACTAGAGACCGCCAACCATCACTTACTAGGAAACGTAACAAAACCACCTAGCGAAACCAACTCAGAAATATCAACAGAAGATGAAGACAACATAATGGACATCACCAATCACACTAGGCCGACAAGAATAAAAAAAACTCCTCATTGGCTCCAAGATTTTCGCCTCTAGATTGTCAGGAGACAATTTTCTGAGAGCAGGTGATGTCAGCAACACCATCTACTCAACTCAACAAAACACCATACAGACACCATCCACACATGCAACATGGAGGAAGTACCATCCACACAGGGGAGAATACACATCATCGCCCGATCCATACAACATAAAGTGACAGAAGGAATTACTTTACTTTGCATAGAGGGACGACGAATAGTTGTGCGTGGTTACAAACGTTTAGATATTGCTATTGTAAATTTAAGATTTGAGCTTTGAATAAATTTTGTATTGCGTTAGTTAAAACTAAAAGTGGCTGTGTTTCAATTAGAAAAACGTCCCATCCATCCAGAAAGGGCACGCATCATCTGCGACACTCACGGCCCGCTCACAGACGGAAAGGTCTAACCAGGAGTAGCAAGGAGGAAGGCTGTTTTCAGTTACCTGGACTCCCATAATTTAACGATTTTTGTATTCTCTCCCTACTCTAAGAACGTTCTAGCCCACTTGGCCCATTCAAAACACCTGCACGCAAACTCACAGAAATCCGCCATGTTGGATTTTCCATGATGTGCTAACTCATGGCTTGGATGAAGTCACATGCAAAGAGAAAAAGAGAAATAATAGCTGCGTTCCTTTTCTGCTAATTTTTACTATTTTTTACACTTGCGTACTAGCAACTACACTTGCTCTTATAAACGAGTAGAAAGCTCTTGCAATTACGCAATTGAAATCCGCTAGGGGGAAAGCGGCCATTTCGAGTCTATTGTGAATTATTTTCACTTACGCCATTACCCGCTAGATGGCTTTTATTTGTGTCGAGCTGATTTGCTCATATAAAAACGTCCATAAATAAAACTTCACTCGTATAATTATCAAAAATTATTATCTTTCGTTTTACTTTAGAAATTGTCGCATTAATTCCCCCATTGTGTCACAAATTCTTCTTTTAAGAATTTTTTATTTGTAAAGTTTAAAGTAACATCAAAAGTTTCAAGTGAGCTTTTACTCAAATCAGAAAATTTTGCGTTCCTTGTCTGAGCCAGTAACGTCATCGGTTGTGGGCTTGGGTTTGACTTTTATTCGGGACAAGAATCTGTTTGGGGAGCTTTTTTGTGTGTTGTTCTTTGGGCCACCTGTGTGAAATTAGTTGAACTTTCCTGAAGGGGATTAGTCTGTCTTGAATAAGCCTTTATTCTGAGGAACCTTGGGTGGGAATCGGTGGTCTTCGGTGTGATCTTGGCGGATTTTTAGGTTAGTGTGCCTTGGATGGGCTTTCATGCTTCTTAGCGGTCTCTTGTGGGGCCTGAAGTTTTTAATAAAAAATAAGAATTATGTTTCATTTATGCCGGATCCGATGCGGGAATTTGGTTTGGATTCTATTTCTTGGTGGGTTTCTCATTAATTTTCTCCAGGCTTAATTAAATCATTATTATGCCGTTTGATTGGAAATACCGCGAGCTCTATAGCTGCCTGCGCTCTGGAAGAGTGTCGCTGCTTAATAAAATTCAAAACTCATGTTGTAATCTTCAGAACATCATCAAATTTTTATCGACGCACTTTTTCACTAAAATACGCACCACACATTGCGCATATAAAAAACCGACGACTGGCGAGCTGGTTTCTCTTTTGCATCGGTAGGTAACGAAAATGTTATGCCCTTGGAATTTATATGACCGTCGTATGCCCGTGTGTAAAGTTCAGTACTCGGCCATTTAAATCTTTTGATAAAGTTTGGCGATCCTGGTGCCGTATTTACTTCCGTTAAAAATGGTTAAAAACTCTACGGACATCATATGTCCTTTAAAAAGCCAAGCGGCCGGTGTTCGCCCGTTGTAAGGCCATTTTGATTTTTATTCTGGTGGTCTTCAAATCACTCTAAACCTTCCGGCTCCCTTCGAGGAGTCACATCAGGCAGTTATTTCTCCCTTGCCTGAGAGAATGTGGTGCAACATCATCTTCGATAGTTTGGGTTCCACCTCCACCCAGGTTTCCGGCCTGATGCGTCCCCCTAAAAACCCTCTCGTACATCAATGCTACTTGCAGGTGATCTTTGAACATGTTGACTAGCAGCCTTTCTGGGCGCGTCTGTGATCCTGATGTACTTGCTGCTCTTGGGGGAACCCTGTGAAACCTTGACACTTTTTGGCTAAAATATGATAAGATATAATAGATATCACACAGAGAAAGAAATTTGGTAGAATGGGTAGAGCTTCTGGGTAGCGGCATCGAAGTAGTCAAGACTTCCGCTGAAAGGAAGGCCCAGACCACGCAAACCTTAGTTGTCCCAACCTCCTGCCCCCCTTTACGAGCCTTTTTGTTCTGGGAATTGGTGTTGGTTTTATTGTAAAGTTTAGTGATGTTGAGATGAGGAAGAGAGCTACCTCCTCGTTTCAGAACAGTCCCCTTACCACCAACCCACAATATGCAGTGGTCACCATCCTGACGTTTGCGCAATTTACGTCTTCCACTCTCCCAGCTGACAACCTTCGGGTTTCTGCTTTTTTGGTGATCGGCGCAGAAATAGTCGTGGTTGCTCATGAGGTGTTGGTGTCGCTGAGAGGTTATTACTAATTTGGCTGGGACCGCGTTGGTCATTAGCTTTAATATCGCCCTGATCTTAAGCTCAACCCAAATTTGTAGTCAATTTAGCCTCCCGTCCGCCTTAGCTCGTCAATAGAGCTTTGGTCGACATATAACGTCATCTCTGTGAATGGTGGGTGGTGCACTTTGCGGGGTACATAGGCGGACAACCAAGATTACACTACACCTATGTGGACCTTGGAGAAAGGTTTCAATACCATCATTCCGGCCAAAGATGACTGGACAGATGGTGTTATCCCGACTGGGTCATTATGTAGATATACCGACGGCTCTAAAATTAGGAACAGCGTTGGTTGTGGTATCATCTCCAAGGTATTGAATATTGATACCCCTTGTCGTCTACCCGTCCATTGCAGCCTCTTCCAGGCGGAAGTCACTATGGTCTTATGATCTGAGAGGCTCTCAAATGGTTGAAGATAAATAATATATTCCATCAGAATATATTATATATATTCTATCGAATAGCCAGGCGGCTCTCAAGGCTCTTAATTCTGTCGTTACAACATCCACGACTGCTCTGCACTGCCGCAGGTATCTTTATTAGACTGCCACTCAATTTCAACACAACACCGGGTAGTGTTCCCGGACACAGGGGGATTAGGGAAAACTCCAGGGCAGATGAGCTTTCTAGACAGGGAACCGAAGTGGAAAAGACACCTCACTTAACCCAGATGGGAATGTCCTTAGCCACCTTAGTGGAGGAGCAGCCATTTCAACCTAACCTAACCTCGCGGGGTACTCCCCACTCCAGCACCTTTAGGGTCCTGTTTTAGACTCCTATCCTTTTCAACATATACTACGTATATGTGAAGAATCACACCATCGATGAATAGTTGAGTTGAGGTTGAGTTGAATTTTCGGCTCGCGTCACAAATCACAAACAAAACACAGAGATGCTGCTGTCAACTAAATTCAACTACTCAACTACTGAGCTCGCGTCTATATTCATAATTTTAACCCAACCCAGGTAGCAGAGCAGAGTCGAGTTCAGTGGACCCCAAGTCAGCGTTTTTTTTTTCGTGTCGGCTCTGCTATGGAGCAGAAGGTACTACTTTTTAAAAACTTGAAGAATTTTAGATACTTTAACTAAATTTAAACTTTAATGGCAAATTCTGTCAAAACTCAACTGTGAGAAGTCAATTTAGGAATAACACTCTTTTCAAATTCCTTAAACTAATATCTTACTCAATTCCATCCAGTTAATCCTTGCACTTTCGCTTATTGCAATTCTTTTCAAAGAATGTTGAAAAAAATCCTTTTTTTTGTGTTAACTCGATCGATTTGCTCCCAACTTTTTCCTGACATAGAAAAGAACGAGCAAAACTTCCCCTGGGCGAATTTATCCACATCAAGCGGAACTTATTTAGTGTTGACATTGCAAAACTTAAGGAATTTTCGCCATATCCTTTCGAACTAGAGTAATCGTCCAGCAGGATATCCCTAGCCGGATTAGAACGGAGCAAGCATCTGTCGGTGGCAATATGGGAATCCTTAAACTAATGCCTTACGCCCAGTGGGTATAAGGAGGGGATTTTAGTTCAGTTAAGGAGTTTCAAAATTCACAGCATCCCAAAAACTGCAGCAGCATCCCTTAAAACCATGTCCATTAGGAACACCCTATGTAAAATAACCATTCATAATCTACAATAACTTACCCCAACTACCCCCCCCGCCGGTTGCTGGTCTGCTTTGTATGTATCCACAAGAGATAAAATTTTCTCTCACTGCAGAACAGAGCCGCACTTAATCCCCCCTCTACTGTCGCACTTAACACCCACATTAACATGTCATTCACTGTACTTACCAGCTGCTCTCGCTTCCTTGCATGCCTCGTACATGTCCGCCTTTATCTCGGGATTGTCATCTGCTATAGTTTCACCTACAGTTACAAAACGTTCTACCGCTAAATTCACAGCTTGTCCGACCCTGCCGATAGCGCGCATAGTTCTCTCGGACGTCGCATGAGGGCGTTCAGACCGATGTTGCACCAGTGTCGATATCTGAAAAGGGAAAAAGGATATAAAAACGAGAGTCAGTCAATGTCAGTTCGGAGGATAATGAAAATTCATCCTGTTAAATTGTGAGGCGGAACTGTCTGGCCGTAAAAGGGTGAAAGACAAAGAGTCCTCGGGAATGAAACTAAATCAGGATAATGCCGAGTGTACCAGCCGAGCTCCAATACAGATCAGTTATCACAGAAAAGGGTCCTGTAAAGGACCTGCTCTGCTGGCAAATACCCAGATAATAAATTTTCCTTGCAGGGGCCCCTGCCGTTACTTTCGGGTATGACTGGAGCTGTATGTCCTGGTACAAGAAGGTCATGATCCTTACTGAGAAGCTTTTTTCGGTCGCTTGCTTTTTGGTTATTTATCGGGGTTCGGTCGTTCTTCGTTCGTCTCTGCGCTTATTGAATTTCTGTTTGGGGTGTGTGCTGCTGACCACAAGGCCTAGATGTAGTCCTTTTGCCCTTCGGTTGGCGGTCCATCACGACAATTGCGGCGAATTACGTTTCTAATGGCGAAGGATATCGACTCTTCGGGCTGTCCTCAGGCCACTCGAACACGAAGCCTCGCATATTGGGTTTTGCAACAAGTCAATCTCCATTCGTTGCGAAATGTAGCAGAACCCTCGGCGGCGGGGGGCCAGGACTCCACAACCATTACAACTTTATGACCTTCGAATTCTAAGGACTCCGTTATACGTGTGGCCAGAGAAAGGCCAGAGGGTGGGATCCGATTGACCAGCGAACGAACAAGAGTATATTTTTTGGCCCCCACCCCCAACCCCTCCACAAAAAGGACTGAGAGGCGTAGTAAGGGTACTAAAGTGGATGAAGGGCGGGCTTCTAGCACTTTTATGATGTCCTGTATTTTGAAGAAGAAAATTTAATTTCATCAGCAGAGATAGCAGCAGTGAAAGGGAGTCTGGCTCTGGTGTGTCCTTGAGGAGATAATATGAATGTGGCAGATGAAGGATGGTCAGGGTATTTATAGGTTTTAATTTGATCGAAAATAAAAGAGGGTCGACGTGTTTTTGGGATATTTGTGGATGTTTTTATTTGTGGAACCCATAAAAAAAAGGGGGCAACACTGTGTATAACTTTTTATGTACTTAGAGGATGTTTGGGGAGCTTGTTCATTTTAATCAAATTTTTCCTTTTGAGATAAAGGATTTTTGGGAAATATTAATATATGTATTTTTGGCTTAACCATGCCGAGTTTGATAGATTGGATGTCTTGAACAACACTAGAAATATTATTCAGTAAATAAAACGATTTTTATAATTCATCATTGTCATTATCGACTTTAGTGTGGGTTTTGGGACTAGTTCAGAATATTTAATTATGTTATGAAAGACGTTGTGGGGTTTTTGATGTTAGAATTTTTGGTGTATAGCTGGGCTGTAGTCGACTTATCAATTAAGGTGCATTTCCGAACAAGACGACAGACTGCAAACCGCAGGCGACACTACTGGTTTGCATTATAAAATCGCAAATCGCAGACGAAACTTGGGTGATTTTATCATACAAACCAGTAGTGCAGTTTGCCACCTTGTTCGCACCTTTAGCCTTTGGAGCAGTCGCAGCACCACCACTCTTGAGGTTAGCCCAAATTTAGGCCCAAAACACAGTCGGCGCTTTATTCTGTGTAGTGTTTTGTTTAATGTTATGTATAGCTGGGCTGTAGTCGACTTATCAATTAAGGTGCATTTCCGAACAAGACGACAGACTGCAAACCGCAGGCGACACTACTGGTTTGCATTATAAAATCGCAAATCGCAGACGAAACTTGGGTGATTTTATCATACAAACCAGTAGTGCAGTTTGCCACCTTGTTCGCACCTTTAGCCTTTGGAGCAGTCGCAGCACCACCACTCTTGAGGTTAGCCCAAATTTAGGCCCAAAACACAGTCGGCGCTTTATTCTGTGTAGTGTTTTGTTTAATGTTATGTAAGTTTATTCTGCAAGGTACTCTTTGCTACATGTTCTTAAGTATTTTGTATTTATAATAAAATCGGATGGCCTTGGTACTTTAGTGCTTAAAGTACCAGACTACCATCCCAGAGATCCATGGTTCGATTCCCCTCTGCGGCAAAGTCTCCAAATTACTTCCCAGTAGCTGACATTTCTTCTTTCTTGGGTTTTCTATGCCTTATGTTAAAAAATCGACTGGCCCTAACAATGTACTCCCTATTCCTATCATAAAGACATGCCCTTCCCCTTGAACTAAATCTCTGTCCAACATCTTTACCCTATCCTACTGCTCCCGAGTTTATTCAGACTTTTGAAAACTTTACGAAAAGGTTTAATTAAGCAATCTTTTGAACTACAGCCCAAAAGCTTTTGTTCACTCGAAAACCAGAAAGACGATTATCAATAAAAGTGTAGAGTCCCCGCACATGGATCCCTGCATAAAATGGGCGGTCTGGTAGTAAACCGAGGTAAAACTGAGGTAATGCAAAAATCGAAAATCTCACCTTCAATCTCCTCAAGTTGGATGGGGACAGTTTCAATTAAAGGTCCACTTACATACGCAAACATTGAGCGTGCTAGCCACGCCCGGGACAGACAAAATAATATTCTTCTATGCAGTGTGCATGAACGTATTTACATCTATCGTGGGACGACCGCGCATACTTGGACAAATACGGGCCGTCTCCCGCCAGTATTCATGGAAAGAATATTTTGTCTGCGCGGTTCATGTCTGTACGTGTCTGTGGGTGTCTGCCGTGCAGTATGAATAGAGCATCGGAACCGTGCAGACAGAATACCTTCCACTGTGAAGTGTCTGAAAATTTTCAACAAAAATATAATTAGTGTCTGTCGTTTGATACGGCGCGCTAGATGTGAATAAATGGCGTCTGTCGGTGTTTGGCCCGTGTCTGACGCGCTCGATGTCTATGTAGATGTAGATATAAACGGGCCTTTACCCTCCAGGGAGAAATTTCTGGATATAATATTGGACCCAAAACTCAAGTGGAAATTGAGCATTGAAGAAATGGTAAAGAAAGCTGGCATAGCCTTTTACACTGGTAAAAAGACATTTGGAAAAAGATAGGGTATCGGAAATATTTACGGAAAGAGATGGCTTATGGATGTACACAACCATGGCACGTCCAATACTCACGAGCGGCTTGCTGGTATATTGGCGTAGCAGGACCCATAACGTGATAAAGTTGCGAAGGTTCCAGAGGATGGCAACAAGAGGAGCAACAGGGGCCACGTGAAAATGGCCAACTAAGGAAATTTAAGTTCTGTTGACCCTATTCCCTTGCGACCTTCACTTCAACCACCAAACTTCGTATATTGCCCGTAAACTGCAGGATTCCGGAACCTGGATCTGAAAACCCTAAGTTCAAAGCAACTTCTTGAACTAGGTAACCGAGAGTGTGTTTGCCACAATCGCAGAATATTTTCTCCTTAGATTGAGCTTCAGTAAGGACTTCTCAGTCAAGAAGAAACGGACATGCCCTGCGGAAGTTCTGTATATCGGAGACCGAAATGGTCGGCAGCACAATAGGTCGGATCAAGCTAAAGGTGGAGCGCATTGGAGACCTTCATTATCTTCAGGACAACTAGGCCCGCTTACAATAAAGAAAGAACAGTGGGCCTCCTAAAGGACCTAATATTGCCAGTGAAATCATCACGAGACATTAGCTCATAGGAGATCGCGCTGGCAAGCTAGGTAATACAGCAAAACGTCGGTTTTTGCCTGCCGGGAGACAAACCAGGCGTAAGCACTTGTTCACTTCCTGTGTTGATTCCCTGCTAATTAGGCAATTTGGTTCTGGAAGGCTCCAGACTGAAGGTTTAGACCACGGATAAATTTCCTTTCACAGGATGAATATAGACATCCGTTACAGTCACAGTTCATACGATTAAGCAGAAGAGGTCTGGTAAGTGCTCTTCGTCTACTATTTTATTGAAGCTTTTGGACTGATTGTCAATGATGTGTTGCCTTGAGGTTCTGCATATGAGAACGAGACGATGGAAGCGGCGATGAAAATCTTATTTGGCAGTATTAGGGTCTGGCCGCAGATAAGCTTCTATGAGTAGTTTTGTCCCTTGTCATTTAGGCTGCTTTCGCGTTCGACCGTCACGTTTGACTGCGGATGGTAGCCTGTTATGTTGTTCCGATTCTGTAAGTACTGAGTAGTTTGGAAACTTTGTTGAAGGGATCTGATTCGAATTGGGTGGTGATTTCAAGGGGTACTCCGAAAAGTAGAACAAATTCAGGAACGAATCTTCTTGCCACTGTTGCAGCTGACATCTCTTGAATTTGGTTCCGGCCATCTCGTTATGATATAATAATATCCACTAGATGGTGGTAGTAGTCCCACAATGTCTA